>JAUDJH010000014.1:5000000-10000000 GCA_036320925.1 Automeris io
TTTTATGTTTGGAAAACTTACTGTAATGATGGACTTAATCACTGGCTTATTATGTAGGCATGAATTGATAAACATGATAGATATACTGTCCTGTGCCTTTGGGCCCTTTAAACGAATGGTGAGAGAGAAAATATTAGTCTAAGTTCAATTTTGTTCTATAATGTACTTTTTTTTATATAAATGTACTATTTATATGTAACATATGATTGATTTTCTTTTATTGTTATTTATTAGCTTGATTTTTATTTTTGTACTAATTTTTGTGGAAACTTTGCTGGCTTATGTAACATTTTTTGTGTATATTGTTATCATTTTTATATTGCTGTATGTTTCCCTTTAAAATAAATAAATAAATAAACTTTAGTTATATATTGTCAGAGTGGACAAGGCGTCGTGTGTGTGCCCATATGACGCCTCATTGATAGGTAGTGAGGAGGTAACAACTGACCTTCTCCCAGAGAGGAGGCTTGCCAAGGCCGGTCGCTCGCCGGGTCTTTAGGAAGTATACGGATACCCAGGCCCGGCGAAGGTGAAGAGAGGACAGTGGTGGCACCCTGGTGGTTTTAGTCAGTGCAAGTCAGGTACACCGGGGGAGTGGCCCTCATCATTCTCCTGACGGTCCGAAGGGATTTCCACCGGCTTAACAAAAAAAAAGTTATACATTGCAATTTGATATCCATTTGTTTATACAGTTAAAAACCATAAACATCTTATAATAGGTACAATAAAGAACTGAGTTTAAAAAATATCTATCAGATTTATATAAAATTTATACTACAGGTGTGTACTCTTGGTTTTTAGCTGTAGTGGCCTAGTGGATAAGGTACCGGTTTCCATTCGCGCCAACGAGAATGGTTGTAAGTTCGTATCCCTTCAAATACCTTTTTTTTTAGATTACATATTGATTTATGCATCACATGCTAGTCCGTAAAGGAAAACATCGCGAGGAAACGTGCGTGGCATCTAATAGAAATGTTATGTCTTGTTACTGGTCATCTTGTGCACGACTTATAAGCGCAAAGTGTATACAGCTACTAATCTATCTCTGCTCACCCCAAAAGAGATGTAGCGTGACAACATATTATTATACAAATTTACCTAATTACTTGAATTCCTAAATATTGTTCTTCTTAGTATTATTCTATTGACGGAGCAGCCGTAGTCGGGCATGATATTTGGAGGTGCAATGTGCTACAGCTGACCATTTATTCCTGACTAAAATATGGCAGGCATTTTTATTGTACCATGTGTTGGTCAGAGCGCTATTTTGGTAGGTGCAGCGTAATAGATACCTTTCACGAGATTTGATTACATCCACTCTACCTCATAAAACCAGGGTTACCACATGCTTATTTCACAGCGCGTGACATGACCAAAGCTGTGAAGGAATTTCGTGTTGACTATTGACAAAAAGGTGAGTTTTTAAATATATCATGAAGTCATACCTATTGCAGCCCCAAACGGTAACAGCAAAATCTGTTTGTTCGAAATATACACAGCGCTACTCAGTTTTTAGTTTTCAAATCAAACAAAAGCGTAAAGTTGTAGAAAGCGTTTATGAATACTTCAATCTAAGCTCTAACAATAACACAGAGGTCATTTAAACAAAGCAGAGCTGGGGAGCCGTGAGTTAATTCCCGTCAAATCCTTGTGACCATTACCGCGCGCACGTTCCGGGCAGATGTATGACCAGCGCGACTACGATCGCCCGCTTTTGAAACTACCCTACGGAGACCATTCGCCGTCGACTCTTCAATGACCGCCAGTGGTCTTTAGTCCTTATCATTACATAAGCTTGATTTATTTGCGTTGGACTTTAGAGTGTATAGTTGTTTGTAGATTATAAAACGTGTTGTGTTAATTGGCTGGTTAGCTGAAAAGTTATTTCAATTTGTAATGTATATACGTCGTCATAATCTTATGACGTCGGTAGTTTTAACTTAGTCGTCAAAGAACGTAATGCCGTATGCTGGGTTTTGTTTAGGAAACAAGCAAATAATTGGAAATTGTAATTCTATCCCTGGACTTATCAGAATTAAATTGGCTTTGTTACGAATATTTGTTATAAGTGCTATGTTAAAATGTGTTTAAGAGTTAATTATTACAAAATATATTTGTCTTCTTATATTAATATCAATGGAAATATTAGATTAAATTAAAATATAATAAATTGAATACGTAATTTTTTTAAGTGTATTATATATATATTTAAATAATATTTTAAAAAATTAGGATAGATAAATAATTTTCATAAGCGAATATCTAATAAAAAATACAAATATTTTCCTACAAAGATTGCACCTACGCAAAACTGTCAAGAAAAAACAATTTTCATACCTACATTATCTATATCGCCCCGTGGTATTTCAAAATAAAGAAAAACGTTTATAATACGTTGCTGATAGTGCGTTGGAAAACCTTTTATCTCGAGCGATTGGCAAAAGCGCCTCATCAAACGTCGATCTACCAGTTCGTGTCTTCGTTTTGGCGCGACGGGCGGCGGCGCAAAAGGACCAAGAGCATGTGCTGACCCGATCATTAAATAGATTGATGGCACCTGGGCGCAAGGCTCGGGCGATAAATAGTGGCGATTCGGGTAATCCAGCCGGCGGGCGGGCGACTGCCGATGGGCGGCATCCATCCTCTTTATTGCCCCGTGCTTTATAGCAAGGCGCGTCGCCTTGTGCCTACGATGCAGAGGCGCAGCTAACGTATTGCATACGATGTTACGTGCACCGGCCACAATGACATAAAGAACAATGTTGAAACTTCAAAGCGTGACGCAACATGACGAAAAACAGAAGTGCTCAAAATAAACTCAGACTGAAATTTATAGACACAACTTAAAGTTTGCTCAGACTTTATTTACTAAAACATTACAATTTATATTAGGTATTCAATGAATGTCAAAGGATTTAATAAATCACAGATTTTGTCAGTATGGATTTAGCTTTGCGAATACTATGGCTATACTCAAGTTCCTATGGTATATTCACTTTTTATTAAAACGAATTATTTTTTTCTGAACTTTGCTAAGTAAAGTCGGAATAGCGTCTATAAATCTCAGCCTTAGCGACTCTTATCGTCGCCTGCAAGTAGCCGTATTCTTCTAGTCGATGCAAAGTAAAGCTTGATTTCCATTATGAATATTTATATTTATATAATTTAATTGAAGATTTTTTTCGTTGAATTTCGAGTAATATACTACTAGGTCAGAATTTAAAATTATTTAACGATTTGAAAGTTTTTTACATTAAAAATTGCACTTTATAATATTAAACAAAGAAGTTTCAGGTCGCTATCATCTAATTAACTTTAGATTTTAAAATCTGTTTACGTATAGCAGATTGTCGATATTTTTGACTATATATAATGATATTATTTTTCTAAATTACAGCGAATATTGGTAAAATCAAAGGAGATATTCACAGCGCCAACTTGCAACAAGGGAAACAATTTTAGGGACTGATAGAACTGACTTTTAATACTGTACCTATCTATTCTGTGGACTAGGCACAGTTAACTCAGACGTTCAAACTATGCAACTTTGTATTTACTTGTTTGCTATTTTTGAGTTTGGTGCTTCTATTTAAGGTTTTTATATGCAGAAAACAGTGGTTTCGGATAGGATGTTTATGAAGGAATTTGTGAAATTAAACACATTATTGGCTCAAAATTATATTTTTTATAATAATTATATATATATATATATATATATATATATATATATATATATATATATATATATATATATATATACAATCTCAGCTTATCATTATATATTGATAAATTCAATGTGTAATAATACCCAGTAAAAATATTAAGTACCTAATTAAGTATATGAGTACTTCATAAAATTATTACAAACATACCCGCGTAAATATTTTGCTAAGCATTTACATATACCTACCGTGATATAGAAATAATAAAACAAACAATGTGTTCAAATCAAAGTGTCATAATATGGTTATAAGCTAATAATGTTCCAATATTAGCCCTACCTCAATAAGCCGGGGATTGTCGTCTTTGAACTGTAAACTCGCTTAACTTACCTGGACAAACTGCCTCCCGGCGGAGGGTGGCATTACTGTTTCCAATGTTTTGTATAATACATATAAATTATGTAAGCAAAAAAAAATGTAATAAAAGTTTTTAAACCAAGAACAATCATGTTTTATTATTATGTAGTATAAAACATAGAAAAAATAGTGTTATTCGAAATAGTATAGTTTATAATTGTTTTAAAAATAGTGCATGTAAGTACTTGTACAAAGTATAAATTATTAGGAAATTACATTGATAAATAAGTATTAATAAATAAAAAGTAGGTGCGCTGGAAGGGAGATTCTGTAGCTACTTTTTGTCTCCATCATTAATTCATCTCAATCGTTCATTTTCATTAGGTTTCCGATTATTACAATTTGTTTACCTTTGAGCTCCATTTTAAAATTAGAAGCGAGTTAAATTTGATCCCTTCATTGTCATGCTTTGGTTAAATAATAAAATCTCTTAAAAATTCGCAACTTTTTTGATTCTTATCTATCGAAACTTTTCCAGTAAAAAAGGGTAAAATACTATTTAAAAATAGTATATATTTCACAATTTAATTACAATATTACCTTGTATCTTAATTAAGGAAAGTATTTTAAATCAGATTATTTCTTTATCTACGACAGTGTCGAGATTACAAAATTCGAAGCGGCTTATTTTGGAATCAATAGTCCCTTTATTAATATAAATATAATTATTATACTTCTATATAAGTCCAAGGTAAGCTTTATTTAAATAAATGTTTAGTTTTTCTGAAACATGCAGCCGATTTGTTCGTACGTTTGTATTATGTATAGCCTAACACGTTAATAATCTTTTAATGATATCATATTCAGTTATCTTCTTTTTTAATGGAATACCAGAAGAATTAGTGAAATTTTAGACGTCTTGTATAAAGATAAATAACAGTTGTATAATGGAAACAGACGCCAAGGCGAGCACCGAGACGCGTGGGCGGTCGACGCGTACTTCCGGTCAGGTCGCGGGCGGCTCTCGGCTTCCGTTCGTCCAATTTGGCCACATTCAGCCCAGCGGTGGGGGCAAGACGTTTGATACCTCCCACCTGACGTCCTCGACACCGCCTGGTTACTTAGAAATTGCGTTAAAGAACTTCTAACCTGTAAACACTATTTTAATCTATATGAATAAAAATACTTCTCCTGACTGACATATCGAGGGGTGAAGGACTATTTGGTTTAAGCGAAATTTTTTGGTGATATAGTAATATATATATATATATATATTTAGGATCGGTAAAAAACGCTGATTACGAATATATATCAAATATATTACTATATCACCAAAAAATTTCGCTTAAACCAAATAGCCCTTCACCCCTCGATATCATTATTCTCACTCGATAGTCTCGACATAATTGTAGACTCTAAACTATTGAAGCTAAGAATCATTAACTTTTTTCATTGAGTTCATTTTGTTATGTTGGTATACCAAGAGCTGATATTTTTATATTCCACCCCTAAGAATGTTATTAATTTCGCCTGTAAACGAGTATTAGCCACATTAGTGACATTGAATTAAAAAATACATAGCAGTGTAATCCAGTAGATATAAGACATGCGACTTATTTTCTTAGTACACGTTGCACATTACTAAAAAGCACTTAATTTGCTTTACATTACAGTTAATCACTGCATCTGTTGCGTATTCAGTTTTTAATAAAATTTTACGGGGTGAGCAGATATATACGTTAGTGGCTGTATCCACTTTGCGCTTATATGTCGTGTCCAACGTGACGAGTAGTTCAGCTGATAGCCGTTGTCAGGGTATTTACACATGACATTTTTATTATTTACCATCCTCATAATATTTTCCTTCACCGATCAGTAAGTGGTTCTTAAATTCGCACTTAATCTGGAAAAGTCTAGATGTACGTGCCAGGATTCGAACATACTACCAGTTGCGTCGCTGCGCATTGATACTGGACTCTTGTTTACTAGGCTATCACTGTAGGCCTATATGTGGTTTCTTTATACTTCTTAATTCTATGGTTAATAGTTATTGATGCATTTTGATCCTTCTTACTATGATAAATAAAGTCATTTTCTACTGATGTACTTTGTTTGATTATACAAAAGTGGAGTCTGGTTAATGACAAAATAAGCTCAAATTAATCCCAGTGTTTGCTGACGGTTTTGGGGCGGGACGGACTTGAGCAATTAAACGAGCCGAATTTAACATGGCTTAGATTTTGGCCACTGACTGGACTTTCGACGATAATTAATTATCGTTAAGATCTATAACTTAGAATATTGCCCGTCATAATAAACACTTGGATTATTACCTAACTGGCTTAGACAAGTATTGATTAGGTAGAAAGAAATACGCAATATTGTTTTCTACTCATATGCAAATAAACGCCTCAATCATATTTGTTGAAAGGTGAAGATGAGGTTCACTTTTTTTTTAACGCGGTGTAAATCCCTAACTGACCTTCAGGAGGGTGGTGAGGGCCACCCCCCCGGTGTGTCGGACTTGCACCGACTAAAACCCCAGGGGTGGTCCATCGAACGCATTGTGTTCCGGGCGGGCATAGCTATAACGCTTTTCCTAAAGCCCGGCACTGAAGATAAGGTTCACCGTGAAATGCTCTTGTCCAATAAATATTTATTCACTCTCCTCTTAAAAGCCCCTTTTTTATTTTTTTATAACCCGGGGGATAATGCTGCATAGGATCATCAGGGCCGCGGTGAGGGCAGCGACCCCGATGTGTCAGACTCCTACTGACTAAACACCCCGGGGCGTCCCTTTAATTGTTCCACCCGGACCTGGAAAACCAAATTCATCCAGACGCCCGGGGAGCAAAAAGCCTTGGTGAGGCTACTTTTTTGAGAGGAGTGGGAGTAAAGACCCCAACCCTACAATACCTCTCTCTCAGGCGGTGCGCAGAAAACTTCGTACCGCCTCCCTCTCATCCGGGCAGGAGACCCCCGCAAGTCTACTGCCTGGCTTTTAAAGGCCCCTAAATCGTAAGAACAAGACACTGGTAGCGCATCCAAAAGCATGGCGAAAGAAATTATTTTATTTATTACTAAGCATTATAAAGTTTTTCTTTCAGGAAACGTTTATCCACTCTTGGATTTTCTATGTCTTGTATAAACACGTATTTCACATGACTCAACACCCAAACTTAGAAAAACTATAATACTTATAAATTATTGTTGTGCCGTATGGTGATTGAACTCGGAAGCAGTAGCGCTGAAGTCAACCACAGCACCAAACAATTCGTAAAAAAAAAGAGTTTAATGATAAATTTTCTTTCAATTTTCCTAATTGTTATCAAATATAGTACATTGCTTAAATAGAATCGTTAATAGGTAGGTATGTGATATATCTGTGTATTCATATCATGGTATGAAAACAAAGGTCCCATGGTATCTATACTGACGGTCGACAGGAGCTCATTAAGGAGTCGGAAGGGTTAAAAGTCGGATCTCAAAGAGGCAACGAGCTTTTTTGTAAAAAGGCTTAATTAGGGCTCGTGTGGCTACCCTACAACCCCTGTAACTTTTAATAAATGCCCGAGGAGAGCCACTCTGGTGCCGCAAATATAGAAAAGTATACATAGATTAATATGCACACAATATGTAGTCTACGTCAAAATAGATTTAAATGTACAATCATCTATTATACCCATTTATAAAATTTGTTTTTTATACTCTTTATTTACTGTAATAGATTAAAGCTTTCGTATTTCAGCATTAATTTAACTATATTTTATTTTTATTATTATTAATAAAAATAAAATATAGTTATTATTAATATAGTTATTGTATTAATTATTATTATTATTAATCAAACATATTTTAACTACATCTTTGTTGCAACATAATTTTTGTTTTAAAACTCTGTTGCGAATACTTCGTAATGCGTCTATAATTTTTTTTAAATTTCCGTTTTGGATATAATTAATAATATGAATAAATATAGACTACTTAATTTGGTGTAAAGAAATAGATTTACCGCACATGACTATAAAAAACTATTAACAGAATCGAAATTGAGAAAAACTAAAAACAAAGTTACTATAATTAAAGTGGAATGTCAGAAGAAAAAAAAATACATTGTGTCTATTAATTTTCAGATGGACATATGATATATATAAAGGGGTCACAGGCTATTTGGTTTAAGCGTCAGTTTTTGGTGATTTAGAAAAATATATTTTCGGAATCGGTGAAAAACGCTGATTCCGAAAACCCGTATTACAAAACATTGCCAAAAATGTCACTTAAAGCAAATATCCTTTCACTCCACGATATTATCCTGTTCGCACGCGAGACAGAAGCCAAGCCGAGGGCAGAAGCTAGTTAAAAACACAAGTTAAATATATTTCTAAATATCCGCTAAAATTTATATGATCTATCTTTATTAAGGTAGTATCAATTATTTACTCTTTCCTTGTTTTTTTTTATTACTTACAGGCGAACGCTTGACCTCACTCACACCTGGCGGAAGGTGATGAGTCCGATGATGAACCGCGTCCGCCTAACAAATGCCTATTCACCCTTTTTTGAAGACTCCCAGGTCATAAGATCGGGGAAATATGGCCGCTGGTAGCATATTCCACTCCTTAGCTATTCGCATGATGAATGTAGAAGCGTATCTTCTCGTGCGGATATAAGGAACATCCACCAAATACGGATGGTATCAGACACGATGTCTATGTGTTTATGGTTACACTAACAACATGTTTATCTTCATTTTCTACCGACTGAACATCAAAGCTTAGTACACTAATAACAACAAATTAGGGGATACAAACTAACACACCTATTGCAAATTACTTCCCACGTACATGCGCGTGTGCCCACTACAAGTCTTCGTGGGAAGGTATTAAATATCTCGAATCAGTGCACAACTCTACTAAATGAAGATTGGCTCGAATGATAATGCTGTTCTATACCCCCAACCAGCTATTTCGATCCCTACATTAAACAAACTCGAGCACAACTTATTTACGCACGGGGTTCCTTGTTAACCTGGTCGTATTATTTTAATAAAACGATGCACCAGTTATCAGTGCCATCTGTGCCGGCACAATGACGGATCATCCCGTAATGCGGAGCGAAAAAAACACCGGCATATTGTCGGTTTTTTGGTCCGCACTATTCCGGGTTATTGTGCCGTTGTATAATTTTAGAGGATATTTTAAGCAAATGATACGGTTTTATCTGTGATCTGCGATTGTGAGATACGGATAGAAAATAAGCGAGGTCGCGTTTAGTTTCATACATGTGTGGAGATTGCATGCCTTGATTGTGATATTTCTTTGGCGAGAATAGGATGAATACTAAATGTTATTTAGTCCATGTGGTTATTGTAGAGCTTCTGTAATTATTAATAATAATATATCGCTACGCTATATCTCTCTAGGGGTGAGTAGAGTGTATCCACTTCACGGCTTGTATGTCGTGCCCAACGTGTTCAAAATGTCATATGTAAGTGCCCTGAGAATGTCGATCAGCTGCGCCCCTGGTTACGTTGAGCATGACATATAAACGCAAAGTGGATACAACCACTAATGTATATCTGTTCACCCCGTTAGGGTTATAGCGTAACGATATATTATTATTATTTCTTCATTATTGTTTAAATTTACTTCGTATATAAATTAATTTTAAAGAGACCGTGCTCCATACATGTATACTCATTCTGATTACATTAGCACAACAAACATTTTGATTCGCTGTATACCATTAGTATTTTTTTTACGGATTTACATTAGCTTCATTAAAAGTAGGTACTTGTTTATTAGGTAAAACCGCGTGCAAACGATAGTATAATTTAAATAAACGGGAATAGTTTAAGGCTTCCCTCGCAAGGCAATAATGACAGCGCTATAAAGCCGCTGCCACATCGGGGTCGTATCCGAGCGATCTCCGTCTCAACGGAGGTTATTTACATAGCAATAAGGGAAGATAGCGTCGCGACGCAATCGCTCCGACGTCTTATCTCAGTTATTGCCTGTGTGAACGCCGCTTACGGCCGGCGCCTGGGGCCTCAGGATATAAGTTTTTAAACAGCCTACTCTGATTTATCTACGAATGGGAACGAAACTCATGCTTGTATAAGAATTGCTTTGTAAAAGATTAAATTTTTAATCTAGTTTAAAACACATAGTTTCATATTTCAGAACTGTTGTCGACTAATATTTTTTTTACACAGGCTTGACATAGTGACTACAGTGCATCTGATGGTAAGTACAGTGTAATCCAAAATCAAAGGATGATAATCCGTTCATAGTCTACATCGTCATGTCGGCCCACATATACCACGACTGAAGGTCTCTAGGTATATGAGCTACTAGATATAGACAAGCTGATTCCGAAACGCGACAGGGCAAAGCGAGTCACTATGGGTTTCTTTACACTTGTATACTGTCGTCGCGACCCAGTTCGAGCAATCCCCCAACCACCAAAAATGATAGTAGATTTTTTAGCTTAATACAAAATGAATTCAAATATACTTTTACAAAAACTTAATTTGTTTAGATTAATGACGTTTCTAGTATTCTACCTTAGTTAATATTAAATGATCCTCATGAGATACGTAAATAATATGATAAAGACAAAAGTCAACATTGTCTTATTTTAATTACTATAATAACTTTTTTTAAATAAAATTCACGTGTATGTTTAAAAATGAAATAATACTTGTATATAGGTTTAAAACACAACTAATAGCAAAAAAATTGTACTAATTGTACACGCAGACTACATTATGATTTTATGTATAGAAAATTATACATGTAGAGAAATGCACGTGGAAAAGTGCTGTAGAAAACCTTTTTGGTCTAAGTTGTAAGCATAAAGTATATTCCATAAAATTAATTCAAACCAAAGTTATTGTTTTTAAATAAAACCTTTATGAAGATTGGAGCCGCGTGCCATTAAATTGACAATTGACTTACGCGAATAAATAAAGGGGGTTGTAATCAAATATTAAAATTAAAATTTACGAAGTGTGACCAGAGGCGGCGCAGCGAAGCGATTTGTATGGAAATTTGTAGAAATCGTGAGTGAACGGGTGCGGCCGTACGAGGCGTAATCGTCCGGAGGTGCCCTTTGATGGCATAATTTGGGACAACGGACGTAAAACCGTCCAGATTTATGTATGTTTGTGCCGAGCTTTATTGAATGTTGTGGAGAGGGACATAGGTTTATGGGTTCATTGTTAGATATATCAGCATATTTATTGGTTTTGATTACTTGTATATACCCAAGTGTATAATATCATGACCAATATAAAAAGAAACTTCAAACTTTTGTAATAGAAAGTTTTGGTGTACCTACGTATATTGGTATTGGTAGTAGATACCACTAGCGCCTATAGGATTTAGTCGAATTATTCTATAGTTTATTACTCTTCACTTCCAGGTGGTATTGAACAATTAGCAGTGAGCTCTATGTTTATGTTGTGTGTGTGTGTGTGAGTGTGTGTGTAAGGTTTAGGGCGCGTGTGTTCAATTGTATCTCTACCTCAGTCCAATCCATTCGCTTAATCAAGGCGTGCTCCTGAACTAATAATAATTATTGAAATATATATAATGGTGAATCAATAGTACGTTTTTCACTATGAAATATTTTTAATAAAACAGCCAATTTTACTGTGGCAAACCTCTTCTAAATTCCGTAGTATTTTTATGGTTTCTTGTGTAGTGACATCAGTACTTTTTTTTACAGAATTAAAAGTAAATAAACTTTAACTTAACTTTAACTACACTATAAAGACATATAAATATATAAAAAATATCAAATTGTGAAACAATCTGTTTAAAAGTTATTATAGTAAATTACTAAAATGCACACCATAGCAATTTATATTCTCTTATGAAGCAAGATTCATTAACGTGAGGATCGTATATTTTTTATCAGTAAAAGCTTTATAGTATCACTTTTGTGTGAATTTATTGCGCAGCCGTTGAGCCGTCATATCGGATCGTCGATGTGCCTGCTCTATATGCTGTGTATGTAGCGTCGATATCAACTGAGCTTTGGGTTTAACGCGGCCGTAACTGAACCGCCTATGGCTACAATTAAACATCGATACACATTTTTTATGTGATTTTATTTTGTTTTTGATATATTTCAGTTCTGACAGTGAATATTTTATTACGGTTAAAGCAAGCGTCGGATTATCCGTGGTCTCCTTCTGTGAGGACGTCATGTCCTAGAAGGAGGCCGCTGAGTGGGCACGGCAGAAAGCGGATCCCACTCGGAGACGAAGACGTCGGGGTGCCGGCAACCGCCCCGACGCAACATTCCCAGCTGACCGATCTATCCAAGACCGGTTGGCTGATGCCTTTAGGGTCGTGGCTGCTCAGGGTGGGGGCCCTGTGCGACCGGCTAGCGACCCTCGAGGTGTCGACGAAACGGGGTGATGCGCTTCGTCGTAAAACATTGTGCGGTATCGGAGAGGACCTTTTGCCCTCCCCCGAGATAGTGTCCGAAGGGCGCGGCATGACGGAGCTGTGGAGAATTGATTACAGGTCCCACAGTCTCCGTCTATATGCAGAAGTAGTCACCTTGGTTTTTTTAGCCGGTACAAGTCCGGCACACCACGGCTGTGCCACCCCCTCGGTGCGGCCGGGACGGTCCAATGAGAATTTTCCCCAAGTTAAAAAAAAAGCGTCGGATTATGGCAATTGCTATCCGAAAGCCACAGATGGATCACAACTGTCGAGCCGCAAATGCCACAATCAAACGGATTCCTTTAAAATAATGGTGGTATGTGGAAACAGCGGTCTGTAGCGGGTAAAACCTTTGGTTTGTATAGATTTATAGCTTAGCTTACCAAGGATGGTTGATGGGTCAAGCAACTTCTTGAGTAGAGACCACGTACCAGCAAGTGTAATTTGAAATTTCCACCTACAAGTTGTACAGCCAACCTAATCTAGATCACAGGACAACGTTAGACGCAAACTCCTCCCAACCAGATGTTCCGGAATATATTAAGGAAGGTCTATATCTAGCAGTGAACGTCCTAAGGCTGATATGGTGATGATGATGATATAAAACATGTTTTCCAGATGCACTTACACTGCCCCGCAAGACTCGCTGCCGTCATTATGATGTGTCTGTGTACGTGCTGCCTATAGAAGATACTTCGGCGACATGTTGGGTCTAACCAAAGGCTTCTGCGCCAGCATCAGCCACCTTGGCCCAAAATACCTGAAACGGTAAAACTTACAAATGGGCAAAAATTTTAACTAAAACCTAATCTCTAGCAAGCCTCAAGCTCACACTAAATGTCAGTGACGTGCATAGGATATTTGGATAGGGTAGACAGATTCACATAATGAAAGTAAATATTATGTATAGTGATAATAAATATTATATTACTTTCATAGGGAAGATAGATGGCGTACAAATAGAATAGATATGAATATAAAGAGTTCCTTGTTTTTGTTTAAGTTAAAGGAATTTATTCCAGACTTATTTATCGTAAGGGCATGCAATGATTTTATGCATTTAAGGAATGAACGCTACTGCTAAATGTACTGATTATGATTGTTAAATTTATTGAAATAAATATACGAGTATAGGTTGATTATTCGCCGAAGGACCAGCCGATTATCCGGCCATTACCATAACCTTCGGTCCAATCCAAAATCAAATAATATAATGATTTTAAAAAGGTTTATGTTGATATATGTATATGAATAAACAACATCAAAAGATGGTTAAAATTTCCTCAGACCTGGTCAAAAGGTGACTAGAGCCGAAGCCGTAGCCGAACCTTCAATCGGACATTATCAACATATCACCCTAAGGGTGCAGTCAAATAAGCATATTTTTTGTACTTATGATCCGTGTAAATTTAGTTGCTTAATCTACTTGTAACGTCGGAACATAAATAATTCAAACTGAAATTACGTTACCCACAACTAAAAATATTACGCTAGTTTCGCTTAACCCTAAAGCAGACGACGTCGCAGGCAAATTTCAGTAATCTGTGAATATTCTATGTATTGAAAAACACGGTTTCGAATTCACGACTGACACTGACATGGTTCGCGTCGTTGCTACGTTTTGCATGTCAATTAATTGGTTTCGGACTTTGATATTGGTTCATTTATTCATGTCGACTCGTGTTGTCATTATAATTGCTGATTCTATTTTGAATTTATTTTTTGAACTATGGATACTCAATAATGTTCAAAATACTTTATATGTAGAATGTCTTTCACACCTAGAGCAGTTTTTATAAGATTTCACTATCTTATATAAACTATTGTTTCCACAAGCCACGGGTTCGCTTTTAAAACAACGGAACTTTCATCAATCCGAATAATTTTCGGAACACCATATTAAATTATTATAAATCATAGACACTGCAGTTTAAATAAGAATAAAAACCTTCCTTAGACACATTTTTCTTGTAATCTTTCATCTTTAATGTAAAAAATAATTTCCTTCCGCCCGCCTCGCCCGCGTTTAGTGAGGGCCTCACATTTCTCGATAACTACATAAAAGTAATTATTTTTCTTTTAACGTATTTTGTCCAATTATAATATATAATAGTCAAAAAAGAATTTCCAAAAAATAATGAATTGATTAATTACTTGCGATTAATTTCGCGGAAGCCTGGTGACTGTTCCACAGAACCCTTAGGCTACGGGAATCTGCATTAAGAATTGCTACTATAGACAACAGTAATGTTAAGGACATGATTTAGATAATACCACTTAGTTAATTAACATTAATTAGGGAAAAATAGCTAAATTAATATCTAATATAATAATTAATTATTCCGAACAGAAAATTATATTAAGTACATTCGCAGCTGCACAGAGAGTAAATGCAAATTCTAGGGGGGTGCTATGTGAACGCGCAGTTGGCTGCATTGTGTACCCTCCCCGCTTGCTCGCCAACCCCACACACCCCCGCTGAGTCCAGCACATCCCGCGAGAGTTTGTTTTTCGGGGCAAATAGCTATAGGCTTGATAATGGCCTCGCGGATGATGGGTACGCTGGGAAAGAAACTCTATTTCATTACTAATTTATTGATTTTTCACATAACTTATATAGATGCAAAAGGCTATTGTTTAACAGAAAGTTGGTGTTTTTTTTTAATTTGGACTCGATATAGTGATTGCTACTAATGGAAAAGACAGAGAAGTCAAAAAACCGAGAATGATTTTTGAGAAGTATGCAACTATCGATAGTCGTACGTGATCATGCTGGCTTATGCAAGTACCTCTTTACGTTTTGTTTAAGGTAAACGATATTATTGAACAAAAGTGGCTTCCTCATCGAAAGCCTGGTCCACAATTAATTACTGTTAAAGGAAGTGTCTGAAGTTGCAAAAGAAGTTCCCACAAAACTGGGTTTGGAAAACCGCGCGCGTGTTTCTGTTATAAAAATAAGGTGGAACAAGTTTATGTCGTACTTAAAAATCTAGAACCGCAGGTATGAGAAGTAACGTGTTGTGGCAGTTTTTAAGGTTTAAAATTATAAACAAGTAAATATAGAAGTAGAGCATCATTCATAGCAGTTGCATTGTATCGGAGTGGCGAATGGGTTTTGATTTTTGTAGTTTCGTATTATTTGCGTATTTATCCGCCCGCCGGTCGGCAGATATATTTATTTGCACCACTGTCTGCCTGACCCCTCACCCCACTCCTCCTTGTTCGATTGATCGTGATATCATTTCGATAATAGGAACAGAGCGATCGAAGCGCGGTTCCGACACGCGGCTGACGCAAAAATATGGCGGACACGCCGGTCGACCGTGATGGGAGAATATCGGTCATTGCCTTTATAATAATTTATACTTACACATTTTTTTTAATCTATAATATAAAAATGAATCGCAAAATGTCTTGATAAGCGCGAAACTCGAGAACGGCTGAACCGATTTGGCTGATTTTTTTTTGTTGTGTTTGATGAAGTCTGAGGAAGGTTATTATGGAGAGAAAATTTTTAAAAATTCCCTGCAGCTGTCTAAAAATAACACTTTTCTGTATTCTCATACAATAAATTCGTAATAATATTTAAAAGTCAATTTGAAATTTAACACCTTACTATGGTAAGGTGTTAAATTTCAAAAGTTAAAAAGTTTAAATGTTAGTGGACGGGTTCCGGGAAGGCAAAACAATCGAGTGACGTATAAATATTAATGTCAGTATTTGTCAATTTTTATACATATAGCATTAAGGCCAGGCTCCTTCAAACAATTTTCAAAAAACAGCCGACTGACCAATAGGTTTTGGCAGAAAAAAACTGACGGGGAAGCTATTAACATTAAAAAAAAACAATGTGACTTTGTTTTAGAGAAATAGGGCAGAATAAGGTCTGCCGGGACAGCTAGTAAATAATATAATCGACCATAAATCAATTTACACATAGTACATCTGTTGCTTAGTTACCTAGATGTAAACAAGTTAGACGTTAGCAATTCAAGAAGGAGAATATAATTATCAGTATACCTATACCAAGTAAAGATTTTGCGTGTACCATGTAAGTTATTTTAAATTACTAAAATAGCCTAAAAAAACGACGACTGGCTTTAACGAACAAACACACATATTATATTATGATTAGTGTATACAATTATATAATAAAGTAGCTTTTACCCGCGGCTTCGCGCGCGTTAAGAAGTATTATTATTAATTAGGTATAGTTTTTGCGGCTTTACTTTTGTTTAGCGTTTTTAAAAAATTAGAGCTTAATCTGTCATTAGGCGCTAAAACTATTAAGCTGTTATATTATATTATAGTTGAAAATCTGAGAAGATTTATACCAAATTTCATCCCCTATTTTATCCCCTCAGGGCTGGACCTTTGAGTTATATATATTTAGATATTGATTATAATTATAGTTAATAAAAAAGGTATTAAATATAAAACTTAATATAAACTTTTCATTCAATTAAATTATAAATATGTATTATAGTATATGTCGATTTTTCAATAATACTATTGTGAAAGTGTATCGGAATCCATCATTACTATGTACGCATCTGTACGCGTTTATGCTCGCTAATTTCAGAAACAACTTTACCGATTTAGATGCTGTTTTCACTAATATATTGTAGAAAGACTAATTAAATATTTAATTTTGTAACGTGCACTCTGCCAACCCACTCTCGCGGATACCGTAATGTTTATATGGATCGCTTGCGCACCGGGCACGGTGAACAGTAGGAGAGAGGAAATTCGAGCGACGTCTTGATCAACAGCGCCGTATAAGCGGAGATCACTAGATTATTAATAATTTATCTAGTTTATATTGCCTATTATTAAGTTTGCGGACAATAAAATTTAGTGATGGACTTATGGTGTTTTCACTGCTGTTTAATGTTATATAATCTTATTTCAATCAATATCTAAATAAAAAAGTTGTCAGTTTAATAAAAACACGTCAATTATTTATTGAATGAAAAAATGGTATAATTGTTCTGAAGGTTTAGATGAAGTACATATAATATTACATACTTTTAATAAGTTTTTGATTGCGGTCTGGGCTTGGAAAATATATCAGAAAATTATTATTAGGGGTTTTTCTTAATGCTCGAGACCCAAAACAATGAGTTTTAGTATGTTTGACTATGTGTGTTTGCAAGCTAATATCAGACACCATTTAACCTTGTATTATAACTTATAAGGGTGTTCTTTATACCACAAAAGTACATTCTACTTTTATTTTAAAGCAATGTAAGAAAGCACTAACGACATCTATTGTCGAATATTTGTATCATTTAGACAAATATTTCGGCTTGAAATAATAATTATCATAACAAAAATACTACCTTTACATGAACGATGTCGCAGACACCTCTATTAATAATAATATTTGTGGACAATTTGTATTATTGACCAAATTCCAAAGTAATCTTGCGTTTGTGTAATAGTTACCTACTAAACAAAAACGTACAAACTTAAATATATTGAATCGGACCTTTAGTGATGTAAGCATGCCCACTACCATTACGCTACCAGGCCGTCATCGCGCTATATCACTTTCAGGGTAAGTTAAGACATCTATATTTTTGCTTGTACCCACTTTGCACTTGTACGTAGATTCGTGTCCAAGGAAACCGCTAATGCTGGCCACAGCTGAGCACTGTTCTCGTGGCACTAAGCATGCAGGTTTTCTAACAATAATTTTCTTTACCCGTGAAAAAGTTATATCCTAACTTGAAAAACCCAAAGGTTTTGCCCTACGATCAATAATTATTCTCGTCATTGCTCAAAGATGTGTGTTCTTTACTAGGAATTACACATATATTATTTCTCTATTTAGTATAGGTAGTATCATTGTCTATAATTTTAAGTAAAACACGTAGAAATTAACCAGTATCCGATTAGGTCCCGACTAATATACAGGGGGAAAGTGACAATTTCTTCATAACTAGCTTGGACCTGAGCCGTATTAGATCGGGTTGGATATATCTCCACGAAGGTATCACAATAGTAATGAATTATATGTTTTTAAAACTATTAAGTAATCTGTACCTATATTTTGTAGCTTGCTATGTTTTATAGTTGCCATAATAACGGTGACTGAAAGTATATGATCAAGTGAACTTACAAAAGCCGATCCCGAGGCGAGTTAATGTGGTCTTTGCACCTCTGTACTGTAGTAACGACTTTTTTTTACTTGGGAAAATCCTTATAAGACCGTCTCAGCCGCACTGGGGGATTGCGTGACCGAAGTCTGTCGGACTTGTACCGACTAAAAACTCCAAGGTGACTACTTCTGCGCATTGGCGGGGACTGCGGGTCCTGTAATCAATACGCCACAGTCTCATCACGCCGAGCCCGCTGGGCACAAACTCGGGGGAAGGCGTTACCTTCGCCGACACTGCTCGTTGTATTTAGGTAGAGCACGTCACAACGCTCTCCTTCTTTAATCTTACCGCCAAAACACATACCTAATAAAATATTTGTAAAAGATTGAAAGACAAACAAAAAATTACAAAATTTATATGAGCATATTGTAATACTTCATGTAATCAATCTTGGTTTTACAACTTCTCGGTAAGTCAGTGGCAACAACAAACATTCCCGTCACAAAACATGCAAATGATCACACCACAATAGCTTACAAAAACCTAGCAGAAGAGATATGTAAATTAAACGGACGGGCATCAAACGGTGATACGGTTAAACATTTAACCAAATAATATTTATCAATGCTTCATAAAAAATATGAAAATGAATTTATCATATGAGGCGCGTACGCATGCAGTTGGTAACCAATTTAAAAGTCGGCATTATCCGAGTAATGCTTGGGGTCCTGAAATAAAACATTTCAATTTGGAGATCCGGTTACGGCCCCCGTTTCAAATCTGCATTGTGGGTCTGCGGAGCCCCATATACTAGTAGTTTTAGGTACAGTCGTGTTCATAATTGATTTAAATTTAAAAAAACGTATAGAAACTACAATAATTAAGGAAAATAAAAAACGTTCATTAGAAAAAAGAAAACAAGATAGAACATACATATATAGTTAATATAGTTTACAGCTTAAGGTGTGTTGGATGACGCTGTTACGCGCCATTCCGCGCTGATTTTCAATCGACAATCGATGTGAAACACTTATATACATAACATAGGCTTAAAGTAATAATTAATCAATAGATACTTTTTCCATAGGTTCTACAAATGTAGTGGAAAAAGGAAGGTCTTTGCTCTACAGTAGGACGAAGTTGGTTAGTAATTTTAGGTACTTTTTGGCTAAGATCCTGAGCTCCAATTATGATAAAGTGTATATAGTCTAAACTTTAGTTAAAACAAATGACTAAATATTTTGTCCAAATGGCTTGTATAATAATTATTGTACACATAATTCATGAAATTAATATATGTTTCTTTATCTTTCTTCAGTAACAAGTATGTATTTTAACTGTTAAATTCATAAAGCATTGAAATGGTCAAAATAGCTAAATTAAATTAATAAAATACACAAAAATTAAGCTATTTTCGAGATAAAAACAATTTTCATTAAAATTGAATTTCTGAATATTAACATACGATATAACTTTCGAGCACAATATTACCCGCAGTGGGTACCCGAACGCAGTGTATGCTTGGTTAAGCGCGCACCTCCCCATCGAAGGCCCGATTTACAAGAAAGGGGTAGTTAGCCGCTATTGTTTCCTAGCCCCAATACAGTTGCATAAACACTGTTCACCATCGTGACGTGGTATGATACCATTTATTCAAGAAAAAACACAGTTTTATTGACTATAAAAAAGCAGTTGCCGAGACGGCGATTTTAATGACCAGACACTTAAACAAAATTAATGAATGATATAATTCAGGACAAACATATACGGAATTATTACTCAATGGAGTCAATAGTTTTTTTTTCTCTAATATAGCCACACTTTTATGAGTTATTAATTGAAAATTAAACGTAATGAAGATGCTCATGTGAGCCAGGATTAATTTTTTCGTGACTTTTGATACTTTCAATTAATATTTAAACAACACCCAATTCGATTAATGTATAAAAATTTCCTAATAAATATTTTAGGTATATAATGACGCTTTTATACCCAAATAAATCACGAATGTGACCTCAATATTTTGACGATATAACGGCATAGAGAAATAGTCTATACTAGCTATAAAAATAATTAGCAATAGCTAATAGATCTTTATCTATGATATATAATTTCTAGTCGAGTACCTTGTTCCACACGTCAGCATTGCAGTTGTGTACGGTACTTGGTGCTCTGTTCTCTCCCCACAAAGACGCGGAATACGGAAAACACTTAGCTGTGTTGACACTACACTTTGACACCGATTCTGTTCCTCATTCATCTGGCGACACTTTGATTTGTGCCATTTGTCAATTGTCGCCCAGCTTCGAATAATCGCACTGTTTGATGAAGTACGAAAGACAGCACTGTGCGTTGAGCTAAGTATACCAATGAATTTGTTTAGATGTAACCTTTTAAAGTTTGTTAAATGGGCTTTGGTAACGTTATAGTTAAATTATATTAAGTTATCAATATTGAACGAGCGCGACATCCCCCGGTGACAATAGCCGGGTAGTAGACTTGAGGGAGTCTGCTGTCCGGATGAGAGGGTGGCGGTGTGCAGTGTCCGGCGCGCCGCCTGTGAGATAGGTATTGGAAGGGTGGGCTCTTTACCCCCACCCCTCCCAGAGAGGCAGCCTCGACAAGGTATTTCGCTCTCCGGGCGTCTGGATGAATTTGGTTTCCCAGGCTCGGGTGGAGCGATTAGAGGGACACCCCGGGGGTTTTTAGTCAGTAGGAGTCTGACACACCGGGGTTGCTGCCCTCACAGCGGCCCTGATGGTCCTATGCAGG
This sequence comes from Automeris io, assembly GCA_036320925.1. Lineage (NCBI taxonomy): Eukaryota > Metazoa > Arthropoda > Insecta > Lepidoptera > Saturniidae > Automeris > Automeris io. The sequence continues at coordinate 5,021,355 of JAUDJH010000014.1, forward strand.
ATTTTCCCCCGAGAAACCAAAAAAAACAAGTTATCAATATTACCTACATTATTCGCCTCTAATTAAAAATAAAAAATAATTTAATATTTAAACTTTGAAGACCTTAATTACAGCATTTATTTAGCCTTTCTTTTCGTCGTATTTTCTTTGCTGTTAAAGTTGTAAATTAAATATAAGATAGTGATATTCTCTTTGACACAACATAACAGCTGTAGCTTCAATCACCCTGTTTCAAATAGGGTTTGGAGTTACAAATTTAGCCAAAAAATTCCCGCTTAAATAGCATCAACAAAGTAGGAACAATCTGTTGTCACAGCTAACTAACAAATAACAATTACGTCGACAATAAAAGATTTAGTTCACGTCAAACAGAAGCGCAGATGTAATAAATGGATGCCACAGTATTACAACCGGACTGCAAATCTAGTTTGGTAGGGGAGTGCGGCAAGTATGGTGAGCCTTCATGGCCAAGCGTTTACCACACTCCCGCGTGTAGTGTTCCGTGTTATGCTCAATTGAAAATGACATAATTCTTACAGCTCTAACATTATACTATCACCTTTAATAAATTTGAATAAAGGCGAAATTAACTTGACAATATTACATGTCATAAGTCTTTTGTGATACTAAAGTTTGCATCAGATCGGTATAACGTGTTCTTTGTCGAATCGGCCGCGTCCCTCTCATACAATGGCATACTTATTAGGGATTTAGTCCAGATATTAGTTGGGGATGACGGTATTGTTTGGATTTTAATAGAATTCGGCTGCGCCCCAGGCGGTTGGATATACACAGGAGTCCGTGAGATCGTTCTATGCGTAGTCGGCGTAGACGCATGTGTTCTAAATTGTTTTAATAACAAAAATGTTCCGTAAACATTTCATGTTGTTTGGCGGAGATAGACAGTTAAATTGTCTGATGAAAATACTTTTTATATGTAATATTGAAGTGGAAAGTTTTGTCGAATACGCTTTTCACTGCGCTAGTGAAATGAAAAGAAGTTTGTTATATTTTTATGTTTGATTTATAGGCAGGTTTATTGATGTTATAATTATAGAGTAAAACAGAAGAAAATACCTGTTTAATTAGAAAATAGTTAACTTTGGAACTTTTTTTATGAAAAAATGTAGGCATTTTATCAGATTATAAATTTCAGTAAAAATAATATTTAGCTAGATTCATTAGATTAGATAATTAAAACAGATAGTTAACTTTTAAATGTATTCCAAATTATTCCAAAGAGGTTTCACAGCAAACGTTTCTAGGTCTGTTTTTCATTAATCTAGCAATCCGGGAGCCTTTAATAGAAGAGGGAATAGGCATTCGGTTGTCAATCATGACCCATCATCTGCCTCATCTTCCCCCCACTACGATTAAATACCAAGTGTGATCGAGGTCAAGTGTTGACATGTAATAAAACAGAATGATAATGTAATTAGTAGTATTTTGTAAATGGTTTGTATTTTTTGCTTTTGGCAATACTACCACTGTTTTACTCAGCCATAGACTAAAGTGGACACTTTTCATTAGGTAGACTGTCTGCTTGTTAAATACGTTGTTGTATGTAATAACTGTTGATTGTTAAATTTTATATAATGCAGATCTAAAAAACACTCAAGCCATTCCTGTAATGTTTAACTCTTATGTACCCAAGTTAAGATAATCAGACTAAATAAATATAAAAATAAATTAGATTTACTCATTCAACACAGTTCGCCTTTGGCAGAATGCATCTCACTAGTCCAACGAAAAATACGAGTATAAACAAATATACATGAAGTTGGTATTTTTCGACGACATCAAACGTCCACATTTGTTTGCTCAGCGGCGGATATTTATAGTTGGATGCACACCGCAGAGGAAGCTGTTGCACGAGATGTGGAGATGCCCCCTGCACTATAGATCGATAGGTACCCCTCTATCGCGCCCCTTATTGAAAATTATAACAATGGCACACCGCGCGCTCTCTACCGCCCTCTTAACACTCACTGATTTCGGCTATGTTTTGTGGACATGTCTAAAACAAATTGATGCTCTTATACGTTAGTTTTTATCCTGGCTTACTAAATTGACAACACCACACTGTAAGTGTAGTCTCATATCTAAAAACGGCAACACCTTCTAAGGCATTTCGATTCCATGTTAGCCCATACGTACGTACAGTGGAGCGAAGCCACTTAATAAAAAATTGAAAGAACAAAAGCTGAGGGTCTGGCACGAAAACTTACAAAAAAATATTAGTAAGATAAATTGTCTTATTCTGAGGGATTCTGAAACTGGCAGTATATTTCGAGGATGCAAGTTCTTAACTTTTTTTACAGCGACATCTAATTACTTTCAATGAGGTATTGCTTATAAAAGTAATAAATTACTTTTTATTGGAACTTTTTCTACATACCTCAAAATATGCTGACAATTTCAGAATCTGTCGAAATAAGATGGTTTCCCAGCTTTCGAATACACTGACGCAAATGTTCATGCCAAGGGCCTTTATTACTATAATACTAAATAATAACTCTGTCGTCACATTTGAAGAGTATCGATAGATATGCCTCCAGATGTCGTTGCGAGGGAAGCACCGCTCTCCAACGGCATCCATAATGGAATGTAGCATAAAGAGCACATTATCCAACTGTGTAGTATACTTCATTTTTTGTATGATCAGAGTTGATATTAGTTTCAAGAAATGTTTCTGAATACTTACGTGACTCTTATTAGATTCCTATGTTTCCTGTGTTTCATAGCAGTATTACAGTACTGAAATGAATTTCCATTTCCTTTCACATCTCTAAAACGATGAATTAAATATCCTGTAGGTTGATGGAACCTACTTTTTTTCATATCTGAATAAATCAATGGGTGAGCGGCAGCACCGGGCGTACCCTCGACACATGATGTCTGACCAAGTGTTATGGGATCATTCTTTCTGATCAGCATGTTTACGCGCCGCAGTAGCCAACTAGCTGGCATCATGCACTTTCCAGCCATCAGAGATCCTCTTTCTTCTCCGATTGTAACAACCTAGACCCTGTCAACAGTCAATATAAAAGCATCATTATGAATAATTGTATTTTTATCAAAGATAAATTAGGGACAATCATAAGTTTGACTTCAATTTAGACTCCAAAGTCTCTTTCCACTATTTATGTGATTGTAGTTAAATACGTAGTGTTTTCAATTCAGGGTTTTGCCTTATCCATATATAGCCTCATCGTGTGTGGACGTGTTAATATATCGGTCGAATCGGCCGGAGGTCGGAGGGCGGAGGGCTGTAGGGATTATAATGAGGTGCGCCCCACTAAGTATTTTCGACATGCGTCGCCGTCACCCGGCAAACATTCGGAAGGTCGAGGGTTCAATGCAACGGTTGCTTGCAAATTATTGATGCTGCGAGCGTTTTATGTCCAGGCTACTAATGTACGAGTGCAACTGTATTATCCTGTAGTAGCGTGCATTATCATAGCGTATTTTAAAGAGAGTATAGGTTTTTTATGCTGACTCGACAAAGTAACTGCACCAAACCTAATGAAAAGCACAGTTTAGTCCCTAGTTTAGCACGATATCGATCACCACATACACCAAGAAGGTCCCTAGGAATACTACTAACACTACTTAAGTTAGTTTGGAAACGCCACAGTTTGAAGGAAGTCGATATGGTGATCTTTGCTTGTTTGTGTACTAACTAACACTTGGGTACAATCGTCACGACCTAGTTTTCGAATTATTCTGAATCAATCACAATACAATATAGCAAACTATTATAGTATAGAAAAAGTGGAACATGTCCCATATAATGATCGAATATAAAACATAGAGACAATATTGGCGATAAAATTACCCAATTTTTATTAAATCTAAGTAGTCGATATTACGCCTTACCTTTGCAAAAAACCCACTCGCGTCACCGCAAAACAAACCCCAAATAAAAAACAAAAAATAAGATTACCATACAGTTTTATTTTAAGGAGAACCTATCGAGTTTTTCTGGATATAAAAAATAATAATTCCTGCTATATGTATAACGAAAGAAATTCATAAGTAGCTCAGAAGAAAACCCAAAAAAAGAAGTAACGAACGGAGTAGGCGGGAATTTGGCTGAAGATCGGCACGCGTACATTTTTTATTTAGCAAATCGTTTATGTATATTTTGTTCCAATTACTTAAACATCTTCGAGGAATCTGAATGCGTAAAAAATGCTAGAAAAATGGCGTAACTAATATTGCATTGTAGTGTCGCGTGGGTGTCGTAAATGGGCCACAAAGCGACCAGTGTGGCATGTCATTAGAAAATAAATCTCACTCCGTGTGTACCTACTTTACTGGGAAAAAGAATGGGACACTTTGTTAAACATGCATTGTCGTATTGTCTTAGTTTTTTGTCAGCTTTGTTAAATTCTTAGGGAGTTAAACGTAGTTAGATGTATTGAGGCCTTTGTTGTGAGATTTCACGCTGCTACGTGTTGAATGGTAGTTGTTTTCATTGCACAGAATCGGGGAGTTTATTAGTGACTGCGGGAACCTGTCGTTTGTAGCGAATGAGGTATCATTTTATATTAGTCATCCCGGTTGTAATATATCTATGGAACCCAAAGATTCTACAGGTGTTTTTTAAGAACGTTTTCTCTCTTACTTGTTTACACGTCCAAACACAATGTACTTGTTCTTACTAAAACATCTTATCCATTATAGTGTATTTGAAATTTTAATTTTATAATCTGACTACCGTTATTTTATAAAGTAAAAATTACAATAGGTAATACTTGAATATTGGTATTTTATATATAATATTGGTAATCGTAATCGTTTTTTGGTCAGCACCATACTTACCATCAGGGGTGCTGTGGTTACTATGTCAAGTCAGGAAAAAAATGCATGAATGAAGTTATTATAATTTAACTAGAAATTTGCCTAAGTGACGCTCTTTAGATTTTTTCATGCCACACAAGATGTTGATAGATAGATCGACGGTTTAATAGTGCAGTTTGTAGTGAGCCTACGAACGATTATATGCTCCTGGGTTCGTGTACCGGTAGCGGCAAACGTTTCTGGTATGAACAGATTTGATTTTCGCAAGTCATAGATGTATATTTATAATTAAGTATGTATACCTTTGTCTAGTACTCATAGTGCAAGCGTCAACTTAGTTTGAGACTAGATCAATGTGAGTTATTGTCTGAAAATAAATAGTATTATTATGAATATTATTGGTTCTGGCTTGAGGCTGAATTAATATAAAAATATGTACGTATATGCCTCGTAAAATTATGCTTGGTTAAAAATAGAATTACATCAATTTTATTTTAAAACAAAAAACTAGACTAAGACTTTACTGTGATATCTCTTTTTTCTTTTTTTTGGGCTTTTGCTATTTCGTCATATCAGCCCCGTTGTACCCAATACAGTTAAACGCATCTCAATTCTGAGAGAGTTGCTGATGAGTCAGCGCTACCATATCCACCAACAATTTCATGGCATTCTCAGTCGGATCACACAGAATGCCGTGAAAGGCGCATACATCAAATGAACTGACCTTACACTGGCTCACAAGCGACTCTCACGCACTTTTCTTCCGGTCACACTCCATCAGCAAGTGATGCAAATCCTTTCGTTTTTCACAGGTACTGCAGTTTGGCGAGTCTTTTTTCCTCATAAGATATGCAGAACTTGCCGATGGATAGTGACCGGTGCGAAGTCTTAATGCTACCTTAATATAGTGTTTGTTTTGCCTGTCATATCTCTTGTAGCTTATAATTTTCTCATACTGTCTCAGTTAAAATAAATATTATGTATATTTGATTATACCGTCTTCTTTATGGGCACTCATTGTACAGCATTGATTTGTTTGTAGATTTATAAATACTTAACACTAGAAAGACTGAATAAAGGTATAGCACAAGCGGTTAAAGGGAAAAAAGAGAGTGGGGAGGTAAGTACAACTATTAATAAGTGCTATAACAATGTACAAAAAGTCGTATGATTTAAAAAAATATTTCCTTATATTTATATATTTTTTTTATATGACTTAACTTTAAAAACAGTCATAATGACTGCTCTGGGCAATCTAGTGTTAAAGAAAATAATCTATGATATTTGGAATTGGGCGATAACATCTGCTTAAATAAAATAAGCCTTAGTTTCGATATAAGTGTAACAACAATACAAATGACTGTTGGCCACGCTGCTAATTCACAGACAATAGACTAAATGGGTCAGGTTTTACGATATTCAAAGCAAGGGTGGGTCTATTGCCAATTCTACAAAAACATACAATGCAAGTAACACCAGTGGCCGAAGATGCTGTCATTTGTGACAACAGAAAATGTTTGACAATAAAATGATGGGTCAACGAATACAAAATTTCGATCGACGAATGCATACAAATTAGTACCTAGTTGCTATAGCTTAAAGATAATTTCTTCTTTGCCAGTAAAACTGAAATCGTTCGCTTTTAAGTCAAATAGATGCGAACTAACTGTTGCTAGCCATTTTTTCGTTTCTATGTAAAAAAAACATTCCATTTACCTAGTCTTTTCTGTGCGAAAAGTTACCACGCAAGTTGAGAGCTCAGCTGATGATATGGTCAGTGAAGGCCGTAGTAATGCTACCGACCTTAAATAAAAAACGAAATGGAGCTGGACTTAGCGTGGTTGGTTTGCTTCCAAAACGCGACAGGCTACAACGGCGGTTTTTATACCCCGTGTGTCTTATATTCGAAATGTAATGATATATAATTGTATTCAAATAGACCTACATCCAAACACTTTCGAATCATTTATAAAAGAAAATAAATTTTCGGTTCTTTATTTATTTTTTATTTTTTTACACTGGCTCGACATAGTGACTACAGAGTTCCTGATGGTAAGTACAGTGTAGTCCAAAAACGAAAGCGACTATCAAAGGATGAAAATCCATTGATAGTCTCCATCGCCATGTCGGCCCACATATACCACGACTGAAGGTCTCTAGGTATATGAGCTACTGGATATACACAAGCTGATCCCGAAACGCGACAAGCCGAATGTTGTCACTATGACGGCCTTTACACCCATGTACTGTGGTCGCGATCCAGACGGGCACCGACGCCCTACCACCTCGCTGCTGCTCGTTTAGCACCACTCAGGAGTCACGTGTAGGGAAACTAGGGTAAAGCCTACGGACGCGAGCAGCTTCGACTCCCAAAGAGGTTTGGAAAGCAGAATCTGTTGACAAGAGTCCGCAAGAAATTCTTGTGGTTGTTTCTTCTGCATTCATTCTATTCATACTTTGCAGCCCAGTCAGGTAGTGAACTTACCGCCTCACTGCTGATATCCTAAAAATGGAACTGTTAAAAGAAAGTATATTTTCAGTAATAAACATTGAACTATTAGCTTGTATGTGAAAAAGTTGTCAATTTGAATATTATATAAAGGCTAATTCGTCTCATAGTGTTTAGTTGAGTTTGGTAAAATATATTTTCTATAGTATGAATACTTTTAAGGTAAACATAGCAATACTTTTAAAAACTATAAATACATCTTGGTTAGCAATTGAGGAGTCTAATTTCAAAACCCACTATAATATATTTTTACAAATCCCATAAATTTATAAAAACTTATAATTAATCTTTGACTTAACAATCAGATTCTTAAAAGGTATTTAAATTAATATTGTAGAGTGAAAAGGCAAAAAAGAAAAAAAAAATATTTGCTTTGATAAAAACATTTCAAATTACTATTAGGACTATTAAGTAATTTTGTACGAAACATCGTTTTAGCGGGTTTTAAAATTAGACGCCTCAATTGTCATATCAATATCCATTATTTTTTAATGATACCAAATATCGTTTTCAATATTCAAAAATTTTATGTATCATGCAATCTAGTTTGCTATTCAAGTCCGTGAATAGCTCCTGTTTACATTATCTTTGTTTTTTACCAAGAACTTCAAAGGGTTTCTTAAGCTTTACCGTGATGTTCTAACATTCTATTGATTATAGCGTCTATTTTCATTCATTGACGCAAATTTTCTATAATAATGTTGCCTCATGTCCCAAACGAATATTGAAATCGGTAAAAATAAACGTGGATTTAGTCTATAAATAAACCAGTATTGAATACTTTAATATTTGTTAAGTCTTATAAAGTTTATGTTTATTGTTATTTTAACAAAAGTAAAAGTATCTCGCAATGTAATTTGGAGACAATTGTTTCATAATATTCCATTATAATATATGATGAACAAACTTTCCAACCATATAAACATAATTTACGTTTAGAACTTTTATTTTGTTCCAAAGTGTTTAGGCCATAGACGGCCTGTAGAAAATTACTTTATCGAAATGGTTATAGCGTAAAAAAATATTTTAGAATGTGCAATTCTTGCTTTACCCAAAAGGTATTGAAGTTTTAAGTAGTAAAAGTTACTTTGTCTATTATAGTCTTTATGAATTTGCCACAAATAAGCATGGAATTCGCTAACCTTTGTCAAAAACCTGTGTTATTGGTTCAATTTAACCAAAATTCTTACAATATACTTTTATTCCAAATTTCCAAAAGAATTGTAACGGTGATCAATCTCCGGCCTTTACACAAAAGTAGACATATTTACTTTTCTTTTACAAACAATGTTAGTTAACTGTTCATTACTAACAACATTGAAATAATTTTAACACATCCAACCTACAGCATGCAACAACATAGAGTGCTTAATATGTCAGAGTCGCCGTGCAAGAACCTAGATCTGTTGAAACTATTAAATAACAATAATTAGAAACAGTTAAAATATCTGTTATAATATTATTGTGTGACAGAGAAAGCGTGACTAACTCAGTTCCTTGGACAAGGTGTAAATAAGCTACGATTCATTGTCACATTACGTAACGGGTATCAAAGAGAAGAAAAAATAGAACATTGCATTGAGTTAAACTGGCAGTGGGATGCTCTCTGACGTATATGAGGAGTCTAATTTCAAAACCCACTATAACATATATTTATCAAATCCCATAAATTTATAAAAACCTATAATTAATCTTTGACTTAGCAAACATATTCTTATAAGGTATTTAAATTATTATTCTAGAGTGAAATAGCAAAAAAGAAAAAAATCATATATAATATTTGCTTTGATAAAAACATTTCAAATTACTGTTAGGACTATTAAGTAATTTTGTACGAAAAATTGTTTTAGCGGGTTTTGAAATTAGATGCCTCATATATTTTAACAAGAGATGCTCTATTTTTGTTTGATTCCAATCATACAACATAAGTTTAATTTATGATTTTACATGCGCGCGCAATTTCAGTAATTTGCGGTCTATTAAAGGTTCAGACTTTCTAAATAAAGACTAGGTCACATTACTATTTTACACAAGGTTTCTTTTGACAAATTCTCTAACACTTAAAATTATAGGTACATATATGCACTTACAAAAAAGTACGCGTGAAAAAATTAAGAAAAATAAGAAGTGTGGTGGAAAGGAAACTTTTGGAAAAAATACAGAGTGCCACTTCTTAATATAATTATTTACTCTATGACTAAATACCATCCAGCGGTATTCCGTTACCGTCATAAAAGGATATAACAGACCAAGTGAACCATTTTCAGGCAATCCTTTCAAATTTATGAATACGTAATTACACAAGACACCGTAATGGTACCATAAAAGGACAGTTATACAAAGTGTGACGCTATTTACCCTTGAAAGAAAATTCGACAAAGACTTTCTCCGTGAAAGGATGCGTCAATTGTCCATGTCTTCCTAGTTTGTGTGACGAATTCGACCTAAATCATGTTCAAACAACGGTATTAATGATTGTCCCTTTAGAATTTAAGATATTATGGAAAGTGAATAGTAAAATGAGTTATATTTTTATTCCTTATGTTGATAAAATTATTTAGAATTGCAAATTTTTAGGTCTTACATTATTACAATTACATAATTACAATTAATTAATTGTAATTAATTAAAAAGGTGTAATAGAACTTTAAATTTTTATTCTATATATATGATGTCATTATAAACTCAATTTTGATACACGAAAGTCAACTTTCACCCACGATTGTCCATTAGAAAGAAATTAGAAAGAGATCTACTAATCGTTTTTTTTTTTTACCTCTATTGCCCTCCACTGACACGTCTTCAATACTATCAGGGATAATATTAATATTTGTAAATGCTTTATATACATATATTATTTCATATTTTCATAAATATAATCAATCAATTAGCTAAAAATTACATTTACTTTCATTTTTCTTTCAATTAAATCTTAAGTCATAAAAAATCTTCTTTGTCGATTATTGTCCCTTTTGACTTAATTTGCACAATAGTAATCTTGTTACCGATTTGGCAAGAGATTTACTCGTCCTTAAGCGACTAAGCCGTTGAGTAAGACAAAGTATTCTAAATCCTTGCCGTCTTTATGCATCTCATGCTTGTTCCGGATTCCGACTATTTGGGCAGGATTTACTCAGATTAAAGCGCATTTCATTCACATTATGTTACTTTCGTGAAATAGTATTACGAACACGAAGAATTTGATAAACCCTTCCTCCACGAAAAAGTAAATCTAACCATACCATAAAATACATTATTTTACAAGTTACTTCATTTTTTAATAATGCCATTGTATTTTAATAATTATCATATTTTCTTTGTTAATTCTTAGTAAGTCCGATAATGTGTACATTTTTTATATATTTGTATTTATTTATAAAATAATATGTTAAATAAAATTTACGAAATGATAATATTTTCACTTTTAGTAAAATATTTAACCAGTAACTATGCTAATTGTTGGCGGTTCCAGAATAACTATTTGAAGAACTCTATCCGTCTGTATTTTTTGTTGTTGTAAATAAAGGAGCTTCCACTTTAAACACCAATATTTCAGAGTATTAGTTCAATGAAGTTACGGCAAATTGTAGCAGCGTAACGTGGTAACGAGTACCCGTCCGATATTCCTACAAGTATCTATAGCTGAATAGCAAATAGCCATGTAACGCTAATACTAACTTGGTCAAAAGGTTAGGCGTAATATCTCTGAAACATATTCTCATAACTAGGACAGAAAAATGTGAGTGTCATCTCTTTCGCACGCGGTCATAGCGCCACATCGGTACCAGGGATGTCATGGAGCTTCGACTCCGACTCCGATAAGTCGGAACTTCCGATCGTTATTACACCTTCAGTTTCGACTTCGGTTCCGAAACTTTTTAATCGGAGGTATTCATCGGAGGTCACCACCACTGTTGCAGTCAATTAATTTGATTTTACTTTATATGTTGTTGAAACATATTATCAATTAATCAAACAATCAGTGCTACTTAATTTGTAGAAGACATTTTTTAAAATTTTGATTTAAAAAATATGATTAAATTATTAAATTTAAAACTAAATGTACATTTAAATTTATTACTAAAAGGTTTTTTATTTTACATTTACATTAAATTAAGTAAAATAGAAATTAACACAAAAACAACCCTGCAGCAAATTTGATTTAATTTGTTCACTGGACAATGTTCACTGGAGGATAACGGTTTCTGATATATCCAACACTTTGTGAACAACAGCTTTTATTTGCCCAAGTTAGGTTGTGTTGTGTTGGGTTGTGTTGTGTTGGGTTGTGTTATGTTGTGTTGTGTTGGGTTGTGTTGTGTTGTGTTGTGTTGTGTTGGGTTGTGTTGTGTTGTGTTGGGTTGGGTTGTGTTGTGTTGTGTTGTGTTGGGTTGTGTTGTGTTGTGTTGGGTTGTGTTGGGTTGTGTTGTGTTGTGTTGTGTTGTGTTGTGTTGGGTTGTGTTGACCCAACCTGATATACGCCGGTGATGCTTGAGGGAGCGTGCCGCCCAACTTATCCAGGCGAGAGCGCTGTGTGACCCCGGGGGTTTTAGTCGGTGCAAGTCCGACAACCAAAAAGCTCCCTGAGGTCCGTCAACAATATCCCCCGGGCTATCATGAAAAAAAACCTGATATACACTTGGAAACAGTCACGATTCTCAACATCTATCTACACACGAGGGAGATGTAGAGGGAAATGGATTATGCTGTTGTCAATTCAAAAGTTCTGGCTTATACTTTCGAAGACATGTATCAATCCTGCACCATATTAAAATGGGATCAAATTTAAGATATAATAAATAACATATCTTCACGCTATCACGCTATGTGAGCAGACATACAATAGTGGTTTTATCCACTTTGCGCTTAAATGTCGTGGACTACGCGACCAGTAGCTCAGGTAATCGCTTTCTCACAGTACTATGAAAATGTTAATAAGAAACAGCAATTTTTATTGTCTGTGTGTTTGTAAATTTATCACTTTCTAATTAAAAAGATTCACTGAATAATGTTTTTATTTGTCCCTTAATAAAACTATTTTATTCTGCTATTATTATTCACTTGTGACTGACATTGCCTCCGACTCCGATTCCGACTCCGAATCCGACTCCGATAAATCAAATTTAAAAACTCCGACTCCGACTTCGGTTCCGATAAAACTGCCTCCGTTACATCCCTAATCGGTACTACTCTGTTGCGTTGTCGGTTATTCGAAGTAACAATAACAGGTGTGCATTAAGTTATCCATATTGTAAAGAATTATAGAAAAAGTCTACAAAGCGTAGCAAAGATAATTTATGTGTTCAATAAAGCAGACGATGAGATTTTTTTTAAATAACATCTCTGAGATGTGATCTATCTACACACACTCCTCAAATCTAGACTTAAATTCATAATAATTCGATACCAAATTGCTCGTGGGATAGCGAACATCTCCACACGAGTACTGTTTTTAAGATATCTCCAGAGAAAAAATCCAGTGGCTTGAGATCTGAGCACCGGGGAGGCCACAGAATATCCCCTCGTCGCAATATTAGTCTTAAAACATTTCATTTACAACTTCTTAAGACTTGTTGGATGTATGATATGTTGTGTAATCTGAAACCAGGTCCTGTTGTTATGGGCTTCAAAATGATACATTTGTGGAAAGAAAAGTTTGCCGCTGCTTAATTCGGGAACACGTCATAGCTTCACAACTTTGCTTACAGTTTCCTCTGTTCATATTGACCTTGGACGCCCGCAGGGGTCTGATTTAGATTGGAACCTGTAGACTTGAATTAGCAGATTTACGACCTGATCAAATTTTCACTAAAACATTAATTTTGTTCACGTAAACTAAACAGAGTCAAATAGATACCGCAAAATAGTGCAAGAATCTCTATTTTCATAATAAGCCTTTACACACAACGCACGCTTCGCATTGGTGAACCGCTCCATGATAACTAAATTTTCGAGAACCAAGCTTCTTATACTCCCGCGTGCATGGCACGAGCAGTGTAATTCTTAAATTCGTACACCCCTTTGGCCTACCCTTTGTATTATATTGACGGATAATCTAGCTATGGCTACTTTATGAATAACCGTTTTCTAGCTAGTTATTAGAGTAACAACTCATCCTTAGTTTTAGCCGCATCGCCAGCCGAGTCATTCGTATTTATCGTTACATTTTTTGCATATTTTTATTTTTTTGTACTGTAAGAATACTTTGAACAAAACGATTTGAACACCGAGATGTTTCCAAGCCCGGTTTTTTTGTGAAGGTCTTTCCCAGGCCACCAACGTAGGGCTTGCCGAAAAAAAAAACCGAGGTGTTAATATCATAATTAAAGCTTATGCTAAATCAATTGTGAAACATGATTCGACAAGAAACCATATTGAAAAGAAAAAGAAGTATATAAAATATTACAGTGATCTCGATTATAAAGTTATTATTAATTTACACAATATTTTTTTTGATAGGCCGGGGAAAGCCCTAGGGGACCTCAGGGGGCGGTGAGGGCTGCCTCCCGGTGTGTCGGACTTGCACCGACTAAAACCCCCGGGGTGTTCCTTCTTCCCGTCTGACCGGGGCCAGAGGAACAACGTCATCCTCTTCTTCGACCCTCGGCAACGTCTGGCCTTTTGTAAAGCCCCATCTATGTACTGCGAGGAGTGGTGTAAGGAGTCACCCCTCGCACACCTCAACATCTTGGAGCGGTGTGTAGAAACACGTCACACACCGCTCTCGCCTGGATAAGTTGGGCGGCACTCTCCCTCAAGCGCACCGCCCAGGTGTCTTATCCGGTTTTAAGGAGGAAGGCCTCTGGCAAAGGCCCTCCTCCTTTGTCCTGAACTGCGTGGGCGGCGGATCGGATTGTCAGGGCCGGCTATTGCCTTTCTGTTCCTCTCCGCCGCCTCCTTCCTCACCATGACTAACTCACAGTACGTGAGGACCGCCTGCCATGCCCTGTCGCTGCCGACCATCGCGCGAACGAGCGCCGGCAGCGACAGGTCACCACCCACGACCCTGGCAAGGTCGGTCCTTTCGGAGGCCCAGGCTGGGCACTCCTCTACTATAATTTACACAATGACTCTAATGAAAATAATCTAGAATTCAGAAGTTATATGAAGGGGAATAAAAATTTTGAACTAAAATTATTTTTATTATAATCCTTGTAATAGTGAGAATTTTCCAAAATCATATGTATAGATAAAAACATATGTAAAATACATAACTGAATACAAGATACAATTTAACACAAACAGACCTCAACAGATTTCATTGAATAGATGAACTATACCAACATAAACAAGTAGTTATAAAAGCTATATTTGGCCTCTTTATATGTATATGAATCTTTGTTATTTCATGTTAAAATTGTATTGATTTTTTTTTTCATTCGAATATGTCGCGAATAGTTTTGTTGCAACAACAGACTATCTAATGCATTCTTAATACACAACGAATAACACTGCTGTTGAAAACTAAAAAAGTTGCTGTCAATAATTTCTTAATTTCACTGTCAAGCGCAAGAACGCGTCAACATCCATATACCAGTACCATGTGTCAAACAGTCCGTACTATGTGTTGTTAGCACAGTTACATTAACCGTTATTTGTAAACGTTTTATAAGAGATGGCGCTAGTGTTCTCTGTTTTTAAACTATCAACTACTATTTTGAGTTTTTAGATTTAAGTCATAAAGTTTATATTGATCTGCAACAGGTTATAGAAAATGTTATTTGTGTATTACACTTAAAAACAGCCGTTATTACAACCTCTAGCCACGAAAAGTCACAATCAATGGATATCGATCAGCAGTCGTTTCTGGACCCGGCCTGCCGCACTCCCGATGTGGGTGTTAATTCATATACTGCTCGTTAATTTTCCTTAACGCCCGCGCCGTTTCGTTGGTGCCGCGTTCACTAATGAATTTCGATTTGTTGCCGGCCGCTGACGTTTACAGTTTAAAAGTATCGTGCGATTCTATTTTTAATAGCGTAGAGCTCAAGCTAGAATTGTTTTTATTTTATCAGTTCAGCCACATGGTCATAGACAATTATACTAGAATGTACGCGAAACAAAACGGTTTTTGAAGATTGTTTAAGCGTAATGTTTGTGAAGGGGTTTCTATTTTTTTTTACACTGGCGCGTTACAACGACTATAGAGTACCTGATGGTAAGTACAGTATAGTCCAATGACTGAAATGAAAATACATTGAGTATCCGTCGTCATGTCGGCCCACATATACCACGAGTGAAGGTCTCTAGGTATAACGTATGAGTAACTGGATATACATAAGCTGATTCCGAAACGTGACAGGCCAAAGCGAGTCACTATGTCGGTTTTTACACTTGTGTATTGTGGTCGTGATCCAGTTCAAGCAATCGCCCTATCACCAAAAAAACTATTTCTGTATTATCAGTTATTAAATTACATGTAATACGAGTATAGGTACCTAAATCAATCATATATTTTTAGGAAGTCTATCTCAGTATGATTAAATAAAATTATATTATAAAAATTACAATTCATAACATTACGGTTAAGAAGTAAATTATAGTAAAATTAAATACGTATATACTAAAATACTTTTTCATTCATAAATTGTTTCAATGCCAAGTTTTTGTTAATAGTTTAGCATAAAGTAGTAGCAAACATTTTAAATTTATTTTCGGAACACTAGTATATTGTACAATCTTAAATTAACTACAAATTACATTTAAGTATCTCGAAAATATCAAAATATAATATACTTCGGCAAAATCTAAAATCTATAGGATCAACATCTAATAGTTTTTTTTTTATCTAAAACATTTGAATGAATCAATCAATTTTGCACTTCTATTTTCCGATTTTTTTTTACTAATGTCTGTAACTTCTATAGCTATTTTGGCGGACACAACATTTACCCTACCATTTCATTATTTTCGAGTACTTTTATTACTTTTACAATCTCTCAAGGTAAACCGACCCACCTCTGGAAGCGATTGTATTATATCAATCCTTATAACATAGTCTTATGCCTCTATAACATTATGATGTATTATTATTTTTAGACTGAAGTTGAAATTACGCGTGTCGTGACGAACCGCGAACAAGCTTCATTTACATTCGAGACCTAACCTGTTTTGAAATTGAATAATGTCGCAAGCGAAAGGAAAGTTATGATAATGTGGCTAGAGTAGCAAGCAGGTATGAGTGGCGTGGATACTGTAAGGATAATAACAGTAATTTAACATTATATTTAAGCTCATTGAAACTGGTGAAACCTTAAAAGTAAAAGTCACGGTTACTGATAAGAACTAGGACCCCCTTACTAGGACGATTACATAAAATGTCCTTTCTGTTTGTAGCTATGATAGTTTTATAATATCAGTATTATTATAAAACTGCTCGGAGCTATTTTAAGATATTAAAAAAAAACAGCCAAATACAAATTGGACTTGTGGACTAATGTTTCTGTACAAATTTCTAGGGCATATTACGTAAGATTTTTTTAATATTTTGCCTTTCTATAGTCGGAGGCCCGGGACAGAATATGCTTAAATTATTGCAGTTTTTTTAAGTCTTGTGCGTGTGAACAAGGTTGTACTGCTGTTGTTAAAGACGTCATATTGCACAATTTTTGCAGAAAAGTACGCAGACTGACTTTTTTGAATTTTTAGGAGAAGAACTGATACCTACCCCTGATCCTTTCCCGTTTTTATAAATGTATTCAAATATATAACGGAGATATGTGTAAGTTATGCGTAAGATTTAAAAAAGGTCATACTTACGATGTAAATGTTGTAATATGCTACTCAGTTTTATTCAAAGTTGAGTTAACGAGCACATAAAGCAAATTTTTTCGCTCTAACTCTTCCTAGGAAGTTTTTATCAACGATTTCTCATTTGTCCGTAAACCTGATTTTTAACGTTTTTGGAAAGTTGGGATTTTCACATTACGTTTTTTCCGCGATGAGTGTTAATGTGAAACTATGTATTTCAGCTTCTATTCCTGCTACATCTAAGATTAATAATTTTACTATCATCAGTGGTGAACAATGATAAAACAGTCTATTACCGTCTCTAACTATTATTAAAAATACATGGAATACAGTACATACAGCCACTAACGCTCTACTTACTCAATCTACGCTATGTCTGGTTACCTTAAAAGAGATCTAGCGTGATATAATAATAATAGTAGATACAATATAGCCTACTGTACGTTTATACAACATTGTGGATCATGAACGAGGGTTGAAAGGCGGCGCGGCGGCAACGTGCAGATCTGTCACCCGGGCGCTGTTTGCGGGCGCCTGGTGGCCACACGGCGGAATAATAAAACTACTTCAAACACATTCGTACGCTGTAAGAAATGATTTTGTTTAGGCGCCACTATATTTTATGAACATTATACCTACGATGTTTATTATGCAGTGTTTAGTCTGTCCGGATTTATTATCACGAATCGGATACAAGGTCGATTTAAATTTTTCTTAGAACTATTGGCGACCGAGATAAAAAGCTATTTTTATGTATGCGAATAATGTATATTATATTGTCATATTTCATTTTTCTAATGTCTATAAAGCTTAACGAATATATCTTTTAAGTTTTAATATCAACAATTACATCAAAATAATACAGAAAGTTTAGTTTGTAGTGACTCTACCTGCAACGTTGAAGATCCAGAGTTCGAGTTCCGGTAGCGCCAAACTTTTCTTTCAATAGCTAAATGGTCAATTGCGAGTTATGGATGTGTATGTATATAAGTATGTACATATATATATCTTTGCTTAGTACCCATGACACAAGCGCAAGCTTAGTTTGGAACTAGGTGTGTAATTATTCGTAAATGTTATCCGTTATAATATCATTATGTTTGATTTATTTCTTTGTTTTAAAGGCGTGGTAGCCTTATGGATAGGAGACCGATATTGATGCGCGGCAACGCAAGTTGTCGTAGGTTCGTTTTCCGACACGTATCACTGGGTTTTTTTATAGATTAAGTACGGATTTAGCCACCACATGCGTATGCATGAAGAAAAACACTGTGCGAAAACCCGCATTGTGTCTAATAAAAATGTCATCTGTAAATGCCCTGAAAACGATGATCAGCTGCGCTACTGGTCATTTTGGGCACGACATATAAGCGCAAATTGGGTACAGCTACTTATGTATCTTAGCTCTCTCCGAAAAGGATATAGCAGGACGATATATTGTTATTATTTATTTTAAGCCGTGGTGGCTGCCGGCAGAATAGAATAGCACCCCCCTCTTCTTGCCGAGGTGTCGTAAAAGGACTAAGGTATCTCTTTAACACCGCAATTCAACCAGGTGTTCAGAGAAGGAAAACTCGACCAAACCTGCATCCTGCTCCCTCCCGATCGTACTGGTTATCCTTTCCATCGGGCCTGAGGGAGCTCGGACGAGAGAGTGCTTTTCTGGCTGCGCGTTCAGTTATGCACTTAAATATCTCCTGCGCAATTGACTGTTTCCGAAAACTGGACCTCGAATTTCTTAACCGGTGTTGAAACAGTCGCCGTAGCCGAAACCAGCTAGGACATCATCATCATTATTTATTTTAATAAATTGTTTTATTTCTTATTTGTTTCGCTACGTTATGTTTAACATAAATGTTTTCTTTGAACTTGTTTCTTATGGGGCCTAATTAGTTCTGGTACATCTCACTTTTTATGATTTCTTTTCTCCGTAGCCCATTTTAGTAGCACAACCGTAAATATGAGAAATGTCCTGTTCATTGCGAAAGTGTCTTACTTTTGGGATCCACTTTTTAACGATTTTAGGGCAATAATTTTGGGACTGACGTTTTTTGAGAAAACAAATAAAGAAATTTTCATAAGGCACACTAAAAAGTCTCAACAAATACGTTACAAAGAGCCATTAAGTTAATGTAAAAAATGGACTTTTAAAAAAGAAACTGTAAATCAGGCATTTGGGGATCAATAATAATAAGTTTTTTTGTATTCTTTGATAGTAAACAATGAATTCGTATGTTAAACCACCTTTTTCTGAGAGGTTCCGAAATCCGACGTATTTAGAAAACGGACATCTCTAATGTACCTTCTATTACTATCAATAAGGTGTCGCGGTAAAAGGAACTCCATTTGGTTGATGGTTTAATAAATACCGTGGAATATAGTGTTGATTTCAGAAAAGCTTAGAATAATGTGGCTTACCATACGAAAACATTATCGCAATTATTCGTGGTAGGGCTTCTGAGTGATTTGCGTGTAGCTTTATTACCACCTACTTCAGTTGAAGCTTAAAAGTCCAAGCATACCTACTGGCATTAACACAAACTAACAAACTTGACGTAGTAAGAGCCCACCCTCTTTCCTGAATCGTAAATCATAACAACATCTTAACCCTTCGGCCCCGGTCGGCCAGGGCACCCAAGTGCTGTTAATTGGCGCCCGGCCGGGAAATTGGTCCGCTGTACTCGCTTCCGTGAGTTAATGACTAGCCGCCAGTGGATGGACGCCGAAACACATTTAGCCATGTGCAATTTGTGTATGTGCAGGGGTTAGCCGACTGGATTCGCTCGTTGCTACGTATAGGGTTAAGGTGCTATAGGTTTCTGTAACTTTCCGCGGTAGATGAAAGTATTTTGAAAATTTGATTGCCGCTAATTTATAATTCTTCAGTTTCGTCATGAAGCATTTTAGTTCCTTTTGAGATAAATTTTCAAATATGGTATTTGTAATTTAAAGACTAGTGACAATGAAACAATAATAGCTTTAAAAGAAAGTTCCTAGTAATAGTTTGAAAAAATATTTGACTTATTTTGTATTTTACACAAGTACTTATAGGTAGTACCATAACATTTCTTCCTTAAATATTTGTTATAAATATATTTTAATATATCCAATTTATCACAAGAAGAAATAAAATATCAATAAAATATTCAGCTAATTTATCCGATATATAAGTAGGCAAATGCCTATCTTTGTCAATCTTACCATATATGCCTATCAAGAAGTCCATATCATAAACTTAAGAACTAAGTTATGTATTCAACCTTTGGCTATATTTTATCATGTTTTAATGAAGTTGTTTAATATGTATATAAATTTTATCAGAAAGGAGAGTCATGGGTGCCGCGGTGAGAGTTTTGAAGAACTGTAGAGTTAATTAAACCCTTTTCCACCCTCTTTCTTTCATGAGAGAACCACGTGCACGGTTTGCGCACTATCATCTATAGACAACCGCAACACAAGAAGTGTCATACATAATTACGCTAGCGATCTTAAAAGGTGTTTTTCACACGTTTTTTATAGAGCTTCATGTCATAGTCCTGAAGAAATACTACGTCTGAAAGCCCATTTCACAATGTGTGCGAAGGTTCAAGATATATTGGTGCCTTATTTTAAAGGCATTTGTCTTTAAAATAAGGAAAGATTATTGTTGGTTTACGTAAATCTACCTGTATTATTCACAAAAAATGGTTATAAAAATAACTGGGCAAGTGGACTGTGCAAATGTCTGTACCAAATATAAAAACTTTAAACAAAATGTTGCGCACAATTTCCCCCAATAAAACTAATTGTATCAGCCAGAAAGGAACACAATAGTTTTTACCGTAGTTCTTCGAAATAACACAGGCAGGTTCTTCGGCAGCTTTCTAAGCTTTTAAAAATTATATTTTAATATTTTAGTTACTTCTGGGGGATAGTGGGCCAAATGCGAAAAAGTCGAGAATGCAAATAACACCAAATTATGAAACGAAACGATTTTTTACTTATTATACAGACTAATTAATTGACTTCAAAGTACTTCTAAACGTTTTAGTTAAATTTAATAACAATGCCCACTTCAAAGGCAAACCTCATGTCAGCAAACGTAGTGTAAGACATCGTTTGTTTAAATCGAGAAACGATTTGCGCAAAGTGAGTTATTGAGGTGCTGAGGCGATAGCCCGTACTGGGTTGTGACAAAGCACACAAGTGTAAAGACAATCATAGTGACTCGCTTCGGCCATCACTATTCGGATTCAGTTTGTTTATATCTGCTTGTTCCTATACCTAGTAATCTTGCGTTGTGGTATATGTCGGCTGATATAGCGAAATGAAATGAAATATAACTTTATTCAAATAGAGTTACTTCCAAGAACTTTTGAATCGTCAAAAAAAGTAAAGTGATGGTGACTATCAACAGAATTTTGCCCGTTGGCGGTTGTTGCCGTTATTGGACTCAACTGTGCTTTTCATCAGGTGCAATGTACTCGCTTTGTCGAGCCAGTATAAAAAATGGGGCAGGTAATTTTTATATGAGAAGAGACGAAGATGCGACTCAGTGAGAGAAGAGAGATTTTAAGAGATCGATCTTACCTTGGAAGGGATCTTTATCCAGCAGACATTGGTACAGGCTGATGATGATGACACTTTTGATGATTGTTTATAGGTTATATATATATATATATATTACAGTGCATATAATCTCCTATAAAGATTAGATTCAAAGGTCTCTCTTGATTTCTTTATATTTTTAATACATTAAAGAAAATAATCACAAAAAACCGAGTGGTATAATCTCAAATTTTTGTCATTACTCCATTTTTTTTCGTGCGGTACTATCTAACGGCCTCCAATAGTCGAAACATAGTTTAATTATAATTGTCAATGATTATCATGAACAATATTTAAAAACATTCATTGATGTATTATGTGTTTTCTAACATAAATTATGGCGAGATTATATTAAATATATAGTAGTTATCGGTTAAAACAACATTTTATAAGCATAATATTACATGAATTCAACACAAAAACTTTAGATGAACTGAATTAAACAATAAACGAAATTTTACTGCAAAAAAACATGTTTAGGTCCATAGCTAGGAGCTTCTTATAGCCTGTAACAATAGATTTTCAAAAATCTTTTTGTAATATATCCAAACGCATTGGTTTGGAATTATCTTCCGTTGGCCATTGCCCTACACTCCCCTACATTTAAGACAATATGATTTGGTCATTTGGAGATTTTTTATTACAAGCTCTTTTTTTAAATAATATTCTTGACAACGCCGACTTTCTTTTTCACCTTATTTATTCTACTCTACCTACGGTGATAAACATTAATTATTTAGAAATATCGACTCACAGATGATTTCTGTCCGCACAACAACAGAAAAGACATCAAATATGGAATATTAGTTCTGTCTGATGAAATATAAGTGGAAAAACGTAATGCCATGTATCTCGTATAATTCCAGTCAACAGTCGTTTTTTGTTGGCTTATAATAATGTAAGCCTACGAAAAAGTATTATTTATGTAAATTTATTGATCAGTAAATATATTGTTTTACAACAATATAACCAATCAAATTATTTAACAAACCCAAATAACACTTTAACGTTTATATAAAACCTTTTCATAGTTAATTCATTTACAAGCTTATGGATTTTTAAAAAGTAATTTATATGATTGAAAGTTTATCTTCTGAAAAATAAAATAACACCGTAGGAAAATGTTAAAATATAACTTTATTTATCCGTTTCATTAAAGAATCGAAGCGCGACGTGTTGATTTAAGTTTTTTTTCCTGATTTGGTCGGAAGGAACGGAATAAATATTAATAATAACGGAGGGTTTGCCTACCAAATTACAAGAAGAGGCGCAGCGTGTTGACGACTCCTAATTTGACGTAATTTGCATAGATTATGCCGGTTCGCTGAGTGCCAATCTTTTTAAGTGGCTTCTTCTACTCATTTTGCGTTCTTCCCGCGACTCTATGAGGAATTTATTATTTTCAAGAGCCCTCTTTTATAATATTTATAAGTAATATGAGGTGTAATTTTTGGATGAGTTTGTTTTTCGAGGACTCATTAATTATTTATTTGAATTTTTCATAACTCTGTATTTTATTCGTGTTGTTTTACACAATCTGATAGTATAGTAGTAGTTATTAAGTATGAAACCTAAATTATAGACCAGTACAGTAAACATTTAGCTAAAATTAAAATTCTTTAAAGTAAAAATACATTTTTATTCAAATTTCAGATACACGAGTGGACATTTTCGAACTAATAAATATTAGGATAAGTTGAGCGTAAATATATTAGTTAGCTATTATGGGAAAGCAATAGTAATTCAGTCAAAATATATTATAACGACATCAAAGGGACTACTCATATTTGGTCGTAAAAACCGATAATCGGAACAACCGGTGATGTTTTCGAGATACGATAGGTAATATAGCATTCAGCGGAAACCTTAGTTCTGGGTAAATATAACTGGTATATTGTTCTGAACGATGTCGCCGTAATAGGTTTTGACTTAGTAATAGATCATCAGAAAATTCGCTTCTATGGTGAGCAGAGATACATTAGTTATTGTTTCCAATATACGCTTATTCGTTGGACCCAACGTGACCAATAGTTCTGCTAATCGCCATCGAAACGTGGAATTACAACTGTCTACAAATATTGAATCCTATTATTTTAAAATTGTCACGGAATGTGATTTGATTTTATTTATCTTTTAACAACTAATTTATTTGTCTGGTAGGTAGAAACGCTAATCTTTAATAATCCTAAATTTGTTATTTACGCAGTCACCACCCGCTTCAACATTCATATATTTAACGCAAATATGACCTAATCCGGCCCTGTCCACCCCACTTTGTAAGCCAACATTATCTCGTGTTATTTTTCGATATTACCCCGTTTTACTGGGGTCGGAGGCACGTAAATCAAATTTATCGCTTTTTTATACAGGCATTAAAATTTTATCAGAGTGATTTCTTTCTACGCCATTGTCCAGTAGCCCTGTCTCCCCTTTTCACTTTCGAGTGGGATTAGATACATATTTATCGTTTTTTACGTAAAAGTTATTTCCTGATTTTCAAGCCCATATTTATATATCTTATTTCATTTTGATAAAACATTAATATATGTATCTCAAAAATACATAAATCTTGACTGTTTTTATATACGGCGCTATCAACGGAACAAGGTAATATAGTATCTGCAAGGGTGTAAAGACTATCATAGTAACTTGCTTTGGCTTGTCTCATTTAAGGATCAGCCTTATAAACTTTTATGTAAGTCGAGTTATAATCTGTATCTACTCGTATATCTAGAGGTCTCAAGACGTGAAATATTTAAACCGGCAAGGGTATGAAGAAGGTGACAATCAATGAGTTCTTGTATTTGAAAGGTTGCTGTGTTCTTGAACTACTGTACTGAGCATAGTAAAGTACCGTACTGAGTTTGCCATTACATGTAAAATAGTCGTAAATAGCGAGAAAAACACAAGACAGAAATCAAACGATGCACACAGGTTCGGCAGTCAATTTAATAGATAGTATCATAGACAATATCATAAACAATGACATAGACAATACCACAGACACAATCAAAATTCAGTTATAACAGATATATTTATCTATCATAAAAAAAAAAATGTGTTCAACATGCAGTAATCAATTCTACTTGGTTTATATAGTATAAAAAATAGCAAGGATCTTGGGAACTGGTTAGGGACCCTTGAGAAGTCAGCAGAGCGTTGTTATGTATTCTGCCCAATACAAATAGTGTCGGAGAGACTGTATCTCTCCCAGAGTTTTTGCCCAGTGGGCACGGCACGACGAGGCTATGGCGAATTGATTACAGGACCCGCAGGCCTTGATAATGTGTGGAAGTAGTCATCCTGAGGTTTTTATTCGCTACAAGTCAGACAGTTCTCGGCCGCGCAACCTCCGGCCCAGATGATGATCCTATGAAGATTTTTCCCAGGAAAAAAAAAACGTCAAATAACACAGGATAGAATATAAAGCTACTTCTCTCGCTTCTTACAAACTTCTGTTGCTCTAATTTACAATAATAACATTCTCCATAATCACTCAGCAATTACAAGAGCTTAATTTAAACATCATGTTTTATTAAAAGTTGGAATCCCCTTTATTTGGTACAATTCGAGCATAAATAAAAAAAAAATGTTCGATAATGGAATAGAAAGGTATTTAATACACCTCCTAGGTGTATTTCAGAGTGTTTCCATTAAAATTTTCCACATGCAGCCTCGCTCGAGGCGGTAACTCGGTGTCAGCTTTCCTCTGAAACGGGTGAAACAATAAAAGTACGCAGACCGATCTTATCGATATGTGATGTCGCCCATTGGCTCGCGGCAAAGCCGGATTTTAAGGCCGATCCGCTATATTTCAATGGAAAATATTTTATTTAAAAACTCTCATTGTTCTACTGATCTGAATTGAGTATAAAAGCATTAAGTTAAATTACTTAGTACTAAATATCTTTAGGTATTCGAAGCAGTACTCACCGAAAGGAATATTCCACTCATTGGAATGTATGGCTTAGAAACATAGAAAAGACAAAGAAGTATTGTTTTTTTTTTTTATATCTATATTAAATATTATTAATATGAAATCAATTTACAATTACGCTAGTACAGCAATGATTAATTCTAAAATTTAATATAATTGCCGGCTTATGAATTTTAATATAATTAAAAATGTTTATATAGAATTATTCAACAGACTTCGAAAAATAAATTAATAATAATCTGACAAGTTCTTTCCGAAGCAGCCTTGAGTTTCTTTCGGCGTTTCTTTCCTGAGTAATCGCTTCCGAAATGCTGGTAGACCATCTACCAGAGCCGCAAACTGGTGTGTTTACACGGCGAGATACAATTCCACTCCAACGTAGCCTTGAGTTTCTCTCGGCATTTCTTTCCTGAGTAATCGCTTCCGAAATGCTGGTAGACCATCTACCAGAGCCGCAAACTGGTGTGTTTACACGGCGAGATACAATTCCACTCCAACGTAGCCTTGAGTTTCTCTCGGCATTTCTTTCCTGAGTAATCGCTTCCGAAATGCTGGTAGACCATCTACCAGAGCCGCAAACTGGTGTGTTTACACGGCGAGATACAATTCCACTCCAACGTAGCCTTGAGTTTCTCTCGGCATTTCTTCTCAAGTTAGTCGCTTCCCAAACGCGGGTAAATAATCCTTAGGTTCTTTCCCCAGCTGGCTGCCCAATTTGAGGTCCATACCCACAGCGGTGTCCTTGCTAACCCTTAAATTACAACTAACCCATAAATTCGCTATCTGAGTACCCTCACTGCTCACTCTTTACGCCCGGTGAAGTTGTAAAGCGCTGTTCCGGTCATTACGTATTGTCCTGTTAAAAGGAAAAAGACAGACAGGTACTTTTATTAAAGCATACTAAGTCTAAAGTGTGATGTGATGGTCGGGCTCTGTTACTTTCAAATCCTGTTGGTTCCAGTACACGGTACACCGCGGAGTACCATATTATAGAAAAGTATAGAAGTAAATAGTGTGTGAAATGTAGTGTGCAGAGACGCATTGTGTGCGTTTAATTATGAAATTAGATACACAAGTGAAATTAGTTGGTAAACGTTTTCGTTATTTCACGTTCGTTTGTGCTTTTAGTTTACAGTTGTCATATTTATTTAATAACTTGATGGTAATATCCTAATCATTATAGATATGGACTTTAAGTAATATCTATAGCTATTAATGACATGTGATATTACCATTTTATTGAATGAAAAACATTAATGATGCAGTGAATCATGACCCATGAATATATTTCAAATTCAAAATATTCCACAGACGCGAAGCTCGTCTGGCCACAGGTTTTAATACGGCCAAATAGGATGGTCATTCATTAAACAGCGTAGCGTATGTAGTCTGGTGTTCACCAAAAAGCGAATCATAAGCCGACGCCTGTAGATGCGAATCAAAGCTCGGGATAATGAGGAGCGTCTATTCACTGAAATTCTCGGAACTGTTAAAGTTGGATAAGGTTTTTCTTTAGTAACAATTTTTATCGTTATCTTTCGCCATTTATTAATGTTATATATATTTTATATTATTTCATACTGTTTATCTGGAGCTTGATAATCTTGTAAAATTAATTTTATTTATCAATTGTAAATTGATACTATCCTTGCAATTTATTTTATACATCTGTACCCAACATGGGTGACACGAAACACGAAAATAAAGAGGCAAGGTACATAAAATAGAACATATAAATATCTAAACAATTACGGGCCATCATACTATACAGCATAATTAATATTTAATGCTAGTATATATAACTATAAACGTAAAGCTATAAATTATTACTAAAAAAAAACGTTTTAAAAAATCCATCCACATCTATCCACTATTTATACGCTCTTCTGAATTTAGAGAGATATGTCTACATTGTCACATTGTGAGAGTGCTTTGAACTGCTTATAGATTACTATGCCGAGGAACTCTTCGGCATAGTGGATCACTGGCCAAGATTAATTTTAAAGAAATGTATAAAAAGACTAGGGACACTTTTTTCGAGAGAAACAAGATGGAGCATTAATTTTCAAATTACTAACCAGTTGCTAATCTATAGGTACGTTTAACATTTTTTAAAAACTATCCATTCAGATGTGTTCCTGCGACTAGCTAAAGATTTTAGTGTATCGAAAACTAATTTATCATAACTCGAGGTTTTGAAATCCACGTTGTTACCGTAAGAGAGATGGTAAATGAAATGTCACTGAACGCTCTTTACGGCCTACATTTATAGACCATATTGTCTTTGCTTAGCAAAGTTCTCAAAAAATAAATTAGTTTTGACAAAAATCCGAATACATAATAGGAACTTGAGTATAACCATAGTCTTCACAGAGTCAAGACCATGTTGACATGTGACTTACCAAATTCTTGAACATTCATTGAGTAATATAAATTGTAATGTTTTAGTAAAGTCTAAGCAAACTTAAAGTTGCATCTATAAATGTCAGCCTATGCGTTTAGTATAAAATTCGTAATTGGGGTTCAATACAACTACTATACATATTCCATAACGGCCGGACAAGGGCATTTTAATCTTTAATGCTAGTATAAGGGGGGCTTGAAGACGGAGAAGATACTCGTATATTGTATTAGTGAAAAGGATACTGTTCAGTGTGAATGAAAATTATTGCTTATGGAGCTATCAGAGAGGTGTGTTAAAATATTGTAGTGTAACATATTCAAAACGGGACATTATTCTGACTAAAATTTGACAAGTGGTTTTTTGAACGGTTGAAGGAAGTATCATACTTCGACCGATGAAATTGTAAAGGTCTATCCCTACCATCAGCATAAAGTCTTGATAAAAAAAGAAAATATGATTTAAAACATGTAAAAAATTTATGAAGATTTATGTACCAAAGTTGCCTAAAACGGTAGTTTATTTGATTAAATTTTGGAACATAGACCTCTCCCATATGTGTGAGAAATATGACTCATACTACATGCTATTTAATGACTAGAGAATTATGCTTTATTTCGGAATATAAAATAGTTCCAATCCAACAGTTGTGGAGTCTAGGGTCGGGTTGTTTGAGGAGCGGCTGACCGCGGCGTACGGGAAAGGGGCGGGAGAGCCTGCAATCAGCTAACCGGATCAGCCCGGGCGCAAACACAATTGATAGCAACGACCGCCGAGCTGCCGTAGAACACCGACGGTGACACCAACTATACCTACTTGCGTCAGACAGAATTGCTTAAACTATATAAACGGAATTAGCAATTTCGATATACATATCAAGCGGGTATTATTCCTACGTATCAGTGGCTAAATAAATCGAACAATAAGGCTCGATATTATAACGCTGCTTTTATAGTCCTATATAAGGCCCTAATCAAACCTTCATAAAAGCCAGTAGCAGTGCCTAAAGAAGATGAAAGTAAATAAAGTCACAAAATTGTAGAATTAAAAAATCCTGAGGTTTGCTGGCGTTCATGCAATTTAACTTTCGACATTTAATATATGATTATTGAGAGGTGCTAAATAAGCAGTGCCGTGGTTCAGACAGTGGACTCGAGGGAGTCTCTTGTCCAAATGAGTGGGAGAAAGAGGTTTCGAAGGAGTAGGTAGCTTACAGTAGCCTCAACAATGCTTTTCGCTACCCGGACGTCTGGATGAATTTGGTTGCCCAGGCCTGGTTAGAAGGATTGGAGGAGCACCCTGGGGGTTTTTAGTCAGTAGGAGTCGGATACATGAAGGTCTCTGCCCTCATAGCGGCCCTTATGGTTCTATGCAAGATTATCTCCCGGGTTACCATAAAAAAACAGTGCCGTGGTAATACAAAGTTGCTAAGTTAGATGTGTTTCTTCCCCCAGTGGCGTTTTAAGATCAGGCCGTATATTTTCAAATTCTTTCTCTTTTGTTCTACTTTAAGGTCTCCAGCACGATGATAATAGTCTTGATGTTGTACTCGGTTACAGGTGATAGGAATCTCGTATAAAAGTGTTAATTACTCAAGTGTATTTATGAGAATTGGTTCCAAGAGGAGAATATGCACGCAGCCGTCAAGACTGAATATTCGTCCTTATATATCACATGTCTTAAATGTTGTTTGTTATAATATACTAAATGTATATTGTCTACTATTTTTTTTACACTGGCTTGACGTAGTGACTACAGAGTACCTGATGATAAGTACAGTGTAGTCCTAAAACAAAAGCGACTCTCAAAGGATGAAATCCATTGATAGTCTACATCGTCATGTCGGCCCACATATACCACGACTGAATGTCTCTAGGTATATGAGCTACTGGGTATACACAAGCTGATCCCGAAACGCAACAAGCCGAAACTGGTCACTATGACGGGCTTTACACCCATGTACTGTGGTCGCGATCGAGACGGGCACCGACGCCGTACCACCTCGCTGCTGCTCGTTTAGCACCACCCAGGAGTCACGTGTAGGGAAACTAGGGTAAAGCCTACGGACGCGAGCAGCTTCGACTCTCAAAATTACTTAATACTTAACTTAAAACTTATGTTTTAAATAATACTTGTAATTATTTAATACATAGAATCAATATTATGATGTGTTTTACATGTGAGAAGAAAACTTAAGTTCCAGCCTGTAGTATGAGGTACGGTGGAATAAAATGCAATAAAACTATGTTAAAATGTTTAAATACGTACTCATTGAAGTTTATTTATTAATTTTCATTGTGATTTATAAACGATGTGAGTTATAGGGTGAGTCCATTGTCATTACTGGCTTATACGGGTTAGGTTCAATTAAAAGCAGTATTAATTTCTCAGAATCACTTTTTATCTTTGTAGCTCTAATTAGGTACATATTTACAGCAGTACCCGATTTATTGTACATATATCTGTTTATAACATTAACTATTAATTACATTATTACAGATTCACTTTAATACAAGCAATTATAATTATCAGTCATTGTTTAAACTTTACAATCTATAATATTTTATATTTATAAACTTTCATATTAAGTAATATTTACAATAAATTCATCTGTCTTTATAATTCCGCAAAACAACAAACAATATTTACAATTCTAGTCTATAAAGGTACATTAACTCATGTATTATCTGTACAGTACTACTAACAATAAATACTACTTTTAGCTTAACTTTAAAAATTATTTACAAGCTCATTGCTTTATCACATGTAAACACACCCACATCATAGGTGTCATTTAAGACTGGATTTCGTGTCACGCTGAAGGTCGACGCTGATGGGTCAATTTGTACGTAGTTACATACAGCGTTTTTGAGTCGCGCTGAAGCTATGTATCGACAAATACAGTCATGGACAATCGTGAAATAGATACCGGTCGAGTAATTGAAGAAGTGTGATTAAGGAAACGTTTATGGGACGTAACAAAGCCTGGGATGACATCGTCGTCTTAGCTTAATACTCGTATATTTAATTTTGTTTCTTACAATAAATAATTACATAATATTATAATATACTTATTTTTTCTTACTTTAAAGAAACCATCAAGCGCTCAATCGGCTGTATAGGAACATTGCGTAAGCTTCAATAGACCAATCTATTTTGTAGCTTTGCTAGTAATACGTCAAAACTTCTTGATGACATACGGAAATAGTTGAAAAACTTTTTGCCGTCGTCTCTCAACTGGCCGTATAATATATAGAATTCCCCTGCGAAGATTCTCTGCTCGATCAATGGAAGAACATGTATTTCTTTTTTTCAGACGTATTCTTTGCTAAATAGTACGCGGTAACAATTTTCACTGCCATCGACATTGTTTACGACTGTACTTCACGATGATCAGCGCGATACTAAAACGATACGAGCTGACCGATCAGCGCTGACAAACTACGCGCCTACCGTCAGCGCTGACCGTCAGCGTGACAGGAAAACCAGCTTAAGGGTAACATTACACTACACAGCGACGAAACTAAATGTCACGACATAAGTGAGCTACAGTTCAGTCATTTTGCCTGTAGAATTATTTATGAAAAAGCGTTGCCAAACAACCAACGATAAGCAGATATTATCAACATATTATATGTATGGCTACCTATATTATTTATTATGTAATATAAATTATTCTTTTTAATTGTGCATATACCATATATTATTTAAAAATATCTATATGTGTTTTTAAAATCAATGTATAGGCGACAAAGTAAGTGAAATAATTAGAAGAGTGTGTATGCTGTGGTGGAAAGGTATTGTTTTATTTCTAGCCACAGTGGACGGACTTTTACTTGGTTTATAGGTACGCAAGTAGATGTAGTCAAGAACTGAAATTAGTCATTTGAAATTCGTTTGTTTTATCGTTTACATCAAACTTTATGGTCAATTTTTTGTAGATAGTTTTAATTAAACTTACGACTACATTAATACGTGAGTCATCTTTATGAGTCACGTTTTTTTTTAATATTTGATTTTTAACTTAGATACACGGTACAATACGTTTTAAATATCTACATCTTGTCAGTTGCCAGACAACGCTTTGTTATTATGTTTGACAACGATGCATTGAGATTAAAATTATGCAGGCTAAATGACTTGACTATAGGCGTGACGTAAATGGTCGATTTTAAATTTTCGTCTGCAGTTTCGTCGCTACATCTGCACTAGGTTTCACTTATTTTTACTATATAGTTTTGATGCTGCAAGGTGCGGCCTTACCTATATTTAATCACTAGCACAAAAAATGTCAATATGGTCTCCAAACTGATTTATGCGTCGCTATCGTACCATTTGCGATTTTCGTCGACGTTGGACTAGTTGATAGAACTCGGCCCGTGCGTTGTGAGGGCGACTTCAAGTCGCTTTTCGTTTTCGGACGATCCGACACCGTCGAATCAGCTGCTTGCACTCGCTTCATCTCTTGCAGTTCAACGTTCGCCGGTCTTGTCGGGTGGAATGCAGACTTGACCACTTCAATTGGCTCTTCATCGGACTCGTCAGATATCATCGCTTCATGTGCTGAATTCACCTCAGACTTCGAATCTGCTTTTGACCGATCCGGGCTTGCGTTAGCTATGCTCCTTGGGCTAGCACTTTGTCTACTACTAGTTGGTGATAAACGAGCGCTTGATGTGTCCATAGAAGAAACATTACTTTGTAGATGTCTCAGTGCGTCGTAGGGGCTGACACCATTCTTTAGGGATAATTCCGCCGGAATCGCTTTTAATGCCAGATCCGCATGGTTTGGTGAGAAAGGCAATAATCCATTCGGCGGCAGGAAGGCAGCAGGAGGTGGAATCAAACTACCCGGAGGTAGGTTCGCCATAGCTGGAGGAAACCCGAACAGATCTGCTCCTGGTATTGTAACAGGGGGTGTTGCCATGGGTGCCACTCCACCTAATAATAATGAAAAATTGGTTATTATTTCGCAAATTTCCAATTCAGTAACAGCTACAGATGTCTGATTTGCTAACATGACGTAATATGAGAGAGGAGTCCCTAAGGATAGCCCAGGGCGCTCGGGCACTCCACGCGGTACAACGAGGGTGCATAAGCGTACTAAGGATAATGTACAATCTGTAGGCGTTTAAAGGCGGCATCACCGAAAGGGATGTTTTTTTAGTACGATATCGGGAGGGTGAGGGTGCAATATTTATTTATCCGTACACGGCGTTCTTTGCGTCGCGGGCATTCTACAACTCTGTTAAGCAGCTCTGTTGCATTATAAATGCAGTACACGTGTAAAAGTACTGATACCTTCACGTATGCATTCTAAAAAGCTGAGTTGATCTCGATAAGGCAGCGCATCTATCTCTGTGTAGCAGACAAATGAGACCGAAACGTGAAATTTTCATTAGTAGCTATAATTTAAAAGTCCTTGGTATACAGGCTTTGAATATAGAAGCGTAATGTAAGGGGAGCTCAGATATGTAATGATGCTACGGAGGTGTAGATTGGGCCACAAAGAGATCCGAGGTGGTACTCTGGACGTTTTTCTTTTGCACCTTTTCTATTTGCAGCTATGGCAGTGCACAGACCACTTTAAAAGGCAGTGAGCGTGGGAGGGGCCGTAAATGGGGGTAATTCGGAGAGGTGGGAGCCAATATCGGCATCCTGCCTGATTGAGGTGATTCTCGATCGCCGAAAATGGTTTTATTTTGCTTTAGCTGCTAGTTTTATCAAATATTCTCAAAAAATTCATCGGAGAGATAATAGAGACGACTCGTATTATATTTATGTCAAGATGGAAAATACTACAAGTTATATTTCATTGAAATTTATAAAAAAATTACAATAGTTACGTACTTTTACCATCGACAGAGGTTATTGTTTACTAAAAAGTATGTAGAAAAGTTTTTACAGGTTTTTAAATTATTTAACCATAATGACTACATTGTGAAATATTACTCTACTGTGAGTAGACTCGACCAGAATATTAAGTTATATTATGCCATTCAAATATTGACTACGTAAAGGAATTTATGTAATATTGTGATATAAAATTTTATTTTTTTAATATTCAAAGATAAGAAAAGTTTTTTATTGGCTCCTCTAAAATAAGTGTGTAGAGATTTTTGAGTAGGTCGGGATAATTGTGGCGATTATCGTTAACTTCCATATTTGATATCTGGATGCTAGCCTGTGATTTTAAGAATACGCTGTTCTTAATATCTAAATAATAATATTAATAACATAGCGTAGTAACTTTATACTAATAGGTTTGATATACTCGTAAACTTAGTATCATAGATGGGCAAAATGTAATCAGATTAATAAAAATGATTAACGATTACATTTTACGTTTTTTACCATTAGTATGACTGCATTTTGCTCATTTATGTTTTAAACACTACAGAATCCCAGATTGTATACACATCTATGATTTCTTAACGTTTTAAATGGATTTAATCATGATTACAGAGCAAAAAAATTAAAATTACAACTACATTTTGTAATCGTTCATCATTAATCAGATTACATTTTGCCCATCTCTGCTTAGTATAAAGTTGGCCAAAATAGTTCTGATATTTACTCGTATCCAACTTTGAGTGGGAAAGCGTAACTGTACCTCATTGTCATATTTTTTGCTCATGATGCAAGAACGAATGCCAAAAGCTAGGCACGTTTAATATAAAATCTGTAGGTGTTTGAGTACATTGCTCTTCGCGTTTCGGTGCAGGAAGCAAAAAGTAGCCAGCGGCGCGGTCGCCTACATTGGAATAAAATTGACTCCAACGCTCTCTCGAATGAGAAGGCAGTGCTTTTTTAACTCTTTTCTGACCCCCTCTGCCCCGTCGAGCGGACTTCAGCGGGTGGTTGTGCCTCGGTCAGGCTCGCGTTGTTTTGCCGAGCTCAAGGGTTTCTCCTTTTATTTGAGCTGCTTTCACGTTATACGGCCTTGAGGGGTGTGTGCTACACGTTTTTGAGTGTTGTTTACTAAAACCGGAATTTTTAAATTAACAAATACCAAATTTATACGTAGATTGAAGAGTAACTTTATTAAATTTATTCTTTTTATAATTGTTTTCGTAATTTTTTGACGTATAATGTACTTTCAAAATAACGCTAATAATGGTTGTTTAATTTATTACTACTTGAAATGTCTGACATTTATTATCTCTATATATATAAAATTCTCGTGTCACAATGTTAGTAGCCTTAGTCCTCCGAAACGGCTTTACCGATTTTTTACCAAATGTTATATACATATTCAGTAGGTCTGGGAATCGGCTACTATATATTTTTCATACCCCTAAGTGATAAGGGTTGTTCTTCCTTAAAATTTTTTTATTTTTATTTTATCCTTACACACAATAAGTTGGTTATTTTTTGTCTACACTAGAAACTACATAGAAAAAACATATATGACAAAACAACGTTAGCGGAGTCAGCTAGTTTTACATATTATTAAAATAAATTCATTACAAGTCTTACTAGATATTTACAATTTTGCACCACATGTTTTTGCTACTGGTAACTCGTTCAAAAAAAGTACACTAGTTTTGAAAGAATAAAAATAAGGTATTTGACAAGTAATTAATAAAAAACTATTCGTTCTATTTAAGCTTGAAATTTTACGGAGTTGTCATCCATTAATTAGTACAGTAGAGATTAAGGGAAATATTATTCAATGAACTTGTTACCTTTTAGTAGAGTTGCCTGGTCTCTCATCTGCGGTGGCCTGAAGTAGTCAGCCCAGGCATAGTTTAGATACGCAGCATCCAACCAGCCTGGGTTCAACAGAAAAGGGCTGAACGCACCCGGATGACCGTATCCATAATCTAAAACAAATGATAGAATAACGTTAGTCTACAGTCTATCAGCCAAATCACAATGTCAAATGCTAGCCTATAGCAATCGAAATAAACGCGATGAAATGGACACCACGTGGAACGAGAGGTTCCGCTGAAGTTGCATCTAATCTAAGAATAAGTGTCGTAGGTAGTATGGGTATTTAATGAGAATGTTTGAAGAATGTAATAATATCAGGTACGTTCTTAATTTAAATAATATTGTCCTTGAAGAAGTAGAGGAGATGAACCCCTTCAAATTGAATGTTCGTGAACATCTAAAGAGAGTCTATGTAACTCGACTTAAAATCAATGAGTTTTGAGAGAAATGTTAAGGAGATTCGACAGTACTGAAATCTGGTGTGGCTATTAAATACGCATTGAGTGAGTAGGTATTTGTTAGGCTGACTCGTTTCATCATCGACCTCATATTCACCTTCCATCAGGTCTGATTGGGATCAAATGTCTGCCTGCACATGATAAAAATATGTTTTGTGCTTGTATGCAAAATTCATGATACTGACATAAAGGTCACATAATATTTCAAAAGCTTTTGTTAATCGCATACATTTTCCTCTTCATTACTAGAATTATCGTTGGTCAATTGTTATTTTGTATAAGCCATATCACTAGCGCAACTGATCACCGTTTGCAGTTGAAATTACACATTCATTTGACTTGATTTTGTATATATGTTTTCCTCTACCACCAAAATTTACCGAGTTACACGACAAGTATGTTTTTTAAGCAAAAATAATTAAAATTTGTTAGATAAATCAATGATGATTAGTGGTATTTTATAGTCGTCAAAATATCTGATATACTCGGATACCGGAGTTGGTAGCTATCCTAGGTACCGTGCTGAAGGACCTGATTTAGTATCCTTGTAGCAGAAAACTTTTCAGTGAAGCAAGTTGTATGTATAAATATATATTTACATAGATTTTTCTAATACTGGCAGCACAAGCGAAAGCTTTGTTTGGGCCTGGGTCAATTTGTGTATCGGCCCGTAAATGTTATGTAATGATCTATAAAACCTAGGGTCCCTGGTGATCTCATTTAGTGTTTTATTACCAAGGTATAAGCATCAATAGATTTCGAGTAATTGTTTGCCTGTGCGAATTGTTTGTAAATAGCGATTGGCATGCCGAGGTCGCCAATCTTGAACCACGTCCGCAGGCAGTAAAGTCACAAAGGCGGGCCGTAAAGGCGGCGACACACGGGCCGCTGTTTACCGTCACCGTCTATAACAAGGGCAGTGTATACAAAACGAGCCGGTTTACTGCAGCAGTTAGCCGGCTCCTCTGTGCCATACGTTTTTACGAGCCTACGCCGTCACGTGGCCTTTCGCCTTTCCTAGCGAAACGCTTTTTATTTGTTTAATCGATACTACACTACTGCTATTTTCGGTGTTTTACAACGTTTTTAATCCGATTACCGTCTCGATCGAGGTGATCAGGTGTATCGACGTTTTTATTACACGATTAAACAGTTTACGAGCACTTTATCTATTGAACTTTGTGTACGCGATACTCCTTATCCACTTTTTATCTAAAGTTTGTTATTGTTAGACCTAATTATAGCGTTTTGTAAACATTCTTTTGTTTGCGATGTTTTTATTGCGCGCTAAAAAGTTGATGTAGCAATTTGTTCCGTGTAAACAGTACCCCTTTCGGGGTATGAGAGCGCGTTACCCAAATCGCGGGTTATTTTAAATTAAGAGCGTGATGGATGGCCCGTCGCGCTGTCACGCGGCAATCCGCCTGAAGAACGCTCTGCCATCATGGAACAATAATAAGTTAAACATGGAAATGGGAAATGGCCCGCTTCATTTGTTAATGCCAGCATTCAATTGACTTCACTTCCCAACCCTTACATGCGTCGCTTCTTGAATATACTATAAACACGCTTAAGATATTTCTAAAGCCGTATAATTTTATATTTTAAATAAAAAGTCGTATGTCTCCTACTGGTAAACGCTACTAAGTTCATTTTATCCTAAAGCAAGCAGCGTGCTGCCGAGATTTAAAGAATATGTTTTTAAAAAGACATATCAAAATCACCTACATATAGCGAGGAATAATGATATGATGATGATGGAACAGTGATGAAAATTTTAGTGTAAATTGAATTACACTAAAATCATCATCATGATTTGGGATCCTTTGAGCGTAACGTGAAGAGATAT
Organism: Automeris io; assembly: GCA_036320925.1. Taxonomy (NCBI): domain Eukaryota; kingdom Metazoa; phylum Arthropoda; class Insecta; order Lepidoptera; family Saturniidae; genus Automeris; species Automeris io. The sequence continues at coordinate 5,059,368 of JAUDJH010000014.1, forward strand.
TTTGCAGGCCGGCATGATCACTGTGACTACCGATGGGTTTTTCTTACCTGTCGATTAGTCTTTAGCCTACTATCAGGTATGGTTCAGTCACTGTGTTGAATCAGAATTTAAAAAAAAGTACTGCAATTGCCAAAATAGTAAGCGCTCATTTGAAGTAAAAATTATTACAATGTATGATAAATATTTACTGTAAGATTACTGCTGAGTAGCCTTTAAAACGTATAAAATCTAGAAACATTTCTTACGAGTTCCGGAAGAGCATAGTAAGCAATAAAACGGTTTCATCATCATAATCACAATTTAGCTATGCAACTATTTGGTTTGAACATAGTTATTAAACTAGTCGCACAGTAGTAAACAAAAATATCACAAAAATACTATAACTGTATAAAAATAATAAAGAAAAAACTTTTAATATTATAGAGTATAAATAAATATTATACAAATGGTTAATTTTGGTACTGCTGTTTGTTATAACACTACAAAGAACAAGTGGTCACATAATTTTGTACAGTCAATTGGATATGAACACAAGTATTTATTTTTGTTCTAACGTTTTAAATTTTTTTTTCTAAATAACACACATTGTTCCTTTCATATTCTCTTGAATTGTTAATAAACGTATCGTTATAGTCATCATATGAATCATATAGTGACAAATAATTCCGTGTAAATCAATAAAAACTATTTCCGATACAGTTAATCACAGAGGGCCTAAAAATTTACAATGGGTTAAGAATGTGGCTCGAATCAAAAGGCAACGCGGCCAAATTGGTACCACGAGGACAATAAACGAATGAAAGACACGACGTATGAGTGTCAAAACGGGCATTAAATGACTGGCTGTGATGAGATGCGAGCGGCGAGATCGTAAATTAATGCTGAAGAGCCATGGCAAGCTGGATAAATGAAATCAAAGTTATAGCTCATAATACGGATCGGGCCGGAATGATTTGTCGTTGTTCTAAGCGGAGTTGAATGATGTCATAATTATCAATACATCTTCAGTGATAAATGTTTTAACACCCTGGAATGAAATATAAAGAAAATATGGATAGACATTTGGAAATTAAAAAAAATATATATCGTCACTATGTATCCCTTTCGGGGTGAGCAGAGATACATCAGTAGTTGTATTCACTTTGGGCTTAAATGTCTTGGAAATAATTGTCTTGAATTGCTTTGCGCTCTTGTAATTAATAATTATATACTTTAAATAATTTTATATATCTAATAAAAACAATTTGTAAAAATAATTTTCAATTTTATAATTATTCAAAAATCACTCTGTATCCTCATTGTGGTGAGCAGAGATGTACCAATAGCTGTGTATCCTTTTGCGTTTGTTTTAACGTGGTTCCCAATGTGGCTAGCACAGTTGATCGCCGTTGGTATTTTTATTCTGATTTGTATTTATGGTATATATTCGATTAATATAAGAAACAAATGTAGTAAAAATCTTATGAAAACTTTAGAATCTTAACTCTTGAATTCCCTTTAATAAAGTCTGTTTAGAATAATGGTAAGTAAAATATATTTTTGTTTATAATGCAACTATGTTGTCAGATGGAAAGATACCTTTTTGGAATGAACTTATTACGATGTCTCCTAGTCATATGAAGAAATGGGTAAAATTAAACACTACACTACTTGAGGACATTTTCGAAACTATAACAGATTGTTAACTAAAGGATATGTACGTCAATGCTCGGCCGTTGAACGACTATACGGTGAAAGATTGAATCCGAAATGTTTCTGTTATATTTATATACAAAATGATGATTTTTTGTGATGACATATCATCATTATGTGTGGTCAAAAATAAGTGTCCTCGTGGAAATAAACTACACAAAATCAGGTTAGACCTAGAATATAAAGTGGGATCACCTCGCAAATTTGTTTCAAGTCTAGTATGTATAGACGATATTGTAGCTTCAAGTAAAAAGGCACTCATCCCAGATTGTAATAGTACTTGTAACAGACAATATTATCTGGAAACAAAGCAATATAAAGATTTACTAGGCAACTGGTGACTAGATTGTGATCCAGATGTTTTAATACAGTGTTAAAGTATGAGTAAGTGTCTTTTGAATTATGATTTATCAGTGGCATATGAAAGCTTCAATAGATCATTTGGAATTGAAACATTTAAAATCTTGATACGTACGTCGAGCGTTATAAATTAATAGATACAATAATCATTTATGGATGACAAACATTTCCAATCGATAGAGTTTTTATGTAACTAATAAAGTTCGGTTTAAATTTTCAATGTTCCTCATCGATCCTTCATGGAATTCTATAATATAGAAATTGTTCATAGTAATTAATAACGTGAAAATAATATATCTATTATTTTATGAAAATTATACACAAGCTATTTATACAAACTGTCGCAGGTCTCTAAGGAATTTTCCAGGGAAACTTAATAATTTCTTGGACAAACCTTTGGCAAAGTCGGCCGGTTATGAGGGTCACAGGGTGTGGATGCGGTATTTCAGCAGCTAGTTGGGACATAAAATCCATATTTTAGAGGCAGCGACTAAGGCGAGGGGCGAGGGGAGTCAGCGGGGAGATCAAACGGGACTTTACGACGCGGGCCCGAGATTGTTTACATCTGTTACGCGGCCGACGCCGCACCATGAAACTTGGTAACCGCTGGAACTACAAGTGCCACGAATTAAACAGGCTGATTGTTTCATTCGCTTCTAATTCTAAACATTCAGATTTCTGACACACGAAAAATATTACCTAGAAATTTCATGCCTAACGGATAAATTTTACAATAAATTTGTAAACGGGCATCAAATGGAGCCCATGTTGTCAAATTAGATTACTTATGCGAAACATTTTAAAAATATCGTCGATAGGAGTCGAAAGACCGATTTAGATGAATACTAAAAGTGACTAGAATGAAATAAATTAATTTTAATTGATTATAATTGCTTGATCATTGATGATTGATTGGGTGGTTATAGTTATGTATGAGTTAGATTTGTAAATTATCCTAGCTCTATCAGGGATGGTTCATTCTAACTAGTTTAATATTGTAATACAATAGGTTTTTTTTTTTAAGATATGGAGAGGATCTCAGAATACTACAAGTCCAGGAAGCCTATATTATGATGGGTTTACACTTAACCAATTACCGCACTTAATAAACCATCAAAATAACAACAGTGGTCGCGTCAATAATTATTCATAATAAATAAATGTACCATTTCTTTCTTTTTTTTCCACATCCTGTCACCTTTTCTATCACACGCAGCCGTGCCTCTAGCATGACCATACGAATGTCGTTTAATACGTCATCCAGAGCGACTGCTTCACAAGCTTGCCTGAATACATCGCGGTGACACTTCATCGTCCTTTAATTAAATGATAGAATTCCCGCGGGATATTACATTCCTTAATTCACCCGGTATCGCGCATACGAGACAGTGGGAATAGTTATTATATCGTTCGAACACCGGTCGCGTCACAACCGGAAGAAGAAAGAAGCCGATATTACCAGATGCTAGGATCGCACGGTCAGTATGGTCAGCCCTTATATTCCTTTTCTTTCCATTTTAAATACCGCATATACCGTTAGTATATTTGCGTCTTCTATTGATGCTACCCTTTTATTGGTCCTTCGAGCCAGATTGCAACGAATTTTCTATCTCAATTATACCAAGGTGCGATCATTGTACGTTTTACTATAACATGACATAGCAGTTATCAAATAAATGGAAGTAAGTTAAATAATGTAGAAAATAATTATTTATATAAAATATATTTTTTGTACAATGTAATTTTTACGTGCCAATCACGTATTTGTCAGTTAGTAAATTTTAAAAGCATTATATTTCCTATATTTGTTTTGATCTCGCTGTAGCACTTATGTGAGATCTTATGATTCAGTTGGATAGGAACATCTTACAAAAACCAAGCGCAAGCTTCACAATATTTTTGGATACATATAGCTGTGAGTTATTACATTCTTACAGCATTTATAATCCCGTAAATAATCTAATTCCAGCATCTAAAGAATGTTGACGGTGAACATGAAAAACGAAAATATGTACAAACCACGTCAAAGTCGAAAGTCAATTTAGTTATTTTTATAATGTTAACTCTAAGGCTATTTGACTCGTGTAATTAGTGCATCGTAACACCGCCATTAAGTCGGTGCGCTATTGATCACTTTATTAACTTATCCTTTGATGTTTATCGCCTGAGGATGTTAGTTTTTCCGCATACTGTCTTTTTATTATTGGCCGAAGTTTGGGCGCAACCGTTTGTTTACACAGACGGACTCGGGAGCGCTATAACGTTCAAAATAGATTTGTGGTGTCAAAACATTATGACTCCAATATAACTTGTTGATTGTATGTCTCTGTATGATGCTTTTTTAGATGTTGGAATGTTTTATATGCGAGTTCCATTTCTCTTTGGTATGATTTAGGTTAAATAGTTTTACGATTCTATTTCATTAGTTACTGCAATGGTGTACAGTGAATGTTCTAAAAAGAAGCAGGTACATGATTATGGTTTCATACGGTGATTTAAGAAATAGCCCTTAAATTGACGCTTTCAAAAACAATAGTGAAGTATTTTGTATGCAATTGACGGTTCATTAGTATTTAAATTTTAGATACGTTTCCTAAACTATTAGGTAATTAGTATAGTAGCAATCAGCGTCTAAGCCATAAATGTGTTATTAATTTGGGCCTCTAATTATAACGGGATTGCCGATTATTTACTAGTAACGGTCGATAAAAATCGCCTATTTCGTTATAGCCGGTGAATATTTTATTATAGTTAAGATAGATACAGCTCCGAACAGAAGCTAACATTTATATTAATGTATGTTTAAAAGCATTCGATGTAAGCACCAATAACCATTTATAAGCCCCACGTCAAAACATAACGCTCACTTAACGTTAATTCCTTACTCTCATAAAAGCAGACAACAATCGGAGTTATTTTCGGAGGGAAGCCGTCTTAGCCGTAATTCTTCGTGTAGTTGTGAGATTAAACGAAGCAGGCAATTAATGTCTTCGTGATTGAATGTTTTACACGTCCGCTGTCAATGTCGGCCGCTATCACACACATGTTGATTTCGCTCGGGTTTTATATTCATTTCTAGGGTACAGTAACTAATAAATAAAAAGAGAAACCCATGTTCAATTCATTGTCCGTTTGCGTATCCTTCAAGACCTTTTTTTTTACAGGACCACGCAGAGGTGTTTAAATGAAAATATCGAAAACTAAGTTCTGCAGCAAAAGCCAACGCAGGTAAAAGATACGACCGTTAATGTTAAATATTTTATATACTCTCAAGGTAATCAAATATATCCTATATATCAAACAAAAGTAGTTGTTACATTATAATTTTTTATTGGCAATGATTGAGTAAGTACACCTGCAGGTTTGTACAGATTACTATGTGCGTGATTTCGACTCGCACTTTGCCGGTTTTTTTTTTACATCTAAAGCCCATGTGTGGGTTTTTACTAAGTTTCTCGAATTTGTTTACATTGTATAAGAAACTGTATTGAGTTTTCGGTCAAAGTGTCTATTTGATTTCGATATATTTAATATGTCTGTGTCGCATAAAGTGATCCATACAGTTAAATATTTAAAACGTATTTATTTCTAAAAATATGCAAATATTCCCTTTCTATAGTCAATCGTATAGAATTAACCTACAAAATTTAAATTTCACTAATTCCATCACAACATAATTTATTACCATTATTGTAATTAAATAGATAAATGTTTATTTTTAATGGGATTGTTTATGTATTATTTTTTAATGTTGCATGTGTAAAATATAAAGATTTCTAAAAAGATTAATTTATAAATAATAAATAAAAAAAGTTGTATTCGAGATCAACATTTCTGAATTACTATATGTTATTTAATATCGTATTGTCTAGAATTTTAGATTAGTTATTTTTTTTGGTGTTCCAGTAGTTTGTATTTTGACTTGATCTTCATTACATGCCATTTTTGTTGAACGTATATTTACTAGTTTTACGTGAGGTCCAATTAATAAAAAAATAAGAAAAATTAAATTCATATATATATTTTTAAATAACCTGCTTAATTTTGCTTTCATATAATTGTTTCTTATTTCTCGTTTTGTTCTACCTTTGTTACAGATACTTTAGGTTCAGACCTAATTTCCTTGCATTTGTTCATCAATATACAGAATTTTTTATTTTGCCATCGGGTTAAAACTTTGATCATTACAACTCTGATGGCGCAGTGGTTAAGAGAATCGGGCAGTAGACTTGAGCGAGTCGGCTTCATCCGAATGAGGTAAAGACGGTGCGTTTGTACGTGTATCTTCGCAACCGCCTGAATGGGAGGTTCTGTGGAGTGGGCTTTTTACTACAACCTTTCTGGAGATGGAGCAGGAATAAGGTTGCTCACTTGCCGAGTGTCGGAGGCCCATAGATCCCCAGGCCCGACAAGAAGCGAGTTGAAGGATATCCTTGGGGTTTTTGCAATTATAAATTTGACTCACCGGGGGCGCCAACCGCACAGCGTCCCTGATGGTCCTATGCAAGATAATCCCCCGGGATGCAAAAAAAAAATACATATAGCGTGTACATTGTATTGTATAAATCCCGTTATTAACTGGCTGTTCTTAGGTTGATCTATAATTTTGGCATATTTAATTTTATGATAAATAATGTATCTTTATTTATATAATGTACTAGCTGTCCCGGCAGACCTTGTTCTGCCCTATTTCTCTAAAACAAAGTCACATTGCTTCAACGTCAGATTTTATTCTGCCAAAACCTACTGGCCTGTCGGCTGTTTTTTGAAAATTGTTTGAAGGAACCTGGCCTTAATGCTATTTGTATAAAAATTGACAAATATTGACATTAATATTTATAAGTCACTCAATAATTGTTTTGCCTTCCCGGAACCCGTCCACTGACATTTAAACTTTATGGTATGGTGTTAAAGTTCAAATTGACTTATAACGAATTTATTGTATGAGAATACAGAAAAGTATTATTTTTTGACTGTTGCAGGGAACTTTTCTCTCCGTAATAACCTTCCTCAGACTTCATCAAATACAACAAAAAAAAAATCAGCTAAATCGGTTCAGCCGTTCTCGAGTTTCGCGCTTATCAAGACATTTTGCGATTCATTTTTATATTATAGATAGATTACATTGTAAATTTGTAATCCATGTTTATGATTAAAAATGTTTCTATTCCTTTGAATAAATAAATCAAGTATTTACAATTCTCTTAAACAGAATTCAAATAACTTGTAAACATTAAATAAATACAATTTTCTATATAACTTCTATAATAGCGCTATTATAGTCATTATTGTGGTCGATTTTTTATATAAACATTAATTTACCGAAGTTTATTTACTTTTTTGGCGCTTACAAAAACATAAAGTAACATAAGCGCAATAAAATAATACACAAAGAAGATACACAAGTTTTAAAAGTTTCCACAAAAATAGGAATCAAAAGTAAAATTAAGCTATGGAACGCAAAACAAAAATAGAAAATCTACAATAATAAATTATAACAAAATATTGTATATATTTTGCTTTTTTCTGTACATAGATAGATATTTAATGACTGTTTAATACCGAACGCCGTAAATAAAAATAAAATAAACCAATGTAGTGATCTTGGCATTTCTCTTTGCAGTCAATAGTCAATCTGGTATCGATTTAAGCCAGTCGTAATATTTGTATATAAAATTACGAGATTCTAACGAAAAAAATCTATAGCACGTGAAAGATGTTTTTTTAATAAAATCACCTATACAATTGTGGTGTTTTTAAAGTCGGTTAGAAGTTGGTTAATTCCGCGGCGCCGCAGAACTGACCTCGGATCTGCGGACTGGCGGGCCGCCAGTGACAGCACGGGCGCATCCTCAGCCAAAACTACTGCGAATCGGACACTAATGGAGACTATTAATTTTTTATTGTTTTAAAATAGTCTCCGTCGCATGTTTCATAAATTAATCTGTATACGAATATAGATTTATTAAGCGAGAAAATTCTTTGATTTCTCCACAAATTCTCCTGTTGCCGCGTGGATGATTCAGAATTACTCAAACAACCTTGCGGTACCTAGTAGACTGTCCCGGTATCCTGCTCCTGTATCTGCTACTAAGCCTTATAAGAGATCGCCTTTGATCACTTTTCTGTTACACCAAGACTGTTGCGTCTATGTAATGGGTATATGGCCATAAAAATAACATAGATATTATATTTTCAGATGTGTTGCTAGCCTACAAAAAAAAATAGTGCGCATTTGTGTGAAGTTTATCATTGTTCTTTGTATTTTTATGTATTGTGTTTCATATATCTTTGTAATCCTATTACTTAACGGAGAGGCGTGCATCTCATAAAAGCATAAAAAAACATTATCTTGGTATACTGGGACATTTATTATAATAAAAAGAGTTAAATCTGATAATTACAAGAAGCGGAGTTTCAATAAAGAAATAGGAACAAATAAAAAAAATGTATTCTATGTCCACGTTTAACAATGTAATGCTTATTTTTTCTTCTATGGGAAGCAGGTCGTTGCCAAATCGTCTTAGTTTTTAAGTTTCGTTTAATTAATTTGTTTTATTTTTATTACTTATTTTTTAAAAGAATGCTGTGACTTTCTGTAGTTAGTGTCTTTTTTGATGTATAACTCGTGCCGATAATTATATTTATAATATATACAATGGAACTGCTGACACAGCCTAATAATCATTGCAGAAATATTTCTAAATATTTTCTATCAATTTTGTATCTGCGGAATTTGTGATTTGCATAAACTGTCATCAAAAAAGTAGTCTTGGATCATAGATCGCTCCCTGGGCTTCTGGACGAATTCGGATTTCTAGGCCCAGGTGAAGCGATTAGAAGGACACCCCGAGAGTTTTTATTCAGCCAAATTTAAAAATAGATCAATTTTCCAGAAGAAATAATCCTTACTGTACCAAAACAATTAAGTCAGCTTATGAAAGTTGACGATACAAAATTTTACAAATTCTAACTCACTTTGTTTTGTTCTGGGCTCTCTTGGACCGTCCACAGTGACTTTGATTGCTTTGGAGTACGTTGCGACCTGACTGGGGAAAGTGCTGATGGTGATGGTCAGGGTGAACGACTTTCCGCGTCCACTGCGACCTACGAACCGCAGGTCATTGAACTTGGCTACTTGGCCCTTCATCACCGCGGTGCAGTTCCGCAGTTCCGCCATTACGTTTTCGTCATTCCCAGCCTTGATAGTCACGAGCGTGCCATCTTGAACGTCATCCAAAGCCACAACTTTAAATGCCACTGGTAAAGATTTGTTTGACCTCCAGTGGCCTGGCAACGCAGAGCACAAAACTGCAGGAGATCCCGTTTGCACTAGCTCGCCGTGACTCTGCCGATAATAGTCATGGATATGGGAGTAAACGTCCGCCATGCTCGGGGCAGGGGGTTCGTGCGGGAGGTGCATGGACCCTCAAATCACTGCTGTGACTCCTCACACTCCACTTAAGTCCACAGTCACAACACTAAAGTCTGGGAACACTTTGACAAAAGTTTGAGAACTCGCGATCGGTTTCGAAACTCACGGACGCGCGCGAGACGAAGTTGCATGGAGTGCGAGCGCGAGACGCCGTGTGAGTCGCGACCCGCTCACGCCACTTGTTGGGCGCAAGACGTCACCGGGCGGGGGACGCGGGAAAAATACGTGCGAGTCGGCGCGACCGCAAGCTGAAGACGCAGGACGCGTACCGTAGCGGCGGCGGGGGACGCGCGCTTCAGAACTCCGTTTCAACTGATGACTGTGATACGGGACTTTTTCCGATGGTCAATATTTTGCGTTCACGCGGTCGCCGCCCCCACCCGGGTGGCGGCCCCTGCGTCTCGTAAAAAGCGGGAAGGAGACGAAGGGAGCGGGCGATGCGGTCCCGCGACGAGAACGAGCGGGACGGTCGCGGTCGGCTCTGCGTTTTTATAAAAATGCCCGTCTGAGCGGGACGCCGCCGACGGTGAGAGAGGGATATGTGGATTTTTTTGAATCGCCGCGGTGACGTATCGCGCGAGGCGGCGGTAATTAGGCCGCGGGGCGGCGGAAAACCGCGGTCGACGCGAAAACCTATCAACGAACTCATGAAAAATTATGATTTTCATGCTCTGAAACGCTGGAATTTGTGGCTCACACCCGGCGTCACTTCATTCTCGATAAGGTATGTCAAGCGAGGAATTTCGATGTCACGAATTTTTTAATGACCTTTTTAATAACAGAGTTCTAAATATTCCTAACATTCTAACTATTTTAAAATATTATATATAGATATATTCATTATTATTAATGTAGTAATGTCAATTAAGTTGAATAATTCACAGTATATTAAACGTTTTGCATGATATGATGTCGTAATTTCGATATTTATAATTTTAAATAAGGTTTATTCACGTTCATTTTGAAATTCCTCATACTTAGGTATTACTATTTGAAATGAGTCTTAGACTGAGATTTATAGACGCTATTTAAACTTTGCTTGGCAAAGTTCTCAAAAAATAAATTCGTCTTGACAAAAAACTGAATATAGAAACTTGAGTATAGTCTAAGTATTCGCAGAGCCAAGTCCATGTTGACAAAATCGGTGACTTACCGAAACCTTTGACATTCATTGAGTAATATAAATTGTAATATTTTAGTAACGTCTTAGCAAACTTAAAGTTACGTCTATGAACATCAACCTTAGATTATTGTAAAGATAAAAAAAGATAATAATAACCCTTTGTTCATGAAATTAACATCGCTGCACTTAATCCAAACAAATTATTGAATAAAGGACTGCTAAAATCCATTTAAATAAACAAAAAGATATCCCTAAGCAAAGAGTTTGATCCATCACGCGTCGCATCGGTCGCGGCGTGCGGTAACCCACCGACGGGAGAGCGAGTCAGCATAACGTGTAAGCGGGACGGCTAGAGCGAAGGGGCGGAGCGCGGGGCGGGGCAAATGGAAACTTGCGGAAAACTTTGCGAGAGTTTCCCGCGCTTTCCACGGCCTACGCACGTCGTACGTTACGTTCCTGCTACGAACGTGTGTGTTGACAAATTAGTTCGTGCAATCTGTGTTTTATTATTCGATCAAATTAAATTGATTATTAAATGAAACAAAACCTTTCATTTCATATAGTCCTAACGTTGGTATCATATGGAAAATAATGCATTAAGGACGATATTCATAATACAATCTGGTTCGCCACATCTATAGTTCTTTAAAGTTTTAGAAATGTTTGTTAAAACATCTCTCATTACGTCGTTTCTATACTATGGTCGGCTTGAAGAATAAAATAGTGCTTCTCTTATCTTTGAAACCCGTTTTCACTTCCTTACACAACTTAACATTGACTACCTAATACTGAATAATAATTTTGGCTAAACTGCTTATTATTATTCAACCCTAACGTACTTATAACGAGGTTAAGGAAATTGATAAGCTTAATAAGCTTAATAAGCATTAGACGGAACGAAATATTTCTATAAATATTATTGTTAAAGCTAAAGTATTTGAATCTTCCGCTTGCAAATAAAAAATAATGAGTTATTTGAAAAAAAGAAACTGGTGTAAATACAGTGTAACCTCCATATAACGTCACTCGATTTTATGACAAACTCCCTAAGGCGTCGATATCACTCGGCTTTGGTTGATTTAGCTTGTTTTCAATATAATGATACACTCTATATAGCATTACACCCACTCTAAATAACGACAGCTATTTAATAATATAAATTGCTTTCATTATCACCAAGATGCCTCAATATCGCAAGATATGAATAAAATAATTTAAAAAATACAACAAAATTACTAATGCAGCAAAAGACGTCAGACAAAAATAACAGACTATACTCAAAAGCGATCAAATAAGAATTGTTTTTATGTAATTACTAACACTAGTCTGAAATAAACTTTTTCTTTTTCTAATACAGATTTTTCTTCTCTCCATTTAACGACAACTCTCTATAACGGCAAAATATGCGCAGTCCCTTGAGGGTCGTTATATAGAGTTTGGACTGTATATTATTCAGTCATTGCTGTCTTTGTTGTTACCCAGTCCACTGTGTCCTTACTTATTATTACTAAGGGTACTCGTCGGTTTCTTTGAAATAATTAAATTCATTGTGTTTTGGGCTAAGGATTCTAAGCCAGATACCTCTCTTTTGTCTATTTGCAACCCAAAACTGCACAAAATTCTGAACTCTTTTTTCATGGTAAGAAATTTTGCAAATATAGATAAACATATTGAGAGTCCGTAAATAGGGTAACTTGGTCATAAAACAGATATTGTAAATTAAAAAAAAACAGTTGTGGCCATCCGATGTGGTTTTTGTTCAGCTAGTTCGTATTGTTGTGAGTTTGACTGCCTTCGCCTTCAACTAACAATTGCTGGCTTGCTCTAGATATTATCACAAGGTTTTTTGCAAGTGATAATGAATAGACAATTGTAAACGTTCTGCAGGTAAGAATCATATGAATAGCTAATTTGCTCACAAAAAGCAATAATGTGGCATCTTATAAAATTAGTCGTTTGTGGCTAACTGAGACATCGTGGTTTTAATAGACTAAAAAATTAAATAAAATATACTTTTCGGAATCTTACATTTCACACTTATCACTCTTAAAGTAAAATAATGAATATGAAATTACGGAATTTTACAAAAAAGAAATTTTTGAAACCATCTGCAAAATACGACTTAGATTTGCATACAGACTTGTTCATACAGTACAAACAGACATACAAGAAATTGAGTGTTTACAATAAATTTCAACTCGACACCTTTAGACGTAAAAACATATTGACAGACAAATGGATATCGAAATGGCTCTATAAGAGTTCTCTTTTTCCTTTCGAATTACGGAACCCCAAAAACACAATGTTTTTTTTAATACAATTTAGAATCTGATGGAACTTTAAATTGTATTTTAGACAACAGTTTAAGAAAAATATTTATATTTCGTATTAGTATATTTAAGATAGACAGACATTTGACAATTTGGACAGACGGACAAAGTTTGGAACGCCTCATCATGACTCAAAAATCTCGCTGCGCTCAGTCCATTAAAATTTATTAATAGTTACTTCTTCTAGAAAGAGCCAGCGCCACAACCCTGGATTCGAATCCATGAACAATATTGTTTTTGTGATTGAATCTCTAACCAGTTGAGTCAGTACAGCTAGCAGCAAAAAATTCTTTAGAATATACTTTTTTTACTTGTTCAATAATTTTTGCCATTTTTCTTACTTTATGACTCAGACATTCAACTTCTTCTCAAAAATTTACAAGTATACTTCTTTCTAGGTATAATCATCATATATTAGATAAGAAACTTCTTATCGGTAAAAAACGCTGATTCCGAAAAAAATATATAGATATTAATATATCACCAATAAAGGTCGCTAAACCAAATAGCCTTTCACCCCTCGATAAGATGCCACAAAGTGAAAATATTGTGAACTGCAGACTAATACAGAAAAAATAAATAAAAAGAAATTTTCAAGCTTGATGTATTATTGCCTTTTCCACAAATATAATAAATTTTAGTATTCTTATTATCAGAGCATTGCGATCCATACAAATATTTCTATCAGAACAACTCATTTAATTCGGTTCACTATCACATTGACTCACATTAACCTTCTATCTATATTTATCTGTTAGTTGTGTTGTGTAGACTGAATGATTTTTCTATTTGCCTTTTTTTATTTATTTTTTATCCAGACACGACACAATTACCATATCATAAATTTAGAATTTTCTCAAATCGTACTCGAAATCCTTGATCATTCGCCTTACCTCTTGCAAAGCACTGATATCCCCATTGCTCCGGCATCTACAGATGTTGCGCTCAGTATAATAAATACTTTAAAGACATCGATATGTTTTACTTGAGCCGTAATCAAGTCCTCAAGACTATTATCTCTAAACAGCAGTCAGATGAATCTCATGCAACACTGAAATAAACACACAAATGCACGCACACATACATACACTCACACATCACTCACTCGTCTACTCGAATACGGAGAGCGACCCAAAACATGCTAACAAAATTAAATATGTAAGCGAAACTTTGTTACTGGCGCTGTAGTATTTTTTATTTTATTTCCTATTTTGTATATAATTGACGTCTTAATGTGCTTAGAAGTTAGTATTTGAATAAATAAATATCCGATGGTAAGCATGGTGTACTTATAAAACGACGAATACCAACAGTAAAAAAAACCATCGACAGCCATAACAATCGTACCGGCCCGCACAATTATCTCTTCACGCTTCACATAAAAGACCCAAATCATAGAACGATGGGAACACGCTCGCCGGAAGACCATTCCACAGCCAAACGGCTTGGCAAAAGAAAGAATTAGAGAACTTCTTAGTCCTAGCCGGGATGTGAGATACCGAAAAGCTGTGACTGCGTAGACCCGCGCAACGTGGTTCTGCTATGGAAGGAAGAGTGAGCACCAAGGTTAAATACCTTCTCAGAACACCCGCCATGACACAGACATTTCATTTTCATTTGCAATTGTGGTACTAGTGGCCTAGTATCCATTATTCACGTGGTTTGGCATAGTATTCACAAAAAATATCAGTGCTTATTGAAATACAAAAATGAAATGCATTGCTATGATGGGAATTTTTTAAGCACAAAAAATGCGGTTGCCGTAAAAAATTAGAAAGTCAACCGTCGCTGACCATGCAATCGATTGTCGTAGATTTTCACTCAATTAAAGCAATAAAAATAATGTTTTAGGTAAACATAGGAACTCTTTGAAGCGCGTACCGGCGTACCGGTAGCTACCGATCGGTTTTGTGCAAGATGACACAATGCTCCAAAGCACAATAACCGTCACACAGTTTCCAAGACGTTTTTTACTTTGGCCCAAACATTGGTATTGCCCTATTGTGCGACTCTTTGTTAGATATTTACCGACTTTTGGGTTGTTACATTGAAGGGGATACTGTGAGTCGCTGAGATGTAAAAAATGACGTCTCAATCAGGGCTGCCACTTTGTAAAGAGAGACCACATTTATTTTTATATGTGTGATGAAACCGCGTTGATGTACAGAATTGTTCACCACAATATGGGAATGAGACAACGATTAAGAATTGGCTAACAATCTTAGCCCCGATTGTGTGTCTCTCGCGTACAATGCGTTGCACTAACCTGACCGACGGCACTCTCGCGGTCCCGGCTTGTCAGCTCCCGCGGCAGGCGGTTCCTTCCTGCTGCGCTCGTCGGGATCAGCGCAACGGATGTAAACTTGAATGGTGATGAGGAAAGTCAACAACACTTGCCGGCCGGCTAAACGTTCGAACACCACACTCTGCGATATGACTTCCGACAAAATGCTGTACCCGATGCCGCGCGCTTGCACGATGCACCTGTATCCTTCCTCCCGAATTTATTTGATTTCGTATGAATTACCAACTGCTTGCTCCGGTTACGATTTTCGAGTGTCAGACTTGACAAGTTGTGCACGCATCGCGCCATTCATCAGATGGCGCTCGCGACACATTTCGAGAGCCAATCATGTTAGGCCAAACGCGTGAATAAAATTTTACAGTTACGAAACAATATCTATTTTTATTTTGTAGATAATTTTAAATTTTGATGCAAGTGCGCTAAGTGTTTAATAGCCTGTACACACATATAATATGACGTTTTAGATTATAGTTTCGAGAAAAAAAATTGTCTTATATTATTGTATTAATTTTTAATTTATTAAAGTTATTGAAATTATTCGTAACACACAACACACACGTTCTCACATTTTGGTGGCAACAGTAGTCTGTTTATTATTATCCTTAGTTTTTCAAATTGTATCCCGGGGGAAAATTCTGCATAGGACCATCAGGGATGTTACGAGGGCAGCGACCCCAATGTGTCAGACTCCTACTGACTAAAAACCTCCGAGATGTCCCTCTGATTGCTTCACCCGGGCCTGGGAAGCCAAATTCATCCACACACCCAGGAAACAAAAAGCCGTGTTGAGGCTACCTCTCTGGGAGGGAAAGGAGTAAGGCCCACCCCTCCGAAACTCTCTCCCGGCGGTGCGCTGGACACCGTGCACCACCTCCATCTTATCCAGGCAGCAGACTTCTTCAAGTCTACTGCCCGGCTATTATCCTCAGTATAGCCTTAGCTTTTCTATCCACGCCATGATGGTCCTATGTAAGAATTTTCAAGATTCAACAATTTTTACTAAAAATAAAAATAGCTTTTGTCTTTAGCACGAATTGTCTCCAAAAAACTTCAGATATATGTTTCAAGTAAACTATATATACTTTGCTATTGTAATTATACTTTCTAAGGTCATGGCAATTTTCAAATGTAGTTTTATATTCATCTCAGAAAAAAAAAAGTTCTTTCGAAATATTCACAAATACGTATTAAAAATTCTAGGGTAATCGTTATATATAACGATTTGTTTTTAACCAATCATAATTTATTGAAAATAGCTTATCATTTATAATAACATAGACTTATCCGCATTAAATGAAAGCAACCGACAACCCTAGTGACTTGTCTCAATTTGAATGCCTCTGAATAGAGATATCGACGCAGTTGAAGTAATAATAATATGATTGTTGAGTTTCAGTTAATTACTTTTAATTTTTAGTTGAATCTCTTTAGATATTCTAGGAATTGCGTTAACCTGGGTATTGTGGATAATTATTAGCATTGTCAAAAACTATAGAGAGAAGAAAAAAAAGTATTGCCACAGATCTTCTAACAAAAGGCTACATTGGCATATGTGATGGCGTCTGTCATTCAATAGTTAAAAACGACAACTTTTTAATAGCGTAATTATTGACACTATTCTTGTACTGATCCGTTTATATCTTTGAAAACAAACCGTACTAACTATAGTCTGTCTTAAAACCTAAGTATTGTAAGAGATAGTTTAGATGTGGCACGGTGCACAAATTAGAAATATAAGTCAATCTGGGATGAGCAAGCAATTTCGGCAATAAATACTGTAACTGAATTCACAATATTGTAATTTGTAAATTAAACTTTATATTTATAAAATAGCAAATGATATATACCTATAGTCTAATCCTATCTACCCTTCTACATGACGACATATATTTTTATGATTTTTACACTTAGACAATTAAATATTTCTTTTTTCTGAATCATTGTATTTATCTATCTATAGTTCTGTTATTATTTATATGATACACAGATTAAAGAAATTTAAACTTACTCCATATATTTTTATATGGTAATGTAGTACTAGGTATATCCGAATAAAGATAGATAAGTTCTGACAAAAAAGAACTCTCAAGAATTCACGTACACTGGAGTGCAAAATATCATTTCTGCTACCGAAATCTATACTAATATTATAAAGCTGAAGAGTTTGTTTGTTTGTTTGTTTGTTTGTTTGTTTGAACGCGCTAATCTCAGGAACTACTGGTTCGAATTGAAAAATTCTTTTTGAGTTGAATAGACCATTTATCGAGAAAGGCTTTAGGCTATATAACATCACGATGCAATTATTAGGAGCGAAAAAATAATGGAAAATGTGAAACAAACGGGCAACATTATTCATCCTTGAGGGCTTCCATTGTGTGCGCTGCAAAAACGGTTCAGGATACCAAAAATATATATAAGAAAGAATTATTCCTCTTGAAATGATCTAAAAAAATGTCCGGGACAGTATATGTCTATCTTTTAAGATTAAGTCACTAGAACCGTTTTTATGGTAAACAAATTTGGTCGAAATTAATGCATTATTTGTTAAGAGTTGTATCAACGTAATAATATTAATCTTTATCCAAATAAATGTGTTGTTGATTAAGAGTATTTAATTGTGAACAAAATTGTCTTTGACATCACTTAATTTCAATGAACATCTTAGAAGATATTACAAAACCTTCTATAGCAAAACAACGTTTGCCGGATCAGCTAGTACAACAATATATGTGGCATGATTCGTGAATATATATTACCAAAATTAATTAATAGTTCACTCAGCAGCTCTTCATCAGCCTCGCGACATGCATGACTATGCTTTCAAACCCCTATATCTTTCACTAAAATAAAACAACATTCCTTGAAATCATATCGTCACGAATATATATTATCAACGCTAGTTATATTATTTAAAATAGTCTATGCTTGTAAAATTATTTACTCTGATTTCAATGGATGCCCATAAGCTTGACATATGGCTTCCCAATCTTTAATAAGTAATTTGTTTTCCTTTGTAATTAAGAACTAATAAATAAAAAATGCACGTGCCTAGTGACTACCTGCAAAATCGATGATGGGCGGAAGTAGGTAGGCACTGCAACAGCCCACATGAAGGGTTAAAATTAACCATTCCCCCACGAAACTACTTAATTGCAGCGAAATGCTTTTAAAATGTTGTAGGGTTAAAACTGTAAACGCATATGGCATTAATGCAGGTTTATTTGACTGGATTCGCTAAAGTACCACATATCAGTTTGTCTTCAATTAATAAACATACAATACACGGTTAGTGCCGACTGTACGTGTTGCCTCAACATTGTTGACCGTATTACTCATAACTTTGGCTTAATTATAAGTAGTTTTTTTTTTGACAAGGTATGGGCTGATCGCCGGGAAAGACCTTCACAACTAAACTGCGCAAGAAATATATAAGAAGTTCATGCTAAAAATGTTTTTTTTTACACTGGCTCGACATAGTGACTACAGAGTACCTGTTGGTAAGTACAGTGTAGTCCAAATACGAAAGCGACTATCAAAGGATGAAAATCCATTGATAGTCTACATCGTCATGTCGGCCCACATATACCGCGACTGAAGGTCTCTAGGTATTTGAGCTACTGGATATACACAAGCTGATCCCGAAACGCGACAAGCCGAAACTGGTCACTATGACGGGCTTTACACCCGTGTACTGTGGTCGCGATCCAGACGGGCACCGACGCCCTACCACCTCGCTGCTGGGGCATACCAAGGATCTGTGGACGATGTTAATCAAATATAATCCTGGAATTATTGTCACTAGTTTTTAAGATTTCGACAAAAGTTAACAAAGCTGCCTTTTTTTCTACATCAAAGATAGAAAATGGGAGTAAATAATCTGTTGTATTTAATTATATACCAATTCAATTGATAAAAGAAAGAAGAAATTAAAACGAACTTATTTCAATATTAGATTTTTATGTGTATTGTTTGATGAAGAAAGTATCGTTATGCATAAGTCATATAAAATAAAAGGTGAACAATCTCAGTTTTAGCATTTTTTGCGTAATACAAAAAACGGTTTTATTTAGTTTGAGTGAATACCTCTATTATAGTACGAATGCTAGCACTCAATCCATTTAGTAATTTGTGCTAAGACATCCTGCTGGTGTGGAGAGTACTTATTACGCAATGTTGCTAAACGTTCGGCCGACAAAGCGCGTCTCAAGCTCTCAGCAAGTGAACTCGTATGAAAGACCAAGCGAATGTAATTGGTCACTTGAGTTTAAAGGAAACCTTTCCGGTTGAACCATAGTACTCTATATTGATAGACGCGGATAAAATTAATATTTTTTTAAATTAGATACTGTATATATGGTTATTCTTTGGCAGAGGGTCGTGACTTGACGTTATCAGCGGAACAATGTAGTGTCGGAGGAAGCGGCATTATCCCTGATGTTATACCCCGTGGGAATGGCACGTATAGAATGTGAAGAATTGTTAAAAGAAAAAAGATCTAAGAAGCAAGCGTGTTCTCACCTTCCTATGATATTGGATCCTTTAAGAGTAATATGAAGAGATATTTGTGCAGGCCGGCATGATCGCTGTGACTACCGGTGGGTTTTTCTTACCTATCGATAGTCGTTGGCGTTATTGGACTGCACAATGCTTAACATTAGGTGCGGTGTAGTCACTGTGTCGTGTCAGAATAAAAAAAAGATTTTTGCTACATCTCAGGCGTCGTTCCCGTGTGCGGTAAAAATGAACCAATGACGATATATTCTAATTATAGTTTCCAAAAGTCACAATCATTTTATAAAAGCTTTAAAAAAAGTAGATATGTTTATCAATTAGTTGCCATACTTTTTTATTTTTTGATATAATGACAAGTGATTTGGATATACATACCTACGAGTATATAAATATAGGTACCACTGTATAAAATTTGCTGGTTATATACTGGAAAACTAATAAAAAAACACTAGTTCATAT
Source organism: Automeris io (assembly GCA_036320925.1). Lineage (NCBI taxonomy): Eukaryota > Metazoa > Arthropoda > Insecta > Lepidoptera > Saturniidae > Automeris > Automeris io. Next base: position 5,079,584 of record JAUDJH010000014.1, read on the forward strand.
CATACGTAGATATTATATAGACAAGTATATAAAATAATAATATTTTTCTACTTTTGTCATTTATTTAAATTTTTATTTTATTTTATTATTTATAAGGGCTTTTGGCATTTTGGCATATCAGCCTTATTGTACCCAATACGGTGAAATACACCTCAGTTCTGAAAGAAATAATTTAGATATAACAATTTGTCTTACTACGTTTTACGAGAATTTTCTATCTTTGAGTTTAGTAAAATTGTTAACCTAACCTAACCTAACAGACATAAATGGTATAAAAAATGGAACCGTGTCTAGTAGTCGCATGTGTCTATAGCATATTCGCTCGGGGCAGTAAGTATTGCACAAATAAAGTAAATCCGGTAATCGCCCAGGGCCACACTTACGAATATATTCATTTTAAGTAATGTTTTGTTATTTCAAGTAAGCCTACTAACTTTACAAAAGGCATAATACAGGAAGTGCAGGATATAATCCCGTGATTTTAATGCATTCTGATTGGAGACGATTATTATTATACTGGAGCCACAATTTTTAAGCGTTTATTGGACTATGTCATGTAGGCTGCAAAGGAATTAGAGTTTTTATATCTAATAATAATATACCGTCATCCTATATCCGTTACGGGGTGAGCAGAGATACATTAATAGCTGTATCCACTTTGCACTTATATGTCGTACCCAACGTGAAGAATAGCGCAGATGCTCGCCGTTCTCGGGACACTTAGGTTCACAGGACATTTCTGTTAGATGCCATACGGGCGTCCTTGCGATGTTTTTCTTCCCCGGTGAGTAAGTGGTGTCTAAATTCGTACGTAATAGAGAAAAATAAAGATATACGTGTTGGGATTCGAACCAACGTCCATACGCATTGATGCGCATGAAAACAGGTCCATTATTCGCCAGGTCAGCACGACCAGTTTTTAAATATTATATTGAATAAATCATTCTTTACTATTTATTTTAAGATATAAAATTTGGATCAATAAATATCATATGGCCTGATTCATATTATTAATATCATATATTAATCATACGGTGTAGTTGGGATTCGAACCAACGACCATACGCATTGATGCGCATGAAAACAGGTCCATTATTCGCCAGGTCAGCACGACCAGTTTTTAAATATTATATTGAATAAATCATTCTTTACTATTTATTTTAAGATATAAAATTTGGATCAATAAATATCATATGGCCTGATTCATATTATTAATATCATATATTAATCATACGGTGTAGTTGGGATTCGAACCAACGACCATACGCATTGATGTGCATGAAAACAGGTCCATTATTCGCCAGGTCAGCACGACCAGTTTTTAAATATTATATTGAATAAATCATTCTTTACTATTTATTTTAAGATATAAAATTTGGATCAATAAATATCATATGGCCTGATTCATATTATTAATATCATATATTAATCATACGGTGTAGTTGGGATTCGAACCAACGACCATACGCATTGATGTGCATGAAAACAGGTCCATTATTCGCCAGGTCAGCACGACCAGTTTTTAAATATTATATTGAATAAATCATTCTTTACTATTTATTTTAAGATATAAAATTTGGATCAATAAATATCGCATGGCCTGATTCATAATATTAATATCATATATTAATCATACGGAGTAGTACTATACTTATATAGCTATTTATAATATACAATTTAAATATTTATTTAATTAATTAATGTGCCCGCGATGTTGTTGGCGTAAAAGTAGTTTGTTTTGTTATTATGACAATTATTTCAAGCAAAATTTTTTCTAAGGATATAAATGCCATCGATTGTTTCTTATATAAATTATTACAACGGTAACTATAAGACTCGGCAATAGATTTAATTCTTGTTTTCTTACAGTTCTTTAAGATAAACATATAGTACCTATATTCTAAAATTTTTCTAAATTTTTCAGGATGAAAATCAGGTTTATAAGTTATAAAGATAAACGTTTTCTGACATCAGCGCACACAAATACATAGACAAATATTATAATTATTGTTAAAATTCTGTTTATACTATGTAACTCAAGACCTGGTGATTTAAACATTTAGATTAGTATAGAATAAAGAACAGCAGCATCCGAAAAGCAAATGATAGACTCAGTTCAGTGTTGACATACCGACATTATAAGTACAATATTATTTACTGATTTTAGTATTAAAAATCCAAATATTCTATACACGCAGTATATAGCAGCAATCAGAAAACAGGGCGACATAAATTCAAATAATCACAAGCATGCGTGATGTGTGAAATTCCATAGTAACAGAGTGCGGCGGGGAGAGTGGGGGTGACTGGAACTCATTACTGCCACGTGACACGGGTTACACCATGCCCGCTCTCCCCTACATACTGCTGTACTTTGGCAATGAGTTATTGAGTACGCCGAAGGCTCATGTGTTAACAAGGCATGTTTGGTTTGACGAGGAAAAATATATAGCGCTGGGATTTTATTAAAAATGTTAAATATTTGATATTCTTAATAAACATAATTTTATGATTGGATAATATTTACATGAGGCTACCTTAGTATGTATGAATTTCTCCAAACTTTTCTTCCTGTATTAGATTACGTTTCTTTAAAAAAAAAAGAAAATGGATTGCATTTATAGCTTTACTGGAATATATATTAGATTATCTTAAAAATGATAAATTGTATTTTTTTTTCGTCTTTCTTGTTTTGTGTTAATCAAAACATTCATACAAATGACGCTTTCTTTAATGCAGCGGCTGGTTGATTGGTTTCTTCGATTAAAGGCCGTATGCACACGCGTACATGTATTTGTATGGCGGGCAAGTAGCTATTTCAGGTACAGACCTGACATAAATATACTCTGTGATGACACAGGTACGCACCGGTGTGCGAATCTGAAAATTGTGTTTATAAATGCACTCAAGATATAGTAATAGCTCAATAAAATCTTCTAAGATACAAAGATGTATTTTGTCATAATTGGCGTAAACCAATCTAAAATAAAAAAAAAAACGATCGATTCAAATAGGCTAAAAATATACTATTAAGTCGTGGCTAAATATGAAAAAAAAAGTAAATTTAATTCAACAAAACAAAATTACAGTCAGATATGGTTCTTTAATTGCAACTGATTGATGACGCAATATGAAATGTCATATTACCCTAATCGGGGACCGCTTCCGTGGAAAGTGACAGAATCCCACCGTTTTTCGTCGAGTAGCTCGCTTTATTTTTCTAATTGAATCTGTGTGATTTATTATTGGTCTGATGATGTATCATTCTTTCAACAACAGCCGTGGCTCACCCCACCGGCTTGCGGGCCAAATTATTGCTACAAATGTTCACATACGCGCTTTTTAACTGCGACGTGTTACCCGGGACTCCCCTTGAATGTGTTTTATTAAAAAGAGTAATCGATTTCCGTGATTTTATTGAAGTATAGTGAATTGCGTAATAACGTTAAATATACGCGTGGAACTATAGAGCTATAAATAGCACACAGAAACTCACGCTTTCTTAATATGCATATATTTATATATTACACAGGCACTTATTATATAGACGCGTCATTAACTTTGCTTAGACTTAACTAAAACATTACAATTTATATTACTTAATGAATGGCAAAGGATTTGGTATCTCTCCGATTTTGCCAACATGGACTTTGGCTCTGCGAATACTATGGCTATACTCAAGTTCCATTTATATATTAAGTTTTTTATCAAAACGAATTTATTTAAATCTCAGCCTTAGACTTTGTATATAACCACCGACTTAAGCTAACATAAACGCTATCGCGGAAATCACATGCTTAAAAATATAGTAATAGTATGAAATATTGTAATAATTGTCACACTACCTTTCAGTGAACTAACGAATACGCGATTGTATGAAAGCAGGTCTTAGCACGAGCGATGACATGAAATGGAGGAATGATGCAACCAAGGCTGTGTCACTCCCATCGCATCTTCATCAGCGAAGTGTTGTGCTTCCGGTCGATGCACGCTTTGTTCACGTATCCATTGTTTTCACTCTTCATTCCTGCGTTGCGTACACTTTGCTAAATAACGTTGACCTTTTATATGTCGTATTTATCAACTGTTGCTTAAAAATTGTAATATCTCGGTAAACACCGAATAATCAATTTCATAACATAGCTGTTTGTACTATCCTGCATCGGAATAAAATGTTAATTAACAAATGAGTGCTAAAATTATTTTCTACTATAAATAAAATATATATTTGTGGTTGATGATTTAAATATATTTATTTAGTTAATAAAAAAATTGTATCTTTATATCATATCCCGAACATACTAAAGAGAGAGGAGGAGAGAGGTTTTGGAGGGATGGGCTTTACTACTTCCCCTCCCAGAGAGGTAGCCTCATCAAGGTTTCTTGTTCCCTGGGTATCTGGATGAATTTGGCTTCCAAGGTCCAGGCGAAGAAATCAGAGGGACACACCGGAGGTTTTTAGTCAGTAGGAGTCTGACACACCGGGGTCACTGTCCTCACAGCGTCCCTGATGGTCATATGCAGGACTATCCACCGGGATACAAATAAAAAAAAAATAGGCTACGTTACTAAAAAACTTTGTAGTAACAATATAAGAAATAATTATGATTTAGGTCAAGAACACTTACAAGTATAAATATGTGTTTTCGTTGATACAGTTAATTAAGGAAAAAATATTTTTAATAAATTGCTAAAAAAAAAATATGATTTAACATTTTGGGTGTGATTATATCTTTCGGAATTGATGCCACACAGGATTGAATTTGATAAAGCACAGCGAAGAGTCGTCGATGCCTCTGTACTTACTGCCTAACACCAGAGACTCCGTTCTACCTACAACCTACCAAGTAATACACCCAAACGATAGATGTTTGTATTATGAGCAAACTACATGGTCATTATTCACAGACATCAACAAGTCACTGTGAAAGACTTAGCTATTCTAAAAAGCAATTACCTTTAGAAATTATTTATACAGGATGCGATTTATAAGATGATTAAATTTATTTATTTTGAAGACGTAATAAACCTAAACCCACAATAATTAAAATAAAACACAATGACTACATTTTGTTGTACCCATGATATTTAATAAAATTCATTTATTTTAATAAGAGTTATTTATTATTACTATAGACTAATAATAATAAAATAGAAAATCAACTAGTTTTAGATTACTATCTAAAAAAAAATCTTAAAAATGTTTGTTTCACGCATTAAAAATAGATAGATAAACTTATCTATATGTTACTACTTGAAGCAAAAATTTTGTATCCCTTTTTACGAAAATTGCGCAAAAATAATGCATAAAAAATATACTCAATTAAAAAATATATTACACACACTACCATGTATTTGATACACACGCATATATACTTTTTGATTATGGTTAAAGTCTCTGGTCAAACTGAGGACAGATTAATATTGCTTATTTTTAATATTATCTTTAGTCTTACGGAGTGTCAAACATAACCATAATTATTATATAATTGATATTTGTGCTTTATAATATAACGAAATTCATTTATTACAATATTTTGGTTATTTTTAATTAATTATGGTTGCATTTCGACTACTGGGCGACCACTAGTAATAATACATAGATATATTTAAAAAAAACATTTTACCTAACATGAATGTCTAATGTAATATTGACGCGGAAGTTGGTCGTGTAACTTTGATTAAAGTGTTGTACGTAAATAAACCAGTGTGATTTCGATAGGCAGGAGTGTGGGTCCCTTCGATGGTTGTCACAATGCGCAGTTTCCGCTCTGACGACCGCTGACAAAGCCCAGCATACGCTCTTGTGCTGACACCCCTAATGTCACTGGTTCCATGTGTTGTGTTTGGCCTTCTGAGGTTCATATTCATGTCTGAGCAAGCTGCACTGTAGGGTTGTCTCTTAATATAATTAACAGTAAAAGTATTATTTAATCGTTAGATATTAAATAAATTGTATTTTTTTTATAAGCTATTACAAATTATAAACAATGGAAGACAAATTATATACATTGATATAATTAAAAGACCCCAGGAAACGGTTAAAATAAAATAAAAATCGATTATTAATTGGTATTTGGTGAACGAAATTAAGAACCATTATAGAATTCAATGTAATTACCTAACATAAATTCTAAATATTCAACGTCGACCATACCTATGATTGAGAAGTTGCCGTAAGAAGTTTTACTTCGGAAATGTAAGCACAGTAAATATTTAATATCTAAGAACAATCACACATAACAATATAAACTTAAGATACCTGCTGCACCCTGTATGTGTAGAAAATAAAAAAATAAAAACTTGTTTGATTAGATAGAAAAAAATTGTGGTTGTGCAATTAGCGCGGTAATAGTGAAACTGTATTATATATCTGCTTCCTTTGCAGCCTTAAACCTATAGATTTAAGTACTTTTCACTTTTGGCACCGTTTTTTGATTCCTTCAAATTTTAAATTACTATTCTAAAAACATATCACTTCCAAAATTTAAGTTTAATATTGATATTTCATGTTTTTTTTTTATTAATAGACAATTTACAATATATATATAATATATAAACAAAATAGATAATATAACATTAAAATAAAGAATTTTTTACTTCCTTTAATTTTTCTAAACTGGAATGATGATGAAAAATCTACAGAGTAATTATGAAGAAAAATTGTAATAAGATCTTTTTGATTTCCAAATATAATTCTGAGGTAAATAAAAATTCTAATAGATATGTTGGTTATTGCCAACCCTATGTTAATATAGCCAAGCATGGCGATTCCCCGCTGCGACATTGTGAGTTTGCACCATAGGATATGACGCTTTGACTGAAATTTTTGTTTTGTACAGCTCTTAATCATCCTAATTAATTATTTTTAATTTTAATTTTATTCACTACCTTTATACCCTTATGCTGGTTTAATAAATATAGTAGTTTTACAACGACTATAAATTACTATCCAAAGTAGAGGTCATTATAATTTCGATAAACTATAGTGCGAAATACCATAATATCAACAGAAAAGAAAATGTAGAAGCTTCTAGAACTTTTAATTCATACGAAGCAGTCATAAGACTCTTGATCTATTAAAGTCGTCACCATTTTTTAAATTGTACGTACTTGCCATCAGACGTGGTGTTATTAAGCCGTGCCATGTTAAGAAAGAAGCCAAGCGGGTGTCAGCCTCGCAATTTTGGCCTCTATATAAACTTAAAATATATTTAGAAAAAAGTTATATGTTATAAATAATATTATTAAAGTTATGAAAGTCTACCTTTCATTGTTTAGATTTTTTACAAATCCTACAAATTAACAGTAGCATTCATTCCATAAATGCAGGAAAGCATTGCATGCCCTTACGATAAATAAGTCTGGAATAAATTCCTTTAATTTAAACAAAAAAAAAACGGAACCTTTTATATTCATATCTATTCTATGCCATCTATCTTCCTTATGAAAATAATATTTATTATCATTACATAATATTCAAATTCATTATGCGAATCTGCCTACCCTAGCCAAATACCCTATGCACGTCACTGCAAAATAATGATGCTAAAATGTATCGGAGTTCATTTCTGTGAGGAAAATGTTTAATCAATTTTGTTGATTTTCTTAGGACCAAGCTTAACCAAAATTTTAACTTTACAAATTTTATGTCTAGATAAAAAGCGCTAAAGTTTCCTAAAACTGTTTTGTTGTATCTTTTCTAGTTTAGGATTTTTCAAAAAATCTAGGAGAATATTTGCATATTACTTTTAAGGATAAAAATAGGATATTCGGAAAAAAACATTTTATTTAACACGTAGTATCTACAAAGTAATGACTTTCAAACTTTTATAATATAAATTAATCTTGCCTGTAGATAAATTTCATGGTTCTAGATCAATAGGACGTACCCTACAGGTTTTGATTACCTTGAGAAAACGGCAAAAATGTTAAAGAATATGGTTGAGAATATAAATATGTCTGCATATCTTTTCAATGCATTGACATACAAGTATGATTATTTCAAGGTCAAAGGAGACTGTAGATCTGAGTATCTGTTATCAATTTCAATGAAATACTTCTGAGCGGTCCTAGGAAAAACAATTGTTACAATAATAGAGAAGCACAACAGCAAATATCACTGATAAGCTAGGCTGGATATAATATAAATAATAGTTATTAAATGTTAAATATTAATGTGAACACCATTAACAATTAAGTATATTTGGCAATAATTATATTTTATGTTAGCAAGCATAAAAAGTAACAGCAAGGATATGACTTGAGGGAGTGCGTCGCCCAACATTTCCAAGGCGAGAGCGGTGCGCGATGTGTTCCCGCGCACCGCTCGAAGAAAATGAAGGAGAGCGGAATGGTGTCCAGGGGCCTTCCATCAATAGGCCAGACGTCGCCGGGTGCTGAGGAAGCTGGGACAGCCTTGCTTTTGGCCCCGGCAAACGGGAGAAGGAACACCCCGGGGGTTTTAGTCGGTGCGACTCCGACACACCGGGGGGTGACCCTCATCGTCCCCTGATGGCCCATAACGGGTTTCCCCCGGATTAAGAAAAAAAAGGATATGACAGTGTGTGTCACTTCTTAATGGCGGCGGCTTAAGTCGGAGCGTGGCGAAAAAGAAGGCGTTTGATATTGTGTTAGAGTTCTGTAAATGAATAACAAATAATTATATGGTCGAATGGCGTGTTTACAAACTACCAGATAAATTTAGGGGTTTATATTTATATAATATTTTATCCTTTTAATACAATCTTGATAGACAAACGGACAAGAAATTGATGCTATAAGGACTTCGTTTTACCTTTTGAGATACGGAACCTTAAAAAGTACATAAACTCCTTTAAATACTATATTATTGCATTTTATGACGAAGAGACGTCAGCTGTAGGTTTCTACAGAACAGGCTCAGTTTCGATACTTCGTAATCGCCACAATAAAAACTCAATAAATACATAAAACGGCATCTCCTGCGGCTAACCTAATGAAGGCATTTAATATACTTCTAAACAAATAAAACCATTTCATTTCGAGCACGCGTGAAATATAACGGAACAGGTGGATTTTACGTTTTTTATATGTCAGCTGGTGTACTTTAGTTTTGGGCAATTAACGTTTAATCAACCTGTTGTTTTACTTTTTTATATAATTTATAGAAATACCGGTGATGAATGGTTTAAACAGTTGAAACAGTATACAATTTGCCTTTGAACCTTATCATAACATTTCTATAATTTGTTTATGTCTGTTTTAATTGGTTTTAGTGAATAATTTGCTTGTAATATTGCTTTAACTACATATAAACAACTTCTTAAATCCAGTGGTAACTTAGTAGAAATTTTCCGACTTTTTTAAACTAAGGCTGAGATTTATATGTGCTACTTCGACTTTACTTAGCAAAGTTTAAAAAACTAAATTCGTTTTGACAAAAACTGAATATATATTATGAACTTGATTATAGCCATAGTATTCGCAGATCCAAATCCATGTTGACAAAATCGGTGACTTAAAAAATCCTTTGACATTTGATGAGTAATATAATATAAATTGTAATGTTTTAGTAAAGTCTAAGCAAACGTAAAGTCTTGTCTATAAATCTCAGCCTATGAGGTATTATGGATTGTACTAGAATCCGTAAAATTACGTTCCGATCTAGTCGCATTTCACACACTAGATCCGATTTCCGTTATTCGTAAATTTCTGATTATCATCAGAAAATTGACGAACAAAAGTAGTTATATCTAGTAGTATTATCTTATGAGTTCTCTCGGCTACTGCGTCGAAACCTAATCAAAACTTTATAGTATTTCATGCCGTTTCGACGTAACGTTTTGTGGTGATTATAAAAAGCTCCTAGATTTACATTTCCATGGATTAATGCAATCAGTGCAAAACGCAATATCCAAACTTGGTTCCAATTTTTACATTCGTTTTTTCTAGAGCGAGGCCTAGCGCAGAATTAAGGGTCTAAGGTTTGTACTTATAAAGATAGGATCTAGATAATCCTATTCCCTTATTAACTTTATTTGGTTACACGATATCAAATAAATTTCCTTCAAAGCGTACCTAACTTAGTGAATAGAGTAATATTGGAACTTTTATAAACATAAAAGTAAATCTATACGTTAGCTTAGTTATATCCGTTTCGTCTATCGCAAGCGGTGTCGCGGGAAGCCGATACCGCACTGTGTTCACTTACTCCCGAGTGAGTCTAAGAGCTAGATGTTTTATCATTAATGACATCAAAGTAGGAAAAATTAATTTTAAATGGCCCACAAGGCTTCTGATGTGGCACTCGATTGAAATACGATCCCACAAGACACGGTATACGACAGGAGATGGTTGCAGACGGCTGTGACATGTGCTGCAACGAGAAACGGCACTACTTTTCTGTACATTTTTTTTTTAACTTTATAGGGATAATTGGGTGTACTGCTGTGTCGTGGATGCGTTTACAAACACGAACTTTAAATCCACTAATATCCAGACTCGGAATAACTGCCTCTAGTTCTTGCAAATGTTTCTTCCGTGTGGGGATCGAACCTTCGACACAATGCGCTACAGTCACACATGCTACTGCTACCTTAAAAGAGTCGCCAAATTTGTATGAGACCGGTTTCATCATACAATTGTAATTGTTGCACATAGTATAGATATAAGTTATTCATGGAAATTTTAGATCATGGAATTAAAAAAATACACGGAAGGATAAAATCGAAAAAACGCGCGGCCAAAAATGAAGCAAATTTTGATTTATGTTTACGAAAGCTTATTCGTGCTTATTTTATTCTATAGTGATTTTTCTATAATGCTATGTATTTCTTGTTATAATTACAACCCAATAAATATAATATACAATAGTATAATGCATTTATAACGAAGACGTAGCGATGCGTCCTCTCGCTATAGATCGTTGAATTTTATATGGCTCTATTTAAGAAAATATTTTTGGTTTCATTTTTATGTTTTTATACTTGTTCGACAAAGTGACTAAAATCCGTCTGATAGAAAGCCCAGTGTAGACCAATTAGGACAGGGATTATCAAGGGACATGAAACTATTTGGGCTTATTCATCTTTATATTTCCTAATTATCTGAATTAATTCTATGCTTAAGATGTATAATAATGAAAGTGTAATAGTTGTCTGCTCCTGGACTATATATCTGCTAACTCAGCTCGCGATCCTATCAGTGGCGTCAATTGCCCGTGCCAAATGCCACTTCCCGATCTATCGCCCCCCTCACCCCTGCCGCCACCCCGCTACTATCCTTAAAGGAAACTGTCTTATCTGTCTAGAGCGGAGGAAACAGCGAAGGCGTGATTGAATGTATCCGCTGATTCCATAAAACGGATAATCTTCATGTGGCGAACTCAATACGTTTGTTAGGGAGAAAAATATCTACAGAGGCAAGACTTGATCTTGATATCTTTTAGGTAAATTGAAATACATTTACCTAGAAACTCAGGCGGCGAGTTACTTTTATTCGGGATACGAGTTTTAGTTCAAACTTTTTCGAGATAATCTAATTCATAGTGCGGTTAAGGATTAAATAAATAAACGAGGAAAACTTCGTGAATTAAGACCTTAAAATAACCTTTTTTTTTTAAAGAAAATATTAATATGAAGTATTGATTAACCTATTTTGTTTTATTTATTAACATTTATTTATCTAGTGAACCCAAACTTCTGCAAAGTCGACTATTGATTGTGATATTATCTACAAAATGAATAGGTAAACAATTATGGAAACTTATTAATTTCTACATTAGGCATTAAAGGAGGAGGCGAACCGCTTCGTGCAATGTCATCCACACTGCTGACTGCTGTGTGACTGTAGCCACTTTGCTAAAATATAATACATATATAAACCTGTACATTACACACCAAGACTCACGAAGAGACAAATCTGGTCCAATCCAAGACTAACTAGACTATGTGGGCTGCTTCACGATACATCATTCAACCTGTGAGAATATGGTGCTTTATTCTATTTTCTCCCTTCCATAGTAGAACCACGCGCGTGGGACTAAGCAACGTTATTTTAGGTTTATTTATTAAACAAACAATACCGACCTTGCCAGGGTCGTGAGTGGTGACCTGTCGCTGCCGGCGTTCGTTCGCGCGATGGTCGGCAGCGACAGGGCATGGCAGGCGGTCCACACGTACTGTGAGGTAGTCATGGTGAGGAAGGAGGCGGCGGAGAGGAACAGGAAGGCAATAGCCGGCCCTGACAATGCGATCCTTCGAGGAGGGCCTTCGCCAGAGGCCTTCCTCCTTAAAACCGGATAAGACACCTGGGCGGTGCGCTTGAGGGAGAGTGCCGCCCAACTTATCCAGGCGAGAGCGGTGTGTGACGTGTTTCCGCACACCGTCCCAAGATATTGAGGTGTCCGAGGGGTGGCTCCTTACACCACTCCTCGCAGTGCATAGATGCGGCTTTACAAAAGGTCAGACGTTGCCGAGGGTCGGAGAAGAGGATGACGCTGTTCCTCTGGCCCCGGTCAGACGGAAGAAGGAACACCCCGGGGGTTTTAGTCGGTGCAAGTCCGACATATCGGGGGGCAGCCCTCACCGCCCCCTGAGGTCCGTTAGGGATTTCCCACGGGCTATCAAAAAAAAAAAATTAAACAAACAATCACAGAACCTTAACAAAATATTTTAAAACAATATATAATATATAACCACAAATAATTAGTCAAAGGCAATGCTATGTTAATACGATTTTGCTTATATTCCTTAATTATTCGATAGTGATCGATAAAACATATGCATTTGCATAGACAGAAACTTCAGGAAACGCAATGAACCCGATACACAACGGCCTGCCAAAGTAACGGACCGTGTAATTTCCAGTTTATGGGCTCATTAACCAGCAGGCCGATGGGCCAGAGTTTTTGTTTAAACGCATCACAATTAACTCCAACGATAATCGATTCCTACAGACGCGAGTTTCGACCATTATGCGCTGTCAGTTGTCGGAAAGAGGGGATTGTGAATCGTAACTGGAACAGGCAATAAAATTTTATAAGAAAACAATAAAATTAGTCATTCGTAAACGGATAACCTGCATGTTAAGTTCGTATTGCTTTCCTGCGATGTTGAAGAACCGGCGGGCTAAGGTAAATTAAAATTCAATTGGTGATAAAGCTAGTATAACAGTGCAAAAGGTATTCGAGTGACCTAACGTGTGGACATGATATTTGAAATCTTATACAATTCTCATACATTTCTAACCGACTTTAAAAAGGAGGAGATTCTGTATTCGACTGTATATTTCTTACGTAACCCATAAATCCGTTATTTATAGGGGGATGTGATAATTCGTTTTCTAAACTATTTGGTATATTATAAAGTTGTTCCCGTGGTGAAGGTTTGATGAAGATTTTCCTAGATACAGCAAATTTACGTGTTAGGGCTTATTTCAATCAGAATTATGTCTTGAATATGCTAAATAACCTAAATTGAATGTCACAGCAACACAAAATCAACTGATTTCAAAAAGGAAATAATAATATATCAATCATACTGTGTAATTTTTAATGTCACTGCCTATTTCGCAATAGGTATGTAATATAATAAAACGCTGAAGAATTAAAAACATTGATTGGGTGATTTAGGATTATAAAAATGTTTTCTGAGCTTTTCTGTTAGCGTTATCACTGATCTAATGTACTTTTTCTAGCTTTCCTGGGTTCGCATTCAGATACCGGCAAATGCAAATTTCCTATGATTAAAGAGTTGGTAAAAGTTTCCTCATATATCTAAATATACACAGGTCCTATGGTATACTTAAGTATTCAATTTTGTCTTATATCTTTGTCTATTATATCTATTACAACATAGTTTATGAACAGGTAAACTTGTGTCATCATCATCTGCTTACTCAAGTTTATAGCTGGACAAATAGACCTTTCCAAATAAATAACATAGATCAAAGTCTATTATAAATCCGAGTTTGTAACAGCCAATACTTTTTATTTTTACTGTATTTATTTTAAAATTTGATCGTTTGTATATCAGGCCGGAGAGCTCGAAAGCTATTACAGATTTCGCATTAGAATTTCCATTTTATCAAAACCCACATTCGCCGAGAAAAATCTAATATAAAATCCCGCACGTTAACATAATGTTGGAGCAAATGGAGCACAACAGAGCCGCCTTATATTGAAAAAGGCATCCTCTGTGACAAAGTTGTTTTATCTGCGGCGATAAGGTTGGGAAGCCATTTGTGCGAGACCCGATCGCTTTGGGCGCAGAATAGATAGATGCAGTATTGAATCACGGCCCATCATTTACCGAAGGTTTTGAATTTAAATCATGCTATTGTATAAATAATATTTTCTCTTTAATCTACTTATGCGAAACGATAATTCTTAATTTTAATTATGCCACAATAACTAAATCGCAGTCGATTAGGTACCGATGAGGACCGATAATTGTGAATACAAATAACGAGTATTAACACGATGTGTACATATGTGCATGGAGCATGATTCTATTGTGAAGTTTCATTATTGTTCTTAATTACACTGTGGTTCCAGAAAGCGGTTCGGCAGAGCGCCCGCGACGTAACCGCGTCGTCCGCATTTCATTACCTACCATTGTCTCCCGAGACATAAGAATACGGACACATACGTTTTTTACGTGGAACTTTTGGCTTAAACGTTATTACATAATGAAGAAATCTACATCAAGCTTATTAGTTATGTAGCGTAGACTTTTGAAAGTAGTTTGTATGTAATAGATATGACAAAGTATTGAAAAATTTGCAAGAGTTATGAAAAATAGTTTAATAAGACGATTAACATAGCTCAATACATACATTCGCTAACTTTATGAATAAGTATAATAAAATGCCTTAATGCCTCTTAAGAGGCTCTCGCTTCGTTGATAAGTTTAAATTTCAGGGTCAGATATAGAAGGCAGTAATACTGACTACCGCACGAATTGTGAAGAGATTCCTCTCTTTGAGCTCCTACCTACCGGTGGCTTGGACCTCAGACGTCGCCCCTCTAAGGCCACATATTGTTATATATGTTATTATGTATGTATAGGTATATTTTAAAATCAATAGAGTTTTATTTAATGTAAATAATACTTTATCATATTTAACAAAGTACATAATAATAAAATAAGTTTAATACAAATTACCTATGAATTTTCTTTTTAAGGAAAATTATTTATTAAATAATATTGTAAAAAAGAAAATATCAAAAATTAGATAATTACACGATGTTCAACTCAAACAATACTGAAATTAAATTGTTCTTATAAAAGTTGTAGGAGTATGAATAATTAATAATAATAAATGCTTGCTCTAACTTAAAATAGCACGTGTTCGTAAAAATATGAATACAATTGATTTCCAATAAATTCGAATAGATACGAAACGTACTCGGCGCCGATCTAAAGTCAAACGAAAAAATCCAACCACATTTCCCTGCGGTCAGCGGAAAAAAATGAAGCGAAAAACTATCATCCGCACAGCAGGACATCGTGCCGCAACTTTATAGACGTGATAACGAAGCCATGTGTACTGTGTACTGGGGAAAATACTAGAAAAACCCGAAAACGATTGCTTTATCTCGAATTCTGTTAAGCTTTTCCTTTTTGAAATGAATTTTTATTCAAACTATTCACTGTTTCGTGGTTTAGTGAACTAACCTCTCAGTAAAATTACAAATTATTTCACTAATTAATATGTTTGTTTACTTAATATTTTTTTATCACTCAGTAGTATAATATGATATTTTAAAATCATCACGCTATATATATATATTGCGAGCTCTGTGGAGTCCCAGAAGACATACACCATTTCTTGGTGGAATGTGTTCGGAGCGTTTCTATGAGAGAAACCATGTATAAACAGTTTGGTTTGAACAGGTCTGATGTGGGTCTATTTCAGAGCGTCTTAGCTGAGCAAACATCTTGCGCAGCTGAGATGCTCTGTAGACTCACATATACATTGTTAAATTAGAATTTACATTGTGTGATTATGGGACTGACATGGTCAGCCTGATCCAAAGTCCCAAAAAAAAAAACAGATTAAAAAAAAAAAAAAAAAAAAAAAAAATCACGCTATATACTTGAAGTTGTAAGCAACAATACATTTCTGCCAACGTGGTATCTGCTAAATGCTTGTATATTGTATATATCGAAGGATGAAAGGCTATTTGATTTAAGCGTCATTTTTTGGTGATATGGTAATATATATATATATATATCAATCAGCGTTTTTTCTTTAGATTGTTTCGATTCAAAATATATATATTACTATATCACCAAAAATGTCGATTAAACCAAATAGTCTTCCAACCCTCGATATATAAATCAGACATTTTTGCATTAATGTATACGTCAAAAAAATTATACTGTGAATGCAACCATCTTACAAAATATCACGTAATTTGTCAGTTCTTAATTTAACATACCATTCTACTCGTATTGTCGTATAACTAAATAGGTATGTCATATACCTCATAATCCTTGTTTACTACCCTATTTAACTAATATAAAGAAGCGCTATTTTTATGTTGTTTATATATTTGCTTTTTTCTTCTTAATTACACAACGAATATTGATGGCGTTTGCATAATTATTTAGCAAAATTTATTCCATGTGATTTGTATGAATGTGTTTGTGGTAAAAAACTAACTGAGATATCTCGGACATTCTCATGAGGAACGAAATATATTATATAAAGTATTAGTAAAGATATCAATGATTCAAAAATACCACCCGCGTGAAGGCAAACCGGAACTTACCTATATTTTTTTCCATAAACAATTTATGGGTCTTATTATGCACAGCTATGTTGCTTACTGCCGTTGTTGCATAATGCAGCGTTACTCAAGTGTTTCTCACTTCAAAGTCAAAATGCGTCAATAAAGATACGGTTGAGTAATTTTCCAAAAGCGCTATGATATTGTTATGAACGTTAATCTGTCAGTGTGACGAAGGTTACGAGCTCGGATGCGCTGACAGAAGGACGGTCGCGTGCCGGAACTCGACCATTCATTTGTTTTTTGTATATTTTTATTTGTGCGTTGATGAAGTACCTGTATTTTGAGGTTCAAAAGTCCAGAAAGATTTAAATGAATATATATCTATGTATATATATTGTTATATTATAATATTTATAAGGGAGAATAATATAATTATAGCCTATTACTTATAATTATATATTAAATATCGTGAACACAAATAACAGATGTTAGTTCCATTTGGATTTTCATCCTTTTGATAGTTGCTTTCGTTTTTAGACTACACTGTACTTACCATCAGGTACTCTGTAGTCACTAAGTCGAGCCAGTGTAAAAAAAAATTGTAAGTTTTTATAATGACAGCCTTCAAATCTCAGACGCATGCGCGTAGTCGCCGACGCTGCTCCGCGCATGCTTCTGGAACTATCTACACGGCGCTCCGTAACATATACATCAGAAATACATTATTACGCTTCTAATTACAACGGATTAGGTAACGGATTGGCATAAACATTGTTTATTCCAACATAAATGAGCGATAAAATTAAAAATATATACCGTAAATAATTATGGCGTATGTTTACTATATATGTAATATCTAATGGTCGTAAATTTTAACTGGAAATGTTTAAAATTCAAATTAAACTATGATCTTTTGATATCATTCTGATGAAAAAGATTTATTAAAACACATTATGGATTCTAGTTGAATTAATCTTTTTTTACTTTTAAAATACCTACAGCGATTTTTATATTAACATTACGGTTTTAAATAGATATTTATTTATTTATGACCGAAATACTTATTAGTCACAGGTTGTAATTTAGCTAATAAATATATTTTCGATCGGTTCAATTTAGCTGAACTATTTTACTCAGCCTTTTAATTTACCAAATTTATATTTATCGTGGGTACAATAAAATACACTCGGATAAAAATATTCGATGGCCATTTTTATAGTGTTATTGTTAAATACGGGATCAGTTTTCTACATGACGTTTGAATGAGATTTCTCGCTTGTCGAATTGCAAATCTCGAGCAGATGTTTGTACAGCGCATTCAATAAAATTATCGCAACAACAAAATCTAAATCCATACACCATAACTAATTATATCCACCATGTAATAGTGCCTCGGATGTGTATTGTTCAACGGATTGCTTTGTCGAAACCCGAATTACTAACCTACTTTTGGGGATATTTTTACCAAAAAAGGCTCCTCGAGATATTACGGTTTTTTGATTTTGAATGCAAGTTATATTTTCTTTTGTCCGTGTGCTACTACTGAACCGTGTTTAGTTACGTTAGTTACCTCGGAGCTAGGGGATGCGGCAAGTCCGGCGTGCGGTGGTCGTATTACAAAAGTTTGACGGGTAAAGCGTTCGACAGAGTATCGATTTGGCTCGACTGCACACAGTTTGTTTGTTTTTTGGAAAATCGTATATAGGTTTCGGGGTTTGCGATGCCTTTGTACACTAGTACCTACGCGGTTTGTTCGAATATCAATTTCTTTCATAGTAAGATTTTTCTATTTCACATATTGTTAAATGAAGGGGTTTTTGTTACTTTTTTGTGCAATGTAGTTTTTACTTATAGTGCCGTGCATCATACAAAAACATAAAAAAAAAAAACATTATTTTATTATAGTTGGGCATTTGATGTACATATTAATTTAAAATTTGATCCGATTTGGAATCTGAAACCCCTGTTGTGGTAATTGCCAGGTTTTAATTCAATATATCTATTAAATGACAAAGTATAAAAAGCTAATACTTTTTTTTTTTCTATTTATTTAAGGGACTTTTGTGCCTCGGCACATGCCAGCCCCATCGTATCCTAAACATGCACTACTAACATTTATTTCTGGTGGGGAGCCATCAGCCTGAACAACTCCTTTGCTTCGGCTGAGTAAGGTCTTGCTAAAATTCCGCAGAACATGCCTACATCAAATTTGTTCAGGCTAAAGACTCCCATCAGAGAATCTCTTGCAGACTGAGATCGGACACACTCCATCAGCAAATGTTGTACGTCATCTACTTTCTTACACGTGCTGCAGTTCGGTGACTCCACAAGCTTCATCATATGTTTAAATTTGCCTGATGGAATGTGACCCGCCCTCAGCCTGTGTGAAGCTAATACTTATATGGGATGCATGCTGCTGCATAATTTGCCTTATGATGAGTACAATACAATTTTAATAACATGTTTTTAGCATACCATTGTTTTCCGCCAATCACAATTATGTATCGATTTGTACGTTCACTCAGCGAAGTGATAAATATTTGTATTTAAATACGTACTCAAACTGTTTTTCACTAGATACTGGGCTGTCGTTGTAATTCACTGACAAACTCATATAAAAGAGTTGGGTAACGGACAGAGACTTATATGAAGTAGTGTTTATTAAATAAATTATTATAATTTTATTTTATATAGGTTAAATAAATATTACTAAAATAAATCACATCCGGTAGTAAACAATTGTAGCAAGGAAATAGGCAGTACAGATCCATATAGTTTTAAACAAAATGGGGACTCACGAGAATGATCGATGTTTTGATAATGTTGCTTCTATTAAATATATGTTAAAAGTTTTAAACTTGCTGCTATTTTATATCACCTCACTAACTATAATAGTGAACTGTAAGTAAGTTGAACTCTGTGATATATTATCATTAGTCAATTTTGAGGGTGTTGATGTCAGTATTGACTTACGTAAAACTGATTTTCACTCTTTAGCACAGAGCTCAGCTTTATCATCAAATATTTTACAGCTACTGGTGGCTATGGGAACAGGCTTGTGTGTATATTTTATATGTTCTACGCGTTCTTACTGGACTAATTACGGATATGAAATAAAGAAAGAAATCATAGTTTGTGAATATTATTTCGAATTTAGATATCTATTTATACTCGTACATTAGCAACTCTAATTTCTTCTGAATTAGTTAAAAAAATTGGATTGACATTTAAATATCTTGGTGTTTTCTTTGAGTAGACTTTACTGAGACTTATATCAAAACGATCTTTGTAATATTTTTTAAATAAATTATAAAATAATTTAATATATCTCAAGTCGACTCAAAAGTTTTCTTTGTTGTATGGTAAACCGATTCACGCGGAAGGTAATTATGCAAGGCCGCTTTTTAGCGCTTCCACTGCCGAGTAAAATATAGCAGAGCTGCAAATAAATGACTACGATCACTCGATATTTTTATATACGATCTTTATTATTATATTTACATATATTTCATATTACATAGCTTTTGTTTGTATTATGTCCTCTCTACGTAAATTCGATATCTGCCTAGCCGGTTTTCTAAATTTGTTCTTCTGTAAAATTTCGTAATTTCGACATAGATTTTGTTTCATAGGTGCTAAGTGCGAAATGTTAAGGTCATGGTCCCAAAAAATATTTTATAAGGTTTTTTTTTTGTTGTAGGACGAGTGTTGATGACCGGGAAAGGCCTCCACATCTAAGCCGGGCGAGTATTTTTATGCATCTTTACAATTTAATAATGCTGCGAGTAAAGTTTGCTACAAACAACTAGTTCAACATATTGTTCAAAAGTATTGTTAAAATAAAGATTATAACGAATTTTATATCTAATAAGATTTTGTGACGCCTTACTTTGGAATTTCAGGTAATTATTTTTTAAAATAACTTTAAAAACCAAAGTCACTGAAGACTTAAATACTTTAAGTAACAATTTTTAGGTAGATAAAAGAAATGCAATCCTTTAATAGTTTCAATAGACAAAATCTTTTTGTATTTCAAGTTATTTCTTTCATATTTTTTTTAATTATTCATATATTCAAACAATAAATACATTTTAATTTATACAAAATTTTATCACAAAAGCAAATTTGTAATTGCGCCATCTACCATAAGTCAACAGAACTAATAAGCTTTGCATTTAAGCTTCGGGAGCTTTCTAGTATATCCGTACCAAACGGAGGGCGCTGCAAGATTACATTTTAAATACGGTTTGTTATATTTTTAAATCTTGAATCTTTTCTTTCTACTTCGTTACAAACCTTGTTATGTAAACAGTATTTATTTTTAGGCAGACTACTTATTTGGCATAAAAATATACAATATATGAAAATAGAATAATCAAGGTTAGTAAACCGGTAATAGGACAGTTGATATCAGGTGTATAAATTTATTTTTGCTTTGCTCAGGACTGTCTGCTAATTTTATTACATATTTTGAGCGTTTAAATTAAATGTTTTGTCCATTTTATTTAAATATATAGCAAGTAGTCTTTGCCATATAATGAGAAATTCCAGCTTAAAAGCTTATTTTATAGTATAATATATTTATTTTTAACCCAGACACCACTAACCTTTACTAAAGCATCAGAAAAATTAAAAAAATGAGACAGTTCTAAAAAATTAGACATATCTAAAAAATCGGAGTCTCAAACAACAAATCGGGCAGTAGATTTAAGGGAGTCTGCAGACCATAAAAGAAAGAGGTGGTGTATCAGCACATCGCCTTGTTAGCGCCTACAGGGCAAGTCTTTTTACATCCACAACCTCCAAGAGATGAAACTTTTGCAAGCCATTCGCTCTTCGGGTCAAAGGACGAGTGTGGTTTTCCAGGCCAGTCTAGCAGCGACGGGACTGTGACATCCCGGTGATTTTTTGTCGGTGAGAGCTCGATACACGGGGGCCGCCGCTTTAATGGCAGCCTTAAGGGTCCATGAGGAGATTCCACCGGGTTACCAAAAAAAAAACTCAAAAGACAAATAATAACACCCTGCTTCACAGATTAGGTTTATTTATCCACATGTCCAGCAAGGTGGCCGGAACTATAAATCTGGGCCCGCAACAAAAACTGCCGCAAGTCAGACTCGCCGGTGGGCCGCGGTTGAGGTGTCGGATTCACTTCCCGGTCAGAACACTCGCGTGCATCAGTTTACTGCGTTTTTACATCAGCGGTGTTAAGCACGTCGTTTTCGTGCGGTGACTTCCTGGTGTATTTTTAGATCTACACAGAAAACTGATGAATAGTTTTTGACATTTGGTATGAAACGCAGGAAATAGGACCGTGAAATTGTAAAAATCCAGTTTGCATGTTCTCTAGCTATAATATTTGATGTTTTAAAAGAAGTTTATAAGGAGCATCATCTTCACAACATTTGGTAAGACAGAATTCTTAATTCAACGTGATTGTTTTTTGACGCCTAGTCAATAAAACTTTTGCACATAGCCCAATTTTGACAACGGATGGAATACTAATGGTACCTCGGGAACAGTTCTGTAAAATGTTTCTTACACGTCTAGAGCTAATTACATTATTAAGGAAATATTCCGAAACTAGGAAATATTTTGATGAGCTGTATAAGCTTTTTTATTTTTTCTCTTCATTATACACCATCGCGTCATGGAATTAATAAATATATAGAAGGAAAATCTAGTACAAAATGGACGGAAAAAAGTGAGGCACCATGTTTTTGTCAGCTCATTCAATTTAATTACGATTTATCATCTTTTAAAAAAAAATTAGGACATACGACAATTCGCTCCAGATTGTTAAAATTCATGTAATTATTTTTAAGAACGTATTTTTGGTTTCACACTTGACGTATGTGTGTGGTTTCAATATATTTCGTAATTCTATGCCTTGCGTTTGAAAAACCTGATTAACGTGGAATATCACATTTTAAATTTAATCATCTGACACTTACATTGATTTTTTTATGATTTAAAAGTACACGCTTGATCTCAATCACACCTAGGGGAAAGTCGGAATGAGGCTGACAATGAACCATGACTGTCCAACAAATGCCTATTTACTTTTCTCCTTAGGTTCCCTAATAATAAGAAAGTAGAAACAAACTCACTGGAAATATATTTCCCTCTTTTGCTGTTCGCATGTAGAATGTAAAAGCAAATCTTTTCGTGCGGGTATAAGGAATATCCACCACATACGAATGGTATCCGACATGACATCTAGTGGTTTTAGTAGAACCAGAGAGTGCAGCTCTAATTCTTGAGAGCACTCTCCATTGCGTAACCGGTAAAAGGCTGCGGTTGTTTGACAAATTTAATGTTCACATCATTTGTCTTCGAGCCGTGAATCACTGGACTGTTAGCTGCCTAAACACGGGCGGGTCGTTTCATATTTTCACGAGTCCATCTTTCACACTCCGCTCAATTATTCACCGGGGGCCGCTACGCCGTCAGGGCATCCCGGTCAGAAGTAATGACCGGTGAACGCGAAATTACACGTGTTACAATGATGATGTTTGCCCGTGTTCGGAGTAATTTCAGCCGGATGCTGTTTGAAGAGCCGTTAGGTTTTGCCCGTAATCGTTTTATTTAATGAGCCGGGGTGCGGTTACGTTTCGTTGTTTGCTTCCTCATGCAATATGATTTGCTAAATTATTACATAGATTCTATTTTCATACATATTTTCTAAGGAGTCATAGAACCTTTTTACTTATTTATTTATTTTATTAGAAAAAACACAACATATTGTATTTGTTACGTCAGTGTCAATTTCTAACTATAGAGTTTTTATCTAGTCGTAATTATAAATTTATAATAACCTATAAAGTACCAACATTTTTTGTTTTATTGCAAAAATGCTTAAGTTTTACTTTAATCACACTTGATAGAAAGCTATGATAATGAAGAGCACACGTCCAATAAAAACTGACAATCTCGTCGCTCTATTATATATATGTATGTATGCAAAACTATACTTTTGCGTATTGTGTTTATTTGATAAACCTATATCTATTAAGTGAAGTAAGTCAAATCTAATGATTAGTTATATAAAACTCTAAATAGGTAAGAAGCTCTTAGAAAGAAATATTTATGGAAATAGTTACAGATGTAACGGATTCTTACAATTTATTACTTGACATGTAAGTCCAAAACCAACAAAGACACACACATGTCTTTTTATGCAAAAACTTTCGAAAGTTCCCTCAGGAAGTAGTGGGTCGCGTGGCCACTTCTTCAGGCTTGTTGATTACCACATGTCATTTCAACCAGCTTTGTTTACTTTAAGGCCGCGGTAGCAAAAAATCGGAGCCGCGCTGTCTGGTCCAGTTCACATTTTTCGTAGAAATCGTACGCTTAGGGGTCCTGTAGTTCCAGTGATATACCAGCGACTGTCCCAAAAGGAAAGCCTAAGATGCGTTCGTGTAGTTGATAATTTTAATATATCTCTTAAAAATTATGACTTATTTTATAAGTTCTCTAGTTTATTTTTTTACACTGACACGACACAGTGACTACACCATACCTGATGGAAAGCATGGTGCAGTCCAAAAACGACAACGACCACCAACAACAAAAAAAAAAACAGATAACCACAGCGATCATACCGGCCTGCACAAATATAATAATGTATTTATTTATTTTTACCTCACAAACAGAAACTGAAGTACACAATAACAGAAATATTTACAGTAAAAATGTTTGTGAGGAACTGGTGTCTGCTGTAGGTTTTATACCTGTGGTACAGATCACTAGGTCCCCACTCCCGCTCTCCTACTATCAACAAAATACAGATAATCTAATTTAATTTTATAGTGTTTGTGTGTGCGTGTGTGTGCTTGAGCATAGTGTTTCTGTTATGTTGTAGTCAAGTGTAAGTAACAATTGTGTAAGGTTTTGTTTACATGTATACTGTGTCAGTGGATATAGAAATAGTATCTTATCTTATTATACAAATAAACATTTATCTTATTATACAAATTAGGACCCTGATAGGCAAAAAAGCGCTGTAAAAACGTCGTTCTACAGAGTTGTTCCGCACACACTCTACCTCTCCTACGAGTATTATTTGCGAATATCTCTTCACGCTTCGCTTAAAAGACTCAATATCAAAGGATGATGGAAACACGCTCGCCGGAAGACCATTCCACAGCCCGACAACTCGGGAAAAGTAAGAGTTAGAGAACCTCTTAGTCCTAGCCAGGATGTGGGTTACTGAAAAGCTGTGACTCCGTAGACCAGAGCGCGTGGTTCTGCAATAGACAGGAGTGGGTGGAACAAGGTTAAACAGCACTTCAGAACACTCGCCATGATACAGACGGTAAGATTAAAATTGTAAGTGAAAAATTATAATTCCATGAACGTAGACTATGCTTGACTGTACCGACTTACCTTTTGGGTGGCCATTGCACGCTATTTGTACGTACACCTAAAATAATAATAGACGAAATGAGTTCGTACTTATGCGGTTACAAATCACGAAAATACTTTTATTGCTATAGTAAAACAAAAAAAAGTTATTTCTTTAAATGAAGGAAATTATATTTCATTATAAGTAATAAATATATAAATAAATATTATGAACTTTGCACTGGTGAATTATTTATGGGCTTAAGCAATAAAAAAACTAAACTTTTTTTAATAAAAATATATCTACAACTTGTCATACTTTCGGATGTTTTGTAAATATGAATAACGTCATTTCGAATTGTCTATGGTTCCATTTTTAATCTTTCACTAAAAATAATAATACTTTCCATAAATGTCACTAATGAGATTCCGCTGATACAACGCTTAAATCTTGAATGTAGATGTTCATAATATTTGACGTATGCGTGTAATGAAATGGAGTGTGTATTTATTAAGTTAATTAAACCGTTCTTGAAGCCTCGACGTTGGGATCGCAAGGATCTCTTTGCAGGGATTGTATTATGTATACGTCATACGTGTATAGAGATTTATATCAATAGGAACTGACTAAAGGTTATATGAGTCTAATAAATAAAGGAATGATTCGTTCTTTTTCTTAAAACTAGCAACATAGCACGTGATTAAAAGGGTTTGCTTAACATAATTGATTCATATTTAGTTAAACCCATCTCATTCCATTTCATCAAACCATTTCATTCATTATTCATCATTCATTCATTAGTTAAACCCAGGAATTAACTATATGTATATAATATATAATAATTTTATATAAATAATAATACCATTAATCCGTATTGTGTCATGTGTATTTTTGATGGTAGGGTGATTAGCAGACTACATTAGCGAATAGTATAAATACAAGAAATGTAAGTATGATGCCTTTTTTCATAATATTACACTTCATTCATACTCCTATATATACTTTTTTTTTACACTTGCTTGATATAGTGACTCCAATGCATCTGATGGTAAGTACAGTGTAGTCCACTAAAACAAAAGCGACAATCAAAGGATGAAAATCTATTGATAGACATGACGACGGGTCATGTAAGTCCACATACACCACGACTGAAGGTCTCTATGTATATGAGTTACTGAATTTATTTTTTTTACATTGGCTCGACATGGTGACTACCGAGTACCTGTTAGTAAGCACAGTGTAGTCCAAAAACGAAAGCGACTATCAATGGATGAAAATAACTAAGACTAAGCATCTTGAACCGCTCCAGTTGCGCAGAGATATAATAATAATCTTTATTATAATAATAATAATAATAATAATCTTTATTTCAACACAAAAACTTATGATTATACAACAGGGGGATAAGTCTCACCAATTAAGTAAATCTTGTCTCTGGTGAGACTCGCACTTCCGTTCGGTTATTCAAGGGTGTCTTGTGTTTTTATATGGATATTCACAGTATAAGTTTATTGGTATGCGTGTGTGCGAGAGAGAATGTGTGTGTGTGTGTGTGTGTGTGTGTGTGTGTGTGTGTGTGTGTGTGTGTGTGTGAGAGAGAGTTTGTGTGCATGAGAGAGAGAATGTCTGTAGGTGGGAGAGAGTGTATGTGTGTAAGTGCATGTGTATTATATCGATTATTAATTTACAAGGGATTCTGTATTATCGTATGACAGAGATTTCAGATATTGAGAAAGTACTTGCTTGCAGTCATGAATATTTTTACTGTAAATGTCGATTTGTTTATTTAATTCATTGTATATATGGGCGGATTGACAGTTATATTGCTTTAAGGCAAATGTGGTTCTAATACGAACGGGGTTAATTGCTATATCTTTCCTTCTATTTAAAAGTTTAGAAGAGTCAAAACCGAATGATTTATGTCGCTTCAAGACAGAATGTAAAATGTAAAGCTGACGAACTGTTAAAACTCCAGCCTCTGAGTATAACGTGTTAGTGGGGTAGTGAAAAGGTTTAAAGCTCATCATTTTTAGCAAAGAACGTTGGGCCCTCTCTAATTCAATAAATTTGGTTTTAGCAGAACCACCCCACACAGGAATGCAATATATTATTATAGATTGGATGAGAGCAATATATATATTATGTAAAAGTTTTTGGTTTGTTACGTGTCTGAGATTTTTAAAGATCCAGGACATCTTACGAATTCTAGCTGCAGTTAATTCAATTTGGGGATACCAGTTAAGATTATGATCAATAACTATACCTAAGTATTTAATTGAGTTTACTTTTTTAATAGATTGACATACACATTGCTCTTCAAGTTCATTACAGAAATGTATTTTTAAATTAAAGTTTGATTTAGGTTGCGAAGTATTACGAATGGAAAAAGTCATAAAATGAGTTTTAGCTATATTTAAAGTTAGAAGATTAGAGTTCAACCAATTAGCTGCATACCTAAGACCAGTTTCAGCTAACACTTTGACATTGTTCCACGAGTTCCCAGAAAATACAATGGCGGTGTCATCAGCATAAGAGAATATATGTCCACCTTTAAAATCAAGATTGCATAGGTCATTAATATAAACCAGAAAAAGTGTAGGACCAAGTACACTTCCTTGAGGAACTCCATAAGAGATGTTAGCATCAAGACTAATAATATCACCGATTCTAACCCTTTGAGTACGATCACTGAGATAGTCTGCAAAAAGTTGCAATGGTATACCTCTAATTCCAAGCAAATCAAGTTTTTTCAAAAGAATAGGAATAGCAACAGTATCAAAGGCTTTTTTTAAGTCTAGAAAGACGGCTATACATTTTTGGGCTTTATCTAACTTGGAAATAACTAGTTCTGTCAACCCAGAGACTGCATCTTCTGTACTTTTTCCCGATCTAAAGCCGAATTGTGATGGAGACAGGAGGTTATACTTGTTTAGATATTTAACCAGTCTAGAATTTAACACCTTTTCAATAATTTTAGAAAAGACAGGAAGTACCGAGATTGGCCTATAATTATTAAATTTGTCTCTACTGCCACTCTTATAGACAGGATGAATAATAGATTTTTTTAGAACTCGGGGAAAAATACCATACTTAAAGGAAAGGTTAGTTAAATGACTAAGAATAGGCACCACTATGAAGCTTGCAAGTTTAACAAATTCAGTACTAATATTATCCCAACCAGGTGCACTTTTGGATTTTAAGCTCATTAGTATATTGTAGATTTCTTTACAATCAGTGTCGATTAGACCAAAGGATTGTTGATGTGATTTGAGCTGAGGATTTAGGAAAGACATAGAGTCAATTTTATTATTAATAATTTCCTCTGCAAGAGTTTTACCTATATTGCAAAAATAGTCATTAACAAGCTCTATAGACTCAACTGGTGAATTAGTTAGTTGAAGAAGCTCAAAATTATTGTCTTTAGATTTTTTTAGATTTGTTACTGATTTAATAGAGTTCCAGAGGCGTTTTGGATCTTTTAATGCTGAATTAATTTTATTTGACTCAAAGTTACGTTTTAGTTTCTTTAGAAGACTATTACAAAAATTGCGGTATCTACGAAATGTTATTCTTAAAATTTCATTCCCTGGATCAGATCTGTATTTTAATTGAAGTTTATTACGATGGTTTATACATCTAACTAAACCGGGTGTAATCCAGGGCCTAATAATTCTTTTACTTCTGGGTATTAATACCGACTTAGTATTTATTATTATAGATATTAGATTTAGATATTGCCTCACTGAGCGTTTTCTACCGTCTGTATCATGGCGAGTGTTCTGAAGAGTTGTTTAACCTTGTTCCACCCTCTCCTTTCCTGAATAGAACCACGCGCGCGGGTTTGCGGAGTCACAGCTTTACGGTTTCTCATATCCCAGCTAGGACTAAGAAGTCCTCTAACTCCTTCTTTTGCCGTGTCGTTGGGGTGTGGAATGGTCTTCCAGCGAGCGTGTTCCCACCATCCTATGATATGGGATCCTTTAAACGTAATGTGAAGAGATATTTGTGCAGGCCGGCATGATCGCTGCGACTACCGTTGGGTTTTTCTTGCCTATCGATAGTCGTTAGCGTTTTTTTGGCTGCACCATGCTTACCATCAGGTAAGGTGCAGTCACTGTGTCGAGTCAGAATAAAAAAAAAAAATCGGACGCGAGCAGCTTCGACTCTCAATATATACACAATATACACAAGCTGTTCCCATAACACGAAAGTGACTCACTATGACGGTCTTTACACTTGTGTACTATTCCAGTGTGTGATCCAGTTTGGGCCACCACCCTACCACCAAAAAAAATTATATTGTATGACTGATTTTTATTTAAAAAAATGTATAAATATGCAATAAATACACTTTATATTATCCTACAAAGTAAAATCCTCTAGTAAAAGCTAGTAAAGAAATATATAATTACATAAGACAAAACACATTAAGGAACTCGCACTCCGAATTTCTAAACAACATACATTGAAGTCTTAATTTTAATAATTTTGAACAATAATGAGACATTATTAGGGAAGAGGCTCATATTTAACTTTGAAGAATCGACTGCCTCTAATGAAGCGAGGGGCAACAATTCATTAGACAGCGTGTGTTCCTCTTATGTGAAGACGAATGCGTAACAGATTAAATTTTAAGAGTATTAATAATATTTTACATAATTTAATTAATCAGCTCGAGTCAGCTGGTTTTAAATTGTATTTAACATGTTACAGAACGCATCCACGACACAGCTTGAAATAATACAGTGAGGCTACTTTTAAAACAAAATAAAACCCTTCGTAGTGGTATGTGAAAGCTCACTTAATGTCTACAGAAGACACTTTTATAATTTATTTACATTATATTTATTACAAACTAGCTGTCCCGGCAGACCTTGTTCTGCCCTATTTCTGTAAAACAAAGTCACATTGTTTTTTAATGTTAATAGCTTCCCCGTCAGATTTTATTCTGCCAAAACCTACGAGTATTGGCCTGTCGGTTGTTTTTTGAAAATTGTTTGAAGGCACCTGGCCTTAATGCTATATGTATAAAAATTTACAAATGTTGACATTAATATTTATACATCACTCAATTGTTTTGCCTCCCGGAACCCCACATTTAAACTTTATGGTATGGTGTTAAAGTTCAAATTGACCTTTAAATATTATTACGAATTTTTTGTATGAGAATATAGAAAAGTGTTGTTTTAAGACTTTTTCAGACATTTTTTTTAATTTTTCTCTCCGTAATAACCTTCCCCAGACTTCAACAAACAAAACAAAAAAGAAATCAGCCAAATCGGTTCAGCCGTTCTCGAGTTTCGCGCTTATCAAGACATTTAGCGATTAATTTTTATATGTAAGAAGATTTACATTATATTTATTACAAATAATTTAAAAAATCATGCGTGAATGCCCTGAGAATAACGATGAGCTGCGCTATTGGTCATGACATATAAGCGCAAAGTGGAAACCATCATTAATGTATCTCTGCTCACCCCGAAAGAGATATAGCATGATGATAATAACAATAATATATATATATATATATATATATATATATATATATATATATTTATTTAAGGGACTTTTATGTGTGTACGTATGTCAGCCCCATCGTACCCTAATACAGAAATACCTAACATATGACATATGGTGCCATTGATCTGAACAGGCCAGACGCCTCATCAGATAATAATAGTTCTGTTAAGATTTTGTTAAACATCCCGATGTCAAGTCTGTTCACACCAAAGGCATTCACAAACGCCTCTCTCACAGATTCAGATCGGACACATTACATCAACAAATGGTAGATATCATCTATGTATATAAGATAATAATAAAGATACAGTGAAAAACAAATCAAAATGCCTCCATCGTCCCAATTAACACAATTCGAGCAAACAATATCGGTTATTCGCAGCTCTGTCCCTACATAGATCACTCTCTGACAGTCCAACTGCTTCGGTAATGAAGACACCACTCCGACAAACTATAATACGCCATCTAAATGCACCGTCGACAGGCATAAACAATTGAAATAATTATCAGGATAAGCCTCCTGGATCTGAGAAAGCCCTTGAGATTTTAACCCTTCCAAGAACATGACAGCGACTTATGCAAATTCGCAAACTTATCTAGTCATAGTTAATTTCTGTAACGCATTCCGTTTTTTATTCAATACTCAACCTTGTACCGTGGTCATAAGGAATAATTTTGTGTTAACAATCAGTGATTTATAACGTTTTAGGAATGTCTGATGGTAATGGCTGCTCAATTGGCTCCTTCGCATGATACGGCAACTTGTGTTTTGTAAACTGTAAAAGCGCCAAGATAGTAAATAAAAGTAATTTTTCTTATAATTTTTTACTTCTATGGATTTATTTTCTATTTCTTACATTCGTTTATTTAAATCGGATTGTATTGGTATGTCAATATAAAGGGTAACAAACAAACGATTTATATTTGAATACAGTAATACCCCGACTTACGCTACCCGTAACTTACGTAAATTGTGAGATACGCGGTTTTTCTTTTAGATCGGTTTTTTCGGTTTGTAGCGCAAACAAGTAAATATATAACATATATATTTATATGTAACATATATATGTATGTATATTTGATTAGCTTGATTTTTATTTTTGTACTAATTTTTGTGGAAACTTTGCTAGCTTATGTAACATTTTTGTGTATATTGTTATCATTTTTATATTGCTGTATGTTTCCCTTTAAAATAAATAAATAAATATTATTTGCCTTACTGCCATTTATTGTGATGTACCAGTATAAATAAAGCAATGTCCAGCCTATAGATTTCAGTTGTTACTTTCTCTTGTTTCGTATTTATATGCTAAGTTGAATCCCGACTTACGCGAATTCGACTTACACGGCTATCTTTTGGTCCCACCTATCGCGTAAGTCCGGGGTAGTATTGTACAAATTTTAACCGATACTTTTAGTAAATCTAGAAACATATAAAAATATCTACAGACCAAACAAGAAAAGAAAAACAACTATGCCATTGGATTTAATTAGAAATACTGTGATTTTCTTCGTGAAAATTTCGTCACGCTATCTAGTAATCTCTTACGGGGTGAGCAGAGATACATTAGTGGTTGTATCCACTTTGCGTTTATATGTCGTGACAAATGAGATCGGTAGCGCAGCTAATCCCCGTTCTCAAGGCACTTACAGATATCATTTCTATCAGATGCTATGCGGGTTTCCTCACGATATTTTCCTTCACCGGTAAGCATGTAGATCCTAAATCCTTACGTAATCTGGAAAACCCACAGGTATGTACCGGTACTCGAACTTACAACCATTGTCATTGCCACGCATGGAAACCGGCCTCTAATAAACTCAGTAGCGTTCATTCCATAAATGCCTGAAAGCATTGCACGCCCTTACGATAAATGAGACTGGAATAAATTCCTCTAATTTAAACAAAAAAAAAAGAAACCCTTTATATTCATATCTATTCTATTTTCATGCCATCTATTTTCCATATGAAAATAATATAATATTTATTATCATTATATAGTATTCAAATTTATGATGTGAATCTGCCTACCCTGCCTCAATACTCTATGTATGCCACTGAATAAACTAGCCTACCACAGCCATAAAATTAGATAGTAAGGAAAAATTTGACTATCCTTAAGTGACCAGAGTTACAAGATTTGATTATATTAATAAAACAAATTACTATCCTGGACATAAATAAATTAAAACTAATACGAATAATATATTCAATGGATGCTATTACTCAATTCACACCAAAGAGGCGAAAAGATAGCGATTGAAGTTTATTATATTTTTAACGAGTTTTACTTTACAATCATTACATGTGTATTTTTATTTCATTTAATGTTGCAATAAAACTGTATAGTTCCGGTGAGTTTTATTTCACAAGTAAACTAATTCGTGTTAATTCAATAAATACTCTGCTAGTAGAGAGGTACAGTTGTGCACATGAATTTTACTGTATATTAATTTTGCAAAATTATATTACAAACACTTTTAATTAATTACAAATTTTTTAAATACAAAGAAATTAATAAAGCATAGGCTGGAAGACAGTTACTTTATATGATACATAAAGGTAATGATAATAGAATTAATATAACGATATTGTTTAGTGACCAATACCACGTCTAATGGCAGCACCAAAAGATCTCTTAAAATATCTTTACTAAAAAAGCACTGGTTTCAAATATAGCCCTTTGATATTCATAAATTTACAAAAAAAAATCACATATAGTATAATAATGAGAAGTTACTTAATATATTAAATGCATATTTACTTCCAATGTAATGACTATGGTAAACTTTAAAATACGAATGTGTTTTGAAATAGACCTCTTTGAAAGAGAGTCAATAAGTAATTTACATTGACTTTTGTTACCGAAAGAATACCTAAAAATTGTCATAACCACTTGCGCTGCCGTATGTACACGTTGTAAACAAATTCAGTGAAATGTAGAGCTATTCAGTCGGTTGTAAAACCTGGTTACATGAATATATACTACATACAGCAAGTACTGTACTTAATGTTGGTACATATTTAGAAAAGGAGTGAAATTAAACTTTTTGGTAGGTTTCAATTTTGAATCTTATTAATTAATTTTTATTCTTTACTTCATTACTTTACAAATTATATTCATTATGATTTTATAATATTAGGTCCTTACATATGAAATTGGCGTTTTGTATGGGAGGAACAAAAAGTCGAATATTTGTTAATATAATATATTTAATTAATCAAAGTATGAACCATTATTTTCTATGCACTTTTGCCATCTCATAGGTAGTTCATTGATCCCTTTACTAATAAAACCAGTCGGACGGGAATCAATAAAATCTGTGAAGGCGATTTGGACTGCCCCATCGGAGTTGAATTTTTTCCCTTGCAAGAAGTTATCCAAATTTCGAAAAAAATGGTAATCTGTTGGAGCAAGGTCCGGGGAGTACGGAGGATGTCTTAGACTTTCCAATTGAAGCTCTTCTAATTTAGTAGCCGTCTGTTGCGCAGTGTGTGGTCTAGCGTTGTCGTGAAGCAGCAGTGGCGTGGAGCGATTGACCAGCCTAGGTTGTTTAGCCGCTAGCTTTTCCATCATGGTTTGCAATTGCTGACAATAGACATCAGCCGTAATAGTCTGGCCAGATTTGAGAAAACTGTAATGAACAATACCGGCACTAGTCCACCAAACGCTTACAAGTAACTTTTTTGGGGTTAATTTTCGCTTGGGCCAGGATTTGGCTGGCTGGCCAGGATCCAACCATTGCGCTGAGCGCTTCCGATTATCGTAAAGAACCCATTTTTCATCACAGGTAATGATTCGGTTTAAAATACCTTCATTATTGTGCCGGTTTAGTAATGTAACGCAGCAGCCGACGCGCGTTTGCCGGTTTGCTTCAGTCAATTCGTGAGGTACCCACCTTTCAAGCTTTTTAATGTTCCCAATTTGCTTCAAGTGAATTAAAACAGTTTTATCACTAACATCGCAGCCTGCAGCTAACTCGGACGTGGTTTGCGATGGATCCGCTTCCACAATAGCCTTCAACTCTTCATTATCAACTTGAGTCTCAGGCCGTCCACGGGGCTTGTTCTGCAGGTCGAAATTTCCAGAACGAAAACGTTGGAACCAAAAACGAACTGTGTTTTCTTTTGCAACACGACCGCCATACACATCATTCATCCTTCGAGTTGTTTTCGCAGCACTAGTGCCTCGGCGGAACTCGTACTCGTAAATAATGCGATATTTTAAGTTTTCCATTTTGTAAAATGAGTGACGCAAACAGAAAAAAACAGAAGAAAAAAACAAATGAATGGCGATCATCGAAGCACAAATACATGAGTCTATAGCTGTACAAATTTGAATTTGGAATTCCTTACCAAAGAGAAGAAATTTGTGATTAAAGTGGCCAGTACGAAAAACGCCAATTTCATATGTAAGGACCTAATATAACACCAGACTTAGAAAGTGTGAATTATATTTTCAAATTACACTAATAGCAGAGAAATACGTACACTGGAAATTGTTTTATTGATACACAAATCTATTAATATGTAGTAATATGTGTTTGTAAAACACAATCGTTCTTTCTTATTAGAAATCACAAGACGATCCATTTGAATTCTTATTGGAAGTTGTCTTGTTAGAATAAAATGATTTTATTACAGCATGTTTAATAAATTGATACGTTTGAACACATAAACTGTACGCGCATGGACACACGTATTTCACGCCACACCGGAAGCGGTTACACATCAAAAAGAGATCTGTGCCGTCTTCAGGGCCGTAAAGGGAGCGCGGGGTCGGGTCGAAGGGAACCCTAAAGGAATCAAAGGTTCGCCCGCTTGGGTGGCCACCGATAACAATTATTGTTCGGACCTCAGAGAATTTCTGAAAGGCAACGTGAAATATCTAATTGGAATTTCTAATTAGTCTTGTAAAATGCTTCAAAAGCTAAAAACGGCTCTAATTAGTTTTCTATCGGTTGTTAAGGTTTCGCAAAGTTATTTTCGAGTAATTGAACAACATAGTTACAACCATAGATGGGAAAAATGTAATCAGATTAATTAAAAATGATTACGATTACATTTTGCGTTTTACATCATTAATATGACTGCATTTTGCTCATCTGTGTCTTAAACATTACGGAATCCCCAAATGCATATACATTTATGACTCCTTAATGTTTTGAAGGAATTTAATCATGATTACAGAATTAAAATTACGACTACATTTTGTAAATGTTAATCATTTATCAGATTACATTTTGCTCATATCTGGTTGCAACTAAATAAATAATGAATAAGTAATTGAATCAATACGTAATTATATTTATTAATACGAAATATTTCCTTATTCTATTTTTTATGCATAACTCTGAAACCATTAAACACATTTTCATATTTCTTTTACTATATGAAAGCAACATTATACGGAAGTAACAGATTAGTTCAATAATTATAGGATTTGATTCCCAAATATCTAAAGGTATATTGAGATTGTTTTTATTATTATTATTATAATTACCTAAACATATAAAAACAAAATACAAGTTATATATTTGTATTTCGCTGGTACTTGTAGCAGCACTTACGGTACGAGAAAATAATATTATATAAAAAGCAAAACAGCATTAAAGGTGGTAGGACGATTGCCCGATCTGGGTTATAACCACAGTAGGTACACAAGTATAAAGACCGTCATAGTGACTCGCTTTGCCCTGTCGCGTTTCGGGATCAGCTTGTGTATATCCAGTAACTCATATACCTAGAGACCTTCAGCCGTGGTATATGTGGGCCGACATGACGACGGAGACAATCAACAGAATTTCATTCTTTGATTTTCGCCTTCGTTTTTGGACTACGCTGTACTTACCATCAGGTGTACTGTAGTCACATTGTCGAGCTAGTGTAAAAAAAATCTATAAATAAAATGATAAGTGTCGAACCACGAGAACAACGGTCAATCATGAAAAGAAATATGGCGTATATGCGCAAAATACACTAAAAAACTAGTAATTTAATATTTATTTATTTAATTATAAGTACACTTACATAGTCTACATTCACACATAAAACTATATAAAACATGAACAAGATACATTACAAATGCGACTATATTTAAAAGTGCAGGCTACATGCACAGAAGAAAAGAAAAATAAGAAATATATTAAAAAAACTGTTTAAAAAAGAAAATACCATTTCTTTTCAAATGTTCTAGTCTTTGCAAAATGATTCGGTAAAGTAAATCTAAGAAAATATTTTTCATTGTAACTTAACCCTTTATGGCGCAAGGTCGTTAAATTTGTTGATTTTGTAAAAACTAGGTGATAAATAGTGTATAGTTAACGAAAATAATAATTATAAAAATATTAAAAATGTATCGTTTATAACTCTTAAAAACCTTGCATGTACTAGAAATGCAACATTAGATTAGTACTAAATCATTAAACTTAAAATTAGGAACAGATTATTAAAAAACATCCTCTTACCGTTTACTTACAAAATTTCAACAGTCAAATATAAGTATTTTATCAAGAATTAATTTTTCGTAAATAAAATTGAAAACCTGAAAACAGGCGTGTATTCGTTCGACACTACAATGAAACATCATTACCTACAAGTCTCGTCATCTAGTGAGCTGAATTGTCACTAAATCGTAAGAATTCTTTGTTGGTACCGTATAACACCAAGCAAAGTCAGTCTGTCAGCATTTATTTTATTGTTGCTTCTATTTGAGTGGTATGTTGCAGAAATACAACACGGCGCTATAAAGGGTTAATGAATCGTTGTCAAGTAAAGCACGACAATCATTGTTAAGGTAATCCAACATTTTCTTTATATCTTTTTTTACACTGGCGCGACATAGTGACTACAGAGTACCTGATGGTAAGTACTCCAAAAACGAAAGCGACTATCAAAGGATTAAAATCCATTGATAGTCTACATCGTCATGTCGGCCCACATATACCACGACTGAAGGTCCCTAGGCATATGAGCTACTGGACATGCACAATCTGATCCCGAAACGCGACAAGCCGAAACTGGTCACTATGACGGGCTTTACACCCATTCACTGTGGTCGCGATCCAGACGGGAACCGGCGCCCTACCACCTCGCTGCTGCTCGTTTAGCACCACCCAGGAGTCACGTGTACGTATATCTTGTTATAGCTGTTAATGTTTTCTACCTTGTACTAAAGCTAGCAAGATAGAAGTAAAGCGTGATTTTTTTTATTAGATAAATATTTAAAATGTTGAATAAGTACTGGCCGAAAGAAATTTTGATAAAAATCAAAGCGATCCTCGCGCCGTCTGTTTCAAATTAGCAACAGAACAAGCATAAAACATGACCCGGGAACAATTCTGACCCTTTCACATAAATTGCAAGTGCGATTTCCATTTAAAACGCACGGGGCCGCATTAAGGCTGCTCAGTAGGGCTGCCAATCGTAAAGGTTTGACTTGCAAGCTTATCTTTATTGCAGTATTACCTAAATACAGTAAAAGGTAAAAATAGAGTAAAAGTTGTAATACAAATTGCTACGTATCTATTGTTTTAATAGTTTTGACAAAGCAAGAAAAGTTCAGCAGTGACTTTCAACGAATTAGTTTACCTTAGTAATCGTTGTTATTCTTGGCCTCCATTGTACTTTTTATCAGGTGTAATGTAGTCATATTGTAGGTTCAATATAAAAAAAAAGTTTCTGAAAAGTCATAGTCGAAAAAAAAAATTATTAGAACACTTACACAGTAATGTTTTAAGGAATGCTTTGGTTATCCTGGTGTAGGTACACAAACGTGTCTGTTGTTATTTTATTTTAATGTGCTTGGGCTTACTACGCTTTAGAATTGCCGTTGTTAATTGCGTTTCTTTGTCAACGATTTCTAAAGCGTAAGACTTTTTAGCAAGAAAGCAATACTCAATCTCTCACGGTGATCAAAGTTATGTGTGTAGGATGGATGTTATTGTGTGAAATATTATTATGTATGAAGTAGTAAATGCGTAGAATGGAAAGTATGTGAGTGAAAGAAAAGGAAGGAAGGATAGAAAAAGAGGGAGCATAAACGGTTTTTTTTTCAATGCGAGCGCTCTGTAAGATTAAGACGTAAGAAAAAGTGTTAAGACGAAAAAATTAATTTAAAAAGTGAAATAAAGTAGTTTTTACAGTTTATTTGATGTTTAATCTGATCCAAAGATCCCTAAAACTACATGTATAAACCATTGCTAAGAGTTTGCTGCCAACGCATCTCCGTGTACACCTGCCCAGTTAGACTGAAGCCAGTGAAAAGAGAAACTCGGCATTACAGTACGTTCCGAACTAGCAACGTGTCCACACCGAACTTCATATAGTTTCATTGAATGCGATATCAATTCGGAACAATTTAATCACTTCTAAAACGGGTATAATTTGCATCTGTTGTCCATATATATCTAGTGCATATGATTATATGTGCAATAAATACAACGTTACTAGTAAATATTTGTTACTTTTTTAAAAGCTACTCTTTCAAAATTCCTCTTTTCAGACCTTTTTAGTAATGACAGCCCTATTCCTCTTGTCCGAGGGGCCGCTTGACCGTCCGTCGCGCTGCGGCTCGGAAGAAAGGGCTCATTTTCATTAGGCAACTAAGCCTTGACCAGCACAGTACGTACTTGTTTGTACGGACACTGCAACTGGCTCTCAAAGTTGTATTTAGCGTTTTAGTATACTAAATCAAGATTGACACTGGTAGCTCTATTAGCCAGTAAAGTTTTTACACAAAATTACAAAAAATATTTAAAACAATAAAAATCAAGTAATGGACATAGTTAAGCAAATAGGGAATGTAAAATGATTACAACAAAAAAAAAAAAAAACAACATAAAAGTAAATATAGTAATACAAAGCTCAAACTAAATTTTTAGTAATGTTCTCACTAAGTTATACGCAATACCTATATACCAACATACGTACTAAACTTTTGCATATATCCCTAAACTTTTACATAGTTTTCCGATAAACATTGTAACTACACAGAGACAAAAAATATCGACATTCGAGGGCAGAGGCCAAGCCATGTTTATTATAAGATTTTGGAGTCGCTAAATAGGTCCGACAACTGTTGTTTAAATAACGCAGTTTCACTCCGACGCAGCCTTGAGTTTCTTTCGGCGTTTCTTCTCAAGGTAGTCGCTTCCGAAACGCTGGTAGATCACCATTAGGTTCGTTTTTCAACAGGCTGGCCGCCCAAGTCGAGGTCCGTACCCACAGGGGTGCCCTTGCGTAGCCGCCCAACCCATAAATTTCGCTGGCTGAGCGCCCTCTGCGTTCGCCCACCAAGCCCGGTTTTGTTATGAAGGTCTTTCCCAGGCAACCAACGTAGGACACGCCGAAAAAAAAAAAGGAGTCGCTAAATTTTAATCTGTTTATTTCATCCAATACATCAAGATTTTTAAAATTCTTATTGATTCAATACTGTGAACAATTAAATCATATCGTCGGGTGAAGGGCTATTTGGTTTAAGCGACATTTTTTGGTGATATAGTAATATACATATATATATATATATGTATATATGTATGTATATATTTGGAATCAGCGTTTTTTACCGATTCCAAAAATATATATTACTATAATATATAACCAAAAAATATCGTTTAAACCAAATCACCCGACGATATACAATATTATACCTTAAGCGTTCAACACTCAAGTTTACGATTTAAATCCTATAAATGTTTAACTCAATATGGCATAATTTAACTAATTCATGAACACAAGTCCCCGTAACTCCATAACTAAGGAAATAAATTAGAGACCATCTGTACTTTTTTTTATTTAAAGGTATATAAGTTATCTGTACTTTTTTTACTTAAAAGTATTATAAAATTAATTAACGCAGTTTGACAATCGCCGGGGGCTTTAACGAGTGCCCAGTACAAGTCTGGTGACCCTCCTGTTTGAACCAACTCGGAGAGGCGCTTTTTTCCTGCACCTGCATTCCATCCTCCAAAGAAGCATGCGAGGTATGTTGTAAAGGCGTTCACTTAGACTCGGTAGAATTTGCAAATATTTATGTACACATGTTTTATAATGCTCACCTACTGTCATATTTTTTGCTACGAAATAATTTCTATAGGATGTGTGTCAAAAATATACATCGCTATGTTCTAATAGGAGTCCTGTAAGATTAATTTTCTTATAAGAATAAAAATTTATCAATCTATTTTGTTATCACACCCATTTTCTACGGAAGTACGGACAGAGACTATGGGTCGCTCTTTTTTCTCTTTTTTTCAAACCTCTTTTCTTCCTCCGTATTTATTAAACCCCCTCTGCACTCTCGTTAATTCTACGTGTTCCGGAACTTACTGTACATCAGGATTCTGTTTATTTAGTCTATGTAGGTAAATCTCGGCTCTTACTTCCACTAACATTCACATTGCATATCTTCTGCTGTGTCAGACTTCATCGGATACAAAAAAGTATCAATTTTATAATCGTTCGTCGTTTTTATTTTAAGGTATATAATTTAATTAGCTTTCAGAACAAAATTGAGTAAATAACAATTTTTGTCGAGAGAAAACTGAGGCTGGAGATTTATAGATATAACTTTGACTTTGTTTACACTTTGCATAGAAATTAAGTTTGTCGATTTTGATGATGAGAATCGGAGAATCCAGTTTTCAGTAAGTTATAGAGTTGCCCTTCTTCTATCACCGCTTTTGCTGTGGACCTTAATTTATAGAACGCCCGTATAACAGAGACTTGAGTAAAGCCTGAGTATTCGCAAAGCTAAGTACAAGTTGATGAAATCGGTGCCGTACGGTATACTCTGATATAGATTAAATAACATAATTTATTTGGGTTGAATGTAAGCATATTCACAGTAGTATTTTTAATATCAGTCTTAATTTTCAAATACATCAGGCCATGTAGGTATAGAATTAATTTTTAAAAGTATACCTTACTGGGATATACGTTTTTGTATACGAGTGAAACACGTCCGTGCCATTATCCACTTCCAGCCGAGACCGACTTTTGTTTTAAAATGTAGAAATTAAAGTTTCTTTTTTCGTAACAATTCTAAAACCGGGAACTTGTATTTTAACGGCGCCCTCACATGTTTGCGGAAGTTTAAAAAGTTCATGCAGGACTTTTGTACTGCGACCCATTTCAATCCACTCCGCAATAATAAATGTTTTAATTTTTAATTGATGCTGAAATAACCGGTACGTCAGTAATAAAAAGATGTTAAATGTTTATTTTACCGCCCGCATAGCTGTATCCACTGATTCCGAGAACACCTTGTGAATAGAATAACATGTAAAAATATATTGGTAACCACAGAATGGC
This sequence comes from Automeris io, assembly GCA_036320925.1. Classification (NCBI taxonomy): domain Eukaryota; kingdom Metazoa; phylum Arthropoda; class Insecta; order Lepidoptera; family Saturniidae; genus Automeris; species Automeris io. Next base: position 5,121,485 of record JAUDJH010000014.1, read on the forward strand.
GATCTGCAGCGATTTACTTTTATTAGTGTATTATTTGCTTAACGATTTCAGGCAAACTGCAGTGACTGATGGATTTTACTTTGAAATTTATAAAAAAATGTGCATTTAGGTCAAGGGGCACATTATACATTTTACACATCAATAACCTTTACTTTTCATTGTCTTTCTAAAAGTAATCCCGTGTTGTGATGCTATCGATAAAAAAATTACTACTTCATAATACGAGTATTTATTTTACTGGATCTAGGAACCTATAATAGATACGTAATTAGGTTTTTAATGGTACCTACGAGCAGTAGCTATCTTTTAAAAAAATAGAATGAATGTCTACGAAACCTTTAATACATTGAGTCTTGGAATTAACAAAGTGCATGTAAGGATAATTTATTACTACGTGGCTCTACGTGAATCAACATATTTTCTATATTTTCGTAAGCTTATCTTATCTATTGTGTAGGCTTGCCGAGCCGTCGGAAGTATCCGGATTCCCAGGCTCGGCGAAAGCGAAGAGAGGGCAGTGCTGGCACCCCGGTGGTTTTAGTCGGGGCAGGTCCGACACACCGGGGGGAGTGGCCCTCACCCCTTCCCCTGACGGTCCGTAGGGATTTTCACCGGGTTAACAAGAAAAAAATCTATTGTGTAGCGTGCACTCTACCCATCCACTCTCGCGGACGCCGTAATGTTTGTACGGGTCGCTTGCGCACCGGCCGCGGTGAACGGTAGGAAATAGAATCGTGCGACGTCTCATATAGGCCGCTTTTTGTATGATTTTGAGCTCGCTATATTAATGCCTTTTTATGTAGTTTTTATATGGATTAATCTACGTTTTAGTACAATAAAGTTATTTAGTGGTGATGTACGGTGGTTTACGGCCTTTGAACGTTAAATCTTAACATTGAACGTTGTTTTGAACTTTTATTCTTTAATGCTGTAGTATTTTTGATACGAGTATGAAACAGAAACGACATAATTTGGATCAGGATATCGTGACTTGTCAACTCATCACAGATCGTTGAATTTTCATTTGTTCTGTTCAGAAACATATTTTTAACTCAATTTTGCATTCAGATTTTATTGAAAGCGGTACGATGTTACCTATGCATGCAGTTTCGAGCAATTTTTGTACACTAAGAGACATACCTAGCCTAGAATGGCCTCCCAACAAATTTGGATTTTGTCTAATCCTTAGGTCTGGATCAATAAATTATTGAGCGGCTCTAAAGCAGCAGCGAGCAGACGGGGTGCCGTGCGCATGGTAATTAGATTTAAGAACAACCGACCGCCGTCAGCGAGAGAATGGCCTGCATTAATTTGAGCTTCTCTAACGAGGGCGACGGACGCACGGACCGGCTAGGACCTTGCACTACAAGTTCTGTGGAGTCATCCCAATTTGATTTTTTTTTATCGATGAAGGAATCTCGCGTCCTGGGTAAAATCTCTTGACGTTTTATGAAATTATTATGTATGTTTTGAGAAAAATGATCAACTGATAGTTACGTTGGGTATGAGGTATAAAAGTGGCACACTTGAAAGAGTGCCTTGCTCAATATGCGCGATGCAATGTGTGCGATTTGTTTCCGATCATCGCTCTAGTTTCAATTTAGAGACGAGGGGTTGACACTTTACACCACTCTCCACGCAATTATTATAGGAGTGAGCGGGATAGTATCTTTACCACGTCCTGCACAATAAGTGGGGCCTGTGAAGACCAGACGTCTCCGGTTGTCAAGGAAGAAGGCTCAGCCGTATCCTTGGCCCTGGCAGACTGGAGAGAGAGTACTCCTGGTGTTTTAGTCGGTAAGGGGCCGACACACATGGACTCTGCCGTAAGAGGCATGTCGTGACCAAATATAATTAATTATTTATACTTCTCCAGAGATAAAAAAGATAGCGGCTTGCTATATAAGTAATTACATGAGTATTAAGAAAAGGAAATAAATCAACGTGGAGAATAACACAGTATAGTTTGTCAAATAAGTTTTACTTCGGTTCCGAATACTGAGTTCCATGTGAATATGTTTCTATAGCACATTGTTACAACATTTAGTAACGAATTTATTGGAATATATATATATATATATATTATGTTACAAAATAAGCCACAGAGTGCAAAAAATCGAAAAACTTAGAATTTAGATGAATAACAGCTCAAGTACATATACTATACTTACAAATCATTCCACTGTTAAATATTAGAAACATTGAATTTTATGATCGAAACACTCATAACATTTTTAATCTGATATACATCGATCGCGTAGAATTACGTGTCGATATTTACTAGAAAATTCTATCTAAATATTCAGCATTGAAAAAGTTCAATAATGAAAAAGGATTATCGACTCTACATATTTTCTTGTTCTCCGTAGTCAAGCTGTGTCCAGTGTAGCAATGGCTACGCATCTACCGCGCTATGTTTATTACATTCTAGCGGTTAAATGCCCGTCTGCTTGTACCGGCATTTTGTTATAAAGGATTACTTCTGCAGAATATTTATACACGTTTCGTTTGTATTTGTTCGTCATATGTGTTTTTACTTTTAGTTTGTAAAGATGTAAATTAGCCACAATGACAGATTTCAGTATTCATTTTATAATTGTCTACAAAATGTCTACAACACTATGAAAATAGTCATTTTTCACCATTGCCATTTTTTGGCGCAAATCCATTGTATGTTTAATCCTTATACTTTCTAATATTATAAATTCGAAAGGCTGTATGTTTGACTATTTATACGTGTTTATGATCCATTTTCACTTCAAAATTTTGATTAATTTTGGCATAAATATGGATTAGACCAATTGTTTCTAAGACAGACTATCTACCTTTCATTGTAAAATTGAAACTTGAAGAAGATGAAATGTACTACGGAGAATTTTTTTCTTAATTTAGAGATATAAATATGGGTTTTTATATTTGGTTCTTTGACATAATGAAGGGAAAGGAGAAAAAAAGAGAGAATGAGAGATGAGGTAGGAGAGAGAAGGGGGATTCCCCTCCCATTCTTACCACTGTAAGAGGGAGTCGAGGGTATGGAAGAGGAGAGAAGAGAAAGAAGTGAAGCAGGATAGGGGAAGTAAGTTCACCTACTTATTAACACGACATTTATTTACAGTTCAGTGGTATGAAATTCACCGGGTCTGTTATTATGAATAATTGAATATTCCTGTCTCATAATATGAACATGCTAAATTGAAGATTCAATAAACCTTTAACAAATATGAAATGTTAATTTCCATTAAAATTTGCATATCAGCTGGTCAGTCAGAAGGGTTATTGAACTATCTACCCGACCCTTGGCCCTCGCAAACAATGTGCCCTATGTGTGCACGGACTTAAATAAAAGGTTTGATTTCGTGTTGTAAGGGAGCTTCGATCAATATTTGCTGAGCGGACCGACCTGTCCGCGTGGCTTTATTATAATGAACCCTTTGAGGTCTTGTACGGACCTTGTACAAGGTTACAGAACAAAAATAACTTATACTTTGGATATTTTACAAGAAATATATTTCTTAAGGATTGTCATCAATTGCTAGTATGTGTGATGGTTGTGCGTTTGACTTCTGGGTTACGGATCGTGGGTTCAATGCGAAACAGTGCAAATATAATATAGCTCGCTTTCCGGCAAGATGAAGATATCATTGTAAAAAGCGGCTAGTAAAGTTTTGATGAGAAGAGTGGAAATTCAGGCTCAATGGCACTTCTTACGGAAGGTCTATATCAAGCAGTGAACTTTTAGGGAAAATAATGATGATGCAAGGCTATGGTTTTGACGGTTTTTTTTTCGAAGCCTCTATAATATTCATTATTAAAAAAAAATGAATATAACAAACCTGTATATATAATACCTGTTTATATTTATTATACCCTTTTCTTATATTATCTATGTAATTTAATATGATAATCGTAAGATATCGTTACGCTATATCTCTTACGGGGTAAACAGAGATAAATTAGAGCTCGTATCCACTTTGCGCTTATGTGTCGTGCCCAAAGTAGATGCCGCTAATCGCTTTTCTTAGGCTCAGATTTATAGACGCTATTTCGAGTTTGGGTAGCAAAGTTGTCAAAAATAAATTCGTTTTGATAAAAAACTGAATATTTAATAGGAACTTGAGTATAGCTATAGTATTCGCAGAGCCAAGTCCATGGTGACAAAATTGGTGATTTACCAAATCTTTTAGCATTCATTAAGTAATATAAATTGTAATGTTTTTGTAAAGTCTAAGCAAACTGAAAGTTACGTATATAAATCGCACTCTTAGAACACTTTCACCGGTGATCATGAAGGGTCTAAATCCATAGTTCATTTGGAAAAACGCTGTTGTACGTGCCGAGATTTGAACCTATCATTCGTGTTGCCGCACATAGTTATCGGTCACTAATCCATTAGGCCGCTACAGGCACAATATAATATAGTTATGTACGAGGGAATTAGATTTAAGCTTAGCTGAGATTTGAAACTATAAGACTTTTCCTAGAGAATGTTCATAGTTCCAATGAAATGAAATGGAACGGATAAAAATGAAATTTAATAAAATTGTGTAAACTGAAAAAATACAAACTGCGTAATTATGGCGACTAGAACAAACTATGAAACGTTTCTTATTTATATTCCTTTTAAATTTGAATCATAATACTAAATTTCAACTCCATAGCTCGTTTTGAGATTAACAGTACTAAAAGATGAACAACGTTAGTTCGCCTGTGAAAATGTCAGCTGCATCAGCTAATGGCTATCCATAGGCCTGAGCTCGCTTAACGAAACCTAAACTCCAAACCCTTATGTATAGCGCCATAAAGTCCATTTTCGACCTACTTTCTAAGGCAGACGTTGGGGTGAGACAAAGCGTGAGTGTATTGTTGCTTGAAGTTTACTGCATTCAGTTTCCTTAAAGTTTGAGCATCATCGTTATTGTCTTTATTATTATTTTGGTTTTCATTACACAGTAGCCTTTTTAGTTTATAATTCTTTTTTTTATATTACTGTATTTTTATTAAGAGTTTGAGTATTTTAAATTTTACTACAACGTAATTAATATTCATATACATTTTAAAGTACAGTTAAAAACATACAACTGGAATAAATAAAATAAATAGGCAGGTACTTATATTTGTATTCTAGAGTTTATACGGTAGGTAAATAACTATGCCGCGTCGAGAGCAGAAAATTTGGCGTGGCTGTACCTTGGGCCCCAGACTAGTAGGAACAGGCCGGTAGTTTTAGTCGGTAAGAGTCCAACATACAGGAGTCGTTGCCCTCACATCAGCCTTGACGATCCATGAGGTTTTCAACCAGATAAACAAAAAAAGGCATAAAAGCAATATAAAAAAAAACATTTAATTTAATTTATTATACATACATACAATTTCTTACATAACGAAGTCATAATATTTAATATTATATAATTTATTTTAAAAAGTTATTTCTTTATTTAAATTTAGATGTAACCAAACAATCTAATAATTGTAGATAGTTAATTTACTTCTATGACCGGTGGTCGTGGGTGTGGTTGTAGGAAGACACGAATTTGGCGTTTTACAGTTAGTTGCACTTTAAGGCACACCGAACTGCGACGTACACGCACGTACTCCCGCCTTGGGTCTCGGTAGTCGACTGAGTCGCAAGCGTCCCGTGCGCGCGCGCATCCTCTTACCCTGCACGTCTCGCAACACCCTAACGACCCTTAGGGCGACAACTACGTATCGGGTTACGTCTACATGCTATACTTCCAAACTATTCAAGTTAAAACTCTATTTAAATATATTTAAAAATAAGACACTGATAGTACATGTGTTTTCGATACTTGTAATTAATTGATATAACCGTGAGCTGTCGTTCATAACAGCGTGGAAAATCAGCCAATGCGATATTTGGAGGACTCTATAGGGATTCCCACCGAGTCGAAAAAAAGGGTATATAACTATGTCTGCAGTATGAATTCTTCAAGCAAGGTCACGCTCCGTTTTAAGTACGCTCATTAAATCTTAAGACTCTTTTAAATACTAACTGGATTACAAGTCGCATACATGATTCATTAGTGTTTAAAAGCATCTCCAAATTTAGGAAGCGTTTCGGAAACTGTGCATCAGATAATGAAATCCGAAACTCTAAGTAGTAATACAAGATATCTATTAGGTATACTGGAAATACCCAGACTACAGTCCTTATTATTGATACTATTGTATTTATTTATTTATTTTGTTGAATAAAATTCTCAGCTTATTACAAAATATCTTAAGCTAACATATAGTAAAGAAAAAATTAGCAATAAAATGATTTTTTTATTTAAATTAAGCAAAAAAAAAACAATATGGTATTCTACTAATCAATAAAAGAACACAATTACAATTTCAACCCCTGTAATGTGCATATATTTCTGTATGATTCTGCGTAGAGATATGAATGTGCGTGTGCCAGCGTGTATGTGGGTTTGGGAGTGTGTGCGTGTATGTATTGCGTGAATATAACTGCAACAAATATACGCACCACATAAGTTTATTGCTTTTCGTCAAAGTCGACTCCATGACTTTTTAAAAACTTTTTATCATTTTTTATAGGTACCTTTTTACTAGGGTAAATTCTCACTGAACTGCCCTAATCACACATTGGGGTGATAACCGTATTTGTCGGACTTGCATCGGTTAAAATTCTTCAAGTGATCTCATCTGCACTAAAACGAGACTGTTGGTCCTTCCACCACCAGCCGTGCCACTAGGCACTATCTTAGGAGAGACTTTTTATTGCCTCCCTGTTCATTTTAGAGAATGTTGACACCATAGCTTTTTTACGCATTTTTGCTATTTCTCACGGATATCTCTTTACCGATTTAGTAGTTAACAAAATTGTTTAAGCAATGAAATATACGTAAAATAACATAGTGTAAAATCTAGACAAAGCCCCGTAAGCAGATGCAAGATACGAGCGTCCCGGCTACACTTAACTGGCTTCGTTAACTCGATCTATTCCGAGCCATCCCTTATACGTGGAAAACCTATTCATTGTGATACTCTACACAGCTCCCGTACTAAATCTCCATAGATCTGATGGGTGTAATGAAGTTAAAGTGTTCACTATTCAACCTATCTGTGTAGGTGACATGATTTAATTTCCTTTCACATCGGTAATATGAGGAGATAAGTAATGGAGTGCGATGACAATCTGAGGGTATTTATTTTACTATTATTTTTAACATTGTCAAAATTATTTATTTCTTCTTACAGAACATATTATAGTTGGCAAATAATAATTAATTAATAAATAATAAAACACTGGCGCTTTTTAAAAAAAATGTTCGTAGATATAACTATGTAGCCTTACGCCGTGGAGGCGATTTTTTTACACTGTCTCGACAAGTGACTACAGTGCATCTGATGGTAAGTACAATGTAGTCCAAAAAAGAAAGCGACTATCAAAGGATGAAAATCCGTTGGTAGTCTTCGTGTTGAATGCTAAAGAATTTTAAAAAAAGGAAAAAAATAAAGAGTAATATGAAAAAAGATGTGCATGTAAAAAAAAAGTAAAAATGAAGGTTTATTTTATATATTTAAGTGTATGAGAAAAAGCTAAGATTTTTTTTAGATAGTACAAAATATTTTGGCTAAATATAAGACCGCGTTTGAAAATATGTATTATAAACATATTTTATACTAAAGTAAATATGTTTGAATTTTCTCTGTATTTGTTACATATACTGGTGAAAAAAAAAACATTTGGAGAACTCACATAAGAAATAAGTATTAATAACATGCATGTTGAAATAACGACATTCTTATACCAATATAATATATTCTGTATTTTTAATTATGTATTTTTTTTCTGACTGTCCTTGTAGTTATTACTTGATGAGTAGACTACTTCATTTGTGATACGATAGTCTCTATAAATGAATGGCAAATATTGTACCTAATATTATTTTGCAAACAGTAATAAATCACGACTTGCATCACATTGTTGATGTAGGATGCAAAAACTATTTTCTGGAGAATTCGATATTAGCAGCGGCATCGTCGGCGCCAGCGGAGTGCCAACTGCCACAAACTGTCCCGGCTGCTAAATGCCGCAAGAGCAGCCCTCCGTCCCTGTCACACCGGCGTGCCCGGGGCACCTCTCGCTCGCGCCGGCGCGAACACGTGTTTATTTGTATGTTTTATCCTTTGGCGGCTTTAAACCCAACCCACCCCGACCGCAAAGTGCGCTCCACCGCCCGCCGCGCCCGCGCCGTCGCCGCCTCTCGCACCGACCCGACTCACCCGCGAAACTTTGGCTGAAGTCGACGGGCGCGGACGTACGGCGCGTATTAATAGCCACCGCTAGCGGTCACCGCAACTGAATGCGAGAGCAGAGCGGCTCCACACCGCGAGTCGCACCACGACCGCGAACACAAGCGCACGCATTCCCAGCATAGACTAAACGCAGTATCCCATGAACGCGACAAGCGTACCTCTAAAATTAACTAAAAAGTAAAACGGACCCGTTAAAAATAAGAACGACGTGCGTACGTTCTCCCGTCGCGTAAATAAACGCGCAAAAAGTGTCGTCGACAGTGAAACTAGTGAAAAGTTTTCCGACGGGAGGGAGCCACCCCTCGGCGCCGGAAAAAATCAGCCCCTCGCGCCCCTCGCTCTGGCGCCGAACTTTCATTCACCGGGAAAAAAACGTGGCAAGGCCGCCCGTGACGTCACCGCGTCAAGTGGCCACGCGCGCGTTCCCTAGCAACGAGTTGACACGTCTCGTCGTCCTTTGAGAAAAGCTGAGGGTCGCGGTCGGTCGCGTGATAATGTCGGGTGTGAGTGAGGATGCTCCATTGCGGTGAGAGACAGTTCGCGACGTGCAGTGTTAGTATGTAGTGACCGGTTAAAGGACAGGGGGCTCTATGTGCAGCACGCAGCGCGCGCGGGTGTCCAGGATGCACCTGACGGGTGTGAGCAGCGGGGCCGTGTCGCCGGACACGAGCTCCACGCTGCTACACGAGACCTACACAAAGATGACGTCAGACATCCTCGCTGAGCGGACGCTAGGAGATTTCCTCTCAGAGCATCCCGGCGAATTGGTCCGAACGGGCAGCCCGCACTTCGTTTGCACGGTCCTACCACCTCACTGGCGGTCTAATAAGACGCTGCCAGTGGCCTTTAAGGTGGTAGCGCTTGGAGACGTCGGCGACGGGACGCTGGTCACCGTCAGAGCGGGCAACGATGAGAACTGTTGCGCGGAGCTCAGGAACAGCTCAGCGGTGATGAAGAACCAGGTGGCGAAGTTTAATGACTTGCGATTCGTCGGCCGCAGCGGTCGCGGTGAGTGCTGAAGGTGCAGTTTATTGTCTGAATTCGCTTTTTATTTCACATTATTCAAATATCTTTCAAAGCTAAATTCAATATGTCAGAGTATATAAATATTACAATCAATTTTTTTTCTACAAACCACAAATATGTACTTATTTTCACCAAGAAAGTAAGGTAAATGTGAGCATTATTGAGCGGTGGTGCTATTACAACTTTGAGGCTGAGATTTATAGACGCAACTTCAAGTTTGCTTAGTCTTTACTAAAACATTACAATGTATTGTATATTTCTCAATGAATGTCAAAAGATTTGGTAAATGACAGATTTTGTCAACACGGACTTGATTTTGCGAATGCTATGGCTATACTCAAGTTCCTATTATATATTAAGATTTTTGTCAAAACGAATTTATTTTTTGAAAACTTTGCTAACCAAAGTCGAAATAGGGTCTATAAAACTCACCCTAGTTAAAGTAATATTTAATCAGTAAACGTTAGTAAAAAGATAAAATATAACACTTTTGAAAATATTGTTGTTTTGCTTTTGGTATCAGAGAGTTTAGAGAAAGTAACATACGATCGACGAAAACGGTAGTAGAAAGTGTAAAATGTATGAGATTGACAAAAATCTTCGGCATATCACGACGTTTCGAAATATCAATCGCATACATTTTGTATTTTCTGTTAGCATTACCGACGATGGTGCGCTATTTTCACTTTGCTCTCTGATTCCAGAAGCTAAACAAGAATATTTTTTAAAACTATAACAATTTATAAAAAAAGGATTCTACAAATTGTAACATTAATTACCTTCTAACACGAACTTAAATGCTAAAAGACGTAAAATTGAAATAATCTTATTGTACACGTTTTAAATGAACTTCGCTACAAAATAATAACGTTTAAGCGCTTTACAAACTTCTTAAGTGTGCGGGAAAGCCGTGACATTGGGAAGTATTTGCAACTTTTTCCGCAAAGTTGTGAAAGTAAAGTGAATGTCAAATAAGGAGGGCGGGAGATTTGGGCGGCCACTTCCGCCCAGCGGTCCACCCGCCTTTTCTAAGAAAGTTTACTTTTTACGATAAGATATAAAGTAAAAGATTTTTTTACTCTTATTAAAACTTTTTTTAAATATTATATTTAAATTCAATCTTTGCGTGGGAAGTAATATCTAATCTGTTTAAATAAGTTACTAACAGTTATTTCATATTTAATTATTTATTATTTATTTATTTATTTATAAGTACACTTACATAGACTACATTAACACATAATAACTATATAAGAACATGAAGAGGATACATTATAAATGTGATTAATTAATTATATTACAGATAAAATAGCGTTCATACGCTTATTCTCTTTTAAAAACCACGAAATTTAATATTTAATAATAATGTGTACCAGGCTTTTTTTTATAACCCGGGGGAAATCCCTGACGGACCTCAGGGGGCGGTAACGGCTGCCCCCGGTGTGTCGGACTTACACCGACTAAAACCCCCAGGGTGTTCCTTCCTCCCATCTGACCGGGGCCATAGGTACAGTGCTATCCTCTTCTCCGTTGCTTACCAGGCTGACAGAACCACAGCAACCTAATTGCTATCACCAGCATGACTGTGACTCAAATTAATTAGGTCCTATAGCCTGCAATTACACTACATAGTGCATAAAAATTACACTACAATAATAATATGAATATCCAAATATATTATATTGGTAGAAAAGGTACTTAATAGTACATCAATCAGGGCTTAAAGACATTTTTAAAAGTATTATTCAGCAAGAAACTGTTTAAGCAAAAAATTTTCACAAGGATAACCCTGGCTCTGATAAAGCTCATATTGGAAAACAGCAATGAATTTAATAATATGTTTACTATATCAAGTGAATGTTTTATTATTTTTATCTACCCAATTTTTTTTTTGTTATTAAGTATTATCTGTACTAATATTATACTCGTATTGAGATATGGTTTGTTTTTTTTCTTCTTTTATATAGGACGTAATCTCCGGAACAGTCCATCTCATCTAATTTTTTTTATAACATTTAGAATGAGCATTACGGGTGGCCATAAACTATCCCATTCTCGTGGGAAAAGTGAATTCCTTACAGATAGAGGCTTATAATTAATAGTTATAAATATTTGGTTTGACGTTGTTAAGAATTGCGTCGCAAAGTTTTAATACACATTTATCGTAATGCTCTTGGTTACCCATTTATTTATTGGCCATTTTTATCAACACGCTGTACTATTACTGTGCAGGCATAATAGTAATTTTCATATTAAATGAAGAAAATTGAAGATTGTAAAGTAACATTATAAGGAAATCGTATTTCATACATTTCACATATTTAAGATAACTTTAAAAGAAAAAAATAATTTCTTGATTATTTTCGTGAAATAACGGTTGCATGCTTACAATGAGATTTGTAAAACGTTAAAATCCCACAAGGTTCTGTACCTTATGGATATAACAAAATCATTTAATAGTTATTATTATATTCTAAGTATTTGTTGTGAAGTTATAATAAATTTTTTACTAAAGTAAAAATAAAGTAAAAAGCTAAATGTAAGATAAAACTGAGGGACTGGTAGTCAAATCTGAAATATGATGATACTGAGGAACCGTTGCGGGAATAGATGTACTTGGGGTTTAACATTATTGTGAAATTACTATTTACTTTAATTGTATAGTGTTTGTAATATTATAATTGTATTGTTTTGAGTTAAGATTGGAGCTACGTAACGGTTATTAAATATTAACTGTATGTAACAAATTGTGTGAAATGTGCTGACATCCAAGATACAGGTAGTTCTAGTTTGGGTGTCAGCGGACTTTAATGTGCTGCTTTGTAATTGTTTTTCTAATAAATAATTTATTATTTATTAAATACAAATTCTGAATTTCTACCCCCAGCGATAGCCCCTGTACATAATATCACTACAGATATAATTATTATACTTCTATGCTTATTATTTTTATCCTTTAAATATAAAATATCACTGAAATTATATATAAAAGTAACGACTTAAAAGTACCGTAACGACAAAAGCAGTGATTGAAATATATCACAAAAAATAAACGGAGTAAAATCGTTCGCTTTAACTATTATTTTATTATTTATATTTTTGTTTATATACAGTTCTCAGTGTTTGTGGTTAAATTACAGGAGATCACCTAAAATACAACATAAGTATCAGCTGAATACAAAAAAGTTTTTATAACAGACGTAGAGATAAAATATGTCGGCCTGATAGCGCAGTTTGTAACTACCCTACTTACGATGCTAAGGTCCTAGGTTCGAGTCCCGGTAGTGGTAAGCTTTTCTGTTATGTATAGATGAGTTTGTTACGAATCATGGTTGCACATATGTATTTAAGTATATATATCTTTGTCTACTACCCATAGTACAAGCGCAAGCTTAATTTGGGACTAGGTCAATGTGCGTAATTTTTAGTAGTTATTATTAGAGATGCCACGAATATTCGGCAACTATTCGGTATTCGGCCTATTCAGCCACTTTTTTTGCTATTCGGTATTCGGCCGAATAATACGTACTATTCGGCCGAATACCAAATACCAAATCATGTAAAAAAGACACGTTATATTACTCAAAGTTATGTATTTATTTCCAAATTACAACACTTTAGTAATTAAAATTGATCAGTGATAAGTTGTGATGGATAAAAACAAGCTTTTCAGAATTTTTTGATAGCAAACGATTACGCTTTTCATCGTAAATGCTACCAGCCTCAGAAAATAACCTCTCACACACACTCTCCCTTTTTCACACACCCAAATACACACACACTCTCTCTCTCGGTCACACACATACTAATAAACTGATACCGTTAATATCCATATAAAAACACAAAACACCCTTGAATAACCCGAACGGAAGTGCGAGTCTCACCAGAGACAAGATTTACTTAATTGGTGAGACTTATCACCCTGTGTATATGTATAAGTTTTGTGTTGAAATAAAGATTATTATTATTACTAAACAAGCTACTTCCAGGAATATTCGGCGGCCGAATATTCGGCGCTTCGGCCGACAGCGTTGCCGAATATTCGGTATTCGGTATTCGGCCAATTCACTATTCGTGGCATCACTAGTTATTATTATTATTATGTCAAATAGCGACTTTTTGTCAGCTTACTAAATTGTGAATTATCGATATAGGAATTTAAAAAAAACATATTTATACTCGGCATAAAATATTGTTTGCAATGATAGCCCGCATGTAATATTTAAAGCAAAAAAAAATTATGTCTCATTTGCCTATATGAGAGCTCCCTTCAAATTGGATATTTTATAAAATTAAATATCATATCGGCTTCGCGTCAAAAGGTTACATTGTGGCCTAACAACGATCTATTTATTTATTTCTGTCCTTATTATTATTTATTTTCTACGTCGGGGTTACCAATTTAACGTGGCAGGGATGATGGTCGTTCAGTCGACCTACTTTATACTGTAGCGCAGGATAGCCTGGTAGATGAGATGATGAAAGAAATGAAGAAGTCCAGACGGCAACGAGATAGACGTTTAATGTAGCACAGTTCAAAGTCCAGTAGAAATAATGAAACACAAGTATGGTAAGTTTTGGGAGTGGAAGCTGCTCGCGTCAGTAGGCTTTACCCTAGGGGAGTGGAAGCTGCTCGCGTCCGTAGGCTTTACCCTAGGTGAGTGGAAGCTGCTCGCGTCCGTAGGCTTTACCCTAGGGGAGTGGAAGCTGCTCGCGTCCGTAGGCTTTACCCTAGTTTCCCTACACGTGACTCCTGGGTGGTGCTAAACGAGCAGCAGCGAGGTTGTAGGGCGTCGGTGCCCGTCTGGATCGCGACCACAGTACATAGGTGTAAAGCCCGTCATAGTGACCAGTTTCGGTTTGTCGCGTTTCGGGATCAGCTTGTGTATATCCAGTAGCTCATATACCTAGAGACCTTCAGTCATGGTATATGTGGGCCGACATGACGATGTAGACTATCAATGGATTTTCATCCTTTGATAGTCGCTTTCGTTTTTGGACTACACTGTACTTACCATCAGGTACTCTGTAGTCACAATGTCGAGCCAGTGTAAAAAAAAAGATAGTTTATACATAATATATCCTATTAAATCTATGTCTTATGTGATTTACAAGTTATAGGCTTCTGACAGACAGACAGACTTAAAGACGGACATATAGATGATATAGACGGACAACAGCACCCCTTAACTTAATTTTACAATTCGGTTCGGTCGGGCTCAGTGCGTAAGCATTCATAGAAATAATACTGTGGCTATTTTGGTTTGTCAGTATTCTGATCCGAATCAAAGAATAACGGATGACGGATGTAGTGTGTAAGCTACTATACAAGTAGGTCTACTACTACTTCGGAAGGTATTTTCACAAAAACTTCTAAGTATGCGTAATCGAAAGATATGGATGGATGTTTATGTCGCATACTTTAGGTTTTCTCAAGGCTATGAAAACTTCCCGTTGACCCAGAATCATGAAGGAAGAGAGTTGATGTCTTACACCATAAGTACAGGCAGAAATCGGAAGAGGTAAGTTTGTAAGTCCATCATAAAAATGTTTTTTTGAGATTTAGAATTTATTTTCTTAAATGATAAAATTACGTGGTTTTTATGTATGTGATTTTTATCGCAGGGCATTAATTCCTTTGTGTATTCGATATATATATTTGTATCTCTTTATTCTGAAAAGACCAACTACGAAAGTTACTTGCCAGCTCTTCTCGAAACATTATGTTTTCCAAACTTGTGATATATTCATTTTACTTTTTTTTTTACGATAAAAAAGTACTTGGAAGTAGATCTCCTTGAATAAAATTATATTTCATTTATTTGCGATTGTTAAAAAAGAAAAGCCTTTTTATACACTTTTTTGGAATATTTTTTGGGAATAGTCTCCAGTCAATACTAAAAAAGGTTATAAAGCGGAACTTGTAACAAATTGCAGAGCAGCGCATATTACTCAAGGCAAACTACGAACAAAAAAAAGCCGTCTGAGAGAAACCGCAAGCCGAAGTTCAGCGTTGTGCTTTAATCTGGAGCTATATTTTAGTGCTGTGCAAATGAAAAGTTAGTCTCGACTCGAGCCGTCTAAGACTTGAAGAAGCGGCCCGCCTTCGCCCACGCCAGCCAATGGAAAAGGTCGGGAAAACGACTTCTTCCGCGGGGCGGGGCGCGCGCCGCTTGCGGTCTCACAAACATTTGAATAAAAAAATTTCCTTTGAAGAGTTCTTTATTCAAGCTCTGCGGTATGCGAGATACGAGCATACAAACTGCCTTAATTACAGCGAAACGTATCGTGGCTTGCCCTTTTGATCTCTTTGCAGATGTAAATGAAATTAAAAATTACTTATTTACCATCAAACAATGTCTATTAAAAAACATATTCCTAAATATGTATATACTTGCTCGGCAAAGTAAGTTGTCGACTTGAGAAGACACCTGTTGAGTATATTCTAAAAAATTGACTGTAACTATCCAGTCTTTTTTTTTACTTGGGGAAAATCCTCATAGAACCGTCTCAGCCGCACAGGGGGGTTGCGCGACCGAGGTGTGTCGGACTTGTACCGACTAAAAACTCCAAGGTGACTACTTCTGCACACTGGCGGGGACTGCGGGTCTTGTAATCAATTCGCCACAGCCCCATCGCGCCGCGCCCACTGGGCACAAACTCGAGGGAAGATGATGCCTTCCCCGATACTGCTCGTTGTATTTAGGCACAGCACGTCACAATGCTCTGCCTACTTCTCGAGGGTAGCGACTATCCAGTCAACTCAACTCAACTATTTGTATATTGTAGCTATGATCATGCCGACCTGCTTAAAAGTCCCTTCACATTTATTTTACAAAATCTAATATCACATAAGAAAAGAAATAATAAACCGACTGGAAAATCATTCAACAGCCTGATGACATGGCAAAGGAAAGAATATGTAACTTTTTAGTGCGAGTCAAAATAGGAGTGACAGTTAAATTGCTTTAAATTTTGAAACAAGTATTAACGGGCTACTCACTACCAGTTTTTCTTGCACAACTAAGGAAGTGGAGAGGTTGTTAATTTGAACTGTTAACTTTCGAATTTGTTTTGAAAGCCATTATACTCCTTTGACTATCTTTAGTCATAAATTCGATTTTTTAAAATCGACTAGTTTAATGACATGCTACTAACTTCACAGCAGTCTTAACACGCGAATACTGTAACCGAGGAGAGGTCACGCACGCCGTTACCTCTAACAGCCATGTCAACCATAACGCGGTCACAACGCGCGCGGCGCAGGTTAACCGAGGCGACGGCGGCCCGCGGGTCTACCAGGCTGGTTACACGCGATGGAAAACTACCATTTCATTTACAGCCGCCACTCGGTTTGGGGGTAGTTGCGCTAACAGCACTACCCGCAACTTGCGTAACTATGCTTTGCGGCGTCACGCAGCTCAAACACGCTTTATTAACCGACCTTGTTTGGATATCGGGTTTTGTAATATACTGCCTCAGTCTGAATCTGTTGCTTGCGTATCCACATGTTTACAACTTAGAGAATAATATATTGACGTTCCATAATGCGATTTGATTATTAAAATGATGTAGTCTCTATTATTACTAAATGTGTGTGTGTGTAGAAGGTTTTTTAAAGTTAAAAAAAGAATTGTAATCAACACCTATTAGAAAGTATGCATACGTGTGGATTTTACACAGCTTTAATATATACAAAGCGGCATATTCCATTTAAAAGTTAAAACATTATACATATATATTTGGTTATGATTTATTGTACAAAACCGAAGATTTAGTATGAACCGTTATACATAACGGAGGTCAATAAAAGTAAGAACATTTATAGACTTTACATTAGTTTTATTAAAATTGATATGTATATCAATTGTTGAACTCTCCTTAGTAGTAGCCATCAATATGATAAAATAGTCACATGAAATGGTTTAACATTATAACATTAAAATAACTTATCTATAAATACGCATTAAATTCAATTTAGAAGGGTGCTTAAATACAGTTAAAGTGACTAAAGTTAAGCTAGAACCATACAATTACAAAACAGGTGTAAGGAAATCACACACTTGGGCTAAAAGTAATTTATAAAGCATGTTCTTAAATAGAGCCATTTGAAATGTTAACGATCTATAAGGTAGTAACGCGTCTTGACCTCCTAGTTTTTAATTCCATTATACAATTTTCATGTTGAACTGGTACCAAGAAATGCTGCAAAAAAAAAATTGAACGAAATAGCTATGAGTGACTTTATGAAAATATAAGTATACCAGCTTTTGCCCACGGCTTCGCTCGCGTTAATAAGTATTATAATTAATTAGATATAGTTTGTTGTGGCTTTACTTTTGTTTAGCGTGTTTAAAAAATTAGGGCCTAATCTGTCATTAGGCGCTAAAACTATCAAGCTATTATATTATATTATAGTCGAAAATCTGAGAAGATTTATACAAACTTTCATCCCCTATTTTATCCCCTTGGGGGTAGAATTCATCAAAATCTTAGCGGATGCCTACGTCATAACATCTACCTGCATGGCAAATTTCAGCCCGATCCGTACAGTGGTCTGGGCTGTGCGTTGATAGATCACCATGTTAGTCAGTCAGCCAGTCAATCATCTTTGATTTATATTTATTTAGATTATTTCAATGTGACCTGCGCGCTTAGTCCTAATTCCTTCAATGTATTTTTTAATTCCATGGGCACAAGTTTTTGTTCAAATTTAAAGGGAGTTGAAAATTATATCGGCATAGATAGGAAGCTCTATTATTGTACTCGGGAGCGGGAATATAATACAACGACAGCAAAATCAGACACAGCTCACCCCAAACACCTTAGCTTACATCGGCACATTAATTCAGTCAATTAGCGCACAGGGCATTAGCAGGTTGTTACGTCCGACATCGCTTAGTAATCGCCTCGACTGCGACACGCCGACGACTGTATTTGACACCTGTCAAATTGGATTGCATCCAGCTATTAAGGGAATGTTGCCGTCGACACTTAACGCTAGCATAGACTGGATGCGGCAGCTATAAAATAATCCTGGGTATTTAGTGTCTATGCAATTTGGTTTTATAAATACATACATGACATAGAGAATATTATACGAGGGCGGTTCGATAAGTCTTTAGCCTACAAAAGAAAAACGAAAATTTTGGAAAAGTGGCGATTTATTTCTCTACATAGTTTCCTTTTAGCTCGATACACTTGATCCAGCGATGCTCCTACTTTTTTAACCTGTCTGAAAAAAAAGTTTTCGGAAGCTCTGCAAAATATGCTTCCGTGGCGGCGATGGCCTCCTAATTCGACCAAAATATCTACTCTGCGAATGACTTTTTCAAATTTGTAAACAAAAAAAAGTCACACGGGGCCGAATCCGGGGAATATGGTGGATGGGGCAGCAGTTCGTAGCCTAATACGACCAATTTGGCAGTGGCGACGGCGGAGGTGTGAGCCGGTGCGTTATCATTGTGGAAGAACCTTTTTTCTTCGCCAAATGGCGCCGTTTTTTCTTCAGCTCGACATTGAATCGACCCAATAATTCAGTATAGTAGAGCCCTGTGATCGTTTTGCCCTTCTCCAGGTAGTCGGTGTAGATCACACCTTGTGAATCCCAGAAAACGGTGGCCATTACCTTTCCGGCCGATTGGACAGTCTTTGCCTTCTTCGGAGCACGTTTTGACTGTTCCTTGGTCTCTGACGTGTACTAGTGGATCCATATTTTGTCTAGGGTTATGAAATGACGCAAAAACTCCTTCGAATTGCGCTTAAACAGCACCAAACATTGCTTTGAAGTGATTTCACGATTTCGCTTGTTGTTCGGAGTGAGCGAACGCGGCACCCATCGTACCGACAGCTTTCTCATGCCCAAAATTTCATGCAGGACATGACCCACCCGGTCTTTTGAGATGCCTACAGTCTCAGCTATTTCGCGTACTTTCAATCGGCGGTCTGCCAATAAGAGATTGTGGATTTTTGTCACGTTATCCTCCGTGGTAGCCGTTTTTGTGGCACCTGGACGTGGCTCATCAAAAACCGACGTGCGACCACATTGAAAGTTGTAAACCAATTTTTGATGGTCGCCATCGAAGGAGAAGAGTCACCGTACACTGCATCTAAGCGCTCTTTGATTTCGCTGCGCAATTTTCCTTCCAAAAACAAAAATCTTAACATGGACCCATACTGCTCTTTCTCCATTTTTTTAAATTCGCCAAAACGCTTGCTTCTACACGGAGTCAAATCTAAACTACGAGCCTCATGTGGCTGAAATTTTGTCAGCAGCGGTCTAAAATCATGTATTACACGATGGTAAATTTCCCTTGCGATAGTGGTGCCATAAGGCGGTGAGGCTAAGTACTTATCGAACCGCCCTCGTATTGTGCGAAAACTTTTCACTTACGAAAATACAATGGGCAATTACAATTACGCACATATTTAACCTCCTGAGGTTCAATGTTATAGTTCTAACAAAATCATATGCCCGGGCAGTAGACTTGAAGGAGTTTGCTGCCCGGATGAGAGGGAGGCGGTGCACGGTGTCCAGCGCATCACCTTCGAGAGAGGTTTTGGAGGGTTGGGCTTTACTCCTTCCCCTCCCAGAGAGGTAGCCTCAACAAGGCTTCTTGTTTCCTGAACGTCTGGATGAATTTGGCTTCCCAGGCCCAGGTGGAGCAATCAGAGGGATACCCCGAGGGTTTTTAGTCAGTAGGAGTCTGACACACCGGGACCACTGTCCTCACAGCGTCCCTAATGGTCCTATGCAGGATTGTCCCCCGGGATACAAAAAAAAAGAACAAAATCATATAGTAGTACTAAAAGCCCAGCAAAATCACAGTTACTTAAGGACCAAGACCCAACATACTAATACTAGAACATAATATTTACGATCATGTAAAATGTTTGAATTTAATTACACGTCACCATTGTACATACTTATCAGTTTTATGACCTAACGTCATAAATAAAGAACAAAATATTATAGTGTTTTTTTATTCTTTTTATACTTAATTCGTAATAATTACAGCGCTACGAAAAGGTTTTAGTCTAGGCGTTAGGGACTATATTAGTTATGTTCTTATATTAGGACATTGGGCTTTCTTTCTTTGTACCTACTTTTAAATTGGGCTGTAAGAGATTAAAATGCAGACACCGGCATACAATAAATTTAGACGAGTAATATTGCATCCTTTATATTATATTTACCATAAACTAGATAGATGGTAGCATAGAGTGGCTTAGTAGGCAGAGGAGCAGTTACAATGCACGGAAAATGGCAAAACGGCAAATGGTAGTAGATTCAAATATCGACATTTCGCTCCGGATTTTTCTAGATAAATTACAGATTTAAACACCACATGCTTACCGATGAAGGAAAGCATCGTCAGAAAACCAGCATTACATATATACAATAATTATATCATGTGTAATTGCCATGAGAACAGCGAACAGGCTAGCTACTGGTCACATTGGGCATACATAAGCGCAAAGTAGATACAGCCACCAATGTATATCTGCTTACCCCGACGGAGGTGTAGCATAATGATAATTTATTATTATTTTACAAATAATAAAAATACAGTGAAAACTAATCAAAATATCTTCATCACGACAGATTGTTAGTAACACGTAGTAAAGAAACTCGTGGCGGCAACCCCAGATGTGGAAGTGTCAGGGGTGACAATGAACAAGGAAAATAGTTTTAGTATATTACTGTAATAATCTAAAATAAACTAAAAGTACTTAATAATGTTCTTTATCATTTAGTAGACAATAAAAAAGTAATTAAATAGGAAGGAAGGAAAATAGGAAAGGTAGGCCAGATCTGGTAGGAAGTTTTAGCTTGTAAGATATAGTATGAAGATATATTATTATTAGACTGGATATGCTTATATAAAATGCTTAAATGTGTCTTTGTAAACACATACGGAGAAAATCATAATATGGGACGTTCTACATAGTAACATTGAAATGAGCAAAAAATCAAAGGAAAAAACGAAATCTAAGTATTAAAATGAGCATTTACATTTTAATATTATTTTCAGTATTATAATCAAAATCTAGCTAAATTTAGGCAAAAGCTCAGTTTAGATTGAGATTAATTATAAGTCTGTTTCTACTATAAATGTCTTAGTTGTAAGTTTTAAATTTCGTATCTATATTTTCTTAGTTTTATAGAATTTTCCACTGTACAGATACCTGGTAGTTAACGTGAAAATTTAAAATTAAATAATGTACACTTAATCTTACTTAAACAAATAATTAAATAAGAGTATACGGGCTGCCTATAGAAGCTCATTCCTAGCATTCGTCAAATCCTCATGGGCCCCGTTTTCTCCTCCAGCAAACTGATGTCTTGAAAAACCTTTCTAGTAGTATACTTCGATACACTTTGGATGGAAAGGATGCTAGGAACTTATAATTTTACTATTTGCTTGAGCATGTCATTGCACGGCGGATGAATCAAAAGAGTGGATCAATTGACAGCTCGTACGGTGTTTTCAGAGCTATGTTGGTCATAATTATCTTGCACACACGTTTAAATACGGGAAAGATTGAAAGAAACGAAAAATAATAATAAAAGTTGTGAATAATTTTCAAAATAATACTTAAACGATAAATATTACAACTGGTAGTCACATTTGTCAAAATGCGTAAATAAATAGGATGGAAAAACGAATGAGTGTTGAAAGATAATACGTTAAATCCTTGATATTGTTTTGAAATTGATTGATGAGACATCAAATGGGTTAATAAACTTGCACAGTAGTGTACAGTTTAAAAGTATAACCACTTGCCCACCTGTGGATTTAATAATGTAAAATATTCCCGAACAGTCAATATACTATCTATTTTTTAATATTAGCTTAGCTATATTATAGCTATATTATAAAGTAATTATAGTAAATCTGATAGAAAGTACTATGTAGCTCAAAAAAGGCAACAACAGTCATGAAACGGAAATGCATTGTTAGTCGCAGGTGTACACGGAGGTGTGTGTGGCGGCACATTCTCATAGCAATTTTTTGCATATTGGTGAAAGATTGACTACTGAATTCTTGCTTAAAAGGTCTTACGCTTTAGAAATCTTTGATAAAAGAACGCAATTAACAATGGCAATTTCAAGGCATTGTAAACCTAAACACATTAAAATAAAAATACAATAAAGTTTTGTTTACATACATTAGGTATTTGTTTAACTTAATTTACTGAAGCTAGTGACTCTGTTGGTCTATGCGCTTAGGTACTGTGGTTACTGCACAGTCCGAGCAATCACTCTATCACCTCAACCACTACATGTGAGTGGGTATTATAAAATCCAATTAAACGTGTTTTTCCTACATTGGTGATCACACAAACAACTAATCAAAAAGTCATTCATTAAAAATAGGAACACCGAAGTTTCGCTCGATTGATTGAGGGTTGGCAACCAAGTCCGCGCCAAGTCCTCCGGTTCAGGGCGGGCGAGGAAATTATGAGCTCGTAAAAATCGCGCTATGATATCGTGTATGGGGAACATTAAGTGGGGGTTATTTATTTAGGCTCGTCGGTGGTGACGCGCGCGGGCTGGCACGACCCTTGCCTGTACATCACTCATTCTTGTCCTGTCCGTTGAACTGTTTTGTTTAGTCTATCTGTCTATCATTGTAGCATGAATCTTCTGGAGTAAGCAGAAATAATTATTATGTATAAAAAGCCTTTTCTCATTCTTACACGAATTAATCTCAACTGAACTAAAGTAACTTTTTTATACCCATAGTCTAAATGCATACTCTTTTTTTTTTTTTTATTTATTGTTTATAAGGGCTTTTCCCATTTTGGCATATCAGCCCTATTGTACCCAATACAGTAAAAACACCTCAGTTCTGAGAGAGTCGCTGATGAGTCAGTGCTACCATGTCCACCAACAATTTCATAGTACTCCCTGTCGGATCACATAGGACGCCATGAAAGACACCTATATCACATAAGCTAACTCTGCATTGGCTCATCAGCGAGAGATTGCACTTTTATTCCGGTCACACACCATCAGCAAGTGCCAAAGTGCCAAAATTTGTTCCAAGTTCCAAAATGCATACTCAAAAATGTTCACCCAAGTTCACTCTTATTTTAACCCGGTGGAAATCCCTGGAATTCAGGGGGCGATGAGGGCTGCCCCCCTGGTGTGTCGGACTTGCACCGACTAAAACCCGGTGGTGTTCCTTCTCCCACCTGCAGAGTCCCAAGGGCAAGGCCGGGCCAGCTTCTTCGGCACCCGGCGACTTCTGGCCTTGTTCAGGCCTCGGCTACTTAACGGGGAGTGGTTGAATAGTCGCCACTCCCCGCACCCACCTAACATATTGGCGAGGAGGGTGCTGTAAAGTGCCACCCTCCCCTCATCTCCTTGAATCAAAAATTAGCCTATGCAGTTTCGCTTTCGTGAAATTCGTGTGAAAACGGAATAATATGTTCACCAAAATATAGATTCAATTCTTTTTAATCCTTAATCGGCGTAGTGACCACACAATACCTGATGGTAAGTATGGTACTGTCTATGAACCGACTAAGACTATCAACAGTAAAAAAATCTGTCGACAGTCGCTGTGATTATACCAGACTGCACGAATTTTTCTTGACGCTTCGTCTATAGGAACTAAATATCATAAGACTGTGAGAACATACTCGCCGGAAAATCATTTCACAGCTCAATGACTTGGTAAATGTAAAAGTTGGAGAACTTTTTAATTCTTGCCAGGTTATGAGTTACCGTATAGCCGTAACTCTCTAAACCCGCGCATGTGGTTCTATTATGGGAGAGGGTGGAACATGGAGTGATTAAATAACTCTTCAAAACACTCGCAGTAATACTGACGGTAGAAAACGCTTAGTGAGGCAATATCTCTGCGCAACTGAAGCGGATAAAGATGCTAAATGTTGATAAATAGTTTTTTCTAATTAAATAGATAGTTTCAAATATCACCTCTTGCATATAAACAAACAAACATTACCTTTTTATAATAATAATATAGATATGGAACATACCTTCTAGTTAGTAACTACTTTGATGGAATTATTTTTAATTAAAAATCACACGAATACCTATGAATATTTTTTAAGTATAATGAAGTAAAACGCATCATGTAACAAATTTATATCGTGACGTAAACTAGTATAGATACAAAAATTGTAGGTTCTCTACTACTTTGGTATTATTTTAGATTATAAAGTATATAATCTAAGCTATATGTATGTACAGTTATATGTATTTTTTGTAAAATTCAATTCCATATTACTTATAATAGAGCACATTCGGTAACACCCAAACTTTAACTGAATTTTCTGCACACATATGTATTTTAATGAACTAACCTATAATCAAAATGATATATGATGATGTCCTAGACGGTTTCGGCCACGGCGACTGTTTCAACACCGGTTAAGAAATTCGAAGAAACAGTCAATTGCGCAGGAGATATTTAAGTGCATAACTGGACGTGCTGCCAGAAAAGCACTCTCTCGTCCGAGCTCCCTCAGGCCCGATGGAAAGGAGAACCAGTACGATCGGGAGGGAGCGGGATGCAGGTTTGGTCGAGTTTTCCTTCTCTGAACACCTGGTTGAATTGCGGTGTTAAAGAGATACCTTAGTCGCCTTTTACGACACCTCAGCAAGAAGAGGGGGGGTGCTATTCTATTCTGCCGGCAGCCACCACGGCTTAGAATTAAAAGTAGTTTTTCCTGAACTTAAATGATATATAGAGGTCCATAAATACAAGTGTGATGACAAGCAACGAAAACACTTGTTACTACATGACCGGTGCAAGCGCTCCTCCGTTCCCGGCGCGTTAATAAACTCGGATAGGCCGCAACAAGCTGGCTGCGTGTACGGCCTCCATTTTTAACGAGCCTCACCGCGAAGCCCGCAGAAAGTAGCCTACACATGGAATCACGTATGAATGAGGCTTTTTTCAGTTTTTTCGCGTGTAGCCGCCGTGTTCCGAGGGCCATTAAAGCTTACATGTCACTCGCCCGCTCCCCCACGAAGGGTGGTCGAGGGAGGCTGGAAAAATCACAAAATCGCCATTGGATGCATCCCGTCGCGAGCTGCGAAGCTACAATACAGCTTTGACGGACGTTCATTTAATATTGACTGTGGTTTTTCCGCAGATGGAAATGTTTTTTTATTGCGCGTGATGAAGTGGCCGACCGTCGTTTGTGACGAGTTCTGATCTGTGTGTTGGTCTTTTTAACAGTCAATATCTGAATGATATTGTTTCATGTTTTTTTTATTTGGTAACATTTCTGTAGTGGTATCAATTCTGCTTCTCTTTGACAATGTTTTTTAAATAAATGAAATCATGTATCTTCACTGTTTGAAGAGCCACGTGTATAATAAAATGTTTATTATATTTGTAACTTGTCAGGTCATGTATTCGGCAGCGACAACTTAATACTCTTCAATTATTTCAGGTTTTTATATTGACACTGGCTCGATAAATTAACTACAGAGTACCTGATGGTAAGTACAGTGTAGTCCAATAACGAAAGCGACCATCATATGATGAAATTCCTTTGATAGTCTCCGTCGTTATGTCGGCCCGCATATACCACGACTGAAGGTCTCTAGATATATGAGTTACTGCATATATACAAGCTGATCCCGAAACGCGACAGGCCAAAGTGAGTCACTATGGCGGTCTTTACACTTGTGTACTGTGGTCACAACCCAGTTCGAGCAATCGCCCTATCACTATAAACACGTTGTGTGATGTACGTATCAATTTACCTGCTAACATAAACGTGTCAGGTATATAATAGTTCCTTGTAAACAATCATTTTGATTGTCAATTGTTTTACTGTTGTTGGATATCCGTTTTAGAGTATGGCGAAAAATTCAGCACACAAATTGGAATCGATATGGCAATAAATTTAAAACTTCGAGCATGTGATCAAAATTGAACTACAAAAAGTGGGCGCTCGATGAAAACATTGCGAACCACAGATTGAATTTATGGCTTACGCTCTATCTGAGTGAAAAGTTTTCAGACGTATCTACTAGTATCAGTTTTGTAATCATTAATTTATTTTGAAATTATTCTTCGGATTTTTTATTTTAATTAGCCAGTGCTACATGAAAATTCTAGTTCTAGGCATCAGTAATCACATATTCCTAGATTGTGTCGATCGCATCGCATGTATAAGCCTTATGCTAATAAATAACACGTGTTCCCAACCATATAGTTTTATATATATGTTAGAATAAATACAGCGAAAATATTCGCCCAAATTTTTCCTTGAACTATAAACAAAAAAATTAAATGAAATATTATATTATATAATAACAAATATTTTAGTCACTCGTATTTACTTTTTCTTACAATATCTTATTCACTTTTCATTTCTAAATAATATTTCCTAATCGTAAGTAAAATCCTTCTGATTGTTTTGATAATGAGGGTATTACGAGTATACTCAAATTCATACAGAAAGATACAGTCAATCAATCAAATAATTTCAGCAACATGTTTGATATTTATATGTAACTAGCCGAAATAAAGATATGTCAAGCAATATACGTGTCTTTAGTGGTAGGGCGATTACCCGAATTAGGTCATGACCACAATACACAAGTCTGAAGACCGTCATAGTGACTCGCTTTGGCCTGTCGCGTTTCGGGTGCAGCTTGTGTATATGCAGTAACTCATATACCTAGAGACCTTTAGTCGTGGTATACGTGAGCAACCATGACGACGGAGACTATCAATGGATTTTCATTCTTTGATGGTCTCTTTTATTTTTGAACTACACTGTTCTTACCATCAGGTACTCTGTAGTCACTATGTCGAGTTAGTGTAAAATAAAGTGTCTCTTTTAAAGATCTTTAATATTCATTACATTATAATAATAATCAATTTATTATTATAATAAATAAACAATTTATAAATAATACTGAATTAAATTATTAATGAATAATAATAAAATATTTAGACCTCGCACACGAGATACCCAGCATGTGGGATGTGGATTTTGCGATTATTGTATCGATTGTCGTATCGACTAATGGGCTGATCGTAAAGAGCCTCGATTACCACCTTAAGAGGCTCTCACTTGGTTGTTGAATCAAGGGCCGGATACAGAAGGCAGTATTACTAAGTCATGCGGGCCTGCTATGTAGCGACAGAGGGGGAACTAACCTGACTTATCAATATATTATCTTTAATATTAGTTTTGATCTATGTTACTATAGATATTTATAACATACCGAATATTTAAAATTTTTGATCCAATAAAATTATTAAAACTATTAATTAATTATCAATTATTTGCAAAACATATTTGTTTATACTGATGTAAAACAATTTGTTTCAGGTAAATCATTCACATTGACAATAACAGTATCCACGTCACCCCCGCAAGTAACGACGTACAACAAAGCCATCAAAGTGACTGTCGACGGACCCAGAGAGCCCAGGTCGAAAACCAGTTAGTATTACTCTTATTAACTCATGGCCTCTATGATTTTTGAAACAAAATAATACAACTACTACAGTTTCACAGGGATAATAATATTATTTCGCTCTACGTTTTATATAACCTGAAAAGTACTAAAAGCACTCCAAAGGTCTATCAAGTATAAAATGTAAATTGCTGGGAAAGGGATATTATTTCATTGATGATGTCCTAGCCGGATTCGGCCACGGCGACTGTTTCAACATCGATTAAGAAAATCGAGGTCCAGTTTTCGGAAACATTCAATTGCGCAGGACATATTTAAGTGCATAACTGGACGCGCTGCCAGAGAAGCACTCTCTCGTCCGTGCTTCCTCAGGCCCGATGGAATGGAGAACCAGTACGATCGGGAGGGAGTGGGATGCAGGTTTGGTCGAGTTTTCCTTCTCTGAACACCTGGTTGAATTGCGGTGTTAAAAAGATACCTTAGTCGCCTTTTACGACACCTCAGCAAGAAGAGGGGGTGCTATTCTATTCTGCCGGCGGCCTCCACGGCTTATTCCATTAATGACTGTTTGAATGATAAAAGTGCGTGGTCTTAATATATGCAATTGTTCTCGCGGGGCATTCAATCCTTTATATATTATACCTGTTATTGTACCTCATTATGTTAAAAGGAGCAACTACCAGAGTTTCTTGCCGGCTCTTCTCGGTAGATTCTGCTTTCCGAATCGGTGGTAGATTCACTTTGTTTTTTTTCGACGATTAAAAAGTGCTTGGAAGTAGGCCTATTTGAATAAAGTTATATTTCATTTCATTTATTTCATTTCATTTGTAATACTCGCTCAGAAAGTTATAAAAACGAATGCTGATAATTAATTCCACTTTTAGTTGAGTCGCTTTGAAAAACACACACTCGTTTCTCGCATGGGGGCTAGCAGACGAATGACCGTCCAACCTCACGCAAGCTCAAATTAAGACAAAGAAATAGTGTTGCCATATTAATAGTTAGCTATGACGTCAAAGCAATGATTAGTGTTGCCATATTAATAATGTGCGTAACAGGTTCACTTGTTCATCGATATACTGTCACACAATGTACCGGAATTTTTTAGACTTGCTGGAGTTAGTGACTGCAGTACACCTGATGGTAAGTATAGTGTAGTTAAAAAACGAAAGCAACCATCAAAGGATGAAAATCCGTTGAGTCTCTGTATTCATGTCGAGCCACACATACCACGACTGAATGTCTATATATGAGTAACTGGATATACACAAGCTAATCCCGAAACGCGACAGACCAAAGCGAATCACTATGACGGTCTTTGTAAAACGGTCGTTAAAGGGGCCGGATTAACTGACTTCTTTCTACAATAGAACCACGCGTATTAAATTACCATGTCACTATTACAAAAAATTCATCCTTTTGCGCACCAAACAGTTCTCTAACAACACTAAAAACTAATTTTATATAAATTTCCATTTACTTAAAAGTACCTTCATCATTGTGTTCTAACCCCAATTAAATTCGTATTACAACGAACTATCTTTGAATTAACACAATCCTATAGACATCAAAGGTCGAAAATTTGAAAACACTCTAAAACAAACGAGGGTAACCGCAAAACATTCGAAAACAGCGGCCTTAATGAAGGTAATTTATTAATAATTTGCAAGAATACCACCGCTACTCCTTTTTGGTTCCGTGTAGCGTGAACTAGGGGCGAAGGGATTTCTCAAAAAGCTGCTATAACTTAATAATTGCCTATAATAAAATTTACATATAACATTTTTGCTATTATTTAGAACTTTAGATGCATAAGAAGACTTTTGAAGTAATCTAATTTTAATTTAATGTAATCTTATGGTCTGAGACCTTTAATAAAGAGCGAATAGGTGTTTGTTGGGTAAGCGCGGTTCATCCTCGACCTCATGGTAAGTGAAGACTTACCATCAGGTGCGATGGAAGTCAAGCGTTAGCTTGTTAATAATAAAATAAATTGAAAGGTTAGCAAACCTGCAGTTACTCACAAACACATTTTTCAGATATTAATTTAACAAAAATTATAGAAAACAATGATTTCAATTTGTCAGAAACGGTAGAATATAAAATAACTCTAGCAATCTAAACAAATTAAATTATAATCATTATAAGCTATCAAATGAAGTCTGTGAAAATACTCATAACTAATAAACGTCATAGGCTAATTTTTGCTTAATATAACTTGTTCTTTTTTTTATTCGAAATAAATATATATTTTTATATACGTACTATATTCATTTTGTGCCGTGGTGGCTGCCGGCAGAATAGAATAGCACCCCCCTCTTCTTACTGAGGTGTCGTAAAAGGCGACTAAGGTATCTCTTGAACACCGCAATTCAACCAGGTTTAGAGAAGGGAAAACTCGACCAAACCTGCATCCCGCTCCCTCCCGATCGTACTGGTTCTCCATTCCATCGGGCCCAGGGGAGCTCGGACGAGAGAGTGCTTTTCTGGCTGCGCGTCCAGTTATGCACTTAAATATCTCCTGCGCAATTGACTGTTTCCGAAAACGGCACCTCAAATTTCTTAACCGGTGTTGAAACAGTCGCCGTGGCCGAAACCGGCTAGGACATCATCATCATATTCATTTTGATATATGTATCTATGTTATCTTAAGAAATAATGTAATAATAAATCATTGAATTTAGTTCAATTACGTAAAAGGTTATTGAACCAGTTATATTTTAAGTTACGTACATTAATTTGTTATTTACATACAGTTATGATCATAACTTATTATTATAAACACTCAGTGCTATGTTTATTTTCAATACCAAATAAATAATATGTTAAATTCTTTTGTTAAATAAGATTTACAGTTTTTTTTTCTGTCTGGGTAAAATGCTGCATATGACCATCAGAGACGCCGTGAGGGCAGCGACCCCCGCGTGTCAGACTCTTATTGACTAAAAACCCTCGGGGTGTCCCTTTGATTGCTCCACCCGGGCCTGGAAAACCAAATTCGTCCAGATGCCCAGGGAACAAAAGGCATTGTTGAGGCTATCTCTCTGGGAGGGGTAAGATTAAAGCCCACCCCTCCAACAGTTATTTATTTATATCAGAGTCCCATAACTAATACGACGGTTTTAGAAATAAAATGCAGCATTTTTGCTATGAAATCCAAATATCCAAAAAGTTAGTCTATTTATTGTAATGAACAGTTAATCAGAATATTTTTCCGTTGCTGAACTGTCAAACTGCAATATTTTTTAGAAAAGCTAAACGATTATCTCTATGTCGCTTAATAAGGAATGGTACGTTATTTGAAAAAAAAAAAAACAATAATGAAACTCTGCCTACTACAATGTCTATGCGATAGATGGGCAAAATGTAATCAGATTAATAAAAATGAGTACGATTACATTTAAAGTTTTTTACCATTATTAATGGTAAAAAACTGAATTTGAATGGTGATTGAATTTGGCTCATCTATGTTTTAAACACTTCAGAATCCCAGATTGCAATCACATTTATGATTTCTTAATGTTTTAAATGGATTTAATCATGATAACAGAGCAAGAAAATTAGTATTAGGACTACATACTGTAATCGTTAATCATTAATCAGATTACATTTTGCCCATCTCTGGTCCACGCTCAGTTGCGAAGAGCAGCGAATTCATCTAAAGTAAAATAGTATAGTCAGTCAAAAAATATTCTACTAACAGATACTTTTTCGTTCTCGTCTCTTTTGATATCCAATACATTATCCTAAATTAATTTAGTATGTATTTAGTTATATTTAATTCTATACTACACGAGTAAACACTTTGCAAGTTGAGTAAGTTTCTAATTTCCTTAACAGACAAGTGCTGGATTAAAATTTTGCGAAACACGATTAATGACTATCTGAATGCTATCCGTACCTCTATCTCGCTAGACGAATGTGAGGGCACAAAGGAGGCTGCTGTAATGAATCGGTTGTTTAATTAATTAGTCAAGAAAGGGCTTGAGGGTGGCAGCGGGTCGGCCTAGCCACCCTGACGCCGCGTGTGTGCATGCCCTGCATATTGATTTATTATGCCTCCAGCCTCTATACGGAGACGATAAATTATTTAATTCTAAGTTCCGACGCGTGTTAACATCCTGATCTATAGATGCACGAGCATTTACGTTTAAACATATCGTAGGGACAATGTATTTTGTTACGTTTCTCGAAAACAATGCTCTGTTCTCACTTTTTCTCGCCCGGTTTAGTTGTAAAGGTCTGTCCCGGCCATCGATGCTTTGGCCAGTTCGAAAAAAAAAGAATTGGTATTCATATAACTCTCACTTGATGGAATGATGAGGTCGGTGACAGAGCGCGCTTAGGTACTCATTAAATACAGATTCATTGGTCGTTTGAAGAGTCCCATATTTGACGTGCTGGTAAAGCAGTTGCAGGACACATTCCACTCCCTACAAGTTCGCTGTAAAAAAAGATGCGAATCGCCTCGCACGAACAGGACGAAAGTTAACTATTAACACAACAATTACGTATAGATTAATTACGACGTACGGAGCTCAGACGTGGACACTAACGGATGGGCTAGTTCACCAGTTTAAGGTCGCTCAGCGTGTGATGGAGCAGGCTATGTTGGGCATCTCTTTAAAGTATAAAGTCCGAAATGCCGTTTACCAACAGAAAATCAAAGTTGTCGACATAGCTATCCGTATAAGCAACCTGAAGTGGCAGAGGGCACGCCATATATGCCGAAGAACCGATGGCTATTGGAGCAGGCGAGTTCTTAAGTGGAGACCGTGGATCGACAGACGTAGCGTGGAACGCCCCCCGGCAAGGTGGTACGACGACCTGCGAAAGGTGGCCGGAAAGGATTAGATGAGAAAAGCCGAAGACCGGGCTCAAAGAGACCTTTTTTTACTTGGGGAAAATCCTCATTGGATCGATCCGGCTACACATGGGGGATAGTAACTGGGGTGTGCCGGACTTTTACCGACTAAAAACCTCAAGTTGACCTCTTCGGCACTAAGACGGGAGTGTGGGCCCTGTAATCAATTGCTCCACAGCTGTTATGAGAGGCCTATGTTCAGCAGTGGATTAGGATAGGCTGATGATAAATGAATGAAAAATTACGAAAGGCTTTGAACCCATTAAAAATGTGATTAGTCGAAATTAGCTCTACATTGTAATTGCCCCATCTAACTGTATTTCAAAAGAATGAATAGCACAGATCCTGGGTACACATTGTACCCTATTTTTATCCTCCGGGTGGGTGGTTGGTTTTATCACCGCGGCGTGCAGTAGCCGCCTACAATTTAATAATCGGCCTGTCTATTAACGATGTTTTTCTTAAGGCACTGATGTTTGGTTATTTCGGGTGCGCAAGCGCATGCTCGCGGACCACCCATACCTTAGCGCTTGGAAGCCACAGTGTCAAGAGAAGGCAGTGGGCATATTTGTTAAGTGATTATAATAATACTTGTTTATGGCAGTGGGTGAGATATTTGTTTCTGCGTCGTCGCGGGATGGATTCAGGCACGGAATATTTGTTTATATGGTTAACAAGCTCAGTGTTCGCGTGTTTCTGCATGTGGAATTTGTATTTATAATCGCACATATTTCTTATTAAAAATTGAAAGAACATATCTAAATAATTTATTGCAAAAAGTTAAACAGTAGTAGAAGAAGTAGAAGTAGGCAGTTGTGAATGATGTGTTAAGTAAGTTATAGCATTAAATTATAATTTGTTGGTTACATAACGTCGATAATATTATTTTTACGTAATCACGTTAACAACATTTTACTGGAATCGGTATTATTATGCTCAGATATTGCTACTGTAAATATTATCCACAGTACATGCCAAAACTAAAATGTATACACTTATGTAGAATTTAATTTTTACCTTAGAAAAGATATTATAAGTAATTTATTTAAATGAATAAGAAATTTTAACATATTTTGAAATTTAAATTAAATCTCGGAAAAGTACTTATTTACGTTTTTAATGAATAATTATTTATTTGTACCTATTTTATGGTGGTAGGGCGATTGCCCGAACTGGGTCATGACCACAGTACACAAGTGTTAAGACTGTCATAGTGACTCGCTTTGGCCTGTCGCTTTTCTAGGTCAGCTTGTGTATATCCAGTTACTCATATATCTAGCGTACATCAGTCGTGGTATAAGTGGGCTGACATGACGACGGAGACTATCAACGGATTTTGATGCTTTGATAGTAGCTTTCGTTTTTGGACTACACTGTACTTACCATCAGGCTTAATATCACTAATTTATTTATTTATTTATTTATTTATTATAAAGGGAAACATACAGCAATATAAAAATGATAATAATATACACAAAAAATGTTACATAAGCCAGCAAAGTTTCCACAAAAATTAGTACAAAAATAAAAATCAAGCTAATAAATAACAATAAAAAAAAATCAATCAAATATACATACATATATATGTTACATATAAATAGTACATTTATATTTAAAAAAAAAAATACATTATAGAACAAAATTGAACTTAGGCTAATATTTTCTTTCTCACCATTCGTTTAAAGGGCCCAAAGGCACAGGACAGTATATCTATATCGCAAAAACGTTTATTATATAGATCACAGGCGCGAAAAACAAAAGTATTATTAACATAGTTTGACCTTAGGAATGGCACCTTAAACAGCGAAAAAATAATGTCACACATAATGTCACTATGTTTTTTTTTTTATTTTTTAGAGGCGAATACTTGACCTCAATCACACCTGGTGGAGATCAGTCTGACAATGAACCGCGTCATTTCAACAAATGCCTATTCGCTCTTCTCTTAAAGACCCCCAGGGTATTAGATCATAGATATATGGTCGCTGGAAGCATATTCCACTTCATAGCTTTTCGCATTAGGAATCTAGAAGCGAATCTTTTCGTGCGGATATACGAAACATCCACCACATACGGATGGTATCCGACACGATATCGATGTTGAGCCAGTGTAATTTTTTTTTACAAATTCTTGACAAATACATAACTGTAAATATACTCAGTTAACCCTCCGATGATTTTATTCATGTCTTATTGTAATTACAGTTGAATAACTGTTGGAAACCGCAACTATGGCACCGCGAGGGCGGCAATGCAGTTCAGTCTATTGTTTACGGCATACGGCTGAGCTTTGTTTACTTCACACGTTCGCGTATTCTATAAGCTTTGTACTCTGTGCATATTTATACGCTTTATTGATAATCGTCGTATTATTATATTTTTATTGATTCTTGCAAGCTTCGAAATCGTATCCCTTTAGAAAATACTATGATTGTTCAAGTTAAGTTACAACTTCAAAAATATCATTTCTTTTAACCAACAGTCATAAAAAATGAAATAAAATAAATGTACTTAAAAATTAAGATTTCCAATAACAAATAATATCTAGATAAATACATAATGTTAATTAATATCTACTAAGAAATAAAAAAAATCAAGTACTTACCAACCGCTTGTCTTACACCTAAGTGAATACTACATAACGAAAGCAGAACTATGAAGAAAATACGTGAAAGAATTAGTAAAAACTACTGAAAAGTTTTTATTAAATTAACAAAGTTTATTGCAGCTAGAAATCTGGAATTTCCTGTCAGTGTCTGCTTATGCAGATTCGGATACTATGAGAGTCGTCAAAAAAAGAATAAATCGATTTTTGCTGAGCGAACGCGCTTCTTCATCGTCCTTGTTACTTACCATAAGCTATGACTGAGGTCAATCTTGAGCTTGTTTGTATTAAAAACCCTATCATTAGTGGAACTGCCTGTCAAAAATAAAGCCTTCTTAGCTTCACAATGTTACAAATTTTTTGGGTTGTTAAGAAATATTTCAATTAGAAATTAATTTAATAAAAAATACTTTATGTTTATATATATATATATATATATATATATATATATATATAACTATATACACACGCACCTATATATATATGTGTCTAAGCGTAGCGGTTACGCGAGTTCATTGCTTTTATCTCATTCCAAGAATACATTAAGAAGTTTTCACATAAAAATGTAACATCGAGATATACTCAATCGGTATGATAAAGATAAAGTATTTTAAAGCCCTAGATCTGCAAAGGGCACAGTATTCGTCGATAATTCGCTAGACAAAAATACGTCTGCTTTAAAATTAAGTCTCCTTTGTGGAGCGCATTAGACCAAAGCCCGGCTAACTAGTAGAAATACTTGGCATAATAAATCTAACTAGACCGGACGCCACCCCTGTGTAATCCTTTAATCAGGTCCGCAGTAGCCCTTGCCCGCACCCTATTTTTCCCTCCCAATCTGTAACATACCCCCCAAATCCCCCTTCGACCCCTCGAACGGTGCAAATGACAGTTTCTAATTCCAACTTGCCATGAAAGTGTGTAATTGTTGCGCCGTTGATTTATATACTTGATGGAACCTTTTGCACGAGAATTGAGCATGTGTGAGCTCATTAGGGGTGTCAATTTGTTATACAATTTAAAATATGTTCGTATCTGTCTAAAACTATAATATATTAACGACATTAGTGAATGTAATGTATCTTTATAAATGGAGCTATGTAATAGATTTTTGATGGTAGGGAGTTTCCCCAACTGGATTATGACCACAGTACACAAGTGTCAAAACCGTCATAGTTATTCGCTTTGCCCTGTCGCGTTTCGGGGTCAGATTGTGTATATCCAGTAACTCGTATACTTAGAGACCTACAGTCGTGTTATATGTGGGCCGACATGATGATGGAGACTATCAATGGATTTTCGTCCTCTGATAGTCGCTTTCGTTTTTGGACTACGCTGTACTTACCGTCAGGTGCATTGTAGTCACAATGTCGAGCCAGTATAAAAAAATTGACAAATGATTCTGTACTTTATACAGTTCATCTCAGAAGAATTATCATACACACATGACTAATGACTATATTGCTTGTTAACGTTAAACTTTATTTCAATTACAACAACCATAAACGAAAGCCAAAGCCAATTCACTCATCATATCATGAATGTAATTTAATTTGAAGTCAAGTTTATGTTATATCCAAGTATATTATATTGCGACACATATATCTATGCGCGTATGTATATATTGAATACTGACATATTTTTTTATTATTTAAAAAAAGTTCCTACTAGACACTAACTACCTCTTTGCGGCGAGGCTGTAGAAAATAGATGACAGGTCGTGGAAAAATTAATTACAGGGCTTACAATTCCCACCAATGAGCAAAAAAAGTCAAAATAAGGTTTTTAACCAGTAGCAAAGCAAGGTTTTTAATCTAGCAGACCTTGCCGGAACGCGGCCGGAAAAGATCTATAACGAATTTCCCCGAGTAAAAAAACCTTAACCACAAACTTAAGCTTAACCAATAAGTTATTAACCACAACTATTTTAAATTTATGCGGACAATCCCGCTTCCATTCAGGCCTTGGAGCAAAACATCACGCGTGTTATTCACCAGTTACCACTCGAAATGCTCCAACGAGTCATCGAAAATTGGACTCAACGGATGGACCATCTGAGACGTAGCCGCGGCCAACATTTGAAAGACATAATCTTCAAAAAATAAATGCTAAAGAATGTTCTTTCAAATGATAATAAACATTCTCCATTAAATTTGAATTTTCTGTGTATTTTTCTTTAAAAAAGTAGATAACCTCGAAATGGATCACACATAATAAGTCACTATTATTAAAACATAATTTCTTTTTTTTTTTCGAATTTACGCGTGTTTGTTGACCGGGAAAGGTCTTCACAACTTAACCAGGCGAGAACATAATTTCATTTCTCAATCCAACTGTCAAAGTTTAATTCACGAAAAACACGAATCTTATACCGTTTGTTTAGTTTGTAGCCTAAAAATATTTTTATAACAAAAGGCATTACTTTCAAAGAATTATTATTTTAAAATCTTTGTTTTTATTCGTGCCAACAGGGTAACCCTATAAGCTTACGTTGCTCACTGTGAAAGTGTACGTTCATAGAGAGACTTTGAAATCCGAC
The DNA here is from genome assembly GCA_036320925.1 of Automeris io. NCBI lineage: Eukaryota > Metazoa > Arthropoda > Insecta > Lepidoptera > Saturniidae > Automeris > Automeris io. Next base: position 5,159,229 of record JAUDJH010000014.1, read on the forward strand.
CAATTGGTTTTCATTTTGTACGTCTGTGTGTCAATTATAATTCTTAAAATATTTGTGATCTTGAGAATATTAAAAGCTAAGTTGTATAACTAACGTTTTTTTTATTTATAGATGTTTTATTAATCTTGTTTTTGATATAATTCATTTCCATTAGAAATAAGTTACTGATAACACTTTTTTAATATTTACATATAGCTCGTACAGTAAGAATGTACCATAAGATTCTGATGTATGTTTTAATTAGTAAAAATATATAACAATGAATCACAAAATGTGTTGCTAAGCGCATAACTCGAGAATGGCTGAATCGATTTGGCGGATTTCTTTTTTGTTGTGTTTGATGAAGTCTGGGGAAGGTTCTTATAGAGCGAAAGAACGTAAAAAATACGAGCAAAATAGTAAACGCAACAATTATCTTTTCCCATACAAACCACTCTGTCCCAGCGGTCAAACATATGATGTGAATCAAAACAAAACAAATGTGCGTTAGCTTGTCTTTGGTATGCCTTCAAGTTGATTAGAGGTTGCATGTCATTAATAAAAATTATAATTTATACGCTAAATAATCTAACAAAAAATGACGTGTCCCATAAGGCATTATATTAAAAATAGATAGGACTTAAGTCTTTCAATAAAATTTTATTTCTATTAGACTGCGACAGGTCAATAACTTTTGGCAGAATGAAATCTGACGGGGCAGCTATTAACACAAACTAAACAATGTAACTTTATTGTAGAGAAATAGGGCAGAACAAGGTCTGCCGGGACAGTTAGTATATATGTATATATATACACATATATATTTTTACACTGGCTCGACATAGTGACTACAGAGTACCTGATGGTAAGTACAGTGTAGTCCAAAAACGAAAGCGACTATCAAAGGATGAAATCCATTGATAGTCTACATCGTCATGTCGGCTCACATATACCACGACTGAAGGTCTCTAGGTATATGAGCTACTGGATATACACAAGCTGATCCCGAAACTCGACAAGCCGAAACTGGTCACTATGACGGGCTTTACACCCATGTACTGTGGTCGCGATCCAGACGGGCACCGACGCCCTACCACCTCGCTGCTGCTCGTTTAGCACCACCCAGGAGTCATGTGTAGGGAAACTAGGGTAAAGCCTACGGACGCGAGCAGCTTCGACTCCCAAATATATATATATAACCTATTTATAAAATATAAACAATAATAAATCTTACCTTGCAATCTCTTGGGATATTTTATTCCTCCCTTCATTAATATATTGCATTTATAAAATGAGATACTATACACGAGTATACCATTCAACATTTTTAATACTTTAATATGTAGATTATTTCTCTGTAACTGATCTGATGTAAACATTGTTGTGTGTTTAAAGTTTTGTTGATAAAGCATCATGAACTATAGCAATAAAGGTGAGTTGTGTTGATATTCCTAATCAAGCTTGTGGAATTGAAAGCGCGTGTCGGAAACTAGCACGCTGTCTATGCGTTTGTAACACAATTCGGAAGTAGTGATTCACCTGTACGAATGATAATAATGCAAGTACACTTTCAAATATACCTTTGTAATTGGAATTCTACTTAGTGTTGCCATAAATATTGTTACCAAGAAAAACAACATCTTTTTACTGTAACAGTATGTTAGTTTAATACATTAATATTAAACCATTTAATATATATAAAGATTATTCGAAGTGGTCTACATTGGCTGCAATACAGTCCTTTAAGCGTTGAGGCTAGTTATCTTATTGCTTTTTTTTAAAAAAAAAAAAAAAAAAAAAAAAATAAGACTACTTCTGCGAATTAGTGGGGACTGCGGGTCCTGTAATCAAATCGCCGCAGCCCCACTACGCCGCGCCTGACAGGCACAATCACGGGGGGGAGACGCCACCTCCCCCGATATCACCTAGTATACTTCAGCAGAGCGCGTCACAACGCACCGCCGTCTTCTCGGGGATTGCTGACCGGTCGCTCAGAGCCCCCACCCTGAACAGCCACAACCCCTAAGACATCAGCTGGCCGGTCGTGGTTCGACCGATATCTTATTGCTTTTTATACCGACTCGACACAGTGACTGCACCATATCTGATGGTAAGCATGGTGCAGTCCAAAAAACGCCAACGACTATCGATAGGCAAGAACAACCCATCGGTAGTCACGGCGATCATGCCGGCCTGCACAAATATCTCTTCACGCTACGTTTAAAAGATCCCATATATATAATAGCAGCACGCCTCTTTCTATTTGTAAATTATTCACTGTCAATTTTTTTTTATTCTGTTTTTTTTTTGGGACTTTGGATCAGGCTGACCATGTCAGTCCCATAATCACACTATGTAAATGCTAATTCAACAATGTATATGTGAGTCTACAGAGCATCTCAGCTGCCACTGTCAATCGTATGGATTGTTTTAGGGACTCCATATTATCATGGCATTTAGAGCAAGCCTTACTCTCTAAAACTGACCATTAATCACAATTCACTACATTTAGATCAGGATTAAATGACAGCGAGTCTTCAGCTCGGATGAAGTCCGGAACGTTCGTTTCTGACCAAAATTGGGTGGCATTGGGGGAAAAGTAAAATTTTGTTTATTTTTAATTGTAACAGTATTTATGATCAGACTAAGTATAAAAAGAATTAACACAACATAGAATCTTATATATAACACCTTGTATATTCAGCATATTTTCTCTACCATTTTTTAAATGTTAACATGGTGGCTATATTTTCAATATTGAACTCTATTCAATGCAACAATAGCCTCTTTCCATCAAGTCAGCAGTTTAGAGCTATCTTTTGCGGTGGCGAGCATAGCAAATTTATCACGGGCATACAATGATATGAATCTTTTCTTTTTTGTATTTAATTTTTAGTAATTTATCCAAGACTTGTTTACTGTAAGATATGCATTGATTTTATGCATTGACCTTTTGGTATAAAAAAACTTGTGGATCAGTGCCCTAAGACAGATTAGTTGTATTTCAACATATTGTACTGTAACTTAAAATAAGGAAGCCTATACGATTTAAATAATTTATTATTTAATACATTACATATAAATATAGTAAATAAAATTACTAAGAGCTAAGAATTTTAAAGTGAGCTTTGTTTTGTTATTTTGTTTCGATATTCAATCAGAGAGCACGCCGTGCAAATTTCATTGTGGAATCTTCACTAATTCGTACACGCGCTAGCTGGGGGAGTGCGACACGAGTGTCAATGAATTATCGAGTGTCTCGCGACAAATCGGAGGGTGTCACCGAGAAACGGGTGACAGCCTTACTTTTACAAACAGATAGATTGGTGCATTTATATCCAATTGAGAAAGCTACGATAGATGTTTATGAATCTACCAGAATCACAGTAGTCTAGGTGAAAAATATATATTCCGCAGAAAAATGCTCTTAGAATATTTCAAATCCTAGTTGATACAGCATTTATTTTCCCAAGAAAATAATAGATTTTCATCACACTTGCTTCATTGACTTGCTTCATTGACGTGAAGCGTACAAAAAGTGCCTCATTTTATTGTATTTTCTATATTATTTCAATGATTTAATGTTAGTAACCTATAATAAGATTATCTATAATATAAAAATGAATCGCTAAATGTCTTGATAAGCGCGTAACTCGAGAACGGCTGATCCGATTTGGCTGATTTTTTTTTTTGGTGTGTTTGTTGAAGTCTGGGGAAGGTTATTACGGAGAGAAAAATTAAAAAAAATTGTCTGAAAAAGTCTAAAAACAACACTCTTCTATATTCTCATACAAAAAATTCGTAATAATATTTAAAAGTCAATTTGAACTTTAACACCATACCATAAAGTTTAAATGTTAATGGACGGGTTCCGGGAAGGCAAAACAATTGAGTGACGTATAAATATTAATGTCAATATTTGTCAATTTTTATACATATAGCATTAAGGTTCCTTCAAACAATTTTCAAAAAACAGCCGCCAGGCCATTAGCTATTAACATTAAAAAAAACAATGTGACTTTGTTTTAGAGAAATAGGGCAGAACAAGGTCTACCGGGACAGCTAGTCTTTTAATAATGATATGTAATAATTTCATAAAAAAAGGTGCATGAATCGTATAAGAATTTATTGTAAACTCTCCTAGTCTTAATCATCTGTAATAATGGTGTCAAAGGGCAGCTAGTATCGTACTGATATAGTGTTGTCTCTATTAGGGCAGCAGCAGCAGTTTCACTTCGCGTTTGGGCAGCGACCGTTTCCTTTCCCGCCGGACCCGCTCGGCGGATTTCGAATGCCGCCAATCACCACCTGTCAAAGTGAGTACTATATTACGTTATATTATTTAATTCCTAACTGCACTTATCATAAAGTAGCGCATTATTAACCCATAAGCAAACTATGTGGTCATAAGAATTTTTTTATTTATAACTAGAATTTCTGTTTCTTAATTCATCTAAAATAGTTACAATGAAATATTATATTATTTTTGAGTTTAATTAAATGTATACTTGTAGTCGAAGTATGACAGGTTTTATTTCTATATATTAGGCTACGATGGGGCTGATATGACCATGTTAAAAGTAACTAATAAAAAAAAAATACTTGTAGTTCATTCATAGATAATCACTTGTAGCTATTTCCGTGTTACGGTAAAATCCATTTTACTGGATCTATTCAATTTAAGTTTGTGACTTCTGACAATTATGGAGAGATCAAGAAGTGTCTTTTATTTTTATTCAATCAATTTTAATGAAAATCTGTTATTATATAATAATATAATATATAAATATGCTTTTATATATTATAAATACTGACATTAGTAATTAATTATTGTCTCGGAGTGTACTTTACATTATTTTAACTATATCATCACTTTTGCCCAATTAATCGTGATTCAAGTAGCTCTTGTTTTAAATTGTAGAATATGTTTTATAAGCGTGACTTTACACATTGAGATCACTTTAGTATTTTCTTCGATATGCGCAGACAAGCAGATTATTATCTCACTCGGTTACTTAAATAACTTAAAATATATAATAACATTTACGGAAAATTAAATATACTGGCCTAGCCCCAAATTAAGTATGAGCTTGCAATGTGTTGCATAGATATATATAGCTCCTGTGGGTAGCAAAGATATATTTACTAATATACAAGTACATATCCATGACCCGCGGCAAACTATTTTACTCAAAACAAAAAATTGCCGATACCGGGACTCGAACCCAAGCAGCGAGCTTCAGCGTCTTAGGCAGTGTTACTACAAACTGCGCTATTAGACCGTCAACAGAATTGGAACTTGTTATAATTTAATAGGAAGCGAGAAGATAATATTAAAACTGTATCTACAATAGTAGCTAACATAGCCTAGTGAAAAAGGAACCGGTATATATGTGCGGCACCGGAAAGGTCGTAGGTTCGAATCCCGGCACGTACCTCTGGGTTTTTCTAGATAAAATACAGATATAGGCACTTCAAACACGCCGGTGAAGAAAACCATCGTGAGGAAGCCACAATGGCATTTAATAGAAATGACATGTGTATGTGCACTGAGTACGGCAATCAGCTAAGCCACTGGTCACGTTGGTTACGATATGTACAGTAAAATGTGGATACAGCTACTAATGTATCTCTGCTCACTCCGAAAGGGATGTAGCATAGCGATATAGTTTTGTAGAGCGTTAAATTCTCTACAAAAATAATGACTGGGTATTACAATACGATATATCGTTCATTAGTTATAGAAATCAAAAGAAAAAAAAACTTTTGTCCTGTGTTATTTGTATGGGAAATCGAAAAGTGCGATGCGGACAACCTAAATATTAAGGGCTCATATTTTCAGAGGCCTATTTTGGCATTAAAACGAAACTTTTGAGCGTGGTTCCGAGGAAAAATATTTTTTTTTTTCTTTTTTGAAACGCCCTAGTATAAATATAAGTGTGCTTAATATCAACTAAACTATTTACATCAAAAAACTAAAGCCAAAAACAAAAGTCACCAAACTATGTTACCAACTAAACAACGTCCACTAAAGCGCGGATTCAATCAGTCTGCCGAAAAAAAAAAGTTGAACTGAAAGCCGACTTCGAACGCAATCGAACAAGTATCCACCGAACTCGCTAAAATCCAGCCGACACAAAACAACTCACGAGGCTCAAAACCAATGTTACTAAACGCAGACTAAAAACACCCTAAAAACTATTGAAATTTCCCTAAAAACCGTTAATAATATTGTAAAGGTCACCGAAGCTAAATTTCATGTTGCTTAAATTGATATTTATAAACTCAAATGCTTATTAATTTATTATTTTCTGTCAGCCTAGTTTAGAAACATGGGCCTGTCCTAATAAAAGCTACTGAACCCGGTATTCTGCTCTTCTTATCCAACCTTGGCTGGTCACTTTTCACAAGTCATCACTTTACCCGGCCGGGATATGTTCCACGCTTTGTAATACTCGTATATGAGATATTAACGATTTATAGAGAAAATGTAACTGAATATAAAACAGGTAGTCATCTTTAATCCCTAGTTACCGTCATAATAGCAGTTTTATAAATTATCATCTAATATCAATCATTTTTTTTAATATTATGTCAGTATAACTGATTTAAAACTCCTAAAAAATCTTATCTATAAAAAATTCCTTGAAAGTCTCTCCTCGTCAGTTGGCAGCACTGAACTCATGTGGCTCCTAACGGGAAAAAAATAACTTTTGCAAATCGACGCGGCGAACGCGTATCGTATAAAACCGACTTCGCCAATCGCCGGCCAAAACGGTGCTGTGATACCGAAAAATAAAAGCAGGTAATACCGTTGAAAAATAAACTCGACGATACGTGCGGATGGCGCTCGCGTAGCCTCGCTTTGTGTGCTCGACAGTTTTATAATGGACTGGCCGGTCGCTATTGCTTTTTGTTACAAATATTTGTTTCACGGTGCTTTAATTTGTATGTCGAATGAAATGGACACGCACGAGAGCATCTGTGCTTTGATTTTTGCGATATAGTGTTACTTGCAGTCTCGATAACGGTTGTCGCTTTTAAACGTCACTTTACTCAATTGAAGCACATTTATTTTGCTGCGCTAGAATAAAAGATGTCTTACAATAATATATCATCATGCTATATTCCTTACGGGGTAAATAGGCGTATATTACTTATCCAAATTGCGCTTACATGTTGCGTGCAATGGAACTAATAGCTAAACTGATGATCGTTCTCAGGGCACAGTTTTCTCAGGATGTTTTTCTTCATCAGTTCTTTCGTCTTTCCTGTACCGTTGTATAAGAAATAATCATCTCAGAGTGGTACAAATATTTTCACTGTTCAAACGCACTATTTAAAGTCCCTGTGTTAATGAAAACATTAGGTATATGCTATATGAATAGAAAGATTTGTATTATAAAAATACCACTTCTACTAGCGCTTTGAATCACAGTTTTGAGGTTTTCACTATCATTTAGTGTAGTATTATTTATGGTGTATTTATTTTAGTAAACTTTGTTTAGTTAAATAGGGTTGGCGTAATCACATATGTGATGAAAGCCGTAATAAAATTATTGATTAATTTTATTTTACAGTTTAATAAGTACTTTATTTTGATGAAAACACCTAATAGCATATTGTATTCTCAGATATGAGCCAGTTCGGGTTAAGCACGGGTAACTCGCATTGGGGCTACGGCGGCGCTGGAGCGTATCCAGCGTACCTACCATCATGTGCTGCCCCGGCTGCATCACAATTCAACCCCCCAGCGCTGGGTTTCGCAGGCTCCGTGTCTGATCAGACGGCTTCACAGGAATTCACTGCTAATAACACAGGTAAAATAATAATTGACACAATGAGGAGATACTAAAAAACTAAAACGCCAACCGCAATTTAAATAGATTCATCATCGGTTCTTTGGCATACGTGGTCACCTCACTGCAGCTTTAGCTTGCTAATACAGAGGGTTACGTCGATAACATTGATTATTTCTCAGGTAAACCTTTTTTTGGATTTTATCTTTCAAAAAGAGGCCCAAAATAGCTCGTTCTATCACACACTGAGCGAGGATAAACCGCTGCACTAGCCCAATCGTTAGTGTCCATATCACGTCTCAGTACGTCATAACTGGTAAGACGGATTGGTTAGAGACTTTAGTTTTCAGATATTGGGCAATAGACGACGAAAAGTTCCGACGGAATTTCTTAACTTGGAAGAAATTTATTTTTTAATATCAAAATAATCTACTACTACCTTAATCCTTATGACTCAAGAATGTCTAGAAAAAAATAAACGTGCGTTCGAAAACTAAGAATTTACCTAAAAATTCATGTAAAAATATTAAGTTTGCGCTTAAAAAATTATGGCACTAGATTTTTTTAATTCTGATGTATCTCCACAGATACGTTATCAAGAAAAGGGTTAAATGCTGACCAGTGCAATCGAATTCTTCTTATGGATTCACTCTCAAATTTGTTTCTACCTAACTACAATGTTTGCCTATAAAATATATTCCCTACGGAAAAATATAGTTGACAAATTATTATCAAAACCATTTAATTTCTTAAGCTTCTTGCTTAAATATTTGACCAAAACAGAAAAATAAAAGCTATGTGTAATAAAAACAAATGACAAACAATGGTTATTTGTTTAAATTATGGTTTTTGATGTAAATTATTCCCCATTCATAAATAAAGATAGAGTTGGAATAAAGAAAGATGCTAATGACATACATGTACAGTCATTAACTATTATGCCGTAATAGAAAATAAATCGTATTCAGAAATTTTAATTATTTTCTTCAGTAAAAAGTTAACATGAATTAATATTGACTCAACTTTATATAAACTGATTCTAATAAGTGAATAAAAGTCTTAAACAAACATTCAACAGTAATAACGATGACAATGAATCATTCCCGTAAAAAGTTTTAACAAGCATCATAAAATATTAATATTATGAAAACAACAGAAAGGTGCATAAGCATAAAAACGCACGCGTCATGCTAAATAACAAAAAGAGGTAAAAATACTTCGACCATTAATCACTATAGTTTACGACACCAGACTGAAGCTTATTAAACCAGTAGGGTGAAATTAAATTTACCAACAATTTACGACTCACATCCTCCGTGTAAATAGCACCTACAGGCGTCGCGGATGCGCCGGCGACGCAACGTTCGAAAACTGTCGAAAAGCCCGCCCGCGCTGTCGATTTAATATGGCTCCAGTTGATCAATTTATTACCAAATGCCCTACGAAACGATCGATATATTGCTATTTAAAAGCATAGTAAAATTTTGTCGTTCATCAACTTTCCGCTGTTACATACACATAATTTGGGAGTGAATCTGTGCTGCTATAAACGAAATATTGTTTGCTTTTCATTTATTTCACTAACAATGGCTATATAACCCTTGAACAGTGATACATTAATAACAAATTTCTATTTAATAGATTACAAATCCATCAATTTCGTACGCACTACACCACCTGACGCAGATTCAAGGTTTCTGTAGCAAAATTCAACATAAAACATCACAATTATAAGAGCTAAATTAATTTCACTTTTTCAATATATAACTCGTTATTTATATAATCGCTAAATGTAGTGAAAAAATAATGGAATTAAGAAGTTTCACTTCAACAACATAATTTCATATAACATTGTAAACAGACTTTATTTTAACTTCACACAAAGCTGATGATAAGCAAGAATAAAGCCGATAATCAAACGCACTTGCCTAGTAAATACCAATTCATTCGTTGCTTCAAGGTTCCCTTGTTATATGATACGGAAAAATAGACGTGGAGGGTGAATTTCTTTTATTTGCGTATACAACAATAAAAGCAAAATCGGTTCATACAATTAGTTAGAACATCACAACGCATATAAAATTAATGTTTTTCTTTTCACATAGTTCTCCCGGATACGACAGGCGTGGATTTGGACCAACAGCTGTCAGGCTTGGTGGGTTCGTCGCCGTCGCATCACAGCAGCCTCCTACCCCGGTACAACAACAACGCGGATTACCTGTCGTCCGGGCCTCGCTCACTGAGCGATAACAGCTCGCAGCCTGAATCCCCTGTACAGGACGACCTGCTCACTTCAAACACTTCAACAAACATCGGTCACAATCACTCGAACAGCTCAAACTTTCCCTCGCTAATGGGATCTCAGAACGCGTCGTACGGCGGCAGTAATTGCAACAATTCGCTTTACCCCGTTCTACCAGCAAGCCTGTTATACAGCCAGTTGTACACGGCCGCGAACCAGACACACAACTTTCATCCACTTCATTCGAACTCAATACACTCGACTCAGAATCATCACAACGAGTTGCAAACGATGATGGATCAAATATCGTCGACAACGAACAACCACAGGCAGCATTCGAACGGGCAGGAGTTGTTGTTGAGTGGAGGGAATTCTTGCGCAGCGGCAGCGGCGAGGGGAGAAGACGGCAGGGTAAATAATATTGGACAGCGCGGTAATCCACAGCCCGACAGTAACACAGTTTGGCGACCTTACTAAGATAGATGCGATGCTTCTTTCTTAATATTTTACTATGAACAAAGTGTTAAATATAGGCACAAATCGAAACTTCAACTTATTAAGAGTCACTTTCTTGGTAAATAATAGGGCTGTAACAAGCACAAAAGATTTCAGCTATAGCCATAGTCACATAAACGTTAACACTCCGTCAATATCTGCAATTGCATTAAAAGTAGAATTATTAAACGTACAAATTCAAGTGACGGAATAGTGTTCCAGGCCAAGTTTTTTTTTTTAATTCCACTCATCCATTCAATAAAATTTCAAATAGGGTAGGCTGTCTACGGTTGAACCAATTAGATTATTGTATGTATACACTAGATATATACACACACTGTATACATACAGATATAATATACTGGCGCTAATTCGCTGTTTATTTATTCGTTCGATCGCACCAAATCGATATCATGTTTAAAAGTTAACAAAACGAAAAACTGTTTGTGACTTAACTGCCGTATTTATTTCATTGGGTTTTAGTATATAGCCTCAAAAACTAGTAAAGTATATTTGATATGATGTAATGTCATTAAAATGGCTGCATCCTGTATTCAAAAAATAAAGGGAACTGGGACATCGCATATTTTCATTTATCTGTACTAGGTTAATAATGAAACACTCCGGTCCTGTGGGTGTCATATTGTAATTAATCATAAAAAAATATATTTGTATGCTTACAGAACATTAATTTAGTGACTGGAAATAATTGTTTAGTCAATAGGTTGCAGTTTCGATGTTCAAATCCACTGAAGAAAGAAGTTGTTAGCGTAGTTATACAAGTAATGTTACAACGAAATAGAATTCGACAAATGAGAGGTGTAAATTACGAATTAAGGATAAAATTCGATTACCGATTACAACATGTTTATAGTTTTGTAAATAATTATCGCTCCCGTCCGAAATTATACGACTGGTGACATGAAAATCATTATCATAAGTGCTATAAATACATTTAATATTTCTACGTTGTTAATTTATATTGAAAATCAAGGTCTGTTTATATGTTTTCTGGTTTTATAATAAAGTCAGTTAAATATGAGAATATCTGTATTAGAATAATTATTTCTTCTATACCTATAACTAAATCCAATATCAATTCTTTAATGCTTTAATCTTTATATTTTTATGTCAAAGAAACAAAGAAAAAAGGTTGAAACTTCGAAGCGAGATTATTTGGAACACAACTGAAGCTTTATTTCTTTTAGTATCAAAAACTATATGGTTGGAACAAAAATATTGTACCTATTCTGCAATGGAAATAAGCATATCATACGCATAGGCATATATTAATTTATATCTATAAGATACAATAGATAATACCTTGATTACAAAATTGAAAAAACGAAAATATCCAAAATTTCACAAATTGGTGCATTGATACGTTAATTACAATTAACAATCAATACAATTACAATTTATCAATTACAATTGATAAGGTATTGATTATATTTTAATTTGTTTTATATATGTGAAAAATGTAAATAATAATTGTGAATATAATTTGTTGTAAAAATGCATCTTGTAAAGTGCAATAGATGTGCAATTATAAAGTTGAGTAGGTGTATACAGAATTAAATTGTAAGTATAATTATCTGTTGATTAAAATGTCCGGTTGTATTATAGATTACTGTTTTATTTTCGTTAAACTTTTATATTTTTTACTATACTTTTTCTATAGTTAACCTATAAATATGAATACCTTTTTGTTAAATTAAAAATGATATAATAGTTTTTAATAAAATAAACACATCAGTATTGACTCGATAACCTATTTACTTTCGATTTAACGCTGTAAAAATAATTATTAAATTTATTTGTGGTTTCATTTCTAATTCCATAAATGCCTGCGGTCGTTTTGTATGTAAAACGAGATTAACGTCCACCAAATGAGCTAAATATTGTACATGAAAGCTAGTTGTTACAAGAACATGCCTGAAAAACCGAATATAATTATTTATAAGTCATATATTCTATGTAGCCATGAAAAAATTCGTTACGTTATTACACAAAATAGACAGTTGAGAGTACTTTAACTAAGAAAAAGATTAGAAAATTCTTTAAGTAACGAAAACAATTTGTTCTTTAAATAAATGTAAAATGTTTATTTATATCCTGAGTATCGTATATTTATATCCTGATTTGTTAAGGTTAACATGAGATGGGTCGATTTTTTGGAGGTCAATGTACCTTTAATAATCATTATAACATTGTATCTTTGAAGATAAAACCTTTTGGGCAATTTGGTATACGTTTAAACTGCCGACTGCTCCTTGAATTAGAAATTCTGAGCACAGGTTTTGCTTCAGTAAACTATTAGTTATGTGCAATATTCTTACAATTACAAATTATATTTAAGTACTTATTTACACAGTTATGTTTTATGTGTTTGATATAATAATAAACCTGATTTTTGTAATTATTTTGTTTTCCGCTCATCATTTTAATGATGCTCGTTTATATTAGCGGAATTAACTGGATTAAATAAAATTTACAAATAATTTTCTGTTGTTTTACCTTTTTCACTGTGCCTACAAAACCTTACAAAATATTCCTAACCTAGTAGAGGATAATACGAATAGATACGTTAGAATCAATAGAAACACTAAATAGAAACAAAAATAGAACAATAGATATCATTGCTCTATTTATAATAATTCATTGTCAGTTAGATATTTATGGTTTATATTTGACTAATTGCTTTTTAATCTACAAACGTTTAACACTTTTTAAATATCTTCTTTAATAAAATCTTTACGGCAAATAAGAGCTAATATCATGATTACGGATAATATTCTCCATAATCCGTAATCGGTTATTTATTATACTGGCTCGTCAAAATAACTGAGCACATGGATATTGCAACTAAAGCACACTGCAGTACAAAAATAGCGTTGAGTGTCAAGAGTTCGGAATTCTTTGTCAATTGTCGTCTTTTTGCCGGCCTCTATAACCACCAAAGGCCTTTAGATATATGGATAACTAGATATACATATCGAGGGGTGAAAGGCTATTTGGATTAGGCGACATTTCTTGGTGATATAGTAATATATATTTTTAGAATCGGTAAAAAAATGCTGATTCCGAATATAATAGCCTTTCACCCTTAGATATATATGTCCATCTCGAAACGTGACAGGCTTAAGCGAGTCACTGTAGTGCACTTTGTATCCATGTACTGTATTCGCGATTAAGAAATGGGAACTCTACCATCTCACTGCTGTACGTTTAGTATCACATAGTCGTTCCATTTATGGTTTAAAGCAATAGCTTACATATGCAAGCAGAATCGCTTGGACTAAATCTTAGGCTGAGATTTATAGACGCAATTTCGACTCTGCTTAGCAAAGTCCTCAAAAAATTAATTCATTTTAGCAAAAGCTGTATTAATAATAGGAACTTGAGTATAGCCAGAGTATTCGCAGAGCCAAGTCCATGTTAACAAAATCGGAGACATACCAACTCCTTTAACAGTAATTGAGTAATATAAATTGTAATGTCTTAGTGCAAAAAATGTAATTAAAATAATAATAAAAATTAATAATAATATTATTAATTTATTTATATTAATTAATTTATTATTGTAATGTGTTGCATGTAAAATGTAATTGTTGTTGTTTGTTGTGTGCCGTGGTGGCTGCCGGCAGAATAGAATAGCACCTCCCTCTTCTTGCTGATGTGTCGTAAAAGGCGACTAAGGTATCTCTTTAACACCGCAATTCAACCAGGTGTTCAGAGAAGGAAAACTCGACCAAACCTGCATCCTACTCCCTCCCGATCGTACTGGTTCTCCTTTCCATCGGGCCTGAGGGAGCTCGGACGAGAGAGTGCTTTTCTGGCTGCGCGTCCAGTTATGCACTTAAATATCTCATGCGCAATTGACTGTTTCCGAAAACTGGACCTCGATTTTCTTAATCGGTGTTGAAACAGTCGCCGTGGCCGAAACCGGCTAGGACATCATCATCAATGTCTTAGTACAGTCTAAGCAAACTTAAAGTTACGTCTACAAATCTAAGCCTTACAGACTTTCTTGATGTGTGTTTTTATTGAATGTTCAAGTATAACAAGGAATACTTTTTATACTTCTATACCATGTACGCCACAAGTGAACATATAGGGGAATCCTCTTTATACCACATGATACTGCAGCACCAGGTCAAAGTTATCACGTTTATATAATATAATTAGTCACAGAGAGGTGGGTAACTAATTTTGAATCAATTACTTAAGTAGTGGTTATTCGCATCTCTTCAACGACTACAATAGAACTGACAATTTGCAAACCACCGAACAAATTTTAAGAATATTCTCGAAACGGTCTAACCTTTCAATTAAATAAATCGAAATAGATTCATCGGTTTGAGTGCAACGATATCACTGACACACATCCATAAAATTTATATTTTTTTTTTACACTGGCTCGACATAGTGACTGCAGAGTACCTGATGGTAAGTACAGTGTAGTCCAATAACGAAAGCGACTATCAAAGGATGAAAATCCATTGATAGTCTACATCGTCATGTCGGCGCTCGTATACCACGATTGAAGGTCTCTAGGTATATGAGCTACTGGATATACACAAGCTGGTTGCGAAACGCGACAAGCCGAAACTGGCCACTATGACGGGCTTTACACCCATGTACTGTGGTCCCGATCCAGACGGGCACCGACACCCTACCACCTCGCTGCTGCTCGTTTAGCACCACCCAGGAGTTACGTGTAGGGATACTAGGGTAAAGCCTACGGACGCGAGCAACTTTGACTCCCAAAATAATAATAATATCCCTCTTTTTGCTTAAGAACTTAAAAGTGAATTTAGAATGTAGTAAATTGTTTATTAAATGTAACAGACATCAAAATTGTACTAATGAGAACGACGTTTTCCGATCTAAATACACGTGAACGATAATTAACCAGAGATATAGATATTCTGCGTTTGCAAATGCATATTTAATGTATAGTGATTGATACGGGAGCTGATATTTCGGCAACAGCAAACGAAACTGAAATAAATAATGCACCCTCATTAATTTTCACCAATACGATACTACGCGCCGACGACTACTGCGGTGTAATGTGACAGTCAAGTACATTGTTTTCCGGACAAAGAATTATTCCGGTATATTTTTGACTTAGGGCGGCTTGCACTAACGAATTAATCTAGTCTAAGCTTGTATAAAATGGTTATTAATTGAATTGGTTTGATTCCATCTTAATGATAATTTCAGTTTAAGAGTTGTTAAAACTAGATTTTGATTAAGTGCAAGACAATAAGTACCGATCAGCGCTAAATAGCATTTTATATAACTCTAAACTAGATTTAATTTGTCAGTGCAAGCCCCCCTTATGCTAAAATATATCTTATCTAACTCAAAAGTATTCCCGATTGATAACAAAAAGCAACAGACAAAGAGAAACTACAGGATTCATTCTGTAAATGGCCTTAACACGATTTTTATTTGCTATTTATAATCATATATTATCCTAAAAAGTGTTACAAAGTAACAAACAATGCGTTAATGATAGTTTGAGGAATTTAAGAAGCAACTGTGTACAAAAGATTCGTTTATTCTTTACATTACAATTAAACATTAGAGAGGAATTTGCACTATTTATTAGATTTGAGAAACTTTAGAGCAATGAAAAAAGTTTCATATTATTATATACGTAATTATAAGCATTAAAACAATCCTAAATACATTCCTAATGATATGTTGCCAAGAATGTTTTCCTAAAACAAAAGTATGATATCAAATTGCATATTTTTTTTATTAATTATTGCAAATATGTTTCCTATTTTATAAAAAACTAGCTGACTCGGCAAACGTTGTTCTGCCATATAAATTATAGCAGACCAGCCACGCTTTGCTGTGACTGCTTTTTGAATAATTACTCAATCCAGTCAACGGATAGCGCCATCTTTTAGAATCGGTTGGAGCTAACTGTAAATTATGACTGCTAAATAATAAACAAATAATTTGCAATAAAATAATATTGCGACTATGAATTGAGATGAAAACTATCCTATCTTTTAAATTAGATTAAACTTCACGTGGTGTGTAAATTTCATTAAAATCGGTTTAGTAGTTTAGGAATCCATCGCGGACAAACATCGTGACAAGAGATTTATATATATTAAGATTTTAAACAAAGTTCTAGCCAATTAACTCTCAATTAAAAATCATTGTCACCATTCCAGCAGCGATAATGTATGCGAGTCCACCCATGGCAATAGCATACTGCGAAAAATCGATGCCAGACTACTTTGAAAGACTATAATGTGATTTTAAATGGCAAGTAATTAATGAGGATTAGTGATGTGCGAGTTAGCGAAGACTGTGGATAACATTGGAGGCGAAGACTGCATTATAATTCAACGATACTTTTCTTCTTTCTAGTAAACTTCTGACGAAGACGTCATGATTATGGATTGTTTAATGGATTGGTTTGGCTTTTGGAAGATGTCTCTCTGTATGTGGCACTGCGTGTACATATCTATCTATATACTTATAACTAAAAAGATTTGTTCTACCTACCATATCGTCAAGCTAGAAACATGAAATTTTTACATACGGTTTTTTTTAACGTAAGCACCCACTAAGGGCAGATTTTTTTATATTCTACCCCTAAGTAGCTGAAATAAGCGTAGATAATCCGTCAATTTCGAAGGAAGCTTTATGAAAACTGTTAAGGATTTCGCTATACGGTAATCAAAAAATATGTTCCGTATTCATATAAGTGTGCGGACAACTTCCATTCTGCTCTGGCAACACCGTACGGGTTGGCAATTGAGTTTTACAGCCGCTCGACCCGTCCGCCGAGTAACGACAAAAAACCATTCAAATATTCATAAAAACCAAATAATCCGATTCCAAAGAGTTCAAGTGTGCTAGGAAGATTCTTAAAGACACCAGTTTCCTGGAGGAGAAGTAGGGGCCCCTGAAGAGTTGGCGAACTGGTGGTCGCTATAATTGAAACTCTTTAGGCAGCCTATGCTACTGTTATGGAGCTATCGAAGTACCGTACAAAATATATCACGACGTTTTTGGAAAACAATTCACAACGTTATCATTTCTCCATGGATAACCCCGGGATACTCCTGCTAGTATCTTATAAAAGCTCATATCCTATAAATGATATGAGCCAAAGGAAGGAGGGATATAAACAACAATATTAAGTTGTAAGTAAACAATTTTGTACTACAAAATTAATATGCAGGGTATCGGTTCAATTCGCAATTAATTAAAACAATCAATAATTTTGCGCTCCGCTGAGTGAAAACTACATAAACTGTATGAGCCTGATAATAGAATATTAAATCGTTACACATTAATATTATAGCAAAATAATAGTTAACTATCTCTCTTTAAATTTTATTAGATTTTACTTCGTTATTAGTAAAATAGAACACTTTTTTTACTGAGTCAATACGAGTGAGAACAAAAACTATAAGACATACAATATTACGATCTTTGGAAGCTCTACTAGATCTTTTTGAATGAAAATTTTTCGTGATGCGTGAACTTTCTACGAAACTTTATAAACACCGTGTTTTTTTTTACGAATATGAGTTTAATTTCATGAGAGGATCATTATGCTTAGTGGCCTGTAAAAAACTGGTCTACTGGAGTTGCTGAAATTCAATAAAAACTTTATACACACATTTTCAATGTTAATCTTTTCCTATTAAGTATCAATTTGGTTCTATAATTTTCATAAATATCACTTACTGTGAAAACCAAATAATACCTATAAGAATTGATTGGTATTTGATCTTAATTACTTTTTTGACGGTTATTATGAAAACCAGAGACTCTTTTTATATATTTTGTCGGTTAAATTTATCCTAATTGAAATCGTTAAATAATAGAATTATCAATTATTTGTGTAAATTTCTGTATTTTCAATATTCAAAGAATTTTTCCTTCAGGTAATCATGGCGCTGGAGTATTCTATATACTTTACATAGCTAACTATGTACAATAGTTCCCTCATTTGCTTACATACGGCAGAGTCAAGCCTGATTAATGCGTACAACTGTGCAAACTTTGGTGAACCGTCGTACGCTGTTTGATTAGTACCTATCGGTTAATATCTTTGCTCCTAAGATTATAACGATAGGCATTGTTTTCTTTTAATGTATTAATACATAGATTTTTGGTGGAAAGCCCGTACTGGGTCTTGACCACAGTACATAAGATCAAAGACCGTCATAGTGACTCGCTTTGGCCTGTCACGTTTCGGGATCAACTTGAGCATATCCAGTAACTCATGTACCTAGAGACCTTCAGTCGTGTTATATGCCGACGTGACGACTATCAATGAATTTTCATCCTTTGATGGTCGCTTTCGTTTCTTGAATTACGCTTGTATATACCATCAAGTGCACTGTAGTCACTATGTTGAGCCAGTGTAAAAAAGGACATAAATACAGTTACATTATAATAACACAATTATTCATTTCGGTTTTAACAAATGTCGTTATTGAGTTCGACGATTTGTAGCACTGCGAAGGCAAAATAGACTTAATGACATCAAATATGAATATGACTCTAGGCACGTATCATGTATGATATGGGCATATTTTATTACAAGTTAATATAATAAATTGTATTTATTATCTCATAACCATATACGACGATTCCTGACAAACTATACTCCAGGTAAAATAGCTCCCATTATGTATAAACTGTTTAATTATAATGAAACATTCTACCAAAATTTACACAGTATTTTCAGCTCGATGCGGTACATCTAACATAGAAAATTTATTAAAAATATAGTTTGTAGCGTGCATTCTGCCGGCCCACCTTCGCGGACGCCGTAATGGTTGTATGGATCGCTTGCGCACCGGCCGCGGTGGATGACAGGAGGGAGAATTCGTGGGACGTTTTGTAATTGAACGCTCGTTGCAATCGTAGCTTGATTATTATTCTATTTTTATGTACTTTTATGGCAAACTCTTAAGTTTTTGGACAATAAACGTATCTGTGATGGACTTTTTGTGTTTTTAAAGTCTTTGAAGATTATAAGTTTCCTTGTAATTTTTTTAACATCTGCAAATAAATCTAACACTGTGCTCTCTTAATATGTTGGTGCAATTTTAATATATTGCAACAACGGAATTAACAATTAAATAGTGGTATTTGATTAAGCTTTGTTTCATTAAAACACAACACAAATAAATACCAACATCCCCAAAATATATCACTATCATAAAAATAGTTATTCCAAAACTATAACTGATGAATGATGGAAATAATTCCTAGGCGTCATCATTTCGCACGGAAACGTCTGAAGGCTCAATCAATCTGACATAATTAAGCTATAAGCAGATGGATTTAAATGAATCCGGCCCAAATGACGTCGGGGGCTTATCATTTGCGTCATTTTCAGAACGCGCTCGGTGCGTGCATTTAGCTGCCATCGTATAATGCAGGGCGCGGCGCGGACATTCTATTAATTACATACATCGCTTAATTATTGATTTTTAGCATTAAACACGAGAGCATTTTGCGCTGAGCTTCGGCCTTATTTGCATCAGCGTCAGATGGCTATTTTATCGATATGTTAAATAATCTCTCTCGTGTAGCTAATTAATTAACCAAAAATGTTAGTAATCCTTTAAATTTTAATATATACACATACGCGTGCTTATAGAAAGACACTAACAAAATACAATGTACATATCAGAATTTAGAACAGAGTTGTAATTAAGAACATGTGATCACACTTTCAGAGTGCAAAAAATACAACCCCTTGACTGATATATTTGTACTCTGAACAAAAAAATATATTTTCTTCGACACTTATTTAGTCCCTCAGCCGTTATACATATAATTATTATATGATATGTTGTAAAAAAATGATAAGTACTATCACGCTTTGTGTCTTCTGAGTGTGTAGAAATACATATATCCACCACCGCCATCTTTATCCACCTTGCGCTGCTTAATCCAATGGGACAAGCAACCCTAGCGGATATATTTTCTCAGAGCACTGCACAAACAATTAGTAGAAAATTGTACGATTTTTAAATTAAAATGTGTACTCTAAGGAGCTTGTGTGACCGATGTTGTGAAGCTCTTCCTTACTTCAATGAAACAGTTGTAATCAATTTATTTTCTATATTTTGCAATATTATTCGTACAATTACATAATGTTTCTCCTTTATTTTTATATTAATTTAAATACAACATTTCTTTTCAAAAGCTCAAGACACAATCTCCAGAATAATCAAAAATCCCTTTCCATTTTCAAATTCAAACGATCTTCCTTTTTTTCTAATTCTTTCTAACAAAATATTATTTTTTACTAAACGGCCAACATCATATTTATGACATAGATATGTAACCTAATTTTATGAACTCCTTACACACAATCACTACAGTACTAATTTTATACAAAGAAGTTCGCATTGTTTTGTTCAGCGAAAAAAAAAATTGGTGCTTTTCTTAGAAATCCAAACACATAAACGTCTGAAGATCGGCAAGTGGCACGCCGCTTATCACTCCAAGCTATAAAAGCCCGATGGCACAGATTTAAGACAGTAAATTGTTCGGAATGACGATCTAAATATAACAAAGAATGCAAACAAAATTGGAATTCGGTTCCTAATAGTTGATGTGATGAATTATTCTTTAGTTTCTTTAGGTTACAGTCTACGTATTTAATATAACGTTAAGATATATAGATAGTATATTTTTAGATAAAATAAATGTCTTCAATTTCTGGCTATAAAATATTAATAATACTGTTTTAAATATCACCAATTTTACATATACTGTCATGCTATATTCCTTTCGAAGTGACCAGAGATACAGAGATATATTAGTAGTAGTGTCCTATTGCGCTGATATATCATGCCCGATGCGACCAGTAGCGCAACTAATCGACCAGATCAGGACACAGGTTGGATATAATTAAGATAGTTTTAGATTTTATTAAAATTGGTCCCAAGGTCACTTTGAGTATGTCTCGCTATTTCTTATAAGTTTCTAATTAGACCATGAAAGGTCACTTGAAAATTTCACTTTTATTGCTACAAATCTTCAATTATTTTTTAATATTTACTTTAAAAATATTCGTTATAAAGACATATATCGTACCAACATTCCAGACATATAGTATTACTAACACATTGATGCAGAACATAGAAAGACAAATTTAAGAAGTTGTTAATAAAAAAATGCTGTCAAAAGCAATATATATATATATATATATATATATATATATATATTAATAATGATTGCACCTACTCATTAGTTTTTTAAACTATCTCGGCAAAGTAACAATAATGCAACAGCGAAGTCCAAAAACCGACCGCATCTATCGAGAAACAAAAGTCTGCTCATTGATAGGCACCATGATAATACTGGCATGCTCAAAAGTATCTACGGCCCTCTTTCATAGAATCTAATATCATAGGATAATGATAGAATATTTGCTACTTTCAAACCACCTTGTATCTCAAAGAAATAAACTACGTTTATCATTGAATATCCGCTAAAGTAAGAGTTAGACATCCGTCGGATAAGGATCGTGTGGAGCGGGCGTAATTTGAAACCGCACCGCGCCTCCCTTGCTGAAATTAAGTGTGAGTCGGTCGGTACGTGACGCCGGTAAATGCACCGTCTGCCATGTGTGCCTTAATTGTGAAGCTCCATTTGTATTGTCACGGGCAGTACCTTACTACGCTTGCCAGTAGCGTGCATCCCATACAAGCATTAAAACCATTACCTTGTTATACTTGAACCTTTTTTTAATGTATTGACTTAAAATCTGGTAATTACAACATTCTGAGTCTCAGAATCCATATTCGACTAAAGAAGTCAATATATTAACCGCCTAAATATAATTAGATAATGTTTTTTTATGTTTCTACAATTCTGCAAACTGCATTCGCTTGAACGCTTTGCACCATATAATTAAAAAATTCTCATAAAACACAACTTTGCAAATAGCATTCAATACGCAACGGCGTTTACGACTTACATACATTTCTGGTTTGACTAAAACGTCAGAGTTGTTCGAACAAAAAATAAATGGCGATCAATAGGATTCTCCATCTCTTAAGTAAAAGGCTATTAAAACAAAAATTTATTTAAATAAAGTTGGCCCTTTTAGATCTTATTATTGACATAATTACTTAAAATTTGAGTATGACTTAGACTAGAGGTGCTCAAACTTGAACTGTTGACTATCTACCTAAAGATTACAAGAGATCGACTCTGTAGATGGGAAGACGCCGCAGCTATGTGTGATACAGAATTGTTGTGTAACAGTAGGGCTTACCATAACGTAGGTAGGTTGACAGAGCGACGGGGCTATGGCAAATTGATTACAGGACCCAGTATGATACCCATATGAATCGCAGTCATCAAATAAAATTTTTGAATAGATCGGTATCGGCCAATATTTCCCGAGATCGACTCAAAGATATCGACAGTTTGAGGACCTCTGGTTTAGACAAACGGTAAATCTTCCTTCTTACAAAAATTAACTTATTTCTTATTTAAATATTTTAGTTGTATTTCAAATGCTAGTTTATTTCTTATATTAGCAATAAGATATCCGTCTTCTAATTAGGTCAATTATGTAAAGGAGTGCTTCTTGCCCATAAGGCCCGAAAAAGTGCTTTAATTTGTGCTAAATGTAGTTTCAATTGTGAAAGTTATATATAAATAAAAAACATAGGTACGTCGATAGAGATACAATTTTAGCAATGTATATACTGCAGTCAGCAGTGTTGCAGCACAAAGGCGAAATCTTCATTGAAATCTTTGTCTAATCTGAGTTCGCACAATAAAACGGCTCCTCCATTCTACACATGAGACGACTTTTGTCTAACACTAATTGCCGATGTAGAGTACTCGTGTCGCCATTGAATTGAATCTTTCTACTCGAGCATTCGTAATTACAGCTTTCATAGGGACCCTTTTAATTATACCGCTTTGTTATTTCGTCTGTGTGAACACGCTAATTATTATTAGTATAAACGAATATGTTCCTATAATATATATGTGAATTTAAACTGCATGCTGTTTGTAGAATTTCAGATTTCAATTCCTATTTTAATAAGTGACAATGAAGGAAAACGAATCTGAAATATAATACAGAAAAATAAAAGTATTATTGTCTACTACATAATAATAGCTTCGTATTTGATCGAATGTTAGTATAAAAATAATATATATTCGACTAAAGAAGTCAATATATTAACCGCCTAAATATAATTAGATAATGTTTTTTTATGTTTCTACAATTCTGCAAACTGCATTCGCTTGAACGCTTTGCACCATATAATTAAAAAATTCTCATAAAACACAACTTTGCAAATAGCATTCAATACGCAACGGCGTTTACGACTTACATACATTTCTGGTTTGACTAAAACGTCAGAGTTGTTCGAACAAAAAATAAATGGCGATCAATAGGATTCTCCATCTCTTAAGTAAAAGGCTATTAAAACAAAAATTTATTTAAATAAAGTTGGCCCTTTTAGATCTTATTATTGACATAATTACTTAAAATTTGAGTATGACTTAGACTAGAGGTGCTCAAACTTGAACTGTTGACTATCTACCTAAAGATTACAAGAGATCGACTCTGTAGATGGGAAGACGCAGCAGCTATGTGTGATACAGAATTGTTGTGTAACAGTAGGGCTTACCATAACGTAGGTAGGTTGACAGAGCGACGGGGCTATGGCAAATTGATTACAGGACCCAGTATGATACCCATATGAATCGCAGTCATCAAATAAAATTTTTGAATAGATCGGTATCGGCCAATATTTCCCGAGATCGACTCAAAGATATCGACAGTTTGAGGACCTCTGGTTTAGACAAACGGTAAATCTTCCTTCTTACAAAAATTAACTTATTTCTTATTTAAATATTTTAGTTGTATTTCAAATGCTAGTTTATTTCTTATATTAGCAATAAGATATCCGTCTTCTAATTAGGTCAATTATGTAAAGGAGTGCTTCTTGCCCATAAGGCCCGAAAAAGTGCTTTAATTTGTGCTAAATGTAGTTTCAATTGTGAAAGTTATATATAAATAAAAAACATAGGTACGTCGATAGAGATACAATTTTAGCAATGTATATACTGCAGTCAGCAGTGTTGCAGCACAAAGGCGAAATCTTCATTGAAATCTTTGTCTAATCTGAGTTCGCACAATAAAACGGCTCCTCCATTCTACACATGAGACGACTTTTGTCTAACACTAATTGCCGATGTAGAGTACTCGTGTCGCCATTGAATTGAATCTTTCTACTCGAGCATTCGTAATTACAGCTTTCATAGGGACCCTTTTAATTATACCGCTTTGTTATTTCGTCTGTGTGAACACGCTAATTATTATTAGTATAAACGAATATGTTCCTATAATATATATGTGAATTTAAACTGCATGCTGTTTGTAGAATTTCAGATTTCAATTCCTATTTTAATAAGTGACAATGAAGGAAAACGAATCTGAAATATAATACAGAAAAATAAAAGTATTATTGTCTACTACATAATAATAGCTTCGTATTTGATCGAATGTTAGTATAAAAATAATATATCGATATGCTATACCACTTTGAGGTTGAACAGAGACACATTTCTGGCTGTATCCGCTAAATATCAGTTGGCGGCTTTGGACTCGATTGATCGTAGAGCTCGTAGACTTGTTGGCGACGACTCATTGTCAAAAATTAAAATGCAAAGCATCGAGCATCGACGTAGAGTTGCCTGCCTCGCGGTCTTTTACCGGTTGCACGGTGGAGAGTGTTCTCAGGAACTACATTCTTTGATTGCACCAGCCCCATTCCACTACAAAACCACAAGACATCGTGTCGGATCCCATCCGTATGTGGTGGATGTTCCTTATATCCGCACGAGAAGATTCGCTTCTACATTCATCATGCGAACAGCTAAGGAGTCGAATATGCTACCAGCGGCCATATTTCCGCGATCTTATGACCTGGGAGTCTTTAAAAGAAGAGTGAATAGGCATTTGATAGGCGGACAAGGTTCATCATCGGACTCATCTTCACCTTCCACAAGGTGTGATTGAGGTCAAGCGTTCGCCTATAAGTTATAAAAAAAATTATGTATCCACTTTGCATCTATATCGAAGCTGAGTCGAGTTTTGGGAGTCGAAGCTGCTCGCGTCCGTAGGCTTTACCCTAGTATCCCTACACGTAACTCCTGGGTGGTGCTAAACGAGCAGCAGCGAGGTGGTAGGGCGTCGGTGCCCGTCTGGATCGCGACCACAGTACATGGGTGTAAAGCCCGTCATAGTGGCCAGTTTCGGCTTGTCGCGTTTCGGGATCAGCTTATGTATATCCAGTAGCTCATATACCTAGAGACCTTCAGTCGTGGTATATGTGGGCCGACATGACGATGTAGACTATCAATGGATTTTCATCCTTTGATAGTCGCTTTCGTTTTTGGACTACACTGTACTTACCATCAGGTACTCTGTAGTCACTATGTCGAGCCAGTGTATATAAAAAAAAAATATGTCGTGCACAACGTGACCAGTAACGTAGCTAACCGCCGTTCTCAGTTTATTTTTTATGCGGGTTTCCTCACGATGGTATCCTCCACCAGTGAGCATGCTGTACCTAAATCCATACTTAATAATAACGAAAATAAAATTAAAGCTTTATAAATTCTTATCAAGACATTTTTAAGAAGAATTTCATAAAACCCGAAATAGGTATTGTTCCGACTTGTTTTAATCCTTTGCATCCATTCCCCTCACTAACTATCGATACGTGCAAGCGTATGCCGCGCGCATCACTAGCGCCGGCGCATTCTATTAAAAACGTTCCAACGAACTGTCAGCCGATAAAGCGTGGTGTGGTGGAACGCGGTAACGCAAGCCTCATCACCACCAAATCCCAGCAAGTATCTTATCCTTCAATTCAAGTCCGTCAACACCCTGCCCAAAAGAAATCAAATTAAAGTAAAAACTTAGTTCAATATACAACAGGTAGGTATATATTAGGTCCTTACATATGAAATTGGCGTTTTTCGTACTGGCCACTTTAATCACAAATTTCTCCTCTTTGGTAAGGAATTCCAAATTCAAATTTGTACAGCTATAGACTCATGTATTTGTGCTTCGATGATCGTCATTCATTTGTTTTTTTCTTCTGTTTTTTTCTGTTTGCGTCACTCATTTTACAAAATGGAAAACTTAAAATATAGCATTATTTACGAGTACGAGTTCCGCCGTGGCACTAGTGCTGCGGAAACAACTCGAAGGGTGAATGATGTGTATGGCGGTCGTGTTGCAAAAGAAAACACAGTTCGTTTTTGGTTCCAACGTTTTCGTTCTGGAAATTTCGACCTGCAGAACAAGCCCCGTGGACGGCCTGAGACTCAAGTTGATAATGAAGAGTTGAAGGCTATTGTGGAAGCGGATCCATCGCAAACCACGTCCGAGTTAGCTGCAGGCTGCGATGTTAGTGATAAAACTGTTTTAATTCACTTGAAGCAAATTGGGAAGATTAAAAAGCTTGAAAGGTGGGTACCTCACGAATTGACTGAAGCAAACCGGCAAACGCGCGTCGACTGCTGCGTTACATTACTAAACCGGCACAATAATGAAGGTATTTTAAACCGAATCATTACCTGTGATGAAAAATGGGTTCTTTACGATAATCGGAAGCGCTCAGCGCAATGGTTGGATCCTGGCCAGCCAGCCAAATCCTGCCCCAAGCGAAAATTAACCCCAAAAAAGTTACTTGTAAGCGTTTGGTGGACTAGTGCCGGTATTGTTCATTACAGTTTTCTCAAATCTGGCCAGACTATTACGGCTGATGTCTATTGTCAGCAATTGCAAACCATGATGGAAAAGCTAGCGGCTAAACAACCTAGGCTGGTCAATCGCTCCACGCCACTGCTGCTTCACGACAACGCTAGACCACACACTGCGCAACAGACGGCTACTAAATTAGAAGAGCTTCAATTGGAAAGTCTAAGACATCCTCCGTACTCCGTGGACCTTGCTCCAATAGATTACCATTTTTTTCGAAATTTGGATAACTTCTTGCAAGGGAAAAAATTCAACTCCGATGGGGCAGTCCAAATCGCCTTCAAAGATTTTATTGATTCCCATCCGACTGGTTTTTTTAGTAAAGGGATCAATGAACTACCTATGAGATGGCAAAAGTGCATAGAAAATAATGGTTCATACTTTGATTAATTAAATATATTATATTAAAAAATATTCGACTTTTTGTTCCTCCCATACAAAACGCCAATTTCATATGTAAGGACCTAATATATTGTTACCTACTTACAAGTCAAAATTTGAAGTATTCAATATTTAAAAATGACAACTTTAAAGAGAAAATAAAAGTCCGCTGAAATGTTTAACCATGTGAAATAATCAGCTACACAATGAAAACATAGGTAAAATATACCTGTACAATGTACATGTGTGATATATGAACGTAGTGGGGTAGTCATTATACCAGAGTAATGAGATAAAACTACTGGGTACGATCGGGCGTGACTGTGGGGGGAGTATAGCGGGGGTCTGGTAATTTTCTGGACTATTTATTTCTCGCTGGTCGCATTACGCGTTCCTATGTTTTATTGCTCTTATTTGGCATCATTAAAACGGTCGCACCAGCACTATCGTAGCATCCAATTGTTCAAATTCCTTTATACAAATTAAAATAGTTTCTAATTAGTCATCCATTTATAGGTTTTTATTCTTCCCGAAGTTATTCCGTCAGTGAAAAGTTGCCGTAATTAGTTAAATATTTGATTTATTTCCTAGATGCGGCGGCCTGGCAAAATACCTGGAAAGAAATAATATCTCACCTTGGTGAGTGATATTTCAGAAACGTCTAAATAAGTATTTTTTATTTCTTACTCAACAGAATTTTAACCCCTACTTTACTTACTTAGGGGTAATTAAAAACTACGTTCTTAGTTTATAGGGAATTCAATATTCAAATTTCATATTTCTAGCTTTAGTAGTTTAGGCTGTACGGTGATGCCAGTCCGGATAAGTGATTATATATATATGTATTATATATATATAAATTAGGTAGGTGGTATATACTAAAACGTAGATATACAAGAAAACCTAAAACATTACGTGTAATCATTCGGGTAAAAATGCCGTACCGTACTATTCTTCGTGTTATCTACTTTTGTAATAGAAATCCCACAGAGTCACGTCTAAACTATCTACTGTAAGCCTTGAAAAGACAGATAAAAGATATGGGCAGTAAAACCCGAACATGAGTAGAATCTAACACTAATATATTTACAAATAACTTAGCATAATTGTAAGAATTTCTTCTCGTATAAAAATCATCTGTTAACAGTAGAGGTTATAACGGTGAACACTGAAGGGTTGAAATCAAGGCGGGCGGTAATCAGCCGACGACCGCGTAATGGGCCCAAAGGGACCCGCCGCTTGAGAATGCTTCGTCTTCAGGGTTGACACTTTTCTAATAAGACAAACAGTTTCGGAGTTTAATTCTCTCTTGACTTCAAGTTTTCATAAAGTACAGATGTAAAATTTAAATTCATATATAGGCCCGTGGTACTACATCGCTTCTAGATTTATATCTTGATAAGTTGGCCACATACATACATATTATATAATATTTAGTTTAGGAATTATTTTGTTGTAATTTTGTATTTAAATAAAATTGAGAATAAGTAATTTAGTGTAATTGTTGTTATTAAAAGTATTATTTTGTCATAATGTCTACAAAATATTGTTTTTTGTTTGCTTTTATGAAAATAATCTAATTACATAAAAATAGCTTCAATCGATATCTATTGGTCGACCGCGCTCTATTTTTTACCTCATTCTACTCTTTTCTCCGAATGTGCCCAATACAAACAGACACTACATTTATGTTTCACTCCGACGCAGCCTTGAGTTTCTTGCGGCGTTTCCTCTCATGGTAGTCGCTTTTGAAACTCCGGAAGATCACCGTTTGGTTCATTTTTAACTGGCCGGCCACCCAAGTCCATACCCACAGGGGTGCCCTTGCTTAGCCACCTAACCCATACAATTCGCTGGCTGAGCGCATAATGCTTTCGCCCAACAAGCCCGGTTTAGTTGTGAATGCCTTACCCTGCCGAGCAATACGGCCACTCAGAAAAAAAAAACACATTTACGAAATAGTAGTAGAGCTTTCTGAACGAGGGTAGATCAATATTTATATTCTATAAACACCATCTACTGCTGTAAGGTGTATAGCGTGATGAAATATTATTATATTATATATTACAAAAGTTCTTTTATTACACTCCGCATAATCAACTATCTTAAAAAAAACTTTTTGATACACGTATAGTAAGGAATAGATTAATTTGAAATTAAATTATAAATGATTAAAATCGTGGAAAGTGACAGCCCTGTTGAACAGTAACTCTTAGTGGGGCTTAAGACAATGCCAATGTTTATTCTTTATCGCAGTCGTGGGAAATTTACGCGTAGGGTGGTGATAATGAAAATATTCTCATTCATAGTACCTCGTTTAGACGTCCGCTCACCGCTTTACGCAGTTTAATTAAAAGCGCCAACCCTATTTAATATTCATTGATATTTTTTGCTAGGATATACTTTTAACGTTGCCTCAAACTTAAATTTTGTCACAAGTGTCGTTGATACTTTTACAAACGTTAACTGACGTGTGCAAACACTCAAATCCGAAATAATTTCCTAAAGATGATACAGAAAACTCAATCAATGTGGGCATCTAATAAACAACTCATAACGTAAAAATTGCTCGTTTTACCGCTACGCCTATTGAATCATTGATGTCGATAATTACATTACTTTTTGGTTGGATTAATAATTTTTTTTTTGGTTATTCCACATGTTTACAGAAGTAATAAATTATACCTAAGCGGATGTACCATATGGTATAAAAGTAATAGTAGTATTGCTTATATTGATAGATGGGCAAAAAGTAATCAGATTAATAAAAACGATTACGATTACATTATACGTTTTTTACCATTAATATGACTGCATTTTGCTCATCTATATTTTAAACACTACAGAATCCCAGATTGCATACAAATTTATGATTTCTTAATGTTTTAAATGGATTTCATCATGATTACAGAGCAAGAAAATTAAAATTACGAGTACATTTTGTAATCGTTAATCATTAATCAGATTACATTTTGCCTATCACAATTTATAACATTGATTTTATTTACATTTCATTTAGGGCTCGTCATCAGCACATCCTTGTCCACTGATGGCCTGATGAAGGCCTATGCCCTTTTTTAAAATAGGTCACTTAGGTCCCACAAGGTCATAACCCCACGTTACCTGGAGGCGCCACACTATAGCTTCAGCTTGCTAATACGGAGAGCTATGTTGGCAACTTAGGGTTATCAACAACATAGTTTACATACATAGGTACATGTTTTCTGTCAACGGCTATTATAAAACCTACTTGAAGAGATTTAAAATTATTGACAGTGACATTTATGCTTGTGTCCTGAATCTGCCACAATCTTTAGATCTTCTCTGATTGTATTCTAATAGCCACAATCAGATCACATCATATAGTGTAAAACTCGCTCAGAAAGATATTAAAAGGAATGCTTATAATTAATTCCACTTTTAGTTGACTCACTGTGATAAACTCTTTTACACTTGTTTCTCGCATGGGGGCTAGCAGACGAATGACTGTCCAACTTTACACAAGCTCAAATCAAGACAAAGAAATAGTGTTGCCATATTAATAGTTAGCTATGATGTTAAAACAATGATTAGTGTTGCCATATTAGTAATAAACGTAACAATAGTATGATAATCCCCGTTTTGCAAACTATCAAATGCGTTGCTTCTTCAAACTGGATCTCTTCAACATACAGGATCTCTTTACTAAGGATGCAAGTATGTTGTTATTTAAAACCTACTGAAAATAAAATCTTCGAGAATCTCAAGAAGTTCAATAAAAGTGAAAACACAATTCAACAATCGGAAGTAGACACAGTTTATTTGATAAGACTATACATTAAGCGGTTTGTAATTTAGATTTAATATTTTATATGTACCTACTGTTGAATGTAAATTCGAATTTCGCGCCCTGAACTGTCAACAAGCACCGTTCTATTTAGTGTTTGAAAACTCTTTTATCCTATTCTCTGATTTTTGACAATTACGTTATATATCGTTACTATTTGTAAATACAAATAACCCAATCCTTGAAATAAAGCCATAAAACAAGAAAAAAAACACAAATAAAGTTTTCTCATAGTTAATTAATTGGAAGAGGCTTTTATTTCAACATGTACCCTTGAATTAATTTGCAAGGAATCTATAACTTAATATTAGTCATAATATAAATTATCAAAAAAAAATGTTTTATCCCTTTATTCAAATTTGAAACTAGTTTTACAATATTGACGTCACACTACGCTCCTAATGCGAATAATCCTTAAGGTCTATTAAACAGTAATAGTGTCTACAAAGGACACGGTGCTTAGTCATAATGTAACTGAACTAGAGGGGACAAAAACGAACGCCGAATACATTTTGCAGAATATTAAGTTAATTTGATTGCATTCATGTAAGAGAGGTAAGTTTGCAAAGTATAATGCGTTGGAAGCCTTCAATTCAAAGTGATTAAACTAAATTTTGCGGTAAACTAAGCTCCAGTGTTGAGTACCTACCTGTTTCTGTATGTACGTGGGTAGTTACCTACATACAGCACATATATCAGTAGCGTGTATTCCATAGAAGAATAATAAAGCATTATATTAAAGATATAAAATATTATATTATTAAAACTCTAAAACTTATCTGGTCACCACACGCCATACAACAACTCTTATATTTAGATTCTCATTTGGTCTCGTACTGAAGCGATGGACACCTGTTCTGATCATTGTATCAACCCTTGGCCTCGCAAATATTTGTAGTTCATTCACAGAATATTAATACTTAATAACACACATCTTCTCTCCAGTATATTTTTACTTAAGCCGCCGTCATTATGACTTTCCTTCACCCTTACATATCCTTCATATCACTTCATGTGCTTAACAACTTAAAATATAATTATTACGAATTATAAATTAATTCTTAATAGTGTTCACAATAATATTTAGTATTTAATCATTATTATTTATATTATATCCATCATATCTTATTAGTGATAGATATTTGCTGTTGGGCTTCTCTATTATTGTAACAATTATCTTGCTAATACGCCAGGTATTTGATAAATATGTTGAATTAAATAGGTTAAGCTCATTAGAGTCCATGAACTCTCGCTAGTGACTCCTGGTAGCTGTGCAGCACGCAACGACTGCACCCAGCCTATCCACGTCGATTCATGGGTAAAATCTGGTTGAGGGAGCTTCCACAATGATCTATCGCGCAAATTGTTGCGGTGATTCTCAGCTTAGTGCTAAAGTCTGCCTTCTTATTCATCATTTGTCGTGCTAATGGCGGCATAATCTATCAGACGATTCTAGCAAGGCAGCAAGGCATTGTGAACAGCCTAGGTTGCTGGTAAGGGTTAGTTATCAGTACCCAAAAAACTGCATCCTGCCTCTGAGTAGTTAAGTCGGTTCCTAATCCATTTCTCTTAATCTAATAGACGTTTGGACGAATAACGAAGAAAAAATAAAATTGAAAAGTTATGGATTAGATAGGTATATTAGATATGACAGTCGAGAATTTCATTTTATTAAATTTAAATCACTCGCTTCGGAGTTTTAATTTTTTAATTTATGTAGGTGCTAAGACGTGAGGAGATCGATGAAAGCTATCATCTAATATGATAAGTGGCTAAATTCAAATAAAATAAAGATTCGTTGTAGATGCAATACAAAATTAAGTTACATTGAAACATTTTAATACACTTTTACAAAGTTTATTTATAATTTCATTATTGCAAACCGCAAACACATAGCGCCATCTTTGACTATGTTTTTAAACTAAAAAAGCTCACTAGCGCCACTAACAAAACACGCTTTTTATACACTCTACACACTCACTCACACCGAAGCCTAGAGAAAAGATGCCAAAAATATCCCTTGGAATTACAATTGGGAAACATTGTGAAATACACCTTAACAATAACAGTTTAGACCTATTTTCGAATAACGAGGAATAGACAGGAATTTCAAACATGGAAAGGAGTCAATACAGCAGTACTAGAACGGCGTAAGCAACAGCGCATTGTGTGCAATTTCCAGCGTTCTACTTTTGAGCAGCTTTCTGTCATGTGCACAGAACCGAAAAGACTTCTGGAAGCGTGCGTATCGTGACTTTTATTACGTTATGACATGCGCAGATCGTTCTATCCCTTTCTTCAGGCAACTTGGGTGTCGCTGTGTGCTACTGTGGGTACGAAGGGTAACTTTCTTAGAAGGAGTTTCGTTTCTTAAGAACGCGAAGAAAGCGCAAAAAGGTTCGTACTTGAAGCAGTTTTGTAAAAATAAGTTCGAGACAGTTCCTTGCTTTGCCGTCAGAGGGCGCGTTCTAAAATTTTTAATATAGCTTCCTATTTCCGTATAAGTACCTTGACATAAAATTCTTATACGAATTCAAGTGAAGTCTCTGAATTCTAGTTAGTTTTAAAAGAATTTAAATAGTATTTTTACTAAATAATGTTTATTTTTATTCGATTAATTATTAATGTATAGGTTGCTGGTTATATCAGTATCTCTTAAAATACTTATAAGAGTCAATATTTTTTTTTTGTATCCCGGGGGAAAATCCAACATAGAACCATCACAGACACTGTGAGGGCAGCGACCCCGGTATGTCAGACTCCTACTGACTAAAACCCCCAGTTTGTCCCTCTAATTTTTCCACCCGGACCTGGGAAACCGAATTCATCCATACGATAAGAGTCAAAATCTGTTATAACATCAAGGGGACTACTCATATTTAGTCGTAAAAACCAGTGATGTTTTCGGGTTACGAAGTCCAATTTTTTTTGTCGGAACCTTTGTTCTTGGTCAATATAACCAGTATGTTGTTCTAAACAATGTCAACATAAACCGTTTCCACTGTATTTAACTTTGTGGCATCTACATAAATTACATAATAAATTCAATTATACATGGAAGTAAAGAAACTCATTTTAAAATATTTTATTATTTGATAGACAATTTTGTAACCTAAGTCCGAAGAAAATTTAATATACTTTAGGTACAATATTTAGCAAAAATTTGGCCAAATGTTTGGCCATAATGTTACTCGAAAACGTATTTTAATAACCCAAAACCTCCCAACCGCAATACATTGTCACCAATCGCAACCGCTGTATACAATAACAACCCATTACGATCTTAACGAATAGCGTGTTGCGGTTAACCGCAAAATCACCCGCCAGCCAATCACGGCTTACCCGCTCTATATTTTCCTATATTTATTTTTCCACGGGCGAAAATCTTAGAAACCGCACGCTAACCACAAAGGTCAGGTGATCGACCAATCGCGGGTCGTAAATATAACCACAAACCACGCCCACGAAACCGCAAACCAACCACAAAGCGATACGTACCAGCGTTACCGTCACTGATCGTCAGTGATATTCTTTTTGGAAATGACGATTACGGTACCTCAGAAGAAGGAAATACGACAGAGTCAGTATTTATTGATGTTTATAGCTAGACCATAATTTTAGGGAGATATGGGCAAAATATAATCAATTTAATGATTAACGATTATAAAATGTAGTCGTAATTTTAATTTTCTTGATCTGTAATCATGATTAAATCCATTTAAAATATTAAGAAATCATAAATATGCTATCTGGGATTCTATAATGTTTAAAACATAGATGAGCAAAATGCAGTCATATTACTGGTAAAAAACGTAAAATATAATCGTAATCATTTTTATTAATCAGATTACATTTTGCCCATCTATTATTAATAAATGATAAAATGAATGATAAATGATAAATGGTAATAAATGATAATGAAGTTTGAAGGTCAATAGACAAAACTTCTGGTGATTCCATGCTGTGTTTTTAAACAGAAAAACTAAATCCTGTCAACTTTTAGATGTCGTCTAGGCACTTCCATATCTGATAGCCTGCACTTCTTTTTCTCAGAATCTTCCCTTCGAGGATGAAGCCAGAAAATGTATATTGGAATCGTCACTGCAGAAGTCTACCTTCCGTCACATGACTGTTGACGCAGTTCTTTTTTGCGATGGGTAAATTGCCAAGAGCTTGGTGTTTGAGGAAAAACTGAGTTGAAGGAATTCTGGACATATTCTATAAGATACACATGCTCACCGGTGAAGCAAACATCCCGAGGAACAAACCAACCAACGCGCATACCATTTAATAGAAATGTTTTGTGTAAATGCCCTGAGAACGGCGATCAACTGCACTACTGGTTACGTTGGGCATGACATATAAGCGCAAAGTGAACATAGCTAATCATATTCCTCTGCTCAACCCGTAAGAGGTATAGAGTGACGATATATTACTATTTATTATTATACGCATCTCAAACGCTTGATTTCGATCACAAATTCCTTTGAAAATATCCAAGTTCCAAATCTATAAAAAAACTTAGACCAGATGTAGCATTCCATGATGCGGTGTCTTTAATAAAATTAATTTTGACGTCGCAGACTACCTTGGACACCTACAAGTAGATATCTACTAGTTCAATAAAAAAAGTGGTCTACATAACCTCAGTAGCAGGAAAGGATTGGATGAGGAAGGTTGTAGATCGAGATAAATGGAATGAATTGGAGGTGGCTCTCACCCGAGAGGATTCCATAAAGTAAAGGCGCGAAAAAAAAACACTGTAATTTGTGTGTGTATTTTTTATGGAATAAAGAGCTATTATTATTATATAAAAAAGGTGTTATATAAATTCCCACCCACATATCGAGTTTGTTTAAATTTTAAAACATTTTTAAAATTAATGAGTAACGAATTTGTATAAAATTAATGATTCATTGGTGTTTGAAAGCGCTTTTATTAAAAAAGGCTTCGGAAACTATGCGTTAGTCTAGTCTAGTTGTTTATATGTTAAGTATGCTCAGCCACAAACTGACCATCACGAGCCCTTCATCACGAAGATGAAATATTGATTACTACGTCTAGTAGAAACGCCTTACGCACACACTCGCCTTGCGTACAGACACGCGACCGCATTATATTCATAATGAATACCGCCGTCCCACTCACCGGCCGTCTTTGACTTTGTATAAATATATTTTGTCCCTCTCCCGCGGTGTCCAATTGCATGTGGAGGGAGAGGGACGGGTGAGGGTTAGGAGTTTGTCTTCGAGAGGTCGCCGATTTCTATTTCGTTGAAGTGGCGCGTCTGAAACCGCAGCGGATCGATGGCGGTTGGTCACCTGAAAAACTGCTGTGAACGAACTCTTTATACTGGATTATTGTAATCGTGAGGAAATCATGACAGAATCTTGACAGGATCATCATTATTATCTATTAGTACAAAATCTGA
Organism: Automeris io; assembly: GCA_036320925.1. NCBI lineage: Eukaryota > Metazoa > Arthropoda > Insecta > Lepidoptera > Saturniidae > Automeris > Automeris io. The sequence continues at coordinate 5,196,201 of JAUDJH010000014.1, forward strand.
ACTACCTATTTACAGGCTACTTACTAAACGCCAATTAATCCTTTTTAAACATGTTTAATGTTTTTAAAAGCGTGTCGCTGAAATTGTTGACTGAATCTTATAGTAATATTATATCGTTACGCTGTATCCCTTACAGGGTGAGAAGAGATATATTATTGACTAAATCCACTTTGCGCTTTGATGTCGCACTCTACGTTACCAGTACCGCAGTTGGTCACCATTCTCAAGGCACTTACATAAAAAAAAATTAAAAGCCATGCGGATTTTCTCACGACTTTTTCCTTTACCGATAAACATGTGGTGCCTAAATCCGTACGTAATCTGGAAATACCCAGAGGGACATACTGGGATTCGAACCTACGACAATTCGCGTAGTCGTGTATTGAAGCCAATCCCTTAGCCACTTGGCCACAACAGTTACACTGACTGAATCTTGATTGGACTTTTATGAGATTAGAATAAAACAAGGACGATTTTCTAATATTAATATTTCAGCGTATAGTTAAAGCCTAAAACTGGTACAAAGCAACATTCATACTCATAAGTTTAGAGACAATCATGAAACTCTACGGTAAGAAACATTGCCGCCTCACAATTTGGAATCGATACTGTAATCACAAAGTCATTCAACATTTTCACTGAGAGCCTAAAGTTTAGTGTCATTGTGTATTTATATTAAAGTTTATATTACAAGTTGCAAGACAAAACTTTCTCGGGCTAGGCAATAAACTACGAAATATTACCTATCCAGTCAAACGGTTTCAGCTTGTTACAATTTTGTTGTAACAAAATTAAATATCCATTTCAATAATATTTTACCATTGTCTTATAAACACTTATAACGAAATAATTACGGCAGATTACACCAACAATTTAAATCTATTATAGTTTAAACTTGTATAACGCTATTTATTTGAAGCGGTATCTACCTCAATGTTGATTTTAATTTAACAGTTGTTAAAACTGGATAATGTTCCTGTGCAAGACAATAATTACAATTAATCGCTAAATAGCATTTTATACAGGTTAAACTAGATTTTAATTATTGGTGCCAGTCGCCCTTAAGCGTGTTAAATTTTTAATCTAGAAATTAAGCTTCCAAACAAACATGTCTAGGGCTGTTTAATTTCAGACAGCCCTTACAAAGGGCAAACCCTTATATTAATTAGAAGGAATATTTTAGGGGATATTATTTACGTAATAAAGCCTTATTTAGTACCCTTCTAATGAAATATGGCCAATTGAGTGAAGTAAATACTAAACGCGGTTATAAAATATTCTCTTACATTGTTTTGGGGTAATCGTATTGAAGTGTCTGTACTCGTTAGCTGAGTAAAGGGCAGTACACAGCTAATTTTTTTCGTTTTTGGACTACACAATACTTATCATTAGGTGCATTGTAGTTACTTTGTCGAACCAATCTAAAAAAATCTTTAATAATAATATGCTAGCAACATTAAAATAGATAGATATGTAGGTATAGTTACTTGTTTTTTGTCTTCTACTCAGAACTACAAAGTATCAACTGAAACATAAAGCGGGCAGACAATATCTGCGCTAAACAAGTATAATCTATTATAACTTGTTAGCTTGCTACTATACATTTCGTCGCAAACGAGGAACAAATAAATGCCTATCTCTATAGCGGCCATAGTAACGTAAAGCCAAGGAAAACAGCAAAAGAAATTTTAATTGTCAGTGTCTTGAAGGCATAGATTGCAAAAAACTAAATTAAAATTACCAGCCAATCTATTTTAGTTTTCATACATGTGAGATACTAGGTCAAATATATTCTATGAACTGTAATTATATCTGTCTGATAGTTTCAAAGAGTTTATTTTTATATTCCAATATAAACATTTAGTATAAAAATATTTAGCTATGTATGGCCATACTACAAACGATAAAAAGTTGCAAGGATGATCTTTGACCTAATCTCCTGCCAAATAAGAATAACAATCAACTCACCGCTGAATGGTCAAAGTCTGTCGGCTTGAATCAAAGACCAATAAAATTAAATCACGGTGGTTTAATCAAAATTACATGTACTTCACAAAGTTTTTTGTATCATCTAAATTAAACTTTATTCGGCAAGATTCAGATTTTATGAGATAAGCTTAGGAGTATTGCATCTGTAATCAAATTGTGAGAAAATAGTACATAAGTACCTATATATTTAGGTACAAGTATAAAGCGATAAACCAGAATTTGTTGATTGCTCAAATTTAGATTTCACAAAAACCCAACCTAATTCTGGCGCTATTGGAACCGCTCATCCGTGATTCGATCTCACAAAAAGTCAGCGTACACATTATTTAAATACAATGGTCGTTCGTTAGGCTGGCGGCAGGCCTCAGGAGTTCGATGCAAGATTTAATTAAATCGCCTCCCTCCGGGAAAACTCCCTCGCGCCCCCCCGCCTCGGCCGCGTCGACGGCAATTTCCTCGAGACTTGATTTATTGTCACCTCTAGCAGCGAGGTGTGATCCAAGCGGTAAAGGATTGCTGAAGACTGCACTATGAGATCCAAGCAAGTGGAATTTCAACATCCACCGCTCCTTGGCCGCTCACATGCGTGTGAGTCAAGGACAAAAAGGCTCTTGACTGCGGTTGGGTATAAAACACTCACACCTTTGTAATTTAAAAGATGTTTACTAATTATTTCTTACGCATTTGTTTCTTTCGCAATTGATTTTTACAAGTTGTGTGTATTGGTCTGCTGCTAACAAAATTTAATAATATATTACAATTTGACATTTAATAATCACCCTTTCTGTCTGGATTCGTGTAGTAAAAAAATCAAAGTAATGAATTCCTTGTGACGTACCATGAAGGACAGATTTCGTTGGAATAGTAAGTTTTTTCTTACCAAATTACGTCATGTCATTCGTCATTTTATTCGTAGTATTACACAACTTAGTAAAGTAGTATATTAATCTTTCTAATAAGTAAATCATTTAGTCAGCCTAACTTAGAACAATATATTTTAAAGACGAACCGAAATCTTCAAGTCTAAGTTGATTTACCTTTTACGACAACAAACAATACTTATTATAAAACCTATTTCATCATCATAAGACCAACTAGCCAAGCAATTTGTTATAAATCTAAAGAACTACGAGGATTGTAGATGATTGTAATAAGTTGTAGATGAGTGTGTGATTGTAATGCGTACTCCGTCAACCGTCCGCGAAAACGGTATTTTTTTGGTAACATGTAGTAACCAACTGCACGTGAATGGTTATCGAATACATTTATCAAAATCAGTGTTTATAATACAGTAGTTTTTTAGTTTATTCATTACAAACAAACATACAAGAAATCAATGTTTTCTTTACTTTATTATAAGTATATAAAATACATTAAATTCGGCAGGATTTGTACCAAATGAGACCTTTAATATTCTATCTAGCTCAGCTACACTTGATCTTTTTTTGTACTGGCTCGTTAAAGTAACGAAAATTACAGAAATTATAGTCTAGTCCAAGTATAGCAGCGATCGCTAAGGGACGAAAATTCACTGACAGTCGCCGTCGTCATGCCGGCCACACATACCACAACTGAAAGTCTCTAGATATATGAATAACGTATACATAAGAGCCAGGGAGTTACTATGACAGTGTTAACATTTGTATACTGCAGCCACGATCCAGTTAAATACAATACATTAACCCATTAACGCCCAAAGGGACACAATTTTTTTTCCATTTCCAAACGACATTCTCAAAAGGGAATCGATTCAATAATTTGATTCCAACCACATATCCTTATGTACATTTTCATGATCTTTCGATTTCCGGGGTCAGAATTGTGATTAAGTGCTCGAGAAAAAAAAATGGCCGTCTTTATAGTGAAAAGTAGTGAAATTTTCGAAATTTTATTTTTAATATTTTTATTGGTCAAAAAGTGCTCTGATCTACTTCAGATTGTGGAGAAAGGTGGAGACGGTAGTTGTAGTTACATTATTAATAGAAATATATCCAGAAGTGTAGAAATAAAACAATGCCTTGTAAAATGATCAGCTTTTTATTTCGATATCCACTTGAATTACATTTGTTCATTGAACCTTCCACTCTCAATATGTTGTGCTCTACCGAAGCACGAATAAGGTTGCCCCTCCGCACAAAATATGCGTTATGAGCGACAATCTAACTCTGTTAGCCAAATACAATACTCATAACGACATTTTATTATAATATGAATTTAAGTCAATTGATATATTCATTACTAATACATTTTTACTAAAATACAAGTGCTACAAAAAAATTAAATATAATATTATGCTCAACAATGTATCAGAATGAAATAGTCTAAATAAAATTTCCAGCATCGGTATCCGATATCAGGAACTTTAACGTCGCAGACAGGATCTATAGAGGCTGAGCTATTAGGAAGTGGGAGATAAAGCTACAATAAAGATATCAACAGCTAACAAATAACTCAACTGTCCCGCGTGACACGTGGGAGTAAGGGTCGCCACGCACTATATCACCCAGCGCACATAACTCATACCCACGCGCGGGTATTTATCATTTCTTTGTCCACCCCTGAGATTTATTAACTCGCTACACGAGGTAAAGCTACTTCAGATCCTGAGAGAGTTGAAGCCCGAGCGATAACTCAATTTTTTTTCTATTTATGAGTATTTTCTTTATTATTTATGCCTAGTTTTCCTTTTTTTTCTCAAGATAATGCTAGACAGCCACGAAGCAAAAGCAGCGTTAGCTACGTATATCGCGCGCATCCAGACTCCATGTTCGAATATAATTTGTAAACCAAACTTCTTTAGACGTGGTAGAATGGTTTTGAAGTGTTAATTGGAAAAAAAATGTTTTTTTTTTAGCAGTTAAAGTTAAAATTCTATAGCAAACTTTCCTGGCTAGTCACTAGAAAATTAAGAAATAAATGTAAAATAATCTATGTAGCATAAAATAGCCGGGCAGTAGACTTGAGGGAATCTGCTGCCCGGGTAAGAGGGAGACGGTGTGCAGTCCCCGGCGCGCCGCCTTCGAGAGAGATTTTGGAGGGATGAGAGCTCTTTACTCTTACCCCTCCCAGAGAGGTAATCTCAACAAGGCTTTTCGCTCTCCGGGCGTCTGGAAGAATTTGATTTCCCAGGCTCGGGTGGAGTGATTAGAGGGACACCGTGGAGGTTTTTAGTTAGTAAGAGTCTGACATATGTCGCTGCCTTCACAGCGTCCCTGACGGGCCTATGAACGATTTTCTTCCAGGATAAAAAAACAAATAAATAAAATGCGCGAAAAAATAATGTTGCATATTTTCTTTGCTTGTTCATTTGTTTTTTCTTTATGTCTGTAGCATTTCTTGATATATATGTATATGCATGATAAAGCAACGGCTTAGATAATGTAATTAAAAATAGAAGATCACGACGCGTCAACTGGCTTCAAAGGGTCAAAATTTCATGTTATCTATATATTTCTTAATTCTAAGCTAGTAGTCACTCGCGATATGGCTTTAGGCGTACTCAAGCCATTTTGAACTGTTTGTAAAACTTTTCTATTAATTAAAGCTATTTGTAGATCCCAGTTTGGGAATGTAATTTGATACTTTGTTTGATTCCGGGATGCTGAGTAATTAGTAGGTAGGGCTGATATGAAAAGTAGCTTCAAGTTTGTTGCCTTTAATAAGCAAAGTTCTACGAAACGTCTTTTTGGTTTCAACTCAAGTTTGATGAGACGAGGGATTCTTGATTTACTTAGATGGAATTTCACTACTTAATGTTTCCGTTTTCATTATACAAGGCTATTTTATAGACGAGGGAGATATTTCACAATTCAATCATTTGTACCTTCTGGTAACGAATAAAAAACTAAAAAACCCTAATTTAATGGGCTAGTCAGCTTTAATATCAATGCTCAAAAATTACAATGCTATAATATGATAAAATCTATTATATACGCAGAAAACATAGTTTTACAACTTACGGTTTCTAAGGTTAAATATTTTAAGAGTATTTTTCTGAAAAAATGTTACAGGCTTCAAATATTCAATTGGACCACTCTGGCTCTAGCAACCTTATATATCGGTGGGTATACCCTGCCTACCAACCAGTAGACATCTATAAAAATGTAACAGCGATAAATTGTAAAGATTAGCCGTTTTCATTACAACGCGTATCGCACTGTCGAGTATTGTCCGAAGACGGATCGCGTGCCAACTACCCCGAACCATAGTCAAAATTATTAAGAAGGCGCAACACTCTTATAACTGAAATCTATATGTATAAATAACTTTATTGTATATAATTTTTTTTTTTGGTAACCCAGGGGAAAATCCTACATTGGACCATCAGGGTCACTGTGAGGGCAGCGAGCCGGTGTGTCAGACTCCTACTGACTAAAAACCCCCGGGGTGTCCCTCTAATCACTCCACCCAGGCCTGGGAAACCAAATTCGTCCAGTGGCCCAGGGAGCGAACAGCCTTATTCAGGCTTCCTCTCTGGAAGGGCTAGACACTGCGCACCACCGCCCTCTCATCCGGGCAGCAAACTCCCTCAAGTCTACTGCCCGGCTATTGTTACCGGTGGATGTCACGCTCGCTCGTATATAATTTATATAGAGAAGCAAACAACAACGTAAAAAAAAACAAAATTATAAATAATGAAAATACACAAGCCACCAAAATTTCCACGAAAAATATTAATATATTTTTTTGATTAATTAAATAACTTATTTATATTTTTTATTATTTTTGTCGTAATGATGTGTATGATGTAAAGTTGATATATGTATTACATATACTAATGGATCTCTGCTCACCCTGAAAGGGATATAGCGAGAATTTAAATTTATTTAGTCTGATAAATGCCGAATATAATGATAACTCCTGAAATTATTAAGTATCCCGGGCTTTATAAATAGTATGTGATACTCATTGTGTAAAACAATGAACTGATACAAAAATAAATTTATAACAAATACTTCGTTAATATCTTGTCCAGACCCTTTGTATTTATTTTCTTGGCGCGTGAGAACGAAAGGCATAAATCATACGTGCCCTAAACCCTCGTACGCCTCGGGGGCTAACTGATCCAGTCTTAATATACTCGAGAAAAAGTAACCCGATCCTTTGCTGGACAAGGAAAAACACTTTACACGTTAGAAATTCGAGTCGGAGCTTTTTCGTGCGGGTGTACCTATCGATATTTTTCCCTAAGGACATCTAAATTACATATATCTTTTTACTTACGTACCTACATTATGTACAAATACATATTTATCAATTGGAACAAACAATTTAGCCTGTATTGATGTGTTTATTTGGATAGGTAAACTTAATTTAATGTTAGCAGCAAATTTATTTTCAAGTTAAAAAACAAAGAATTAATTAAAAGTCATAAAACCTAATTGTATTAATTATAAATGATTATTTACGATTTTAATAGATATTTTGAAAGAACAATGTAACCTTTTTTTATGTTCTGTAACATTTAACCTGAATTACTAATGAGAAATGCTGATTATTTTATTGGATTATCTTAGAAAAATGTGATTATAGAATTGTGGTTGTTTTTATATCACTTTTTATCGTATAATAATATATATATTAAAAGTAGGTATATCAATGTGAAATCAATTGCCATTAAAGGATTACCGTCGGGTACAAAGCAATGGCATTTTGTTTTCTAGTCGCCCCTGTCCAGTTGCCCCCTCTGCTCCCCCACCCTCAGTCAGCGGGCGCATACCCTCAAGACCTTTGTATATTTGCATAGCTTAGTCCGAGCTTAGGTTCTTTCTTTCACTAAGTTTTTAGCGGATAAAGAAGGGAACGAAAGATTTCTTTGCAGTATTCACTTTTTTTCTTGTTTAATTCAATCATTATTGTCGTTTAAAATGGCAACTTTTAAAACACAGTGATCTACAACTAATTTTCATTAAATCATTTTTATATTGACCATTTCGATACTTTAGGGTCTGTATAATGGAATAACTTAAAGCCAGTTATATCTTGTCGCCGTAATATAAAAAGGTAAGTTATTATTTTCTTTGTTTGCCTATATTTAATTACCTAAGCGTGCTTCACATACGGGTGTTAGTTTTGTCCGTTGCTGTGACTGTGAAAGGTATAAAAGAAACAAAAGATTGTAGTCGCTTTTATATATACATACTGCCAAAACCTTCATTGTAACGGTATTTTCAATAGATAGACGGTTTTTTTATACTGGCTCGACAAATTGAATAACTGCACTGCATCTAATGAAAACAATTGCTGTCGACCCACATATACCACGACGGAAGGTCTCTAGGTATATACCTATTCATATGAACAACTGGATATATACAAACTGATCCCAAAACCAGACAGGCGCAGGCGAGTCTCTATGATTATCTTCATATCTACTGTGTTCACAAACCAACTCACGCAATTGCCCTACTACCTCAAAACTATAATGAATATAGTTAAAATAGCTTGGCTCTTACGTACTCGAAAACTTAGTACGTATAAACAAAACTATTAGGACATTATTTCGTTATATGACTTAATTTATCAAATAATGTATTCAATAGAGTTGTAATTAATTGCATAAGCACTCGAATTCGAACTATAAGCTTGCTTATGTTGTCTCTAAAGTCTGCTTTAGACTTTAATTATTAATTCAAGCCATTGCTCGGCGCAATGTCCACCTGTACAGCCACATAAACCTAACTCAACGAAACCTTTATGTATCTTTCTAACTCTTGTGAGAAGTACATAGTTATTTTATCTATCTAATAAATTAAACGTACAATGTAAAGTACATCAAACAGACCCTATTAAGTTTAACTATTGCCTAAAAGACCTGAAAGGATCCCCTTATCATCAACAAGACATCTTCTGGTATGGTACATGGTTTCATATTTATTTGCACTGACTAAATTCACCGCAGTCAACTGAATTAATAATTGACCACTTCCAAGAATTTATTCTCAAAAAGACGACAATACAATTTCCATGAAATTGTTAACATTTTAGTATAAATAAGCATATTAATAATTGACGGCCTAATAGCGCAAAGGTGGTGACCGTGCCTGCAACACTAAAAGTCCTGGGTTCGAGTCCTGGTATCGGGGAACTTTTCTATGATGAATGGGTTAGTTTGTCGCGACTCATGGAAGTATATATGTACTTAAGTTTGTATATCTTTGTCAAGAACCCATGCGACAAACGCAAGACTTGGGTACTTCGGATCTAGGTTAATGTGTGCAAATATCCACATTGTAATAAATAATTGCCATTACAAGAACTAAATTAACAGGCACAATTATAATTACATAATACATTTGATTTATTGACTTTTTTCAATTCAATACAATAATATAATCTATATATATATAAATCAATTGCTGTTCGTTAGTCTCGCTAAAACTCTAGAGCAGTTGTACCGATTTGTTTAATTCTGGTTTTGAATTAGTTGTTGAAGTCCAGGGAAGGTTTAAAAGATGAGTAAATATGAAAAAGATATGCTAGGAATATAGTAAAAACAACAATTTAGTTTTCTCATACAAACCACTCTGTCCTCAGCTATATATATTATGTCAATCAAAACAAAACAAAGGTGCATTAGGATTGTCTTTGGTATGCCTTCAAGATGACTAGAGGTTGCATGTCATTAATGAAAATTATAATTTATACACCAAGTAATCAAACAAAAAATAACGTGTCCCATAAGGCATTACAATAAAAATATTAGGTCCTTACATATGAAATTGGCGTTTATCGTACTGGCCACTTTAATCACAAATTTCTCCTCTTTGGTAAGGAATTCCAAATACAAATTTGTACAGCTATAGACTCATGTATTTGTGCTTCGATGATCATCATTCATTTGTTTTTTTCTTCTGTTTTTTTCTGTTTGCGTCACTCATTTTACAAAATGGAAAACTTAAAATATCGCATTATTTACGAGTACGAGTTCCGCCGTGGCACTAGTGCTGCGGAAACAACTCGAAGGGTGAATGATGTGTATGGCGGTCGTGTTGCAAAAGAAAACACAGTTCGTTTTTGGTTCCAACGTTTTCGTTCTGGAAATTTCGACCTGCAGAACAAGCCCCGTGGACAGCCTGAGACTCAAGTTGATAATGAAGAGTTGAAGGCTATTGTGGAAGCGGATCCATCGCAAACCACGTCCGAGTTAGCTGCAGGCTGCGATGTTAGTGATAAAACTGTTTTAATTCACTTGAAGCAAATTGGGAAGATTAAAAAGCTTGAAAGGTGGGTACCTCACGAATTGACTGAAACAAACCGGCAAACGCGCGTCGACTGCTGCGTTACATTACTAAACCGGCACAATAATGAAGGTATTTTAAACCGAATCATTACCTGTGATGAAAAATGGGTTCTTTACGATAATCGGAAGCGCTCAGCGCAATGGTTGGATCCTGGCCAGCCAGCCAAATCCTGCCCCAAGCGAAAATTAACCCCAAAAAAGTTACTTGTAAGCGTTTGGTGGACTAGTGCCGGTATTGTTCATTACAGTTTTCTCAAATCTGGCCAAACTATTACGGCTGATGTCTATTGTCAGCAATTGCATACCATGATGGAAAAGCTAGCGGCTAAACAACCTAGGCTGGTCAATCGCTCCACGCCACTGCTGCTTCACGACAACGCTAGACCACACACTGCGCAACAGACGGCTACTAAATTAGAAGAGCTTCAATTGGAAAGTCTAAGACATCCTCCGTACTCCCCGGACCTTGCTCCAACAGATAACCATTTTTTTCGAAATTTGGATAACTTCTTGCAAGGGAAAAAATTCAACTCCGATGGGGCAGTCCAAATCGCCTTCAAAGATTTTATTGATTCCCGTCCGACTGGTTTTTTTAGTAAAGGGATCAATGAACTACCTATGAGATGGCAAAAGTGCATAGAAAATAATGGGTCATACTTTGATTAATTAAATATATTATATTAAAAAATATTCGACTTTTTGTTCCTCCCATACAAAACGCCAATTTCATATGTAAGGACCTAATATAATTACCTTAGATATGACTTAAGTCTTTCAATGTAATTTTATTTCTATTAGACTGCGACAGGCCAATAACTTTTGACAGAATGAAATCTGACGGGGCAGCTACTAACATAACAAAAACAATGTAACTTTGGTTTAGAGAAATAGGGCAGAACAAGGCCTGCCGGGACAGCTAGTTCTACATATAACATACATTATATATTGTCACATAGTTGTGCTCTTTCATATCTAATGTTTGATTTGCTATATACTCATAGCTTTGGAAGAACAAGCAAATTAAATCAGCGAGTCCTGTAGTTGTATTTTATCTTAGATATTTGTAGGTACATTTTACACATTGTACAATGTTAATAATATTCGTTATTCTGATAGAGTGAAAAAATTTTCTTCGCCCAAAGCCATAGCAAGTCGGTATACAGTCGCAAATGTGATTCGCAATCGGACGAGCTTTTAAGATTCGCTCTAGCTTTTAATTATTAATTAGATGCCGGATGCACTGTCCGCCTACAGTTTCATGTGAATCAAGAGGATTGATAATTAATACAATTCACACTTACTAATTCAGTATTTTACTTATTGAAACGATTACGGAAAAATATAAATTTCAGTTAGAAAACGCTTTGGCATTCTTTTACAAATTCCTAAAAAAAGTGCATAGTTTATTCATGGCAATAACTGGTGTTTTTTATAATCCCTACATTATAATAACTTTTATTCAAATTTACTGAATATAAATAGAGATACAGCTTGATCTCTCCATGGTCATTTCTATCTTATACTAGACAGATCAAGTGAAAAGATTTTATTCCAATAATTTAAATGTTTACTGTCTATAAAATGCATTTAATTAGATTTACAAAAAGTAATGGAATAGTCTGCGATGGTTTTAATTAAGCGTCTAACCCATTAGCACCTGTACACTATTGCTCTATCATTGCTATTGGCACTTAAATAGGGCTTCATCATTGTCATGTACATACATAGTGTAGCACATTCCCTAACCGTAGTCGGCGTCAGTCATTGCATATCTAACATAGCCGACGCACCGTCACTTGAAAGGCGCGCGAGGCATCCTCCTTCGAACAGATTCTAAGCCTCATCAATGCTGCTATTATTATTACTACATACCGGTCGAATTACTGTCATTACAATTAATGACGTGAAATTTGTACAGATACCACAATTACTACTATTTTAGCAAAGTCATTTTTATTTTATTTTATTTAGAAGCTTTTATTCTCTTTATTTACTACCGAAGAAAAAATCTCTTTAGAAGGAGAATTCCGCCTGCAGACAAGGGTAGCAGCAAAGAGTGCCGAACTTCTACTTTCAAAATGTAGTAAAAGCAGTGTTCTGAAGAGTTATTTAAACCTTGTTCTACCCTCTCTTTTCCTTAATAGAACCACGCGCGCGCGCTTAAAGAGTCACAGACCAACCAGTCAACTCATGGCTAGGACTAAGAAGTTTTCTTTTACTTTTGCCGTGTTGTTGGGTTAGTTGTTTAGGTTGTGAATTGGTCTTACTGCGAGCATGTTCCCACCTTCCTTTGAAACGGGATCATTTAAAGTTAGCGTGAAGAAATATTTGTGCAGGCCGGCTTGATTGCTGCATCTATCGATAGATTTCTTTTAACTGTATATAGTCGTTATCAGTTTTTAGGCTGTAGCACGCTTACAATCAGGCGCGGCGTAGTCACTTTTTTTAGTAGCCCGGAGGAAATCCCTAACGGACCTCGGGGGGCGGTGAGGGCTGCCCCCGGTGTGTCGGGCTTGCACCGAAAAAAGCCCCGGGGGTATTCCACTTTCCACCTACCGGCATCGAGGGCATGACTGGGGTCTCATCCTCGATGACCGGCTAGGCGTGCGGCCTTAAGTAGGCTTCTACCGCGGCGTAGCCACTGTGCCAAGTCAGGATAGTAAAAAAATACAACTCTGATTACCACTCTGTTTCCAATCTATTTTATACTTCAATATATTGTATTATTCACAAGACTTTCTAAAGTAATCCCGTTAATCAGTAATCCTTTTGTACACCAATTTCTATCATTTTTCATCTTGATTCTCTTGTTACTTGTCAGTTTTTCCTCCTAGTGTTGCCAGATACCATGAGGGAGCCTCTCTTATTAATTTAGGTACCACTTCTTCTTAATATCGTTGTGTATGAATATTTTCATAATTTATACTTATATCATATTATAAAGCTGAAGAGTTTGTTTGTTTGTTTGAACGCGCTAATCTCAGGAACTACTGGTTCGAATTGAAAAATTATTTTTGTATTGAATAGACCACTTATCGAAGAAGGCTTTAGGCTATATAATATCACGATGCAACTATTAAGAGCGAAGAAATAATGGAAAATGTGAATAAAACGGGGAAAATTATTCATCTTTGAGGGCCTCCATTGCGTGCGCTGCGGAAACGGTTCAAGATACGAAAAATATATGTATGAAAGAATGATTCCTCTTGAAATGATCTAAAAAATGTGTTAAGATTAAGTCACTAGAACCGTTTTTATAGTAATAAAATTTGGTTGAAATTAATGCATTATTTGTTAAGAATTGTATCAACGTAATAATATTAATCTTTATCCAGATAAATGTATTGCTGATTAAGAGTATTTAATTGTGAATATAATTGTCTTTGACATCATTTAATTTCAATGAACATCTTAGAAGATATTACAAATCCTCTTATAGCAAAACAACGTTTGCCGGATCAACTAGTATAAAATATATCTGCTATTAACTTAGAAAAACATGATGTTTTCACAAACACACTGCGAGGTTTTTGTTTTATAATACACACTAAACTCATTCATTATACCCTAAACAATCTCCGAACACGCTAAGAGTGCTTGTGAGGTCTTAAATCAGGCTTCATTTGAGAAAGGATGTGCTAAACTCTCATGCCATACTTCGGTATTATAAATATATTACATTTTACTTCATGTGCTCCGTTATATGTAAATTACAACAGTAAGTGATATACATAATACTTTTTCCCACAAATGTCACAATTGGGGGATTCAACTATTCCCGTGAGACATGTAAATCTCGAGAGATAATGCCCGAAACAGAATCTTTAATATCCCTTTTTGTCCTGAGGGCATAGATAAAGTAATATTCAATCAATGATTAAGTGACTAGATAAGTCGTAACTATTTTGACATAAATTTTCGAAATATCACGTCGACATATTATGCTAGTTCCATACATTTTGTATTTCTCTACTAGCGTCATCGCTTATCGAATATTACTTTGTTTAACCAAATCAAGTAAAATTCATCTTTTTCTTCTCAATATGTAAATATAAACTATACCTTTATTAAAAAAACTGTGCTGTAAGTGCTGTGTGTATTTTGGGTTAATTTGAGCAACTTTCCTTTGCCACAGAACTAAGAATCTCTCAATTCCTTGATTTTGTGGTGTTATTAAATTGTGGAATAATCTTCCAGCAATCATGTTCCAATGAATTTATGATATTGGGTTCTGTAACTAAAAGTAGGTATTTGTATAATAAATATAAATCTAAGGGTCACTGGCGAATATTTCGATAATCGCTACATGAAACTTACAAAATTCCAAAGCTTTCTGTCCAATGTCCATCGCCATTAAATTGTTGGTTTCTTCAAACAAAATCTTATTCCAATGGGATAAAGTATAATGTTGATAATTTCAGAGCTCATGCGCACAAAATAGTGGAATATTGGCATGATCACGATACTGACACGAAGGACAATGTCGGACAAACTTCTCCGACGTAATATGCATCCGGGGACATTCTCTATATGCCTGGGATTTGTAAAACTACATTGAATGTGATGTGTCATTCATTGTTATAGTATAAATTTACAGATACGATATTTTAAAATTATCGAAAATGCAGCCAACGACGCAAAAAACTGCGACAACATAATTACAACTCGAATTAAATACGAAATTGAGACTATAAAGCCCTGATTAATTTGCTTTACACTCCTCAAGTAATTTGCTCTATGATTGAACTCTTTAGTACACGGGTAGCTAAGCTGCGGCTCGTGGGCTTCGCGTAGCCAGCATTTTCAATCAATACAATAAATCAATGAAATAGAATCAAATAGACATGTCAACTTTTGTCGTGTACATTCTAGATCACTAATTAAATACGATCTGGAGGAAATGATTGACCTAAGGCTTCAATATCAATATGCATACTGTCAGTTTGCCCACATGTGGCTTACTGAGTGATGGGCGCACACTTATACGATCAAGCTTAACGAAATAACATCCTTTGTTAATTTCATATTTGTGTCAATCACACGGTAGAAAGCTTGTGTACATCCTCAAACTAAATCCACGTGTTGCCTTCAGACCAATAGCTCGATAGATATTTCGGTCGATCTCATACCACGAACACATAATAGATGAATACAGATTTATACAAAACTATCGGTAGATAAAACCATAATGAACAGTAGTATTTCTACCATCAAACAGTTTCTTTTATGGGTCATGTGTGAGCACACATCACTGACTAAGCAGTAAGTCGTCAATTTTACAAGTTTTTTTTATCTATAAATCTCGGCCTCTAAGTTTGTGCATATATTATATTTACTAATTGAGTGAAATAATATATTGATGTCTCAGTGCTATAAATATAACCTTGAATTGATATCACACTCGTGTATTCGTTATTATGATATTTACCGCAAACAATATCATCACTCACCCCATGACAGGTGATAAGTAAATATGTCAGTGTTGAGGCGGACACGATGCTCTACATTCCGCTCGTGTACTCCCTTCGCGAGAGATTATTGCGATATCCTTTCATGTTGAACGTTCAATATTACCAATTTTCCTGGCAACATATTTAATAATCCATAGAATTCTACTTGCATTTTACTATCTATATATTATAGTTTTCGAAAAAGTTAGTTAAGGATGCGGGGCTATAATATTGTATTTTGCAAGTCATACAGGATATTCAATTTTATTTTTGTCTAAGGAACAAATCTTTGGAAAAATCGATAACTAGATTATCTTACCGGCTCTCCTCAATAGGTCCTAGCTTCCAAACTGGTGATAGATTCATATTAATGTCGATTAAAAAGCGTTTACAATAAGCCTATTTAAATAAAGTTATTTTGAATGTGAGTTGGAGAATCAGAGTTACTTTATCTATCTACTAGCTGATCCGGCAAACGTTGTTTTGCTATATAAATTATTGTAATATCTTCTAAGATGTTCGTTGAAATTAAGTGATGTCAAAGACAATTTTGTTCATAATTAAATACTCTTAATCAACAACACATTTATTTGGATAAAGATTAATATTATTACGTTGATACAACTCTTAACAAATAATGCATTAATTTCGACCAATTTCGATTACCATAAAAACGGTTCTAGTGAGTTAATCTTAAAAGATAGATATATACTGTCGCGGACATTTTTTTAGATTGTTTCAAGAGAAATAATTCTTTCATACATATATTTTTGGTATCTTGAACCGTTTTCGCAGCGCACGCAATGGAAGCCTTCAAGGATGAATACTTTTCCCCGTTTTTTTCACATTTTCCATTATTTCTTCGCTCCTAATAGTTGCATAGTGATGTTATATAGCCTAAAGCCTTCCTCGATAAATAGTCTATTCAACACAAAAAGAATTTTTCAATTCGAACCAGTGGTTCCTGAGATTAGCGCGTTCAAACAAACAAACAAACCCTTCAGCTTTATAATATTAGTATAGATTGTTCTGTTGAAAATTAAAAAGAAGTCATGAAATAATAGATTCTTTGGGAAGAATAAAATTTAAAAAACTTGTACCCACTCAAACAGAGACAATTTGCAACAGCTGGTTACTAAATGTGGCTTCTTCCAGGTAATCATTAGGTAAAAATAACCAAATATATGTACATATATGGGAAATGATAGTTGCAGTATACACAGAATAAACAGCTCTGCCCCGCTAGACAAAGTAACATTCGATAAACAACAACACCAGTAGAAAGTATAAAATATATGAAACTGCATATATATGCAAATATATGCTTAGCCTGTATCAGGCGCAAGTTCGGCCGTGTGTGGAGTATTGCTGCCACCTTTGGGATGGTTCCGCCAAACACCATCTGGCTGCTTTGGACTCAATTGATCGCCGAGCTCGGCGACTCATTGCCGATGAGGCTCTTAGCCGGTGGCGGTTAGTGGCCTGTCTTTCGGTTTTCTATAGACTATACTCTGGAGAGTGTGCGGCTGAGTTGTATGATTTAGTTCCACCCTCCCCCTTCTACCATAAATTGACGAGACGCTGTGCTGGTTTGCACCCTTTTGTGGTTGACATTCCTGCTGCTCGCACTAAACGATTTGCCTCCTCCTTTTTGCTGCGTACCGCAAAGGAGTGGAACTCGCTTCCTGCGTCAGTGTTTCCGGCATCTTATGACATGGGAATCTTCAAACGTCGAGTGAATCGGTATTTGCTGGGTGAGCGCGTTCCATCGTCGGCCTCATCATCACTTTCCAGCAGGTGAAATTGAGGTCAAGCGCAAGCCTGTATGTAATAAAAATAAAAAAAAAAAACTGAAATAAACTTAATAATATTTTGTTACACACATTTTACAATTTTCTATAAGCGTTATCGTTTACCGAATAGACTTTCTGTAGGTCCTCTGTGCCTAAAATGCGCTCATGGGCGCATAATATTGTTTCGCAATACAGAAGCCCGAATGTATTTTTACATAATTTCGTAATTATGTAAAAATACATTAAAATACACTCGATGCTACTCGAAAAATATTTACGTTTTTAAATAACAAATCGTATGCCATTTTCAGTCAACACTTCTTACAGATCGTTTTTCATACATAACCTTCATTAAAAATAGATTCATACATTTAAAATTTCATAAAATTTCACATGGGAAAACGTAAGATATTTTGAGAACTAAATTAAAAAAAAATACTCTTAGGCTTCAAAACAATTAAATTCAAATATTTAGTTAAACATTACAAATTCCTAAAGTATCAAGTTCGGTAATCGTGTTAAGAACAGAATTGAAAGTAAAAACACAACTGTTAACTTCGAGCAGAACTTAACCCAGTAGGATTGCTCAAACATCCCTTCTCATAAACCGGAAACCCTTCAGAAACTTGTCGTCGAGTTAGCAAGTTCTCGAATATATTGGGAATATAAATATCCTGTGCCGCCCTTGGTCCCTTCGATGCCACTTAAGACATCCGACGGTGCCCTTTGTCCGCCCACTCTTGTACCTGCGGAAACATGCATTTCGGGTTACACGCGTTTCAATTTACGATATCGCTGTGAGAATTTGTAAAACATCTTCATCATTAACGGGATTCGTAATGATTGGTTAGGGGTTGATTCTGCTCGAATGGTCGAAATGGATGATGAATTGAAAGGTGTTTATAATCAGCTAGATCGCCATCGCAGTACTTTAGTACAAAGTTTATCATAGTTACTCGACGTAGAATGTTGAATTTCCGGAATAGTTACATCTAATACATTTACATATACTACGACGCGCTATATTGGGGTTGGCATGACAACAATCATAGTTCATAGACACTCATCCCTTGACAATCGCCACTGTTCTTGATCTACGCTGTATAAATAAATCAAATATAGTGTAGTAATGTATGTCGGCAATCCAGTACAAACTTATAATGAATACAAATTATCGAATGAACTATCGACGGATACGAGTATTATAATAACGTAGTTAATGCTAGCCCAGATAGCTCCATTTTTCTTGATACTTATTAATCTAAAAATAAAAAAACTCGAAGGAGCTATAGAAAAATTAGAAGAATGTATTGCATTGTTTAGTTATCCATTATTACTAGGAATGTATTTTTAAGAAGCACCGGAGAAATCAAAATTTTCAAATTACATATAGTTTATCTCGAAACAATTTAATATATCGTCGCTAACCCGAATTGGGCAAGCATGGTGAGTTAAGTGCCCAAATCCTTTACCATTTTTTCCACAAATATAGCGGAAAATGGGAAGGAGCCTACAGAGGGATGAAACTGAGAAATTTTAAAATAAAATAAAATAAAAACTTAAAATATATTATATTGTTACTACTTACTAGTTATTTACATATATTTGCCAAAACAATTAATCTATATAATTAGATTAATTACAAACCAAGGCCTAACAAATCTCTTTAATGCGGCAATAAAAATGAAATACAATGTTTATTTGCTAACAAATTACATACCCAGAAATAAGCACAGTAATTTTTACATACATTGTTGTGTGTATACGTTTTAACGTAATGAGAAAGTGTGAGTAATAAAATACAACTACCAAACCGACTATAAAAAACTTATCTTTACAAATTTTCGTTCCTATTTAGGACGTCCACTGCTAGACGCCGTCGTCTTATATTTTCCAAAACGAGTGGCTGAAAGCTGTTTGCGGCTCAGCTTCGTCCTGTGTTATGGATTAGATCCTTCGTCTTTTATGGGTGGACAAATCACACTGCGCTTGCCCATACGTTGTCTTCATTCGAGAATTATCCTGCTCCATCGGCCATCCACTCTTTGATCTGTGTCCTAACTCCACCAGCACGTCAATTTGTTGTTCAGTTTGTTAATTCGCTGGGACATGTCGGTAACTATCGTTCCCCTACGGATTTCTTCATTTCTGATTTCTCAATTCGTTACAATATTAATTTTCATTTGTGTCATTTATACAAATATCTTTCTGCGTTCTACGTCTAAAATCATATCTGAGGTCTTAGACAAAGTAACTTTCGGTAAATGATAACTTTAGTAGAAAATTCTAAAATGTATGGGTTTCACATATCGTCGCTAAACTACATACTAGTGAAAACAAACATTTCGTTTATTTTATTAATCTCTAAACAAAAATAGAAAAATATGTCGTAACTTTTACGCATCCACAATTAAATATTACGTGTTTTCAAACACAAAGCAACCATGTAGGAATAAAGAAAAGTATAAAAGCCTTTTAAACAAAGCTCTGTATTTAAAATAGAGAAAAATACCGTCTATTATAAAATTTGCCAATGGTAGACTGAAAAAAAAAAACAATAAGATAATAAAATCGAAAAAACGTGTTATTCAAATAGTTATATTGACTCGCTTCGACCTATCACGTTTCTAGATAAGCTTATTAACGTCCAGTCGTTCATATGCTTACAGACCTACTATCGCGGAATATGTAGGTCGGTATGACAAAAGCCACTATCTACGAATTTACGTCCCTTGATAATCGCTGTCATTTTTGGACTACACTGTACTCTCCATCAGGTGTAATGCAGAATTTGTAGAACGAGTATAAAAAAAATTAGAAACTTATATCAATTCTATATATTTTGCATTTTTAGTAACGTTATAGCTGATCGTACGTTACACATATATATACACCTACAGCAAACACCAGTTCCTCGGGCAGTGGGAGGCGGTGCAGTGTGTCCGGCGCACCGTCTGGGAGAGAGGTTTTGGAGGGGTGGGATTACTCCTACTCCTCCCAGAGAAGTAGCCTCAACAAGGCTTCTTGTTCCCTGGGCTTCTGAATGAATTTGGTTTCCCAGACCCGGGCGGAGCAATCAGAGGGACACCCTGGGGGTTTTTAGTCTGTAGGAGTCTGATACCCCAGGGTCGCTGCCGTCACAGCGTCCCTGATAGTCCTCTGCAGGATTTTTCCACAGGACACAAAAATAAACACCAGTTCCACATATACTTGTATTTACAGTATTGTATTTAGTATATATTTTTTGTTATTCTTTAGTACAAGAACGTTTGTAAGGAATATTAAATAAAATATATCATTATTATGTTACACATCTTCTCTAATCTAAGCACCAGAAGATTGGATGCCTAATTGAATAAGCGATATAGTAGTTAATAGTATTTCTATCTTCTAATGTATAATAAGTATATCTTGTTTGTATTATACCGGATCGTTCTGACGGATATTAATCCTCATTCTTTCAGTTTTGCTATTTACGTCCGACGGCCAGACAAGCATTTAATTCAATAAGTTGCTTGGAAGTATCCGATATATAAAATAATGAATGTGGTAAAATAATTACCAGTCTAGCTACACTACCCCGAGAAGAAGCCTGAATAAAGCTGTTTGCTCTCCGGGCGACTGGGCGAATTCGGTTTCCCAGGCCTGGGTGGAGTGATTAGAGGGACACCCCGGGGGTTTTTTAGTCAGTAGGAGTCTGACGCACCGAGGTCGCTGTCCTCACAGCGACCCTGATGGTCCTATGTAGGATTTTCTCCCGTGATACCAAAAAAAGGCGGACCACACTCGTTTTTTAATTTCTTTCTTTTTTTTATTCTATTTATTTAAGGCACTTTTACGTGTGTACGTATGTCTGCCCCATTATACTCTAATACAGAAATACCTAACATATTACATACTTTTTAAATTCTTTTTTAATGATTTACAGGGGTTCGCTTGACCTCAAACTTACTTGGTGGAAGGTTAAGATGAGTCCGACGATGAATTACATTCGCCCAACAAATGCCTATACACTTTTCTCTTAGGCTGAGATTTATAGACCCTATTTCGACTTTCAAAGTTATTAAAAAATAAATTAGATTTAACAAAAATTGAATATATAATAGGAACTTAAGTACAGCCATAGTATTCGCAGAGCCAAGTCCATGGTAACAGAATCAGTGACTTACCAAATCTTTTGACATTCATTGAGTAATAAATTGTAAATTTTTAGTGAAATCTAAGCAAACTTAAAGTTGCGTTTATAAATCTATGCCCTAAAGACTCTCAAGTCATAAGACCGTGAAAATACGGTGGCTGGAAGCATATTTCTTATATTTATAGTTTTTTTAACACTACATGTTCCTAAGCCTTTGTTTAATGAATGTAATCTATTGCAATAAAAATTGTAGAAACTTATTTATTATTAATTTTGACAATGATTTATGACATTTATTAGGTAGGTAAGGAAAATACTTATTTTTAAAATAAGTAAATATTGATTACTGTTTCATAGGAAACATGATTATTAAAAATTTGTATTGATTTGTTTTACTACACCTTCATATATTTATTTCAATACATTTAAGACAAGTTACTTTTCTCAGATTCTATTAATAACATTATACGTGTGGCTATGTTGGCCCAGTGAATAAGAGTATGGTATCAAATCGTGTAAGCACGAAAGGTCGTAACTTCGAACCCTGACAAGTACTTCAGGGTTATTCCAGATTAAGTACAATATTAAGCATTAGATATTTAGTAATGAGGAAACACATGGTGAGGAAATTCGTAAGTCTTCTTATAAAAATGTTATATGTAAGTGCCTCAAGAACGGTGATCAATTGCGCTACTGGTCGCGTTGAGCGCGAAATATAAGTGCAAAATGGATGATCTCTACTCACCCCGAACGGGGTAACATTGTAACGAAATATTATTATTAAAATAATAACGATTATACCGTATCCAATAAATGAGTTATTTCAATTCTCGGATCGGGATGTGGGATCCGGTCGGAAAATCGCTACTTACGCTGATTGAACAAGTTTTTCCCATAAGTCGGGGGAAACTTAACGTGCGCTCTTGTGTGAAATTAGTCGGGAACTCTGACGGGTCGAATATCATATTGGCTGATTTTTCACGCTGTTATGAACGTCAGCTCACGGTTATACCAATTAATTATAGGAACCAAAAACACATGTACTAACGTACTATTAGTATCTTATTTTTGAAATATAATTAAATAGAGTTTTAACTTGAATAATGTAGAAGGAAATTAGCTATCTACAATTATTAGATGGCTTGGTTATATCTACATTTAAATAAAGAAATAACTTTTTTTTTATAAAGTTTATTCTATTTAATGAATTCCTTGTGTAAGAAACTGTATGAAACAACACATAGTACACATACACACACACACAAACACACAACACATAGTAACACATAACACACACACACACACACACACAACACACATAACAACACCACACATAGTTGTAACACAGAGTTTGAAAATGGTTTTTTTTATATTGCCTTTATACCTTTTTGGTTAGCCTGGTGGAAATCCTCGTGTACCGTCAGAGGCGCTGTGAGGAAAGTGGTCATGGTGTGTCGCACTCTTACCGACTAAAACCACCGGGGTGTTTTCCTACCCGTCTGTCGGAGCCAAAGGTACTATTACCTTGTCAACTTCCTCAGCACTCGGAGAGTATTGCTTTTATACATAAGGATAAATTATTTATTTATAATTAAATAAAATTAAATAATAAATTAAATATAATTAATTTTTTTTGGCAGATATTTTCCATAGCAGACCTTTTATCTTCTATTTACAGGCATTGTTATTAAGTAAAATATTATTTACCCAAGATACTTTGTGCTTACTAATTCGAAAACTTAAAAAAGTTAATTTCCTAGTATAAACCAAGTAATAATTAATTTGATCTAATTTGATTCAATTTGATTTGATTTTACGTGCCTACCCATAAATTTATTTATTTCATGTTATTTATTACGCCGTTAGGTATTAAAAAATAATAACGTAAGCTCTGTTAAATCGCTTGTTACTTGAATTAGAATAAAAACGGAAATACGAAGTGTAATAAATAGACGGAAGGGACAAGGGGACTTCGGTTACTTGACCAGTCAGTGATGCATGTACGGCGAGGAGAATTTTATAGTATTGTTATGGCTATAGAATACAATATTAATGGCTCCTATACCAAACCTTCAAGGCTTTTTTATTCGCCAATATTAATATTTAAAACACAAAAAACTTTTTGTACAAGTGTACTTTCAAAATTCTTTCTCTAATATACATGTACATATAAAGTATATTTAATATAATAAAATGTTATTTAATATATTAGATCTTTTGAATTTTGCTATATATTATATCATCACGCTATTTCCTTACGGAGTGAGCAGAGATACATTAGTAATCAATAGATCAAACTATCGACAACATTTGTTGTATTTCAACGATTATTTATATTATTTAAAACGAGATATATTTGCAGGCCGGTATGATCGCAGCGACCACCGATGGGTTTTCCTTTACTATTGACAGTCGTCGTTGTTTTATTAACAGCACCATTCTTACCATCTGACTATGTGTGGTCACTGTCCCGAGTCAAATATGTTTAGATTTTTTTTATATTCTATCTCATTTATCTAAGATATATTTGAATAATTAAATTATTCTTAAACTGAAAATAACATACTAAAAAGATCCTAAAAGTATTTGATAATGTTTCTCTTATCTCAAATTCAATCACCTACCAAAAAGATTTTGAGATTTCTCCGATCACATCAACAATAAGATTTAATTCCACACACAATGCTAGCCTACATGTCATCTATCCACCGACGGGGCCTGACGGTGATTGAGTACCATCCCAAGGGTGAAGAGCCGTGATTCGCAACACTCTTGAATATAGTACTGAGATGCTTTAATATAGCTTGGATAACGATCTTTTAAGCGTCATCTACAATTATAAATGTAATAACATCCTTTAGAGGTGAAAATAGTAAGACTCACGCCCAATTTCAAAAGCGTTCCCTAAATTTTAAGATGCTTTTAAACAAGAAATTGTTAGTTACAAGATATATGCTTCATTAGTGATAAAAATATCTTTAAATTTAAGGAGCATTTTTGAAACTTAGCCTTTACACCATTAGAAAATTTAAAATAAAATTGAAATCTATAACATACCTACTCTATTTAATTTTTTTTTTTTTTAATATTTATTGCAAGCTTGTAAAATTAACCTAGCCTGTACTGTGAGATAACCTACTTGGGTTGGGATTTAAATAATATAACTCAACAACAATTTATGTGTATTTTACGGATATAAATATGTAGTGCAAAACAATATTAACTGGAACCTCATTACAAAAATCCTACTATAATAGCCACTGATTTTAATCTAAATACTTTAAACAGTGACTACCAATTTTTCTTGTTGGTCATTGGGATGTTTTACTTTCTGGGTCTTTGTCCTTTTTTGCCGATTTTCAAATCTTTGCTACGAGTAGAATTTACTTACATATTAATCGTCACACGAAATAATACACATCTACATTTCAACTTACTCAGAAAATAGACAACTCTTTTTAATATATATGTATCGTTAATGTTATTCCAAAAGTAGTATATCAAACTCTAACAAAACCAGAGCTTTCTACCAATCCGGTCCGGATACTCTAGGTTACATATTTTACATGTATATTTGCCCTTCGGTGCGGTCCTGTGTTTACTCAGTACGAAGTTAGATGTTCAACGTAGCCGCTTCTGTCCCATTTGCCTAATGTTGAGCAAATACATGTATTTTTGGAGTATTCACGTGGAAAATTAAGGAGAAGTACCTATGCTGTGTTACGTTTTTATCATATTTAAACGTCCTTCATTTTATTCTGATTAAGCAATGATTATTCAAATAAATATACTGTCAAAATCTCTTATGCCGGCATCGTTTAGAACATACCGGTTATAATGATCCAGAACAAAGCGCCCATCAAAAAAATAGGACTTCGTATCTCGAAAACATGATCGGTTGATACGACTATCGGCTTTTACGACTAAATATAAATAGTCCCTTCGATTTCGTTATAACAGATTTTGACTGTATATGAAAACTAGCTAGGATATAACATAATAATCACATATTTTTTCACAACTATTCATTTGTTATATAAATATGAAACAAAAATGGGTACTGTTAATATTAGGTCCTTACATATGAAATTGGCGTTTTGTATGGGAGGAACAAAAAGTCGAATATTTTTTAATATAATATATTTAATTAATCAAAGTATGAACCATTATTTTCTATGCACTTTTGCCATCTCATAGGTAGTTCATTGATCCCTTTACTAAAAAAACCAGTCGGACGGGAATCAATAAAATCTTGAAGGCGATTTGGACTGCCCCATCGGAGTTGAATTTTTTCC
The DNA here is from genome assembly GCA_036320925.1 of Automeris io. Lineage (NCBI taxonomy): Eukaryota > Metazoa > Arthropoda > Insecta > Lepidoptera > Saturniidae > Automeris > Automeris io. Next base: position 5,222,108 of record JAUDJH010000014.1, read on the forward strand.
CTTGCAAGAAGTTATCCAAATTTCGAAAAAAATGGTAATCTGTTGGAGCAAGGTCCGGGGAGTACGGAAGATGTCTTAGACTTTCCAATTGAAGCTCTTCTAATTTAGTAGCCGTCTGTTGCGCAGTGTGTGGTCTAGCGTTGTCGTGAAGCAGCAGTGGCGTGGAGCGATTGACCAGCCTAGGTTGTTTAGCCGCTAGCTTTTCCATCATGGTTTGCAATTGCTGACAATAGACATCAGCCGTAATAGTCTGGCCAGATTTGAGAAAACTGTAATGAACAATACCGGCACTAGTCCACCAAACGCTTACAAGTAACTTTTTTGGGGTTAATTTTCGCTTGGGGCAGGATTTGGCTGGCTGGCCAGGATCCAACCATTGCGCTGAGCGCTTCCGATTATCGTAAAGAACCCATTTTTCATCACAGGTAATGATTCGGTTTAAAATACCTTCATTATTGTGCCGGTTTAGTAATGTAACGCAGCAGTCGACGCGCGTTTGCCGGTTTGCTTCAGTCAATTCGTGAGGTACCACCCACCTTTCAAGCTTTTAAATCTTCCCAATTTGCTTCAAGTGAATTTAAACAGTTTTATCACTAACATCGCAGCCTGCAGCTAACTCGGACGTGGTTTGCGATGGATCCGCTTCCACAATAGCCTTCAACTCTTCATTATCAACTTGAGTCTCAGGCCGTCCACGGGGCTTGTTCTGCAGGTCGAAATTTCCAGAACGAAAACGTTGGAACCAAAAACGAACTGTGTTTTCTTTTGCAACACGACCGCCATACACATCATTCACCCTTCGAGTTGTTTCCGCAGCACTAGTGCCACGGCGGAACTCGTACTCGTAAATAATGCGATATTTTAAGTTTTCCATTTTGTAAAATGAGTGACGCAAACAGAAAAAAACAGAAGAAAAAAACAAATGAATGACGATCATCGAAGCACAAATACATGAGTCTATAGCTGTACAAATTTGAATTTGTAATTTCTTACCAAAGAGGAGAAATTTGTGATTAAAGTGGCCAGTACGAAAAACGCCAATTTCATATGTAAGGACCTAATATTTAAATGACACTTTACTAATACGTTTTAATCTGGTAAAGAATAAATTACTATCGAATCGGTATCGGAAGCGGTCATTGAATCGGTAAGAAAAATTAATCGTGAAATCTGATAGGTTGACTAGAAGTTTCTATCCAAGTTTTCAAATTTGTTTCCGAAATTAATACAATGATAAAAAGGATCACTTGCGAAAATTATGTAGTAAACCGAGTAAACTATATAAGAAGGTAGTATAATGGAAAAATAAATACAATAATTTTCTTTAAAATAAACAATAAATATCAATTTTATTTTGAAAAACAGTAAAAAGCGATAAAATATTGAATATTTTTTACCATCGTAATCCTTACTTAGCTATGATGTATTTACTCAATATTATGTAGTTATCACTTACTAAACTTATCGTTCATTAGTTGTATTCATAATAATTATAAATTATCTATAATATAAAAATGAATCGTTAAATGTGTATAAGCGCGAAACTCGAGAACGGCTGAACCGATTTGGCTGATTTCTTTTTTGTTGTGTTTGTTGAAGTCTGGGGAAGGTTATTACGCAGAGAAAAATTTAAAAAATTGTCTGAAAAAGTCTAAAAACAACACTTTTCTATATTCTTATACAAAAAATTCGTAATAATATTTAAAAGTCAATTTGAACTTTAACACTATACCATAAAGTCTACCATAAATGTCAGTGGACGGGTTCCGGGAAGGCAAAACAATTGAGTGACGAATAAATATTAATTTCAATATTTGTCAATTTTTATACATATAGCATTAAGGCCAGGTTCCTTCAAACAATTTTCAAAAAACAGCCGACAGCCCAATACCTATTAACATTAAAAAAACAATGTGACCTTGTTTTAGAGAAATAGGGCAGAACAAGGTCTGCCGGGACAGCTAGTATTTCATAAAAATATTACGATAAGCCCATAAATATCTTAGAAGTGTACAATATAGAAAAACATCCTGTAAAAACATGTAAATGTAAACATGTAATCTGCGATCTGCTTCCGGAATACTCTTGATATTGTGCTTTCAGGTAATAATTTAAAAAAATTAGCAATCACGGAAACCGTGAAAGTTAACTAGAACAATCTACAAAAAGAAACTGCTCACAATAGCGTTTATAAAAAATGATATATTTGAATTTTATATTTGGATTCAGAGATTGGACTGGCACAGTGCCTATGTCCACAGAACAACAAAATTTCACACAGCATTGAACAAAAACACAATCTAGCCTACATACCAATGTTGTATCTGTGAACTGTAATTATTGAATCCATATAAATAAACTAACAGAGCTACCCAATCACCGGTTTTCTTAACTATAAAGCGGAGAAGGTTTGATAAGCTTTCGAATGATTATTCATGTCGAGAAAATTTAATACAAAGTCTTCATAATTATAAAATGATATAATTGATACTTTTATCACCCGAAATTTTCTTTGAATAAACACAATTAACACTCTTGACACTTGGTGAAAACATAATTACGATACCTTTTAAGCAAAACTAAAATAACACTTTGTACTTCTTATTGCTAAACAATAGTCACAAGAATTATAAATCTTCTTCCTAAGCAACGTTTTCGTTTGCTCGAATTATTTTACAATACCTAAATCTAATATATAATCTAATCAAATAACATATTCTGATAGAGTATTACATATTCGCTATATTAGAAATATATATTAAGAGCGGCTTGCACCAACAAAGTAAATTTTGTCTAAGCATTTTGAACCGTTCCAGTTGCCCAGAGATATTGCCTCAATGAGCATTTTCTATCGTCTTTATCATAGTGACTATTCTGAAGAGTTATTTAACCTTATTCCACTCTCTCCCTTCATGAATAGAACCACGCGCACGGGTTTACGGCGTCGCAGCTATACGCTCACATCCCGGCTAGAACTAATAAGTTCTCTAACTCTTTCTTTTGCCGTGTCCTTAAGCTGTAGAATGGTCTTCCGACGAGAGTGTTCCCACCATCCTTTGATATGGGATTGTTTAAGGATAGCATGAAGAGATATATATACAAGCCGGCCGTAATCGCTGCGAATACTGATTGGTTTTTCTGCACTGTCTACAGTCGTTGTCATTTTTTAAACTACACCATCAGGCTTGGTGTGGTCACTATATAAATTGTACTTATTGTTTTGCTCGGAAGCATGATCCGATTTAAACTACTGTCAAATTTAAATTACCACTGAGATTGAATTAAGCCGCTTCAATTATACACCGATTTATAGAAGCCTAAACTATGTTTAATATCTTGGTGCGAATTGCCCTTAGTAAAGTTCCTTCTGAAAGATTTATATTACATAAAAAATTGCTTTATGAATGTATTTAATGTTGTCAATATAAAATAGTTTTTTAACGTATGCTGCATAATTATCAAAACCGCTAGGAGGTAATTTAGAAGCGGTTTAGATTTTTTTAACTTTGTCTGCAAAGAGACTGACAGTCTCACCTTACATTAGTTCCAACTACCTATGGACAACTTTAACAAATAGTATTGTTACAGCATTGCTGACGTAGAACTACCTAAATGGTATAAACGCAAAGTGGATGCAATTGCTGTAACGTATCTCTGCTTAATCTACAAAGGATATAGTGTGATGCTATTGACGAGTATTTACTGTATTAAATAATGGTGAAATCTTTAAAACTAATTTAGTGATGCACGATAGTTTAGAATGGCTGCTTATAAATAGAGGTATATTGAGAATGTCATTAGCTTGCCCAATCACCGTATGTGCTAACGCCCCCTGCCGGCGTCTAGCGGCGTTCACCTAATACTAACATTGCTAAATTGACTTGGTGGATGGTATGCACCGACTACATCCATTAAACATGTTAATTAAGCCCTTTAACATTGTAATATTTTTAGGAATAATAATCACGTGTCATACGTATTTTAAAAATAGCAAATTAGGAACTATCCGCATAAAAGAAGGTCGTTGTCACGACCAAACTATTGCGCTGAGGTACTGTCGTTTTTAATGATTACAACTAGAGAGCTAAGTCACTTGCGCGAAGATCAGAAACGCAGTTTTTAAAGTGCGTTTAAAAATGGATGAATCATATAACTATATGTAATTAACTTGATTGTAACCGAATTGAAAGATTTTTTTAATGTTTATAAGTGTTTTAAAATCTAACGAGCGATTCTGAAACTTGGCGTTTTAAAAGACTATCTTAGTAGTTTTTTGCTAAATAAGTATAAATGCAAAAATTAATTCAAACGCGGATCTCACACCGATGACGATATAAAATTAAAATAAATTAGTCACTACACATTAATAATATTTTGAAAAGAAGATAGAATATAAGCAACACAGGCGGAGGGTGAAGAGAAGTGGTGATGTAGAAAAGAGACAGCGATGGAGGAGAGGGCAGGAGGAGAGTAAGAAGAAAAGTAGGAGAGGCGTCAGCAAGTTAGTTGTATTTTTCCAAGCGCTTAGTTGTAAAGCTGCGTAGCTCTAAACTAAAGTTTTCTTTTTAAGTCGCCTTGCAGTAGTTGTGGTGCTAATATCATAAAGGTCGTATGTTGTCAGGAGCAGCAAGCTGACTAGCTTGGACATGTTTTTATGGAGCCTATTCTGATAAAAGAGCACGTATTATCGAAAATCATAATAATGGGTAAAAGAAAAAGTTTCGCACCCCTAAGGAAAACAACACGACCTGTGTTAACAAGTTAACACATAAGGTCAAAATTAAAGTAAAATAATTAGAAGTATTGTCTAATTTCTATAATGATACTGCTATTTCTTTATCACATCAAATAGATTACTATACAACGAATGCACCGCTTAAATATCGATGAAGGACAAGAAAATACAGCTGAACAAAGGAAAGGACGCGGAAGGAGTGGAGGGTTAAATAGTTTGAAATCCGGCCCGAATTGAGGCTCGAGTATTAGGGGCAAATAGAACGTCATTAACTAACTTCAAAGGTAAGGATGGCTGAAAGAAATGTCTTTTGATGGGTTTGAAAAATTTTATGATATTGATATGTTTATAATAACAATGTCGAATTTTTAGATTTTTTAAGTATTTAAATTTACGAAAACTGAAAAAGCTACGCACATATTTAGGTAAAAACTTGTAAATGAATTGTGAATATTGAGTACCTAAAATAAATACTATAGCTGTGATGTCCTAGTAGATAAGCGACAGGTATCTATACGCGGTAACGCAAATGGTCAGAGGTTCGAATACCGAACATTGAATACATGTATCTGGGTTTTTCTGGATCAAGTACAGATTTAGGAATAATATACTCACCATTGACGAAAAACATCGTGAGGAAGCCAGCATAGCATTTGATAGAAATATCATCTATAGGTGCCCCGAGTACACAGGTAAGCAGCGCTCTTGCTCACGTTGGGCACAACATCTCGCGGTCTTTTACCGGTTGCACGGTGGAGAGTGTTCTCCGGAATTACATTCTTTGATTCCACCAGCCCCATTGCATCACAAAACCACTACACATCGTGTTGGATACCATCCGTATGTGGTGGATGTTCCTTATATCCGCACGAAAAGATTCGCTTCTACATTCATCATGCGAACGGCTAAGGAGTGGAATATGCTTCCAGCGGCCATATTTCCGCGATCTTATGACCTGGGAGTCTTTAAGAGAAGAGTGAATAGGCATTTGCTGGGCGAACGCGTTTCATCATCGAATTCATCTTCACCTTCCACCAGGTGTGATTTAGGTCAAGCGTTCGTCTGTAAATAATAAAAAAAAAACATATAAGTGTAAAAATGGAAAGAGCCATTAATATATGTATTTCTACTCGCCCCCAAAAGGAATATTACGTAACGATATAGCATGTACCTCTTTTTCTCATGTACCGATGGTATGCCTACAATTTCTGTATACTAAAACAATTACGGAGATATTTTAATCAGTGTATCTTGTTAGCACTAAACTCAATGAGAGAAGTCAAAGTTATTTGAAATCGCATACGTCGAAAGAACGAAGTTCGCTGTAACAGAGTTCCAAACTTTCTGTCGACGTTTTATCGAATCACTTCCAGATACAGGGCATGTCTCGCACTCGAGCACATCTTGGGCGGACGGCGAGGGATGTAATTTGAACAAATGAGCGACGGCTACCGAACCAAATTAGATTCTCGCCGGTCGCTGGTATCCGCTGCTAAGTGCTGCCAGCTTCAGATTAGAAAATCCCCAATCGTTTATAATTGCATGACAAAATAAGCGCGCCTCATGATCAGCACAGCGTAGACTACATCGATGGCTATCAGCGAAAAATGGCAGTCTAATAACAGACACTATCGTTTAAAAGTCTCTAAACATATGTGCAGATAGAAATAAGTACGTGAGCTGATCCTGAAACGCAACAGGCCGAACCGAATCTTTGTTACGGTTTTTACGTCCATAATATATAATTAATTAAAATCCCTTTAAGGATTTCTTACAGCTGCACAACAATGTTATTGAATGACAAAAACATAAATTGTAAAATTAAATGTCCATTGTATTTGTTATTTACTTTAAAATATAATATTTATCAGTTTATTAAAGAATATACGCTGAACGTATAACATTGTTCATTATTTTTATAAATTTACTTATCATCTTGACAAGTAGTATAAAAAATTGTTGTATTGTAGTTTTTCCATGCATTTTTCTTATATTTTGTCTTAAAATTAATAAATTATAAACTTACTTAATTTTCTCCTCAAAAAAATTCGTGCACGTGCAAATGTTCCAAACCACATACAATCCCCTAAATTAGGAGATAAAATTCTTAAGTTGACATCCCTGCCGCTGCTACTGTCGGTCGCCGGGTGGTCACAGGGCGGTCGTCGGGCGGTCACAGGGTGGTTGCCATACCGTACATAGACCGACACACTCGCCAACAGATTACGACTCAGATATCCAAGCCTTTGCAATTTATAGCGTCTCCCTAACACTACCAGGCCTAGACTACCAAGTACCAAAGTATATATTTTTAAACAAACATATCCACTTATACTATAGCTATATAAGTCTGAGATTTATGAACGCTACTTTGACTTTGCTTACACTTTGTTCACGAAATAACGTTCGTTTTAACAAAAAAAACTGAATATATAATAGGAACTTGAGTATAGCTTAAATCGCAGAGCCACACAGGTGGAATTTGTAGTTAAAGGGCTAGTGGCATGCGTCATGTGTTAAGGGGATATGTGGATGTATCAATGGCAGTAGACAGCGAAAGCACGCTGCGTAAGATTGCGTAAGATTGTAAGATTGCATTGCTGTTGCCGCCTGATGCTGATAGCATTCTCACACGACAGCAGTAGTACGACCACCGGTAGAGATATTTAAACGTTTCGTTTGACCTATCTGGCTTAGGATACTTACTATTTCGAAGAAATCAAGCTGAATTTTGATTTCTATTTAATAGATTAATCAGTTACACACACACGCAGTTACAGTCTCTCTCTCACACCCACATCCACACACCCAACACACGCACTCTTCACAGTTGTTTCGGAGTTGCGATATAATTTGATCAGAGTTAAATCGATAAAGAGTCTGACACACTGGTGTCGTCACCTACACGACAGCCCTGACGACCCATCGGTAGCGCGGTCAAGAGTAAAACACATGTATATTTGTGTGTAAGTGTAGATTAGTGCTGCTGTCTTTGCCAACAGCAAACTGGTCATACTGATCACGTATACGTCAACAGCTGCTCACGTAGCCAAAAGCGATATTACTCAAAGAAAATATGCGTATTATTTACGTCCTAAATCGTCGTTTTGAGGTATGAACGTCATCGAAATGCTATGATTGTGCACAATGACTTATAACTCTGAATCGTTCAAGGAACAGATGATTTAGACAAATTAAAATTCTATCAGCGAAAAGCCTAGTAGAAAAGTTTAAAATATATGGAGTCGACATACGATCATTTGCGTTTCTGCGCATATATACTAGTTCCTTATCAACTTGTCCCCTATAGCCAACTCCATAAGTATGTTTCCATGAAATAAAATTAAAAAAATTACGAACAAATTAGATAAAAAATAGGGAAAAATCCGTATCGGCCGAATGTAAATAAATGCCCTGTTATCCGGTGTTTAAACAGTGTTCTTCGGGCACTCCCTCCCGGCTCCTAATCAAAAAATTGAACTTTCAATAAAGGGAATCATTAATTCTGCTTAGGGAGGGCTCCTGCATCGTCCTAACGAACTCCGCAAGAATCTTGGGATGTTTTTGTCGGATAATTATTTGAAAGGAATACTTACCAATGAAGGTCGGTCCACTTGGGAAATTGTTTTTGATGGTTTCGTCGATGCGTGTAGAAAATCTTCGAAACTTACTAAATAATATAAATTGTATACTATATATATTTTATTTGTATATTGTGTAATACTTTAAAACATGTTTTCAGCAGTTTGTCGTATTTACTTATCTTTTTATATTTTTGAGTACAAATCAATCTTATCAAAATATGTTTGATAAATAATTTTACCTATCAATTCAAAGCTAAAAAAGTAGTTTATCTGTCTAACATAACTTATATTCTATATTGGAGTAGAGAGAAATAATGGAACTTCACGATTCCTAAGCACTCCCCGACTTCTAGTCTTAACCCAGTCAGAACTCTCTTTAATTAGTTTCCAAAACGTTAAACTATAAATAAATCTTTGTTAGTACAAAATGGCTTACAAACATTCTTAGACATGTTAGTATTTATAATATTAATTGAATTTTATGAAAAACTGTGTAATAACACGCGTTTAGAACCAAAACCATAAAAAGTCTTGTATTTTTATACAGCTCAATGTCGAACAAAAAAACATTAAAAACAAATACCACAACAAAAAGCAAGTCCCGGATATTGATCCGTTATTTTTCTCAGACGCTATTACAGTAATGCAGGCAATCCCCCGACATCGGCTGACGACCGGCGAGAATTAATGATGTCCTTTATTGGAGGCACAATTTTTTGATTCGCTCCCCACCCGCGGCCCTTGGACTTAGAACGTATAAGGAAAACATCGCACGATTTATCCTATCATTTAAATTTGCAAATATAACATGTTGTATAATATAATCTTATTATTATAGCTGTGTATATTAACATATAGGGATCTAGATTCCAAACTCGTAATGCCACGGTATTTTAAGTATTAGATAACATACTTAAATATATACACAATCATTATTTAAAAACCTATTAATCTATTCATCAAAATATTATTGTATCTGTTTCAATGGCGGCAATTTCATGTCAGTTGTGGTAATTAAGGAAATCCAGTTTTTAAGTCCCTGCGACCCAGCACAAATTAATAGGCGAAATATGGTACCAGACTCAACATTTTATAATTCTTTTAGACATAAATAGGAATTTAAAGGTCCCATGAGCTATTTAGTCATATATATCTAATATTGCAGGTAAAATACCAAATATTAACACATTTTAAGTTTATTATAAATACCTCACATTGTTGTAGTTGTGGCACTATATGCAGCCACTAATATATCTGAGCTCACTGAAAAAATGTAATAGCATAACCGATATTTGATCACTATTTTCAATTCATAATATTGAAGTAAAGTGTTTCCTTATAAACAAGTTGCCTTCTTATAAAGTGTATTGAATTACAACATATTTTCTGATTCGAAAAATTTATTGAAAAATTCATTGCTGAAGTCTTAAGTTAGTTTATGTATTCTTGTCACATGTATGGACAACTGTTTAGCATAATCTTATGTCCACAGTTTTAACAAGTTCACATGAACAAGAATTACTGATACAATTAAATTTTAAAAAATGAAACGACACGATAAATCGTGTAGCGCTTTCGTTTACATTCTAAGTTTCAAGGATGACACCATTGCCGGAGGCAGAGGAAGCCAACAAAAGCCTTGTTTACACGAGCGGGGTTCGCATTAAAGGCGGCCCTGCTCCAGACCCTTCAAGCATTCCACGGGTATGTCAAGGATTATGGAGTTTTATTGTATGGCTGTGTGCAAACATTTAAAAAATTAAACATTTAATCGACTAGCGATTTCTGAAGGGATAACATATTTCAAAAAATTATAACTTCAACCTTAAATGCTTAAGGGCAGCTTGCACCAACAAAGTAAATTTTGTATATATTTTTTTTAATTCTATTTATTTAATTTATTTAATTTAATTCTATTCTTTTACGTGTGTACGTATGTCAGCCCCATCGTACCCTAATACAGAAATACCTAACATATTACATATGGTGCCATTGATCTGAAAAAGCCAGACGCCTCATCAGATAATAGTTCTGTTAAGATTTTGTTAAACATCCCGATGTCAAGTCTGTTCAGAGCAAAGGCACTCACAAACGCCTCCCTCACAGGTTCAGATCGGACACATTCCATCAACAAATATTTAGTTTAAAGTAAAACGCTATTTAACGTTAAGCTGTACAAATTGTCTTGCACAGAAAAACATATCCAGTTGTAACAACTGTTAACTTTAAATTATCATTGAGGTCGAAAACCGCTACAATTAAATAGCGTTTTATACAAGCTTAAATTAGATTTAATTTGTTCAGCAAGCAACAAGCAGCCTTTTAACTTTTTTTAAATAGATGAGTGCCTAATTCTATGTGACTAAAAGTAATAACGAAAAATCTATATTTAGAACAATATATTATTCATGGCTTGTTTCAAGATTGCTAGGTTATACTCATAGTTATCATTATGATACGAAGATTTGTGCTTGTTCAGAATTATTTTACATATATTTATATATTTGTATGTTATCAGTAGCAAAATTAGAGTGGTCTACTTTAAAAAAATTCTTGTCTACGAATTTAAATATTGTCTTACAATTATGTTGGCTTGTACAAATACATTAATAGCATATTCGCATTAACATTGTATAAATAATGCACAAAATTTTAATATAAATACTAAAGACCATCGTACATTTCAATTAGCAGGGGTGTCGAAACACGGCGCTATCTTCGTTCAATCGCGTTAATTATCGCCCAGCCTCCTTAACCGAACTTATGGCCACCCCTTGCTCCACAGCGAACAGATAAGTGGCGCAGCTTTGCTCGCATTCTACGATTCTTTGATACAAATGTATAATGTAAATATTTAAAGATTAAGTACCTTAAACACAAGGGCGTGCATCCCATATAAAGCATTATCTTGTTACACTTGGTCATTTAATATATATATTGACTTAAAATCTGTTGTTTACGAAAGAACAGTCTGAGAGTCTAAATTTCAACTATATATATGTTATATATGTGTTATATATATGTTATGTATGTGTTCAGCCGTGGTGGCTGCCGGCAGAATAGAATAGCACCCCCCTCTTCTTGCTGAGGTGTCGTAAAAGGCGACTAAGGTATCTCTTTAACACCGCAACTCAACCAGGTGTTCAGAGAAGGAAAACTCGACCAAACCTGCATCCCGCTCCCTTCCATCGGGCCTGAAGGAGCTCGGACGAGAGTGTGCTTCTCTGGCTGCGCGTTCAGTTGTGCACTTAAATATCTCCTGCGGAATTGACTGTTTCCGAAAACTGGACCTTAATTTTCTTAATCGATGTTGAAACAGTCGCCGCAGCCGAATCCGGCTAGGACATCATCATCATCGTGTTAAATATCCAAATATAACGAGATAATGGTTTTTATGCTTTATATGGGATGCACGCCATTGCTTAAACACATATAATAAGCTTCACTTTCAATAGAATCTTCTTAGTCATAGCAAACTTTACACAACGAGGGGTGAAAGGTTATTTGGTTTAAGCGACATTTTTTGGTGATATAGTAATATTACTATATATTTTCGGAATCAGCTTTTTTTACCGATTCCAAATATATATATATATATATTACTATATCACCAAAAAATGTCGCTTAACTCAAATAGTCTATCACCCTCGACAACATGGTGGGACTTTGAAAAATATTCTAGAAAAATCGCTTGCCCGATGGCGAAAAACTTTAAGTATAGTACAAATAAAGTTATAATAAATATTTTAATTGTATTACTAAAATATATATTACGTTGTTGGTTCTACGTGTGTTGGTAATGTCTGATATCCTAATGAAGACATTGTTTTTCATTTGTTTACTTATAATTAGATCTGAAGTATATTGATCTGTATATTTTCAAAATTGCACTCTAGCTTATTGATTATTATTAAGGTTTTCATCAGTAATGCAAACATATTTGTTTATTAATATCGCGTGATGACTAAAAGTTATTAAAAGAAAACAAACTTTGGTATATTTATTATAAAAAATACCTATTACGTATAATATTTACAATATCTTGATAAAAAATCCATACCTACGCTTACATCATTAATGTTTGATAGCGAATCGAGAACTCAGCATAAATTGGAGATTGTCCGTTACAATCAATCTCATTTGTGTCCAATTAGCAAGTCAGCCCGTCAGACGGCAAATCAAAGATTAGCGTAAAAGTGGGAGAAATATTCTTAAATGTTGGCGACATCCTAACAATATAGTAGCTATATTACAAGAGCTATCCAGAATTTAAATGTATTTATTGACACATATAAAGCTTTTATGGATTTCAATTAGTTTTAAATTGTATGTTCTAATAATTAATAATAATTAAAACATATATTAGTATATCTTCACAATGATTATCCATATCTTTTCAAAATTCATTTAATTCATTGCACTTTGTTTTGATATTATTTTAATTTTTCCTTAGATGACAAAATGATAAATTTGTTACAGAATAATACTTTGTACGGTTTCATGAGCGGTGGAGTGCTGAAAGTAGCCGCAGGTTCCATGAATAAATATGCACTTGCTGACTTTCTATCGTTTTCTAATTTGAAAAGTTAAGAAATAATTAGTCTCATTTAAAAAAAAAATTGCAGCTACCCTCATATCTTCTAAATTAGGATCAGATTTAAGGTGAATAATAAGTTAAATATACTACCGTACGATTTATCGTAAATATATTGACAACGAGTGTGATATATACTAGAGATGCCACGAATATTCGGCAACTATTCGGTATTCGGCCTATTCGGCCTATTCGGCCACTTTTTTTGCTATTCGGTATTCGGCCGAATAATACGTACTATTCGGCCGAATACCGAATACCAAATCATGTAAAAAAGACACGTTATATTACTCAAAATCATGTATTTATTTCCAAATTACAACACTTTAGTAATTAAAATCGATCAGTGGTAAGTTGTGTTGGATAAAAACAAGCTTTTCAGCAATTTTTGATAGCAAACGATTACGCTTTTCATCGTAAATGTTACCAGCCTCAGAAAACAAACTCTCACACACACACTCTCTCTCTCGCTCACACACGTACTAATAGACTTGTACCGTGACTATCCATATAAAAACACAAAACACCCTTGAATAACCCGAACGGAAGTGCGAGTCTCACCAGAGATAAGATTTACTTAATCGGTGAGACTTATCACCCTGTGTATATGCATAAGTTTTGTGTTGAAATAAAGATTATTATTATTACTAAACACGCTACTTCCAGGAATATTCGGCGGCCGAATATTCGGCGCTTCGGCCGACAGCGTTGCCGAATATTCGGTATTCGGTATTCGGCCAATTCACTATTCGTGGCATCACTAATATATACTATCAAATTTGTAGGATTGACTCCGACCGGAAGATCTGGAAAACGTTTTATTTTATAAGCAATGAAAATAAACACTTTTTTCTCAAATATAAACCAAAACATAAACGTAGGAAACGTCTATGTTTTTGATCAATTTTGATTTAACGTCAGTCAACCCAAATTCTAGTTATTATGTAAGAGTTTCATTGATGATTTTAAGACAGCTAAAATGATTTTATTTTAGATAAAAGCTTTATATGTTACATTATCTTTATATTATGTATAATAATAATTTTTAAAATTACAAATATTAATTTAAATAACGCAATTAGTTCAAAATCGTCAGAAAGAAATTGTTTATGTATTAAAAATGAATGTATTACCAAAACCGCAATATTCCACTGTGACCGAGAAACTAGAAATGATACAGTACTACGAAGAAGACGAATTTTCTGATAATACTATAAAAGCTGATAATGGTACGCAAACTAAATTTGGAAAGAAAGGTTGGTAAAAAGAAAATACGCTTTTGATTGTCGATAGTACAAATCAAACTGTTTCTATGGCATCACAAGACCTACCAGTGATTATATTGTAAAGAGTAAAAACTGAAGTAAATCAAGTCATGTTGTTGAAATTAGTAGACAAAATATATCCCAATTATAAATTAACATTGATCCGCAGTATTTGTATATTGAAAATACTTAAAAAGACTAACTTTGGTTAATTATTTCAAAAGGTCTGAAGAAGAAAGTAGAAATCATAGTATTAAATAGATTATAATTTTTCATTTATCAGGAAAATCCGGTAATTCCGTTCAGCAATGCATAAGCAAAAGTATCAAGCATATCATACCTTCACACAAACCGAAGAAAAGGAAAAGTTAGTACAAACCCTCACAGACCAAAACTAAGCATTATATTATGGAGCATAAAATTATACGTATAGTTGATTTCAGTTAAACTAATGGATTGGAAGAAATATCACAGACTGAATGTAATTTATACTTTTTTAGAAGATCTAGAGAGAGATTACCCCGCTATATGCACCGTGTCGGTTATTGGCAAATCAGTAGAGGGACGTGATATTAAGGTAAGCAATGTAGAAAATGTCTTATTTATATATTGTTATTGCTTCATAATATTTCCAAATTAATGTAATATTAGAACATGATATTACTGTGTACACTAATTAATTTTTTTTTTTACACTAGCTCGACATAGTGACTACAGAGCACCTGAAGGTAAGTACAGTGTAGTCCAAAAACGAAAGCGACTATCAAAGGATGAAAATCCATTGATAGTCTACATCGTCATGTCGGCCCACATATACCACGACTGAAGGTTGAAGGTTTGAAGGTTGTATCAATGCAATATTACCAAGTATTAAGGAAAATATTGAATTGATGGATTAATTATATCACCCATATAGCAAAAGCCTAAACATGTGCCAATAAACATAAAAAGGCATCATGAATGGCTAGTAACATCGTGTAAAAATACTATATATAATAAAAAAATTACCATTAAAAAAGTGTTTGTTGATTATTTTGTTTCAGTTTTTAGATTTTCAAATCGTGCATCATTTCTAACTTCTGTAGTATAAGAAATTCGTTTATTTGGCTTAAACAACTTGTTTTTGTATTTATCAGATGTTAAAAATATCAAACAGTGACGCACAAAACAAAGGCATTTGGTTGGACGCTTGTATACACCCTCGAGAATGGATTACTACAGCTGTGGTTACATATATTGCTGATTATATCGTTCGAAATTTTCACAAACAATCTATATCAGTAACTAACAAGGATTGGTAATTTTTTTTTCTTTATTTTAGGCTTAGTCACTTATGCGACTATGTCGCCAACATACAAAACAGTAGAAAATTAACAACAAATAATAAACAAATATACACAAGTTAAAACTTAATACTATACAATACAATTGCATCATGCGATAGGGGGTCGCTTAGTATGGAGTTGAATCGCGTGGTGTGGAACGCATCAGATGCACTGAGTCTAGACTAGTGATGAAAATGCCCGGGAATTTTCCCAAAGTGCCCAAAACTTGTATGGGGAATATTCCCGGGAATTTACGAAATGTTCGCGGAAGTGCTGGGCACTTTGGGAAAATTCCCGGGCATTTTCATCACTAGTCTAGACCTAGCGCCGGCGCCCCGGACGCACTCCAACAGCGATTGGTAATTTGAAACTGTTTTTAACCTTCTGTCTTGGATTTGAAGAAAACACTATAGTTACACTTAGCATAAATTAAATTATTTATTTTTAATAATGGTACATATTTACTATAACATGTATAATATTAATTCATAATTTTGATAAAATTTAATGCAATGTTTTGATTATATGTAGTTTTTTTATTTATTAATTCATCTCTAAAATTTCATAGGCACATAGTTCCTGTACTCAATCCAGACGGTTATGAATATACTCATACAAATTATCGTATGTGGCGGAAAAACCGAGCGTGCTACGGAGGCAAGTGTGTTGGTGTTGACTTGAATAGAAATTTTAGGCAAGTTTACATCTTTATTATATATAACATTTTTAGTACATCATATGGAACTTTGACTAGTGACTCAATAAACGTTCAAGATATTGTAAATAAAATGATAAATTTTCAATCTAAAATACAAGCTCGTTTAAAAGTATTCTTAAAATCGTTAAAAAGAGAAAGGAATATGAATTTACCATTGATTTAGAAATAAGAATTTACCAAAAAATGTCAACAAATAATTCTGTAATTGCCCCACCAAATTATATTATAGATTAAATATAGTGTGGTATTTTATGAGTACTGCAGTTTACTCATACTACTGATGATGAAAATGACTCTACATGTACTCAAAAAGAGAATACTGATAGCATAGTAAAATTTGAGAAAGTTTTCAAAGTTGATATAAATATTAAATCTAATAGTTTGTTTAAAAAAAATACAAGGCATTCTACGTTAGTTCTTTCATGTTCTTTATGTGTTTTGAATAAAAGTTATTCCATCTAAAAAACGTAAAAAAATATTGGTTACTAGAACTGAATTTAAATAAAACATAATGGGTGACAAATTCTCTATAATTTTACATAAACATGATTTTTCATTGCTATGTTTCAGCTATGGTTGGGGTAACAATGGCGAAGAAGGATCATCGGACGAACCAGAAAATGTATTCTATAGAGGTCCTGCACCGTTTTCAGAGCCAGAAAGTGTGGCAGTTCGGGTACACATACATGTCTAAACTAAACAAAAAATAAATAAACCTACAAATTCAAAGGCAATTTTTGTTTCAGGATACAATATTGGGCTCAACCACACCTTTTAAAGCATTTCTATCATTCCATAGCTATTTCGAATTGATAATCTTTCCTTGGGGTTACAAAAGAGATCTGTGTCCAGATTATCTTCGTTTATTGGAAGGTGGATCGATAATGGCACGGGTAACTCTTACGTAAGAATTACACTAAGTAAATTAGATAAATTATATTCTTAGTTAAAATAGAAATTATCTGGTATTTCATAATGACCTAATACAATACGACTATAATATAAAAACCAAATGTAAGTGCTAATATAAATTTTATTTTGGGAACACCTTTATTCATATATACACTTTTAATATATGAAATGAAATGAAAAATAGCTTTATTCAAATAGGCCTACTTCCAAGCACTTATGAATTGTCGAAAAAAATGTAAAGTGATTCTACCAACGATTCGGAAAGCAGAATCTACAAAGAAGAGCCGGCAAGAAACTCTGATAGTTGCTCTTTTATAGACCTACACTACTAATGTTGAGATTTCTTGTTGCTACTTATGATATTTCCCTTCTAATTTTCTCCAATATCTTTCTCTCCTTTTATAGTTTGCTTGCTAATAATCAATTGTCACTTTACCTTTATTTTTCCATTATAGGTCCAATGACTTTATTAAAATGTAAGATGACGATATTAAATAAGTTTGTTAGATTAATAAGATCTATTAGATTCCCCATATTGTAATAGATGAGTAAATATAGAAATGTATATCATGATTTTCTTTTAAGGCTATTTATGATCAAACTGGTATCACTTATAAGGTTGGTAGCACCAAGGATCTTACTTACTCCGCGTGCGGAACAAGTACGGATTGGAGTTATGCTATAGCGAAGATACCGTATTCCTACATGATTGAACTCAGAAGTAAAAAGCACAAGTTCAAAGTACCTAAGGACCAGATTATAACGAACTG
Source organism: Automeris io (assembly GCA_036320925.1). Taxonomy (NCBI): domain Eukaryota; kingdom Metazoa; phylum Arthropoda; class Insecta; order Lepidoptera; family Saturniidae; genus Automeris; species Automeris io. The sequence goes on from JAUDJH010000014.1 coordinate 5,240,011, forward strand.
TGTGGAAGCACTGAGTGCTGTTAAGAGTTTGATGGATCACATAGACCGTGATTGAAAGAAGTTTTAACACTTGAATCAAATGTGTTTTGTAACGTTTCGTGAGTGAAATATAAATACATTAGTTTATAAAAATGCTTTTACATAGAATAAATCAACATTTTGAATCATATAGTTTTTTATTTTTTATCATAAACATTTGGAAGCGAACCACAAAACTTACATCTTTTTGTGAAATGAACAATTCAAACACTTTTTTGTGTCAACGAATTTTGAGAGTGCTTTAACCCCATTCAATACTTCTGTGCAACAATCTTCTATTTCATCTTTTGGTAATAAAAATCGATCTTTCTTACTTCTCAATTCAATTAGATATGAAAAGGGTATACGTGCCGTCCCGTAGCTCCAGTCGATACTTGTGCCACAAGCGTAATACATTATATCTTTAAAGTTTCCAACTTTATACATGCGTCCGTTCGTTTCGTAGATGGCCTAGAAACAATTTGACAAAACCATTTATTTCAAATTTTATTGGACTATGGATATTCTAAACATCATTGAATAATAAAAAATAATGACGAAACTTAAAGCTGTATAATAAAAACAATGCAATAAGAAGACAGCTACTTGACGGTTAGCTATGGATTTAGTGTCAAAGTAACGCACACATAAAAAAATTTACGCGCATTTTATTTGTATTTTATTCTGTTGAGATTCTTTATTACAATTCTTTGTTTATTTTTTATTAGTCAATGCGAAATACAGTATTAAATAAAGATATCTCCTTAACCTTTGCCATGATAGTTCCACCTTCCAACAAATTAACATAATCAGCACAAGGATCATTGGTGTAACACCATGGAAACGAGATTACTTCACTACAAGAATGAAGCGTAAGGAATATCTTAAACGGTGTCCCTGAATATAAAATCAAATCCTGCAAACATAGACACGATGTATATTAAACGACACAGGATATATTTATAAATCAATGGAAATGTGAATAACCTTAATAGCTGCAGTTTCTGGTTCTGAAAATGGTTCGATACCACGATAATTTAAATGATTTGGATCACCAGACGAATTTTCAGTTGCACCGCTTCGTCCCCAGCAATGTCTGTAATTTCAGATAATAAATACAGTGTAACCTACATGTAACGTCACTCGATTTAACGTAAAACTCCCTAAAACGTCGATATCATTAAGTTTTGGTTGGTTTAGCTTGTTTCCCATATAATGATACACTCTATATAGCATTACACCCACTCTAAATAACGACAGCAATTTAATAATAAGAAGTGCTTTCTTTAACACAAAGATGCCTCAATATCGCAAGATATGAATAAATAAATTAAAAAAAAATACAACAAAATTACTAATGCAACAGAAGACGTCAGATAAAAATAACAGACCATACTCAATAGCGATCAAATAAGAATTGTTTTTTATGTAATTACTGAAATAAATTTTTTCTTTTTCTAATACAGATTTTCCTTCTCTCCCTTTAACGACAACTCTCTATAAAGTCAAAATATGCACAGTCCCTTGAGGGTCGTTATATAGAGTTTTCAAATAATTATCGGTACTTAATTAGCCACATACATTAAGTAACGAAGGCACCTTTAAAAAACTTTAGACGAAAATGATTTGGATAAAAAATCATGGTCATCCTAGAGAGACTGAGAGAAACAAAATCTTGTGGAATCAGGAGATATTGATAAAATAAGAGATGAGCTAAATCATGATGAGTTGAATGCGGAGATTCGTTGTGATTGACCTGTATCCCAGATGCAAGACATAGGCAATTGTTATTATTAATTTTCTAACATTAGAACTCATTACTATTGTAAATAATATTTCTATTAGAAATACTTACCCAAAGTTTCTATTTAAATCTACTCCAGTAATAGTGTTTCCAAACCGAGCTCTGTTTTTTCGCCACATTCTATCCACAGTATGGGTGTAATGATAACCGTCTGGATTTACTACGGGAACAAAGTACCTAAAAATATTGTATACTTTATTTTATAGCTATTTGTTGATATTAAATCAATACTTAATCAGCTCAAGTAAATTTGGTTACAAATAGGATCTCCTAAATTTTTTTTTTATTCTATTTATTTAAGTGACTTTTACGTGTGTACGTATGTCAGCCCCATCGTACCCTAATACAAAAATACCTAACATATTACATATGGTGCCATTGATCTGAAAAAGCCAGACGCCTCATCAGATAACAGTTCTGTTAAGATTTTGTTAAACATCCCGATGTCAAGTCTGTTCAGAGCAAAGGCACTCACAAACGCCTACTTCTCCTAAATTAGTAATAATAATATTTTATTGTCACTCTATATCCCTTTCGGGTTGAGAAAAAATACATTGGCGGCTGTGTCAACTTTGCACTCTTATGTAGTGCCCAACGTGACCAGTGGCGCAACTTATCGCCGTTCTCAGGACACTTACACAACATCTAAATTAATGAGCAAAATAATTAAAAAAAAAAAAACCTGGAATTACAGTATTCATATCCACAATACATTATTTTTGTGTTACTAACCAATCTTTATTAGTTATGTAATCAGGAAGAGTATCAAAATTTTTGGCAATATGATCAGCTATGAAAGTCACAACCGAGATACTTATCCATTCCCGAGCATGTACTCCACCATCTAACCAAACTCCAGTGTTGCTTGCGTTACTGTTTGAAATTTTTAACATCTGAAAGTACAACTTGTAATGATTATCTTTACAAAAAACATATTACGTGCAACGGAGTTGATAGACTAACCTTTATATCCCTTCCTTCTACTGTACATCCGATTACAGTAACTGTGCACGTCGAAGGAAAACGTCTTTCTAAGTATTCTAAGAAATTATTGATTACTTGAAGTGGATAAAAATCCTTCCAATCCATTATTACAGTTTCTGAAATTAAGTATAATAGATTAATATTTATTTTTGACCAAATTGTGTTTTTACTGTTCAGAAGTCAAATTCGATTCCTGCGCCTGTTTATTCAGCGTTATATAGCTTGGGAGTTAGTAAGCAAAAGTGATTCGGTATTAGTTAAACCAGTGCATGTCAACATCGGCTTCATCATCACTATTCGTCAGAGAGATTGAGATCAAGTGTAAAACTGTTTTTCATTTACAAAGGTTGGAATCATGATCTATGATTTGTATTTTATTGTTTTTATTTTTATTATTATAATTATCTGGATATAATGTAACACGACCTGTGTCCTTCACGAAAACCTGCGGTGCAAACGCCCTCTGTGGCATTAAGCTGACGGAGGGCCCATTTTACAATATTTATAAGTTTTGTCTTTTGTATTTTCCTTTTTTTTTGTTTGTTACAGAATTTTTATATTATTGTTTGAGGTGAAATAAATATAATTAATTTCATTTCTTTTTTTTAATAATATTATATTTACTAACAATTACACACATTGACCCAGTCACAAATTAAGCTTGCGCTTGTACTATGGGTACTAGACAAAGATATACATACTTAAATACATATATACAACCATGACTCGTGACAAACTCATCTGCTCATCACAGAAAAGCTTACCACAACCGGGACTTAAACCCAGGACCTTAGTATCGTAAGTAGGGTCGCTACAAACTGCGCTATCAGGACGTCAGGACTATCTTTACCAGTGAGAGACCGATGATGAAGAAAGAGAGCAAGATAGATTTATAAATATATACTTATTGAGCTTTGGCACCGCATTCTATAACTTCTAATTGGACTTTGAACGCGCTTTAGAAATCCTAATGAGGTCTTCTTTTCTGCTCCTGCCAAACTGAATTGTATATTTCTCTCCCGGAGCAACTTCTCAACCTGCATCACTCGCGTACTCTCCACCATAATATTAATGCCGTTGTCATGCTCTTTGCTTATATTTATAGCTGCGATTAATAACATTATTATAAATAATATTAATTTTACGTACTATATGTTTATATTAAAAGTATAATATTTGTTTATACTATATTTTTTAGCAATCATTTTCAGTTATTTAAAGTGATAGACTAATTAAAAGCATCACGCATAAAAGGTTTTGTCTGTATGTTTGCGAGCGCAATTTTCACAATTTTATTATATTTTTTAACATAAGACAATATATAATATTGTATATTTGGTCACAATTGGTTAGGCTTCAATTGATATATAGGTTGACCAATATAAACAGAACACTTTTTGAGGGAGGTCATTATAATCAACAGTAATATTTAAAATCAACACATTATAACAAGGATTATCAATATTATAATAATAGAAATAGAGATGCATCACACTCTTTAATAGTCGCCATCATAAAATATAAGGGTACGATTTAAAATCATACTATCACCACAGATGTCCATAGCACAATGTCACTTTTATACGTTTTTAAAAGCTAAAAAACTTTAAATGTGAGACAATACTCAGACAATTATAACATTATTTTTCTTACATTGTAAATTTCGAGAGATTTTGAAGTAGCGCTAAGGAAGCGTTTATTAGTAAAACATGATGTTTAAAATGAGGATAACAGGGGGCTAAATTATTCACCTCCTTTTGTGGCTAAATTCTTCAAAAAATTCTTCTGTCCTTCTTTTGTACATTCTACGTCCCATATTTGATACTTCGCGTCCTTCCGTGCCACTTTGACTAGTTATTAGACTAAAATTTTGAACAGAATCAATACCTACTCCTATGGTTACATAAAATTTTTGACACACAATGACACCCAAGAAAAAGTTTGTTCAATGTACTTCATAGTAGATGTAGATAATATACCAGTTCATCATTTTAAATTGTCTATTAATCAGGATTTACTATAAAGCGATATCCTCACCTTGTGTTTGAAAATCTGATGAAGAATAAATATAAATTGAAAATTAGACAATCAATTTTTGATATAGTTATAGTATTTTAAATGTGCGCTACGCATTATCCAATTTTTTCGATGGAATCGGATGATCTGGAAGCCTAGACAATGTAATAATCGATAAACGATAACGACAAAGAAAAGTGCAAAACTTACCAAATTAACATAACATCACGACGTGATATCCCGAAAGCTTGTGTCAATTCCATACATTTTTGGATTTCTATTAGTTTTTTATCGTATGATACATTGTCTGGCGGGCAAGGGTCAATTATACTATAAGGATTGTGGTTATTATTTGTTTTTTTTTAATTCTTCGTATATGTCACTATTAAATTTAGATTTTCTTTTCTTACTAATAAATAACAAATTTAATAAATAGTCACCTAAACAATGAGTGTAATAGAAACATTATAATCATGCTCAAATGGGTTCAATAATTACCCCTAAAGATACACACACATAGAAACAATCTACATACGGTCTTTTTGGCCTTTAGAAGACCAAAGTTCTGAGCGCTTAAGACACTCAACTCGAAAGAAGGGTACAAACAAAACCATGCGGCGAAAGCGCTAAAGCTCGCTCAATAATTACATGTAATCAGATATTTTCAGTAAACGCCTCAACGGTTACTCTCGCCCCTTGCACTCCCTCTAATGAATCAAAATACTGTACTCACGGTTCTCGATTTAAATGAGAACAATGTGATAATAAATCATTCTATCATTACGACAATATAACAATATATAAATGAAGTAGGTATTGATTAAGTACCAGGCATTTTACCACAATACTGTCAAGTATAACTGAAGTATAAGTATGTCTGTTTTGTCGAGTATAACAGGTTACAAGAAAATACATTCGTAACTAATATTAAGAGCCCCCTCTTTAATCGTTCACTCTTGAGAGAGTAGTCGTGGTCTCATGTTGATACATTTGTTTTGGTTAGCGTAAGTATAGTGACGTGCCACCATTTATTGCAGTCTTTGATGATACAGAACCATGAGACATTGAATGTTTATGTCGTAGCTTTTGTTCGATTTTTTTCATGCGAGGATGGTCGAACGTGTAACCACTTGCGTTCAACTTGTCTTTGTACATCAATTCGTTTCATTGAATACAGGTGTCAAACAATGTATCAGAAATTTTTGTAAATTTTATTTTACGCAATTAAGGATAATATCTCTGTTATATAGATCTTTATTTAGTCCCCTTTATACATTTTTTTTTCATTATAAACTAATAAATAAAACCTTCAGAATCTCTATAGCGTAGTAACCTGTGTCAATAAAAAAGCTACCATAATACCAAAATATTAATAATTAAGTTGTATAACTAAACACCAATAATTAATTGAAGGCTCTACAGCTTTCATTAGCGTATTTAAAAAAAGATTTATGTGATACATGACAAAATTAACACAAATAAGTTTTACAATAGTACGGGCTTATTACATTTTAAACTCTTTACCTTAAAAAGGTAAAGGCAAATCTGAAAATGATTGTCTAAGTTGCCTTGGAAGTTTATTTTTATTGTTATAGTATATTTTATTATTCACAGCGCAGCTTTACCAAGTTGCCTGAGCAGTTAAGGTCCTATGAGGAACAGCTAGCTACTTTAAATATTACAACCCTCAAGGACCACAGATATCGAAATGATTAACTTTCCTCCGGGATACCAAAAAAAGTAAAATAAAGTGAAATAAAAATATATCCAATAATTTAGAAATGGATCAATAGTAGCGGTCGTCGATAGTCCGCTAACCAAAGAGCCTGAGCTGCTGTACGCTCGCTCCCACCCAAATGTCAACTTCACTCGGTCTTATACGCGTTTATCTTTTTAATTGCATCCTTGGTTCTAAAGGAGGGTGCTGTTTACTACAGTAAAAGTATTGCGTTCTTAACTCAGGCATTTCAATCTCTTCACGATGATATTCTATGTAACTACTACCAACTGACGGTGATCCTAAGGCTCTCATGTTTGAACTTTGGTCTGTTTTATTTACTTTGCCAGATATACCATTTTCATGGTTTTTTTAATTTAACTACATATATAGTAGTGATATTAGAAAAAATATTATTCAAAAACTAAACTTATATGGGATATAATCTTTCGAATCTATCATATATAAGTAAAAATTTATCGCTACATGTGTTGCTAAGAGCGTAACTCGAGAACGGCTTAACTAATTTCTTTTTGGTTGTGTTTGATGAAGTCTGAGGAGAGTTGGAGAGTTTGAGAGAGAAACAATGCAAAAAATACGAGCGAAATAGTAAAAACAACAATTGCCTTTTTCCATACAAACCACTCTATCTCTGGCTGTCAAACATTTGACGTCAATCAATACAAAACAAAGGTGCGTTAGGATTTTCTTTGATGTGCCTTGAAGTTGATTAGAGGTTGCATGTCATTAATGAAAATAATACAAAGAGTTCCATCAAATTTCTTATGCTTATATCATGGTCAGTTGTATGTTGCGTGCTCCTGCATTGGAAAACCTTCAGATTTATTTAATTACGCACCAAGTAATCAAACAAAAAACATTGTGTACCATAAGGCATTACAATAAAAATATCATCACATTACATATTACTAAAGTCTTTCAATATTATTTTATTTCTATTAGACAAAATCTGTCAGGGAAGCTATTAACAAAAAAAAATCAGTGTAATTTTGTTCTAGAGATTTGTTACTAGTTTTGTAATAAAATATTGATTTAAAATTAATTTTTGGTGCCTCTATTTTTTCGGAAGTATAATAGAATAATACATAACAATAAATTAACTATAAGGAACTTTCTGTAATTATACGACTTATTATATAACTACTTTAAAACTAATATAAACATTCACCTACTTGTCTTAAAGCCAAAGATTACTTTCAAACAACACTTACCTTGTACAGGGTGACATATAGACGACCCAGTTTCGTTTTTCATTAAAAGGCACTACGAGCGCCCCACTGGCAACCTAATTTGTAAGCATTTCATTAGTTTCATAGATATTAATCCTTAATTTTCATACTTTTCAACATAAACTTTGAAATACAAAACTGGCTTAAATGATTGTAATAATAACATATAATCATGTTACATCCCTTTCGGGGTTATATTAGTAGCTATATCCCTTTCATTCACAATATAAAAACAATAATATAATAAATAAATTCATATCATACTATGATATATAATACATGATATGACCATTTTTCCTTGCAAGATAGTTAACGTTATCAGTAGTATGGTGTACCTTAATATTACCATACATTGCTTTACCTTACAAAGAAATATAAAACAGAGACTAACTACTTTATTTATTTTAACATTAACTTTACAGCATATTACAAAGTCAATTATATACAAAATAGAAAATAAAATAAAAAACTACAGCGCCAGTAACGTAGTTACGCTTACATATTAAATTTTGCTTTGGGTCGCTCTCTATATTCGAGTAGACGAGTGAGTGATGTGTGAGCATATGTGTGTGTGCGTGCATTTGTGTGTTTTTTTTCAGTGTTGCATGAGATTCATCTGACTGCTGTTTAGAGATAATAGTCTTAAGGACTTGATTACGGCTCAAGTGAAACATATCGATGTCTTTATAGTATTTATTATACTGAGCGCAACATCTGTAGATGACGGAGCTTTGGGCATAACAGTGCTTTGCACGAGGTAAGGCGAATGAGCAAGGATTCGAGTACGTTTTGTGAAAATTTTAAATTTTAATATCCCGAGAATCTCAAGACAATCTATTTTTGCGTTGAGGAGATCATAAAGCAGTCTCATGTCATATATAACATGATGATGGTCCAGTAACAAAAACTTGTGTAAAAACGGTTATATCTTATGAATCCGTTCCCATAGAAGTATGAATTTTTTAGAACCATAAGCTACCTTACACTTGAGTATTGGTTATTAATTTTAATTTGATATTTCTACGCGTTCTTGCGGAAAAGGGTCTTAACACACAGACAGACAGACAAAGGGTTTATATAATTTTTTTTTTGTTATTTGTTATTTTGTTATTTTGAGATTGGAAACCCTATAAAAGAAATCTAAATAATTAAACTACCATCCAGACATCACAACCCGCTTAGAGCCGAAACCAAAAAACTGAATGGTGTGTAGCGCAGTTGAATTTATAATATATTATTTAGAAGTTCTAAGGTCCGATTAACAATCTTTATTTCATACTAAATCGGATTATAGAGAGACCGTTTAACTGAAGCAAAACGACTTGTTTCTCATTGATACTAAAAGAACTAGACCTTATTTTAGTCTTATTACGAAAGTTAGAAAGTCAGAACAGTTGTCATTTCAACAGTAACTAAACAAACTGGAAAATGTAATAAATTTAATTTTTTCCATGTTATTAGCAACCCCTTTATTTCACTACTTAATCCATAAAGACTATACATAAGTAAAATAAAAATGAAATAGTTTAGAAAATTATTTTCAACAGTACAAAGCTTTAAACACACTTTACCTAAATGTGGAAAGAATAGCATATAAAAATAGAGAGTTCTCAATCACCTTATTGTTACTTAATAATGGCCTACGCATACCGTTATTGCAAAAAAATTCATGGCGATGAAGAAAATTGCATCTCTGAAAATTCAAGCAACGAGGAAGAATGGCTTGACGATATGAGTCCATACCACCAAAATTATACGCTTCAAAAATACATAGATTACGGAGCAAGGAGTCCCAGCAAAAGTCCTTGGAGTTATTCCAATAGAATAATAGAAACGTATGCTCTATGCGACTATGAGGTTCCTAGTAAAATTCCTCTGATTGAAAACTTACATAGTGGAAAATTTAAGTTATCGATAAAGAACGAATATGAATTTAACAAAGGTACTTACATTTTATAGTAGATTTTTCCTAGAAATGTTGTAAATATCAGTTTGTTATTGTATTACATATATGACTAATTTCTTTGTTCAAAAACTTTGAATTACTTAATTAAATTCCATTTATTGTTTTAATTACCTTAGTTGTCTGTGTTATTTACGAATTGTATAATCTAGATTCTAATAATTAATTAATTATTGTTGTTTTATTTATTACTAATTTATTTATTCACTATCATTGGAGAGCACATATAAACATTTTACATACGGTACAGTTGACAAGCTGTGCCAATTATAAAATGATAATATTTAAAAACTAACAAAGAAAAGGAAAATGAAATAACAGTGAACTCGCAACAATTAGAAATAGATGTGTGTGCGTTTGTGTGTTTGTTGTGATAAGGTGAGTGTAAGAAAGCTATATATGATATGTATATGAATGCAGTGTGGCGTCTGTACCCTCCTATTGGCGTTTTAACTTTAGCAAAGCTAAAACCGAGGCTATGAATTTGTTTCTATTTTGGGAAAATGTTTTTTTATTAATTCTTTATTTCTTAATTTAATTATTGGTATTTAATAAAAAATCTTAATATAAATTCAACTTATTTCGCTACTTATAAAGATATTTTGTTAAACAATATTCCGAATAAACCAGTTATAATCCCATTGTTACTAGTTTAAAACAGTTCAGGATAATTTGATAAAAAAAATTACAAATATTTTTAAGATGACAAGCCAAAGGACCAACAGACAATGGATTGGAACGACTACCATCGCTTGGACGTTATACATAACTTTATGAATGACCTTGAGTATAACAATCCTTCTATATGTACCTGTGGAGTTATTGGAAAATCTCTTGAAGGGCGTGATTTAAAAGTAAATTCCTTATAACTTTGTCATACAGGGATAAGAAATTTAAAGCCATGATTTAGATATATGTCCGTTCATGTTTTATTTCCACCTAAAAAAATCATCTCTGAATACAGCCACAATTGTAGCTCTGCTCACCCTGAAAGATATATAGCACGACGATATACTATTATTATAACTATAACATATGTAACATCATTGAAGCTGTTTTCAGAATTATTTCAACACTTTTTCCATATGAAATAATGTAGGGAATCTATGCCCGACTGCACATTAATCTATGATAACAATCCTAAATCCTACTAAATCCTATAACAAAATCAATGATGATAAATTGAACGATATATATTCGACGGATGCGATTCACCTTTGGCCTCACCTCCACTTCCCACCAGATGCGATTGAAGTCAAGCGTTTACTTGTAAATCATAAAAAAGACTGTATTGTGACCGCAGTACATAAGTGCATAGTCCATCCAAATGACGTGCTTCGAAATATCTGATTTTGTGTTCAGCCCGTATATTTACAAATATTTAGAAGAGGTTACGCCATGATGATGATGATGTCCTAGCCGGATTCGGTCACGGCGACTGTTTCAACACCGATTAAGAAAATCGAGGTCCAGTTTACGGAAACAGCCAATTGCGCAGGAGATATTTCAGTGCATAACTGGACGCACAGCCAGAAAAGCACTCTCTCGTCCGAACTCCCTCAGGCCTGATGGAATGGTGAACCAGTACGATCAAGAGGGAGCAGGATGCAGGTTTGGTCGAGTTTTCCTTCTCTGAACACCTGGTTGAATTGCGGTGTTATAGAGATACCTTAGTCGCCTTTTACGACACCTCGGCAAGAAGAGGGGGGTGCTACATATTCTGCCGGCAGCCACCACGGCATACGCCATAGTATACTGCAGCGGCATGATGAAGGCGAATGTCAGTCATCTTCTTTGGGCAGTTGCAAACTTTCTTGAACTGTAATATTAATTTTCAAGTTTGAGTTACATGACATTTTAAATGAAGTGTTAATGTTCTAGATACTTAAAATATCAAATAGTGACGCGAGGAATGCCGGCGTCTGGTTGGATGCCGGGATCCATGCAAGGGAGTGGATTGGACCTGCTGTAGCTACATTCATTGCTGATTACATAACAAAAAACTTTAATGACTTACCTGAAAGCATGACTAATAAAGATTGGTAAGTTATTTCATCTAGCATTAAACTGGTCACAGCTTTTACAAAACCTACAAAAATTAGTTTAGATGAGTTGTAATAGAAATGAAAGCGTAGATGTTATTAAGCAATAAGCGAAACATAACTCAGAATACTATATAGTTGAAGCAGCAACTTGTATGGAAAATCAGATTGAGATAAGACGCCTCTTTAATATTTCTCAGAAAACAAGGTTGTCTTTGACAAAAATGTAATATAAATTGGAACTTTAATATAACCTTGACTTGAACAAATCGGTAACTTGCCGTATCCATTGCGATTGATTAAATAATATTATCTATAACGTTTAAGTAAAGTCAAAGTATGTCTGAGAATCATAGCCCCATTGTCTTCCTAAAATCTATTGATGAGCCCTGGAGTAATTTGCAACGCTGCACTTACATCTAAAATGATGTCATTTACATTGTAAGTGTATTGTAACATTACAACTAAATGTAATGTAATGTATTATATTAGCTCAGTATTTACATATTTAAAATTTTTAGAAAAAAGATATGAATCAATAATTTTTTTCTGCAAATGTAAAATCATGCAGGTATTTTGTAAATAAAAGCATTGATTTAGAATTATTTTATTCGCAGGTATTTTCTTCCCGTTGTTAATCCAGATGGTTACGAGTACTCACACACCAATGATCGCATGTGGCGTAAGAACAGAGCATGGCATAGAGGTCAATGTGTCGGTGTCGACCTTAACAGAAATTTTAGGTACATTTTGATATTAGTACTGAGCTCGTGAATACAACGCAATGCAATGAAGTCTAAGGTTTCTTTGCGTATGGATTTTTCTAAAAGTGGATAACGTATCGTCGGGTGTAAGGCTATTTGGTATAAGCGTCATTTTTTGATGATATAGTAATATATATATATATATATATATATATATATAGAATCAGCGGTTTTTATCGATTCCATAAATATATATATTACTATATCACCAAAAAATATTGCTTAAACCAAGCCTTCACCCAAGCAAGCCTTCAAGCTTAAGCCTTTCACCCCTCGATATATTGCAATAGGTTTATTAAGAATTAAAAATCTATACCAAAAAAAAAATTGCAAATAAATTGTTAGAAAACATGTTGAAAATTGATGTAGAAATAATATATAATTATAATATATTATCACGCCTTATCTCTTACGGGGTGAGTAGAGATACTTTAGTGGTTGCATCACCTTTGCTCTTATATGTCGTGCCCGATCTGACCAGTAGCACAGCTGATCGCCGTTGTCAGGAAACTTACATACGAAATTTCTATCAGATGCCATGTCAGTTGCCTGACGGTGTTTTCCTTTACCGATGAGCATCTGGTGCCAAAATTCGTACATAATCTGAAAAAACCCCGAGGCACATCCCGAGGATTTGGAAATATAAATTGTTCTATTGGTAAAAATGATTCGGGAAATTTTATTTCAGCTACGGTTGGGGAGGCAAAGGGTCTTCGGATAACCCAGTACACGCTTTTTATCGAGGACCAGAACCGTTCTCCGAACCAGAATCCTCGGCTGTTAGAGTGAGTGCAAAATTACCAAGATTTTAACTACAAAACCCTTGAAATATTATTTATTCTGCATTTATGATTAAAGTGATCCAAAAAACCATAAAGAAACATCCATAAATTGATGTAATCTGTGCAATATTAAAAAAAAATGAACATACTAGAGCTAGTAATAATGGTGACGATAACATTTATGTCAATACAAATCTATCCTCGTTTAGCAACAACGTGCAGTTGATACCAAAATCGTGTCATCGGAACAAAACACTTAGATTAAATAGCAAACACAGTTTAGTCATAAATCAACGCAAGTGCAACGATTTTATACCATTCCGTTACATTAATTTTCAATTTCTATTTACATTCCTGTAATATGATGATACCTGTGATGCAATGATTTTGTTGTGAAATTATTGAACTCAATCAATTTATTATATTTATTATGAAATGAGTTCGAACTATTTGCAAAATTAATATAAAATTGATTTAATATTATTTACTCATCAAATTAAGGATTTAGTTCTTTTATTTAATTTAATTTCCTATTATATGAAAGAAATCTCTTTGTCTTAAGAAATTTATTGTAACATAGCTACTGATCTGCCATATGAAATAATCTTTCTGTTTAGTTAAATTCTGAATTCATATTACAATATTACATATTATTTATTATTATTTATTACATATTATAATTACATATCATTATAAACTTGCCATTTTCACACAGGATATAATCTTGAATTCTGGCATTCCTTTCAAAGTATACATCACCTTGCACAGTTACGGACAAGTTATCATATTTCCGTTTGCTTTTAAAGATGAATTGTGTCCAGATTATGTTCGTTTACTCGAAGGCGCAACAAAAATGTCAAAGGTAATCTTAAAACTATAGCTATACTAAAGTAAACCTGTACACTATGAAATCAATAAATATGATATTGCCAGCTTAAAATTAAATCTGATAGATCTAACAAAATACTTATCTACATATAATGAATCATTTATCATTAGGCAATCTATAAAACCAATGGCAACACATATAAAGTGGGCATTTCGAAGGATGTCATGTATCACGCAGCAGGTACAAGTAACGACTGGAGTTACGGCTCTGCGCAAATTCCTTATTGCTACCTAATAGAACTAAGAAGTAAGAAACACAAATTCAGACTTCCCAAAGAGGAAATTGAAGAAACTGGTACAGAAATTTTAAACTGTGTCGTAAATTTAATGGACTTCGTCGATAATTATTCTATGAATGATTTGAGTTGTAAAGACAACAACGAAGAAAAAAGGTGAGTTGTAGTTAAATAAACTGCAAATTTGTTAAATTTATAAAAAAAAATCTCGCTGTGAGTTGTCACTTTGACTTTTACTTCAAAATTTCAGTGACAATTTTATAAATAAAATTATTTTATATAAACATATATTAATAAGATAATCAAAGTGGCACCCCCAAATATATATACGCAAGTATGGGAAGTAAGATTCATTAGAGAAGGGCAGCGATATTTCGTCAAAGCCCTCGACACTTTAGGAGGTTTGTACTTCCTTAAATCGAAGATTTTCCTCTGTTCCTTAACAACGTAATAACGTATACATAGCTATTCTTCAAATTAACACAACGTAAATTGAAAAGAAAGATCAGTATTTAATGGTCATTGATTTAGATTTTGAACGAACAATTGCTTTTTTGAATTTACGTAACAGGAACAACCAAAACACAGCATCGATGTTAGTTAATAATTTTCTCATATTGTTTAGCTTTAGTTCCAAAAATTCCTAAAGTTATTAAATACTACTTAAAAATTGAAGTCATAAATAGCATGCTTCACTAATTCGGACACAGAGAAATGACGAATGGTGAAAGAATTACGAAAAAGGTATGGCCGAGACTGACGCTGACCAAATAAATTGGGTTTTGATAGAAGATAAAGTCCAGAAACCTTAACTCGTGAAATGTTCTGAGTTGACGGCTCATGAATCTACAGGAACGAAAAAGATTACAAAGATGGAGAGAAATGATGGTCCAGTGATGATAAATAATATATTTTCAGCAATTAATATATGGAAAGAAGAACACAGCACGATGGATATAATGGTTGAAAGTCCGAGAGCAGCTCAAGTAGCAGGGATGCTTCACGAAAAAGAAATTCCTTATTCTATAGCCATTGGTGATGTGGGGTTAATGCTCGAACGTGAGCAAGGTATTGCCTTATCGACAACTGCGAAAGGAAGCCGTGCAAGTAACTGTGAGAGTTTACATAATAATACTAACAACATTATACCTAGAAATAATATTTGTCTTACTTTATATAGCACGATTACTGCAACGATTTCACTCTCTTGAGCCCTGAACCGAACCTGGTTTTAAACTTGTTGATGTTATACTACCATACTCTATCTAATGCAAGGAAACGAATGAGTAATATAGTATGTTGTTACTATATCCATGTATAATTACATTTTTCTTTTTTTTTTACACTGACTCGACATAGTGACTACAGAGTACCTGATGGTAAGTACAGTGTAGTCCAAAAACGAAAGCGACTATCAAAAGATGAAAATCCATTGATAGTCTACATCGTCATGTCGGCCCACATATACCACGACTGAAGGTCTCTATGTATATGAGCTACTGGATATACACAAGCTGATCCCGAAACGCGGCAAGCCGAAACTGGTCACTATGACGGGCTTTACACCCATGTACTGTGGTCGCGATCCAGACGGGCACCGACGCCCTACCAACACGCTGCTGCTCGTTTAGCACCACCCAGGAGTCACGTGTAGGGAAACTAGGGTAAAGCCTACGGACGCGAGCAGCTTCGACTCCCACTTGCTGTACTCGAGATTTTATTCACGTAGAAGTAGTACTGTTGTTATGATAACAATTATTACAAGCTGAAATCTTAGTGTAAGTGATATAAATGCCATCGATTGTTTCTTATAACAAAAAAAACTCTTCTATGTCGGTAGCGCAATTACAGCACTTCTTGTGTTATTGTTGTTCATAGGTGACAGTGATCTCTTACCATCAAGTGGGCTATTATTCGCCTATTTGTCGTCATTTCAAAAAAGGATCACTTTACATTTTATTTATTAAATTAGGCGTTAATGATAGAACAATTATGCAACAAATATGTTTTAATCTTTTAGTCTAAATTTAACATATAGGTTTATCACACGTCTATAAGTAACAAGTAAATCGTTAAGAATGTGATGCTTCATCTAAATGTATCCTTGCCAGGCAATAAGATGGATTGGAAGAATTATCATCGTCTGGACGTGATTTACGCGTTCTTAGACAGGTTGGCCGAAGAGTATCCATATCTTTGCACTGTATCCGTTATTGGAAAGTCGGTGGAAGGCCGGGATATAAAGGTGAATATTCCGCTTCTCAGTTTAAATTAATCAAAGTAAAATTTTATCTGTATGCAGAGAATATAATTTTCGCTCTGTGCAAAAAAAGGGAATCACTTTCCTGTATGCCAAAGCCGACGGTGACAGATCAAAAATTGACTACTACGCAATACGTTAAAGAGTAAAAATATATATACAGTCGAAACCGTTTATGGCGAAATCATTTAGAACAATATACCTTTTATATTAACCCAAAACAAAGGTCCCGGCTGAATGCTTTACCAATCGTATCTCGAAAACATCACCGGTTGTTATGACTATCAATTTTTACGACTAAATATGAGTAGTCCCTTCGACGTCATAACAGATTTTGACTTTTTTTAAAATAAAATATTGACTGTAAATTTAGTCTACCTAATAGACATTCAAAGAAAGTTACAAAGGACGAGCAGCGCCGCGCTGCTTTAAATTGAATATGAAACTGTTTAAAATGCAATCGTAATTATGAATACATACATATTACACCTACAGCGCGTGACAGATTTTATTACTTGTAAATTGTAATGTGTAAAGTTAAATTATCACTCTTCAAGAAAGCAATAACGTTATTTATGTATTTTGTTAAAGCAAGATTATGTTCTATTTGCTGAAATAAATATTTTGTCATCAACTCATCCTAGTCCACTGTATAAGAGTAGTATAGACTTCTAGTAAATGGTAATAAGGCCCTCTTCGGCTCTTCTCATCCAGTCTTTTACTCCTGAATGGAATAGATATTATGCTTTTTCCAATAACAATTTTGAAATATTTCTCATTATAAAACTGGTATTTGATAACATTAAAAATCAATTATTTAGATGTTGAAAATATCCAATGGCAACAGTGATAATTTCGGCGTTTGGTTGGACGGGTCAATTCATCCCAGAGAATGGATCAGCACTGCAGTTGTCACGTACATCGCTGAAAATCTCGTGAAGAATTTCCACGAACAACCAGATAGTGTCACAAACAAGGACTGGTAAGAGAGATCGGTTTATGGACTTGACTCACTATACCAGATATTATCATGGCTGTGCTATGAACGTATCAAGCATGGCATGAAACTACAGTCTTCCTCGTCCGTTTTGATGTAGCAACTGTTGTAGCCGCTAGTAGCCGGTACAAAACGGGTGTCATCTGCTGATCAACTGCCTCACTTGGTAGCTTGTTCTCATCGAGTTGGCGACGTCGCATACCGTGCTTCCAATGCATTGGTGTCAGCCAATGTTACGTGCTTAACATACTGCGATCTTGGTCAATGACGGAACGGTTTAGTGTGTATGTTCCTAACATAGTCTTGGTATATCATACACTATGATGTTTTAAATTTATTATAGTAATCTCACATTAGAGGTGTGCGCTGACTGTATTGAATAAAACCCAGTCAGTCAAACATGTAATCTGCGTTTTTAATTTCATTTCTTTTTTATATTATTCTATTATTCTGAAGCTGCTTACGTCGCCAGTAATTCTTATGTTCTCTGTAAATATATTTGCAGAACAAAAGTCAAAAAAGCTCAATAAATTTAATTTTATTTAGTGAAAAACAAACTTTTATTTAATTTTATTATTATTGTACTCATTTACGTAATAATTTGGTATTATTTCTTTTTTTTTTGTGGTAACTTTGCTGGCTTCTATATTTTCTTTATGTATAAATATATTAATAATATATTGCTGGTTGTTTCTCTGTATGTTTAAAATACATAATATAAGCATTTTAGGTACATACTGCCCGTAATGAATCCAGACGGATACGAGTACACACATACAAATGACAGGATGTGGCGAAAAAATAGAGCACGTTACGGAGAATGCATTGGTGTCGACCTGAATAGAAATTTCAGGTTCGCTTACGATTATCTTACCTGGAAATTAATACGATATTTATCCAATCAAAGAATGATTCTGTATTATATAGGTTAACTTTATAATAATATGTTGTCCAAGTCAATAGTTGTGCATATATTCATGCTTGCTCCTTTACCAAGGATAAGAACGAGTTTTTTGGTTCGTTAAAATAATAATAAATAAAATGAAGACAAGTAGAAAGTTTTATTACAATTTATTGTTTTGTTTATTTTTGTTATTATAAAATTTAGACGTAAAATGCTATAATATTTTTTTTAGTTATGGATGGGGAGAGAAGGGTGAAGAGGGGTCATCAGATGATCCTGGTAACATTTTTTACAGAGGTCCGAAACCTTTCTCCGAACCAGAAACTGCTGCAGTTCAAGTGAGTTCTTATGGTATCATGCCAGTGACGAAAACATAAATCTTTAAACTGATTTGCAGTTCTTTTCGTTTAATTATATGATTATTAAGAACTCATGAATCATCAAAATATGGCATCAGGTATCATTGTAAACAAATAACGGCCAAATTAGATCATCACGAAATGTATTTAACACATTAAGCGCTACGTCAGCCAGCGATGGCTGACACTAGACTTTCCGTTTAGAGAATTTTGTCTGCACAGAGCCAAGAACTGTGATAAACTGATTTGGCGCGTAAGGTGTTGAATGAATGCCTATAGGCAGTGACGTGCATAAGATATTTGGGCAGGATAGGCAGATTCACATAATTAATGTGAATATTATATAATGATAAATATGTTCCATATGATGACAGATTGAAACTTTTTGAAATGCACACACTGCAAGGTCGTAGGCAGTTTTCGACATGCCATTTATCTATAAACTCTTCCGTTGCCGGGTGGACGATCCGGAACTTCTGGAGCAGTTATGTATTGCGGTACCTCGCAGGCTGCCACGGTATCCTGCTCCCATGTTTGCCACTAAACGATATAAGACCAACCTTGGTCACTTTTCTATAGTGCCAAGACTGTCACGTTTATATAACGAGTGTGTGTCCGGGGATAGGAACATCGATATTTTTGCGGATTCAATGCCGGCCTTCAAGAGAAAAATCAGTGAGCAGGTGTGTTGAGCTTGGCATTGTTCTTGGTGTTATATAATTTTTTATTTTAATTTGAGGTATTATTGTCTGCTGTTGTTTTGTTTTTTTTTTTGTGTTTTAGTTGTCTGTTTTGATATTGTTAGTTAATGCTTTTGGGCCATGCTGTGGTTGTCTATTATTGGTATCCGTTACCGACATTTAGCTTATGTATGTGATTCAGATTGTGAATGTGAAGTGTAATGGAGCTGTTGACAGCCCATAAATAAATAAATAAATAATAATAAATAAATAATACATTTTATATTATTTTCATTGGGAAGATAGATGGCGTCAAAATAGAATAGATATAAATATAAAGAATTACCTTTTTTTGTTTAAATTAAAGCAATTTATTCCAGACTTATTTATCATAAGGGCATGCAATGCTTTCATGCATCTATAGAAAGAACTCTACTGCCTATAGGTATCACTTTTCAAACGTAAACGATCTTCTACTGCGATTGGAAACACCGGCCCTACAGTACCAGCGCGTAGAAGCGGCGCGCGTGGCCTGAACAGGATTGTCTTAGAAATACGCGTGGCGCTCAACGTGTTAACTGCCTAGATATTTTTGTAATGTATATTACAAAAATAAAAGACAAAATACATTTATTTCAAATGACCTTTTAACATTTAATTAGATATATTTAGTTAACTGTTTTATTAGAAGACTAAATACAGAGTGTTCTGTTACATTATAAGGTGATGCATATATTTCTGCTAGAACTAAAAAGTTCTCTAACACTTACCTTTGTTGGATAATTTCGTTGTGGAACGTTCTTCAGGCGTGCGCGTTTCCTTCGTCATTGGGTTCTTTAATCGAAGCGTTAAGAGAAATTTCTGCAGGCTGGCATGATCGTGGTGATTATCGACAGATGGTTGTTATAGTCTTACTCGTTAGTTTTTGGATTACATTCTACTTTCTATCGTGTATGGTGCGACTAATGTGTCTCTGCTTACCCCGAAACGGATCTAGCGTCACAATATCTTATTTATTATAATAACAAGATTGAATATCTAAATTTTCTTCTTTTCTTTGTATTGTAGCGCATAATTACAGAGGCGGCAACTACTTTCAAGGTTTTCCTATCATTCCATAGCTATGGTGAAGTCATAATATTTCCATGGGGCTACACGGAAGATCCTTGCCCCGATTATGTGGAATTATTAGAAGGAGGCACTTCTATGGCTAAGGTGCGCTAAGCAATTATAAAATTGTATTATTCTTTTAGGAAATTAATCTGATTAGGAGAAAGTAATTCAATATTATTTAAACGCACGTTTGCAGGGTAAATTTTTAAATTAAATTATCACTCTATTCCCTTCTAAAATTACGGAAAAATATCGCTTATACCTTTAAGTACTTATTAGTGACCGAGCGAAGCGAGGTTTCTGAGTCAAGGTGGGATTTCGGTACTTTGTTTGTCTTGTCGTCTGTCAGAGGCCTATAACTTCTAAGACACATTAGATAACAATTTGAAATTAGAATATACTATGTAAATCTTTTGACGTATATGCGACAGAGATATTTAATATAAAAAAGGAAATGCGAAATTTTAATGACATGATTTCGAAAAAATCCATTTTCAGTGTTATTGTAATCTAATAATGCCGCAAAGTTTCGTTTGCCACAAACAACTACTTTCTTTATTTGAGTTTGATTCTTCAAGTAGTTTTCTATTTCGGTTGTCTTTTAGTCAGATCGTTTATACCCAACTGCCATGAACATGATCATGATTTAAATGTAATATAAACTCATAACTCACTGTCCAAAATAAAAATTACCATTACCATTTGAAATTTTTATAATTGAACGAACCTATAAGAAAATTTCAAATTATATCGCATCATAGCGATTTACAACTCGAGACTTTCAATTATTAATCCTCAATCAAAAAACCTAAGCAATTTAATGTTACTTACCAAACATTACAGGCAATTCACGAGACAAACGGCAATACATATAAAGTCGGAAGTACCAAAGATCTCATGTACTATGCTTGCGGAACTAGCACGGATTGGAGTTATGCTGTCGCCAACATACCATATTCATATATGGTGGAACTACGTGGCAAGAGACACCGATTCCTGCTGCCAAAGGATGAAATTATTCCCTCTGCAACCGAAGTCTTGAACGGAGTGATAAGTCTCATGGATTTTGTGGATAGACGATGCAGAAGTACACAATCTTGTATCTGCTCTAAATAATCATACAGTAAGAGTTTGAAAAAGAAAAAACAAAAATTAGTAAATCAATAACCAGTCCTGTAATCATGTTAAAAGAAAATTAAATATTTATTATTATGGAAATATTTTTCCTGTGTTCACAACCATAACCCGTCCGTTTAGAGATGGTATCTGATTTATAAGGCATATAGAATGTAATGTAATAAAAATATAGTAATATAGTGTGTAATGTTTTTTGGTCGTTGGGCGATTTCCCGAACTGGGTCAGACCACAGTACACAAGTGTAAAGACCGTCATAGTGACTCGATTTGGCCTGTCGCGTTTCGGCATCAGCTTGTGTATATCCAGTAACTCATATACATAGAGACTTTCAGTCGTGGAATATGTGGGCCAACATGACGACGGACACTATCAATGGATTTTCGTCCTTTGATGATTGCTTTCGTTTTTGGACTACACTGTACTTACTATCAGGTGCTTTGTAGCCACTATGTCGAGCTAAAGTAAAAAAAAAAACTTTGACTTTTTCAATTTTAACTAGAAATAAAAACGAATAATAAAACTAAAGAGACAATAGACCCACAGAAATCTATAGACCACTATAAATTTTCTTTTGTCGTTAACTGCAATAACTAAATTTTACAAGTGACCCATATGTTAAATATAAAATTATACTCGCCAGTACAATGTTGGATATAATGAAAACAAAGGCAGTTTAACGATACGTACACACACATGGAGATATGTTTCCAACGCAATGACCTGTGCCAAATAGCTCGCCGGTGCGGTTTCGACTATAATGGATTCAATCCAAAACTTTTTACCCCATCCTCCGTGTTTACCGAAACCATTTAATTATTTTAGTATACCATCGAAATCCAAATATGAAACACTGTGTTAAAAATTTCGATAACTTTATTTACATCATTTGCATTATCTTATAATACAGTCAACAATTCTTTTAAACGTTACGATTTCAAATTCACATTCATCATGATCTAACGTAAAATTATTTATATCGACAATTATCACTATAACTGAATTCGATTTTACACCACAGTATCAATCAAAATTGTCTTTTTTCAATAGTATACTAACTACCGATAATTTATTCTTAATACGGACGCCACACATCGACCGATCTTTTCTCAGGTGTTATAAGTGACTTACTGCGCGTTCGAACACCTTGCTCTGTCCACTCCGGAGAAGCTGATCTCTTTTTACCCGTTGCTGAAACTGTAGAGCTGTCTTCTTCTCTATCCGGGCTTGAATTAGAGTCTTCTTGAGGCGCTGGCGGTCTTAGCCACCAGTCATACCCACCATACAACTGGGAATATAGCCAAGCAGGCGGAGTGGGTAGTAATGGTGAGTTTAAAAATAATTGCGCTGCTAAAGCGCTGTGGAATAAGCTGGAGGGAGCTGGCAGCGGTTGTAACGGTTTCCGTGATCTAGTGACGGATGTGAAAGCTCCTGGACGGTCTTCAGGCGGTGGGCTGATGGAGGCGGTGACGGAAATGTCGTCGTCTTGCGGTGAACTGGGTCTGGAATTTGCAGGACTCGTTGTGCTGTGTGCGCGCATTGCTATTGGGTTTTCTGATGACGCATCTGTAATTGTATAACAATTAACATTAGCCCTAAACCGGTCAATTTAAATTCTTTTAATGCATTTTTATATGCTAACTACTTTTAAAATGTCTTGAACAAATAAATAATAATAGTAATATATCGGCACGCTAGATCCCTTACGAGGTTGGGGCCTCTATTGTGGAACCTCGCATACGATGCGGTTCTACGCGTTGTCCTCCCTGACGGTGTCAGTATTGTTTGTTATGCTGACGACACGCTTATTCTTGCCGTCGGGGAATCATATTTGAGGACCACAGAGCTCGCCGAGCTTGGGGTGGCACGGGTCGTAGCCAAAATAGGTGAATTGGGTCTGCGGGTAGCGCCTCACAAGTGTGAAGCCATGTGGTTTCACAAACTACCGCGAGGTACAGAGCCACCCAATTCGTCGATTCTAGTAGGTGACACAGTAGTTAGAGTGGGCCGGTACATAAAGTACCTCGGGCTCACCTTGGATGGCCGCTGGGGCTTCGAGGAGCATATTGAGCGCCTTGTTCCCCGAGTTGAGAGGGTAGTGGGTGCACCGACTCCTACCCAACCTCGGGGGACCTTCAGAGGAAGTTCGCCGCCTCTATGCTGGAGTTATGCGGTCCGTGGCCCTTTACGGAGCGCCAGTCTGGGGGCACAGGCTGCATGTCCGTCGCTGCAGACATAAACTATATAGTTTGCAGCGAAGGATGACCATTCGGATCGCACGCGGTTATAGAACGATATCGTATGAGGCGGCTTTGATTTTGGCGCGCTTTCCACCCATCGATATCCTAGTAGAAGTGTACACTGCGGTGTTCAACCGAGTTCGCGAAATCCGCCAAAGAGGTGATACCGTACCACCCTTGGCATTGGAAAGGCTTAAAACGGAAGAGCGGTTAATAGCCGTGAGAATATGGCGAGCGGGACTCTCAGAGGAGCGATGTGTGCATAAGCGCGTGGTAAACGCAATTCTGCCAAACCTCGAAGCCTGGTTACAGAGCAGCGGTCATGTCACCTACCGTCTGACACAGGTACTCACTGCACACGGATGTTTCACTGAGTATCTGTGCCGGTTTGGGATAGAAGGAACGACCCAGTGCTATCACTGCGTCTCGGATCAGGATTCTGCCCAACATACGGTCGCAGAATGTCCGGCATGGGACGATGAGCGGCGAAATCTGGTCCAAAAGATCGGACACGACCTCACCTTGCCATCAGTGGTATCGGCTATGCTGAAAGGACAGGATAATTGGAGGGCTGTGGTCTCATTCTGTGAGAATATTATGTCCCAGAAGGAAGCCGCAGAGCGTGAGCGGCACAGAGCTAACCCCACTCGCAGGAGAAGACGTCGTGCTGGCAATCGCCCCGGCACGTCAATTCCAGCCGATCGGTCCATCCATGACCGATTGGCTGATACCCTTGGGATCGCGGGTGCTCAAGGTGGGGGCCCTGGGCGCCTGGTTAGCGATATATAGAGATTGATGGAGCGGAAGCGCTCATATTACATTTCGTGAGACTGATGAGGGAAGGCATGGCTGCTAATGTCTTCCTGCGAGACAGAGCTTAAGAAATGTAGTGCACGGTGGGGCTGTGGAGCAATTGATTACAGGGCCCACAGTCCCGTCTTAGTGCAGATGAGGTCAACTTGGGGTTTTTAGTCGGTAAAAGTCCGGCACACCCCGGTTATCATCCCCCATGTGTAGCCGGGACGGTCCAATGAGGATTTTCCCCAAGTAAAAAAAAAAAAAAAAAAAAAGAAGATCCCTTACGAGGTAAGTAGAGATATATTAGTGGCTGTATCCACTTTGCGTTTATATGTCGAGCCCACCGTAATCAGTAGTGCAGATTATCGCTGTTCTGTGGGCACTTACATATGATACTTTTTTAGATGCCTTGCGGACTTCCTCATGATTTTTCTTTCACTGGGAACTGGTGGTGCCTTATTTCGTATATAATTTGGAAGACCCAGATGGTATGTACCGGGATTCGAACCTACGTTGCCACGCATGGTAACTGGTTCAATTATAAAATAATTACTTTAGATGAGTATTATCTGCGAGTATGACAGATGTTTCTAGATTTTAAATACATAAATTATTTTTGTGTATAAAAATCTGATACTTTTCTATAAAACGTTTAAATGTGTACCTACTTAAACTATTGTAGTGTGCCACAAAATTCCAAAAGGGAACCAGACTTGTATATGTTCGTAAAGAGGTTTTTTTAAATACCTATGATTAATTTTGTTTGCCGTGACGGATTTCTAACAGTCCGTTTTTCTATTCTCTAGCTCAAAATGATAATTACAAAAATCAAAAATATATTGTTATACGTTTACACGTGTTACGGATATCTTGCAATTTTAGAAATTCTTTTGAGTTACCTGCTTCATGAGGCGGCGGAGGCGCGTGCTGCGGTTGAGTATGCGCTGGTGGTAATACATGCGGTGTGAAATGAGGGTGCGCTGGCAAAATCGGTGGAGGATAATGTCTCGCTAGAGCGCCCCAATCGCCACCGGGCAGCCCTGCCAGTTGATGAGCTATACCTGCATAAATGCAAATTTTGTAAAGATGGCTGAATATACGCATAATAGACTAGTGTCCAAGTTCATATATTGTATTAGAGCACGTCGAAATGGTTGTACAAATAGTTGTAAAAATGAAATTTAGAGAAAATTCGACCTTTTTCCTATTTTTTCTTGAGCCAATTATTTTCTAAAATTGTTAAAAAACGGAATAATTCAATAATTATGATTATAGATTACACATAACATTTTTTTCCTTTAATATAAAATTTAATGATGGTAAAATGAAAATGATAAGTACTAAGGCTAAAAAGTATTAAATTTGCAATAAATTTTCTATCTACCAGTTTTCGAAAAATGTTGAAAATACCACTGATGTCGATATAAACTTAAATTTAACGTTTAAATTCAATTTAAAGTTAAGAGTTATCTTAGAGGTAAATGTGATCGTCTTATGTCGCGCTTTGACAAATACAATAAATTGATATATAAATTTGCAATGAACACAATTACCGCATGCTTTTCACAACCCTAAGTTTGTCCACCAGCTGTGCACGATGCCCGGTTTCAGCGTATACATATTAGGCAGCCAGTGGATATAAAACGCTTGTTTGTAGTAGTGTAAACGTTTGGTAATCAATGGCAAGCGTATGCTCTGTACACTTTCTACTAATATGCTATGGGCCTAGAACATTTCGCGTATCAACAAAGTCCCTACATATATATGGCCACAAAAACAGTTAAAACGAAACCCGTATACTAACAAAAGGCGCCAATTGGGAATTCAATCAGTGCAACAATAGAGTTTAGAGTTATCTCGTGAAACGCTCCACTAACGATAACGCGATACTTAACGCAGTCATCAGAATATATAAATAATGAGAGAATTCCACCCGCCTCGCCCCCACAAAGCTTGTTACAATTCGCGCCTTATCTCCGCAGTGGCACTCCTCAATTGTTACCTTCTAACACCTACTTTAGCATTCGCTGGTATATCTTCAAGTGGATATTTCATTTCAAATTAATTAATGTTTTAAATATAAAAGGTTCCGGAAAGATTCCTCCACTTCGTATTTACTCACTGTTATAAACAGGTCAAGATTTTTTAGCGATACTATTTATGCTATCGAATATTTTTACTAACACATAAAAAATTGTATTACATTTCTTAATTTCCTGGGCTGAAATTATAAGTCGTTTTGGAGCTGAAACGTTTCAGTTCTATATCTACAATAGTATTGATAAAATATATAATTTTTGAAAAATAACAACATTTTTTTATAAACATGGATATTTAATGCGTTTGTAGACACGAATTGAATTTCGATTCCAGTATTTCATAACATTGTATTCAATACTTTTCCTTCAGTTATAGAAATATTCGAAATGTAGAACAAATTCATCTTCGACTTAGTTTTAATATTAATTATATTCGACACCATTTGTGTTTTTTCTCTTCTTTAAGGTCAAAAGTATGGCTCCAGCACTTTTGGTGTTCTACCCAACACCAAAAGTGTATTGTAAGGCAACAGTAGCAATCGAGTCATGAATTTCTTTGATCTGCCAAACATCTGCTAATGGGCATTTTTACAGTGAGACACGCAGCCCTGATTAAATAAAAACTGTAAATCTGCTCGTCTACTTGTTAATAAATGTAAAATGACTGGAACCACAAAACTTGCCACTTAGATTACGAACACAATTAATTTACCAGCAAATGAGGAATCAATAAATATCCAATACAAATGGACTGTTTAATGATACTTTTAAGTCTTTGTAATATCTGAGGTTTACTGTGCATGTAACATTATGCAATGAAAACAATGAAAAAATGAGATTACGCCGTTTTTATTGTAAATAATTATCTATCGGGACAATCGCATTCATACAAACAAATAGGAAATGTATTTTGGTGTCATAATTTTCAGTTGACATTTTTAAGCACATAAATTAACAAAGTTTGCCGGCGTCGCGACCCCATATATTCGGCTTAACCCTTTAGCACCCACCTTGGATAATTTCCACCCTGTAGCAACCCAACCCTTTCAGCAATAGAATAAATTACAGGCCGTTTTATGTCGCAGATACCGTTTGTACCGAAAATGTAAAACACATTATTTTGAATCCGACCGCTTAGCGTTTATAGGTGTAGTGCTTTATGAGTTCGTGGCAATTACATAAGAGCTACTTTTTAGGATAAAGCCGGGCTTGATATTCCCCGGGATGGCTTACGGCTTTTACGATAATGATTTGAGACATCAGATCGCAACGAACGGGTTAAAGCCATTTTATTGAGATAGTAAATTCTGTAATCTTCAGTTTTTTTTACAAATACCTTTAGCATTTCATAAGGAGTATAATATTATTATTGAGTAATCTAAATTTTCTAAAATAAAATTGTTTTATTTCTTTTAACATTAACTGTTAAATTATTAATCACGTCTAAAATTGTATTCCGATCAGAAAATATTACATAATATTAGGTAATAAACACCATAATAATACAAATTATTAGAACTCATAACAAACATAGAAGAATGTGAACCTCTTAAAGTCATTTTTATTGCGCAATTTCCTAGGAACTTCCCATGACATGAAAAATGTAAAGGCATTGTTTCATTTTGTATTCTCTGTTGAAAGATTCAAAAGAAAGGGCAGCTCCAGACGATTTGCGATTTGCATTCGTTAAAAATGTTGGAATTCTTTGTGCTGTGTGCACGATGTGTAATCGTTCAATACCAAGACTAAGAAAGTTTCATTTGGGATTTATGATAAAAAATTAGTATTACATTTTCCAAAATACTCATATATAATATTTATATTTTCGTCATAACGTTTAAAGCAAGTTATCAAGTCATCAGCATTATTTTTTTTATATTTATTCTGTAGTGGTAAGATTTTTTAAATTAGATCGCTAACGTCACTTAATGGATAGAAAGCCCAGCATAGTGATTCACTTCGTCCCGTAGGGTTTCGGGATCAGCATTTAAATGCCCAGGTAAGTAAATATATGCCACTTAAATAAAAAAAAAACAAGCTCATGTATATATTGGTGTCTATTAGTGCAAGCTACTGATTATGGTTTCCAACCAAAATATAATGCTATAAATATATGGTGTTTATTTATATTAGCTGAAATCACCGTGCACCTAAAATATAGTTAATTCAAACAAATTTAATAGTTTTTGCATGAACAACCATCCAAGTTACTATTTTATTATAGAGAAAATATAAAATAACAAAATCACTTGTAATCATGAAATTTGAAACCTATGAGTCATGAGCGTTCTATAAGTAGTAAATCCATTTAGAATAGTTATAAGAAACAACATGGACAAAAAAATATGAAATACGTCTCAATGACGTCGAGATTACGTCACAAACAAGTATCAAGACTGTTACGTCGACATAGTAGTGGATTGGCCGCATCACAAGACGTGCCAGTCCGCTACATTGCCCCGGACGAAGGGGTTTTTCTCTCGACTTTGAAAAATCGCGCCGAGCCGCGAGAGGGTTGAACCGAAACATTTTAATGCCATTTGCTAGATTGCGTCTTGCATTTTTCCTGCCTCCAATACAGCGCTAATCCGCGAAGACGCCCGGGATTACCGAGATAAAAGTATTTACGTTTTTAGTGTGATTTCAATGTCCCGGGATTAGGGCAGAATTTTTTAACGACACTCCTAAGACCCTTCGCGGTGATTAGAGAAAGGGTTGAACGAAGCACTTTAGAGTAATTATTTTACATTTCTTCGAACATCGCTCTACTTGGGCAGTGCTCGAGTAATTTCCTTTCTTTTGTTTCGAAGGCCTTTCATGTTCAATGGGTTTTCTGTTACGTAGACACAACTATGTCAATACTACTCAAGACATATTTTCATAAAGAAATTTCCATTAAAATTTAAATAGAACATAAAAAGCTTTACAAGACACGAGTAAAATTATCAAAGTTATGAATTCGAAAACCGCAAATTTTTAGTTGTGGTTCTTGTAGTTCTTAAAATATGTTAAAAATCTAATAATAGTATAATATATCGTCACGCTATGTCCTTTTCAGGGTGAGCAGAGTTACACTAGTGTATGTAATGTATCCACTAAAATCTAAAATGTGTTAAAAATATATTTGTCAGATTAATTTAAAATGATATAAAAATATAATAAAATATTAAATATCACATTTCAACTACATGCTAATTAACATCTTTGTTAACTAATGTCGATTTCCATTAAAAATTCTTATCATGTATTGCGTTTTCTGTTAATTACTGGATTATGTTCTGTTACTCGTATATTATAATTAAATCATTTCCATTCCTTTTTGAATAGTATCATGCATATATTCGCATGAATTCGCAATATTATGAGCTACCATAAGTCGTTTTAGTATATACAGAAAAACAAATAGTTGAAATCTTTTTCATAAATCATTATATTTGGTGAATATCTTTTTACTAAAATCATTATTCTTCTGTTAATGTAACAGAGAGAATCATATAGTAACAATCACATTTATTTTATTAGATATACTTAATAGATGTTATGATGGCTAAAATGTTTGTTACCATAGACGTTACTATGACTTTGCTTAGACTTTATTGAAACATTACTACTTATATAATATGTGTATGGTAAGTAAATATTTTTCTTAGCTCTGTGAATACTTGTCTATACTAAAATTTCTATTATATACTCAGATTTTTTCAATGAGGAACTTACTTCCCTGGCAAAGTGAAAGGCACTTATAAATCTGAGCCTCAATTTCTTGCTATTCCAGGCTTAGTTCGTGTGAAATCTGCTTTACATTACATGACGTGAGTATGCATATAGATAGTTAATACTCGTGTGACGTCTCAGCTTAGCAAGACGGATGCCCTCCGTACATCATAAGGTTAATAAAAGGGCTCGCGAACTAACGACCGCTCTTTGTCAACGCGCCTTAACCCGCCCGGCGCTGGCGCCATCTTGCGCCATGTCGGGTTTCAATCTGCTTAGCGCTTAATGAATTCGCGTCTATTGATTTTGTTTAACCCCTTTTTGTTTTGCTTAATTAACCTTTTGGTGTAGAGAAATATCTGTGACAAGGGAAGTGAAGGTTACTTGATGTTTTCTTCATTGTTATTTAGAAAATTTACAGCAGATATATTTATTTCTTTATAGCCATACGTATTTACCTGTACTTACAGGTCTGTAGAGAATAATTTATATATATATATATATATATATTACGATATGATTTATTTATATATTGAATTAAACTAATTTTTAACATTTCAGGTGTATTACTTGCCAAGGTATACAAACTAGTATAAATACTAAAATTGATTTAAATTCTGTATACCTATGAAATTTTGTGTGTAAACTTTTACACATGGAAGAAATCTAATAGTTCAATAATAAACATGAAGACAAGATTAGAGATCTACTAGTTAAAATTTCATATATCCAACAAAAAAGTTTACACGAGTTACGTAACACCACAAGTATATATTTATGCCGTGAAAATTGCTCATTAAATCCTTTTACCTCATAATATAAATCCATTCGACGCCTCGTTCAAAGATGCATTTATAACGTAAATGACATAACATCACCTCTATGAGGTGTGCAGCGTTTAAAATGTACAAATGCGTAATTATGCACCCGCATTGTCGCGCGGACGGCGAAAGGGTTATGTCTTTCCCCCCTTTCTTCCACCCTCGCCCGATCCCGGGCTTCCGGGCCTAATGCTATATTTAATTTTCTCTAAGGCTCCCTCATTAATAATGCGAAGGCTGCGACTTTAAGTGGCGCTCACACGGCAACGTGAGTCTCACGGATGTACTATAGATATTTTGTAAATGAATATGGTATATTACTCTTCGCCTTTTTACAGAGAATTGAGTAGTTTTTCTTAATCTTTTCAGAATTATTTAACTACTGATTGATTGGAGATTGGAGCTACGCAGCGGTAATAAACTGTAACAAATTGTGTGAAATATGCTAACATCCAAGATACAGGTTGTCCTAGTTTGGGTGTCAGCTGATTTTAATGTACTGCTTGTAATTGTTTGTCTAATAAAAAACTTTATTACTTTACTTTACTCACTGATACCAAATTTTTATTAAGACTGAATTTTTAGTTTTTTTTTTTATTTTATTTAAGGGACTGTTACGTGTGTACGTATGTCAGCCCCATCGTACCCTAATACAGAAATACGTAACATACCACATATGGTGCCATTGATCTGAACATGCCAGACGCCTCACCAGATAATAGTTCTGTTAAGATTATGTTAAACATCCCGATGTCAAGTCTGTTCAGACCAAAGGCACTCACAAACGCCCCTCTCACAGACTCAGATCGGACACATTCCATCAACAAACGGTGGATATCATCCATGACTCCACAATCCACACACAGTGGAGAAGAATTTTTAGTTTAAAATCTAATTATTAGAGCATCTTTTTTTGACTTTCAACCTTTTCTATATTTCCCAGTTTTTATTCTGTAAAATACTCGTATAGGGCAATTTAAAAATGGTAGCTCCCACATCAAGTTACCAGTTAGTTACCATCTTGCATCCTTTACCATTAGCAAACCATAATACCCAGAAACATACTGTTCCATTGATTAACGATCATATAGAGCGTAAGGATATATGTAAAATGACAATCTGTTAAAAAGTCACTTTACAATTCATAGGTTTACACCGTGACCGCGATATTTAGGACGGCAAGATGACAGTGGCTCTTATTGGTTAATATCCCTTAACAGACGTCACCATCATTGAATGGCAATATGCTTACCACCAGGTACAGTCTAATTATATGCCAAGAGAAGATTACAAAAAAGTAAAAATATTTTAATAGCGTATCCAATATTTAGGAATCTCATATAAAGTTTTGCTTTTGTAAGAGCATCGTGAACGTGAGTGTGGATAATTTATCATGATTTCGTAAGGGTTATTGGTACTCACCGACGGAGGGCAGCGCTGCCACCGCTCGTCAGAACAGCCGCGAAGCGTGGAATTTACATATTGAAGTGCTCTCTAAATTGTTTCTAAAGCGCGAACAAAGCGTACCTCGAGCGCTCCGACCGGCAAAAGAAGCGCAGTTATCAAAGTAATCTCGTTATGCTCTACGCTTAATGAGAATGTCAGGTAATGGGTTTCAATGCTTCAGCGTCTAAATGGGGTTAACTTTAATATGTATAAGGATTATAAAAAATAATTTATGAATATAATCTTTTTTCACTATTGAATGATTTTGGTGAATCAAATGCTAAATAGCATTGACTTCTTGCCCCACACAGATTCACGAGGGAGGTGTAAGTAAAACTAAAATTCCTTACGGTTATTTTTCTTAGCCGAGTTGTTAGTATACTTGACTTACAAATAATCTTTTACCTAAAAAAATCAAGAAGAGCGCTCTTAGCGTCTTAGTTTTACAAAAACACGGTATTTTTGGCACTTGTTTTGGTTACAAAAGTCTCGTAATTTTTTTCTATAACCGATGCAAATCTATACTAATATTATAAAGCTGAAGAGTTTGTTTGTTTGTTTGTTTGTTTGTTTGTTTGATCGCGCTAATCTCAGGAACTACTTATTCGAATTGAAAAATTCTTTTTGTGTTAAATAGACTATTTATCGAGGAAGGCTTTAGGCTATATAACATCACGATGCTACTATTAGGAGCGAAGAAATAATGGAAAATGTGAAAAAAACGGGGAAAATTATTCATCCTTGAAGGCTTCCATTGCGTGCGCTGCGAAAACGGTACAAGATACCAAAAATATATGTATGAAAGAATTATTCCTCTTGAAATGATCTAAAAAAATGTCCGCGACAGTATATGTCTATCTTTTAAGATTAAGTCACTAGAACCGTTTTTATGGTAAACATATTTGGTCGAAATTAATGCATTATTTGTTAAGAGTTGTATCAACGTAATAATATTAATCTTTATCCAAATAAATGTTTTGTTGATTAAGAGTATTTAATTATGAACAAAATTGTCTTTGACATCACTTAATTTCAATGAACATCATGATGATGATGTCCTAGCCGCATTCGGCCACGGCGACTGTTTCAACGCCGATTAAGAAAATCAAGGCCCATTTTTCGGAAACAGTCAATTGCGCAGGAGATATTTAAATGCATAACTGGACGCGCTGCCAGAAAAGCACTCTCTCGTCCGAGCTCCCTCAGGCCCGATGGAATGGAGAACCAGTACGATCGGGAGGGAGCAGGATGCAGGTTTGGTCGAGTTTTCCTTCTCTGAACACCTGGTTGAATTGCGGTGTTAAAGGGATACCTTAGTCGCCTTTTACGACACCTCAGCAAGAAGAGGGGGGTGCTATTCTATTCTGCCGGCAGCCACCACGGCGAACATCATAGAAGATATTACAATAACTTATATAGCAAAACTACGTTTGCCGGATCAGCTATGTCTTGATAAGCGCGAAACTCGAGAACGACTAAACCGATTTGACTGATTTCTTATTTGTTGTGTTTGTTGAAGTATGGGGAAGGTTATTACGGAGAGAAAAATTAAAAAAATTGTCTGAAAAATTCTAAAAACAACATTTTCTATATTCTCATACAAAAAATTCGTAATAATATTTTAAAGTCAATTTGTGTTGTGTTGTGTTGTGTTGTGTTGTGTTCGGTTGTGTTCAGTTGTGTTCGGTTATGTTCGGTTGTGTTGTGTTGTGTTCGGTTGTGTTGTGTTGTGTTCGGTTGTGTTGTGTTGTGTTGTGTTCGGTTGTGTTCGGTTGTATTCGGTTGTGTTCGGTTGTGTTCGGTTGTGTTGTGTTGTGTTCGGTTGTGTTCGGTTGTGTTCGGTTGTATTCGGTTGTGTTCGGTTGTGTTGTGTTGTGTTCGGTTATGTTAGGTTAGGTTAGGTTTGGTTGTGTTCGGTTCTGTTCAGTTCTGTTCAGTTCTGTTCGGTTGTGTTCGGTTGTGTTCGGTTGTGTTGTGTTGTGTTCGGTTGTGTTCGGTTAGGTTCGGTTGTGTTCGGTTAGGTTCGGTTGTGTTGTGTTGTGTTCGGTTGTGTTCGGTTGTGTTGTGTTGTGTTCGGTTGTGTTCGGTTAGGTTCGGTTGTGTTGTGTTGTGTTCGGTTGTGTTGTGTTGTGTTCGGTTATGTTCGGTTAGGTTCGGTTCGGTTGTGTTCGGTTGTGTTCGGTTGTGTTCGGTTGTGTTCGGTTGTGTTCGGTTGTGTTCGGTTGTGTTTTGTTGTATTCGGTTGTGTTCGGTTGTGTTCGGTTGTGTTCGGTTGTGTTCGGTTGTGTTCGGTTGTGTTCGGTTGTGTTCGGTTGTGTTTTGTTGTATTCGGTTGTGTTCGGTTGTGTTCGGTTGTGTTCGGTTGTGTTCGGTTGTGTTCGGTTGTGTTCGGTTGTGTTCGGTTGTGTTCGGTTGTGTTCGGTTGTGTTCGGTTGTGTTCGGTTGTGTTCGGTTGTGTTCGGTTGTGTTCGGTTGTGTTCGGTTGTGTTCGGTTGTATTGTGTTGTGTTCGGTTGTGTTTGGTAGTGTTTGGTTGTGTTCGATTATGTTCAGTTGTGTTCGGTTGTGTTCGGTTGTGTTCGGTTGTGTTCGGTTGTGTTCGGTTGTGTTGTGTTGTGTTGTGTTCGGTTGTGTTCGGTTGTATTCGGTTGTGTTCGGTTGTGTTCGGTTGTGTTCGGTTGTGTTCGGTTGTGTTCGGTTGTGTTCGGTTGTGTTCGGTTGTGTTCGGTTGTGTTCGGTTGTGTTCGGTTGTGTTCGGTTGTGTTCGGTTGTGTTCGGTTGTATTGTGTTGTGTTCGGTTGTGTTTGGTAGTGTTTGGTTGTGTTCGATTATGTTCAGTTGTGTTCGGTTGTATTGTGTTCGGTTGTGTTCGGTTGTGTTGTGTTGTGTTGTGTTCGGTTGTGTTCGATTATGTTCAGTTGTGTTCGGTTGTGTTCGGTTGTGTTCGGTTGTGTTCGGTTGTGTTCGGTTGTGTTGTGTTCGGTTGTGTTCGGTTGTGTTGTGTTCGGTTGTGTTCGGTTGTGTTGTGTTCGGTTGTGTTCGGTTAGGTTAGGTTCGGTTGTGTTCGGTTCTGTTCGGTTGTGTTCGGTTGTGTTCGGTTGTGTTCGGTTGTGTTCGGTTGTGTTCGGTTGTGTTCGGTTATGTTCGGTTCTGTTCGGTTCTGTTCGGTTGTGTTCGGTTCTGTTCGGTTGTGTTCGGTTATGTTCGGTTGTGTTCGGTTGTGTTCTGTTGTGTTCGGTTAGGTTCGGTTGTGTTGTGTTGTGTTCGGTTGTGTTGTGTTGTGTTCGGTTGTGTTAGGTTAAGTTAGGTTTGGTTGTGTTCGGTTCTGTTCGGTTGTGTTCGGTTAGGTTCGGTTGTGTTCGGTTGTGTTCGGTTGTGTTCGGTTGTGTTCGGTTGCGTTCGGTTGTGTTGTGTTGTGTTCGGTTGCGTTCGGTTGTGTTGTGTTGTGTTGTGTTCGGTTGTGTTCGATTATGTTCAGTTGTGTTCGGTTGTGTTCAGTTCTGTTCGGTTGTGTTCGGTTGTGTTCGGTTGTGTTCGGTTGTGTTCGGTTGTGTTCGGTTGTGTTCGGTTGTGTTCGGTTGTGTTCGGTTGTGTTCGGTTGTGTTCGGTTGTGTTCGGTTGTGTTCGGTTGTGTTCGGTTGTGTTCGGTTGTGTTCGGTTGTGTTCGGTTGTGTTCGGTTGTGTTCGGTTGTGTTCGGTTGTATTGTGTTGTGTTCGGTTGTGTTTGGTAGTGTTTGGTTGTGTTCGGTTGTGTTCGGTTGTGTTGTGTTGTGTTCGGTTGTGTTCGATTATGTTCAGTGGTGTTCGGTTGTGTTCGGTTGTGTTCGGTTATGTTCGGTTGTGTTCGGTTGTGTTCGGTTGTGTTCGGTTGTGTTCGGTTGTGTTCGGTTGTGTTCGGTTGTGTTCGGTTCTGTTCGGTTCTGTTCGGTTGTGTTCGGTTCTGTTCGGTTGTGTTCGGTTGTGTTCGGTTGTGTTCGGTTGTGTTCGGTTGTGTTCGGTTGTGTTCTGTTGTGTTCGGTTAGGTTCGGTTGTGTTGTGTTGTGTTGGGTTGTGTTCGGTTGTGTTGTGTTGTGTTCGGTTGTGTTAGGTTAGGTTAGGTTTGGTTGTGTTCCCGGGGCCAGAGAACCGCCCCGACCGAGTTACGAGCAAAGAGGCGTCTGCTGGACGCCGACTCAATTATGACATGGAGGTCGAGGCTGGAGGACCCTCGATACGGCCGGCGGACAATCGAGGCTATCCGTCCGGTGTTGGCCGAATGGCTGGAAAGGGGTCATGGCAATATCTCCTACCGGTTGACGCAGGTACTTTCGGGGCATGGCAGCTTCGGGTGGTACCTGTTTCGCATAACCGGTAGCGAGCCGGACCCCAGATGCCATCACTGCGGCGGATGCCTCGAAGAATCCGCCCAGCACGCGCTAGAGGAGTGCCCAGCCTGGGCCTCCGAAAGGACCGACCTGACCAGGGTGGTGGTGGTGACCTGTCGCTGCCGGCGCTCGTTCGCACGATGGTCGGCAGCGACAGGGCGTGGCAGGCGGTCCTCAAATACTGCGAGGAAATTATGAAGACGAAAGAGGTGGCGGAGAGGGATCGGGAGGCACTTTCCACTCCCGACAACCCCATCCGTCGTCCACGCAGGATTGGACAAAGGAGGAGGGCCTTCGCCAGAGGCCTTCCTACCTGAACCGGATTCGACGCCCGGGCGGCCGCTTCGGGGTGCGCGCCGCCCAACATTCCAAGGCGAGAGCGGTGCTGCGATGTGTTCCCGCACACCGCTCCAAGACATCAACTTTTAAGGTGAGCGAGGGGTGGTTATTTACATCACCCCTTGCAATTAGGAAAGATAGAGGCCTATCTTAAAGGCCGGACGTCGCTGCGGGTCGGTGAGGCGGACTCTACTGTACCTCCGACCCCAGCTCATGACGGGAAGAGGAACACCCCGGTGGTTTTAGTCGGGGCAGGTCCGACACACCGGGGGAGCGGCCCCCACTGCTCCCCTGACGGTCCGTAGGGATTTCCACCGGGTTAACAAAAAAAAAAAAGGTTTGGTTGTGTTCGGTTCTGTTCGGTTCTGTCCGGTTGTGTTCGGTTAGGTTCGGTTGTGTTCGGTTGTATTGTGTTCGGTTGTGTTCGGTTGTTTTCGGTTGCGTTCGGTTGTGTTGTGTTGTGTTCGGTTGTGTTCGATTATGTTCAGTTGTGTTCGGTTGTGTTCAGTTCTGTTCGGTTGTGTTCGGTTGTGTTCGGTTGTGTTCGGTTGTGTTCGGTTGTGTTCGGTTGTGTTCGGTTGTGTTCGGTTGTGTTCGGTTGTGTTCGGTTGTGTTCGGTTGTATTGTGTTGTGTTCGGTTGTGTTTGGTAGTGTTTGGTTGTGTTCGGTTGTGTTCGGTTGTGTTGTGTTGTGTTCGGTTGTGTTCGGTTGTGTTCGATTATGTTCAGTTGTGTTCGGTTATGTTGTGTTCGGTTGTGTTCGGTTATGTTGTGTTCGGTTGTGTTCGGTTGTGTTGTGTTCGGTTGTGTTCGGTTAGGTTAGGTTCGGTTGTGTAACGACCACGGCAAGCAGTAAGGACTCCGATCTGACACATGATTTGGACCAGAGTGTACAGACTTTTAAGACGCCTCCGGTGCCGCTGCAAGCGCAAACTCCTTCGCGCACCCGAAGAGGCAGACCAAAAAAAAAGGCCACAATGAGTAGCTCGAAAGGCAGCGGTAATGGAGAGGATAGCGACACTTCCGTTGCATCGATGGCCTCTATATCCACCATTTCGACTGGCTCCGTAGAACCGAGGGCTTCTAAAAGGACCATCGATCTATCTCCGGAGGGCGATAACGGTCCTCCTAGCCGTAAATTCGCGGCACTTCCAGGAGAATCGAGCGATGATGTTGTCACTGAAATCGATGAGTTGCTTAATGACACAAGCAGCGTTAAAGTGACGCGGGCTATGCTGACACTTCCTAAGCCTGAACAGCTAGCTCAGGAGATGCGAGAGAAAACTACCGACTCCTTGGTCTCCTGCATGAGCGAGAGCCTCGCCAAGGTCGGAGTAGTTGCGGACAAATCCCGTAACTTGAAGGGTCCGTTTGTCCGCTGCCTCCGATTGGCGAATCGTACGATGCAGGCGGTCATGGCTGAGATGGCCCACCGTCTGTCACAGTCCGACGTGCAAGTATTATTCAAAGAGATTGCTGAATTGCGGTCGGACTTGAGCAAAGAACGAGCCGAGAGGCGGCGCATAGAGGACGAAGTCACAGCCCTCCGAAAACAGGTTGCTAACGCTGCAACCTCCTCTAACGCGGAGAGCTCAACGCCGCATCAGCCCAACTTGCAGCCGACAGCTGTTAGGACACCTTCTCCTCGTCCACAGCTAGCTGCTGAGATGCCATCCACCCAGCGGCCTCTGGGATCCAAAAGATCCACTACGCTGGAGGATGT
The DNA here is from genome assembly GCA_036320925.1 of Automeris io. NCBI lineage: Eukaryota > Metazoa > Arthropoda > Insecta > Lepidoptera > Saturniidae > Automeris > Automeris io. The sequence goes on from JAUDJH010000014.1 coordinate 5,279,405, forward strand.
TTGCGCCGAGATAAGCCGGCTAGCGACGGCTATCAAGGTGATTGAGGCGCGAACATTGCGGCCACCACTCGGTCAGCCACCGTCGGTGACGCATGAAACCGTGCCTCAGCAGGAACTACCTTCCCAAAAAGGAAAAAGGAAGAGCCGAAAGGCTACGAATAAGGGAAATATACTTGATTTTCAGCCTTCTCAGTGGCCCTCATTGCCAGGCACTCAGCCTCCTATCGTACCGGCGCCGTTAGTGCCGCAACAAGTAGAGATTGAGGCGCCATGGTCAGTTGCCCTCGGTAGGAAGCCGAAAAAGGCTACTTTGAATGCAACCCCACCACCTAGGGGCAAAAAGAAAGGAGGAAACAATAAAAAGGATACAAAGAAGGTGCCGAAAGTTTCGCCGGTTGCAGTCGTAACAGTATTAATAACTGACGGCTCTGAAGCTACTTATAGGCAGGTTATGACAGCGGCCCGCCAAAGAATCAAGCTGTCGGATTTGGGAATAGAGTCTATTCACCAGCGAAAGGCGTTCTCAGGCGCCCTCCTGATGGAGATCGCTGGTGAAGACCGAGATGTGAAGGCTGACCGCTTGGCCCATAAGCTTCAGGAGGAATTAAAAGAATTTAACGTCCGCATTTCGCGCCCGGTTAAGACAGCGGAAATCCGAGTGAGGGATCTGGATGAATCCATGACAGCGGAAGAAGTGGCAAAGGCAGTCGCAGAAGCAGGTGGTTGCGCTGTGGACACCATAAAGATGGGAGAAATCCGCCAATCACACAACCGTCTAGGCTCAGTGTGGGTCCGGTGCCCAGCCACGGCGGCGCGAACGATTGGAATAGCCAAGCGTGTCCAAATCGACTGGGTATCAGCACGCGTTGAGGTGCTCGCACGGCGCCCCTTACGGTGCTATAGGTGCCTCGAGTTGGGTCACATGAAAAGCCAGTGTTCCAACCAGGCGGATAGGAGCATCTGCTGTTACAGGTGCAGTGATTCAACCCATCGAGTTCGAGACTGCACCTCACAATCGCTCCGTTGTCCCGTCTGCGCGGACCTCGGCTGCTCAGCAGACCATACGTTGGGGAGCAAGAAGTGTTCCCCACCCAGAAAGAAGAAACCAGGGGCAGGAGTCAAGCAGGTGATTCTAGCCCCTGAATCAGGAGAGGGGGAAACGGCTACCGTCGTTGCGCCGGTTATTGAGGGGCAGCGAATGGGGGAGGAAATGGACATCCAACAACAATTATGACCCTTCCCCTAAAGGTCCTCCAAAGCAACCTGAACCACTGCCGTGATGCGCAGAACCTGCTACTGCAATCTGTCGTGGAGTGGTCGGTTGCCTTAGCCGTGGTGGCGGAGCCCTACGGTGTTCCAGCTGAACACCCTCGCTGGCTTGTCGATTCCGGGGGCTCCGTCGCTATTTATTGGAATGAAGGCCCTCCCTGTTCTCTATTAGAAGCAGGACAGGGCTATGTTGCCGTGGAGTGGGGCCCTCTGGCCATAGTGGGCTGCTACATCTCCCCCAATGCGTCCCTCGCCGACTACGAGGGATACCTCGACGAGGTAGCTGCATGCATTCGCAGATGCTTACCCCGTCGTGTGGTTGTTCTTGGCGATTTTAACGCCCGTTCGAGGGTCTGGGGCGATCGCCTGGACAACCAGAGAGGGGAGGCGCTCTTGGAGTGGTCTGCCGGCCTGGACCTTCGGCTCCTCAACCGAGGTTCAGTCAGCACATGCGTGCGGTGGCAGGGGGAGTCGATCGTGGATCTCACGTGGGCGACTCCCTCGGCCATCAACATGGTGTCGGGGTGGCGAGTGGCAGAAGAGGTGGTCACCTTGTCTGACCACCGCCACATAATCTTCAACATAGGCCACCCCGAAATCTCCAGGAACCAAGAAAGCAGCTCCCCGCGACGTTGGTCTCTAAAGAAACTCGATAAGGATTTTCTTGTCGCAGCCGCCAACGTCGCGGCCTGGCCTGAAAGGAGAGAAGTGTCCGATCCAGAAGCAGAAGCCACCTGGTTCCGGGATGAAATGACGTCTATTTGTGACGCTTCCATGCCCCGGACCAGGTGCTCTAAGCAACGGGCCGTCTACTGGTGGTCGGAGAACATAGCTTCGCTTCGTGCAGAGTGCCTCCGTACCCGACGCCAGTTTCAACGTGCCCGACGCAGAAGGCGAGCAACGGCCGACGAAATAACCACAGCCTACGTTATATATCAGGCGGCTCAGTGGGCGTTCCGAAATGCGATCTCGGACGCCAAGGCTCGGTCTTGGAAAGAATTACTTGAGGGACTAAGCAGGGACCCATGGGGACGTCCTTATAGGATCGTCATGGGAAAACTTCGCCCATGGGTACCCCCTCTGACGCAGACTATGGACCCGCAGTTAGTTGTAGAGACGGTCAATTGTCTCTTTCCGCGGGTCCATGGCGAACCCTCGAGCCCCCCGGCCACTCCTACCTTATCATCTGACTGGTACGACGAGTACAGAGTGACCGAGGGTGAACTGGACCGAGCAGTCAGCCGCTTGAAGGCCAAGAACACAGCACCAGGTCCAGATGGTATACCGGGCCTGGCCTTGGCCTTGGCTGTGACCGCTCTGGGTGATAGGCTGAGGAAGCTCTTTGATAGCTGCCTCCGTACCGGAACCTTCCCCAGGGCCTGGAAGTCGGCCGAGTTGGTCCTAATTAAGAAGGATGGCAGGGCCGCGGAGTCTCCCTCTGCGTACCGACCCATATGTCTGCTGGACGAAAGCGGCAAACTTTTTGAGCGTGTTATTGCCACCCGTCTCAGCCGGCATCTGTCGCGCATTGGCCCCGATCTACATGACATGCAGTTCGGGTTTCGACAGGGCCGTTCAACGGTTGACGCAATTTTAAGCGTTCGGTCCCTGTCGCAACAAGCCATCTGTCAGGGCAGGGTGGTTCTGGGCGTAAGCTTGGACATTTCCAATGCTTTTAATACCCTGCCCTGGGCTGCAATCAGGGGGGCACTTGAACATCATAACGTGCCTCCCTACCTGCGCAACATTGTCGGGGCGTACCTGCGCGACAGGTACATCTCGTACATGGGTCGGAACAATATTCGTTATAGGAGGGAGGTGTACTGCGGGGTTCCACAGGGGTCAGTTCTAGGCCCCCTTTTATGGAATCTCGCGTACGACGCGGTCCTGCGTGCTGAACTTCCCGACGGTGTCAGCGTCGTCTGTTATGCAGACGATACGCTAGTACTTGCCGTCGGGGAATCCTTCGCAGGGACCACCGAGCTCGCCGAGCGTGGGGTAGCACTGGTCGTTTCTAAGATCCACGAATTGGGCCTTCGGGTAGCGCCTCATAAATGTGAGGCGCTATGGTTTCATAAACTGCCGCGAACAAGAGAACCACCTGATTCGTCGATCTGCGTAGGTGACGTGCAGGTTAGGGTGGGCCGGTTCATTAGGTACCTTGGGCTCACCCTAGATGGCCGCTGGGGCTTCGAGGAACACATCGAGCGCCTTGTCCCCCGAGTTCAGAGAATAGTAGGTGCCCTACATCGTCTCCTGCCTAACCTCGGGGGACCCTCTGAGGGAGTCCGTCGCCTCTATGCCGGAGTCGTGCAATCCGTGACCCTTTATGGGGCGCCAGTCTGGGGGCACAGGCTGCGCATCCGCCGCTGCAGACAGAAGATACACAGCCTGCAGCGGTTAATGGCCATACGGATCGCACGCGGCTACAGAACAATCTCATATGAGGCGGCGACGATCCTGGCACGCTTTCTGCCCTTCAGTATCCAGGCGGAAGTGGACTCGGCAGTATTCAACCGAGTCCGCGAATTCCGTCTGAGAGGCGAAAGCGTGCCTCCCCTGGCGCTCGAAAAGCTGAAGGCAGAAGAACGCCGATCAGCCCTAAGAATTTGGCGCATGCAGCTGGATGAGGTGCGGTGCATGCGCCAGCGCGTGGTCGGTGCCATTCTGCCGAACCTCGAAGCCTGGTTTAATAGTAGGTATCACGTCACCTACCACCTGACACAGGTACTTACGGGACACGGATGTTTCCCTGAGTACCTGTGCAGGTTTGGACGAGAAGTAACGACCCAGTGCTACCACTGCTGTTCGGACCTGGATTCCGCCCAACATACGCTCGCACATTGCCCAGCGTGGGGCAGCGAGCGGCGGGTCCTGGTCCAAAGGATCGGACACGACCTCTCCCTGCCAGCAGTGGTGTCGGCCATGCTGGCAGGATATGACAACTGGAGGGCCGTGGTCTCCTTCTGTGAAGACGTCATGTCCCAGAAGGAGGCCGCAGAGCGAGAGCGGCAGAAGGCCGCTCGAAGAAGACACCGGGGTGCCGGCAACCGCCCCGGCACATCAGTACCAGCCGATCGGTCGATCCACGACCGGTTGGCTGATGCCTTTGGGGTCGCGGCCGCTCAGGGTGGGGGCCCTGAACGACTGGTTAGTGACCCTCAAGAAGTAGGCAGAGCATTGTGACGTGCTCTGCCTAAATACAATGAGCAGTGTCGGGGAAGATATCTTCCTCCGAGTTTGTGCCCAGCGGGCGCGGCGCGACGGGGCTGCGGCGAATTGATTACAGGTCCCGCGGTCCCCGTCAATGCGCAGAAGAAGTCACCTTGGGGTTTTTAGTCAGTACAAGTCCGACACACCTCGGTTTCGTGCAACCCCCCGTGCGACCGAGACGGTCCCATGAGGATTTTCCCCAAGTAAAAAAAAAAAAAAAAAAAAAAAAAAAAAAAAGGTTCGGTTGTGTTCGGTTGTGTTCGGTTGTGTTCGGTTGTGTTCGGTTCTGTTCGGTTGTGTTCGGTTGTGTTCGGTTGTGTTCGGTTCTGTTGTGTTGTGTTGTGTTTAATTAAAATTAAAATTATCCAGGCGAGAGCGCTGTGTAACCCCGGGGGTTTTAGTCGGTGCAAGTCCGACAACCAAAAAGCTCCCTGAGGTCCGTCAACAATATCCCCCGGGCTATCAAAAAAAAAACCTTATATACGCTTGGAAACAGTCTCGATTCTCAACATCTGTCTACACACGAGGGAGATGTAGAGGGACATAGATTATGCTGTTGTCAATTCAAAAGTTCTGGCTTATACTTTCGAAGACATGTATCAATCCTGCACCATATTAAAATGGGATCAAATTTAAGATATAATAAACTAGCTGATCCGGCAAACGTTGTTTTGCTATATAAGATTTGGAATATCTTCTTAGATGTTCATTGAAATTAAGTGATGTCAAAGACAATTTTGTTCACAATTAAATACTCTTAATCAACAACACATATCTATACTAATATTATAAAGCTGAAGAGTTTGTTTGTTTGTTTGTTTGTTTGTTTGTTTGTTTGAACGCGCTAATCTCAGGAACTACTGGTTCGAATTGAAAAATTCTTTTTGTGTTAAATAGACTATTTATCGAGGAAGGCTTTAGGCTATATAACATGACGATGCAAATATTAGGAGCGAAGAAATAATGGAAAATGTGAAAAAAACGGGGAAAATTATTCATCCTTGAAGGCTTCCATTGCGTGTGCTGCGAAAACGGTACAAGATACCAAAAATATATGTATGAAAGAATTATTCCTCTTGAAATTATCTAAAAAAATGTCCCTGACAGTATATGCCTATCTTTTAAGATTAACTAACTAGAACCGTTTTTATGGTAATCGAATATGGTCGAAATTAATGCATTAAGAGTTGTATCAACGTAATAATATTAATCTTATCCAAATAAATGTTTTGTTGATTAAGAGTATTTAATTATGAACAAAATTGTCTTTGATATCACTTAATTTCAATGAACATCATAGAAGATATTACAATAACTTATATAGCAAAACTACGTTTGCCGGATCAGCTATGTCTTGATAAGCGCGAAACTCGAGAACGACTAAACCGATTCTTTTTTGTTGTGTTTGTTGAAGTATGGGGAAGGTTATTACGGAGAGAAAAATTAAAAAAATTGTCTGAAAAAGTCTAAAAACAACACTTTTCTATATTTTCATACAAAAAATTCGTAATAATATTTTAAAGTCAATTTGAACTTTAACACCATACCATAAAGTTTAAATGACAGTGGACGGGTTCCGGGAAGGCAAAACAATTGAGTGACGTATAAATATTAATGTCAATATTTGTCAATTTTTATACATATAGCATTAAGGCCAGGTTCTTTCAAACAATTTTCAAAAAAATCTGTCGGGGAAGCTATTAACATTAAAAAAAACAATATGACTTTGTTTTAGAAAAATAGGGCAGAACAAGGTCTGCCGGGACAGCTAGTTAAGTATATCTGGATCGTTAAACCATCCAGTTGTACTTTGTATGACAGGAACGGTCTGAAGAGGACTGCCTCTCAGAAATAAAGAATGGCATGACGACAACAACTATCAATATATCCTCATCTCTTGTTAATCGCTACCATTCTTTACACTACTAATACACTGTACTAATTCATGACTGACATTCTGTGACTACGTATTTAACCAACCGATCAATTCAATATAACTTGGCTGATGCCTTTAGGATCGCGGACGCTCAGTGTGGTGGCTCTCAGTGACCGGTTAGCAAACCTTAAAAAATAGGTCGAGCGGGATAACGCGCTCTAAAAATATTTTAAGATATTGAAGTCTCTCCCTCTCTATTTTTGCCTTCCTCTGAGATAGCCTTTGAGTTAAAATGTTGTCACCTCGGGGTTTTTAGCCTGTACAAGTCCGACACATCCAGTTTTGCCTCCTGTGTATGCAACGGAGTATGCCCAATAAGGACTTTTCCCAAGTAAAAAAAACCTTTTTTTTACACTGGCTCGACATAGTGACTACAGAGTTCCTGATGGTAAGTACAGTGTAGTCCAAAAACGAAAGCGACTATCAAACGATTAAATCCATTGATAGTCTACATCGTCATGTCGGCCCGCATATACCACGATTGAAGGTCTCTAGGTATATGAGCTACTGGATATACACAAGGTGATCCCGAAACGCGACAAGCCGAAACTGGTCACTATGACGGCCTTTACACCCATGTACCGTGGTCGCGATCCAGACAAGCACCGACGCGCTACCACCTCGCTGCTGCTCGTTTAGCACCACCCAGGAGTCACGTGTAGGGAAACTAGGGTAAAGCCTACGGACGCGAGCAGCTTCGACTCCCAAACCTTGGTTTTAACAAACATTACATCAAATGCAAAGGTATTTCATAGCTTCGAATAGTAATAACCATTAGTAAAACCAGTAAATGTGTACTTTAGATATTAGTACAGTAACATTGATGTTAATTTCACAAGACGACGCTGTATAGGTACCCGAGCAAGCCGGTGGGAGACGGCGTGCGAGTGACACAAACCTCGTTACGGCGAGTGTCAAACGCCCGTAACTCAATTAGACACCTTCGCTCCCAATAGCACCAGCGATTCATGAACACTGCTAAGGTACCGCCTTAGTATTTGTATTTCCTCGTGATAGAGCACAATAAGTATTCTGTGTAACTGAGTTCTTTGTTCTTAATAACGAATGGCTCTCGGGATTAGCTAACTAAAGTAGCAGCAGCCTTGTCACATGCCGAAGAAACAATGATAGCTAGAGCTGGCAGTTTTTTGAGCGGAGATCGCGAATCAACAAACCTAGTGTAGAACACACTCTGGCAAGATGGAGTGATGACTTGCGAAAGGCGGCTAGCAATATCTGGATTAAGACAAAGACACGGTTCGATAAAATTGGTTAACCTATATTTAGCAGGTTCATGAATGGAGATTTGAAAGATAGTGTCATTGGGATCGTGTTTAAAAGTACGTTTCACTGGTACAAATATATGGAAAATTCATTCTGAAATAACGATGTAGATAATATAAAATGAAAAAGTAAAAGTAGTAGTAAAAGCCGAGTTCGAATGAAACCTACCTAGAAAAACCAAATAAATTACAAAATATTATTAATGGCGACTGTATGCACTCTTGTACCCGTGTTATAAGTAAAGGAGTTCCTCAAGGTTCGATTTTGGGCCCATTACTTTTTATACTATATAGCGCCGATATTGCACACACAATACTAAATTGTAAATATCATATTTATGCAGATGACTTACAAATATATATTTCTTTTAAACAGGAGGATTATGATAAAGCTTTGCTTAGCATAAATGCAGACCTTGAAAGGATAGTTTCTTGGTCTAATAACAACTCTTTAGTTTTGAATCCCACTAAAAGTAAGTATATGATATTTGGTACCAAACATCAACTTCTAAATTTAAAGTCGCCAAGTAATGTTCCTACTATTAGCAATATTCCCATAGAACGTGTTCATGAGGCGCGCAATTTAGGACTTTGTATTGATTCAGAACTGAGGTTTGAGAGTCATATTGCTGTATCTGTGCGAAGTTGTTTTTATCGCCTAAAAGTATTGTATAAGATGAGAGCATACTTAAGTGAGGAGCTACGCATACAGCTAATCGAAGCTTTAGTTTTATCTAAACTTAATTACGCCGATGTAGTGTACGGACCACGTCTGCTAGCCAGAACGTCGCGTCTTATCCAGCGAGTTCAGAATGCATGTGCGCGTTTCTGTTTTGACATACCGATAAGAGGACATGTTACACCCTTCATCAATAGGCACTATATGCTGAAAATGAAGTCACGGCGAAAGTTACACCTAGCTTGTCTCTTGTTTGGTGTAATCAAGTCACAGACTCCGCGGTATCTATACAATAAGCTCTGCTGGATAAACAGCCAGAGGTCTGTGGAGTGCAGACGTGGTTCGCAACAGCTCATTGTACCTCGCCACACTACATCGACATTTAGAGGAAGTTTTCGGTATGCTGCGTCCAAATGCTGGAACAATATACCGCCTCCAATTAGGTCTTCTTTAAACATAAATAGTTTTAAAAATAAACTAAAAACGTTCTTACTGAATGAGCAGCATACCGTGCAACAATCGGATGCCTCTTTTATTTAATTGTTTAAATTTATTTATTATTCTATTTGCATTTATTTTGTTTGTATCTGTATATTAATGATAATAATGTATATGATATGTGTATGTAATGTACTTATATATTTGTGTTCTTGTATATGTGTATTTGCATCTATGATATATATTCATTTATGATACTTTGAATTTTAGTCTCCAATGCTGTGTATCTGTCTTATATTGATCCCTTCCTTGCTGTTTTCTGCGCGTCGACACAATAATCAGGTGTCAGCTGAAAATCAGCGCTAGGTGGCTTGGCTGGTCACTTAGCATTTACTGAGCTGACGTCCCTTTGGCGCATCATCACAAAACAGGTTGTTTGTTTGCTTTTGTTGTTTTCTGTTTTTTTTTTACCTATTCTGAAGTGTTGTATGTTTTGTGCCAAATAAATGTTTTTATTATTATTTTTTATTATTTAAGTAAAAATTAATCGAAATCAGTGAATGGATACAGTTATTTAAAGGGGCAAAAAAGAGTGGAATATATATTTAAGAATAGCAAATTAGTTTTCTGTCCGAAATAAAGTAATTATAGTCCTTGTTTATTCATATTACAATTATTACCACCTTACTGGTATTCTAACAATAACAACTGCTACATTCAAATAGACTTCGCAGACCGTCATTAAAGAAACTTTAATCAAAAATAGTCTTTTCGTTCCATTATAGTTAGAACTTTTCCTGAAATGTAACTATCGTACCTAGTTATTTAATTTGCAATTTTAAATCATAGTTCTTAAAATTTATTATAATAAGATCAGCAATTGGTATCATATGTTATTAAAACTAATATTTATAAATCATAAACACACTGAATGATCAAAAAGTACAAAGGTGTGTATGAAGTCAGGGTTGTTACTGAAATAGATTTTCATAATTTCAGTGGCTGTAATTAATGTGGCTATGATTTATGAAAATTAAAATCAGGGGATGCTGATTTTTAATAATCACATACATAAAAAAGTATTTCTATGACAAGCCATAGTATTACAACTAATATTTTTTTAATGTATTTTTATCATCTCACCGATTCCTTATCAGTAAGTAGGCAGTAAAAATGGAACACCACTTTGCTCTGGTTTTGTAAGCCCCTTTCAATGCCTTAACATTCATTAAAGCCTTCATGCACTCTTGCTGCTCTTTCATTGCCTGAACATTCATTTAACTCTTCATGCACTCTTGTCAATTCCGTGTACTCTGGACATTATCCTCGATAAGAATTATCTATCAGAATATTAAAATATCAGATTTTGTTATATTCAATTTAAATATCTTGTTAACAAATTTACTAAGTCCTAAACCGGAGATTAAAACTAATTAGAAGACGCAGGATCCTACTAATTTTGATCACTTTAGTCTCGGGTTGCTTGCGTAAAGATCCATCTGTAGGAGTCATGTCATGACTAGTGATGAAAATGTCCGGGAATTTTCCCAAAGTGCCCACAACTTCCGAGAACATTTCGTAAATTCCCGGGAATATTCCCAAAGAAGTTTTTGGGCACTTTGGGAAAATTCCCGGGTATTTTCATCACTAGTCATGACCATAATATCAGTATTAAAAATCAGCATTAATTAACGTGGATATAGAAAAGAATGTCAATAATCAGCCAATGCTGATGCGAATATTTGCAACAACCCTAGTAACAACATGGTCACAGGGGTGTTTATTAGGTGGAAGCAAAAGGCAAGGTGACGCCTAGCGACGCCCGTTGCGACGGTGATAGACTTGGGGTGCGGAGCCTATAACGAAAACTTGAAATTCTGTATCAAACTCAAAACTTTATCAAAAATATCCTCATAACTTCTAGTCTAACGTACAGTTTCAGAAAGACTCATTAAATTTTAAGATTCGCTTAAACACTAATGAACCCCAAATTTGTATGCATTTTACAATTTATTAGTGTTTAATTTAAAACTAAAGCATTGTTTCTGAAACTAATCCTAAATCAGTTTCCTTACATTACACATTCAAATAATAGGCAGCCGTGAATACTTTCATCGCTTATAAAAGCGAATGAATTTTGCTTTTGAAAATTCTAATCACTATACTGTATTTTACCCGTTAGAACTTCATAAAGATGTAGGTATATTAATAGCCAGCGGCATCTTCACAGATTGCCTAATATGTCCTTTAAAACCAAGATAATGCTGCTTTCAGCATTTCAAGTCACCTAGAACTCTAAACTTACCCATGGTCCTCTTTTGCCATTTATATATATTATGTTTATTCGTATTTATATCATAAATACAGAATATTCTAATCTTGGTGTTTGTATATCATGGTTCATGTTTAATTTTATATAATTTTTTAGTTAACTTTTTTTTTTTCAATTTATATCTAGCTGATTGTTTATCTTGTAAACTGTGTATTATTGTAAATTAATCTAGGATTTAATATTTTTAAATGCCAAAAATACTTATTATTGGGTGGTTTTTTTGTTTACCAACAAGATTTAGCAGGCTTATTCGGCTACCTGTTCCTTGCAGGTGTCAAAAGGGGACTTGAAATTGATAATTAATTGTCACGCAAAACTTCTCGACAAAATTAAATCCCCTTTTGAGGCGTCGGACGCGACTGACGACGGTCCCGTTGACAATTTAATATCTGTTGGATAGAAACGTCTGAGCTCAAAACGAGGGTTTAGCTATGAAACGAATATTTCGTGACTGATGCGTTCTAAGCGATGGATAAATATTTCATAGATACACTTACACTTCTGCACTTTATAGAAGCTACATTTGCTCATTGCATAAATTATAAATTGCCATATCCAGAACGATAATTCTAGTAAATATAAAAAAATGTGTTTCAAAAATGTTCACTCTAACATAATAAATTCTATGTTACGGCAAATGGAGATACTTTAGTCGTTGCATAAATTTGACAATTGCATTTTCATATAAAGAGTTGCTAAGCGCAGAATTTTTTATACTGACTCGGTACAGTTACCACGTCACGCATGATGGTGATATCATGCAGTCCAAAAAATGACAACAACTATCAATAGTTAAACAAACTGCAGTCGCAGCAATCATGCCGGCCCGCCCAAATATCTCTTTACGCTACGCTTGAAGGACCCCATATAATGAGACGTATCATCATCAATTTAACGTTTTCAGAAGGCTTAGAAAAACTAGTTCTTCTATTCTTACTTAGTCTGATTACATTTTTTAAATAAAAAAACAGCCTTAAATTCATGGTGTAATCCCGAAATGCAACCAGTATTTTTCGCAGTAAATTATCAATATCAACAATAATTAAATAATAAGTATTTACCTGACAATTTAAATGGCAAGGAGCCCATCAACGGGTCAGGCGCGAATCTTGGTCCGAAGTGGAACGGATGGAAGCCGTGATGTCGCGTCTTGGACCGCGGCTCACGAGGACCGTCCACTGTCACCTTGATTGCTTTTTGGTAAGTGGCTATTTGAGGCGGCGAAGTCGCTAGCATTATTGTGAGCGTAAACGATTTACCTGTGAACAAATAGCTAGCATTAAAATAATATTTTTTCAATACCAGTACCTCTACCTAAAGGCTTTTAATACCTGTCTCTTATAGTGATCTCTTTTACAACATTCCCTCTGATAAAGTAGTACGTCATTGTTATGATCCAGAAAAAACTTTCATATCAACAATTCCAAAATGTATTTCTCTGATTTCATATATGTATGTACCAAAAATAAAAAAACTCTTTCAAATTTGCCCTAATGTATCTTGCATTATCAATGGGAGAATTAATTATATTTCTAATCAATCTGAAAGGTTTCTGAAAAAAACATTTTAGGTTACTTGTGGTAATTTCCGTTGTTTATAATTTTTTCATGTCGTACAAGAAAATAATATTTATTGTAGAATATGCTAATTTTCAATAAAAAGAAAAAAGATTTATAGAGTTTTACACAGTTTTTGAAAAAACTTCACGCTTAATTAATAATCGAACTATTTTATTTACAAGCAATAAGATCTAGTGCTTCCTAAAGCCATATAATAATGTCTTTTTTAGCTTAACATTACCCGAAACAGTCCCAGATAAAAATACTGTATTTGATTTTTTATGTACTAATATCTGAAAACTGTTTTAACAAACTACTGTGCTTTCACAAGCACATAAAGTAAAGCGGAAATAAAATAACTAGTTAATAAATTTTATTTTCTTCATAATCAGATCACTTTAGTACGTCTTGATGCTTATGTGTTTACATAGTAGAATTTTTTTTTTATTAAAAATATATGTCAATTACTTTTATACATTTAATCATATCTATGTATTTCCAATTCTGACGTTTTAAAAAAATAAAGTTTAATATTTAGATTATATATATATCAGGACATATTCTTCTATTTTAATATGGAGATTGAATAAACATATAAATTTTTCGTTAGTAGAAAAGCACTGGAGGGACGTTTAGTCAGTATAATAAATATTGTCCAGGATTAAACAAACATACGGAATGAGGGTATACAAAGTTACGTAATCAGTTACGCTAAGAAAAACCAGAGCACGTCTCAAGACAATTTAGCAAACAGCAGATGCCGTGGAATGCGACAAGAATGCCCTGCACCGAGTAAAACTGTCGACTGCGATGGCTGATTTGTGGACCGTGCGAAGTATCGCATGCCTTCACGACTTTTATTTTCAAATTCGCTGTCCTATTTTGCGTTATTTTTACGCCGTTACCGGTATCTGTATTGCCATCTCATCCTATTTTTTTGTGATTATTTTAATTATAAACAAAGTTTCAGTAAAACAGTAAATACAAAAACAAGTACACATATAAACAAGCACTCAGGAAAGTTTGGGAATCGAACCAACGACATGTAACGTATATCATCCAACCATTGCGCTAAGCGAATACTTAGTTTTTTTTTTGTTTCCGCTTTAAAAACCTGCATATGACCATCAGAGACGCTGTAAGGGCACCGACCCCGGTGTGTCAGACTCCTACTGACTAAAAACGCCCGGAGTGTCCCTCAGATTACTCCACTCTGGCCTGGGAAGCCAAACTCATCCAGATACCCAGGGAACAAGAAGCCTCGTTGCGGCTACCTGTCTGGGAGGGGAAGGAGTAAAAGCCAACCCCTCCATAGCCTTTCTCTCAAGCGGCGCATCGGACACCGTGCACCGCCTGCCCCTCATCCAGGCAGCAGACTCCCTCAAGTCTACTGCCCGGGAGTTGTTAAAGTTGAGTTAATAAGTATTATTAGACTCGGGGCTATAGAGCAGTGAAAATAAACCTACAGTCCTCGTCAACACAACAATGGTTTTTCTTGTATTTAGCTAGTAGGTACCAGTTCCTCCTCAATCGATAGTCGGGATGGTAGTTATTATACTGACTCGCACACACCTGATGGAAAGTGCAGTGCAGTTCTATAACGGCAAGGACTATAAGGTACGGGAATCTATTGACAATCGCCGTTCTCATGCTGGCCCACATATACCACGACAGAAATTATGTAGGCAAATTAATAAATGATAGTACACAAGCTGATTTCGTAATGTGACAGGGTGAAGGGTGAGAAGGTCACTATGATGATTTTTGCACTTGTGTTTTGTGGTCACTACCCAGTTCGGGCCTCACTCAAACCTCATAGGTACCTGAGATAAGTTTTTCTTTAGTAAAAAGATGTCTATTGCCAGCGACCTACTTAATAAATATTCCATATGACAGTTACTGAAATATCCAAGATTCATCTGGACCAAAAGTAAAATTTTAAATTACCTGAAGGAAATGTACGAGTATGAATAAAAGAATCGTACCGAGATAAAATTCCGCCGCAGCGTACAAAACAAAAGAGGTCCTAACATTTCCAGAGTCTGGACCGAAGCCAAAAGCCGCGACGGTGGCCCCGCGACCCATGAAAACGACATAACACCCCGCCGCGCCGCCACCCTCGCACCCACGACCCGAAATGAGCGAGCGCCCGCTTATTTTCATAAAACCCATATAAACTCGCCGTGAACCTAACGATGAAACCAAGAAATTGTTTCTGAGCGAATCATACATGAAAAGAAAACCTAAGTATCTCCATTCTACATGTTTATCAGTTTTCACAACTGACTGAAGAAATCATTTTAACAAATATTTCTATTGTAATATACTTAACAATTTATGTCCACAAATTCCTTCGCGTGAAATACAATATAGCCTACCAATAACTACTTTATAATGCAGCTGTCTAGTAGCCACTGAGGTAGTTCAGTTGTTTCAAAATGTATCGATTACTATCAAATAAAGAAATCTTTCTTCTTTATCTATAGTCAATATATTGTATATGTTATTATAACGGGTGAAATGTTATTTCAAGATATCTTACAATACATCTATTTACTCTAGGAAGGTTACTTAGAAACGTTCTTCTAGGTTGGTAGCGTAATAAAACCATTTCTTGTACTAAGTTTGTTTCGTTTTACTCAGTAATAATACGAATGTAATCCGATATAGGCATTTGAATGGTTTGAATCTTGTACTCGTATATTGGACCTTCTGCACTCAATCGTGCGAATTTTAATGACACTTTTTTTAATACAACGGTTTTTAAAACATATGAAGTCTTGGTATTTATTATTATTATTATTTATTAATTTATAAGAAATTAAAACAGAATTTATAAGGGAACGAATGTAAGGAGAAAGATATTAATATGCAGAAAAGTATCAAAGAGCCAGTGAGAGCGATATAAAAGTACTCTGTACTTCATAAATCATTTAGTTATTCATAAAAAGGCTTTCGTCTACCCCTAGAGACGTGTGGCGGAGTCACGAAGCTATATCACTGGATTAGTTTAAGAGCTGCAAATTATTAATAGTACAGAATTGGATTTTTAGACACGTAATTTGAATAAAATATAGGTACGAACTATAAAAACAGTAGCACAAACGCTCTTTAAATTTATAGACGAATTTAGAAGTAATCAATCATTAATTATTTATCTTATGTAATATTATTCTCGATAGAAAACTAAATTGAAATCTAAATATGAAGTTTACCGATAAGCTATTACCATAGATGGGCAAAATGTAATCAGACTAATGAAAAACGATTACGATTACATTGTGCATTTTTCATCATTAACATGACTGCATTTTACTCATCTATGTTTTAAACACTACGACATCCTCAATTGCATTTATGACTCTTTAATGTTTTGAAGAGATTTAATCTTGTTTACAGAGCAACGAAACTAAAATTACGGCTACATTTTGTAATTATTAATCAGATTACATTTTGCCCATCTCTGGCTACTATCTAATATATTATGCAACAAATATATGTTGCTAATAATTACCGTGAGCTTATTATAAATGTTGTAAAAGTTATAAAACAACTTAATATTTGATTATTCATAAATATTCCTAAGAAAATTCTTATCAAATATTTATTACTAGCTGATCCGGCAAACGTTGTTTTGCTATATAAGGTTTTGTAATATCTTCTAAGATGTTCATTGAAATTAAGTGATGTCAAAAACAATTTTGTTCACAATTAAATACTCTTAATCAACAACACGTTTATTTGGGTAAAGATAAATATAACTCTTAACAAATAATGCATTAATTTCGACCAAATTTGTTTACCATAAAAACGGTTCTAGTAACTTAATCTTAAAAGATAGACAAATACTGTCGGGGACATTTTTTTAGATCATTTCAAGAGGAATAATTCTTTCTTACATATATTTTTGGTATCTTGAACCGTTTTTGCAGCGCACGCAATGGAAGCCCTCAAGAATGAATAATTTTCCCCGTTTTTTTTCACATTTTCCATTATTTCTTCGCTCCTAATAGTTGCATCGTGATGTTATATAGCCTAAAGCCTTCCTCGATAAATGGTTTATTCAACTCAAAAATAATTTTTCAATTCGAACCAGTAAATCCTGAGATTAGCGCGTTCAAACAAACAAACAAACTCTTCAGCTTTATAATATTAGTATAGATTAAAAAAAAAGATCTATTGGATCAAAAATTCATAAGGAGTATTTCATAATTTTAAACTTTAATTAAAGTTCGTGTTCAGAGAATATTAATGAACATTTTAAGCTTGGTTTCAATTATATAAATTAACAGTTAGATACTAGATTTAGTGAAGTAATCAAGAAGTTACTAATATGGTCGAACTTCACACTGTCTTGGTGTATTGTTAAACGTATCCAGCTCCTAGATTTACACCATATTGCACCGGGCATGCACGTGCGACAAAATTCATAAAATATATGATATTGATCTCTGAGGAAAAGGGTGTACTGATTGTTTGTAGCATACATACGTAAAACGTTTATAAGTGCTAACTCTATGTGATCACTAAATAAATATATATGTGTTATTCTTATATGTATTATTTAAGACTAGGTGCCCATAGTAAAGAGTGGATATATGACCAATTTTTACTAATTAATTGCTGTATTTATTACTAAATTAGTTATATATTAGATTTTATTTTCAACTATGTTTAAAACACTGTAACGCCATCTACTGTAAAATGCTGTAACTTTGTGTTTTATTGAATTTTATACTTCATTATAAATTGTAATTACTATAACGATATTAATAAAGAAATTCTTTTACAACATCATATAGATCTAATGTCTATATTTTCTTTAAGCTATTAAGTAGGCAGGTAGTAGATACGAATATATATAACTACACCAAACAGACTGGTAATGGAAAAGGAGATCTTACCGATTTTCTTGGCAGATTAAAAATCAGCTTTATTACATCATAAAGCAGGCAGAAGCGTTAAGATAAGAGTTCTCCGCCTCCGGCTAAATAAAAAATGAGCCGCAATCGTAATGGGAGACTCCTTTGATCTCGGTTTCAGGGCTTACCGGAGCTTTTCGGCTCACGGTGCGGCAATTTGGATATAAAATACCTTATGCCGAATGATACGCATTAGGGATATTAGCGGATTGACTACAGTTTGCAATGTATTGTTGTTTGACGACTCAGTTGGCGCAATTACTTATCGATTAATATCTGCGCTACGAGGGTTCTATGTCTACACGGGATATTTATTTGTATAGTAGTTATTCTAGTTTTGTATCTTTGTACATTTAAAATTGTATCCATGTAGGTCCACCCATAAAATAGTACTCTGAACTCAAACTCCGTGAACGCGTTATATTTATATACGTTTATTACTACGTTTTACTTATATATCTATAAAAAAAATATATACGAGACAGTTAAAGAACGATTCATTAATATACAGGTTTCTTATTCTAAAGCTTATGTCGTTGTCTATATTTTACAATCAAGACTATATAGAATAGAGTCCATCGGTATCGGTATCGGAAGCAATCCATTTTATACATATGATAACTATTTAAACGAGCCGAAATTATTAGATTTTAAATGGCATCACATTAGAATCAACGTGCATAATACATTTGCGAGTGAAAGTAACACAAATAAAACACACATGGAACAAAATTCATACTTTCAAGAAAACGATATAATTTTTACGCTCTTACCAATAAAAAGTGTCTTAAACAAGCTAGACGTCGTAAAATTGGGGTTTATTGAAGCATCTCAAAAGAACAAGAGGAAAAGTCAAAAGCGGGCACAATTAAAAGCGTCCCTAGGGACGTACCTCAAGCCGAGCGGTCAATATTACTTTGGCCCCTCAATTTTCACCACTCTCCCCATCGCTAATAACAATAATTAGGAATGAGTGGTTCAATAATTAAAAACGGAAAAGAGAACAACACTAAAAAGACGCAGCGAAATGTAAAAGAAATCGTTCATCCCGCTTACCCTTCAAACAGAAACATCTTCTCTCTCCGTCACTCTTACTTTCTTTTATTATTTTCGCTGACTGTCAAGTCACATTTAATTTAATAAAAACGTTACACATTGTTTTATCTTCTTATACATAATCATTACCTTACATAAATATAATTATTGATCAAGCGTTGTTGACATGCAGAATTTTTGAATCTATTTGAAGTAAATTAGATTGATTAGGGCTTGCCGAATCAAAAAGATGTCTAAAACATCCAACATAAAAAAAATTCTATGACATTACACGAATTTGTATAAATACACGAAATAAAAGCGATAGATGATAAAAATTCCAAATAGTTTATATTCCCTATATAATCAATTTTATAAAATATATAAACCTATGATATTTACTGTACTTGTTTATTGCAAATAATAATGTAACAAAGACGAGTAATTAATTATTTACCCTGTATATATTATTATACATTTATACTAACCAACACCGATAATTTACTATTTAAATAGGCAGGTACATCTAAATAAATGTTTACAAATAACTTAATTGTTAATTGCTACTCGCTCTACTTTTTTTTCTAATAACTAATTAGACAACGCAGTACTTGTAACAACCTCCTTGTGTTGTGATTGCTAAGGAAGATTTATAAAAAAATTAACAATCAAATTTATTTTAATTTAATGCTAGTAGCTCCGTCACGATAGCCTATCATAATATTTATTTCTACCCATAAAATATCCCAAATACATCTGTTAGGTTCAATTTTTAAACTAACACAGCATATTTTAAATCATTATTTTCCGAGGGCCGCCGCAGTGCATCAAAGCGCCGAGTTAATAACGAAAGGTGAGACCGAGATCTTTTCCGACGCGGCTTTATACAAAAATAATTCCTTGTTCCGCGTCAGAGGGCGAGGGACACGGTATGTTATGTGAAAGGGTGAAGACAGAGCATGTTCTGTTGTTTCGTCAACAATGTTTGGTTAGCACAAGTGCCTGCTTTGTTTGGCTCCAACTGTATCTTATTTGACGAATGATTCACCTTTTGAAAAGCAAAATCTGAAAGAATGTGTAACAAAACTTTATAAAACCTATATACTATAATATGTTTACACGTATATTAAACAGTTATTGTAGTTCCAAATAGTAAACTTTACACTATAATGCAGTTAAATCTGACAAAGTACTATAATTTCTAGCTATGTTGTAAATTTGGTAGAATAGAGGCATTTTCGTTAACTAATAAAAAAAATTCAATACGAGTATTACATAATTATTTTTATCAATAAACAAGTATTTGTATCGCTATTCACTGCCTGAGTCTCAAAAATTTCACTAAAAAAATATTTTCATTTAGTTTTCTTTACCATCTTTACAAGTTTTAAATAACTCCAATCATATACTTGATGGTATAAACGAATTTATATCTGTATTCACTTTCTGCTACAACATAGAAAATTCAAATCTTAAAAAAGTTCCAAAAAAAATTACATTACATAGCCACGAGTATTTAAAACACCTGTAACATTTCTAAGGCTGAGATTTTTAAACGCTACTTTGACTTTGCTTAGACTTAGCTCAGAAAAAATTATTCTATTTTCACGACAATCTGAATATATAAAAGGTGATAGCAACTTAAGTAATCAAGTATTCACGAAGCCAAGTCCGAATTGAGAAAATCAGGCACTTATCGTATGCTTTCATATTAATTAAATAATATAATTTACAATATTTGAATAAAATCTAAGCAAAGTCAAAGGGGCATCTATAAATCTCAATTTTACCGTTTAACACATTTTACAAATATCGTTTTTAAATGTAAATTCTCACAGAAGTTACACGTATAAGGCGATTAAAGTAACTGAAGATCGGAGACAATCATACCCTTAGCCTATTTTTTATCGTCGCTAAGGTGGGGTCAATCAATCGATTAGCAGATGTCGCTCCTTGACTACTGGCGCGGTAAATTGGCCTCTTACTAATACCACTCAGGGGTAAAATAAGGTAAGGCTACCCTTAAACATGCCAATTAGTTTTTAACTACTATATATGTAGGAACATGTAGGTAAAAACGAGTTTATTTATTGTATAAATTAATTTTACCAGTAGTTAAACCGATCGTTAACATATTTCCAATTTGTTATAAAACATAAAAAAATCGTTATTGCATAGATTTAATTGTAAAATATTTATTTTGTTCCTTGAAAAGTATGATACATATAAATATGTATTTTTATCTGGAAGCCCGGGGGAAAATCTTAAATAGGATCATCACGGTTGCTGTGAGGGCAGTGACCCCGATGTGTCAGACTCCTGCTGACTAAAAGCCCCCGAGATGTCCCTCTAATCACTCCACCCAGGTCTGGGAAACCAAATTCGTCTAGTCACCCGGGGAGCGAACAGCCTTATTCAAGCTTCCTCTCTGGGTAGGGTGGATGTAAAGAGCCCACTCCCTCAATTCTACTGCCCGAAATAATGTTGTAGTGCCATAAATTTTATAACATTAGATTAATAAATAATTACATTAAATACAAGCAATCACATTTTGTATCTAATATCAAATTCTATACAATTATGTGTATTAATGACCGTAAAATAAATCTCATAAATTTAAAGCTTTTATGTTAAATTAAACTAAGATTTGTAACAATTCCTGGCTGATAACTGATTTGATTACTTGTTTCCTGTAATTTAAAGACTCTACGCATGTTGTTTGACTTGAGAGCTAATAGGAAAATATTCAAGATTTATCTAAGAATGCAGGTACTAAGTAAATAAAGCAGCCATTTAAGTAATAATATTTTTAGGGCAATGGTGAGATTCGTAATTAAGCTTTACTTCAGATAAAATATTTTTACTAATGAGATTCGAAAGTCTACTTACATTTAACTAAAATCTTGCTTTTATCATAAATTTTGTAGGAATTATAAGAAGGCACTTCAAAGCAATTAATAATTTCTTGTCCGATATCAAGAAAGTAATCTGTCTGCTCCCCGAAAGCTGACACAGCGAACCGTACAAAAAAAGGCGATCGAGGGGCCTCATTAAATTTTTCGCTTATTAAAAATTCCCCACTTCCTATCCCTCAATGTTAGAAACACAACTTTTTATCCCGGAACGAAGCAAAAGTTGTGTTTCACAGTACCGATCCCCTTAGTCTTTTTCACTCGATAATTTGAGTGAGATTTTCTCGCAATTTAAGATAAACAAAGAGCGCGCTTACCCTTAATTGGAAAGCAGAACGTTATTCAGGAAGGAACGTGACAAATAGACACCTCTTAACTTCTTTTCCACTTTCCGGCCGCTTTGGGCTATATTGGTTTTTTACATGTACCCGCTAGCCGGGAGCTTTTGTTTACTTAGAAATATTTAATCACACTTTCTGTAATATAGATATTTGTACAAATGTATTTTCTACTATTATCAAATCAGTTTATAGAGCCCGAGGTAAGGCTACAAGATATTAGTAGGATTAACGGCGCCGTAAGTTTAATTCTAGTTAACTCAACAACGGCAAACTTATCCATATCGTTAGTAACTTGTGGGGTCGTTCTTGGCAGTGCGATTTGTTTCATAGGGTAAGAAACATTCTAGAACAATCGATAAACAAAATCATTAATTGATAAAAAAAAATATGAATGAATTCATTACTTATATGTTGTCGTTATATAAAGTCTAATAGCAGTGGTTCAAGATAAAATTTTGCGTATACCAAATTATCACTAATAAGGCTTCTTAAAAAAAGTTGCGTTAGTTTCCGTACTAGTGATATAAATTATCATAATTAATATTAATAATTCATCATCATCATCAGTCTATCCTAGTCCACTATTGAACATAGGCCTCTCCTAACAAGTGCCATTGAGCCCGGTCTTCGGCCTTCCTCATCCAATCCTTTCTGGCCACCTTTCGCAGGTCATCGCTACACCTTACCGGGGGGTGGGTGCCCCACGCTACGTCTGCCAATCCACGGTCTCCACTCAAGAACCCACCTACTCCAACGACCATCGGTTTTTTGGCATATATGGCTGCCCATTGCCATTTCTGCCTGCTAATACAAAGAGCTATGTCGACAACTTTGGTTCTCTGTCGGATAACCTCATTACGGACTTTATCCTTCAAAGAGATGCCCAACATAACTTGCTCCATTGCCCGCTGAGCGACCTTAAGCTGGTGGACTAGCCTAACCGTTAGTTTCCACGTCTCGCCAATAATTATAATTATATAATTGTAATTGTTAAACCCCTCACTTTGGTCATTATTACATTGACAACATTTTTGTGCCACTCTGATTATGATAGCGTGATATAATTAGGAAACTATTTATCGATTTACTCATATTCTAAACCTGCTTCTCATCACCATCATTCTCTCCTTTTTTTTACACTGGATCTACAAATTGAATTCAGTGCACCTAGTGGTAAGCTCATTGTAGTCCAAAAACGAAAGCGACCATCAAAGGATGAAAATCCATTGATAGTCTCTGTCGTGATGTCGGCCCACATATACCACGACTGAAGGTCTCTAGGTATATGAGCTACTGGATATACACAAGCTGATCCCGAAACGCGACAGGCCAAGATGAGTCACTATGAAGATCTTTAAAAAGGAAGACTATTGGTTTTTAAGTCTTCTTTTGTCACTCGTTTATAAGAAAGTAGACAACCTAGAACTTTTGTAGTCTTCTTTTTCTTTCCATACTAAATTCAATACATTTAGCACCTTTTTTATTTTATGTCTTAACACTGATAAAGTTGAAATTTCTTAAATATACGTTACAGTGACTGTTATCGATTATCTTAAAAATACGTCCTTTGTATTAATAAAACGAGCTCCATATTCGATCCTACACATTGAATAATTAATATACAGCCGTTGATAAAATTGTTATTACTTAAATTTATCTTTTATCTTAAATTACAAAGTCTAGAAGGCGTTTAACAAGTTTCTGTCTTGTTTGTTTTTCAACTGTATTTTATTTTATCGATAATACTGAACATCACTACATGACAGTTGTTGACGATTCACGTCTCGTGGAGCGCGGGTTAAGTTGATATTTTCTTACAAGTTAAACCCACTACCACCCCCAAGCACCCCCCTCCCGGTTCGTTAGCTCCCCTGCACTATTTGAATATGAGATGCGAGGCAAGTTTACATTTTGCCAATGTTCGTTCTCTTATGTTACTCGATGTTCATTTGGATGGTTGAAACCGGTGAAATACTGTTGTTTATTTAAAAACAATTTTTGTATTGGTTATATATACTTTAATCAAAACACTTTTATCATTTTTAAAATAATATTTGTCTCTAAAAATAATTTCCTAAATTCATGTTTTACATCGTCAACATTCATATTTAAGGTCACTTGGATCAAAGACACGTAAAGTGATATTTTAATATGAAGATCCACAAGTGCGAAAGGCTTGCAACTTCGCTGTTTATCGATTAAATTTTCCAGTTTGCACACGCTCTATAATACTTTACCGCATCTCTCAATTTCTTAACAAATCTAACGTCGTAGAATGATTAAACATTTGTATAGTTAAAAATTGCAGCTAAATATAATACCATAAACCAGTGACATTCATAGGGTAATTGGACAGGGCCGGCAGAATTCGCGGTCCGAATGAATTTGGCTTCCCAGGCCCAGGTGGAGCAATCAAAGGGATACTCCGGGGGTTTTTAGTCAGTAGGAGTCTGACACACCGGGGTCACTGCCCTCACAGCGGCCCTGATTGTCCTATGCAGG
The DNA here is from genome assembly GCA_036320925.1 of Automeris io. Classification (NCBI taxonomy): domain Eukaryota; kingdom Metazoa; phylum Arthropoda; class Insecta; order Lepidoptera; family Saturniidae; genus Automeris; species Automeris io. Next base: position 5,303,826 of record JAUDJH010000014.1, read on the forward strand.
AGTTTTCCCCGGGATAAAAAAGGCAGAATTCGCGAAATTAATTAGTATATTATATTATGATAGTAAATATTATATGCTTTCCTAGAAAAGATAGACAGCGTGAGTTTAGAATAGATATGAATATAAATGGTCCCTTTTTTTGTTTAACTTTAAGCCATTTATACCAGACTTATTTATCACAAGGGTATGCAATGCTTGCCTGCATCTATGGAATGAACGCTACTGCCATCAACCCCCTTTGGTTTACTATTGAAATGATACCTCACAAAATGCCAATAAGCTCGACCTTTAGCCCTTGTCTCAAGTTATTATTTTATTTGCTGGTGTAATTAGTAAACCATTATAATAATACAGCCCTTAGTAAATATATTAGAAATTTACATTATAAATATATTGACAATGTATCAAAGGATAATCACGCAATGATTTTTTTTAAACTGAAGGTCGAAAAAGTAAAAATACAAAATAAAATCTTAGCACTCTGCATGTAAGTCTTTTGTTAATTTAAAAAGTCATAATTATGTAACACGCATGCAAAAAGTAAATATTACAAAAGTGAGCGTTATTTATATCAGCTCTAAATTTAGCACTGCGATCAATAACCCCTATAAGTGGAAGGTCTAATCAAGGGTTAGTACCTTGATGGTATGGCAAGATAATCTAAGACTCAGGTCGTCTAATCGGCCACTAATCGTCGTTCGCGTTTAGAAACACTACAAGTGTAGCCGTCGCCGCCATTCCGACGGCATACCATGAAGGAGGTTACCCGCTCTATTTGTTTGCTATATAAATTACATTCTAATTAACAAATAACCTAGATGTAAACATCTAGCCTACAAAATATACTCCCTTTTTAACGTCCTTATGTTTCTTTATAATAATATTTATAGTTATACTAGCAAACCCGGCGAACTTCGTTTCGCCACCAGATGGCTTCGTTTTGGTTTTTAGTTAGCGTTTGAAAGAACGTGCGCATAATAAATGTCACATGAAATTAACTGAGCAGAGTACAATGAGGAGCTGTCAAACAATGTATAACGCATCGGTGTCATCTACTTAAAATACTGGTGCGATCTGCTCCATCACCATGCAAAACCATATTGGTTTGTAGTACATGTTATATATCAGAGATGGCGCTGTATATGAGAAATATTTTTTTTCCCGTTTTCCTGATTTCTGTTGAAAATTTTCCTAAATTTGGATGCAATAAGCCTCACGGAGCCCGAGACCTTTCCAACGAATGCAAGCCCGTGGAAATCGGTTCGTGCGTTCTGGAGTTAGAGCGTCAGGAAGGAAAACCGGACTTATTTTTATATAATAGATGAAAATGTTAAAGGGTTTATAATATCATAGTACTCATACGTATAATAGATTCTTCTCACGGCATCGCATATTGTAGACTTAAATAAAAGTATTTTGTAACATAATAAATGTTATTTGTTCAATTACAAATTCTAGAATGTTCTTTTGATATCGAATCAGTACTACATTTTGAAGGTATAATAAGGAATTAAATACAAAAAAATATAATAAAGAAATAGAAAAAGATAAAATAAGAATATATATCCTCGAGCTATATAACTTTTTTTGGGACCCACATTTACGTCAGGTGAAAATACTAGTACTAATTCAAACGAACTTGAAAGCTAATAATTTTAATTACTATTATCCAATTTTAATAAAACAAAAACATAGCAGTATTTATTTTCTTTTCCACTCTAGTCTTTGAAAATTGCTCCATAGTGTTTATTGTTATAATATATTTTAATAATATTATATCATATATTTTTTCTTAATTAAAGGAAATACATATTTATTGCTGAGGTTATTGAATAGTCTACGAGCCACATAACAAACTTTTTTTTCACAAAAATTAATCATATATCATAGGACTACTAATTAGGACAGTTACAATTTCCTCTCGGCCTGCAGAATTATATATTAATAATAATTAGCTGTCTGGAATTAGAGTTGCAGGGTTAGATCTCGAGCGAGTGCGAATGTACAAATATCTCGGTGCTTGGGTTAATGAAGAATGGGATAGCGAACAAGAAATTCAGACCAGGGTTGAAATTGCCCGAGCAACCTTTAAAAAGATGGAGAAAGTATTGTGCAGCCGCAAACTATCACTAAAGCTCAGACTCAGAATGCTCCATTGTTACATCTGGCCCGTCGTATTTTACGGTAGCGAAGCTTGGACGCTGAAAGCTGACACACACAAGGTTTCCACAGAAGGTTTGCAATGTTAGGGTACTCCAGCACGTTGACAAAAACCGTGAATTATTGCAAACCGTCAAGAGGAGGAAGATCGCGTATCTTGGTCACGTCTTACAACATGAAAAATATCGACTCCTCCAGTTAATAATGATGGGCAAAATAGACGGAAAGCGACGCGCTGGAAGGAGAAAGAAGTCGTGGCTGCACAACATCCTGGAGTGGACCAGTATTGCCAGCGTAGAACACCTGTTTCGCTTGGCTCAAGGTAGAGGGAAGTTCGCTGAGCTGACGGCCAACCTCCGGTAGTGGAGAGGCACCCTAAGAAGAAGAAGAAGCTGTCTTTGTTGTTTTTGATGGTAGGACAATTGCCCGAACTGGGTCATGACCATAGCACACAAGTGTAAAGACCATAATAGTGACTCGCTATGGTCTGTCGCGTTTCGGGATCAGCTTGTGTATATGCAGTAGCTCATTTACCTAGAGACATTCAGTCGTGGTATATGTGGGCCGACATGACGACGAAGACTATCAATGGATTTTCATTCTTTGATGGTCACTTTCGTTTTTGGACTACACTGTATTTACCATCAGATACTCTGTAGTCACTATGTCGAGTCAGTGTAAAAAAAGAATACTAAATTTGTTTGGCAACTAAGAATGTATTATGAGACATTGCATCTGAAATTATCTAATTAAAAAGATATTTAGATTATCTAGTTGAATATACATATAAATGCATATACGTATGTTTACGATAATGCAGGCTGGGACTCATAAAAAATCCCCCATCTCCCCTGAGTGAGCACTCAAAAACAAAGCCCCGGGCGCCTTTACTTCTGAATATTTCAACAGGTCTTCTCTTTGTTGGAATATTAAGTCAATGGGGGTAATTGATCTGTTAAGGCCCCGCGCACGAATATCAGAGTTCTGAATCTTTAAGCAGTTTAGATGAGGGACTCGTGTTTTCAATATTTTGATAGCAAAAGCATTAACTATTGAGCAAATATTCAGGTAACAAAGCCAAGTTATTATAATATAAATTCGAATACGTGACAGTTTTGACAGATTACAAAGTTAAAGTAGAAATGTGCGTGACATCTTTATACGTATTATAAAATGCAATCCCAGCAATTTGATTAGAGGACCTGCCGTCTCCACTAATTCGTAAAAATAGTCACCTTGGGGTTTTTAGCTAGGACAAGGTCTGTACACCTCGGGCCCTACCCCCATTAGCGGCAGGGATGGTCCTATGAGGAGTTTCCCCAAGTGAGTAAAAAGGTGATCTTGGAATGGTGGACAAAAAAAACATCACAGCGAAGGCCTTAGATTATGAGAAGTGTCTGATGATCGATTAAACCATAGAATCAAGTACAATAGCACCCGGACTATACTGTGCCTATACTCTGCTATATATAAATTACACAGGCGTAAGAAAAAAAACCAGACTTTTAAAGGGGGTATGCTGATTAAAAGACATCCACAACACTGGTCTGATGAGTATGACTAGATCTTTTACGTAACGCCGAAATTAATAACTCACGATGTCTAACTTTAATTTATAGCTCGATAATAATCACATCTTTATCTCTTAAAAAGGTGTTTATGGAAAAGGAACTTACTGTAGATGCTATAGTAACAAACATAAGATATGCAAAAAATAGGTTATTTATTGACTATAATCAAATCAAGTTTGCAAGCAAATTGATTGACATAGCTTCCCAGATTAGCAAAATTTAGTGAGAGTGGATTGGACATATATGTCGAAATAGTGATGATTGTTGGAACATATGGGTGCTTGAGTAGAATTTATTTATCGGCAAATGTAGCGTTGGACCACTCGCTCCCGCAACATGCAGTGATGACTTACGAAATGTCGCTGACAAAGATTGGTTGTGAAGAGTCGAATCCAGGCTCAATGGAGCTTTTAAAGAGAGGCCTGTATCCAGCAGTGGGTTAAAGTGGGCTAATGATGATGTACTTTCAATCAGTTGTAATATAATTACATAGCTACGATATAAAGAAAACTCACCTCTACCACTTCTGCCAACGAATCTTAAATCATTGAACTTGGCGACCTGATTCTTCATGACGGCGGTGCAGTTCCTCAGCTCCGCAGAGCAGTTCTCGTCGTTGCCCGCCCGGACGGTGACCAGAGTGCCGTCGCCGACGTCGCCAAGAGCCACCACTTTGAATGCCATAGGTAATGTCTTGTTCGACCGCCAGTGTGGGGGCAAAACCGTACAAACCTGGAATGTTTATAATTGTACACAGGGTTGTTGCGAATATTATTATCAGCATCAAGTGTTTAACAGTATTGTTTTCAATATAACCGTCGTGTCAGCGGCTACATTAATTGTTAGTAATTTTTAATGCTGATGTTTGGTCATTACATGACTGCTGGTGGTGGGACTTAGCGCTAACAACTCGATGGAATATTTTTTGACGGAGTAAATATCTTTAGCAGTTTTACCACGATTTGAAAAAATATTAACAAAAATTAGGCCAAATCCGTCATTTAAAATATTTACTAAATTTCACATAGTAACCTACAAAAGTTATCAACATCTATAGACAAAAATATTTAAAGAATTCATCAAACTCAGCATGAGTATTACATGTATCATCACGCAACAAAAATATCCCTGGTTATACAAACTATAAACTAGACCGAACTAAGCGGCAACGAAACTACATTACACAACATGGCCCAATGCTATGAATTAACTGACTGAGGTAATCGGAAAGAGGTATTAAAGCTTGATAGAGCATTGATTAAGAACCCAACATAGTTTTTATGAAATTGTATGAGACAAACGTCATACCGCACTAAGCAATAAGAGATCTGCACTGCAAAGTTGATTAATGACCGATTTCCTTTTGCTGAAAATAATGGAGAAAGAAAAAATGACGCAGGTGCAGGTACTGACCACATGAGGGCTGCCAGTTTTCACCAGTTCTCCAGGATGATCAGCCAGCAGCCCCTCAAGGGTACGCTCGGCCAGCAGTTCCGCGGTCAATGGTTGGCTAGGAAGCCCACCGTAACTCGACGATGGAGCTTCGTGCCCTAATCCGTTCGTGGTCGAACTCACTTCACTCGATAAATGCATCGTCTAGTCTTTCACACTCACTTAGTCACACATCGGCAAAGTATCTCACTGTGTCTGTCACATAACTTGTATATTTACGTCCCTTTTTAAATTTTTGTTAATCATCGACATTTTGTAATCACAATTTAGTTTTGAATTTGAAATCATCGTTTTATGGCACCTAGAATGTTATTAAATTGTAGATTCATTTGTACATTTATTTATTTATTTTAGACATTGTACAATTCACAGTCTAATTGTAAATAAAATTTTAGAAAAAGGAAATTTTTTTTGGAGTCCTCTGCTTATGATTATAATTAAAACACAGCTTTTATAATCATTAAGGGTTAATAGTAATGACAGTAAGTAGTTGAATTAATTTTTATTTTATTGTACCAGCTATGTAAACTTTAAGAAGCTTGTTATATACAGCGCGATGTAGCACGTTTCAATTCATTTCTGATCTGCCTGTAATAAATTAAATTGATGACTAGATAATTCATTAATGGCCAGTGCGAATTAAAAATAGATACTAAAACGCAAATTTTCTGGCAAACAGCGATCACATTTGTAACGACAAAGGACTTCTTATTATGTAGATATTTTGACACGTTCTAATGTAGCCGTGAATTAAAAAATCGAGTTATTTGTTACTTTTACCGCCAGTAAGAAACAATCAATTTCCAAATAGGACTGTATAGATATATTACAAAAATGTATTAGAGAAGATAGCATTTAATCAGCAGCAGCCAAACAAAAGTGCCTACATAATACAACTAAACGACACGTGAAAAAAAGGAGAAATAGAAACAATACATAAAAAACTCTAGGCTGCCGCCGATAAGGACCCTGTCTTAGCTTATGCTACAGAGCACTAGACTCTGCAGTGCTGGTATTACTGCAATAAACATAAATTATTTTTATTCTAGAATATCAGAACAAAAGGTAAAAATACACTGTTTCATAAAATGCGTTAAATTATTATTTTTATGAATTATTATTCAAACGAACCTATTGTACCTAAATTTTTAAAATAAATATAATTAAATCAAAAAATAGGGACCTACTGTGAAATATAGTTCAATACTCGTGAAAAAACATAATGGTGTACAGAATTCTTTGAACTTTCTTAGGTTACTTATTGTCAATGTAGTGCCACTCTTCAAAGTAACTTCCGCATAAAGATCACGCACGATCAGAGCGGTTCAAGGGTGGATACAGCGCAGGAAATCAACTGAACAGAATAAAATATGAGAATTTTCACTTTTTCCTACCAACTCGTGTTGCAAGCCTCACATATCTATTTTTCATAAAATATTATCAATCAAATGTAGAACGTTTTGTAGTTCTTAAAATGCACACTACATTACATATTGTGCTTGTACGTCGTACCCAACATGACCAGCAATGCTTGGCACTTCTGGTAGATTACATATCGATTTACTCAGAATATTTTCCTTTACCGGTTAACATGATGTATATAAATTCGTACTTTACCTCAAGACTTCACTAACTATGTAGTATTTATCTGTTCACACCGAAATTGATATAGCGTAATAATATACTATTTATAATTACTATAAAAATAGCAAGAGATATGATACAATTGTCTACGTTGACTATAGCCATTTCATTTCAAATCATGGTTGGTTAGCCCCCACGCAGCGTTTCGCAAACTGATTTCTGACAATTCCTTTTGATCTAACATACTTTTAGGTATCTAGTTTTTTTTTTTTAATAGTGTAGATACGATGAATATTTTACTTTATGTACAATATATAGCTTTCGCCAAACAGATTGTTAAATTGACTTTGATATTAAAATTCACTTAATTTATGAATTTAATATTATCCTTTTGAAACTAGTTTTGTAAATAACTAGCTTTTGACCGCGGCTTCGCTCGTGTTGAAAAGTATTATTATTAATTAGGTATAGTTTTTGCGATTTTATTTTTGTTTAGCGTGTGTAAAAAATTAGGGCCTACAAAAATTCTTTGTACACAATATTCTTAACTAATCTGTCAATCTGTGTAATCTGTCTTTCATCCCCTATTTTATCCCCTTGGGGGTGGAATTGATCAAAATCCTTTCTTAGCGGATGCCTACGTCATAACATCTACCTGCATGCCAAATTTCAGCCCGATCCGTCGAGTAGTTAGGACTATGTTTGCACTATGTCAGTCAGTCAGTCAGTCACCTTTGAGATAACTCAAAGGTGACTAAATCAATATTCAAAATTACATTCAATATCTAAATATATATAATATATACATTCAATTTGGTAACTTTAAACCAGCAATTGCAAGATCGCTAAGAAAGCATGAATTATAATGTAATATTTTTTATTAAATATATTAGTTTCAATACCGATGTTTATTTTTCTTTATTGACCAGACTAGCTATTTATTTATTTATCTATGGGCTATCAACAGTTCCATTGCATTTTACATTCACAATGAGATCGCATGCACAAGCTAAATGTCTGCAACGGATACTAATAAAAGACAGCCACAGCATGGCTCAAAAGCTAACTAAGTACTAAATTAACTAAGTACTAAAAATATCAAAACAAAAAAATTTAATCAAAACACCAAAAATAAAAAATAAAAATTAACTAGACTATTTAAATTAAAATTAAAAATTAACACACAAACTATACAACACATCCTAACACAATCCTAAACATTTAAATTTTTGAGTTATATCTATTAAATAAATATGAATAATATTAATCAGAACGTGTGTTTTGTTCCACTTTCAAGGTATACCTAATTAACTTATCTAATCTGTGCTCTAGTGAATGCCTAGTATCAAAACGCGGCAACGTGAATGGTCATAGTTTCGAGTCCCGGCACGTACCTCTGGATTTTTCCGGGTTAAGTACAGCCTTAGGCACCACATGCTCACCAGTGAAGGAAAACATCGTGAGAAAACCTCCATGGCATATATCTTAATATATATAAATCAAAGGTGACTGACTGACTGACTGACTGACTTGTCTTGACTAGTGATCTATCAACGCACAGCCCAAACCACTGGGCGCATCGGGTAGAAATTTGGCATGCAGGTAGATGTTATGACGTAGGCATTCGCTAAGAAAGGATTTTGATCAATTCTACCCCCAAGGGGATAAATACTACCCTCCAAGGGATAAAATAGGGGATGAAAGCTTGTATGAAACTTAGTCAATTTGAAACCGATCGGGCTGAGACTTTGCATGCATAAAACTACTATGACGTAGGCATCTGTTAAGAAAGGATTTTGATAAATTCCACCCCCAAGGGGATAAAATGGAGGATGAAAGTTTGTATAAATCTTCTTAGATTATCGACTGATTGAACTGAAATTAAAGATTGGAGCTACTATGATGAAGACGTCCGCTTGAATATGATTTTGATACTCAAAGGTGACTGACTGACTGACATAGTGATCTATCAACGCACAGACCAAGCCACTGGACGGGTCGGGCTGAAATTTGGCAAGTAGGTAGGTGAAGTCTACTTTGCCATGACAATAAACAAGTTTCATGGGCAAACTCTCAAATTTGTGGGTATTGACTTGAAAGAACATTGCTTCTCTCAGGGACAGTTTTATGTTGCTTGCTTACGAGTAGGTTCACCCAATAGCTTGAAAGTTTTAGCGCTTAATGACAGATTAGTTAAGAATATTGTATACAAAGAAGTTTTGTAGGCCCTAATTTTTTACACACGCTAAACAAAAGTAAAGCCGCTAAAACTATACCTAATTAATAATAATACTTCTTAACGCGAGCGAAGCCGCGGACAAAAGCTAGTTATAATATAAATGTCATGTGTAAGAGCCCTCAGAACGATGATCAGCTGTGCTACTGACCACTTTGTATAAGCACAAAGGTGATATAACCACTATTGTATCTCTGCTCACCTCGAAAGGGATATAGCGAGGCAATATTATTATTAATATAACCTATCCCCATTAAATATTACATATATGTTCAAACTGATAACACTGCTGCTATTTTTACGTAAAAACCAATTAATATAAAAGTGTGATTGTGATGTAAATTCTAAAGAAAGTGCCAATACTTTAATCTCAAAGCGAGCACATAATTCTTAATCTTTTGATATAGGCAATAATACTTACAAGGGATACGTCTATGGTCCCTGCCCCCCAGATCCCCGAGGCGTACAAATAGGACGTTATACGTTCGCGATCCGCGATATGTCGATTGGGATGTTAAACTTAATTCGAACATGGGGTGACTCCACAACATATCTTTTACTGGCATTCATAATGTTCGCTTTGATTCAGCTCGTAAAGGGATTGTAAACTCGACTTCCGTCTAAAAGTCAAAACATTAAGTAAGAATAATAAAAACATAAACTTTCGTAAAATATTCTACATCGTTTTGTCATAGAAAATATTTTTTTTTAACTTTTATATCCAAAAATATACGTGATATTTTTATATACTTTTTTCTATATTAAATTATATAAGCTTTATTTTCCTTTATTAATATATAAATGAGTGAATAAAATTTTAAGACAGTTCTCATACAAAACTAAAACAAAAAGAACAGAAAGAAATAAAACCTCGGCTATAGCTAAAAATGTCCCAAATAAAAATATTGAAGACAAGATTTATTACAATTTTTTTAACGGATCTTCTCTGCGATTTAACTTACTTAATCATGGCTCGAAATTTCGACCTGGTTACACAGGTCTTGGTTACGAGCAGACTAAAGCGCCGCGGAATTTTCGTCGGGAGCGACAAGATACTTCCTCTACCCTCTTTTTTTCTTGATAATTTGAATAGCCACGACACATAAGACTCATAGTATCAGAATTTCTACAAAGTGACATAAAACGAGGTCTTAGTTTTCTAATCACTGGGTTCCACGCCAATAACAACTTAAACCCATCATCCGGATTAAAAGTGTTATACTTAATATCAATTGCTTCTCGAATCAGCCTTGGATAATAGAAACGATCTCTGGAGAGGATATTTGGCTTATTTAACTGTATTCAGTGAGAATATAGATCAGGTGTTCAATAAAGGCCTCATTCTGCTTTTGACCATGGCCTGCATAGCCCAGTCGAAACGTCGAGCCATGGTTAAAACTAAGTTAATTCACACATAAGACCCGTTAAATTATGTGTAATGTTTGTAAAACGCGAAAGTTTTAAATGTATTGACAGTGCTTATTCAATAAACGATTATAAAAGTTGCACTCAAATTACTTTATAATAGAAATTAAAAACAAATTGAATGCCATATTTTATAGATCCTATGATAATAGGTAACTGTAGAACATATTTGAAACTGTTTACCAAAAATGAGACAATGTATTACAATAATTAGTCTGCGGAAGTATATTTATTTACTGTGATTTACGCACACGCACCCACACAACCGAGATTCCGCATCGGATTTACTCATGAATGCTATAGCAATAAAATCTTAGCGTAAAAACATGCATAAAGGGCCAAAGGTCGTAAATAATAAAGCATGTGCCGCACTAGGGAGCCCGTACCCTACAAGTGGGTATGCTCGTTACCCGGCCACCCTTCCACAAAGAACCCGAATGGGTAAAGATACATTGCACCCGCTGCTTCTGTTTCAATGCCATGCGTTACAATCGGACGATATTTTAATAAAAAACACCACGCTCCGTTGAATTAAAAAATATCCCTTTTTATGTTCTTTTCCGTGTACCTACTTATGACAAAATATCACGTTATTTGTACTTTTAATATATCTCTATATTTAATCTGTTCGAATAACGCGTGAAAGCATTGAGCCTCCCAATGACATCTATTATCAGTCCAATTTAAAATACGTGAAGGGAATCAATAGGACAGTGGAGGGACATTCCTGGGGCTGTCCCCAGGGACGGATCGTGTCGGACCGGCGGACATGGATAATGATCGTCCAACAACCAGCGACGGGTACAAATGGGTTAGCAAATGTAATATCCGACGGCGTCCAAACCCCATTCGGCTTAGATATTCAAAAGGACGCTCTTAGGCGATGCAAGACGATTTAGGGACATCCGGATTTTAAAGTCTACACGTGAAATGAATTGCTTTCGACGCTAAACATCGATATAGTGACAAATAATTTGTTATATCACTATTCGCAACGTTAGTCTCAAATTATGATCACAGTTTTCTATATGATCAAAAGTTTTCCCATCGAAAACCGATTTTAAATATATTGTGTCGTGTGAAAACTGTAACTGGAAATATGTATTTAGGATACCGCCTATGACAAGTAATTTGACTTTAACTTTGGCTTATTTTTTGGATAAATCCATTTAACTTTACTTGTTTTTACTTTCTTATTTTATAATCTGTGCTATTAGGTATGGTAGGTTTTGTTATTAATATGTCTTACTAAAACATTGTTCTTTTTTAAATAATATAAAGATTTATAACATCTAAAATAAGCATTATTGTGAAATAAAGAAGCATCAAATAGAAGAAACCATATAGTTTGTCGTTTTGAGATGAATTAAAATCTTTTTATGTTGAACAATCCAAAATAAAATAATTATCGTGTATTTTATTGCCAGGTCTCACACGAAAGAACTCGTTTTCTACATCGATATAATTAGTGACGCGCCATGGCTACACTAGTGCCCATAATATATCTTGTAAGTTTTGGTTGACCTATGTAAAATTTACCTAAATGTTACCCTCATTGTTTGTCGATCGGGATTTTAATAAATGACATCACATCTCCCCGCGTCACATTCCTTGGAATTCTTATCTAACAGTTTCATTGTGCCCGATGTTGTTTATTGTCATTTATATTGAACGGGAAAAAGGAGGGGCATATTTTTCCAAGTTTCAATCAATTATTTAAAAAGAGTTATACCTAGGCAAATTCAAAGATGTATCCGTTATAAATGTGTTAAATACTATCTTAAACATAAAACATACATAAAACCTTATCCAAGTTTATTATATAATGACTTTTGTTGCTCTGTATATGATCTATATATATATATATATATATATATATATATATATATATATATATATATATATAAAAAACGTAAAAAACAACAATTTTATATTCCCATACAAACCACTCTGTTCCAGCTGTCAAACATATGATGTCAATCAAAACAAAACAAAGGTGCGTTAGGATTGTCTTTGGTATGCCTTCAAGTTGATTAGAGGTTGCATGTCATTAATGAAAATTATAATTTATACACCAAGTAATCTAACATAAAATAACGTGTCCCATAAGGCATTATAATAAAAATATAATTACCTTAGATATGACTTAAGTCTTTCAATGCAATTTTATTTCTATTAGACTGCGCCAGGCCAATAACTTTTGGCAGAATGAAATCTGACGGGCAACTCTTAACATTAAAGTAAAAATCAATGTTATTTCGTTTTAGATAAATAGGGCAGAACAAGGTCTGCCGGGACAGCTAGTATTATAATAAGATGACAGGTATTTGTAGTCGTACGTATGTATATATTTTTTGATATTTTTCTATATAATTTATGTACATAATTACATCATTAAGTAATATTATATTTCAAGTAACAGTTATTATATCAAACTTTAACGCCACTCTAAATAACCAATCGATAATTTTCCATGGGAATTACATTTTTCTACAGGAATTTACACTGCGTTGAATTTGATCTAATCAAACATTGTTGTATACAAAAATTTGAATCACCGGTGCTTTCAAAAGTAAATACAAAAAGAATCAGTGTTACATACAATAACAAAGGAAATCAATATTACATAGATTTATTTATATGAAGTAACAAACATTCTTCCAGTTACATGTATGAGATTATGTTTGAATAATTAACGCTCATTAAAACGCGAGGATCGACTAATACATGCGCTCTCGGATTTAAATAATTAATTATGCTTAGGACGACGAAATAAAACACATATCTTTAAAATTTATTACGCATTATAGACAGTTACGTAGATTTTTAAAAATAGGTTTATTAATTTTATATGAGATGCGATATTCATTGCTAAAAAATGTAAAAAAGATTTTTAAGGTTTATTTGTACTCACGCCTACCTACCTATACTTATAAGAATATAGGTTATTAATGAAATTTATGTGTTTCTTTACACACGTGATAGTTTTCTGTTAATGTAAAAGTGTGCCTATATAGTGTTTGAGTGTGTTATAAAATTAACATGAGAATAAAAAAGAAATATATTTATTATATCTATCCCCATTGAAGAAAGTCCTTTTAACATATACGAACGACGATAGAATGTAGCTTCAAATCGAATCGATAAAATTACAAATAATTATTATAAATGATATAAGAAATATTTGTAATTAATATTTATAAACATTGAGATATATGATACAACAGAATATATTTTAAGTACTAGTTTCTGGCTAATTCCAAAATAAAATACATCTTAAGTTTATTTAGACATGTTTCAAAAACGAATACGTTCTTAATATTTTTCCTTTTAATAATAGATTTGCAAGCACATCTGTTCAAGCAATTTCTTCAATTCAGGATGAGATATAATCATTAAGTAGATTCTACCTATATCATAGAGATGTCGCGACACCGCTTACCGTATACCGCTGTTCTGTATAACTATATAAATACTTTAAACATTATTTCAAGAAAAAAATGAAGTTTGATTAATATTTACAATTGGTTATAGTTATTATTCTGCGATTGTAGCTGAAAAAAATTGACTTAAACTGAATATAATCTAACCAATTACAAATACACGTATTTTCGAATTGTTATTTCAAATTTCCGTCACTATCGACTAAATTTGGTACCAATTTTCTTAGATACATTTCTAAATAGGTTAGTTTGTCATGTTTCCAAAAAAATCTATTAAATCGTAATAGCTATAGTTATGAATTTTTAAAACCAATGTCTCAAAATTAAAATTACAACATATAACGTAGCTTCAAACTGCATAAATACTAAAAAAAGCAGCAAAATGAAACCATAGCCTAACATCGCCGTCTTGCAATGATTACAAATTATCGAACGTCTAGATTATCCTAAGTTTTTGTTAGCATATTACTGACTTATCTATCTCTTTGTACGTTGTCAAAGGCTTATATTTTAAACTTCATTAGAACATTTTATTCCTGTGACACGTGTATACTAGGGATGTAACGGAGGCAGTTTATCGGAACCGAAGTCGGAGTCGGAGTTTTTAAATTTGATTTATCGGAGTCGGAACCGAAGTCGGAATCGGAGTCGAAGGCAATGTAATTACAAGTTATGGCAGAAGAAAGTAGTTTTATTTATTTATAAATGAAAACATAATTTAGTGAATGTTTTAATTAGAAAGTAATAAATTTACATATCACAGACAATGAAAAGAAAAATTGCTGTGTTTTTTTATTAATATTTTCCCATTAATAGTGAAAAAATTAAATCAAATTTGCGCCAGGGTTGTTTTTGTATTAATTACTATTTAATTTAATTTAATGTAAATGTAAAAAAAAACTTTTAGTAATAAATTTTAAGGTGCATTTAGTTTTAAATTTAATAATTTTAATCATATTTTATTTTCGTTTACATTTTTAAAAATTTCTTCTTTAAATTAACCCTTTCGTTACCAGCGCCAGCTTTCACAAAACGTTCCGTGTGCACCAGCACCGGCTTTATTCGGCATTCATTTTATAGAAAAGTAAAAAAAAATGCTAAGAATTATCTTAATTTACATTTTTATTTAATACTAGCTGATCCGGCAAACGGTGTTTTGCTATATAAGTTATTGTAATATCTTCTAAGATGTTCATTGAAATTAAGTGATGTCATAGACAATTTTGTTCACAATTAAATACCTTAATCAACAACATATTTATTTGGATAAAGATTAATATTATTATGTTGATACAACTCTTAACAAATAATGCATTAATTTCGACCAAATTTGATTACCATAAAAACGGTTCTAGTGTGTTAATCTTAAAAGATAGACATATACTGTCGCAAACATTTTTTTAGATCATTTCAAGAGGAATAATTCTTTCGTACATATATTTTTGGTATCCTGAACCGTTTTCGCAGCGCACGCAATGGAAGCCTTCAAGGATGAATAATTTTCCCCGTTTTTTTTACATTTTCCATTATTTCTTCGCTCCTAATAATTGCATCGTGATGTTATATAGCCTAAAGCCTTCCTCGATAAATTGTCTATTCAACACAAAAAGAATTTTTAAATTCGAACCAGTAGTTCCTAAGATTATCGCGTCCAAACAAACAAACAAACAAACAAACAAACTCTTCAGCTTTATAATATTAGTATAGATAACAGCAAAATCTTTAAATATAGACTTAAATGAGAAAATTCGAACATCAACTTGCCATCATGCAATGTGCACAGTTCGCGACGTGCTGCCCAGCTCAGTAGCACCACTTCGGCGGAATGGACTGCGGTAACGAAAGGGTTAAGTAGCATAGGTTGTTTGAACAATTGATATTATATTTCAACAACATATAAAATTAAATCAAATGAATTGACTACAACAGTGGTGGTGACCTCCGATTAATACCTCCGATTAAAAAGTTTCGGAACCGAAGGTGTAATAACAATCGGAAGTTCCGACTTATCGGAGTCGGAGTCGAAGCTCCGTAACATCCCTGGTGTATACTATAGACATCAAAAGCTAAATGCATTTTTTTTCGTATTTTTATAACCGTTTCATATAGTATAAAAATACACATTATTGAGCCGCTTAAATATAATATTTATTTCTATATGTAAAGAAGTACTTTCAAGTAAATTGGGGATAATTCTACACGCAAACTTCACGGATGGTTACACACACTCCGTAATGACAGTTCGCGCCTACTTTGTAACAAGTTTCCGCACCGAAAATCGTAATGTAGGAGATACTTGTGTTGCAATAATATAATTGTAGATATACTTTAGTAAGACGTCAAACTATTTATTTTATATTCATTTAATAAAATAAATATTAACTACATCATCAATCTGCATAAATCACTCAAGCATAAGTAAGTTCTTAAATTTGAATACTGTAAAAACTTCAAAAGTGTTTAAAAAAAATCGTTTTCACTGATAAAAAATTCTATGTAGTATGATTTATTTTTTCATAAATAGATAATAAGATAAAACTATACTCATATATAAAAAAGTAATAATTACAGAACAAAGCATTTTAAAATTAATTTTATTTTTTATATGAAAGAAGTTTGCAGTATACTGCAAACTAAGAAATATAATCACGCTGATAACGTAAACAAAACTTTAATTAATCCAATCAAAGTCAGGCCCGGTGCGTAACGAGTCGTTTACCCAGTCATATCACAATATGTGCCGTTATCTTACAAGTTTTATCGCAGTGGCGTTGTGTGCGCCCGGGCTAATGAGCCTGCGGTTTACGCGAAAACAACAGGCAACTGAGCGCCCAACATTACCGCCCTACGCCGCGCCGCTCGCTCCGTTGATTTCAAGTTTACGGACTTTTACAAACTTCGTACTACCTAATTAATTCTCATTATCGTCATTGATTGGTAAGTTTTAATTAAAAACCTAAAAAAGTTAGTGAACCTTAAAAATAACTCAAAAATCCACACACAATCACACAAGTTCGCACTGAAAAAAAAGTTTCACCCGGTGACCGCGGAAAGGCGCGCGCGTTCGCCACCGAAACGTGGTCGACATTAAAACCTTAGCGGGAAAGAAACGGTCCCCTTATTACGTCTCGAAAGAAATTCGCTCGCACACAAGGGCGCGGGAAAGAAGTTCACCCACACAGGCGCACGCTGCAGCGACGTGACACGGGGGGATCGAGCCGCTGTGTGGGTGTCAGGCTGCAAATAAGTATTAGATAAAAGAGATAGTTATGTGCGAAGCAAGAACGCGAATCTACCCTACACCGTGCCATATGTCGCCAAGATTTGAATGGAAAAATTGTGTTCGCGAGGTCCATGTACAACCAGATGTCGATATTTGACATAAACGATTATTATAAATTTATTAAAACACTAAAAACGAAATGTGTAAATCTTCAAGTTTTTTATGTCTAAATACACGCCTCTATTAAAAAATCTATACATAAGTATGTAACATATATCTGAAAGATAAAAGTTATATAATATTTAGGATTATTATAAACGAATAATAAAGAAAACTAAGATTTTTAATGAAAACTACTTTCAACTGGGAAGGCTGCCCACACATACATTACTTTTGGTAAAAAATATTCTCACTTTACCTGTAATAATGTATACATATTACGTCATTTAAAACTTTTTTCAAATATTATATTGAAAGTTACCTAAGCCAAAATGTAACCACATGAATCCATAGGAAGTCTAATATTGAATAAATATGATAAGATGAACTAGATAAACTCTTACGTCTAAGAATAAATTCAGTTGATCTCACCAAGATACATTTTGCAAAATGTTAACTAGATTTTGTACTCATCACTAAAGACAGTAAAAAGTACATATAGCAATAAGTACGATCTCTGATATATTTAGTAGAAACTTCTGAGCTTCTTGTTAGAAATGAATGAAGACTCAAATTCCAATCAGGACTGAGTAATATATAGGTTTTTTATAGTTAGCATGCCCGTTATAGCTTGCCAGAATGCCAATTGATTTCCTACCAGTTCGTCCGATCAAATAATAACTTTTTGTATTCCATGTATAGTAATGATTAGTAATGTTCTAGATTTCTATACTTACTCCTTAATCACGTTCATTTTTTTAATAATCAAGAGTTGTGTATAATAAGACTACATAGTTCGTAGTAAATGCTAAGAGCGTAGCACCATGCTACGAAACGGCTACGTAGCGCTGACGTTTACATCTGTATAAAAAATATAACTCAGGCATTTATATTTAATAAGAATCACATGTTAAGTCATACATAATGAGAACAAGATTGCCTGGGATGTCGGCTGCCGCATAAAAGACCTCAGAGCGCCCTCGAGCCAGCCGACAATGGAAATTTTATATCATCATAAAATTTAACTGCGCACTTTAATAACTAAGCCGATATAGCGCCGTATCGTTGACAAAAGGATGAGTCTCCAGGAGCTGATACACAGGCTTGAAGACGCACACCTTAATATTAACGTGTATGTATAGATGCACACAAGCGCGTGTAAAGCTACGTGAGCGTACCCGCACGCCCACCCGCCAAACACGCCCAACATCTTCGGTTTTCTTATAAACCACGTTGGGTCCTACATCCCTGTCTCGACTGAGGCGACGCGGCGTGTGCTCTCTGTCTGGCGCCATGACGAGCCTCGCATAAAGCAAGGCCACATTCCCGCCTTTTTTCCCACTCCATTTTGACAGCTCGTGGCTCCATATCTGGCCGGAAAGTAAGACAGCGTTCACAGATAACATCTTGAAGGATTTTATGACTCCACATTTATTTGCTGATTCGGTTGAAGCAGTGGTTGAATTGATTTTAACGCCACGAGTAGTAGGTTCTAATGTCACTCGAAATAAATATTTTTTAGCCTTAGTTACGGTACCGTAACTCACTAAGCTAGCAACTATAAGCGCTGATGATGTAGGGAAGCCCTACCACAACACTAATTGTTTTAGCCTTAGTAATTTCATTCATAAGCGATTCAAAATTATAATTAGTTATTCTACCACTAGCTTTCATTATAAGCACATCATAAAATATTACTTTTTTTATTTATTTGCTGACACGCATTATCTGACTCCCAACAAATAGTTTTTCCGATACTGGGTGATTATAAAAGTGCATTTAATGTTTATAAACATACCCAAAACACTGTAATAAATATTACTGAGAAAGCCTATTAAAAAACCAGATTTCTATCATGTTAACTGCTGCAAGTGATGAAATATCTAATAGTAAATAAATATTTGTTAGAATAAAAGGGAAGATGTATTCAGAAAGTTATTAAATAGTAAATGCATTCAGTTACAGGCGACAGTAAGCAGTAGTCCATAACATTTAATTGAAAGTAGCTACTATCATCTATAACTAAATTCAGCTGACAATTTTCAGACTGTCACCACATTTCATATTAATAAGATAAAATAAAAAAGTGAAATACTCGTATGAATAAGTAATATGGTGTTGTCACAGCCAGTGTGCGCTTCGTCTTACCGGCTAAGTGGCTCAAGACGCGTTAGCGGCAGCGCGCGGGCGGCTGGGCGGAGCTGCGGGCGGCGGCGCTCCGCTATCGGCACACCGAAACACACATTTTTCCCGCCGCAAACCTCGCGCCCAGGGTTAGCCGCGACCCGCAGACCTCGTTCGGAGGGAGGAAGAAAAGCGATCTTACCTCTCGCTCAGACGCGCCTGCGTCAGTCTGTCGGCCGAGTGCGGCAACTTTGACAGTTTTCAGAACAAGTTTGGGCGGGCGACGTATGTTAAGTGAGCGTTAGGATTT
Source organism: Automeris io (assembly GCA_036320925.1). Taxonomy (NCBI): domain Eukaryota; kingdom Metazoa; phylum Arthropoda; class Insecta; order Lepidoptera; family Saturniidae; genus Automeris; species Automeris io. Next base: position 5,323,513 of record JAUDJH010000014.1, read on the forward strand.
GAAATAACGATTTAAAATACATATTGATTATTTATTTTATTTATATTGATTTTGATTTTTTTTATTTATTTTTATTTTAATATTGTCTTTACTCTCGTAAATCATTTTCAATATAATGAGTACTTAGCCGCATCCTCATTGGTAACTTAATAATTAATTCCAAAATATTATATTATAGGTAAATATACCTGCTCAAAATATACGAGATCAGACATCATAATTTTAATTTTCTAAATAACTTACTACCTTAACTTAGGTTTACAATTGTTCTAACATTTATTTTATTTTGATGACATCATATTTTATATCTATTATAACACTGATTATTTATTGGCAGTGGCGTGCATCTAATAAAAGCATAAAAACCATTATTTTGTTATACATGAACATTTAATAAACATAAATTAAGTTTATTGACTAATAATCTGGTAATTACCAGAAGAGGAGTCCAACAATCTAAATTGAACCAAATTTTATGGTAAATCAATACATACATCACATGTTCAATTATAACTAGATAATACTTGTTATTGCTCCTATGGGAAGCATGCCACTGCTTATGGGGTAATCAAAAAGAATGAAACACTATTTTTCTTAATCTTTATAAACTTATATCGCTTTCACAAAATTATAACATTGAAATTAAAATGCCCCTAAGGATAATATTATAATAAATAGCGTAAAAAATAGGGTATATGTCAACATTTTGAATTATAGGAAAATGACTTTACAGCTACTTTTGCTTACCTGAGTACAGCATATATGTAAAAAAAATGTTGGCTAGAAAATTTTTGATTTATCATTTCTACATAATTAATCAAATGGCTAAATAATCAAATGAGGCCAAAAGTCTCGAATGCTCAATAATATACAATTTATGTGCTAACAGAGCGTGTTGATAGCTATAGTGGGTAACTGTCGACCACGAGTGTTCGCATTGCGACCCGAAACTTAGATCGCGTGGCCACAGGGTGCGAGGCTCTCGGTCTGAGGCTTGCGGGCTGCGGGCTGCGGCGGAGCATATCAAAACAAAACGGGCCAGCGATATAGGCTCGTCTGTGGCCGCACATAATTTGCAGGTTGCCCACAACCGCTGTTCTGACGGTTATACTCACAGTGACTTGAATCCTAACTGTACTTGCTTTCAGAAAGTAATGTTAACCCCTTAGAAGCATAAAAAAGTATTGTCTCATTATACTTGGTTATTAAATATATAGCGTGCTTCAAAATACTCTTATTTAGATTCTGAGACTCCTATTCCAGTAATAACTAGATTTTAAGTCAATATATTTATTAAATATGCAAGTATAACAAAATTATATTTTATTTTATTTTTTTATTTTGGGAGTCGTAGCTGCTCGCGTCCGTAGGTTTTACCCTAGTTTCCCTACACGTGACTCCTGGGTGGTGCTAAACGAGCAGCAGCGAGGTGGTAGGGCGTCGGTGCCCGTCTGGATCGCGACCACAGTACATGGGTGTAAAGCCCGTCATAGTGACTAGTTTCGGCTTGTCGCGTTTCGGGATCAGCTCGTGTATATCCAGTAGCTCATATACCTAGAGACCTTCAGTCGTGGTATATGTGGGCCGGCATGACGATGTAGACTATCAATGGATTTTCATCCTTTGATTGTCGCATTCGTTTTTGGACTACACTGTACTTACCATCAGGTACTCTGTAGTCACTATGTCGAGCCAGTGTAAATAAAATAAATAATAAATTATGCTTTTTATGCATCTATGGAATGCACGCTACTGCTATACAGTAGGTGTAGTAAGTACTTAAGGCCAGAATACGAGTTTTGACGATTTTTACTTCACGAATTAGTTTACGTTTATAATTGTGTGAAGTTTATGATTTCTGTATGTCATTTGTTGTTGGTGGCACACTCCGCCTGTGATGCTGTGAAAGACGCCTACATATTTATATATTTACAAATACATTATACAAATGAAACATAAGAGAGAAAACCATTACGGTAAGTGTTAGATGTAGGTATAGTAATAAGATCTTGTAACGATAATCTGTACGTGCGGTGCGCGGGCAGTTATAAAATAAACGTGCTAGTGTCAGTATATGTTCTTTTATTTACGCAAATAACAGTGGCGACGAGGATGGGACAGACTCACGCGGGACTTGGCACTCCCAGAAAATGTTGGCACATTAGCTTACCAGGTAGTAGTGAAGTTGCTGGATGCCCATTTTTATAAAAAAACATGCAGTTTCGCGGAAAGGAATAAATTCCACAGTGCGGTACAGAATGCCACAGAACCTTTTACTGCCTGGGCGGCGCGAGTGAGGGGCTTAGCAATAAACTGTGGATTCCAGACCACTATCCTCAACGAGATACTGAGAGACCGTTTTGTGTTGGGTATGACAGCAGGGCCTGAGAGAGATAGACTATTCAGTGAAAGTCTCGATGATTTATCATTAGAAAGGGCGTTGCAATTGGCGGAAAATATTCGATCTGCTCGGGAAGGAGCTCGCCAATGTAACCCAGAGGTTATCGACTCCCCTGCCTCAACAGGCTTGCACGACGTTCACAAGGTGTCAACGGCCACCAGCACTGCTAGTTCCGGACAACGACGTCGTTATTATGAATCACAGGGTTCCACCAGCAAACCTCGAGTTCAGGATTCATCGTACGGCTGTGGCGTTTGTGGTCAAAGCGGTCATAGTAGTAATCGTTGTAGGTTTAAAAACTATACTTGCAAAAATTGTGGACATAGGGGTCATTTACAACGAGTGTGTAAAGCGAGCGAGCATTCTCGTAGAGTGCACTTTTTGGAGTGTTCTGCAGACATGGATGACGTAGGTGATGATGGTAAGTCGTTAGTGTTTAATATCCGTAGTGTGCACGGAGAACCCATGCAGGAAACGATACTAGTGAGTGACGTCCAGCTAAATTTTGAAATTGATTCAGGGTCCGCGGTGACTGTCATATCTGATCGGGACTACACAAAATATTTTTCTAGTCATCCCCTTCAACGGTGTACAAAAGGACTACTAAGTTATACAGGAACAAATATTCACACATTAGGCAAAATTACTTTACCATTCAAATATAAAGGGGAAATAAAAAATATAGACGTGTATATAGTAAAAAAAGGAGGTTGCCCCTTATTAGGACGTGATTTTATGTCGAAGTTTAATTTAGAAATAGGACAAGTCAAGTTTTGCGATATACATTTTGATATAAATAAAATAATAAATCAGTATCCAAATTTATTTTCAGACAAATTAGGGTGTTGCAAGGGAATTAATATAAAATTGGAACTAAAACCGGAATCAAGGCCTAAATTTATTAAAGCGCGTCCAGTACCGTATTATCTTCGCACTAAAATTGAAGAAGAATTAAATCGGTTACAAAAATTAGGTATTATCGAACCCATTCATTTTTCCGATCACGCTAGCCCGGTCGTTCCTGTTTTAAAACCTGACGGAGGTTTAAGATTATGCGCGGATTATTCTTCAACATTGAATAAACAATTATTAGTAGAGAAATATCCCCTCCCGCGTGTAGATGAATTATTCAGTAAACTATATAAAGGAAAATATTTCACAAAATTAGATTTATCTAGTGCTTACAATCAATTACCGTTACATCCGGACTCACAAAGTTATACGTGTATTAATACACATAAAGGATTATATAAGTATACAAGATTAGTATTTGGACTATCTAGTGCACCCGCTATTTTCCAAAGAACTTTAGAAAAAATCCTATCCGGCATAGACGGTGTGTTACAATTTTTAGATGATGTTTTAATAGTGACAGATACAAAAGAACTTCATATCGCTAGGCTTCACGAAGTCTTTACCAGATTGGAAAATGCAGGGTTGGTACTGAGGAAGGACAAGTGTAATTTTTTCGTAGATTCAGTAACATATCTAGGATTTATTATCGATAAAAACGGGGTGCATAAATCACCAGACAAAGTTAGAGCAATACATGACGCGAAAAGACCAGAAAACATATCCGAATTAAAATCATTTTTAGGTCTTGTTAATTATTATAGGATGTTTGTGAAAAACGCAACCGACGTTTTAAGTCCTTTTTACTGGTTGTTACAGAAAAACCGTAAGTGGCAGTGGGAGAAATCACAGGAAGACGCATTTAAATTAATAAAAGAAAACGGTACAGTCAAATCCAAAAGGAGGCCACTGCCATCATTTTTGGAGTCAAAAAGTTTCATTATTACTTATACGGCAGGCATGAGCCTTTTATTTTAAGAACGGACCATAAGCCGCTCATATCTATTTTTAATCCACATAAAGGTGTACCACAAGTGTCTGCAAATAGGTTACAACGTTATGCACTTTTCTTATCCGCTTACAATTATACTATAGAATATGTTAATACTGCATACAACTCTGCCGACTACCTTAGTCGTTCGGTAAGCGAGAATTTGCCCGCCGCGCGCACTGCCGAGACTAATAAGCAACGTGAACACAGCTGCGATCGCGCCGAGACCGATGTACCGGCCGCCAACAGCGAGTGCGCGCGCACCGATCAAGCTGCGTATGTTCACTTTGTTTGGGCCTCGGATTCAAAACCGATTACGCGAGCGCAACTACAAAACGAAACACATAAAGACATAATATTGTCACAAGTTACCAAATACATATGCGAAGGGTGGCCACCAAAATTAAAATTAGATTTAAATTTTAAAAAATACTATGATTGTCGTTTTGAGCTAGCAGTGGAAGATAAATGTTTATTACGTGGTACAAAAGTAGTAATTCCGGATATTTTGAGAAAAACAATAATTAAAGAATTACATAGAGGTCACTTAGGCATTGTCAAAATGAAAGCAGAAGCACGCAAGCGATTTTGGTGGCCAGGTATGACTGCTGACTTAGAAGAAGCAGTGGCCACTTGTGATGTCTGCACGCAGCTGAGGCCTAGCCCGCCTCGTGCTGCACTCACGCCGTGGCCTTTTCCCTCGGAACCGTGGCACAGGGTTCACTTAGACATATTAGGTCCAATTAATTCAAAAACTTACCTAGTCATTGTAGATGCCTATTCTAAATGGGTAGAAGTATTTGACGTTAGCCGGGGATACGGGTCGAGAATTATTTTAGAAAAAATATGCGAATTAATGGCTAGATTTGGGTTATTTAACACCATTTGTACGGATAATGCCACATGTTTTGTATCAACTGAATTCACAAAATTTTGCACAGAAAATGGTATAAAACACTTGACTTCTCCTATTTATCACCCGGCTAGTAATGGGCAAGCAGAGAGCTACGTGAAAATTATTAAAAGAGCGCTGAAATCAATAATAATTTCGGGGAATAATGACAAAGACTTAAATGTAAAATTAAACGAATTTTTATTTAATTATCGTAATTCAGAGCACTCAACAACAAATCGTTCTCCTGCAGAGGTTCTATTCGGAAGGAAACTACGTTGTAGGTTAGATTTGATGCGCCCATCATCACTCTCATCATGCGAGCAGACACTGCCAGGACTAGTTAAGGACAAACAGTCCTTGCAGATTAAATACTATAAGGGTAGAAGGAAAGTTTATTTTTCAATAGGACAATTAGTATTAGTTAAAATTTACCATAATCAATATAAAAAATGGGAAAAGGGAGAGATAGTAAGGAACATGGGGAAAAGTATGTACTTAATTAAATTGATTTGCGATGGAACAGTAATGAAACGGCATAAAAACCAAATTTATGAAATCAAGGAGAGAATACCAGACGAGAATGTAAGAGTTGATGCTAATAATAAGGAGAAGATTCTACGCGAGGATCATAAGCCAAAAGATCAACCCGCTGACAACTCCGCTTTCTTGCCTCAATGGATATTTATGGATAACCCGACTACTATAGAACAATGTACAGACATAAATCCTCAAACACAGCAAGAAGAGGTTATTGACAGCGAGCATACGCTACCAGTCTCAACACCGACTTGCGTAGATGGCAAAGCGGCAACCGCATCAACAAACTCTTGCGAATCAACAGTTGATATCTCTCCAAGATTAAGACCAAAAAAACGCGTAGATTATAAACAGTTTTTTAAATAGTATGTAAAAAAAAGTATATGTATAGAATATTATGTTGGGATTTATTGGTGGAGGGATGTTAGATGTAGGTATAGTAATAAGATCTTGTAACGATAATCTGTACGTGCGGTGCGCGGGCAGTTATAAAATAAACGTGCTAGTGTCAGTATATGTTCTTTTATTTACGCAAATAACAGTAAGTTATGACAGAGTTTATATAACAGCGGGTACTTGCTCTCAAACTGTGCATTAGTGGGATATTGGACGATGCACGGTGCTGCCGACGGTGTAATTTAGGCTGACTTAGCCTTGATGTAACGATGTGAAAATGAGCCGTAACAAATTCCTAAACGTTCTTGTAGACTCGCTAACCATATCCTTCACATGTTTCTTTTATAGTGTCTCGACTAAGTAAATACACTGCCCTAGATGAAAACCAGTGTAGTCCAAAAACTGTAGCGATAGCCAAGAGCCGAGGATATTAATAATTGCCGCCTCGTCGGCCCACTATACCACGACTGAAGGTTTTCGCGTATAAAAACAACTAGATGTATATTAGTTGATCCTGAAACGTGATAGGCTTAAGTGAGTCACTATAACCTTGTTTATACTTCTATACTAACACCACGATTCATTTCGGACAATTGCCCTATCAAATTAAAAACTTCTTCACACATTACACTAGATGTGTAGAGTTTATGATTTCTTAAACCGTTTCAGGCCATAGAAAAAGCTAAATTAAGCAGTACTGCCCACCGATTTTTGTTGATTGACAAGGATGTGTATAGTATTTTGAGAATTTTGATATAACGATGTCAAATTTACTCGCCTCGTTAAACTGCTGTCAAATATGTGTGGTGTGAACAAAACTGCTACAAAAGTCCGTGGAACATCCGCTAGTGGACGCGCTAAATTAAAAGTCATATTTTTATGCAACCGCATCTGTATTGAGGATAAAAGAATGTAGAACTAAGGGAATCTAGCATCTAAAATACAGGCATGGAGCCTAGTTTAAGAACTAGTGAACCATCAGATTGCTAACGTAAACTATTACAATGCTAATGAGAATTATTGTCATAGAATTTTTTTTTACACTGACTCGACATAGTGACTACAGAGTACGTGATGGTAAGTACAGTGTAGTCCAAAAACGAAATCGACTATTAAAGCATAAAAATCCATTGATAGTCTACATCGTCATGTTGGCCCACATATACCACGACTGAAGGTCTCTAGATATATAAGCTACTGGATATACACAAGCTGATCCCGAAACGCGACAAGCCGAAACTGGTCATTATGACGGGCTTTACACCCATGTACTGTGGTCGCGATCCAGACGGGCTCCGACGCCCTACCACCTCGCTGCTGCTCGTTTAGCACCACCCAGGAGTCACGTGTAGGGAAACTAGAGTAAAGCCTACGGACGCGAGCAGCTTCGACTCCCAAAATACTACTAAATTTACAGTTAACAATGTAAACTAATACGATTTTTTTTTTGGTAACCTTGGTTATAATCCTACATAGGACCATCAGGGTCGCTGTGAGGGCAGACTCCTACTGACTAAAAACCACCGGGGTGTCCCTCTAATCACTCCACCCAGGACTGGGAAACCATTCGTCCAGTCGCCCAAGGAGTGAACAGCCTTATTCAGGCTTCCTCTCTGGGAGGGGTGGGTATAAAGAGCCCACGCCTCCGATACCTCCGAGTAATGTTGGGTAGTTGACGCAGTAGTTAATTTAGGGTCTGTTAACGTCAATTTTGACGTACGCCCAACTGATTCCCTCTTTTTCGCACAGAGCTCATCTTGCATACCTCGAAGCCAACTAGTGTACAGGTAAGGAATCTCATTAACTTTTATTATAATTATTTAATTACTAGCTGTCCCGGCAGACCTTGTTCTGCCCTATTTCTCTAAAACAAAGTCACATTGTTTTTTTTTAATGTTAATAGCTTCCCCGTCAGATTGCATTCTGCCAGAACGTATTGGCCTGTCGGCTGTTTTTTGAAAATTGTTTGAAGGAACCTGGCCTTAATGCTATATGTATAAAAATTTACAAATACTGACACTAATATTTATACGTCAGTCAATTGTTTTGCCTTCCCGGAACCCGTCCACTAACATTTAAACTTTATGGTATGGTGTTAAAGTTCAAATTGACTTTTAAATATTATTACGAATGTTTTGTATGAGAATAAAGAAAAGTGTTGTTTTAGACTTTTTCAGGCAATTTTTTTTAATTTTTCTCTCCGTAATAACCTTCCCCAGACTTCAACAAACACAACAAAAAAGAAACTAGCCGAATCGTTCAGCCGTTCTCGAGTTTCGCGCTTATCAACACATTTAGCGATTCATTTTTATATTATAGATAGATTTAAATGATTATTAAAAGCGTATGAAAATTGCATTTATATCTAAATATTTGTTTGTAAAACTTTGAATATTTGTTCGATTAGTCAATATTTTGCTTTTAACTGATATGGCTTCATCTTCTACATCAAATACCAGCTAACTTACTCCTACTTCTTTGAATATAAATTGAACTTTAAGAAATAAAGATTGAACTTTAATAGTTCTGCATTAGATTATCTACACGTCAAACCAACCATGCTCAAATATTTAGCTAAGGCAAATGTAGTTAAAAATAATAAAGCAAAGTCGGTATAGAGGATAATTTTATTTAAACAGTTGTTTAATTTATCACACGAGTTTCTACGATATATCGTGCAGCTGTAGAGACCTGAACAAGCGCGCACGCCGGCGTTGAATAAATAACTTGACACTTGTTCGCAAATAAACAATTTAAAATGTCAAGAATAGAGAAAGGGCACGCGACCCAACCCTTTCCTTCGCCGCCATTATGTACGCCGACAACCAATTTCAGTGCTGTTTGCTTAGACCGACGAGATCCTACAATGTTACTACAAATTGCACAAATAAAGACACAACTACATACATATAATACTCATAGCATACTGTACAATTTCTATTCAATAAAATAGATAAAATTGAATTGTAATGATTTATGAAATTTACAAATATCCTACATATTATTTAGGTTTCAAAAAAATTTACTAGCCAAACCCATCTACAAGCAAGTATAGAGATAAAAATAACATTTTTTTTTATTCCAGATTGAAAAGTGTAATTTTGTAACACTTTATTTTGTAAATAGACTATAAATTCAAAAATCTAAATCCATTGAAAGGGAATATACCGTATTGCTATAAAAATGTCATACATTATAAGGTAAGGCTTAGTTTTTAAATTTGTTAAATAATTTGTTTAATTTTTATACTTATTAGCTGATTTTCTTAAAGAATACTGTTATCTTTAATTAGTACCTATTGTTGATATAATATAAGCGGTGCATATTTTTTAATATATAATACTTAAAATAGTACTGTTAAGAGCCCATAAATAAATAAAATAATAAATAATGCATTCATAAAAAGAATCTGCTTTTTTGATAAAAAAAATCTCCAGCACTTACTCGTATATTATTACAAGAATAATACACGTATAATTTCCACTAGCGTGAAATAAATTATATAATATTTATCATTCGTCATTTTGTCGATTTTATCAACTAGAAAACAGAACATAGTGATACAATTTCAAAATCTGAAACAATATTATCTATATCCTTTGTAGCATTATGAACTAATGAGTATTTACGTATATGTATCGCTACTACTTTGTTGAGCTAGTTATAATCGAGCAAGGAAGCTACAGCTGTGCCTGAGGAACGGGCAAATGCAGTAGAGATGAGCTTACTTGTATATCGATAATAACAATTAATAATTACTTTTTTCTAATCCAAAAAGAAAATTTATCGCCTAATAATCACGGTAAAGAAAATTGTGGTCCTTATATGAAAGGGTACTCCCGTTTGTTGCCAAAATATGAATTTTTCAAAATATTAATTTATTAATTAACAATTATACGATATATTACGATTTATTGTTATCAATACCTTGAACATATTATATATCTTTACAATATTGAAATAAAACTGACTTTGAAAATGATCTTCTTATAGTTTTTAGGTTGAATGATGAGAAAAATGAGAAAAAATGACCAAATAGATCCTGAAAAAACATTAGTCATATTTTAAATGGTCATTGTTTTTTATTAGTTTTCTGAGTACTTACTGTAATTACAATATGCTTTTAAAATTGTAATAAGTAGTTTTAAGCTAATCTACTAAAATCAATCTCTACATAGTATTATTTTTTTAATTCCTGCCTACTGTATTGTGAAAATTAATTAGTAATTATGTTGTACGAACATATCCACAAAAAAAAAGAAACGCATGTTTATTGTATCCGTGAAAATACTTTAAAAAGAAAGTCAAGAAATCATTATTGAGTAACAAATCAAAGTGCCTAATTTAAATTATATTTATGTTACAAAAATAAATATCGATATAAAGATGGAAAGGGTAACAACCCTTCCGCCTCCCGCCATATGCCGCGCTGCGAACTCGCCCTTAAATTACAGAACTTCCCGCTCATAATAGAGAGATATGCCTTTAATATCTGCCGGATACTGCCTCCGCCGTGTTTACTTTTTGCGTTTATTCTTGTGTTGTTTCGTAATAACATAAGGTCAGTGAATGCGAGCTAATCTTCATTACTCTAATTAACTGCGAAGATTCCATGACGAAGAAAAATTAAATAAGAAAAAGTTTCTTAGAATATTGCATAAATATATATCTATCTAAAGCCGCTATAGATTTTGCCGCTTTTTTGTATCACGGGGGAAGATCCTGCATAGGATCATCAGGGACGCTGTAAGGGCAGCGACCCCAGTGTGTCAAACTCTTACTGACTAAAAACCCCAGGGGTGTCTCTCTGATTGCTCCACCCAGGCCTGGAAGGCCAAATTCATCCAGACACCCAGAGAACAAGAAGCCTTGTTGAGGCTATCTCTTTGGGAGGGGAAGGAATAAAGCCCACCCCTCCAAAACCCCTCTCCCAGGCGGCACACCGGACACCGTGCACCGCCTCCCTCTCATCCGGACAGCAGACTCCCTCGAGTCTACTGCCTGGAGATTTCGCCGGTACTATAACTCAGCTCACTCTGAAAGGGGTATAGCATGACGATGTATTATTTGTTATACAGTACTATAAAATTACCTTTTTTTATTATTTATAGGCGGGCGCTTTACCTCAATCTCACCTGGTGAAAGGTGAAAATAAGTCTGATAATGAACCGCGGACGCCTAACAAATACCTATTAACTTTTCTCTTAAAGACTCCCAGGTCATAAGATCATGGAAATACATATCTGCACATTTGCGAACATTCGCTAGAAGCATATTTCACTCCTTAGGTGTTCGCATGATGAATCTAGAAGCGAATATTTTCGGGCGGATATAAGTAATATCTAGCACATAAGGATGGTATACGGATGGAGCTATGTACAGTATGGTTACACAAGACTATATGGAAACCAATATTGTTGTTAATGAATAGATCTAGAATGTTACCGCCGATTTACGTAGAGTCCTTACAGGAAAATGTCTACTAAAATAAAACAACAAGTCTTAAGCTCTGCCAACATTTTCACCTCCTAAACAATCATAACTGACTTGATGTGCCTTTCTCAGAAATCTACTTTTAAGATGAAATTACTGCAATCAGGAAGTATAAAATTTTATTTTATAAATATATGTAATCGAGATTCCAATATATTCACGTCTATAGAAAAATAATTCATTTATAAATATAAAAATCCGGCCTAGTGCAAGTCTGAGTCATGTACCGAGGGTTCCGTAGAAAGCACTATACATTAGTTTCACGGAAAAATAAATTAGAGACAAACGTTGCTGTTGGTAAGCGGCTGTCCACATGTATTGAAATAAATAGCGGCCCTTTTATCAACTGAAAATACCTCTATATGTGTAAACACCCTATAGGCTTAAACTTCCTTGCGAAAACAGCAAAAATAATAAAAAAATCGACATAAACGGACTTATTTTTTGATTGGGTTGACTTAATATTATGATTTTAGACTCACAAGCGACAGCAGACCTGAGTATTTAAAATTTAATCGAGCTTAATACCTCCACGCATTTCTGAGAATAAAGGCTCCTTTTAACGTAGGGAATCTTAAAAACGGTATAGAGAACACCGCCCACACGATGGAGCCTATAAAAAGGACCCCGAACAATAACCTGGGTACAATTCCAATCACAATTACGCAACGGTCTTCTAAAACGCACCTGCTGACTGTCGCGGGACGAACACGTGCCTCACTAAGAGCCTACTTAACGTAAGTGACCCCACTTACTGGGTCCCAACTGTGCCGTCGGAGACACTCCAACAGTCGGCAATTTCCAGAGCCCCGGGCGCCAGCTGCGTCGGACGCGCCAAAAAATAACATTCCCGAAAAATACATTCGCAAAAGAAAGGCATATTAGTCTCAAAGGGGCAATAATCGAAGCCAATCGGCCTACCGAACGTTCCGACACGACACTTTTTTTATTTATACCCATTACTTCTGTGCGGTGATATCGTAAAATATATTTTTATGGGCGCGTGTAGACACCTTCTGATTTTGTAATAGGATAGTTGTAGGGATTTACAATGTATTTTTAATTCTATCATAAACATTTTGTACCTATCACTTTTTCATTATACTGTTATGATGGATATATAGATAACTTTGTAACAAAATACTTATAGGTAGTTAAACAATAATATTCATAAAAGATTTGGCCAATTTTTAAAAACATATAACACTATTAATCAAATACTTGATAAGTCATGAATAATGGAGTTAAATATCGTTAACGACGTTTTTAATTACAACGTTTTACAAATAATCTTCTGTCTAACGCATTGTGTCGAATGTCACCTTAATAAAAAAAAGACAACACTTCCACAGAGAGGCACAACATTTCAAAAACAAAGAAAAAATAAATGTCAAGCAAATTCAATGTCTATAAGTTTTAAGGTTATTATTCCTATGGCACAGTGTAAGATAATGGGGAGTTTTGAAACCAAATTTGTCGTTAGTCGTGTAGATTAGATTTCAAGAGAGGCGACAAGTCAGCGTGTTGCGCTGTCACGAACACTTCGAGGCTCGGCAGCATATTGCACTTTGTGCGCTAAATTACGTTGCACTTTGAATGAACATAATTGGAGCTCGGAGATAACAGCCTCAGACACGAGTTTATCATTCATTCACTGCAATAGTAAATTTACTCCACATATTACGAAACATGAATCTGCGTTCATTGCAATTGTGATTTTGATGCAATGTCTTGATTTCTTGATATATTTATAAGTCTTCTTTATTCAAAATTTAAATTAATAGTCGATTATCAAATTAATCTAAGAAAATGTGTTAAAAAATAAGACTTACATCATTTGAAAAATAAAAAAATATCAACCCAAAAGTTGAAATTGTATGAAACGAGTAGTTTAAAAAGTATTATTGTACAGAATGTAATAAACTCAAAACGTGGTTAAAAATCAGTGTCACGATAAAATTATAAAATAGGGCCTTATACAGTAGAAACAGTTAATACGTCGTGAATTCTGTAACATATTAAAATACTCATTAAACAATGTTAATTTATATACTAAAGTAAAAAAATCTTAAGTAAAGAAAAAAAAGTAAAAGAAGTAAAAGAAAGAAAAAAAAGAAGAAAGAAGAAGAAGAGGAGAGTAGAAGTGAAGTAAAGTAATCTTTTTTTCTTTTCTTTTTTTGCATCGTTTAATATAAAAGGTTGCGTCTTGTATTACTGTACGTCGTTTAACCAATTTCTCTCACCATTTCCCCTGTATTTTTTCAATACGCGTTCGAGATCATTTAACATTTTTATGTGTAATCTCGCTCGGTGGCGATAAGACAAGAAGATTTTTGTGCGCCTTTCGCTTTATTTTTATCGGCTACGTTTTACTGCAAGTTTTAAAGAGATTAAAGTTGGCTTTAGGGCGTTTTCATGTTGTTTGTATGATTTACAATAGACATGTACATTTTTGATAACTTTAACTTACATAGTATAATTAGATAGAGTGTTATCGTGAAACATTAATTTTATTTTTATTATTATTGTTTATATGTAGATTTCTAATTATTGATCTTGCCTACTCTAATTTTATATCTTGTTGTGTTATATAATAACTCATATATCAATAAAACCCAGCAATATTGTGTTTACTAAAACACGCAATCGTAAAAACAGTCTTTCAATTTACACACATTTTTTTTATTTTCATATATTTGTGTGTTTTAAATTCATAGAACCTTTTAGCAACTGGGTGTCATTCTAATCTATTATATCTATCTATTATTATTATATATTACTAAATATATAAAATATTAGTAAAGATTAAAATGTATAGTAAAACATTTTTGTTGTAACCCTTAACATTTTAAAGTTGACAGTTAAACCGACTTTTCATAGTCGACCGAGCGTTTAATGAAACGAACAAACGCCTCCATAGCACCGACGCGGCGTCACATCCATAGACTTTTCTAAATTATGCAACATTTGTATGGAAATACGAACGACACCCCTGCTGGAGACTCCTTAAAAATACATTCCATGTTTGTTGGCTCGGTTTGACGCGCTCTCGCGTTTTGATTGCTTTTTCATGTAGATCATATCGCGCGAAACCGAACATTTGTATTTTAAGTGTTTATTACTATTTTTGTTTATATTTATTCACATTTAAAGTATTTCCGTTATATACACAATGTAAATAGTAACTAATTTACCGTATTTATATCCCAGGATTTTTTTTAGTTTCAGTTTGACGAACGACTTATCAACGCGATGTATCGAATAGTTCTTCTCAGCTTGCTACAAATTAGTAGAAATAACACTTATTCAAAATAAGTTGAGGAACAAATACGTAAATAATAATTATTAATTACTAATGAGAATGTATCAATTTTTTCTAAGCAAACTAGTTAGGCTAGTTTGATAATCATATCAGCGAGTTGTTTACTATTTAAAATGAATTATTTAAATAGTTTTAAATTGTGATGGCTTAAAAAAAGTTAAAACAGCGTGCTTCCCGTATAGCCATAATAATCAGTGATTACTAACACGGCTAATAAATGGTTGTAGGACCTGTCCTTAGAATAAAGTCATAAATAAATAAAATGGTTGTAGGCAAAAATAAAGCTCTGCTCACCCCAAAATAGATATATAACAACTCATTATTATATTACTAATATAATAACGAGAATACGTAATAATTAATGCCCTTATAGTTTGGGTGTTTTTTTTATAAAAGCATCCACGATTAGATACAGAAGAAAATTCTCATGTATGCTTTTTGTCAAATAAAATATTGGTTGGTATCCTTGTTTCTTTTTTATTTAATATTTCCTAACTCGATAACAAACCTAATCAATTATTAAATACATCGACAGTAAAGGCATCTTTCCTGGCATCAATTTTAAGTCATTACAGAAGTAGCATTACTGTTTTACAATAGTAAATTGAACAAAAGGCGAATAAGTACGTGCCACCTTGTTTATATCATATTTTCCATCCGGCGGGCTTTATTATATTACATCGATAGGTAGCAACGTTTTCCGCCAGTACAATTTCAAACCGCTGTATCCACAGCACTATGGAAATTGAAATCTTTAACTAGAACACATAAAGCTTATTTCACTTTGCAATGATATTAATTTTAGGTGTGATCGTCATTCATGCTGGGCTAACCTTATATTCTTGGAAGAATGGTTGGTAAATTTTCAATACTCTCTTTATTAGGTCGGGCCGGAAGAGGGTGAGCGAAACGGCCTTTATTAGATTTTCTAGAAACGTGAGTAGGTGCGGCGATTGCATAGTCTGCGCTCGACACCTCGATATTGAATTATTTACAAAAATATACTATGGTATTTTATGGTAAATTGAAATGGAGAGAATTTTTAAACCTAATGCCCAAGTGAGAGCTTATTGAGATTTACTTCCAAAATTAATTAAGGTTTTCAAACGTCAAATTATATGAAAATTTAAATCAGCGCCACCACCGTATAGTTTGGGAATCCTGAACTATATACATTGTGACGTTTAAAAAACGTATATTGATTAGAAAAGTACACTAAAAGAAACTCGTTCTTGAGCTTCAGTTCCTATTTATTCATTTTAATAAACGAGTTCAAGAGTGCAGAATACGTCTCCGAAAAGCGTGATGTAGGACACTCAGCGACCAGATAGACCGACTACTTGTGAAAGGCTGTTGGAGGTATCTAGATGCATACAACGCAACGCCATGATTCATACGAAATAACAATGCTCTTTGTGTTCCAGTTGTTCTAAAACGACAATTACCATTTACCATAAGATGTGCCGACAACCTATTTGCTAACGAATGTAAAAAAAAATCACCAGTATAAAGATCACAAGCAAACCTGGAGAAAGATCATTCAGCTGGGGATTCAGCAGTAGAATGATGTGGGTAAAAATAAATACATGAGTGGATATTAAGCTATCGGAATATTAATTTGATAAGACAATATTTGATATATACTTTGTGACAAAACTACTGGTTAATTGTTGTAATTATAAACAGTACTACATTTGACATGAATAATGGACAGTAAAGATGATGTCGCTCAGGGGTATTCTGGGCGATAATTTAAGCTGTTACAATTTCAGCCCTTCAACGGAAGGAACGCAAAACGCAAACTATTGTCGTGTAGAGATGTCCGCGTCAGTCGTAATCTATACTGAGGCATTTAGTTCTGGAAAACTAGACGTATTTGTACATCTAATAATAACTACTTAACTGGCGCCGATAAACAAATATAAAACAAAAAAGATTATAATTTTATACATTAAACTTAGTATGTCATAATAAATAAACCGAACCTGAAGAGTCTGATAGTAAGTTTCATAATTTTACAAAACTGATCTCTGATTATAATAATATGAACTTCTATGAATACTGTCATTAAAAAAATGCTCTGCAGTTTTTCGGATAATTTGGATACTGGAAGACTCACCGTCGAAAATCTTACAAGCAAACGTAATTGAAACTAATTACGTACTCTGTGATCGAAACTCGTATCGTCAATTTCAGCAAAACAATTATTGGAAGCAATATACAATTTTCTAAAGTCAGTATCACCGCCATCTATCAACTACTGGCAGCGTTTTTAATAAATAAAATTGCCTTCAACAGACCGTAGAAATACAATGCTCGTAAATAGCAATAGATGGCACAATATTATTTCAAATCGCAAATAAAAGCATTTTTTCTTTTTAAAATAAAAAAAACTATTTTTTAAATAAAAACATATACTTGAAATATTAAATTAATCAATTATAAATTATCCGCATAAAATAATGTCTTTATTTCTTCGAAACTGTTTCCTATTATATGTATCCTGTTACATTGTTTGAAGTTTTCTTAGACATAAAAACAAATCAATGTTTTTATATCATTTTTTAAAAGAATTAAAGTTTATTTTATTTACATCAAAGCAACGATGAGAACAACTCTTCAATGCACAATATTCAAAACTCTATGCACAACACTATCACTCAGAGAGTGAGGTTATTTCCTATTTATGATGTGTCAAAGTTTTGTATTCGGAATTAAAGTTATTTTATGAATTAATTTCTAATGACCTACTTTGTATATCGACTAGTAAACCAAAAGAATGTCTGTAGTAATAGAAACAACGCTCGGTGACATCACTGTCGATTTATATCTTGAACAACGACCCGTAACATGTTTAAACTTCTTGAAGCTATGCAAAATGAAATATTACAATTACAACCTATTCCATTCTATTCGTAGCGGATTTATAGCTCAAACTGGTGATCCAACAGGTGAAGGATCTGGTGGACAGTCGATATTCGGTGTTTTAGAAGGACCCGAAAGACGTTTCTTTTCTGGAGAGAAAATGCCAAAAATTCGACATACAGACACCGGTTTACTTTCAATGGTATGTACCGGCGACATGATGGTAGGGTCTCAGTTCTTTTTCACGCTTGCCCCGGACTTGGATTCTCTGGATGGTGTGCATTGCGTTATCGGAGAAGTAACTGAAGGCCACGACGTACTTCGTAAACTGAACGACGTTATATGCGACGATACGCATCGTCCATACCGAGATGTGAGAATAACACATACAGTCATACTTGATGACCCTTTTAATGATCCAGCTGGCTTCAGAGCACCATCTAGATCTCCATCCCCAACTGCTGAACGATTAGTTGGCGGTAGAATTGCTCCAGATGAAGAGATAGATGAAACTCAAGGTAAGAGTGCGGCAGAAGTTCATGAAATGATAGAAGAAAAGGAAGCCAAAGCTAGAGCCACTATTTTAGAAATTATAGGTGACTTGCCTGATGCTGATATTGCTCCGCCTGAAAATGTACTCTTTGTGTGTAAGTTAAACCCTGTCACAACAGATGAAGATCTAGAGATTATATTTAGTAGATTTGGTAAAATTGTGAGCTGTGAAGTTATTAGAGATAAAAAAACTGGAGACTCTTTACAATATGCTTTCATTGAGTTTTCTGACAAAAAATCTTGTGAAGATGCTTATTTTAAAATGGATAATGTCTTAATTGATGATAGAAGGATTCATGTAGATTTCTCACAATCTGTATCTAAAATAAAATGGTTGGGAAAAGGCAGAGGTGTTAAGCATTTTAATGATGATGATATTAAATTTAAAAATCATAATCGTAATGAGCAATTACATGACAGACACAATAAAGATAGTAAAGGTGGGGAATATAAAAATGGAAGAGATTTTGATTTATGTAGGGATACTAATAATGATAAGACAAGATATGATACTAAAAGATATAAGGACAGGGAAAGACATCATGATAGACAAAAGAGAAGTGAAAAAACTCATGATAGAGAAAGAAGTAGAAGTAGATCTAAGACAAATAACCAAAAATCTAGAGATGATAAGTACAACCCTTATAAAAACTCCCAGGATATTAAAAAATCCGACAATGATAAAAAATACAGTTCTCAGGAAGGATATAAAAGTAGCAAAAGAGAATATTCTCATAACTATAAACAATCTCTAGAAAAACAAAAAAATGAAGACATAAAATATTACAAAGACAAAGAGGAACCAGAAGAACTTCCATACAAAAATAAGAGAAAAAACTTAGAAAAATCAGAATATAATAATGATAAGAAAAGTCATAAGTCTTTTAGAAACATAGAAAATAATAGAGAAAAGAGACTACACAAAAAGAGTGATAATATAAAACCAAATGAATCAATTAATGAACCTCAAACACCATCTCCTATTCCCAAAAAAAAAGGAAAAAAAATAAAAAACAGTATAATTAAAAAAAAGAAAAAGTATAAAAAATCAACATCATCATCAGACTCTGATTCGTCTAAAACAAGTTCATCTAGTAGTGAATCAACCTCTTCAAGTGATAAAGATAAAAAGAAAATTGCTCTAAAAAAGAAGAAAAGGAAATATTCTTCTTCTAGCAGTAGCAGTAGTAGTAGCAGTAGTGATTCAACTTCTAGCTCATCTTCAAGCAGTTCTAGTACTAGCTCCAGTACTAGCTCTGATAGTAACACTGACAAAGGAAAAAGACGAAAAAAGACTGCAACTAAGAAAGTACACAGAACTAAAAAAAACAGATGAATGAAGTGGGTGAACTCAATACTGATTTAATATTTGGCTTGTTTAATTTAAACTTAAAATATTTAATTATAATTAGTTTTATCTATTAAAGTACACATCTTTATAAATATGATATCACATGGTCATTATAACTTTTAACTTTTTATCATAAGGATATGTAAAACAATACCATTTATATAAATGAAACCCTCATTTAGAGGCCTTGTTCCTTGTTTATATTTTTATTTTTTTTATTTTCATATATTATGTTTTGGTTTTTAAAAGGTACTCAAGGATACAATATATAGATTTCATACTGAACTTATAAAAATTGTAAAATTGATGAGCCGCAAGCCTAAACTAAAATAGACATATATTTCAGTGTAAATTTTTATTAGTTACACATGATTTTATCTATTTACATTTGATATGAAACTTATAAAATGTTTAAACCATTGTCAGAAAGGTTGAATTTGTTGCTTTTATGTAAACTATTCATTTTGGAAATAGGTAATTTTACCTCCAAAATTAATTTTAAAATAAGCTGTCAGGACATGTACCAATTAGTGATTTTGTATATTTTAATCAGGTCAAAATAAATAGTTTTAAATAACATGTAGTTAGTGTCCTTTTTGTCTGAAACCTCTGCTACTGAGGCAACTTCAGTAAAATAACAGATATCAGAGCTAAAAATATAATAAAATTGTCTAAGACAGAAAATATGTGATTGTTAAAATTTTACCATTTCATTTTCTTGGATATTTAATGAAATTCACTTTAAGATATATTTAAAATATACAATACAATATTACTTTTTAAACTCTATGTATAATTTGTGCCATCCTCAAAAATTACTATGTTTTATTTGTTTACTATACTAAAGTAAGTATACAATATACATTGTATTACTGTACAATATATACTTGTACAATATATACTGTATTGATAGATACATTGTGTTTTTAAAATTATATTCTATGAAGTACCTTGTTAAAAATATGATTAATTGATGATTAGAATTATATAACATTACTGTTAATTTAGCCCTTATGTTTTGTTAGTGATCCTTTGACATGTCCAATCTATTCTATGAACTAGTAGATTATTAAATTAGTTTATTCCTATTCAAAGCATTTTAATTAATGAGAATTCCATGCTTTTACACAATATATTGTATACTTAGATTTAAATATGATGATATTAACCTTATAATAATTTAAAAGATATTATAAGTAAAATGAAGTTAGAAATGTTAATAGGCAATTATGATGCAATTTTTGTTCTTAATTACACATCTTGATATATTTAAATATTGATATAGTTTTTCAATGAATATTTGGGCATAAATTTGTACTAAATTATTTATCGATACCATAGCAATTATTAACATTTCTATAAAAATATGTATGATTCTGATATCATTCATAGAATACTGAAGTGTTGCAATTGAAATCATTAGCACTGGAGTGACCTATCCACACAAAATATTGAAGAAGATTTTGGATAATTAACATTGCACCAAAATATGGGATAGGCCCTTACACTGCGCCCCTACATTAAAGCAATTTAGTGTCTTTAATAATTTACTAAATATATACAAAATATATTTAAATTATAAAACACGTTGTAGGTAATGATATAATTTATTTTATACTGTTCCAAGTAGAACAATTGTTAGATTATGCATGCTTATTTACGTATAAATATTTTTCTATGATTAAATTGTACAAAAACTGGTGATATTCTCGTTTTATTTCTATATAGTTAAGATTACCATTTTTATTAAATATATCAATGTAGAAGTATGTACTTTTTTCATATATTGAAGAAAAACTGGTTACAGTTAGGACTAAGAAGTTCTCTAACCCTTACTTTTGCCGAGTCGTTAAGCTGTAGAATGGTCTGCCGTCGATCGATCGTCCTATGATATTGGATATTTTAAGCGAAGCGTGAAGAGATATTTATGTAGGTCGGCATGATTGCTATGACTATCGATGGTTTTTTTTTGCTGTTGGTAATCGTTTTTAGGCTGCACCTAGCTTACTATCAGACGTGGTGTGGTCACTGTCGTGTCAGAATAAAAAGAAAAAATAACAATTTATCATGACAACGAGTAAATAAGAGAAATACAAAACTTTGAATGCGGAGTTTAGTTACGTACAATTTTTTTTTAAATACCAATTTATGTATGTTTTTAATTAATTTCACAGTGGTATTTGTATGTAAAAGTCAATTAGAGGTGCTAAGTAAACATTATTAACAGATTTTGTTTAATTTCATAACATATAATAATTAGGAATTGGACACAACTAATCCCCTTATAGGTACTACACAATGCAGATAAGTTGGACTCTATGATATTATTGCGCAGTAGTCAAGTTTCGGACTGTTACGTCTATTCTGACGTGCGCGCATCTGATTCCCATAGACCTCAACTCATCTGCCTCGTCCTCTACATTCATGACTCCTGACTAGTCCTGACATACAATAATTTTTTAATCACAAAAAAGTATCTCGCTTAAAGATCGTCCTCTAGCATCGCAAGCCGAATCACTATCAAATAAGCTATTGGGGTGTAATATGTATTAACCACAGATGGGCAAAATATAATCAGATTAATAAAAAACGATCACGATTACATTTTACGTTTTTCATCATTAATATGACTGCATTTTGCTCATCTATGTTTAACCACTATGGAATCCTCAAATGCATACACATTTATGATTCTTTTTATGTTTCGAAGGGACTTAATCGTGATTACAGAGCAACAAAACTAAAATTATGATATTTTGTAATCATTAATCAAATTACATTTTGCCCATCTCTGCTGGGAGCCAACATGGCGGTGGCGACTAGCAATGGGTTCCTGTCCATTGATAAACACTGCTGTTCTTAAACTGTACTTTATTTTCCATGATGTGCCATGAGATCACGCTGTCGAGCTAATATAAAAACAGAGGTACCTACCTGAATTTTTTTCTATCAATTTATATATTTCCTAGAGAAGATTTTGAGTTATATAAAATGATTATCATGTAGCGATATACGCAAATTACCAAAATTAAAGTTAATCTTATAAATCTGGATAAGATACTATGTATTGATATATCGCAATTTATTAAGCTTTACAAATCTTTACTCGGAAACCTATAAACACCGGCGCTATAATATTACGTTCCGCACATTTTGATGTTTCATACCCAAAAAATAGTACATATAAGTACTTAAAAAAGTAATAGGTAGGTATGTAGTTGTATACGTTTGTGCATATCCATAATTACGCACCTACCTAGCATCTAACTATTATTATTATTATTTTAAAAACACTCTTCGAAGTCTAAACCACCAGAATTAAGTTTCTCTACTAATATTGTAGACAAATAATGTGTGTCTATTTGTTTGGATGTAGAAGGTAATCTTAAAAATTATGCATGCGATTGCAAAAATTGTTTCACAAATATTTAGAATGGAGATTCCAAGTGGCAATAAATTAGCTATTCGTGGTGAAAACTTTCGTAATGTAAGTAGACGAAAAAACGGTCGAACGTATGAGTTTCTTATAAACGCTCCCTTGACTGTAAGTGATATACTTAATAAAACACTTTCTGAAGAAAAATTTTAGAATTCAATAAGCAAGCAAAATTGGACCACTAACCATATTTTAATATTTAAATTAAAATTAAGTACAATCCTTTTAAAAATAAATTTTCACAAGCATTTTAAATACATAAAAATAGCATCTTAAATGATATAAATAAATACTTTAGAAAATAAGTTTTAAAAATTCACCAATGTGAAGTCGGCCCCGTCACCCTCGCTATTATTTTAATAAAGAGACCTTGCGTATGTTTATATTTTATTCCGAAAATATAGACATGATAATAGTCCTTTATAGACTATTTAAAAGGAAACAATAAAACGTCTTTGTAATACCAGCCATGTATTTATTTACAGGACGTAGTGCGCTCCTCTCCAGAACGTTCCATTGCTGGACCTTTTGTGTTGTTAAAGTGTCTGAACGAGAAAATGAGTCTTGTTAAACTGACCCATTGTGTATCCTCGACCGTCGTGTACAGTCAACCGAAAAATATTACACTCTTATTTATTTATTTAAAATAAATAATAACAGACTCTGATCATCATGGCTTGATGATCATTCATCAAGCCTCACTGTTGTCGTTACACTTTGCACGTTATATCGGTGTGTCATCAGTATTTTATCTAAATAATCAAGTTACTACAATCAGCCATGTCTTTAATACGTGCGATGACTCGAAAATCTCTCAATCATAGTGCATATACTTTTGGGGGTCACGTACCAACTGCTGTATACAGAACTAGTTCTAACTTATTGGCACTAACTAATGTTTTTCTCTGCATTGTATAAATATTTAACCATAATACATCACGGCTTTGTATCGAGAAAGCAATTAAACTAAACACGTCACGTCATCACTCCAACTGAAATGTCGTCTCTACTCGAGAATAAAGCAGATATTTAAGTACAATGATATAATTTTCTACAGAGAAATGAAAAATGTAGGCAAGTACCTACTTATTTATTCAAATAGGTACTGGGTATTTCTACCGCTTACCTCAGATAAACGTTACACATATATTTATAACTTATGAATCCGTTTAATCATTAGTCTCTAACGTCTTCATAAGTCATAAATCACTATTTTTTAGTATAATTGTCTATTCTAAGTTGAAATGTCTATGTACATTTTCTATCACGATGGTTGAATACAGTAAAAGTTAATGGATCAACCATTTAGATGATAATTAATAATCCCGAACAAATAGTTTTTAACAGTGCTTATAATTCCTATATAGAGATATTATATTTTATGGATATTATATACTTAGTTTTTAATTGCTAAACACATACTTTATTAGTACCATTTTAAATAGTAAATATATAACAATACGTAGGTTTCCAGAAAATTGTCTTCTACCATATAGGGGAGGTTAATAATCTAAGAGGGGAGGTATAGGAATATTAAAGAAATTAACTTAAAATTCCCCCGAAACCGATTAGAAGTACAGAATCCATAAAAAAGATACTGTAACAAGGAAAGTATTGATTAAATCTATTGTTAGTGTACTGGACTACCTAAGAATATCAACATGTCGACATATATTACATAAAGTACCTACATTCAGTTGGAGTAAATTAAAGGCGCAGACGTATAAACAACCTTTATTTGTCCCTCAGAAGTGTAAAGCAAAGAGCGAAAGTATGTTTAATGTCATGTAATTAATGAGCACCGACGCCTAAGCCGTCGCGCCTCGACTTCCACGCAATAAGTCTTATTTTATGAAGGGCTTTTTATCTCAGCAACCTCGGACGTCAGAGGTATCATGCAGGGTAGAATTTGGCTGTCAATTATAATATATCTTGTATCTAAAACAAAAAGAAGATAACTATCTAGAACATAATTATAAGAGTTACATATTTCGTTAATAATAAAAGGCAATTAAAGTTAAAACCCTTTGGAAAAATAGAACAAGGATACCACATTACAGATAGCAATATCTCCAATTTGGATTGAATCAAACGATATGTGAAATGAATTTCGAAAGTAATAGTATCGTCGATGCAATTGTGTTTAATATTTAGTCGAATTATTGCAGTTCATCTTGCCAAGCATCAAGCATCAATACAGAGTAGCCCTCGTTACGTTCCTTAATAGTTGCAGTATCTATCTTCATTCTCTGATTATATTATTTCCATTACACCATCAAACCATTAGACCATTTGTTGGATAGTTATTTTCTATAGCTATTATATGATAGATTTTCCTTATCAACAATCAAAGATTGGTTTCTTCATTCATTATTCGAACAGAGAATAGATTAAAACAAGCTCTGCTCAATCATGTTTTCAAGTTCTTACGATTTCCCAAATTACAAGCTTCTCCACCTTTAAAGGTAAGTCAGTGAGATTTTGTGGCCAAACTCGGTCCATTATCGGCTTCAGTTTCTCCTTCTCCACTTTCTACCGGGAGTGAGGTCAAGTGATTGCCAATTTTTTAACTTTTGTGGTAACGTATTACTTCATATCCAGTTTGTAATTGTATAAAATATCAACGAAATATGTTAAATATTTTTTTAAAACAATATCAAATGATTCTGCACTTGAATAGTTCGTCCCTGTACTGTATACTGCGCATGTCGCGAAATTATCGACAGGAGCAATGGGTTTTCTCTCCAGCTTTGGACTCGCAACGGCACTCGCTCCTTGCGTGTGGTCAACTCACAGTCGCATCCGGTATATCTCCGCTTGATTTCAAAAATTGTAAAATTTTTAGCCAGACTTAGCTATTTAATTATCCTGAGGTCCTATGAACATGTTACTACTAACTTTTACCGCTTTATCAGCGGTTTTAATCGTCGGCGCTTTACCTCCGCCATCGAATAACAAAGGTCAGTGCATTGTACTTAAGAATTTTCTATTATAATTAGCTGACTACACAAGAGCTTGTTAGAGATAATTGCTTTCTTTTTTCCTATTTAAGATCTAGTTATGTACTTGAAACGACCGTGTCGTTTGATTTACGTATCGATTACTTAAGGGGCCGCGGGGCTGTGTTCTATATTTAGCAACAGGTGTCCTTAATCCCGTATCCGCCGATCCGTTTCGCGACGCAGTTTCTATTACAGTGATTCAACTGTAACCTTTTACACAATAGGCTAAAAATAACTGGTTATTTAAATATAATCTATTAATCGAAGAAATTGATATAACTTATTATTTACATATATTATTTTAAGGATAAAAAGTTGTTATCAAGAAACATTTGTCAAAGCCTTTGATATTTGAGGCATCTAATTTCAAAACCCAAATTACTTAATAGTCCTAATAGTAAATATTTTTATCAAAGCAAATATTATACATGACTTTTTTCTTTTTTGCTTTTTCACTCTACAATAATAATTTAAATACCTTATAAGAATGTTATTGTTAATTCAAAAATCTATTATAAATTTTTATAAATTTATAGGATTTGAAAAAAATATGTTATAGTGGGTTTAGAAATTAGACTCCTCGTTTTTTGCATAAGCCTCGACTACTATACGTAGGTACGTAATTCGATTAATGATAGTAGGTACTATAATCGGAATGGTATCGCATTCGAAAATCTTTAGGACATCACTAAACATGTAAATCGTCATCTGTCAAAAGATGGTTAATATAATGGATAGGGTATAATACCGCTTTTCAAGGATTCTACTTTCGCGATTTAGGTTATTGATAGAACAAAATTTACCTACTGTTATAATACATAGATAGCGTCTTCATTACGTTAAAAAATAGTTATGTAATTGTAGGCACTCGTGCCTAAAATATTTTTACCAAACACGAATAATGTAGCTATCACAGATAAACTTTTTTAACGCACATTTCGAAATACATCTTACGAGAAAGACACACTAAACGAATTTTATTTAGATTAATTATAACAGTGTATTACTTATCTTTGAACACATATTTTCATTTAAATATTATAATAATTAAGTAATAATGATTATGTATCAGTTAAATAGTTAAATCATCTATAATTTTATGGTAAATAGTATAAAAGAGTTCTTTATAAAATAATAGAATTAATTTAACGGACAATTATTTTTTGAATATTAACAATAACTTCCCAATTTTAGATGGCACGGCTATCGGTGAACTTCCTGAAAACTGGGACCAAACAAAAGATGACACCCAGTCCTTATTTTTAAATAAAAGCGATAAAAATGATCTCGAGCCGTATCCACTTGCACTCAGCGAAGAAGGTAATTAAATGTTTACATGGGAAATTCTTTATTGGGGAGAAAACTATACTCATTTTATCTGATTAATCGAATCAGTGTTATTGAGTAATTAATCCTTACTAGTAAGTACATATTAGTTTGACTTATGTTTAGGAAATTCTGAGGGCTTTGACCAGACTGTCGACCAGCGCTACGACACACCGCAATCAACTGGGGAATTAGACAACCTTATTATGAGACCTGAACTATATGGAGAACCACCATCAATTGAAGGGCTATCTTCCGGGTTTGACTCCCGTCGACGCAAACGGGGCAGCGGAACCAAAGTCGGTGGCGCGGGAGCAGCCACTAAAGTAGCCACCAAATCTGGCGCGGGCAAGAAAAACCTCAAGTGAGTACTATTTTTACTCTAGGTGTAATAGTGCATACGAAAATAAGTCTATCTGATTTTATATTTTTAGGTCTGAAGATCACGACGCGCTTTCGCCGGTGGAGTCGATGACTCACGAGCACGACTCTGACCGTCGCAAGCGCGGCAGCGGCACGAAGGTGGGCGGCGCAGCTGCCTCCGCCAAAACGGCTACTAAAAACTCCGGTGGAAATAAAAAGAACTTCAGGTTCATTTAAAAACTTTTTTTTTTAATTTAATTTATTATTCTACGCATTTATCGAGATGTTCTTTTATAGGCCTATATCTGATCGTCGCAAGAGAGATTCCGGATTAAGCGCCGCTGATGTTCGAGCTCTACTCAACCTTTGGGAAGCACAGGAACGTAGGAAGCAAGAATGGAATGCTAATGCTAATAGATGGGCTGCCGCGGCCCGTTATTATGGACACGCCACCCCAGATGAGGAACAACAACCTGAAATCGACGAGAACGGTGAAATCTGGTACAATGAACCAGTAGTCATCTCACCCAGGGAACGAGATTACCCACATCCGTCTTATTTCTCAGAGCAGAATCGCATGGCACTAGCCCAAGGTTATCCAGATATGTATCAGGTAGCCCCCAATGAACTGGCTCAGAGATACGAAGAGGTACGTCGCAAGAGGCAATACGAAAATAAAATGAAACGTTTTATGGTTGCGAAAAAACGTTCAGACATGATAATGCACCAGAACACCTATAGACCGCGTGATGATTTGTATACCCTAGCCGAGCTTCTACGTTCTGCTCCTCGGGTTCAAGAACAAGATATTCCTGTATACCGACGACTAATACTTTAAAGTGGCTTCGCAAATGTTGGTGTCCATCCGGTGAGACTTCTTGAGTAGCTCCGTTTAATCTAGGTTCCTGTTCCTAGGAACCATAGGCAGTTCACAATAAATGGCATTTGTCAATGGATGGGCATCTTTATTGGCATATATTTTAGGAGTGGGAGATTGTCGTGCATTTAATTCGCAGTTTGTAGCGGATACCTACCAAATTAGATAGTATATATAGAATTTAAAAGTAGTATTCTTAATCAATAATCATGTTTACTACGTTAATAAGAAACCTAAGCATAGAACACAATTTAGAATAAATGTCTATAAAATTATATAATTTATTGTTCTTTTATATCTTATTGTATTTTCGTGACTTTCAGACTGTAACTAAGTAATATCTTCCTTCTACCTCCGTTCTGGCATATCTGTTCAAATCATTTAGAATCATTATACTATGTATCATAAGCGTTATATGTATTGTAATCGAAGTAGAAAGTTTAGGGTGAAGTTAAACTTCTCCATTTGCTAAAGCCTAATTTAATATATGTAAATGTTAACATCGGTGTATCAATTTAGTAATATCTTATTAAAACTTAATTTGTTTGGTTGTTTTTATTGTTTACCGAACTTTATGATTAAACATATAAACAATTCTCCTTAAAATATATTTTAATAGAACCTACTTCAAACATATATAAAAAATGTTTCAAAAGTCACCGTCAAAGAAGTATAAACGAATATTAAGTAAATTACTACTTTTTGGGGTAAAACTATCTTAAAACGATATTTTAAGCAGAGTAATAAATATTATGAACGAGAAAAGTGAAAATAACTTAACACACAATAAGAAAACAGAAAATAGACTTATAAATGAGACTGTTATTTCGGCTGAGAGTTCCCAGGTTGCAATAGATGTCAACCAAGCTACGACGCGGTCGACGTATGAATTATTTTCTTGGTTGTTTAGTTATTCTGCAATGTTCGCAACTCGTTTGATTAAAGATATTTTTGTATCAATATTAGGATATTTTTACTCTGGGGAATTATTACCCAATCACATCATACATTTGATAAATGTTCAAAAGAATAATTTTATTGAAAGTGAGCCTCACACGGTTACTTGCAGCAGGTACAGCTTAATCAAACGCTCTTTTAATCTACCTCCTGTAAAACCCTGAACGTATTGCATTTCATCGGTTCCAGAATACCATGGGCCAGTTACCTGCGGCTGTCTTTGAACGAGTATTACAGCGCATTTAAGTCCTATATTCTTTGCAGTGAAGATGACATCGGCTTACAATGTACATCAAAAGATTTTACAATTAAAAATATAGAAAAAGAGTCAATGTTTATAATCGTAGATTCCAACTGTATCAGCAATCCTAGTTCTGAAGAAGTGCTTATTGATAATCAGCCTAGACATAGACAAAGTATTCTGAAAGATTCTCTGAATAGAAATGTAAAACCTATCGATTTACCTACAACGAGTTCAGACCACAGGGCTGATATTGCTATACAACTCAAGGAATCCGTATCAAGAGATGAACTTCAAGTGATGGATGTAAATCTTCAAAATGAAAATGATTTTACACCAATTAATGATGATAATGAGTCGATAGTAATATCTTATCTTAGAAATAAAGATACCGTTTTGGACATTGAAGGTACTATATTATCAAACAAAAAGAAATCATCTATATTAGAAAGTGTACCTAAAATGGAGACAATTTTGGAAGGTGAACAGTTCAGTTCATTTCCATTAAAAATATCTGAAACTCCATCAAACAACAACAAACTTCAAGAAGAAAACAAAACGGATTAGCTAAACTTAACTAATATATTTCCTTGTTGTATTTACACGGAGCCTACGTCATTAAACGATTTCATTTTCTTTATTTATTGTTTTTTTTTAATAACATATTTACCTAATTACCTATGACGTAATTATACTATTATATTTTATATTTGTTCTCAATTTCTATACATTTTACAAGCTGTACAATCTATAATAAAATAGCTGACTCGGCAAACGTTGTTCTGCCATATAAATTATAGCAGACCAGCCACGCTTTGCTGTGACTGGTTTTTGAATAATTACTCAATCCAGTCAACGGATGGCGCCATCTTTTAGAATCGGTTGGAGCTAACTGTAAATTATGACTGCTAAATAATAAACAAATAATTTGCAATAAAATAATATTGCGACTATGAATTGAGATGAAAACTTTCCTATCTTTTAAATTAGATCAAACTTCACGTGGTGTGTAAATTTCATTAAAATCGGTTTAGTAGTTTAGGAGTCCATCGCGGACAAACATTGTGACAGGAGATTTATATATATTAAGATTGCAATATATGTAATTAGTAAGTTTGTATAAAACTTTTCTAGTAAGTTTTCAATTTCCAACACACAGAATTATCCGAGAATTCGTTAGATGTTCACATACCATCGTATCCTGGTTCACCGAGATCTCTCCACGCTGGCTCGGGATTGTCTTTGCTCTCCTTTGATGATAGATCTCCGAAATTGAAACAAGCGGTTGACTTTCTACACGCAGATAATGACTTTTTAATTGCTGCGGAGACTGGTGATCATAAATTTCTCGAAATAATAATAAGGTAATAACCTATTTCTTCATCGTCAGTCTTATAGGTACTTATAGGTAGGTAGGTACTTATTCAGAAGGTTTTCAGCATTTTTACGATAGTTATAGTGCTGGGCTTAACTTAGCAAGTAGGTAAAGTCAAAACTGCCTTAAAACATTAATTACTTAAATTATTTTAACTATCTGCAAATAATGTCTTAAAAAACTAGCCACCAATAATCGTCTTTATAAGCCTGTGGATATCAAGAATTTGTTCTATCTAGAAGCAGTGCAGACTTGCCATTGTTTACAAAAATTATAACTTCATTAGAAGGAAATTTTATGAACGTAGAAGATTAATCATCA
Organism: Automeris io; assembly: GCA_036320925.1. Lineage (NCBI taxonomy): Eukaryota > Metazoa > Arthropoda > Insecta > Lepidoptera > Saturniidae > Automeris > Automeris io. The sequence continues at coordinate 5,355,066 of JAUDJH010000014.1, forward strand.
TTAAAATGAATAATGTATTTCTTTGAATTCACAGCAAAGGAACAAATCTACAACAAATGGACCATCTAGGAAGAAATGCTCTGCATTTAGCGGTATGCTCTGGCAGTAAACGAACTATAATTTTGCTTCTAAAAGCTGGAGTTAACCCGAATGTAAAAGACAATGTTGGAATGACGCCGCTTTCTCTATGTTTAATGAGAAGGTAACAATAATGTAATTTATGACTATTATAAGTAGAATATACTTACCATTAAAAGTGACTATCGTCTATTTTTATAGAAGACCTACAGTTTTGTATATAAAAATATATGATTCAAGCTCAATAATGAAATTTAAATAATAATATTCGAATACAACTGTCGGTAAATTACAACTATGTGAATTATGAGACATAGCCTATACCTAAATCCTTAACAACAACGCTGAAATTTAGAGACGCTATTTTGGCTTAGCTAAAACTTTGTTCAGGGAATAAGTTAATCTTTTTATATATTCAGGTCTTAAATTATATAAGCACTTACAGATCTAAATCCAAATTGAGAACTTCGGAAACTTACTGTTTAGTTTGATATTCATTAAATAGTATAATGTTCAAAGTTTGAATAAAGTCTAAGCAAAGTCAAAGTAGCATCTATAAATCTCAACCTAAATATATGGTCATGATACCTGTAGTTTTTTTACTGTCACCACAGCAACTCATTTATTACCTACCTTTTCAGTTAACTTCAATACTAACTTACCATATATTTATATTTGTAATGCTGATTCATGTTAGAATATGAGTCTACGAGTATTATTGGATAATGTACGGTCCGCTAATAAAAAAACTTCGCTTTACAGTCCATCAATTGATGTAGCAAAATTATTGTTTGACTACGGCGCCGTAATCTTACCTCGCTCCAGTCCTATGGACACGGGTCTTTTTATCCGTGAGTTGATTTTTTAACTTAATCCAGCGCTCTTCTTTCACTTTCACAATAAAGGTGGTATGTTTACGTACCAGCGACATGAGGCAGGAAAATCATGCTGGCTGCAAACAAGCCGAATGGTTGCTATACATTTGTAATAAGCATATTTCGATAAAGCAGCTATCGGTAGCGTTATCATTCTACTGCTGCTTCCTTCAACATATCGCCTTTAGAAAAAAGAAAAAGTTTATTGAGACAAAAGAAACAACACACAACAACCACATTTATATAATAAACAACAATGAAAGAATAATACATAACATCATGTATCATGTGTGCTGTTACCAGAGATGGGCAAAATGTAATCTGATTAATGACGAACGATTACAAAATATAGTCGTAATTTTAATTTTCTTGCTCTGTACTCATGATTAAATCGATTTAAAACATTAAGAAATCATAAATGTGTATACAATCTGAGATTTTGTAGTGTTTAGAACATAAATGAGCAAAATGCAGTCATATTAATGGTAAAAAACGTAAAATGTAATCGTTAATCGTTTTCATTAATCTGATTACATTTTGCCCATCTATGGCTGTTACCAACCTCAAAGAGCACTCGGCTCAGCGTGTGCTGGGCGAGCTGTACGCGGCATCCAGCGCTGATTTTCAGCCGACATTCATGGAAACTGATTAGCGTTTTCTTAAGAAAATATAACTGTCAGATTCAATGTTGGATTAGCCACGCAATTGTACCAATTGATATGAGCCCCGTGCAAAGTGGAGCCCCGTATATCTTTGTTTTATAACCCGGAGGAAAATGTTACATAAGACTATCAAGGCGTCATAAGGGTGGCGACCTCGGTATGCCAGACATATTTGGCTAAAACACCCGGAGTGTCCCACAGCTAGCTACTTGCCGGGCCTCAGGATCCGTATTCCTTCAACAACCCGACGAGTGTATTGTCTTTACCAAGCTCTATCTCTACTGGGGAGTTGAGCATATAGAACTGTGAGTTCTACTTGCTCAACTCCATAATGAGGTGTGCCTCAGGAACTCTGTCTCAGGCGGTGCGCAGTACACATGCGTACCGCTTCCGCCACATCCGGGCAGTAGAGTCCATCAAATCTACCAAACTTTTGGGCATATTAAATTATTTTGCTTGTGGTTATAAAAAAGGGAACGTTTAACTTCCTCAGACTTTTTTATAACTTCGTACTATCACACTATACTAGAAAGACTGAATATAGGTACAGCACATACGTATATAGGAAATACAGAGAGGGGGAAGGTAAATACAACTATAAATAAATGCTATAATATTAGGTCCTTACATATGAAATTGGCGTTTTTCGTACTGGCCACTTTAATCACAAATTTCTCCTCTTTGGTAAGGAATTGCAAATTCAAATTTGTACAGCTATAGACTCATGTATTTGTGCTTCGATGATCGTCATTCATTTGTTTTTTTCTTCTGTTTTTTTCTGTTTGCGTCACTCATTTTACAAAATGGAAAACTTAAAATATCGCATTATTTACGAGTACGAGTTCCGCCGTGGCTCTAGTGCTGCGGAAACAACTCGAAGGGTGAATGATGTGTATGGCGGTCGTGTTGCAAAAGAAAACACAGTTCGTTTTTGGTTCCAACGTTTTCGTTCTGGAAATTTCGACCTGCAGAACAAGCCCCGTGGACGGCCTGAGACTCAAGTTGATAATGAAGAGTTGAAGGCTATTGTGGAAGCGGATCCATCGCAAACCACGTCCGAGTTAGCTGCAGGCTGCGATGTTAGTGATAAAACTGTTTTAATTCACTTGAAGCAAATTAGGAAGATTAAAAAGCTTGAAAGGTGGGTACCTCACGAATTGACTGAAGCAAACCGGCAAACGCGCGTCGACTGCTGCGTTACATTACTAAACCGGCACAATAATGAAGGTATTTTAAACCGAATCATTACCTGCGATGAAAAATGGGTTCTTTACGATAATCGGAAGCGCTCAGCGCAATGGTTGGATCCTGGCCAGCCAGCCAAATCCTGCCCTAAGCGAAAATTAACCCCAAAAAAGTTACTTGTAAGCGTTTGGTGGACTAGTGCCGGTATTGTTCATTACAGTTTTCTCAAATCTGGCCAGACTATTACGGCTGATGTCTATTGTCAGCAATTGCAAACCATGATGGAAAAGCTAGCGGCTAAACAACCTAGGCTGGTCAATCGCTCCACGCCACTGCTGCTTCACGACAACGCTAGACCACACACTGCGCAACAGACGGCTACTAAATTAGAAGAGCTTCAATTGGAAAGTCTAAGACATCCTCCGTACTCCCCGGACCTTGCTCCAACAGATTGCCATTTTTTTCGAAATTTGGATAACTTCTTGCAAGGGAAAAAATTCAACTCCGATGGGGCACTCCAAATCGCCTTCAAAGATTTTATTGATTCCCGTCCGACTGGTTTTTTTAGTAAAGGGATCAATGAACTACCTATGAGATGGCAAAAGTGCATAGAATATAATGGTTCATACTTTGATTAATTAAATATATTATATTAAAAAATATTCGACTTTTTGTTCCTTCCATACAAAACGCCAATTTCATATGTAAGGACCTAATATATAAAAATCATAGTATTTTAAAAAATTGGTTCCTTATAAATATGTATTTTTTTATATATAAGTAAACTTTAAAAACAGTCACAATGACTGCTCTGGGCAATCTAGTGTTCAGACTTCATGACTGAGTGTCAGCAGAGGATATCTCAACAGAAATAACTACAGGCCCCGCACACACTTAATCCGCTACTGCTTAAACTGTGGCTGCGATTCAGAGAAAACTATGATTTACTTATTTACGCCGATAAACACGATTAGATTACTGAAGTCACGTCGTTGTGATGGGCTAATTTCCAAATTCTGAGAACGGCGTATTTGTTGAGTGCTGGCCGCTTGGTGAATAATAAGGAATCCGTTTGCCCAAAGTACATTTTTTTATATTAAAAAATAATTAACAAGCTGACAGCCCTCCTGATGGAAAGTAGCTACCGTCTCCTTGCTGTAAACTCATAAATACGCTGTCATCCTTTAAGAACAATAAAAAAAGCTGGTTATACCCAGGCTGATCACTAAACGGGACCGGCTGAAGTGTGTCACTACAACGGTCTTCATAAGTGTTTTCTCAAACAATATAATCACTACTTACTGCTACTTGTTCAGCATCACTCGGGGATTACGTGTGGAATAAGAAGATAAGGTAAGCCTACGAATTTGAACAGCGTCAAGTCGTCGTAGCTTGACCTTCAGCGTAGGTTACACTTACATGTATTTTTATAACTTTCATATATGTAAATAAATCAGCACACTATATCCGTTTCAATAAGCTCATCGAAATATTCAATACACTACCCTAACCTACCCTAGTTTTCCTACACGTAACTCCTGGGTGGTGCTGAACGAGCAGTAGCGAGGTGGTAGGGCGTCGGTACCCGTCTGGATCGGGACCACAGTATATGGGTGAAAAGCCCGTCATAGTGACTAGTTTCGGCTTGTCGCGTTTCGGGATCAGCTTGTGTATGTCCAGTAGCTCATATACCTAGAGACCTTCAGTCGTGGTATATGTGGGCCGACATGACGATGTAGACTATCAATGGATATTCATCCTTTGATAGTAGCTTTCGTTTTTGGACTACATTGTACTTACCATCAGGTAGTCTGTAGTCACTATGTCGAACCAGTATAAAAAAAAAACACTACTAATTTCGGGAAAATTAAAATAATACAATGTCACTAAAAAGATTGCGTCTTCTCTCATAACGCGAACAGCGTAGGAGTATTGTATGCTCCCCGCGACTATTTTCCTTGTTGTTACTATTTGGGAACCTAGAAAGTGATTGAGGTGAGGTCCAATGTTTACCCTTAGAAATAGTGCGTATCAAACTTAATAAAAATTCGTAGATGGGTAATTATTACGTAGGAAAAATAATAAAAATTAATTAAATAATGTAGCAAAAAATACATCGATGTTGACTTAATTCCGCTTACTCTAAATTTATTTCATAAATTGGAGTAAAACCTAATTTTAAATGCTTAAAAATCATTCAAATAGTAATTGGAATTCAAATAATGATCTCTCAAATAATCCTATCATCGTTTTTTTTTAAACACCCATCACTAAGCAGGTATAGAATTTAGTAAAATGAAGTTACGTTGCGTCTTTTCCGTAGTATTATTTTCTTCCTTATCATGTATTCTGACTTATGATATTAATTCGTGGAATAGAAAAGTACTCATCTATGTGTTGCGAGGCCGTATTTGAGTACAGTTAGTGTCTACATATTATAGATCAAGTAATCTTCTCTCGATCGACTACAAGATTTATTCTGTAATAAATTATTGCTAACCTGCTAATTGTGGTCCGATACTTCGTCGACGTTGCCAATGTCGGTATATTACAGTTTCAGTCCACAAATATATTTGAGTAAATCAAAAATCTTTTTACATTACGGAATTTCATCATCTTATTTAACATCTCTAGTGTATGATAGTAAGTACTACGGAGAAGATAAGCTGCATAACTTGTTCTACTGAACTGATTATGAACAAAAATATAGATGTTTTTGTGCTGAAAAATATTTGATCTGCGATAATCGCATCAATCAATATTGGTTCAGTAAGTTTCAACTGATGCTGTTATAAACATTCCTAATATACAAAATACGTTGTCGGACAAGAGGATAATACTGCACCTCCGGCCCCGGTCTGACTGGAAGAAGGAACACCCCGGGGGTTTTAGTCGGTGCAAGTCCAACACACCGGGGGGCAGCCCTCACCACCCCCTGAGGTCCGTCAGGGATTTACCCGAATTATCAAAAAAAAATAAAATACAAACTACGTTTTTTAACCAACTTCAAAAAGGAAGTAGTTCTCAAAAAGTTAATGTGTAATAAAAAAATAAGCATAATGTTTTACAGAATTTGTTATGATGTGCACACCAACAAGTGAAGAAGAAAAAATTATTCGTCTACTCGTTCAAAAAGGTGCTCTGGTTAACGATCCCGAGGCTCCAGGTCTACGCCAGGCACTCCACTTCGCTGCAATGAGTGACAACTGCCAACTTATAGAAATTCTCATAGACCTGGGTGCGGATATATACGTGGTGAACCACAGAAATGAAACCCCACAAGAAGTTGCGCTGACTTTTGGATGTGACAAGGCAGCAGCGTTGTTAAAAGAAATTGAAAATCGTGTTAATCTTAACATTCCAACTAATGTTCACAGCTCAACCAATGTCATTACTACATTGTAATGTATCTATTATAAATAAATTAACGGGTCTTATGCACGAACATAATTTCTTTTAATTTTGGCTGACTGTTTCGAGTCGGGTATACAGGTCATAGTTAATAACAAACTGGAGCCCTGCAATGTCTTCGTCGGTGGTGGTAAGTTACTTTATATACCCAGCCCCGGATTTTGTAATATTTCGGTAGATCCTCCTCCACGACAAGACCATTCCTTGGGTCGATGAGGTCAAGTACTTAGGAGTCACTCTCGACCGTCAATTGACCTTCGGACCACATGTTAAAGTTGTGCGCGACCGCGCCGCCTTCATTCTCGGTCGTTTGCACCCTATGCTGTGCAAACGTAGTAAACTGTCGCTTAGAAATAAGTTGACTCTTTACAAGACCACAATAAGACCGGTGATGACCTACGCAAGCGTAGTATTCGCCCAGAATAAATTTTTACGTAAAGCAGTGGGTGCCCCGCTGTATATACGCAACATAGATCTCCATGACGACCTTAAGCTTGAAACGCTCGCCAGTTTCATGCAAAATGCATCTCGTCGATATTTCGACAAGGCGCAACATCACCCTAATCCTTTAGTCCGCAGTGTCTGCGATTACACACCGAAAAGCGGCATCGCGCTCAAACTTCGCCGCCCGCGTCATGTCCTATTGGATCCCGTCGATTCAATTACCGCGGCCCTTGCGACCGCCGATCCTATCAACAACGAGGTACACACAAGCACTCGTCACATTCCGAGACACCGGCGTCGCCGGCAGCGCCGACGATGACGATTAAGGATAGGTCCGTTAACTGTTGTTTAAATAACGCAGTTTCACTCCGACGCAGCCTTGAGTTTCTTTCGGCGTTTCTTCTCAAGGTAGTCGCTTCCGAAACGCTGGTAGATCACCGTTAGGTTCATTTTTCAACTGGCCGGCCGCCCGAGTCGAGGTCCGTACCCACACAGGTGCCCTTGCGTAGCACCCAACCCATAAATTTCGCTGGCTGAGCGCCCTCTGCATTCGCCCACCAAGTCCGGTTTTGTTGTGAAGGTCTTTCCCAGGCCATCAACGTAGGACATGCCGAAAAAAAAAATCGGTAGGGGAAAAAACTACAGTCTGCCGCCATCAACCACCACTCTAAGCACATTTCAGACGAAGAACAAAATTCTTTATATATAATTATTCTTAAATATCAGAGATAAATCGAAGATAATAATATCATAATACTCGAGCTACATTATTTATAAATTACTTTTTATGGCGTACCGAGAGTCGGATTTGAGCCCCGTGAGAAACAAACGAATCGCGCTAGGCGACGAACGTTATACATTAATACTTGTCATTTTTACAAGGTGACACAAAAGATTGAGTTAAATCATTATAAGCTATCATCGGCATGGAACCCAATGATTTAAAGACAGTACCTAGTCTTATGTCGATTTTTAAAAATTCTGATGCCGTAGCCGTGAGTATTTAAATGATCATGGAAAAATTAGGTAAATGAAACAAAGTCGTTTCCTTTTCCGATAAAGACACTCGACGCTTCAGGCAGCTCGTGACCACGCCTGTTTAACCATATCGAAATGACGAGCCAAAATAAAACATTAGATTCTTTCTGCATAAGACCCGTTAAAGTATTCAATTATAATATATTTACCTCACGCTATTTTCTTTTTAGTGTTAGCTGAGAGATACATCCGGCATGGGATCCAATAGAAAAGTAATAATACCTATGCAGTAGTGTTATGAGAACGGTGATCAGCTGCACTAGTTTTTTTTTGTGTCTGTTTTTTCTTGTTTTTTTTTTATTACACTTATAACTTATTTGTATTATGTCGTCACTTTTGTTTGGCTGCTACTAATTAAATGTTTCCATTTCTTTCTTTTCTTTTCTAGTGGTCATATTGAGATCGACATATAAAAACAAAATTGATAGAGCATACCTCATGCTAGGATCTCATGATATACCTTTGTAAAGTATTTATAAAGAGTACAAATCACTAAAGTTGTTTTTATTAGTATTATATAGATTTATTTGTATTCATTATTATATGTTGATTTATTACTATATTTTTGTTAGTCTTAATTGTGTTATATAAGCTCCAAGATTTTAAAAAATTAGTTCAAGATTATATTTTTTTACTTATTTTGTCACCTGGTTCTTCCCACAAGACATTAATAATATATTATAAGAGATATCAGGCGAAGATTGCGTTATTATGCATAATTACCATTACTAACAATATCATCAAAATGATTCACTTGTTCCCAGCAAAAATCATCGTAATAAATAGAAAGTATCATTTTTATAATATTTTAAAGTAAAAGATCCTCTAGCAGCAATTTCAATAAATGGTTTTAAAAAAATTAACACTATTCCTTAGATACTACTATTCTTATCAATATGTTTGGTATAAATGCATGTAAAATGAGAATAATTATTACTTTCTCATATTTAGCCTTTAGCTCTTGTTATAAAAAAAATCGTTAATTCTTTGTACTCTTCTGCTGACTTATTATGTGTAAAGTATAATGTTTTGTATACAAAAAGTTATAATAATGTCCTATAATAAAGTAAAAAGGATATAAAAAGCAACTATTTTATATAATAAATATTTTAAAGTTACGATTATTATTTATTAATTGATAATAAATTAATTAAAATTAATTTAGTCCATTTAACTGTTGATATTTTAAGTAGGCGCAAGTCGCAACTCTATTACAGTGTGACATTTGTTCTTTAGTTTCAAAGATGGCGGCCTTGTCGCAGTTGCTTTTCTTTGCTAAACAATATTAAGAAAATTGAGATAACCAATTATTTTTACTTATTTATTATGAAAAATTAGTTATTTTTTTACAAAAAAGGTATAAATTATTTGTCTAGTCATACTGATAATGTGATAATAAGCGTACCAATGGCATCCAATGTGCAAGAATTGCCTGTCCAGCAGACGTTTGTGGAGGAGATTGATTACAATGAAATACAAGAATTATCGGTAAATATTAAGACACAAATATGTTCTGATGATATTTGTATTGTTAGTTATCTAAGAAACTTTTGTATGAATGATAGGTGGTGGGGAAAGGTGCTTTCGGCGTGGTATGGAAGGGTTTATGGCGGAACACATTCGTTGCGGTGAAACATATCAATTCTGAAGCAGAAAGGCGAGAATTTAGTATAGAAGTAAGGCAGTTGTCTCGGGTATCGCATCCTAACATCGTGAGGCTGTATGGAGCATGTACCAGAGGAACCCATGTATGTCTAGTTATGGAATATGCTGAGGGTGGATCTCTATATAATGTACTACACAATCGACCTAAACCAAAGTACACAGCAGCTCATGCCATGAGTTGGGCGCAACAGTGTGCAGAGGTACAGCTATTTTTGTTCAAATTTATTTTAACTTGCTAAAGAAGCTACTCTAATAATTGTTTACTTTAACATAATATAATTTTATAACAAATGTTAATTAACAATATTACTCTTAGTCAAAAACTTACACAGAAACTTTATATATAATATAAAGTAAGGTAAAAATATAAATTGATTAAGAATAATCTGATTATGATTTCAATGAAACAATTATCAAAGATTTTAATGTATTTCATGTTTGATTTAATTATGTCGCAAGAATTACTGAAAAATATGTTATTGCTTTATTATAAAAATTGTTTTATGATTGATATTCTTCTTAAAACATAATATTGTTGTTTTCAGTGTATAGTTTTTATGAAAATAATAACTTTGTGTATTAACATAATTGATTGGGATTACAATGATGGTGATAATAACATGTGCAGATGCAGGGTCACTGAAACTGTGTCAAAATTTCTTTTCATACCCCTCAAGCTCTGCTACCTGGTTTTATAAGGATTTGATTGAGGCACCCTACAAGGCTATTAAGGTGGCTTCATATTAGTTGGGCCACACTAACTGAATATAACTAATAGGTCATTGATATAAAAGAAGAAGAAAAACATAATTGATTGTATTTATTTTTCTAAAAGCTATCAACTTTCCAGGGTGTAGCGTACCTGCATGCCATGAAACCAAAACCATTGATTCACAGAGATTTAAAACCACCAAATTTATTACTTGTTGGAGGTGGGCAGAGGTTAAAGATTTGTGACTTTGGAACTGCCGCAGACAAAGCCACTTACATGACCAATAATAAGGGCAGTGCAGCTTGGATGGCTCCAGAGGTTTGATTTCTATTTTTAAAAGTTTTTGATTAATATAAAATTGTTACTCTAGATTTTTTATATAATTACTCCCAAAATAATAATTAAAAAATCAGAAGTGCTTCTGTAGGGAAACTTAGCTTGGATGCTTATGTAGTCAGACTACTCACAGATATTAAAAAACTTGACTAATGTATTTTAGTTATTTTTACTACATTGTGTTGTGGTATTTTACTTTGGGATAAATCTATTGATTTGAAAGTCATTTTCATTTTGCCGATGAGGACATTTAATTTATAGTTTAAAGACTAGAGTTTTTTTTAGAGACTGGTGTATAGATTACAGTTATAATTTTTCTATTGCAATTTATATGTGCCTGTTTCTTGTATATTCATCAAAATATTTATGTTGTGAGTAGTAATATTCAGTGGTAGTAAATAACACAAAATAGTTGCTAAGATATTAGTCAAAACTGCTCATTTGTTTAATTGGTATGAATTCCTGGTTATAATGTGTAGAATTTTTTCCCACAAGCCATTCATATATTGTATATTTATTTCTCAATAGGTTGAAAATAATAACTACAAAATTTTCTTTTTTGGCTATTGTTATATTATACTTTCCAAGCCTATGATATATATATTTTTCCATTTGTTCCAATGTGCCAAACATGTTTAAAAGAAGACCTAATTGAATAAAGTTTAAATTTTCATTTCATATGCAGTAACTGTGCAATTATAATGTAATTTAGATAGAAAATTGATGGTGAAAATAATGAAATGTAGAAAACTATACACATACAAATGCAATTTAGTTAATATATTCATTAATTTATTTTACAGGTATTTGAAGGTTCAACATATACTGAAAAATGTGATGTGTTTTCATGGGGAATAATTTTATGGGAAGTATTATCCAGGAGGAAACCTTTTGAAGAAGGAGGATCAGCATATAGAATAATGTGGGCTGTACATACAGGTATGCATATTGATTACATATTTCTTTTTTTACCTAAATAAAATATATACATTTTTACACATTCTCCGTTACTAGGCCAACTGTGGGTACAACAGTAGACAAAATAAAAATTCTATCAAGCAATCTGAATACAAAAACATCCATCCAACATTTTTTAAATAAGGCCATCTAATTTTAAATTGCAATATAATGAGTAATTTATTTATAGAGATTGTAAGGGACTTAAGTTCATTAAAAAATGTTTTCTTGTGGTGAAAAAGCTGTCTTTATTTAACTCTGATTTTGCTTTCGCTTTGGATGTGAAACATGTAAGCAAGGTCAGTTGAGTTAGTAAAATGGATTATGATAAATGAAACAGATATAAAAGGATACTCTTTTATCAATGCCTGATTTATTATTGATAGATGTGTGTGGTTATAGGAAAAGAACAACTAGAACATATATTTGTATGGTGTGTAGGTGCTATTGCAGATCTGAGTGAACAAGTCTGAGATTTGTGTTCATAACATACTCATTAAACAGAATTACTCATATCTGCATTAATGCTAGTATGAGAAAACTATAAATATCTAAGTTTACTTTAAAGAAAAAATAAAATAAAAGCTACTTTATAATTTACAAGTAGTTTATTTATTTTCTTGTATATTTTTGCTCCTTTTTTAGGTGTATATTTTTATTACTTTTTATATTTAACAGCTTGTGATTATTTAATTTTATATAATTTATTATATATTTTTATATTATTTAAATTTTATATACTTAATTTTATATTGTTTTATGTTTGTATTTGCTGTCTTTTATCTTTGATTTATATCTTTGATTGTTTTTTAAAATGATATTATTAATATGTAACATGACTGAGGCCAGCGCTGCAGACTTCCTCTTTGGCATTAAGTTGAAGGAGGGCCCATTGTGTTATGTTTATATATTTTTATCTCTTTCACTTCCTTCTTTTATGTATGTTGATTTTGTATTTTTTTTTAATTTTTTATTGAGGCAAAATAAATGTTTTTCATTTTTTAAATAAATGTATATATTCCTGCAAAACATGTCAATTAATGGTCAAAATATAGTCAAGTGTAATATATTTGTTGTAGATAATATTAAATTATAAACCTAGAAATATCTTTTTTCATTGTAAGGCAAATTGCTTTATGTATAATGTAGATATTTAAGTTGTTTGTTTGTAAGTTTAATGTAGATATTCAAGTTTTATATGTATAAGCAAATTTTATAAACAACTATGAAATAAATTTGAAAACATCTGAAATAGTGCATCGATATTGATACTGTACAATTAATTTGCCTATCTTTCCAGGTCAAAGACCTAATTTAATCGAAGGTTGTCCAGAGCCAATAGAGCAACTGATGACACAATGTTGGCACAAAATACCAGCACAAAGACCCAGTATGGCCAAGGTAAATTTGCATCTAATTAAAATAATATACTGCTTCACTGCCAAATGATGCTTAAACAGTTTTCGTAACGAAAGCAATACATGTTGCAATATCACAAATAATTGTAAATTAAAAATATATTGGTATTTATTTACATTTTCTGTTATAAATTAGAATAATGTTCTACATTTTATAGATTTTATTTTCTTGAATTAAATGCTCCTATGGACTAGAATAAAGTGTACAGTTTCTATTTATACTGGCTTGAAGGAGTGACTACATTGCACCTGTTAAAAAGGACAATGTAGTCCAAGAACGACAAGGACCGCCAAAGGACTAAACTACGTTGTTGGTCACAATTGCTATGTGAGCCCACATACACCATGACGGCAAGTCTGTAGGTATTTGAACAACTGAATGTATACAAACTGATCCCAAAACGCAGTAAGCCTAAACGAGTTATGATGTGTACTGTGGCTATGACCTAGTTCAGACAATCGCCCTACCATCTCAAATGTAAACATTATACAAACTTTTAGTTATTTAGCTGTTTAATTTTTACATTTGAATGTTATGTAAAGGAATTTCTAATTAGGCAAATATTAAGTACCATTGCTATTTCATTTTAGTCTAATGTAGTGTGGATGTTGTTTGATGTTATAAAACGTGTTTTGTTCTAGGTAGTTGAAATAATGACAGCTCTAAGTACGTTTTTCCCGGGTGCAAACACACCTATAAATTATGACGACTGTGAGGTTGATGAATCGGATCTTTCAGAAGACGAATATCTATATGGAACCCGGGATAGTATCGATACAGATACAGATTACAGCATGTCTCAAGTACACATACCGACATACCCTGAAGAGACTGGACCATCGGTTCTAAGAAGCAACGATATGCCAACGCAGTCGCCCAGACCTCGCAGCCTCGTCGAAACTCAAGTGAGTAAGATACAGAACATAATGGCCGCCGAGGCGCACCCTAAAACATCCGCTCTGAAGGACGAGCCAGACGTCCACAACAGAATTGGTCCAGTGAAGATTCCGCAACAGTTCATGAAGCCCGAAGTAGAACCAGGAAGGTCTAACATCACGATTAACAGAACTTCAAGCTCTCCAGTGCCATCGGAAAGAACTTACGTACCCAGCGAAGGAAGCACACCGCAAGACTCGCTCCGGATTGTAAGAAGTCCGTTCAGTGATAATTCATCACCTAGAAGACTATCTCCAATACTAAACTATAATATTGGTAACATGAACCCAAGGCATATAGACTTAGAACAATATTGGAATAGAGAAAATGATAAACTTTCTCCAGCTAGAAGTCCATCCGTTAGCAGTAACACGAATTCGATGCGGAAAGAGGATTACAATCAGAATTATTGTGACCGATTGACTGCATCAAACAGTCCAATGACACCGGTCAAGGAATACAACGGAAATATCTCACAGAGACCAATTGATCCGAGATGCCAAACACCGTTACAAATAGAAGTGGACCCTGTAAGTCAAGATAGCAAAACCCTATTGTTATGAAGTACCATCCAAAATATCTGGACCAATATACCTATGAATTACGGCCAAGTAGCCTACCGATGGCATATGAAGTTAAAATTGTTTCTAAATTGAATCTTCTAGAATTATCCTTGTAATTGGCTCTAACACATATATCTAAAATTCTAACTGTATATGCTATGTGTAAATTATAAATTTGCTAAATCATATTGTATTGAGAATCCTTTCTGTGATAAATACTAACAAAATTTACGCATGTGAAATTTAAAAATAATTCTAATGTACCTGGTTGTTTCCTGTAACTGTTTACTTATAGATTAGATTTTTATCTTCCCCTAAAGTTCTTTTGTCGAAATATTGAGAGTCAAGAAAAATTAAACTTTAGTAATATGTTATTTATATTTCAGAATGCATGGGATTTTGTCGATGTGCCCATCAACTATGACTATGTGGAAGTAAAGAATATGGCAGGCTTTGACAAATATTTCACAGTTGGTAAGTACCTTTCGTTATTTATTATTTATCTTCAAATTGTAGTCAAAAAATCTCCCGATTATACTCTAATTGTTCACAGTTTGTCTAAAACAGTCAAATTATTTTTCTTAAACTAATAGACATCAAAGATATAAGTTTATGAGTGATAAGTAATTGTAATAAAAAATAATTTGCCTTACCTATCGTAAAATTATAGATATATAAAAAGTATATAGTTTCCCAATATACCTTTGTGTATGTAGACCATATTTCGAAGTATGGTTTTAAGAAATAGTTTTGTAACGCAGAAATTCATCATATATTTTTCACCTATGTACAATACTATGTTGGCGATATTTTTAGCTACAAATACTCGTTTATATTACAAAATTAATAATATTTCATGATAACGGTAACTCTAGTAATATATTTAAATATACTCATTGTCAAAAACGTAATTAATGATTTGTTTATTAATTTATTCACCCTTGAAAATGCATCTTTAAACTGATTTATAAATAACTATCTAGTGATATAATTGCGAGATAATTAGGTTGAAATCGTATCATAAAGTGTGTAATGACATAATAGTAAGTCTTCTTTAAAAATATGATACCTATATGATTTCGTTGGTAGCTTTTGTTCATAATCCTTTCCGAAAAGGCATTTCCGCCTAAGTCGATGGTAATCACGAAAAGGAATGATTCATGCAGCTCATTTTATAAATAGACGGACTGCAAGAATAACATACGTTTCGCTTTATCATGCCCGATTTATGAATATTCACAAATTTTCTTCTCTATATTTATTTAAACTTACTCGAAATAAGTTTTTCCGAGTGGAGTGCTTCTAAAAAAAGTTTGTTGCGTGTTTTCTTATTATAGCAGGCCGGTGGTCATCATTTAGTATTTCCTTGAATTGTTCCACAATTTTTTAAAGTTATATGATTTGCTCAAGGAAATTCTAAAATAGTTTCTTTGTTTGAAACATTACATAAAGGTACGCTTATTTTATTAGCATATATACAGGCTGATTTTATAGACGAGAGATATATTCAAGGAGGATATTCAGCATTCAATTCTAATTCCAAATATACAGAAATAGTGATATTTTAATATTTCCATTAAAACAAAGTCATTTATAGTCAACATATTTAGCAACAATGACACACATGATAGAATAAGTAATAATTAATTATTAAGTAGGTAATTTGTCTCTCCTAAGCCAGAATAAAATACTAAAGGGAAGCCAATCAATTACCTATTTATCTAAAATCACGTAAAAGAAATTCTATCTACTTACCACTCAATCATAAGTCACACGCGCGGCGGTGTCGATACTTGTTACGGATCAATTCTCATTTGTTGATAAATGTTTCTTTATGGTTTGTTAGGGAATATAGTTATTTAAATGTTTATTAGTTAAAAGAAGGTTCGAACTATTGTATCTTGAAATATCTCTCTCGGCTATAAAATCATCCTGTATATTTAGATTTTTACAATGATTATACTCATTATGAAGCCATTGCTCCCAAATGTTAAAATCTAAAATATATTCACGGGTATCTTTTGGATAAATTATCGATTCGTCTAAGGTGCCGATATGACCATATCGCAATACGACTAAACCTCGATTGGAGTAGATATCCATACGTCTATAGCTCTTAATGACTAGTTAGACTACTTCTCTGGATGATTACACTCGATGTCCTTTCGACGTATATTAACATCAAAAAGTAGTATGGTATTCCGAGGAACTAGAGAGATTAAATACTTATTAGAATATAATATTATAAACTTAAAATAGAAAGGGTAGACTTTTTGAATATAACTGTACCATTAAAAAATAATAGACTGTAGACATCTTGCCGTTTTTTTTTAATTATTCGACTATTGACCGGGAAAGGCCTCCACAACTAAACCGGGCGGGAGACGTCCTGCCATCAAGTCATAATGATTATGATTAGGGTGAAATGAGATACGCACCGTTCTACATAGAATTTAGATGAATATACAGTTCGATAGAGATTCAGTAGTGTCGTGATATGGTCATATCGACAACAAAGACGTATCAATAATTAGACCCTAAGATACCCTATATACACCGAGTGACTCGGATTCAAACTTTTTTAAATTCAAATATTTGATCAGCAAAATGACTATAGGGCAGTTGATGCTACAAGTCCAGTGAATATCGTCAAGAGACGAAAATCTATCGAGAATCACAGTCGCCACCTAAATACCTAAGGTGAAAAGCAGATTAGACTAGAGACAGAGATGGGCAAAATGTAATCTGATTAATAATTAACGATTACAAAATGTAGTCGTATTTTTCATTTTCTTGCTCTGTAATCATGACTAAATCCCTTCAAAACATTAAGGAGCATTCATTTGCATTCATGTGTATGCAATTGAAGATTCTGTAGTGTTTAAAACATAGATGAGCAAAATGTAATTATATTAGTGATGAAAAACGCAAAATGTAATCGTAATTGTTTTTCATTAATCTGATTACATTTTGCCCATCTATAACTAGAGAGTCTTTTTTTTTTGTAACCCGGGGGAAATCCCTAACGGACCTCGGGGAGAGGTGAAGGCCACCCCCCGGTGTGTCGGGCTTGCACCGACTAAAACCCCCGGGGTGTTCCACCTTCCGCCTACCGGCATCGAGGGCACGACTGGGGTCTCATCCTCAATGACCGGCTGGGCGTGCGACCGTGAGTAGGCCTCTACTCGTTTAGGGAGGGGTGGTGTATAGAGCCACCCCTCTCGTGCCTCTGTGTTGTAGAGCGGCACGCGGGAAAACATCGCGCGCCGCTTGCACCCTTGTTAGACGACACACTCCCTCAAGCGTGCCGTCCGGTGTCGCCGCTAGAGTCGGACGTTCCTGAGGAACGCCGCTCTTCGGCGCCCTGTTCTTTTAGGCCGGCGGGCAGGCGGGTACGATGCTGCCAAAGATGTTGTAGCCAGCGCCTCCCGGACCCGCTCCGCCGCCTCCTTCCTAGCTAGCACGTCCTCGGCGAACCGCAGGACCGCCCTTCATGCACCTTCGCTGCCGACCATTAGTGAAACTAATGTCGGCAGCGAGAGGTCTCCACCCACCACTCTCTCCAGCTCGGCCCGCTCCGAAGCCCAGGCTGGGCATATCTGGAGCGTGTGCTCAGCCGCCTCGTCGGGGCATCCGTCACAGTGGTGGCATTTCGGTGTTGGTTCACTACCGGATGACCTGTGCAGATATCTCCCGAAGCATCCATGATGACTAGAGAGTCTAGTAGTACCTTATTTAACTAATATTAATAATTACTTATTTATGAATATAACTGCGATGTACTTAATTACACTTCGTGTTTATTTAATAACCATCTTTTATAAAAAAAAGAATTGCACGCAAATCTTGTTCCTCATAATAACCATGCATACAACGTATCGTTGAATATATTTCATGTGTCATAATTCAAAGAAAGCTAAGGCTAACTTTTAAGACTAAAGTGCCCTCGCAATAAAACGAGATAAAGTCGAGAGTGCTTATAATATCTGTTATTAAAGCATCGCGTCACTCCACTGTATAACAGAGACAAGATGTCTTCTAAACTTGTACCAATGCATCATTCCGCGTGAGTAAGAACTTGTAAATAGCTGAGTCCTGTGCCAGGACATGCCCGCAGTCTGAATCACGTTTGCTAGCGTTTATTTGCTGAGAACGAGTAAATGGAGTGCTTTGTTTTGTAAACAATATTTTTTACAGATAAGCTCGTCCAGTTTTTATCAGCAAGTGAAATATTTGTATTATAACTTATTTGGGTAATCATGATAACATATTTTGGCGCCAATACTTATTCATTTTCGCAGATAGCTAAACTATTGAATGCATTTGAAATGGTTGTATATTGTTAACAATAAAAATATACCTAATCAAATACTACCTAATATAAATAGAAAACACTGTGATATATAAACAAGTTTCTTTGTGTACTTGTATGTAGTATCCTCATATACCGATGTCGTAATTTCGGCATTTGTATGTATCTTAATTATTTAAATGAATTTTATCTACACCTCTATTCTATAAATCTCCGTGTCTAATGTTGGGACTCTTGTGTCACACATGAATCACTTAATCACTTTACCCAAGGCATTAAAACCTTTTTTTAGTAACTAGTTTTCTTTTTAATTTATTTAAAATGCGTTATTTTAAGAACTTTTCATACTTAAAATTCTCATCTACGTGATTTAAATAATCAGGTCATTTCAAAATAGAATAATGGACAGATGGAATAATAGCCAGATTTTACTGATGTGTCTTGAAGTGCATGAAAAACAATATGCTAGTTGTAAATGTCGTGAAAATGCATAAACCAAAAAGCAAACGTGGGCGGACGCAACGGTACGTGCGTATATTCGTAAGACAATTTTCTAGTGCCATATCATTTATATTCGCTACATATAATTAATGTCTCTTGTAATAAGTGTCATTGAGGCTAAAATAAGTTCTATTATTATGTTTTCTCTCCAAAGCACGTAGTAAGTACCGTTATAGTTTTTATTTTAATCCCAGACGTCGTGGATGTTGCGTTTCATTTAAGACTTAGGTCAGCTAAATAAAAGTCTAATGTTTTTTGAATATTAAAACAAATATTCTAAGAGGAACTGACTATATTTTAACTGTATTTAGCATAATCTCACGATGAAGTTATCAAAATAATTTCTGCATTATAACACTTGTGATTATATTTGTGATATTTTCTGTATTATTTGTATACCTATTCTTAAAACTCGATAAATTATTTAAATCTACGTTTTATCGAATAAATTCTAGTAATTTAATTTATGCAATACTTGAGCAGATCTTATAAAACTTTAACGTTCATATAACCGTCGCCAACACGATGTTTGTTTTAATATTATAATTGTTCTAGCATTTTGATGTTTCGTATTATACACTAATTTTTGTATTTCATGGATTTTTTAAAAGCTCCTTTACGTTTAGTTTGTCATCATTACATTGATTTAGATTCGGGACAAATAATAAATATCATAATGGACTTTTCTGCAGAATAAACCTATTCGTTTCTTTTAGCCTTCCAATATTGTAAGTATGTTAAATGGTTTGTATAATACAATTTCTTTTAACAATAAAGCCTGATTTATAATGTTTACATTTTCTTGTTCGTTGAATATTTACCATCTTCGCATTCTCCTAACTGCACGTATCGATTTATTGTGTGTAGGTAACCTACATATAAGCATTTGCGGTATATAGTGCGGTCCAGATGCGGCTCAGGACGGTCCCGGAATGATTCATGCTTCTCGGAAGGGGCCGCGACTATTTTAGACTGTGTCCGCTTACCTTCTAGGAAACGGGTAGTGTGGGACCAACGACCGATCGCGACTCGAAGTATTGTTAGATCGTCAACGTGGCTGCCTGTTGTCTGAGCCACTCGAGCTTCACTGCTGCTTTAGTATATGCACGTTTGTTCTAATTCACTCCAGGAAGTCGATCTGGCTTGCAAGAATGAATTATCCGATGTATCGTTACGTTATGTTATCCCTTTTGTGGTTAACAGGAATATACTAATGGCTACATACACTATGCTTGTATACGTACCCAAAATGATCAAAGCTGCTACTTATTGACGTTCTGAGGGCACCAAACATGCCATTTTTATTAAATATTATACTTGTTTCTTCGCTGTTTTCCTTCATTTGCAAGAAAGTTCTACTATCATAACTCTCAAATAACGTGTTTCTTTTTAATTGCTGGTGAAATTACTGCATTGTTTCTGATAGTTACTGTGTTGGCAATTCATTCTAGAGAAGATACCTTGTAACTTTGTTGCCTATAATTGAAGTCAAATTTGAGGTGCTTTC
This sequence comes from Automeris io, assembly GCA_036320925.1. Taxonomy (NCBI): domain Eukaryota; kingdom Metazoa; phylum Arthropoda; class Insecta; order Lepidoptera; family Saturniidae; genus Automeris; species Automeris io. Next base: position 5,375,667 of record JAUDJH010000014.1, read on the forward strand.
TACTGGTATCCTTATAGTTTCTATTTCACGAGTTAAAAAAGAAAGAGATATTCTTTTTGCTAATACATTTTCATTTTGTATTAGGTAACGACAGAATGATTAGGCTTCAAATGTCTTTGTAGTTGTGTTTTCGAGTTTGTTATTAGAAGCATTGCTTTGTTACGTGTCAATGATAAAAGCGTCTTGTCGCTTTGAAGGCATTTCTTGTTTGATCCCAGTTGTACATATGGCTAGACTGGACGCTTAGTGTTTACTGTTTATATCCGGTCGTCTGTATAACGGAACCGATGTCGCTTTGGGTTCACGAATCTAAAGCTCAAAGAGAAATTAAAGTCCACTGTGCTATAGTTGAATCTTTTATAAAACGCAGGTGTAATGGTATTTACTCGAACAGAGCTTTCATCGCAGCCAATTATACATAAATTAGTTCAGTATTTTAGAGTATATCACAGGAATTTGTTTTGCGTTCCTCATACGGGATTTGTGTAGCGTAACCCAACTAAAGTATTCGCGGCGTGATAGATGAGCACATTTGTTGGTCATTCAATTGTGTGCTGGTAGCTTTCTTCGGACACATGCAAAGATCTCAGTATAAGTTTCTTCGTTTGAGCCTTTAATGTAAGATTTGGGGAAAGAGCTGTACAGCCCAAAAGAAACCAGAAAAGGATGTGTTGTCTTTTATGGATGAGTACAGCATGGGATCACTTGAAGTATTATCTATTGATCTCTATGACACTGGTTTAAGTAGCAGATCTTAGCAACCATCCTTTGTACCTTGATGTATGGACGCTATGAAAACAGCGCGATGGATCTCTGCTGATTCAGAGCACAGTGAGGACGTCAATGCGGTAAAAGTTGCCGCGGCACAGCAGTTTGTAAGTCGTAATATTTTCATGGGTGCCGACGCGGCGGGCATCCCGCCGGTTATGCGTTGCTCAAATAAACAAATGTGTTGATTTTTATACAGTAACGCCGGCCTTTTAAACGCTCTTCGAAGCAACCTCCTCATCGTTTCTCGCAAGCGGCTATCGAAATATAAATTGGATACACGTGATAGTAAACGAAATAGCTCATCAATGAGTAAGAAGCTAAGAATTATTTTTTGATACTTTACTAAATAGCATTGTTTATCTTTGAGGTAAATGGATTAAAAAAAATATTCAATATGTAAAATTGTCAGACACTTCGTTAATTAGTTCGTTGTGTTCTGATAAATATTTCTTTGTTTTTACCACTTTTTGAGAAATACAATGTTTGTTACGGATTGTAAACTTTTTTTATATAGAAGATCATGACTCACGACCGTAATTGCAAACGTGAAACTTTGATTAAAAAAAAATAACCATAAGTTACTAATATAACATCAATAATTAACCGTCTGAATAGGTTTTACTGGGTATACTCATAGAGTTGTAAAATAATATGCCATTTGTGTATACTGGTGCTAAACCTTTCGTAATGAACTTGATGACGTAATAATGTCTATATCATACACGTACTCATTTACGTGACTGGCAAGGTGAGAGTACAACGAGAAAAGTTTCAATAATAGATGCACCTACCAGCCGAAATTCATTCACCTCTTATAATCCTCGGGTGCTAAATCGAGCATGCGCATTTGTCCGGTGTCAACAAAAAGAATCGCGTCGCGGGCCGTGTGTGAATCACCGCGATACAATTAATCTAATTTAGGGTTATCGAGGAGGCATGGCACGGGCCAGCGTCGTCGCACAGTCTCGCAGCGCACGCGCTGGCGCGACGCATCCTCCGCCCTAGGCCCCTGCACTCCGGTGCAGCCCGCAGCCATCGCGCGCCCCTATTGCAAACCCCGAGCCGCTTCACGTCACGCGGTGCCCCTGCCTCCGAGGACGGATTGCAAATGATCTTGTGATTCAGTGAAATTATGCCGAAAACGGACTGTTCCGTTCAAGTTTCTATAACCGTGCAACCAGATTATAAAAAGTTTCAAGTGTTCATTGACGTTTTCATGAGTGAGTAGTAGTGGGTGATTTGTATTAGTTATTTACATTTAATTTTAAAGCATTTACTACATTAGTTTTTTTTATGACTGCACTGCGTTTAATGGTAAATACAATCCTTAGTTGATTTTTTAACATTGAAATACATTGAAATTTGTTAAATGTTTTAAGCATTTAGAAATATTTTTAAAACTTTAATATCATTATTGTAATATTCATTAACAATTTAATATGCACTAACAATTAATAATATTATTACAAAATACCCTTAAAATTAAGTAAACCTTTTGGTAGTAATTTTATATATACCTAAAATGTATATATGTAAAGAACTTAAATATAATAGCTTGACTTAATTAATGAGAATTATGTTGTAATTATGGTTTAACAAAGAATAATTATAGTAGACCAAACACTGCCAATTTTATTTTAAACAAAATTACAAGTTAGCCTAACGATTGTGCTTCGTAATCTTATTTATTTTTTTATCTATTTTAAGTCCTCTTCTCTTTTTCTTGTTAGTAGCTAATATTTAAATATTATTTTCTGAATTTACCACCTTACGTGAACTTAGATACTTATTCGAAATGTTCGTCGAAACTTCATTAAAATACAGATAATATTTCTGACAGGCGTTGATAGTTATAGGTTTTAAAGCAAAGCAAAAACTGTACCATGCAAACATCAAATTACAACAAAGAATTGAATAGTTTGAAGAAAAGCATTGTTACATAATAATAGATGTTTTAAAATTATCGGTAAATTTGTGAAATTGAGGCTATTATGAAATAAGTCCGTAATATGTAATAAAATATAGATAGCATATGAAATATAAATATGAACTGGGTTGAAGATCCAATGCTAACGATAACTGACAGCGAAATAATCGGCTGTCAAACGGTAATGCCAAAAGATCTGTTCGTGGCGTCGACTGATGCTCTCCTCGCGCCTATGAATCATTGCTAATTATTTTGCAATACTCGAACGTCGCTCCGTACATTTACCGTGAGACAGGAGATATTAACATTCGACACACACAATATATTATTTTCAGGGTACTCCGAAAATTTTAACTAACAATCGAAGACTAAACGTGAAACGTAATCGCGTACTGATATAATTTGCCTCATTATCCATTACTAGTTCAGAAAATAAGCTAAAGAGCATTAAATTTTAATGATTTCATTCTCGAAATCCTTGCATAAGATATTTGGGTGGTAGGAAACAGCAGTAAGGTGTATTAAAATTTAATTTTATTAAAATCAGAAATCTAAGTCAGTTAGATCTTTCTGGTAACACATCAGTCAAACACATGTAATGTAATCCCTTGTTGAGACACTTCAAAATCGGCCACTTAATTTTGGGCTTATAGATAAATTAGTGCAACATATGATTATTGTGGTTTTATACCAACCATACGAAATTTTCCCATCGAATCATTCATACTACGGCATTCCGCTTTAGTAATCCTTTTTATCATGATTTACATGCAATCTCTTGACTTCAATCACCTGGTGAAAAGTGTTGATGTCGCCGATAATGTACATCGTTTGTCCAACAAATGCCTAGTAACTCTTTTTTTTGTAACCCGGGGGACTATTCTGCACACGGCCATGAGGGCCGCTGTGAGGACATCGACCCCGGTGTGTCAGACTCCTACTTACCAAAAACCTCCGGGATGTCCTAATCACTCCAATGGGAATCCAAATTCGTCTAGAAGCCCGAGGAGTGAACGGCTTTTTTAATGAACTCTGCTATCGATGAATCGCTGTTATCCGCTTAAAGTCTTGTTATAAAAGTTATTAAGCATTAGTTTTGCCAGCGACTTCGCATATAATTTCGCGTGACACCCCGGGGGTTTTTAGTCAGTAGGAGTCTGACACACCGGGGTCGCTGCTCTCACAACGTCCTTAATGGTATGTAGGATTTTCCCCCGGATTAAAAAAAAGCCATAAATTTCAATTAGTTATATGTTTTTTACAAAACACAGCCAGAAGAGTGCCTTAGACTATGCATCGGCAACTCGTAGAAAGGCTGCGGTCTGAACGTCTGGTGGTTGTGAGCACCCAAACCGCAAAGAGGAGGTTGCACGAGATCAACCTCGGATTTCGTATCCCACTGCAGGTCTCAACTCTTGCAGTGGAAACAAGTTTACCAACAATAGTCTAGCAGTGGGCTCATGTCCTGTTTTCTGATGAATTAAGGTTCGATTTTCATCATGATTCAAGAAGAATATGCGTGTGGTGAGCTTATGCCTTAGGAGTTCCTACTGATTGCTTAATGCCACCTTATTTTGGGTGCCCGGTGGAAATCCTGGACTGTTAGGGCGCCGTGAGGGAGGCGCTCCGGTGTCCCGGACTCTTAAGCTAAGATTTATAAACGCTATTTCGAATTTGCTTAGCAAAGTTCTCAAAAAATTAATTAGTTTTGACGAAAAACAATATATACTAAAAACTTGAGTATAGATAGCCATAGAATTTGTAGAGCCAAGTCCATGTTGACAAAATTGGTTACTTACCAAATCATTTGACATTCATTGAGTAATATAAACTGTAATATTTGAGTAAATCTAAGCAAAGTTAAAGTTGCGTCTATAAATCTCAGCCTTACCGACTAAAACCACCAATATGCACCATATGCACACATTTAAAACAAAAAATATGTCTAATAGCCGTTTTAATATAATCTTTGTAATTATATTCGTGTTATACATAGATGAGACGATTACATTTTGCGTTTTTTCATCATTTATATGACTGTGTTATGCTCATCTATGCTTAACCACTATGGAATTCTGAATTGCATACACATTTATGACTCCTTAATGTTTTAAAGGGATTTAATCACGATTACAGACCAAAATTATTAAAATTACGACTAAATTGTGTAATCGTTAATCATTAATCAGATTACATTTTGTCCATCTCTGGAATTATAGCTAAAAACTAAAGAACAATTGTACCTTTATTACAAATGCGAACAATTATTTTATTGTAAAGAGCCTAAAGCAACGATACAAACACCCTCTTTGAAGATTCGAAAATAATTCTGTTTACATTGTTCCAGTGTTCTCGAGAAATGTTTACAAAGTGGAACCCTTTGCCTCCTTGTGATAAAATCGTATCTCAGTTTCCATACGCTTCGACGGAAGTCATTTACATTTTTAGACTTTTGTTTATTCATTGTCATTCTCTTGCTCATCGTTCTTTGTCGACGATATCTATTTCTTTCCATCTTTAAATGGGCCATTTGAATAACTCGTATAGTATTCAGCCAATCAAATAAACATCGATAAATGGTTTTCGATAACTATATTTACCACGATTATATTGATTAATTTGTATATATATCGGTGATGAGCAAACTATGGCTAGTGAACGGTTCCAATCCGGCGAAAATCCATACAAGAGTGTATCTAGTCAGTAATAATCTTCTTTTTTACATAGTATAAAATGAAGTCGCTTCCGCTGTCTGTTACCTTAGAACTTTTAAACTATTCAATGTATTTTAATGTAGTTTTCAGCAATAGATAGAGTGATTTATGAGGAAGGTTTATTTATATCTATAATACGCACATATAAATTATAGTCCAGAAAAATCGAAAAATTCAAAGATTTGCAGTGTGTTGTCGTAATAAATCGCAAACGCGGACTATACCTTACGAGATAGATCAAATGAATGTACACCTATCCCCCGATTTACACGGTAGATACGTTCCTGAGAAAAACGTGTAAATCGAAAATTAAAAATTTTCAAGTCAAAACCGTGTAAATCGAAAAGCTTGCAGAAAATGCATAGTTTTGCTATTTACCATAACAGTTATGATTTTTTTCAATATTTTTAGGTGTACACAGAAATAAAAATAAAATGCATTGAAAGGTTAAAATATGTAATATATTACGGAAACACTATTTTTTATTTAATTACAATACATTAAACAGAAGAACAAAAAATAAAACCCCAGGGTTTTTTATTATCCTTCATCATGTGCAGCAAGTCAGCACATAAGCTCAGGATTCCCCGTGAGATGTGTACACAGCGCACGTGTTCAAACACAGTAGCATTTAGTAGAGTGCGATAAAAACAAAAACAAAAAACTTATTTGGAAAACCGTGTAAAAGCGAAAACGTCTAAAACAAGTACCGTGTAAATCGGGGGATATGTGTACTTCCGAATTGTATTCCATTCGTTATTACAAATAATTAATATGGCAGAACAACGTTTAGCGGGTCGGCTAGTATTATATGAATCAGGAATTAAATTTATCAAATACAGCATTGACTTAATTATAGGAAGTAGTGAGCAGCTCTGCGCAGTTACTTACATTAGACGCCTGCCCATATACCACGGCATATCGCGACCTGGCAAAAAAACTAATTTTGAACCTTTACCGCTCGCAATAAATAATCAGTCAGTTCGTTCGTTTCGTTCATTGCTTCAAATTAGTCTGGCGACAGAAAACTGGAGAAGTTGGAACCTTTGATGGTTTGGTAAATATATAGAGTTTGTTTTTTGTAAATATTGGCCCACTTAAGAAAATTTATGCTAATCTCTGATATGATACTTTTCCACGGCGCGGCGAAGATTTATTAAAACTAGCCAGTTCGAACTCACGTGACAAGTCGTAGCATTGTTAGCTTCCGCCAAATAGCTTGTTATAGCGTGAAGTTCATTAAAAAGTAAACAAAAACAGATTGTGACAGTTTATCTATTAAAATAGTAAAGATGTATGTAAATTTTATAGCTAAAAACGTCAGGTATTGACGAATAAACAAGACATCGCTTGATAGGTTCCTTATGCGATCGCAATAAAAGAGCAAGCATAAAAACATCGTAAATAAGGCGGGGGTAAGACATTTTGCAGACGGCGCCTAGCATGATTCAGTCTGGAATACGATTGCCTTTATAGCTGGTGTGTGGTGCGTGTTGCGACGCAGCAGTCGCGCGCCGCGCCGAGCCGGGCCGTTGGCATCCTCAACGCGACATGACTAACCTCCGCCCGCTCTAGATACAATCAAAATATGTGACAAGTTTATTTCTATTCGTAACAACACTTTCTGCCCCGCTCGATATATCTCGCCTCAAAGTTGAACATCTGCTGATTTTTTCGACGACAGAAGTAGGTCGGGGCTCGCGCCTGCGTCACGCGGTGCCCTGGCCGCGAACGCACGCCGCGCCGTACGTTCGTACGTTTACGCAGAATCGTTACCAACGTTATCTGCGACTCGACGTCTAGCGCGCTGTCATGTCGCTGCCACTCAAATCCGGTGTCAATTTAATCCTATTCCTGCGTCTTGAGCATGTCTAACATTTTGTAATACTTCTTTCGTATAGATACTTGGACGTTATTAAAAGAAATATTACTCATCGGTATCAATATCCTTTAGTCTAATGGAAGATATTGATATTATTATCTCTTTATTTATTTTATTCACATTTTTTTCATTATATTATATAAAATTATGTAGACTTATGGGGGTAAGGCCTAAGGCCCGAGCCACCGTTAGGAAGGAGCTCAGTGTGAGGAACCTGCACACAATGCGTTTCGTTTCGAGTAATACTGCCTTCTGTATCCAGCTTTTGATCCAACAACCAAGCGAGAGCCTCTTGAGTTGAAAATCGAGGCTCTTTGCGAGCAGCCCGTTAGTCGATACGACTATCGGGACAAAATTCACTTAATCCACATCCCACATGCTGGCATCTCATCATGTGGTGTAGTATATATATATTGATATCTTTATAATAATTACTCTGGGAGGGAATCGTATTAATAAATTATTTAGAAGTATGTTAAGTGTGTAAGTATTTCCTATAAAAAATTAAGTCTAAAAATCATATGATTCACAAGAATTGTGAACATCTTTAGAACTTCATTGCAAAGTATAATCCCACTAAAACAATTTTTTTCGCTTTCCATCGGGTGTGATTGAAGTCAATCGTAAGCCTGTTTATAGTAAAAAGATACCAAGACTTTACTATTGGAAAGTAGTTTATTTACGTTCATTCTCTGGAATCAATCTTTTTAAAACAACTTTTATCGTTAAATATATTTCACAACCAGTCGCAAAGGAACTTAAGTATTTTCAAAGAGGATTTTTTACACATGATTGCAAATTATGTTCATTGAACTAAGTATACCGCCTCTAATCATTACCTTTAATGCGCCATTATAGATGCCAGATACTTTTCGGTCGTTCACAGCACACGATTTTAATATCAAAATTCTGAGAACGGATGCGATTAAACCAAAATTGCATCTTATGTTCATTTGCGGTGTTCGGTTGGTAGCGCTGTTAATATGGTAGAAGTCCATATTATGAGACACTGTCCCTATTTATGATACACAATGTGAATATAATCATTTACAAAAAGAATACCAAATTATACTTTTAAAAAATATAATAAACACATAATTTTATCGTTTTTGAATGAAATTAACAAGTATAATTGTTAATTATTACTTGTATGTTTTGAAAAAAAAATTATAAAAGCATGAGGTTTGTTGTTGGTATTCAAAACCGTGGCTTAAAAGAGTTGAACGATAACCACTGTACAGGTTTTTACTTGGATGAAATTATATATTTTATTATATTTATACAGGGTTATAGGTAACTAACGCACGGCCTCTTAAGGGTGGCTTTGATTTATCAAGACTGACAACTTTTGTTGTACGACTTTTGCCAAAACCTAATACATCGTTAGATTTTTTTTTTTTTAGTTTTAGTGTGAATATCTAGTCATCGTTAGCTCTATATTCCAACTTTCATTCGATCTGGCGTAGGTATCCAATCAGCTGGTGCTATGCAGTCGTGCGCAAAGTTACGTTCCTACGCAGCGTTAAGGATCGTGTAGCAGAAAGTTTATTAACCCTATACCTTGTTTATTTTACAAAGTCGCTTATAACAATTATTTGAACGTAAATTTCCATATTTAGTTAAATAGTGAAAATAAATGTTTATTGATTGACGTACTAATACACTATTAAAACAAACTAGAATCAAAATAAAACATTAAATAATTGTTTCACAAACAAAACCAACCTATTATTTGTCTGCCATAGGGAACATCGTAAAATGAACAAGGTAAAGGCCTCTACGTAAGTTAATGTTTCAAAGGTTGTACAATCTGTACATATTTATACACTGAATCCACAATCCCTTCATACTTATCCAGGCTTAGGACTGGCTACACTAAAAAATAAAAAAGTAAATAGAAAAACACGAACATTGATACGTAATCAAGCAATTCATCGCACCAAAAGAGGCGCGCGGTCTGTTTGAAGATAGATAATTGCAAACTATTTTTTAATGTAGGCGTATTTAAAAAGTGGAATCACTCTATTTACAATAATTAAACTATTTACAAAAATACTCACAAATCTATTTACTCGGTGTCAACACATTCGGAAATAGTCTCGCGGACTCACGGCAAGCTTCAGACAGATTGTCACCGCACCGAGCATAAACACGCACCATTTCGGTATATTCAATGTTAGTGTATCGATTTGACATTGTGATTTATGAAACGAACGCGTCACTGGGACAACTAACACATGCTGGGCGCACACGCAAGCAAATTTGCGACTGACATGACCCGTGTTACACAGTAGTCAAGCACATGTCGGCACGCCCGCTCACCGCGCCGCAGACCCCTTTCTTCGTTAGTAGCGACACAAGACGCCGCGCACTACGTAAGTCTGTCTTCGGTCGCCTTTGTCAGCGTGGCGCGATCGTCGCTTTACGAAGAGTTAAAAAGTTCAGAACTGCAAATCTGATTTTTATTTTTTTTGTATGGGAAAAAAAGTAATTGAATTAGAAAAAGTCGTACAACAAAAGTTGTCTGTCTTGATAAATCAAAGCCACCCTTAAGAGGCTGTGCGTTAGTTACCTATAACCCTGTATACATAATGTAAGTGTAATCTAAAAGCTTATAAATTATAGATATTGTATGTTATTTGCATTTATGTTAATTTATAGCAATATTATTTTATTTTTGAGTGTCTCACAATACCGACATTTGTTAACGTAGACGTACCGGTATATGGAACACTTTACACCGCGTATCACTCAATACGGACATCAAGTCTTATGATTGTCCCCATTAATGAGACAGAGTACTGTTATGCGTTTTTAATTAAAATATCAATAAGTTTTAGTATTAAAAAAGTAAAATTATTAATTATAACAAATTATTTATCAGCATAACTTTAATTAGTTATTTCTGAGTAAGTATTTTCAATTTAATTACGATAATTTCAAAACCTAACCTAAAATCAAAACATTAATTTTGCATGTTTTTTTTTCTTAATTTTTTATTTGAATTTATTGAAATATTTAAAATATGTTTTTTTATACTTTTATGAATTTGTGAAATATTTTAGGTTACGTTTTTTTTTTTTTTACACTGGCTCGACATAGTGACTACAGAGTACCTGATGGTAAGTACAGTGTAGTCTAAAAACGAAAGCGACTATCAAAGGATGAAAATCCATTGATAGTCCACATCGTCATGTCGGCCCACATATACCACGACTGAAGGTCTCTAGGTATATGAGCTACTGGATATATACAAGCTGATCCCGAAACGCGACAAGCCGAAACTGGTCACTATGACGGGCTTTACACCCATGTACTGTGGTCGCGATCCAGACGGGCACCGACGCCCTATTACCTCGCTGCTGCTCGTTTAGCACCACCCAAGAGTCACGTGTAGGGAAACTAGGGTAAAGCCTACGGACGCGAGCAGCTTCGACTCCCAAAATAGACTTACATATGACCCAATAGATGTAGAAAATGCTTTAAAAGCATTAAAAGATATTGGGTCATCATTACGGAGAGCAGCCGTTGCCTTCGGAGTACCTGTGGCTACTCTAAGCAGGAAAAAAGTATTGGGCTAGATGAGATACAAAAAAATCAGAACCAGAAACAGTCTTATCGTCTCAGGAAGAAGATGATATTGTCAAATGGGTGCTGGACAGGGCTGCAATGGGAGCACCTGTAACAAAAACTGAGTTATTGGATTGTGTTCAAAAATATGTCCAAAAATTAGCTGTAAAAACTCCGTTTACAGATAGTCGTCCTAGTCGCCACTGGTATGAAGGGTTTAGAAAACATCATTCAGAATTAGCTATAAGGAAACCCCAACATTTGTGTGTTACAAGAGCAGCTGTAACTTGTGAAGAATTGCAAGAGTGGCTTAAAAAGTCTGGAGCGTATTTTGAAAGTAAAAATGTAACTAATATTTCTTCTACAAGAATTTTTAACTGTGATGAAAGCAGCTTACTCCTCTGTCCTGAAGCAGAGAGCGTGTTGGCAGAAAAAGGATCACCATTCCACCGCAAAACCACTAGACATCGTGTGGGATACCATGCATATGTGGTGGATGTTCCTTATATCCGTACGAGAAGATTCGCTTCTACATTCATCATGCGAACGGCTAAAGAATGGAATACGCTTCCAGAGGCAGTATTTCCGCGATGTTATGACCTGGGAGTCTTTAAGAGAAGAGTGAATAGGCATCTGCTGGGCAAACGTGGTTCATCGTCGGACTCATCTTCACCTTCCACCAGGTGTGATTGAGGTCAAGCGTTCGCCTATAAGTAATAAAAAAAGTTACAAGAAGAAAAGAAAAAACTGATGGACAAAGTAAAAGAACTGCAGAAGAAAATTAAAGAAGAAAAGTGAATTAAATATTTTTATAATTTTCATTTATTTCTCATTTAATTTAGTAAAGACTAATTATTTGTTATTTCAGATTCAAGTTTATTATCTATTTTATAAGTATTGTGATTTAAAATTAATAAATAGTTATTTTAAAATGAGTCTTATTGATTTCTAAAGTGTCTCAAAAATAGGGACATACATCATGAGACATTGGGGCCATCTACTTTTTAAGTGTCTCATAAATAGGGACATAGAGGTTCCTCTCATAAAAGGCTATTAATATTATTTTTACAAATTAACATTCAATAAAAACTATCTATATTAATTAAATAATCATAAGACAATTGTATGATACGATTTAAATAGTATTTTTGACTTAAACAGATTATATAATAGCGGTAATGTACGACCAACCTGAAAATGTGTCCCATAATACGGACTTTTACCATATTAAACGCCGTCTGGTACTACGTTGCTCTCTAAATAGTGCGAATGATTAATATAAAATAGAAGAATGGAAATAAGAAATAGGAAGATCACTAGAGAACTTAAACATAGTAAGATTCCATCAACGCTGTAACGCTGGTAGAAAAGTGCAAAATATATTTAATGACTTGTGGAAGACCACTGTGAAATTAACAGCTGACTTTCGAAAAAAAAAATTTTTGATATATCCACCGGATTCTACATCATTAGTACGCGTTTGTACAACTTTGATTTTTGTTTGTACCTCAAACCAAAAAAAGTTACAGCGTTTTCAAAATTTGGCCCGCAGCCGACTTTGGAAAATCGAAGATTTTCCCAAAGGGTCTGATTCAGGGTCGTTTGTACCAAACGCAAACGCAAAACTTGCAAGAGATTGCTAATTTTTAAAACTCTTGTAATTTTTGTCGGTTCGAGGTACTAACGAAACGCAAAGCGGTATAAACCTTACGGCGCCGTCGTCTACCGACCCCGTTTACAGAATTGAAAAATCAAAGTGGTACAAACGATGTAGAATCCGATGGAAATATCAAAAAAAAATTTTCGAAAGTCGGCTGCTAAGGTCACAGAGGTTTGTGGAAGTGATATTTCGAAAGGTTTTGTGAATCCCATATAATTTGCAATTATCTACTCGAGATATAATATTAATTTGTCAATGACCTCTGGTTAAATGAACTGATAAATGATGAAAGACCATCACGGGCTGGTTGCCATAGGCCTAACAGAGACCAATAGATAGACCGGCTGTAAGCTGTGACGCAATATCTTTAAAGCAAAAATTGTTTAAAGCAAAAATTGTGAACCTTTAACCCTTTGACATGTTATGATGTCTGGGAGACATCATTTGTAACATTACTTTTGCGTTTCAAGATATATCAAGGGATTAACCCTTAAATGCATGACTTTTATTTACACTTTAAAAAATATATACCTTGCGAATAAGTACACTAGAATGCAGGGAAAAATAGGAAAGAATATATATATAAATATATAATATTTTTTATACTCATTCATTAAAAAACCCTATGTTACAAATATACAATACTATGCATTTACTGTACACTATTGTATTTAAGTGGTATGTTGCAGTTTTACATCATTATGCATTTAAGGGTTAAACTGTTATATTAAAAGTAATTATGTTAACAGAATATCAACAATGATTAACACGTGATAGATGTAGCGTAGGGGCGGCTGAGCTCTCGGCTCTGGGGAGCGCTCGTCCAAAATACACGTGACTCACGGCTGTGAGCGGTTTCACAACGTTCTACCTCTGCCAATAGCTTTTGTATTACTTCCTATTCCCACGATACGCTTTCAAACATTTATTTCATCTTTGAAGAGATTCCAGTTTTTCGTGGTTCGTTTCTTATTTTTGCTATATCTTCACTTTATAATCATTATGTTTAGAAGTTGAAAGGGTATTGAAAAATTTACAAAAAAGGCTTCAAAGGCTTATATTCCTTATTAAATGAATATAGAAACAAAAATTATATATATGAGGGAACCAGAGCCAGAAAGGACCATATGTATATTTTGTATATAACATTAAGTTACTGAAAAATGCTGAATACTGAAAAATGTAACATTGTTTTGTCCATAAATATTATTGATCATTTCATTCATATTGAATATAGAATTGCAATAGTCAATTTAATTTCAGTAGCTGTCGTTTTGACGGCAACATTTAGGCTACTCTAGTTCCAGCCTAAAATAAAAACCGTTCTGAGTTTCTAATTTGGTTCTTTGTCCCTAAAATTTTAATGAAACCAAATACAAACTATTTATTTATACTTTTTATTTGTAGTAATAATTACTTTTTGATTAAAGATCCAACTATGAAATATTTGAGCGATTTCAAGTTATAGAAAGATGTTAATGATCGTTATTATAATGGGTGCCTAAACCTATATTTAAATCTCATTTCTACACGAATGTAGAAATGAGCTTGCTAGAACTGGCAAACCTGTTCTCGCATTTTCTTGTGTAGAACGAAATTTACAACAAGTACAATGCAATAAAGTATACATGTATGGTTTGCATTAGTATATTAAAATTGTTTCCTTATGTTAAAACCAAATTCCATCACTATAACAAGAATTCCGGGGTTTTCCTTCTTCAAAAAGTTGCTAGCCTCTTTTTATAAGAATAACATTCTCGTTTCTGGTAATGCTTATAAAATTATAAAACACATGAGTTTTAAAGTTCTTTTTCGTTAACTCGATAACAAAACTCTCTTTTTTTTTTTTCATTAAACAAATTTTCTTAAGGCCGTATTTTTAGCCATTCAAGATTATTTCCTAATATTGTATCTAAATGAGTTTTATGGTAATGTCAGTTTTTATTTTCCTTAAGCTCATTAACATAATTAAGATAATTACTGAAATTGTTTATAATATTTGTATGACTCTATTCTATTTATTTCGTTTTCGTGATTTTCTGCTAATACACTGATCGTAAGAGAGGAACGCGAACCACAGTGCATGGGTGTAAAGCCCGTCATAGTGACCAGTTTCGGCTTGCCGCGTTTCGGGATCAGCTTGTGTATATCCAGTAGCTCATATACCTAGAGACCTTCAGTCGTGGTATATGTGGGCCGACATGACTGCTGCATCATTGTTAAATAATAGAAATATAATTTTCATGCAAACATTTAGTTTTATTCGCAACTTAACAGCCTCTGTCAAACAACGGGTTGCTATGCTACAAACAACGAGTTGCTATGTTACTACATTACTACTTTCCTTTTTTTTTAGAAACCAAAACGTGTTGGTGGCTTCGGTTTCCTATTAGAACGTCGCAAACCTGGGTCTTGTTCTTGTTGGGTTGATGGTGCGTGGCCTGAAGAACACGGTTGTTCATTAATTATAATATCACTCTTTAAAGAAGGTTCATCAAGTTTGTAGTAGGTATAACCAATTGGTTGACAAGTATCAGTATGTTCCTGACTTAAATTTTTGTTTCTCGGTCTTAATTGGTCTACGTGTTTCTTCCTTATTATACCGTTTACTTGTACTTCATATGAGTATGGACCGTTTCGTTTAGTAATAACTCCTGGATCAGATCCTTTATCTGTTGGTTTGTTTACCCAAACAAAATCTCCTATTTTGTATTCAAGAGTTATTGCCTTTTTAAATGAACTAAAGTGCTGTTTTAGCTGCTCTCTCTCCATAGTATCACTCACTTGTGGTTTCAACAAGTCAAAAGTTGTTCGCATAGCTCGACCAAACATCATTTCAAAAGGTGTACGATGCGTAGATCGCCGTGGTGTATTGCGATAAGACCTTAGAAATTTACAAAGTCGTTTGTTTACGTCAATGTTCCCTGCAGCCATCATGCGTTCTTTAAACGATCGTACTGCACGTTCTGCTAGTCCATTTGTTTGTGGGTGGTAAGGTGTGGTTTTAATATGTACGATCCCGCTTTCTTTACAGTAACTATTAAATTCATCAGAAGTAAATTGTGGTCCGTTGTCTGAAACAAGATATTTTGGGATACCGAAAGTTGAGAATATGTTCTCTAGTTTTTGTATGGTCACTGCTGATGTTGTCGATTTCATTGGTATAACTTCAAGCCATTTCGTGTAAGCATCTATTACGATCAACCAAGTAAAGCCAAATATTGGTCCAGCAAAATCAATATGTATCCTGTACCATGCTTCTGGAGGTATACCCCAATTATAAATAGGTGCTGTGTTTATATTCTTCCTCGATCGTTGACAATATACGCATGCTTTAGAAAATTCTTCGATATCCTTGTTAATATTAGGCCAATAAACGTGTAATCTTGCTAATGATTGCATCGCATTTATTCCGTTGTGCCCGTCATGTAACATTTCTAATATATCTTTTTGTAGAATTTTAGGAATGCATAATCTTCCATTCCATAAAATTATTCCGTCTTCCAATGACATTTCTTGACGTTTTTCGAAATAAGTGTGAAGTTCTTGTGATAATTCTTTCTTTTCTGGCCAGTGACTAGTAATAAAAGATTGTATTTTATTTAAAATGTTGTCCTTTTTAGTTTGATACCTGAGATTTTTTTGCGTTATTGAAATATTGTTTAACCGTAAATGTAATAGGTGTCCAAACTTCGGAAAACCAGTTCTCTCTTCAATAGTTGTTTCAGTGCTTGGTAAAGGTAACCGAGACAAAGCATCTGCTGGTGTGTTATCTCTAGCTGGTTGATATTGTATAATATATTCATAACTGTTTAAAATCATTGCCCATCTAAGTAATCTGTTACTCGCAATTTTAGGAGTTTCACGATTTTGGCTAAAAATTCTTTCTAAAGGTTTATGGTCTGTAAGTAAATAAAATTTTCTTCCATAAACATATTGATGAAATTTGGTTACGGCGTAAACTATGCCAAGAGCTTCTTTGTCTATTGTTGAATAGTGTTGTTCTATTTCTCCTAAGGTTCTGGATGCATATGCTATAGGTTTCATGTCTCCATTGGCATGTTTGTGAAATAATACCGCTCCAATGCCTTTATCGATGTAGACTATCAATGGATTTTCATCCTTTGATAGTCGCTTTCGTTTTTGGACTACACTGTACTTACCATCAGGTGCTCTTTAGTCACTATGTCGAGCCAGTGTAAAAAAATAAAAAACGCGAATGTCTAGTATTGCAAGTATTATACTTTTACACGTCACTATAGTATGTAATAGAGTTCCGAGTTGCGCCCACTCCCACTCGTCGTAGTAAACTAAACCACAACAACATATTCCCACTTTTCAAATTAGATAATAGCGCACGTAAATTTTATAAAACACTTGTGTTAACTATTCCTGCCTGTTGTGCAACTAGAATAATGACCAGCTATTTTTATCTACGAATTTGCACACTCGTGTTTGATTAACTCTTTATTTGGCATCGAGAATCGGGGTAAAGTATGAAAGTATGTAGAATATGGATCTATACAAAAAAAAATTGAATTTGATTTTTTTTTTTTTGTAAAATAAACTTTATCATTTAAAAACTATCTAAAATCACGCCGAAACCCCATTAAGGTATGTAGAGAAAATGGAACGCCATTTGTCCCTATTCTTGCAAATTTCTTTCGCGTCCCTACCATTAATTAGTCCCTTCTTGAACTTTAAGAATTGTAATAATAAACAAGAATCTTCAGACAAATGAATACAACAAAAGATAACGGAAAGTTTCACTATTAAGATTCATCAATACGTTTGTTAATTTAAAAATTGTAATACCTGAAGATCAAAATACATACAAATTATTTTAGAAATAGAAAATCTTCTGAGTTTGGATTGTGAGAAGATACATTTCCCTTTACGTCATCTTCGTAGAGTAAGTCATCTACGTGCAGGTCATCATCGCTTTGTATCTCTCGTGAGGCTACCTACTCTTTGAAGTGATCTGGATACAATCACCTATATAGCACATTAATGATGACTGGCCTAGTTCTAGTTTCTCCGTACAAGTTGGCACGAAATTGTAAACTGCCCTCTTTCCTATAGACGCTAAATATCCTAATAACGTCGTATTAGTAGATTTCTGTTCGCTGTCTTTCTACCACACGGAAATTAATCCAGACGCCCTGTGATCACGTCTTTTTATATACATAATAAGTTCTTGTGCGATAATTTACTTAGCGCAGCTGTAATAAAAATTTAATGATAAATGTACTCGTCTACTTTTAGCATACAATGAGTCACTGAATTTGTCTGCTCACTGTTACGGATTCACAAGTATTATCGTCCTTAATGTACTTTGAAAACACTTACAAGGACGCCTGAATTAGCTGTACAGATATATCCGGATCAAATGGAAGTGCCTCGTGTGAATCAGAAAGACATTTTAAAATTGGATCTACTACATAACTCATAGTAATATTTAAAGTAAATGTAATAGTTGAAGTAAGCTTACAACTAAAAATACGGTCAATGACGGCTTTCTATTGGAACCCATGTGTTTCTTTGCAACAATGATTGAATCTTCTAAAACTCTACGAAACATTTCTTCGTCTAAAAGTGTTTTTCTCTCACTTTGTAGACGGCCGTTTGCTGTCTCGTCACGAGGCCGCACATAAATCGGCCTGTTAATAGAATAAGTGTCGTATCATGGACAGTTTCCGCAAGATGTCACCGCCACTGACGCAATCAGAGCGGTCTGCCGCCCGTCGCGACGTTAAATCCAAAACATATTATAGTCTCCGATCAAAGAGCTTTCCTTTATATTGAGAAATAGATTTACTGTATTTATTTCTAAAATGTGTTATATTGTAACCTTTTTTCTGGCGTGTTCCATTGAATCTTTTCTTCCGTTTCTGATCGTGTTCTAATAGATTATCTTCAATGATTAATGTGTAAGGTTTATCAGTATATTTTTTAAGTTGTGAATATTATAGCTATAGATTTTCGCAACAACACACTGTCAATTGCATTTCCACTGTTGTCTGTTTTTCGATTCAACTACATTCAAATGGAAATAAGATAGTTGTTCGGTTTTCGGTTTTCATATGCATATTTGCAAATAATTTATTTAGTTATATTTTATCAATTCACGCATTTTAATGGTATAATATACTAATAACTTTAGCCTGGACAAATTGAAAAGGTCCCAATTCAAATTTTGTGGTTTATAAAATGTTACATTCGTAAAATGTGTTAGTCATCTTCGTCCATAAGCAGGCGGGAGTGGGTCTGTCAACGATCCAGCTACCTCTAGTGCTCATTAATTTATACATGTAATTAGCGGCACATCAGCGTTACTAAAATATAAATTATATTTATACACCTACGTGGGAGCCTTAACTGTAGCAACTTTTAAGTATTTGTTTGCTTTCTTATCGTTTACAATTATTTCTACTGTTGAGGTCTCAGTTTTAAATGTAATTCATTTAGTGTATGTCTGTTGGTTCAATTTTATTGATATGTTGATAAATTTTAGTAATAATTAAATAAATTTATAGCGTATAAAAAAATTTTAGCCTTACGAAGCTTTCATGAGAAAACTCTACCAATTGCTATTCCTGAAGTTAGCTTTTGCATAGTAAGGGTCGCAGTATGTCCATAAGAATCGTGAGTTTACAAATCATCCGTTTTACAAAGTATATAACGATATTCAAGTACTTATTACAAAATTATATGCCAAGATTATCTAATAAGGAATAAAATATAATGATTTAAAAAAAATATACATATATATATTAAATGTTTTTGTTGACTGTATAAAAACGTCTATAGATGATTAAAACTACCATGGAAATAAAAAATCTTCTAAGCTATAAAAAATCATTATTAAATAAAAAAAAAGAGTTTTTGCGAGTCGGACCCGCGTACCAAGGACTTCGTACAAACTTGTGGATATACAATCACAAAAAAAAAAAGTTTCCTCAACATCTGGTGCCTAAATCGGTATATATGGGAAAACCCGAGGTACGTATCAGCATTCAAACCTATGAACATTCGCGTTGAACCTTTTTTTTTAGTTGTCGCGTGTTTATTGATTGGGAAAGGTCTTCACAACTAAACCGGGCGAGCATTGAACCTATGTACAACCACGATATATCAACTTTATATTTGTCAAATTGACCCTGAAGCATCATCAAGTCTACTCGAAATAGTATACGTCATTCTGAAAGTATTCCTTCTGAATATAAATTTAATGCAACAGATTTTACTAATTCAAACTGATTTACGGATAAAGTAACATTCTATTAAAATAGCAATTGTTCCAAAACCAAACTGTGTGACATAAATACAACTTAGCTCACATTATGGAGTAGTATATGTCATTCCCATACATTTTGATACTTTAATCTTAAACTTTAGTGAAAATTGTATGATACATTGATGCACGTGTGCGGGAAATCATACACAAATAACTATCCCGCTAGAAAAAATAATAAACACAACGTTTATGTATAATTTTGTTTCCACTTCCGCTTTAAAACATTTACGTTTAGCATTATTCTGGTCTCACTCTAGGACCACGAGAAATATCGTGTAATGAGCTATTAAAACGACGAATTTGGCACGTCAAGACTGTAGCTATATTATATTTTTAAGGGCACGTGCGCGTCTTTCGGCAACATCCTGTTAATAGAATTATAATTTATGAGCTTAGATACTAATTTCTTGTTCTTTAAATATTAGTTCAAATTTTGCCTGTCGCCTCTGACATCTTCAAGATTTCGGTCTTTATTTTAATCTATACTAATATTATAAAGCTGAAGAGTTTGTTTGTTTGTTTGAACGCGGTAATCTCAGGAACTACTGGTTCGAATTGAAAAAATTCTTTTTGTGTTGAATAGACTATTTATCGAGGAAGGCTTTAGGCTATATACATCACGATGCAACTATTAGGAGCGAAGAAATAATGGAAAATGTGAAAAAAACGGGGAAAATTATTCATCCTTGAAGGCTTCCATTGCGTGCGCTGCGAAAACGGTTCAAGATACCAAAAATATATGTATGAAATAATTATTCCTCTTGAAATGATCTAAAAAAACGTCCGGAACAGTATATGTCTATCTTTTAAGATTAAGTCACTAGAACCGTTTTTATGGTAAACAAATTTGGTCGAAATTAAAGCATTATTTGTTAAGAGTTGTATCAACGTAATAATATTAATCTTTATCCAAATAAATGTGTTGTTGATTAAGAGTATTTAATTGTGAACAAAATTGTCTTTGAAATCACTTAAGTTCAATGAACATCTTAGAAGATATTACAATAACTTATATAGCAAAACAACGTTTGCCGGATCAGCTAGTTACTAATATATGAAAATACAATACTTACTGCCCTATCAACATATTTTTGTATAATTTCGTTTTCTTTAACATTTTTTTGCTTGAGTAGACCTACTCCAAAAAATATTGTAAATAATCTAACAGCCTAACATTGCCATAATTGATATATTAAGTCGCAAGTTTCCTTTGTATCTCAGTGTTTCCCAGCCGTATGCACCAATATTTTTTCCAACGTGTGTCCAAAATTTGATTCTCTGAGGCGTAAACCGTAATACACAAAAAACAAATAATATGAAATATTATTACGTATTCTGTGTTTTTACATTTAATTATAATTGGATTGGAGATTTTATATTCGAGAATATTCAAAATTTTATATTCGTTTAGAATTAGATGCTCTTATCATCTACATATGCATCGATGAAGGAAGTTTCGAAGTGCAAAGTGCATTATATTTAAACAATATATGTACCTAAATTGATATTGTACTTCATAAATAGGTACATTAATGGGATTGCCAACAGACGCAAGATCGTAAATCAACATATTTGTTGACGTTATTGTTGTCCATTTGATGTTTACACGCGGCGCATCTAACAACATACGTATCCGTGAAAATCAGTACGAAACGATTTTGGCGCGTGCTTACATACAACTCATCCCAACCCATACCGACATTGTAATTTGTGTCTAAATACTAAAATGTAATTAGTTTATAATGGCAGGATTTCGTCGGAACTAAAAATTTGAGCGTTGCTCACTACACCTTGGCCCTGTCACAATGTACAACGTAATTGTACTATGTAAAAAGGCTTATGATGTAATATCGCAGCTTGCCAATGTATCCCTGTCAACAGTCTTACTACCAAATACAATGACCGATCACCTATGTCTATCGCATTATATTCTGATTACTGAGATACTAAACCCATTTTTTTTTATATTGTCTCGACACTGTGACAGCACTATATCTGATGTTAAGTATGCTGCAGTCCAAAAATGACAACGACTATTGACAGTTAAGAAAAACCCATCAGGTGTCGCAGCTATCATGCCGGCCTGCACAAATATCTCTTTAAGCTACGGTTAAAGGATCCCATATTATAGTATAATGAGAACTGATAATACTGAGACTCAAGCTTCTTCCGGATTAAGCTAACGCGAGCAGAGGTCTTAGGCTGAGATTTATAGAAGACAAAATTGGTGACTTACTAAATCCTTTGACATTCATTGAGTAATATAAATTGTAATGTTTTAGTAAAGTCTAAGCAAACTTAAAGTTGCGTCTATAAATCTCAGACTTATTTTAAGGAGAGCCTAGGAGATTCTAAGGGTTCTAAGACACTGCGGACATATTATGGCACATCCGTCGTAATTGAAGGATGTGCCCCAAAGGGGCAAGCTTTAAATCGGCTGTAATATTCGGTAAGCTCGATTCTTCGTCGTAGCTCAATATTAGCTGCTACCGTTTCGTGTATAAGACAAAGTAACATTCGAAAATTGATAAAGCCGGTAGGAAGTTCAAAATGTAAGGGATTGAGGTAAATCTCGTGATATTTCAATAGTCTATGCCAATTCCAAACATTTTTAAACTCTCAACTAGTCTTATCGCTGATAAAATGTTACTTGTTATGAACTTTCTTACCACATCTAACTGCACCAAAAAGCAATGGGGACTTTGATTCTCTAATTTTAAAGAGTTGAAGACAGTGCTTCCGAACGAAAGCGTTTTTGGTAGTGTTGCCCAGTTGGGCTACGTGGTACACCTATTGCAGTATGGTCACTTCCGGCTCTGTATGGCACCGGGTGCAAGGAGCAACACTGGTGCGGCGCGTGGGTGCGGGTCGTCGACCGAATGCACAGTGAACGGTGTGCGAGCGCCCTGCCAGCGCAAACGGCAGAAAACCTCACGAAGGGCGGCAGCACAGAGTGTCCGCATTTAGCTCTGGCTGACGACGCTGAGTCACCGCACCGCGAATAGAGGCATTTTGTTGTTGCACCGCCCGCTCCTGGCTCTCCCGCCGATTATTTCGAGCGGACGGCGGCGTGCACAGTAGTGCTCGGCGCACTGTCTCTGTGAGTGGACGCGCCATGACCCCGCTACCCGCGCGCCCGCGCCGCGTAGACGCGCGCGACGCCTCCGCCGGCATCGTCACCGCCATCAGGGACACGGTCAGCTGTAGTTGGATATTTTACAGTGAGTGTCGATACTGGCGCACGAATGCGACGCGCGCCCACATCCCGCACATCCCCAGCGTGTGAGCCTACGCGGAAAACCTCTGCCGCCCTTGGCTCTTGCGTCAACATTTTGGCCGCCCTTCACGTGTGCGCTTCCTCTTACGTTGTGGTTTGCGTTTTGACGCCAACCTGATATATGTCACACGAAATAACAACGCTTTTAAAGAAAATTCCACTATCATGTTCCGAAGCGATGATAAAGCAAAAGTGTAACGTAAATATTCCGACCCGATTATAGAAAATGTTTACTGATGAAATTCTTCCTGCAAATGAACATTTTCTAGTACTATATATAATGTGTACAAACAGTTTTAGAAATGGCGTCTTGCGGTTGTACTTGGGTTAATAATTACATAGGTACTAAATTTTCCATCGTCCCTTGCGCAGATTACGGCTGTCATCTATTCGTGAGAAAAAGTATTGTGTGTTGAAATCTGGATGAAGCGTCTGACATCAGCAATTTTGGAGTAAATTTAACTCTTGACGTGTTTAATTAACCCGGCCGTGGGGGGCTGTGACCAATTTCTCTGCACGTATATTGTTGTAGTGTTGCCTGTTTAGCCATTATTTTGAGTGACTATAGCTGTCATTTTCAAACAGTTGTAACGCAAGCATTTTATTTGTAATGTGTTTAAAAGAATGTGCTATTTTCGTTATATGTGACCGTCATTTTGTTTATTATATATTCTAATAATCACGCTATAAATTACTCTTATAAAGGCCATACTTTGATATTGTTATCATTAACTATTTGACAATCCCTTGAGGTATTTACTATAAAATCGAATTATACTTACCTTACTTACTTACTTATTTTATCTTCTCTTAGTGTTATTACGCTTTTCCTCATAACTGATGATGATATTTTTTTATTAATATCTACACGAAACAGGCCACTCTAATGTATGTTGTGGATGCCTTAATATAGGCACTATGCAATTCTAATTGTAATTATCTATATACATATAATGGAATAGGGTTTTGGGCTACTGGCAACACTTGGTTTAATGAAAACATAATTATTAAGCTAATAAATTAAAGTATCAACTTCTTTCGCTTCAGACTCAACATGTACATAATGATACCAATGATAGAATGTTGTAAATAAATATAGAAATACACAAATACATTACTGGTGCGGTATGTGGTGTGGTTCGTCCCTGATAAAAATGCATTAAGTGAAATTGCCATATAAACTAAGAAGCTGACCTAACAACAAAGTACAGTAAAAATCTGTTATGACGACATCGAAAAGACTACTCATATATAGACGTAAAAACCGATAGTCTTAACAACCGGTGATGTTTTCGAGATACGATCGGTCATATAGCATTCAGGTGGAACCTTTGATCTGGGTCAATATAACCGGTATATTGTTCTAAACGATGTCGCCATAAACGGTTTGGACTGTATCTTTATATAATAATCTTTCTATTATTACTTTTTATACGTTAGGAATTATAATAAATTGCATTTTTACAAATAAAAAGTTGATCGAATTATTTTTCTGCAATTTGCGTTTTTACAAGTTTTTCGTAGCAACTAGTTCGTACTGTTTTGGTATTGCGTATCGAACATATAAATTGCAATTGTGATATTCACTGAATTTCTTACGATTTCTAGACTGGAATATATTACTGGAATTAATACCTCTTGTATTACAACGATAACACCGTTCATTCTGTATGTTCTCGTTGATTTTCATAAATTAGAAGGTTTGGATGCCTATGAGCTAAAACAATCACGAGACGAAATGCACAAAATAAACCTATGAACACGCATCCGCATAAAAAGGGGATTGGTGTACTGTAGCATTAGTATTAGAGTGGTTTTATTATCGTTTGCAGGTAACAGCAGCACGTCTAGAGCGGGCGAGGGCGGAGCCGCGCCCCCGCCAGAGCCCGACCCGGCGCTGGACTCGATGCACATGATGCTGGACCCTCACCTAAGACCTATCTCGCCAGACCTCAACAGCGAGGAGTCCAAGAGGATATTCGAGGAACATAAGCAGCTCGCGCAGGAGTACCTTAAGGTGAGAAATGTGCTGCTTTAGAAGATACTAATTCTGTAGTCAGCGGTCATCGTTGCTTACTCAATTTTAATAGTTAGGTTAGGTTAGGTTCCAAACGATACCACGAAGTACTTTAAATTTAGGAGATAAAGAAATCAGTACTGAAGTCTAACTTGCGAAATCTATTGACCAAGATAAAAAAAGTTATGTTGTGTAACATGTATCGTGCGGACTTCCCAGATACAGGTAGTTCTAATTTGGGTGTCAGCTGACTATACCGTTGCCGCCGTGTTATTATAATTTCGAAGAGTTATCTTATGAAGTTTCAGTAGATTTATGTTGTTTTAATATAATTTAATATAATTGAGGTAAATCAAAAATAAAGCTAATAAAAGAATTCTTGAGGATGTCTCGTTTACAATAGTGCTATCTATCTATTTATCAAATTTTGAAGTAATGTACAGCCAAAAAATATATAGATAATCATTTATATAACTTAAAAGTACCGTGTGCAATACACATGCTGGTGAAGCGTTTGGGGGCAACATACTACTAAGTATGATATTGAGGCTTAAGTATTGCAAATATTTCGTATTGTATGTATTATCACACAGGGTAAATACACATATTTCGACGCCCTTGAAGCCCCTACGCCATCCCTTTTGGTTGACTACCTAGTAGGAAACACAGCCGGGATGTTGTAATGTACAATTGATTTAAACCTCCGTTTTCACCTAGCCTATGAACAACAAAGTAGGATTTTAAAAAATCTGTAATTATGAAAGACGTTAATTATAATATACTTTTTAAATTGCAATCAGTGTAACTGTCATAAATTGCGGAATATTAAAAATCAGTACAAATACAATAAAAGCAGTTTTGTCGATGATCAAACTTATTTTGTTGATTCTGTAACAATACCAACCGACGGCAATAACTGATGAGTCGAAAATTGGGCCTAATGATGCTTATTAGAAGCCCATTTGTCAACGTTGAGTCGATGATGCTGGGTGTCCTATAGGGAACTTTTATCACGTGACATTGATAGTAGATCTCACAATAATATTTGATCAGGTTCAGATTAAATTATCCCTTTTTACACAAATTATGTATATTATAACGATGCAGTGACCTTTTGCACTTAAAGTGTAATATGAAGATTTGTGTGTAGTCCATTATTCATACAACACACACCATACAACAGTGCAATTTACTAAACCAACATAATATTTTTTATGAATATTATTGCTTACAGTAGTATAATATTGTATTTCAGATTCAGACTGAATTAGCATATATAAGCAATCACAAATCAGAATTAGAAGAGAAAATGGATGATGACGAATTGAGGCAAAAGAGAGAAATTATACAATTAGAAAATGAAAAGGTAATATCATCAATTATCATATTTAAAACAGGCTAACCTTGATGTCTAATGATAATAATTATTGATGCAAAAACAGTTATCGCACTTACGGCTACATAATTTTGCTCCGGTTATATAAAGAGTTTAATTGATAAGAAACAAAATACAATGTTTTTATTGTTTATTAAATACAGACCCATTTCCATAATCTATTCTTGAAATTCAGAAAAGGATGTATTAATTTACCATTAAATAAATTGATCAAATAACAAGGTCTGATTTTTTCTTGTTACAGTAGAATTTGTTTAAATGTTCTATAAATTTCATACTAACAATAAAATATGTATTATTTCCAGGACTCGTTAATCAAACTATACTGCAGTCTCAAGAAGCAGTTGGCGCGAGTGGACAATGACAGCTGGTTACATCCAGAGGAGATGCCGCACGAGTGACGCCGCGGGCGACCGCTATTGCGCCCTTAGGGACCAGCCGTGACGTCATCATGCCGCACTAGCCCCGGGATGAGTAATATTTACTGCCGAAATTAATCTATCCTATCTCAAATTTGTTACTATTGCAACCATAACATGCCCTTATTTACATGGGCATATTTGAAAGAGAAACATGGAGATATAGCTATATTCGGATTTCAGATAGATTATTAAATTCGGTCGTTAAAAACATACTGTCGACCTTAGTATTTCCGATAGAGCGGTATTAATATTTCAGTATATCGAGTTTAAGCATAAATGTCAATCGCGAAAGATTTTCGTTTGCATATCTTTGGAATAATGTAAATAATAGAATACTTAATTGGTTACATACTTATTTGTCAGAATTAAAAATATCGATATACGGGGTGATTTTTGAGTAAACATACTTTAGCTCGTAATTGTCTTAATAACAAGTACAGGTACATTCAGATATTTTTTATAGGAATTGGAATTAAAGGGAATTACAACCGCATAGTAAGTGACCACTATTGTAAGAAAATAGAAACTTTATTTGCTTATCAATAAGAAATGTTTAAAAAAATCACCCTTTATGTGAGGTCTCCCGAGCAAGAGTGGCTCATTTCGTAATTGCGCAGTTTACTCCAGTAAATGCTTTAAACAAAATATCTCTCTCTCTCTCTCCCTCTGATTGATGTAGTATTACAATTTTCATAAACCTGACAGATTTTGGTGTTCACATTTATGCGTTACAATTTTTATGCGATATAAGCTAAAATAATTAATTTTATTTGACCCACCGTCATTTTGTCATCATTTGGGTCACTCTGAAGTTCTGGAGGCCTAAATATTAGCTCATCCCTAGCTCGCAGTGCAAGCGAGTGCGCCAGTGCGGCCAACACGATGAACGCTCAATGAGACTACCCGCAGTCTCGCACCATTCTGTATCATTGATCTCAACGCACCAAAAACGGGCCGTCATTTTATTTATCCTCTCTTACAAGTACCTATCATTTTAGTTATACTTGCATGTTTTGTCTTATGTAACAATATAGGCAATTGTATTACGTGTTTCGCCTTAGATTAGGATCGCATCTGCGAATATTTTTTCCCCACATTGATGATATTTCTATTGGACAATATAATTGTTGTATTAATTTTTATTTTTTTAACTCGTCTCTTGAGGTAAACAATGAAAGACAATTTATTTATATCCTTGGGGAAAATACTGTATAGGACCATTAGGGACGCTGTGAGGGCAGCGACCCCGGTGTGTCAGACTTCTACTGACTAAAAACCCCCGGGGTATGCCTTTTATTGCTCCACCCGGGCCTGAGAAACCAAATTCATCCAGACGCTCAGGGAACACGAAGCCTTGTTGAGGCTACCTCCCTGGGAGGGGTAGGAGTAAAGCCGACCCCTCCAATACATCTCCCATGCGGTGCGCGGGGGTGACAAAATGGTGCATCAACTGTCCTGATCTTAGTTGGAACACATAGTATTATTGTTTTTTTAACCGAATTATTGAATTTATCGTAAAATGTTCTAATTTTTACTAATAATTACCACCGCTCATGTCTATTTCATTTTGTGTTTGTTATAAGTATTTGATGCGAAGAGCACGTTTTAGTGCTTTCTCATGTAATGATGAATTATTATTTGTGTATCGTAAACATGATGCGTATAATGGCGTAGTGTTGTCAGTGTTTGTATAACTTCGTTTGATAAAGTTTACTATAGTGTGTGTATGTATGTATGTGTTTTGTACAAATTGTAAGATAGCCGTAGTTTTAAGATAAAGTATTTTAAATGTTAAGTTTAATAAATAATTTAATAAGTCGTTTTTGTTTCTTTACCTATAATTAAATGATATGCGTGACCCGAATGACGTATACATACATATATCAAGTTTTTTTTTATGAATTAGATATTTTAATATATACGCTACGCGCTACTGGTCACGTTGGGCATGACATATAAGCGTAAAGCACATAAAATTGCTAATCTCTGCTCACCCCAAAAGGGATATATGGCGTGTCGATATATTATTCTTATATGAAATTATTGCTAATAAACGAAATAATACAATTCAGTGAAATTCAGTCCAAATATTTTAATAAACTCACAATATAGATTTGTTTATTGGAATGGTGTTTACATAAACATAATAATTATGACCGATTTGGCACTTCTCTGATCATAAAACAATTAAATACATGAGATTCAAATCTTAAATTCAATAAATGCTTTCAAATAACACAAATGACGTATTGCAATTGGACGAACCTTTACATAACAAGTTATTTACAATAATTACATTATGTCTCGTCTACGTGAATACATTGGCTGAAGGTAGACGACAAGGCAAGTGTTTACATTTTCCAATCACTGTAAGAATTTACAAAATAGTATCGTTTTAAATATTTCTTAAATTATTAACTATTATCCAATATAAACCTCTATACGTACGATTTGTGATGTACTGTATAATTTTAAATAAATAAAAATGTAACGTTTCTAATTATATTATAAAATTACAATTTTATTAAATAGTGATATGATAGTTTGATAAATAAATTACAATAGCAACTCACTAACCAAATTATAAAGAAACAAAAATAGAAATGTACAAAAATAATTCGGGACCGAGAGGTCTTAAAAGCTGCACCTGTAGGCAGTTTTGATTGCGGATGTCTTTAAGAAATAAAAATTATCATACTTCGTTGTTGGGACCTACAACGTAAATAAAGTTACATTGTACAAAAGATGTAATCGTATAATCGATTACAAAGGAATGAAATCGAGTAAAATATACTTTTAAAATATGAAAACTCTAGGTATCAATTCCATCGAGACTATTCGTTAAAATACGACAAACCCTTTACATTATAATTGGCTATTATAACGCCAAGACAGATTTAAAAATTAAGGCAACAATTTATGAACATGCATTTATTGCCAAGTCCGCAACTTTAAAATAATGTCCTTCATTACCGTAGTAAGAAATTCGTAATATAGTTGAAAATATCGATTAGTAGTTTCTATTGCCGTTACAAAATTAGCAATGAAGCATGTTCGAACAGCTCCCTTAGCTATAATAATCTCACACATAAAATATATTATGCCTACCACAACTCACTCTTATGTAATTTCATCTATTTATAATAAAACGTGCCACATTTAAATACATTATATAAGAGTTTTGAAAACAGTTTTATAATTATTATAAAACATACTTATATAGGGCCAAAATAGAGTAGATTATAGTTATATTTTTTAACTTTAGTATGTGTTTAAAATATCTATATTAATCCGGTCTTGAGAAGGAGTACTTACGTATTTTGTTTTATATCCGAATACAGTGCACAGAAATCTATTTTATTTATTTTCATTGCTGAATGTTTCTATATAGTATATCGATAGTATATATATATATATATATATATATTCTGTATAGTTTATTCGATCGTTTTAGTTGTGGATATTTATTTGCAAGTTTTCCTACATTAAATATGAAGAATAGAGAAATTGAAAATGTATCTGATTCCTTTATATCGGATATGATACGGTTTCGGGTTAATTATTTAAATAGCCATTACACCCATAGTCAATAAACGCAGCACGTTGAGATATCTCAAGTTAAATACTCAGTTGCATGTACGCTTAGAATTAATGCTTTTCGAAACCCTAATCTAACTATACTATTCAAGAGAGTAAATAAAGTAGTGTCAAATATTAGCACCGTGAAAATGTTAACATGAAAATCTTACTAACTGCTATAATTAAATCCAGAAGTAATACCGCCATCGAAAGAATTCGTGTGATTTTAAAACAACACATCATACTTACGTCGATAGTTTCGTTGTCCGTAAAAGATAATTATGGACAATTTTATGTTATTTTAAAATTACAGGGCATAATTTTGAAATAATCAATCAGTATTTTTGAAGTCACGAGGAAAAACTAATTTTATCGAGCCACTGAAATTTATAATACACCGAGCAATAATTTACTAAAATAAAAATTACATCTTGAACGTAGTGGCTCTGATGACTACAGAATAATCTATAAACATTACATAATCACATTCACATATACAATCAGTTACATAGGAGCGCGGTTATTGTTATATGTAGAAAAAATATTGTAGCGATCTATTCATTTTTCTGCGATCTATTTATTTTTCTATCACATTGAGGACACCTCAGTCCTACATGTTTTATTGAAGGAATCAGCTGTTAGTCGAATTCAGTTGTTCTTCGAGTGGCTTTTCGAAATGTGTGCTGCATCGAGGAATTTTTTTATGTTCGCATTTAAAAGGACTCAAATTAATACAAGCGACTGCTGCGAAATACGTGAGAAAGTCGATGCAGTTCGTAAGCAAATCGGTGAGTCACTATTAAAAGATGGATAATATCGCTAATCAATGGAGTTCAAGTAAAATACCAAATAAGACAAAAAAAGATGCTTGCGGCGTTTTCGAAGAATCCAACGTATTGAAAACAAAAGGTGTCCACATATCATAAGGAACGATTTATAGGCACTTGCTTGCAATTAAAGTGAAATATCGGAGTACTTCGGAAAAACCAATGGTAAGTGACAATCGTGTGTCAAGAGCGAAGAAAAGCTGGGACCGCGATTGGAGCAACTTAATTGTTTCTGATGAATCTTCCTTTTGAGCATTTCCGAGCATTAAACACCTGGACAACCTCCACTAATAGACTGCTCCAACCAACTGTTAAAAATCCCGTCAAGGTGTTTGAGGGTGCTTCTCAAAAAAGGCAATCGAAACTTTGTACTTATTTACCGACAATTTTAATGACGAAGAAATGAAAAAAAAATCAACAAATAGCTTTGTTACTACCTGTTGTTTGACAAGCAATGGTTCATCATAAAAAATAGAGCTGCGTCCGCATTAAGAGGACAACGATCCAAAACATCGGAATCGAGCGTGTAGCGATTGAAAAGAGTAAAATGGGATTGTCACCTTAGAATAACTATCTTAGTCACCAGATGCAAATCCAATAGAAAATGTTTGCACTCTAATAAAAAAGCAGCTTCGCAAACGCAAGCCAAGTAATTTGGATCAACTTTCTCGTCAAATTCGGAAAATTTTGAGGTCTTTTCGTAAAGAGTATGCCGAAAAACTCATGAAAAGCATGCGCTGATGGTGTCAAGCCATAATTGATACTGGCGGAGATTGGACTTTCTACTAACGTATTTTCATTAAATATTGACAAGCAATTAAACAATAAATGTACGAATTTATTAAAAATCTATTGTTGTTATGATTTAACAGTGGCCACGCTCTTATGTATCAGACTGTAAGCGAGAACTACATTTTTAAACAAATATTTCGTTTTAATTAATATTTCATTAGATAAACATCTTTCCTATATATTCATACTAACAAAACACTAAGTAATATCGAATGCAATGCTAAGTTGAGCAACGTTTGTTAGGGAATACAACTTACTACATCATATTAATTTATGTATTGTCAACCATTCACAGGACTTTAGCATGTTCCCCCACTATCACGACACGACATTTTTCACATAAACTTTTATCGCTTACAGTTCCCAATATATTTTGTATATTCAAATCTGTCAAGTCGTGCTCGTGGTAGAACAGCGTTAATGTCACATTAAAATCTAATAGATAAAAAAATTATAGGAATATGGAATAAAATCTGATATCTAAAGACAGGGGAAGACTGGTTGGTCTGACGTCAATCCTGTAATAAAGATAAACATTAAGTAGAAGTAACACAATACGATATTCAAAAAATATTTTTTGTTTAAAAAAATAAAAATTTAATCATCGTCAAAAACTTTCAGCAAGTTTACGTTTATAATCTAAACTCGAGCAAATCTCATTCTCTTCTAGGTCCAAAATTACATTATTTATATTCTGAAGAAAACTTTTTGTTTTTAAGTGTATTAAAATAAGAAAAAAGGTCTTTTGATGTTTTCAGAAACCCCCTAATGTTGCGTGTTTATAGAATATGATATTCATTTTTAGAGTAATACTGCACTACTGGATACAGTATCTAAAGTATCTCTGCTCACTCCGAGATGGAAAAAGCATGATACATTGCCAATGATGAGTAGCCAAATATTAAACGGGTCAATCCGAAAGGCGTTACAGATTGCCTCGTATCTACATCTGTATTCGTTGAAGACGAACCATATATTCAAAAGATCAGGTTCACACGGGGCTCATTTTCCGCAACTCGACGTCTGAGTGCGTCTATTTTGCTTGAGAAATGATATTCCACCGTTTAAGAGGATTGGTTGACACGGGCAGGTATCGTTAGAAACAACGTGGAACCGGTGAAAATATTATTTGTGGAAGTCAAGGTGGATCCGTGAGCAGAGGAAATGTACCAGAAATCCCAGGCATGGGCGGAATTGTCCCTGATGAGGCTCTTTACACGATTAATGGGAAATCGCGTGTATGAGTATCTAGTTTCTCCTGTGGCTGGAGTCTGATGTAGATGAGTGCATTTATAATTACTTGATAAGTACCTTTATAGGCGTAGGTGGGGACTAGCTGTTCTGGTTCGCCTTCCGCCTCGCTTGCCACTTGAAGTCGACCTGCATGAGCCACTGCTGCGAGCGCGCGCGCGTGCAGGCCCGCAGCACCGGCTTCCACACGTCCGCCGACTCTGGCTTCTCGAGGCACATGCCGGTGTTCGTGTGCTTTATAGTGCGGCTCTGCGGACACGACACGATTCATAGTTTCTATTCGCAAATCACGATATAGCATTTACGGGTCTTACACACGTTTAATGATTTTTCACCCCACCTCGTCCTTATCAAGAATCATCACGCCTGTAGTCCCATCGAAATATGAGCAAATCAAAAATATATTCAAATGACTAATTTGTTTGAACTCAACCAAATTAGTTAGTTATTTTTAATTAGTAAGTTAGGGCCTTATAAATTTGGTTCAGTTGATCGGACGCTAAAGACCACCACACTCTTTTCAGGATACCAAGTCTACGTGTTGCCGCGGAGATGACAGTTCCTATATCGCAATAAAAGATTAAAATCAAATACAATTGGAATAGTGCTAAAAAACTCATCTCACTTGAATGGTACCCATCCCTAGGTCTAACCATAAAAAAATCAACTATTTTAACGGATATTCATTGAAACGGGGGTTCTTCTGTTTCGATTTGTTTTATTGACATACATAATCTAAGTAAACACTTAATAAATACATAGAGAACAATGGAAAAGGACGCACGTGACGCGAACGGCGGAAGGGCTATTCATCTTGCGCGACTATCTCTGGCGCAGGTCACCTAGAGGTGAGGGGGAAAGGTGTGCACCGTTATGCGCAAGCGATCAGGGGTATCCCCCATATTACAGGATGCGCGAGCGATCTAAGGGTATCCCCCACATTACAGGATGCGCGAGCGATCTAAGGGTATCCCCCACATTACAGGATTCGCGAGCGATCCAAGGGTATCCCCGACATTACAGAATGCGCGAGCGATCCAAGGGTATTCCCCGCGTTACAGGCAGCGCGAACGGGGACATCCCCGTCGTTACACTATTTTGCACCGCAACACTCGCTTTAGTACAACCGTCAAAACTACAGTAATTTTCCTAAGTATAATGATAATAGATATAAAGCCACGTTTACCTTCATATCATATGTCCATTCTTGATTCCCGCGCATGCCGTGACAGCGTATCAGCTTGATCGGGCCTCGCGGGTGCGCCGCATCCAAACAGTTATCATCCGACATTATTTGTTTCCGTTTTGTGTAAGCAAACACCTGAATAATCAACACCGAGAAGTCAGTATCATCATTTTTTTAACACTCATTGGCTTTTACGTTATGGCTAAATGAAAGTTAAAAAAGATATCAAAAATTGTTTGAAATTATGTAATACTTTGACTTGACTTGACTTTGACGATAAAATGATAAAAAATGGGGTAACACGAAGACATAGGTTTATGTAAATGAAAGCATCATATACTAAAGATATACAATAAGATTGTGAGTGGCAGTAAGAGGCGAGACCGATCGAAACTTACCTATACAGACCAAATAAACAGAGTTCTGATGGAGGGTAATATGAAAATTAATTAATGTTAAGGAAGTGAAATAGGTTTTCAAGAAAAAGAGAGAAGTAGTGTTCCATTCACTCTGCCTACCACAATAGGATTTCCGTATGATGATAGATACATAGATAAGGCTTTATTCTTGTCTTATAATTTTGCGATTGGGAACGCTTTGGCGGCAATATGACCCGTAAATCATAAATGAATGAGGAAACGAAGGTCTAGATATATCCTATATCGGCATCCGCGCTCTTCATGCCAGCCTCCCGAAATCCCTGCAAAATTAGTTACGTATGGTCTGATGAAATGCTATCATGTAATAAAGCTCACCTGGTTACCGCCCATGCCATGACAATATCCCATTCCTAGAGGCTGGCCGGCTTTGCCGCCGAGGGTATCGAGACAGTTCGATGTCTCAGCGTTTCTAATCTGAAAACCGATTTATCACGTAAAATATAAACATTGAATAAGAAATATAAATTATTTAAAACTAGATCTCTATCTATGTACTTATATTTATTTCAACGATACTAATAATTTTGACTAGTATCGATTTGTCGGTAAGTTTTAAGAAATTTATAATTATGTTAGATAAGATAAAAGTTTTTATTTGTAATTGTGAGAGTCAAAAGTATTTTTTTTTTAATATAAACTTTAAAATAGGAAATAATCAATAATTATATTAAAGCCAGACATGTCTACTGGTCCAGTAATTGTAGTGTTAATATCTTCACGTTATATCCCTTTCGGGGCGAACAGAGATACATTAACAACTGTATCCACATTGCGAGTATATATCATATAGACAGCGTGACAAGTAGCGCAACTAATAGCCATTCTCACAGCACTAGTACACGTGACATATCTATTAGATGCCGTACAGGTTTCCTCACAATGTTTGCCTTCACTGGTGAGCACGTGGGGCGTTAAATCCGTACTTAAACCCAGATGTCCGTGCCGGGATTCGAATCTACGACAATTAGCGTACCTGGATATGGAAATCAATCAATTATCCACAAGGCTACCACACCCACAAAAAAAAGTTAAACATTTGCATCTCTTTATTGTTCACAAGTATTTAAATCACAGGAATTATTTTAGCCTTAAAAATGTGATAATTTCTTTATCGATATCTTTGTCGCATTGTTATGAACAATGATTACCGAATCATGAATTGACATGATTTACTATTTCAAAATCGGTGCCGAGTTTTTATTTGCTTTTAGTGATTCAAGCAGTTGACGTCAATACCACCTTGTATTGACTGAAAACGAGTTCGATAAAGAAACGTGCTTGTCTAGCAAATATTGATTCATTCTTTTCTTCAATTAAACATATTATATTACGCCATAAATAACATCTATATTTTATAAATCTATTCATAATGTAGATGGAGTTTTTGCGTTATCTGTGGGATCACATTCGTTACGGATTCTATTGCTGTCGATTAATTAACCTTTAAAAAAATATGAGGCGCTAGGGCTTCGTGAGTGAAACGGGATCAAAACCATATTAGAATGATACAAAACCCGTCAAAGCGACTAACCACTGCCAGTCGCGTTTGGAAATCATATGTCAAGTTCATTTTTCTTTTTATTTTGTAACCTTATTTGGTATAGTGACGATGGTAAGCACGGTGTAGTCTAAAAAACGACTACAGCTATCAATAGTAAATAAAACAATATCCGTACACGCTTCGTTTAATACATTCCCGCCGGCATGTACCATTAATAGTACATTCAGTACTGTTCCATAGGTCGGCGTGTACCATTTATGGTACATACACAACTGTCCCATCGGGCGGCGTGTACCATTAATGGTACAATGAAAGAATCAATTTAATTTGAAT
Source organism: Automeris io (assembly GCA_036320925.1). NCBI lineage: Eukaryota > Metazoa > Arthropoda > Insecta > Lepidoptera > Saturniidae > Automeris > Automeris io. The sequence continues at coordinate 5,412,509 of JAUDJH010000014.1, forward strand.
TTTTTTCTAATAAAAAGAAAAAAGTTTGCAAATAAACGCAGGCATAGTCTGCAGAAGCACTTAATGAGAGATATGCGATTACGTGCAAACGGCGCCGCCCGATGAGACAAATTTGATTTTACAGAGCTGTCAGATGAGGAAGACAGCGAATTCAGCCGCCGTCGAGAACGTGTTACAGGACCCAACATCATAAGACGGTGGAAACATGCTCGCCGGAAAACCATTCCACAGCCCGCCGACACGGCAAAATTAAGAGTTAGAGAACTTCTTAGTCCTAGCCGGGATATGAGATACCGTATTTATTGCCGTAGATACCGTTTTTCAGGTTAGCAGTACAATAAGAACACTTGTCGTGTTACATTTGATCGTAGGCAACACTAAATCCCTTTCATTAGATAGGCTGTCACATTGTTTACCACCTTTAAATATAAGAAAATATAAAAATTACCTCTCCAAGGTAATAGTAATCCAGAGGCATCTGACTTTCTGGGTAAATGTTTTCGAGGTACCATCTGAAGCTCTTGCATTTGAGGCGGTCGCGAAGCGCTTTCCGCTCCGTGACATCACCAACGGGTACGTTCAAAGCTCCTGATCATCACAACAATCAAAACAGTGATCATTTCCGGTGAACAAACTCTCATCGGTGTTACATTGGAAAGTAATACCTATTTGGAATGCATTAACATACAATAAGAATTTAATTTAAAAAATCAGAAATCATGGTTAAATCAATTAAAGATAATTTCTTCTTACGTTATAAGAAATAATTATTAGCAATTGATTTTTTTTTTTACATTGTTAGCAATATCTTTATAGCGTCACCACAAATGGTGTGCAAGACATTATTTTTCAAATGGATTAGAAGAAATTTAAAGTTTCTTATAAGTTCTGAGATTAGTAATATAAGCACAACTTTACTCAATATGAGTGAAATTAGTGAATGACGATGCAATGTTAATGTGAAAGTTTATTTTACGTAATAATAAAATGGCATGCATTAATCAAATTCAAACTCGTAAAAAATATATTTGTAAATATATATATATAAAGTTAAAATACCAAGATTACAAATACAATGATATGATTAAAAAATTAGCGAATAAAAAGGAAAAATGACTTCACAAACTGGTCATTGGATGAGTCCGTTATCATTATATAAGTAATCTTGATTAACCATAACATTGAGTGTGCCCACTTTTAATATCGCTTGATCATAAATATTATCACAGATTAAAACAATATATTTATGTTTTTCAAAGAATTACATTTAAATATTTACACACTGTCGAAGTAAAAGAATGGTGTGCGAATTTATTACACGCTATTAACTTTACATAATGTGTATAATTATGTTTTAAAATAAAAATGTATACACAACTAACAATAGTATTATTCATAAATGTATTTAATGAGTGCCAGCTGATGAGTCACTCATATATTAATTAAATGACGATATATATTTTTAACAACTCATTTAAAATTAATTCGTTAAATTTGACTATTTAATAGGTATGTTAAATATTTTAAACATATTACATTTAACTAAATCAACCGTAGATTTTTTAATATTATAATATTAGATCCCAGGAATGTATGTAGTACTACGATGTAGTACCCTGATAATTTTGGTCAAATGTATTCACTTTGAACACGAGTAGGCGACGTTTATTATGTAAAAGTAAAGATTTATCACGCGATCAGCGTAGTTTGGGCTTTTTTTTTTTTTTTTTTTACTTGTGGAAAATCCTCATGGGACCGTCTCGGTCGCACGGGGGGTTGCACGAAACCGAGGTGTGTCGGACTTGTACCGACTAAAAACCCCAAGGTGACTTCTTCTGCGCATTGACGGGGACCGCGGGACCTGTAATCAATTCGCCGCAGCCCCGTCGCGCCGCGCCCGCTGGGCACAAACTCGGAGGAAGATATCTTCCCCGACACTGCTCATTGTATTTAGGCAGAGCACGTCACAATGCTCTGCCTACTTCTCGAGGGTCACTAACCAGTCGTTCAGGGCCCCCACCCTGAGCGGCCGCGACCCCAAAGGCATCAGCCAACCGGTCGTGGATCGACCGATCGGCTGGTACTGATGTGCCGGGGCGGTTGCCGGCACCCCGGTGTCTTCTTCGAGCGTAGTTTGGGCTATAAGTACAATCTTTGGCATCAAACACTATGCCTTTTATTTCAATGTAAAAAATAAAATAAACACGCCATACAAATAAATTTGTTGTGTGAATCGAACCCACAACCTGTAGCGTAAAATTCGCACACTAAACCATCACGCCAACCGAATCGTTTTTATAAAAACAAACTTTTTTAAAATTCTTAATCTTTGCTCCTGTTGGAAGGGACACTGAGTGATAACATATTTATTTATTTCAAGATCGAGCGATATGAAAATCGAGCACAACGTATGACAGTCAACCTGGGTTAATATTGTAGTAGAAGTGCTTCCAGTCATCGAGCCAGACTTCAGCGAGGCGCGCGTTGTTGTGGTTGACGACGCGGCCCGTCCCGCCGGGGAACGAGTACGGCGTGGTCTTGCGGAACACATGTCCCACGTGCGAGCACGGCGCTATCTCGAGCGTGCCGCCGCACATCCACACCTGGCCCGTACCCATTGCCCGGTTATCATGAGCGTGACGCCGCGCCCCGGTACACAGTGAACCCATCATTTGCACATAAACACACTCCCGAATGGAACTCTCGTCATATACATAATTTATCCAAATCAGTGAGCCGCTGCTGTAGATGGTATTAGACAATTTATGGAAAAATGTTTTAATACATTCGATATACGATTTCAATACAAATCCATTACATTAAAAAATGTCCTATATATGTAAATGTTCATTTTGATTTAACTAATGAGAAATTGTATTTGCGACTGTAATGATGTGAAAGTTATAAATGGTTAATCAATCAAATATAAAGGAATTTTAGTAATATTATTATTAATATATATTATATTATAAAAATTAATAAAACAATTGCACAAATATAAATTTAAATAGTAAATATTTCGTAGTCGATTGCAAATGATCGATTAGTGACGCTTGGGGCTGAATAACAAAGTCCATTCATTGTCGTAATAGAAATATTTTTGAAAACAAATGTATTTGCGAAATTAAAATATATTTTATTAGCATTTATTCATCAATGATGGACGTTGTTTTTAATATAATAATAAAACTGATTCTAGTTTTACGACTATATAAAATATAAGCTTGAGTTATGCAATATGATAAAATCAATATGAATATACATGAGTTTTTGTATTCAGTATCACATTAAATAAACATAAATGACACAGACATAATACATATAGTTATTTAGAACGATAACAAGTGCCCAAAATACAGGAAACGTCGGCGAAGTATACAAAATTAAACCCGACTGTAAATATGAACTACACGCACTGAAAAATATTAAATAGTACATATAATTATCACGATACATAAATAGACACATTTTAATTCTATTAAGCCATGAGAGTTTGGCACGAGAGCTATGGCAATCGTTAAATTTAGAACAAAACATCATAACCACCGAATTATCGATTTAAGACCAATTATAGTGCATTTCGATACATCGACAATAATTAAATCGAATGCCATGATTCTTAAGCCAATAAGGATTGCTGTGGTTAATTCTTTTGAATATCAAATTGTTCATTGCTTCTGCATTGACGAGAAGCGAAAAAAAAAACAAAAACGGTATAATAAAAAGGTGTGAGAATGTTTAGAAAATTACAACGTGCAATGTTAAAATAAGTACGAACAACGTTAAATGGGGAAAGTAGATTTTACTGATAAATCTATTTGCTACATAGTTGAATGGAAAATATTAGAAACTGAGCCTGTTGAAATAAGGATAAAGTGAGAATAGAATACCAAAATGAAAATTAAATTAATGTTAAGAAAAAAGCGAGCGAAATTAAAGGCAAAACGTGCAATAATTAAATGCAGCTGCAATGGCGGTTAACGTACATCAATACGAAGCTAATTCATATGTTAATGATTTTTCACAAACAACATTTAAAACGCTCTGTTAGTGTGATAATTCCCAAGCCACAACAAAACTTTAATGTGCCACAACTGTTAACGTTTCGAAATTATGTTTATTTAAAATACTTTAATAGATCTATTAACCGGTTGGAAAATAACTATAAAAACACTAACCACTAATTGCAAAATCGTTAATTTTATTCATCAATAAACTATTGACAGGGTACTAAATAGTTCGTGTAAGGGGTACACAATGCTCAGGCCTAATTTGTATGAAAAAACGTCGATTTACGGAAGCAACTATTTTTTTTAACTCGTTAATTTTATATTTATATCTAAGAGCCTTTATAACTTCACCAGACGAGAAAAATAGACAATTCCCCACCTGATAATTATTATGGAAGATAACATTAAATAAGTAGAGAATGGACACATCGTCAATTTTTTTTTAATATACAAAGTAACTACATTGCATCTGATGGAAAGTAACGTGTAGGCTAAGAACGAACGAGAATAATTAGCATTATTATTATTATATTGTTTTTTTTATTTGACAATGTAATATTTTCCTGATATTACAACTTTTTATATCATAATTAATCATTTAATTAATTAGATCCTAAAAATAAGTCTAGCGATGTGATCTCGCTGTTTATTAACAAAGAAGACCTCAGTTTTTGACAAGAAACAAAACAGAGTAAAATTAACATCGGCGAGTCAAAACGCGAACAGTGGTGGCACGTAGACAGTCCATGTGCGAACCTGGGTTCATGGCGTAATAGAAATCCCCCCACTCGTCCATCCAGACCTCGGCGACGCGGGCGGCGTTGTGCAGCACCACGTTCTGCACGCCGCCGGGGAACGAGTACGGGGACTTGTCCCGGAACACGTGTCCCACGTGCGAACACGGCACTATCTCGAGCACGCCGCCGCACTGCCACACCTTACCCCATCCAACCCCGTATTATCAATACTTTGAAGTCATTTCTTTGGAGACGGTAAGAGAATCCGGATACGTTGCAACTTGGATCACACATCCGATTGATGTAATTGATTGAGGCTACCTGAGCCCACTGGCCCAAGTGAAAATATTATACTTAAACGGAAAATGTTCTTATAAAATATCTTAGACTGAGATTTACAGACGCTATTTTGGATTTGCTTAGGTTTTGCTCAGAAAATTGTTGTACATAAAATTTCGTAGTAAAAAAATTACATGTCCCATAAGTAACATTAAATTGAATAGTCACTAGCGAGCTGTAACCATAACCAATGTATGTTATTCTTACCATAAACCTTAGAAGAGATATGATTTACGCGCTGTGCTCGCTCTAAGTGAACGAAGACTTTTGTTGAAGGTTGAAAGCGAAAATAATTTCACGCGTACACACTAGAACTCGTTATATTTATGTGGTTAAAATTATAGCTCGCTAATGAATGCCAGGTTTTATACTGATTATGGTCACATATTGTCTCATTTACAAATAACTTTTGTAAATCCTAACTTAGCCGATAGAAAGTCAGCATAAGTTCTATGTTTCACTTTTACCCTCATGTATTGTTAAAAACAGGTTTACGCCTGACCTCAATTTTGTCTGAATAAAAATGAAGATAAAGCGTGACTGCCTAATAAATATATAATATAAATACAAAACATTCCAAAATAATACAAATAGAATCTATATTAAATACTTTGCTTTTTTCATGTATTTAATATCATTTACCCGTCGGAAACCGGCTCAGTTTATGAGGTTTCTAGTTTTTTAATTATTTTTGCAATATCTAACCCGCACTTGATAATAAGTCAAACGCAATCGAAGAATCCACTGTAAAAACACTAGGTACTGAATAATTAATTTTACTATTTATATAATTCTCATCTTGACTTATTCAGTATGCTGTTGTATAGCGTTTATAAATCCGAACTTTTGATTTAACAGTAAAAATCACTGTTTAAATATGGTAAATAGGTAGTTATTTTATGGTACACCCACACCTATGTTCCGTTTAAAACAATTAACCACAATAACGTTCTGTGGGACATTGATTTATTCATTTACGTTGCAAGTAGTAATTACTTCACGCTATTTAATATGTATAGCGCAATAATAATAATATGCAAAACGAATCTAATTGGAGAAAAATTTAAAATTATACAAGAAATTTAATGTTATATATTAATAGTTTTGTAAATTATTTTCTGTCTAACGATTTGTCTTTTGACGTACCGATTTTTTTTTATTCTTCTTCATATTCGGTTAGACAAAAGCAACGTTTCTGATGTTGCGATGGGATAAAGCCGTTATTAACCACTTCCCATCAGATCCATCTTTTGTTGTCAAAAGGTGTCAAAAATGCTGACAGCACAAGACATGCCGTGACATATACAATGTTTATATATACACAAAAAACAAACTTTATATTATACTATTCTTGAAATAACTATTTCAATTCATAATTTTTCCGAAACAAAATTACTCATTCTTTTAAACGAGTCCATTGACCTTTGATGTGTTTTTTAACCTCTTAAATTAAAATTCATAGTTCCTAGTATGTTAAAATGAAAATTAGGTTAAAATTATTCTTGGGTTTACCCTGAAACTCATCTCGAGGTTTTCACCGCCCCAAATGTCCATGCCTTCGTCGTATGAACCTATTTTGTAAAAGTATTCTTTATCGATGGCGAATAAGCCACCGGCCATTGTTGGCGTCCGCAACGGAGCGGTGCGATCGCCGCCTCTGCGAGTCATTTCACGTTCGGGCACGCGATACCTGAATTTGTAAAAATAATAGCAATAAACATTGGGAATAGCTAAGTTAGAAAAAAAAAACATTATGTTTTAGTGAATAACAGAATAATAGCAATAATAATAAAGCATTTAAATATATTAGGGAAATACTTTAATTATAAAAAAAACTGGCGGGTAAACGAATTAGAAAATAATAGAATAAAAAATTAGAAGGGCATTGAGGGGGCGTGACTGAATTAGAAAAAATGATACTGAATATTCAAAAGCATTTGAGGAATACATGAATTGGAAAAAAAAATGTATTAAATGGGGGAGGACATTGAAAAAGTACAGAATTAAAAAAAACTTAAACATTGAGTGATATTGGATAATGATACTATTCGTGTACGTAGGTTCGATTCTCGATACAGACGACTCCGGAGTGGTACTAAACTTGCCCGGCTGGTTTGTGACAAGGGCCCAAGTAAAAAGGCTTGCTTTTGCTAGCCGTGTCCAGAGTCTATTTCATCATTCATCCATTTGCTTGAAGACTTAATTCGGGACATGCTTAATAAACTGGCATGACGACAGCGACTTTTTTAAACTGCTCTGTATTTACCATCAGGTGTTTTGCAGTCACTTTACCTCGTCATTATAAAATAAAGAAATACTTGCGTTGGTATTGGTTTCTAGGAACCATATACATCAAAACACTCTGTATAATGATTTCAATTTCCTTTATAATAATAAAAATATTTACAAAACTCAACATTAAGTATTCATAGCAATTAATTTAAATTTAACAAACACAATAACTTCATATTTCATTATGTATATAATCTCATCATTAAAACTTTACTATAATTGTGATTAATATTCAGCTGAAATAATAATACGAGTTTATGTTCTTTAATAATTATAAACGGTGTGTACATAACAGGTGTGTATTGTAATGGATTGAATTATTCAAATAATTTTTAAATAATTAAACGGCTACGTTTAGGAATCGCTCTATTATAATTATTAATTTATATATAATTTCTAAGTACATTTATGTATAATATAGTTAGAATTAATAGTAAACATTACAATAGCGTAATTTCATTTTAAAGATAGTAAGCACGTATCTAATCATATAATAAGCACATCTAACCGATCTCCTTTATAATCTACAAGCTGATCAGTAAACTTCGTACCACCTAAACATATAATTAACGTCGTGTTAACTTTTAGCTAAGCCTACTCCCTCTCTCTCGTTCCTCTTCTCTCGATCCCCTTCGCCCAATCCTCCCTCTCGCTCCCCCCCACACTGCCCTCTCCTCTCATATCAAAGAACCAAATATAAAAAAACCCATTAATGTATCTTGAACTTCTCCTTGTGTTCCGAGTAATCTCGTAAGGTTTAGCCAGCATTTGCGATTTAAGCGCACACAAATATGCTCGTTACATCACATTACTAATCATTGAAATTTTTCGGCTTTTTGTACTATAATATATATATTATAGATATAAACCTTCCTCGAGAATCACTCTATGTTATCTATTGCTGCAAACAGCGTTAAAATCCGTTGAATAGTTTAAAAGATCTAAGCGAACAGACAGCGGAAGCGATTTCATTTTATACTATATAAATATGTTGTATTCTAAAATCTCACACATACGTCTAGTAAACATGCTAGTAAAATAAATGATAAATAATGCATTCTAGCCGATTAGATAAAGAGGGCATCTATGTCCCGAGTATTTAACTGGTTTTGTACAACAAGCCACAAATTGCATAAATCACACATCATAATACAGTTTGTAATTTGTACTTGTAATATTAGATACACTTTTAAAACTTTATGTCAACACATACACGTATTTATACACCTGTAATTTAATATGCGTATATTAAATTACGCATAGAACATAAGATTGCTGGAATTTCCATATATTACATGTTTATCATCTATATTGTGCACCTAAAATAAACACGCGAATGGTGTGTGTAAGCTAGAAACTCATAAAATCAGAAGTGGGATACAAAATACCGCGAAAAAAGTATTTCCACAATGTTGAGACATTTGACTTCATTGAATTAAATTATATAAATATTTGACTACAATCCAGTGAAACTAAGTGTTAACGATAAAACAAGATAAATAATTATGTGCAGAACTATTTTCTATGGCACTTACCATCTGAAGTTAAGTTTCCAGTTAAAACCTCCCCACGTCATGTCCGAAGCCTGTATGTACTCGAATGTCGTGTCGGATATAACGTCGATGATTGGACATACAACAGTGGTGCGGTCTTCAACGATACGGGCCAGTAGTGGTTCTAACCAGCCCTCTGTGATTGAAAAAAAAACATTTACGTAATTATAAGAAACTCTATACACTTCTAAAATAAAAAAAATAAATAAACAAACGGATCGTTCCCATCGCAGTATGTATGACTCTGCTCAAAAAATAAGTTCGTCCTGGACAAAAAACGAAATATATAATAATAACTTGAGTATAGCCTAGGTGTTCACACGGCCAAGTCCAAATTGAGAAAATTGGTAACTTTTCATATATTTTGAAATTAATTAAATAATACAATTTGTAATGTTTGAGTAAAGTCTGAGCAAATGAACGTCCAAAATCTCAGTCTTGATAATTATATACCTTGCGGTGAAGAAAAACGCCACGAAAAAATTAATTGTCACGTAACAAATACCATTAGCATCGCTTGTAATCGAAATTCGATTAAAGTTTTACTTATAAAACTGTTGTTTTATAAGAAACATCCAAAATACGAAAAACCGTTTTTAGCTTCACGTATATTATACATTTGAGGAAAACCATAAACATTGGTTGGTTTTAATGTGCCTATTTGTAGGTTTCATTGATAAGCTTTTTTTTGGCAACCCGGGTGAATACCTTAACGGACTTTCAGGGGGCGGTGAGGACCGTCCCCCAGTGTGTCAGACTTCCACCGACTAAAACCCCCGGGGTGATCCTCCACGCGCATATTAGTGCTGGGCTGTGGGTATCACTGTAACGCGTATCCTCCGGCCCGGCACTGCGCTACGCCCCTTTACGGGTTTCGCCGAAAATGTGGGGGAGGTGGAATGTGCCCATCTCCCCGCTGCCTTGTGGAACGTGGGATCACGCACGTCACCACCGGAGTATTGCCTAGACGGTTGGCCCCTCAGCCGAACCGCCCGGCACTCCGCAGGAAAACCCTTGCAATAAGTTCGGTGCCGATGCATGGTCCTCCTCCCGCGTTTCATTGATAAGTTACTCTATAAACCAATATTGTTGTCTAATTACGATTTTTTTTTTTTTGTAAATTTATTATTTTATAATAAAATAAATATTTTTACGATAGAAATATTACTATGTAAGTACCTATTATATACAAATCATTATCATCATGTTGTTTATTTAGTACTAGCTGATCCGGCAAACGGTGTTTTGCTATATAAGTTATTGTAATATCTTCTAAGATGTTCATTGAAATTAAGTGATGTCAAAGACAATTTTGTTCAAAATTAAATGCTCTTAATCAACAACACATTTATTTGGATAAAGATTAGTATTATTACGTTGATACAACTCTTAACAAATAATGCATTAATTTTTTTTTTTTGATAGCCCGGGGGAAATCTCTAACGGACCTCAGGGGGCGGTGAGGCCCGCCCCCCGGTGTGTCGGACTTGCACCGACTAAAACCCCCTTCCTTCCTTCCCGTCTGACCGGGGCCAGAGGAACAGCGTCATCCTCTTCTCCGACCCTCGGCAACGTCTGGCCTTTTGTAAAGCCGCATCTATGCACTGCGAGGAGTGGTGTAGGGAGTCACGCCTCGCACACCTCAATATCTTGGAGCGGTGTGCGGAAACACGTCACACACCGCTCTCAACTTATCCAGGCGAGAGCGGTGTGTGTGTTAAAAGATAGACATATACTGTCCCGGACATTTTTTTAGACCATTTCAAGAGGAATAATTCTTTCATACATATATTTTTGGTATCTTGAACCGTTTTCGCAGCGCACGCAATGGAAGCCCTCAAGGATGAATAATTTTCCCCGTTTTTTTCACATTTTCCATCATTTCTTCGCTCCTAATAGTTACATCATGATGTTATATAGCCTATAGCCTTCCTCGATAAATGGTCTATTTAATACACAAATAATTTTTCAATTCGAAGCAGTAGTTCCTGAGATTAGCGCGTTCAAACAAACAAACAAACTCTTCAGCTTTATAATATTAGTATAGATTTCCATGTATATTGTAATTTTTGTATTAAAAAGAAATCTTTTTTTTATTATTTATAGGCGCACGCTTGACCTCAATCACACCTAGAGGAAGGTGAAGATAAACCCGATGATGAACCTCGCCCACCCAACAAATGCCTACTCACTCTTCTCTTAAAGACTCCCAGGTCATAAGATCGCGGAAATATGGTCGCTGGAAGCATATTCCACTTCTTAGCTGTTCGCATGATGAATATGGAATATAAATCTAATTATTTAATTAATTAAATTTTATTAATCCATTTAATTATTCCTAGATTTGTTCTGAAAGCGTTCTTTCATAGATATTACAATGCCGGAGTAAAGTATGTAATCGAAACGGCTAAATACATAATACAGCGACATTAGTCAATGCAAACAAAATGTTATTTATTAAAGTTGCCCTTCGTGAAAAACTTCGAATCATTGGCTTCTATTATTAGATTACTACATTTTACTAAATTTATATTATGCAACCTAGAGCGGCTGAGCAAATAGCAATCAAGATTAATTCAAATTTAAATACATAGGTATTATGCAGTTGATTTATTATCAATTTGTTCGTAATTATGATAAACTTATTGTATTCTTAGTGAACCTTTGTAGTATGAACTATCGTCCCGCTGAGACTATATTTTTCGAAAACACTGGGTCACAGGATATGCTTAACTATTTATTATATCAAGGGGGAAAGGCTATTTGGCATAAGCGAAATTTTTTGGTGATATAGTAATATATATTTTCAGAATCAGCGTTTTTTACCGATATCAAATATATACTATATCACCAAAAAATGTCGCTTAAATCAAATAGCTTTTCACCCCTCGATATTATTATTATGAAAAGAGGAGTCCTTTTAAGTTCTCACGGACTTTAGCATATCACAATGTAAAGCAATAGGTACTAACATGAGCCAGTAATAGATTATGATCTTATGAAGTTTTCTTCCACATAAACAAATTAAATTGAATGTCCTGTCAGAAAAACTATGTCACATTTATTGCAACACCTTTTATACGCAGATATACTCGCCATTGCGATAAGGAAAACCCAAGTTACTATATGACTATGTTTAGCAAACAAAAACCTACATAATAAAAATATTTTACGCAAGTTGATACACGCTATAAATACCATCTTGATACATAAATATATACACATTACTACAAGAATAAAATGAGATTCTTCAATTTTGTCATAGATCTATAAATCTTCTTTGAGATATTTTATGCACTGCCCTTGACATTATGATAATGTTTTGAAATGTCAGTTGGAATATACGTTGAATGTTGAGTTAACTGATCATAATATAAATAGCTTTAAACACGTGTGGTCACATATAAAAATCTATTGATTCTATTAAAGTGATACTTGCTTTACTCTTCCCCTTTTAACATGAGTTCGATATAAGGCGATATTTTTTTATTCTTGCTATATTGTCCCTCTTTACGATTTTTCGGTATTTTGCCCTTGACGCTTTACACTTATCACCTTTAAAGTAAAATCGTTACTTAACGAAATTAACAAACTTTATAGATAAAAAAATTAATAAAACCATACAGGTACGGGACCGATATATAGTCGGACAACGAAGTGGTTCTATAAGCGTTCCTTTTTCCCTTTGGAATTCCGGAACCATAAAAACATACTGATTTTTTATAATTATTCGTTCACTCGGTTGCCATTTAACTTTTATTTGTAGATTTGCTATATTTCAGAATTTGTTGATAAATTAGAGGATATTAACTAAAATTCAACAAGCATACCAGCTGAATACGATAAACCTTTTTTTTACTTGGGGAAATCCTCACTGGACCGTCCCGGCTACACGTGGGGGATGGTAACCGGGGTGTGCCGAACTTTTACTGACTAAAAACCCCAAGATGACCTCATCGGCATTAAGACGGGACTGTGAACCCTGTAAGCAATTGCTCCACAGTTTTTTTTTTTATAATAGACCTAGAGACAAAAAGATATAAAAACTTTGACGGCTTACCATACTGTGAATTATTAACGTAGGAAATTTAAATAAAACAGGAAATCAACTCGGTTTTAAAAGTTATTTGCAACGATACCTCACACAATAATAATATATCATCACGCTATATCCCTTACGGGGTGAGCAGAGATACATTGCCTTACATAAAAAAATATTTAAAAAATGCCGCCCATCTATATGTATGAGAGCCTCCTTTAAATTTAGAACATTTTGAATATCAATACCAGCTTTGCGTCAATGTTTTACATATTACGTCCTGATTTCAGATCATTATCTTATTTCGTTTGAAGTTGTTAGCCTCTGACAGACGAACAGGCAGACAAAGTGCCTTGACTAAGAAACCTCGCTTCGCTCTGTAAATAGATGGTCAATGAGGTAGAGAGATATCGAAATGGCAATCTTAAAAACCTTTAAAATTTTGTTTCAATCAAATCTCACGTGACGCTAATGTCAAAAATGCTATTATTTAGACGAATCAAACGTCAAAAGAGGCGAAAAATGGAAATGCGGATGAAAATAAATAAAAAATAAGAGAATTTCCTTTTTTTTGTTTTAATAAACATTTCACTACAGATATTACGAGAAAGAAGAGTTTAATACAGATCACAGATCAACTAAGAATTTATGTTGTCCAGCAAGTGCTGGAGTGATATGAATGCTGTTACGGTCTTAGATTAAGATTGGATGCGCCAAAAAGGTAACCTTAACTGTCATTAACCCCGATAGATGTTACAAATTTTTCATCTTAAAAGAATATGTTACAATCAGTATATTTTTATTTATATTTTGTAGAACGTGTTAAAATGATATTTCCGGCTAAATATAATAGACAAACACACATAGAATGATACTCGATACTTTTGAAGGCATGGTCTATTTATCCTACGCTCGTATGCATAAAATTTTAAGATAATTTACCTGTGCATTCACAATGAGCGTCGAGGAACGTGATGACGTCACCAAGCACGTGCCTAGCACCCAGGAGTCGCGCCCTGATGAGACCTGAGCGATTTTCCGTACGGAAGAGCCGGGTCGAGACCGGCAGTGTTTTTATGTACTCCTCTAGTTTAGTGCCGAGATGTTCTGTGTAAAAAATAATTTATTAAGATCAGTTGCCGTATCGCGCTCTATGAAATAAAATTACTAAGCAATTTTATTTCTATGATATGAAGAAGAGAAATGGTGTAATTTTTATAAATACTGTACTGATTGTGTGTAAAGAGGTCGTGAAATTAAGTTACATTATCTATGGCGTAAATAGGTGTTGACCGTCCTGTAAAAAATAATGGTTGATGAGAGGGAATAGTAAAAAAGAAAGATCGATTTAATTTGAAAATTAGAAACTTTGTAGATATGACGTCTTGGACTTCCATATAGAAATGTTGATTTAAATGAGTATGTTAATAAGGAGGAAAATTATGTAATTGTACACATAGTATTACAATATATGTAATATAAAAGTGATTAGTTGAAGTAAGGAAGAGCTCCACAACACAAGTTCACAACACGGCATTATAATAACTTAACGGGTCTTATGCGCGGAAAAATCCTCATTTTATGACACTTTGTCAAAATTAGACATTGATTGAACATTGTGAGTATTGTGTGTTTTTGTGAAAGCTTTACTGGCTTATGTATTTTGTATTTTTTTTGTTTATATATTGCTATGTTTCGCTGAAAATGTAAAAAAAATGCAGATAGACGAAGTAGCTCCGTGGTGCCTCAATCTACTCGTAACTACAGTCTGTGTAACCAGGTTGAAACTTCGAGTCATATTTAAAAATTAAGTTTCTTCGCATGTAAGACCCGTCAAAGGATTAATAATAAGTACAAAACGCGAAAATATAAAATATGTTGTGTTCTCAATTTGTCACCTTGATAGCTCATCTTGTTAGTCTTATATCATCATATGAAAGTATGATGGAAACAATACTGCTATAATATATTGTGACGCGGACGTTAGTGTAGAGTCAACACACACAAGCCATACTTATCATCAGGGTACATTTTATTGTACCATGTGCTGGTAAGTAAATTAAAATTTAAAAATATTATAGAAAAAAAGGGCTATGTGTGTCAGATTTACCATAAATACGATGCGAATATTTGTAGTAAAATAAACTTTAACAAACTTTATCTATTATATAAAAATAAGTCCGGTTTTCCTTCCTGACGCTATAACTCCAGAACGCATGAACCGATTTCCACGGTTTTGCATTCGTTGGAAAGGTCTCGGGCTCCGTCAGGTTTATAGCAAACAAAATTCAGGAAAAATTTCAACAGAAAAGCAGGAAAACGGGGAAAATCATTTTCACATACAGCGCCATCTCGGATGCATAGCATGTACTACGAACCAATATGGTTTTGCATGGTGGTGGAGCAGATCGCACCAGTGTTTTAAGTAGATGGCACCGATGCGTTATACATTGTTTGACAGCTACTCATTGTACTCTGTTCAGTTAATTTCATGTGACATTTATTATGCGCACGTTCTTTCAAACGCTAACTAAATACTAAAACGAAGCCATCTGGTGGCGAAACGAAGTTCGCCGGGTTTGCTAGTTTAATTATAGTTTTAATTATAAATATTTTTATAATACTTACGTTCACTTTGTATATATAAAATAATAATATAATTAAATAAAACTGATGACAAGTATATTCAAAACTTACCCTTTTCGCTTGCATCGTCGACTAGTATAATTTCCTTGAGCAACGCCCTTGGCGATCGATTGATAGTGCTCCATATCGTCCTGATCAATGTGGTCCACGCTTCATTATGAAAAACTATGACCACACTGGTTGTCGGCATCAGAGCTGGGTATTGTTTGTCTTTGCACCTGACAACAACAATATACACTATACGGCCAGTATAATAGATGAACTGAAGACAATTCGTTCAGTAAGATGGAATTTAACATTTTGAATATGTAGAAAAATCAAGTAGCGTTCAACACAAAAAAAAAAACTCAGTTTATCCAATTAACTAAAGTATTTTTGTATAATAAATTGATCGAGGACTACGGTTTTCGAATGAATGATAACACAGATCTGTTTTGTTGTTGGCCAAGTGAGGGTCACATTCGAAGTAATTTTTTGCATAGAATCCGAATCTTTAATCGTCAGAATTGCTCCATCACGTCAAGTTTTTAAGTATCTTAACCTTAAAGTGAGATAAAAGCGGTTTTTTTTATTATAGCACTAATGTAACATGGTGAATCATTTTTTTTTCAATGAGTTGAGCCAGTTTAAATTACAACGTTACGCTTCAAAATCCTTATTTTATATTTGAAAAATATTTTCTTTCCTCTGAGATATTGGTATTTGAAGTTTAGTAATACGTTATACTTCTTAAATGATCCTTAGTTGGTCAACAACAATCGCAACCCATTTTTTTGCAGATCTGTGCAATATATGGCACGCAAGTAGTCGTAGGTTCATATCCCGGCATGTGTTTTTGTGTTGAGTGAACGGCAATCAACTGCGCTATTATTATGAAAACAAACAGGGTTAATTCTATTAACGAGATCTAAACTTTGTCAATCAGGACGTCAGGATTATTAGTCCCTACAATGTTACGTGTTTTATTAAACATTGATAAAAAGAGATCGAGCTTGACCTATCTATATAGTAGTAAATATCCTACACTAGAAAGGACAAGTGAAATGATTTCAACTTTAAAATATAAGTGTAATCTAATTTCACTTAAATACATAGTTGTGTTTTATTATGACTTTAGTTGACGGTAATAAATTTGTTGTTATGAAATAAATGCTAGTTATAAACGCTGACATTGGCAAAATCACACTAGACGATTTCTGGTGGGTAGGCCATAAAGGAAAGAAAAAAATTAATGGTGTAATAATATTAATAATATCGTAATATCAAACAAAAAGCAGTTAACAATAGTGGCAATGCAAATGTTTACTTTGGTTATGCAAGTCGCAATCGCGCAGTTGGCTCCTTTAATGAATGGAAGCGAATTTAGACCGTGTTCTATTGATTTATGCAAATTGACTCTATTCATAGGTTTTGTTAGCAGACGGGGTCATTGCAATTTGTATGTGCTATCTCTTATCATATTTTAGAAACATACAATACCACTAACAAACTTGTTTCATTGTACAAATAAACTTGTTGGAACAGTTATAAAATTCAACGGCCGACTTTAATTAAGCGAACGCAACTACTAACAAAGCGATCACACGACGATTTCATTTGCGCTAAAATAACGAATTCCATTTCGAAATGATATTTCGGAAATTTTTAAGCTCTTAATATCTTGTCTCTATGATTTACAGGCAAATGCTTAACTTCAAGCACATGGACGGGAAGTGAGGATAAAGCTGATGATGAACCTAGTTTGCCCAAAAAAATCCTATTCACCCTTCTTTTACTACCAATAATGTTTTATAAAAAAAGTAAAAAACAATTACGATTGATATATTAACCTCTTAAGTGGCTATGACGGATATATACGTCATCAACATATGCATTACAAAACGCCTAAGACGAATATATTCGCATAGATTTAATTGTGTATACCACTATGAATAAACCGAATATGTTAGCTTGAGTATAATATACGTATAAATATATGTTTAGGAGTCCGCGTATCATTTGTTGCGTTTGAATAGGAAGAATAGGGGCAGGTAGTGGTCGCTTCGTTTGGCGAAATGAGCCACTTAAGAGGCTAAGCGATAAGTACAACGAACATAAGTTACATTTGATAATATTGTACATAAGAGCATATATATTCTTAAAATCACTACAATACAATAGTGAATCTTGCATAACAAACAAGAGAAGATCAAAATTCTTTCTAAACAATCATAGCATGCACAAAAATGTTAATTGAACAAAATATTGAAAACTGCAAAGGTTGTTATTAACGAGTTAGTATAAATTAGGTATACGCATTTGATTTGTTATACTTATAACTCGATTTCTGAACATTTTTACATAATAAAAAAACAATATGTCTGCAATGACCTGATGATAAGTATTATTACTGAGTGAAGTAAGATCGCTATGAGATACGTTTTTATCGTCATTCTTCATTGTCGTACTGGTCAATGAAAACGTTGTACATTACAGGAGAATGTGGCGAGCGAGACTCATGTTTTAGTGGTCACTGCCCTGTCTGGCAAAAAAACTTTATCATGGTTTTATTCACGATACAATCTACAACGTGTAAGACATTTCTCTACCTACTTTAGCCAGAGTTCTCTACCTAGCGCAAATCAACACTCGAAGAAGTCTGCGTAAATAGCTCAACGATAAAAACAATTCAAGAGGTATACAAAATATAATACAGATTAATTTAAAACCACTCTAACTATTAAGGCTAGCATTTTAATAGCGTGTACTATTTTTTTTTTTATAGTAATTCGGTAAAGTGACTACAATGCATACAATGTTAAACGAAGCACAGCGCAGTCTAAAAACCGGCCCCAACTGTTAAACAGGCGAGTACACGTCGACAGACGCCGTGATCATGCCGGCCTGCTCCGGCACCGGTGCTTAAGTATATTTCAAAGTTAGATCAAAATCGAACGACCCCGCATTGCAACATACTATATTTTAATTGAAACGATGATATAATAGGAAGAGGAACAAATAGCTAAAGTCGTGCAATTATTTCATATTCTGTGGATCCGTACTTACAAATCTATCAAACATTCTGTTTTTATTTATGTATGTGAACATACCAGTGCAACTGGTAAAAACTATTATCACTTTGACAGGCGGAGGTGGAGTGTAAAAGCGACGTGTTTAAACAAACCGTTGACACGATAACAGATATAATTGATAGCGTCATTTCCAGTAAAAAATATATAAATAAACATAATTAACGAAATATGCAATTACCCACAAATTATTATTTATATAACAGCTAAGCACTTAATCCCCATTATAACAGCGTTTTATACAGATATTTATCAACAAAAAATATTTCGTCATTTTTTGTCAATGTATATTTTAATATTAGCGAATTTATTGTTATTATAGAGATCTCACAACTTTCCTTTCTGCGTACACTGACGTATAATGATAATGTCCTAGCCGGATTCGGCCACGGCGACTGTTTCAGCGCCAATTATGAAAATCGAGGTCCAGTTTTCGGAAACAGTCAATTGCGTAGGAGATATTTAAGTGCATAACTGAACGCGCAGCCAGCAAAAGCACTCTCTCGTCCGAGCTCCTTCAGGCCCGATGGAAAGGAGAACCAGTACGATCGGGAGGGAGCGGGATGCAGGTTTGGTCGAGTTTTCCCTTCTCTAAGCACCTGGTTGAATTGCGGTGTTAAAGAGATACCTTAGTCGCATTTTACGACACCTCAGCAAGAAGAGGGGGGTACTATTCTATTCTGCCGGCAGCCACCACGGCACACACCTATAATAATATGCATTTGGAACGCCAAGTCTACTTGATTTGTATATCTTAGGCTGACGCTACTTTAACTTTGCTCAGACTTTACTCAAAAATAAGAGTTTTTTTTCCAAAAAAAAATCAATATATAATAGCAACTCGAGTATAACCTAAACATTCGCAGTAAAAGTTGACGAAATCAGTTACTTACCGTATACTTTGACGTTCATTAAATAATATAATTTATAATGTTAAAATAAAGGCTAAGCAAAGTGTAGACTTTGTCGCGTCTATAAATATCAATCGTAGTTCTTATAAAACTGGGATGTTAAAGGAAAAAAATAATGCAATGTTTGACCTTATCAATATTATAACTTGGTTTCTTTTGATTTTATTGCTCAAGTAAAAGACATTGTTAAAGCAGTTACACAAACAGTTAGAACATTATTATTACAAAGAAAATGTCATTATAATTAGTAATATTATTATGTTTGGTTTAATTAGAAGCAATAATTAATATGCTCATTTTTTAAACTGGCTCGAGAAAGCAACTACATCGCACGTGATGAAAAATACAGTTTAGTCCAAGAACGACAGTGACAACTATGGAACGATAATCCACTGAAAGACGTCGTCACCATGCTGGCCTTCATATATCGCGACAGCACTTCATTACATATATGATCAACTGAACATACACAAGCTGATCCCGAAACGCGACAGGTCGAAAGGCGAAACACTATAATTGTCTCTTCACGCTGCTGGAGATTCGGTCACTCGATTAGAATGTGTTCTTCACTAAAAATTGTCTGCCCTAAGTGTACTAAGAATCATCAAAACTGCGAGACCACGCACTTTAAGTGTAACAACTGCACGGGAAGGCACATGGCTATGGCAAAAATCTGCCCAGTGTATAAGAAAGAATAACAAATCAGAAGTATAATGGCAGAATTTAATTGTTCATATAAATTAGCTCTTAATACTTACGTCCCCCCTTCATCACAACATCACGATTTGGTAGAAGAGTCATCTACATCTATCCCAGAGGCAGTTCGTGCTAGTGACTCTCCAATAGTTCCTACATTACAAAGTGGCATAGACATAGAAAATTATAACAACAATGCCACCACATATGCCAACATAACTAAAGGAGCTCCGGGAAAAAATAATAATAAAAAGAACTCTAAAACAGAACAGAAAAGAAACAAAAAAGGGGCACGAAAGAAAGATGAGAGCTATTTTACGAATTATGATTCTGACATAAGTGAAGGAGATAGCAACAGGGAAGAGCATCCTCGTGATGAGAATAGAGTCAGCTACAAAGGAAAATTGCAGTGGCAGAAATTATTTCAAAAGTTTAAGGAGAAGATAACAGAAGAAATAAGCTGGGAAGATAAAATCAAAGGCTGTGCAAGTATGCTGTTGGAGGTGCTAGTGTCATTGGTCGTGCAGTTTATTAGAGATCAGCCTTTTTGTAATATTTTCAAACAAGTATGGACTTCTTTACACCTCAATCCAACATGAATATATTACAGTGGAATGCTCAAAGCATTCGTCCAAAAAGTGCAGAGCTGGAAGTTGTTTTAAGCCAGGAGAAGATCCATATTGCAATTATAAGCGAAACTTGGCTCAATCCTGGCAGTCAATTTCGAATTAATGGTTATAATACATTTAGGAATGATCGAGCTGATGGATACGGGGGCGTGGCAATTTTAACTCATAAGTCGATAAAAGTACAACAGTGTGACACAAAAATTCGAAATGCTTTGATTCAGATTGTTCATGTAAAGGTATTAAACTGTCACCAAATTAAAGATATACTTTCAATATACTGTCCATCGTCAGTTAATACTACCTTAAGAGACTGGGATCAGATCCTCACGTTAGTACCAGGAAAAGCACTGGTTGTAGGGGACCTCAATGGTCACCATACCAACTGGTCTACTAGAACAGATTCAAGAGGTATCCAAATCCTAGAGTCTATAGCAGATAATAATTTTATATCACTGAACGATGGTTCACACACAAGAGTCAAATTAATTAATAGTGTAATACAGAAATCTTCTCCGGACCTGTCTCTCGCCTCTGTGGATATACCTTTAAGCTTCGACTGGTCTGTGTTAAATGAAAATCTCGGTAGCGATCACCTAATGATTAAGATTACTTCTACCATTAGCCTTACCAATTGCCCTAAAAGAAAACGTAATTTTAAAAAGGCCAATTGGAATATGTACCGCTCGATAATCGAGAGAGAGCTTACTGAATTTACACTACCGGATGACAATAAGTCTGCTTACGATTTGTTTATGGAGGTGGTTAACAAGGCGGCTGATGAATCTATCCCATTCATTAAATTCTGTGACAACCCCATTCATCAGAGTAAATTTAAACAGAGGCCATATTGGAATCAAGATATATCTAAAGCAGTAGCCGAAAGAAGGCGAGCATTAGCCATCTTTAGAAGAAATCCAACACCTGCTAACCTAGGAATTCTACAAAAGAAGATAAGCTCCGCACAAAAATTGATACGTAAAGGTAAATCTGAATCATGGCGGAGTTTCTGTGATGCCATAGATAATGAGACATCCCCAAAAGAAATGTGGGATAAAATGAGATGGTTTAAAACCAGCAGGTCAGTGAGAAACATTACACCTAACCGAGAAACTGCTGAAATTTTAATATCTAGTTTAGCGCCCGATTTTGCAAGCCCACCTCGGCCATCATTTTTTAGTAGTAATACTCATTTATCTTCACCAATTTCGGTACAGGAATTAAATAACGTGATCAAAAAGTCTGATACAGCTCCAGGCGATGATGATATATCTTACTCTATGATAAAAAATCTCCCAAATATAGCAAAAAACATCTTAGTATCATTGTATAATAAATGCTTATCCTCAGGTTTTGTACCGAAACAATGGAAAAAGGTTAGGATAATTCCTGTACCGAAACCATGTGCTAACGGGGGCAGTAGTGCTGCTTTAAATTTTAGGCCAATCGCTTTGCTATCGTGTCCATGTAAGATTTTTCACTTAATAATTACACGAAGACTTGAGTGGTTTTTGGAAAATAGTAACAGTTTCTCAGAGGAAACTGTTGGCTTTAGAAGGTCTAAGTCTTGTTTGGACAATTTAACTAGATTAGTTTCACGTATACAGATTGCTTTTAGTAAAGGGCATGCTACAGTGGGTTGTTTTGTTGATATTGATAGCGCGTACAACAATGTTAATGTAGAAAAACTTTTAAGCTTATTAGATAGTTTGGGAGTTGGCGCGTCTATTTGCAACTATCTTTGGAACTTTCTACACTCTCGTCATCTTTGTGTGGAGTTCAATAGTAATGAGATACTTGATAGAGTCACAGGAACAGGCATAGCACAAGGAGACCCCTTGTCTCCATTGTTGTTTAATGTGGCAACCATAAATATTTGTAAAATACTAGACCCAAATGTATTCATCTCTCAGTACGCTGATGATTTCGTACTTTACATTAGTCACGAAAATATATCTGAGGCCATTGATATCATGCAAAATTCTTTAATTTCAATGAACCGTATAATAACAGAGTTAGGGCTAAATATTTCACAAAGTAAAACTAAAGTTTGTGTATTTACTAGAGGGTACACTAGGAATTTATATCGATATAATGTAAATTTAAATATAAACAATATACGTATCCAACAGGTTGATTGTCTCAAGTATTTAGGTATGTGGATAGACCGTAGTTTGAAATGGGACAGGCACATAAATACAACAAGAGAGAAAATATTAAAATTTCTTAACATTTTCAAAGTATTAGCTGGGTCAAAATGGGGCATTCACCCAAAACATTTAAGGCGCCTATATATTTCATTAATTCGAAGTAGGTTAGATTACGGGTGTTTTTTGTATGATATTAGTGCCAAAACTCATTTATACAAACTGGATAAAGTGCAAAATCAGGCGATGAGAGTCGTGGGAGGGTTCATAAGAAGTACCCCTATCCACGTTATGGAAAGTGAGCTGTGTCTTCCGCCACTTTTTCTACGTAGGCGCTATCTCGCTGCAAAATTTTGGTTTAGATCGAGGTCAATGGCAGAAAGTGTAACCATTAATGTAATTAGCGAATTACATGCGTTGGCTCAATGTGCTTATTGGAGAAGGAAGAAATTGCCATTATTAACAGAAATACATGGCCAATATTGTAAACTGCCTGTCTATACTCAGCCGAAATTGTTGTTTTATTCTCTTGAAGAATGGATGAGTAGGTATGACATTTCTAGTAATATAAAACCAACAATAGAAGGTCTAGAATCCGCAAAAAGACTTGTGAGCGCAAATAATCTCCGTAACATGTGTACAAGGAATATATTGGACAATTATAGTTCACACTACATAATATACACTGATGGATCAAAGGATAGAACCGGATGTGGGGCAGCTTTTGTCGACCAACAGACTGGTACTTGCGGCCTTTTTAACATTAGTGCTAATATATCTATTATGCATTGTGAAGCCGTGGTGGCTGCCGGCAGAATAGAATAGCACCCCCCTCTTCTTGCCGAGGTGTCGTAAAAGGCGACTAAGGTATCTCTTTAACACCGCAATTCAACCAGGTGTTCAGAGAAGGAAAACTCGACCAAACCTGCATCCTGCTCCCTCCCGATCGTACTGGTTCTCCATTCCATCGGGCCCGAGGGAGCTCGGACGAGAGAGTGCTTTTCTGGCTGTGCGTCCAGCTATGCACTTAAATATCTCCTGCGCAATTGACTGTTTCCGAAAACTGGACCTCGAATTTCTTAACCGGTGTTGAAACAGTCGCCGTGGCCGAAACCGGCTAGGACATCATCATCATGCATTGTGAACTTATCGCAATAGCAGAAGCTTTGTCGTATGTAACATCCCTTGATTGTAATAAGTACGTTATATTATCGGACTCAAAGAGTGCCCTTTTTCATTTGGCTCGGTTACCCTCGAATAGTCGAGGGATTCCGATAGCCTACACTATCCTTGATACCATCAGTAAACTGAGCGCTATGAATAAAGATATAGTTCTCCAATGGATTCCTTCACATGTAGGTATTACCGGCAACGAGGAGGCCGATCTGGCGGCTAGACAGGCAGTAAGGCATGATAATACGTATTGGTGCCTACCACTATACTCAGAGTTACTGGGTGAGGTTAAACAACATTGCTGTCAACTCTGGAATGAGTACTTTAATGAGCGGTCCCTTACTAAAGGCATCTGGTACAAAACGATTCAGTGTAGTCTGCCCCGGTATCCGTGGTTCGAACAATCCGATATTAGCAGGAGAGACGCTGTGACATTGTTTAGACTCCGTTCCGGGCATATTCCATCGAACAAATTCAAACATTTAATAGGAATCTCCGACTCCCCAAACTGTACGACATGTGGTGTAGAAGAAGATATTTATCATTTGCTGATGGAGTGTGTCCGGAACGAAGCACAACGTCGGGATATACAGGTTGTCAGTTATCTTGTGGGCACTTGCAACTGCATTTTGTCCTCTCCGCTTTCCGAGCAGGCCAAAATGTTAGTTGCACTTTAACTGAAGGTGGCTTAAAGTAACTATAAGTGTTTTGCCTGTACGGGGGTGACGTGGTCACTCTGTGACAAAACCCCTTTAAAATAATAAATAAATAAAAAAAAAAAAAAAATTATTGTCTCTGCACGTGTGTACTGTGAGTTTGTACCATAGGTGGGCAAAATGTAATCAGATTAACGAAAAACGATTACGATTACATTTTGCGTTTATCATCATTAATATGACTGCACATTGCTCATCTATGTTTTAAACACTACGGAATACTCAATTGCGTACACATTTATGACATCTTAATGTTTTGAAGAACCGGAAGCAGAGGATGACCGAAAAAAAGATGAGCAGACATATTTGTACAGAAAGCAGGATCTTCTTGGATGAGAATGGCCAGAAATAGAGACCAATGGAACGTAACGGGGGAGGCCTACGCCGCGGAGGCAACTACTATAGAACATTAACAATATATATATATATATAGTACTAATAGAAGAATAACATAGGAAAAGATGTATAAAAAAAGTATTAGAAATAAAGGCTTATTTTATTTTATTATTGTAATGTTCTAAAGGGATTTAATGAATAAATTATAAAATTAAAATAAAGTTAAAATTACGACTACATTTTGTAATAGTTAATCATTAATCCGATTACATTTTTCCCAACTCTGGTTCGGACCTAGTTCGGGCAATCAACCTACCATATATCAAACTTGTAACGCTTATTTATTTATAGCGATACTTAAACCGCAGCTGATAACGAAATAGCTGCAATGAAAATATTTCGTTCTTCGTAGAAATGGCTGAACGGATAATGTACCAAGACACTCAAAAATGCCAACATCAATCACAGTTCTAACAATTTACAATTACGGCTTATCACTGAATTGATTACAAAATTATAATTAAAACCATTTTGATTATCGTTATCAAATACTAGATAGCGTGAAGAGCTATCCCACTTGTTCAAATAGGGAATGTTATAGATTGATAAATTTCCACGTTAATATTATCGTCAATTATAATTATCAAACCAAAAGTAACAAGTTTTGCTTATCAATTTTTTAAATAACAAATGCAATTAGAATCATAATTAAATATATAACAGTCAATTGAGTTCTTTTACGTACAAGACATTTTCTGTTTCTATTTGGCAGTTGATTCTGCACACGTAGTAATAAGTTGTAACCATAGATGGGGGCAAAATGTAATCAGATTAATGAAAATGACTAACGATTACATTTTACATTTTTTAGCATTAATATGACTGCATTTTGCTCAATTATGTTTTAAACACTACAAAATCCCAGATTGTATACACATTTATCATTTCTTAATGTTTTAAATAGATTTAATCATGATTACAGAGCAAGAAAATTAAAATTACGACTACATTTTGTAATCGATACTCATTAATCAGATTACATTTTGCCCATCTCTGGTTGTAACCCTCGAGTACCTACGAATTACCCCTGGGAGGATATCATGGCCTGGCTAAGACGTTCATGATCTTGCACAACTATCGCTTTACATCAGAGTCTCGTGACAAAATTGGCTTATTAGATCCTGGTCAATTCCCTTGTGGAAGTTCGAGAGCGAAATAACAAATGGTACAACACTCAAAAACAAATATAAAAGAGTATTAGAATAATAAAATCAAATAAAAGACACGATTCGTGCCTGTACCTACGGCGAGGAATTTATTTCGACGGTAATGAATGAAAGTGACCGCAATTTTGTGTATTTATTGTTTTTTTTGTTTCGATACTCTCTGCTTGCTCGAAATAATACCTCTTGATGGACCACACGTTGTCATATTTTTTAAACGTTTTAAATAGAACTTAGTTTTTTATAGCTGGTAATTATTTAAAGATGTAGATTAGTTGATTCTTTGGAATTTCCTACGTATCTAAATTTGATACTTAAATATATACAATACTTCACTAAATGATATATAATTAAACTTACTTTTCAAAACGGACGTCAGTCAGTGATCTATTAAGCGATATCATATCACTCGCCATGAGATTGAACTGGTTCTCTTGGAATTTGTCCAACATCAACTTCTCTTGTTCTATAGGAATATTTACCGCCTTGCCTGAAACAATATATTATATTTAAACATCCGTCATGAAAGTGAAACAGTGTAAAAATAAATACATATAATTTCACTAATTTGAATCATGAATTTTAAGCGTTATCGTCTACGAAACACTGCTTGTCGCGTTACAATATCTACGCATATATTATAACCAGATATCGCTATATCTTACACTGTTATATACATATTCAGGAGCAGAGATGGGAAAAATGTATTTAAATTAATTATCACCAATTACAAAATGTAGTCGTAATTTTAATTTCATTACTTTGTAATCATGATTAAAACTCTTGTAAACATTAAAATGTCATAAATTTGTATGAAATTACGGATTCCTTAGTGTTTAAAACATAGATGGACAAAATGTAAACATAATAATGATGGAAAATGTAATCGTAACAAGAGGACAAAAACAACATTAACAACATATGGATATGAGGATATTAACAACAGAGGATTCTACTTTGTTTTTTTTTTTATACTGACACCACAAAATAGATACATTGAACCGGATGGACGGCAACGACCGCCAAGTAAGAAAAATTCGTTGACAGTCGCCATCGCAATGTCAACCGACATATACTAAGACGGAAGGAGAGATAGAGAAAGAAGAAAAAGGAGGAAGGGGAGTAAGTTTACATAACATTAATTTTCTGTTAGGCGCACGAAGTTCGCTAGGTCAGTTAATATATGTATAAAAGCTATAAACGTAATTATAAGATCGACAGTACGAGAAACAGTTGGTGCTCAGTTAAAAACCTAATTTGCTTATGCTGAAAGACATTTTGGTTCGTATGTACGTATTACAAATAGGTTTATACAATATCGATTGTACTATCGAACAATTACAAATCTATTGTTGTCACTATCAACACCGAGCATCGTTCAACGTCTCAATGTTGTGAGAAAATTCATACGTAATCGCGGTGTTAAATCTGCCAATGTGAATAGAAAGTCATTGTCGTTTGTACGCAGATTTGAATAATCAAAAAAAAAAACTACTATGTAATAAGCTTAGGAAAGTTTACGTGAACTATTGACGCTTATTAAAATTAGTGAAAGGATGTTCTGTTCGGTATTATACGTGACTTAAATATGTAAAAAAATATATATTTAAAAGTTTCTAGTATTACTACATTCCCAATAAATAAATGCATCTTAAAAATAGACTTTTTATTATATAGATTTTGGATTGACCAGAAATATATAAGTAGCTGTAATCACTTTGTGCTTATATGTCGTACCCATCCTGACCAGTAGCGCATCTGACCACTGTTCTCAGGGCACTTACATATGACATTCTTATTAGATGCCGTGCGGGTTTCCGGACGATGTTATTCTTCACCGGTGAGCATGATGTGGCTAAGTCCGTACTTAATCCGAAATAATCCAAAGTTACGTAGCGGAATTCGAACCAACGACCATTCGCGCTTCCGCGCATGGATATTGGCGCAATATCCACTACACCACCATAGCCACCACTTTTTTTATATTGAACATAATTCATTAAACATATTTACATTACTTTATCAGCACTTAATAAGTTCTTGTACATAACAGAATTTTAACAGAAATTTCATTGACATAAAATATGTAATTTTACTTTGAAGGATTTTTATACTTCCTGCTATTACACCAACTTTTTTAAAGCTACCTAAATGATAAATTATATTTTTTAAAAGGACCTTATTTAAATTAAAAATAGCAATTGGTGTGATAAAATAATTATTGTTGTTTCTAGACATTTTATTATATAACAACAGTACAAATTTATTACAACATCTTTAGTTACAACTATCACAATATCATATCATTGTTTCCCCAGGTTGTATGTAAGCTATACATACATATATACTATACAAGTATTACCTAAACATATTATCTAGACACTTAATTTGCGGCAAAATCATATAATCAGGTAAATATGTGAATCATATCACTGTTATCTACAATAAAATTAATCAGAACTTTATATCAAAACATTGATCTTTTTAAACTATAACAATTTGATTATTAATTGAAACTCGATTATTAGAAGTATGCTCCTGTACTGTTAACACTTACTGATAACTTCTTGTAGTTTTGTCCCTCCTAAGTTAAGTTGTATTTATGTTGTTTGATTTCTTTTAGTTGTAATTTGTTGTTAACTAGGTTAAGAATAAATTGTAACCTTTATGAAACAAACAGCACAACACAGCCTTTTCAGTGGATGGACGAATGTGAGACATATGCATGTAGGTTTAGAGTGTGTGATGATGCGAAAAGCAAAAAAGCACTAATAACTTTGGCCTTTCCTATGAAGTTACAGGTCCTGAATTTAAATTCCTACAAAGGCTATTTCTTCTGTGATAAACATTCATTGATCAGATGAAGATTTATGTTATTTTTTATGCATACTATATATTTTTGTTCCATAATCATTATCCATTTCCCATAATGTAGGTACAAACCGTACAATTGAGACTAAAAATAAGATATTCTATTCTAGATGTAATAGCATAACATTCAAAATATTTAACTAACATTTACAGTTTAATTGCCATAATAAAATTATGACATGAATGCTACCTAAAACTTAATTAGCTATAACAAAATTAATCACTCAGAATAGAGACATAATTAGACACAAAGTTGCAGAAAATAAGCCCATCAGAACCTAAACCTGATAAACTTAAATACTTATTGAAACTAACATTGCCGCTTAGCCTTTTTTTCTATAACTTATATTTGTTATCATTATAAATACATTTTACGAGCTCAAAAAAATAAAAAAATAGCAAACAAAAAAATTCAAATTCTGACTGTAAACAATAATGTAGAAAAAAAAAAAACGTAAAACTTTAAAAAGACCTAAGGCTGTCCTTATTTACACCATTCTACTGACTATACTGACTAGATAGTCAGTCACTTTAATAGTATTGTAATTATTCAGTATAGCACTTTATAAATCAGCTTATACTAAAAAGACAGATGTAATTTCTTGGTCTTCTGTGCTATTTTTAATTTATTAAGTTTAATGGATTTTTTTATAGAATAAACTATTGTGGATTCTGAAATCTAAATATTGAATGAAGCTTACCCATTTCTCCTGGAGAATCTCCTTGTGGTCTTATGGTAGGAGCAGGTTCCCATCTCCTAAGTCGTGACTTGGGGTATGGTGGCAGTAAAGGGCTATCATCTCCAAGATCCTGTTTGATTTCATTCTCTTCTAAATTTGTATCATCATCATCTATATCTTGCTGTAAAGCAGCTGCTATTGCTGCTCTTTTTCCTTTGTATTCTTCTTTCTGTATAAGTGACTAAATTGTAACATTAAAAATTTATATTAATACAAAATTATGGATCTGAATATTTATTAGACAAACAATTATTCAGAATATTTAATATTGATGAATAAAAATTGCTTATTGTATCTAAACAGGAAAAAAACATTTTTAGTATTAGGTTAATCTTCATTATTCTGCTTTTATAATGAAAAATTAAAGTTTATAAATGAAATGTTTGTATTATACTACAATAACTTGAAATGTTTAAAGCTTTTTAAATGTAAAAAATCATACCGGTAACGAACTATCACTAATAGATTGTTTCTTATTGCATCCTTCGCCAAAACAATCAGAGTACATCGCAAGCAGCATCACGTCAACAAGTAACCATGCCAAAGACGTCAGCAATATAATACGACAGGTATGTATTCTGATTTTACTTCGAAACATTTTGCTAAAACACCAAGGATCACTTCTTCATGACAACTTGAACACAAATCACGATAGTTAACTCCTCCTGCAATACGTATAAAGTGAATTTTCAGCTACTGCAATCTGTGCTCTATTGTTGAACTGTGACACAAATTATTATTAACAATATTTCAATATAGATCTAGTTTGACTAATAAAGCTCATTCTTTAAGAATATAAATTACATAGGCTGAAATATTAAGTAGGTTTCCGGATCTAATACGACACACTACATTGAACGTTTCAACACTTTCAACATTGTTATAAACACTTATTCTTATAAAACTTTTTTATTTAATTAAATCGATCCAAACTATCATTACCTTATACAATAATTAACACGAAAATAAACTTTTTATTGGCATTAAAAAAAAATGTTGGCTGTACCTATTCCACTGCGGACTGTCTCCTCTCGTCGACAATTCGACATCAAAATTCAAGTCCATTCCATTCCATCGACAAAGCAACGTCCGCTAATTGGCTAGCTAGAGTGTAGCCAATTCCTATCGAAATTTCACCCTAAAAAAATCTAAATTATCTTACAAACCCTTGATAATTCTTGCGAGTAGGCAATACATATATGTTTAAAGTATATATATTTTTTTATAGGATTTTTTTATCACTTACATTTAACTAAAAAAATTACTTAAATATTACTCAGTTTTGAAGAAGCCCTATCTTGTTGGTATCACTATTCAGAAGTAACGTCAAACAGTTTAGCGTGTCAATGTCAAATGTCAGCGTACCTACGTTCCAAACCAACTAACATTTTTATATATGCGAATACACTCTCTATAAATATTTTATTAAAATATATTAGTCCATGTAAAATAAAATTATAACTATAATGGCGTTGGTTTCTTGTGTATATTATTTTCGTTTTTATTTATCTTGTGTCCTTGTTCTTGTTCCTGCCTTATTAATAACTTTTTATGTTTGTGGCGTATATGTTGTTGTAGTTAGTAGTTTTTTATTTTTTTTTATTTTAGTTAGTTCTGCCGAACAATCTCAATATATTTAAAATTAGTTAATACCGATCAACCTTCCTCATATATCAAAGTCAAAATCAAAGCGCTGACATTGGCAAAATCATATTAGTCATACACCAGTGGAGTGACCGGAAGAAAGGAAAAAAATAAATTTACATTTAAGCAAATTTGAGAGGAAGCCGACCTATTTAGGTAAAATTAAAAAAAAAAGTATTATAAATTTATATCAACATTATAACTACTTCTAGTTTTTACTACTTAAAAAATGAACTACAGCTTATATGGCCAAAGAATTGGTTTATAAACAAGCATGACAGTGAGCATGCCAAAAAAAAATCTAATTTGCCATTAGTGATGTAAATTGACTCCGTCCCTTCATACATAGAATAAACTTGTACTGGATACAAGTGAACAGTAATCAAATATCTAATTGAAGCCAATTAGATATTTGATTCAGTCAGTTAATCTGTCGCAATAATAATTTATTAATTACTATAATCTCATTATTACTATCTCTGTGTTTATTTTACGTACAATGTTTTTTTTTTCATTTTAAAGTATATACATATAAAATAATAATATATTAATTTTAATATATAAAAACATGTAGACCTACGAAGGCGAGGCCTTAGGCCCAATCCACATAGTTAGGAGCTCAGAATTAGAAACCTGTAAACCTGTATTAGTACTGTTGTCACCTTTGGGACGGATCCGCTAAATATCAGTTGGCGGCTTTGGACTCGATTGATCGTAGAGCTCGTAGACTTATTGGCGACGACTCTTTGTCAAAAATTAAAATGCAAAGCATCGAGCATCGACGTAGAGTTGCCTGCCTCGCGGTCTTTTACCGGTTGCACGGTGGAGAGTGTTCTCAGGAACTACATTCTTTGATTCCACCAGCCCCATTCCACCACAAAACCACAAGACATCGTGTCGGATACCATCCGTATGTGGTGGATGTTCCTTATATCCGCACGAGAAGATTCGCTTCAACATTCATCATGCGAACAGCTAAGGAGTGGAATATGCTACCAGCTGCCATATTTCCGCGATCTTATGACCTGGGAGTCTTTAAAAGAAGAGTGAATAGGCATTTGTTAGGCGGACGCGGTTCATCATCGGACTCATCTTCACCTTCCACCAGGTGTGATTGAGTTCAAGCGTTCGCCTATAAGTTATAAAAAAAAAAAAAAAAAAAAAAAAACCTTCTAATAATGCGTGCCGTGTTGAGTAATACTACCTTCTGTATCCGGCCCTTGATCTAACAACCAAGCGAGAACCTCTTAAATGGTAATCAAGGCTCTTTACGATCAGCCTATAACAGTCGATACTACTATCGGGACAATAATCGCTGAATCCACATGCTGGTAATCTCGTGTACGAGGTCTAAACATTATGAAGATTTTTCTTTTTCCGCTTTTATGAGATTCTCATCATGTGGCATGGTGATATCAATAAGTATTGTCCGGCGCTCTGACTGTTCTACTACCACAATGTCAGGTCTAATGGCAAAAATAGTCCTATCAGTGATAATAGATCGACCCCATTACACCATTGCACGACCATTTTCAAGAACTGGCCTCAACCAGTACCAACATGTACCTCAGTACATGCTGGTTGTACGGTTCCTCATTGTCTACAAGACCATATGAAAGTTACTGGTATATGATCTTGACATCTTGATGATTATTATTACCAACTACTAATTACTATATTGTACATAGCTAGCTTCTCAAAACCAATGCTAAGGACAAAGAAACAAAATGAAAAATTAAAGGAAAATTTGCTATTATTAAGATGAAATCTTAGGCATAAAGTATTTTACAAAAACTACAAGTAAGTTTGTATTTTTAAAGTCAAGGTCTATTATATGCTATATTAATCGGAAGCAATGTATAAATATCTATTCTGAGAATTCCGGTAAGACCCGTATGTAATTGTGGCATGTACTCATAGTCTGAATGAGTCATTTAATATTTAATTATTGCTTATTACACCTTGGTGCATTACATATCAATTATATTTTACTTATACGTTATAGGCTTTTGTTAAATGTATTAATAGTGATCGTGAATAATTTGAGTTTATGCGATTTTAATTGATTATCATTACTATACACATTATAATTTACATTCCGATTTTCATAAAATAACTGCAGATATTGATAAAAAATAGTATCGAGTCATGTTATTAGACATCGCGATTGCGATCTGCGATTTCTCCTTATACCAATTCGCTATTTAGTATTCGAAAGTTGACACTTGACAGGTGTGAGTTGTCATTTGTGGTTCTAATTTTCATTTGCTTAGTTTTTTTTAAAATAATATTTACTGTAACACCTACTTTGTATATACATTTTATAGTGGTTAATTTTTTTGTTTTCTTTTGGATTCCGCTTGGCTACCTTAAAGATTACTGTCACAATAGTGCTTACTGCTCAGTGTTCAAAATAATATATGTATTTTGTAATAACAAAGTGTGTGCCTGATTTTTACGCCTATACATATCGTTTTAAATTATCGTAATTAAAGTGGTATCAATCAATAAATTATGAATAGAAACAAAAATAATAGTGTTAAAATGACGCGGTTTTCAGACAGTCTTCCAAATACTGACTCATCTGAGCACCCATATCGACTTATCAACGACAATAAACCGCCAGACATCAAGAATATAAAAGAAAATTCCTTTGTCGCAGGGGTACAGATGTTTGTGTCATTTCTATTGGCAGGATTTGGTATGGTTGCTGCCAGTCTTTTACTAGACGTCGTACAACATTGGGATGTATTTTCTAAAGTTTCTGAAGTTTACATATTAGTACCTGCATTATTAGGATTAAAAGGTAATTTAGAAATGACTTTAGCATCACGTTTGTCCACACATGCACATTTGGGGCATCTTGCTACTGATTTGACTACATTGGTTGTAGGAAATCTATGTTTAATACAGTGCCAGGCAGTACTTGTTGGGTTCTTAGCTGCAATGGCTGCAGTGGCCATGGGATGGATACCAGAAGGAGACTTTGACATACATCATGCATTACTGCTATGTGCATCCAGTGTCTTGACTGCATCATCTGCAAGTTTTGTACTGGGATTAATTATGATTGGAGTCATTGTTGTATCTAAGCAATTAAACATAAATCCAGACAATGTTGCTACACCTATAGCAGCTAGTTTAGGGGATTTAACAACACTGGCCTTGTTATCTTGGATAGCTTCATTGTTATACAAAACAATTGGTACAAGTGTCATTTTACCATCTGTAATTATCATTATTGGTGCAATTCTAGTGCCAGTGTGTGGATATATAGCTTGGAAAAATAAATTTACACAACAAGCTTTGGATGAAGGTTGGGTGCCAGTTATTTCAGCTATGGTGATAAGTAGTGCGGGAGGACTCATTTTGGATCATACTGTATCAGTCTATAAAGGCATAGCTGTATATCAGTTAGTTATAAATGGAATAGGAGGGAACATGGTTGCTGTACATGCTTCAAAACTTTCAACATCTTTACATACAGGACAAAAAGATAACTCTGTTATAAGCAAAACAACTAAACTCTTAATGTTGATGGTGATTCCAGGCCAACTTATCTTTATTTATACTATTGACTATTTAAGAGCTGGTCACACATCAGCAACTTCTACATTTATATTAATTTACATGTGTGCTGCTCTATTGCAAGTTTTTCTTTTATTAAGTATCAGTCATTATTTAGTTGTTTGGATGTGGAAGCTTGGTATGGATCCTGACAACTCTGCAATACCTTACCTAACAGCATTAGGAGATTTGCTTGGAACAGCACTATTGGGACTTGCATTCAGCATACTGTTTGCGATAGGAGATAAGGACAGTGACTTAGGTGATTAACACTTGTTAATTTCTCTTATAAATCTAATTTTTAAAGTGAATAATTAGGACAAAATGGGCAGTATATATTTTGTGCCATGCCTTCTTGAATTTTGACTTTAACAATCATTGACCTGTTGGCAGTTAAGATGCATAAAATAAAGATTAAATGTTTGTATACTATTTAATTTATATTTTGTATTTCAAATCAGAGACTTGATAAAAAGTAGATACAGAAATTATACACATTAAAAATGAAAAAGTTAGTTTTATTAAATAAAAAGTAGTATTTACTAAACATAAGTGTGATATTTATCTACTTAAGTATTTGTGGATAAAATAGGTCCCAAGAAATGTAAAAAGTCCCAGGGGCTGCAGATGATTGCTAGAAGTATAAGTGAATAAGATTTAAAAAAAATCATATGTTAAGATTTGAATTTAAATAATAAAATTTATTCTCTGTATTTATAAAATAATTTCAAACATTTAGTTGAACTATATCAATATCTTTAACTTAAAGATTATTCTTTGTGTTCACTCTGGCAATAAACTAGCTACTATATGACTTCTAAAGATGTTTTTATCTATGATTGTGCCAGATTGCAAACATTTTTACAGAGTAATTCTTAAACTTTTTCAAGCCAAAAGTTGTTAATGACAATTCTGTTTTATTTATAATTTAATGAGGCTTTGTACATTAATATATTGAATAAATAATTGGGATAAAAATATATTACATATAATAACTTTTGTCTCAAAATTGAATGAATCAATGCTCTAATTTTAAAACAATGTTTTCTCGAATACATTAGTGATGAAATTGTATATATTAAATTGTAGAAAATTAGGCTAAAGATATTACTGTACATAGAATGTGTTTTCACTTGTAATGTACCAAGATAAACAAAATGGATAGCTTCCTGGACCCTCCTATTGTATATATCATATTATGCTGGTTTATTTCATGTTGGTTGGTTTTTTTATTTTTCCTCATGATGTTCTAGCACACTATACATATTTTATTTTTGTGATGTGTCATGAATATCAAATCTCTAAACATGGAAATACAGGTTTTTTTATATTTATTGATGCAGTTAATTTGTAGACAATTTAATAATAATGTATATATGTGCATTCATATATATTGATACTATTGTCTTTTCAATTTGTTATTGGCATTTTGGATGTTATAAAAAATGACAATTACATGAATGAAGTTGTTATGGAACCAACATAGTATTTAAAAAAAATAATATAATCTATTGTATTTTAGGTATGTATTATTATATGCTTAATATTGTGAATTGGTGCTATTATAAAAATAAACAAATATTTTTGTATGAATTTCTAATATGTACAATATGATTAAATATGTTGGTGTAAAATTTTGTATTAATTATTTTTAACTAAATTTATTTTCTGATTTCTCTAATGATACTGTCAATATTTAAAGCTGTTAATCTTTTTTATGCTCTTTGCTGGTATCCAATCTAAAGAGGGAATTGTCATTTTTAGTCAGCCAGCTGCACAACAGCCAAATTTTATGTTTTTTTCTGTGGTTTCTTTAAATTATACAGTTAGACATTACCTACTAACATTTTCTTCAGAAATTTTAAAAATAGTTTTTACTGTTTGTCTTTTTATTATCTTTGCATTTTAATCTAATGAAACTCTAAAAATGTACAAAATCACAAACTGAGTAAAATGAAACACATGTATGTAGGATTTTGTTTATTTTCTTAATTAATTAAAAGTTTACTTCACTTCACGTAACCTTCTGACAGCAGACCTGCATGAAGAAGCGGCTGTTGTGGAGAATACCCAGGCACCTCCAGCTACAGTCCTCTTGCATCGTTTACATGACCAGATCCCAACACATGAACGCTTCATCGCATCCTGTGTATAAAAACATAACTGATTTATTGTAGTGCTCATTCCCTCTTTAAGTAAGCAGTGGCTCTATCCATTAACAGGTGTTATACTATTGCAGCTGCCCATAGCTCTGAACTAAACATGACAACATAGTTACACAACATGGATATTTCCTCACAATATTTTTCATAAGTGAGTATAAAATACTTCTAAACTTAACACAAAAAACTGAGAGCTTTACTTATTAAATAAGTTACTTTAACACTGATGGGTTTTTCTTGCCTGTCAATAGTTGTTGGCGTTGATTGGACTGCACCATGCTTACCACTAGGTATGGTGCAGTCACTGAGTCAAGTCAGTTTAAGAAAAACCCTACAAAGCTTTTTTTTTTTCAATCTAAAACTATATAATAATAAACTTGTAAATAAAAAATTATAATCACTTTGTTGCCAACACATTATAAATTCAGATATATAAAAAAAAAACATTTGACAAAGGGGCTAACAGCATAAACTGTGTGGTGAGATCACACAACACTGGTTTTCAGCCAGCCCTTGTCTCACCGCTAACTACATCAATTGCTCAATGATGAAAAAAAATCAGGGTGGATGAATGAGATTCAAATATGTTAATTAATAAAAAATAAGGCAATATTATATTCTTTTCACTTATAAACTTAT
The DNA here is from genome assembly GCA_036320925.1 of Automeris io. NCBI lineage: Eukaryota > Metazoa > Arthropoda > Insecta > Lepidoptera > Saturniidae > Automeris > Automeris io. The sequence continues at coordinate 5,450,644 of JAUDJH010000014.1, forward strand.
AGATAAAAATAGCAGCTCATTAAAATATAAAAGAAAGTTATGCTTAAAAGGTAATAAGTCTGATGATTCTGTTGGCATAAAATTTGCTCATGTTTGATATAAGTAATAATATATTGTCACACTATATCCGTTTCAGGGTGAGCAGAATTAGTAGTTGTATTTACTTTGTACATGTCATACACAATGTAACCAGTAGTGCAACTGATCACTGCTCTCAGGACACTTCTGTTAAGTGCCATGTGGATTTCTTCACGGTGATTTTCTTCAGTAGTGAGCATATGGTATCTAAATTTGTAATTAGTCTGGAGAAACATGTACGGGCCAGGATTCAATCCTATGATCATTCATGTCGCCATGCATTGATACCAGTCCCTTATCTACTAGGCCAGACCAGCTAACAATAAATACAATAGAAGATGTATGTATTGTTTTGTAGATACATATATACAACAGATATATACCATAATAATAAAATAATACCTGCAAGTATTAAGTACATACAACTTATGCCTTATAAATAAAATCGTGCAGTAAAATATCCGTTTAATTGACATGGTAATCATTTATACCAAACAAATAAGACTAGTAATAAAATTACAAACATATTTGGTCAAACCTTCAGTTGAGCTTGATTTTTGTCAAACCTAATTAACTCTAAGTTATTTTTATACATTAAAAATGTTACTTTGGGGTTAAGAAAGTATTAAAAACATTTTTTGAAATACTAACCTTACCACAGAATGAGCAAGTATATTTTGCGTGTTGGGTCACTTCCATCTTCTTAACCATTTTACGGAGAGAGGCACCGTAACGCGTGCCATATTTACCAGTAATTCCGACTTTCTTCGTGCGTTTTGCCTGAAATGATAGAATTTAATGCATTACTTAAAAAACACTTATCTCCAACATATAACATTGAAATATTTAAATATATATCACAATAGATTACAATTATCACAAGCACCTGAATTCACAATATAGAACTGCTTTTAATGGTGGGATGGAACAAATATTTGTAAATTAAATCTTACCATTTTAAATAACCTGTCTAACAAAAAGTTGACAGCAAAGAAGAGAAATAAACAAAATTTGACAAGAGCAGTGCTGTGGCCTTAGGTGTATAGATACTTATAGGGGTATAGAAATTGATACTTTTTAGGATCAATTATAAACAGGTCTAAAAATATAAACATTTCGAAGGTGTTTGATATTATATAATTTTACTATTTTAGTCGGTTGTAGTTAAGCATGCGTGATTTCAAGTCTGTTTTTCTGATTTTCACAATCATTTGATTTTCTCGATTATATCCAACTGAATACAATCTCAATCCTTCAAAATTTGTTCACAATTGTCAATTCACTTTTAAAAAAGATATTTATCGCTCATAAGGGAGTTTTTAAGAGTTTTAAAAACTGATAATATAAAGTAAATTTTCAAGAGATATGCACAATTTTATACAAATAAATCATAATTTAGATCGATAGAAAATAATCACTGATTAGTTGCCAGGGCGAGAACATGCTTTAACCAGAATTTAATTAAAACTGAAGCAACTGAATAATATTTCTATTGATCAAACTACGACGCGATTCGATTATGGACTCTGTCATATATATGGTGGAATGAGAATCTCTCTATTGCCGAAATCTATCACAATCAGCCATCGCAGGTTGTGGTAGCGATATACAGTGAAGAATCGTATTCAATAAGACTTAAAACTTAATTCATAACAATTAGCGACTTGAGACGTGTTCATGCCACTAAACATTTTCTCCAATGGCAAAAATAATATTGCTCACAGAGGCTTATGGCATTATCAAACTTGAGAATTTTAAACTTTCTTAAATATATAGATTTAAGTGTCATTACTGTAACAACAGTTTGATTTTCGTGTATTAGTGCATTCAATTTACTTAATTTGGACAAAGATATGTTTTATGAATGAACTGATCCTGATAACAGGACAATAAGCAACAAAATCAACAATTGAAATGAATTATCAAACTATAAATTTAACTACTCGCACGAATAAAATCGCTTAACTGCTCGCACGGGGTCCGTGGTGACCCCAATTTGTATGGATGAAATTTGATGATTCCTTTTTTTAATAAAACAAGCAAATAGTAATTATGAAAGTGCTTTATTTAATCTATAAGACATAAAAACCACAACTTAAAATAAAATCTTCTAAGGCATAAAAATAAAAAAATATAAACTTCTACAATAAGGAACATTTTTGGCATAACATGAGATCATGCATTAAAATTTCATGAATATTTAGGAACTATGGCAATAATCGTTATTGCAGTTTTGGCAGTAAGCAATGAAGTGCTCATTACACAAAAACTTTTTGCATTTACTGCATTTTGTGGATACTTTCGGTCACTCTTTCTGGGGCAATTATAGCACCGCCCACGTTTAGTGGTAGGTGGAGCGGGTGGGCTTTCCACTAGCTGTGTCGTGTTCACTATGAAGGACTTCCTCTGCTTCCGAATCCCCAACAGCCTGTTCTTCATCAGGTACATTCAGTAGCCAATGTGCAATACGTTCGTCTCTGTTTGATAACTGAGGAATAAAAAAAGACCTATGTATGTAAATAACATATTTGTACGAAAAATACAAAAAAAAAAATCTAAACCAGTAAAACGATAGAAATTATCATTCACTATAATATTTCATTCAAAGTTATATCAATATCTAAATAAAAACAATAGAATATAAAAAGCTTACCTTTCTCAAAAAAGTTACGTAAGTACTCGCACGGGGTCACGGCTTAAGAGAGCAGCGGCGTGGCCTTCACCTGCAGCGGCCTAAACGGCACCAAAGTATGTTCTTTAGCGCATATTAAGAAGCTAGCGGGCGCGCGGGGAGGTTCCAACCATTGCAAGTGCATTTTTTCGATACGCGAAAGTGCGTTGACCCCATGCGAGCAGTTAAGGGTTAAGGGTTAAGAATAAATCTTTCGCAATTCCGATATATTTCACCATAAATAGTTATAGAAGATTGAAGATAACGATGGCAGAAATGACCTTTTTAACAGCACCCTATAAATACCTTTGGTTTGGACTTGGAGTAGTGGTCTTGATTAGGATTTTCATGTTATTAATGTTTTATTGATGTGACTAGAACAAAGAAGTTCTCTAACTCGTACCTTTGTTGGTTCTTTGTATTGTGGAATTCTTTTCCTGCGAGCGCGTTTCAATCGTCCTATGATGTTGATTTCTTTAACCGAATTGTGAAAATATATCTGTGAAGGCCAGCATGATCGTGGAGAGTATCAGCAATCGACTGTCTCTCGATAGTCGTACTCGGTTTTTGGATTGCACTGTTCTTCCCATCAACAACCCTGCAGTTACTATGCTAAGACAAAGTAAAAATGGGAATTTGAGTCCTACACAAACAGTTTATTTGTATGGGCTTCAGTCCCTTTTTGCGATTCAAGGTGTTTGTGAATATGTAATTCATATCGATAGTATTCCACAAGAACATGGTTTGCACTCGCAGTATTGAATAAAGTTATTTAGTATCTTAACACGATTCCACGATACTTTATATACGTTATAGTATTACAAAACTTGAGATATGAGAAATTAAATGAAAGAAAAAGGTTATAGGAGTTTTATAATGGAGTCGGAAAGTGGTCATAGAAATTCTGAATCGAGACATAAGTAGATCTGTAATATTAATGAGATCGATGATCGACAAACGAGCAAGCAACGAATTGATACTTTTTTCTCAATTCGTGACACTAGTTGGTCTGTCCTGAAGTTTTTTCCAAGTTTTTTTTATTAAATACAATTTTTATTATAATTTGATGGTGGTGCGATAATTATTAATAGATATACCATAAAATAATTAATCTTGAATAAAAATTAAATATCATTTATTAACAAAAAACATTTTATGTGTTTTATAGGTATTATTGCTAATTATCCTAAGTCAATGTCAAATTTGACAACTATTATCACGACGGACGGACGACCTACGATTTGCAGAAGGTCGATCTCACCCAAAGAGTAAAGGACTTATCAAAATCCTAAGGATTCATAAAACCGTCCCGATCACCTGGACGGAGTAGTTATAGCTCATTTGAATACCATTATGTTGCGAACGATATTTGTACGAAACCAGATTTTGAATGATAGCCTAAAGAAAGCTATACAATCAAATATCACGAGATGTATCTCAACAGAAATGACGAGGAGAAAACTGTATAATAAGTAAGTTGCATTATTTTAATTTCCTATTCATTACACCGCAATATCTAACCTTTATGGAATTCGTTTGACCAATATTACCAATGATGTTGCGATTCCAGTTGCATAACCAAAACGTCAATGCTGTTCTTTCGGCAGAATATCATAAGGTTGAAATTTAGAGGAAAGCTCCCCTCTCAAAAAGCTGATGGTGGCAGAATGCCGAGGGGCATTAATCTGACCTTATACTATAATTATCAGAAATAATAAAATAAATTTAATAGGGACCAGGGTAATATTCTTAGCTGTAAACAGTAAAGGCGACTACTTTGTCATACTGAAATTTTAAATTTCTTCAGCTAATAAATATATTGTATTTACATTTGCAAACCAAAACATAACATATTGAGAGGCTTTTCATTAATTATCATAATTTAGGGAAACTTAATTATTATCATATATTTACATTAACTATCATAATTTAGAAAAGGCCTATGGTGTTAAATTCACCATTGGTTTCTTTGCTTTGTAAACACATAGGGGAAAGAACTGTTCTGTTTCCAATTAGGATAGCAAAAACATTGCAAATAACTAAATCTATTGTGTTTTTTTTTTTGCTTTTCTATTAACATATCTTAGGAAGTGTAACCAAAAATACTGTATATTAATTAAATGTAACATCACAATAGCTCTGACAACCTTTTCTAAATTCAAACCCATAATATAAATTATATATTACTATTACGGTTCAGAGAAATGCTGAAATGCCATTTTTCTATTTTTATAAATCCCTTTCTCCTATGTAAAATTCATTAATCCCTTAAGGGAAATATGAATACTTGGTACTTTAAAAAATAAAAAATATAATTCATTTTATTTTCAGAGGCTGTTCACAGGTCTTGTAGAATCCCTCATATCAAATTTATAGATATTATGCATTTGCAATTGGTTGTTCATATTGTTGGAATGAAATGAAAAATTGAAATGTATTCTGTAACATCTTATCTATATTTATAAAGTTGATATGTATATTTTAAGAATAAAAATGTATTTTAGTCAGCTGGGAAAGCTTTTATGTTGGACCTCTTGTATAGTGTGTTAAGTAATTAATTAAATTCCTGACACTTGTTTGATTAGAATCATTACTGGAACCCATTTCAGCTATTTTATATAGATAATATACATGAGTACATATTTTTTAAATTATTCATACCAAACATAGTTTACAAACTAGATGACATATTTGACTACACCAGTTTCCCATTTGGATGGTCACTGCATGCTATTGGCTCTCTAATACTAATATTGATTTGGGTCTCTATGTATGTCTCAACCTGTACAATATTTTTAGGCTGATAGTTTATAATTTTAATTATATTTAATTTCTAATATAAGAGTGCTTACTTACTTTTATTTATCATTAGCTTAACTTTACAAGGCCAATTACTTTAGTATTTAAGTCTGTGATTTGATGTTTAAATAATGTAATCTTTGTATTTACATTTTAGTAATATTATAAAACTTCCTTTTTTTAATACTATAGTTTCATATATCAAATATTAGAGTGTAAATAAAATGTAGATTGTTTGGAAGTTAAGAGATTTCATATCTGTAAGGTATCAAAAATAAATCTCAGAAATTATATTATAATATGGTCTAATTATTTTGTAGTCAAACAATTGATAAGGGTTGTTCTTTTTTTCTAGTCTTTTACAACATATATAATAAATCAATCAATTTAATTGTAGATTTTTGTTTTAGGTTATTATCAACTCCACAAAAGCAAAAAGTTTTGAGCTCACCACAATGGACTACCCAAGTAAGAAATTATTCAAGCCTACCTTCTCACATAAAGGTAAACCTCCCAGCCTTGTCTCCCACTATGGAGAGTGGGTCTATTGTCAGTTGGGCGAAAAAAGAGGGAGACAAACTAAATGAAGGTAAGGACATGCTGAAAGATGATAGGAAATTATTAAAACAATAAGGTAAAAAGAATTGGATTTTACAATGTATTGACACCCTAAAACAGCTTGTTGTGTAAAGCATCCTAATGGTTGCTAGGGCGCACCAATGCAGTAGAATGAACTTTGCTTTGTTGGGGATTCAGTTGACTACAAGGACATAAGGCGAAAATATAACTGTGTGAGTCACAGTTCCAGTCTCACACTATGAACCATAAGATGATCTCTTAAGGGAATTGTGTAGTGGGTTGCCTATGTCCAATTGGATTGCAATCACAACTCATGTGTTATGCTAATACTAGCCATTTCTTTTGTTCTGGGGTAGTTCAGAATCATCTTATGATGTTAAATTACCTATATTACCCACCTGGAGATATCATCATGGCATATTTAGACCAAAATAATAACAGTAGCTGTCACTAGATCTGTCATTCAACTATCACTGTAATTTTTAAACATGTTGTAAAGTGAAAAGCTATATTTAGACTCTCAACAGATTATGAAAAGAAAAAAGAAAATTTATTGAAAGATGCTGCCTTAATTTTTAGTATATAAAATGTTGAATGCTTAGTCACAACTACTCAAATCCTTAAAATTGCTTGGGTGGGATTAGTCAAGGTTCAATTAGTTTGATTAGGTTCCTTGTTTTGCTATATGAAATAAAAGCTCAAGGAACAGGGTCAGACATTTGTACTAACACTGTGTAAATTAATGGTAGACAAATAAACTACACCAATTTTATTAGAATGATATTAGGAAATCATTAAGGAAATTTTAATTCTATAGTCTCTCATGGTGTATGTGAAAAAGTATCAAGTCAGGCTAGCTCAAGTCTGTGCACATTCAAAAGGGTTTTGGAAATGTATTCTTCAAAGTGGCACATAATTTACCTCATGGGTATTTATGAATAAAACTATCTAATACACATACCCGCGAATTAGCCAGCATGATTGGATTTGCTTACGACAGGCACCGTAGCAAGTTACTGCTAAGTACTGCTTGCATGATAATTATATATGTTTATTTTTTTTACTTATAGGCAAACGCTTGACCTCAATCACACCTGGTGGAAGGTGAAGATGAGTTTAATGATGAACTGTGTCTGCCTAACAAATGTCTATTCACTCTTCTTTTAAAGACTCCTAGGTCATAAGATCGCGGAAATATGGCCGCTGGAAGCATATCCCACTCCCTAGGTGTTCGCATGATGAATGTAGAAGCGAATTTTCGAAATTAATGTGGGAATTTATTATTTGAGCTACAAAATAAGGTCACTGTAAAATTATGATTGGTGGCAGTAGTATTTGATATTTAAAAACTTATTGGATAGATTTTTCATTATCTCCATTAACAACAAACCAACATTATTTCATTTATCGCATACCATAGGTGCATCCAGACATTGTGTTGCAGAAATAGGCCTGTCTGAACTTTATATTTGATAATTGTCTTTATTTTTAGGTGATCTTCTTTGTGAAATTGAAACAGACAAAGCAACAATGGGTTTTGAGACACCAGAAGAAGGTTACTTAGGCAAGATCTTGATCCCAGCTGGCACAAAGGGTGTTGCTGTTGGCAAACTTTTATGTATTATTGTACAAAATAAGGAAGATGTTGCTGCATTCAAAGATTTTAAGGATGACTGTAAGTTATCAATGGTATATTTTCTTCATTATTTTATAATATGGACAATAATAATTACAATTTGGATGTTGCATGATTCATGTTTTATTTTCCATTTAATAGTATTTGAAACACATTTGAAGCTATGTTTGTATTTGTAAGACTTGCATAGTGAGCATAACAAAATAAAAAATCAAAACCAATTATTTATGTTTATCATAAAAGTGAAATAAATTTTAATTTGTCTATTTGGGTACAAGTTAAATTCTAAATAAAGTGTGCTAATGAAAAAGAATGTATGCATGTGTCTTTTTTGCATGGCTTTCACCAATATTACCACAGCGTCGCCGATTAAACCAAAACCAGCCACAGAAACACGTAAGTATTATTAAAATGTTTACAATTTTTATTTAAATTACTTTAATTATGAATACTTTTAATTAAATATTTTCTGATGAAAATTCTTCAAAAGATTATAGATTGTAATGATTTCAGTATTTTAAGGTAATCATCAACATTAAATAATTATATGTTTTTCTATGAGCTTAAAATGCTTCTAGGGTCTCAGTTTTCATCACAATACACAAATATGTTTGTACCATTACTTAAGCGGGCTACTATAATCATGTAAAATGCAATAAAAACATCTTATGTGCTACAAGTAGCATGAAGGGGGTACATATGAAAAACGTATAGAGGACGTTGAAGATTGATTTTAAACCCCAATAACCATCTAATACAACCTCCCACAATGCCATATCCAATGACCAATACAGTTTCTAATAATTCATATTTAACAATACCATCACCACTTCCAACAATTCCAACACCAGTTCCGACAACTAAACAGACTTCATTAGGTTTAATTTTTTTTATATTTTCGTAACCATGTCACACCGGACATCGTGGAAATTAGTGGAGGGAATAAATCGTTTGTTTTTTTTTTGTTATTAAAGATTTTTGTATTTATTTCAGCGGCAGCAGAAGCTCCACCCGCGCCAAAACCCGCCCCGTCCCCGATACCCTCAGCTCCCCGTCCTGCACCCGTCACGCCCCGCCCCGCGGCTGCCCCAGCACCAGCAGCAGCCCCTAGCCCTGCTTCATCGGATAGGATATATGCGAGTCCCTTCGCTCGTAGAATCGCTGAACTTAAAAACATAAGGCTTGGAGGTGAGTCTAGATTTCACTTGTATATAATTAATACAAAAAAATGCCACAAAGGTGGTTTGAGTTTATAGGGCGATTGTAAGACTTACTGTTTCGCTTTAACCTATCAGGCTTGTATATTTCCAGTAGTTTATATACCTTGAGGCCTTTTATACATGGTATATATAGTCCGGCATACCGACGGCAACTGTCAATAGGACCCTCGTCTCTTTCTGGTGTGCTGTTTTTGGACTACGCTGTACTTTCCATACTAATATAATTACGAAAGTAACTATCTATTACCTTTTCATGCTTAAACCGCTGAACCGATTTGATTTTTTTGGAAATATTTTGAAACCTTGGGAACAAAGAAAAAAACTTATATGAAAGCTAGTTTTAAAATCTAGATCAGTGAGCATCGTTAAAAATTACATGAATTATGGCGTGTTCATTTTTGGAGCGCAATGACACAGCTGTTGTGAAATATGTACGTGCAAATAGATTCCATTTTCTGCTAAGCGCTTATAAATTTCTTATAATTTATAGAATATATAATTTATGTTCTCACAAGGAAAATAAAATATACTATTAGAATAAAAAAGTACATCTTAGTTTTCATGTGTGATAATTAATAAATTTTGCAAATGCATGATTGCATGTTAATCCAAATGCAGAAGATGGTATGAAATAATAATCAAAGAAACGAATTAAAGCGTAAATATCGCATTTATTATTTGCAATAATTTTATAAACAAAATCTTAAAAATCTATGCAAAAAATTATATGTGAAATAATACAGATTAAACATCGATAGGTCCTATATAAGGGACAAAGTAAAAATTATAAATTTTACTGGTATAAATTAGGCGATCAAACCCGCGCTCGACTACTCATTTTCATATCTATTCTAATATAAAAATGTATTTAAATGTTGATTTTAATTTGGATAATTATTTCTGTCACCGAATAAAACGATAATTGAAAGTAAATTATTCAATTGTTAATTAATTCAATTTTTATTTCGCAATTATCACCTAATGCTACATTATTCGCTGAAATTAGAATACTTCGGCAAAAAAATGTATAATATTTCCTTCTAGCCACTATACTTAGGGTTATTGCGAATATCAGTGTCACCACCTGTCGATTATTCAGCATTGTTTTTAACATCAGCATCCACATGACTCGATGCTGATTGTTAATACTTATATTCAGGTCATGACAACATTGCTGGGGCGAAGATTAGCGCTAGTAGCTCAAGAATAATGTAATTACATTTAGTAGGATTTGACCTCAGATTTAACACTTATCAAATTTTTTTTGAGGCTAACCAAAATTACTAGTTTTTAGAGAGTTTTGGTTAAACATCAACAAATGTTTTGCAAAATATGACATTTAAAATATTTACTAAGTTTCACATTAAATTACAAGAAAATGTACCAAATCAAACACTTTCAAATTTACAAAACTTGTAATTTATTTCTAATAATGAAATTAACAACTTTCACAATTTATTTAATTGTTAAATCAAAATCAGCATAAGCTGATACTAAAACGAACCGTCATCAGCAACAACTGTAGTAGGATCCCTCGATTATGGAAAGTTATTTCATACCATCAACAGGACAGGGGTCCGGTCTGTATGGGTCACTGAAGAGTGATGACTTGGTACACGCAGCTGCTGGAGCGCCCGGTGTGGCCTTACCGCCTCCGCCCGCGCCAGCACCGGGCGCGACCTTCGTGGACATTCCACTGACGGCCATGCGGGAGACAATCGCGCGACGACTCACAGCAGCCAAGCAATCGATACCGCACTACCAGCTGGTCGCGACCATCAACGTCGAGAGCACCCTCGCTATGAGAAAACTTGTCAACGATAAGCTCGCCGCTGAGAAATCAAATACCAAAGTAAGATATTTGAATGACGCGTGCAGATAAATTATTGGAAATAAATGGCGCTACCTCTGTTTAGCCTCGCTTACACACTTTGGCTTAGTTTACTCTAAATCGAAGGTAACAATAAAAAACAGCGTAAAAGTGTATGTTTTTGCTCCGTTTTCGCATGAAAACATAGAAAAAGAGGAATGTGATGAAATTGATGTGAGAGTAAATATGGAGGGGAGAGGCATGGTAGAGGGAAGAGGCGGAGGGGTATGGAGGGAGTAGTATTGGGAGAGTAGGTTTGCTAAAATTTAACGCTACATTAACTGTTTGGATTTACGAATTTCACGACGTCAGCAATTGTAAATAATAAACGTACTTGTTTAACCCTTTCGCTACTATCGGTGACCATAGACTCAAGCTAATAAACGCCGATTATACACGATGGGTGACAATATTTTATTCACCCGTGTTATTTTTCTTGTAAAAACTAATAAAAATCATTTTAAGCCAAGACTATGGCCATAAATGCTGAAGATTGCGCGCGCTTGATGTCCGCACTTTCAGCGCGGAGCTCCGTTTCCTGCAAAACACTTTGCATCGAGGCTTGCTGTAGCGAAAGGGTTACATTTTGATTTTAGAGTTGCCCTTTCCAATCCTGTATAATTTTCTTATCCAACATCTTATGAGCCAAGTGAATGTTTATAGTAGCAATAAATAATTATAATATTGAGAATAATCTGTGAACGTTTTTATTTCCAGATTTCTGTAAACGATTTCATAGTGAAAGCGGTCGCGGCGACGTGCAAGCGCGTGCCTACAGTCAACTCACATTGGATGGACACTTACATTAGACAGTAAGTTTGTCTAAAAGCTATGTTTCCTGTGACTAAATTGTCTTTGATTATTTTCTTTTGACGAATTTACACTCGGCCACTATTTACCAACGAAACCAATGAATTACTAATCTTAGTCGAGAGGTAATTAATATTACACTTGCTAAGGAGTAAAACTCGAGGCTGTGCGATTCATGCGGAATTTTTTTTACGATTATTAATTAATCAATGTAATATTATGTTTTTCATTTAAAACTTGTGTAAAAACTAAATATTTACTATGCCATGTGTATGAATAATAATAGGACAAGTGTTTTGTTTAATGAATGTTATTTATCTGTAGTGACATTTCTAAAATAGCTATTTGCAAGCTTAGGAAACCGGTGTCTTTGTACGTTATTAATCATTCTGTCTTATTAGAAGACGGATTTTAACTTAAAGATTTAAGAGTAGCAAAGCACAGTTATTATAAAATATATTGTTCATATAAAAAATAGAAAATCATTTGATATTACTACAGTATTAAGATTTTTATATAACAAAATAAGCAAATTTTTGTAAGAGCGGAGGTTTGCTACTGTTTAAATCTTTCCTTAAATTTAAACTCGTATTCTAATAAGGGCAAAAACATTTTCAGGTACTCAAACGTCGACGTAAGTGTGGCGGTAGCGACGCCTTCCGGTCTGATCACACCGATTCTATTCAACGCGGACTCGCGAGGCGTCATCGACCTCTCGAAGAGCATGAAGGAACTAGCCCAGAAAGCGAAGGAGGGTAGATTAACCCCACAGGAGTACCAGGGCGGTACGGTCACTGTCTCCAACCTTGGAATGATGGGTGAGTTCGCCACCAGCTAAGTTCCTATGTTAAATTCTGTGCGTAAACTGACAACTGAATGGTCCTCTCTTTTTGCTATATAAAAATAGTAATGTAACATAATAAATATAAAGTCAGTTAGAACTATAAATCAATGAATAATATCCTTTTTGCTATTTTTTTACACTAGCTCTACAAATTGACTACAGTACATTTGATGGAAAGTACAGTGTAGTCCAAAAACGAAGGCGAATATCAAAGAATGAAATTCCGTTGTCTCCGTCGTCATGTCAGCCTACATATACCACGACTGAACGTCTCTAGGTATATGAGTTACTGGATATGCACAAGCTGATCCCGAAACGCGACAGGCGAAAGCGAGTCACTACGACAGTGTTTACACTAGTGTACTGTGGTCATGACCCAGTTCGGGCAAAAATCGTATATCGTAATAATGATTAATATTTTTATAACTTAAGAAGAAATAAATTACATGGCACATTTCACGAATCACTGATTATTTAACGATGATAATTTAAAGTCACAGGTCCCGCGTGTTATCAGAAGTGGTCATGATAAAAATCTGAAGTTTTGAATGATTGAATACAGAAATATAAGTTTTTAAAATTCTTTTTATAATTTTTTCAGGCATAACAATGTTCAATGCGATCATAAACCCACCTCAGTCGTTCATCCTGGCTTGCGGAGGCATTCAGGAACTGGTCATCGCCGACAAAAATGAACCCCAAGGGTTTGTATTTATTCAATTCTACTTTTATATTATCACCATGGATACACTCAGCTGTCAAATGCGTATTTGTTATACCATTGTTTATAGTGACTTCACGGAAACGTGGTCGAACAGGAAAACATATACCCTATGTCCGTTTCCTGGCTCTAAGTTACCTCTCCACCAATTTTCGGCTGAATGGGATCAGCCGTTCTTGAGTTATAAAAAAGCGTAACTAACACGACTTTCTTTTATATATGATGATGATGATGTCCTAGCCGGTTTCGGCCACGGCGACTGTTTCAACACCGGTTAAGAAATTCGAGGTCCAGTTTTCGGAAACAGTCAATTGCGCAGGAGATGTTTAAGTGCAAAGCTGGACGCGCAGCCAGAAAAGCACTCTCTCGTCCGAGCTCCCTCAGGCCCGATGGAAAGGAGAACCAGTACGATCGTGAGGGAGCGGGATGCAGGTTTGGTCGAGTTTTCCTTCTCTGAACACCTGGTTGAATTGTGGTTGTTTTATATATATAGATATAGTAACCGGCAGAATGTTGGCAAAAAATGTCAAAGTAGTTACTCGGGGCCGGGATAAGTTATTTATGCCGTTGCACAAAGGCACCCTCGCAGGCGGAATAATTTTAAAATAAAGATTGCGACAATTTGAGATAATTAGTTGACTTACCAGTTGGCAGCGATAGTCAGGCACTTCATAAACCACTGACTATGTATGTATTTGAATGTGTATGATGTGAAGTATGGTGCAGGTGAGGATTTGTGATGTGTGTAGCGAATTTGAAATTATTACATGCTATTGTGACGGAAAAAGGATGCGATGCGACGTTTGTGATTTAAAGGGAGAACAGTTATGTAAAGAAGTGAATGATGTACGCTAGATGGCGTTTGGGTGCGTTTACATTTTATTAATTTTTGACGGTCTGGCTGTCTGCCTTTTGGCGCGACTAATAGTAACAGTAGTTTCAATGTTGCTCAACGAGAAGCAACCCCACTGGTTTGAAGAGATTTGAATGCAGTGTATCCTGATGAAGGAGTACGTCATACAGGAAGTAGCACGCTATGTTCTTCATTTCTAACATAATTGATGTGTTATATGAATCAGTACCTGCTTGACCGATTTTGTTTTACAATCCACACCCTCCGATCCTTTTTTTGATAATCCGGTGGAAAATTCTGCACAAGACCTTAAGGGCCGCTGTGAGGGCAACGACCCCGATGTGTCAGACTTCTATTGACTAAAAACTCTCGGGGTATCCCTCTGATTGTTTCATCCGGGCTTGGGAAACCAAATTCATCCAGACGACCAGGGAGCAAAAAGCTTTTTCGAGACAACCGTCTGGGTGGGGTAGGAGTAAAATCCCACCCCTCCGAAACCTCTCTCTCTTTAGCGGTGCTCCGGACACCGTGCACTGCCTCCGTTTCATCCGGGCAGCAGACGCCCAAAAGTCTACTGGCCGGCTATTTTTTTTTTATTAGAGGGTTTTAATTTCATCATATCAGCCCCATCGTAGCCTAATACATAGAAATAAAACCTTTCATACCTCACCTTTCATACAGTTTCCATAGCATTTCGGCAGTTGCTTTAGTGGGCACCGCCAAAATGCTATGGAACATGGCCGGCTATTGTCACCGGGGGATGTCGCGCTCGCTCTGGCCGAACGCCTGTTTTTGCTAAAGTTAGTTAAGTCGCTGGTTAGCTGAAGTGCAATAGGTTACAGAAGCCATAGCGAGCGTGACCACGCCGTCTATTGCCTTCTCTGGCTATAATTTAATATTTTGTGTTCTTTTTTAGATTCCGGACGGCGAAATTCATAACGTTTACAGCATCAGCCGATCACAGAGTTGTAGACGGAGCCGTTGGGGCAGAATGGATGAAAATATTCAAAGAAAATCTAGAGAATCCAGCCAACATTATACTGTAAACGAATGGAGATTAGTGTTAAGTCTCGGCAGTTGATTAAACGGATATCGAATTGTACAGGTTAAGTTGGTATTCGAGTTATTTTGTTAGCAATGCGGTATATTTATTATTTGACGTAAGGAGAAATGTAAGTGAAAATGTTCTTTTTGCTGATTAACTGTAATCATGCTATTATATTTTTATAGTCGATATCCTATTGTCAAGCTGTTATGAGACAGACGGCTTTAACATTCTTCGATTAAAATGATTTTTTTTTTAATATATTTTGTTTATATTTTATTTTTATTATACTATTTTTGTTTACGCTTCATTTGAATATTTTTATTAAACTGTTAACAACATCAGTTTTAATCGAAAAATGTTTAGATAAAATACAAAGTATTTATTTTAACTTAGTGAAATAGGGGAAATTGTACAATGATTGTTCCACGTACAATAAAATGTTATTATTATTATTTTAAAATAAAATAAATTGCAGAAATATAGTACAATAATTAAATACCTAATCGGTTTTTTCTTAATAGTTACATCTCGTGATATATCAATCGCATTTTTTTTGTAATTATTTAAAATATCCGTATTATGAAATTTGGAATATAGATCTTCCTTTGTATTTATTTTCCTTATTTGTATTGTATGTGTAAAGGCAATACAAAAACGTTCGTCGATATTATGTGAGTTATGTTATTCATAACTTTGTAGTATTTTAATATTGTCAGAATATTTTATGAACAGTAATTGAATATATTTTACTTACTTATACTATATTTTTATTTTGCATCTGTATTTTGAATTAGGCCGCTTTCTCATTGGCCGACACCGATAATAATAAATCGGTGACTCTAAAATACTATACGATTAAAGACACAAGCAAGTGACCTGTAACGAATTTTATAAGGTAACCCTAGATTTTTTGTATGTTCTGAAGTTTATGGTAGTAAAAGACACCTAAAGCGAAGTAGTATTTACTACTTACAGATAGCAAGCAGTTTCTTTACCGCGGTTTTAAATTTATAGTTAAAAAATTACGCTCAGGCAAGAGGTCTGGGTGCGCAAGACACGTACCCATTGCTTCTCTTACTATGTGAACAATACTTTCCTCATTATTGTTCTTTTTTAATAATTTACTCTTTGCTAATGCGGCACTGACTTGGAGGAATAAAAATATAACCTATCTGTCCTTTTATAGCTTTTATGCTCACCCCGACGCAGCTTTAATTTTCTTTCGGCGTTTCTTCTCAAGGTAGTTGCTTCCGAAACGCTGGTAGATCACCGTTAGGTTCGTTTTTTCAGTGATGGCCGCCCAAATTGAGGTCCGTACCCACAGGAGTGCCCTTGCGTAGTCGCCCAACCCATAAATTCGCTAGCTTAGCACCTTCTGCGTTCGACCACCAAGACCGGTTTAGTTGTGAAGGCCTTTCCCGGCTGTGAACATATTTAAAAAATATAATCTGCACCAAGCACCTTTCTGTTATGGTCGCATTATTAATGTAAGCGATAAAGTTTATCGGTGACAATAATTTTCAACGATATCGGGCAATGTAAAATACTCGTAATTCCTTCGAAATGTGTCCAATGCTGTATTTATCACAATATTCAGTCTTATAACTAAGTTTAATGCAAGAATAACCTTTTACCAAAGAATAAAAATATTACACTGAAAATAATTTTACAGTGATAAATGCAATTGTTACTACGTTTAATTTTTATAATTGTAGTTATAAATTATTGCTAATTTGTGCGTAGGTAAATCAAGTTACAGTTCATGGCTAAACACAATTGCGTGTGAAAAAATTGCTCCCATGTCATGGACGCGTCTGTCACACCCAGATGTCACTATTAATTAACTGAAACGTATTATAAAATAAACTGAAGGTAATAATTATTATAATATCCGCCCTGTATACGGAATGTAAAAATATTCACGAAGTATGGGTATAAGGAAGTAATTAAGTTTTGATACTACTCGCATATTATACAGAAATCAATTCTAGACAGTATTATAAGTTTTTTTTTTTCAATATCATAGTCACTGTGTCCCAAGTCACTTTAAATTAAATAAACAGGCTATATACAAGCGTATCATTTTTTATTTGCTATAACAACGTTGATAACTTACAGGTACGCGTAGTAGGAAATAAGTATTCTGTTGTATTATTAAGTAAGTGTGTATCTACTGGCATAATACATAATAATAATAATGTAATGTATAAGTCTGTACCAGTTCACTTAGGTCTCTGCCAAGGCTGACTCGATTTTCGGTTCTTCGTATCCAACAGTTGCCGTACATTTGTGCAAGCCGTCGTTTAACCTAGCCCTAGAGTTACGTTGAGATCTAAAGACGCTCTTTCGACTTTGTTTAGCAAAGTTCTCAAAAATGAATTTCGTTTTGACAAAAAACAATATATCGAGGGGTGAAAGGCGACATTTTGGTCATATAGTAATACATATATTTATATCGGTAATCAGCGTTTATTACCGATTTTAAATATATATATATATATAAATAAATAAAATATAAATATAATTTTATATATATATATATAATTATATTTATATTTATATATCACTAAAAGTGTCACTTAAACCAAATAGCCTTTCACCTCTCGATATAATAGGAACTTGAATATAGCCATAGTATTCGCAGAGCCAATTCCATGTTGATAAAATCGTTGACTTACAAAATCCTTTGATATTCATTGAGTAATATAATTTGTAATGTTTAAGAAAACTTAAAGTATCATCTATAAATCTCGGCCTTAGTCTTCCTTCGAGAAAACGTTTTGCCTAATGGTCATCCTTTCTTCGGAAAATATAACTACCCCACTGCTACTTTCTTAGCTATGTCGATGATTTTCACTCTTTCTCCAATTATACGGCTATTTGAGTGCATGGCATTTGATGCTAAGTTTAATACAGTCCAAAAAACTGCCGCGAATTCCAAATCCAAGAGGCAATTGACAGTCCTTAATGTTGACCTATTTCAATATACCCCAACTGAAGCTCTCTAGACATGGATAATTTAACGTATACAAGTTGATTCCGAAACACGAGAGGTCCAAGTGAGCCACCATAGACTTTGCATCGATATGTTGCGGCTGCAATCCAGTTATGCAATTATAGAACATCTCCTAGAGGTCAAGGGTTAGCCTCACCTAAGGGTTAAGAGTGGGCATCAAGCAAACCTAAGGAGACGAATATTATCAATCCTAAAAAACCCTAATGGAGGAGTATAAAACTAGGAACTTTTTTATTGTGTTGGTGACCTTGAATGTTATTCATCACCCTTTTGAAAAACTGCATATTCTTTAGCTATGTGGGAAAGTCCAAGGAAATTTTGGTCAGAAAATTAACAATAATATAATTTATAGATAAACAATAAAAATGACAGACAGTACTACGACTGAAACAGTAGCGGGCACTGAAATAAAGAAACCCGTGAAGGAGGTACCTGTCGTCCAAGATCAAGGTTTCTTCCAACATGATACTGGGGACACGTACGACGGGTACTTCGAGGCTAAGAAGAAGGATCGAAGTGTTAAAATGCAGGGTAGTTTCAATTTTTTTTTCTTCTGACTCGACACAGTGACTACACCAAACCTGATGGTAAGCGTGGTACAGTCCAAAAAACGCCAACGACTATCCACAGGTAAGAATCCATCGGTAGTCATAGCGATGACGCCGGCTTGCACAAATCTCTTTACGCTACGCTTAAAGGTTCCCATATCATATTATAGGATGGTGGGTACACGCTCGCCGGAAGACCATTCCACAGCTAAATGACACGGCAAAAGTAAGAGTTAGAGAACTTCTTAGTCCTAGCCGGGATGTGAGATACCGTATAGCTGTGACTCCGTAAACCCGCGCGTAAACTCTTCAGAACACTCGCTATGATACAGACGGTAAAAAACGCTCAGTGAGGCAATATCTCTACGCAACTGAAGCGGTTCAAGATGCTTAGTCACGTCTGGATCACTCACAATGCGGAAAGCCCTCCGCTGCAACCTATCCAAGGCATCAAGTAAGTACTGAGCAGAAACGCACTTTCACTCCGACGTAGACTTGAGTTTCTTCTCAAGGTAGTTGCTTCCGAAAAGCAGGTAGATCACAGTTAGTTTCGTTTTTCAACTGGCTGGCCACCCAAGTCGAGGTCCGTACCCACAGGGGTGCCCTTGTGTAGCCGCCCAACCCATAAATTTCGCTGGCTGAGCGCCCTCTGCGTTCGGCACCAAGCCCGGTTTTGTTGTGAAGGTCTTTCCCAGGCCACCAACGTAGGACATGCCGAAAAAAAAAAGACATCCCAAAGATGTGAACAATATTACATGCAAAGCTTGACTTGGACCTTACAAAGGGAACAGTTGATCCGGCGTGAAAAACCGTCGCACCCTGGTCAGGACACCAAGTCTACGTAATGTTGCGGAGATGACAGATCCTAAATGATAGTAGTAGGGATTCACAGGTTCTAGCTCACCGCCTTTGGCTCTCTCATCGGTTCTAGCTCACTGATCAAGGTGGCAACCCTGACCAAAAAAAAAAAAAAAAAAAAAAAAAAAAAAAAAAAAAAAAAAAAAGGTTTTCAGGGTCGCTGAATCGAATGCAAGTATTTAAAATTGCGTAGCTTTAACCGTTTCAGAGATAGCATAACATTAACTAGCCTATAATAATACAAAAGCAATGGGGTACAATTAACAATGGATCATCCGAGCAAGGGTCGTCTATTGTTCGGCTCGAACGCTATTGTTGTGTTACGGTCGGGGGGTCTCAGGTACTTTTTCTATGTATAATAAAAAGCCGTCTACATTCCTTCATTACTCATATTAATTTATTTTAAAACAGTAATTAAACAAATTCCATAATAACATATCATTGTACATGGTATCGATGTCAAATTGATTAATAAAGTAATTCATTGTACAGTTGTGCAACTTGTAGTACAAATACATTAAACAGTATTGACCACATACTGAAGTCCAATTGTTTTGCAATATTTTTTTATTGAAACTCCATCGGTGGCTATTTCTCTTTAAGAATGCATAGTGATATCCAGAAGGTGGTCGTCCATAGGAGTCGAAAAATTCACCAAAACCATTTTTGTCTATATGTAGTGCAACCCAATGTGATCCAGGTTTTGTATCGGGGTCCAAATTACTAATTAAATAAGTAGGAGTTTCCATGTATATCGGTAATCTATTTGCAGCATACACATTATACCGCAAACTTGGATGTATTTCGTTCAAATATTTCTGTAGTTCTATTGTATTCATATTTATTTAAAAATACAACTTTCCAACCCCAGAGATCGCAAACATGTGTGCGATTGTAATTACAGTAACTTATTATATATCGAAAGGGTGATTATTAAAAATAATACAAAGTAAGTTCATTTTAATTTATTTATTCAAAAATGTACACACAAACAGATACATACAAATATTACAATATATATATATATATATATATATTCAACTATTATAATCGACAGATACATTGCGGTTTTTATCTCTTTCAATAACATTATCAAATTCGGCGTAAACAATACAGTTAATAGTTTGTACAAGCGTTGACTCAAATCGAACTTCTAATCTTACAGTGCCATGTCTTATAAGATTCCAATGACCTGAAGAGTTGGCTGATAAATCCGGAGTTAAATCAAAAGCTAACAAACAGTAACCTTTCGAATATTGTTCTCTCGAAATTCCATTCCCTTCATTTAAAAAATGTATACCCGTACCCGAAAATAATGTATGATAAGCCGTGGTGAAAATATGGTTTTCAAACGAAGGTTGTAAAGCTTTCGAAGGTATTTGTTGACCATCAATATATAAACAAAATGTGTTAATGTTGTAATTTTCGAAATTAAATGGATTTTTAGTGAGATTACCGTTAAATGCCCCGTTATCAACAAACCCAATAATACATCTTTTTGGGACTTGCCCCAAAAAAATGTTGTCAAGTGTTTTGCCTTGAATCCCAGATGGTATAGTTAAAACTTTCACTTCAGCTCGAGTGACGGGATATTTTGCTGTAGAAAAAGCCAATGCTTTTTGATGTGCAAGTAAAACAGTTGGATTGATTCGTGCTTTACGAACGATAAGTGTTGCATCTGTAATGCATACTTTAAACTTTGAATCACTTGAAGGGGCCATTAAGTTAAATGTTTCTCTAGAGCGAACTAATTTAACTGACATTTCTACACCATTGATCAAGAACTTTTCTTGGTTAAATATATCGCCATGTAAGTGTCCAATCATTTCAATTTCTTGACTTTCAGAAGCTAATTTTTGTCTTTTAACAAATCCTCCATTTTCCTCGCCGGTTTCATTCATTTTGTTGGCTGTATCTTCATACCAAAGGCCACACGTAAGATGAGATTCTTTAGCTGGTTTAGCATAATTCAACAAAGTTTCCATGTAGGCACGATACGCATATGTATTATTTGGAGGTGATATAAGTTTTTGATTTAAATAGACATCAAGTTGACTGAAGATTGAATGCAACCAATTATTAACCGGAGCCACTACCGTTGAGGCAGCTACCTTAGAGGAATCTTGATGCAATATCCTGGCTTTTATATGAATCAAAGTATGAGACAGATCTATATAATCTTCATATCTTCTTACCGTTTTGACGAATGCATTCCAAAATTTGTTAGTTATGACTCAAACATTTCTAACAGTTTCATGTTACAACTTGTTTCATTGTCTGATAACAGAAAAAAGTTCCAAAGTATTTCAAAAATTTCTAAACAATGAGTCAAAATATTTTTAACAATAGTTAATGGAAAGATGACTAACAAAGACACCTTACAAAATGTTATAAACCTATTCATATCTTTTGTTCATATCGAAGCCGGAATTCATTATCACAAACCTTTTGTGCATTGGACCCATGAGTCATGGTGTAGGAGCGATATTTTCTATATATATAGGGTTGGAACTGTTTAAGTTACATTGTGAAAGTGTCATTTCTATAGTGAACATTTAGTTTGTTATATTTCGTGTATTTCTAAGTGAAGTGAAATACAAGTATAAATTTAATTTACAAAGTATTAGTGACATAGATTCATACAACAATGAATGTAAGTAATTTTGTTATTACTTTATACCACACTTATATACACTAAAAAACCATCGCTACACTACGAACATCCATCAATTCAGATTTAAATTTATAAAATATTTTTACAGAACTCACTGGAAATTATTGATGAAGAAAATACTTTTAAAAATTACTACTATCCTCTATCGGATGAAGGTAGTCAGGATTTATTTAGTAATGTACAATCAAAACTAAAGAAAAAGAGGGAGCAAAATATTATTACCAAGAATTTAGATGAATTCTTTGAAGGTCCTATAATAAAACGAAAAAAACTTTCATCCACTGTATCTCGAATCGATGAAGAAGGTAATACCGTCTGTTTATCAACAAACGTTGATGATGGTTCCAGCTCAAGTAAACTTATTAAAATAGAAATATATGACATGAAAAAGATTGCAAAAATAGCCTCCACAGAACATTGGAAGCACGCAGATTTTAGAGTTAAATATTACACAAATGATAAACACAAAAATTCTGCAAACGTTAGAAACATTGTTTACGAAATAACTAAAGAAATTTCTAAGACTGAAAATTGTAAAAAATCTCACTTTAGTAATAAGTAATAAACGCATTCCATTTAATTAATATTCGTGTATATATTATTTACTTATAGTTTCTGAATATAATAATCATGTGTATTTTATAGCTAGAATATAAAAAAACTATTTTTTGTAAATACAAATTTTTGTTAGTACTTTCTTTAAATAAGTTCGTGTCATATATTTCCATTTTATTGAAACATAATCTAAAATTATATCTGTACCTTTCTTCAACGCAAATCTAATATGGAATGTATAATTTGTGGGGAATAGTTCCAGAGAGTGGATTGAAAGACTCCACATATGATGAAGAATTGTACAATATTTGTGCAGTAGTTGAGGAAAACATAGCGTGAGTATGCCTTCTTAAATTATCTCAAAATTTACAGAATTATTTTGTTCTTCTTCTATAAATATGTTTCTTCTTTGTTTTAGACAATCAAAACAATCATATCAAATCGGGATGGGGTCTAAGAAACTTTGTAGTACGAAGGATGATGACAATAATAAGAAAAAGACTAGATATGAAGATAGGCCATCAACTTCATTATCATCGATCGGGATATCAGCAGACCTCGATGTCGACAAGGTGCAATGTAACACGTGTAAAATTTTGATAACTAGAAAATACTTTACCAATCATTTGAAAAGCAAAATTCATAATAATAATGTTTTAACTTCTCACACATCTCTTAAAAATGTATCAATTGCTGAAACAGCCTTTGGAAATAGAATAATTACATATAAAATTAAAAATAAATCTGATTTATCATCTATGTTAGATTTTGAAACGCCGGAATTGTTTTTAAGTTCTATAAAAGATGATGTGCTATTTTTGATTGAAGAATGTATGCAGAAACATACTGCTTTTAAAGTAAATTTTATACTACACGCAGATTTTATACAACAAACTAAAGATATTCTAAATTCATTTGATTTTCAAACATGTAATTATATAATTTTTCGAGGTGATGACTTAAATATTTTCTTTTCTTCATTATGTGATGCTATAACAAATAAAATAAGTGCTTTTGAACAAAAAGACAGTGGGTGGAGTCTTAAACAAATTAATTGCTTAGACATGAATATTAATAAATTTAATCCGCTACGTGGTACGTCATATATTGATTTACCTAAAGATATTAGTAATAAAAAAGCTGTGATAAACGTAAAAAACTCTGACAATTTATGTTTTCAATGGGCATTACTTTCGGCATTATATCCAGTGAGTAAGAACGCAAATCGAGTATCGTCCTATAGCATGCATGTAAATAAACTAAAATTTAATGGTGTATCTTTTCCCGTTAAATTAAATGATATATCAAAAGTTGAAAAATTAAATAATATTAGTATCAATGTATTCGGTTTAGAATTTAATAAAGAAATGAAAAGGCATAGTGTAGTGGGTCCACTATATTTAACAAAATGTCGTAGAAATAGTCACATTAATTTATTACTCATAAATAGAGAAAGGACTTACCACTATTGTTATATTAAAAACTTATCAAGATTGGTCAGTAAACAAATTTCAAATCAAAATCATGCGGTTTATATATGCGATGGATGTTTATTGCATTTCTCCACAAAGGAAAGGTTGAATAACCATCGACAATATGATTGTTCACATATTACTGTAGAACTACCAAATATAGATAAAAGATATAAAAATTGGTTTGGACAACTAGTGTCAAATACTTAATTAAAATTTGAAAATTTTCATAAAAAGTTAAAGATACCCAAAGTTAAGTTAGTTAAGTTAAGTTATATATGCAGATTTTGAAGCCTTTTTAAATCCAATAAAAACGTGTTCTAACGATCCAAATAAACCGTATACTAAAAATGTTCACAAACATGAAGTTTATAGTTTTGGATATTATATTAAATGTTCATATGATAATAGTTTGTCAAAATATGTAACGTATAGCGGTCCAGATTGTGTACAGATATTTATGAATCGTTTATATGATGATTTAAAAATAATAAGTAAGAAAAATAGTTTTCAAAAATGCCCCAAACCATTGACTGCAGAAAATGAAAAGGAAATTGCGAATTCTAAACTCTGTTGTATATGTGAAATAGAATTTTCTGATGATAAAAAGATTTCATATTTTGATTGGTATACAGGTAATTTTAGAGGTGTTGCACACGATGTTTGTATAAGCAAATTTAGGATACCACGTCATGTTCCAGTATTCCTACATAATCTCAGCCACTATGATGCACATTTCATTGTTCATGCATTAAACTTTGTAGAGGGTGATGTGGATGTCATTCCCCAAAACAAAGAAAGATACATATCTTTTTCTAAAACATTAATAATAAATAGCCAAATTTTGAATTTAAGATTTCTTGATTCCCTAAAATTTTTACCATGTAGTCTTGAGCAATTAGCTAAAAATCTCAACGATGAACAATTTATTACTTTAAAAAATAGTTTTCCAAGAAATGAAGATTTCAGGTATGTTAGGAGAAAAGGTATTTATCCTTATGAATTTATGACATCATACGACTGTTTAAAATTAACATCTATTCCCACTAAAAATCAATTTTACAGTTCATTAACTGATTCAAATGTATCTAATGATGATTATAATCATGCACAGAATGTTTGGCAACATTTTGGTTGTCAAAATATGCTGGATTACTCTAACTTATATCTGAAAACAGATGTTATATTGTTAACTGATGTATTCGAAAACTTTAGAAATATTTGTATAACAACTTATGGATTAGATCCTGCTCATTATTATACAGCACCGGGGTTGAGCTGGGATGCTATGTTAAAATATACAAAAATAGAGTTAGAATTATTAACAGACTTTGATAAAATTGCTTTCATCAAGGCAGGTATTAGAGGGGGGTATCACAATGCAGCAATCGTTATGCTAAAGCTAATAATAAATTTTTTGATAATTATGATGAAAATAAACCTACATCATATCTTGCTTATTTCGATGCAAATAACCTTTACGGTTGGGCTATGTCTCAATATTTACCTGAAGGAGGATTTGAATGGGTCAGTCCAAATACAAGTTTTGATATACCCGACACGTCTGAATTCGGTTTTATTTTAGAAGTAGATTTAGAGTACCCAGTTGAACTTCACGATTTACACTCTGATTTTCCACTTTGCCCTGAGAAAATATGTATAAGTAGTGATTCTAAAGAAACCAAATTAATACCAAATCTTTATAATAAGATCAGATATAAAATTCATTATAGAAATCTTAAACAGTGTCTGAATATGGGAATGAAAATAACAAAAGTTCATAGAATACTAAAATTTAGACAGAGCTCATGGCTGCAAAAATACATTGATTTAAATACAAAACGTAGAATAGAGGCAGTCTCGGATTTTGAAAAGGATTTTTATAAATTAATGAATAATTCCGTGTTTGGGAAAACTATGGAAAACATTGAAAAAAGGGTTAATGTGAAATTGTTAACGCATTGGGAAAATAACGGTAAAACTCTAGGTGTACAAGATTTGATTGCAAAACCGGAATTTCACAGTTTATCGATTTTTGCAGAAAACTTAGTTGCAGTACAATTGCGAAAAACAAAGTTGGTTCATAATAAACCCATTTATTTAGGATTTTGTATATTGGATATTTCAAAAACTCTTATGTATGACTTTCACTACAACTACATGATGAGGAAGTTTGATAATAAATTAAAATTATTGTATACTGACACAGATAGTTTAATATATCAGATTTTTACAGACAACTTTTACAATGATATTAAAACCGACCTCGTTTATCGATTTGATACATCCGATTATCCATCAGATAATACATATGGTTATCCAAAAATCAATAAAAAGAAACTAGGATTTTTCAAAGATGAAAATAATGGAAAAATTTTAAAAGAGTTTGTAGGTCTAAGATCTAAAATGTATGCATTTGACGTCGAAAATAAATTGACAGCAAAAGCAAAGGGTGTTAATAAATGTGTTACAAAAAAAATGACCATGGAAAATTATAAGACTTGTCTCTTCACTAAAAATATCCAATTTTGCAACATGTACAGATTCAAATCAATTAAACACACAATTTTCACCCAGCAAATAAACAAAAGATGTTTGTCTTATAACGACACAAAGCGTTATATTCTACCCAATAATATGGATACACTGGCGTGGGGTCATTACAAATTAAAATAGATTATAGAAAAATCTGTATGTAAATATTTCTTTGTTAATATATATTTCTATTCAATGTTCTAATTAAGTACCTTAATGTTAACTAAAATATGTATGTATTTCGATTAGTTTATGAATATAATATTTGTAAATATACACTGCTGTACACTGCTGTATTTGTATACTAGTCTTAAGATGTATCTTTTATTCAATTATTATTGTCAATAAATAGTTAATATTTGTAAATACTTTTTCTTATGTTTATTTTTTAATATGCATGTAGTAAGTGAATATATAAACCAACAATTGAACGAAATGTTTTATTTCTCTCTGTAACTCTCAAGCATTTACACACGTGCAACGTGATGTTTCACTTTATTCATCCATTTACTGCAATAGTTGCAGGTCCAAGTGGCTGTGGAAAATCAAATTTTGTTACAAACTTCATTAAATATATTAATGACATATGTAGTAGGGAGTTTACACAAATTACTTGGTGCTTTGATGAAATGCAACCTTTATATAACTTGCCAAATGTAAATTATCATCAAGGTATACCAGATCTTAATATGTTTGATGGGAAGAACGCAAACCTTGTAATAATTGATGATCTTATGAGAGAGTCTGATGGTCGCATTGTTGATATTTTTACCAAAGGAAGCCACCATAGAAACTTAAGTGTATTTTACATCACACAAAATTTATTTCACCAAGGTAAAGGACAAAGAGACATTTCTTTAAATTCAAATTATATTGTTTATTTTAAAAATCCCCGAGATAAAACTCAAATACGATACTTAGCACGCCAAGTATCACCAGAAAATCCAAAATTTCTTGAAGATGCCTATCGTAATGCAACTATGGAAGCACACGGGTATTTAATGATAGATCTTAAACAAAACACTGATGAAATGTGTCGAATTAAAACAAAAATATTTCCTCCAGATGTACATTGCGTTGTTTATGTCCCCACCAAAGGCTTTAAATATAGCAAGAATCAACAAATTCCTGTCATTTACACATAATGCCGCGAAGTCTAAACACGCATAAAGACTTACTGAGAGCACTACATAAGCTTAAACCTAAATATAAGAAAGCTCTTTTACAATCGTGTGACGAAAAGGAAATTAACTGTATTTGTGAATGTATACATAACGTCCTCCAAGGTAAAGTGGAACTACCAGAAAAAGAGAAAAAAAAACTTAAACGATATAAATCTATACTGCGGAAATTGTTACATAAAAGTTCTAATAAAATAAGAAAAAATATTATTATTCAAAAAGGTGGTGCATTTCTACCAATAATATTGGGTTCAATTTTGAGTGGCTTAGTTAATTATTTTATGTAATAAAAATGGAGCAAGCTAAGAAAATGTTGCTCATTGAACCAAAATTGATGGACAAACTAAAATACAACCAAGTTCCTGATAGACCCACTTCTAGATTAGATGCTGAGATGAAAAATATTTTGAATAGTAATATGGATGATAGGAAAAAATGTATTCTATATCTACAAATTTTACAAAGATATTTACACTTTACTGGAGAAGACCGTCAACCTCATGAAATACCAATAATAACTAAAAGTATTGATACTACCACTCCAGAAGTAAAAGTAAATACATCTAATAAAAGTAATTATACCGACGACAAGAGTTTAGTTACAGCTCTGCCACCAAACACTGAACATAAAAATCAGGAGAGTACTATATCTTATGAAAAACTTCCTTACACGAAAGATCAAATTCTTAGCTTAATACCAAAAACCTATGTAAAGAAAGGTGAGTCTTTATTGGAATTGCTAACTCTAAGTACAAATAAAATTCATTGGAATGATGATGGTACAGTCATTATAGATAACGAAAAAATTCTTGGAAGTAATATAGTAGATTTGTTAAATGATGCAATTAGACCGTTAAAAAAAAGTGATCCAATAGGTTGGGAAAAGTTTGCAACAGCATTGAAGGATATTAAAGTACCGTTGACTTACGTTGGGAATCCAGCTAGAAGTGAATACATACACCGGCTTCAATTAAAGGATATTGACCAAGTATCTACAGATGAAGAGTTTAATGATAAAAAAAACAATCTAGAAAAGATAAAAAAACCTATAAGAAAAAAAAATAGTTGGGAAAAATGGACCCCATACTAGAGATAACTAAGATTTATTATGATCCATCACATCCTGCTGGTTACAGTAGTATTGAAAAATTGTCGAAAGCTATGAAAGGTAAAATGACTAAGGAAGACGTTAAAAAGTGGCTACGGTTACAAGAAACATACACGTTGCATAAACCAGTACATAGGAAATTTCCTCGAAACAAATATATTTTGTCCAACCTAAATGAACTTTGGCAGGTAGACTTAAGTGATATGAGATCTTATTCTACACATAATGACGGATTTAATTATATACTTTGTGTTATTGATGTGTTTACTAAATATGCTTATGCTAGACCTATGAAAAATAAAAATTCTGAAACAGTTAAATCATGTTTTGATAGTATTTTTAGTGAAGCTAATACCACACCAACACATATACAATCTGATAAAGGAAGTGAATTCCTTTCAAAAGATGTAAAGGGTTATTTAAAGAGTAAAAATATAAATTATTACACAACAAATAACCCTGATATTAAAGCCAGCATTGTAGAAAGATTCCAAAGGACACTAAAAATGAGAATGTGGCGTTATTTCACTCACAAAAATACCCATAGGTATATAGATATCCTACAGAACTTAATATACGCATATAACCATAGCTATCATTCTAGTATTAAGATGTGTCCTTGCGATGTAAATTTTGATAATATAATGACTGTTTGGAATAATTTGTATGACAGAGAAAAAGTTAGTCAACCTACAAATATTCCACTTCCAAAATTTCATATTGGTGACTATGTAAGAATCACCAAACACAAACATATCTTTCAAAAGGGATATGAATCCAATTGGAGTGATGAAATTTTTATTATATCTTCTATAATAGATAGATCATCGTGGGTAGTATACACATTAAAAGATTTACAAAATGAACCAATAACAGGAACTTTTTATGAGAAAGAGTTACAAAAAATATCTTATGATCCTACTTCAAGTTATAAAATAGATAAAATTATCGGTTCCCGCTATTCCGGTAACAGAAAGCAAGTGTTGGTCAAGTGGAAAGGTTATCCGGATAAATTTAATAGTTGGATATTGGCTTCTAGTTTAAAGAAAATATGATGAAGGAAAGTTTTTATTTAACATTGTTGAGTAATAGCTCCATGGAATACTTCCCAGAAAATACGACAACCCAGTTTTCAACCAAATTACCGAAACCTATTATACTTGAAGGTAGATGGTCTGTTGGTGTCGTTGAATTTCAATATCCATGCACGATGTTTACAGTTCAGGAACATGAAAATATTGTTTATATAACAAAATGGGCTGTAATGCCCCATGAGGATAAACCTTCACTAATATACTACAAACATTATATACCAGCCACCAACTATGATGATATTAATCAAATTTTAACAGCATTAAACAGCATTGATGATAAAGTTATATTTCGATATGATGAAATTTCAAAGTTTGTATCTGTAACTGTAATGGATGAATCAATAAGATCAGTTACGTTAGCACCTAGCTTAAGTCTTCAACTAGGATTTGAACCAACTAGAAACTTAGCACACAGGGGTGGTTTTGGAAAATGTTCAGCGAATTTACATCTAGGGCTACCATCCCAGTTATTTGTTTATAGTGATATTATTGAACCGCAAATTGTTGGGGATGTGATGACACAATTATTAAGAATAATACCACTAGACCCTTCAAAATACATATATGGAGCTAATAAAATGCATGTTTTCTCACCACCTCACTACATACCTGTTATGCGCAGGGAGTTTGATACGATTGAAATAAATATAAGATCAGGCACAGGACAAAAAATACCATTCCAGTTTGGGACATTGTGTGTTAAACTCCACTTTATGAAACTATAATGTATTCCAAAGAATATAATGAAATTTGTCCTTATGAGCACTATTATTCACATCAAGCTGGTCACGGTATTGGTGTGATTTATCGAGGAGCACCGTATCAGCGTGGACATGGAATTGGTAGTTTTTTAGGAGGCTTATTTAGATCTGTTTTACCATTGCTCTCTAGTGGTGCTAAAGTAGTGGGTAAAGAGGCTTTAAATACCGGTGTGGGTCTATTATCGGATATGATTAATGCACGCCCCCTGGAAGATTCAATAAGAACTAGATTGAAAGAGGCCAGCTCAAATTTACACAAAAAAGCTCAAGATAAAATTAATCGAATTAACATGTCCGGTTCAGGATATATAACAAAGAGGAACCGTTTGAATTCTCTCATTTCAACACCGAATGTCAAGGTGAAAGGTATCAAAAAATCAAAGTCAAGTCATACTAAAATCAAAGACATATTTTCATAAAATGTCATTTCTACATAACAAATCATGTGAGTGCATTAAATCAGAGTTAGATTTATTTGCATTACCCTCAACACAAACTAGTATAGAAAATGGAATATGGATACATTATAAACCTATATCATCTCTAGCTGATGATGGGCCCCTCGAATTTCAAGTACCAGGAACTGGTGAAGATTATATAGATCTGTCTCATACTTTGATTCATATAAAAGCCAGGATATTGCATCAAGATTCCTCTAAGGTAGCTGCCTCAACGGTAGTGGCTCCGGTTAATAATTGGTTGCATTCAATCTTCAGTCAACTTGATGTCTATTTAAATCAAAAACTTATATCACCTCCAAATAATACATATGCGTATCGTGCCTACATGGAAACTTTGTTGAATTATGCTAAACCAGCTAAAGAATCTCATCTTACGTGTGGCCTTTGGTATGAAGATACAGCCAACAAAATGAATGAAACCGGCGAGGAAAATGGAGGATTTGTTAAAAGACAAAAATTAGCTTCTGAAAGTCAAGAAATTGAAATGATTGGACACTTACATGGCGATATATTTAACCAAGAAAAGTTCTTGATCAATGGTGTAGAAATGTCAGTTAAATTAGTTCGCTCTAGAGAAACATTTAACTTAATGGCCCCTTCAAGTGATTCAAAGTTTAAAGTATGCATTACAGATGCAACACTTATCGTTCGTAAAGCACGAATCAATCCAACTGTTTTACTTGCACATCAAAAAGCATTGGCTTTTTCTACAGCAAAATATCCCGTCACTCGAGCTGAAGTGAAAGTTTTAACTATACCATCTGGGATTCAAGGCAAAACACTTGACAACATTTTTTTGGGGCAAGTCCCAAAAAGATGTATTATTGGGTTTGTTGATAACGGGGCATTTAACGGTAATCTCACTAAAAATCCATTTAATTTCGAAAATTACAACATTAACACATTTTGTTTATATATTGATGGTCAACAAATACCTTCGAAAGCTTTACAACCTTCGTTTGAAAACCATATTTTCACCACGGCTTATCATACATTATTTTCGGGTACGGGTATACATTTTTTAAATGAAGGGAATGGAATTTCGAGAGAACAATATTCGAACGGTTACTGTTTGTTAGCTTTTGATTTAACTCCGGATTTATCAGCCAACTCTTCAGGTCATTGGAATCTTATAAGACATGGCACTGTAAGATTAGAAGTTCGATTTGAGTCAACGCTTGTACAAACTATTAACTGTATTGTTTACGCCGAATTTGATAATGTTATTGAAATAGATAAAAACCGCAATGTATCCGTCGATTATAATAGTTGAATATATATATATATATATTGTAATATTTGTATGTATCTGTTTGTGTGTACATTTTTGAATAAATTAATTAAAATGAACTTACTTTGTATTATTTTTAATAATCACCCTTTCGATATATAATAAGTTACTGTAATTACAATCGCACACATGTTTGCGATCTCTGGGGTTGGAAAGTTGTATTTTTAAATAAATATGAATACAATAGAACTACAGAAATATTTGAACGAAATACATCCAAGTTTGCGGTATAATGTGTATGCTGCAAATAGATTACCGATATACATGGAAACTCCTACTTATTTAATTAGTAATTTGGACCCCGATACAAAACCTGGATCACATTGGGTTGCACTACATATAGACAAAAATGGTTTTGGTGAATTTTTCGACTCCTATGGACGACCACCTTCTGGATATCACTAT
This sequence comes from Automeris io, assembly GCA_036320925.1. NCBI lineage: Eukaryota > Metazoa > Arthropoda > Insecta > Lepidoptera > Saturniidae > Automeris > Automeris io. Next base: position 5,483,732 of record JAUDJH010000014.1, read on the forward strand.
GCATTCTTAAAGAGAAATAGCCACCGATGGAGTTTCAATAAAAAAATATTGCAAAACAATTGGACTTCAGTATGTGGTCAATACTGTTTAATGTATTTGTACTACAAGTTGCACAACTGTACAATGAATTACTTTATTAATCAATTTGACATCGATACCATGTACAATGATATGTTATTATGGAATTTGTTTAATTACTGTTTTAAAATAAATGAATATGAGTAATGAAGGAATGTAGACGGCTTTTTATTATACATAGAAAAAGTACCTGAGACCCCCCGACCGCAACACTCGATTCAAACAATAGCGTTCGAGCCGAACAATAGACGACCCTTGCTCGGATGATCCATTGTTAACTGTACCCCATTGCTTTTGTATTATTATAGCCTAGTTAATGTTATGCTATCTCTGAAACGGTTAAAGCTACGCAATTTTAAATACTTGCATTCGATTCAGCGACCCTGAAAACTTTTTTTTTTTTTTTTCAGGTCAGGGTTGCCGCCGTGATCAGTGAGCTAGAACCGATGAGAGAGACAAAGGCGGTGAGCTAGAACCGATGAGAGAGCCAAAGGCGGTGAGCTAGAACCTGTGAATCCCTACTACTAATGATCCCTAGGGTTGAGATCACAGTGCATATTCATACCTAAAATATTTACGCTGTCGCGCATTGCAAGCGACACATTCTGGAGAGAAGGAAGGGGGGTGAAAGGGGTCTTTTCAAATACATTTACAAACAAATACCTATATAATTGACATTTAATTGAATCTTTTTAAATCGGCTCTTTTTATACTACATTGCTCTTCATGTGCGTCTGTAGAATAATGCGACTAATGGACCGTGTCATTGGACATAAATCGTGTTCAGAATTGCGTCGCGCTCTAATTATTTAAATGCATTGTACGAGTAAATGCTCTTTCTAACTATAAGTGGAATCTTTGTTTTACCTCTAGGAGATTACACAACATAACAAGCTCTAATAATTTCGAAGGTGACACATGTGTATTCAATTTGTCTATACGCCTAGAGGCCTTCAGAGTTCAATAGTTGTGTATTGCTAGTACCGACGACGTCGCCGCTTTACTTGAACATTTGCACTTTCCATCCAAACTACTGTAATCATTTTCATAAGCCGATATAATTTTATAAAAGGCTTAGTTTATTTACGTTGTTAGCAGTTAATATAGTAATACATACCTATTTATTTGTGCCGTTCGATGGGAAACAAAAAATAAATCTGGCGTCATAGGGTTGAAAAGGCTCTACTTCAAACAAGTTTTGAAAAAAAATTTTTTCCAGTCTTCTTTGTATTTAAGTATCTGTAACTCTGGCTACAATTAAAATGAAAAATTATATTATAAGCTTTTCAGAACGATCGAGAATTTCTGAACAATTCCAGATTTATGTATAAGTGATTTAAAAAATAGTACATAAGACGGCCGTAGTGATGTGACATATATTTTAATTATTGTAGGACCAGGATTGTACACTACTGCAGAAGGCGACCGCTATATGGGCACTTGGGAAGCAGACAAACTGTCTGGAAACGATGAAGTTGTAATATCATTTAATGACTCTTCAAGATACGAAGGAATGATTAAAGATTGGTGTTTTTCTGGACCAGGGAACTATTACTATCCAGATGGCAGTGTGTTATGTGCTCAATTTTCAGAAAACTGTCCTATAGGTCACATGACGTTAACTGACCCTAACGGACATCTTTGGCTCGGTAGTGCAGAGCAAGGGTACGGATGGTTTGAACCTGTCAATCATTTTTATGATATGTTAGAGAAAACACGAGATACGGGAAGAATTAAAAAACGTCATAAGGAGAAGAATCTGCCAGAAACGGATATAATTAAAAATAAATGATATTATCGATTGAGTAATGCTTTTCTAATGAACATTCATTTGATTGTTATCAAAAAAATTGGATGTTTTCATATTACTTAATATACTCTTTAGTTATTTTTTTGTTGATTTTATCTTCAACTGCTATATAGGCGAAAGCGAGATCTAAACCTTCAGATTTAGGTGCAGATCCAAAAAGAAAAAGGGGTCCAAGTTGGAAATTTCATTTTCAATAACGGTGTTAAAAGTTCGCCTGCGCTATTCGTTATTTGATTTGTATGATCGAATTAGATTAGCCCAGTTGGTCTTGATATCACTTAAATCCTATTATATTCTCCAATAATGAAATCTACAATTCAATAAGCGTGAAAAGACATTTTTGCAGACCTATTTATTTTTACAGAGTTTTTCTACCAACATTGAATAAATGAAAAAAGTCTTGTGTTAGTATCTATTTCTGATATCCCTATAATATTAGTTTTGAAGATAATTATACGTTTCCTGTTAGTCGTATTAAGAACTTGATGTTATAGATAGTAGGTAGGTACGAGTTCAATGGTCTCGTGATCCGCTGTTTTTGTGATCAACGCTTGTCTTAAAGCTTAATACCTGTGTAAACTATTAATAAAATTTTGTCAACAAGTTAGTCTATTATAAGTTGTAAAGAGCTTCTTACGTTGTTTATACATGTTTGAAATTGTGATAGGATTAAATCTAAATAGGGGTAACGTTAGTGGGCTGGTTATTTTAGACAGTCTCTGCCTCTTCTGCGGCGATTTGATTACAGGACCCGCAGTCCCCACTAATTCGCAGAAGTAGTCACCTTGGGGTTTTTAGCTGGTAAAGTCCGGCACACCCCGGCTGCCTACCCCTTCGCGGCCGGGACGGTCCTATGAGGATTTTCCCTAAGTAAAAAAAAAAGACAGTATCTGCCTAATTTCACCTACATTGTATTTATGATATATAGTTTGAATAAGGCGAACCAAATTTTTAACAATTTTAACTTATACTCCATAAGAATTAATACAAAAATGAGACCCAAATCTAACTTTTTACAAGATTTACTTAGCTTTGTATATCTACTAGCTTAAAATTATGCAATATGAAGTGATTCGAAAAGTAAATATTGTAAAAACCCATTCTGGTCTCTAGTTAAAAATAATGGTCACGCTATATCCCTTTCAGGGTGAGTACAGGTACAATATTGTCTATAGTTACAATAAATAGTATTAAGTATTATATTTTATACTTTTCTGCTAAAAATATTTTAAAGATAACGTTAATAAAATAATTCATTTAAATGGATGCGGAAATGGATGCCGAAATATCTATGACACATTATTTAAAATTAAACCATTTTTAGCAAACAAACCAATGAGATCATTTACGAATCGATTTCGCAACAACCTTCCTTTTAGGTTCTTTAATGGATGTTATTTTTTCCGCAGGACAAAATGTCATTGTTCGGATAAGGCCTTTGCAACTTCGCCAAGCGAAAATGGATTTAGTAGTAGACACACAATCAAAAGTATATCAAATGAACTGAACTATCTCTAATTTAGGCTTTAAAACATACTTAACCAAGTTTTGAAGTATGAAATTATTAAAATAATATTAGCTATTATTATTTCAGTAAGGAATTTGATTTCTACTAAAGTCGTGTAAATGCTGGAAACCTACATATTCACAGATGCCATATTATAACATTAAAAATATAATTCGTAGAAATGAAAAAACTCAATGGTTATGACTTTTTGATTCGTTTGATTAAAGAACACTTTATTTTACATTTTGGAATTGAATATTTCTTATAAAAGAACCTCTATCTCTATCTCTCTTGCTTCCTTCTTATAATTTTTTTGTAGATTATTACAATTACAAAAGTGATTCGTCACCGCACTGACATAAGCATGTTGTGTTGAAAATGATCAATGCACTGTTACATACTTTGAAAACCCCATGCGTATTTTTGAAGTGCCTAGAAGTGTAAATCTTATGAACGGTAGGTCCAGTTAAGGTACACATTTCACGTGACACTTGACATTTGAACCCACTTAACAACTTGAGGACAAATACAATCGCTTGCAACATTACTGCATAATAATAATGTTTGTAAGACTAATTTTAGGTTTGAACGACGTAAGCTCTAAATCATTTGCGCAGTTTGTTTCACGAGCTACATCCAGCCCCAGATTTAGACGAGAGCAAACTGGGGACCCATGCAGTGGGCGTCAAATTTTGAGGGCGGCAGACAAGTATATTATCCGACATGCCCACTGAATAATATATTTAAAAACGTATGTAAACCTCTTTATAAAAAATTGTCTGGAAAGAAAAAGCATTTGCTTAGACGTTTCAAAAGTTAAATCAAAAGTCTCAAGATATCGATACCACGTCTTATGCTATGTAAGGTCAAAGATCGTTTTCGAGAATATTTCGCTTTCGCATATTTACATTTATACAAAGATGTAGAGCACAAAGTTACCAAAAAATATTTTGTAAGCATCTTTCATTGAATTAATCCATATAATTGAAAAGAAGGTGGAAGAACTGGTCGGAGGAATGTCATCAGACTATAGTTTTTTCCCACCTCGAAAAATTTCAAGATCCGTGGCTGGCTGTAACAAAGCTTGCAAAATATGGCACTTGAATGACGTAATTGCTAATTTACTCGTGCCTAGATATGTTATTCATGCAATAATCACCAACTTTGTTCTCTGGTTATATTAAGCGACTAAAATCAAAATGATAAAACTGAAGACTATCTGAATTCTAAATTTGTTAACGTAAATATAGTGTGAAGCTAGAGTGCCTGCAGTTTTCTTTTTCCAAATATATTATTTCCATTATTACTAGACTATAATAGCTAATTACATTTAGATTGTAATCATTTTAATTGCCATTTATAATTTTTATTTTATTCTTATCATGCAAATAACATCCAGAGATATACAATACTTAATGAACTGTAAAATAATCTAAAATCTTATGAATATATTGATTGTTCAATAGAACCTGTCTAACGTTGCATGTATCAATGTATGTATTGCTTTTTTTCGTTTACTTATTATTATATAATATATAATAGAATGACTAATGAACCGCTGCTAATCTCAAAAGTGATATAGCGTAACGAATTAGGTATTTTAATAAATAGAATATAACCGATTGCTGACCGCCTACAGTAAATTATGCAATTTATCGAAGTTTGTACAAAACGTGAATAAACTGTTTTCGCTTTGTTATTTTGGCCTCGAATGTACACCCACATTCATATTGCCATCTAAAGATGAGCTCTCGGTGTATATTGATGTCAATTTCTTGTATGGTTTTCAAACGGAGATACGGGTCCTTTTATAATGGAGTCTAATAATTTCGCTATAGCATAGGAGCGGCAGACTGCGTGACTTACTCTAATGTATCTTGCGAATTACATTTATAGATGTAATTAATAATTTAGCTAGGCCATCGAAACGGTAATGTGTTGAAGGACGCCGTATTCCTGCTGATCATATTTTAATAATTGCAATACTTTACAATTGTATTAATATATCGTCAATATTCGCTGTATTTTTTATATTAGGACAGGTTGAGGAATGGAGAAATTCTAAGTTTCGCCGGGCGCTGAGGAACCAGGCACAGCCTTGCAGACGGGAAAAGGAGTACCCCGGGGGCTTTAGTCAGTGCAAGTCCGACACTCCGGGGGCGGCCCTCACTGCCCCCTGACGACCCATAACGGGTTTTCTCCGGGTTACCAAAAAAGAAAAATGAAGAAATTCTAAGCTATAAACACGCAAGTTAGCTACATAAAATTAAATTATTCATAAAATTAATTATATTCCTTATGTGGTGTAGTGAAAACTTTGGGCCTTGAGTATAGACAAACAAAACGCTAAATCTGCGTGGTTACATGTTGACTCGCAACATTTCTTGAAGATTTTGGTATAAAGCAAATATGTCGATATACATTTTTTGTCATTTAAATAACTATGTGTGATTATCTGATTATTAGAATGCCGTTTGTAGCACCACATTAATACATTACTAAAGCTGTATAAATAAGTTCAATTAATGTAAAGTTAGAAGCGATAAAAATAATTGGCAAACCTTAACTAAAACAATACTCATTATATACAAATATTTTATCATTGACTGCTAGTTAGGCTAAGTAAGTTTTGTTTAGCGTTCATTTTGTAATTATAATTTTACAAACTAACTAGCAGTTGATCATACAATTTAGTCTACGATGGCAATCATGAAACACTACCGTTTGAAAACTGTGACAAATATTCAGGAATATTAAATATAATAAATTTGTAAATATTTAGATTTAAAAAAAAGAAACCTAAGAATAAGAATTGACCATTTGTGATATCACCTAGTTTATACAAGTTGAAGTGTCTTTAAAAGTCTACGTATTTCACTTAATACGGTTCCTCCAAAGTCAGAGTTGACTTTGGCTTGGGAAATATTTACACCAGAGGCTCTCAAACATTTTTCATATTACACCAGTATTTAATTGCAACAACAACATGAGAATCACATATTACTTTCTTATAAGTAATGAAAGCAACCGGCTTGTATCATTCATGTAACTTATTAATCTTAAATTATAATGATAATAAAGGCATCCTTGTACGGAAGCACTAAGAAAATTGTTATCATATACGTAATTTCTCGACCAATAATGCCAAATTTCCAATCTCAAAGTTTATAAACTGTCATCTCGAACCAAATGCTAATGAAATTAAATTATGATTGCATTTAACACAGTATGACCGACCTAAATACTTAAACGTAATGTTTTTTCTTTATCGTTTACAATATTACGCCTTTTTTGGAATTCGCCGAGGATTGTTCTAGCTGCGGTCAAGCTGTAATCATATTCTGAACAAAATATTTATTAATCTCATAAAGGGAACGGACCCCACAATTGTAAACCAGTTCATTTGTAAATTACATATTTATTTGAGGATCATAACTCATAACCAACAGTACAATGAAAATAATACTATTTTTAAAACTTTTCCTCTACTCTTTCTGATTTGGTGGACGTTTTTGATACTGAAAAATTAACTATACCACTAAGGCTGAGATTTATAGACGCTATTTTGACTTTGCTTAACAAAGTTCTCAAAAAATTAAATCTTTTTGACAAAAACTTAATACATAATATGAACTTGAGTATAGCCATACTATTCGCAGAGCCAAGTCCATGTTGACAAAATCGGTGACTTACCAAATCCTTTGCCATTCATTGAGTAATATAAATTGTAATTATTTAGTAAACTAAGCAAACTTAAAGTTGTGTCTATAATTCTCAGCCTTAGAATATGTGTATGTTGTATTATAAGTATTATAATCATTTAGGTTATCAAAAATATAGAAAGTTATTTTGTAAACTACTAAAACATAAAACAGACGCTAGCGCTATGTCGAAAATTCTGTAAAATATAAAGTATTACGTTACTCTGTGCTATAGCTAAATTCTCCGAATTCATTAAATGTTTATGTTAGAGACTAAGGATAAATATTTCTGTAATAGAACATTGATATATTAATTGGCGTTCATCGGGGGGCATATGGTTTTGGAAGCGGTTGTTCGATTAACAGTTGTATACGCGTAGAGGTGCGCCAGATGTCAGGCCGTAGAGACGTCGGTCCTCGCGGGCCGGCGCGCCGCAACTCGCCGGCTTGTTATCCTTATCACCTTATCAGCCCTTATCACTTACTCATCGCGAAACCGATCGCAGAGTGCTCGCATCGCACACGTGCGAATAACATTCAAATGTAATTAAATCAGTTTCGATCATGTACGGTCCTGTGTGGTGGGTTTTGGTGTTTTCAATGTTTACCACATGCATAACCGGTCAAGGTAAGCGAGTTTTCCATATGCTTATGCTGAAAAATGTTCCTCGTGATAAAAGATAAGACAACGCATTCATGAATGTGTTTGTTTGTAATGGTTTTTTATAACATACCTATACGAAATTAGTTAAATAAAATATAGTAACACCAGAAACAGTCATAAACTCGTTTAAAAAGTGTATTAAAATCATTGATGCACACCATGACGTCTGTGAATGAAGCAAATAAAACGAATTTCTTATCTAAACATGAATATAAATGTAACTTCAAAAGGAAAGATTATGTTGATGCATAAACGAAAATAGCCAAAACAGACGTACAACGCCCGAACCCACCTGTTACGGATATCGGTTTTCTAAAATAGGAAATATCATGAATACACATCGTGACAGATTTATTTTAGACAAACGAAGATTGTTCAAATAATAACAAGCTGTAGAGAATGTAGCATTTTTGTATTCACAATACATCTGGAAAAGCAATAAAACAGATTAGATACCTTCTATTTCAAGCTACCAGAACCGTAATGATTTAAAAAGTTCCGCCAAAAAGAAAATGACCTAAACGAAATAAGCTTACTTTAAGAATTTACAACTCTGGCGAAAAAAATATGAATCTCGCAATTTGTGATATCGGTGGGAAAATGAATGCTGCACAATTCTTGCTTTAACATACATACTTTACAGTAAAATAATAAGGCTGATATAAATAGACACTTTGACTTTGCTTAGATTTTGCTCAGGAAATAAGTTCGTCTTTGACAAAAATTTGAATATATAATAGGAACTTGAATATTGTCTAAGTATTCATAGACTCAAGTAAAAGTTGAGAAAATCGGTAATTTACCATATACTTTGGTATTAATTAAATAGTACTTGTTATATGTCAGTAAATTCAAAGCAATGTAAATGTAAGATCTATAAATCTCATCCTTAGTATTTACAAAGTTATCACTAAGGAAATTCTTTTTCTGGTAGCCTTCAATAAAATTACTGATATAATATTGATTATGATTTTATTGTATATTTTTACTTAGTTTCGATTTAGCGTATAGACACCCGCCTACAAGGATGTACCTACATGTTTAACCTAAACGGATTCGAACTCGTTACTATCACTGTCACAATCAAAATATCAATGAACTTAATTTGAACAGTGGTTAAGGCACAATTTCGTCAATTTTTATAATTTTATTGATTCTACGATATACTTTTTATATTTCGATACTTAAATCTATAAATTATAGACTTCTAAATTTAGATATATCGTTTAGCAATAAGCAATACCGGTTTTAATCATCGTCATAAAATTGTAATTTTGGGTCATCGTTCATAAAGTACCATACTTTATATTTTACACATAATATATTATATACAATATTTTAAGATACTAACAATAGGTATTTTAATATGGACGTCTTCAGTCTTCATTAATTTTATAACTTGAGTTTTGTTAAATTCAAATAAAGTATTTTCAATTTATTTTTGTGCGTATATTAAATGACAACTATCTCTGCTTATAATGTCGTTTTAACAATACAAGTCAATATATTTTTTTCCTCAACTCATATATATGCTACATTTCCTATATTCAGTTTAATCATGTAAACCAATTACATATTATGTTCTTAGAAAATTACGTGATTTTATATTATCATTACGAGTATGACTTTCCTATTTGTTTTCACAGTTTTCAAACGTATTCTTGGCTATGCGTAATATAGTATGTGAATATGTTTTTTATCAATAAATGTGACTCATATTGAAATTTTCTGTATACATTGAAATACCTTTACCGGTTTTAAAATGTACTTGTTAAAGGATTTCAAAAAGTTTATTTAATAAATATATTACTTTATAACTACTATTTTAATTATTTGCTACACTGAATGATTACACACACATACATCATTGATTTGATACATATGATTTTTAATGATTTTTAATGATTTTATTTATATTATTTTCATAGTGGATAGAGCCATTAATGTATCTCTGCTCACCCTGATAGGAATATAGCGTGACAATATGTCATTATTATTAATTATGTAACTAAATTTGTGTATTTAAAGAAAGGACACTCGAATTTTTGCATTGAAAACAGGCTTGTGTTTATTTTCAATTATATCCGATGAAATAAAGACAGTGCGATCGATAATAGATACACTCATTATTAGATTTCGGATTTATTCTATGCTTGAAGACTCTCATGAAGTAAGATATTTTAAGCCTATGCCACAAGGAAAATTCATTTTTTAGCAGTCTACCTAAAAATAATTGAATCTATCCAAGGATTTGTAATACATCAACAACGTAAATTATGTAATTAAACTTTTTAACATAATAAAGTCTCCTAATCCCGTAGGTATCATACTTACATATACATGATACATATACAGGCTGATTTTATAGACGAGGGAGATGTTCAAGGAGGATATTCAGCATTCGATTCTAATTCCAAATATATAGGAATAGTGATATCTTAATATTTCAATTAAAACAAAATAATTTATAGTCATCATATTAAATGGCAATTACACACATGATAGAATAAATAACAATTAATTATTAAGTAGGTATTTTGTCTCTCCCAAGCCAGGATAAAGTACGAAAGGGTAACGAGTCAATTACCTTTTTACCTAAAATTACGTCAAAGTAATTTTATCTACATGCCATTCAATCGTGCACCACACGCGCTGCTGTGTCCAAACTTTTTACGGATCAATTCTCATTTGTCATCTATTTGTTAGGGAATAATGTTATTTATATTTTTATTAGTTATAAGAAGGTAAAAATTATTGTATTCTGAAATACGAGTATCTCCCTCGTCTATAAAATCACTCTGTATATATATTTTAAGAACGATATTAAGTAACTACTTACAGGTCAAGTTACTATTAACAATCGTTCATCGTTTGCTTTATATAGAAGAAACTTTGACCGTATCTCGACAGTTCTTGTTAGCTTATTACTATCTGTAGATTTTCTATTCAATTCAAGCGAGGGCGTAGCCGGAGGCGTTTTTCTAGAATAACCAGGCTATTTTTACTATAACAAACAAATCAAAGATTGCTTATCTATTAATTATTTAATTTATTTCCTATAAAAGAGAAATACCTTATTTGAAAAAAGTATTTTGTTAAAGTGGCCTTTGTAAATATAGATATTGCTTGTAAAGGTAACATTCGACATACAGCTGAAATTGTCGCGCGATAATTTAGTTATATGACGATGTCGATCCCAACTAAATTCATATTGCACAGCAGTTTCTCGTCTCTCTTCTGCCGCCTTGTGCCGAATGTCATCTTCATGTTTCTTAAGTAAATACTGCTTTATGATAATTAATTCATTTTCTTTCAGTCTTTTTAAGTACAGCTATTTTGAATTTGAATAGTATTTACTTATATAACAATAAAAACAAGTTAAAAAAATATTATACCTTATATTAGTATAACATTGTTAATAAACAGGAGCAAAAGGAATTAATTATAGATGGGCAAAATGTAATCAGGTTAATTAAAATTTATGACAATTACATTTGACATCATTAATATGATTACATTTTGCCCATCTATCTCTTAAACGCTAAGGGATCCTCAATTGCATACTATAGCATGTAGACGCCGCCCGATACGCGTTTGTGGTAAACGCCCTAACGGTCGTTAGGGTGTTTCGGGACGCGCGGGGTAAGGGGTGCGCGCGCGCAAGGGATGCTCTAGCTACAGCAGTCGACTACCGAGATCCGAGGCTAGAGTACGTGCGTGATCGACGCAGTTCGGTGTGCCTTAAAGTGCAAATAAACAGTAAAACGCCAAAATCCATATCTTTCTACCACCACACCCACGACCACCGGTCATTATACAAATTTATAACTTATTAATGTTTAAAAGGGTTTTTATTATAATTACAGATTAACGAAATTAAAAATTGATTACATTTTTCCCATTTCTGATAATATAATCCTTAAAGCGGAATACAGTTGCTTAGTCGATATTCTGATAATTTCAGTAAAATTCCCTTATGTACATAAAATACGAAGCGTACGGCGCATCGGCTGTATTTGTGAACAGATTATCTATAGGTAAATGTATTTCCGTAATCTGCTACACGCCCACATAAATTGTGTCAACAGTGTTAGCAACATACACTTCTTATATCAGTGTACATACTTGTAGGTCCGTTTCAGGATGCCAGTTTCGTTTAATGATGAGAAATTTCTGAATGTTTGTGTTATGAGTGGATATTAGTTAATCCGAATTCTTTTGGTATAATAACATTCTCAACAGCAATAAACTGCCCTATTGGTTGTATTGGACACAACGAATGAGAGAATAAAAGATGCCTTGCTCCTTTATCTGGAGTGCAGGGCGCTTATTTTGTATCTCCATTTTGATCAGCCTGGGGCCATTTTAGATAGTTCTAGTTCTTAGTTATCAATATATTTTATAACAAATCCTTCGTTACCATACCATCTTCTAGGACTTGTTTATACAATTGATTCCTCTTATTATAAAAAACTTCTTTTATTATAAATATTCCCTTCGATAATATGATTTTTAAATTACCAAAAATTCTTAAGTGAATTATACAAAAAATCACCTTTACAGCATCTAAGTACAGTCGTAAATCTGCATGTATATGTCTTTTTTATATCTATCAATTACTTTTACTACAATGACATAATATATCATAATATAGTAACATATACATAACATAATTACAGAACTGCCCCTTAAGCAAACTATCATTGGTTTATCGATTACACTAATAGAAAAATGCAAATGTATAAAATTGACATAACCTGACGACGTGATATTTTGAAAGTTTATGTCAATTCCATATGTTATAAGTTTATGTCTTGCACTTCCTATTCCCTTTTTTTATCGCATATTACTATGTCTTAGCCCACTGGTCGTGGTGCTCGTGAGCACTATCTCATAACTATTCATACTGTCAAAATAAAACAATGGAATGAAATGAAGGCGCAAAACAGGAACCACTTATATCGATACTTAAGGAATTGTCACCGTTACGAGCTTATAGAATAGGACTGGTCACGTAGCCTTTGGTTTAATATTGGAGACATTATTACACACTGTGTTGTTTCATAATGTTTATTTTGATTTAGAGCTGTCATAAGTATTTTTCTAAGACTTTAGCACTGTAGTAGCATTGTATTATAATCTTTATCAACTAAATATCAAGTTCGAGTATTGATTTTTTACAAAAGTTAAATAGATAAATAAGTAGTATATTTAAAAATATGAACTTTCATCTTTCATAGAAAGTAGTTTTACTTCATAACCTTTCCCCCATATGAATGAAATAATTCCTAAATGCCTTAAACATGATAATTTTTTTGATTATATCTCTTCCTTATTACGTACGTGTATGTTCAGGATAAACAAAATTGTATAAAGTTACGGTAATATAAATATTTTATTTTCACAGTGGAACAGCAGCTGCTAAAGAAACTGGTGTGTATAGAGCACGAGGAGTGTGGAGCGTGTTTGTCAGCGGCTTCGCACTGCCGGTGGTGTGCAGACCCGTACTTCAGCTCCGCTGCGCCGAGGTGTAACGATGACGAAAGGTAAACAGCCAACGCCGAATTAGGCAGCCCGAGACTTTTAGCAGAACGCAAATTCTATCGAGAGGCCCTTGATTTGCCTAAGTTTCTTAAATTCAAAGTTAAAAATAATGCTATAAATTATTTATTCTATAATATGGGCCCAATTTGAAAATAAAACTATTCCAGTCAATTTACAATCAGACAGGTCTCGGTACGCGAGTCCCGTAGCAATTGCTAAGACTCTATGTAGATGACTAATAAATAACTATTTATTATATTTATTTATTTAGTTTCATGCAAATTTTTTATAAAATTGACCTTTAGCTGCTTTGTTGTTGCATATTTAATGTGAGTTGTTTTGTTTCGACAACGTAACATGTATGATGTCTTCCTAAAAGCGTTTATCTTTCGAGGCTATGACTTTTTATGGACAAAATGTTGAATCCATGGATAGTCACCCTAGTTATCCCGCTCTGTATGAAAGTCCATGGACAATATAATAATAAAGGACCTTTTTTAGAGAACCTAATATCGTAGGACGAAAGGGGCAAAATGATTGAAAAAATATAAGATAGTTCCATGATATGATAGAGGTAATGCAAGTAATGTAAATCCTGTTCGGCTTTGAATCTTATTAATTATAAATGGAAATTTCCTGTATGATAAACAATAAAAGTAAAAAATGTGAGGGCACGTTCATTAGCAAAAATTTACGATAAACAGTGCCTTAAGAGGGGTGATTAATGGATACTAGTCTTTAAGAGTTCATTACAGGATATATAAGTACAAAATGGATATACGAGTATCAGATATCTCAAATAATTATAGCCTGATACATTATAATTATTGGTATTTATAATTATTGATTAAAATAAATTTTGGTAAGGACGTCTGTGGTTAAATAATCGCGATATTTGTCAATTTCACTATAAAGGCGTTGAGATTGCTGAATCGGATAATATTGTAAATTAATTATCAGCATGCGAAATGTAAAACAACATTCACAAAATAGGAATAATATGTTGGACAACAGCCTTCATTATTTTTAGAATAAACGGAAATCTGTTGGAATAAAAAAGCTAAGAACCATTTAGTCATGGTATACATACTGGTATTTTAAATTATCAAGTTGTTCAGGAATTTTATTATTGTATTAGCGTAGGTAATTAAAGTGTTAGATAAGCAAATACATTTTATTTTAAGTATTTAAATGGGTCTTTTTTTAATATTTTCCATTTAAATGTCGAAATACGACACATTATCAATAAAAAAAAATTGTATCTCTTGTAATTTATTTAATTTTATGTCAGCATTAGGGGGGCTAAGTTGTAAAGTTTTATTTCCTATATCAGTGACATCCTACCAGAAATACAGTAAATTTACTTTACCTGTAGGACTAGCGTTTCAATTGACTTGATTATAAAAAATAAAGCATAAGAAGTTATTTAATTTATTTTTGTTCATGATACGGATACCTAAACATTACTGAGATTTGATTTTAATCCAGATATTACAATATTATTAATCTAGATATAACATTTTTTTTATCCATGGACTCTATACGATTAGGTATAACACCAGTCATCGTGGTGGCAGAAATCGGTAGCCAGGTTATGAAGCAGACCTAAGTTCCGCTATTTTAGCTACATAAAGATATAAAACAAAACATAACATAAAAGAAAAGATAACAAATTGCATGATAATAAACAAATGATTAGTTATTATTTTTAATATCCTGTAAACCATTGAAGACATGAAATTTTTTATAAGTATTAAAAAAAACGGCAAATATTACTGTACTACAGAACCCCGTCAGAAAAGAGATCATGATCAATAAGGAGGGAATATCAAGATTTACAATCATATTGGGTATCACTATCATTATAATAATGAGGGGTGAAAGGCTGTATGCTTTAAGTGACATTTTTTGGTGATATTCTGTAATACATATTTTCGGAATCAGCGTTTTTTTACCGATTCCATAAATATATATTACTAGATCACCCAAAAATGTGTTTTTTTTTCTTCGATCTGACAATAAATTGGTGGCCGGGCAAGACCTTCACAACATAACCGGGTGGGGTAAAAAATGTCGCTTAAGCCAAATAGCCTTTCACCCCTTGATAAGATATGTGCGCGGGTTGATCTTGAAATCCGACTGATTAAAAGTAGTGACAGGTATTGAGATTCAAATCCAGTTGGCATAAATAATCTATAATCAGCTTTACAATATAAACGTAGCCACGTTAATCGTCATGGATTAATGTGGTTTAACACTTTTGCTCTCTCTCTCTCTGCTCTTTGGTGGCTATATTTCGATCTGGGATCAAAAGTTGGCATTGTAAATCTGTAACCACTTTATTTCTCGCTATTTCATACCGTGTACTTGCGTCGTCATCGTGAAGCGGACAAGAGTTGTCACAAATTTGCTTTCAAGTTTATAATTTTTTGTACTCTCTACAAAACAAAATATCTGAATTATTGTAATGCTTTTTATGCTCCGTTCCCACGTTCGCTGACCGACATTTTGGTCTCCGGTGTGCATCAGTAATCTCGAGATCGTCGTTTGATTGATTATTGATTGTGTTTGTGCCGTGATCAAACGAATGCCCTTCAATAGGCTCATTTCGATCGAGACGTGCCGAGTTTGGTCATTACTGTGCTTTACGCTTATTATCCTGTTAATGGGTAGGCGTAGACGCTAGACCTCATTTCTTGGTCAGTTCGGTTATTTTTGCTTCAGTTTTTTTTATATGAAATTACTTTCCCTTTGATTATTTTCGTGTTGGGTGATAGCTATTCTTTATCGATTATTCAACAACCAAAATGCCTCAACAAGACGTTAACTTCTAAAATTAGGTACCTAAGAAAAAGCTATTAGGAACAATTAAGCACTTCACACATTAAGAGCATATCCGAACAATTTTTAAATAGATAATAATAATTATTATGCCTGGAAGATAAGAAACTTTAGCTTAACCCAAAATAAAGTAATTATTTCAAGTAGTTACTTAATAAAAAAATTGTATTATATTTTCAGTTTGGTGACCACTGGTTGCAGTCAAGCTATGATCCAAAGGCCTAAAAAGCCAGTGTGGGTAGTTGCAGAGAATAACTCTCTCCAAGATATGGAGGCTGACAGTCAGGAGTCAGTTGTGCAAATTCAACCTCAAAGAATTAAACTTTCGCTCAAACCTAGTAAGCTATAATCTTTATTTGAAAATTAAATCTATACTAATATTATAAAGCTGAAGAGTTTGTTTGTTTGTTTGTTTGTTTGAACGCGCTAATCTCAGGAACTACTGGTTCGAATTGAAAAATTCTTTTTGAGTTGAATAGACCATTTATCGAGGAATGCTTTAGGCTATATAACATTACGATGAAATTATTAGGAGCGAAGAAATAATGGAAAATGTGAAAAAAACGGGGAAAAATATTCATCCTTGAGGGCTTCCATTGCGTGCGCTGCAAAAATGGTTCGAGATACCAAAAATACATGTAGAAATGAATTATTCCTCTTGAAATGATCTAAAAAATGTCCGTGACAGTATATGTCTATCTTTTAAGATTAAGTCACTAGAACCGTTTTTATGGTAAACAAATTTGGTCGAAATTAATGCATTATTTGTTAAGAGTTGTATCAACGTAATAATATTAATGTTTATCCAAATAAATGTGTTGTTGATTAAGAGTATTTAATTGTGAACAAAATTGTCTTTGACATCACTTAATTTCAATGAACATCTTAGAAGATATTAGAAAACCTTATATAGCAAAACAACGTTTGCCGGATCAGCTAGTATTATATATCATAAAAAATTGAATTTTAAAGAGAAATTTTAAAGAGAAAAAACATTCTGTAATGCTATCCTTACGTACGTTCCTTAGCACGCATTTCTGGTTATATTTCAAGTGATCTTGTAGTCAGCGTATTTTCGTCCTTTTATAATATCGAAAGCCCTTTAAAGAAATGGAAACTGAGACTTTTTAGTAAGCTGGCAAACTCTCGGTGCATAACAGTCAATTTATTTGGCCTGTGCTGTTCTAAATTTGGTAAAGTGTGGTTTTATTACTAAGACAGAATTTAAAAACTGTTTGTTTGTATCATACTTACAGGGGAAACGAAGAAGATAAATTTCGTTTACAGGCCGGCAAAGAATTATCCACTGGATTTGTATTATTTGATGGATTTGACCTGGTCAATGAAGGACGACAAGGAAACGCTAGTATCGCTTCGTGATGACTTACCTGATATGCTAAAAAATCTTACGGATAATTTTAGGTTCGTAATCTTACAAGAAATCTGATTTGATTGAAATATTATATTACATTAGATTATTCAAAGTCTAAATATATCATATCGCTTTGCTGATCTTTAATGGAGAATATATTTAAACTTCTCCTTAAAACTAAGTAATAAAATTTCTATAATAATAATATATCGTAACGCTATATCCCTTACGTGGTGAGCAGAGATGCATTAGTGATTGTATCACTTTTGAGTTTATATGTCGTGTCAAACGTGATTAGTAGCGCAGCTGATCGCATTTCTTAGGGCACTTGCACATTGTATTGCTATTAGATACCGTGCGGGTTTTCTCACATTGTTTTTCTCTACCTAAAAATTGGATATTTTGATTGTTGGGGCTATGATAAATTAAAATGAATTGACAGTATTTAATAATATTTTTATAAAATCATTTTAAATTACAGACTCGGTTTTGGTAGTTTTGCGGATAAGCCAGTAATGCCGTTTATAAGCGTAGATGAAAGACGGAAAGCGAATCCGTGTTCAGTAGAAGAAGAAGCTTGTGAAGCTACTTATAGCTTTAAACATCATTTATCTTTAACAAACAAGGTAAGTATTGTCAAAATCAAAACAAAATAACATCTTAATTACATATGTTGTATAAGTAATAAAATCATATCATTATACTAAGAATTAAAGGCTGGTAGAAATCCACACTAACATAAATTAATCTAGATGTAAATATTTCGTAGATAGATAATATTCAAATGTTTACTTTGTACTAAATATTTATTTTGTCAACTTGTTTTTATTTTGTTTCTTTGAGGCTATTTTTTATTTAAAAGGAATATCCAAACAAAAATTTTGAAATAAAATATGTTATTCCAGGTAAATGAATTTGTTGAAAAAGTTAATAGCAGTTCAGTAACTGCTAATTTGGATAATGCAGAAGCTCAGTTAGATGCACTTATGCAAGTGTTAACCTGTGGTGATAGAATTGGATGGTCACAGAAAAGCCGTAAAATAGTAATTTTATCTTCCGATGGATTACTTCATACAGCTGGGGATGGAAAAATAGGTAAAAATGAATAAAACATCGCATAAAAAGTATATATTCCTATAAAAATTGTCATTTACAAATATATTTTAGGCGGTGCTTCAAGAAAAAATGACGAAACATGTCATTTAGACGACGGAGGATATTACAATGCAGCTAGCACTTATGATTACCCTTCCATAGCTCAAATATACAGACTACTTGATAAATATAAGGTAAAATATAAGAAAATTCATTGTTACCATAGGCTATGCAGCTTAAGCTCTTTGAGCTATATTCGTATACTCGACTCATAATTATGTTTATTTTTAGGTCAACGTTATATTTGCAGTCACTGAAAGTGTAAAAAACCACTATGACAGTTTACATGAATTGCTCGAAGATTTTACGTACGTAGCTAAGTTAGAGAGCGACAGTTCAAATATCTTAAAACTTGTCAAAACGGGATATGAAGATATTGTAAGTGTGGTCAATTTTGTGGACGACACTAGTTCGGGCCCAGTGAAGATCAGGTATTTCACAGATTGTGGAGTGAAAGGAGGCTCACTTATAGAAGCGACTCGATGTACTGGAGTTGAATACGGTATGACCTTAAATTACGAAGCCCACATAAGTCTTGAGGCTTGTGCGGAATTTAAAACGGTTAGTAATTAAAATACGAAAGTAATGAGTAAAAGTGGAAAACTGCTTGACGGATGCAATGTTTTTTAGACAAGTCAAACAATTAAGATATCTGAAAGCCAGCTCGGGCAAGATTCTTTGGTATTGGAATTGGAACTTCATTGTGGATGTAAATGTGAAGGCGATTTGCAGAAGGACATGTCTTTAACGTGCCCAACTAATTCACATCTCGTTTGTGGTGTATGCCAATGCAACAAGGGCTGGTAAGTTATCAATTCCTACATACAGTAAAAAGTGAAAGTCAAGATGTCAAAATTAAAAATATCTTTATATTTAAATGTTAAACAACACGCTTTCAAATAATTGAATAGTTTCCACTTTCCAAATAACTTACTACATGTTTTCTATTTGAGGGCAGCAGTAATAACGGTAAAAATGTTCATTGTTTTTTAAATCTAAGTAATTCTTGAAATTCAGTCATCTGACTTGCCTTCTCTCTTTATTAAACTAGGGCGTTGTAGTAGGGTAAACAGTTATTCGTTGACACTTATGCAATAAGTCAGAAACTAAATACTTATTTCGTTTTGATATAATGACGCATATTGAGTTACACCGCATATCGAAAGATCAACAGAGCGAAATGACAGCATCTGGAATACGTGACTATCTGGTTTGTTTAATAGTTCTACTTCCCTAAATATGTTTGTAAAACATTATTTTGCGAGACTTATTTATAAAAATCAAAATAATTTAACAATGAAGGTGGTTATTTTCAATTTATTTTATTTTATTTTATTTTACATAATAGGGTGCCCAACATGGGTAACATTAGACAAGAAAACAAAAGGATCATGGTACTTAAATAGAACATATAAATGCCCCCACAATTATAGGGCACCACAGCATGCACAGTGATTAATATATAAAGCTAGTTTACATTAAAGTATAATAATAAAATTCCAAAAAAAGAAAAAACATATACATACATATATAAACACAACACAAAAGGATAATATTGTAGAATGTATAAGTAACAACCTTAAGCGAAACTGTGACTGATTCCAAGTAACACAAAAAGTAACACAAAAAAAAAGAAAAAAGAAATGCAGTCACTTTCTACACGCTGTTCTAAATTTTGAAAGAGAAACAGTCAGGTCCAAGTCACCGAGTCGCGAGAGTGCGTTGTACTGCCTGCAGATCCTTGGCATGGTAGAAAACTGTCCAAGATTCGTTTTAAAGAAGGGTATAGAAAAAAAATTGAAAGCTGTTTTGCGGGGCAAACGAGATGGAGCATTAATTTTTAGATTATCGATAAGTTCTGCACAATCTAGATATCCATTGAATATTTTAAATAAAAATATTAGGTCAGATATTTTCCTGCGACTAGCTAAAGATTGCATTTTATAAAAAACCAGCCTATCATGATAGCTCAAGATTTTATGCGCCACATTATCACCGTAGGAGAGATGGTAAACAAAACGTCGTTGCACACTCTCTAAGCGTTTATTATAGACCTCGTAATTGGGATTCCATACAACCGAGCCATACTCCATAACAGGACGTACAAGGCTCTCAAATACCTTAATCTTAGTATACGGAAGCTTGAAGCTTTTGCAAATACGTGTGATGAAACCAAGTAATTTAAAACTTTTGGACACTATTTCTAGTATATGCAAATCAAATTTAAGTTTTGAGTCAATCATAATGCCTAAATCCTTCACTGAGTTAACAACTTTTAGTTTGTGATCGTTTATAAAATAGCTACCTAAACGTATAACTTTGTTTCTACTAAAGTGAATATGATAGCACTTATCTAGATTAAGCAACATATTATTTTGTTGACACCACGAAGAAAGTCTACACAAGTCGTCTTGGAGATCAATTTTGTCTGAGTCTGACTGTATTGGTTTCATGATCTTTAAGTCGTCGGCAAACAAATATGCTTTCGAACTCTTAAAACAATCGAATCTTCTTATCGAATAAAACATTTACTACAATTCAAAGTTTTAGAATCATTACATCATTCCATGATCGTCTGCTTTTAAATCACTACGACTATGTAATCTCTTTAATACTTTTTCATAGAAGAACATGTACGGATTTTACTTCGTAAATATCAAAGGATGTTACAGATCAAAATTCACGCAAGCATATTTTGACACTTCGTATCTATTCATAAATTGAGGCGTCTAATTTCAAAACCCGCTAAAACGATATTAATACGTAAAACAAAAAAAAATGCATACTAATAATGGGTAATTAATTTATGGTAACAGTTTATAATGACTTCAATGTTAAAAATAAACAGCAGACAAAAGAGAAAGATAAAAATTAGTGGGGAGCGAAGAGTTTCCCTTCTATGTAAATATTGTTATATATTCTGTAGTTGTAAGTCCTGAGTATGAATTGTTATGTTACTTTTCCAATTAGTTTTCATTTTAAGACGTCAAGTTCTATGGAGCTCTCTTTATAAAATCAATCTTTCCAAGCACCATATAATTTGATTGTAGAAAATTTAGGTAAAACTTGTTAGGCTTCTAGTAAGTCCACGTTGGAGTGGTAAAGCATCCCTACTCTACTAGATCGCAACCAGAGTATATGGGTAAAAGTTCACCGCAGTGACTCGCTTTTGGCTGTCGCGTTTCAGGATAATCTTGTGTACGCCCAGTTATCCATAGACCTAGAGACCTCAGCCGTGGTATATGCAAACGGACATGACGACGGTAACTATCATTGGGCGCTCATGCTTTAACATTCACTGCCGTTTTTATACTGATCTGTATTTACTATAACTAGAGGAGCACATTTGCCATTTAAAACAGTCTTGATTAGGAGTTTAGCCTTAGTCTATATTGACAAATAAATCTCATTGCTAATTCTAGGTCTGGCCCTTCTTGCGACTGTTCCATTGGTGATGAGAACGCCTCAGCCAAGCTTATGGCTCAGTGTCGAGAGCCAAATGCTACTCGAACAATAGCCTGTTCTGGTGCTGGGGACTGTCTATGCGGAAAATGTGACTGCGACCAAGGTTATAACGGAAAATTTTGTCAATGTAAAACTTGCGTAGTCAGTTTGTAAGTACCTAAATTTATTTTTACATAAAAGCGCCTTACTTTAAATGTTAGCAAACTAATATTATTATGATTTTTGCTCTTCATTCTACATATTCGTGTCAATTTTATATTAATTTACTGATCTTTATGATTGTTATATTATTTTTTACCTCTTATACAATTTATAATAATTAATATTAGCTACTCACCAACTTCGTCCGGTGCAGAGTGTGTCCACAATTAACTACCATTTTAATCTATTCTGGATACCATAATTGAGAATCTTAGATCTCGATGTTCCGAAATTGACCAGGACTTTTTTGCCACATTGAGGAGAGTCGTGATGATAAATATTCAATGTGTATTTCCAATACCCATTATACTGCCTGAAAAGCGTGAGCCCTTAGAATTGCTCTCGTTTCTTGGATAGTACTGAATCTATGACTATGTCAATAGTGACTGAAATTGTCCAACAAACAGTAAGGCAATACAAAAATATTAATTACTTTTCCAGAGAGAACGGAATCGAATGCGGAGGTGTTGGGCGCGGCGTGTGTCTCTGTGGTCAATGCGCCTGCTCCGAAGGCTGGACCGGAGTGGCTTGTGACTGTACTACGAGCAACGATACCTGTATGGCACCTGGTGATGACAAAGTCTGCTCGGGACATGGCACCTGTGAATGTGGTAAGTTTTTCGCGCTACTAAATTATTTTAACTATGACAAATCACTATTTAATATTAAAAAAAAAATTGATACTTTCAATGCTGTATTCTTTTTTTAATTGTGAAATGTAGATTTAAAAGTAATCATTCCTGCACTATACTCAATCTTAAGCTTGAAATACTCGGTCAGTTCTAATCATAATTTGTAAGTTATTCATCAATATAATTTTAAGGTATCCTAAATTACTTAAGGAATAATAAAATCTTCTGATGCCTTATTTTTATAAAGGTGTTAACCCATTGCGGTCGTATGTCTACTCTCAGCCACCAAAGCCTTTTTAGCGTTCCCATCGTATGTCTGCTCCCAGCCACCACAGCAAGGAACCATACGAATCCTCTACTGTATGCAACAATGTATCAGTTTACACTTTTTCGAAACAAAATGGATGGATGGAGGATTGTATTAAATAAATAGATATCTAAAGTTCACAAAAGAATTACCAAATCTTGTTTATCCATCGTAATCTTACGTGTTATATATCCCTGCTCTTTCGACGGAAATTAATTCCGACTAGTAAGATACCCATGTCCAAATTTAATACGTCCCGCAAAGGGTTAATGTATTTTGAAAAATAGTATAATAATTTATTTTTTTATATCCTCAGGCCAATGCCAGTGTTCGGCTGCTGATGAAGACGGATCCTTGTATTCTGGCATGTATTGTGAGACGTGTGCAACGTGTGAGAACCCCCTGTGCGCGCATGCCGAGCCTTGCGTCTATTGCCACTTGAACAGCAGCTGCACTGAAGTTTGCACTATCAGCAACGTTAATTACACAGTCAGCGAGAGACTAAACGACACTGGTAAAATTTCTTACAATATTTTTTAATGTATATGCTGTAATGACCTTTTTTTTACTTGGGGAAAATCCTCTTTGGACCGTCCCGGCTACACATGGGGGATGGTAACCAGGGTACGCCGGACTTCTCCGACTATAAAATCCCAAGTTGACTTCATCGGTACTGAGACGGGACTGTGGGCCCCTTAATCAATTCCTCCACAGCCCCGCCGTGCACTGCATTCCTTAAGCTCTGTCTCGCAGGAAGGCATTGCTGCTACCTTCCCTCATCAGTCTCGCAAAATTTAAGGTGGATTACGTTGCCGCTCCACCAATTTCGACATATCGCTAACCAGGCGCCCAAGGCCTCCTTCTTGAGCACCTGCGATCCTAAAGTTATCAGCCAGTCGGTCGTGTATGGACCGATCGGCTGGAATTGACGTGCCGTGGCAATTACCAGCGTCATGACGTCTTCTCCTGCGAGTGATGCTGTATTGGCCTAGTGTACAATGGATCGGTTTCCATATGCGGCAACGCGGATGGTCGTAGGTTCGAATCCCGGATCGTATTTTTGGGTTTTTCCAGATTACATACGGATTTAGGCCCACCGGTGAAGAATAACATCGTGAGGAAACCCGCAGGACATTTAATAGCAATATTATGTGTAAGTGCCCTGAGAACAGCGATCAGCTGCGCTACTGGTCACGTTGGGTACGACATTTAAGCGCAAAGTCGATACAGCCACTAAAGTATCTGTGCTCACACAGTAAGTGATGTAGCGTAACGATATATAATAGTTATTATTTATTTTATAAGAATGAAAGTTGCTGGCTGCTCAGCTAATGACGACGGGTAATTTTGCCTTTGACTACTGAAACATCAAGTGTTATCATTGCGATTCCGATTTGGAGACAGTGTTTCACATCATTTTTGATAAGAACCATATGTATCTGAATTTACTTGAAATAAGAGATCACCATTAATACTATATTACGATATTTTAAATGTATTTTTATGTATGTATTGTATATATAATGTATTTTTACTATTAATTTTCAAAACATAACGCTTTTAACCACTAACGAATCATTTATTGCATACAAAATTTACAATATGTTATCTTTAAAACTGATTATATTTTTGGAACAATAATTGCATATTCTAAATTAAGATACCAAGGAAAGATACCCGTAGAGAGACAAGATTTTATCTTAATTAATAATTATCGTCAAATCTCTTACCTGAGATGGATAAACGGCATGAAATAATAGAAAGCAGATCATTTGTCTCATTTAGGATAATTACGGCGTTCATTTTGCGGTTGCTTTAGTGTAGAAAGTGAACTTAAACTGACGAATTCATTTTATACAGAGTAGCAGCGGTTTGCGGTTTGTCTGTATTAATACAACGAAGACGTCAGGTTTCTACTTACATGAGAGTAGTACAAATCCATTAACTATTATACCATTGGATAAGTCAAGAAAACATTAAACTTAACATAGTGAAGACACAACAATGGTATCGATTAATTGTTAGAAGTTTCATCTTTTCGTAGTTTTTGTTATCAACAATTTTAATTAACAGGCGGAACCCTGCTCTTGACTTCAATCACAACCTGGTGGAAGGTGAAGATCAGTCCGACGATGGCGTGCGTCCACCCAACAAATGCCTTTTCACTCTTTCTCCTAATCAAGGGATCCGAAGTCATAGGAGATCGTGGAAATGTACTCGCTGGAAGCATATTCCAATCCTTAGCTGTTCCGCATGATGAATGTAGAAGCTAATCTCTTCGTGTAGATATAAGAAACGTCTACCACATACGGATGATATTCGTCACGGCGTCTAGTGGTTTTATGGTGAAATGGGGCTAGTGGAATTAGAGGATGTAAAAAAGTCCATAAGAACACCATAATCCCAATTCTCTTTCTCAGAACACTTACTCCGTTTTTATTTATTAATAAATATAATAAATCCGTTCTGCAAACCTCTCTGACGTTCCGTAGATACTATGATTTGCAACTCCGTGTATGCAAGCATATATGCGAGTACCCAGAAACACTTCACTTGCGCGATGTAGGTTAGTAAAAATGTATGAGAATTGTTAATTGATCTGTATGCGTTTGTGCCCTCTAATATCTGAATTGGCATAACCGTTTTAATTAAAGTTTTCACTAATGTATTACGGAAAGCTGCCTTCAACATATAGTGTTAATTTTATTTCAATCGATTCATAAACAAAAAAGTTATGTCAGTTTAAAAAACACTTCGATCATTTATTAGAAAAATGTGTTGAGTAAAATGAAGTGCAACTCATCTGTCAGTTGTTATTGTCATTAATTCTTCCTGAAATTTATAGTTTAGAGTTACTGTTAAACATTAAATGTATTTGCACATTTTTTTCTGTTCGGTGATATATGTATATACTAGTTCTAAAATATTTTTATGTGCAATGATTTGTGTCAATCGTTATTATTCACAGACAGTAACGGCATTCATGGAGTTACAAAGTTCGCTGGTTCAACTAGTATACATATAATATAATTAGATAGCATCACATTTAACAAAATTTGGGATCACCCAGCAATACTGCAAGGGAACTTACAATAATTATAATTTCATTTAATAATGGCATATGTATATCTTTTGACATTTTTCACTTTTCCCTACCCTTCTTTCTTCTGTTATTTATAGTTTCCCTATAGATACTTAATTTATTTTTGTTAGTGTGTATTCGTTTGTTTGCTGTGTTCACTGTTTAAGGACACATCTATTGTATTATTGTTTTAACTATTATTTATGTTTTTTATTTGATTATGTTATATTTCATTTGTGAATTAAATACAAAAATCCTAAATAATATGTTCCGTGTAAGCAATTGAATTTTAAAGACGCTCTTATTATTTCAGAAATAATAGGAGACGAAGAGACTTCCTGCTTTCTGCGACTGGAGGAAGATTCCATGGATTGTCAATATAAGTACACCTATAGTGCTGTAAAACAATCAATGATCGACTTAGAGATCGTCATTCGCTCCAAAGAGTGCTCCCAGCTCGCAAGTGCTACAATAATGGCGAGTGCCTTGGTCATCATAGCGTGTGTTGTCGCCTGTGGCTTAGTGGTAATTTTAGTTATTAAAAGTGGCCAGATTGTATCCGATAGGAGAGCCTACGCAAAATTCGAGAAAGAGGCGCAAGAGAGCAGGAAAAATATGCAAGAACTGAACCCTTTGTATATCTCTCCTATATCAGAGTTTCGATTGCCTGATTCTTTTCCGAGAGATAAGCATGATTAGTTGTATTTAAATTTTGTTGTTAGTACTAATCAGGGATTTATACTAATAAAAACCATTAACATTTAAGTATTTATACCAAAAAATAATATTGTTTATTTGTTTCGTAGTTTAACTAGAGATGTAAAAAATATAAAATGGAAAATGATTACTGAGCACCTGATGGTACAGCATAGTCCTAAAACGGCAGCGACAACCAAGGAACGAGAACTCATTGTCAATAGCCTTCGCCAGGTCCATAAAAAAATGTTATAAAAGATTGGATTAACGAATCCGATTTCCACACTGCTGACTAAGTTCAGTGTTTTTTATTATTATTTTAATTCCTAGTAAATAGTATAAAGAAAAATTTTTACTCAAAAGAATTTAAATGTGTTCTAATCATAGCATTTAACTTAGGACTAACTTATATATTCGCAGGGAAAAACTAAAACCATATTCCATATGTAAACTAATTATGTTCCCGGAGTATCTTTTGCTTAGCATAGTTAGTTGAACTTATTTCAGTTAATTTTAATGTAGATTATATCTATGATAAATACATTTTTAATTGTTTTATGTGCCAAATGTAATAGAGTCATACTTCTAACGTATTAAATGCGGATTCTCTTTTAAATAAATGAATGTCATCGCGAAATAACTAAGAAAACTTAAGTCTTGTTAAGTAATATTAGTTTCATTTTAGATTTACAATAAAATTTGATTATGTATCTGATGTCCTTGTTTAATTAGATTACACTTTGTATATAATGTAAATGTTAATTTAAAATATATACTTGATAAAGTGCCATATCCACCCCTAACACTATATTAATGTTGTAAAAAAATTAATACCGATATAAGTTATAACCATTCGCAATTTTACATAAAAAACGAATTTTAGTCATTAAGAATATATCTGAATTACACATAATATAAATACGGCACAAATGAAATTGTATGTAAGCTTTTATTCATTTTCTGTGTAATAGTAAATAAAAATGATATTTTTTACTGAAAATGTTACTGTTTTCATTACCTTAATCAAAATAATAACCTTTAAAAATGAACATTCAAACATTGAATTATTATTTGTTTTTGTAATACATGTAGTTTAAAGAATGCAAAAGCACTCTATCGAGGCATAATTAAGGCAAGGCAGTAATTTTGGATTAATATCACAGACATTCGTAATTTTAAGTATTTTTTATGGTATATATTTTATCCTGATTCCTTGGATTTACGAATCAAATAACTCTTACACATTTAAAATACCATATCCTAACCAGTTAATTATAAGAACAGTAATATAACACTTTGTAACTGTAGCAAACACACACATTTATGCAATATATTATAACACTGAAAGCAGCATTCTTCTTGGAATTAATATCTCAGATTTTAATAATAACGGATCTTATAGAAGTATGTAGATATGTATTTATTAAGTATTTTATGTAAGTAGTTTATGTAGTATGTATTTATTCTCAATTAGGATTTAGCTTTTCCCTGTTTCTGCTTAACATTTTAAAAAAGAAAACATATTATAGGCGCATTTTTTATTAATTATAACCTCGTTACCACTTTATTATTATCGCAATATTATTAAAAATGTATGTATAATTACAATATTAATTAAAATTTAAGGTAACATTTTATAAAACACATTCTAAGAATGTTTTTTTTTTATATTCTATTTACAATAAAATTACAATAACTATTTCTAAAATCACATCCCAAACTGCTTTTTTTAATATACAAATTCAACGCAAGTACCTACATTTCGTTTAGCAAATTAACTAAAAAAAACTAGGTTGATAGGAAATTATTTCTCTTTTTATAATTCTCTCAGAAAAAGTATATAAATATAGTACAATAAATTGACCTTTGTAATATAATTTTATTCTGGATTTTTTCGAGATATTACGTTATTTCTAATAATAGAGCCGTCATTCATATGACAATTATTGATAACGAAGATTAAACGATGGTCGACACAAATTGCTCGAGCAACTGCATACTGATTGCGAAAGGAAACAAAAAAAATCGTAATCCAGAAATCTATATACTCGAAATACATATAACAATTAATTTCGTTATATTAACATATCACATTTCGTTTGTCCATACGTTGAATAAAACGCGATATAAATTTAAGTAACTTACTAGTTACAGTAGAAACGACCTACTATTTTTTAACAATAATCTTAAGGCCACGTTTGTAATATATAAAGTAAATATACGTGTATACATACCCTATTACTTAGTAAGGCAATAATAGTCACAGAACTGTATATTTCAGTACGAATTATACATATAAATCACATCACTTATTACAATAAGTACAATAAAACAGCATACGTTATTCTACAATACATAGACACAATAGCGTTAAGAAACTAACCATAACCGTTTCTGTTACTTAATTTTTGATAAAATGATACTTCGTCAAAGAAAACTTTTAACTACAAGATATCAAGTCACCCGTTTATAATACTGGCTCGACTAAATTACTGTAAAGTTAAACAGATTTTATAATATTTCAATTAAATCTGAGAACGGCAAGGACCTCGAAAAGATCTATTAATAGCCTCCATAGTAATCCTGTATATATCACAGCATAAAGACTCCTAGGTGATTGGAGAGTCACTGGCTGATCCCGAAATGCAACAAACCGATATCAGTTATAAAGATTGTACTTTCATTCATATACAGTAGTTTTAATCTAGTCGGGCAGAGACAAATTACCTCACAAATATTTCACTCACAATATATCACATTACGCAAATGAAATATATCTACGAATATAAAATTTAACATGTTTATTGTTTAATACTAGATGCTACTCAATAATGACAAGAATAGATATATATATATATATATATATATATATATATATATATGTTTCTTATTCCTCGAATTTAAATATAATAAAATTGCGGATACCAGGATTAATGTATCTCTGCTCCCCTCGAAAGGTATATAGATTGATGAAATATACATATAAATAATATTGTTAGATATAGGAAGACTATTTCCTGATCTAAAGACACCGTTAAACCGTTTAAGCAAAATGTTATGTTCGTCCTGAAAAATAATTAAAACAAAAAGCTTATTAATTCTTTTATGTCTTTAGAACGACAATGAAGTGTTTGCTTTGACGAAGCCATTTAACAAATAACACTAGAACCACAATCCTAAGTACGGTCAGACTTGGCGATCAGGCCGCACGGGTGGGCTGAGCGACATAGGTCTGGAGTCACGCTTCAGTTCTATCGACGGGATCTTGGTAATGGGTGTTACAATGTGAGGTGTCATTCGTGATATAGGAACTGCATCTGGCACCATTTTTCTGATTACCTCTGACGTGCAAGTCCACGGAACTAACCTACAATTCATAGATTATTTAAAAAAAATAAACTAGTTGTTACAATACACTTTTATAGCAAACATTCTAATAATATGCAACGTTGAATTTTTTTCTTGAATAACATACCATTTAAGTGGTAATAACATCCGGAAGTAACCAGGGATAAGGGCGAAAGCTTCGTTGGTCCGTATAGCAAGAACTATGCGGTCAGCCACCTCGTTCGACTTCAGTTGCGGAATGAATCTGAAATTGATATTATTTCAACTGTACTTCAATTATAATAAAGACTGACCTCTAGTGTGGCTCTTGGTCACACGATATTAGTGTAAAATTCGCTGTATCCTTGCGTGACTCCATGAAGTAACGGAATGTTACTTGCATATGTGCATACATACATAACATTCAATATAGCCCAAACGCTATGTATTCTTGTTTTATATCTTATGTTATACGTTCGATTTAAATAATTCCAAAAATATGTGAAAAATAAAATTCACTTATGGTTTTTTTGAAGAAGTTTTTTACTAAAAAAACATTTGACGATTATTGACTCAGGAATGTATATATATGAATATATTCATAAATTGTGATCATTATACAATTTTGTTTACTAAAATTTTGCATTTTTATTCTACAGTTAGGCTTACCATACCGAGAAAGTCCCGGTTGCAGGCTGTAGTATTTGCATTTCAACCGTTTTTCATTTTTGTCCCGGATAACTTGCACGGTATAATTATTATTTATCTATAATTTTATTGTTTAGTATTTAGCTGTATTTTAGCAATGTTATTGAATTTTTTGACTATTTAGAAATGCGTATAATGTGGTCTCTGATTTACGTTTTGTTTTACGGTAAAAGACGACGCAGCAATGCGTAATTAAATTCTGATTGGAAATAGAAAATTGTTCAGTGTGAAAGGTTCAAAATATTATTCTTTGCTTTAGCAGAACTTTGTTACTATAATATATTTCTTTTCACTTCATCATGTCTTCCATTTCTGACCCGGTTTTGAGCTTAAAAATTATGATAAGCCTATCTTTAAAGTAACTAGCTAAGAATTCAATAACTTTGTATGAAAATATTAAAAAAATAGTTTATCAAATATTGTATCTTTCACCGATAAATAGTTTGTATATAATATCTATATCTATACTAATATTATAAAGCTGAAGAGTTTGTTTGTTTGTTTGTTTGTTTGAACGCGCTAATCTCAGGAACTACTGGTTCGAATTGAAAAATTCTTTTTGAGTTGAATAGACCATTTATCGAGGAAGGCTTTATATTTTATATTTAGGCTATATAACATCACGATGCAACTATTAGGAGCGAAGAAATAATGGAAAATGTGAAAAGAACGGGGAAAATTATTCATCCTTGAGTGCTTCCATTGCGTGCGCTGCGAAAACGGTTCAAGATACCAAAAATATATGTATGACAGAGTTATTCCTCTTAAAATGATCTAAAAAAATGTCCCAGACAGTATATGTCTATCTTTTAAGATTAACTTACTAGAACCGTTTTTATGGTAATCAAATGTGGTCGAAATTAATGCATTATTTGTTAAGAGTTGTATCAACGTAATAATATTAATATTTATCCAAATAAATGTGTTGTTGAATAAGAGTATTTAATTGTAAACAAATTTGTCTTTGACATCGCTTAATTTCAATTAACATCTTAGAAGATATTACAAAATCTTATATAGCAAAACAACGTTTGCCGGATCAGCTAGTTTTCTTATAAAATCATAAGTAATGTAGATATTATTCATCAATATGCAATGGTTCTGTTGTTTAAAAAGTCATTTCCTGTAAAATTATTGGGTAAAATTTAATAAAATAATTAATTATTCCCATATAAATAAATTATTTAATGAATACTGACCTGGAATTGACTTCTTCAAACATGCCAGTAGCTCTGATGAAATACGGGCAAATGAGAGATGTGCGGACGCCTGTGATTCCCTTCGTTTCTAGCTCGACCCTTAGCGCCTCGTCGAAGCCGCATGCGGCGGCTTTGGAGGAGCAGTAGTCGACCAGCTTGGCCACACCGACATGTCCTGCCATCGATGCGATCGTCACAACATGACCATCGTTGTGTTCGATCATCGACGGTAGAAACGCCTTCACCGTCTGAAAAAAAACTTTTCTGTCTGACCTCTTGACTCTTAGATCTGACAGCCTACATTTATGATTTGAAGCATATATAATAAAAAAAAAAACATAAGTTTTCTGCCAGAAAAGAAATTTATTAATAAGTTATGAGTTAAGTTATAAGTTGTAATATAACGAGAATAATTATAGATTCGGGTCATCATATTTTTACTGTAGTATTATAATTTCATTTTGTAATTAGGGAAGCGACTGGATTGCTCTTGATGGAGTATACTGAGCTTCAAGTACAGCAGAATCGTCCAGTGAAGAGAGCCATTAATAATCTCTGTCGTTATGCCGATCTACTGAAAATAATTTAAATATACCACGACTGAAAGAGTCTATAGGCATATGGATAACTGTGCGTACATGAGCTGAGCAAATCTACTTTCCATTTACTAATATTTTTAATAATGACAAAATGTGAACTTACCCAAAAGTGAGCTAGAATATTAACATTAAATGTCCTTTGTATTAGGTGGTCTGGAGTATCAAGTAAATAGTTGCCTGAGACGACACCCGCATTATTTATTAAGAGATTTACCTGAAATTTTTATATAATATTTTTGAATATTTGACATATTTTAAATATTAAATCTTTATTCTCATTACAAAAGGGGCACTGAAGTCGTAGAAAATTTTATCATATCGAGGGGTGAAAGGCTATTTGGTTTAAGCCACCATTTTTGGTAATATATATATATTTGGAATCGGTAAAAAACGCAGATTCCTAAAATATATGTTACTATATCACCAAAAAATGTCGCTTAAACCAAATAGCCTTTCACCACTCGATTTAGTATAAGAAAAAGCATAGCAATGATATTATTATTATAAACCTTAAAAATGAAAATGTGATGTAAAGTCTACTTTATTATCAATTTAGAGATTAATAAAGGCTTAATCTGAAATATAATTCATCCTCAAATCTCTCACTTTTGTACCTTTAATTATACGAAGTTTAGACTAGTTAATTATTGTTTATATCATTTTGTTGAAGTGTATGTTTTTTTGTTAGTTGCCTACTGCAGTTTACTAACTAAACGACTCGTTGGTAAAACAACCAATGTAATTTCAAGCTCAGGGAACTAAAAAACTTTATTCGCGCTAGGTCATAGAGGTCAGTGTCGTAGTTATATCTTTTAATAAAATAAAACAGTATTGTGCTCATACAATGTCTAATTACTCACTAAAAAAGTCTTTGAGTAAAACAATGTACATTTACGATCTAGTTAAAGGTTAACTCTGTATTAAAATTAAGTCTCTTTTTTTGTATATTTGTATCCTTGCTAATTTATAAATCACATTGATATTTCTTTACTTAAAAATCTTGCATTACAATATATTTATGCATTATATAATACAGAAAAGTATATCTTACTTCGCTTTTAACTGTTTTATAATGTCTTTCATATATGTATCGTTACATACCTGAAAACAGTTGCTCAAAGTATTTCCAATGTAATTTAAAAAAAAAACGTTTAACGTCCTTGTTACCATAATTTGAAATTATAACTTCACTGATCTCATGTTTTCTCAAAATTCTAATAGTTTTACGGTATGAAATAAACAGCCGAGTACAACTCGTGGGTTCTACACGTACTTGTGGGTAATTATTAATCAAAGGGACTGCAGTATTGAATATTTACTATTAATTTCTATTGGATAGCTCCAAGCGTTCCTATGAAAAATGGTATTGACAAACAAACAAACAACAAAGTGATCTTATAAGGGTTCTTTGTGAGGTACGGAGTCCTGAAAAGGATGTCAACAAAGTAGATTTACGATAAAGGTGGATTTTTCATTATTGTATACAATACGTTACAAGGTCAAAATGGCCCAGACAGATTCCAATCTTATAAAGAAATTAGTTATTGTTTATTTGTTAAGATATGCCAAAGCTACGTCCGGAAGTACGGAATCTGATAAATATTGTTTTGGTTAAATAATGGCTTCAGAGCTCTGATAGTACATAATAATAAAAATACACGAGTTTGTAAATAGGTTCCTTATTACGCGTACTGGACAATCCGGACATATTATCATATTAATGAATATGACGTTATCGAATACAATAATATTAAATGCAGATGAAAATTAAGTTAGGGATTACCTGATCGAAACATTTTCTTGTAGTATATACATATGTTGTTGTTCAGCTAAAGGACGTACATAATTACCCTTTTAAATGAATCTTTCCAAATTACACCTTGTACAGCTTCGCTATATAAGTGTCAAATAATATTTAAGTTGTTTTCATTTTTTCCAGTAACAAGAACCTTGCTAAAATAAATATTTTAATAAAAAATAAACACACCCTGCCAACTTCCTGTTCAACCTTTTTCGCCACTCTGTAGATGTCCTCTCGACTGGCTAGGTCCACAACATACCCGTAACATTTGCCCCCGATGCCTTTGACCAGTTTCACGGTATCTTCTAACCCTGAAACAAGGTTATATCAAAATTACATTTCAATTGCCTTTAATGACGATACAAAATGTTTCGATCCATGTTCGACCATAGACCTGTTTTTCCGTTTGTACATTATAAATATACGTATTATGTATGTATATATCGAGGGGTGAAAGGTTATTTGGTCTAAGCGAAATTTTTTGGTGATATAGTAATATATATATATTTTCAGAATCAGCGTTTTATACCGATTTCAAATATATATATATATATATTACTGTATCACCAAAAAATGTCGCTTAAACCAAATAGCCTTTCACCAAGTTATGAGGTTGTTGCAACTCCTAACCTTTTTACCAACAATCTAATCCAAACGTAGCCCTCGAGTGATGCTAAACGAACAGTGTCTCCGTATAACCAGATAGTGAGTAGAATCCCAACTACAAATATCATCGTAAGTGCTTTTTAAAATTCATAATTAATAAAAAAACGGAATACAATAAAATTAAATTAAAGTCTCACAAATCTATGATATATTTATTTACAAATCCACAGTATATAATTTTATTAATACAGGAAAACAAGCAAAAAATCAGATTAACCAAAATGAATTATCATAGCTTGTTTATAAGACAAAAAATGGGAATCACAATACATCAAAAATTCTTCATCTTCATCATTCTTCAAATCACCAAAATCTATTATACTTCTTCTGGCTTGTTGCGTTTCGGGTTCACCTCGCTATCGCTCTCGTTCTCGGATTACAATGTATTTACAAAGACGTGCAGTTTAGTTATTTTTTACAGTTAGTATCAAAAACGGCACGTAATCACGGCACATACCTCTGGGTTTTTCCAGATTTAGTACAAAGTTAGGAGCCACACGCTCTCTGGTGGAGAAAAAGATCATGAGAAAACCGCATGGAATCTAATATAAATGTCATGAGTAAGTGCCATTTTTTTTTTGGTAGCCCGGGGGAATTTCCTTATTGACCTTCAAGGGGCAGTGAGGGCCGCCGCTCGGTGTGTTGGGCTTGCACCGATTAAAACCTCCGGGGTGTTCCTTCTCCCGCCTGCCGAGTGTCAAGGGCAAGGCTGAGCCATCTTCCTTGGCACCCAGCGACGTCTAGCCTTCTGCAGGCCCCGCCTACTTGGCAGAGGGTGGTTAAATAGTCCCCGTCCTGTCGCTACTGACCATCGCGCGAGCGAGTCCCCGCAGCGACAGGTCACCACCCATTACCCTTCCGGGTAAGTGCCCTGATAACGGCGATAAACTACGCCACTGGTCACGTTGAGCACGCCATATAAGCAAAAATTAGATTAGTCAGTATCTCTTTTATTTTGGTATCCCGGGGAATATCCTGTATAGGGCCGTCAGTGCCGCTGTGAGGGCAGCGACCCCGGAGTGTCAGACTCTTACTGAGTAAAAATCCCGGGTGTTCCTCTTATCGCTCCACCCGGGCCTGGGAAACCAAATTCCAGAGTATTTATAGGCACTAATTTTTTAAAGAAATTCTAATTGTACCAAATATTTGTGACAATATTGAGAAACTCTCCGGAAACAGTTCTCCGTTTATTTATAAAAAATCAAATAGAAAGTAGGTGAGGTAAAATACCAATTCAAACATTACGTAGTATACTTAAATTTAACTTACAGAAAACAAACTTTCATATATATAATCTATTATAAATTACACGCGTTGTTATCAACGATGTCTGTCACGCTACAAATTTTAGAGATATGTAAAGAATAGGAAAAATATATAAAATATTATTTATTTTATAAACGACAAAAAACATGAAAACAGGAATTCAATAGCGCTCATTAGGAATTTTTTTTTGGTGACCCGGTGGTAAATCCTGAATAAGAAAATCATGGCTACTGTGAGGGTAGCAACCCCGGTGTGTTACTAGGTCACCACCCATCACCGTTCCGGGTAAGTGCCCTGAAAACGGCGATCAACTGCGCTACTGGTCACGTTGAGCGCAAATTAGATTAGTCAGTTTATCTTTTATTTTGGTATCCCGGGGAATATCCTGCATAGTGCCATCAGTGCCACTGTGAGGGCAGCGACCCCGGAGTGTCAGACTCCTACTAACTAAAAACCCCCAGGGTGCCCTTCCAATCACTCTACCCGGGACTGGGAATCCAGATTCTTCCAGACGCCCGGGTAGCGAACAGCCTGTTTAGGCTTCATCTCTGGGAGGGGTGCGTGTAAAGACCCCTCCAAACCTTTCTCACAACGGCGTGCCAGACACTGCGCGCCGCCTCCCTCTATTGAGCACTCCTACCTGGGCTGGTCATAGGTCTCTACCAATATCCATCAGTACACTAAATGGGCTGATAAAAAACGTCATGACGCATTAAAAATCAAATATTGTTCAGCCAGCGCTGTCCCTTTGTATAATATTGGGTCCTTAAAAGAAGTATACAGAGACTTTTGAGTAGGTTGACATGATGACTATCATCAAATCCATGCTCCGGATTCTAGATAATTGCGGACGGTTTTTGAACTGTATTGTACTTCACAGTTGACATGAGTATAGTCACTTTACCTAATATATAAAGAATACTACGGTGGTTTTGTGGTAGGGCGATTGCCCGAACTGGGTCATGACCACAGTACACAAGTGTAAAGACCGTCATAATGACTCCCTTTAGCCTGTCGCGTTTCGGGATCAGCTTGTGTATATCTAGTAACTCATATACCTAGAGACCTTCAGTTGTGGTATATGGGCCGACATGACGACGGAGACTATCAATGGATTTTCATCCTTTGATGGTCGCTTTCGTTTTTGGACTACACTGTACTTACTCTGTAGTCGCTATGTCGATCCAGTGTAAAATAACTGATTTATTGTAATTATATA
Source organism: Automeris io (assembly GCA_036320925.1). Taxonomy (NCBI): domain Eukaryota; kingdom Metazoa; phylum Arthropoda; class Insecta; order Lepidoptera; family Saturniidae; genus Automeris; species Automeris io. The sequence goes on from JAUDJH010000014.1 coordinate 5,521,572, forward strand.
TTTTTATATTCAATTTTTAGAAATTGCATAAAATTATAAAAGTATTATACGATACGTATATCTTATATATTACAAGTACGTAATATTTTTTTTTGCGAAGTTACGTAAGTATATGATAATCATACGTAAATTAAATTCGCGATCCTTTATTTATATAGTATACTTTGTGTTGTGTCCTCCAACTGACCCGGAATACGATTTTACTGGGAAGTAACGAAGTCTGTAAAGTTGAGCTCAGCATTAACTTTCAAATATTTGTGGATACAACTTAACACAAAATATTATACTGTCAATAAAAAAGGAATTGTCCAGGGTAAGAGATCGGGGTGTTTTAACTCTATTAATAAATGTAATGCGTAATAATTGTGAAAGAAGTTGCGGGCAACAGCCAGTCTGCAATACCTATTACGGCCTTAGACCTTAGTTAGGCTTAAGTGAGTCGGCTTATCGCGCTTAAGGTTCTCGGTTAGAATTTCCATAAAGGTAAGCTTTAGTGTGCTGAATACATTAGTTTAAGTGATGGTGTAGTTATGTCTAATACCAATACTACAAGACTTAGGTTGAGATATATAGACGCTATTTCGACTTTACATAGCAAAGCTCTCAAAAAATAAATTTATTTTGACAAAAATCAGAATATTTAATATGAACTTGAGTATAGCCATAGTATTCGCAGACTCAAGTATAGCCATAGTATTCGCAGACTCAAGTATAGCCATAGTATTCGCAGACTCAAGTCCATGTGGACAAAATTGTTGGCTTACAAAATCCTTTGACATTCATTGAGAAATATAAATTGTAATCTATACTATATATACTAATATTATAAAGCTGAACACTTTGTTTGTTTGTTTGTTTGTTTGTTTGTTTGTTTGAACGCGCTAATCTCTGGAACTACTGGTTCGAATTGAAAAATTCTTTTTGAGTTGAATAGACCATTTATCGAGGAAGGCTATAGGCTATATAACATCACGATGCAATTATTAGAAGCGAAGAAATAATGGACAATGTGAAAAAAACGGGCAAAATTTTTCATCCTTGAGGGCTTCCATTGCGTGCGCTGCAAAAACGGTTCAAGACAGCAAAAATATATGTAAGAAAGAATTATTCCTCTTGAGATGATCTAAAAAAATGTCCGCGACAGTATATGTTTATCTTTTAAGATTAAGTCACTAGAACCGTTTTTATGGTAAACAAATTTGGTCGAAATTAATGCATTATTTGTTAAGAGTTGTATCAACGTAATAATATTAATCTTTATCCAAATAAATGCTTTATTGATTAAGAGTATTTAATTATGAACAAAATTGTCTTTGACATCACTTAATTTCAATGAACATCATAGAAGATATTACAATCTATACTAATATTATAAAGCTGAAGAGTTTGTTTGTTTATTTGTTTGTTTGAACGCGCTAATCTCAGGAACTACTGGTTCGAATTGAAAAAATATTTTTGTGTTGAATAGACCATTTATCGAGGAAGGCTTTAGGCTATATAACATCACGATGCAACTATTAGGAGCGAAGAAATAATGGAAAATGTGAACAAAACGGGCAAAATTATTCATCCTTGAGGGCTTCCATTGCGTGCGCTGCGAAAACGGTTCAAGATACCAAAAATATATGTATGAAAGAATTATTCCTCTTAAAATGATCTAAAAAAATGTCCGCGACAGTATATGTCTATCTTTCAAGATTAAGTCTCTAGAACCGTTTTTATGGTAAACAAATTTGGTCGAAATTAATGCATTATTTGTTAAGAGTTGTATCAACGTAATAATATTAATATTTATCCAAATAAATGTGTTGTTGATTAAGAGTATTTAATTGTGAACAAAATTGTCTTTGACATCACTTAATTTCAATGAACATCTTAGAAGATATTACAAAATCTTATATAGCAAAACAACGTTTGCCGGATCAGCTAGTAACTTATATAGCAAAACTACGTTTGCCGGATCAGCTATGTCTTGATAAGCGCGAAACTCGAGAACGACTAAACCGATTTGACTGATTTCTTTTTTGTTGTGTTTGTTGAAGTCCGGGGAAGGTTATTACGGAGAGAAAAATTAAAAAAATTGTCTGAAAAAGTCTAAAAACAACACTTTTCTATATTCTCATACAAAAAATTCGTAATAATATTTAAAAGTCAATTTGAACTTTAACACCATACCATAAAGTTTAAATGTCAGTGGACGGGTTCCGGGAAGGCAAAACAATTGAGTGACGGATAAATATTAATGTCAATATTTGTCAATTTTTATACATATAGCATTAAGGCCAGGTTCTTTCAAACAATTTTCAAAAAAATCTGACGGGGAGGCTATTAACATTAAAAAAAACAATATGACTTTGTTTTAGAGAAATAGGGCAGAACAAGGTCTGCCGGGACAGCTAGTCTATACTAATATTATAAAGCTGAAGAGTTTGTTTGTTTGTTTGTTTGAACGCGCTAATCTCAGGAACTACTGGTTCGAATTGAAAAATTCTTTTTGAGTGGAATAGACCATTTATCGAGGAAGGCTTTAGGCTATATAACATCACGATGCAATTATTAGGAGCGAAGAAATAATGGAAAATGTGAAAAAAACGGGCAAATTTATTCATCCTTGAGGGCTTCCATTGCGTGCGCTGCAAAAACGGTTCAAGATACCAAAAATATATGTATGAAAGAATTATTCCTCTTGAAATGATCTAAAAAAATGTCCGCGACAGTATCTTTTAAGATTAAGTCACTAGAACCGTTTTTATGGTAAACAAATTTGGTCGAAATTAATGCATTATTTGTTAAGAGTTGTATCAACGTAATAATATTAATCTTTATCCAAACAAATGTGTTGTTGATTAAGAGTATTTAATTGTGAACAAAATTGTCTTTGACATCACTTAATTTCAATGAACATCTTAGAAGATATTACAAAACCTTACATAGCAAAACAACGTTTGCCGGATCAGCTATAGTGTCTTGATAACCGCGAAACTCGAGAACGGCTGAACCGATTTGACTGATTTCTTTTTTGTTGTGTTTGTTGAAGTCTGGGGAAGGTTATAACAGAGAGAAGATTTTAAAAAAATATCTGAAAAAGTCTAAAACAACACTTTTCTATATTCTCATACAAAAGATTTGTTATAAGTCAATTTGAACTTTAACACCATAGCATAAAGTTTAAATGTTAGTGGACGGGTTCCGGAAAGGCAAAACAATAATTGAGTGACGTATAAATATTAATGTCAATATTTGTCAATTTTTATACATATAGCATTAAGGCCAGGTTCCTTCAAACAATTTTCAAAAAACAGCCGACAGGCCAATAGCTATTAACATTAAAAAAAACAATGTGACTTTGTTTTAGAGAAATAGGGCAGAACAAGGTCTGCCGGGACAGCTAGTGTTTAAATAAAATCTAAGCAAACTTAAAGTTACGTCTATAAATCTCAGCCTATGATACTAGAATAGCTACGAATCTAGTTTTTTACTAGATCGACGTGTGTGTCTCTAAATAATTATTATATAGTATTGAGATAGCCTGTTTCAAAACTATTATAATAAAGGAAATTGTTTCGAGTTCAATTATTCAATCCGTTACATATTAAATTGTTATCAAGACACGAAAAGTATTTTTGAAATTATGTAACGTACATTTTCTACACGCTAGCCTCGATGGGAACAATAATGGATCATAACGTAACATTTTATCTACTTTGGTGCTTAGATGCTATTAGTAATCACCGATAATACAGCAGAAATCATATTGATTGGGATTGGGGAAACAAATTAAAGAAAAGTATAAAAATCTTTTTTTTTTTGTATCTCGGGGGAAATCCTGCAAAGAAACATCAAGGACGCTGTGAGGGCAACGACCCCGGTGTGTCAGACTCCTACTGACAAAAAACCCCCGGGGTATCCCTCTGATTGCGCACCAGGGCCAGAGAAGCCAAATTCATCCAGACACACATGGAACAAGAAGCCTTGTTGAACTGCCTCTCTGGGAGGGGAAGGAGTAAAGCCCACCCCTCCAAAATCTCTCCGCCAGGCGGCGTGCCGGACACCGTGCACCGCCTCCTCATCATTCGGGCAGCAGACTCCCTCAAATCTACTGCCCGGATGAAAATCATATTATATGAATATAATCATGGCCAGTAGTACGTGATTTACTAAGTTGATCCATTTTTTAAGTATTATAAACACAGCCATCTTTATTTTGTTACCGCTGTTGATCTTGGCCGACAAGTCTTGAACGTGTTAGCTGATTCGTTCCATCGACACGGCGCAAATGATTGCATTGCGTAAAGTTCGAATTCAAGCTCACCTTGATACAATATTGACTGAATTTTAATGTTTTAGCTATGTATTGTCACTTAAACGTTTCTGTTTAATAATGAACATTTAAAATTAATTAATATTTATGTAGTTCCTGGATACTAAACTATAATTTCATTATTCTTAGAATGTTTGTTGTACTTTTTACTTTATTTCTAAAAAAATAAGAAATACATAAAAAATCTATATTATTAAACTTTAAATTACTCACTAGCAATGAAACGTGATTTAATACATTATTTATATTTAATAATTTTGATTAAATAATAAATAAAAAAATCAACTAACAAATGTTCAAATATGTATCAACTTTTTACACAGTCTTTTTTTGTTTGAGAAATTTCAATGTTTATTTATTTGATCAGCCTTTCTGAAAGCTAGATTTACTTGGACAATCAGCATGCTCCAGATTTTTACTAATGATATTTGTACATGAAATTGAAATGCAAATATAGGTACGTGATTCTTCTATATTTAACGTTCTTACAGTTCGTGCCGATATACATATAATAATTTAATCTAAATGCTATTATTAACAGAGATTGAAATTGCCAATCAAGTTCCAGTCATGATAAAATATACGCTGTGAGAAATAAAATACGTTAATTGAGTAAAATCATACTTGATAAACCATTATAATATTCGTTAACACATACACACGTCATGTTTATTTATGTAAGTAACATTGAATATAAAAAATAAATAATATTATATTTCTTCAGAAGTGACTTCTTATTATTCTAATAATAAAATATCTAATGATTTTAAATAAAATATTTCTATAGTACCTATATCAAAAGTTTTACTTTATTGATGTCTTTCTTTTTTAATAAAGTCCTTATTTCCATATTTTATATTTTAATAAAGCCCTTATTAGCTTAATATTAGGCTTGTTTTGAAATAAACGATTTCAAGAAAACTTTGCTTATTTAAAAAAAGTGTTAAGTTCACAGCTTAGTTGTTAGTGCCCTTGCTTGTGACGCTGAGGTTCTCGAGTTCAATTTTGAGTAGCCGATCATAGAACTATAACTATATATATATATATATATATATGTTTGAAGTCTCAAACTAAAACTTGTTAAATCAGTAAGTGCCCGCCATTTGGTAAAATTGAAAAAAAAAGGCAAAAAAGTTAGATAATCATTTTCTGAAAACGTACATAAGTGTGTGATGGACCTCTGCCAAGCGGTCTTAAATAAATAATGATAATCTAAAAAAATAAAGACATTTTTAAATATTCGTTGACACTAATTACATGATTCGTCTAGCTAAAATAGCATTGCAATATAAATTTTTATATTTGTCTATATGTGTTTAAACAAAGTTTCGAAAATGTAAAATACAACTTGTTTAATATTAAAATATGCAAAAAACGTTTATCATTGCAGTAATTAATCAAACCGAAACTCTAAAACATCCGTTAAACTTCAGTAATTGCGCCGAAATGTTCCACAAGAATGCAGAAATTAATCTACCATAACGATTATTTAAACAATATAACGCTAATACAATAGTTTCATGCGTAAATAGGGAACTTAGTAACTGCAAAAAGGTAGCTGTAATTAAACGAATATTGCTTATTACAGCAACAACGGTATATACCAAAATATTGTTGGTAACATTGTTGTTAACTGATTAAATGCTAAAGGAAATCGTAATTCATGCAACTTGTACGCAAAAATTTACTGTTTTATATTTGTTATCCAAATGTTTGCGTTGAAGGCAATAATTAAATAATTTTACGTGTTTTTTTCTATTTTACATTTTATAATTTGACAACTACTATATTCTTAATTTAAATATTACAATTATACTATATGGAAAAAAGAGGTGACAAATAGGTTTTAAACATAAGGCGGAGGATTAATATATATATACTCATTTTATATGACGTTCTTAGACCTTTTTGTATAAAAAAAGTAAAGTATTTTTTTTTAATATTGATATAAGTGATTCTATGTTTATGGATCATTCATAAAATTGTCATCTACCTAATATAATGTATTTAGGTCATCTTAGATATTTAGTTACAAATACTTTTATTTAACAGTTATATTTGCTTATGTGTAATTTTCCTACAGTAGCTCAATAAAATGAATTCACCGCACCTAGGACATACTGTGCAATCCAAGAATGACAGTAACTAACAAGGGATGATAATCTGTGGACGAATGTCGTCGTTATGACACCCCACACTTAAACCACGTCAGAAGGTTCATATACTTAGGTACAGTGCAAACTCTATGTAATAACTAAGGGACTGTGCATATTTTGACGTTATAGAGAGTTGTCGTTAAATGGAGAGAAGAAAAATCTGTATTAGAAAAAGAAAAAACTTTATTTCAGACTAGTGTTAGTAATTACATAAAAAACAATTCTTATTTGATTGCTATTCAGTATAGTCTATTATTTTTGTCTGACGTCTTTTACTGCACCAGTAATTTTGTTGTATTTTTTAAATTATTTTATCATATCTTGCGATATTGAGGCATCTTGGTGATAAAGAAAGAACTTTATATTATTAAATTGCTGTCGTTATTGAGAGTGGGTGTAATGCTATATAGAGTGTATCATTGTATGGGAAACTAGTTAAACCAACCAAAGCCGAGTGATATCGACGCTTTAGGGAGTTAGTCGTTAAATCGAGTGACATTACATGGAGGTTACACTGTATGTGTATAACTGGATGGATATAAGTTTTTTTGACATCATTGAGTCAGTTTGACGATCTTTGTAGATATACACTGTGGTCATGAGCACGTCAATAGTTATTGAGCCTTTTTTTCTTTATTTATGGATTTGGCTTTATCGCAAAGCGACGATGCCACCCAGTAAAGTACACAAATATTACAAACTACACTAACTACTACAATTTTGATTTATCTTATCCAATTTGGCTATATTGTACAAATATTTGGCATCACCGCTAAGTGCCCTGTGCCAGTGCCAGTGTGGATTGGAGTACTCCTACATCCATTGGAAAAGAGCCCCCAGGACTTGATCTTCTATTATGGTCGAACCGGAAACATTCCATCAGTATATGGTGCACATCATCCAGTTTGTTACATATTGTGCAATTAGGCGACGTAACTGTTTTAACCATATTTATTTGATGGAAAGTGTCCAGACTGAAGTCGTAGAGCCAAAACAAGAATAATCATACATAGGCAAGCCTAATTAATCCAAGAAAAGTCAAAATGTGGTTCAGATTGGATAGTCCTATACCATATCACTTTTCCTTGGATCTCTCATCAAAATACTCCTTCCCTAATTATTTGCAGTAAGTTTTCACTAGACACATGTATTCTGAATACACAGGCATAATTTCTACAGAGGAATTATTGAGCTAATCGCTGAATTGTTAAAGATAATTTACATTTTTTAGATGTCAAATAGAAAAGTTTTAATGTTGGCTCCTCCATTGCATTGCTTGGGAACAATCATTACAACACCAGCATTACAAGAATTGGTTGTAACTATTTTTTCTTGTTTTACATGCGGACGCATGATTTCAATCAAACCTAGTGAAAGGTGAAGATGAGTCCGATGATGTCTATGTCCGTTCAACAAATACCAACTCCCTCTTCTCTTAAAGGTTCCCAAGTCATTAGAACGTTGAAATATGTTAGATACATATTCCACTCCTTAGCTGTTCACATGATGAATGTAAAAGTGAATCTTTTCGTAAAACTATAAGATATATCCAGCATATATGGATGATATCCAACATGGCGTCTGGTGGTTTTATGGTATAATAAAATATAATCATGTAATATGATAGCTATAATATAATTTTGTATTATACTGGCTCGAAATTTAGACCTGATTACAAAGGTAGTAGAAACACTAATGTTCTCTAGTGATTAAATATTAAAATATTTTTTCTGCGTCGTTGATATAGTCGATATAGTCAATAATATTAGGGCGCGTTACAACGGGTCTGTGGCTAATTGATTACAGGACCCGCAGTCCCCGCCAATGCGCAGAAGTAGTCACCTTGGAGTTTTTAGTCGGTACAAGTTCGACACATCTCGATCGCGCAACCCCCCTGTGCGGCTGAGACGGTTCTATGATGATTTTATCCGAGTAAAAAGTTTTCAAAATCAATAATATAAAACTTCTTACATTGTCTGGTATGGATCTCTTATATAAAAGTACGCGCATGACCATATTTATTTGAAATCGTCACACTTGCCTGTCTCAATTGTTTTGCTTGAGCTTATATTATATATAGACTACACATAATATATACCTCGCACAATAATATTCATATAGGCACTTTTCACATTGTTAAACTATACTTACATCATATGTTTAAACACTTTCACAGTCATGTGTTTTGAAAACGTGTTATTAATTACAAGAAAATCGCCCGTACCGCAGCCGTCTCACGTTATTGCAGTTTCACTTGAAGTTAATTATATTGGATTACTATTAACTAACATACGGTAGAAACTATCTCCTATTGTTATATGAAGGCTAAGTTTTTATGTTTGTTTTAGAATTGCAATACTGCTATGTGCTACTTGTGCTATAGATATTTTAACTCGGTTGAGTTTTGACTTGTGTATATAAGACGATATCATCTTAATATAATAAACAATACTTGTCAGACATAGTACGGGTCAGATGACACTATGCGATAGAGTTTTCAAATTACCGTTAAATCGTGCCTTGTACGCGGTATGTTATGTCGCGTCGTAAAGTTCCGCTGAACCTTACATTGAGCTGACCTTAAAATTCGGCAAATCAAAGTAAAATAAAACATTCCTACTGTTTTTTTTTTCTTATCAAACCTGTCTATTCATTAACATAAATTAACAACATAACGTGAATTATTGGTAAAAATGTAATAAATAATATTGTGAATACGTTTTTATACATAATATGGGGATGGGTATATTTATTGATACCAAATTCAATAAATACGAATATACAATGCTTATGTACGTTTATTTTGTTAAAACACAGCTTTTTGCAAAAGTTTACTGAACGTTTGTTAAGACAAAATAACACTCAGTATTTTTTCAATGTAAAACATGCCAACTTATAAACAACGGTTCTCTGAGTTTTCAGAATACAAAGAAATTGTATTCTGAGCTTGGCTTCTAACAAATTGTTGTAATTATGTCGCGCCTTAGTTGTGCCTGTCTTGCAGTTAGTCGTTTTTACGGTTACATCGCCATATAGCGCCTGGATGATACGATACTACCGCGACACGGCCAACCTAAGATGCAGTTACATTTCGATGCTGTTTAATTCCTGCATATTTCATAGGATTTCAAGACAGCCTGGCAGAACTATCAGGCCAAGCTAAACTCCAACAGTTGGTGGTGCGCTTGCCAGCGACCCTAAAGGTCTGACGTTCTTATTCTGGTTCTGGAAACTTATCTATAATGAAAAGGTTTTTTGACCAGAGTCATGAATACAATTTACTATATATAGTCTGTTGCGCATAATACAGGTGCAAGTCTAGTTTGGAACTCGTCAGAGTGATTACAGTTACTATTATTTTTATTGTTGTTCATCTAAAATCCTCATCTTCTACTCGATAAATTCTAACATTAGGCGAGTGACGGTGTACTTCCAACATATACAATACAAATGGATACAGATTAAGGTCTCAGAGACAGAAAACTTCGAACAATTCGCATCGAATCTATTAAAACCGCTTTCTGCATATGCACTATCACTAACTTGTTTTTTTTACACTGGCTCGATAAAGTCACTACAGTGCACCTGATGGTAAGTACAGTATAGTTTAGAAACGAAAGTGACCATCAAAGGATGAAATTCCGCTGATAGTCTCCGTCATTATATCGGCCCACATATACCGCGACTGAAAGTCTCTAGGTAGGTGCTTCTCGGTGTGAATGCCTAAACCTCGTGGTTGTAATTTAAAGGCTGACGGGTATTAAGTCATTAGCGGATATTACTAGCCACGGATGATGTCTACCCACCACATGTCAGCCACATCGTGAGCCATATCGAGGTAGGTAATTTATGTGAAATACAGGAATCCTTTTTCTATTTATATAAAAAATATTGTGCCGTGTTTGTTGCATTATAGTGTGGTATTATTGCTTTAAATCTTTAAGACAATACTGAGTGCTGTTATTAAAAAGTGTTCGGGAATATGTACTCATTTACACATATGTAAAACGTACTGTTAAAGATTGAATCCATCTTAGTAGTGAATTGCCAAATCAGGCGAACGAAAATAATGATATCTACAAAAAAATTGGTGACTTGGGTAATGTCTACTTATTTCAAGACTATTATACAATATTAATAAAAAGCTGTGTACTATAACTACATAACGTACGTAATAAAAAGTACTTGAACAAAGGTTAATAATGTTTTTAGTCACGACATGGCTATTTTACTTGGCAAAATTAGCAAGTTTAACACAATATTAAAATAGAATTATTATTAGCTAAATAATCAGTTATTCAAGACAAAATACCTATTCATTGTAAAATAATAATTTATTAGTCTTGCGAACAAGAATGCAAAACTAGTTAATTTTTTAATGATAAACGATGACGATGTTGTTAGTTGTTATATCAATATTTTAAAGTATGACATAATACTATTGAATGGATTTCAGTATTTTTTACGTTGGAAAATTATGTTCCAATTATGTTTAATATAAAAATTATTTGAGGTCACTTAACAACTTTACAAAAGAAAATACAATACGATCAGCCTCGAATCGTGAAATTTTTATAGGCAGAGCAAAAACTACTGTTTCTTGCCCTCCCGCGACAGTTTTTTTAACTTCGCTTCTCAATTATATGGATCAATACAATAAAAAAATTACAGCATAATTTTTAGATATTTTGTGCTCTACAGCTTTGTGAATATGTTAATGCACCACCACACCGCCGTCACCTGCAATGCATCGTGTGAACCGGCAATCAAGCAATCACGTCACAAATAAATTCATCAACAAACATTAATGTAAAACGTGGCGATTTAGTGCTAAATCAAGAAAACACCTTATAACGGAATTGTGATTACTCAGGTCGCGTAAAACGAGACATCACTGTACGAAAACGGATACACTTTTACTGTTTTAATTGAAAATACTTATTAGTAATCAATATAAAGTGTTTATTTTTTTAAAAAGCTATATATCACATTTTACATTCCTAACATTAGAAATTACTACTGAAGTCAATCTTGAAACCGGCTGCAGCTAATAATTGCATAGTGCATCGATATTTTTTATGAATAATGTTAACGAATATATTGAAAATTGCTTACGAGTTACGAACAAAGACAATAAAAGTAATTCAATTTTATTAGTCTAAAAGCAATATCTATACATGTGTAGTTTTGGGGATCTTTGGATTAAAATAAACACAGAATAAACTTTAAAGCCGCTTTATTGCACTTTTTTAAATTAATTTTTCGTCTTGACTCTTTTACTACGTCTTAATATTAAAGAGCGCTCTCGTCGAAAAAAAAACCGTTCATCCTCCCTCTCATTCTATCCTTCCTTTCTTTCGCTCACAGACGTTCCATTCTACACATTTACTTACTTCATACATTAAAATATTTCACACAATAACATCCATCCTACATATATAAAACAAAGTCAGGTTTGTTCGGACACAACATAAATAAAAAACATAAATAAAGGATAAGATATTTTCCTTTACAAAATGTCAATTGGTTTCGTACCTGTGAAACATTTGTTCATCCCGTCGATACGGTAAACTCTCTCCTCAAATTAAACAATGTATTTAAATAAGGGTTTCGAACCTCCCAAATATATCCACGATATTCGAATAATGGCGTATTTTAAATTTAAAAAAGGAAAATAATATCAATAATGAAAAAGGATTTATAAGGATTGTCAGATTATTTACGCGAGCGTTCAGAAATTTATTTTGTGTAAACTAAGAAAAATATATCAAAATATTTATATTTATTTATTGCATTACTGTCACAAAATCATTAATTAAGTTCAGCTAATCTGAAACACGACATTTATTAACTTATAAATTAACAATTAGGTATTACGAAATTCGACGAGTCAGCTATAATTTATATACTAGAATGGAATTCGTTTCCAGCGCCTGTTTTTCAACATCTTATGACATAGGAATTTTCAAATGACGAATGATTCGGTATTTCTTGAGTGAACGCACTCCATTATCGGCCTCATCATCACTTTCCATCGGGTGAGATTAAGGACAAGCGCAAGCCTATCTGTAATAAAAAAAAAGAAATAATCGATGGCATTTTATATCATTGATACAAACAATTCAGCTTGCAATAATTATTATCAAAGCAAAAGTACTTTTTCTAAGAGAACGAAGTCGCAAGCACAGCTAGTCTATTCATAAAAGGCCCATAACCTAGATTGAGGCGCGCTCCTCTCCTGGCAAAGGCCGGGCGGTGGACGTTGAGAGTGTCCGCCGTCCGGCAGAGAGGACAAGGCGCCGTGTGTGTGCCCAGATGACGCCTCATTGAGAGGTAGTGAGGGGGTAACAATTGACCTCCTCTCAGAGAGGACGCCTGGCGAGGCCGGTCGCTCGCCGGGTCCGTAGGAAGTATACGGATACCTAGGCTGGCGAAGGCGAACAGGAGACATAGTTGGAGCGCGGTGCTTTTAGTTGGTGCGATCCGAAGGGATTTCAATCGGGTTAACAAAAAAAAAAACTATAACCTAGATGTTTGTACTTTTAAAGAATTGGTTGTAATCCTAGGTTTTGTATATCTGCGTCAGACGGTATGTACTCGTAGAAACACAAATACATAACATTGTACATTCCTCCAAGTTTAAGTCAGGAGCTGGAATGAATTCGCCGTAATAATATTCCTCAATTACTATTTTAATTAATGTAGATCATTACTTTCTTTTAAGTATTAATCACTCAATTTAAATCAGATCAGCTGCTCTACTGTTCATCACGTTTGTGCACGACGTAAGCGCAAAGTGGATACAGCCACTAAAGTATCTCTGCCGACCCCGAAACGACGTAACGAATTGACCATATATTATTATTATTATAAATAAAGTCCGTTCGATCAAATAATTATTTATTCCAAAGCAATTTTTGACAGTAATAATTTTATCTACTATGAAATATTCAATTTAGATAAATAACGAATTCCATATAAGTACACAATAATATACAGAACGAATATCTGTGTTTGTAACAATGCTTACAATGATGTACTTGAACTGTTGAACAAAACTGATGTATTTTAATATTTTTCACCTTGATATTAAAATTTTATGGTTGCGTAAAGTTGCAAAAAATACAAATCAGTTTTTGTGTTGAAATTTTAAAATTTGACTTGGAGTCGATATGTCACGAAGCTAATTTTTTGTACAGTTTTGACGTAGTAACTAGAGCGTACCTGATGGAAAAGACAGTATTATCCAATAATGGAAAGGACTACCAAAAGACGAGAATCCAATGAAAGTCGCCCGCACCGTCGCGATACGGGCCGACATATGAGGTGTCTAATTTCAAAACCCGCTAAAACGATTTTTCGTACAAAATTACTTAATAGTCCTAATAGTAATTTGAAATGTTTTTATCAAAGCAAATATTATATATGATTTTTTTCTTTTTTGCTTTTTCACTCTAGAATAATATTATATATATAATTGCTTATAAGAATGTGATTGTTAAGTCAAAGATTAATTATAAGTTTTTATTTTATTTGATTTAAAAAAAATATGTTATAGTGGGTTTTGAAATTAGACTCCTCATGTACTATGACAAAAGTCCTATGGATATGTTCTCGCCTGGTTTAGTTGTGAAGGTCTATCCCGGCTATCAAAGTAATGCACAGTTCGAGAAAAAAAAGTGAACAAACGGACGCAGACAAGCTTGTCCAGAATCGCAACAGAACGAAACGATTCACTATGAGGGTCTATGCACTAGTGTACTATTAATAACAGTAACACAGGTTCCGACCTAGTTCTGGCAATTGCCTCACCACCTCACGGTATTTCTACGCAATAGTTATAGTTGATACATAATATAATATATTACGTTACCTTAATAAAATTAAAACTTATAGTATTGTCACCACGAAATAAGCCGGATTTGGACAAGATATTAACAAAGACTACGTCGAAGACTTTTCTTAAGTTATTGGTAAAACATTCATCTATTAGCACGTTTTTGTAAACTCCCAAATTTTTTATAGGTGTGTGTTTATTTAAATGAACTTTAGAAACAATCGCTATTGAGTTTCTCAATAAGTTATTTTAAAAAAATTTACTAAACTAGCTCCAGTTTACATATGAAATCTTATAGGATATTCAAACCTTCAAAAAATTTACATCTACCAATAATTGGACACTTATTTTACCTTTCAGTCGGGTTTTATTTACCTAGCGGACCCAGCCCAATTCAGGTAGAATATACCAATATCACATAATATACTGCCTAAATATATATTAGCTTACCAAAATTTTAACCAAATTGAACTTTATTGAACAAACTTTTAATAAATTGAACATTTATTTTATAGCCTTTTTATTCAATAATTACTTGACGTGATTTACATTGGCGTAACTGTTTCTTTTAATTGAAATAAAACGAACACTCTAAAGCTTGGCTCAATATATTGGTGAAAACCGCATCTAAATCGACTAAGCCGTTCCCGATGTCAACATAAACAAACTTTCAAACAAATAGACAAAAATTCATTATTAAATCATTGTTTTGGGTTCTATTGCGATAATAAAGAGCCCCTGTCTGATACACTTTCAATGTACAGACAGCGATCAATTGTAACTTTATTATATGTATTGATTTGTACATTATATTGTTAATTAAGCGTAAGTACATTAATTAATCCAAGATGATCGCAGTTTCGTAAACAGCAGTCATAGATTTATCCATCGTCATTATTAAATCTTTAACCTTAATTATTTCCAAATTAAACCTTAATTGGTTCTTATTATGTGTTGTTTTACGAGTGCCTATTAAAAATTTATAAATTGAGATAATTGATTTAAAAATGTATATGGTGATTTAAGCAGATATGTCTAAGGAATCGATTTTAAAATGATTAAATGCGCTCACTCTATATAATACGTAATTTCATATAATCGCGTATATACATGTGTTTCAAATTACTTCTAATAAGGCATTGAAAAGCAAAATTTTGAACGTATATGCCGAAAATCCTTAGACCTCCTTAAAATAGGCTCCAACATTCTGAAAACGACTTTTACAATAAAGTTAATATAGTAGTAGTTAGATAGTAGTTCCGAATAAAATGTAAAAAGGTTTCATATTATAAAGCTCAAAAATACTACGTTTTATCATTTAATCTGAAGACCGCCCGCGGCTTTGATCGCATTCAATTATAACACATTTCAAATTTCAGATCTATAACCTTAACGGAATCATTTTTATAATCTAGTATTATTAGGTACTTAGTTAATAAAATAATTTATTAATATGACGTCATGAAATCTCTGAAAATTAAATTTACACACAAAGAATTTTTAAAGCGAACATATATTTCATCTTTTTATCCTATCCCGTAGAAATTTCGAAAAATGTTTATATACTTCATTTTCTCTGCAAAATTTTAGATTCCTAGTCCCACGGATTTGGGTGAGTGTTAATGAGTCGAGTGTTTTCTTATTTTGTTAATTATTTCAATTAAAAAATTATCGAAGCTTACCGTGTTTGTTAATGTCCCAGAGTACAATAGTGCAGCCTAGCCTTGATAATCTTAAAGCTACCAGACTACCCAAGCCGCCTCCACCGCCTGTCACGACAGCGATAGTCCCCTTCAAATCCTTCTTAGGGGAGCCCACTATAGTCCTGAATATCGCTTTTATCACATATCCTATACCGACGATAACAACCACTATAATGTCTATAATCGTTTGCACGACGGTCAACTTCTCTCTCATACATTCTGGAATCTCTCTTGTGAGTGGGCCCGGCGTCACGCCGTTCATATACTCTTGGGTTTCCTCAGACATTTTGACTAACTCTAACAGTGTAAACACTAAGCATCACTTGTGACGGACACAAACCCGCAGTGTCGTCAAGGAGTTGTATCTGAAACAAAAAGTTTTATTATTTCACTTATCTGTAAGGTATTTGAGGTAAATGAATATGTATTCAATTTTTCCTACGTTTTGCCTAAATACAACTATGCATACCTATTTTATTTATAAGACTTGTTTCGTCACGTTCCCTATGATAAATGCTTGCATCTAATAAAAATCTAATATATCTAATGTTTGAAGATTATTTGCGAATATTTCACAAGAAGAAATAGGTTCTATTTTTATAACATATAATTTATAACAATCCAATTTCTTCTCATTCATTCCTTCTTTGAATAATGATAAAATTGACAAATCAACTTTTTTGTTTAAAATTATTAGAGGTCACATAGACTCGGTACATTTGCTAAGCCAAATAAGTTTCAGTTATCCGTATTCCAATGCAAGAGACTTTTTACTTTTTAAAATGGCATTCGTAAAATCAAATTATGGTATTAATACTTTCATTTTTCGTGCTTGTGATTACATTATTCACGGTAATAAAAAAAAACAGAACTTTCAGGTAGAACTAATTTACAATCAAATATCAACTGATGCCTATTTTTACATTACGTACAACAACTGTGGGTACAGATGTTTTGCGCATATTTTCAATAACGAATCAGCAATATATTAAGCTATGAAATGATTCATTAACCTCAGGGGTTATCAAATAATATTGATAAAACTTGATCGTTATAAATAAATAATGGACCCTTCGCCTTCGTACGGGACGGGACGAACACCTTAAATATTTTAAATATATATAATATTAAAAAAAATATAACACATATAAAGCATACGAAATTCATATGCTCAACGGTGGTGAAAGCTGTATTATGTTGTGTTGTGTTGTAAAAAAGATATAAGACATACAAACAGACAGATAATAGCGACTGAGATTTACTTATATAATAAAATATACTCGTATAATATTTGTATATTATACGTAGGTATATGTAGGTTGTCCTTACTGATAGCTAATGCCAAACCTATTAAAGTAACTTAGGTACATCAAAACTAACAACTTTTGTTCTATGACTTTTGCCAAAACTTAACATATCCTAAGATATATATTTTTCAGTTTTAGTGGCTATTTCTATCAATCGTTAGCTCTATGTTTAAAGTTCAGTCAGCAGATGCTACGAAATCGTCTGCCCCAGTTGCATCGCGTCGCCTTTTGGAGTGTTAAGAAGATCGGAACTGCAAATTTGATTTATTTATTTTTTGTATGGAGAAAAAAAGATTGAATTAGAAAAAGTCGTAAAACAAAGTTGTCAGTCTTGACATACCAAAGTCACCATTAAGAGGTTTTACGTTAGTTACCTGCGTCCTTGTATAAAGATTACCTGTAATATTGTAATAAGTGATAGGTACGACAGTAAAGCACAACAATGTGTCAATATTAATTAATTAATAATAATATATGACAAGAAACTTGTGTGATTAATTGAACGTTTAATAATTTCTTACTTCATGTATTTGTTAATACTATATCTAAGACACGGCTTGTTACAAATACAAGTTACATTAAATACCTTGGCAAGACTGATAAAGTGTTCACTGGAAATGTAGATATCTTTATCTATATAAAAAACGTTGACATAAAAGTCCTACAAGTAGGAAAAGTCTTATAATTAATTTTAAAGAACAGCATTTTAGAATACTAATTAATTCCTTTTCCTATTGCTACTGTCCCCTGATGTTAATTAAATAAATGTCTAATATTATAAAACTTATGTTTATTATTCATATCGCAATGAGTGGAATTGGGATTAAAAAAAAACAGATTAGATTTGTTCTGTACATTGAAAATCCTAGAAAATATTATAGACCTTGCATTATGTATTAACTTAAGTAACTCTTTTTTTATCCTGACACGGGAGTCACCACAACACACCTTCATGCAAGCATGATACAGTCCAAATACGACGACGGCTACCAACAGCAAAAAAAACCATCGATAACCGCTACGATCATGTCGGCCTGCACAAATATCTCTTCACACTTCGCTTAAAAGACGCAATATCATAGGAGAAACTTCATAATATTTCTTAATCCTATTAAAAATACTTTTCGTAATTTTTTTATATATATATAATTTATTACAACTTGTATAATGTATTAATATTGTTCGTCTATAGGTCAAGTAAATTATTTCATTTTCTTAAAACATACCATATTCAGTCATAAAATAAACTTCACAAGATTAAAAATAGTTGTCCTGCCGTATCTTTAGCTGAAACACATAATTGATATTTGTATATACCCCAAAACTGAATTAGCGTAATGATAATAGTAAAAGCGTATTTATATGTTGGAATTAATATCGTAAGCTTGCTCCTTCACATATCCAGGATGTCGTAACATCGTCCACTAGTGAATGTGTATTGCACAAACTAAACTCGAGTAGTCGGTTGGTCATACGCTGTACTCGTATTATAATACTTGATTGAAGGTCAAAATATCAACATCGTCAAAAATCGCATTGTATTATTTGATGAATTATTTTCGGAAAATGTATTTTTAATAGTGTACTGATATTAATATCACACATGTTACACAGCCGCAATTTCGTGTTTTCCGTTTTAATATCACAGCAATAAATAAAATACCCGTCAGTAATATTACAATCAAACTGTAATCCATTATGGCTGATCAGGGATATATTAATAATAGCTCTATGTAATGATGAATACATAATAAATAAATAATAATAATAAATTATTTATTAGAAAAACAATTACAATGCAGCAAATTAAAGTCCGCTGACACCCAAACTAGAACTACCTGTATCTTGGATGTCAGCACATTTCACACAATTTGTTACGTACAAATTATATCCGCTGCGTAGCTCCAATCTTAACTCCAAACGATACAATAATATTACTTACACTATACAATCAAAGTAAATAATAATTTCACAATAATGTTACACCCCAAGTACATCTATTCCCGCAACAGTTCCTCAGAAATAAATATGATAAAAAATACACAATCACAAAATATCAAAATATTCAAATTATTATGACTATAATAATGTGTCAGGAATTGAATATCAAATTAGTTTTATTACACATTATCCTATACGCCCATTATTTTAAATCAGCAGATTTAAATTAACTAAATTACAAATGACTGTTAAGGGACATCAAGGTAGACTTAAGTACGTTACGTTATATTAATGCGCTACCATTTGCCAAGACACTTCCACGATCATATTTGTCAAAGTCTATTAAATTATATTACTCACTTATCTCTTAGCTGTGCAGTTAAGTGATTATTTATAGTTTATATATTGCTTCATGCGATATATGTAAAATGATCATACGATATTTTTTTATTCTGACGCGCCGTAATTGTAAAAACTCATCTGATAATTAGTACAGGGTGAGTCAAAACCAAGTACAATTATATAGAGGCACGTACATACTTTCTGATAGCTGCTTTGATCATAACAGTCTATACAAATACCCCTTCATGCTTAATATAAAGAAACCGATATCATAGCGCCATGGGAACATGCTCACAGGAAAACAATTCCACATTTCAATGTCTAGTAAAGGAATATTTTCAATACTAAAAGTACAAGACGAACTCTGTATAAACTAGAGTATTTCATCATTGTTACGATAGACTAAATCGCGGGCATAACCTAGTATGTAGCTAATAAAAATATCTCATAAATACTGTATGCAGAAAATTCAGACAATCACGGCATCATTATGAGAAACAGTGATGTGGATAATGACAAAAAAATTGTATGAGCTCAGACAAATGACTGTGCAACGTAAAACACTGCTTTATGAATATCGACTTAAAAAAAGATGATTGCTCAAATATGATGTTTTATTTATACTTGCCATCGTCATATCCGTATACATAAACTTCTTCGTTACATAAAAGGAGTGGAATTCCCAATAAGAATCAGTTTTTCCGTTAATTAAAAAAAATATTTTAAAATCGAAATAGTGAACTTGGCTTAGATGCTTTCATTGTAACTTTGAAAATTAGTTTACCACAAGTAGATAAATTATTAGAACCTATTGAGCAGCCCCCAGAGAGGTCGCCTCAACAAGACCTTTTGTTCCCTGGACGTCTGGACGAATTTGGTTTCCCAGGCCCGGATGGAGCAATCAGAGCGACATCCCGGGGTCAGTAAGAGTCTGACACACCGGGGTCGCTGCCCTCACAGCGTCCCTGATGATCCTATGCAGGATTTTCCTCCGTTGAGCAGAACCACAAAGAGACCCTGTAAATTCTGCATTTTTTGTATCAAATTATATTTTTTCTTTAAATTATCAACCCTCAATCTCGTCTTGGTCAGATGTGGTTGAAATCACTCTTAAACAATTACATCAAAAAAATTACAAAAAAAACTTTGTGCAGTAGTGATTATTATTCACTTGATATTTCTTCTTCTTTATTATAGACACATACTTTGTACCTGTCAGGCAGTTTGTGTAACTAATAGTTTATTATAATCAGTTTAGCCGTATTCGATAGCTCCCGGTTTACGGTCACTGCCAATTCGAATTGATATATCAATTAACCATGTTCGGAAATAAATATTGTATTTGTCGAAAACCAACAACAATGATATGCGTTACAATAATTGTCGTTAATTCACAATCTCTGTTGACCCCAATAAGAAGTTACCGTGTTAATAATAATATTCATCATTTTAAATTTTAAGGAAAATGTATGCTTTAACTATGGACAAGAGCTTGAAGCATCAGGAAGGCGTTTGGAATAACCTTTCAAGGCCAAAGCGTTTGTTTGCAACCCGATGCAAGCAAATACTAATTTAGTAATAGTTGTGTAATTGAATGGAGTCTACGCTAGGCTTATACAAGTACAAACAGGTTTTAGGCTTTATGAAAACCACGTTGCTAGTAAGGAAGCTTATTTACAAGGTAACGCAACTTGATATGCAAAGTGCCAGGAGCAAGTAAATTTATAATTTGAATAAGAGTTTAGCATTAGGTCCTCCTTGTGGCTTACAAAGAAACCAGAGAAATATTGGTGGATTTGCTTACTGCTTCTACCATATTTGTAAATATAACCTTGAAATGGTGCTAAACGACAAGTATAGAGTAATTTCTATGTACACTAGATCGCCGCCACAAGGAAGTTGCCAATAAAAAGTATATATATATGCCTATAGAGCCTCGATTTAGTCTCATGAATTTTTGAACTTAGTTATATTAACAAAAAGCAATTATCGTCATCATCCCTCCGACTGTTAATTTAAAAGTTTAAGCTATATTCAAACCAGGCTTCTGTTTTTCATTAAAAACCCAGAAACAAACTGAACATTTTCCGACATTTACAACTATTTAATCAATTTTAATAGGTATTGTGTGGACATAGTCAGAAACTTAATCGTACGAACTTCCTACGTTCTTAATATTCTTTGGCCTCATCATCATCAAAAACAAGTGTTGGGCAAATGCTGTGCATTGTCGGACTCATCTTCCCTTTCTACCAGCTGTGCCCGAGGTCAACTTCCGCCTGTAAATTATAAATAATATAGAATATGCATAACCTCAAAGGTTAATCTTTCTTAGACAATAAAAACATTTTGTGTTTTCATACAAAATTTAATGGTTTTATGTCTCTAGATGTTATTATGATCTATATGTTAAATATCACACATTTCAATGATTTTCCTTGTCTTTATTAAAATGTGGCCAGACGACCTTTTATAATTCATGCAAAATATGTTTTCACAGCGATGAGGATTGAAAACTCTAAATAAGTTGTTGAAAGCTATTGTGTTAAAAATATATACACCGTTACTTTGGACAATATAAAAATTGAATTCCTATATTATATTTAAATACTGAAAAAGGTCCGTAGATCATAAGAAAATTATTCTAGAGTCAATGACTAAGCAAACTTCATGAACATTATATCATAATGATAGTTTTTTGTTTATATCTATTATAAACAAATAATTACACACTGTATTTGCTTCTTATAAAATACATAACCGTTACAAAAAAACATCCAAATCCTTCTGTTACTTAAAAAATGTACTTTACCAGCAAGCGCTCGAACGTAAAAAAATCGTAAAATATCGGTGTTTTTACGAACGATTGCTACAAGGCTTAAAGTTAAAAACACTTAATTTTAAATAGTTGATTAAAAATTCTATAGTGACAATTAACTAAGACACATCGTGTACTTTCTATTTTCGCAAGCAATTACAATCACTGTCGATGTTTATTTAAACCTAG
The DNA here is from genome assembly GCA_036320925.1 of Automeris io. Lineage (NCBI taxonomy): Eukaryota > Metazoa > Arthropoda > Insecta > Lepidoptera > Saturniidae > Automeris > Automeris io. The sequence continues at coordinate 5,544,186 of JAUDJH010000014.1, forward strand.
CTTGGTTAATTACTATATTGTTTCATTGTAAATTGTGTACCCGTTATAATTATAATATATACAATGTATTTACAAAAATATTATGTAAAAAACGTCACAAACTAACAAGGCCATATATTTTTTATAAATAAAATATTTATATAGTACCAATAAATTAAAAAATAATTAAACTAATTCAGAATGTACACCAAAATATTATTTTCAAAAGAGAACTTTGATTTAGTTAAATCATCTTTTAGGGGTGTGTGGTGAACGATCTAGAAAGTACTTACAAGTTACAATGAAGCAATGTGTGGCCTTCAAAAACAGAGTGGTCTCAGTGATGTCATCAAAACGATTGTAATCCGTATTAAATGGTTTATTTTGATCTAGTAATAATACATACAATTTTCAATACTATAACAATATAAGTAACAAATACTTTGTGAATAAATTGGTAGACGAAATAATGCTACATCTATCAGGTTTTACTATATTTTTCTAACAAGATTTTTCTGCAGAAAACTGTCAAGCAGATTTTTACTTTAGCCACACACTGACTCCGGAAGCCTCATATGTATGTTTATATGATATGAGCCTTCATATGAGGCATATGGTATACATATATATATACAGTGTAAACTCCATATAACGTCACTCGATTTAACGTCAAACTCCCTAAAGCGTCGATATCACTCGGTTTTGGTTAGTTTAGCTTGTTTCCCATACAATGATACACTCTATATAGCGTTACACCCACTCTATATAACGACAGAAATTTAATAATATAAAGTACTTTTCAAGTTACCAAAATTAGTAAAAACTGCGCAGCTGTGTACGTTCTTTTGTCGCTTTATTATCCTAGCCCGTAATAAACTCGACTGTCGGCATTACACATACCGAACTTTATAAGAAATCCATTCTTTTGTTTACAAATTGGGATTGCTTGCACGTGTTGACTATTGTTAGTAGGAGTTATGAATTATCTATACGTTATCATATTCTTAGTTGCTCACAAACTTTCAAACTCTAAACATGGCAAGTAAGAGAAAATCTCTGTGTATTGACGAAAAAGTTTTACTGATACGCGCAATAGAGGCGGGAGAGAAGATAAGTCATGTTGGCAGACGCTTTGGATTTAGTCGCTCTACAGTGTCCACAATATGGAAAAATAAAAAAAAAATCTACAAGCAGAGGAGGATGGAAAATTTTCTAAAAATTGAAGAAACCTAAATACGAAGATTTGGATCGAGCTATACTATCATGGTTCCAACGACAGCGCCTGAATAATATGCCTATCTTGGGGCCGATCGTGAAAGCTAAGGCGGAGAAGTTTACTGAAGAACTTGGTTTACTTTCTTTCAAAGCATCAGAAGGATGGCTCGGAAAATTCAAGCAACGTCATCATATCAACTACGGTAAAATTAGTGGAGAAGCACGAAGTGTTGATACGAATGTTACTCATGACTGGATTAATAGAGTGGTCAAAATTGACAGAAAAATACACCCCAAGTGACATTTTTAATGCTGATGAAGCAGGAATTTTCCACAAGTTAACCCCAGATAAAACTCTAAAATTTAAAGGGGAAAAGTGTGTGGGAGGAAAGCTCTCCAAGGAGCGTATTACAGTGCTTGTGGCTGCTAATATGGATGGCACAGAAAAAAAAGCTAATGGTAATAGGCAAATCAAAAAATCCGCGGTGTTTTAAGAACATTAAAAAATTGCCAGTGAGGTATAAAGCTAATAAATCAGCTTGGATGACTAGTCAACTTTTTGAAGAAGAAGTGCGAAAGTGGGATGCAGAATTAAAGGGACGAAAAATTTTACTTCTTGTTGACAACTGCCCTGCCCACCCTCTTACAACAAACTTTCAAAACATAGAGTTGGTATTTCTTCCTTCAAATACGACTAGTGTCTTACAGCCAATGGATCAAAGCGTGATTAAAAGCCTCAAGGGTCACTACAGAAAGAAATTATTGATGGAGCCAGTCGAATCTGAGGGTAAAACTTCTATTAATATGCTGCATGCAGTAAATTTTTTATCTAAAGCCTGGGAAGAAGTCACACCCACAACTATACAGCACTCTTTTCGACATGCTGGACTTTGTACAAATTCTATGAGTGATGAGGTGGAAACGGAACTGGAGTTTAATAACGACGACGCCCTTCCATTAACTGAGTGGATTCAACCGTTCAACATGGCAGGAAAATTTACAGAAAATCTTCAAACCTACATCGAAGTAGACGACTGCCTGCTTACAATGGCATCATTCACAGACAAAGAAATTTTGGATTCGGTGAGAAAAACCGAGTATCAAGACCAAGAAGATGAAGAAGATGAGACAGATGAGCCTGAGTCACCGCCGAGCATTAAAGAAGCCCTGGAAGCAGCAAAATTATTGGAAAAGTACTTTCTTTATCATCAAGATGACTCAATATCCCAAGATATGAAGAAAATAATGGAAAAAATACAACAAAATTACTGGTGCAGCAAAAGACGTCAGACAAAAATAACAGACTATACTCAATAGCGATCAAATGAGAATTGTTTTTTATGTAATTACTAACACTAGTCTGAAATAAACTTTTTTTCTAACACAGATTTTTCTTCTCTCCATTTAACGACCACTCTCTATAACCCCAAAATATGCACAGTCCCTTGAGGGTCGTTATATAGAGTGTACACTGTATATATATATATAGAGTGTACACTGTATATATATATATATATATATACATTTATATGCATAAATAGTCCACAATCCTATGCTATTGCTTCGTATTAAAGTACACAATCCTAAAGCTGATATTTTTACTGTAATTTGGTTGTATTATTCGGCAGTCTAAAAATATCAATTTTACAAACACTTTCGACTCGGCTTTCTATTTTCTGCTCACTGCACGGCATTCGCTATTATCTAGATTACATAGCAGCTAGTACAAGTCTAGATCGTGATAAGCATACGAATGTTTGATATACCTGAGGAAGTATTATTATATCACCTTGACCATGACGCCGGCTATTCAACCAGCAGCAATCGCAAACCATCACCTGAATCATATCGCCCATGTTCCGGTAGAATGTCGTAAGTGACAAAATTTTGATAACGGTTTCATCATTGTAATCACTATGTAGCTATGTAACTACTCTATCTAAAGTACTTAACCCTTACTATGCTAATTGACCAATAGTTGCTTAAATTATACTTTATAAAATTATCATAATTATACAATAAATACTTAGAAGTAATGGAGAAAAACCTTCTTCTATAAAAAAATACAATTTACCGCTTACGACATTTTTCCGAAAAACGCTCGATATGTATTACTGATGTTTTATGACATCAGCTTTTCAGTCTCGGTACCTATTGTAGAATAAAAATAAGTTCTTTATTAAATCTGTTATTTTATAAAATATAAAAAGTGCTTATATGTACATACTATTTTTTATGCTCAATATTACTCAGATATAATGATATTAAACTTAGAAAAAAGACCCATGTTTAAATGTTTTTTTTTTTTTTGATGGAATGAAGTAATCGTTATCATGTAAGGACCGACGTCTCTAGAGGAAAGGCAAAAAAAAATCCAATTTTTTTCACGAATTAATGACGAAAATAATATTGCTCATGGCTTTGATTTTATTTTATAAACTTCTATTGTAATTTACTGTATTATTGTTGATAACCCTATGTTAAATTGAAACAAAGTCAACAATTTGAGAAATAATACTTTCACAACCACAAATATCCAATTACTATTTCATATATTTATAACATTCGGTATATTTTAAGTAAATAATAAAATTACCTTTTCGTAATATAGATCCAGTATGTATTTTTACTGATTATGTTTTCAACTAATAGTCATTATACTATTTAGGTATAGTTTGCGATATGAATAAGAAATGTTTCAACATGAAATTTTTTGTATGATACCTACAGTAAAATGAAGGAAGGAAAACCTAATATTGTAATAAACACTCGACCGTGATATACCGCTGGTACTGACAATTATTTCTCATTGTATTTTACGAAATTGTCTATTTACATTAATCTCATGACTAATATTGAAAATTTTGTTAATAAAAAACAAAAATACAGATTAATGTATCCGCACGAAAAGGTACTGAAGGAAACAAAGAATTAAAATAATAAACTTTGCACAGTCACATTTTAAACAAAGGTCAACGTGACAATATTTAATGGAACAAATATTGCAAATTAACGTCTGTGCTTTGTTTTTGAAACATATTATTTACTTGGTATAAAATATTAATACATTAAAGGAGTCTCTTTTAAATAAAGATTTAATATAATACTTTCGGTTTCAAAACGACTATGGCCGTATATGTATATATTAGGTCCTTACATATGAAATTGGCGTTTTATATGGGAGGAACAAAAAGTCGAATATTTTTTAATATAATATATTTAATTAATCAAAGTATGAACCATTATTTTCTATGCACTTTTGCCATCTCATAGGTAGTTCATTGATCCCTTTACTAAAAAAACCAGTCGGACGGGAATCAATAAAATCTTTGAAGTCGATTTGGACTGCCCCATCGGAGTTGAATTTTTTCCCTTGCAAGAAGTTATCCAAATTTCGAAAAAAATGGTAATCTGTTGGAGCAAGGTCCGGGGAGTACGGAGGATGTCTTAGACTTTCCAATTGAAGCTCTTCTAATTTAGTAGCCGTCTGTTGCGCAGTGTGTGGTCTAGCGTTGTCGTGAAGCAGCAGTGGGGTGGAGCGATTGACCAGCCTAGGTTGTTTAGCCGCTAGCTTTTCCATCATGGTTTGCAATTGCTGACAATAGACATCAGCCGTAATAGTCTGGCCAGATTTGAGAAAACTGTAATGAACAATACCGGCACTAGTCCACCAAACGCTTACAAGTAACTTTTTTGGGGTTAATTTTCGCTTGGGGCAGGATTTGGCTGGCTGGCCAGGATCCAACCATAGCGCTGAGCGCTTCCGATTATCGTAAAGAACCCATTTTTCATCACAGGTAATGATTCGGTTTAAAATACCTTCATTATTGTGCCGGTTTAGTAATGTAACGCAGCAGGCGACGCGCGTTTGCCGGTTTGCTTCAGTCAATTCGTGAGGTACCCACCTTTCAAGCTTTTTAATCTTCCCAATTTGCTTCAAGTGAATTAAAACAGTTTTATCACTAACATCGCAGCCTGCAGCTAACTCGGACGTGGTTTGCGATGGATCCGCTTCCACAATAGCCTTCAACTCTTCATTATCAACATGAGTCTCAGGCCGTCCACGGGGCTTGTTCTGCAGGTCGAAATTTCCAGAACGAAAACGTTGGAACCAAAAACGAACTGTGTTTTCTTTTGCAACACGACCGCCATACACATCATTCACCCTTCGAGTTGTTTCCGAGGCACTAGTGCCACGGCGGAACTCGTACTCGTAAATAATGCGATATTTTAAGTTTTCCATTTTGTAAAATGAGTGACGCAAACAGAAAAAAACAGAAGAAAAAAAACAAATGAATGACGATCATCTAAGCACAAATACATGAGTCTATAGCTGTACAAATTTGAATTTGGAATTCCTTACCAAAGAGGAGAAATTTGTGATTAAAGTAGCCAGTACGAAAAACGCCAATTTCATATGTAAGGACCTAATATTATATATATCATGGTACAAAAAACTACATAACACACTATGATATTATAGTTATTTTGGAACCGAAACTTTTCAATTTTTTATCAGTAAATGGTATTAGTGAATTGTGTAATTCCAATATTTATAAAAAAACATGATATTATAAGTCGATGATAGTATTACCGTTATAGAACCAAAACCCTTCAGCTCCACAACGAGTATAATTTGTAATGCTATATTTAGCAACGAGCTACATTACAAATAGTAACTAATGATTTTTAGAAAGATCTAATCTCTTATGGGCTTTATGAAGTAGTAGTTTACATGAAGTCTTATTATAACAATTTATATTTTTGACAATAAACACACGCCTCTACTCCACCTGTCATGGAATCTGTGTGTTGGTTTATGGTATTACCTTAGCTCTCCCTAATTGGAATGAATTATATTGATAACCTCGTCAGCCTGTTTTAGCTGCCTTACTAAACGATTTTTATTTGATTTCTGGGTCATTGCCACGTGAAATCGTATGCGCTAGAACGTGATGATGTGTAATTTTTTTTTACTATTATAACAAACTAGACTTTATTAAACAACGTTACTTATTACACAGTATTTGTAAATTCAACACGTTTCCCTAGTATAAACAATTGATATATTACATTAATGTTAAAATTAATGTGTATACCAACCATTTATATTACCAACCTAGATTCTAAGACCTAGATTTTAATTTATTTTTCATCAACTCTCTATCAAACTCTAGGCTGAAATTTATATACGCTATTTCATCTTTGCTTAGTAAAAAAAAAAAATCGTTTTGACAAAAAAACTGAATACATTATAGGAACTTGAGTATAACCATAGTATTCGCAGACCCAAGTTCATTTTGATAAAATCGATGGCTTACCAAATCCTTTGACGTTTATTGAGTAATATAAATTGCAATGTTTTAGTAAAATCTAAGCAAGCTTAAAGTCGCGTCTAAATCTCAGCCTAACAGTACTTTTGATTATTGTATTGATAGAAGAAACAAGCGGCGTATGTGTTTTTACTTAAAAACACGTTCTTTATTGGATCAATTCCAGTTTAATTTTATATTAGGAAACCAATTCGAAGGCAAAATACACCTTTCTACTCGTAATTTTATATTGAATGAATGCCTACGTGTATGTTTATGTAGGATAGGTTTTCACGTTCTAATAATTCCGTTGCCTGGTACTGACTATAATCTTCACGGTTGGTTTACAAACCCTGTCCCATTCGTATTTCAATATTTATCAGATTTTTTTTCTATACATATTTTAAACTTTTAATAGTATATCAAACTTCTACTACTTTTTACTAAAATCATTCCTTTATTTTATAAATACCCATCTTGGTAATATCATTCCAGTAATCCTTTTTCTCTGCCCAGTCTTGGTGGTGTCTGTATAATTTTAATATATGTATTTAGGATTTAAAAATCATTGTATCGGCTAAATGTTATATTTTATTTTTAAAACAAAGAATGAATTACTTAAAGCATGGACCATTCTGTGATTATTTACCGCGCGGTATTTTACTGTAAATTCTTTAACACTTGGAATCGTATGCAAATATAGGCACTGGAAAATAGCCCGCGTAAAAAAATGTGATAAATTTTGTGCTATAACAATATAGTATTTTTACCTAACTGTAAAATGATTTAACAAGTAATTTCACAGAATTCTGATAACTTTTTCACAGTAAGCTTAGGTTTCGTGGAATCCAATTTAAAAATCGCTAATGATCGGCTATCAGCTTGTTTCTTGTTTTGGCATAAAAAGTATGTCTTATGTATCACATATTATGTTTATATATTTTATGAATAACGAACTTTGACCTTGTAGAACAATGTCAGCCTTACCACTAAAACAATTACATATTGTCGCTTTCCATGCTAGTCACGATTTGGGTAGTTTGTTCGGCGAACAACAGACGTATATGCAGGTAGAGACTCACCACCATAGTTGTAGTACATTATCCCGAAATGAATCATATCTGATTGCGTCGAAAACCTTAACGGTTCCTAAGCATAACGCAGAAGGTATACATGCCTACATTAAAGTAAACGCGACATTTGTTAAACTGTGAACTGCAAAATTTAATGATAAAACGTAAATAGAAAACACTTTACTCGTGAATGCCCTGAATATAATTAAAAGACAAACAATTGTAAATCAAGATGCATCACTTTCTTCAATTTAGTGTTGTGATTACTAGCATTAACTTAAATTGTCTACCTAATTATAACTTTAAAGTAATGTTCTTAGCAAATAAAACCGTTTACCTAGTCAAACAAATAGACAGATAAAAAATTAACATAGCAATATCATCTAAAACTGAGGTATCCTTCAATTTTCAAAACTTTTTTTACTCTGGCTCGACATAGTAACTACACTGTACTGTACTGTACTGTACTGTGTGCACGTGATGGTAAGTATAGCGTAATCCAAAAATGAAAGCGACCATCAAAGCCTAAAAATCCATTGATAGCTCCGTCGTGACGTCGGCTCACATGTACCACGACTAAAGGTCTCTAGGTATATGAGTTACTGGCTATACATACACAAGCTGATCCCGACACGCGACAGGCCAAAGCATGTCACTATGACGGTCTTTTCACTTGTGTACTGTGGTCATGACCCAGTTCTGACAATCACCTACCACCGAAACTTTACTTCATCGGGAAATTAGCTCGAAAAGGGCAAACATTAGTATTGAACATAAAGCGCTCGGACAATATTAAAGAATTTATAAAAACGTTTACAACGAAAAGAATAAAAAAATTAAATGTAAACTACATGTTACGTGCAGTTTCGTTTAAATTCTATATATGTTACGTAATTTATTATGGGATTTTATGAAACGTAACTAATAACGTAACATTCCAAAGAGTGTTATTACTTTCCACGGATATAGTAGGTATCTATTACTTTCCGATCAAGTCAACTAATGTCAACATTAATCTACAGAGCGTGACGTACCGGGGCGCGGCGCGGCGGTACCACAGCGTGTCCATGTTATTGCCAAAAATCTGTGTGACAAACTATTGCCTTCATTGCCTCAGAGACATTTCAATACAAGTTGCGTTAAGAGTTCTAATGGAATCTACAAAGGTTAAGGATATTTGTAAAACGTACTGGTATGTCACACATATAAACAAAGAACAAAGACTTACCTATAATATCACATACACGTCAAAATCATCATCGAAATGGTATTGTTTACATGGTACGGAATAATTAGGCACTATTTAAACAATCCAGAAAACCTATGTATCCTGTTCCAGATTTTGTAATTTGTTCTGATATGGATTGCTTAGGTTCAGATTGTAACATTTTTCTTTAAGGTTTTTAAACATGTTTTAAAATTGGATATATTTTACACTATAAACGTGCTAATTTTTTATACTCGTATCTGTTGGTCGCTCATATTCGACTGTAATTAATTTAATTTTTAAACTAGATAGTACCATAATTAGTAATTAATACTATGAACTATACAGTATCGTTATAAAGCTTGTAATTGAGCTCAACAAGCCCTTGGACCGCATCAGTGCTTGGGGGCTGTGAGTAGGGTTGAGTTCAAGGGCAAAAAAACACAAGTGTGTGTACTTTCTAGCAAGTAACACCTTTTTCTCATCGCCCGCTCTCCAAGGCGTTTTGCTTACAATACGCCACAGCCTAAATATTTATGGTGTGGATATTCATCTCTATATAAGCCTTTATTTTGTAACCCGGGAACAATCCCTAACGGACTTCGAGGAGCGATGAGGGCCGCCTCCCGGTGTGTCGGACTTGCACCGACTAAAACCGCCGGGGTGTTCCACCTTCCGTCTACCGGCATCGAGGGCACGACTGGGGTCTCATCCTCGATAACTGGCAAGGCGTGCGACCTTAAGGAGGGCTTCTACTCGTTTGGGTAAGAGTGGTGTAAAGGACACCCCTCTCATACATCTCTATTGTAGAGAGGCACGCGGGAAAACATCGCTCGCCACTTGCACTGTTGTTGGACGACACCCTCCCTCAAGTGTGCCGGCCGGTGCCGCCGCTAGAGTCGGACGTTCCTGAGGAACGACAGCGGCGCCCCGTTCTTTTGGGCCGGCGGGGGCATCCCGACATAAGCCATTTTTCCTTTTTTTTTGTTAGCCCGGTGGAAATCCCTACGGACCGTCAGGGGAAGTGGTGAGGGCCACTTCCCCCGATGTGTCGGACCTGCCCCGATTGAAACCACCGGGGTGCCAGCACTGTCCTCTCTTCGCCTTCACCGAGCCTGGGAATCCGAATACTTCCGACGGCTCGGCGGGCGTTGGCCTTTGGGCAGGCCTCCTCTCGTGGAGGGGGATTTAAACCCCTCGCCTCCTCTCTGTGGGACCGGCGTGTGGGGACACACACGCCGACCCTTCCTCTCTGCACTGGACGGGGACGCCCTCAACGTCACCCGCCCAGATCCCGACATAAGCCTGAGAGATCACATAGCAACGTCATATCCATAGCCCTGTCACCTGTACCTGTTTGTGGACATAAATACAGCAACGTGCTTAATTTTTTATTTATAAAAAAAAAAAGTAGTAGTAGTAGTAGTCTGAAAAATGTAGTAGGAAAAGATATAGAACACCTGGAGAGAACTTCAACTTCATCAAGTTACTTAGAACATTCAAGCGTCAATCCTATGAGGAACATCTAGCTACGTTGAAGATTATAACCCTCAAGGACCGTAGAGACCGTGTTTATTTAGTAGAAACGTACAAGATATTGAATGAACATTATGATCTTGAAGATTTGGAAAAAATTGTAAAACTCAGTAGCAGCACTCATCTCAAAGGCTATCTTAAGCTATGTACCAAAGAAACAAACAATAACCCACACAAACACTTTTTAAGCAACAGGATTGTCAGAGCGTGGAATGGTCTCCTTGAAGACGTAATTTTAGCTGTAAATGTGAACCAATTAAAAAATTGCCTGAAAAATTACTATAAAAATCACAAAAAGATATAATTAAAAATAAAGTGAAATAGCCTGATACATGTCAGGCACTTGTCAGTTGTTTCAGATGCTTGCCTTAAATAAAAAAATAGTTAAAAAATATCATACTGTACATCTCCCTAAGAACTTTAGCTACCATTTCAATTCTTACACTGGTTCCTACAGGTATTATACATATGTTTTAAAAAAAGATACGAACTTATTTCCTTTACATTTTAATACGTTAATGCTCAGGATTATTTAAATCACAAATTTTATTGTGGTTATCTCAATTTCATTTAGCCAACCGTTGTTTGATCTCATGATTTTTTTTGCGTCCACTTTCTCTGTGGCTTTCTCCATAACGGCCGATGGTCCGAGATTTCGGTTACGATTTGTCATAAAGATTTCTAAGAGAGCTGTTAAATACTTTCGAAAACACCTATGTGTGCATATAGCTCGACTACGAGTGAGAATTACGGACTTATTAAAACTAAGTTTAATTTTAAGAATTAAAAAAACGCGGTTTATATCTGTTATTACATAGTTACAAGAATCATTTTTTGTTAACTTAGCTGTATTACGTTTTTAATAACAATTAAACATTGAAATTGTTTATCCTATATGCTATAATAGTTCATAGGAAGGGGTATGTACACAATTTACCATTAACAGAACCGTCAGCCTAGTTTCCAAAAAAATTATTAAATAGAAAATGGGGCCTGGTCAGCGAAAGTAAAAGTGAACCGTCAGTTTTAGCAGCAGTCATAAACTGCATTAGACAATAGTCTTAATTACATTCAGAACAAACGGAATTCTATATAGGCAAGAGTAATTTATATTTAAGAAAATAAAATAATTACAAGAAATAAAAAATATTATATTTATTTATAGTATCTCACCAATGTGAGTACATCCTGATATAAAGCAGTGTAGGCGAAAAACCGATCGCAATTATCAACAAACTGAGTAATATCTGACAATGGTCTGTTCAAAGTCTCTTCACTATTTTCAAAACGACCCAATATCATAAAAGGAAAGGTGTAAACAGGCTAGAGGATCAGCTAATTTGAATCCTATAATAATACACGTGTAATTTCATTTACTGATCGAAGTAAACTACTTTGAGAATAACTGGTGTAAGTAAGATAGATGATCACAAACAGTCGGTATGTTTTGGTATCTGCGCAGTGCTCCACCGGGCGACCTTCTCAGGCATTTCTCAATAGTGCACGAGCTCCGCTGGGCGCTGGCTATCAATAGAAGAACGGACGGACAAACAAAAACTTGTATTACACAACTGATAAAGGCTTTACACGTTCTCAGCTAAGATTAATAACGTACCATGGGTCAAATGATCAACGTCGCCTTAGTAGGTCAATGTTATGATTATTAATTTTCTAATTATATCACAAATAAATTAATTTATAGATTTTTATATAAACTGTAAGAGGAACACATGAGATTTAATAATTTTAGAGTTATCGAGTTCCGAACGTCATACGACATGAAAAACCTTGTTGTTTGCTATAATACAAAATTCAGACTCGAAGCTGTCATTAGACCGGATATTTTACCCTGAAAGGCGATATATGTTTACATTTTAAAAGGTCCGACGCTTGATTTTAATCTTTGACATTAACCAGTCTGTTATAAAATGTCATATATATATTACTTGTAATTGTTTATTCCTCGCAGTTTTATTACAATATGAACCAATAATAACAAGATGCAATTATATTTTTATCATCGTGTATTAGATCAAAAATCTGAAAAGCCGGATACATAAATATTTGTCCAAATTAGAACTAAGAAAAGTCAAACATGTCCCGCTAAAGTCGATAAATAGCAATCCTGCCTGTGTCCATTTTTCTAGGCTCTAGTCGTAATGTCACAGGAATGTCATTAACGTAGTAGAATAATTATACAATTTTTGGCAATTTAACTTTCTATTAACTTTCAAATGGATTCGATGTTACTAAATTGCAGATCTTTTCGTCCTCTATCTCACAATCTCTGAAAATTAAGGTTTTCAATCATTCCCGGAGGTCATGAGATCAAAGGAGGGAGCGACGGCTTTTGTTGATTTTGCGAAAATGATAATAACTAAAATCAAAAAGATTAATAACAGTTGTTCCCCCCTTCGGCACGGATATACTGGTGTATATTGTGAAATGTAGATGGCTAATATCAAATAGCCGGTCATTAGATTAAGTACCTACATATAAATACTTAGCGTCTCATTTAATAAAAAAAAACATTACGTTTTTGACATATGGAATCTAGACGTGACACTCCCGGTTGGGCTAGTCCACCAGTTTGGGGTGCTGGCAACCGCCCTGGCACATCAGTCCCAGCCGATCGTCGATCCACGACCGGTTGGCTGATATCTTTGGGGTCGTGGCTGCTCAGGGTGGGGGCGCTGAGCAACTGGTTTAGCGACCCTCGAGAAGTTGAAGTTGGTTGGTTGGTTGTTTTGTGACGTGCTCTGGCTAAATACATCGAACAGTATCGAGGAAGATGAGATCTTCTACCGAGTTTGTGTCCATAGGGCACGGCGCGACGGGTCTATGGCGAATTGTTTACAGGACCCACAGTCCCCGCCAATGCGCAGAAGTAGTCACCTTGGGGTTTTTAGTCGGTACAAGTCCGACACACCTCGGTCGCGCAACCCCCCTGTGCAGCTGAGACGGTCCTATGAGGATTTTCCCCGAGTAAAAAAAAAGGCCACCAGTTTAAGATCGTTCAGCGTGTGATGAAACATGCTATGTTAACAACTAATCCTAATGCACTATTTCCCACTTTACCTAAGTAAATAAAAAAAAATAGATAACTTAGAAAGATAATAAAAATATAAACTCGTATACATTATTTAATAAGTTAAAATATAGTAATAGTATAATATATTATATATCATCACGCTCTATCCCTTTCGAGGTAAGCAGAGATGCATAAATGGTAGTATCTACTTTGCGCTTTGATGTCAAGCAATTAATAATTATGATGATTTTTAATGATTTCCATTTATGTAACACAGTAAGAAAACTATTCGAGCATATAAACAATGAAAATAAACTCTGAAATCCAGATTTATACAGCCGCAGCTCGCAACGCTTAACGACTATTACCTTGACCAACTCTTCGTAGAAACAAGACCCTGAGGGTGACCCCACATACTTGAAATTTTTAGGTCGGTTGTAATACAAATGGTGTTATTATAAGTATTTTAGTTTAGTAATCGATAAGTTTACTTTTAAAATTTCACAACTTAAATAATATCTTAAATCTGTAATGTTAAAATATAAAAAGCCACTCTGTTTATATATATATATATACAAGTGATTGTATATACATCTATATATAAATTCTATTTCGCAGTATGTAAAGACTTCAAAATATTTTTAGATCATGATACGTATAAGTCATAATTGCTAATATTATTATATTTATTAAAGGTAATTTTACTTGTAACTTATTTCCAAAAATGTAACAGATTTAAAGTATTATCGTGCTAAATAAATTGTCTACTATACAAAATGTTTTCAACAATATTGTGCATTATTAAAACAAAAATAAATGCCTTATTTTGCAATGTACTACTAACCTTGAACGAATTATTGCGTGTGATCACTGATCAGTAAAGTTTTCTGAATATTAATTTGTTACGCCTAGCTACGATTAACAAGTAATGGATGTTTTATACTTGTTATTATGAAACATTTGTACATATTAGTTAGTAGTGAATATAATTTATAACCTTGGTTTGTATAATTGCAAATTATTTAAATGAAAAATGTTGCGATGTTTAAATAATTGAGAGATTCTTGTTAATAGTATTTATAATTAAAAAAAAAATTTTTGGCAAGCCGGGGTAATTTCCTACATAGAACTATTAGGGTTGCTGCGTTCTGTGACTCCTACTGACTATAAAACCCCCGGAGTGTCCCTCTAACCTCTCCACCCAGGCCTGGGAAACCAAATTCGTCCAGTCGCCCGGGGAATTAATTGAAAACTAGCAGTATCTAATTCATATCCAACTACTTAACCACTCGAAAATTCTCTAACATATAGTCTGACAAAACTTAATTAAATAAATTCTTTAATTATTATAATTCCTTTAATAATATTAATAATACAAAATTATTTACTATTGCGTGGATTATTTGTTTCTATTGCTGATTAAATAGGTCAAAGTATATTATTTAATTATAGTTAATGAGTCGATTTATAACGCATTAGAGTAGATAAGAGTTAAATTACACGACTGCATATAAGCAGTCGAATCAGACCCGCCTTGAAATACTTTCGACTTCATTGCAGGCACATATTTAACCACCACAAATCAATGTTTAAACTTCAGCTTAACATACCTTTACGATAATAATATTATGTTGACATACAGATCAGCTGTTCACAAACACATATGTTATAAACACTATTTGTACAGATTCTTCGCATTGACGAAAATATAATTTTATGAGCTCAAACTGTGTTTTATCTATCCGCGCCGGTAATAAATTGATATTGAGTTTTTAGAGCGGTAGTGTCGGTGCGCGATTCTGCAGATCGACTGAAGGCAGAGGCAGGCTGCGCGCGCATTCGCTATGACTTGCGTGCTTTCCTCTAATTTACCTTCCAATGCGGGATTAATACTCACTATCAGAGACCAGTACTTGATTATCCATTTATTTACTCAAAAATATGTAGGTATGATAGTATCCAAGGTTAAATGAAACAAGAACATTTCCAATTACGGGGATTTCTCTGGACGTATGAGTAGGTAAGCAATGTTAGACTCTGCCTATAAGCCAAGCGCCTCTTAAATGAGACCCCGGCTAAGCTGAAATATTTAAAAGTTAAATTTTATGTAAACCGTTTTTTTATTGGCCAATACCGATAAAAATAAATTGTAAAAATTAATAGCTCCTCTTCACAAAGCTCAGTGATCCCCTATCACTTGAATATAAATGTCGACGGGAAATGCATCGGATGTAACTTCGGTCGTCAAAATCAAGCAAATAGAGCTTTTATTTTTTCATAATATTATTGATTAGCTGTGCCCGCGAATTCGTTCGCGTGAAGGTAGTATCCCCGTACCGCGTCATTCTTTATACAAACATGCTACCTAATATGTAGCTCCGAATTGTATACGCACGTACAACGTAAGTCGTACCCTATTTTATATTATTCACAATATAGATATGAGCTCAACGAATAGTGGAAAAATGTAAATATCCGAAACTGTTTTTTTTTTATTTTATTTTCATCGTACAAACTTTCAATCGTCATTGTTTTACAGATCAAAGTTAACGTTATATAAAGGTTTTTTTTGTAATGAACTGAACAGTTATTTAAAAAAAAAAACAAAAAAAAAATCAAATTAATGATCGACGTTATTTCTAAGCTGACATAACTTTTTTATTTACGAACCGATTGAAATAAAATAAATATTAAAAGCAGCTTTTTACCATAAATTTGTGAAAACTTCATTTAAATCGGTCATCTCGTTTATAAGATTAGTAGTCACAAACGCGTACAGATCTGTGCATATCTATTAACGATTCCGATACATTTTGACTAATCTACATCGTGCAAGTGAAAATTTTTTGGCCACTTGCATATATCTTGCAAATCATCGTATATACGGAATGTTAGAGACGTGGCTGAGGAAATGATTTATTATTTGTATCGACATTCTTCAACACCAAACGAATGTGGAGAGGCAGTAAAATTTAATATTTTTTAAGTATATTCTTATCATTGTCAGTTCTGGCGTTATGTCATCAACAAAATGATACGCGATACATTTTTCCCCGATGTGTAATAACCCTATAGAAATAACAAGGCTATTTGGTATTGAATTATTTATAATTAGCGATCTCAAATATTTCTGTAGAGGGGTGGTGAGATATAAGAATAGAGACCAAAATTAATAAATTAAAATATCAGCATCGCCTTATATTTATCCCCTTATTTCTTTCACTATAGTAACTATAAGTTTACATATGCATGTATCTAAGACAAAAATATATAAAAACAGCATCAAAACCATAGATGGGCAAAATATAATTAGATTAATGTTTACGATTACAATTTGTCATCGTTAATCATTATTACAAATTAAGAAAATTCATCAAAAAAAGTAATCATATTCGGTGAATAAACATTTCTAGTTTATAATCGAATTAATAATTACATTTCTGATTGAAATGTGAAGTACATATATCATCGTTCTGAACATCTCGTTCCGACTCGCGGCGTCTTTCGCTCGCGGTGGGTTTATAAACTAAGTGAAAAACTCTCAATATCGGCCATGGACGTACTCCTGAGGCAGATAGAGGCAGCTCACCCCCCCCCCCCTAAATTTTGTATACCTCTCTACTGTTTAATGTTTTCGATAACAGCTCGTATTTAGCAATACAATATAATATAGGTTAACTTACAAACTAGGGATGTAACGGAGGCAGTTTTATCGGAACCGAAGTCGGAGTCGGAGTTTTTAAATTTGATTTATCGGAGTCGGATTCGGAATCGGAGTCGGAAGTAATGTCAGTCACAAGTGACGGAGGAATAAAATAGTTTTATTAAGGGACAAATAAAAACATTATTCAGTGAACCTTTTTAATTAGAAAGTGATAAATTTACAAATACACAGACAATAAAAATTGCTGTTTCTTATTAACATTTTCATAGTACTGTGAGAAAGCGATTACCTGAGCTACTGGTCGCGTAGTCCACGACATTTAAGCGCAAAGTGGATAAAACCACTATTGTATGTCTGCTCACATAGCGCGATAGCGTGAAGATATGTTATTTATTATATCTTAAATTTGATCCCATTTTAATATGGTGCAGGATTGATACATGTATTCGAAAGTATAAGCCAGAACTTTTGAATTGACAACAGCATAATCGATTTCCCTCTACATCTCCCTCGTGTGTAGACAGATGTTGAGGATCGAGACTGTTTCCAAGCGGATATCAGGTTTTTTTTTGATAGCCCGGGGGATATTGTTGACAGACCTCAGGGAGCTTTTTGGTTGTCGGACTTGCACCGACTAAAACCCTCGGGGTCACAGCGCTCTCGCCTGGATAAGTCGGGCGGCACGTTCCCTCAAGCCCATCGCCGGCGTATATCAAGTTGGATCAACACAACCCAACACAACACAACACAACCCAACACAACACAACACAACACAACACAACACAACACAACACAACACAACACAACACAACACAACACAGTACAACACAACACAACCTAACTTGGGCAAATAAAAGCTGTTGTTCACAAAGTGTTGGATATATCAGAAACCATTATCCTCCAGTGAACATTGTCCAGTGCACAAATTAAATCAAATTTGCTGCAGGGTTGTTTTTGTGTTAATTTCTATTTTACTTAATTTAATGTAAATGTAAAATAAAAAACCTTTTAGTAATAAATTTAAATGTACATTTAGTTTTAAATTTAATAATTTAATCATATTTTTTTAATCTAAATTTTAAAAAATGTCTTCTACATATTAAGTAGCACTGATTGTTTGATTAATTGATATTATGTTTCAACAACATATAAAGTAAAATCAAATGAATTGACTACAACAGTGGTGGTGACCTCCGATGAATACCTCCGATTAAAAAGTTTCGGAACCGAAGTCGGAACCGAAGGTGTAATAACGATCGGAAGTTCCGACTTATCGGAGTCGGAGTCGAAGCTCCGTAACATCCCTGTTACAAACCACGCAGCAATTCGTTAACTCTATGAGCGATTCTTTCACAGAAGTCTTCCTAAGCCGTTTTGCTCAAGATCTTCAAAAGCTACTTTTAAAATTGCTATCCTGTATTATTAAAAACTAGCTGTCCCGCCAGACCTTGTTCTGCCCTATTTCTCTAAAACAAAGTCACATTGTTTTTTTTTTATGTTAATAGCTATTGGCTTGTCGGCTGTTTTTTGAAAATTGTTTGAAGGAACCTAGCCTTAATGCTATATGTACAAAAATTGACAAATATTGACATTAATATTTATACGTCACTCAATAATTGTTTTGCTTTCCCGGAACCCGTCCACTAACATTTAAGCTTTATGGTATGGTGTTAAAGTTCAAATTGACTTTTAAATATTATTACGAATTTTTTGTATGAGAATACAGAAAAGTGTTATTTTTAGACAGTTGCAGGGAAATTTTAAAATTTTTCTCTCCGTAATAACCTTCCTCAGACTTCATCAAACACAACAAAAAAAAATCATCCAAATCGGTTCAGCCGTTCTCGAGTTTCGCGCTTATCAAGACATTTTGCGATTCATTTTTATATTATAGAAGATTAAATAAATAAATACCTATTTTAACTTATGATTATTTATTTGACTAGGTTTAGCTATAAATAAGTATCAGAATATCCTGCGACTGTTTTCCTTGTATACTGTTTTGTGTAGGTATCTTCGTGTAGTGTGTAAAGCAAGAGGGATCCAGGAAAAAAAATTATTTGTCCACCATCGCCTAGCCCAGAACAGGTTACCCAGGTATAAGACCATGGTATCGGCAAATACAAAAACGGACTTAGAAATTATAAGGAAAAAGAATTTGTAACATTAACTAATTCTAGAGAAAACTGTCTTCGACTAAATGTAAACACTACGACATAAACGTAATAAATTCACAATTATAAATTATAGGAGTTAAAAAAATTGCTAGGTATATCATTTTTCCATTTAAATAATTAATTTTTGTTCACGCAACAAAATATATATGCTCTGAAAATTTGGAATAGATCTCAAGGTTTTTATCGTCTAAAAGCATTCAGTCACTGGTAGTTATATCAATGCATATGATCTTTATATTGCAAATCTGGCCTTGCAAAGACCGCCAATCGTTTTGACTAGACGCGTTTCGAGTACAGCCTGTGTATATGCACTTGTATTTTATGTTTACGTTTTCCCTTTCCTTCAAGGTCTATAGAATGATGGGAACACTTCTAGAAGTGTTCAAAGCTCCTACCAATCGGTAGTAGCCACTTACTACCAGGTTGTTTGTCGGTTTGACTGTCACGTTTTGGCATAATAAACGACAAATTTATCGAATTAAAAACACGACTCTACACCTGACGAAAAACACAGTGCAATGACTAAAAGCCTAGTATTATTATCGAAACTTGAGGGCACGCAACAACTGGTAGTACTCTCACCGTATCGATATACGTTGAGACGACTACCAGCAGTACCAGCTGGAAGTATCAGTAAAGTTCGAATACCTTTACAACAGATTTTTCAAATATTACTTCAAACTTATCTCCAAGAAATACTATGTAAGTATTGTAACACTAGCGCCATCTATGATATTTTATTATTATTACATACGACTTTATTAAGTCTCTATACAATGTATTAAAATTGTTTAGTAATTTGTTCTTATAAATTTCTGTAGAGGGCGTTATTGTGAACTTTACTATTTTTCAATTCCATTTGCATGATAATTGTTTCTTGTCATCAGAGATGTCCAAAATGTAATCAGATTAATGAGTAACGATTACATAATGTAGTTTTAATTTTAATTTCAATACTCTGTCATCATGATTAGATTCCTTCTAAGCATTGAGGAATCACAAATCTGTATGCGATTAATGATTCCGTAGTGTTTAAAACATAGATGAACAAAATACAGTCACATTAATGATAAAAAACGCAAAATGTAATTGTAATCGTTTTTCATTAATCTGATTACATTTTGCCCGTCTATGTGTATTATAATGATCATATTGGATATTAAATTATGTCAATTATTCTTATTTACTATTTTTTAGATTAATATTACTTCTTACAGATCTGCGCTGTATTCACATGAGTGAAGAAAACTATTATTTACGAATAAACCTATTTATAATAACAATAATTTATAGTTACCATAATAAATAACTATTAACAAACAACTGTGTAAATATTTTTCCATAGCTATAACAAAATATGCAATAATTATAATATACAGTAAGTGCATAGACAATAAGGCTGAAATTTATAGACGGAACTTTAAGTTTGCTTAGATTTTACTAAAATATTACAATTTATATTTCTCAATTAATGTAAAAGGATTCGGTAAGTCACCGATTTTGTCAACATGAACTTGGCTCTGCGAATACTGTGGCTATACTCAAGTTCCTATTATATATTCAGTTTTTGACAAAACGAATTAATTTTTTGAGAACTTTGCTAAGCAAATTCAAAATAGTGTCTATCAATCTCAGCCTTGATAAATTGTAATTATACGTAGGTTTTCTTAGCAAAACAGATATAGCGACTTAACGTTTTTTTATAATATTCATATCAGCTTTTAATAAAAACATTATAAACATAAATTATACGGGTTGCTGTAAAATATAAAATAAAATCTAATTATTGATGCATTCAGTTCAGACAGCCTTGAACGTTGAATTCTAATAAGATTTACTTTCAAAACTGCATGCTGTTGCTACATTATACAAAATCGGACACTTAAAACTACACACCTTGTGTCATATTGCCACTAAATAGTATTATAAAACTGTCGCATCAGCAATATAATTTCCTTTAAAATATTCTTGAATGGATCTGTTGAGGGCTCGAAGCACTAAAAGATTTATCATAATTGCAAAAACCAATGTAACTACAGATAATATAAACTATTAGTATAAGTTGCCATCGTTACGAGTTCCTGAACCTATTTTATTGTGTTTTATAGTCCCCATTAATGCTAACAAATAAAATTCTCAATTAAGTACTAATATAAATTAATTAAACTTAAAATATGTACCTAATTTTAAACTTAAAGCACCAAATGTTATACAAATGTCTTTTGTTATTGTTCAAATCTTTACTTCAGTTATAACTTGTTCCCTAATGAGGCCATAAAGTCTAAAATAAAACCCTTCCCTAGTAGAACTTCTCTATTCATTTTAGTATTAGGTCCTTACATATGAAATTGGCGTTTTGTATGGGAGGAACAAAAAGTCGAATATTTTTTAATATAATATATTTAATTAATCAAAGTATGAACCATTATTTTCTATGCACTTTTGCCATCTCATAGGTAGTTCATTGATCCCTTTACTAAAAAAACCAGTCGGAAGGGAATCAATAAAATCTTTGAAGGCGATTTGGACTGCCCCATCGGAGTTGAATTTTTTCCCTTGCAAGAAGTTATCCAAATTTCGAAAAAAATGGTAATCTGTTGGAGCAAGGTCCGGGGAGTACGGAGGATGTCTTAGACTTTCCAATTGAAGCTCTTCTAATTTAGTAGCCGTCTGTTGCGCAGTGTGTGGTCTAGCGTTGTCGTGAAGCAGCAGTGGCGTGGAGCGATTGACCAGCCTAGGTTGTTTAGCCGCTAGCTTTTCCATCATGGTTTGCAATTGCTGACAATAGACATCAGCCGTAATAGTCTGGCCAGATTTGAGAAAACTGTAATGAACAATACCGGCACTAGTCCACCAAACCCTTACAAGTAACTTTTTTGGGGTTAATTTTCGCTTGGGGCAGGATTTGGCTGGCTGGCCAGGATCCAACCATTGCGTTGAGCGCTTCCGATTATCGTAAAGAACACATTTTTCATCACAGGTAATGATTCGGTTTAAAATACCTTCATTATTGTGCCGGTTTAGTAATGTAACGCAGCAGTCGACGCGCGTTTGCCGGTTTGCTTCAGTCAATTCGTGAGGTACCCACCTTTCAAGCTTTTTAATCTTCCCAATTTGCTTCAAGTGAATTAAAACAGTTTTATCACTAACATCGCAGCCTGCAGCTAACTCGGACGTGGTTTGCGATGGATCCGCTTCCACAATAGCCTTCAACTCTTCATTATCAACTTGAGTCTCAGGCCGTCCACGGGGCTTGTTCTGCAGGTCGAAATTTCCAGAACGAAAACGTTGGAACCAAAAACGAACTGTGTTTTCTTTTGCAACACGACCGCCATACACATCATTCACCCTTCGAGTTGTTTCCGCAGCACTAGTGCCGCGGCGGAACTCGTACTCGTAAATAATGCGATATTTTAAGTTTTCCATTTTGTAAAATGAGTGACGCAATCAGAAAAAAACAGAAGAAATAACAAATGAATGACGATCATCGAAGCACAAATACATGAGTCTATAGCTGTACAAATTTGAATTTGCAATTCCTTACCAAAGAGGAGAAATTTGTGATTAAAGTGGCCAGTACGAAAAACGCCAATTTCATATGTAAGGACCTAATATTGTGGTCTTTAAATCATTATTGGAAATGGTTAATATTTTAACGCAACTGATTTACATTTCAACAATAGTATAGGTAACTGAGGTAAACGAGCTATTTTGCAAGATCTGCAACTTTAACTCACGTTGCTTACCATAACAATAAAGAAATATTGTAAAGGTCATATAGTATGGTGAAATTGTCAATAACTAAAAAAAGCCAAAACATGTATTAGATATTGACTTGATCAAGTAAGTACATTCATAAAATATATTTCTCATTCGTAAATAAAATTTTCATTTAATGCTTTTGTATATAAGAACTGCTAAGATCTAATATATTCAATTTGCTTCCTTTGTCTTGTTCTTCGTTTTTAAGAACATTTTTTTTTCTTACAGGATATACAGAAAAGCGCGACTACATAATTATTGCCTTTCTGCATCATTCAACAATGCTACCTCCCGAGATTGTACTTTATTTTAATTTAGAAAGTAATGTAAATGCACGAAACAAAGAAAAATTATTGATTAATACTTTAATAAATTATTAATCGTCCATATTTTAATTTTATTTCAGTGGCTCAACTAATTTTGTTATTAAAGTTAAAAGATTGGATGTCTCTACTTAATTTTTCAATATTAAGTCACGTGACCAGAATATCACTGCGATCGTGTCAACGCGCGCATGCGTTTTGATACTCACTGCAATACAAAACATACTTCATATTCACTGGATTTAACCCTCGATGACTTGACCTTTCTAAAGGACTTATTAAAGCTATTAAATTTTATGATAAGGAACAGGTTATGCTCGTGAAGTAGTATTGGAGATGTAGGATTTATTTAAACGGAACAACTCTATTCAATATTTATCAGTATCCACCAAGTTTAGTAAACTAGTTTAATTACTAGGAAATTATGCTCAAAAATAAAATACCTACATTTTAATTAAGATCATTCTATTGATTATCCGCGTAAAAGTATGTTTATCATATATCAATAGACATTTTATTAACGTAGCCTTGAGTTTCTTTCGGCGTTTCTTCTCAAAGTAGTCGCTTCTGAAACGCTAGTAGATCACCGTCAGGTTCATTTTCACTGGCTGGCCGCCCAAGTCGAGGTCCGTACCCACAGGGATGCCCTTGTGTTGCAACCCAACCCATAAATCGCTGGCTGAGCACCTTCAATGCTCGCCCACTCAACCCCGGTGGAGTTGTAAAAACCTTTCCCGGTCAGCAACACTTAGAAAAAAATATCCAACAATTATTGTTTTCATTGAAGTTATAAAACTTTAATTATTATAAAAGGCTCGCAAGTGTATTGTGCAAAACTAAAATTAATTCAGCAACCGCTGATGTAAAACTAAGATTAAGCTGTAATCTGGTCTTAGTCTTGATTTGGACAACACGTTCAGTATAAAAGATGCATACATAATATGCAGGCATTACAAACGCCATCCCAATGGACAGTAACGCACATAATATGGACGTGTGGCCTCTGATAATGAGTTTTCTACTTAATCGGAATATAAATAGGCTTATTGGATTACAGTTTATTTATCACTGGCGACTGTTGACAAGTATACAAGTACCGTAGTTGTGCGTTTTGTAATAAAATGTAGTCGATTTCCAAATTTTACAATTTTCATGTTATAGATATAAGATGTCCCGTAACTCGTGGACCAAGGCTCAAGGAGTTATAGAGGGAAGGTAGCTGTATAACTTACTGCAAATATAGTTCTCAATTCTCTGCTATGTGAGATACCATTAGAAAATACCGACGCTTTGAAAGATTCAAAATTGCATTATGTGTATGATTTTTCTAAAAAACAAAAATTATAATATATCAAACAGTTATGGTAATTGACTGTTCTTAGATCATAGATTTAAGTCTTTTTGATGCTTGTATTTGCAAATACGGCCAAAATGTAATCAGATTAATTAAAACGATTACAATTACATTTTGTAATAATTTTGTTACTCAATAATAAAAATACCTTTTGCCCGTCTATGCTTTAGACACTAATCCTCAATTATATACAAATTTATTACTCATTAATGTTTAGAATCATAATTACAGATTAACGAGATTAAAATTACGATTACATTTTGTTAATCATTAATGTGATTACATTTTGGCCATTTGTGTCTATATTATTCTGAGTCGCTGACAGGCAGCCGCAAATCTAGTTTAGGTTACTATAACGCTCATATAATTGTAAGGAACTACAGGTGTTGTGAATGCTTGTATCTAATTTGTGCTCATAATAATATCGTCTCGTGCATAGCGTATCAGTAGCGCAGGAACATATTTTTACATTGTAGTTTATTTTATTTTATTTATTTTTATTTATTTTGTTTATTTATTTATTTTGTATTTATTTAGTTGAATGAGTAAATTAATCTCAAGTCAATATTTATATTTCATTCTTTAATAAATACAACTGACTAAAAGAGAATAATAAATAACACGTAATCGCTGAAAGAAAATGTTTGTAGCTTCTAAGTTGTATATGAGATGCTGAAAATTGTCATTTCAGATAAAATTACAAATCTATTGAATGGATTAATTGTCAATGCATATAGAATACAACTGAGACTAGCAGCATAACCGAAAACGTGAAAAGCAGCGTAAGGTGCCGTTATAGGAGAAAGTTACAACTGCTACAAGAGGAGCTCACCGGCACAGTCGGTGGTCGACTTCTGGTGCGTTTGCTCACACAAATAAAATAAATACGCGTCAGCATTAAACGATAAACATTCCACATTTTATTGGAAACCTTATTGTGATACAATCTTTTTTCTATATAAAAGTGTGTCAAGGTACGTAATTATTTTATTGTTTTTCATTTAATACTCTCGCTTCTTCGTTTGTTAGTTGCTTTAATTTGTTTGAATTTAAATACATTCAATTTTTCGCTTATCAAAATTATAAATAATAATTTATTAACTTTATAACCTGTCATATATTGTAATCGTAATATCATAAATAAATAATAATTTGGGCTATAACTTATGTCGCACACATTAAAAGCGTATAAGAGCAAAATAAAATATACAAAACTATATGTAATGTTGTATATTACTTGAAGTACAATTTGTATAAAGATTACATTGTACCTAACACTTAAAAAATAAAATGTAAAATTCCAACTTCAAAAATACAGGTACATACATATATATTCCGTAAATAAACTTTAATTAAAAAATATCGCTGGTTTAATGTAAAAAATTTAAAGTGAGACTTCAAAAGTTTTACTGCTTGCCCACTTGCTACTTTTTTGTTTGTTTATCTTCTGCATACCTATATTTTGTGGAAAGGAGTACTTTGTTTAGAAGTATTTTGTTTGTAGTTAATTTATTGCACCTGAAAGCTTTGATATTCTCAGATATGATTTAAAAAAACATATTAAATATACTTATTTTACTAAAAAAAACAAGCGTGTTAACTGACATGTTGAGTAGCGTACTAATACTTTCTATTGAGACTTTCTCTAGTGGATAGTGAATAATCACCAATAGATCTATCTATAGCGAGTATTATAAACTATTATTGGAGATGTATTCAATTGTTTGGAACTTACTTTTCTAGCAAATCGGTTCAAATCCAAGTATACAGCACTGAGTTTCACCCAAAGTTCGTATATTCAATAACTACACATCGGTCACGTGAGGTCAATCGAATAATAAATAATTCAGTTACTAGCTAGTAACCAAAACATTGTCATCCCATTCGAGTACCAACTTAATATCACACTTATCGTTGACCATAAAGAGGCCGTCATTGAATACAGCTGCACTGAATAACTTAAGCAGGTCTCACCTGCTTCTGCCAGTCACGCCGTACTAAAGTACAACCAGCTGGTCATATTATTTTCATACAAAGGATGGAAAATCAAGGCTTCAATTGCAAAGCAAAAGGAGTTATATTTAAGGTCAGGCGGTACTTCACTTCATCGTAACTTCTTAACCTATATCAGACGCAAATTTAGTCGAGTGTAGAGTACTGTTGTCACCTTTGAGACGCATCTGCTAAATATTCATTGACCGCTCTGTACTCAATTATTGAAGGCCTCGGAGACTTATTGACGATGACATTTTGACTGCGGCTAAATGCAGAACATTGAGCATCGACGTAAAGTCACATACCTCACCGTCTTTTACCAGTTGTCCAATGGAGAGTTTTCTCAAGAGCTCTAATTCCAATAATCCTATTTAGCCATAACCACCAGACATCGTGTCGGATACCACTCGCACGTGGTAGACTTACCTTATATCCGAAAAGATTCGCTTCTACATTCATCATGCGAACAGCTACGGAGTAGAATATTCCAATTCCAGCGAACATAATTACACTTTGCATTTATTAGGCGGATGCAGTCCATCGTTGGAGTCATATTCACCTTCCACCAGGTGTGACTAAGCTGATTCATCCACCTGTAAATCATAAATAAAAATACTTATTTCAACCCAATATCACAAGGGGTTGGGCTGGAAAATAATTATCCATATCTTTCTATGTAGAGATAAATGTTGGCTCCCACTATACACTGGTGTCTCACAGCCAACTTAATTATTCTGAACAGCGTAATAAAGTATATGTGAATTTCCACTCCACATTTACTTTTATCCCTGAACACAATATAAAAATTCAAAATCCCAAAGTTAATAAATAATCCCAATACCGTGATTAACCATTATAAAAAACTTAAATATATTTTTTAGGAACGTTCATAATAGCAAACCAACTCAATTCATGGGCCAAATCAATTACCCCTCTAAGCTTTCGTTGTCCTAAAAGTGGATCATGTTATTCATAGTTAATTAGTTTCGTAATGATTTAATAATGGAAAAAAACTTAATTCGAGGTTGACCTTTAGAGAATGCATAACTAGAATTATATTAACCTACTATTACTTTTTTTAATGCTTTATCATTTTATCTATATTAGTTTTACATAAAGATTTCTACACGCTTTCAGTTATATCTCGTAAAAGGTATTAATAATGACTGACGAATTTTTTAGGTTCGTAGACCGCAAACTGTAAAGTAGTTACGAAGCTATTTTGTATTTAATTTTTGTTTCGTAATTTCATATTATAACCAACCAGTCTTTCCATGTGCTCATACAGATATTATGGAAGTATATTATCTCAAATTATTTAGAGGGAACTTAAATGATTCTGCAGTAGTACCTAGAAATAATTCTAATATATTAATATTTAGCTGTTTCCATGATTTCTTTCGCAGGAACAAACAAAAGTAGTACAATTCAGACAGAAGTAGTACAAAACAAAAAGAAGCAGTACTTTTGTTGTTTTAACCTGAAATCTATATATTAGGTCCTTACATATGAAATTGGCGTTTTGTATGGAAGGAACAAAAAGTCGAATATTTTTTAATATAATATATTTAATTAATCAAAGTATGAACCATTATTTTCTATGCACTTTTGCCATCTCATAGGTAGTTCATTGATCCCTTTACTAAAAAAACCAGTCGGACGGGAATCAATAAAATCTTTGAAGGCGATTTGGACTGCCCCATAGGAGTTGAATTTTTTCCCTTGCAAGAAGTTATCCAAATTTCGAAAAAAATGGTAATCTGTTGGAGCAAGGTCCGGGGAGTACGGAGGATGTCTTAGACTTTCCAATCGAAACTCTTCTAATTTAGTAGCCGTCTGTTGCGCAGTGTGTGGTCTAGCGTTGTCGTGAAGCAGCAGTGGCGTGGAGCGACTGACCAGCCTAGGTTGTTTAGCCGCTAGCTTTTCCATCATGGTTTGCAATTGCTGACAATAGACATCAGCCGTAATAGTCTGGCCAGATTTGAGAAAACTGTAATGAACAATACCGGCACTAGTCCACCAAACGCTTACAAGTAACTTTTTTGGGGTTAATTTTCGCTTGGGGCAGGATTTGGCTGGCTGGCCAGGATCCAACCATTGCGCTGAGCGCTTCCGATTATCGTAAAGAACCCATTTTTCATCACAGGTAATGATTCGGTTTAAAATACCTTCATTATTGTGCCGGTTTAGTAATGTAACGCAGCAGTCGACGCGCGTTTGCCGGTTTGCTTCAGTCAATTCGTGAGGTACCCACCTTTCAAGCTTTTTAATCTTCCCAATTTGCTTCAAGTGAATTAAAACAGTTTTATCACTAACATCGCAGCCTGCAGCTAACTCGGACGTGGTTTGCGATGGATCCGCTTCCACAATAGCCTTGACTCTTCATTATCAACTTGAGTCTCAGGCCGTCCACGGGGCTTGTTCTGCAGGTCGAAATTTCCAGAACGAAAACGTTGGAACCAAAAACGAACTGTGTTTTCTTTTGCAACACGACCGCCATACACATCATTCACCCTTCGAGTTGTTTCCGCAGCACTAGTGCTACGGCGGAACTCGTACTCGTAAATAATGCGATATTTTAAGTTTTCCATTTTGTAAAATGAGTGACGCAAACAGAAAAAAACAGAAGAAAAAAACAAATGAATGACGATCATCGAAGCACAAATACATGAGTCTATAGCTGTACAAATTTGAATTTGGAATTCCTTACCAAAGAGGAGAAATTTGTAATTAAAGTGGCCAGTACGAAACACGCCAATTTCATATGTAAGGACCTAATATAAATGATATAAATTCCATCAATCGTTTCTTATATGTATAAATTATTACAACTAACGGTGATACGGTAGTAGGGCGATTGCTCGAACTGGGTCATGATCACAGTACACAAGTGTAGAGACCATCACAGTGACTCGCTATGGCCTGTCGCGTTTCGAGATCAGCTTGTGTATATCCAGTCATATACCTAGAGACCTTCAGTCGCGGTAAATGTGGGCCGACATCACGACCGGAGACTATCAATGAATTTTTATCCTTTAACGGTCGCTTTCATTTTTGGACTACATTGTACTTACCATCAGGTAGTCACTATGTCGAGCCAATCTAAAAAAAATAGAATTCTATTAGTAATAATGACTTAGATACAATACGCGACAACAACTGTCATTAGTGTTCTCTACCAGCTCTTCGATTACAAATAAATCTAAGTTGCTAAATTTGAGCGCATATTTTAATTGACCAGGCTTCATGCAACCGGATCTCCGTCTGTGTCATTATTTTTAACTTTCTATTGCATTTGGTTCAAAACATAAACATAATATAGACCTTGGTTCACTTCTTCACATTTAACAAAATGCAGTAATAAGTATAATTCTCTTAAAATATCTTTAACTGCACATTTAAAATAACCTTAATACTGATAATTATTAGGTAAATTATATAATAACAATAATACTTATAAACACGTTAAGTATTAAACTGGTTTATATTTTGTAACTATTATAGCTAGCATTATCATTTATCACAATACCAATTTATTTATTTATTGATTAATTCTAGTTTTCCGGTATTGTAACCGATTTTGGATAATTCACAAGAGACGCTTCATAAGGAATACAGTGAAGATGTTTTGCTGATCCAAATTTAAAGTCTAAATAATTTTACAATGAACATTTAGATATCTACGTATGTATATGTAGGCTGTGGTGTCCTAGTGGATAACGGACCGGTTTCCTTGCGTGGAAACGCGAATGGTCGGAGATGCGAATCCTGGCACGTACCTCTGGGTTTTTCCATATTTCGTACGGTTTTAAGCACCACACATTCACAGGTGAAAGAAACCTGTATGGCATCTAATAGAAATGTTATATGTAAGTGCCTTGAGAAAGACGATCAGCTGCGCTACTGGTCATGTTGTGCACGACATATTTGGGCGCAAAGTGGATACAACCACTTTTTTTTTTTTACTTGGGGAAAATCCTCATAGGACCGTCCCGCCCGCGAAGGGGTAGGCAGCCGGGGTGTGCCGGACTTTTACCAGCTAAAAACCCCAAGGTGACTACTTCTGCGAATTAGTGGGGACTGCGGGTCCTGTAATCAAATCGCCGCAGCCCCACTACGGATACAACCACTAATATAACGCTGCTCTCCCCGTGAGGGATATAGCGTGATGATATTATTATTATTACGTATATGTTGTATCTCGGTTCCGCTAAAATGTTGAACTGGTAATTTTTTTTATTTAGTGTGAGTTAATCCGTAGAAATGACGAGACACGCTTGTCTGAACTTTTGTTAGCTATTAGACATCGTAGAATCTATTGCAAAACGAGTAATTCTTCCACAAGTAATGATAGAGCTGAACATAATTACGCAATCATAATAAAAATTGCTACCTTGTGAAATAGGTTTTATTCTATATTCGCGTGTAGTTCATATACTACAATATTTTAATGTTTAGATTCCTTTCAGAACAATGTTGGAAGGAACAAAGATTAATTCACCATCACAAATGGCGAGCGTTTTCGATGTAGCCAAGGATACCGTCTTATTCCTCCTTTTGTCTTGCTACTATATCTTGGAATCATTATTTTGGACATTGGTACCAAATATCGTAAGGCCAATGAAGAGTATAAAAGGAGATGTAGTGTTGGTCACTGGAGGAGGCGGGGGTGTTGGACGGCAGTTGGCAATTAAATTGGCTAGACTTGGAGCCAAGGTCGTCGTCTGGGACATATCCAAAGAAGGTACAGGTTTATCATTTTTTACATATACGTATCCAAACTTATATATATTCAATGCTAACATTATACCGCGTTCTTCTGTCAAATCGATATTTGATAGTTACAACTAAATATACGATCATTTCCCTTAAAAAGGGCAAGTTTTTTTAATCATGAATCTATTAACTGTCGTGAATTTTATAAATTACCAAGAATGAATCGGACGCTTCTTCAAATTATAGAACACATAAATTTATCAAAATATCGTCTTTCATTTCAATGGCTTTAATAAATAAGTGTAATCGAAAATTGTATCTTTATACTCGTAGGTATTTTTATTAATGGGGAACTATGAAATTTATATTGTTCAAAAGGTAGAGTACCAAAATTCTGCATAAAAATTATATAAATACTTATGTACGTTGACGTAAAACTAGACAAATAAAATTCGCGAGTTACTCAAATATATTTTTTTATTAAATGATTTCTAGCATTTCAACCTAGACCATATTGGTATCCATATTGGTACATTCTGAAGAACATATAATACACAGGCATGTGTGTATATAATATTATGTATGTCCTTTATAAGACCTTATCACGTAACTATTAAACGTAATAGCGTTTATGAACATTTATAGGCTACGAAATCAGATTATCATATTGGCGCAGTGTCCATACTACGAATTATGGGATTGATTTCCATAGGGTACAAATATTTATGTAAGTACGACTTACAAGTAGATGTTCAGTGTCTGATGTCAACTCTCCCCAAGGTTTAATTGAAGTAAAATAGGTAACTAATACCGCATTAATTGCTAGGTTTGCAGAAAACATGCACGACTGTTATCGAAGAAGGCTATGAAATTGCTAGTTATATAGTGGATCTAGCTGATCGGGGCGCAGTTTATAAAGCAGCAGAGAAAGTAAAAAAAGAAGTAAGAATATATAAATGTATTTTCTCTTTACGTCAGCTTACAACTATTCCAGGACATTATTTAATGATTCATTGATTATTGATTCATTCATTGATGGAGAGAATAACACTTTTCATCCTAGCTTACACAATGACTACACTATATATTCCAGTCGTCCAGAAGCGATAATAAAGGCTTATCAACGTCTTTGCTGTCATCTGGCATTACCTTTTTGTTATCTGGTATCTTCACTAAACGCTAATTATACAGACAACCAAGTCCTAGAAAGTAGACACAGATGGGCAAAATGTAATCAGATTTATGAAAAACGATTAAATTTTGAGTTTTTCATGATTAATATTATATTTGCCCCTTCTATGTTTTAACTACGGAATCTTCAATTGCACACACATTTATGACTCCTTAATGTTTTGAATGGATTTAATCATGATTACAGAACAACAATATTAAAATTATGACTACATTTTGTAAACGTTATACATTAATCAAATTATATTTTACCCATCTCTGATAGTAGATACATCAACTTTCTACACAAAACAAGCGCATTGCCTTCAGTATCTATTTACCACACGATTATTGACTCATGTGGCACTACGTAAATATAAAACGATTGCTAATATTATATTTTTACTTACTGCGAAGACGAAAATATAAATCGTGGATATTTTATTAATACATGAAAGATTATTTATTTAATGTGTTTACAGATCGGGAAAGTAGATGTGTTAATAAACAACGCTGGTACGGTGTTTGGGGAAACTTTGTTAGAATTGTCTGACACGGCTATTGAAACAACTTACAAAGTGAATATTCTCTCCCATTATTGGGTAAGCGAAATACAATAACTTTTAAACTTGTTTTGGATAAAGAGATTATAGCTTAAACGGAAAAACACCTTTTCGATTTAGGATGAAATTTCCAATATTTTTGATTCTTTATTCTACTTGTGGGATCTAATTGGAAGTGTTGGGTATATTTAACAAAATTATTACGCTATAATTACAAATAACATTTCGAAAACCTATTATGTGATTCATTATCAGCTCACTGTAATGAAGTCCTGCATAGAGGCTTCTTTTAACAAGCGCCATTGAGCCTGATTCTCAGCTCATCAAGGTATGGCGATAACTTGTTAAAGACGGAAGAAAACATAAGCAAAATTTTATTCTATAAATGATGTTTTTTCAGACATGTGTCTCCTCTTGTACTCTAATATGATTTAGTTCACGATGTAAAAGTTAAATATTCCTTGGTACGTAAGTGACGTATGATTTATGAAACCAATTGTATTTCAGACTGTAAAAGCATTTTTACCCGACATGATAGAAACAGGCAAAGGGCATATTGTTACTGTGGGTTCAGTTGCTGGGCTACTCGGCACTTACCGTTGTACTGACTACAGCGGCACTAAGTTTGCAACTGTTGGCTTTCATGAAAGCCTCTTTACGGAACTGAGGGTAGGTTGTTCACGTAAACTTATTACTACTTCTATCACTTTAGTACTAGCTCAAAAACAGCGGTATGATGGCAGGGTGGTTTACCGAACTGGGCATGCCCACAGTACACAAGTGTAAAGACCATCATAGTGACTCGCTTTGGCCCGTCGCGTTTCGGGATCTGCTTGTGTATATCCAGTAACTCATATACCTGGAGACCTTTAGTCGTGGTATATGTGGGCCGTCATGACGACGGAGACTCAACAGATTTTAAACCTTTGATGGTCGCTTTCGTTTTTGGACTACACTGTACTTACCATCAGGGGCACTGTAGTCACTTTGTAGAGCCAGTGTAAAAAAAAGAAAAAATCATCAATGGCAATCTAACACTGCGCTGCGCCGATTCGAAAACCAGAATAGATATACCGAAAAGTCATGAAAAAATTTAAGTACTTAGTCCTTTTTTTTAAGTATTGTCCCATATTTATCTTCAGTTTATCGTAATAATTATGATATTGAAATTGATACCATGAAATTAAAATCCATATTAGTAAAGTTTATATTTTGTTGGTTCTAAGTAGACAAATTAATTAAAATTGTCATTACGGTTCGTTGAAAAGTAGGTATAATCCAGTAACAAAGCCGCGTAGAGCCCAGAGCGTAGTTTAAAAATATATTTTTCCTTATTTGTACGACTAAAACACAATGATAACATAATCATACTTGCGTAGGGATCAAAGTGTTTATATGAGATATAATATACATACTTTATCCAAAATATCTTACATTTACAGACATATAAGTAATGGAGGATTTAGGAAGCTGACTCACATAACTGTATTTTTTTAAATTTGAATAAAAAAATAATAATTAAAGAACTGTTTATAAGTTCTAAGGTTATTATGACGCGGAGAATAAGGTTGTATAATGACTGTACACGGAACTTAAATAACAAGGTTCTCATTAGAGCGCTTACGAATTCAAAATTGGTTCGAAAGCAGTTTTATTGAATTCGTTTTTATTATAAACAGAAATATATGACATTGGTTTGAAGGCATACGAGTAATCGCAAACTCGACTTTAGTTTTACAATTTTATCCATATCACGAAATTAACAAACTTATGAACTATCACTAATGAGTTAAAATAGTAAACCAGTGTACTTAGTCGAAAATAGAGGCTAGTTATGTTTTAATTCCCAGCAAAAATGTTGTTGCACTAACCTTTAAGAGTCATTAGTTGTCTAAATTGAAAATGACCAAATCCATTGGGCTATAGGCATTGTTTCCAGTCTCCAGCTACATAATAACGTTACAACCATAACATCGGTTTTGTACTGTCCTGAATTTATTACAACTCATATGGATGACCTGTGATTATGTAATTTAGCACTATTTTATTCTGATTGTAAACAATAAAGTCCAAGAACAGCCGCAATCACTGAGAAGGCTTATTTTTTAATCGTTTGAGTGCGAAGCGCCGTCGCACTCGGCTTATATACCAAAACTAGCTTTTGCCCGCGGCTTCGCTCGCGTTAAGAAGTATTATTATTAATTAGGTATAGTTTTTGCGGCTTTACTTTTGTTTAGCGTGTGTAAAAAATTAGGTCCTACAAAACTTCTTTGCACACAATATTCTTAACTAATCTGTCATTAGGCGCTAAAACTATCAAGCTATTGGGTGAACTTACTCGTGAGCAAAAAACATAAAACTGTCCATGAGAGAAGCAATGTTCTCTCAAGTCGATACCCACAAATTAGAGAGTTTGCAACTGAGACTTGTTTATTGTCGTGGCAAAGCAGATTTTTAGGGGAAACTGTAATCGTTTAAATTCGAACGGGATATCATTAGGTATTAATGGGATTCGCGGTATAAATACAGTTTCCCCTTTCGCACACCCAGTTAATATAGTGGCTTCCACTATATTGCGATGTAACGCTTTCACTTGCAGTCTCGTACCTTTACAAAGTTTTGGTGGTTTTAAATTTCGCAAAACTGGCGGTTTCAATGAATTCAAAAATTCTACAGGGTAATTAGTAGCGTCATCTGTATTAACACAGTATCAATTGAAGTTTTTTTTTTCGCCCTCAAACGCCATGATCAGGATATCGTTGATAGCTGCTGCTTGATCGTTCTTTGGAGTAAGTGTGGCACGCTCACATAACCATTCAATAGGCTTGTCATGTATATGAACAATGTCTGCATAAACTTTGGACAGCAATGCTTGAAAATCTAAGATCTATACAATCATTCATCGCCTATTTTATCCCCTTGAGTATGGAATTCCTCAAAATCCTTTCTTAGCGGATGCCTACGTAATAACATCTTCCTGCATGCCAAATTTCAGCCCGATCCGTCCAGTGGTGCGGGCTCTACGTTGATAGATCACTATGTCAGTCAGTCATTCAGTCAGTCACCTTTGAGTTATATATACTTAGATTACGATAAGCGCGATAGAGCACCTCTTGTTTTATAATAAACTTGCGGAGAAATTGGCTGCGCTCATAATTGTTTTCTCAGTTTGGTGTGTATTTAAGCTGGTTGCGCTAGCGAAGCTTACGATTTCTTAATTGTTACCTGTTATTGTACATCATTGTTAATGATGCAATGATGTATATATATAGTTTCTTGCCGGCTCTTCTCGGTAGATTCTGCTTTCCAAACCGGTGATAGATTCACTTTACTTTTTTTGACGATTCAAAAGTTCTTGGAAGCAGGTCTCTTTGAATAAAGTTGTATTTCATTTCATTTGTTTACTAGTGTCTATAATGTTTATTTTTTTTTACGGATTTGTTTGTCCTTTTATTTTAATTATTATAACTACTCTTGTTTTTTTTTATTTAATACAATTTTTGTGATGTAATTAGTTATATATGTTTATTTATTTTTTGTATATACTACCCACTTATCCGCATTTTTGGGCATGTAAACTAAATTTGTTACACACTCACACGGTTAACCACCAAAACAGCTAAGTCAGGTCTTGCTGTCAGTCTCGTAAGAACGGCCGAAATGTTACAATGGAAGGCGCCTAATTATATTTACACAATACTACAATCCAAGGTGTTTTCTCAACGCGAGTCACTGTAACGTGCTTTGCGTGCATGTTCTGTGGTTGGCGATCCAGTCGGCCATAAGCAATCTACCACCGTACTAATATACCTACCTAACCGTACCTACCGTACTTACCTAATAAGCCAAGATTTCTTGCAGATTTACTATATATAAAATGCTGTATTTATAGGCTCATGGTCACAACACAATACACGCTACGCTTGTCTGTCCGTACTACATAAACACTGGAATGTTCGACGGAGTCACACCCCGTCTGATGCCAATGTTGGAGCCCGAATATGTAGCGGAGACTATGATCGACTCAATTAGGAAGAACGAGGTGAACTGCGTCATGCCCGGTTCTGTTCGTTACCTTTTACCGCTGAAGTGGTAAGTTTTACATAAAGAAGTCTAATGTCCGCAATATTTTGCAATGCACGACGGCTTGATAGCGCAGTTTGTAGTAACTATACTTGTGACACTGGAGGTCTTGTGTTCGAGTTTTGCTCCAGGAATTTTTTTCTGTGGTGGACATAATTGTTTGTCACTAGTCGTGAATGTATATATCGAGGAGTGGAAAGGCTATTTGGCTTAAGCGACATTTTTTGGTGATCTAGTAATATATATATAAATATTCGGAATCAGCGTTTTAAACCGACTCCAAAAACATATTTATTAGTATATCACCAAAAAATGTTGCTTAAGCCAAATAGCCTTGCCACCCCTCGATGCATATCTTTGACTAGTAACCATAGCATAGATACAAGTTTAGTTTTGTGCTAAATCAATGTGTATGATCGTAAATATCGTTTTCTGCGATAGCAACGATGAAATACCCCGATAGGAGAGACATATTACGAAGATAGGTAAATCATTTAATTTGACCTCGCTAGCGTATTGGCAAGGTTGTCTGGAGTACGCCAATGTTTATTAAAGTTCAATGTTTATGGTCATTTAACAAAATACGTAATGATATAACAATAAATTAGGATTCCAAAATAAAAATGGCAAATACTGTATATATTTTTCTTTATTGTTAGAAATCACGTTTATTTTTCCTTTGGTGATTTCGATTTTTAATTCAGAAAACTTGGTTTTAGGCATTATGTAATCATCTGGAGTGTACGTATAATTTTGAAATATCAGTTAACTGTACTAAATCATTTTGCAGCCTGCTCCCAGCTAAAATGTGTTGGGATCTGATGCACCGAGTTATGAAAGGTCCTCAGGCTATGATGGAATTTAAAGGAAAACCTAAAGCTGCTTAATGTGCTGGCTATGCAACAACGTAACAGAATAATATTTCAATTTGTAAATATTTAAGTATTTATTACAAACAATGCACTGATCACAACGCCCAGAGAAAACATAAGAGACTGAAGAATGTAATTTTATAAAAGTTATTGACGGCAGAACATGTCTACTTGATGAAATTGTAGTTCGGGAACGCGCCCGCGCGCCTCCCGTGAATTTAATATAAGACTTTGAAATTTTAATGTACTTTTATTCTCTTGAAATATTAAATGAGGTTAAATAAAAACTAAATAAAATATATCGTAACGGCAAATTTCCACTTCCACAGTCACATGTGTAGTAAGCCTTTATATCAGTAATATATGTACACTGTATTCAGAAATAAAAAACCCAGCAAATCAATTCATTAACTTAAAAATAATATCACAAATGGCTCATTAAAGTAAATCGTAGAAATAATCGAGCCCTTGCCCGAGTTCCCAAATTGCAATTCCAACCCCATACTCCTTGGCTAACTCAAGTCTCTTTTGAATAGAGTACAATGTTGGATAGAATACTTTTTTTGATCCTTGAGATGTCCTGTAACAGAAATACATATTAGTAAGTGTACGATTCTGCCGAAATAAGTGAAATATTATAGTGGAAAAGTGTCTAAAGTGGAATTTAAGAAAGTTTTTGACTAAGAAGAGTTATTTCTTTTCAGCAATATGTGACTTTACAAATACATCATCTAGATTGTAAGTAGTGATGCCACGAATAGTGAATTGGCCGAATACCGAATATTCGGCAACGCTGTCGGCCGAAGCGCCGAATATTCGGCGTGGAATACATGCTTGTCGGGGGCGCGTTAGCTGGATTAAGGCAAGTTGCAACCTGTTTTCCTCGTTGCGTTGGCGCGACCAGCAAAGACAATACAATACCCAATACAAACGAAAAACAATACCCAAACCTTTCGAAATTTGCTAAAGTTTATCTTTCTTCTCCTGGAAGTAGCGTGTTTAGTGAGAGGCTTTTTTCTGAGGCTAGTAACATTTACGGTGAAAAGCGTAATCGTTTGCTACCAAAAAATGCTGAAAAGCTTATTTTCATCCATCACAACTAACCACTGATCAATTTTAATTACTAAAGTGTTGTAAAAATTTTGAGTAATATAACGTGCCTTTTTTACATGATTTGGTATTCGGTATTCGGCCGAATAGTACGTACTATTCCGAATAGCAAAAAAAGTGGCCGAATAGGCCGAATACCGAATAGTTGCCGAATATTCGTGGCATCTCTAATTGTAAGACAAAGAATTTTATGGTCTATCCAAAGTTGTTTTTAATGAGTGAACCCAGTGAGATAATTTCCCTCCAGTAAAAGTACTTTCTTCTTTTAATTATATTATACCTCTGTCATGTCACTAAAACACATATTTTAAGTGGAGTACATTATAAATGAAGCCATAATAATTATTTTATTTGTAAATTTTATGAAAAATCTTACCTTATCTCAATATAATGTTCAGCAGTATTATTATTATATGTCAATATTTGATTACTTTTAGCATTCTTCAGGAGTTCAATGTATTCCGTACCTACAATGGGGCCACCTCCATTGGCGGTATATGAGTTCCCATAGAAATTTAGTCCTAGGAGAATTTTGGAACGTTTTGCTGGATTGTCATCATTGTCTATTAGCTTTTCTACACATAATCTCATCCAATACGTTGGCGCATTAGGACCTAAAATTATGGAATAAAAAAATAGAAACATGTCCATATTCCTGGATGACTGCATACTTTACTACACTGGATCCTTCCAGTGAATGAATAATAAGTAATATTAAGTATAGAGCTGAAATAAACACCGGTCGTGTTTTATTATTAGCCCATTCATACACTATCTTTTTCTCTTCTGTTGTATTTAGATATATGTGACAATATATACATTCCATTCGATGGCAGCCATATTGTTTGCTACCTTTTGGTTTGGACGAGAGGGTGCGTTTGTGCAATTGCTAGCATTCACACGTCAAATGTATCCTGCGACATTGGGTTTTTCCGAATATTTTCATCAGCGAGCTAACCTTTGCCATATGTGGTTGCAGCCTGCGACTACTTGAGATGATTCGGAAAAGTCGCTAAGGCCGAAATTGGCCACAATATCATCATTGAATTTTATTAACATTAATCACATAATCATAATATTTTGCAAAACAATTACCTGGTTTTTGTGGATTGGAAAAATCATATGTCATAACAGATACTGCTTCTACATAAGGATATATATCATTAAATGCTTGTATAAAGAATTCGTCAGTGGGATATCCTCTGAAAGGTGGATAGACTAGTATCAAACTTAAATAAGCTTCACTCATCTCCAAACCTGGGAATAATAATACATATTTTTGATAATTCTATTACTTAATCAATTATTACATGTTTTTCTTTTAGTATTCATAAGTTTATTTATAAGCGGACGCTTGACGTCAATCACACCTGGTGGAAGGTGAAGATAATTCCGATGCTGACCGCGTCCGCCCAACAAATGCCTATTCACTTTTCTCTCAAAGACTCACAGGTCATAAGTTCGCGGAAATATGGTTGCTGGAAGCATATTTCACTCTATAGCATGTAGACGTAACCCGATACGCAGTTGTCGTCCTAAGGGTCGTTAGGGTGTTACGAGACGTGCGGGGTAAGAGGATGCGCGCGCGCACGGGACGCTTGGAAGGCAGTCGACTACCGAGACCCAAGGCAGGAGTACGTGCGTATACGTCGCAGTTCGGTGTGCCTTAAAGTGCAAATAAACTGTAAAACGCCAAATTTTCCTAAAACCACACCCACGACCACCGGTCATAACTCCTTACCTGTTCACATGATGAATGGAGAAGCAAATATTTTCGTGCGTATATTAGGAACACCCACCACATATGGATGGTATCTAACTCGATGTGTAGTGGTTTTATGATGAAATAGAGCCGGTGGAATCAAAGAATGTAGTCCTTGAGAGAATAATAGAAAGTTATAATAATGAAAACATGTATAATATCCTAAATTTGTGTGTCCCTGGCACTCAAATCCCAAATGTCCTTCTTGGTTGGTAATAATATAACAACACTTCTTGTGTTGTCCTTATCGGCTCGTTTACCAACAAAATTAAAATAAAAATATTCTCCTGCTATTGTAATAAATACACAAATGAGGTTTTATCTCCTCGTGATTGTCTATTTATAAGAGTCTTACCAAATTGCTGAACAAATTTCACTGATTTGTCTGTATATTTTCCTATCTGAGACAGCATTTCAAGAACTAATCCATCAAATTTCCACTGTTTGCATGCTTTTTTAATTTCTTCAATGAAAGCTTTTTGCTCAGAGTGTGACGTTGGCTCCATAAAGAATGCCTTGAGATCTGAAGCTTGCCAGTTTTCAAACAGAATTCTTGGAAGAACTGTAGCAATTTAATAAAAAAAGAAAAACAAAATTACACCACCATATAATTAACAACAAAATCAGAAAATTTGCAATAGCCAAAACAGCTAGCCTTCTTGACAAAAAGACATAAAAAAGAAATGAATCATATATATATGCATATAAGAAGAAGTGCATACTTCTACTTCCTTCTTTCTTTCACATTTTATTTTTAATTAGTCAAAAATTAAACAAAATACAGATTTTAAACTTTAACTTGGCACCTCTGATGAAAACACTGCACGGTGACAGTCTGCTTGTGACCATGACCAAATGAATAAGTAACCAGGTCGAAATGTTTGAGCCATAATTAAAAATAAGTTAATTTGTGCATAAAAGACACTTTAAATTTATTAAACAGTTTAAAATTTGTAATATATGAGATCAATCATAGTAAACATATAATAATGATAAGGATAATATATATGATTATTATAAAAACTAATGCTCAAAAGGCTATAATACCTTCTGTCTCAAAATAACAATAAATAACTATAAATATTTCAACCTCACAGTAGGACTACATTTTTTATCAGAGTAATCAGAGAGAGAGAGAGAGTATCAGAGTTTTTACTAAATAACATTATTTACTTTTCAAGTTGTTACTGGAACCTTTCTGCTTCACAGATTTCATCCAGGCATGGTCAACATCATGTAATCCTGATATAATATAAATATTTGGTGATTGCCTCTTGATTTGCAGCCAAACTGGAGAAATATAATTAAATTTTGGTGCCCATGTTTTAGCTGCATCATAGCCCTTATTATTCCACTGAAATAAAACAGAATGTTATGTTATATTACAGGACAAAAATTAATTAACCATGTGAACAAAACTGTCTAACTTTAAATTGTGACAAAAATTGAGAATCTCAAAAATATATATTATTTAGTTAATTGGGAATATATATGCAGCTAACAGAACCAGAGTGACCCAGGCGACATCAAAATGATAGAGACCCAAATAAATGGGTCATTTGAATACAATAACAATAAGCAAGCCAAACTCTATCAGTCTATTAAAAAAGGAATGCTGCTGATCATGAATTAAAATATTTTGAAAAACTTTTTTAGTAATAAACATACATAAAATTTTCATTTAGACCACCAGGCCTCTGGAGAGTTAGTAAAATAGAAATTAAATGATCAACAATACTAAGTATAATTTAAGATGAGTAAAAAGTCTGGCTATTTAAATAAATCAGGTAATGAGGTTCATTTATTACACAATTTAGTTAGTATACTTGTCATGTGTGTAGTATAGTTGTATTAAACTAATGGCAGTATTCTTTTATACTTAGAGAGCTTTAAAAGTAAAAAAAAAAAGATGAATATAAAAATTATCATCAACATTATTGTTATTATATGCCACTTTGAAATCTTTTCTAGCATTGATGCTGTGATTAACTTTTAAACAATATAAAAAAAGATAAGAAATAATGCCAGACCATAGCATCTCCTACAAAACGATAATAGAAAAATACCTTTGCATTTAAAAAATGTCTTTCCATTAAAATGAACAAGCAATTGCTATAATTTCAATTATCAGTTGTAATTATTTAGTGTTGTGATGTACTTACGGGAGTAACATAGCCTAAAACGGCATTATTAAAGTTTCGCATTGCCACATCCTGATGATACGTAGCGTGGTATTTAATTATGTCCTTAGCTAGAGGAGCTTCATCCACTAATTTACGATCCAAAACATTATTTTTTCGTGGCCCTTCTTGAGGTTTAATACCTTTCTGCCCTTTCTTATCCGAAGGGGGTGATAATGTAGCAAAACACACATTTAAAAGAAAAACAGCTTGTATTAAAGTCTTAATACATTTCATGGTATAACCAGGTAACTTTACTAACAATGCATATAATCATATAATTTTTAAAGGCAGAATAAAAACAACATTTAAGTCGAGCCGCATAAAAACTCAATCACTATACAAGTGGGTATTATTTATTAGTCTGTGTGGGTACCTATCGGTTATCAACCAATAGGCTTGTCGAATAAATATCGATATATCGATATTTTCAATACAATATATCGATATTTTTGGGTGATATATTTTATAATGATATATCCATGTATTGATACAAAATATCCAGTATCGAAAATTGTATCGAAAACGATATTTTTTTAATTTTTATGATAGTGAAGTCGCTGAATTCTGAAACTGTAGAAGATAGGACCGAAAGAAAAAAAACTATATTGTCTATGACTGTTGAGTATTATGTTTTTTTACGTTGCATGCATTGACACCTGAATTTGTTGCATGTATATTATTTGCCGCCATTTATTTATTTATTATTTATTTTTGTTTTATATCTTAAATAGGTCTTAAAGTTAGAAGATAGCCTTTTAGTTGATATTTTTGTTACTTGATTTTTTTGTAATTTTGTCTAATAAAAATAAATACTGGTAAAATACTTTCGTATGTATATTTTTCCTTCGATACATCGACGCCGATATTGATATTTTAATAAATATCGATATAATGATATATTTTTTCATTTTCGACATCCCTATCAACCAGGTTTTATTTTGGTTATATTTTCACCTTAATGGGAAAGGCAAAGGCATATACACCATACAGCCATGTCTAAAGTAATTTCTTATCGTGTCTTATTAAATTATTGTTAACTTTTCCCACCACGCTCCAATATCTCTGTCGTAGTTTCAATTAAATCGAATCCATCTTTATTTCCTGCTTGTTGCACCATTTCTATACATGCACAATATAAACGTGACGAAGACTATGTAGATTATTAGGAAAACTCAGCGACACAAGGGAGGCATCACTTCGCTAGCGTCTCGCTAA
This sequence comes from Automeris io, assembly GCA_036320925.1. Lineage (NCBI taxonomy): Eukaryota > Metazoa > Arthropoda > Insecta > Lepidoptera > Saturniidae > Automeris > Automeris io. The sequence goes on from JAUDJH010000014.1 coordinate 5,588,488, forward strand.
AAAACTATTCATTCCACACGGTCAGCCAAGCATTCCATTGTTACCCAAGCCCACAACACATGCTCAGATAACAACTGAACACTCAGCCGACCACCACAACAAAAAAGAGATGCAATTACTCCGGCTTGAAGCTTTGCCGCCAGTCTTATCAACGAATATATCTATTGTGTAGTAAATTCGCTGTAAAGCAGGCAAAGAAATAGAGCTATACAACCTTTTGTGATTTTTGTATTTTCTTTGTTTAAAAAGACAAAATTATATCCGTTTTGTTCATTCTTATTTAATTTCTTTCTTTAATTTTATATAATACATAGACCCTGTATAAGTTGTAAGTTTAAATTTGATACTGCCATGTCTTCCCATCGTGCTTGTTCAAAAGGCGGAAGCCATGTCTGCTTTGTATATTATCATATTTTTCGTCATTTCTTGTGTGTTTCACACTTGTTACATGTTTGTTCACAAAATAAAGGGTTAGGAGAAAACTGGTATGCGAATTAACGGGACAGTTCAATGGCCCAAGGGAGCCGGCTGAGCACCTCAGTGTTCGGCCTCTCGCACGGTTTAGTTTACGTCTATCCCGGCCATCATCATATTATCGAATTCGAAAAAAAAGGCCCAAGGGAAACATCACTTTGCAAGTATCTCGCAAAAAAATTATTGAATCCCTATCATACACGACCAGCCGAGCATTCCATTGCTGCCCAAGTACACAAAACAAGTTGACAAGACAACAATAAAATACCCAGTGGACCGCCACAACAAGAAAATAACTATTCAACGAAATTGCAGAAGAGATGCGAACACTCCGGGTTGAAGTTTTGCCGCGAATTAAACAAGCACAGAGTACTGTAATATAGGTGAAAACAAAAATAGCAAAACACTGTGAATATTCCGGCTGTTTTAAAGTTTCGATATCCACAGGAAGTTCATCCCTATCAATGCGAAACAATAATGGTTTGGGTGGGAATTCAAGTTGGCAGTAGATTTGATCTTGTTTTGATAGAGGGTATCTTGACTGCTGAAAAATACTACCACAAGGTGGTGGAGCATATTGTTGCTCCATTCAGACAGCAAACGGACAAAGATTTCATGTTCATGCAGGATAATAGTCGTGTACATACTGTACGCTCTGTGATAAACATCTTCCATGAGAATGATATTGCTGTCCTAGACTGACCTTCGCGGTCGTCCGACAGGAATCATATCAAAAATGCGTGGAATTTGTTCGGCAAAATGATATTCGATGAATTTCTCCAAAATTAACACATAATAAGATTTTTTCTGTCATCTCTCGCAAACTTGGAGCAGGAGACCCCAGGCCACTCTAGACAGCCTAATTTTAAACATTTATCAATTTTATAACATTCATTGCTACAAAGATTTCAGCTTGAAATAATTATTATCATAATATTTCCACCCGAACGAAGTCGCGGGCACGGTTAGTTTTCTAATAAAACCTCTCAAATAGGTTTTTCCAATTGCTGATGACGGTAAAAAAATTATAGTTTCATATAAAAGATTAATACGACTCGATAGAGTTTTTTGCTTAGATTATAGGTTTTTTGATACAGTCGTATTTTTCTATCGGAGTCATATGTGTTAGAAAACGGAGCTACTGTGATTGCTATAGAATTTGCGTATTTTCATTCTTGTCGTTTTGTATCTAACCTAAGTTTCGGCGATGTCCTGTTACTGTTACCTATAATCTAAGCTGTTATCGTGTTCTGTCAATAAATAAACGCTTAAAGCGTGACAGCATCAATAAAAAGACTTTCACGCTTTACCTCTCAAAAAATTATTTTCATTTCCTGCCTGTTTGATTAACGGTGAGTGAACTACATAGTAAAAGAAAGTAAAGTCCGAACGTGCGACAATCAATGAGTGCTTTATTGATAATTCAGTGCCCCTGCAGAAACCGGTGTCGCAACATGTATCGACACCTTTCACGACTTGCTAACCTTTTAATCTTACTCGTGTTTTTAGGTAAACTTTATTGTTTTTCAAAATAAGAATTATTTTTTCTGTGTATTGTGTGTAAATTTTCATAGTTTTATCAGTGTCTGTAATAATATAATTATTTGTTTTTTTATTTTGTAATGACCGAAATAAATTATTACAGGTGTAGAAGGGAAACGTTTAAATAAGCGAAGCGTAACCGGCATAAAATGTCACGAAAGCGGAAGATTTTACAGGTGTGTTTTGATTAATAACATGTAACACTGTTTTTAAAGTAATGCGCTTAATATTGTTGATAATATATTTTAGGACTAGACAATCTATTTCTCATATTTACTGATTGAAGAAAATTCTACCAAAGTCGAATAGAATAAAGCATTTATAAGTATAAATTTAATTAACTTGCATGAGATTCAAACTTGCAACATCAATACTTCCAGGTATAAGATCGAGATAATAACTTTATTTTATTACATAACTCTATACAATTTTACTAGTGACAGATTTGTGAAAATAGTGGTTATTTATTTTAGGTAGAAATCATTTTCTGTAAACAAGAAGTGAAATCCGTGAATGTTGTCACTTATGAGTGCGCTCATGGTGCTGTTAAAAATAACGCTTTTGACTTCACCACTTTCTATCATCTAATTACAACCTCTTCGGGGAGCTACAATTAAATATGTCGAAATTGATAAAAATGAACCCTCCCTAAACAGTTTGGCATTTAATGTCTGTTTTTTTTCGATTGTGAAATTTTTTGCTTGTTATCATGTTATTGCGATAATTTAATTCATAAAACTGGCGTTTAGTTAAATTAGAAAAATTTAAATGCACGAAAATCAACTGTTTTCACATTAAAGGTATTACATTTTTTTCACATCATGGGATAAAATGTGATGTTGTTTTCGACATTGTTGGGGCTCCATGAACGGATTGACGTTTGGCATTATTGGCAAGTTTTATGACGACATAAACCACGATAAACAGTATTATTTTCGCCTGTGGTATTATTCTCGCACCCTGAACACGCCTTTAATGTCATATATTATGTTTGAACGTTCTAGTTCCCAACGACAAGGTTGACTGTGCTATTTTTTTTTTTTTTATAGATACATGACAACATGATATTATTATTTCTGACCTTATATCGTTTTCATATTTAAAGGGATTCGTCCGGAACAGCACATCTCATAAAACAGTTTTAGAGCAAAACTATCCGTGCTGTGTTCGCAATATGCAAGTCATATCTTAATACTAGAATTAAGCATAATACTACTAATTTTGTTTTTTCTTACCTGTCGATAGTCATTGGCGTTTTTTGGACTGCACCATGCTTACCATCAGGTATGGTGCAGTCATTGTCGAGTCAGCTTTAAAAAAAGATATACCTAATACATTATTCCATAGAAAATTATAAACGCCAGCTATTATATAAATACCAGAAATTTTATTGCACAATTACGAGCTATACATATTACAGATTTATAAATATGAATAATATTATACATAGGCAGTCGTAGTTTACTAGGTAGATCTAATTCTACCTACATACGCGCTCTCTAATATTTGATGTCGGCAAAATTTATGGTGTGGCTGATACAGGTTTCCGCCGTACCGAAAACACCGGTACGAAACATCTGTCTATGACGTTTTAATCCAATTTATTCGTGGTTTTAACTTAAAAATATAAGGATATGACTTCCTAAACAATTGTATCTGTTTAATATAACTAATTCAATTAATTATATATGTACTTAGCTATTTCATTCAGTTCATAGCACATTTAGCTTTATCTTTATTTTTTGTTAAAAAACGTTTTAGCTATATTTGGCTTGGCAATATTAAATTATATATGGTTTCTATGGACAAAAATTTTGTTGCGTATATACAGAACTTGTGCATGTTTTGTACTGATGTTTTTAGAACTAGAAACATGTGCAGCGGACATGCACTTAGAGAATCTATTAAGACCAATCTCGAAACTAGTAAAAACACGCACATGTTAAATCTTGTATCTATGTACCATACTAGAAACCGTGGGCATGTAAATTAGAGTTGCCACGAATATTCGGCAACTATTCGGCCGAATAATACGTACTATTAAAATTGATCAGTGGTAAGTTGTGATGGATAAAAACAAGCTTTTCAGCATTTTTTGATAGCAAACGATTACGTTTTTCATCGTAAATGTTACCAGCCTCAGAAAATAACCTCTCACACACAAACTCTCTCTCTCTCGCTACACACATACTAATAAACTTATACCGTGAATATCCATATAAAAACACAGAACACCCTTGAATAACCCGAACGGAAGTGCGAGTCTCACCAGAGACAAGATTTACTTAATTGGTGAAACTTATCACCCTGTGTATATGCATAAGTGTTGTGTCGAAATAAAGATTATTATTATTACTAAACACGCTACTTCCAGGAATATTCGGCGGCCGAATATTCGGCGCCTCGGCCAATTTACTATTTGTGGCATCACTAATGTAAATGCATTAATAGGCAACAGATAATGAATATGTATTAATATTACACGTACCTACGTATAATTTCTAATGTTATTTAAGCACCTATAAAATATACGTAATAAATAACAAAACGCAAATAACATATTCCAACGAAAGCTATGATAATCAGAAGTGGGATTTCTGTGAAAATGCTATATAGGAGTAAAATATTGGACCTAATTTAGGCGCCAGTCAGTAATTTCAATACTAAAATAATACAAGTGAAAAAATTAAGATAATTATTATCTCTTCTTTATTTTTTCCTCTCCTTAAAAAGTCGTCGGTTTGGCAGTAGTTGGTAGGTTGGGCTCGGTGGGATAGTTAGGTAGTGACTGAGGAGGCCTAACAAGGCTCTCTCTGCGCGCCGGTCGTGGAAGATTGCGAGTCCGCACCCACGGCCGGTGTACTAGCGGATGAAGGAGTACCCAGGAGTTTTTAGTCGGTGAGTGTCCGACGGAGCGGGGAGACGGGCCTCACCAACTCCCTGAAGGTCCATAATGCATTTTCTCCTGGTTAAAAAAAAAGTTAGGTAGTAAGTAATAATTTTTATACGTCAAAACGTTTTTCGATTTTTTTGGTATTATTATTAGCATTATATAGTTATATTTCCCGCTCAGATTAGCTTCCGTAAATTAGTACGGAATATGTGATTGTCATCAGCTTTGCTACTGGTTACATTGGGCAGCAAAAGGGATATTGCGTGACAATATATTTTTATTATTACGTGTCTGCACGCTTCGCGACTGTACTGCAACAGTAGGATTTATTTATCGCATAATCTTACGAGTACGTTGAACTTAAGCGACTTTCGCCAACCTTGACTACCGTCCACTATGGTAAAAGTCCGTATTATGAGACACATTTTCAGGTTGGTCGTACATTACCGCTATTATATAATCTGTTTAAGTCAAAAATACTATTTAAATCGTATCATACAATTGTCTTATGATTATTTAATTAATATAGCTAGTTTTTATTGAATGTTCATTTGTAAAAATAATATTAATAGCCTTTTATGAGAGGAACCTCTATATCCCTATTTATGAGACACTTAAAAAGTAGATGGCCCCAATGTCTCATGATGTATGTCCCTATTTTTGAGACAGTTTAGAAATCAATAAGACTGATTTTAAAATAACTATTTATTAATTTTAAATCACAATACTTATAAAATAGATAATAAACTTGAATCTGAAATAACAAATAATTAGTCTTTACTAAATTAAATGAGAAATAAATGAAAATTATAAAAATATTTAATTCACTTTTTTTCTTTAATTTTCTTCTGCAGTTCTTTTACTTTGTCCATCAGTTTTTTCTTTTCTTCTTGTAACTTTTTTTTATTACTTATAGGCGAACGCTTGACCTCAATCACACCTGGTGGAAGGCGAAGATGAGTCCGACGATGAAACGTGTTCGCCCAGAAATTGCCTATTCACTCTTCTCTTAAAGACTCCCAGGTCATAACATCGCGAAAATACTGCCTCTGGAAACGTATTCCATTCTTTAGCCGTTCGCATGATAAATGTAGAAGCAAATCTTTTCGTGCTGATATAAGGAACATCCACCACATACGGATGTTATCCCACACGATGTCTAGTGGTTTCGCGGTGGAATGGTGATCCTTTTTATGCCAACACGCTCTCTGCTTCAGGACAGAGGAGTAAACTTCTTTCATCACAGTTAAAAAAAATTGTAGGAGAAATATTACATACATTTTTACTTTCAAAATATGCTCCAGACTTTTTAAACCACTCTTGCAATTCTACACAAGTGACAGCTGCTCTTGTAACACTCAAATGTTGGGGTTTCGTTATAGCTAATTCTGAATGACGTTTTCTAAACCCTTCATACCAGTGGCGACTAGGACGACTCTGTAAACGGAGTTTTTACAGCTAATTTTTGGACATATTTTTGAACACAATCCAATAACTCAGTTTTTGTTACAGGTGCTCCTATTGCAGCCCTGTCCAGCACCCATTTGATAATATCATCTTCTTCCTGAGACGATAAGACTGTTTCTGGTTTAGATTTTTTTTATCTCATCTAGCCCAATACTTTTTTCTGCCTAGAGTAGCCACAGATACTTCGAAGGCAACAGCTACTCTCCGTAATGATGACCCGGTATCTTTTATTGCTTTTAAAGCATTTTCTACATCTATTGGGTCATATTTAAGTCTTTTATCAACCACTTTTGAACACAACACTTTCTTTTTTGCTGATTGAAACGGCTGTTGTCCCCATTACTCCGATTTTCAATAATTTGTTTTTTGTTGTTCACTGTTGACACGTAACCTAAAATATCGAGAGATATGTCGATGGGGGGAGTCGAAGCTGCTCGCGGCCGTAGGCTTTACCCTAGTTTCCCTACACGTGACTCCTGGGTGGTGCTAAACGAGCAGCAGCGAGGTGGTAGGGCGTCGGTGCCCGCCTGGATCGCGACCACGTTACATGGGTGTAAAGCCCGTCATAGTGACCAGTTTCGGCTTGTCGCGTTTCGGGATCAGCTTGTGTATATCCAGTAGCTCATATACCTAGAGACCTTCAGTCGTGGTATATATGGGCCGACATGACGTTGGAGACTATCAATGGATATTCATCCTTTGATAGTCGCTTTCGTTTTTGGATTACACTGTACTTACCATCAGGTACTCTGTAGTCACTATGTCGAGCCAGAGTAAAAAAAAATTTCACAAATTAATAAAAGTATAAAAAAACATATTTTAAATATTTCAATAATATCAAATAAAAAATTAAGAAAAAAAAACTTGCAAAATTAATGTTTTGATTTTAGGTTAAGTTTTGAAATTAACGTACTTAAATTGAAAATACTTACTCAGAAATAACTATTTGAAGTTATGCTGATAAATAATTTGTTATATTTAATCATTTTACTTTTTTAATACTAAAAATTATTGATATTTTAATTAAAAACGCATAACAGTACACTGTCTCATTAATTGGGACAATCATAAGACTTGATGTCCGTATTGAGTGATACGCGGTGTAAAGTGTTCCATATATCGGTACGTCTACGTTAACAAATGTCGGTATTGTGAGACACTCAAAAATAAAATAATATTGCTATAAATTAACATAAATGCAAATAACATACAATATCTATAATTTATAAGCTTTTAGATTACACTTACATTATGTATTTAAATATAATAAAATATATAATTTCATCCAAGTAAAAAACTGTACAGTGGTTATCGTTCAACTCTTTTAAGCCACGGTTTTGAATACCAACAACAAACCTCATGCTTTTATAATTTTTTTTCAAAACATACAAGTAATAATTAACAATTAGACTTGTTAATTTCATTCAAAAACGATAAAATTATGTGTTTATTATATTTTTTAAAAGTATAATTTGGTATTCTTTTTATAAATGATTATATTCATATTGTGTATCATAAATAGGGACAGTGTCTCATAATATGGACTTCTACCATACTTACCAATGTAATCTACCATTATTATTTTCTATTGCAACCTGGAAGTTCACTTTCGCTATTTGTTTTTTATTGTTATGCTAACAGTTCGGCTGTTCAGTTACCTAATTCAAAATAATGCGAATTTTGTAGGAGTGCCAAAGATTTTGTTAGTTGAGAATGATAACGCTAAAGGATACTGTGAAAGGTTTATCAATAGAGTATCATAGGTATAAGATTATATTTCTATAAAACATACAAGTGATCCGATATGTCCGTAAATTATAATTTTAAACGTAATCACCAAAATAAAAAATATTACAACTATAATAATTTACAAGTTTAATTAATTTGGACAATATAAATGAATAAATAGCGAGATGATTACTGGAACCAGTAACATTAATGTAAAAAAAGAAAAAATCTCCAAAAATGTAATTTACTAAGTTTTGTTTGTAAGTCAAAATATTGACATGATCCGCGCGCTGGGGTATTTTCTTTGATGATGATCTGCCTCAATTACTCTGGGTTCGCCCTAAGGTTAGATACCTAAAAAATAATATATATCTTCATTTCTCGTCTTTCGTAAACCTTAGTAACATAATAATCCTACCCCGAGATTGTGAGTAGTTTTAAAAATTGATATTTCCTACATATTTACAGTACAAAAAAGCTAAATTCAACATGATAGTGAAATCATTTATGACCTAATCAGAGAAAGCTTTAATAATCACAAATGATGACTCGCTCACTTGTTACAAATTATGCGTTTACATCATATAAAAATATTTTAAACGCTGTGACTTTCTCGTAATCAAAATAATTATGATTACGTATCATCCATTAGTTCACTTGAATTTTATTCGTATTTTGTATCTAAAACCTTACATTCAAGTTGCACTTTTTCGCAGTGCGGGTTAGGTAATCCTTGTTCACGAAAGAAAAATCGCACGATATTTTCAAACAAACTACGACCAATGACCGTGCGGATTCGCCCCTACTGAAAGTATTTCATTGTGTTACTGGAGCTAGAAAAACAGACTTCGTGAATTATTAAATGTTACTATCGTTAAGATAGTTAAAAAAACCTTATCTCTTAGTGTTATACCTATAATTCTTTATCTAATACATTCTTCATTAAATTTGAGTTTTCATTTTAAATCATTGAACATTTCACGTATTTATTAACAACAGGAACCCGGAAAGACCAGAAGAAAAGATATGGACAAAAGATGAATGTGCAAAATATTACCTTTGCTTAGAAAACGATGTGTTTGAATTTCAATGCTCGTCAAACCTTCTCTTTGATGTTAATCGACAACTGTGTGACACTCAAGAGAATGTGCATAACTGTGATCTAACTACAGGTAGGGTACATTTTTTTATATAAAATATTAAAATCCTTTATACTTCGATAATAACACAATAATATAAGCCTTATGATAATTAATGTATAGTCTGATTTCTTTCCACTGAAATACATACATATGTATTATAAAAAACCTACAGTTTATCAATATTGGTGATGCTTTTGTATCTACGCGTAAGTAATTAGGTATATTAATAAACAGCATTTCTATACATTCATCTGTATTACATAAATATATATATATAAGATCACATGTATTGTTTATTTAATCAAGAAGAATTACAAAAAGTGTTTTCATTTTAAAAGTTAACCGTAGTAGTTGTGAATTGACTTTACAGAAATATGAATATTTTGGTAGACATAGCATCCGATGACAAGATATTTAGATTTTGCGATGAAACGAGTAATTAAGATATTTGTATTTTTTAGAAACAAATATACCAAAGCCGTTATTAGATACAGCCAAATGTGCCAACGAAACGCATACTGGTTGTTCGGATGGTACTTGTTTGCCGTCTGAATACTTTTGTGATGGATCGATCGACTGTCCAGATTCTTCCGATGAGGTAATTGTGCTCGTCATGTAATCAACAAAGATACTTTTTGCTGGATCACTGACTTGCTACTTTTCTATTAAAATTATTTTTCGCAACTTTCACCAAACTAATAAAAAAACTATCCACAGGTAGAAAGTATAGAAAATATTTTAAAAACAATTTCTTTTTTTTTCTTTTTTTTACACTGGCTCGACATAGTGACTCCAGAGTACCTGATGGAAACATGGAAACTACAGTGTAGTCCAAAAACGAAAGCGACTATCAAAGGATGAAAATCCATTGATAGTCTACATCGTCATGTCGGCCCTCGTATACCACGACTGAAGGTCTCTAGGTATATGAGCTACTGGATATACACAAGCTGATCCCGAAACGGGACAAGCCGAAACTGGTCACTATGACGAGCTTTACATCCATGTACTGTGTTCGCGATCCAGACGGGCACCGACGCCCTACCACCTCGCTGCTGCTCGTTTAGCACCACCCAGGAGTCACGTGTAGGGAAACTAGGGTAAAGCCTACGGACGCGAGCAGCTTCGACTCCCAAAACTAACTAACTTCTTATTTAACTAGGGGTGGTGTGATGTTCACAATGATCCGAATTCTGCAGAACCGTGCGATCCGACTCTTTGTCAACTACCGGAATGTTACTGTAGCAAGAACGGTACTGACATACCTGGAAACCTTATACCTAATCAGGTAAACATTTCCAATATCGCCTATATCTGTTCAAAATAATGATTACACAGTTTCTATAATCAATACTTATTTGTTTCTTTCGCAGACACCTCAAATGATAATCCTGACTTTTAGTGGTGCTGTGAATCACGAAAACTGGGATATTTATACAAAACATATACTTACCACAGAGAGGAGGAACCCTAACGGATGTCCAATAAAAGCAACTTTTTTCATTTCCCATCCTTACACTAATTATCGCCATGTTCAAAAACTTTGGAATGATGGACACGAAATAGCCGTACACTCTATAACGTATGCGAATAAAAGAGCGAATATACCTAATACTGTATAGATTATACAATAATAATTTATGAAAAAAATATTATTGCAGTAATCGTGGTCCAGACGAGTGGTGGTCTAAAAATGCTACGGTAGAAGATTGGTTTGATGAAATGGTTGGACAAGCAAACATCGTAAACCGTTTTGCTAGAGTTCGCATGGAGGATTTTAGGTATTGTGTTTCCAGTGTTTGAAAAATAATAACTTTTTTTTTGGCAAATATCCATAATAGATATACTTAATTGTCTGTTACCTGTAAGCAGAGATGGGCAAAATGTAATCTGATTATTGAAAAACGATTACGATTACATTTTGCATTTTCATCATTAATAAGACTGTATTTTACTCATTTATGTTTTAAACCTACGGAATCTTCAATTGCATACACATTTATAACTCCTTATTGTTTTTAATAAATTTAATCCTGATTACTGAGCAGCAAAATTAAAATTACGACTACATTTTGTAATCGTTAATCATTAATCAGATTACATTTTAGCCATCTCTGCCTGCAGGTACATATGTATTAAGAAAATAGAAATTAACAGGGTATGTAGCAATGTACTTGAATCTATCTATCTATTTATCTTGACAGAGGAATGCGAGTGCCACATTTGTCGGTAGGCTGGAACCGACAGTTTCTGATGATGCAAGAGTTTGGTTTCGTTTACGACTCTACAATGGTAGCCCCTTTCAGTGATACTCCATTTTGGCCATACACTTTGGACTTCAAGATACCTCACCAGTGCCTGGGTAATAAAATGGATTATTTTTTCTATAATTTAACGGCTGACGCTTCATATTGGGGTCAACCTGGTGGAAGGTGAAGATGTGTTCAACGATGGACCACGTCCGTCCAACAAATACGAATTCACTCCTCTATTAAAGGCTTCTAAGTCATAATAACGTAGCAATATAGTTGCAGGAAGCATAATCCACTCCATCTCTATTCGCACGTTGAATGTAGAAGCGAATTTTTCGTGGGGATATAACGAATGTCCACCATATACGGATGGTATCCAATAGTGTGTCAAGTAGTTTTATAATAAAATGGGGCTGGTGGAATTAGAGAATGTAGCTCCTGAGAACACACTCAATTTTGCAACTGGTAAAAGGCTACGAGGCAGGCAACTTTACGTCGATGCTCGATGTACTGCATTTTAGCCTCAGTGAAAGAGTCGTTGCCAAGTTTGAAAAGATTCTTCTTTTTTTTATTTTGAAGTAGATTTTGAAAAAAATATAATTCTGTAAGCTTTGACTTATCTATCGTATCATACTATATAAAGTATAGTACTATGGAATATTATTATGTATTCTGCAGTAGTACCTATCGGCAGTAACACTCATATTTGACTTTTTTTTAAATTAAATATGGTATAACTACCTTCTATAACATTAGATAGGTACAAAAATCATATGATGCATTTAAAATGTACGGACCTGTTATAAAAAAGCATGAGAGTCAACTGGTAAGATATTGAACGGTGTACTTATATAAGCATTACCTAAGTACGTATTTAATAACACCTAGTTGACAATACAGATTGCGGTTTGTGCGTAAGATGCACTATTGTTAGTAAAGCAACGTGTAACTTCTGGTTGTGCTAGAAATGCGGAAATCATCATTATTGAAGTCACGATCCCATCAAGTTATTTTATATGAACTGATACCAACATTATTAGAATATTACAGTCCTAATTTAAAACGAAATAGCTAATAATAGCTGTTTTCGTTGCTTTGTCCGTGTGAAATACACGTTTAGCCTGAAATTATTTTTATCCGCCATATTATATCCACATTCATAACCATGATTCTTTCACCCATTAATACTTAAAACGCTTAAAACAAAAGACAAATAGCGCCAGTATAACAATAGAGTTAATATATTATTTATTTACCACAGAAACTAATCAATATTGTCCGACCAGAAGTTACGCGGGTCTCTGGGAAATTGTTATAAACCCGCTCACAGATGGAAATGAGACTTTCACAACGCTGGATCACTGCTCAACTGTACTTCGTGGCGAGGATATTTACAATATCCTCATGAATAACTTCAAACGACACTATCTGAAAAACCGAGCGCCGTTTGGTATCCACTTAAATTCTTCTTGGTTGAGGAATTATGATTATTTATCCGCTTTTAAGGTGAGAATCATAATTAATTTGTAATTCATTTATTTAAAAAAAAAAGATCTATATACTTTAAAGTGACAAGAACGGGGTTCAACTAATATTAGTAAGTGTTTGGCTCAGCATAAAATTCAAATACAGTCTAATGCCTGTGTTTAATTAAATAGAATTGTGTGAATTCAGTTTTGTTCGGAAATATAGTTCAATTCGCACATACTAGATGGTGCTACTAGTATTTTTAATCACCCAAGCGTTTTGTTGCATAGATGTGATGTCCATCTACGATTGTTACTGTTATGAGTTCCTAATACTTCCGTAAAATATTAAGTGTGTGTGTGCGAATTAAACAGCCTGTATTTGGTATTGTGTTTGAAACCCTAATGGGTATCTATGCTTCTTTCTTGGTGACTTAAAATGTTGTTATTTAATTATGAATAAATTGAAAATACCTACAAACTATACGACATCCCGTAAGACATGGAGCTTTAAAGAAAAATAATGATCTTCATATATGGCAGCTACTAGACTGATACCTCAACTGACGCTAAATGGTGCCATTGTTTACAAACTACAACAGCATGAAAATGATTAAGTTATCCATGTAGATATTACTTCCAAAGTGATAAGAGGTAATAATATATCATTTTTTTTTCCAGACATTCATAAGCGAACTGCAAAAACTACCAGACGTATACTTCGTAACTAACAAAGAAGTCATAGATTGGATAAAACGCCCAACACCTGTTATTCAGTTAAAGAAATTTCAGCCATGGCAATGCAACAAACATCATTTTGAAGATTCAGAGATAGTTTGTACCAAGCCCAATACATGTAAACTAAATTCAAGAGTGCTAGAACATGACAAATACATGATAACATGTATGGACTGTCCTAAAAGCTACCCTTGGATTAGAAATGAATTTGGTTTTGAATAATTTTTGTCTTTAAGATTAATATAAGTCATTGTAAATAAAAAAGGAATTGGAAATTCTTAATAATAAATGGAAAGTAGTCAAACTGTCCAAAACCATATCTCAGGTTATACCTGCTATCATAAATTATATTATTAGCAATAATTTGTTAAGAATAAATTATTTTTTTATAATCTATAGATCTTTTTATTATAAAACGTATGGCAATTAAAGAAGTATTTTTTTCACATAAGCTCTTGTCTTGCTATGTAAATAACCCAAACACTATTTAATACAACTATTTAAATACTGCAAAGAGGTAGTTAAGTGAATTCTGTACTGAAAGAATCAAATTCAGAAATGATAAAACTCAATATAGGCAGTAAGGCATGATAATACGTATTGTTGCCTATCACTATACTCAGACTTACTGGATGAGGTTAAATGCAGTCAACTCTGGAATGAGTATTTTAATGAGCTCTCTCTTACTAAAGGCATCTGGTACAAAACTATTCAGTGTAGTCTGCCCCGGTATCTGTGGTTCAAACAATCTTATATTAGCAGGAGAGACGTTGTGACACTGTTTAGATTCTGTTCCAGGCATATTCCATCAAACAAATTCAAATATTTAATAGGAATCTCAGACTCCCCAAATTGTATGACATGTGGTGTGGCAGATGTTTATCATTTGCTGATGTAGTGTGTCCGGAACGAAGCACAGCATCAGGGTATACAGATTGTCAACTATATTGTGGGCACTTGCAACTGCATTTTGTCCTCTCTGCTTTCAGAACAGCCCAAAATGCTGGTTGCACTTTACCTAGAGGTGGTTTGAGTTAACTATAAGTGTTTCGCCTGTACGGAGTGGAAGTGGTCACTCTGTGACAAAACCCCTTTCAATAAAGAGAAAAAAAAAAACAAAATATGGTCTGACAAATATGTATTTTTTTATTGATCAGAAGTTGTTTATCATATCCATCCTCACCTTTTTAGCATTTACAAGTTTTTTTTTTTAATGAAAATACTTTAATAGAATATATTTATCCTTATATTTAATGCTATTGTACAAGCTTAGAAATAAATTATTAGTATAAATTCATCCTTCTTGAGTGATAAAAGGATTTGGTATAGCCTCCATACCATCCATTGGACATATCAAAACTACCGATGTACCTCGACATACAACCAGGCCTAGTGCTCTTGTATCATCCAATAATTTGTAAGGATCATCTGGATCTGAAATATAATTAGAAAAATATACTGTTTAATCCATTTACAAATAATATTTTTTAAATAAAACTAAATTATAATGATGGCATATGGTATGAAAGTCATTATGAATTAATTGGTCTTTTTTTATTTAACTGTAAATATTAGGAATTGATTTATGATATGTACTAATAATATGTTAACTGAAGAATCAATTTACATGTCATAGAACGAAAGGGAAACAAGTGATTGTAATATAGTACATTGATGATACAATAATGGGGTTGCATTTTTACAGGCTATCTCTTCTGTTTTCACTTGTATCTATAATAGTTTGTACATTACCCAAAAGACATAAAACTGTCTATTCTGCTCTGCAATTTCGTTACATTCTGCTCCGCGGCAATGTTAATTGATCTTGACTCTTACCTCTAAGAAACTCTGTAGTATTATCTAGCACTAGATTTAATAATGGATCATAGCCTTTCAAGATTCCTGCAGCTTCCCGACCGCCAGCAAATTTGACTCTAATGCTTTTCTCTAAATACTTGCTAAGATCGAGAATTGACTCTTTCCTTCTCTTTTCTTTATTATCACCAGAGCCTTGATTTGACTGGAAGAAATCAAATGTTTACAATCAATTATTCCTAATTATCAAGAAAAAAAATACAGAAACTATAGCAGCACAAAGTTTGGAAATAAACACTTTCGAATTAAAATTGTAAATTATCATTTAGGCTTTTGTTTGTTAACATGGATTTCTTTAATAGAAAACGTTGTAATTTAAGTCACCTTATTTTTATCACCACTTTCTTTAGATGCCATCTTAAATTATTTTCTTAGAGTTAAATATTGAATAATATTTAATAAAAAATTATAACTTATATCGGCGTTTACAATTTCTGCTGTTGAGGTTATCAAAATTTATATTTTGTTTAACTCAAAGAGTATAGACCATGTACATTTTGGGTAGAGTGAAAGCAGAGATGGGCAAAATGTAATCTGATTAATGATGAACGATTACAAAATGTAGTCGTTATTTTAATTTTCTTGCTCTGTAGTCATGATTAAATTCATTTATAACATTAAGAAATGAAAAATGTGTATACAATCTGGGATTTTGTAGTGTTTAAAACATAAATGAGCAAAATGCAGTCATATTAATGTTAAAAAATGTAAAATGTAATCGTTAATCATTTTCATTAATCTGATTACATTTTGCCCATCTATGAGTGAAAGTCTATTAAAATTTTTCGTTGCCAACTTCAAAACATAAACTATCAAAAATGTCAAAATAAGTCAAAGTCAAACAGCAAAAATCGCGACGTAAACAAATTAAAGAAAATATCAATATTCTACTTTCTTTTGCGGATTTTTAAATATAATTAATTCGGATGGCTTCCGTAGGCATTTTGCGTAGAAAAATAAATTCTAAAATATTACACTGCGTATAAACAAATGAGATATCAATGCGCTCTTCGGTGAGCTACATACTGTCTCACGCCCCTGGAGAGTCTGTAATGTCGCACCCAGACTACGGGCAGCATGCCCAGCACCATGCATGTTTGCTGGTGCTTGTCAAAGGCATTGGGGGCATGTTGAAGAACTTCAACAAACTCTGGGAACGGATCCAAAAAGTCAATAATATTAAAGTCACTGGTACGTCGATTTTGTTTTATTATATTTATATGTGATATTGTTTTGTTTTCATTCACTATAACATGGGTAAATAACGACCTATTTTTGTATTTAATGTTTTTTTTCTTTTCAAAGAAAATTAAAATAAACATTAATTTTGTTTATGTAAACAAAATTTGATACAGTAACATTCTTCTTGATCAACCTTCGGTCGCCCAATGCTTAGTAAATGTCTCTTCACTCTGCAGAGTAACATAAATGCCAGTGAAAAATACATAGCAAAAGGGATAAGTTTTATTTATGAATCTGACCATTATTGTAACAAGAATTAGCACAGCTCTTTCCCTGTAGTGTTGATGCAGCAAAAATGTCTATATCTATCTTTAAACCTTTAGTGATTAAAAATTTCAAATGATATAATTTAAATATAATTTGAAATAAAATAACACAACTAATAAATTTATTACTTAGTCCAGCTAAGTAAAATGAAACTAAAGCTTAGTAAATAGTCTTAGATATCAGATCTTCCCAAGCTTTATACCTACCACTCCTATGGATAGATGTCCAATGTAATATGCCTCCAAAATACATTTTAAGAACTCAAAAATATTGATTAACAGATTCTGCTGGCCAAGTCAGGGATATTTGGGTGAGATATGTAAGAGACTATCCAGTGGAGAACAATGACTGGGGTGATTTTCAAACACACAGGTCTAAATTTTATTTATAAAAGAGTTAATCTTATTACCATAATGTTATATTGAACCTACATTGTGAAATTTATATTACAAAAATTAATTAATTTTTCTGTACAGTAAGTCCTGTTTTTGTGTGGTCTATGTTATGCAATATTGTTTTTGTGTGATTGGTTTTGTGTGGTTTTATTTTTCAATTTGCTTTTAAATCACATAAAACCAATTGCACAAAAACAAAATCGCATAAAAAAGGACCACACAAAAACAGTACTTACTGTATGTAATACCTAAAGAATTTTAATGAATTTCTCATTCCATATCCAATAGTATGATTTACATTAATTTTGACTTATGTTTTACTATACAGAAGATTACTTGGTTTAATAACACTCAGTAAGTTCACCAATCAAATCGAGCTGAATGAAGTATGCAGAGTTCATGAATCACTTAAAGTTAAATATTCCAACACTCTGTTTGACTCAAGAGCTTTCATGTTCGGACCAGGGAGTAACATGAAGAAACCCGAACAAGAACCAGAAACTTATAGTGTTATTGAAGAAGACAAGGGTTTTAAAGATGGCATTAGTCTAAATGATAAGTAAGACATTTTAAATGTTGTTAAAGTTAAACAAAGATAAGTTACAGGAAAAATTTGAATCTTATGTAAATCTTCAATTAACTCTATTGTTGTTTTTTTTTTTAATTTAAAAAGGTACATTCTGTAAATTCTAATACAAAACTTTTAGTGTTAATATTCTTGCACTTATCATACTTTTTATTGCCTATTATTGTTTTATATTCTTTGTTGAAATTTTTTTTAATGCTCATATATGTTAAGCAGGGCGTCCATACCAAGTGAACAGTCAGATAGCCTCACATCATCAGAAAGTCTACCACAATCAACTATATCAAGTGCATCCAATCTCCCAGAGGAAAACTTCACCACACCATCAAATTTCAAAACACATGCCATGTTTTATGGGGAAAATGACCCTGTGCCTGACTTAGAGCAAAATGTTGCTGATTTGATAAATTCACTATTCTGGGTAGTGGAATCCAAACGTCTTGAGAGATCTAGGGAAAAACTTGAGAAGGTTTCATTGCTCCTAGCTCCTTTTGAGAAGAAAGATTTTGTGGGTAAATAGACTATGCTTTTATTGTTCTTGCTTATTTCAAATTCTTAAGAGGGCATTATTGTAATTATCATGTTAATTAATCTATCTTTATTATGAAATAGTACAATCCTATAGAATTTTCTCTATCAATGTAATTAGTTTAAAAGAAAACATTAAGTATTTTTAGTAGCTATGAGTTATGTTGCAGATTTTTAATTAAAATCATTTTTCAGGTCTTGATATGGAGTCACGTAATAATAAAAAGCGTTGCATGGGACGTGTAACAAAAAATTTGGCTGATCTTACTCTACAATCAGGCTTAGTTGCAGACAGTCTAAGTCTGTATCACTCCTCTGCAGAAATACTCAAATCTGTCAATGATTGGTTATGGTTGGCTGCTGCTAAAGAAGGTATCCATTATATTCCTTTTACAATTACCACTCCACTAACTTAAAATATGAATTTAGGACAGTTATTTTATTGCCAATAGCAAGATAGTAAAGAACAATTGGTGAATGTAACAATTTCCTTCGTAAGTGTAATGTAAAAAAAAGATAAAAGATTTTTCACTACATAAAGTAAAAAAAAAGTCTTGTAAATTTAGAATAAACATACTTAGGATCATAGATGGGCGTAATCGTGATTACTTTTCATCAGATTAATAATCAGATTCAATCACTCAGAACAATGATAAAAGCATCAATGATTAGCTAGATTTCGTTGGATTTACTTAATATCCGCCGAGCACTAACTGATCCTGAAAGTAGTCAGGTCGAAGCGAGTCACTATGCCGGTCTTTGCACTATTGTACTGTGGTCATGACCCAGTTCGGGTAATCGCCCTAACACCTAACTATGTGGTGGTACTCAGTTCGCCAGTTTACTAGTAGTAGTCGTACACTATAAATAAAAAAAGGCGAGCGCCGCTCTGCTGTCGGCAGCGCATTTTACGTATCAAACAGAAAAGTATTCAAAAAATTGAGCATGATAATTGTAATCCGATTAAAGATTAATAATCCTTAATCACCGAAAAATGATTACTTTTTTTGATTAATTTCGTTAATAATTAATGATTACAGAATGTAATCGTTAATCATTAATCTAATTACATTTTGCCCATCTCTGCTTAGGTATTGTGGATGCTCCATCAACCAATTGTTTTAAGATAAGAGTTGAAAAAGGGCCTTATTTAGTTAATAACTTTAGAGTGAAAGGATGATGTTTGACACTGATATAATACTTTACTCACACAGGTTGAAATACTAAAGGTATTACAGAAAGTAGTCAAATCAGCAGAAGGCTACTCTCCTTTTATTTAATAATAATAACTTGTGTCTGCTTTTACAGGATTGTGTGCAGCGTCAGCAATACTATTATATCCTAACCTTCGGAGCCAAACACCATTGCAACGAAATGCAAGCTTACAAGAAAGCTCACCAAACAAAACAAAACTGCTTTCATTATTTAACCCTACAGACCCTTTTAGGAAGTTTAAACTGTCTTCATCACCTTTGAGAAGTTCTAAAACATCAAGTCCAGTAAATCCACCCAGTGAATTAACCCCAACATCCTCAGAAAGTATCGAAACTTCATCAAGACAATCGGAAACAGACAATGCTGACACAGAATCTTTAGCTTCCTCAAGCGATATTGAATTTCAAAGTCACAGATCTTACTTAACCTCTGATTTGCCCTCAATACCCAGACAACCGCCTTCACAAATTAATAATCAGTATTTGCTGAATGGCGAGGAAATCGCGGAAAAATATCGTAAAGCAATAATTCATTATAGTAAATATCAAAATGCGGGTATTATAGAAACAGAGGCATGTTTCAAGGCAGCTAGAATAGCAGTTGAACAGAACAATAGTTTGCATGCATCAAGTTTCCTGCAGAACGTCATATTTATAAATTTAACTCTAAGTGAGCAGGAAAAGATTCAGAGATTTGATACTTTGGCTGAACTCTATAAAGAAATCGGTAAGATATCATCCTGCTTGAGCCGCAGGAAGTATTAACAGGCGTAATGTCTAAGTACCTTTTCTGAAAGTGGAAAATTTAAATATGTACTTGCCTGTTTTATGAGATATCGAGATAGCAAACAATATCTTTTAAATTATTATCCAAAATAAAAACCAAAGATATGCCCGTCTTATGCGATCCTTGGTATCTGCCATTTTTTTCTTGCATTTATAATTCCAAATAAACAAATGGGCAAATAGAACTACAAAGCAAACATTATAAGTGAAGCAATCTCTTTTATTAAATTAATCAAAAGCTTCCGCATAAGCTAGGTTGCTGCCTTGAAATTAATTGACTCAATTTTTTTTATTATAGGATTCCTACGTAAAGCTGCTTTCTGCCAAAGACTGGCTGCTACGAGACAAGTGAGCCCAAATAACCCAAATCCAGACTGGCAGAGGTGCTATTACCTCATGCTTCATAGCTTTCCAGGGCACAAGCTTAGTCTTGACCCTAATTATGTTATCCAACATCAAGTTGGTAAGTTAATTTATAGTTGGCTAATGAACTTTTCAGTGACAGTTACTGTCATCGTGCTGCTCAAACCTGGCCGTATTTTAATTAAATATAACACAACTAAAGATTTCTAAATATAGCTGGATGTATACGAGCAGACCCCAAAACGCGATTAGAATCGTTCGGAATAATTTTGCATTAATATACTATTTTCACAACCCAGATGAGCATTGATGCTTTACCACCTTTTTTCATCAAAGTCGGCAGCACTTCTGATATTTGATTCATTTATGTGCAACGTTTATAGCAACTTTCCATAATACATGAGGGCTATCAACTTCTAGTCACCTGTTAGTATAAAACAAAATATTTTTAGGTTGGCCAGCCTTACAAATCCAGTTATTGCAAGAGTTAGTAGTAGCGGCACGCAGGATGGGTCACCCTGCATTGGCCACGAGGCACATGACATTCCTGTTGCAGACCATGTGGCCGCATTTATCTAAACAGGAGCATCGCGATTTAGCTATACAATTACAGGTAATCGCTAAAAGTTCTGTCTAAGTAAATCAAAGATTTTTATGCGTATTATATGTGTAGCTGTGCTAGAGTTAGATTCTAATTTAAAGGTAGACAATCGGCTCTTACAGGCTCTGTCGGCACAATGTGAAGGGGGTCCAGTACCACTGGTTCTGGAAAGCGGGGAGGTGATACCACCAGCTAACTTGAGCCACGTGCCTCATTGTTCTTGGTTTACTCCCCGTCCTCTACCGCCTCCTCGCGCACCGCACCTAATAAAGTCGAAAGCGCAACATGGACCCTTCATATTCACTCCGATACATTTTGGCAGCTTAGAGAGAAATGTTAAAAAGGATGAAGGAAAAATGGGTAGTTAAAAATTATTTACAATTTTGCTTTGTTTTCTGAATATTTCAATTTTTGCACGTAAAATTATCAAAGTTTTGTAATTATTTCAAAACAAGCGCCTTGTACCGCGATTTCTCTATCTGCGTCAGTTATATCCTTCCTTTTGATTTTTATTAATTAAACTCACTTTGGGTTAAAAATAAATTGTATGGTGGGATATATTTTTTTATAGTGATTAATAATTTACGCTTTTCATAACACTATAATTGCAATAATTTGTACCTTAATTCTGATTTACATTATTACAGATTATCTGTGGGTAGAAGATGACATATGCGAGGTGCAAATGAAACTGACAAATCCATTGCCATTCGAGCTAAAAGTATCGAATATGCGTCTTCTTACATCTGGGATCGTGTTTGAATCGATACCAGAAACAATAATACTGCCCCCAGATTCGCCTACCACGGTTAATTTGCACGGGACGCCGAAAGAGATAGGCGAATTGCAAATACTTGGATATTCGACTCATACATTGGGAGTAAAATCTAACTGCAGGCTTAAAAATATGCCGATGCCTAATAAATTCCCCGCTTCGTTTACAATAGAAGTTATTCCGAGTTTGCCGACAATAACTATTGAGGCCACGGTAGCGCCTTCAGGTAATATAAGCGTATCAAGCATGGAGAATGTGGGTGCTACCACGAATATCTCATTATACAATGGGGAAAGTACCGATTGTACTTTAAAGATTACGAATACGAGCAGCGTTCCTATTGAATATTTAGATTTGTCGATACAGGTAAGTGCATTGTATATAATGGGGCATGTTATCGTTTTTAAATGATAGGTGTAGCACAGAATATATACCTAGTAAGTGATAAGGTCGTTGAGTGAGAAGTGTTTTTGAGTGGAGACAACAATGTGGCAAACGTATCGTAGGCCGTTTTCTGGCGTAGTGAAGTGTCGATATGCGCAAAATGTTTGACAACGGTTGGGACAGTGTAGTCATTTTGGCATGTCTTTGATATTTGTTAAAATGTGACCAATGAAAGTATATCAAAAATATAAGAGACACGGTGCTGTGGTATGGTAATCACCTTGTAGTGTTGGGATCATAGGTGGGCAAAATCTAATCAGATTAATGAAAAACAATTACGATTACATTTTGCATTTTTCATCATGAATATGATTAGATTTTGCCCATCTATGTTTTAAACATTACAAAATTCTCAATTGCATACAAATTTAGGACTCTTTAATGTTTAGAAGGATTTTAATCATGATTACAGTAACGAAATTAAAATTACGACCACATTTTGTGATCATTAATCTGATTACATTTTGACTGACTCTGGTTGGGATATATCTATAGCGGGATATTAATATTTTGTAAAATTTCAGTCGAACACAGATACTCAACTTCAGTCAAAAATATTTCAATATTCCATTGAAAAGATACAGTCACAATTACCTATAGCGCCCAACGGCAGCGCATCAATTGCAATAAAACTATATGCCGAAGCAGATTTCTTAGACTTGGGTGGAGTGGTGGGAGATAACTTCTTCCCCAACAGTTTAACATCGAACTATCCTTCGAGAGTCGGCTCACCTGTGCCCAATGCGCAAAGCTCTTTGCCAACACAAAACTCAAACCCTCATACTTCCTTAAGTAGCGGGCTGGTGCCTAATAGAACATCTGGAAGTTTCAGGTAAAAATAATGTGTAAATTTTATACCGATTTTTGAGATTTCGTTTATCGATTTCATGAAAGTCACGTGAAGTATTGTAGAACTACATTGAAGAGCTTAAATTCTTCACACTTGACTATAAATTATGAAATAGTATATAGGGAAGGAGGAAGGATAGTTTTTTTTAAGTAGTGTTTACTTTAGAATAAGCATATAACAGTAGTCAGGTTGCCGAGAGCATTTTAATTTTTTTTTGGAATCCCGGGGCAAAATCCTGCATAGGATCATCAGAGCCGCTGTGAGGGCAGCGACCCCGGTATGTTAGACTCCTACTGACTAAAAACACCCGGAGTATCTGTCTAATCGCTCCAACCTGGCTTGGGAAACCAAAATCATCCAAATGCCCAAGGAGCAAAAAGCTTTGTTGAAGCTACATCTCTGGGAGGGGTGGAAGTAAAAAATCCACGCCTCCAAAACCTCTCTTTCAGGCAACGCGCCGGACACTGCGCACCGCCTCTGGTTATTCCGGGCAGCAGACTCCCTCAGGTCTACTGCCCGGTTTGGTCTCTCTCTACGCCAAGTAAAAACATGAATATTGTCTTGAGAAGAGTGAACTTAAATCAATATTTACTTTTGCTCGATTACGTTTTATTTGCCTCGTCTAAAATGCACTCGAGTCATTTAATGTTACTGACCGTGTCGTCGCGGCAATGTCACCGTAGGCATGCAGGCTTTAAACAACAACTATTGATTTCAATGACTTGAATTTTAGTTTGAATATGTATGTGCTTTTAGTTTATAAGACATATGTGTGCAGGTCTACAAACTCGCACACTACAAGTTGGTCTGCTCCGATATCAGTGATGCCGCCCTCAAGAGGACGCCAAATAGAAAGTCAGGTAATCAATTTAAAAGAAATTGGTATTACTAAATAGTTATTGTTTTGATAACGTTTGTTTAAATAATTAAATATCTTACAGCTTATTATAAGATATTCTGGTGGTGAAGGCAAAGATCAACACTGCCGTCAGTCAACATTGCCGATTAACCTTGAGTTATTGCCTAGCGTTTCCATCACTCACTGGGACGTTTTGCCGGCAGAAATGTAAGTAAAATGTAATAAAATCAATGGATCGTCACGCTTTTTTTTTTTTGATAATCAGTATACACTTTAGTAAGTCATGCCCAACATGGCCTCTAGCGCGGTTAATCACCATTTTCAGGGCTCTAAATAGCACATTTTTAGCAAAATAAAATGTTAATCTATACCTTAGCTATAAGCTATCGATATTTCGCTAGTAGTTAGCCCCTTCCTAATGTTACATATATTTATAACAAATTATTGTATCTAATTCATTTTACATTTACATTAATTATACAATTATTTAACGAAACTATATGCAAATTAAAAAAACGGATGTTATTTGAGAAGATTGTTCCACAGATTATTGATTTTTTTTTTATAAAAATTTTCTGATTATAGTAGTTTATATCTTTTTGTGTGACTCGTATTTTTATTTTTATTTTCTTTTGTGCATGTAGCCTACACTTATAAATATAGTCGCATTTATAATGTATCCTCTTCATGTTTTATATAGTTTTATGTGTTAATGTAGTCTATGTAAGTGTACTTATAAATAAATAAATTCCAGACCAAGTCAGCTGTATCTGGTGTTGGACGTGACAAACTTAACAACGGAAGAGATGGATTTCCACTATGCTCCGAGTAAGCACATATTAATTGAAAGCAAAGAGTCGTGCAGAGTGCCTGTGCCCTTGGATCGATGCCCTTTCAACTCCACTCATAATAAAACGGAAGATAACGGTACATTTTGCTTTTATATAACTCTACTTTTGAAACATTATATTATTATGTCATAGTGATGTTTGAGGTGTGTATGTGGATTCAATCCCTTGAGGCTATGAGTGCTAACAACCTTTTCAACAATTTTGATTTGACTGTGTTTTTATATGTAATTTTGTATTGTAAATAGATAATGACGATGATGATGATGATTTGATGTTTTTGGGAGTCGAAGCTGCTCGCGTCCGTAGGCTTTACCCTAGTTTCCCTACACGTGACTCCTGGGTGGTACTAAACGAGCAGCAGCGAGGTGGTAGGGCGCCGGTGCCCGTCTGGATCGCGACCACAGTGCATGGGTGTAAAGCCCGTCATAGTGATCAGTTTCGGCTTGTCGCGTTTCGGGATCAGCTTGTGCATATCCAGTAGCTCATATACCTAGAGACCTTCAGTCGTGGTATATGTGGGCCGACATGACGATGTAGACTATCAATGGATTTTCATCCATTGATAGTTCCTTTCGTTTTTGGACTACATTGTACTTACCATCAGGTGCTCTGTATTCACTATGTCGAGCCAGTGTAAAAAAATAATAATAATAATAATGTGCTTGTTGTGACATCTGGAACAGTTATATTCGCTACTGCGGATGCATCTATGTCACTAAAAATTAAATTAAAGAGATTTTAATGTAATTTTAGAATTAAATATTTTTACTAAACTCTTAGTAATATAAATTCATAACTGCCAGATTGTTTTCGGTTGTCATTACTATGTCAGATACAATGTAATCATTAAATTATGTCTGCTCTTTTATATTAGCAAACAGTTTTTGCTTCACTGGGTGAAGAACTTCCTTTATATTGCTAATTACAAATGTCAGTAGCTTATA
Source organism: Automeris io (assembly GCA_036320925.1). Lineage (NCBI taxonomy): Eukaryota > Metazoa > Arthropoda > Insecta > Lepidoptera > Saturniidae > Automeris > Automeris io. Next base: position 5,614,770 of record JAUDJH010000014.1, read on the forward strand.
CTAATTTAATTTTAATTTTTTCCCTAGGGGGTAGGTATTCGACTCTCAGCAAGAGTACATTTGGCGAATTATAATTATTGTTCAAATAAATAAATTACTTATTGCTTGAGTGAAATGGATGCCGTGGCTGTTAATTAATTAAATTAATAATAAATAAATTAATTTATTTCAGATCTGGTAGAGTTAAAATCAACAAGCACGGGCTCATCAATGTATAGCTTAGAACTGATGTGTTCTGAGCATATCACAAACAATACCGACCTAAAATGGCATCTAATGCAATCGGACATAACAGGCCGTGCGTCAGTTAAAGGAATAACTCTCTCGCAAACTATGATTGATATTGTAAGAATGTCTCCTTTGAAGTGGGGTAAGATCTTCATTTCATTATAATATTTAAATTAATAGTATATCAAGGGTATAGCTTATAATAAATACCCTATTATGATATGTAATTATATTTATATGAGTCATAACAAGGCAAACATCATAATAGTATTCAAGATACAATAATATTTTTGAAGACTGTATGTTTTCTAAATGTATGAGTAAATATTCACTATGGTATTGAAATAGATTTTTTATATTACTGCAGTAAATATCAAATTCACAAAATATTTACTTTGAATTGAAACTGCAGAACCATAAGGTTTAAAAATATTCAATTAACTGATATGCATAATTTTCTTAAATTCTCTTTTTTCTTATTATACGGGGCTATCTCTACAAATGAGTAAATTTACAATAATTTTAAAACTAAGATTTATATTAAAAATGCGTAAATTAGTTGACATTGCCTCACCTGACCATTCATTTTTACAGAAGTAAGTGTAAATAACCAATGTATAAAGCCGCAAGAGGAATTCAACTGTACAGCAGGGGAATGTTTATCTCTTGGTGTGGCTGTATGGAATCACCTAACCCGACCGCTTCACAAGCTGTGCCTCTCCGTGCAATTTTATCAAGATTATAATAATGGTGTATTGTGCTACAAGCTGGATAACCGAGTCGCTACTGCTGGAAACAATAAGTTAGTGTTTTTTAATGCTCATCATCATTATCCTACAAGTCTACTGCTGGATATTTGCCGCTCTGGACTTAATTGATTATAGACCACATTATATACATGCACTTTTTTTACCACATATTTGTAGTTTTTTTAATAGAGCGTAAAATGTAAAGTTTCGAGCATCGACTTTAAATCGCCTGCGTCGCAGTCTCCCGGTCTGCTGTGGGGAATGTTCTCAAAAGCTCCATTCTTTGATTCAATCAGCTCAATTTTGTTTCTCACGTTTTTTATGCGTTTAAGGACTTACCTGTAAAAATCTTCGATTTTTTAAAACTATCTCATATGTAGTAAGGAGGATTCAGAATAGGTATAGTTTGAAAGAGGTAATAGTTTTTAATATTGAAATGAATAATGTCATAACTCGTGAGACACGTAATAAACTATTGTCGATACTAATATGCTGTTTTATGTTACATATAAAAGTATTACTGCTGAAGATAATAAATTTTCGCGGAATGTTTTTTCTTGATATTATTTTTTACACAAATTAGATTTTTGTGATTACCTCGATTCTATTAAGGTAGCAAATTATTACCTTACAAAAGTCTGGACTCTGATTTATTAGCAATTCTGTGTGCCCATAAACACAACATATACTAAAACCTATTCATAATAATCTTAATATTGATACAATAATTAATATTATTGTTAATTAGTGATAATATCTTATTAATTTAGTATTTATAATATGATAAAATAAGTTATAATAATTTTATTTGTCCAAGGATATCAAAATACTGGGCAATGAATATTTAAAAACATTTTATTATTTACAGAGTTGTTTTGAGCGAATTACCAGAATCTACCAAAGCATATCATGAGTGCACTGTAGTTTTCTTAACACCAGGTGAGTATAAAATAGATATACAATGCTCAACCACTGAAACAATGTTAGAAGATGTGACTATCAGAGAAACGGATCATCCTTCAATTATTCAGCCGTGCGCAAGCGAAGTTAGTCATGTATGGAGGTTTATACCTCCAGTAGCTATAAGTGTTACTGATTAATTATATTTTATCTATCAAATTATACTGTATTGTTTATGTATTATTGTTTCATTTGAAATAAATTTGCTAATTTCTATAGCTGTGTATGATTTATCTAAAAGTAAATAAATTAAAATAATATTGTATTGGTATGTGTATAGATTATTCCCAAATCAATGTGAAATATTATCTCAAATTTTCACAATTTGTTAAATGCAAATGTCTACATCGAAAATTCACAAAAATATTAAAATTACTAGCTTTTGCCCGCGGCTTCGCTCGCGTTAAGAAGTATTACTATTAATTAGGTATAGTTTTTGCGGCTTTACTTTTGTTTAGCGTGTGTAAAAAATTAGGTCCTACAAAACTTCTTTGCACACAATATTCTTAACTAATCTGTCATTAGGCGCTAAAACTATCAAGCTATTGGGTGAACTTACTCGTGAGCAAACAACATAAAACTGTCCTTGAGAGAAGCAATGTTCTCTCAAGTCGATACCCACAAATTAGAGAGTTTGCCCCTGAGACTTGTTTATTGTCATGGCAAAGCAGATTTTTAGGGGAAACTGTAATCGTTTAAATTCGAACGGGATATCATTAGGTATTAATGGGATTCGCGGTATAAATACAGTTTCCCCTTTCGCACACCCAGTTAATATAGTGGCTTCCACTATATTGCGATGTAACGCTTTCACTTGCAGTCTCGTACCGTTACAAAGTTTCGATGGTTTTAAATTTCGCAACAACATAATTGGAGTGCCCACACGCAGAATAAGCTTATGATAAAGCAAACCTGGCGGTTTAAACAAATTTAAAAATTTTCTGCAGGGTATTTAGCAGCGACATCTGTATTAACCACAGTATCAATCGAAGTATAGACCTTTTCTTCGCTCTCAAACGACATGAGCAGGATATCGATGATAGCTGCTGCTTGATATTTCTTTGGAATAAGTATGGCATGCTCACATAACCATTCAATAGGCTTGTCATGTATATAAATAATTTATGGATACACTTTAGACAGCAACCTGCAACATCTACCTGCATGCCAAATTTCAGCCCGATCCGCCCAGTGGTTTAGGCTGTGCGTTGATAGATTACTGTGTCAGTCAGTCAGTGACCTTTGAGTTATATATATTAAGATTCTAGAAACTGATATATGGCTGCATGGTCTAATTTTTGTCGTAAATTTCTTAGGAGAAAACAACTATACAAATAGTTTAGTGCTTAGTCTATGACTATTGCTGACTCCTAGCATTTATTTCTTCTATAGTGTTGCTAAAATGTGCAAAGTTCCCAGATTAACAAGGATGCGTAGACGATTGAGTATTCTTATAGAATGAGTTGCAAAAATTTTACAATATATCTTTTTTTCCATCCTTACTGTCTTTTCACTGCAGTACCGAGTATGGTCAATGTGATTTTGTAAATGTAAATACTTAGATTTTGACTTTGTTATTCGAAGAAAATTGACCGCTATTGACCAGAAATTAAGATTGTCCAGTTGGAACACCCAATATATCCTTATAAGAAATTCAAATTATAATTCTTTGTTATCTACTTTCATATTGATTAAATATTATAATTTGGGAACCATAAAAAATGAAAACATTTGTTTTTTTTTTAAACTGACTCGACATAGTGACATCACCATACCTGATGGTAAGCATGGTACAGTCCAAAAAAAAACGCCAACGACTATCAACAGGTAAGAAAAAACCCATCGGTAGTAACAGTGATCATGCCGGCCCGCAGAAATATCTCTTCATGCTATGTTTAAAGGATCCCATATCATAGGACTGTGGGAACACACTCGCCGGAAGACCATTCCACAGCCCAACATAATCTATTAGTAGTTCCTTATTTACTTTCCGGAGCCAAGCGTTTGATTGTAAATAAGGAAGCTTGCAAAACATTTGATTTGAGGATTTTGGTCCACATTGGGAAATTTTGAGTATTGCAAGCAACACGGACACTTCATCTCTTTTTTTGACTCACCGCTGTCTATTGCCACCGTCATTACTGTCATTTTTGAATTATGTCAATCGTAATTTGTTTGCGTATTATTTATTAGTCTGTGGTTTGTTGTATTATATTCTTTGACTTGTTGCTTTTATTGGGAATTTGATTATTATTCCTGTATAGTAAACTTTATATTAATTAATGGTTAATTTGGTTTAGTATTTTGTAGCATACTTAGTAAATTTACTGATAAGTTGATTTATAAAGATATTACAAAAATAAAAGTAGAATAACAGCTCCTAACAATTTCATGATGACTCCTCTTCGCTGTGCTGTTGAAAATTGTAAAACAAGTACATTAAACAAACCACCGGGTGTCACCTTTCATAGGTAAATAAAGCATTAATTTTTTTTAAATTAAATAATCTCTGAAGCTAAATCATGATTAAACGTGCTTAGTTAATAAAACCGGTAGGCTACAATAGATATGTAGATCTTTATTTTGTGATAAAATACCTATTCCGAATTTATTAGTATTAATAAAAGTAGCGGTCTTCTTATACAATCCCTTTAAATGTATTATATCACACAAAATACAACCATTACATATCTCAACAGAAGAATACCTGCCAAAATCTTAGTTTAAAATTCTATTAAAATATTTTTCATTTATGACCAGTATACAGAGGTACATATATAAATATAGGTTTTATTGTAGTAGTTATACTTCAACAATTAGTGTCATAGAATGCCTATTATTTTCATTTCCATGTAGAAGTGACAAAATGTAAACAAATACTTTGCTGGTCTTCATATATAATGTTTTCCAAAGTTTGTTCAAAGGTTTTAATGTGTTTTTTTTTTTTTACTAGATTTATCACTTCCTTAAATGTAACCAAGAAATTGTGCCCAAGACACTTTTCTTTATACATTAGTTCTATAATTTTGAATGCTACACCTGTAGGAAAATTTGGTGTAGATCTAGAAATGCAGTAAGTGATCTATTAATTGTAAATTGCTAATAATCTGTTTATTTCAGATGCCCTAAAAGCTCAGAAATGAGAAACAAATGGTTAAGAATTTTGAAGCACAGGTGTAGTACATTAGACTGGGTTGAAAGCAGAATTTGCTCAAAACATTTTGAACCAAAATGTTTTGATTCACAGAGAAAACTCAAAGAAAATGCTGTACCAACTATGTTCGCTCCTCCTAATATGTCAAAACCAGCCTATAAGGTAACATTACAACTGTTTTTGCTTTTTTTTCCCTAAATAGGCGGTCACCAGGGACAGAGTGGCCTAAGCAATTCCATGAATGTGGTAGAGAATAATGTCGCATCACTACATCCCTTTTGGGGTAAGCAGAGAAAAAGTGGCTGGTTCTTGAAATATGAATGAAAAATATTGATGTATGATGATTGTAAAGAGATCCAAATTAATAAATGACCTAGTCTGGTCTGATACCGCATAAAAATTGTAATGTTTTAGCTATTTATTTATATATCAACAGTTTATATATATTTACAGATTTTGTCATTTGACAAAAATTATTATATTGATAGGAAAAGCTTTGTTACATCAATGAGATGTTAAGATATATATTTATTATACATTTTCTGTTGCAATTTTTAATTAACAAAAATCTTAATTTGGGCCAGTCTAACTCTCCTTCCACAAAGAGTTAAACTGCATTGGTTCGGTTTATGGTCTCACACATGGGAGTTAGTGGTGTTTGTTATGCTAATCTGTACTACATTAGCTAGAAACATGAAATTTTTACATAGGGTTTTCTTTATAACATAGACTCCCACTAAGGTTGACAAATTTTTTACCACCCTCAAAACAAATAAAAAATGAAAGTTTCTTTGAAAATATGTCAATTTAGAAGTAAGCACTTTAATACCAGTATTTACTTTTGTGTAGAACATGTGTTCCAACATTTTTGGAAAGTCAACTCCAAAAGAGATAAAATAAGGGATGAAAATTTGTTTGAACATCCACCTATTATGATTATTTTTACCTGGGCAGCACTGGATTACTACAGCTAGTGTATATTACTATATTATTATTTACGATATTATCTGTAATGTTCATTTATAATTACAGACTGAACCATCAAAGTCAAAGATTGATAGACTCTTGAACAGAATGCCACAGTCAGATCTTACTGCAAATATAAAACAAAGTCTAAGTAAACTACAGCAGCCATATAATTTAGACAGTTTTATTAATGATGAACTCAAATGTGGGGCAGATGCTCCTACAGAAGTTCAACTTTGGCTGGTGATAAAAAAGCAAAATCATCTTAATACAAGACTGATGGACTTAGTTGTTCAAACCAAGCAGCATGTTGAAATATTACAGAAAAGTACAGAAGAATCTAAAATGATGCGGAAAGACCAGGAACAGAATATTGAGTCTTTGAAGTATATAGTGAAATGTCTTCAAGAAAAACAAGCAACTTTGGAAGAGCAAATTGAAATATTGACAGCTGTTGAATCTAGATAATTTTTCACATATTTGCCTATTTTTTATTTAGTTCTTCATAATAATTTTAAAAAATTAAATAAAAAACATTATAATAACATAGGTTTTTATTTTAAATGTATAATAAACTAGCTGGTACCTGTTTATTTTGCAGGATGTAAAGTAAAACTAAATAAACAATGATACTATTTTTTAAATATTTTGGAAGTACAACTACATACATCTGTACATATAGCCCACGAATATGTTAATGTACTCCAATAAAGCATTCAAGCACCATTTCAACATAATTTATAAATAATATTTATATTTAATTTCTGTTATAAAATAATAATGAAGTTAAACACTTGAATACCACAGGGACCACCAATAACCTCATGCCAAATTGATTCATTATGGTTCATCAGGCAACCCATGAAAACTAGCATTCAATAAGTTAATACACACAACATAAAATTAGTACAGGAAAAATGAGTATAGCATGTTAATAGCTACTTTTTGCTTAACTATAGCTAAAATGACCTTTCAGTCATTCATTATCACTCAGTCTTTTGTATTTATTAATTATTATTATATAAATCCCTAGCCCATTTGAAATCATTTGCTTCCATAGTTAATACATTTTTTTTGGAGAAAATGATAAGGCTGAAATGTCTTGCTTTAGTTGTAGGTTACACTAATAATTTTTACTGTCTTACTTTATTTCATACTACATGATATTTTATATGCATTTTTTTCAGTTAGTGTGTTTCTGATTATTACAAAATTTGCTATAAAATACACCATGGTAATTAATTTCAGTGTAGTCTGGGCCCTACTGTTGAAATATGTATAAAATAATATTTAAATACATTAGTTTTGATTTTAGCTAATATTAAAAGTGCTTTACTAAAAATACAAAAACTTAAATAAAATTGAGTTATCAGTCAGTAGAATCTTATTTTCTTCTTAACTGTTTTTCCAACATCTCTCTTAATTTCATTTTCTTATTAGTTTTATCAGTGAGTGGCCTGCCAAGAGGTACTATTTCCATTTGTTGTAAACGCCTTCTGAAACGTTGATAGAATTCTAACACTTTAGGGTCAGCCCACACATGACGAGAGTCAAAGTCTAATACTCTTAATGTTTCAAGACTTTGAGCTCTACTCAGAGCAACATATGCTTGCCCTGCTTCAAATATTTTAGATAAAGACATTTCTACACAGTCTAGAGTAAGTCCTTGAGATTTATGTATTGAGAATGCCCATGCCAAGTTTAAAGGAACTTGCTGACGACATACTAATGTTCCATTTGCACTTCTAACATACCAACGTTCGGTCCTTGCTGTTAATTCTTTTTTATTCTTGAACCTCACAACAGGAAATCCTTCCTCAAATCGAATTACTACTCCTCTAGCTCCATTTACTAAACCTTCATTAACACTAATGTTCTTTAATAACATAACTTGAGCACCAATTTTTAATGTTAACTTTGAAGGTGCTATTGTTTGCATGTCAAGTATTTTACTAGCATTATCACTGTCTTGGGATGTAAATATTTTTTCCTCCCCATCTAGATTACTTAATTTTGAATCATTTATCATTTTTGAGTCATTTGTATGAGAACACAATCTTGTGGCTAATATACCATCACTTTCAATTTTCTGTTTTGCTGTGCCAACAAGACAGTCACTTATTTCTTTCGTCACTCTACCTATTCTTATACTATTGAGTATTGTTACAAATTGTTGGTCTTTCTGTCTATGTACTTCTTTAAGTTCAAAGCAAAGTTCAATACATTTATCCCAGCATGGTGATTGAAAACAGAATCTCTTTCCCGTTTTGCCTTTTTCAATAACTGGTGGTAGTTGCAAAAAGTCTCCACACAAAATCAATTGAATACCACCAAAGGGCTTGTCATTTTTCCTGACATGTCTGGCAATTGTTTCTAATTTCTGAAAAAATAAGTGGCAATTTTAAGAATAGGAAATCAATGTAAGTTTACAAATTATTATTAATATGATATATATTAGAAAAATTACCTCAAAGAATGTTCCATCAACCATTGAGATCTCATCAATGATGAGATGTTTACATTTTCTCCACTTTTGAACTATTAAGGGTAGCTTCATTACTTTTTCACAAAGAATTTCCACAGATCCACTTCCATCACCAATCCCAGCAAATGCATGAAGGGTTGTTCCACCTAAAAACCATATAAAATGCTCAATGAAATATGGTCATATTATACCTCAACTCTTACCAGACAGGCCCTGTAGATTTACATTTTTCCATTCCGGCTTCCTAGGACAGGCCACATAGATCTACGTTTTCCCATTCTAACTTTCTAGGACGGGCCACATAGGTCTATGTTTTTCCATTCTGACTTCTTAGGACAGGCCACATAGATCTACGTTTTTCTATTCTGACTTCCTAGAACAGGGCATGTTGATCTACGTTTTTCCATTCTGACTTCCTAGGATGGGCCAAGTAGATCTCCGTTTTTTCCATAAATTTACAAACAAAATTCAAAAGACAAAAAAGACACAGTAGATTTGTTCCATCCGTTAAGTGTTAATAATATTGTACAAGGTAATTAATTACTGATTATAATATTCTTACCAACATGGCAAGCAGCAACACCAGTTGAAGCTGTAGCTACAGTTATATCAGGAGGCAAAGCTGCCACAATCTTCTTTAATAGAAAACTCTTGCCTGTCCCTGCAGACCCAGTGAAAAAAATATTTTTACCACTTAAGCAGGCTTCTAGAACTCTCTGTTGTTCAGAATTCAAAGAATTTGTAGTTAAAGGGGATGGAGAATATAGCTTCTTTGGTGCATGACATTTAATAGAGCTATCACATTTGCGTTTTTTTGATGGAGGTGAAGGTGTAGTAACCGTTGACTTTGGAACTTTGCTCTTCGCTTTGTGAACATCAGCTACTGTGACCGGACTAATCTCTTCAAAAGCCTGAGCTTTACTGCTAAGTAACTTTGTCCGCATTGTTTGTTTTAACGGAGTAGCAGGACCTTGCTCTTTATCACCAGTCATTTTAATAAATATTGTTCGTAAAAACATGACCAAGTTTGTAGGGGGTGCATTTGATATAAACACTGTGCAACCAACTTCCTGGAATTTTATGCTCGCTTTGCCTTCTGCCATAAATTTTTTAAACACGTTTATGCCTTTTAATGCTAGCCTTTTAGCAACGTGTCTATCAGATGTTATTTCCATAAACATTTCACGAAATTCATTACGGATCAAACGCAGTAAAGCATTTTTGTAATTATCTTTTTTTGCTATGGATCCTTGAGGAGTCATCCACTCCACGGTCACAGCACATGATAAAACAGATTCTCCTTCCATTGTGGTTTTAATGTCTATTATATTGCTTTAAAAATTAAACGAGTTAATTGTAATTATATGGCGGTAAAAAGTTAATGTCATGATTCTTCTTTTAACTTTTGGGAAACATGAAACCATAGTAAATAAAACATTTCCCTAAATATTACAATAGTGATGATGTAATGTGATAGTAAATTAAAACATAAAAAAGAATAAATAACCAAACATAAAAGGGTAACAAATTAAATTAAAAAAATCCAAATCACAGCATTGTTTTAAAAAAGTGTTGTCCTGGTTGGCAAAGTTGGAATATTTGATATTTATTGTTATGAACGTGGTGCCATCTCTAATTTGAAGGGATATACTTAAGACATAATTCCTCTTACTTTCGATAGATGTCACACCTAGTATAATTCATATAATAAAATAATATATAATAGTAATATTATAATTATCATATAGTAAACACCAATAATTTTTGATGTCATCTTTTTTCCTAATTGGGAATTAATAAATCAAAACTATAAAATTTCATTCTTCCATGTTGTCTGGCCTGCATTTTAACGAACATGACATAAGAACTTCCATTTTGAATTTTAATGGACGTTGTACTTGTGGCTATGTTTTGATCTGAGTATTGTTTTGACAATAATCCGAAATTAAATTGGTTCTATTCTGAAATTACAACAAAATTAGTATATAAATGTTTGTGGTAAAAATACCATACCTATAAAACCTTGACATAGTGTCAAGTTTATTAAACTCATTTGCTTAAAACACCCATAGGCAACATTCAAATTACACATCATATACACAAGTATAGCATAAGTTCTAGTTCAGACAGTCAGGTGGCGTTACAAATTTGTAAGCAAAAAGTAAGTAAAAAGGCGGCAGTTGGACTCCTTTTTTAGCTATATTGCTGCACTCTGTAGTGCTGCAAAGCCAAATTTATTTAGGTTCGTTGAAAAATATTGATATATCTTTTATTTTTAGACGGGTCGCAGGACTACGTTGACGGTTAGGATAAGCCTTCGAAATTAAACTGGGCGAGTTGATATATAGTTTTTTTTATTTATAAATTTCTATAGCTAATATACATATGTTAATCCGACATATCATTTCAAAATATGTAATATCGTAAATTATGTCAAATATTAGTTTTTTTTATTTTATTTTTGTAGCTAAAGTCTGTATAATCCAAAATCGTAAAATATATCTATAGCTACAACTTCCTCTGTACGTGTAGAAAGAGTGACTTCTCTCATTAGTCTGTCGGATTTTAATAATTGCAGGCGGCTGGCAGCGGAACGTGTAAAGAGCAGAGTTTTTCTCCAATCACTGCTGGATTAATACTGGTTTGCTTGATACAATAAATAGATGTTAAAAACAATCGTTACATGATTGCTTTTTATAATAATAAATTGTCACGCTAAATTCTTTTCGGGGTAAACAAAGATATTTTAGGGGTTGTATCCGCCGGGCAGTATACTTTAGGGTTTCTGCTGCCAGGATGAGAGGGAGGTGGTGCACGGTGTCCGGCGCACCGCCTGGGAGAGAGGTTGTGGTGGATTGGGCTTTACTCCTACCCCTCCCAGAGAGGTAGCTTCATAAAGGCTTCTTGTTCCCTCGGCGTCTGGATGAATTTGGTATCCCAGGCCCGGGTGGAGCAATCAGAGAGACAAAACCCGGGGGTTTTATAGTCAGCAGGAGTCTGACATACCGGGATTGCTGCCCTCACAGCGTCCCTGGTGGTCCTATGCAGAATTTACCTCCGGGATGCAAAAAACGGGGTTGTATCCTCTTTGCGCTTGTATAATGTACCCAACGTGACCAGTAGTGCATCTGATCGCCGTTGTTAGGGCACTGACACATGACATTTCTACAAGATGTCGTGTGGATTTCCTCACGATTTTATCCTTCACCGCTGAGCATATGGTACCTACATTTGTACTTAATAGGGAAAAACTCAAAGACGTGCTTGGATATGAAGCTACTACTTTATATTTGATACCTATTATCAGAGACGAAGCATATACCAAAAAACAGTAAAAAAGATTTTTTGTCGTCTAGTGAATAATAACTTCTTATAATCACTGCCCACAGTATTATAATGAAACATACTCATTAAACGTGAATTTTTGATTATTGAGTGAAATTTAATTAATAGAATGAAAACACCTAAAACCTCAAAAATGCTTTTTAAAATATTAAACTTAGATATGATTCGACAAAATTGCTCAGCCCATATTATGAGTACCTCTCAACTTTGTCGTGGAGTTCCGTGAGCGCATATTGTTATCTTACCTACTAATAAAACGTAAGCGTCGAGTAATTTTTGGAAAACAAGTCTCCTGAGAAGAAAGAGGGATGTTAATATTTGTACGAAAAATTCTCATCCTATCTATACTAATATTATAAAGCTGAAGAGTTTGTTTGTTTGTTTGTTTGAACGCGCTAATCTCAGGAACTACTGGTTCGAATCGAAAAATTATTTTTGTGTTGAATAGACCATTTATCGAGGAAGGCTTTAGGCTATATAACATCACGATGCAACTATTAGGAGCGAAGAAATAATGGAAAATGTGAAAAAAACGGGGAAAATTATTCATCCTTGAGGGCTTCCATTGCGTGCGCTACGAAAACGGTTAAAGATACCAAAAATATATGTATGAAAGAATTATTCCTCTTGAAATGATCTAAAAAAATGTCCGCGACAGTATATGTCTATCTTTTAAGATTAACTCACTAGAACCGCTTTTATGGTAATCAAATTTGGTCGAAATTGATGCATTATTTGTTAAGAGTTGTATCAACGTAATAATATTAACCTTTATCCAAATAAATGTGTTGTTGATTAAGAGTACTTAATTGTGAACAAAATTGTCTTAGACATCACTTAATTTCAATGAACATCTTAGAAGATATTACAATTTTATAATAAATAACTAACTAAACTGCCCAAAATAACTATTCCACGCGGACGAAGTCGCGGACACAGCTAGTGCTGTTATAAAATTAAAATATTAGCTACAAAAAGGTTCGTCACATTGTTGTTTCGTGACGTACTAACGCCCCGGCAGCAAGAAGTTTACTTAAATAATATAAATATTAGGTATTTAATAACAATTACGCACATTGACCTAGTCCCAAATTAAGCTTGCGCTTGTACTATGGATGCTAGACAAAGATAGACATACTTAAATACTAGGGCGTTTAAAAAAAAAAAAAAATTTTCCTCGGAACCACGCTCAAAAGTTTCGTTTTAATGTCAAAATAGGCCTCTGAAAATATGAGTCCTTAATATTAATATTTAGGTTGTCCGCATCGCACTTTTCGATTTCCCATACAAATAACACAGGACAAAAGTTTTTTTTTCTTTTGACTTTTATAACTAATGAACGATATATCGTATTGCAATACCCATTCATTATTTTTGTAGAGAATTTAACGCTCTACAAAAAAGGTTTAACGATTGATGTTAATTTTCAACAACCAGAATTTTCAAATGTTGGGTTAACTGTCAATGATAATTCGTTTTAAGTACCTTGTCCACATTTACTATAAAGCAGGAAATAAAGATTAACAGTTTTCAGAAGTCTAATTTATATTTTGTAAAATGTTTTGGTTTCAATTTTTCTAAAAACATAATATTTTGCCAAATCAGTCAATAAAACAGCTGAAAGCACAGCTGAAGTGAGGGTAAGTTAAACTTCGATCTTGAATAACTTTTGACTGAGTTGATTTATCAAAAATTGACTTCAGACCTTTTTTGTAGAGCGTTAAATTCTCTACAAAAATAATGACTACCCATTGCAATACGATATACCGTTCATTAGTTATAGAAATCAAAAGAAAAAAAAAACTTTTGTCCTGTGTTATTTGTATGGGAAATCGAAAAGTGCGATGCGGACAACCTAAATATTAATATTAAGGGCTCATATTTTCTGAGGCCTATTTTGGCATTAAAACGAAACTTTTGAGCGTGGTTCCGAGGAAATTTTTTTTTTTGGAACGCCCTTTTAAATACATAATACAACCGTGACTCATGACAAACTTTTTTTCCGAACTGACATTACGGTATTGGTCGGAATAGACCTTCACAACAAAAGCGGGCGACAGGGCGAACATTTGAGGAGCGCGGCCCGCAAATTTATGGGTTGGGTGGCAACGCAAGGGCACCCCTGTGGATACGAACTCGACTAGGGCTGCCAGTCAAAATACGAAACCTAACGGAGATCTACTAGCGTTTTGGAAGCGACTACCTCGAAACGAAACGCCGAAGGAAACTCAAGCCTGCCGCGGAGTGATCGTAACACTCATCTGGTAATCACAGAAAAGTTTACCACTACCGAGACTCAAACCCAGGACCTTAGCATCGTAAGTAATATTCGATATATAGTTATATTGTGGGAAGGAAGCAATTATTTGTTTGATGAAAAGATTGTTTTCATTAAATTGCATCTTGAAATTATAGAATATATATTTATACCTATAAATTACGCATATATAATGCAGCAAAGATTTGTCATTGAAAGTTGTATAGGAGATTCTAATCGGTATCTATCTACATTTTATAACTATAACTGGGACCTATATGAAACTACTAAACCTACTGTATTTTAATGATCTAGAACCGTAAAACAGATTTCAATAAATATATCAAAAGTCTAATAAGACAGAAACCATAACTCGACGTCAAGTGCTAAATGAGGTCATCAGTCAATCGTTTTATGTTGCGCTGAAATTAATCACATACGGTGTATGATGATCTGCTAGTGAGCTGATTTTAATCCAATAGACATCGAGACATCATTCAATAAGTAGTTTGTAGGTACAGAGAGAATATTTGTTCTGTTTCAATATCAGTATGTTCTGTGTAACTTGGCACTCGTATATAAGCAACAATAGCCACTTTTTACGTGACTCCTGGGTGGTGCTAAACGAGCAGCAGCGAGGTGGTAGGGCGTCGGTGCCCGTCTGGATCGCGACCACAGTACATGGGTGTAAAGCCCGTCGTAGTGACCAGTTTTGGCTTGTCGCGTTTCGGGATCAGCTTGTGTATATCCAGTAGCTCATATACATAGAGACCTTCAGTCGTGGTATATGTGGGCCGACATGACGATGTAGACTATCAATGGATTTTCATCCTTTGATAGTCGCTTTCGTTTTTGGACTACACTGTACTTACCATCAGGTACTCTGTAGTCACTATGTCGAGCCAGTGTAAAAAAAAAAATAAAGCCACTTTTTATCAGATGGACCGTCAGTTTAATTAACATCTTTTGGTATAACTAAAAAACGTATTTTAATATGAATTCTTCCGTTACGCCTACTTTTTCTTTTTCTATCTTTGATGCCAACGCGTAAGCACGATTTTGTCGATGTCATGTAATTAGTGCAATAAACGAAGGGGATTGGTCGGTATAATAAATTCAAAATATGTTAAAGTATATTTCTTTCGCAGCTCCAGATCAGGTTCTAAAATAAACTTATATCTACTTGTTTTACAGTCAGAAAATATGTCTGGATGAATATGGTTTCCCAGTCCCGGGTGGAGCAATTACAGGGACACCCCGGGGGTTTTTAATCAGTAGTGGTCTGACACACCGGGGTCGCTGTCCTTACAGCATCCCTGATGGTCCTATGCAGGATGTTCCCCTGGGATACAAAAAAAAAACAATCAGAAAGTATAAACTGTACCTATCCATCGTAAGGCAACTGTCGTATCCATATTTATGTATAAAAACAGGTTTCCGAAAGCACTAGATTAGGTATAAAAATTATTTACTTTTTCGTTCATTTAAATATTCAAAAAGTTACTATAAAGTTAGTCTAGATCAGTCGCATCAGTTGAAAATATTGAAGTGTTTCTTGATTGCACATTTATTGAATTAGATATGTCGTCATTCGCCAAGAGAAAGAGAGAGAGAGAGCAACACATGGGACGCATCTGCGTTGAATCCGCTTTCAGTACAGCCTCCAAATCAAATCTATAGTGCAGAATTTACGAAATGTCAGTCGTAGTTGCAGATACTTGGATAATGCACTACCATTTTTTGTGTACCTTTGTAAAAAATAATAATATGTTAATTTATTTGAGATCTTGACGAACTGAGAATCCGATTAACTTGGTACTATAGCTTGGCAATCACTTCTCCAATATGAGTTGGCAAACAACAATAGAAACAAATATTTTATAGCCTATAGGTTAATATTTGATCCAATTCCGAGTACATAATATCTGTACTTATGGAATTAATTTTCGTAAGGCCACCAATGAAATATATATATCTTACATAAAATAAAGTGTGACATCGTTTTTATTCAACTTCATGTAGATTCCTAGGGTACCAGGGTAAAAGGAAAATGAAACCTTTATATGATAATTTTGATATCCGTCTGCCTACCTGTCATGACCCCATTTCTAAGGATTATCAGATGGAATTTATTAAAAAATGCCCAGGAATAGAGTCTCTTGTAACTCTGGTTAAATCAAACTTTTAAGTCAATATAATCAAAATACAATGTTTATGTCGCATATTTTAATTCTACCCTCAAAAGTGAATCGAAGCCTTTAGTCGCACATATAAACTTAAACTTAGCAGCATTTTGTAAATATTGTTAGAGACAGTTGCATAATGAAAAATACAATTTTATTTACAGAAGTGTGTTATAAGGCTTGTTACTATGAAAATTCATGTTTTAATGGTCAAGTACTCTAACATATTTACTAAATGCTTAATTGATTAAAGCTAGTATTCATATTTATATCTATCAATACCTTACACAAACCATATAGGTACCTAAAATATCATTATATAAATGCTCATAAGTTTTATTATTTTCGATGTAAAGAAAACAAAAAAAAAAGTAATCAATCCGTAATCTCACATTTTGATATCTGCTAGCTGTCAGGAACCCGAGTTCTGAACTATAGATATTGCCTCATGTGACGTAGATTTCTTCTAAACGCAGCTGCGGAGGCCTTACCAGATGTTTTATGACGCTGAATATTTCCATGGTAGTTTACTATTTATTTCGTTTATGCCATTAAAGGCCTATTTTTTTTTATTATCCAGACGAAACAATGCTTATGACCATTCAGAGTTTTTGGCATACGGTTACCAGATGTGTATTATTTCATGTGAATTTTTATTTATTATATTTTGGAACACTTAACTTTGATACTTCTTTTTTTAGCCTGACCAATGTTATTGATCTGGGGGGCCTTGCCCAGTTTCACCGGAATTATTAAGGCGCTTAGCCAGTCAATTTATAGATTTACACGCAATTGTTATGCGACATTTGCAGTATGTTTACCTTCGCGGCACATGCCGTCGCCGTGTGCCGTTGATGTCTCTGGTGTTTTAACAAATGGCTCCTTTCATGTTTTAATCAGTATTTTTATTGACTACATATGAAGGTTTTTTCAAGCACATGCATAAAGAATAAAACATCTTTAAGAGCTCAGCTATCGTAAATTTTTATTATATTTTTATTTAGGAACTTATATTCCGCTGAATATATCAGCATCATTGGGTCCTAACGTACATCCTAGGGGAGTCGCCGATGAGCATGCGTCACCATCTGGCACAGTATTCTGGCTTCACCGAACAAAGGATCCGCCAAAATGCCATGCCATATCTTAAATTTAAATCTTCTAACTGAGGTTATGGTGACCTAGTGGTCAAGGGGCCAGTTAACATGTGCGGCACACGAATGGTCTATGTTCAAATCAATCTCTTGGTTTTTCCAAATTACGTTTGGATTTAAGTTCCACATGCTTACCGGAGAAGGAAAACATCGTAAGAAAGCACGCATGGCATCTGATTATCAATCCCGGTTGTGTTCATGTCCGGTTGTGTTGTGAAAGCCTTCCCAAGGCCACAAACGTAGGACCGGTAGAAAAAAAAATCTGATAGAAATGGCATGTTTAAGCGCCCTGAGATTGCGATTAGCTGCAATACTGGTCACGTTGGGTATGACATGTAAGTGCAAAGTTAATATAAGCACAAATGTATGCTCTGCTCACCGACGACATTATTATTATTAAATTTTCCGATTTATACCCGATTCCACAGTTAATCGAGTATCTAACTAAATATTTACCTATCATTGTCATTCCTAAAAAAAATGTATTCACAACGAATGTAAAATGTCTACCTAAACAGGACATAGTTTTTTCAATAGTACTCAAATAAGCTATTTAAAATATTTCACGTTAAAAAAAAACCAACAGAAATAATTCCTTCTGTATCTATCGCAAGATGTGACACATACAAAAAATGTATACAAAAAAAATATGTATACATACAAAAAAATTATATACACAAACACATAGAGTTACAATAGACAACAATAACTACCTATTTATAATAATGGTCATAATAAAAGTATTTGCACTACGTGGGAATCGAACTCGCAACCCGCAGCAGAAAAGTCGATTGCTCAGGCACTTCGCCACTATAAACTATAACGGTATAATATTTAGTTCAACAAAAGTAGCAACGCGTAAGTAATAAAAATATTATGAAAAGTTTTAACTGGGTATAAAAATAAAATATGTCTGTGGGATCCTCTATTCCATATAACGTCACATGCATAGGTAGGTAGTAGGTACCTATATTTTTAGTAACGAGACGACAAATTATGAAAAAGCGAATATACATACAACCTACTCAGGCGCCGAAACTAATCCAGTATTCACAGGAGAAATAAAAGAAGAAATGTAAAACTTTGAATCTTATATGTACCTATAAAATGTTTATTTTGCTTTGCTTTAAAGGAGTTAGGGTTCCTCAGGCATAAACACTTAAAATAGAAAACCTTATAATTGCTTAATTTCGAATAAATATACTTTGGGTATTATCATTCTGACTTAACAAATGTATTTTTTTTTTATTTTCTTCAGCCAACATGTCGACGTCTCACCTGACGGTAAGTGGTTACCGTCGCCTAAGAAAAACTGTAATACAAACAGAAAAGAGCGTACCTGCCCGGTTAATTTGTGAAGACCTTACCTGGTCAACAAAACGCGTAAATACGAAAAAAAAAGAAAAGAGCTTAGTTTACATTTTGTTATATCTCTAAATACCTACTTATGGTTAATTACTTATTATAATACTTATGAACTTGTATTCGTTGTATTTCACAAATTACATAGGTAACGTTATGCTTGCATCTTTATTATTTATCACATTTAATAAGAAACAGTTCAATTTATGTTTTTACCTAAGTCAGTATGTGTATATAGGTTGCAAATCGAATGTGAGACAAGATAGAGGACGATCATCTTTTGTAGCTCTGTCTCTTTCGGGCACGCAGCAGTTCGCAGTCTGCAGGAGGCGGCGCCCTGGGAGGCGCAATGGACTCGCTTGGCGGTAGAGATGGATATTTTTTGTGTCTTGTCAATGAAAGGACGGTAAGGGGCGTTCGCCGTCTTCACACAGGATTTAGTCCGCAGCTGCACGTCGTTTTCGACTGTGCTCGGTTTTTATATTTCGTTGCTTAAAATAACACCCTATATTATGAATTACGATATTTGTGACAATAATTTATTACCTATAAAACGCGAGGAGATCGAATACCATGAAGATGATGAGAGATATTGTGATTACGTGCCTATAGAAGTGAATCGGCAAACGGAGATTTCGGGTTTCGCGCCATCATCGCCGACGCATTTAATGGATTTGAGTAACGGTTCTGAGAGACCAGTTCAGCAAACACTGTGGCCACCAATCAATACATTAGATCAAAACGAGCGAGACTACCAGCAACATTACTTGCCGTACGATCCACATTACGGCCATCCCAGACATAGACCGCGAAGTTTTTATTTTGAGGACTCTAGCTCGCAAGACGGGAATTACGAAAATGATAGGGTACAGAAAACAGAGGATCTTATAAACATACTAAAAGATCAAGACGAAATTGAAGAGGAGCAAACGAGAAAGAAAGCAAATAAAGCGACTCGTAAGAAAACTCAGTCCTATGAAGAGATGCAAATACAACGCGTCATGGCCAACGTGAGAGAGCGCCAGCGGACACAGAGCTTAAACGAAGCTTTTGCGAGCTTGAGACAGATTATACCATCCCTGCCAAGCGATAAGCTATCAAAAATACAAACATTACAGCTTGCGACACAGTACATAGAGTTTCTCTGTCAGATACTATCCAATAGTGACGCGGCAGGTGGCAGCGACGGTAGCAGTGACGCGGGCAGTGACCACGGTACGTACCTCGCACATGAAAAGTTAAGTTACGCCTTTTCCGTGTGGAGGATGGAGGGTGAGTGGACAAACAAAGTGGACAAATGTGGACAAACGTGATAAATGGAAATAGGTCAAGTGAAAAAACGTGCTAACGATGAAGGTATAATACTTAATCTTAAATAACAATTATTCCATAATATAGTATTTCTTAGATGTAAGGCGCTACTTCCACGGGAAAGTGTATTCCCTGAGTTAGCCATGCTATTGGCCAGTAATCTCCATAAGGCGATTCTCGACTCGCTATGGATCATCACTTGTCTGCAATGACTTGTTCCTTTGAACAAAAGCTTAATTTGCCATAACGCTGTGTGGAGGTACGTTTACACAATTGTTATAAAATTAATTGGTAAGACGATAATATAGCCGAGGCACACTCGACTGTGAGAATTG
The DNA here is from genome assembly GCA_036320925.1 of Automeris io. Taxonomy (NCBI): domain Eukaryota; kingdom Metazoa; phylum Arthropoda; class Insecta; order Lepidoptera; family Saturniidae; genus Automeris; species Automeris io. The sequence goes on from JAUDJH010000014.1 coordinate 5,635,259, forward strand.
CATCTTAGGGTGATATTTATAGACGTAACTTTAAAATTGCTTAGATTTTACTAAAACATTACAATTTATATTACTTAATGAATACCAAAGGATTTGTTAAGTCACCAATTTTGACAATATTCACCTGTCTCTGTGAATACTATGGGTATATTCAAGTTCCTATTACATTTTCAGTTTTTGTCAAAACGAATTTATTTTTAGAGAACTTTGCTAAGCCAAGTCGAAATAGCGTCTATAAATCTCAGCTTTAGAATGAAGGAGCATCGGAACAAAACCAATAAAATTATGATGTTGAAAAAGCAGCACGAGGCAGTAGCAGTATCAACATTACGCAGTAGTAAAAGAAACCACTGGTATTTATAGATTTGTATGTATGGGTATTGTATTGTTGTCATCATATTGATTTATCTGATGCAGATCCATAAAAGTCTATAAGAACCATTCGTTTCGCTAGCTGCCGAGCAGAATTGGTACTGCAGCTCTACCGACGCATCTGAAATTATTTTTTTTTATGAATTTATTATTAATAGTTGAACTAAGCTTTTATTTTAATTGGCGTTTGTAAATAATAGCTCTGTGGAAAAAGTTATGATAAGAAATTAATAAATAAAAAAATCTGATCTTAGTTGGAATAAATTGTACATATCGGTGTTTTATAATCCTTATATTGATTTTAAGTAACTTAATAAAAATCACATCTTAAAATACTAAATAATAGCAAGCCTGAACTCAAATTAAGCCAAGAGTGTCTCTTAAGCGCAAGAAAGACAAAAATATTGCAAATACACAGTAGTTAGACAGGCCAGACAGACAATAAGCTATTATTTCCAATTAATCCTCCTATGAACTAGTTAGTCAATAACAAAGTTTAACCTAAAGTTAAACTAAAAGTTAAAGTTAAAGTTTAAACTTTTTTTTGTCAGATTTCTCCAATATATGAACAATAAATACTTACAATAATATATTTTTTTAGATAATATTAATTTACAACATATGGGATAACATCTTGGGAATTTTATGATTTTTTTTTGTGTTTTTCGTATACAAGCTGAGTGTTTCTCTATGGCGTACGAGAAAAAAAATACAGTTATAACACAAAAAAGAAAAATATATGCGGATTTTGTGCGAAACACGAAACAATTTATCCGAACCTTCCATATGAGTTAAGTTTTTTTTACACTGGGTCAACAAAGTGACTACAGTGCACCTGACGGTAAGCACAGTGTAGTCCAAAAACGAAAGCAACCATCAAAGGATGAAAATCCGTCGATAGTCTCCGTCGTCATGTCCGCCCACATATACCACGACTGAAGGTCTCTAGGTATATGAGTTACTGGATATACACAAGCTGATCCCGAAACGCGACAGGGCAAAGCGAGTCACTATGACGATCTTTACACTTGTGTACTGTGGTCACGACCCAATTCAGGCAATCGCTCTACCACATTTTACAAATAATTGCTGTCACACGTTATCATTGATACAGTTGATACAGCAGTAGCTATGTTAGTTCTTAAACTAATGAAGATTGTTCTGGGTCAACGCAATCCCAAGTAAAATCAATGTCACTTTTCCATGCATATAAAAAGCATCTGTTTCATCAATAGCTTCTGTGGAATTTCCACGTAGTTAATTTCAACACCACCTAAAAGTTTGCCTTTCAGTTGGCACGAAAGTATATCACAATATAAGACTTTAAATCTTCTTTTTAGTTCTGTTGCAGTTTGTCGTAACCCTACCTGCGACGCTTAGACCGAGATTTATAGACGCAGCTTTAAGTTTTCTTAGAGATTACTAAAACATTACAATTAATATTACTCAATGAAAGTCAAAGGATTTGGTAAGTCTTCGATTTTGTCAACACGGACTTGACAATACTTGTGAATACTTAGTATTCACAGAGCCAAGTCCAGCCTTAGGGCTATACTCAAGTTCTTGTGGTATGTTCAGTTTTTTTGTCAAAACGAATTTATTTTTTGAAAACTTTGCTAGTCGAAATAGCATCTATAAGTTTCAGCCTAAAAATCCTGTTTTCAAACCCAGTACCAATAATTTTTCTGTGATGATCAGATTAGTATGTTATGAGCCATAGTCCAAGCGTCAGTTTAAGTCAAAGCAAGGTATTATTGTTCGTAAATGTTATGTTTATTTATCTTTTTATGTTCAGAGGGTTGTATTTGAAGATTTTAAAGCAGATTTAGCCGATTTTATAGATATTTGATTGCAGATATCTATAGACTTGTTGATAAAGTACTATTGGCAATCACTGCCTAGCCTCAAACTAAACCGGCGCTCATACTATAAGTTCATGGCAGACTAATCATGCGAACTGATTATTACAAAAAAAAAAATGTCGGTACCGAGACTTGATTAAAACGAAATTTAAAAATTTGATTTATCGGTATTTGTTCCGATGCTCGGTAGTTCATAACTTATTGGTAGGTAGGTAACTAAAATCAATGTGATAAATAGGTTACTCGGAACATTCTTGAATACGGTATGCGTGTAAATATGTAAGTGCTTTATTAATAAAGACAATATATTAGTGTTAACTATATTCATAATTATTTTACTTAATGTTAAGTCTGTAATGCAAATAATTTTTAATAAAATTCTTTAAAAATCGTGAGTGTAACGTAGATTATAATTAACACTATATATATACAAGATATACCGAACCGGTCAAACTGACGGATGTTTATTTTTGTGTTTAATTTTTTTTTCTTTAATATTTTTAATTCTGAAAAATATCATGTCTATTACTACAAGATATTAATAAATATTATAGATTTAATTTGATTTATAACAAAGCAAAATAAACCATGTTATACCTATTTCTAAAATAGATATAAATTGTTCGCCGGTAGATCTATTGTTAATAATATTAAGACTCAATTTTGAAAGTAATTTCCTTTCAATCATCATGCAGTTGATTGATACAATAAAACATGTTTCTACTATAGCCAGTCTTTCATTAATTTCTTGATACTTTAATTTACACAAGTTTTAAGCTTTTTTTAAAATTTCTTTTACATACATTACATAACCTACTTTTAGGTATAATCTCTAAAATATTATAAGGAATATATTTTAGAGTATCTAATTAAATATCCATAATTATTGAAAACCTTAGCGGTGATCCAATAACAATACATAAGTAAATTATTAATACTAAAATTATACCATAGGACCATTTCTTAAAAACAGTGCAAAAATTAAGAAAGCACGATTTTTTTTAAAAAAGCACGATTTTTTTTATTTATTACCTACATTTTGGTAATTACATGGTAGATGCTAGAGTTGTTGTTTTTTTTTTGTAATTAATATTAGTGGATGTTGGTGCTAACTTTGATTGGTTACTTACATTAGTACCCATAGGGGTGCCCTTACGTAGCCGCCCAACCCATAAATTTCGCTGGCTGAGCGCCCTCTGCGTTCGCCCACCAAGCCCGGTTTTGTTGTGAAGGTCTTTCCCAGGCCACCAACGTAGGACATGCCGAAAAAAAAAACTTACTTTTGTTCTTTTTATAAAATTTTATGTTTTTAATAACTATTTTAGTTAAAATTACTTTTTAAAGAACGGCTTTGGCTATTTTTTTCCTGCTAAAAAAGATTTTTAGTGATGTCCAAGTTGAAAATCTGATTAGTTAGTAAGTGGTCTCTTTATTTTGCCAACCACTGTAGATTCGTATGTTTTCGCTTATGTTTTTGGCGCGTAATTTGAAATATATTGTTTTAATTATATAGTATTCAAAAAAGTAGGTGCTTTATTACTCATGACACAGGTAATCATTGTAAGTAGTTGATAAAAAATATGGTAATAACTATAAGTATTGGCATTATTTATGTCGGTACAGAAAGTTGCCAATTTTTCAAATTACATTTTTAGTAATCTACTAATTGTGCTAGTAAGTAGTGCTAATCATATTAGTTTTGCAATATCTTCTAAAATGTCGAAATGATCAACTATTTTTAAAGTTTCTATCTTTTATATTTACCGACTCAGGAAGATGCAAGCTGATGCATTATTATTATAATATTTATTTTATAGTTAGTAGATGCAACGTCGACGATGACTAAACTCTCATCCCCACAGGATGCGTCCTTATTGATGCATACAGTCATGGCGGCCTAACACATACATCCATATATCAAAGTAGACAGCAGACGCCAGACAGTCAATGCTGTTCAGAGATGACGGGTGATGCTAACAAAAAATGATCACTGTTCCCATCTCTCTCCCACGCACCACCCGGGAGGCGGTGTTTTAGATCTTGCAATGGAGTTGCTTGGAGATTTTGTTTTAATTTTAAGACCAATTTTATACGAAGATTTGGAGTGGAACTTAGAGTTAGCATTTCTTTTTTCAAAAGCAGTATTACCAAGATAATCATAAAAGAAATATCAAATTTATTTACTTATTATTATAGGGTTGCCCGTGGCTCGATACAATCCTTCATTCACACAACACGTACACAATTACAAATTAATAACCCCTATTAAGGCATCCACAACATAAGTGAGAATGGCCTGTTTATATTCTATTAATGTAAATGAAAATCAAGATGATTAGTCTACAAAGTAATAAGGTAGATCTCCAGAACTAAACCGGGCGGGAGGGCGGACACTGAGGTCCTCATCCAGCAAATTTATGGGATGGGTGGCAACGCAAGTGCACCCTTATGGGTACGGACCTCGACTTAGACCGCCAGCCAAAATACGAAACCTAAAGAAGATCTACAGGCGTTTTGGAAGCGAGTACCTTGAAAAGAAACGCCGAAAGAAAACTCAAACATTTGTCTCATAAATTATAATTCTGCCAAAGAAGAACTAATGGACCTAACAAAGACATCCAGATCACTCAATTTCTTTTTTAATTACTAGCTTGGTCTTATCTTAGTTTTCAGTTATCAATACTACCCAAACCATAATTATATAGATTTATTAGATTATTTTAGGAAAATATGCCTTTATACGAGCAACATTGATGGCGGCATAGTTATTTTTATATTTAATTATATTTCTGGAAAAGATACCACACAAATGACGTACGCATTCGACTAAATATTAATAGGTACATTATTCACTACTAAAAATAACCCCGGAGGGATAATTTAAAACAAGTGATAATTTAGGTATAAGTGGGTTTGTTTCGTTCCTACTTACTTAACGCTGATTCAATTTATTCCATAGATTGTTGGACGACATTGGATGGATATTCGCAATTTAAAAACAATTTTAAATCCAATTTCAGGTTTATACTTCTGAAGTCTACAAAAGTTTCCTATAGATATTTGGACCCGCTGTTTCCGGTATTTAGTAAGAATTTATTTATTTTATTTTAGCACGCTTGTCACGCATGGTGTGGTCACTGCAGGGTCAGGCTAAAGATAAAGAAGGATAGCCGTTTAACTTTATAAAATAAATAATGAAGGTATATTATAATGCTACATCCCTTTCAGTAAAATGAAATATAGGTACCTTGTAAAAAAAAAACATCTTCCCTTGTTACAACATTACCTAATTTATCCACAACTGGGTGACCCGGCAAACGTTCTGCCATATAAATTATTTCTAGTGAATATCTTCTGTATTATAGTATGTATATAAAATGTGCATTGTAAAGTAGTATCTAATTTAATTAAATTTATGGTTCACAATTTTGGTCATAGTGGCTTCCACATAAAAGGTAGATATATGCTTTCAAAGACTTTTATTTAGAACTATTGAAGACAATCCTAATGTACATCATCTTTGTGTAACTCCAATGGTTTAGGCAGTGTACGCCAAGATAGCTCTCAGAAGTCAGATTTTTTCCGACTTACACTGTACTTACCATCAGGTACTCTGTAGTCACTATGTCGAGCCAGTGTAAAAAAAAGACTTAATTGACATGTATAGTATATTATTATTATATGTATGTATATTACGACCAAAATTACATAAGATCATTACAAATTGTAGCCTATATATTATTCTGATGTATAATCTATATCGCTGTAAAAGCTTCATACAAATTCGTCCAGTAGTTTTATCGTGAAAGGGTTACAAACATATTCACAAACTTTCGCATTTATAATATTAGTAGGATGTAGGGTACACGACAATTTTTTGTTCGCCATGTTATTACAATGAAAATAATAGTAGGTAGAAAATAGAAATGATAGTAAAAAAGTTAATCGTTTCCAATAAGTACCAACAGTTCTATGATCCCTCTAACTCCTAATGTTAGCCCAAGATAAAACGTCATCTCATGGTAAGTTAAAATGTGGTGTGTACAGATGTTCAAGTGAAGGAGATTAGCGCCTCGACAAGTTTATTTTGTTAACAGTTTTACGACTTTGTGGTTTATTTTCATACTTGTTTGTGCTACAAATGACACATGATAAAGATAAATAATTTTACAATAACTTTTTTGAGCAAATAATAGCTTGATAAATAAACCTTCACTTCCTATTTTTAATGATTTATATATTGTACATTTTCAGATTCCGCCAGCCCCATTTAATTATAAAACAGCTATACGCCATGTTAGATACCATCCGTATGTCGTGGATGTTCCTTATTATCCGCACGAAATGATTCGTTTCTACATTCATCATGCGAATTGCTAAGGAGTGGAATATGCTTCAGCGACCATATTTTCGCGATCTTATGACCTAACGTAACTTTTAGTTTTCTTAGACTACTAAAATATTACAATTTATATTCCTCAATGATTGTCAAAGGATTTGGTAAGTCACAGTTGTTGTCAACATGGACTTGACTCTGTAAATACTATGGCTATACTCAAGTTCCTATTGTATATTCAGTTTTTTTGTGAAAATGAATTAATATTTTTAGAACTTTGCTAAGCAAACTTAAAATAACGTCAATAAATCTTGACCTAAGAGAAGAGTGAATAGGCATTTGTTGGGCGGTCGCGGATCATCATCGGGCATATCTTCACCTTCCTCCAGGTGTGATTGAGGTCAAGTGTACATGTAAATTATAAAAACCTGTATTATTATTAGAACCTTAAAACGTTGTCATGCTTAAAGAATACTATAAGGTAAATTATAGCAAATTACTAAGCATCAGTGATTAAAATATAAATTGGTAAATTAAAACGATCTTAATCTATATCCAAAACATAAATTAAGTAATTTTAAATAGTGTTTAGGTATTTAGTGAATGATATGTCTGTGGTAGCCTTATACAAGTGACTTTATAGACGAGGAAAGTATTTTAAGATACTATAATTTGTACCTTGTTGCAATTAATGAACAAATGAGAATTTGTCCGTAAATAGATTGGACACCGATGCGCGTGTGGCGCACGATTGATTGGTCAGTAGCATAGATGGGAAAAATGTAATCAGATTAATGAAAAAAGATTACGATTATATTTTGCGTTTTTCATCATTAACAAAACTGCATTTTGCTCGTCTATGTTTTAAACACTACGAAATCCTCAAATACATTTATGACTCTTTGATGTTTTGAAGGATTTAATCACGACTACAGGGTAACAAAATTAAAATTACGAAAACATTTTGTAATCGTTAATCATTAATCAGATTACATTTTGCCTATCTCTGATTTGTACCTTGTTACAAATATTGAACAAATGAGAATTGATCGGTAAAAAGGTCGGACACTGTAGCGCGTGTGGCGCACGATTGACTGGTCACCAGATAAAGTTCCTTATACGTAATTTTAAAATATCTACTTAATAAATATTTGTTATTCATTCACTCATGTGTTTAATTTTTCCCAAATATGTTAACTAAAATTTACCTCGTTTTAATGAAAATATTAAGATATCGCTACTTTTACATATTAGAAAGAAATGCTGAATATCTCCTACGTCCATAAAATCGTTCTGTATAAATATGTAATCTCTTTTGGGTGGACTAGCTGAAACCGATATAATTATGTGAGGAAAGGCGAATATTTCGAATTCAGACTTTGAAATGCTAGAACGTACCTCTGGGTTTTAGATTAACTATGAAGTTAAACACCAACACATGGTAATCGGTGTAAGAAAATATCGTCAGAAAACACGTATAGCCTCTAACAAGAATATCATGTGTAGTGTCCTGAAAAACTTAGATCACCTGCGGTTAATTGTTACGTTTGGTATGAGTTACGACAGTCATGACATATAAACGCAACGTACATACAGCCGCTGCTCACCCCGAAAAGAATATAGCGTGATGACACATAATTATTTGATGAAAGTATAGTCAACACTTATTTCAGTTCTATTGATGACTAAGATTTTTTTACAAACAGATACACCTAACGGTCTCTTTGGTTGATCAATATAACTTTACTTTCCCACGAAAACTTAGGTACATAATCGACATCTGCGCACCAAATGCGATATAGTACGCAGTCCATAACTTGGATTGTTTTGTTTAACACCCTGAAATGACAGTCCGGCAGCATTGAAGGAAACAAGTAACTTGGGAATATTCACAACCATAAAACATCTGTGAAGGTCATATTTACCTGCGGTACCAACAAAGTAAGTATTCCTTTAAAGCTATCTTCAGAAGTAAACACTTTTTTATTGATTCTGTAATCACAGACGCAAATACCTGCGCCAAATACAAAAGACAGATAATTACAGTTACCAGAATTGATGTAATGGCAATAAAAACAGTAAAGAGAACATCTGCACTTGCTATGAAGATGCGAAAACATTTGAACACCCACTTAATTTATGATATGCTTTTTAAGTTTCAAAAATCTTTTAAAAACTTTTGATTAATAAAGTATATATGTAATAAGTGATTTAAAATTTTATAAAATATTTCTTAAACCGGGCGATAATTTCATAATAATTATTTATTAATTACGTTTATTATATAATTATACTGGCTGTGGTGGTCTAGTGGATAATGGACCGGTTTCCATGCGCGGCAATGCGAATGGCCGTAGATTCGAATCCCAGCACCTATGGGTTTTTCTAGATTACGTACGGATTTAGGTGCCACGTGCTCATCGGTGATGGAAAACAATCAAGAAACGTGCATTGCATCTCATAGAAATGTCTTGTGTAAGTGCGTTGAGAACGGCGATTAGCTGGGCTTGTGGTCACGTTGGGCACGACATATAAGCGGAAAGTAGATACAGCCACATTTGTATGCTCACCACTTGTATGCTCTGCTCACCGCGAAAGGGATATAGTGAGCCGATATATTATTATTATTTTTTTATTTATCACATTATTAAATTTAAAAATGAACATGTAAAAAAACATGTAGATGTAGGGGATTTTTAAAAAAAATATTTTTTAATTGAGGGCTTTTAACATTGTCATATCAGCCCCATCATAGCCTAATATATAGAAATAAAATCTTTCATACTTCTTCTTCATATAGTTTCCATAGCATTTCGGCAATTGCTTTAGTGGGCACTGCCAAAATACTACGGTACACACCCATGGATGTGGGTACATCCAATCCAATTATTTTATACGAGTACTTAACATCCTTTCGTACATTCGAATTTCGACCAATAGGTGATGGTGAGGATTTGTGATTGTAGTCTTTTTTTTTTGTAACCTAAATTAATAAAATAAATAAAACAAATATCTACTATGCAAACAGATTACATGTTTGTCCGTATCGGCTTCTCTTTTGGATAGTCAACAAGCGCTAACTGCTGCTTTCAAAGTACAGTACTCTACTATGATGTAGGGTACACCAACGGATGAGTCTGGCGCAGATGCGTCCCATGTGTGCCTCTCTCCGCTTCGCCGACTACGCCCTATAGACTGTTGACACCATGCTTAAATTTATCAATTAAGGACATATTATTTTTATTCCTAAAAGTGTCAAGCAGGTTGTTAGCCTGCCTGATGAAAGGTGGTTACTGTTTGGACCACAGCATCAGAAGTATTGCAATCGTGCTGACTATCTTGGAGAGAAAGAGAAAAAAAGAACTGGATTTACACTGGACACTGTCGGCATTTATGCTGACTCGGTGGCCATTTTGTTATCACTCCACAAGTTATTTGATAACGTAAGTTCTTGTTTAATCTGGTAATAAATAAATATTATTTCTTTCTTTAGTAAACGGGCTGATGCCAAGACGGGACAGATCAATGCGAGTTACTATCATGTCTTTTCCACCCATGTATTGTGATAAAAACTAAGCACAAAATAAAGTATTTCGAACTATACAGTGCTTTGTAAATGCACTAGCTTGAAATAAACAATTTTCAAATTATGCGTTTTTAGTTCTTTATGAAAAAAACTTTGATTATGGAGAAAATAGATACAGGGACTAATGTATTTCTGCTCAAAGGCTATTTTTTTTATATCCCGGGGGAAAATCCCGCATAGGATCATCAGAGACGCTGTGAGGACAGCGACCCCGGTGTGTCAGATTCCTACTGACTAAAAACACCCGGGGTGTCCTCCGATTGCTCCACCCGGGCCTGGGAAACCAAATTCATCCAGACACCCAGAGAACAAGAAGCCTTGTTGAGGCTACCTCTCTGGAAGGGGTAGGGATAAAGCCCACCCCTCCAAAACCTCTCTCCTAGGCGGTGCGCCGGACACCGTGCTCCGCCTCTCTCTCGTCCGGGCAGCAGACTCCCTCAAGTCTAATACCCGGCTCAAAACTCAAAAGGATATAACGTGACGATGAATTATCAAACAGGCAAAATTATAACAACCGCTGTTTTGGTTTCTATTACGTTAATAAAACACCAATAATCGTTTTTTTTTCATAAGTCTACATACAGCGAATACTTACAGTTACGTCTTTAATTATATCCGTGATTATAGGTATGTATGATGATAGCTTTAAAATTGTCACCCTAACTTCACCCCGTATTGTCCGGCGTTCACACGAATTGTTTTGTTTTAGTGAGCCTGTAGGTGCGCGTCTTAAGAATTCCTACCTACATGGAACCATGACAACTAATTACATGCGTGAACGTAAACAAAACCTTTTGTTTCAAATATTAGAGATTTATTAACTGGTGGGAATACAGTAAAGCATGATTAGACGTACACTGGGTAAACTTAATAAATACTCAGGAAACTTTGTCAGCATAAATAATTGGTTGTAAATTCATTAATATAGTTGAAGAATTCAGTTCACTATTGTGATAAAGTTCTTTATTTCAGCCACTTACGTTACAAGTTAATAATAATAATAATAACTTTATTTCAGATTTCTCCAAAATTAAAAATACATAAATACCCGAGTGGATGAGCTTCTTCACCCAAAACTGAATAAAAGGCCCATCCACTTTATCAGCTAAAATACCCAAAATGCCATTAGCACTGCCCCTCAAACGCTGCAGCATCGAGGCACACCGCGGACGCATGACTGCATAAAAATCATGCAAATTAAATTAACGTTAGAATATTATTTATAAACCTGAATATGCTAATATTATTATTATTAATATGTAAATTGTCGTTAGGTAGACAAAATTTTGGCTAATCATTGTCTATTTACGACGCGAATGATATGCGTGGCGGGTATGAAAACTCAAAGCTCAGATGCAAATTGCAGCGGGACATTGCTAATTCTGGGTTATATGCGCACAAACGCGTTTCCTGTATCGGTTTCTTGTGCAATGTGCATGTCTCGTCGTTAAGATCCATGACAACTGACAGCTTTCATCTACACGAAAATGCACTCTCATTTGTTTATAGTCCGCAATTATAGGTGGGGGCAAATAAAATACATTTACACCGTAAATCTATTCTATCTTTGATCTATTTTTTTTATGAGATGCAAACTTGTATATTTTTATCTATTATATAAAAATAAGTCCGGTTTCTCCTGTCCTCTCCGGTCCTTCCTGACGTTATAACTCCAGAACGCACGAACCGATTTCCACAGTTTTGCATTCGTTGGAAAGGTTGTTGGTGAGGTTTATAGGAAACAAAATTCAGGAAAAATGTCAACAGAAAAGCAGGAAAACGGAGAAAAACATTTTTCACATACAGCGCCATCTCTGATACATAGCATATACTACAAACCAATATGGTTTTGCATGGTGGTGGAGCAGATCGCACCAGTATTTTAAGTAGAGTGCGCCGATGCGTTATACATTGCTTGACAGCTACTCATTGTACTCTGCTCAGTTAATTTCATGTGACATTTATTATGCGCACGTTCTTTCAAACGCTAACTAAAAACCAAAACGAAGCCATCTGGTACCGAAACGAAGTTCACCGGGCTTGCTAGTCGTCGTTAAAAGTTTCAAATTTCAGTTCATCTTTGCTTTGTGTACGACGTGCCAAATGCTTAAAAAAATTGTTTGAGTATAGTTCAATGTATTTTGTTGTATGAAATAACATTTCTATAATAAAACGATATAACGACAATAACGAATGATCTCTTTATTAGCTCATCACGGCGTTTTATATTATGTTTCCGCCCATACAAAATAAAATAAGTCAATATTTTTTGTGAAGTATTTATATAAGACTAAATCTAAAGACTCTTTGAAACTTTGAAAGTGAACGGAAGCGCCTACTAAACGTTTCAGCGCCGATGCCACTTGTTTTCAAAGTAAGCATAAAATTTTCGCAAACATCAATATTCATTCTCGAAAGATATACGATTAATTTGAGCTTATTTTAGATTACTTCGGAGTAAAGAAACATATATTAATATGCCTTTAAATTTAATTAAAACTTCTACTGAGTTCACTGGATAAAAATTAATTTTACGCAATCTTTAAATATCCGTGGCCCATATATAATATGAATAATTGTAGGTATAAACTCCAGCAGGCTGTGATTTTTTTCGCATTAAGTACAAGTGCGCTCCATCGTCGGCCTCATCATCACTTTCCAGCAGGTGAGATTGAGGTCAAGCGCAAGACTGTACGTAATAAAAAAAAAAAAAAAAAAAACAAGTCTTGTCAAAAACATAAAACATCGCGAGGAAAATTCATATGGAATGTGTATTGCAATGGCGTGCATCCCATATAAAGCATAAAAAGCATTATCTCATTATACTTGGACATTTAACGTATATATATACTTAAAATTAAATATGAGATTTTAATAAAATTAATAAAAAATATGTAAAAAAAATATTAAATGTCCAAGTATGACAAGATAATGCTTTTTATGCTTTATATAGGAAGCACGCCACTGATGTATTGTATGTAATATTTGCCTTGATAATTAGTCCAGTCAAATAACTTTTTAAATCAAAATTTTGACACTCAAGTTTGCATTTTTGATATCTTGTACTTCTAATAATACAAAAACGATCTGTAAAGGTTTTAGTGTCTGAAAACCCCGGCAAGAGTTAAAAAAAAATGATTTAAAGTTTTTTTCCACAAATACTCGAAAACGGTAATAGTTAGAGAAAAAAAATGTAAGCAAAATATATAGAGCTTAAAATTATACATAAAAAAGGTAGTATGACTTTTTTTCCTCCGGCCTAAATAAACCAAGTTAGGGAGGTTTTTAAGTTTAAGGGTTTTTAAATTCCGCGCCGTTGCATAAAGTCACGAGGCAAAAAGAGAGGGACTATTGCTGTGTCGCTTACTCCCATTGATACTTGACAATTGAGTATTGCGTAGGCGTTCACTATAAAATGTCCGAGTAAGAGTGAGAAAGCATTATCGGATAATTATTTCTTGTACTCTATTTAAGTATCTGTTCATTCGAATAGATCAGGGTAATAAACTTAGATAGGCAAAAAGTAATCTGATTAATGAAAATGATTGACGATTACATTTTATGTTTTTTACCATTAATATCACTGCATTTTGCTCATTTATGTTTTAAACACTTCAAAATCACAGATCGTATACACATTTATCATTTCTTAATGTTTTAAATGGATTTAATCATGATTACAGAGCAAGAAAATTAAAATTACGACTACATTTTGTAATCGTTGATCTTTAATCAGATTACATTTTGCCCATCTCTGGTAATAAATATATCGATTGTAAATTTCAAGTTTCGAAAAAATTACTTTACATTCTAAGATACTAGATATAGTACACCAATACCTCGCTTTGGGTCGTTTCGTTTGGCGTTTTTTTCGAAGTTGCGTCGCTGCTTAATTTTTACTGATTTTCACTGTGCGTTGTTAGATTTTCGAAGTTGCGTTGTTTTGGATTCGAGTCTTTAATGTTTTTTTGAATTTTTATTTCCTAAAGGATGGCAACACCTTTATTTTTAATTGCGCCATGCCATCAAAATTTGGGGATTCCCTTTCTAACTAAAAATCAACGCAAATTTAATACAATTTTATACTTATTTTATACAAACTTAATATCAATTGCTACAAGGAAATTTATTTTACGTTGTGAAAAAAAGCTTTTCAACAAACATTGGACCAATTTTTTGTGAAAGAAAGTCGACCTACGAGAACAGCCACTATGGACTCATCAGACAGTGATTAATTTTAACGTTCATAAATTAAATGAATATGTAGTTTATTTTGTTTAATTACGTTAATACGTTTTTTGTATATCATAATTCTTTTATGTATATTAATTATATAAATGGTTTTTAATTCAAGACGATTCGAAAGAAAAAATAGTATAATTGACAGAAATTTAGCATTATTCCGTATTGGATTTTTTTTTACACTGACACGGCATAGTGACTGCACCAAACCTGATGGTAAGCATGGTGCAGTCCAAAAAAACGCCAACGACTATCGAAAGGTAAGAAAAAACCCATCGGTAGTCGCAGCGATCATGCCGGCCCGCACAAATATCTCTTCACGTTACGCTTGAAGGATCCCATATCATAGGATGGTGGGAACACGCTCGCCGGAAGACCATTCCACAGCCCAACAACACGGCAAAAGAAGGAGTTAGAGAACCTCTTAGTCCTAGCCGGGATGTGAGATACCGTATAGCTGTGACACCGCAAACCCGCGCGCGTGGTTCTATTCAGAAAAGGAGAGGGTGGAACAAGGTTAAACAACTCTTCAGAACACTCGCCATAATACAAACGGTAGAAAACACGTAATGAGGCAACATCTCTACGCAATTGGAGCGATTCAAGATGTTCAGAAACGTCTGGATCGTTCACTATGCGGACAGCCCTACGCTGCAACCTATCCAGGGCATCAAGCAAGTACTGGGCAGAACCATCCCAGAGATGCGAACAATATTCCATACTAGGCCTGACCTGGGCCTTATACAATAGATACAAAAGATCAGGTGTGAAAAACCGACGCACTCTATTCAGGATACCAAGTCTACGGGAAGTCGAGGAGATGACCGTCCCTATGTGATCCCTGAGATTGAGATCACAGCGAATATCCATGCCTAGTATACTAAGACTGTCACGCACAGCAAGCGGCACATTCTTGAGAGTAGGAAGAGGAGAAAATGGGGATTTTTTGGAGGAAAAAACACACACTTGGGTTTTTTTGGCATTGAACTCAACCAAATTCCTGTCGCCCCAAGAAGAAATGAGGCTTAAGGACCGATTGAGATCAATAACCAGATCTTCTCGATTCCCAATGGTTTCCTCCCGACCATAAGTGGGCCTGCTGCAATATCCCCCGTGAACCGTGCTGTCATCTGCATAGCAATGAATACAGCCCAAAGACAGCATATCATTGATATGCAGAAGAAACAGGGTGGGAGAAAGTACAGAGCCTTGTGGAACTCTGGCATTAACTGACACAAACTGCGAACTGTGACCATCAACAAGGACACGAATTCTACGTTCGTGCAGAAAGCCAGAGATCCACGCACACAGGTTGTCAGGAAAACCGTAGGCTCGAAGCTTGGAGAGAAGACCACGATGCCAGACCCTATCAAAGGCTTTGGCTATATCCAGGCTAACAGCCAAAGATTCGCCATGCTTATCCATAGCCTCACCCCAGCGGTGCATGACGTACGCTAGAAGATCACCCGTGGAACGATTCGGTCGAAAACCATATTGACGATCGTTAATAAGAGAGTGATCCTCTAGGTAACGGACAAGTTGAACATTTACAATTCGTTCTAAGATTTTACAGAGCACTGAGGTGACGGCTATGGGGCGGTAGTTGTTTGGGTCGAAACGATCCCCCTTTTTGAGGATCGGTTGAATGTTGGCTTCCCTCCAAGCCTGAGGCACAACACCGGACGAGAAAGGCAGGCGGTACAGGCTTGTAAGAGGAGACGCAAGCTCGGCTGCACAAGCCCTCAGCACCACCGCTGGGATACCATCAGAGTCACTAGCCTTCCGCACATCGAGTGACCTCAACTCACGTAATACAGTACGCTGCCTTATCACAACGTCAGGCATCGTGTAGCCGCAAGAAGGAATTGTGGGCGGCTGGGTGTTGAGATCATCAAGTTTGGAATTAGCCGCGAAGATGTGAGCCAACAGATTGGCTTTCTCCAGCGGCTCATGGGCCAGCGACCCGTCAGGAGATCTTAACGGCGGAAAGGATGGGTGACAGAAATTCGTTTGCACGGCCTTGGCCAGTCCCCAATAAGCTCGACTGTTGGTCGGGTGGTTTACTAAGATCTGGCCAATCCGCGAAACACGTTGAGCATCCGCCCCACGATACGCCCTCCTGCAAGCCTTGGTAGCCTTGTTATAAGCTGCTTTAAGAGCGTTGACATCAGGATCACAAGTTGCGCAACCCTTAATCCAAGCACGATATGCATTCTGCTTCAGACTAACAGCGACAGAGCATTCGCGATTGAACCAAGAGCGTCCAGAGCGATTACCGACGATTACAGAAGATGGAATGTAATAATCCATTCCAAGCCTGATCTCGTCAATCGCATCGTCAGTCGCAGAAGGATCACACTCATTAAAGCAGTGTTGGCGCCACGGGATAGAAGCAAAGTACTCACGCAATCCATCCCAATCTGCTGACGAGTAATGCCATACCTTACGCTTAACCTCACGAGGAGATGGTGAGAGGGCGTGGGGCACCAAAGAACCAACCAGGCAATGGTCAGAATTACCCAAAGGAGCATTTACCGACACAAAATACCCGGAAGGATGGCTCGTCAGCAGAAGGTCCAACAAAGAGGGAGCATGACCCACAACATCTGGAAGCCTGGTGGGCTGGACAACCAGTTGAGAGAGGTCATGAAGCAGGGCGAATGCATGAGCAGACCTTCCTGCACGGTCAGCCTTGGAGGATCCCAGCCATAATTCATGGTGCGCGTTAAAATCCCCCAAAACTACCAGTTCTGCAGCAGGGTACTGCTCTTGAACGACATCAGCCGCCTGGCTGAGGTAATCAAACAACCGAGTGGTCTCAGAGTCCCCATTATGAGATCGGTATAGGCACACGTAGACACGACTCAGAGAGCCGACATCCACATGCACCCACAGGACAGAAAAAGAGGGGTTCTCCAAACAGCGCAACCGACGGCAACACACGTCCGACCGCACAAACACACAGACCCCGGCCTTTGCATGAAAGTTTTCCTCAAGCTGATAGCCAGGGAAATGCAAATAAAATAAATCAGCTGGACGGTGTATTTGAGTTTCCGTCAAAAAGAGAAGTGCTGGCCGGACTGTCTCAAGATGGTGGTGGACAGTATTTAAGTTAGAATGAAGTCCACGGATGTTAGTGAACTCCATAAAGAAGGTGTTTTCGGGATTAAGCACCGCTGAATTACCAGAATTATTATATTGCGCTGACATGAAGCAAAAGTTAAGAAGATGTGAAGAGAATTAACGACCCTCGACACAGCAAAAGGAGAACAGACCAGACTGGGCCAACGCCAAAACCCCCAGAGGACGTAAGCTGAACCAACGGACGGAAGGGCCCCCGTACCCCACCGGAATAGGTCGCCGGGTCCCGAAAACCGGTCACCATCCGGCACGACCATCCTACCCAAGATTATGCGCGGCATGGTGGAGCAGCCTGTCATAGTGGTTAGCTATGATTGGGCCCCTGTACTATACCGCGGGCGGCCAGCAGTACAACCGTTTCTACGGGTCTCCCTGGCCGGCAGTTCAACGTACCCCCCCATAAGGGAGCAAGCGAAGACGTCAAGTCAGAACCCCAATACTGTGCCAAAGGTCGCCAATCATGTGCTACTGGATATACACAGGCTATTCCCGAAACGCGATCAGCCAAAACTGGCCTTACACTCATGCACTGTGTTCGCGATCCAGACGCGCACCGGCGCCCTACCACCTCGCTGCAGCTCGTTTAGCACCACCCAGGAGCCACGTGTAGGGATACTAGGGTAAAAGCCTACGGACGCGAGCAGCTTCGACTCCCAAATATATAATTAATTTTAAGGGTACTTAGGGTGAATGTCGCAACTTTATTTCTGGTGGCGCCATCTGCCACAATGCATCTAATAGGCCAAGTCACGTGCAAATTTTATGTCCAATGTACGAGCGGACGCCATCTTTATCTTAGTTGACATGTTAGGATTAATTTTGAACTTTTTTATCATAAATATTGGGTTTGCAAATTGAAAACAACTTGTTCATATGACAAGTTATTTTTTTTACACTGGTACGACATAGTTTTTTTTTTCGAATTTACGCGAGTTGTTTGACCAAGAAAGGTCTTCACAACTCAACCGGGCGGGGAACTCAACCGGGCGTGTGGTACGACATAGTGATTTGTAGTACACCTGATGATAAGTACAGTGTAGTACAAAAACGAAAGTGACCATCCAAGGATGAAATTCCGTTGATAGTAATATTTTTTCGAATCTAAAAAAATATTTGAAATATAATAATTGAAGGTCTATATTTAATTTAAATTTTACAGTAAAAATTCTATTTCTATTTAAAATCCTTAGTTTCTATGAAAAGCTATATTTTTATTATTTTATTAATTTATCAATTAAAGTAAATTAATAAATACATATGTTTATTTGGAATTTGCAAAATTTCTCCACTTTTATGTGCTTGCTAAAAACATAAGCGACATAAAGGATATAGTAAAAACTTAAGTTTGAGACAGAACTTCACGTTAATGTTTATTTTTTAATAACTAATTGTAATATATATATATAGATAAATATTAATATATTGTGGAAGGGGAACTTGTGTGACCGATATTGTGGAGTTCTTCCTTCTTCAGTCAAACTCTTAATATCACTTTAAACTATAAATTTATTATAGTAAACTAATGGTTTATATATAATAATAATGGTTTGTAAATGTATTAATACATTTACATAATATTCTCGTTATTTGTTTATTCTACTTTTTCAACCTTTGATTCTTAAAGCTCAATACACAATCTCTAGAATAATCAAGTCCTTTTTCAAATTCGAATTTCGAATTCAAAACGATCTTCCTATTTTCAAATTCTTTCATACGAAATATTATATTTTTACTAAGCGTAATATTTATGTCATAGATATGTTACCTAATTTTATGCACTCCTTACATACAATCACAACATTATCCTCCTTTTCCTTTTAAAATTTTTTGATAATCCTATTATATTTTTTATACAATACAAAACAACTATCCTACCTATGTGGGGAAAAACATTTTTACAAATTTGTGAATACTCTCTGCTAGAGAGTAACTTAATCTTCAGTTCTATTAAAAAAAATAAAAAAATAAAAATAAAATTAAATTAAACATTTTTGATAAACTATGTTACAAGAAGATTAAGTTTTTTTCAAAACCCACCTAAAAGCCTGAAAATATTCACATCCTAACGCAACATCGTGATCATTTAACTACATTTAAAATAATAAAGCCTATTCATTAAAAAAAAAAAAAAAACAAGTTGCATCAACCAACTTCTTCCAATCCTTAAATGCAAGCTATTCCAATTAAACTATTATTCAAGAATTATATTCATTAAAATCATCATTAATTTTCCACCAATCCACTTTTCTCGGTTACTATTACCAAACTAATTCCTTTTCTATACCTAATAACATTTCCGTAATCGAACCGACTGCTATGCTAATAATACATTAACTCACACCACCTTATAGTCTAAGTGTGTTTTATATCCATGCTCGGACATTTTATAGTGAACGCCTACGCAATACTCATTGTCAAGAATCAATGGGAGTAAGCGAGACAGCAATAGTCCCTCTCTTTTTGCCTCGTGGCTTTATGCAACGGCGCGGAATTTAAAAACCCTTAAACTTAAAAACCTCCCTAACTTGGTTAATTTAGGTCGGAGGAAAAAAAGTCATACTACCTTTTTTATGTATAATTTTAAGCTCTATATATTTTGCTTACATTTTTTTTCTCTAACTATTACCGTTTTCGAGTATTTGTGGAAAAAAACTTTAAATCATTTTTTTTTAACTCTTGCCGGAGGTTTCAGACACTAAAACCTTTACAGATCGTTTTTGTATTATTAGAAGTACAAAATATCAAAAATGCAAACTTGAGTGTCAAAATTTTGATTTAAAAAGTTATTTGACTGGACTAAATGACGATTGGATGAGGTATGTTGTAGTTGTATTTAAACAAAAATAACTACTTACCGTCAGGTGAGTTATAAGGTTTTTGTGAGTTACAATTGTTAAAAAAAAAACATTATTATTGCCATCGATTCAGAGGTATTATTATGACCTTTTAAAATATGATGTCTATATAATATTTTGTACGCTGTGGGTAGGTTAATTGTTAAATATTTTTTGGAAAAATAGAGGCGTATAATTAATTACCTTTATTTACCTACACGGTATAAATAGAAGCTGCTACTTATTAGAGGAATAATCGTTTTAACATAGTTGAATAAGTATTTAAAATTACTGTGAGGTTGTCATGAAGCAGAAGGAGACCGTCGAAAGGTTCAGAAAGCGAACATCTCTGGCCGTTCGGTGGCCAAGACACCGTCGCGTCGCCGGAGGGCGCGTTCGCCCAGAGCGAGCGCGATATCCCCCGGTGACAATAGCCGGGCCGGGTGAGGGAGCCGGCTGCTCGGATGGGAGGGAGGCGGTGCGCATTGTCCGGCGCGCCGCCTTAGAGATTTTGGAGGAGTGGGCTTCTTACTCTTATCCCTCCCAGAGAGGTAGCCTCAGCAAGGTTTTTCTCTTCCCGGGCGTCTGGATGAATTTGGTTTCCCAGGCTCGGGTGGAGCGATTAGAAGGACACTCCGTGGGTTTTTAGTTAGTAGGAGTCTGACACACTGGGGTCGCTGCCCCGCTAGTCCTATGTAGGATTTTCCTCAGGGACACCAAAAAAATTACTTAAAAATTAAGTAGCTATTTAGTTGTATACCTACATATTTTTATATTTTGTAGAATATGAATTTCTTATCCAGTCTATAGTGTTATGTCACTGAAATAAATCATTTAAAAAGCAAATGATAAATCGAGAGATCGTAGATCGAAAGCCATATTTCAAAGGAAGTAACTACCAATCCAATTCCGATAAACGCTCTAAAACGCGTTCAGAGACGCATATTAGCATTATTTTAGTTTAGTTCGGACAGTTTGTTTATCTTTAGCCCGCGTTTTACGATCCCGAGATGAATTATTAGCTGTCCGCTAAATGACAGGCTGTCTCCGGAAACCAAATAAAATAAAGCTAATTATGAAATTTGTACTACTTTGTATAGTTTTTAATTTATTATTTATCATTATTTTAAGCTCAATTTATTGAAATGGTACAATTAATCATCTTAGGCATTATCATTAATTAATCGTTCTACTCATCGCAAAAGGAATATGGCCTAACGATATAACTTATTCTAAGGTGCCTACAACTGCAATTCCATTAGCGTATCTATCTTTAGTACCTGCAAACTTAATACCTAAGACAGGGCTTCCCAAACTTAATTTAGCTGTGACGCCCTGGCCTTCTTGCCATATATTTACCTACTAGTTGTAGTTTTAATCTAATAGCAATTTGTCAGAAAAACTCCAAATAGCATCTAAATTTTTATTAGAAAACTAGCTGTCCCGGCAGACCTTGTTCTGCCCTATTTCTCTAAAACAAAGTCACATTGTTTTTTTTAATGTTAATAGCTTACCCGTCGGCTGTTTTTTTGAAAATTGTTTGAAGCAACCTGGCCTTAATGCTATATATTAGGTCCTTACATATGAAATTGGCGTTTTGTATGGGAGGAACAAAAAGTCGAATATTTTTTAATATAATATATTTAATTAATCAAAGTATGAACCATTATTTTCTATGCACTTTTGCCATCTCATAGGTAGTTCATTGATCCCTTTACTAAAAAAACCAGTCGGACGGGAATCAATAAAATCTTTGAAGGCGATTTGGACTGCCCCATTGGAGTTGAATTTTTTCCCTTGCAAGAAGTTATCCAAATTTCGAAAAAAATGGTAATCTGTTGGAGCAAGGTCCGGGGAGTACGGAGGATGTCTTAGACTTTCCAATTGAAGCTCTTCTAATTTAGTAGCCGTCTGTTGCGCAGTGTGTGGTCTAGCGTTGTCGTGAAGCAGCAGTGGCGTGGAGCGATTGACCAGCCTAGGTTGTTTAGCCGCTAGCTTTTCCATCATGGTTTGCAATTGCTGACAATAGACATCAGCCGTAACAGTCTGGCCAGATTTGAGAAAACTGTAATGAACAATACCGGCACTAGTCCACCAAACGCTTACAAGTAACTTTTTTGGGGTTAATTTTCGCTTGGGGCAGGATTTGGCTGGCTGGCCAGGATCCAACCATTGCGCTGAGCGCTTCCGATTATCGTAAAGAACCCATTTTTCATCACAGGTAATGATTCGGTTTAAAACACCTTCATTATTGTGCCGGTTTAGTAATGTAACGCAGCAGTCGACGCGCGTTTGCCGGTTTGCTTCAGTCAATTCGTGAGGTACCCACCTTTCAAGCTTTTTAATCTTCCCAATTTGCTTCAAGTGAATTAATACAGTTTTATCACTAACATCGCAGCCTGCAGCTAACTCGGACGTGGTTTGCGATGGATCCGCTTCCACAATAGCCTCCAACTCTTCATTATCAACTTGAGTCTCAGGCCGTCCACGGGGCTTGTTCTGCAGGTCGAAATTTCCAGAACGAAAACGTTGGAACCAAAAACGAACTGTGTTTTCTTTTGCAACACGACCGCCATACACATCATTCACCCTTCGAGTTGTTTCCGCAGCACTAGTGCCACGGCGGAACTCGTACTCGTAAATAATGCGATATTTTAAGTTTTCCATTTTGTAAAAAAGAGTGACGCAAACAGAAAAAAACAGAAGAAAAAAACAAATGAATGACGATCATCGAAGCACAAATACATGAGTCTATAGCTGTACAAATTTCAATTTGGAATTCCTTACCAAAGAGGAGAAATTTGTGATTAAAGTGGCCAGTACGAAAAACGCCAATTTCATATGTAAGGACCTAATATATAAAAATTGACAAATGCTGACATTAATATTTATACGTCACTCAATAATTGTTTTGCCTTCCCGGGACCCGTCCACTGACATTTAAACTTTATGGTGTGGTGTTAAAGTTCAAAATGACTTATAACGAATCTTTTGTATGAGAATATAGAAAAGTGGGGTTTTTAGACTTTTCCAGACATTTTTTTTAATTTTTCTCTCCGTAATACCCTTCCCCAGACTTCATCACACATAACAAAAAAAAAATCAGCCAAATCGGTTCAGCCGTTCTCGAGTTTCGCGCTTATCAAGACATTTTGCGATTCATTTTTATATTATACATAAAGAACAAAATATAAAAACAAAAAGGATAAATAGCAAGCACGCCCTTTTTTACCTTTCGTTTGGTATTAATGAGAAGGATGTGCTTGCTTTTCTGAGCATAGTTTCTTAAAACGAGGCTCAAGTTTCGAAATTGCCACTCTCGTCTCTGTCTCTAAATTTACTGTCAATATCAATGGAATCTTGTCATTTATAGGTCGTTACAGTTCTTGGACAACAACGCAGTTTCCATCACTTCACATTGTAGAGGCAGTATAAAAGAAATATTAATCTCTTTTCTGGTTTTAGTCACTGATTAGTCTCCTTCGTCGCATCAATCTATGTTATGAAATGACGAGATAAAGATTAAATATTTATAATAGAGCAAAGGCATGCCCGTGGGATCGACTCCTTCGATATTGCGTCACGGATATTTTTAGTAACAAGCCGACAACAGGACAACGCGGCTGTACAAAAACTTTGATCTACTTCGGGGACTGTATTGCCTTCTGTGAGGTTAACATATAATATTTAACAGCGAAAATCATATTTTAACATTAATCAAATGGATTAATGGGTACCAAATCCATATTTTTATAGATATTATCGAATTCTATAATTTAAGAACAACCCTGGGTCAAAAAATTTTGTATCATCATCAGCCTACCCTATTCCAACTGTTTGGATATAGACATCTACTAATTAAGGGGCATTGAATCCGGTCTTTGTACCTTTTTGTCCAATCTTTTCTGGTCACTTCACTCGTTTTCACAGAAAACCAGTTATTTTATTTACCGTATTATATTATTTTAGTTAACTAAAATAGAAATTGACTTAACCAAAAGCAACGCCCAAATATACTTATATTATAGTTATGTCGAAACTAATTCTTTACCAAAGTTTCATAGCTGGATATTATAAATATACGGGTATTAAAGTTATACTAAATATATACTGAACTTGAATTCACGAGAATACCATTTTTAGTCAAATCGTAATATATTTTTAATTGGATTGGCTTTTCTTCGCAGAATAGTTGAATTACGATAATTGGCCCTCTGATCGTGGCTGGAAAATGACGCCGACGATGGAGCGCGCTCACCCAGCAAATACAAATTCAGTCGAAGTTTGAAGATTCCCATGTCGTAAGATGTTGGCAATACAGAGGCAGGAAGCGAATCCCACTCCTTAGCGGTTCGCAGCAAAAAGGAGGCTAATCGCTTCATGCGTTACATCACTACATGCAACTATTAACATATTTTTTTGATATCTTGTACTTCGTGACTGTTGCCGAATAATTTTAAGTTATAAAAGTAATTTTTGTTTAAGTAACTACATGATTGTCTGAAACATCTAATAAGTGAAATTTTATATTTTTTTCTATGTCTACTCCTATAACATTCACATTTAAAACAACATCAGACAGAATTTACTGAATTGATCGTAACAAAGCTTTTGTAATATTCTAATGTATTTTATGCTGCTTAAAACCGTCCATGTTTGTTTAAATATCACAGCCTTCGTGAAAGAACGACGTAACTTAAAAATACTAACTTCACAGGAGAGATTATAGTACAATAATAAAGAGTAAAATAAAAAACCAAGTTTTAATATCAATACTTATTTTTATTTACATAATACACTTTATATTCAATTTATTTACAGAATATACTTGATATTCAATATATTTACATATTGATTCCTCCATTCAATATAAAATTCCAATGGTAAAACAGGCACATTAACAAATCGGCAGAAGTATTTCAACACTAGATCTACCGGCGAACAATTTATATTTGTTTTAGACATAGATATAACATGCTTTATTTTGCTTTGTTATAAATCAAATTTAATCCATAATATTTATCAATATCTTGTATTAATAAAAGATGTAATATTTTTCAGAATGCAAAAATATCAAAGAACAAAAATATTGTAATACAAATATAAGTGCCGGCCATTTTGACCGGTTCGGTATATCGAGTGTTAAGCGACCATACTTAACCAGATCCTATAATTACCCACAAATACACAATAAACTACAAATAATGTAGGTATTTGGATACCATGAAATAAGAAGACGTAACAGATTGGAACATTCGACATCTTCCGCTATTTCATAATGTCCCTACACTTCACAAAATCCCTAGTTTATTTTTTTTTGCGACATATAAATACATATAGAAATGAATATAATAATAAACAGTAAAAAGGTCAGATCTATTATGTCACCAAAAAATATGCAAAAAAAGAACGAAAAAAATCTTATTTAACAATATCTAAATATTAAGGTTACATTCGGATTCTGACAGTAGGCTTGAGGGAGTCTGCAACCCAGATGAGAGGGAGGCGTTGTGCAGTGTGAAAGGTTTGCAGGAGCAGGCTCTTTACACCCACACCTCTCAAAGAGGAAGCCTGAATAGGCTATTCGCTCCCCGGGTTACTAGACGAATTTGGTTCCCCAGGTCCGGGTGGAGTATTTGGAAGGATACCCCGGAGGTTTTTAGTCTGTAGGAATCTGACAAACCGAGGTCGCTGCCCTGATGGTCCTATGCAGAAATAAGCCCTGGGTTACTAAAAAAAGAACGCTGTCCAACATTTCCTGGCGTGAGCGGTACGTGATGTGTTCCCACATACCGCTCCAAGACACAAGGCGAGCGAGGGATGGCTCTCTACACCACCACTTTCATAATAAAGACGAGGCCTGAAAAAGGCCCGTCATCGCAGAGTTGCGTGAGGAATCTGGCACTGCCTTTCCCTAAACAGTCGAGGAACACCCCAGAGATTTTAATCGGTAAGAGTACGACACACCGGTACCGCGTTCCTCATCGCTGCCCCGACAGTCCATGAGTATTTCCACCGGGTCAAAAAGAAACTAGGTGCTCGGTATCGTCGACACAGCAGCGTTTTTTCTCATCTTTCGAACTGGGCAATACATTGATGGCCGGGATGTACCTTCACAACTAAACAGGGCGAGAGGGCGAACACTGAGGTGCTCAGCCGGCACACAGCAGCGGTTGCCAGCGCCAGTTTGACACGACTCTGAAAACGCTGGATCGCATTGCTATTGGACGGAATTAATAACCTATCCTATCCCCTATCTTAGATTTGTTACTGTAGCAAGTATAGTATATCTCTTTTCGCATACACTAGTTTGAAAGGCGGGAAATATAAGCTATTGATCTAACAATTAAAGATATTATATATTTACAGAATGATTTTATAGACGAGGGATATATTTCAGAAAACAATAATCTGTACCTTCTTATAACTAATAAAATGTAAATAACAATATTCACTAACAAATCATAAAGAAACATTCGACGAACAAATGAGAATTAATCCGTAAAAAGTTTGGACATCGCAGCGCGTGACTTATGATTGAATGGCATGTAGATAAAATTCCTTTTACGTGATTTTAGATAAATAGGTAATTGACTCGCTTCCCTTTAGTACTTTATCCTGGCTTGGGAGAGACAAAATACCTACTTAATAATTAATTGTTATTTATTCTATTATGTGTGTCATTGCTCCTAAATATGTTGACTATAAATTACTTTGTTTTAATGGATATATTAAGATATCACTATTTCTAAATATTTGGAATTAAAATCGAATGCTGGATATCGTCCTTGAATATATTTCTCGTCTATAAAATCAGCCTGTATATATATATTAGAGTCCGACCGAAACTGGTTTTCCGGCCGAAACCGAAACCGAAATTTCGGCCGTGGCTTCAGTTTCGGCCGAAACCGAAACCGAAACTCACGTGGTCAAGTATAAAAGTCAACGTGGTCAAGTAAAAAAATGAAACAAAAACTTACATTTAATCAGTTCCATCAAAACATAACCTCTAAAGAATGTTTACGTCGGGTGATAACGCACTGACTAAGTTGTGTTGCTATAGAGCAATGCGAATTAGATCCGTCAACTGTCGTCTAAACGACGCAGTTACACACCGACGCAGCCTTGAGTTTCTTTCGGCGTTTCTTCTCAAGGTAGTCGCTTCCGAAACGCTAGTAGATCACCGTTAGGTTTCGTATTTCTGGCTGGCGGTCCAAGTCGAGGTTCGTACCCACAGGGGTGCCCTTGCATTGCCACCCAACCCATAAATTGCCACCTGAGCACCCTCAGTGTTCGCCCACTCGCCCGGTTAAGTTGTGAAGACCTTTCCCGGTCAACAACACGCGTAAATTCGAAAAAAAAAAGCAATGCGAACGGCGCACGAATACCGAACAGGGCCGCCAGCATCCGTCAAAGCGTTGCCGCGAGAAACGAAGCTAGGCAAGCATGTACGACAACTACCGAAATCAGTTTCGGTTTCGGCAAAAGTTTCGGCCAATTTTGGCCGAAACCGAAACTGCCGCCGAAACTTGATTTTTGGCCGAAACTCGGCCGAAACCGAAACCGAACTTTCGGTCGGACACTAATATATATATATATATCGGCGAATTGTCCTATGTAATGAAAAGCTAGTTTAGAATGTAGGTTGATAGATGACGCTACAACAAGACAAAACAAAACTTGTCTTTAAAAGTTATTATTATTGGCAAAGTACGAATGTTTGCGAATAGATGGCGCGGCAGCTCTAGCTTACCTCGGGCTAGACGTTTTTGACGCAAGAGGGCGAACGTCATTGAATATGCAAAAATCAACGAAAGCTCTATTGCTGATTTCGATAAACATGGCGGAGAATAAAAGAAGTGCCATTTCGACATATATAATTAATTTGGGCAGTATATAAATATATAGAGTGATTTATATCGCTATCCAGTAGCTGTGTGTAATAATGTAAAGAAATTCATAAATTGCACCGTATGTAAAATAAAAATAATACATCACATTATAATAAATAAATTTCATAATATTGAAATAGTAAAATACCTTTGAATTTACATGGCGATAAAATATAATAGAAAATATAATATAACATTATCATAATGAAGTCTGTTCAAAACTGAGTTATTTGTATCGCAGTAGTAAGCGCTGTTAATATTGTATTACAAGTTACTATTAGCGCAGATAAAGAATTTCATTGAAAATAGCAAAACTTATTCCCTGTCACTCGCTGCTAAGTTAGAAATCCTTTAAGTTTAATTGGTTTCATTATTAACACCTAATTTGAAGGTAACGGGATTATCTGTATATATACGGGCCTAATAATGGCTTGGCATAGCGGAAGGATAATCCAACGGCCAAGTGTAAATGCGTTGTTTTACGTGTATCCTTTGTAACCAGTAAAAACCCATACCAAAATAATAACAAAATTCTCGTGTATAAAACTCGATACAATATTCACAAAATGTAAAACTTTACAAATGAATACATAATTTCGCTTATAAAATTAATATTATTATTACAAACTCAATTCTTCTAATATCACTATAGTTTTTAAGGGATTATTAATTCATTAGAATTTATTCCTAAATCAGAATCCTGAAACAATAAAAAAAAGTTACTCAACAACATATGTGATATACAGGGATACAGGTAACTAACGCAAAACCTCTTAACCCATTTAATTTTAATAATTCATGTAATATTTGTAGCACAAAATATTAATTGCTAATTTAGTTTGATGGAAAAATCAAACATTTAAATAAAAGCTCATATTATTTATTGATTATTGCAAAATAATAATTGGAACATATTGTCCCAATAATATTGGTGAGTGGGTCGTATGTGTTCTAACTGGTCTCTTCAGTTCTCTGGGACAATATGTCCCTACAGTATTGAAAGGGTTAAGGGTGACTTTGATATATCAAGACTGACAGCTTTTGTTTTACGACTTTTTCTAATTCAATCTTTTTTTTCTCCATACAAATAATAAATAAAAAATAAAATTTGCAGTTCTGATCTGCTTAACACTCTGAAAGGCGGCGCGATGCAACTGAGGCAGACGATTTCGTAGCGTCTGCTAACTGAACTTTAAACATAGATAGACACCCCACTAAAACTAAAAATATATATAGCTAAGGATGTGTTAAGTTTTGGCAACAGTTATAGAACAAAAGTTGTTAGTGATGTACCTAAATTACCTTTAAGTGGTTTGGCGTTAGCTACCAGCAACGTTATATATGATATTAATTATAATTCAATAATCACAATTAAATATATATTATGGGTATGGTCTTATCGTAATTTACTGAAACGTTAATACTTAATTGCACTCATAACGGTGACTCTTAACCCTTAAATGCATGACTTTTATTTACACTTTAAAAAATATATACCCTGCAGATAAGTACACTAGAATGCAGGGAAAAATAGGAAAGAATATATATATATATATATATACATTTCTTTTTATACTCATTCATTAAAAAACCCTATGTTACAGATATACAATACTATGCATTTACTGTACACTATTGTATTTAAGTGGTATGTTGCAGTTTTACATCATTATGCATTTAAGGGTTAAAATATGAACTATTTGAATAAATTATTCGAACATTTAAGATATGTTTTTCCTTAATTCATCAATTATTGCAATGTGTATGAACACAACATTTTCTAACAAGAATATGCACACTACATCATACTTCATTCTTTGAAAGGTATAATATACAATCTTGTTACAATATTAAGATAAAAGTCACACCTCGTTTGATAAATCTTTGTTGAGTCCCGGCATGTTTTCTGATTCTTTTATATTCCAAGCTTCATCTTGGCCAGTCTAAAACATGAAAAGGCAATGCAAGTTAATGTAACAAGATCGGCCCTAGAGAGATAACTAGATCAACTTTTGTGAGTATATTGGTCCTATTAATTACGATACTTTGATTCTGCAAATTTTCGAGGAGTGAAAGGCAATTTGGTTTAATCAACATTTTTTGGTGATATAGTAATATATTTATATTTGAAATCGGTAAAAAGCGCTAATTCCGAATATATATTACTACTAGCTGTCCCAGCAGACCTTGTTCTGCCCTATTTCTCTAAAAAAAGTTACATTGTGTTTTTTAATGTTAATAGCTATTGGACTGTCGGCTGTTTTTTGAAAATTGTTTGAAGGAACCTGGCCTTAATGTTATATGTATAAAAATTTACAAATACTGACATTAATATTTATACGTCACTCAATTGTTTTGCCTTCCCGGAACCCGTCCACTAACATTTAAACTTTATGGTATGGTGTTAAAGTTCAAATTGACTTTTAAATATTATTACGAATTTTTTGTATGAAAATACAGAAAAGTGTTATTTTTAGACAGTTGCAGGGAATTTTTAAAATATTTCTCTCCGTAATAACCTTCCCCTGACTTCAAGAAACCCAACAAAAGAGAAATCAGCCAAATCGGTTGAGCCGTTCTCGAGTTTCGCGCTTATCAAGACATTTAGCGATTCATTTTTATATATAAGAATAACACCAAAAAATGTCGCTTCAACCAATTAGTCTTTCAACCCTCGTTATTATTTTGTTAAAAAAAATGTATAATGAAAATCTTACAATGCCATCCCCGGCATCTAGTTCCTCTTTATGCGCTTGCTTGACGTGATCCTTGAGTGCGAAAGCGCGCGCGTAACTCGCGCCGCACAGCGTGCAGGAAAACTTCAAGTTGTTCTGCCTCGCGTGCGTCTCAGTGTGGACCCGGACTGCGTACAACGACGCAAATGGCCTATAAACAGAGATGGGCGAAATGTAATCTGAATAATGATTACAAAACATAGTCGCAACTAGTGATGAAAATGCCCGGGAATTTTCCCAAAGTGCCCAAAACTTGTATGGGGAATATTCCCGGGAATTTACGAAATGTTCGCGGAAGTGCTGGGCACTGTGGGAAAATTCCCGGGCATTTTCATCACTAGTCGTAACTTTAATTTTCTTGCTCTGTAATCATGATTAAATCCATTTAAAACATGAAATCATAAATGTGTATGCAATCTGGTATTCTGGTTTGTTTAAACATCGATGAGCAAAATTCAGTCATGTTAATGGTAAAAAACGTAAAATGTAATCGTAATAATTTTTATTAAGCTGATTACATTTTGCCCATCTATGCTTATAAATATATATTGTGATGGTTGTATATAGAACCCAATTAGCTTTACACTCTGTTGCAATAAATAAATAATTAATCAGTGTTTAATATCGTCTTTAAAAACAATACTTTTACAAATATGTATTAATCTACTTCGTTGTTGTTTTCGTTCTTTATATGCATTTTTAATGTGACCCTTCCATTGAAGAATAAATAATAATATTCTATTGGATATTTGTTGCATCCTTCTTTAAGGATATTTAATTTCATTATTAATAAAATACAAAGCATATTATAAATAGGCAACTTTGTAATCGTGTTACAACCAGGGACTTAAATACCGGTATAAAAGCGGTAACGTTATAAGCCAAGAAGGGCGATAACGTTATTTTTTAGAGTAACGTTACTCAGTATTTGTTATTTTTTATGTTACTTTTCGTTAACGTTATCTTTTTCGTTCTGTTATTGTCTTTAGCGTTCCGATATCTCGATAACGTTATAACAAAAAGTAACGTTATTTATTTTCGTTATTGTTTGTCTCATTCGCTCAGTTCAATTCTCTTTTCTTTTTGTATGTATCGCGTATGTATGTACGCGACATTTTTTGGTTGCTATGCGATGCACATTAAGTGAGTCGATTTACTTAAATCTTTTCAAGACCAATTAAAGGTATGATTATGTATTTATTAAATCTTTATTATACTATATATATATAGTATAATAAAGATTATATGTATATATATATATATATATATTAATATTATATATATATATATAATATTATTGAGTATATTATATACATAATATTAAAATGTTATCTTATATTTTAATTATAAAAAATATATATATAAAAAAGGGGGAATTTACTAGACCATGCATGTACTGTTCCTCCAGTTATTCATATACCTAGATACCGTGGTTCCATTCGTGGTATACGTGAGCCGGCATAACGATGACGATTGTCAATGAATTCTCGTTCCTTGGCGGTCGTTACCGTTCTTGGACTGTCTATGTAGAAGATACGGCTTAATCACATTGTCGAGCCATTTGCCATTGTGTCAAACTGAGAACATGCTGTACTATTATTTTTTAATACAGATTGGAGCCAATGCATAAACGTGATGTAAATAAAGTGGTAGACTGATTGCAACTTGAGCTCTTTTATGTAAACGAGAGGAAGGCAAGATGGAATTAATTCATTAGCTCAATTGTGAGATATATCAAAATTTAAAATTGGAATCACATAAATTGATTAAAATTGCGTAATTATCTATTGCATTCTGTGTTAAAAAGAGTACATGGATTTAAAAACATCGTATCTCTTCTAGTCAAGTGTTCTTACATACTGTGCCAGAAAAACAGTAATTAATAAGTATATATAGTAATAATAAGTATTTAAAGATAGAATTAATTATCATTTCTATTGTGTTTAAAGAATGTAGCGAGTAAATTCTCGTGACTTCATGGATTCAAAAACTTTTAATAGCCCTTTGATGTTTGAAATAAGTTCTAAAATCTGCAAATCTATGGGAGACAAAAAAATTGTATATGCACAACAAAAAACTTCTAAGAATGAATGTTGCGCATCTCACAACAGCAAGACAAGAGAAATGATCAATTTGCACAGTTGTTACTAGAAGAACTGAACCATGTGAATCCCTGTATAAGAACAAGATACTACGTAAATGTTTTTAACTTTATGAAAATTGTGAAAAATTATCACAATCATGAAAATGAGACGACGGACAATGAAAAAGTATAAAATAATTTAGTTGCTAATTATTCTTAAAATGTTAACTACGAAATTAAATGCATCTTAGTCGCATTGGTAATGCATCTTCTTCATATTTTATGTGTTAATGTAGATGATGTTAGTATTCCTATAAATAAACAAATCTTTATCCAAGAAATTTTGGAGACTTGTTTACGCAATCTAAAAAATAAACTTTTTGAAGTGAAACTTCAATAGAATAGTTGTGGTTTAAAACCGGATGCAACGGGAAAAGGACAGGTAAGAGATACAAATACAAAAATTAGTGAGCCAGAGCGAGAGAGTAAATGTCGGTGTGTATTTGCGTATAACAGCATTTTAGTAAGAAGTCAGCGTGGTGTTTTATTATTTAACAGTGTTTGTACTTTTATATCTTGTGCTAAATAATACACTTTATAAGATGCCGAAAACTAATGCCGAAATATGTTGTGTATATCGACGCAAAAGAATGAAATTAAAAATACAAAAAAAAAAAGTTTAACAGAACGTAGTCGCGAGTTTCGCGCGCGTACAAGACAATTATTGAACAATCAAGATAGATGTTCAAATATAAGTATTAATAAACACCAATAAATTATGTAACATATGTTAAATAAAATATAAAATATCTTTTAAAATTACTTAAAATACTTTCATTTTTAAACAAATAAAGTTTGTAACTATCTTACCCTTGTTATATATTTTCATCTTATTCTTTTGTCGATTTACTGAAGTTTCACTTCTATCGTGTGTGATTGGCACACACCCCTTTTTTAATCTATTATTTAATCTTATTAGGGCTTTAAACACGTATGTGATTAGCCAGCCCTGTTAGTCAAAGTTAGAGTTGGCACATGTGTCCTTATATAACCTAAAATTTGATTATATATTGAAATACAGAATAGTACCTACTAAACATTTGTCAAATATACTATTTTTTCGCTCGACTTTTCTTGAAGAGTATTAACAATAATTGATGTAAATAATAAATCCACCACAAAAAGAAATAACTAATAAAAAAGTTAAATATAGACACTTTCAATATAAAACATATATATATATATATATATACTATTTAGATACTATGTATATTTTCTACAAAGTGCAGATAACATGATAAAGTAATTACTTCGTCCAGGTATTAATCATGATAGTTTTTTGGAATTGATGAAATAATAAACAAAATACCACAGCTTTCATACATACTTATAACTTACAAGTATGTGTGGAAATCTACTTATATATATATATATATATATAACAAAGTCGGGTTTGTGTGAACACTTATAACTGGAGAAATGGACCGATTTTCATGGTATTTCAATTGTTGTATTGGTCTCTGTCTCGAGTAGAAGAATAACTACTAAAAAGATTAGAAAATAGACGAAAAATAATACCATTGCGAAAAATATTTTCCCATAAGAAATGTTAATGAGTTTCGTAGCTGTCAAACATTTAATATACATCCCGTCGATACGGTAAGCTCTCGCCTCAAATTAAAGAACGTATTTAAATGAAAGTTTCGAATCGACAAGATATATGCACAAATTCGGATATTGACATGTTTTGAATTTTAACAGTGTAGAATGATGTCAGTACTGAAAAAGGATTTGCTTAAAATTTTTATGAGTGCGTTCAAGAACTTATTTTATGTAAACTAAGGAATATGAAAATAATTATTTTGTATTCATTCGATCTATAATCGGCCTCATCGTCACTTTCCATCGGGTGAGATTGGAGTCGAGCGCAAGCTTATCTGTAATAAAAAGATTCGATGGCATTTATATCGTGTACACAAAACTTTCAATTTGAAGTAATTATTATCCTAAGTTATTATCATAGAAACAGTATTTTTTCCACACAAACGGAGTCCCGGGTACAGCTAGTATATTATAAATTAGTTTAAAAGATAGACAATATTCGGTATTTACTGGGTGAGCGCGCTCTATCTTCCACCTCATCATCACTTTCCATCAAGTGATTTTGAGGCCAAGTGCTATCTGTAATAAATACTAAAAAATAAAATTTAAAAATATTAAAATTCCACCATTAATTAATAGACCACCATTAAAATTTTTCGTCGACTAAATATTTAGCACGCTTCTTTGTTTCATCTATATCAACATATCTGTACACTTTGCTAACTTTTTTCCTCCCCGTATTGTAAAACAAGCCAAAAGTCGAAAATACGTCACGTCAGCTTGCAATGCATGAGTCCTAAACATCGACACGTATTGAAAGTATTGAAACAGAAGCCGCCGCAACGTCGCTATATTTCTATCAATTATAGCGCAGAATTTGGTGACGCGTGTTTAAAAAGTATAAGAGTGGCAACGTCGCATTTATAACGTTATAATAACGTTAATTTTTTTGTTATAAATTTCGTTCTGTTACCTGAGTAACGTTACTGATACCATTATGACGTCATTTTGTTATTGCGGTAACGATACAAAAATAACGTTATGTATCATTACTATAACGTTATTTTTAGTAACGTTACAAGTCCCTGGTTACAACTTCTTAATGTTTTAAAGGAAAATGACGATTATTTACATCGCTTTGAGATAATCAAATCATTACGATGTTAACTTAATTTAACCTCTTTACCATAGATATTTACATTAGGTAATATTTCTTTTTTTTAGAATTTTTATAGACTTTCCATATCAGTTAAAAATATACAAACAGTCAATTGCTTTTATATCCCTAATTTCTCATTAAATCTACTCACACTATTTTTCCAAAGTGAATGAATGGCATGACAAGTATGAAAACGTAGAAATTTTAATGATAGCTATAATATTTTTTTAAATTACAGTCATTACTCGTTAATGGCGTCATCGTTTAGAACAACATACCGGTTATATTGACCACAAAAAAGTCTCGAAAAAAAAATGGACTTCGTATCTCGAAAACATCACCGATTGTTACGACTAAATATGAGTAGTCCCTTCGATGTCATTATAACAGATTTTGACTGTAGTTGCTTATTTAGTCCATAACTAAAATGTTGATTCTTTCATACATTTAATTCAAACCTTCAAGGCATCAATCTATATTGTTTTAGCAGGCTTAGTTTAGGCCAAAAACATATGGTACATAATAAAATATTTAATGAGCTACAATACCTATTGCAATGCTGACAGGAGAACGGCTTCGTGTGAGAATTCTTGTGGCCAGCGAGTTGTACTGACGTCTTGAACGCTTTCGGACAGTAGGGGCACTTGTACGCGCGAACGTCCGAATGCGTCAGCAGGTGGTGATTATAGACGCTGTGAGCTTTGAATCTGGTTCAAGAAAATAAGACTGATATGTACTAAACAGTAGAAGGAAATGATTCAATTGAATTAACGCATACGTGAAACTGTTTTGTGTGAGATTTAGTAGGTATTTTAGCCAAGATTCTAGATAGATTATATTTTATTTCTAGATAGGTAGGTAGATTAGGTTAGATTCTAGCTTGGGTGTTAGTTTTACTTAATCATTAGATGTTTAAATAAATGCTTTCAAAGTAGCACACCTAAATTGTCTTTCTACGTGAAGATTGGGTAATTTTGCATATATAGAAGTTATTATAACAGTATTTAATATTGTAGTTGAGTCAATAGGTTTCTAAGAAATTGTCAATCACGTTAAGGTTTTGTATAATACACATTCCCTGATTTTTTCCTTTAGTTATCATTTGGTTAAGGATTGTGTTAATGTTTGGGATTTGGTTAAGCGTTGGAGGCTAAAGATATTAGGTCCTTACATATGAAATTGGCGTTTTTCGTACTGGCCACTTTAATCACAAATTTCTCCTCTTTGGTAAGGAATTCCAAATTCAAATTTGTACAGCTATAGACTCATGTATTTGTGCTTCGATGATCGTCATTCATTTGTTTTTTTCTTCTGTTTTTTTCTGTTTGCGTCACTCATTTTACAAAATGGAAAACTTAAAATATCGCATTATTTACGAGTACGAGTTCCGCCGTGGCCGCTAGTGCTGCGGAAACAACTCGAAGGGTGAATGATGTGTATGGCGGTCGTGTTGCAAAAGAAAACACAGTTCGTTTTTGGTTCCAACGTTTTCGTTCTGGAAATTTCGACCTGCAGAACAAGCCCCGTGGACGGCCTGAGACTCAAGTTGATAATGAAGAGTTGAAGGCTATTGTGGAAGCGGATCCATCGCAAACCACGTCCGAGTTAGCTGCAGGCTGCGATGTTAATGATAAAACTGTTTTAATTCACTTGAAGCAAATTGGGAAGATTAAAAAGCTTGAAAGGTGGTTACCTCACGAATTGACTGAAGCAAACCGGCAAACGCGCGTCGACTGCTGCGTTACATTACTAAACCGGCACAATAATGAAGGTATTTTAAACCGAATCATTACCTGTGATGAAAAATGGGTTCTTTACGATAATCGGAAGCGCTCAGCGCAATGGTTGGATCCTGGCCAGCCAGCCAAATCCTGCCCCAAGCGAAAATTAACCCCAAAAAAGTTACTTGTAAGCGTTTGGTTTACTAGTGCCGGTATTGTTCATTACAATTTTCTCAAATCTGGCCAGACTATTACGGCTGATGTCTATTGTCAGCAATTGCAAACCATGATGGAAAAGCTAGCGGCTAAACAACCTAGGCTGGTCAATCGCTCCACGCCACTGCTGCTTCACGACAACGCTAGACCACACACTGCGCAACAGACGGCTACTAAATTAGAAGAGCTTCAATTGGAAAGTCTAAGACATGCTCCGTACTCCCCGGACCTTGCTCCAACAGATTACCATTTTTTTCGAAATTTGGATAACTTCTTGCAAGGGAAAAAATTCAACTCCGATGGGGCAGTCCAAATCGCCTTCAAAGATTTTATTGATTCCCGTCCGACTGGTTTTTTTTAGTAAAGGGATCAATGAACTACCTATGAGATGGCAAAAGTGCATAGAAAATAATGGTTCATACTTTGATTAATTAAATATATTATATTAAAAAATATTCGACTTTTTGTTCCTCCTATACAAAACGCCAATTTCATATGTAAGGACCTAATATTAAGTTACTTGTTTAAAATATCCGTTCTTATGGTTATGACATTTTTTTTAATGTCTCGACATAATTACTACAGAGTATCTGATGGTAAGTACAGTGTAGTCCAAAAACGAAAGCGACCATCAAAAATTAAAAGTCCGTTGATAGTTTCCGTCGTTATGTCGGTACATATATACACACAAGCTGACCACGAAACGCGACGTGCCGAAGCGAGTCACTATGACGGTTTTTACACTCGTGTACTGTGGTTATGACCCAGTTCGGGCAATCGTCCTGCCACCACAAAACGTCTTGAGATGATATTCTTCAATAGATCCCGGATTCTTATTATGTGACCCAATAGAAGTGTAATAAACATGTTCCGAACTTGGTCTTCATACGCTGAATTTTTGTGTGGCTTTGTTTTGTAATATTTTTTTAAGTAAACTCAGCTAACCTCAGAATGATGTTTTCATATCTATACTAATATTATAAAGCTGAAGAGTTTGTTTATTTTGTTTGTTTGAACGCGCTAATCTCAGGAACTACTAGTTCGGATTAAAAAATTCTTTTTGAGTTGAATAGACCATTTATCGAGGAAGGCTTTAGGCTATATAACATCACGATGCAATTATTAGGAGCGAAGAAATAATGGAAAATGTGAAAAAAAACGGGCAAAATTATTCATCCTTGAGGGCTTCCATTGCGTGCGCTGCAAAAACGGTTCAAGATACCAAAAATATATGTAAGAAAGAATTATTCCTCTTGAAATGATCTAAAAAAATGTCCGCGACAGTATATGTCTATCTTTTAAGATTAAGTCACTAGAACCGTTTTTATGGTAAACAAATTTGGTCGAAATTAATTAATTATTTGTTAAGAGTTGTATCAACGTAATAATATTATTCTTTATCCAAATAAATGTTGTTGATTAAGAGTATGTAATTGTGAACAAAATTGTCTTTGACATCATTTAATTACAATGAACATCTTAGAAGATATTACAAAACCTTATATAGCAAAACAACGTTTGCCGGATCAGCTAGTAATAAATAAAATTAAAATGCATAAATAACCTTTTCCCGCAGATCGGGCACGCATACGGCCTCACACCCGTGTGCGTGCGCATGTGCAAAGTGAGACAGTAGGACACCCGAAACGACTTGCCGCATATGTCACAGGAGTGAGGCTTCTCACCTGTGAAACGAATGTTGTGAAATAAATGGAATTGCATGATGATGATGATGATGATGTCCTAGCCGGATTCGGCCACGGCGACTGTTTCAACGCCGATTAAGAAAATCGAGGTCCAGTTTTTGGAAACAGTCAATTGCGCAGGATATATTTAAGTGCATACTGGACGCGCAGCCAGAAAAGCACTCTCTCGTCCGAGCTCCCTCAGGCCCGATGGAATGGAGAACCAGTACGATCGGGAAGGAGCGGGATGCAGGTTTGGTCGAGTTTTCCCTTCTCTGAACACCTGGTTGAATTGCGGAGTTAAAGAGATACCTTAGTCGCCTTTTACGACACCTCAGCAAGAAGAGGGGGGTGCTATTCTATTCTGCCGGCAGCCACCACGGCAACGCACGGCACGGCAATTGCATAAACTCATTTGATAACGACCAAAACCATCGGATTACACAAAACTCGGTAATATTACTTCTAAACGTAACGTTGTACGTATTACAATATTCCGTTTAGATGGAAAATGACCAAACTTGTCATTCGATCAATCGTCATTTGTCGGAATGTTTGACCAGTAGCGTTCATTCCATAAATGCATAAAAGCATTGCATGCGCTTACGATCGATAAGGCTGGAATAAATTCCTTTAATTTAAACCAAAAAAAAAAGGAACCCTTTATATTCATATCTATTCTATTTTCACGACATCTATCTTCCCTATGAAATTAATATAATATTAATTATCATTACATAATGTTCAAATTTATTATGTGACTCTGCTTACCCTGTCTAAATACCCTATGCACGCTACTGTGGTTGATGTCCATGGTTAATAAAATTAATTATTTCACACTGAAGCATACGATCGATAATAAATTATCCACTGTGACAATAGATTAACAGACACAATGGTATTATCAAGATAATAAATTAAAAAGTTTAAACTGAAATTAATTTTAACATTATAATTTATTTAAAATTATAAACTTTTTTGGCCTCAATCTCACATGATGAAATGCGTTTACTCAAGAAATAAACGATTCATATGTTGTTTGAAGAGTTGCTCACAACGTACTGGTACTGGATGAACAGATGCGGTAAGCAAATTTCACTCTATTAGGTCGCATTATGCATAGAAAAGCGAAAATTCTCTATTAATATGTCCTAACCTGTATGTATCCTTTCGTGTTTGACTTTTTCATGTGGTCTGGCAAATCTTCTATTGCAGTATGAACAATTGTATGGAAGACTTTCATCAAAAAAATTAACTGTAACCTGGAAAATCATTATTTATCTATAATTTTGTTAACAATCAAATTATTATGTAGCAATATACATTTTAATAAAATAAAAGAATTAAAAATGATTATAATGAAATTATTATAAATAAATGT
Organism: Automeris io; assembly: GCA_036320925.1. Classification (NCBI taxonomy): domain Eukaryota; kingdom Metazoa; phylum Arthropoda; class Insecta; order Lepidoptera; family Saturniidae; genus Automeris; species Automeris io. The sequence goes on from JAUDJH010000014.1 coordinate 5,676,106, forward strand.
TTACTAATTTTTAAAAAATATTTTATAAAGTTTCACTGATGTCTCTTTAAAAGCTAACTTAGCTAAACCCTATTATAAATGAAATAATTCACAATTACGTTGAATTTACATTTTATTAATTGAAACTGTCAGATTCGTTTTAATTTAAAAAATGTATTTGACACCTTTTTGCATTTATCTATATACAATACTAGGAGCTTAGACAAATAACATTCGATAAAAGATAGCGATAGTATAATAAAACAATACGAAATGTAATCGACAAGTTTTCAAAATATCAATATTGACATGTTAGGTCGATTCCATACTTTTGCATTTTTGTAGTCGCGTTATTGATAAACGAAAGTTACTTTTTCGAGGAGGGGGGAGAGTGTATGTAGACTATAGGTCCTGCTTGTAGTGAAATCAATGTTATATATTCTATATTAACTCTGTTTAGTATATATGGGTGTCATTTTAATCAAATATTAAAATTTTGCCATCCGGCAACACCACAGTGGTGACGTACGCAAACATTCGGTCAACGCACTTGTGGAGAACTAACGATGAGATTAGTAAAACTTAACAATTTATAATCTCCCGATAATATCAAGAACGGCCGGCGACAAGTCAAGTGATCCGAATTAAAGCGCCGAGTGCGACAAGCGAATAAATATTTACGAATAGTGCGGACGGCAACGTGTATGCTCCATAAAATATTTACCTTATCGAAATTGTGTACTTTCATATGCATTTTCAGATATACATTGGACGAAAATTTCTTATTGCAGACATTACAGTTATACATATCCGTTGTTTTATGCGAGTTCTGATGCACCTGTTTGTAGTCTATTGGTATTAGCTTATTACATATGTGGCACATATATCTATTATTCGTTACTTGGGAGCCGTCTTTATTCTCTACCGGGATTTCTATTGGTCGTGATCTGAAATTTACCATATAATTTCATACATATTGAGTTGACACAAGATCTGAGGCTGATCGAGCATAAAGCCGTGTCTATTTTTCGTGTTACACGAAATCATTAGTAAAAATTGTTTAGGTCTTTTTCTTTCTCGTGATTCATAATTATATTTCTCTTTTACATTTTTTTCTTTTCATTTTCTCGCTAGCCATAAAGATCTATTTTGCATGTGTATGCAAAACATTTGCAAGAAAGATGATTTAGACTATGTTACAACTGGTCCGTGTAACCAGGTCGAAACTACGAACCATAACCAGAAAGGGTTCTTGACGCACTAGTCCCCTTAAAGTATTTATAATGAACAAATAAACGGTTTCTGATTGAGCTAATTTCTATTGAATGTTTGCTTTTACTTAACTCAAGCATTAAGGTTGAGATTTATAGATGCTACTTTAACTTTGCTTAGGTCGTGATGTTCTAAGCATATAAATAATTCTATAAAGTTTTTGAATTTCCGCAATTTTTCAACATCCTTCTGCAATTTATGGTGTCCACTTATTGTTCTTTTTTTTCACGAGACCATCACTTTATTTATCATATTCGGCCACTCTGCGAATTCTATCGCGTGGTATTTTTAATATTTCTAAAAATGCTGCCTAGCAAACATGAACGAGTTTGTTGGATCTATGTTTTTTGATAAATTACTTTGTCAAACAATCATTTGCTCGGCGTGCGCTCCATCCAAATATTCTTGGACAACATTGAACATCTTTCACATGGCAAATTTTTAAAGAAAAGCTTCTTTCGCTTTTTTTGGTTTTAGCTGACTGAAAATCAACAAAAACCTTTTTTCATATGGACCATTGTTAACCTGTTATAACCATAAGCGGCTTTCTTTGTATGTTGGCATGTTGGTAATTGGGGTAGCTCTTTTGCAGAGTACCTATGGCAAAATAAAATACCGCTGTCATAAAGCTAAACCGACATAAACATAAATATTAAATGGCCACTGAAAATGCTTGTCGCTAAGGATTTTGCCCCGTTTCGTTTGATATTTAAATTCGTGTCCACTCAATCTTTTAGTAATAAATTATTAAATAAGCATCTTATATGGCTAATTTTAATGAGTCGTTTTTGACGCGCGTTTTATTGTGAATAATTGCACTCAAAAGACATACGTAATTCAAAGAATGATGAACTAAAATTCAGACAAACGGCTGAATTTCTTAACTGCAGATATTTTTTCAGAATGATAGGTTCCATGGACTGAAAAAAATAGATTGACTAAAGTCTAAAATGTACATTGTTCCTTTTAGTTTTAATATAGATATTATTACCATTATAGTGAATAATACTCAATATGCTTACTTCAATGGATCATGCATCCTTTTGTGTAGTTTCAATGATTTATTTGTTGGAAACAATGTACAGCATTGCTCACATTCATATGTTACAGGGGCTTCTGGCACGGCATCTTCTGAAATTGCAAAAGAATAACATTTAATTTTATGTATTTAAACACACATCACCGGTTGCGCAAAGTTACATGTCTGTCATGTATCTCTTTTCCCAAATGACATTATAAAACATTAAAAAAAAACAGAAAGCTCAATATAAAGATATGGATTGTCTTAAAAGAGTATCTATAGGGTGAATCCCATCAAAATATTACAAAAACCAATATGAACGTTTAGAGATCACATGGTCCAATGACTTGCGAAAGGCAGCTTTATATTTTCTGGAGCAGCCTAGAACAAAGTTATATGTCGGGCTTTAGGAGAGGTCTGTGTATTCAGTTGAGGACCAATATAGGTTGAAATTATGATGAATCATTTCTAGGACAACACATTTGGTGTTAAAGTAATAATTATGACTTCACCATGATGTTACACAAGTTAGAAGTTTTATGTAGAAAGTAATACATTTTTTATTGTTTTTTTTCGGTGGGACAAAGTGAGTCACTGTGATGGTCTTTACATTTGTGTACTGTGGTCTTGACCCAGTTCAGGCAGTCGCCCTAGCACCATAAAAATGCTTAATGTATTTTATGCTTCTATGGGATGAACGCCACCCATACCAAGAATTTGCCGCGTGAATCGTTCATAGCACTGTATTAGTAAGAGACGATATAATGTGTCTAGTTTATCGTTTTATGAATACTTACGTAATTTGCATGGACGCACTTTAAGATCGTCCAAATTAGAAGCATAAACTTCACATGATTTACAATAGTATACATTTACAGTTGTTCCTTCCTGTGACTTTATTTTCTTCATTTCAACCTTGTGATATGTCAAGTTATCCATAACTAAAAATGATTTTTAGAAAATTAATACTGTAGCGTGTACTCTGCCGACCCACTCTCGCGGACGCCGTAATGTCTGCATGGAGCGTTTGCACACCGGCCGCGGTTGACGGTAGGAGAAAAAATCGTGCGACTTCTCGTTTCGGCCGCTCCTTATATTAAAACAAGACGGCGATATTATTACCTATTTTATTTGACTGTTTACTATAAGTTTCTGTACAATAAAGGTATTTGTTGTACAAAGGAATGTTAAAATACTTTTTTATGTTTTAACCCCTTTGCGCTCGAGAGGTGACTATCACTCACCACATTATATACGCGCGGGAACGGTCTCGAGTGCAAAGGGTTAAAATACAAAATGTTGCTTTACATTTGAATTTATTCCTGTATTGTGAGTGCATCTACAAACATAAATATCATAAAAACAAACGCCCATAGACAAGAACAACCTATAGGCTATACAAATGTTTGTTCTGTGTGGGGATACAAAGATAAGTTTTCCAGTGTTTTCTAAGGTTTTTGTTATTTTCTTTTTTTTATATTATTATTAAACAACAGCTTCTAAACAGCTTATATACATACATAAATGTTACAAATTGCCTATCAAATCTATTCTGTGCATATATTTTTTGCCTTGTCCATTGTTAAATATTCCTTTTTTAAAGCATATTTGTTAATCAAATTTAAGTTACCTTAATGCTCATGTAATAGAATGTTTTTAATTCTGATCGTGACAAATTAAATAGAAAATCTATAGTCTAAATTAAGACTTACATTCCTGTGGACTGATTTCTGTGACAACACTCTCGCACAAGTCTTTTACTTGTACATAACGTGTTGTCGTCACAGTTTTATTATTGTCTTCTTTTATTGTATTATCTGGAACTAAAATTACTCACATTAGTTATTTAGTCACATATAGTCAATATAATATTGCAAATGCGATTTAATAATGGACAAAAAGCCCAAAATGATCCGACGTTTCTTATTTTTTAAAACCTGAAAGTTTTCGTCTATGTTTGTATGATAATAACAAACAATTTTTGCTTTTATAAAATAAAAAACAGCTGATAGTAGTTAGCTCTTGCTTTATAAGCACAAATAAAATAAATTTAAGAAGTAGTGTATTAAGAAATGAATTTTATTATAAAATTCAGTTAAAACTATAGTTAAAATTCTTTATTATTTAGAATTATTTATTTCTAATATGACATAAGTGTTTGCACCTGTCTCTTGTTGAACTAGGATAGGAATTTTATCACCAAGAGGAGTCTCCACAATACTGCCAGTGTCTGTGATCATCCGCCGCAATGGTTGCTTGTCAGTTACATCAGCATCCTCATTATCTATGGAATTCAAATCATTTTCTACCTCAGCATCATCCATGGGTTCCTGAAATGTGAATATCATCAACTTACATTCAGTACAGAGTATAAGTCTTTTCCCTATTATGCCTCTTGCAGCATAGTCCTTGAACATTATCAATTAAACACTAGTTGGTAGACCTGAAAGACACAATATCATTTGACATGTTGACAAGTACATAGGAACAGAAAGTCTATATATAAGTATATGAATATAATCAGGCTGATTCCAAAACACGAGTAGCCAAGAGTATTATTTTATTTTATGAATTTTTTTACTATACTATTCCATTGTAGTCTTGATACTAGATCTTATAGCCATTATCAGGCATAAGGTATTTTATACAGTCAACTAATTTTATTTATTTCATAATATTAGAATAGTTAAATAATAACACAAGTTAAAAGTATATTTACCTCTACTACAACCACTTGGTCACTGTGATAATTTTGTATGTGCTCCAATACAGATGAAAATGAAACTCCACAGGTATTACAGCTATAGATTTCCTCTTGAACATCATCTGGCTCATTCTCTGCATGGGTTAATAATGAATCTGCTTCCAACTTCATACTATCTATAATATATTGCATATAAAATAAACAGCAGTGCAGGATTCATGTCTTTTTATTTTGTTAATCCTGAGGAAAAGCTTGAATAAGAACATCAGAGCTGCAGTGAGGGTGGTACCCCAAATGTGCCCAACTCCTTTTGACTAAAAGCCCTCAGACTATCTTTCAACTTGTTACTAAACAGGCCTGAGCATTCATATTTTTCCAATGCACTATTTATATATATACTAAAGTGCCTCAAATTAAGTGTGACTATTTTTTACATATAGGCTCAGCATTAATGGCATAGAAGATATTTAATATGATTAGTAGATGCAAAACACTTTACAAATCGATATAGCTATGAGTGAAATGTATTATAGTTTAATGTGAAGTGACTATGTAGCAATAGAACATAATTTATTATTCACTTATCAACTTTGTTGTGTAATTCTTTTGCCAAATAGTTTGGTTATATCGTTAAAGAATCGTATCTATAGAATGTTTTATATAATAAATATAAAATACATATAACATATACATAAGATAAAAATTGCTTTTTGAAATTAGTATTAGTATGAAAATATCAATATTATTTAATAGTAATATATTGCCATACTAAGGCTATGCTACATCCTTTCCAGAGTAGTGAGACATATTCATGGGTGCATTAGCTTTGGGCCAAATGTAATCAGTAAGCAGCTAATCACCACACCAATCAAGACACACTTGAAATTTACATGAGATATCATGCGGAGTTACTCACAATGTTTTCCTTCACTGGTATGTGGTTCTGGTATTCATACTTAATCGGGAAACAACCAGAGGTATGTAGTAATTAAAAAAAAAATAGAAACATACCATTATCATTGACAGTGGTAAGCGAAATTGTACCATCATTGTTATGTTTTGTCATTACTGTGAGGTTGTCCAAATCAGAACTGGGTTGAGTGATTATCATGTACTCATTCTCATCATCTCCTTTTACTAATTTTAATTCTTCAGTCTGGAGGCAAGACTTAGATAGTTGGTTGTTCAACAATTCTACATACATTTTGTTGTCTTTTTCAATTTCTGCGGCTGTACCCAGTGATTGCATAGAACTAAACTGTTCTTCACTTATTTGGCCAATATTTTCTGAAAAATATTAATAATGAATAATATTCTCCTCCTAGTGTTACATTATAGTAATCAAATTGTCTTGTGTAAAAACTTATTGTTATATCTATAATATTACAATAAAATAACTTGACTATGTTTCTTTAAGCCAGTAAATTCTATTTCATCAACTTTTCCTAATATTTTAAAACAGCAATGTAGAAAATCATTTTTTGATATACTGCTATAGAATATATGATTATTTTTATAGAGCCTGCCATCATTCTCTTTGTTTTACTACATACCGCCAAGAAATATAACTTGCTTTCATTAGATTTTTTCCACCATTATACAACAGGGAAGGTTTCAAGCAATGAGTGGATTGATATTTGTTGGGACAGCCTGCTCCATCTGCTTTATAATAATTCTCCATCAGGTAAAACAGAAGTCACAGATACACCTGTTGTAATAATAAAAATCTTCCCAATGGGTTAAGTTTTGGCTCTTTAAGCATATATTATATTTGACCTACAGTAATCAAAAAGCCTAGGACTTCATGGCAATCATGACTCTATGCTGTGCTAATAATGTATTACCACATCATATTCCTTTCAGGTTGAGCAGAGATATATTAGTGGATGCATCCACTAAAGTAGATGACATATAAGTACAAATGCTTATATGTCATGCCCAACATAGCAGTAGCACAGCTGGTTGCGATTTACTATGCTGTGCTAATGAGAAAAAACACAACAGAAGTTCCTAAACAAATATAAACATGACATATCAGTTGATAATGATAATATTACATATAATGTAGTTATTATCGTACACCACTCTACTGTCACCTTTTGATGGGAACTTTTTTTATCAATTTTTAACAGACGTCTTTAGCAATCAATAAAGAAAATAAACAACTATTTCGCTCATTGCCTAGATATTATTACATGCCAGGTTTAGGCATTTTATACATATTTATTGTTTTAAATGGTTGTGCTTAACTATTTTAAAACATTACTATTCCATTCCAATCCATTACCATTTTCATGCAAATGAGTTGATTCTATGTTATTCTTATGATAAATTTGCTGCTTTGGATCATTCAGAAAAATAATATTACTTGTTTCATCTTGGCAATTATCAAGTGATAAATGTTCAACAAGATGCGCGAATGAAGTCCACTTATTTTTACAAATTGGGCAATATAAGTTTTCTAAAATATTTCGTATATGATCTAATAAACACTCCTTAGATTTAAACGTTTCATTACAACAAATGGGACATTTTAAATTCATGCCTTCCATTTAGGTTACAAAATGAATTAAGCTGCGTATGCCGAATCAAGCTAGCATTATCTTGTATTTTGTAAATAATATCACTTTCAAACTCATATATTTGCTAAATTCAGTATGTATCTAATTTCTCTACACAAAAATCATATAAAATTGAATAACTTCACACTTCATTACAACGTGAACAAAGCACCAAATCATGGAATTAATGGCGTACCGATCAGTATTACCACTTAAGATATTTATTTTACCATATCTTAGTAAGGGCTCATGCATAAACATTCTCATGTTTATCGAAATTTTTTGGCGAAGAAAGCAAAATTCCAAAAAACATTATTCTACAGTATTCGTATACTGATAGAGAACTGTAATAGATTTACAATATCTTAAGCAGATTGGTTATATACACAGTATGTGATTGGTTGTATCTTATTATTAAAATTACATAAGTTATTTCTGCTGTAAACAATTAAGGGTTAATAATTTATGGTCCAGTTTGATTTAATTTTTTGCGCCATAATTAAGTCCCCAGTTTCACCAAAAAGAACAAAAGTATTACTAACGTGGAAACACGGAGCCTAACAATTGTTGCCAAATAATAAAACTGATATCATCGAAAAGTTATTTTCGCAGTCGTTAGTTCAGGATATCATGAACGTATTATCAAAAAGTACTTTAGAGGTAACTGAATACAATTATTTTGTTCTACATTTAATTTTTATTAGCTAGGTGTGGATACAGCTTTAGCCACAGACCATATCGAGGGGTGAAGGGCTATTTGGTTTAAGCGACATTTATTAGTGATATAGTAATATATATATTTTTGGAATCGGTAAAAAAACGCTGATTCCGAAAATATATATTACTATATGACCAAAAAATTACGCTTAAACCAAATAGCTTTTCAACCCTCGGTGTACCGAGCTAAATTAAGCTAAAGCCTTTAGGCCTTTAAGCTTTAGCTTAATTTTTGCCCAAAATGAAGTTTTTATATTACTTTTTGTACTTTTTCATAAATCATAAAATTGCACTTCACATATTAATTATAAATGAAGAAAAGGTTTGGTAAATTGTTATCATTACTTTTTTACATAAAAGACTTTAAATAAAATCTTTGTATTTTTAATATTTATTCTGGTAGCACAATCAGATTCGCCATTTTGTTCTACTTGTTTTTGTGTTAATTTTTGTTAATTTACCGTAGAACTGCCAAGTTGATTTTTAATCAAATTTTGAATTCTTTAATTAATGGAATAGGTGTGAAATACTAAATTTTATTATAATATAATGCAAATATTCTAATGTAGTCCGTATTTAGACTGAAGTGTGATTGTTATTTCGCGGGAAAGTTTGATTAATTCAGTTCAGAATGATGGGCAAAAGAATGCATCATAATTCTAAAGGAAGATTGGCAAGTAAGGGTCATGATAGTGGTAAACCGTCAAGTCCAGGAATATCGCCCTACAATAAACCCACAAAAATACCAGGTTCTATATCAACTGGGAAAATTAAACTTGAAAATTGTCCTATACCTTATATAAAAATACAGGACAATGCTTCTCATTTACCACGTTTTACGGCCGTTGCAGCGCGTTCTGCTGATGAACCTATCGGTATGGACGAGCTTGATACTCTTCAGTTAGAGTTAGAATCATTACTATGCAATACAGCTCTGCGTATAAGATATTTTCAATCTGAAATAGAAAGTATTGATACAAATGAATCAAAGCGGGAGAAAAAAGGAAAAGCAGCTGGTAAACAACTACAATATCCTGTTAAAAGGAAATTCTCTGATGATAAATTAGTTAAGGCTAAAGAATATACTAAATTATCAAATCAGCCAAAAGTGCCCAAATATAAAAACTTTCCAAATGCTTCTTCTGGATCTCAGAATTATTCCAATGATCTAATGAACTCTGATAACTCTGTAAAATTAGAGTTATCTCAGTTTGCTTTGCCTAAAAATAATATTCCTTATAAATTTTGGAATTCTGTTGAGCCATATTGTGCCCCTGTTACTCTAGATGATATTAAGTTCTTAGAGTCTTTAATGGCTCAAAGCAGTAATACTACATTACCACCCATTCCACCACTTGGCAAACATTACTCTGAAGTTTGGGCAGATGAGCATCTTACTGAAGACCAAAATGCTTCTAATCCTAACAAACAGAAATCATCAATGTCTCCAGAGACTTCAAGTATTCGTAAAAAATTTGAAAAATCATCTGAAAATATGATCACTGGGCCCCTGACACAAAGATTGGTGTCTGCTTTGATGGAAGAGAATGTTATGGCATATGAAGTGCCAGATATAAAAGTTAAACAAGTTGCAAACACAAAGAACAGCTATAAAAACTCACTAACATTGGAAAAATGCCTCAGAAAAGAATTAGTAGAACAAGGTATTCTTGATCCTGAAGATCTACCTCCTCTGACTAATCCTGCTGATGATGAAATACTTGCAGAAATAAAAAAATGTCAGACAGAATTAACAGCAGTCAGAAAAGAGAATTGTCGTAATCTTAAAAACCTCATAGGATTATGTAAACAGGAGATGATTCGCTTAAATTTGAAAAAACAGCTGGATCAAGTTGATCTGGAATGCATTGATATTTATAAAAAGATGGTGGCTGCTAAACAAAAGAAACGGCCTATTACAAAGAAAGAAAAAGAAGATGCCTGGAGAGCTATAAATGAGCAGATCAGGCTCAACAAAGAAATTAATGCTCTTCCTTTAACAGGGCCAAATTCAAGTTAAAACATGTAATAGTTTTTTTTATGTCAGTATAATATAACTTCTGTAGGTGACTCCTTTTGAAATAAATGTCTTTTTTCTGCTTTTAATACTTGTTTGATTTTTATTATAATAAGCAAGCCTATTTGTGACTTATTTCTAACTTTATTAGTTACTACGGCTTACAGATGGTATTTTAAAATCTGACATGGCAGTAGACTTGAATGGGCCTATTGCCCTGATGAGGTGGAGACAGTGCACTTGTGTTCTGTTCACCACCTGATAGAGTTAACTTAAAGTGTGGGCTCATTACACACATCACTCCCAGATAGTATCTGTACCAGGCTGCTTACTCCCCAGTTTGTAGGAGGAATATGGATCTACAGGCCCTGCCTGCTGCGTGTCGAGAGATAGCCCAAGGGTTTTAGGCTAGTAGGAGTCTAGCACAACTTCACGGCTGCACTGTCGCTACTATGGAAGACTTTCCCCAAGATTAAAAAAAAAATGTTAAAATGTAAGTTATTACCTATGATGAGGATATGAAGGTAGATAATCCATAACGACATTTAATAAGATCCAAAAATCAATAATGAAGTATTATATACTTAAAGGTATCACGATTTAAGTTGGATAAAAAAAATCACGCAATTAAGGTTTTGGGATTTATAAATATTACCTTGTTCTCAGAATAATGTCTTTTATTATAATCTTAAATGTATATAATTTTTAGTAACTAATTTTACTTTATTCTGTTATTTATTAAACCATTTTTGTATTTTTTCACTATAATTTAAATTACTACTGCTTCATCTTTCAACACGCTTTACAACTTTGAGGATAAGTAGAAGGTACATAAATATATATCATGAATGTATATCATAGTGTAATAGTTGTATACATGAGCTGAATTAATTATAAATTATTATACTTCTATATGTATATTTTAACATAAACATCTGTATAGTAGCATAAAGATTATATTTTCGTGTGCACCCTGTTGCAGAATCGGATTTTACATTTTAAGGAAAACTTTAATTAATGAATCATTTTGTCAAAATAATTAGGAATTCGTTCAAATAACAATAGCCTTTAAACTGTAAAATGTTTTTTAAAACTGATTCCTGAGTTGAGTGAGGTAACACGGATAAAATCCATTATCTAAGTAGACAATATATGAGGCAACAATAAATATGGCTTGATGCTCTTTTTGCTGTGCCTATACTGAAATCAAATAATTTATTATGTGAAATTAAAAATATTTCGAATTTTAAAATAAGACTAGGATGTATGGTACGGACCCTTTGCCGACATTTCAATGAAAATAACTATAACATTTTAAAATAACGAAAAATATGGTAACTGTGTAAAGTACAATTTTGAAACTTTTAAGAAAAAATAATAGAATAGTTAATCTTTATTAAAGCTTAAAATGGATAATATGTTGATGACCCCGAATAAGATACAACGTTGGATGAAAATGGCTCAAGATAGATCTTGTGGGCACTTGAAGATTGATTATAATGAAGAGAATGCTTGGTAATTACTATTTCATTTTTATTCGACCATATAAAATTATTTGTAATATAGAAGTAATAAAGATTATTTTTAAAGTGCTACGCAGTAACAAATACTTTGGTTATTATTTTATAGTGTGTCTCGTCCAGTACAACAGCAATCGGCATCCCCTGTAAACTGTGAAATTTCATCAGGCATCTTGAATTTAGAAAATGTTGAGGGTAAATATTAATCATAATATTGTTTTACAAGGTTCAATTATGGTGTAATTATAGACATTGTATAGTATAGTAAGTAGTATACTAAGAGTGAAGTTGTTTTGCTGTGCATTTACAACTTGGGCAATAATACTAGCCTTCCTTTAGTTTTTTTTTTATTTCATTTGGTCATCAAAAATACATAAGGAACCTAACCAGTTAGTTTTTTTTTTCAATTAAATGCACTCAAATATTTTAAATTTATGTAAATATAATGTTGATTTTTTTATGTCATTTTGATGTAAGTGTATCAAATCTATTAATTTAAATATGTTGATTACCTTAATCATTAATATATATTAAAATTGTTTTCTAGACTATGTCATGGAAATGAATATCTTTGTAGATATCATAAAATGGAAAAAAAAATACACATGAGTTACATGGTAGACCCTGATTTTTTTAACTTTTCTATTATATAAAAGTATTACTACTAAAGATTTTCAAAAACTATAACAACTGTTCTTAGTTTTTACTTTGCCTACACATAAGATATTTGCTAATACTTCTTTAATTGGTTAAGAGATAACAATGTATAGAAATATTTTCAAACTTATACTCATTCTGACTATTATAATATTCTGGTCCAGTATAATATTATTCCTTTTCAGATTTTGAAGAATTTGAAGGTGTTGAAAGTATGTCATGTCGTAAATCTGTAAGTAAATATTGTTATTCATATTTACTGGTTAATATAAAATCTGGCTATATCCATTTGGCAAATGACTTTAACATGTTTGCTCATTGTGGTTACTAACAGTGGCATGCCTCCCATAAAATCAAAAATGCATTAACTTGTTGTACTTGGATATTTAACACTAGATTGCCCAGAGCAGTCATTTTTACTGTTTTTAAAGTAGTAAGTAGTTTTGTTTGTTTATATAACAAATATAAATATTTATAATGAACCAATGTTTTAAATATTATGACTTTTTATATATTATTTTATAGCATTTATTAATAGTTGTACATACCTCCCTCCTCTCTTTATTCCCTATATATGTATGTGCTATACCTATATTCAGTATTACTAGTGTATATATATATATATATTGATGTAAAAACTGGTTATTATCAGAATAAGATTTTAAAAATCAAAATTGAGGCAAATTTGAATTCAATATTTGTATTAAAAGTCCAAGTATAACAAGATAATGTGTTTTTATGCATCTATAGAATGCACATCACTGGTTACTACTTACCTGTACCCTTGTACTCATGTACCTTGAGAATTGCAATCAGCTGTACTGCTGATCACAATGGAACTGATGTATATGTGCTAATTCATACTCTTCACACTGTTTGTCAATACTCTTCTACTGGGAAAGATGTGGAAGTTTAATGTTGAAATTAATATCCAATTGGTCCGGGTTACATTAACTTTAAAAAAATAAGGGTTAGTTAACATTAATTCCTCCTCTTTAATATTACTTCCTTCTATAATACATTAATTCATTATAAAGAACACAACTTTTTAAGTCACCATGTCTCAAAAATGGGGAATCTTAGAAGAATAGTATAACTATGTTTTTTATAGACAGTTTAGTGATATACAATTTGTTTACCAACTCTTGTATAATAAAACTAATCATATGGCTGTAAAATAGAAATAAAAAAAGATATTTTTGAACTTTGACTTTTAATAGTTTTTCTTGCAGATGTGGAATTAAAGTAACTTTGCACATTTTATTTATAATGGTATTTCAATTAATTTTCAGCTCTATGCTGATTAATGTAAACTTGAATGTCTATTTTGACTGGGCTAGAATATTCAAGTTTCTTATAGCTCTGGAAAAGATCTGACTGATATATTGCTGCATATTTAACGAATTCTTAAGGGAATTGAATCCTTTAAGGCATTGCCTGCTGACAATAATGATGAAATTTGGGAAAATGCAACATATTTTACCATAAGAACAGGGAATAATAAACTAATTAGTAGTTTGTAAATTGATCGCGGCCTATGTCAATATATTGGAACAACAATTTTCTAACAGCAACATAAGTTTGTCCCTTTATTCAATTGATCTCTTTATCAGAGTGATATTGCATGCTTTCAAAATTTATTTGTGTGGAACTCTTAGGGTGCTAAATCAACTTGCAGTTTGGATTTTTTTTTAGACTACATTCAATGCTGGTGAAATACGAGGCAGATCAACAGGTGCTGAGAAAACTGAAATGTCAAAAACTTTGCCATTGTGCCCAGATCTTAAATTGCTTGAGAATAAAATGGACACGCAGACAATGGAAATTCAAAACCTTTTAAGAAATTCAATTTGCACAAATTATTCTTTCCATTCTAAGGTAAGTCACATATGTAAATGATATAATGTAATGTGTTATATAAAAAATAAACAGACTAAAGATTGTTGCAATAATACCAAATATATTTTTAAGGAAAAACTATTTTTACTCATAATTTTGTTTTTACTATTATTTGTTAGTAAAAACTTGATTTTAATCACACCTGGTGAAAGGTGAAGGCTAGCAAGGCTCTAGCTAAACAAATTCTTATAAAGGACCTGTTTTCAAGGAGCAACAGCTTTAAAACAGCTTGCAAGTATATTGTGTTATATGTACATTCTTCACACATAGTTAATAATATATTAAACAAGATCAAGGGACTTCTGTTATGTCAGTCCATTTGACAATTATATGTTGAAATTGTATTTTTGTCCTATTTTTAGTTATATTATTCATAGCAGTATTAGATTATCTTGGATTTTTATGCAAGTAGTTTTATATAATCAATAAATGACAATTATTATGCATTTAAAAAATCTCAGAGATAATAAGATACCTTACTATTATTTCAGAGGGATTTATCAAAAGATGAAGCATCATTTGTTCAAAATCGAGCTCCATTGCCAGTTAGTGCTAAACAAAGCCTTGTCAGTGAAAATACCACGTTAGTAACATATTTATACTAATAATTAAGTTTTAATTCCATATTAATCTGAGACTCACAAGTTTGAATTGTAAATTATTAATTAATTCTATTTATTTATAGTAGGAGTATGTAAAAAACTATTATGTATATATTACATGTTTCAAGTAATATCTGGTGTAAAAATAGATTGTAGTTTAAAATACATAGATTTATTATCATCATCAGCCTACATTAGTCCCTTGCTGGGCATTAACATCTTGTATAAAAGTCCATTGAGAACAGATTTCGGCTCTTTTTTTTACTGAATGCCCTCAAGTTTTTGCATTAGATTTCACAAGTCATTGCTCTACTTTGCTGTTAAGAGCTTAGTACTACATTTGTCGATTTGCGGTATCCACTCTAGAAGTCTATTGTTCCATTGTTCAGTGATCATCAGATAAATATTTTATAATTTGATTATAATTAAAGTCTTTGGGCTTAAATTTATCTGAGCTAACTCTTCAATGCTCAGGATTTTCATCATGATATTCAATTCTAACAAGATTGTTTGGAACAATTAAGAAGGATAAAATTATCACATGATAAATTATATCAGATACATAATTCTGTGTGCAAATGATTACAGGACGGGACCTGAAAATCTATCTGTGGGCACTTACTTCCAAAATAGGTGCACAGGATTTGGGAAAATACTTGAAAACATTAGTAGTCCAGACAGACCCAAGTTATCAATTGGCGGTGAAGGTATTATACCTTATTAAGTTATTCTACGCATCTAATTTTATGTTCATTTTCATTAAAATTGTAACCAAATGCACCGAGAGTGGCTTTAGAGTAATTGTTCGCTGAATATTTTCATTTTTATATGTATTTATCTGAATATATCTTCCATATAAAAGACTGCTAAAAGCTTTTCCATACCTATTCCATTTGTTTAGTAATAGTAATCTACACTAGTTAGTAGCAAAATTATTACTATCAGGACTAACCAGGTAAGGGCTGAAAGAGACCAAATGTTAATGATTTCTAATTTACCTCCTTTTGCAGTGTGTGCTGCTGTAAAAGAAACTGCACCTGAAAATTTTAATAAACTTAATGATTTAAAAGACCATTCGTTGGACTGTGTTCCCATACGACAACCACGTGATGCAAATACTGACATAGTGCCTGAACAATGTATAGACATTAACTCCAAGGAACCAGAAAAGCTGATATCTGCATCTAATACTAATAAACAGTTTGGCCTTCAATATATAGTTGAAAAATGTGCTGAAAATACAAAACCGGCTGATTTGAGACCTAATCTGGCAAAATTGGCGTCAAAAACCATCAATCCGATAAAATCTCGTAACCAACCGAATTTAGATGAAGAATTACTCTCCACTTGTCACTCTATGAGGTCCCCCATTAAATTAATGAGCGAGGATACCGACGCCTCAGAGAATTCTATTAGTCTCTCGAAGATTGCTGCATACATCGGTAAGTAAGACAAGTCATCTCTTTCATTAGAATAAATTTCTAAGCAGTAGGGTATTTAGTAAACAACTAATGTTAGGCTATAAAATTGCAATTACCAATTTATATGAGCGTTACAAAAAAAAAATATCGGAAACTATGTATTTGATTATAAAAACAGTAGTATAGTAAAAAACAATAGTAGTGTATTAAAATATCGTCACGCTATATCCCTTTCGGAGTGAGCAGATATGCATTAGTGGCTTTATTCAATTTGCGCTTATGTGTCGTGCTTATTAGATGTCGTGCGGATTTTCTCACAATGTTTTCCCAAATAAACATTGTTTTTTTTTTACTATAGATACAGACAATTATAGTGAGCTCAACTGTCTCTCAGTAACATAGCATCTTGCTAATGAGCAAGAATTCATTATGGTTATGCTTCTGACTGATTTCTTAGTTTAATTTCAATATTTAGAAGTTAATAAAAATACTACTTGATTGATTTATAAACGTTCGATAGCAAGATTGGATATTAAAAACTTACATAAAAACACACTTTCATTATTGAAAACAATTTACTATATAGATTACGACTGTAATGGCAACTAAACATTGGTATATTATAAGAAAATTGATGTTACTAAGAATATTTTAATTACTTATTTCAGGAAATCAATCTGAAGTAAATGTTTCTGGATTTCTTTACAATAAACCGAAGCAACAAAGGAAAAAGTCTCCACTAGCGGAAGTACCAATCAATATACAAGAAAATAAAACAAATAATCAAGGCAGTCAGGCACCACATTTGCCGACCTCGCAGAGGTCGCCGAGGTCAGCCTTGCCTTTGAGCAGTATAAAAAATTTCGATAATCTGAAAATAAATCCTGAAAAGGATGTTCCAGATGTTTTTATTTCAGTGGACTCATTGAGTAAAAGCAGACATGATGAAGCGCAAAATAAATCGACTATTAGGTCTAGGTCACCTATGAGTAAGAGTCCATCAACTTTAAGCACTGTGCGAGATAATTTCGCAAGCTTTAAATCGGAAGATAGTACACTACACTCCAATAGAGGTAATATTTATATTTTATTTATACAGTTTCATAGTTTTGAGGAAGTTCTTATTCCACAAATTGTTTCTTCGCACACATACTTGTATACACATCTTTTCATATTTATAATTCATTTTTATTTCTTTTTCTGACTATTTATTGTATATAAAACTACAGTGTAAACTCCATATAACGTCACTCGATTTAACATCAAACTCACTAAATCGTCGATATCACTCGATTTTGGTTGGTTTAGCTTGTTTCCCATACAATGACACTCTATATAGCGTTACACCCACTCTATATAACGACAGAAATTTAATAATATAAAGTACTTTTGAAGTTGCCAAAATTAGTAAAAACTGCGCAGCTGTGTACGTTCTTTTGTCGCTTTATTATCCTAGCCCGTAATAAACTCGACTGTCGGCATTACACATACCAAACTTTATAGGAAATCTATTCTTTTGTTTACAAATTGGGATTGCTTGCACGTGTTGACTATTGTTAGTAGGAGTTATGAATTATCTATACGTTATCATATTCTTAGTTGCTCACAAACTTTCAAACTCTAAACATGGCAAGTAAGAGAAAATCTCTGTGTATTGACAAAAAAGTTTTACTGATACGCGCAATAGAGGCGGGAGAGAAGATAAGTCATGTTGGCAGACGCTGTGGATTTAGTCGCTCTACAGTGTCCACAATATGGAAAAATAAAGAAAAAATTCTACAAGCAGAGGAGGATGGAAAATTTTCTAAAAAATTGAATAAACCTAAATACGAAGATTTGGATCGAGCTATACTATCATGGTTCCACCGACAGCGCCTGAATAATATGCCTATCTCGGGGCCGATCGTGAAAGCTAAGGCGGAGAAGTTTGCTGAAGAACTTGGTTTACTTTTTTCAAAGCATCAGAAGGATGGCTCGGAAAATTCAAGCAACGTCATCATATCAACTACGGTAAAATTAGTGGAGAAGCACGAAGTGTTGATACGAATGTTACTAATGACTGGATTAATAGAGTGTGCTCAAAATCGACAGAAAAATACACCCCAAGTGACATTTTTAATGCTGATGAAGCAGGAATTTTCTACAAGTTGACCCCAGATAAAACTCTGAAATTTAAAGGGGAAAAGTGTGTGGGAGGAAAGCTCTCCAAGGAGCGTATTACAGTGCTTGCGGCTGCTAATATGGATGGCACAGAAAAAAATAAGCTAATGGTAATAGGCAAATCAAAAAATCCGTGGTGTTTTAAGAACATTAAAAAATTGCCAGTGACGTATAAAGCTAATAAATCGGCTTGGATGACCAGTCAACTTTTTGAAGAAGAAGTAAAAAAGTGGGATGCATAATTAAAGGGACGAAAAATTTTACTTCTTGTTGACAACTGCCCTGCCCACCCTCTTACAACAAACCTTCAAAACATAGAGTTGGTATTTCTTCCTTCAAATACGACTAGTGTCTTACAGCCAATGGATCAAAGCGTGATTAAAAGCCTCAAGGGTCACTACAGAAAGAAATTATTGATGGAGCTAGTCGAATCTAAGGGTAAAACTTCTATTAATATGCTGCATGCAGTAAATTTTTTTATCTAAAGCCTGGGAAGAAGTCACACCCACAACTATACAGCACTCTTTTCGACATGCTGGACTCTATTGGAAATTCTATGAGGTGGAAACGGAACTGGAGTTTAATAACGACGACGCCCTTCCATTAACTGAGTGGATTCAACCGTTCAACATGGCAGGAAAATTTACAGAAAATCTTCAAACCTACATCGAAGTAGACGACTGCCTGCTTACAATGGCATCATTCACAGACAAAGAAATTTTGGATTCGGTGAGAAAAACCGAGTATCAAGACCAAAGAGATGAAGAAGATGAGACGGATGAGCCTGAGCCGCCGCCGAGCATTAAAGAAGCCCTGGAAGCAGCAAAATTATTGCAAAAGTAGTTTATCACCAAGATGACTCAATGTCGCAAGATATGAATAAAATAATGGAAAAAATACAACAAAATTACTGGTGCAGCAAAAGACGTCAGACAAAAATAACAGACTATACTCAATAGCGATCAAATCAAAATTGTTTTTTATGTAATTACTAACACTAGTCTCAAATAAACTTTTTTTCTAATACAGATTTTTCTTCTCTCTATTTAACGACCACTCTCTATAACGCCAAAATATGCACAGTCCCTTGAGGGTCGTTATATAGAGTGTACACTGTATTTGATTATGTGTGCCAATCCTTCTTAATATATACTTGATCTTAATCTTGACTAGTTTATAGACCTATAATGTCACAAATAATGGAATACTAGTGAACGAAAAATATGTTTTTAGTCAATTTTGTTTTAAGCTTTACAATTATTTTAAACTTAATTGAATTCACTGTAAATATAAAATTTACATTTATAAGATTCATTCTAAGACTGACTATTAAAGACAAATTTTATTTTTGAATCAACGTTTGATATTGTAAATATGGACTTAGTATTTTGAGAAATAGGATTTATAATTTCAGGAAAGTGTTTATAATATATTATAGTTGGTACTTTTCAGGCAATGGTAGATATGGGTCCCATATACCTTCCCCAAATATATATTATAGAGAGTTAGATATATCTATAGACTGGGGTGGTATGTTTCAGAAGGGTTTCAAACAACATGGCTTAGCTAAAGGTTTGTGGGAATCGCTTTCTAGGCAATAACGTCCAATGTTCTAAACATAACTAATAATAATAAATATACTATCACGCTACTTGATGTATTCGTTTTGGGGTGAGCTGAAATGCATTAATGGCTGTAACTAGTTTGTAATTGTACCTTGTCCCCAACACATTTAAAAAACATAACTAACATGAATGGGCTTTATTAATCCTGTGTTATGTTTAAAATAATAACAATACAAAGGTAAAAGTTTAAATAATATGGTAACATATAATCATTTTTATTTCAGAACAATGGGTTGATATTACGTCTACTCCAGTTAAAGGATTTGTTGGTAAGCATGCCATTATTAAGTTTGATATTAATAGAATAGTGTGTAATTCCATTATCGATGCCCTTTGATATTTCTATATTACATTAATATGATTGTGCAATCTTATGTAAAAAAATAATATTTATTAATTTGGTCAGCACTTACAATAATGAATCTGTGTGGGCTGTAAAACAATATACTATAATTTTATATATATATTATAATATAATACATTTTTCGTACCACAAGCTGGACATAGATTGGCTGTTATAGACAATCCTTACCCCCGTTATATATTCTATTGCTGTTCTTTGTGCTTAAGTAGCAATTCTGTGAATAACTAATTTTCTTCAATTTTATATTACCTTACTTATTTATTATGAATAAATTAGAAACTAATTAATAAATAAGTGCACGTATCATCTTGTAATTTAGACATTTGCACGTAAATTTTATGTTGAATATTTTTAATGCTTTAGTACCACTCAGAAAAATCATAGATGTGGCCCACAATCAATGAATAACTTTATGCTCTGTAATTAAATAATAACAATAATTTTTATTTAGAAGTAGGCTTTCTAGTAATACGTTTCACATTTTAATTAACTCTTGTAATATTTTTTTAGGAGTTTCCTGTACTATAATAGTGTCAGTCACAAATTTGGCGGACACTTGGATTACGGCGAAATTTGATTTTAGCAGTGTAGAAAACGGAAGCCATTTGACTATCGAACTACCACGCCAGCCTTTGCTGTTGTCGCCGAAAAAAACTGAGAAATTCAATTTGCATCTTACATCAACTATCGAAATGAAGGGGACATTGCCTTACTCATTATTTCTAAAGGATACGTCGCTCGAAAGCGATATAGAAGTGAAACAAACTCTGGAAGTTGATATACAAATACCGGTAGTTCAAGCCATGTCTCCTGAAGGATTGAATAAGGTTAACTTTCCACCGATACAAGAGAAAGCGAAATTTGTTAAGTACTTTGTGCTGTTGAGTGACTGTCCTGTGGATTTGCAACTACAGTTGTCAGTTGTCGAAGGAGAGAGCATATTTGCTATAAAGAATATTCAAGAAATAAAAAGGGCTGATGTGAAGAAAGTGCTTATGGAACGTCAAGGGTCTACAGATGAGGGTCAAAGTGGGAAGGTTAAGGGTAAAGCGATGAACAAGCAACTGTGCAGATTGACTGGTGGAAATGCTATCAAAGTCACTATGAAGTTTTGTGCGCCGAAGTTGTCTGATTTACAGATTAGTGAGTTTACAATTCTTTTTTTATTTCGACTTTGTAAAGTGGATAGTCTTATCTGATAGAAGCGCAGTGTTGTCCAAAAACCGAAAAAACTATCGAGAAGCACGCAGCTGATGATAGTGGCTTCTACTACTACTTTTTTGTAATTGGTTTATAAAAGTGGCTAGGCCGCACTTGCTTGTAAGGATAGTACGACCCTAACTGTATAACCCCTTTAAGTATTATGTTACGTTAATTTCGAAAGAATATAATGTTCTCAAATAATATTATCGTAACACCAATATGCCCCTTTCGGATCGGTCAGGGTTTTTAAAACATATTGTATAACATATAAAAAAGGAGTAATATTTTATTTTACAGAAGAACCAGTGGTAACTTTCAACGGCGTGCTTAATGTAAATTTAATGGGTGTCAATAGTGTGTTGAGGAAAATCGATTTGGTAGGAGTTGTGGGTTGCGCGAAGCTCGTCATAGACGCACCAGCGGTGAAGCTGTGTCTTACCAACGGTAAGTCTTTGTACACACTTATTACATTTTTCAAATATAAGGAAGTAATATATATATATGTGGTATCGAGGAAAGAGATATTTAGAATTAGAACTATTTTATTTTAATTTTACATACGAAAGCCCAAGTAGCACTTCATTCTTTTTATAATCAATTTTTTCTACAACCACCTTCAAACTAACTTATTACTAAACGTCATTCGTCTGTTGCACAGTTTCATAGTAATACCAGCTTATGACTTTAAATTTCTAAAATATATACAAATAATTGGGAGTTTTAATAACATAATCCACATATATGTGTTTTTTTATACTGCCTCAATAAAGTTACTGTACCGCGTCTAATAGAAAAGTGCAGTCAAGTCTAAAAACAGCCGTGACCGCTAAGCGACAAGAATTCATCGACAGTCGAAGTTCTCTCGATATATGAGCTAATGGAATAGCCAGGCGGATCCGGATACGCGATAGGTCAAAACGAGCCACTATGGCGGCTATTGCCCGTGTGCTTACTGTGATCACGTCTCAATTGTGGCAGCCGCTATGTTCCTCACCATTATTTAGTCTAAAGTAGGAACTAGTACATACCCCTATGGTTAGCTAAATTCTTTACTCTATATTTATCGACCTTCTAAAACTGATCTTATATTTCAGATTCCAGTATTTGTATTAAATTTTTTTTTTTATAACAGAACCAACTAGCATCGTGCTTTCTAATGTGGGAACAGTACCGGGCAGCTGGGTTGCGAAGTTCGGGAATAATTTAACTAATTCAATGTTCCAAGCCGTTCCTTCTCGTGTTGACATATGCGTTGGAGGCACAAAAACTGTTGACTTGACCTTCACCGGCTCTGACGATAA
The DNA here is from genome assembly GCA_036320925.1 of Automeris io. Lineage (NCBI taxonomy): Eukaryota > Metazoa > Arthropoda > Insecta > Lepidoptera > Saturniidae > Automeris > Automeris io. Next base: position 5,699,129 of record JAUDJH010000014.1, read on the forward strand.
CGTCTATGATGGGTGAGTTGCAGTTATAAGAATATTGTTGTTCCAATTTTCATACTTGAACCTGTAATAGAAGCTTTTATGAGTGTCTTGAAGATACAATGCTTAGTAAACTATAAATAATTGTCTAGTTTGTTCAATTTAGTGTTACCTTATATGTCAGTAGAAAGGTTAGACTTGATGAGTCTCAACATTTCTATTAACATACCGCTTTATATTGTTAACAGCATAAAATATGTAGAGTAAACAAACACACATCAATAGAATCATGAAAAATATTTTTTCAAATTATTGCTAGTCCATATATTGTATTGTTGTAGCATTAATATTGCAGGAAATTGGTTTATAATACAAATAAATATACAACAAATGTATTTCTGCTCACCCCGTAAGGGATATACGCTACGCGTGACTATATATTATTATTAGATAAATAGCCTTTATTCTGAATTAATTTTTACATTTTTTTTTATAAGTGTTTTTTAAATCTCGTAGTACAGTGTGCCTGAGACATAAGCCGCTTCTAATGGCTTTCACTGGGCTCTGTCAGCGGCAGCTCTTGTCCAACAAGGTTCAATGATTAGTTTAAAATCGTCTTCCTATCTTGTTGTTTGGCATCCTCTGTCACTAATGCAATCCCTTGAGTACTAGATTCACCTGCTGGCCCAACTTTTGTCTGCTGCTGTGAGGCATGTGGCAAGTCCACTTTCATTTCAGTTGGTTGTTTTTTTAGGATATCAGCTGTACTGGATGTCAGTATTCCTTATTATATCTCCTTAATTTTACTTCCAACATGCTTCTCTACATGCCTCTTTGGCATTTAGCAAGCTTGTACCTAGAGATCTTTTGTCAGTGCCCAAAATAAAATATGCCTGCATTTCTGGCAACACATATAGACTAATTATTAAATCGGCTCTATATAAATATATTAGAGATCGTAAATTTTACGATCGTAAATCGATGTAATACCATCCTGCACAACAATGCTTTAGTGCTTAGTGATTTCTTTAATCTACCAATGGTCGTTTCTACAGTAGACTGTATTTTTGCTCAATTATAAACATAAATCTTCATTTCAAATATGTCAATATTTGTTTGTGCTTTTTTATAATTAAGAGCGTATTTTTTTTTTCTTTTTACACACATATTGAGTGAATATACAAATTGGTCTTTCGACTACTTAGCACTAGAGCTACGAAAATCATTTCAAAATAGACCAGAATAGTATAGATTTCTTTTGGTTTATATGTAAACTGTGTGTAGCTTTCTACCATTACCTATAATGAACTTAACCCAATCATTTCATTTTTGCTTTGTCCTTCTAGATTATGTCCTTTGGAGTATAGCTATTGTTTATGATGCAGGATTGTTATTGGTATATTGTGTTTTATAATTTACAGGATTTTGGGCTTTGAAGATATGGTAACCGGTCAAAAGACTACACTAGAAGTGAGCGGAGGACTAGAAAAGTTGAAATCTTTTCCAGTTAAAACTAATTTTAAGGTTATGTCTTGGGTACAGCCGGGCCGTAAGGAGTTGAGTCTGAAGAATTCGACAGACAAAAGGATTCATCTGAGATGCCAGTTAATTGGCGAAGGATTCTCAATAGATTTGCCAGGCGGGGAGTGTAGAGGCATCTACAGTCTTAGACTAGACCCATGTGAATGTCGACCGTTGACAGTGATCTTTGCTCCTAAAACAATTTTGCCTCAAATGGCTGAATTGAAATTAGTTTCTGACAAGAATGGCGGCCTCACTAGAAAGGTAAATCTAATTCTTAATTACTTCAGGCTAGTTGAAACTTATAGCATATTTATTAAAAATATGTTATTGAATACTTGGATATTTTAACTGAAATCTGTTTTTGAGATATGGTGATTTCCTTTTTATATTTTGAAAACTTATCGTTTTCCTTGTTACTTCAGTAGTCTAAACATGAAAATTTGCACAATAGTATCTATTCCTGTCGTAATGGAAATCAATTTGTATGGGATATCGCTTATCGTTTTTAATAGAACTAATTTTGCTATCGCGAATGTTGCTTAGCGCACACGACTTTTTAAACGAAGGCACTTGAACAATAAACATGTTTTGCCATGTTTCTGCAATTCCCGGGCATAAATGCTTAACACCTATTCAATTTTATAATAGCAATAGAGTCGCCACTGTCTCCAAGGTAGAAAATAATTACTAGAAGATACATATTATTTGTCATGCTCCAAATAGGAACTCATGAAGCGCTATCACAGAAATAGTGCCTATTTGACGGATAAAACAGCGGACTTAATTCGTAGGACCAGTATTCATACATTTACTTACGATTCAAACTCTCATTTAATGTGCGTTTGGCGTTAATTTGCGTTACCAACAAATGTTTCGTGTTACACAAAGTATCTAAGAATCTCTTTCTGTTTTATGTATTTGCAATTACTTTTCTAAAAAACAAACACATTTTTACTGGTGTGCGCAAAACATTTCATATATACGAGAAAGGAAAAGACAAATCGATGTTTTGTGTCACAAAACATCGATACAACATCGATTGTGGCACAACTTATAATATGGTGAATGATGCAGGTAAAGTTGTTCGGTTGCTCGAGCGGCGAGTCGATGCGCTGGTCGGGGCTCGTGACGTACGGCAGCACGGCGCTCGTGCGCGCCGTCAGCCGCGCGCCCGTCACGTTGCAGCTCTACAACAAGTCCGCCAGCGCTGCATTCGTTTACGCACGGCTACACTTCAATTGTAAGTATTTTTATGTTGCGGGAAAATCTACACAAGACAGTTCTGGCTGCATATGAGAGAGGTGCGCTCGGGGTGAGCAAGTGCGCTGTAATCACCGAGTCAGTGTAAAAAAGTAATAATTTAGAATAAAATGTTGGGTCGTGTCCTGTTAAGGCACATTTTCTTACGTAAGATAGAAAGATATTATGTAGAAATAACGAAAACGTAAACTATAGTAAAAATAACAAAGTATGTATTCTGAAGCCACGAAAGTGGAGAATCATTAAACTGATTAAATTTTTTTTTTGGATTCGGAGTTGCATTGGCCATGTTGTTATTTCCACGAATGAGTATTTGCCGAAACTAATAACTTATCTATCTTTAATTCGTAGATTGATCCCTCCCTTTCAATCCTGTGGATGCGAAAACAGATGCACAATAGTTGCTATAGTAACAAATCTAAGATAGGGGAAAGGATAGGTTATTAATTCCGGCCGTTAATCAGCGCTAAACTGCATTACCATTACTAGGTTGGTCCAATTTGGACTCTCAGACCGCTATTTTGATAAACACCAGATTTTTAAGTCAATATATTTATTAAATGTCCGAGTATAACAAGATAATGCTTTATACCGGATGCACGCCACTGCTTTTGAGTAATAACGTGACAACCAATCTTTCACAGTGACACAATTTGTTGTGTAAACAATTGCTATGTAGTTGTCGCCAATAGAGACATCTGGCTTGCAGACCGAATTCAGGTCGAGACAAGCCTATGAGAAGAGAATCTCTGCAACAGGCAGTATGTTGCGAGCTAGCAACGAGTCCACACTGAATTGCATCAAGTTCAATATTACACGACATCAATTCCAAACGATATAATCACTCCCAAACTGTTTTATCTCTAAACTAGCTGATCCGGCAAACGTTGTTTTGCTATATAAGGTTTTGTAATATCTTCTAAGATGTTCATTGAAATTAAGCGATGTCAAAGACAATTTTGTTCACAATTAAATACTCTTAATCAACAACACATTTATTTGGATAAAGATTAATATTATTACGTTGATATAATTCTTAACAAATGATGCATTAATTTCGACCAAATTTTATTACTATAAAAACGGTTCTAGTGGCTTAATCTTAAAAGATAGACATACACTGTCCGGTACATTTTTTTAGATCATGTCAAGAGGAATAATTCTTTCATACATATATTTTTCGTATCCTGAACCGTTTTCGCAGCACACGCAATGGAAGCCCTCAAGGATGGATAATTGTCCCCGTTTCTTTCACATTTTCCATCATTTCTTCGCTCCTAATAGTTGTATCGTGATGTTATATAGCCTAAAGCCTTCCTCGATAAATGGTCTATTCAACATAAAAAGAATTTTTCAATTCGAACCAGTAGTTTCTGAGATTAGCGCGTTCAAACAAACAAACAAACTCTTCAGCTTTATAATATTAGTATAGATTACGCACATGAAATTAAAAAAGTAACAAAATTTAAAAATATATAATTTATTTAAGTTTGTTGTTCCATTTCCCTCAGTTTACTTAACATGGACATACGGGCTTTTAATGGCACTAATTATGTGTATATCGGGTGCAGTGCAGTACTGGTGGGCGGAGCAGGGCTCCGTGTTGAGCGGCGCGCGCGACGTGGTGGCGGGCCGGGCGCGGCACCAGCTGTCGCTGAGCGTGGACTGGACGCGGGTGGAGCGGCGCGCGCGTCACGCCCCGCCCAGCGCGCTCGCCACGCTCCACGTGCTCACGGGACACGAACTGACGCGACGTAGGATACTCAGGTACTACCATAGGCTGCTCATAACGAGACCTCCAATGTGACACTAATACTTCTGGTAGCACATCAGTGGAGTAGCACTAATGCGTCACGTCTGCTTCTGTCAATTCTTTAAACAATCATATACACCTATCCCCCGATTTACACGGTACTTGTTTTACACGTTTTTGCTTTTACACGGTTTTCCAAATAAGTTTTTTTTTTGTTTTTATCGGACTCTACTAAATGCTACTGTGTTTGAACACGTGCGCTGTGTACACATCTCACGGGGAATCCCTAGTAGAGGAATCCTTAGTACCAGTAACATTCACTGCTAAAGTCATCCGCGAAGGACTCGCATTGGGAAGAAAGCTGGGTAATCATTTTATACAAAATGACACAAACGTTGAAAGGGTTTTACGATTCCAACGTGACATAAATCGCTGCTTGGCTCAATATGAAGAAGTTTACAAAGATCTTACAAAAAATTCGAAGCAATTGTTAATAACCGATTTTATTACCACCTCTCAGAATGTAAATATTTCTGCTTCAAACATCGAATCGGCTCAAATAACTTCGAGTGATGAAAGTGAATTCCAACCTTCGATTCCGAAAAAAAGAATGAGAGTAATTTCTGATAGTGATGAAGGATAATAAAACACCTTTGGTTTTATTTTTTGTTCTTCTGTTTAATGTATTGTAATTAAATAAAAAAACAGTGTTTCCGTAATATATTACATATTTTAACCTGTCAATGCATTTTATTTTTATTTCTGTGTACACCTAAAAATATTGAAAAAAATCACAACTGTTAAATAGCAAAATTATGCATTTTCTGCAAGCTTTTAGATTTACACGGTTTTGACTTGAAAAATTTTAATTTTCGATTTACACGTTTTTCTCAGGAACGTATCTACCGTGTAAATCGGGGGATAGGTGTACTGTTTAAGATATATGGACTAGGGTCTATGACTGGAGGCAACTAAGATTTAAAATTTAAGGTTTTAGTCCGCAGTAGTTTATTTTTGTGACTATTATTTGTTTCGTTTGAATATTGACGTGCATACACTGAAGCGCCAATTGAGATAGGCTGATCGTTTCATGATAACTAGTAAAGTACATATACTATTTTCAAATCTTAATATTGTGACTTAATCCTATATATATGTAGGAATATGACTGAAATAGAACATATGATGCAAATTATATAGAATGATAAGGAACAGTGTGAAAGGGATAGAAAGTATAGGAGAAAGAGAGACAGATTTCAATGGCGGAGAGAATAAGTTGATGTGAGTGCCGCGGTGACTTTTTTTTATATTTAACACTGTACAAGTTTGTTAATTGTGGCGAATAAATTATTTGAAAAACTAAAATCTGTCTACATATATATATATATATATAAAGTAGATTTTATTTTATGCAGGATTTGCAGAAAGGAACCAACAGGCGAAATCGACACCTCCCTATTGCCTGAACATTTGAAAATACTCGCCGAGAAGTTTAATTGCGAAGATCCATCGATGGATGATCTGTTAGAGAAATTTGAAGAAACTGACGTGAGTTTATTTCTTAACATTATTTTATCGTATGGCTGTTGTTTTGAATGCTTTAGTTTAAGTGATTTCATTAAATATTTTTTGTCAGGGTTGTCTTAACGAACTCATAAGCGGTCTTCAGGAGTTGACAGCGCAAATTGATTTACCGCAAGATTATCCCGAAGATACTACAATCATTATCAATGATGAAACTATACTCGAACACCACACGTTATGTGAGTGATGCACACACACCAATGATGTAAAATATGACAAACAATTGTACTTTAAAGTGTATCGCAACTGAAATGATTAATGATGGTTAAATCATGAAATGTCAAACAGAGCATGATTTTGTTATAAGATAGATGTTGATATAGGGTATTATTAGCATATTTATTTTATAAAGTTTTTTCGTGTAGATTTTTAAGTATTATTTATGATTCAGCCTCAATATTCATGTATATTATAAATTATCCGTGGTTTGTATATTACAAATATGAAATAGATGTTCGATTCTAATTATAATTGACATTTTATGTATGGAACATTTTCACACGGAAGTGCATTGAAAATTATTTGAAAATAAAAAGACCCAATTTGAGGTTGTTAAAGGGGATATGTAGTTTTCTATTTTATTATGACTTTAACTATTTTGAGATATTTATGATATATTTTGACTTTAACTTTGCCAAGTTCTTATCGATCTGAACTAGATTTTTTAATAAACAGCATTATATAGATGAAATAAATTTTAGTTACTGGTATCTATATATGGTAATTTTCATTAAAATTGCTCAATGCAAAGTGTACAGCGAAATTGTGTGTTGCATTTTTAAGTACTTATATTAAAACGGAAAGACTTAAGTTTCGTGTGATTTAATTGATGTTTGAACATTATTTTCGTAAGAGATTTTGTAATTGTGAATATAATAATACACATATGCGAGTATCATTTATAAGTTTTTTTTAAAGCTAAAATATGTTTTATATATTGTGACTTCATTATCCGTCCCATATTAATATTGTTATATATTAAAATTGAAGGACATTGTGTAAATAACAGACATATTAATTCATATCATTTATTAATTTCTTAACCAGATATATTCCAATCGCTTCCTATTTTTTTTAAATCATTGTGTCTAAGAGATTCGACTGTCATTGCAGTTATCTGTTAGAAATGACATTTTAAAAATATTTCCTACGAATTGTAAAACTAAAATGCATTTCCACTTATAATAAAGTTATTAAACACCGCAAAATGATAATTTTTATATATACAAACCTAAATTTTGACGGTTCACAATCCTCCTCTTATTACTTGGACTACAGATTACTTTAGCCTGATACAATAAACCCTCATTATTGCTGGCCATAAAACAGTATTGATGTATAGAGCAGAACATATTCACAGAAGAAAAAACTGTTTCAACTAGAATGTAATAATTAGACTAAATTAACAAGGGTTGATTGTAAAAGACTGCGTCGAAAATACATCAAAGTTGGTGTATTTTGAATTTCGATTATATCTCTCATACAACAGAAAAAAAAATCGTCAACACTCAATACACAGCGCATATACAACCATACTGACAGTGGTCAATCACATAACCGTTATATCTTTCACACACACACACATTCACACAGTCACACAGCCACACGTTGCTTTTGGCAGTTTATTATAGTTTTTCACGATGTGTCAATATTCACACTATACTCATCGCAAATACTTTAAAAAACCAACGCACCATGGCGTCTCTAAAGCTTGGAACTACAAAATATTAAATTTAATACAAAAAAAATATAACTATTCGAGACAGAGATATAATATTATGTGAATATCAACACTATTACAAATGTGAGCTCCGTGCACGTCCAACTTCCCGTACGTACTACGTATGAAAAAATCTTAATAAAATGGAAGTACTTACACATTCTCATAGTGTTTGTTACAACTAATTTAGATCAAATGGCTGACGTATTGCTTAGTTACATTGCTTTAAACATATCGATGTATCGTTTTACATTCACATATTACAATTAATAAATGTCAGGACATTCACGAGTCGTCGACTCTTCAACTGTTCCGATCTAAACACTACTGTTGGGGAATTTTTATTGGTCTTATTACAAAATAAAGTTTATCTTAGTCTGGGCTTACAGAGTAAAATTTCATTTACGCTGATGATATTTTATCTCTCTATAAGAAATTAGTAACAGTAATTTCATATAACAATTTGCTATCATTTGTAATAACCGAACTTTAACCACTGTTTTAACCCGTTCTATTGGTATACTTTATTTTGTGAAAGTCCATAAGTGTTTCAATTACTTAATCCCACGAATACAAGGATCACTTTTCGGGGATGCGTATAACAGAATTTATATACATTACACACTCACACGTTTTTACAATAGGAGTTAAGCATATTATACTAAAATTATACCAGTCGCTTAATGAGCTATATAATATTTAAAGTAAGATTGCCATCCGTACACTGGCCGAGAGCGCACGCCCCGCTGCGGGGACGCGCTGTGGTCTACCTAAGACCACGTCCTAAGTTATCAACATAGCCGAGGCTCGTGACTTCGATAACTTTCAGTTTTTCTCTAAATTATTACTTAAATAATAAGCATTTGATGTAACAAAACGTTTTTAGAGATCAGACATACATGCGTAGTTAGTTCATAATCATAGTTTTATAATGAGTTGCCGCATATAATCTTAACACAATAACGTACATAAATTGTCCACAATTTATTTGATTTCGATAATGGAAATGTATACACACCCTCTGTTACGAAGATACAGATGGAAGAAATTCGTTTCACAAACCCTTTACAGTCCATTAAAAATAAAGATTAACAATTTGTATACTTCAAAGCGGCATAATGGAGAGTTATATATTCAAGAATTAAATGAGAAGAAGACATCAAATCGTTATTAAAATATAATTATCACAGATATCATTAAAAAATAAAGTAAGATAATGTCGGAATCGTTGCGGAAGGTATCTGAAGAATGGCTTGCGCATACATCAGTGCCGAAACATAGTTCCCAGTTTCATACCGTACAGTGCTAGTAAAAATAATATTTTATTAATAAGAAAGAAATAGCTCCAGAACACGTACTGCAGCACTAGCTGAAATCATCATATTCTCATGTATTTTTCATTAGACCAAGCGAGAACTTGAAAATATTGACGATAATTTTCGAGGATGTCACTAATTATATTAGTAAAGTTGTTTTAAATCATCTGTGTTGCAAAATTAGTTCTTTTTAAGCCTTGTACACACAGTACAAATTCCCCATTAAAATTGGTTCAATTACGAAACGAATACTTCAAAGTTTTCACACTTGATCCACGGGACGGTACTGATGTTTGCGAATATACGTCATATATCCACACTGTCGAGAGATGCAGAGTCCGTTGAATTTTAATCAGAATTTATTTGATTATTTAAAACTTGCGATGATGGATATACGTGTTAACGTCACATCCGTACTACACATTAGTATTATTGCATTTCGAGTTACTATTATTTAGTTTAACAAATACAGTCGTAAACTAAACATACATGAATGATACCAGTGTTACTATAAAACATCAGGTTGTCGAATGAGATTTCCTGAACATTTATGAGGTTTCCTGTGGATAGTTCTAGGAAAACTCTCGTCAAAGTACTGTGAAGTGTTTAACACCCTTCAAAACATAACATTATCTAATTTCGGCAGTCAAAGTACTTAAATCACTAGGAAAAAAAATAATTGAAGTTTTCACTGTCAGATTAGAGCCTGCCCATTATCCGCATTGTTTATTTCATTGCAATAATCACTATTTATTTAATTAAGTGAAAAAACATCATACAAATTAATAAAATGAGAAACATTTATATTACGCGATGTAGTCTTTTGTACTCCGTCGAGATTTAGAAACTACCACTAAAGTCACTCGATTACAGGGACGATCGATATTGAGCAGAGTATTGAAACATCGATTTACCGATTCCAGTAGACGAACGTGACATGACATCGAGTCATGCTACATAACAAACCTTGTCCTTGGTAACCGATATTATCGATGCTATCGCAGTAGCGTGCGTCGACAGTTCAAAAGGCAAACTAGTACAGTCAAATATATGCTCTATAAGGTGACGTATATTTTTGTAAATATGATTTATTTTTTTAACAGTAGTGAACTGGAAAGTTCAATTCTTCAGATGAACGTATACTACATGTTTGAATATACTTTCGAATATCAACCGCACCCGTGTGTAAGGCAGCGATTGACAATTATTTTTAAAAGTAATCGAATTATTCGAATATCCTGTTTATTATCAATACATAATTTATTATTCATCGATTGTAACTAGGTGCGCGTAGCTATCGATGCAATGTTCCACCCGCAATGATCCGTGCGGGTCGCGTTTAATTCATTCGAATATTAATCGACGTCGATATTAGTCGATCGTAAGTATTAACTAGTAACGCGCAATGAGTCTGTCTACCGACTTCGATGTCTATTCGATTTTTTTTCGCAATAATTGCCTATCGCTAGTGTAGGTATAATTGGTATCGCTACGTGCTACATCGTTCGCCTGCAGTGCGGCCAGGTGGCGGGGTGTAAGAGGGCGAGTGGTGTGGCGGAGGCTAGGGCGCACGGTACAGCAGGTACGCGGTGAGCGCGGGCGGTAGCGCCAGCCGCGAGGCCGCCGCGCGCAGTCTCGGCCGCCCGACGCGCTGCCGGATCACGCGCCGGCATAGCTCCATCAGCGGAAGAGGTTCAGCTAAACATACATAAACATCATTTTATTACTGCATAACAAACACTAACCTTATAGGCCCCATTCGAGCTAGGGTATACCTACTTGCGCAGGCAAGGTGATAATATTTCCTATCCGGGCAGTAAACTTTAGAGTGTGCTAAAAAAATGATATAGAGCTAATTTTCGCTGTATATATTAGGTCCTTACATATGAAATTGGCGTTTTGTATGGGAGGAACAAAAAGTCGAATATTTTTTAATATAATATATTTAATTAATCAAAGTATGAACCATTATTTTCTATGCACTTTTGCCATCTCATAGGTAGTTCATTGATCCCTTTACTAAAAAAACCAGTCGGACGGGAATCAATAAAATCTTTGAAGGCGATTTGGACTGCCCCATCGGAGTTGAATTTTTTCCCTTGCAAGAAGTTATCCAAATTTCGAAAAAAATGGTAATCTGTTGGAGCAAGGTCCGGGGAGTACGGAGGATGTCTTAGACTTTCCAATTGAAGCTCTTCTAATTTAGTAGCCGTCTGTTGCGCAGTGTGTGGTCTAGCGTTGTCGTGAAGCAGCAGTGGCGTGGAGCGATTGACCAGCCTAGGTTGTTTAGCCGCTAGCTTTTCCATCATGGTTTGCAATTGCTGACAATAGACATCAGCCGTAATAGTCTGGCCAGATTTGAGAAAACTGTAATGAACAATACCGGCACTAATCCACCAAACGCTTACAAGTAACTTTTTTGGGGTTAATTTTCGCTTGGGGCAGGATTTGGCTGGCTGGCCAGGATCCAACCATTGCGCTGAGCGCTTCCGATTATCGTAAAGAACCCATTTTTCATCACAGGTAATGATTCGGTTTAAAATACCTTCATTATTGTGCCGGTTTAGTAATGTAACGCAGCAGTCGACGCGCGTTTGCCGGTTTGCTTCAGTCAATTCGTGAGGTACCCACCTTTCAAGCTTTTTAATCATCCCAATTTGCTTCAAGTGAATTAAAACAGTTTTATCACTAACATCGCAGCCTGCAGCTAACTCGGACGTGGTTTGCGATGGATCCGCTTCCACAATAGCCTTCAACTCTTCATTATCAACTTGAGTCTCAGGCCGTCCACGGGGCTTGTTTCTGCAGGTCGAAATTTCCAGAACGAAAACGTTGGAACCAAAAACGAACAGTGTTTTCTTTTGCAACACGACCGCCATACACATCATTCACCCTTCGAGTTGTTTCCGCAGCACTAGTGCCACGGCGGAACTCGTACTCGTAAATAATGCGATATTTTAAGTTTTCCATTTTGTAAAATGAGTGACGGAAACAGAAAAAAACAGAAGAAAAAAACAAATGAATGACGATCATCGAAGCACAAATACATGAGTCTATAGCTGTACAAATGTGAATTTGGAATTCCTTACCAAAGAGGAGAAATTTGTGATTAAAGTGGCCAGTACGAAAAACGCCAATTTCATATGTAAGGACCTAATATTAAGGTTTACCTGCACAAGTAACCCCATCTGGTACACCCTAACGTAGAGGGGGCTATTAAATTGGATCTTTAAAGGCATCGTCAGAAAGAGAGCGTGTCTGAAATTGATATACACGACAGGATCGCATGCTATTAGCACACGAATTACTTTGACAATGTCCGCCGACGCTACCCTGATACACCCATGCGAAGCGGCTCGGGGCCTCTTCTGGATCTTTCCATACTAAGTACGGTCTTGGGCATCATTTGTGCCACATGCCCAACAGTGGAGGAAAACATTGCAAGGAAATTAGTATATCATTTGACAAGAATGTTGATTTTTCTCACTGGACATCTATTTTTTTTTATGATTTACAGGCGGACGCCTGTCCTCCATCACACCTGATGGAAGGTGAAGATGAATTCGACGATGGGCCGCATCTGCCTAACAAATGCCTACTCACTCTTGTCTTAAAGACTCTCTAAGTCATAAGATTGTGGAAATATGCTCACTGGAAGCATATTCCACTCCGCTTAATTTCTTTGTGTATATATTTGTACTTCAATATGTTGCAAAGAGCAACTACCAAAGTTTATAATCCCTATTCTTGGTGGTATAAATTATATTTTCCGAATCGGTGGTAAATTAATTTCATTTTTGAGGATTTAAAAATCCTATTGTTCACGTCGGCACGACAAGCGCAAGGTGGGTGTAGCCATTAGTGTAACTTGTCGCATTCTGGAAGGCGCAGTGTGACGATAATTTATCTTTTATTATTTTTGTTTACACGTGTTCTGGTACGTGGTAGTCTTTGTTGGCTAGGTGAAGACGGAAGTTTAGTTAAGTTATAAAACTGTGAGTTGGCAACACACAGATAGTAAGCGAGTGAGGTGTAGACTCACGGTCAAGTCCGCCGATGTACTTGATGGTGATCTCAGCGTGTCCCCAGACCGCCGAGACGATCGGGTAGAGCGTCTTGCCGCGCAGGCCGCGCGCCGCGACGCCTAGATACCTGCCGTCCGCGCAAAACGCCAGCGTGCCCTCGTCCATGTCGAGCACGACAAGCACGCGGTCCGGCACCAGGAACTGCTCGTCCGGCCGCAGCAGCGCCGGGTACGTCGTGCCACTGCCGCCTGTGCCTTTCGCGTTGTGATACACCTGAAAACGAATATATGCGCTTTATTATACACTAACCCTAACTTCAGCTCTGCGTCCACGTCCAGTGAAAATGTATATAAATCACCGCGGCACTACAAGCCACGGTTAGTTAATGGATATTCATACAATTCTTTCATTGTATTATTGTTCAAAACTATGGTTTATATAACTTGTATAGAATATATGGACGCTAGTTGTGCCAAACCCTCGCGATGTGTGTGCTGTAACTGTGAAGGCAAAGGACAAAAAGAGTGAGCAATGAAATAAGCAACGACAATTTGTCGGTGCCACTCTATTACGTTTGTTTTATCTTTACACGATGGAACGGCTTCTTGAAAGCGTATTCCCTTGATCCTATAAATTTGGTTCTTTAAACGAAATGTGAAGAAATATTTGTGTGGGCCGTCATGATTCTGACGCCTTATGGCAAATTCCTACTTCTCACTACGCAGAAGCGGGATAAAATAATGTGACATATAACTACATACTATTACGTTATTGTAACCTCTTATACTTGATCGAAATTCACGAACAGTTGGTGACAGGTACCACATACCTTATTTCTTCCTAAATCCCATCCCCAACTTTGGTCCGTAGCGCCAACGAGGCTCTGGTATCCAACCGAATGGAGTGGCGCGTGTGCCGTGGCGACGCCGAGTACCGCATGCGTGCCTCGTTGCCGCGCCGGCCACACCACCTCCCAGCAGTGCAGGCCGCGCGAGTATCCGACGCGCCCGCGGATACAGTCTGTGCTCTGCGCCACCGGATGCCGATGGAACGTCAGCGCGTCCTCTTCCTTTACGAATATATTTAATGATCTGAAAGCACACAACAGCATTTATAATCCCAGATATACTCATAAACACGAGGATCATTGTGGCATCGAGGGTGAGATTTACGTATGCAAGCAACGTTAAGCAATTAATGAATATTATTATTCAAGAGGATAATAAACTATATGCTATGAGGCAAACAAAAGATTTTAGGGAAGACTGTAAAAATGGGTTAATGATATAAGGGAGCAACTGAGCAAGTACACGTCAAGGAACTCCGATTGACCCAGCCCTGCCCAGAGGTGTACACAATATACATAAATTAAGGTAGCTTATGTTAAAGTATGAATGTTCAAGGGCTAAACATAATGGCTTTATTCTTTTTAAAAGTTGTTGCCTTATGACAGGAATTTCTCCTGTATTCTCTGTTTGTTTATAAACATAAAATCCCAAGTAACTACCTACCTGTAAGCCATACAAATATTTATTGATCACTGTGATAAACGACTCATCAAAATATTGCAATATATTTATATTTCGATACGTTACGTACGTTTCGATGTGCGTACTGGCTGTGATTGGTTTTTTGCTGCTTATATAAATATTTGCATTCCAGGTAGTGTTTGTGTTTGTGTGGAATTTGTATCAGTAAGCCTACGCAGAACACAAGAGTAAATACTACTGTGTGTCAAAGTCAAAAAAGATAATGGAGTGTGATGTGTGCGCTACCTGTCATCAGGGTTCCACGCGTGCTTGAGCTGCAGGTCAGGATGCGCGGGCGGAGCGTCCAACAGCGCGTCCAGGCGTGCTGGACGCGGGGGCTCGGGCGCCAGCTCGCGAGCCACCACCGCTTTGAACGGCGCCGTGCACTCGCGCGACACCGACTTGACACCGCCGGAGAGCTTTTGCCCCATGTTCATGCCCCTGCAGCGAGTGCGGGCGCGCTTCGGCAGCGCCTTGAGGCCGCCGCGCCGCGCCTCCTCCGCGCCGCCGCCCCCGCCGCCACCCCTCACTGAGCGCACCCCGCTCTTGTACCTGGAATACAACATACCAATATCTTTAGGATTATCTCTTACTAGCTGTCCCGGCAGACGTTGTTCTGCCCTATTCCTCTAAAACAAAGTCACATTGTTTTTTTAATGTTAATAGCTATTGGCCTATCGGCTGTTTTTTGAAAATTGTTTGAAGGAACCTGGCCTTAATGCTATATGTATAAAAATTGACAAATATTGACATTAATATTTATACGTCACTCAATTATTGTTTTGCCTTTCCGGAACCCGTCCACTAACATTTAAACTTTATGCTATGGTGTTAAAGTTCAAATTGACTTATAACAAATCTTTTGTATGAGAATATAGAAAAGTGTTGTTTTAGACTTTTTCAGATATTTTTTTAAAATCTTCTCTCTGTTATAACCTTCCCCAGACTTCAACAAACACAACAAAAAAGAAATCAGTCAAATCGGTTCAGCCGTTCTCGAGTTTCGCGGTTATCAAGACACTATAGCTGATCCGGCAAACGTTGTTTTGCTATGTAAGGTTTTGTAATATCTTCTAAGATGTTCATTGAAATTAAGTGATGTCAAAGACAATTTTGTTCACAATTAAATACTCTTAATCAACAACACATTTGTTTGGATAAAGATTAATATTATTACGTTGATACAACTCTTAACAAATAATGCATTAATTTCGACCAAATTTGTTTACCATAAAAACGGTTCTAGTGACTTAATCTTAAAAGATACTGTCGCGGACATTTTTTTAGATCATTTCAAGAGGAATAATTCTTTCATATATATATTTTTGGTATCTTGAACCGTTTTTTGCAGCGCACGCAATGGAAGCCCTCAAGGATGAATAAATTTGCCCGTTTTTTTCACATTTTCCATTATTTCTTCGCTCCTAATAATTGCATCGTGATGTTATATAGCCTAAAGCCTTCCTCGATAAATGGTCTATTCCACTCAAAAAGAATTTTTCAATTCGAACCAGTAGTTCCTGAGATTAGCGCGTTCAAACAAACAAACAAACAAACTCTTCAGCTTTATAATATTAGTATAGATTATTAAATCAAATTAGTCCACTACCGCACATAAGCTTCTCCAAATAATTGTCAATAAATCATTGTTTTCAGTTCTTCTCATTCAATTATTTAGTTGTTTAATTTGTATGAGATTCTGAGTTGTGAGTATAAGGACTATCTTTGCCAGCACAAGTGATTTTAATTATGATTAAAAGTGAATATTTTCAAATTAATTGGAGCCTCAACAGTTTCACACCTTTATATGATGCTAAGAGATTGAGCCACCGTGTATTTACATAGTATAAAATGGAGTCCCTTCCGCTGTCTGTTCGCTTACATCTTTTAAACTATTCAACGGATTTTAATGCAGTCATAACAAACATATTTTTGTCCGCTTAAATCGCAAACCCTGGATAAACCTTACGAGATAATCAAATTAATATACTACAAAAATGTATTCTATTCGTTATTAGAAATAATTTAAATGGCAGAACAACTTTTGCCGGGACAGCTAGTTATTTTAAAAAGAACAAACAAACGAGAGAAAAATATAATCAGTTATAATATTGTTACTGCTAAACAATCCGGTACGATGCAAGACATTGTTTTCATAATAATCATAAAATAATATGACAAAACCACAACAACAATTAACGTAATAGAAAATAGTGCCTCGGCACATGTGATAGCGAATTACGTTGATGATCGCAATGGTTCAAGTGGAGGCATTGTCGTGGAACCGGTTCAGTGTTAGTGAGTGGCGTTGGTGGCGTCACGGCAGATGCCGGGGCGTCGGCTGCACGAGTGGCGAGCATCTTATGTAACGCAACGACCATCTAACCGTGAAAGTCACCGCTCAAAAGCCAAGGTTAACATGGCCCTGGAGTCTCGCGCCGTCACATGCGAATGTTCCATGACCGCTTCGTACTAATGGTTTAATTGCTGTTTGTTTTTTCCTTAGCTGAGATCTCATATAATTGCTTGATAATTCTTAAACTGTACACAAGTTACGTTGAAGATGTTGATGGTTAATAGCAAACTACTACCGAATATTTGATAAGTCGTCAACCGTGCCTGATGGTCACGCGTTGTTAATTTATTAGGCGAACAGGGGCCAGTGGCTATGATGTCATCTAAAGACTGACATATGTAATTCTATGTGTTACATTCTTAGGCGTATTATATGTAAATTAAAGTGGTGAGATTTGACTGGCTTATTTTCTAATTTCAGTACCTAAATGTATACAATTTTGGTGTACAATCTATGTATGATGGGAAGGCATGTCTAGAAGGCACGCAAGCTACAAGGCCGTCTGCCTTTCCGTCGCCTAGAACGGCTATGACAAAAGCGGGAAGTGAAAGGCAGTGAATGCGTCCCCTCGCGCTTGTCGCCTCTTGACTAGGTAAACCAACGGTTATATTATGGTAGATTTCTATAGGACGACAACTAGCATCTGATGCGATGTCACAAGTTTTTGTCTCCTAGATTTTACGACCACTAGTTAATCTTGTCGTCTTAGATTTCCCTTGTGGCCCAGCTTTGTTTCACAGCGACAATACAGATAAGGTTAGGTCTCCTCAGATTAGATTTTTGCGACCTGCTTTTAAATGTATGATGTTGTGTCCGAAACGGCAATACACTTTATTCAAGTCCCGCGAGAATCTCTTTGAAATTGCGTCCAGATCATATTTGTACTGAGGTCATTCAAATTTCTTTTTAAGTACGAGTACTTACTTATATATATATATATATATATATATATATATATATATATATATATATATATATATATATATATATATATATATATATATATATATATATATATTTATATATTTATATAATTCTATTTATTTAAGAGACTTTTACGTGTGTACGTATGTCAGCCCCATCGTACCCTAATACTTACTAATATATAATTTTTGAAAATTTTATAAGGGTTTTGTGACATTTATTACGTTGATCATTATCATATATTGGATCTCATAGTAGAGAACCTGATCAGCTTTTGTTGCTATATATACTTAGACACCATATTCTTTAATATTGCAGTTATTAGAGGTGCATAAAGTAATTAATAGCATTATACATTCTCTGAAACGAATGACACGTGAGAATGTTCTACGTGCAGTTCCAATATGTAAAACGCTGGTGTTATATTTGCAATATTATTCTAAGAAATTGTGCGCGAGTCATTCATTGGTGTAATAAATTTAAATTTATATGTACAGGAAAAATATTTTAAAAGACATTAGTAAAATATTTAGATATTTACCAAATGAAGTGATTGGGGACAATAACCTTGTTTTTTGTTTATTAATATAGTTAAACAAATAATAATACGCATTTAATACGTGTTAAATAATAATAATTTTGCATTTTGATGATAATTACTGAAAAACGATTACAAACATGATTAAATGGGAATATCGTATCTATGACAGTTATTTTTATAAAGAAATCTTCTTAAAATGAATAAATGTTGTCTATCTGGGAGCGGCCGAGTGCAATGTGGCTGATTATGCTCAGTGAGAGGTGAATGGAACATTGGAAGTGGCTGTTATATTGCTAAGCCGACTACATTAGCGTGTGCCAACGAGCCCGAACAATGAACTAATCGAATGACGTGCACGCCGTGTCACCCAATTGCCAGCAACTGTGTTTGAAACACAAACTGCTCAGAAATAATACTCGAATGTAACACAGCTCTTTCCGGTAGCACATCAATGGAACAACACTAATAGAATAACACATCATCGCTAATAACATTACCCATATCACTTCAGTAAATAACAACTTATGGACAAGTTTAAAAAAAAATTCAACTAATAGACGTAACGTATTTTTCTATCATAAACAAACTCGGAATCGTATACAATAATTTGTGCTACTTACGAATGCTTTAAGCAAATTTGCATAATAATGATTACAATGACTCCAATATTAGAAGATGAGAATGTATCAAAATTAGTAATTGAATCTATAGAAATTTAATAGGTGATAATTTCTCATAGACTTAGTATCTTGTACAAGGAATTATATGGATTTCACTAACAACACATTGTAAAGTAATAGGTAAATATTTCTAGCATTGTAGTTATGAACGCAGGAATCAAACATTTACCGTAAACATGGTGATTACACAATGCGTAAATTACGTACAAATGATTATTACTTGATTTCAAATCTTTAATACAAGGTCATTAGATATTCAGGATTTCATTTAAAAATTCTCAAGTACAGATTAATTTAAACGAATTGCTAACTAAACGACCGTTTCTGTGTATTTTAACATAGCATATGCAAAGTTAGTATTTTATTAACCAGCTTCACAGTAAGGAACTGACGACAGTGGAATGGCATCAAAAAATCTACGTATTGCCGATAATACGAGACTTATCATGATAATACGTCATATTTTTCGTGGAATTAGTATGGCTGCAAATAACTTCTATCATGAGTAAGTTGCTTATTACCAGGTGTTCGATTTTTCACTTTTTTTTAGCGTTCAGAAACGTAAAGAAAAAAATGACGGATCACTTCATTGTTCTTCTGTCTGGTAAGACCTTCTCAGGAACATACGGAGTCAAGTCATATCAAATTCAAATTAAGTTCAAAAGCTTAGGTCTGCAATACTTTGAAGCTGTTTAAAATTTAAACTTTTACTCCAACGCAATCAAAATATTTTTTTTAAAGGTACCCTTAAACTGTTTAAGTTTATGCGCAAGCCCCGGTGTACGAGTACAACACGTATTTGTTTTTTTTTTTAAATAAATTAGGCTAATAGAAGTAATCATCAGTTCGGTATAACAAGTCCCACGTCCAACAGGTCCATTAATCGTAAATGAATAAATAAAAGAGAGCGGATTTAATATTTGTAATATAATAAAATACAGAACAAGAAACAGCATAGTGTGTGGAAATAATTTTAAATACTAAAAAGGTTGCGTCATATGAAAACTATTGAAAAATAACAATATGCAAATCGGAACTATAACACATTATAAAAACCGCCGAATATTGGTTATATGAAAATGTACGAGATATACTGTATATACAGGCAAAAGGAACTACATGATCGCTCCTTGCTATTTCGTTATGTTGTCGCACAATGCGATCTTAGCTTAATGAATAATCAAAACCGTGAATGGCAACATTTTAATTGGTATCTCAAACAGAAACGTCATCTCCAAGCGAAATACAAACATTGCATCGGTCCGGAACGGGATTGAATACTGAATAAACTTGTGGACATGAGGATTAATTGCTAATTGGTTCGCAGTATATAAACTTATTATTTTTGAAAAATCAATGTACTGAAAATAGTGTGTAATACAAATAAACACAATTATAATGTTTGACGATATTGTTATACGGAAAATAAAATATATGTCTTACTTTTTTACATGGAAAATCAACTACACAGTAAAATATTTTTCCAATGATATTTTACTGAAAAAGATCAGGCAGCGATACTTGAGGGAGTCCACTGCCCGTAAACGAGGGCGGAGATGTGCGTACTCACGCACATCGCCCATTTCTGAGCATGATAGGGACGGGATTCTCCAGCCCATGGCATGTTCTGAGAAAACCTAACAAGGTCCACCGCGCGCCGATCGTGGCAGACTGCGAGCTCGTGCCCGCGGCCGGTGTCCATGCGGATGAAGGAGTACCCAGGAGTTTTTTAATTGGTGAGAGTCCGAAACACCGGGGGACGGCCCTCACCGGCCCCTTACAATTCATAACGGATTTTTCTCCTGGTTAAAAAAACCAAAAAAATCTGAAGAAAAAAGAACATTATAACTGGAATTTATATACTCAATAAATTTAAAACAGCTAGTTCACAAGGAAAAGCAATTTTACTACACTATCATAGTGGAAAAATATGTGCCGTACCTGAAATATCTTAAATTAACTATATACATAATAATAACAATGCCATTTCAAGGCATAGAATCGACAAATGTAAAAGTGACAAATGGTTGTTTTTGTTAAATCCGAGCCATTTATAATGACAGTTATTAGAGTTGAATTAACTGTATAAATCAGCTGTGCGATCAAAATAAGTTTGTATTTCGGAAGCAGCACATCAGATCTTTCAAAGTTTAAAACACTCTAAACTTCTGAATTTCAAAGCTTTACACGCAAAGTTGGCAGGTAAGCTTAACTGAAAATGAACTTAAAGCAATATTATTATTTAAATTTATTAATAAGTACATACACGTATAGATCCAAACACCCTGACTCGCTTAACCCTTTATCACGCTCCAAATCCTAACTCATAAAAGTTGTTAAAATTGATAGTCAAAGTTCGTAATCTCTTTTGCGATGAGATAAACTTCGTGGTTAATGTTTGCTTATCATATGTTAAATATTTAATATCCAACCGATCGTAGGTTATAAATAAATAAGATAAACGTTCTCAATAACGATTCTAACCACTTCAGCCTTGATTAGTATTATTTTTCTGGTCTATTTAATTTTCTTATCCATAAGCCTCGACATTACACCAATGGACTATCACCGGGTTTAATAACAATTAAATAATCGCTAGGGCGTATCGACGTAACCTTGTGTCGGTTGCCGAGTTGCAACAGGGCCTTGTGTCAAGGAAAAACCCACTTAGCAGTTTCCCTGGCCCCGAACATTCGCAAACTTCATTTTACTTTTGAGCTAGTTGAAAATTTTACAAGTAAGCGTAATTTTACGATCATTATTTGGAAAGATTTTAATAAACGCACTAAACTGGTTAAAAGCTGCAAAAAAAAAGACGTTTAGACGAATATTATATTAAAACCAAAGTAAAGCAGATCTGACCTTTGAAAAAGAGTAAAAAAAACACAATAAAAAGGTATTTTTGAAATGTTTGAATATTTTATTTAATTTTGTTGTAAATTAGTGTTTGAAAATAGTTTTATTTTGTATTCATAGAATATTCATGATTACTTTCCTGAACCAAATTTATAAAGTGGTAATAATATTATTTATTCATAAATACAAATAAATATTGGCTAACTAACGCAGGCCCTATTCATAATCAAATCTGTGAATAGAGGCAACTTCGATATGCATGAACAAAGCTTCATTCATTATCAAACCTTCGATAGTAACTTCAATCGGCACATAATGAATGATGATAGCCAATGCATATGATGTGGCATTGGATACCGATACCGGTGGGTGATGATTACATAACGATTAGCAATACAGTGTGACGGCGAGCGTGCACGCTGCACGCTCCTCGGCGCCGACCGATGCTCGTGTCAAGGATGCTTTGACTCCGCTGTATATAATGACGGTGTCGTGCCATGGTCAAACGCCCATATTCCACTCGTTTGTTTCCTTAATATTCGCTCAAAATATTTGCACACTCATTTTCAGTCAGTTTATGTTACAAATATAACAGTTGTTGTATAATATAATTTACCCATACAAACCACTGTGTGAAATTTGATAAATTTCCCTTAGTAGTAAATAAACTGCTTAGAATAAAAATAAAATATTTTTTACTATTTGATATATTAAGGGTAAAAAATCATGAGATTTAAAAAAAAAACTTGTTTCGTGTTTTTCGGTGGATAATACATCAGTCATAATGAAATTATATCATGAGGAAATTAAAATAAATAAGAATTAACTACTTTAATTACATGAATGTTAAATTGATGCGACAAAATAACAACACGCATATCAATCTGATTTGGCGTTCGTTCTTTAAGCTTGCCGTTGATTGTTTTTCACTTTAACACTAACAGGAAGCCATTTTATCGAGGTCCTGACAGTCCATTTAACTGCTAGGCAACATTGTGTGGAGCTATGACAGTTTTATTACACAACATTCTTAAACAGAGGTGTTAATGGGAATTTATAGTTTAACTTATAACTGTGAGTATGTAACTTGAACTATGAATCATTATTATAACTTATAAGATATGATATATACTTACAAGTTTGAGGCTTCTCGAGTTATGAACTCTTAAGTTATTTAAATTCCAGAGTGAATAGCGCAAAATTAGCCTATATTTAGGATATTTTAAGTACATTTATTTTATTTTTAATTTACTAGAACATCCAATTACCTCCTATTATTATTACGTTCTACTTATAAAGTATTTTTAAATATAATTTTACATAAAAGTATCAAGCAAAACCTAAATGTGAAAATCAGAAAAGGTTATAAAGTCGCTATGTGAGTATAGAAGTTAGGATAGTAATCGTAGTCTAAACAGTTTGCGTTTTGTACGACGCAGTGCTGAATTTATTTTAGGAAAGATACTCAGTTCTACGTATATATGCAGATTGGAAATGCCCACTATGTTAACTTCAACGCCGTACTCATTGCAAGGTTATATTAAATAATAAAAATCCAGAAGTATGGGTGTAGATTCGAAACTCTTCTTTTTCACGGAACGTCGATCCATATCCGAGCGAGGCACCGCAGTCTTATGAAATAAAACCTTTCTAATTATACAAATAAAGCGTTTTCAAATAATACCTCATTTTGACTTCGACAGTTAACATTACAGTGAAGCCATTTCTAACTAGGTACCTGTAGTATCGCAATAATTAATATATTTTATCAGTCACTTAACGAAATGTGGTGCGGTCACTTAACATAGATAAACTTATAATATGCCCAGATAAAGAGCTACAATATTAGTGTTGTTATTAAATACATGCTCTTTATTAGTACGCGTACTCTATTTCTAACCACGAGAACGAAATAATTGCACAATATAATCAAAAATCATTATTGTACACATATACCATTACCACAAATATAATTATTAATGAACGTGTACTAAAATAAAAACTTTAAGTGAGATAAACACACTACATGTTTCATGCTTATCTCCAAAGTATTACTTTTTATGTAGAAGAGTACTTAACATTTGGTCGAGCAACGCTAGAGCACCGCTAGACGAGACTAACACTGCCCTTTGAAGGTCGTCGTTTAGTTTGACCTTCAGATGCTCTGTACTACGTTTGTGAGTGAGACGCGGTCACTACTCGAGAACTCATCTACTTCAATGGTTCTTGCATCTCAAACGATTTGAACTATTTCATCTCATTGTAATTCATTTCTTAAAATTAGCTTCTTACTACTTATTAGTAATGGTTTATAACATCTATAAAAGATTATTTAGGTTACATATAATTTTTCGACCCTTAGGATAAATTTCGTAGAACCCAAAAAAAACGTTCCTGTAAAATTGTCGAAATGTCGTTAACGCTGTTTTACTGAAATATATCTAAATTGAACCTTGACCTTCAAATATGAAGTAGGTACATAGATTAAATGTATATTTCACAATAAAGTAGCCATCGCTTAGGTGCGTAAAAAATTTGGCCTTCTAGCAAGGTACAAAAATTTAGTGACTTCTTATGTTCCTATTTTATGTAAAGTAATACAGCTAAAAGCATTAATTAAAATTAGTAGTCAATACTTAAATTTGTTTACTTTAAAATGCAATTTGTCATAACTGATTCCTTACAGCCACGTATTTTTAACTATATCATTCGTAAAAATAAAAACTGCTTAAAAATTAAAGACTAATTATTTAAGCTATGTGATTAAGGAACTAAATCTTTATGCGGTATGGTAACAGTCAGTATTTGAATGCTGCATCCGATAGTGCACTAAATTGATATCTTGACATTTTAATGCTACTAATCTTGTCAAAGAAGTCAAAGTTATTTACGATTCGTGATGTTTTCCGCTATTCCTAACATAGTTTCGTAGATATCTTTGATGATATATTATTATAGAGATACCATTTATCGGCGAAGTCGTGAGAATTAGTTTATAGGAACATACTATATGTATAAAAACGTTAGGTAAATCCGCGCGGTGATGTCATAGCATACCTATCAATATCATTTACACCTGTCTATTGGAAAATTATTTTTACGTTTGCATGAGCTAAATTGTGCAGCGGAGTATGTACTGATCGCGCTCAATTATCAAATGCGGTTCGTAAATGTATTCAAACATGGAAAATTTAATATTACCTCGTTTTTGTTTATAATTTGTTATTACTATATATAAAGTTTGCTTAGTTTGCTATAGTATGGAAACCGCTGTTCGGATCTCTTTTTATATCTTATGTAGATATACTAACAAAGGGAAATTCTTCAGTGGTACCACAGAGCACTTAAAATAATATTTCATAACGGTATCATGGCAACATTAGGACTAGTTAATTTTATAAGACAGCCTTCCTGTGAAAAGTATTTCTTGTGTATATATCCTCTATAAAATTATAAGAAAAAACAAGATCAAATATATTTCGTTTATTATAATTATGTTTCATTTGAGTCAAAGAATATTATTGTCGTAACATCAACCGAAGGCTTTTTTATATATAAAAGAAACTAGTTCTAGCGTGCAATCACTTTTTTTTTTCAAACTAGTTTCACAATAAAAAGAACAGATAATATTCTGTCTAAATCAATATATTTTTGTTTTATTAATTTTTTAATCAGATAAAGCACTACCAATAAATCTGGAATTTGATTAGATCTTCTTTTAAAGTTCATAACTAAACCTCATACAAATAAAACAATACGCGAATACATTCGTACATTCTATATAAAAGTACAAAAAAGTCAAATATGAACGAAATCTAATATCTCACACTTTTCCATTGCCTGTTTCACGTGGAATGTCCTATTTTCTAGTTATAAAAATTTAAATGAAAAAGATTTTTTTACGATTTCTAGTGCTCGGTACACTTGTGCGCTTAGGAATATACCCAGTTATTGTTTAAAATGGTTGACTTAACTGTAACATCATTTGGGCGAGAGGTTTTGGAGGAGTGGTCTTTCCTCCTTCCCCTCCCAGAAAGGTAACCTCAACAAGGCTTCTTGTTCCCTGAGCGTCTGGATGAATTTGGCTTCCCAGGCCCGGGTGGAGCAATCAGACACCCCGGGGGTTTTTAGTCAGCAGGAGTCTGACATACCGGGGTCGCTGCCTTCACAGCGTCCTTGCTGGTCCTATGCAGGATTTTCCCCCCGGGATACAAAAAAAAACTGTAACATCGTAGGTCTGAAAAAGATCCTAGCTATAAAAACCTTGTACCAGTGATATGATGGTATTTATCATTCAACGAATATTTACGTTCCCAGAATTGTATATCTACGAATATGATGTTAGATAATTGTATGAATAACTAAAAGGTTATATGAATGACTAAAAAACTTCCCAAAGCAAAAAACGACCCCATTTTAATGCCTGTCTCTACAATTATATACCCCGGTATTAGTAGCAGTCAGGTAGACATGGGTATCTATTTTAAAAATAAAATTAATACTATTGATTCATACATTAATTTATTTTTAAGGGAATTTACACACAAATTGGGTAAATTGAAAACGTCTTTTGTACATTATTATCGTTGAGATTGAGAAATGTTATTGCTGCTAGAAGTACTGGCTAGTTTTTTTTGCTTTTGATAATAGGTATTTAGTTTCCCTAATCACCGAAACATTCAGAAAACTACCACATCAAGGAAATATGCTCATCTTTATGGATACTAATTACAGGCAAGAATGGTAGTGTCTAGGGCAGAATATGGTATTTTTAGATTTTTACAGAAACGATCTTATGGATTGCAGATCAGCCTCGGATCTTGAAAATTTTCGAGGCTGAGCAAAAACGTATAGTCTGCCACCCCTACCTCAATTGTCTTTATATCTTTGTTTCATAAATACATGGATTAATATAATAAGATGAATGGATTTAATAAAAAATGTTAACGGCACAGTGTTTAGAGATTCTGCGCGCAACAATTTTATAAAATGTAAATATTTTTTATCCTATTCAGTTATGCTACTTTTTTGGATATATTATTCAGTGGGTACGCCGGGTGATGTGTTCGTCTGCCGCCCCTAGAATAAGGCGCCCAGCACGTGGGCCTCGGCTTGCCCCTGTCATAATGAAAAGCGTGTTCGATTAAGACTCATTTTTATTACGTACCCACAACATTATTATAAAAATACTACAGCCCCCACCTAGATCCGGGCCTGCTACGGATCTCCACTTATTACATATTTATTTAAATAAGCTCCTCATTTTACTATCTTCAACTGAAAGGATGACAAAGAAAAACGCATTACCTATACACAGATATGGGCAAAATGTAATCTGATTAATGATGAACGATTACAAAATGTAGTCGTAATTTTAACTTTCTTGCTCTGTAATCATGATTAAAACCATTTGAAACATTAAAAAATGATAAATGTGTATACAATCTGGGATTTATAGTGTTTAAAACACAAATGAGTAAAATATAGTCATATTAATGGTAAAACGTAAAATGTAATCGTTAATCATTTTTATTAATCTGATTACATTTTGCCCATTTATGCCTATACATTCCTACGTATCAACACGCACAACACATCAGTTGCGATGCTTAGGTTTTAAAGGATGTAGAGAATATATAACAATCTTTTTTTTGGACTGTATTATATATAGGACGCAATTTTTAGTAATCATAAATAAAGTCCACGAATCGTGAGAAATTTTTTTGGTGACGCATTGGGACTGACAATTTCGAAACAGGTGAATTTATTTTCAAAGAATAATAACATAAAAAAAAACAATAAATGTTAAAAACAGTAAGTATAACAATCTTACAAACCAATTTCAAAAATCTTAATTATATTTATAAACGCTTTGTCCTATAAGTAATACAATAGGATATACAATTATTTATCAAAATATTTTTATGAATAAAGGAGTAAATTGTGACCTTTCGTAGTCATGGTTTATTGTTATAAATTATATTATTATTATAAGTTTGAGGTTGCTTAGCGTGCGATGGAGCGAGTTATGTTCGGCAGCTCTCTGAAGTATAAAATCCGGAATTAGTTAAATCTGACAGACAGAGAGCCAAAGTTATCGACATGACTCTCCGTATTGGCAAGCTGAAGTGGCAGTGGGCTGGCCACGTACTCGTATGCTGAAGAACCGATTATCGTTGGAGTAGGCGGGCTCTTGAGTGGGGACTGCGATTCGGCAACAGGTGCGTGGGGCGCGGCACTGGCAAGGTGGAGCGACGACCTGCAGAAGATGGGTGGAAAAGATTGGACAAATGCCGAAGACTGGGCTTAAAGGTGCTTATTGGGAGAGGCCTGAGTCCAACAGTGGTCTAGGGTGGGCTGATGATGATGATATTCAACGCGACGAATTATACATGTGTAGGACTATTTAACATGACAAAAACACCTAAACAGGTCATAATATCAAACTTTAAGTTAATAAAATATATGCAAATTTAAGATTTCGAGTATTTTGTACAACGAAAATACCCATGTACGTGTGTGTCTACGTGTTCAATGCTTTGTTATTACACACGGTTATAGGTAAGAAAATTTATTTCCCACCAGTCTCCTGGACATAGTATCATTTACATACAATAATCACACGTTTATTGTCAACGCGCGATCTAATCCCCAGCTAGACTGCGCCCCGCCTGGAGAGGGCGCGCTGGAGAGTAGTAGGAGGATGTGCTATACAGATTCTCACGCCCTCATTTACCGATACATCAAAAGAAGACACCCAGACGCATGACTCCAAATTACTTCAAGAAGGAGGTACATGTACGCTTCCATCCAACGACCCGTCCGTAGTCTTTCCAGTTTTACATTCGTAAATAAATACGGCTCCTCTGTTATTGATTTTAATTATGTTTAATGCTTAGGTTATTTTATTTGTACGCTAGAATAAAGACTTGTTAGCTGTTGGTTGAGTTTAATTTTGTAATATAGATTTAAGTTTAGAATTAAGTCAATATTGTAAAGTTTTTCTGAACGAATGGCCCGCAGACCTGGTCAGCGAATGGACGAAAGAATGACGTGTGAAAGGCAGCGGGATATAAGTGGTGCGAAAAAATAAATCAAGATTATTGTTAACGCTAGGAGAAACATGCAAATGTATAGCATTAGCAAAACGCGTCAACGCTATGTTTTTTAATTTTATGTCAATTCCATTCAATTTTGCACTTTATATTAGCGTTATTGTAAATCATATCGAGGGGTGAAAGGCTATTTGGTTTAAGCGATATTCTTTGGTGATATATAGCAATATATAGCGTCGGGTGAAAGGCTATTTGGTTTAAGCGATATTCTTTGGTGATATATAGCAATATATAGCGTCGGGTGAAAGGCTATTTGGTTTAAGCGACATTTTTTGGTGATATAGTAATATATACATTTTCGGAATCGCTAAAAAATGCTGATTCCAAATATATATATATATTACTATATCAGCAAAAAATGTCGCTTAAATCAAATCGGTTTTCACCCCTCGATATGTTCCTTTGTCTAGACCACCTGACGGATTTTGTTAGCTACTTTGTCATTTGTTGGTGTTTTTTTTTATGATTTACAGGCGGACTCTTGACCTCTATCACCTGGTGGAAGGTGAAGATGGGTCCGACGAAGGATCGCGTCCGCTGAACAATTGCCTACGCACTCATCTCCCAAAGACTCCCAAACGAATAAAAAAAAAATCAACAATAATATACATCAAGTGTAAAGATTAAAATTGTATATAAAAGGCAGAATTTTGATTAACTCATAAGTTTAAATGATTGCAACTCTTCGGTGAGTAAGCTACCTAATTAGTTTTGTTATTTCCGCCTACAGTTCGTCGAACTGCTGGCCAGTAGACTCACTACTGTAGTATCGTGATCACGACATCGTGCAGGTTCCTACCCCAGCTTGAGGAAACTTCTATCTAATTCAACGAATTTTCATAAACACACTTGTAACAAAGCGCGGTATATTAAGGACAAAAATTAACCTACTAGAATAGTGTTATAGGGAAATAGAATATAATAACACATCGTTACGCTGTATTCCTTTCAGGGTGAGCAGACGTGCATTAGTAGCTATACATTATGTTTATAAATTGTGCCCTAACAATGGCACAGCTGATATTCGTTCTCAGGGTATTTCTTATAATAACATGACATTTTTACCAGGTACCATGTGGGTTTACTCACAATGTTTTCCTTCACAAATGAGTATGTGGTATCCAAGTTTGTAGTTAATCTGAAAAAACTCGGTGGTACGAGCCGCGATTCGAACCTGCGTCCATTTGTGTTTTCCCGTATGGATACAGAGTTTCATAAACTACAAATATGTATATGTCAAACTTGAGTTCCACTCCGACGCACTCTTGAGTTTCCTTCGGCGTTTCTGGTCAAGGTAGTCGCTTCCGAAACGCTGGTAGATCACCGTTAGGTTTTGTATTTTGGCTGGCGGCCTAAGTCGCGGTCGTACCCATAGGGGTGCCCTTGCGGTGCCATCTAACCCATAAATTCGCCAGCTGAGCACCTCAGTGTTCGTCACTCTCGCCCGGTTTAGATGCGAAGGTCTAATCCGACCATCGACGTATTGCCTAATTAAAAAAAATAAAATATATAGCATTGATTAATTTAATATTAAGTTAGATCAAGATTGCATCCAATATAAGCTTATTTTTTTTATGGGATGACCTTCCATAAAAATATCTTTTCTACGATAAGTTTAAAATATAGCAAGCAAGTCAGTGTTAAATATTTGTATGTAAAAATAAAATAGTTGTAAAAATGTTTTTATAATTTGCTTTTAGAAATAAATTAGGAAATAGTGATATTTAATTGACTATGAAGTGTGAGCTAATTAAAATATTATTTAAATTAAAATATCCAAATATTATGCAAAGTTGAAAAATATTATTACATTTTGTTAATAGACAAAAAAAGCACGCGGTATGCTACCACAAATGACGTATTAATTTAAACACTATTTTCTTTGTATATTATATTTATCACTCTTTACAAAACGATGGACGTTTACAGACATTACTGTTATCACTACATTGTACTCATAGAATGAGCTATTAGCTTGGTTCAAAATAACCATGCCATCAAACGGGAAGTCAGAGTTGAAAATTGTCAATAATAGAGGAAAACAATATATATCCCTATACAAGTACGCATTTTATTTATTAATAAGCTAAACATAGTTATGACGAGGAACAGGTATTGATAGCCTTTGGTGGGTCCAGTTGTGAATATCTCTCCTGACTCGTATACTATTGCCAGTGTAGTCGTGATCTCATGATGATACATTTATTTTAGGCTAGCTGTAGTGACCTGACTTTGCCTGAGTAGCAATAGTTTATCTCCATGTGGATTGATTTTCCAAAAATGTCGCAACACAATTTTTCATTTCTAACCAAAATGCTAAATATACGTGCTATCTGTTCGATATAATTTAAAAAAACCGTTGAACAGATTTTCGTGTGGTTTTCACTAATAGATAGATGGATTGCTGGGGAAGGTTTTAGTAATTAAAAAAATTGATTTTTTTAATTGTTTAAAAAAAATGATCACGTGCTATGCGTGAAATGGAAAGTTATTACAACATACAACATTAATTCTAATGAATTTAAATACATTAGTTACCCTAATACGTTTTATGATTATCCTTTACATCATATCATTTAAACGAATATCTTAGGAATTATCGGAAAATAAGAATTTACGTGTTATGACCGGTGGTCGTGGGTGTGGTTTTAGTAAGACACGAGTTTGGCGTTTTACAGTTTATTTGCACTTTAAGGCACACCGAACTGCGACGTACACGCACGTACTCCCGCCTTGGGTCTCGGTAGTCGACTAACTGAGACCCAAGGCGGGAGTACGTGCATGTACGTCGCAGTTCGGTGTGCCTTAAAGTGCAAATAAACTGTAAAACGCCAAACTCGTGTCTTACTAAAACCACACCCACGACCACCGGTCATATCTGGCGCCCCACGTTGGGCGGGATAAAGAGAGGAGAGTGAGAGGGGAGGGGTAAGGAAGCGAGGGTGAGTAAGTTAAGTTAACACGACATCTATGTCGGTACGAAGTTTGCCGCTAGTCAGCTAGTAGTATATAAATAATGCTGACATTGCGATTCACCTCCACTTGTTGCGAAATATCTACATCTTCTTACTGTCGTCATATTTTTTCCAACATTGACAAAGACATATATATATATATATATGTATATATAGATTATATCATTCTAAGGTTCTAGAGTAATCTAATAATGCCTCACATAACAATCAGCATTAGGACCCTTGCTGTAGTTATATCCATCGATGTACTATTTCAGCTTCATGTGGTTGGTAGGGCCATATAATATTTGTACATAGATAAATATAATTTTTCATTATCACTCAGAAAATTTAAGAGTACCAAGATCTTGCAAAAGATCGTGCAAAGGCAAAGACTACACATTTTTTAGAAAGACTAACAACGTTCTTGATTTATTTGAGCGAAATAGAAGAGTTCTTAAACAGTAAATTTATTGATTTTGGTTGCAACTCTAGTACGTCTCCGAGATTACGGATCTCGTCTCGAACTGCCACCGGATAGTATGATAATTTACTACCATTTCGGAAGCGACTACCTTGAGAAGTATCGTCGAAAGGAATTCTAGTTTATATCGGTCAAGCCTTATTGAAAACACTATGAGTTAACACCAGATAAAGTTTAAATAATATGTAGTTCTTGGTAGGTCGAGCGCATACGGGGAGCCTAGGGCCTTGACTGCAATGTGCGCTCGCCGTGCCGTGTCAAGGGAGTGCTGGCTGCTTTCGCTGGCACACCTGTACCCGGCCTACACTCATGATGGACATCAATACCTAATAGGGTGGCGGGTACGGTAACGTGGTATGAACGGCTGAACAGTAAATATTCCTTTTCTACCCTTATATCCCCAATAACCTTTAAAGCAGTGAGGGGTCTATGACAACCTGTAAGGGGTCTACGTTAGCGAAAAATAATTTGGGGGTCCATGAAATGAAAATGGGGTTCCACGATAGTGGATCTTAACACATACACTGATAGTACCTATTTACTTAAATCATACTATCTTATAATATCAAAACATATACATTATTTATAAAAGTACCTATGAAATAAAAAATGTATTATATATGTGTTAGCGTCAGTGAATAGTCGCACAGACTATCTCTAGCGCCATGGCATAGAAACACGAAGGACAGGTAGTAAAGGGGAAGACGGGGAGGGGAAATGGCTGCTTTAAATTGACACGACACACGGCGCGAGAACACACTTTGGGCCAAATAGTTTTAAGTTTTTAACACTAAGCTTCACTACAGTTAGAAATTTACAGGAAATCAATATCAGGTAAGTAGGGGGTCTACCCAACACGGAAAAACATGGCAAGGGGTCTACGACACAAAAAAGTTTGGGGAACTCTGCTTTAAAGAAACATTAAAAAAATAACTTTTAATAAATATTGTTTTTACTTGCCTTGGGATTTTTAGTAAATAAGAGTCTGACACACCAGTGTTGCTACCCTCACAGTGGCCTGATGGTCCTATGCAGGACTATCTTTCGGATTACAAAAATAAAAGAACAAAATAGCCATAAAGTTGAATAGAGCCTTCTTGTGTCACAAGACGCATTAGAATTATTATGAACTTTGTTTACTGTAGTAATACTAAGTGTGCAGGCAACAGGTAATGTAAAGATTCAGATCCTTAAAGAATTTCTGTTAGTTGCCGAGTTATTCATAGGTTAATTTACTAACTTCTTGAACAAACTGTTTAAGCTATTTCTTTTATAGGAAGTATAAATATAAATCTTACAAAAATAAAATGAATTATCAGTTGTCCTGCCTTACTTCTATGAACACACCTTACAAGAATGAGCAAAAACGACATTGATCTTGCAAAATTACATACCGAGGGTAGTAACCAGGTGCATCTATTATACGAATCTAATTTAAGTTCAATGACGTCATTGAAGGTATCATGAGCTGAGTGGGTACATGCGAATGTTCTTTATTTTCTTTGTTCGCCGATAGTTCAAACATGATCAAAACCAACTCTTTTATGGACCTGTGCAGAATACAAATAATATTCAACGAACAATGAAGCCGCAAAGACAAATGATGAATAAGATATTAAGGAAGTCGGTTTTTTGACAGTTGAAGGAGAAACTGGGTCATGGAATGTTGGTATAGCATTGGCATACAATGGTTTATAATAACACGGCGAAGGCAAAAACGATTTAAGCAAGGTCTTTGAGAACCTGTGTAGGTCTCAAAAATGTCACATGAGTCGCCTAACGGCTACTCATCGTTGCTCTCCTTTATGACACCTACTGCAATATTACCTTTTTCAACTTTTAAATGCAATATTTTGTAAAGAAAATTATTAAAAAGTATTCACATTAATAATACATTAAAACGAGAAATTGTTATGATAGATATCTAGTTTACCCCAAGACACAAGTATGAGAATTCCATTACTTTATATATGCAACTCAATCGTATATATCGTGAATCGAATGGGTTCTAATGAAAATAGATCTTAAGCCGAAACCGGAGTTGAGATCCGTAGTACAAAGAAGTGTCGTGGAAGACAAAGCCGAGCAATCTTCTAAGTGATTGGAGATGCCGCGCCGGCGCGGGTACAAAGCCATTCTACATAGCGCTCGTCTGCATCGTCCTACAGATAAGCACGCCCTTCTTTTCTATATAAATGCCTCTACCGCCAACGAATAAACTTACGAGCCCAAACAAAACTAAGCAATATCTTTTAGGAAAATATTCATTGAATTCCTAATGATGGAGGAATAAGGAAACTTTATTTATATCCGTGAAAAAATTATGTCAGAACGTTTATAGGCTCTCGTTTTGCAGATATGGTAAACGTCCGTATTATGAGACACATTTTCAGGTTGGTCGTACATTACCGCTATTATATAATCTGTTTAAGTCAAAAATACTATTTAAATCGTATCATACAATTGTCTTATGATTATTTAATTAATATAGCTAGTTTTTATTGAATGTTAATTTGTAAAAATAATATTAATAGCCTTTTATGAGAGGAACCTCTATGTCCCTATTTATGAGACACTTAAAAAGTAGATGGCCCCAATGTCTCATGATTTATGTCCCTATTTTTGAGACAGTTTAGAAATCAATAAGACTCATTTTAAAATAACTATTTATTAATTTTAAATCACAATACTTATAAAATAGATAATAAACTTGAATCTGAAATAACAAATAATTAGTCTTTACTAAATTAAATGAGAAATAAATGAAAATTATAAAAATATTTAATTCACTTTTCTTCTTTAATTTTCTTCTGCAGTTATTTTACTTTGTCCATCAGTTTTTTCTTTTCTTCTTGTAACTTTTTTTATTACTTATAGGCGAACGCTTGACCTCAATCACACCTAGTGGAAGGTGAAGATGAGTCCGACGATGAACCGCGTTTGCCCAGCAAATGCCTATTCACTCTTCTCTTAAAGACTCCCAGGTCATAACATAGCGGAAATACTGCCTCTGGAAGCGTATTCCATTCTTTAGCCGTTCGCATGATGAATGTAGAAGCGAATCTTCTCGTGCGAATATATGGAACATCCACCACATACGCATGGTATCCCACACGATGTCTAGTGGTTTTGCGAAGGAATAGTGATCCTTTTTCTGCCAACACGCTCTCTGCTTCAGGACAGAGGAGTAAGCTGCTTTCATCACAGTTAAAAATTCTTGTAGAAGAAATATTAGTTACATTTTTATTTTCAAAATACGCTCCAGACTTTTTAAGCCACTCTTGCAATTCTTCACAAGTGACAGCTGCTCTTGTAACACACAAATGTTGGGGTTTCCTTATAGCTAATTCTGAATGATATTTTCTAAACCCTTCATACCAGTGGCGACTAGGACGACTATCTGTAAACGGAGTTTTTACAGCTATTTTTTGGACATATTTTTGAACACAATCCAATAACTCAGTTTTTGTTACAGGTGCTCCCATTGCAGCCCTGTCCAGCACCCATTTGACAATATCATCTTCTTCCTGAGACGATAAGACTGTTTCTGGTTCTGATTTTTTTGTATCTCATCTAGCCCAATACTTTTTTCCTGCTTAGAGTAGCCACAGGTACTCCGAAGGCAACGGCTGCTCTCCATAATGATGGCCCAATATCTTTTAATGCTTTTAAAGCATTTTCTACATCTATTGGGTCATATGTAAGTCTTTTATCAAACACTTTTGAACACAACACTTTCTTTTTTGCTGATTGAGACGGCTGTTGTTCCCCGTATTACTCCGATTTTCAATAATTTTTTTTTATTGTTCACTGTTGTTTTGGGAGTCGAAGCTGCTCGCGTCCGTAGGCTTTACCCTAGTTTCCCTACACGTGACTCTTGGGTGGTGCTAAACGAGCAGCAGCGAGGTGGTAGGGCGTCGGTGCTCGTCTGGATCGCGACTACAGTACATGGGTGTAAAGCCCGTCATAGTGACCAGTTTCGGCTTGTCGCGTTTCGGGATCAGCTTGTGTATATCCAGTAGCTCATATACCTAGAGACCTTCAGTCGCGGTATATGTGGGCCGACATGACGTTGTGGACTATCAATGAATTTTCATCCTTTGATAGTCGCTTTCGTATTTGGACTACACTGTACTTACCATCAGGTACTCTGTAGTCACTATGTCGAGCCAGTGTAAAAAAAAAAAACGTAACCTAAAATATTTCACAAATTCATAAAAGTATAAAAAAACATATTTTAAATATTTCAATAAATTCAAATAAAAAATTAAGAAAAAAAAACATGCAAAATTAATGTTTTGATTTTAGGTTAGGTTTTGAAATTATCGTAATTAAATTGAAAATACTTACTCAGAAATAACTATTTGAAGTTATGCTGATAAATAATTTGTTATAATTAATAATTTTACTTTTTTAATACAAAATTTATTGATATTTTAATTAAAAACGCATAACAGTACTCTGTCTCATTAATGGGGACAATCATAAGACTTGATGTCCGTATTGAGTGATACGCGGTGTAAAGTGTTCCATATACCGGTACGTCTACGTTAACAAATGTCGGTATTGTGAGACACTCAAAAATAAAATAATATTGCTATAAATTAACATAAATGCAAATAACATACAATATCTATAATTTATAAGCTTTTAGATTACACTTACATTATGTATATAAATATAATAAAATATATAATTACATCCAAGTAAAAAACTGTACAGTGGTTATCGTTCAACTCTTTTAAGCCATGGTTTTGAATTCCAACAACAAACATCACACTTTTTAAATTATTTATTAAAACATACAAGTAATAATTAACAATTAGACTCGTTAATTTCTTTCAAAAACGATAAAATGATGTGTCTATTATATTTTTTAAAAGTATAATTTGGTATTCTTTTTATAAATTATTATATTCACATTGTGTATCATAAATAGGGACAGTGTCTCATAATATGGACTTCTACCATATATCGCTGGGTAAAAGAAAGACGCTTCCTTGATGACATGAGACTACCTAGTGTATGTATTTTTCTCCCTCGAAATATTGTTTAAATAATATATCGTAATTTAATGGCTGTATCTACTTGGAGTTTATACATTGTGCCCAGTAGAGCATATGATTGCCGTTCTAAGGATATTTAAACGTGACATTTTTATTGGATAACATGGTTTTTCTTCACTATTTCTTGTATTAAAGCCATATGAATTATATCAATATAAAAATAATATTTGTGCAGATATAATTTAAAGATGGTTAAACATTAAGCAGAATAGTTTTATTAGCGAGGCTAATTTTAGCCTGCCGCAGTTTCTTGGGAGTACTAACTATTGTATTTATATTAGTTGAGAAGGACTACCTGAGTTTTCACCATATATCTTATGTTTTCACATTTCTTTTTAAAGTTTACGTATTATCTCCTAAAGTTTGAATAAGTTTTGTTTTAGTACACTTGTTAGGAAAGCTTTCGAGTTGTGCGCTACAAGTAGGCAAACATGCGGTGTTCTTTAGCCTACGGATTTTTTTTTTTGTTAACCGGTGGAAATCCGTACGGACCGTCAGGGGAAGTGGTGAGGACCGCTCCCCCCGGTTTGTCGGACCTGCCCCGACTAAAACCATCGGGGTGCCAGTACTGCCCTCTCTTCGCTTTCGCCGAGCCTGGGAATCCGGATACTTCTGACGTTTAACCTACGGATGTGCCTTGTTTGAATTAAAATTTTTATACTCAAACTCCACAAAATATTAGTCAATTTTTTCATAAATGATGTGTTAATATTTTATATTCAATACATAAATATGATTGACATATTAAATTCAGAATAAAACATCACACAAGAGAGAAAATATTGTGTTAACTGTCATATAAATGCTATTGTTACAATATGTTGTTTCTATTTGTATTCCAATAACTTGGAAGCTGCCTAGTAACGTGTATATATATATATATATATATGTTAGCACTTTTTTATAAAACAATCTACAACGTTAACTGCCCATTTAGTTTAATCTAGTGCTTAGCAAACAGTTGGAGTTGGAGACATTAGTTGGGGAAACTACGTAGGTAACTATCACATAGTAACAAATAAAGTTGTTCATTACAGTAAAATAGACAATTAATTGCATTGATAATGTATTAACCATCGAGGTACAATGTTATTGGTGGAATCGTAAAGTTTATTCTATAGAAGGCTTAGATGGGCAGGAAGCAGAGGTATTTGCTAAGCAAATCGCGTCACCGAAGCGTGACCCAAGTTGATGACGGAGAGCCGCGGCTCTTCCGTGAACAATCATGTTTATGAACTTAAATCTTCTCTGAAATAAATGAAACAATTCATTCTTTTGTAGTTCCAAATTAAATCTGTCAGCAGAAAACCGAGATATGAACGAAATGAAAATACGAAGTGGAATGAAGATAGCAGAGAGCAGACGCGTAGCTCAAGGACTGAGTAACAAAATAAAAAACAGATTGTTTCATTTTGTTTTTCTGTGGTAGGATCAACAATGCGATGCGTCTCGTCTTGTTGGAAACCGGTATGGAGCCCGCCGTACTGTTGTGGCCGGATCAAACGCCTCGCAGGTATCGGCCACAACTTCAATGTCATTCCCTCTGTAGTAAGCAGGCGGCATATTTCTTGAGAGAACGACTGGGAATAAGTTTGCGCAACATATATTTCGTACAAAAAAGAAACAATAGACAGTTCACAATAAACAGTTTTTATTGCTATATAAAAGTCATTTAGTGTAGTTACTAAGTAATAAATGTAAATACACTATGGGTAAATCTGTCTAACCTTTCTATCTATCTTGATCTTTCAGAGCTAACAAATATCCCGTGCAATATATCAATAACTAACTATATATATATATCTTAATTCGTTATACGCGGTCCATTCAAATAATTAAATTACAATGCACTAAATTATTCGCTGCATAAACAAACATAAAACACTTTGTATGTTTTTAATTTATTATTATTAACCTAAGTAGCAGGCATCCATAGCATGGACACAAAAAAAAACATTATCTTGATATAATACTTGGACATTTAATGAACATATTTACTTACAATTTGGTCGAAATTGATTTTAGAGACTCTGAATCTGGTAATTATTAGATTTCAAGTGAATATATTTATTAACTAAATATCCAAGTAACAACAAGGTTATGCATGCTTTTATGGGATGCAAGCTACTGCTTAAACTTTAGGATGGAATTTGGAAAGTATGTATGACTCAATAATGAATGCGTTTAAAAACGTATGAAAAATGTCTTAACGTATGTTAAATATGTCAGCAGATATCTTTATGTAATCCTTGTGTCAATTGAATATCAAATAATCAGGCGGCGTAGTTTATAATGTGTTTGCAATATAAGAATGACACGGAAAATAAAACTGGTGGTTGTTTCACAACCTATATTTTAAGGTCGCTGTAACTTCCGAAGACGTTATAATACAAGGATGTGCTGAAGGTGATAAAGTATCGACTTCCTTAAATTGCATTATAACAATGAATACTTTTAACCATTTTCTATTCAGTAATATTGATTTTAATGTCGCCTTTCCATAGATAATGGGTTATTCGAGAATACAAAAAAGTAGGGATGCATTATAAGGTTATAAATAATAGAGATCATAAACAGCAATGGATAAATTCCGCGTTTTGTATGTGCGGATGGCAGGGCTGTGGGGTCAATGACACACACCCCGACCCACAGTGGGGCACAGGCACAGCACATGAGTCACTCATGGGGATACCAGCTGCTGTATACAAAAACTACCCTCAAATATGGCATCGTCGCGCGTATTCCATTAAACATAGACCCGGCTTTATTTTACTTCAGTAATTCATTATTATACGCAAATAATTAATTTTAAAATAGATCTTAGTTCAGCTTGCGGTACCTAATGGTTAAGACAATCATATGGGGGCGGGTATTAATTTCAAAGTAATTCAAACATCAGATTGGAGCAAGATTGTATTTCCCGTCGTTAGTTATTATTTAGTTATTTTTATGCTTCTACCTTAGAACTAAAAGTAATAAACGGCTTTTGATTTCATGTTAATATATATAAGTTATTATTTATGTTTTCTAACGCGTATATGGGGATATAATAGTCGTAGTACTTTCATCAGATACTTACTTTACAAATAAATTACAAACAGTTTTTCATCAATAACCTATAATGATGAAAAGGCACGCGATAACAAGGAGGAAAATATTATTTTTTAGAATGTTTTAGGAAAGGCCAAGGCACACGCAATACAGAGCCTATTATAATAGTTACGAGAAATTTCAATGGATAAAATAAGTAATAATTGGATAAGGAATATCTTGAACGGAGAACGATGGATTAAGACATAGCGGTTTGAATCCAGAGGGGATGGATATAACATAATAAATATAAAAAAGGTAAGTAAATATCAAATAATTCAACTAGCGCACCTAGTACTAAAACAAAAAAGTGAAAAAAAAACAAAGGTAGTATTTAAAGAGGTGAAAAGACTTTTTTATAAAGAATAGAATATACGCAACACTACATTTGTATTACTCTAAGGTCACTCTTTTATTGTAAATAGGAAAGTAACAAAAACTTCTGAACTGTACTATTATAACAAAAAAGATACTTTGTGTACAATATAGGTTTAAAGGTAATAAAATTATTAATTGTCATAGTAAGACGACCGATTCGATTTGTCGCTGATTCAGTTTTGTGGTCTGTCGTCGTATACGTAACGTCTGTTGCAGGGAGTGAAAGCGGCGACATATGCCGGCCTCATTCGTTTTATGAAGTGTAAGATCTCGATGCCATATGGCACCGTCGTCGCGGACAGCTGATTCGACTATTTCACCAAACTGGGTCATAAATATATACATGTATTTATATATTTAATTAATATCTTTAGCTTTGTTTAATTAATGACGACAAATGATGTACTTTGTTACGCTTGCGTACAAGCTAAATAAAAAGGGGATTGATTTAAAGCTCTTATAGTCGTAAATATTCGAAATAGGCGGTAATGCGTGTAAAGAGACAAAAAAGATTTTTTAGAAAGAGGTGGTGTTTCATTCATTCTGCCTATCAAAATAAGGCGATATGAAGATATATAGACTTTATTCTTCATTAAACGTAATAAACTAGTCGTTTTTTTAATACATTTATTTCCGCTTTGTATAATTGATATTAAAGTCAATTTAATATTCATTGTATAATATTTATTACCTCTTATGCATATTAAATAGTTTAATACATTCTAATCAGCAAAATAATTTGAACCTTTGTTATATAAACAAGTAAAAAATCCAATGAGTTTTATGATAAAGGAATTTACTTTGTCAATGAGAGGCTGTGAGCACAAAAGGGCGAGGAACTCAACAACTGTCCTTCACCTAGGGTTGCCTGGCCATCGATCCTATCTCGGTGCCTGCTTGACGAGTGCACTATTTATAAATATGCCCTGTGACTGTAAACCGTCTACTTACCAAGGAGTAAGTTACTGGTTAACATTAATTACCTAAAGAACCGACCCGCGTAGCTCCTTAGAATGGCAAAATAGCATTGGTTTTGATAAAAAAAAAACGTAAATGCAGCACCATAAACAGGATGAAAGTTAAACTTCTTAAAAAATAGTTGTGCCAAGTTATTTGTCGTAGAAATTATACACATTTTGATCACCGTGACTACCATTTATTATATCGCTGTCTAAAAAGGTTG
The DNA here is from genome assembly GCA_036320925.1 of Automeris io. Classification (NCBI taxonomy): domain Eukaryota; kingdom Metazoa; phylum Arthropoda; class Insecta; order Lepidoptera; family Saturniidae; genus Automeris; species Automeris io. The sequence goes on from JAUDJH010000014.1 coordinate 5,741,443, forward strand.
TCTTCAAAAATACGTTTTCAAAACGTTATTATAATTGTTGTCCTAAAAAATCTTATTGCTTTATCATAATTACAGTATTGTGTGTGCATTGTTCTAAGGCCTGTGGGCCAAATTAAGTGTCACGCAATTGATGAATTGTCTGATTTGGCGTTCTACGTGTTAAATGCCAAATATCTTTAATAAACGTTAATAAATCCTTCTAGTTTAAGCACACAGTACCGGAACATCGTTTAGGTTTCTTTCTTTACTCGCTCATTTGCAAGTGTTATGAATAAGCTATATCTATTAAATTTTGCTTTTCAGGTTGTATGATGTATATCTGTGATATATAAAGGAATGGTGGTATTTTAATACTGTTATTTAGTAAGCTGTTCAAGTAGAATATAACAATATATCGTATAACAAAGCCGATTCTAAAGCCAACAAGTCGATTGACGATCAAAGCACCTATCATGTATGTATGTATGGCTCCCAATTAACCCTTCACAGATAGGTACTGCAGATTTACTTGCTCAAAGGTATGTTATTCGCGTGACTCACATTGTTAACCACCGAACTTCGAAGGCGGAAGCTCGCAAAGCAATGACGTAATAATTATTGTAGTTATTCATAATAATATAATAAGATTGACGTGAGAACAATAGTTTCAAGGAAAAGGTGAGTATTAGCAGAGCCGTGTTCGCTCGCCGGCGCAGCAGATTCGTTCTCATGAAAGATTAGTGGTTAGGTGAAGGTATCATGCTCCGAGACGTCAATAACCTCGTCGGCACGGACTGGAGGTTGCGATAAACGACATCGCAGGCGCTGGCCTGGTCAAGAGCCTTTCAAGGCCGAGGGGTGAGGCGGGGAGTATGCGCACTCAACATCTTTGCCTGTTCTGTCTACGCCTCTCTCCACTCTTGCCTTGTCATTGCACACCAACAGATGCCTTTGCCAACCGACTACCCAAACAATGATTTAAGTCCGGACGATGCTGCTCTGCAATCACCCGTAACGGCACGTCGAAGGTTTCTCAACTTGGTGGGATGGTAGAAAAACTCGTTTACGAATGGTTAAATCTTCACAGGACGATCCGTTAATTTTGTAATGATCCATATATTTCGTAAATATCACTTGAGAAATTAATTAACCTAACTTGGGAAGAAGAGAAAACTGTTTTTGCAACTCAGATCACCAGAGTATTAACCATTTAATTGGAATCTGATTAAAAAAAATAAGTTACCGAGTCCTTGAAGATCTTGGGCATCGCTTAAAGTTCAATATTTCTTGTACGATTGGCTGTCAGCACCGACATTTGGACAATCAGACAGGCTTTTCATAAGGTGAAACGCGTTAAAAAGAGACAAAAGCATAATTCTGAGGATCCAAGTCCAACAAAGGACTAACGAATTAGTCGTGACAGGATGCGTGGAAGGCACGGAACTCACCGTAGCTCGAGGAAGCGAGCCGCCCTCGTTTTTCTTTCACAAGACATTTTAGTTGTACGTATCGATCTGATCCACTCGCTTTTGTCACTTCACCAACACGGAGTAGTCATCGCGAATAATAAGCGTGCGACCGGTCTGCACGCACACTACCGCTGGCGGCGAGAGAACGCGCGCACTGAAGCGCGTTGAGCCGAGCGCGCGCTACCTGCCGTGTCCGCGAGGCGCGGTGTGGTGTGGTGTGGTGTGGTGTGGTGAAGCGGAGGTGCGCATCGCGGCGCACGCGCAGGTACGCGAGCGGCGAGTAGCACCCATGCCGGACACTCTTCCCACCGATTGGACCATTCGACACCCGTCAAAACATACCCTGCGAGTCGCACTCGTGATGTCCCTCATTGCTTTTCGAAAGCATTCATTCGCCATATGAGATCAAAACACAGATCATATTTTTTTTTAATAAAAAGTGAAATAGCATGATATAAGAGACACTTTAAGATGTTTCAATTACTTGCTTGATAATAAATAAATATTTTATAAGTACGTTTTGAGCTTCTAAATTCTGTGTTATCATCAAAATTAATTTGTATGTGCAAAGCAAGTCTTTTATTTTACTTTGATTGCATCGCGACCACAGTAAACGAGTGTAAATCTCGTCAAAGTGACTCACTTCATCATGTCAGGTTTCGGGGTCAGATTTTGTATACTCAACTATTTATATAAACATGTATTTAGAGGCCTCTTGGCGTGGTTTTAAGCCGGCATAACATCGGCACCTATCGATAGATATTCATTACTCGGCCTTAGCTGTCGTTCTTGCATTGCTCTATCCCTGTAGTCCAACGGATGCAGTTTAGTCATTTTCCGAAGCCCATATAATAAAACAGTAAGATGCAATTATAAAAAGCAAAATAACAAAATGATTTAATTATTCATTTTAAAACGGAAACCAACACTGCTATCGTTGATTTTGCGAGCGATACAATGTTTATTTTACCAGAGAAATTAATTACATCTAACCATCTTAATTGCGTGTAGTGAGTTCTTTCTAAATTCGAGAGTAACTAAAAACCAAAGTTATATTTTTGTCCTAATTCACAACTGTAAGTGTATTGCTTGATCAAATATGAGTCATTTCTGACAATAATCATCAACTTTCACCAATATTCGTGTCCCAACAATTATAGCAGGTTAATTGAAAGTACGAAGGATTGGAAAGTAGGTTGAATTTGTAGAAATTGAAACTTTACACAATATGTTTATAAAATTACAGGACTCAAAATACCGCTAAAATAGAATACATAAACACATCAAAAAAGTCTAAGAATCAGGCACAGTTTTGATGGCTAGTAAAATATTGCATTTTTTTTTAAATAAATAATGTTACATGGTTTAAAGAGCAATTTTACGCTTATTTGTAATTTAAAATAAAATTGTAGTCAAATGAACAAAAATATAAAAATTTATTGATAAAGAAAAAAGTTGATTAAAAAGTAAAAAAAAAAAAAAAAAAGGAAAAATAAAATGTGAAATAAATATTATGTGGCATTCAGTAATCAGAAGGATCTACTAATGCACTGACTGCATCGTTTCTGTTTACTTAAAATCAGGCTGATTAGAGTGGCCAGGGGAATTCTGCTCCAAGTTTACGAGAGAAGCAAGAAAGGATCTTGTTCTGTTAGTAAACACAAAATCTTCGCCTGTGTGCTGCCGCAGTGTAGCAGCTCCATGTTCGACCACGTCGTGGCAGTATTTTTCAGCAGTCAGGGCGCCCCATATTAAAACGAGAATTGTGCTACTGCCTACTTAAATTCCCGCCCAAACCATGATTGTGCCACTTTGATAACGATGAACTACTGTGAATTCTCAGACAATTAAAAAAAACATTGAAACAGTCGCAATTCTCGCAATAACCTTTATCCCCAATTTACGCAATAAGTTTTATAAAATTTGAATTTAGAACATTAATTTTATCACATAATTATTAAATTTTTAAATTTATAAGCGGCCAGTAAATAAATTTAAATAGTTTTATATAAAAAAGTTTTGATTTACAGGCTCTATCTTAGATCTTGTTGACGTGTGTATTTTTTTGAAATTGTAAATTTATTCAATTGCTTCACGTGTAAAATAATTACTTATTTTAACAACATGATAAATTAGTTTAAAAGTGGGAAAAAATTCAGTGAAGTTCATGAGTTTTTCAACAGTCGTGATTATGCAAATAGCGTAGACTTTGACTTGAAAAAGAACACTTAAGAATTTGCATTAAGGCCTGTAAAAAAGAGCTCATTAGAGACAATTTTGTAATGGTCTTTATAAAATGAAAACGAATTATTTGAATAAGTGAAAGTTGAATAAGTATTTTGAACTGCGAGCATCCTTTGGAAGACTACCTGCATGACCCAACATACTTAAAATCGATACACCTGCAATGGCTCATTATATAAAACGTTCTTTCACCTGTCTTTTACTTTCTTATCTACGTCAAGAATCAATCACAAAAATAGCTATTTCAATCCTTGTTAGTCAGAGCAGAAAATAAGTTTAGTGGGAAACTTTCAAACGCCTTCTAAATTTACCAGGGTTGTCACCGATGGATAAGATAAACAAATAATTTATTTATCCTTTAAATAATTGTGTCAAATATTATCATTTATAAATTATTTACTCTAAATATTGTATTATTTTTGTTTTTCAATAATTTGTTCTTTGACGTGGTATAGTATATTCAAATAGTAGTATATTTTTTAGAAATTCAGAATTTCAGATTATAAGAAGCAGCAGGTACCAGAAGTGGCCAAGCTGCCCGGCAGCACGTACTAAACGATTGGTTTATATAGATTTGTATGGAGCGTATTTTCCTATGCAGTGAAACAGCAAATCGGCTCAGTGACACGTGACATCTTTAGCACGCGGTGACGACACATATTAACATTGTTGTTTTATCGGAATACGCTTCAATCAGAGATGAGCAAAATGTAATCTAATTAATGATGAGTGATTTTAATTTTGTGGCTCTGTAATCATGATTAAATCCCTTCAAAATATTAAGAAGTCATAAATGTGTAAGCAACTGAGGATTCCGTAGTGTTTAAAACATAGATGAGCAAAATGCAGTCATATGAATGACGAAAAACGCAAAATGTAATCATTTTTCATTAATCTGATTATATTTAGCCCACTTATGGCTTCTATCAAATATATACAAAGTAATCGTTTTGCTTGCTGCCGAACAGCATTGATGATATTACTGCTGTCATCGACATACCACCTCGAGTATCATTTCCAACTAGAGATAGAAAAAAACGTGAAATAACTAGTGATTTAATTGTGATAAATAAAATTATGCGAACCGAACCATAGCATTAAGCGTGCGAAAGAGATAAAGCCAATAGTAGGTTTGCCCCCCGTTATAATTTGTTCCATGCCTATTTACAGAGGCTACCTTTACTTTGCTCCAACATTACAATTTATATTACTTAATTATTACAAACACACTAATGACAATGTTCTAGCCAGTGTATTATTCCCTTATTATATTTGGTTCTTTAAAAGAAATGTGAAGAGACTAACGAGCAGGCCGGCATGATCACGGTAATTAACGACGGAAGATATCTAGTTGTGGTACGAGTAGTTGCCGTCGGGTGTTGACTACGATGTGCTTAATTAGGTGTAACTTCATTCACTATGTTAAGTTAAGAAATACTAAGTGATAAAAAAATATACCTTTACTATTCACCAAATTGAAAATTATGTTTTGAGATTGACACTCGGCATATAACAATTAGTTTCACTGAATTCTTAAGCTTGAGAAGGCTACTCGAAGCAGCTTTCACGCGGCGCCGGATGCGAAATGGAACTCAAAATTCCCTTGGAGCCTAAGGCGACCCTTTGTTTTCCTTTTCCTCCAAAATACCATTGTTGCCTCGCTCCTTGTTGTTGAACGTAATTTACTTTGTTGCCAGAGAGAAACTGACACTTTAAATGAAGGAAATCTCTCCCAAACTGTACATTACTACAATGAAAATGTTCTTTGCTCGTACATTTCTTGCAAGATCTTTCCATTATCTTTGTACATTAGAATTTAAATTCTCAAATTCTCCTATAAAATTTTGGAGTAGATTGCATTTTTGCAAATGGAAAACAATAATATTTCAATTCAACTTTTTTTTTAATAACAAATTTTAAACCTTTTACAAATCTTCAAGAGTGAAAAAGAAACAATTTAATTGAATATTATGTAAAAAATGATATTATCTTTATTTCAAAGATATACATGTCTTCTAATAAAGTTTTCCTTCACAAGTCCAATGTTCAACAGAGATTTTAAAGAGATCATTCAGTATCAAAGGATTTTTTTTTTTAAGGTGTCATTGATTTGTAAAATGATTTTACATTGCACGTGATGGTAAGTAAAACGGCTGCAACTTATGATAAGTTAGTACCTATTGACAGTCACCGTCTCCGTGCCGGACTAAATACAACGAGACGAAAGGCACGTATAGTATAGATAACTGGACGTACAGCTACACAAGTTCATCTTGATTTGACAGGCTTATGCGATATATACTATATAACCAAACGACTATAGCCGGATCGTCTTCAATATACTGCGTTCATCATTAATTAGACACAAGACAACCGACCACATCAACGCTACTTGTACTATGGAGATTTCGTATAAAGTCTCGCGGGTAAATCGTACAGATGCTAGCTGTGTCAACCGCCTTACACGCTCGAATCGTTTCTACTAAGTTTATCTAACTTATAACAATCTTATTTAACTTTAAAGAGACAGTTGTTATGAGCAGAGTTTGTAAGTAAAGGAGGTAGATACATACCACAGACTACATTCACTACTTCCTAATTCATTACTTTTTTAATGATCAAGGACGCCAAAGTTACTTATCCGTTTTAAAAAAATGTATGGGTTCAAATTATTGTACATTCGAATCCCGGTTTGTATTTACCTTTAGATTTTTCACATTAAATACGGCCTAAATAAAGGCAGGCGTCGAATTCTGTCAGTCGCAACTCCGCAGCGGTTGTGAGCTTAATACGTCTGACAATACTCTGCAGTTGTCTACATGGGTTGCTTTTGCATATAAATAAGTACAGCGAGGTACATCAGGACCTGGCAGCCACTGCAGGTAACCGCTAGAGTCGTGGCTGCTAGAATCCGAATCACACCTTTAGACATTAAATGCCTTTTATAGTAAGCTGCAGGAGAGTTGGGTTCTGTGAGTTATTGGGCGATAGTCAATTTTGGTTCGTTCACGTTTGTGTTTTGACTTGTAGCAATTGATTCCCATTATCAGACAGAGCTTAACATACAGACCTCAATCTTTAATGGGGAAAATAACATCATAAGACGAGATGATGCGCATGTTATCTTAGAAAACTGTCATGTTGATTGGACCTGGGGACGGCGGTCAACTGTGCTGCTGGTTACGTTGTATACGAAATATAAGCGTGAAGTAGATAAAGCTTAATTTATTTGTTTCTCCCGAAAAGAATAGCACGTGACGGTTATTATTTAAAAACACTGTTACCCCATACTGATTTGTAATGATTCAACTTAAATTCTATTGTAAGATAATCGCTTTGTACGTCAGCAAAACACCAACCACACATGCATACATAACGCCAGCAGAACGTAAACAATGGACTGGCAAATTAAATAACATATTGATAATTCAGAATCATACAGCTACTTAACACATATAAATCATCAACAAAAAGGTTATATTTCTTCGTAGTCACTATACTAAGTTTTATGAAGTACAAATGTACAAAAGTCATGATAGATCATATTATAAATAAAATCTTTTTTTTTACATGGGTAAAATCCTCATAAGACCATCTCAGCTGCATAGGGGGTTTGCGCTGCCGATGTGTGTTGGACTTGTACCGACTAAAAACCCCAAGGCGCCCTACTTCTGCGCATTGGCGGGGACTGCGGGTCCTGTAATCAATTTGCCACTGCCTCGCTGCTCCGCGTCCGCTCGGCACCAACTCGGAGGAAGATATCTTCCCCGACACTGTTCATTGTACTTAGGCAGAGCACGTCACAATGCTCTGCCTACTTCTCGAGGGTCGCTAACCAGTCGCTCAGGGCCCCCACCCTGTAATCTTCTTATATATAAAAATGAATCGCTAAATGTCTTGATAAGCGCGAAACTCGAGAACGGCTGAACCGATTTGGCTGATTTCTTTTTTGTTGTGTTTGTTGAAGTCTGGGGAAGGTTGTTACGGAGAAAATAAAAGAAATGTCTGAAAAAGTCTAAAAATAACACTTTTCTGTATTCTCATACAAAAAATTCGTTATAAGTCATTTTGAACTTTAATACCATACCATAAAGTTTAAATGTTAGTGGACGGGTTCCGGGAAGGCAAAATAATTGAGTGACGTATAAATATTAATGTCAATATTTGTCAATTTTTATACATATAGCATTAAGGCCAGGTTCCTTCAAACAATTTTCAAAAAACAGCCGACAGGCCAATAGATTTTGGCAGAATAAAAACTGACGGGGAAGCTATTAACATTAAAAAAACAACGTGACTTTGTTTTAGAGAAACAGGGCAGAACAAGGTCTGCAGGGACAGCTGGTTCTGTATAAAAATAATTCTGTGCAATAGACTTATAAATTATATTTTAATAAGAAACTAATAGAACTAAGATATCTAACATTAGGCATAGTTTGTCTTGTCTAAAAATCGAATCTATCTGCGGACTTTATTACTATTTAAAAGATATTCTAACGCTTACACGTAATCGATTTATAGCAAATATATTAACATTTATTGAGCTATATACATAAGTAATAAAAAGTAGTAAGTGCACGCGAAACAGCCATTAGGAAATGGGCGCAGCCGCAATGTGCAGACGATAACGATTCCACCACGCGGACAATTGAATGTACAGAAAATTGCGCTTTTCTGAAAAACAAAAGCGCGCTGCACAACTGTTACTACAAAACATTATGGAAATTAATTTTCCAATATTGTTTATTCCATTTTATTAATGTACATGCAATGACAATTATTTCCAATGGAATTTAATCATTCGTAGGTATTTAAAACAACATATGAAGTGAATACAGCCACTAATGAATCTCTGTTCATATAGAAAGAGATATAGCGTGACGAAAACAATCTTATTTTATTACATCAAAAACTAATTCAGCCGTTTCCGGCGTAACTATACGTTACTGTATGTAGTTACAATTAAATTATGCAGTTGAAGTGCACAGTGCATAGTTCTATTGAAGGTATGTTTGCAAAGCCGTGTCGTGTTATGTGTGAGTCTAGCCGTGTTCAGCGAATAGTTAGATATTTTACATCGTATGGGATTTATAATAGGACAAAATATAAAAGTTTATACATACATCACACTGATAGGTATATAGTATCTAATCATTTACTAAAACTTTGCCAAAAGTATGACTTTTATAAAATCGCATTGTTAAAACTCTTTGGTATACAGGTACGTTCTTCAATATATAAAAAAAAAACTTTTTTGCAATATACAGTAAGCTTAATCGAATTAACCTTACATATTTGATTTTATTAATTACTTGTATATTTCTCATGAATTGGTTAATGTTATCAACATTCTAATGACGTATTTTACTAAAGTCAAATAATTAATCAGTGGTAGTAAAAATTCTTGATATGTATAATTTTAACAATCTCAACAAGCCAAATATTTATGGTTTGCTTCCAATAATACGGCTTAATACAGAGTAAAATGACGTAAAGGAAAGGAATTAGGATGGAGGAAAAAAACTGATTGAATATTTATTAAAGTTTAAAATTATATTATCAGAATATATCTAGCAATATTCACTTAGATTCATTTAGATTAATGACTTAGCTTATACTCACTCGCTTTCATAATAGAACCACTTGCGCTGAATTGAGGGGCCATAGTTTCACGGTAAATTTTATTTCAACTAGAACTAAGAACTTCTCTAACTCTTACCTTTGTAAGTAGAAGGTATGTAGGTAAGTATTTCTTCATCATTAAGTAATTTATTCCGAACTTGTTTATTGTAAGGGCATGCAATGTTTTCATGCATCTATGAATTGAACGCTACTGCTATTAGGTACGGTGCAGCTACTGTGCCACGTTTGAATAAAAAAAGATTTTAATTTTCTAATTCAAATATAAATAGAATAAGTAACTGAGTTTGTTTTCCTATCTTTTTTATGACTACAAACAGTCAAATAGCCGACTAGCGGAAGTGGGGCACCCGTATCGTAAGTAAAGAAATCAACAGGGAAGAGGAAGTGATGTATCTTATGCAATAAAGGTCGTCCTTAATACGCGTAAAATTACTTTGTTTACAAAATTCGCACGCCCGCGCTTTACGCAGCGAGGAACTAATACAATATTGTAAATATATGCACAAAATTTGATGATAGATAACCTTTGAGCACGTTTTGAACTTATAAAACAAAAATATTGTACTATAATATTGTTTTTAATAATTATATTATTAATATTCATATAGATACCTATATGCAATGACTTTGTACAATGTATAATCACGCAATACAATTTATATATTATTTATGTTTTAAACAATAACCTAATACCTACATTTTTTTCTATCCCGGGGGAAAATCCTACATAGTACCATCAGGGACGCTGTGAGGGCAGCGACCCCGGTGTGTCAGACTCCTACTGACTAAAAACCCCCGGGGTGTTCCTCTGGTTGATCCACCCGGGCCTTGGAAGCCAAATTCATCCAGACACTCAGAGAACAAAAAGCCTTGTTGGAGCTACCTCTCTGGGAGGGGAAGGAGTAAAGCTCACCCCTCCAAAACCTCTCTCTTAGGCGGTGCGCCTGACACCGTGCACCGCCTCCCTCTCATCCGGGCAGCAGACTCCCTCAACACTATTGCCCACCTTAATACCAATATCACTTATAACGTGTCATGGATATTAAATGATATTACAGAAAACATTAAACATAATTAACTTAAATGTGTGTGTTAAAATAAAATATAAATTAAATTATTTTAATAAACGCATTTGACGTGTATACAGGAAATAATGTTTAATTCATTCATGAATATTTGTTTTTGTATGAAATTACTCAGATAATATAATTAATATTCCTGAAATTTAAAATATGCAAAATATTGCCATTAATCACAATTTTTCCATCATAACGCATGCATATATGCGTCGTCTCAGTTTATGCATTTGAGCCCGTCGCCGCAAATGAGCGGCTTGTTTACTTTTTCAGTTTATTACAAATACTTCCACTTATTTTTCTCCGAAACAGTTGTAATGGTCTGTAAAAGTAAATAATGTATTCAGTCTGACCTAGGTCTGGAGATAATTACGTTTTTTTAAATAAATATAATATTAAAAAATTTCAATGCCATTTAAAGTCATATTATAAGAGAAAGTCCATGGGCTGTGGTTTAAGATTTTTTTGTCAAGAGCCGGTAGCAAACGTGTTAAAGTGAACACTGTCATTGTTAGGTAACATATACTGTAACTACCAAAAAGTCGAAATTAACGTCACAGCCGACCTGAAAGTATTAGAACCTCTGTGAAGTGCCTCTGAACGCAATAACAACGCTCCTAGTATTGCAATTGTCTACAGGCTACAGTGACCACTTCCAGTCAGGTAGGCCGTCAACCTGTTTGCCCCAACAAACGCTTTTTTTTTAAGTATAGATACAGAAGACTGGAATGGTTATACATGGTCTTATCTAGAATGCAAACGGTTTTTAACTGTGATCGATTTGCCATCCTCATGCTGCGGTAACACGCAAAACCCGTCATGTTATTGTAGCTCGTTATGCACTATTCCATCTAAACCTGTAGGGAGTTTTAAGAAATAACGTAAGGGTACCAGCTTTATTACCGCGGGAATGATGTCATCTTTAAACTAAGTTCTTCACACTTCAAGACAATTAGTGTTACAGCCATAAGATATTTAATTAGCTGAAACGTTTTCCCTTAGGTAATATTTGCAACTTGGTATAGGTTATTTTACTAACCATACAAGTTTTACTTCATGATCGGATATACCAGTTGCAGAGTTCAGAACCTTAGAAATTAAACTATGCATAATAAATAAAGGTAGATCAACGTTAACCCTAACTTGCGGTTAAACTTAGAAATCCTTGGCATAAGCAGACTTTGCATACATCATACATAATTTATCATCAATCCTTTACTACGTGGTATTGCTGCCTTGATACTAAGATCGAATACCGTAAGCGTTTTGCCTTGAAATTAATAAGACCACGAATACATAATTGTTAACAATTTTGGTAAAAATCTAGCTAGCGCAAAGAATTTAATATCCAGGTTAAAACTATTATATCGAGAGAAAGCAAAAGCTTGAAACGTAGTATGAGATCGATAACAGTAGACTAATTCGAAAGAAACCCATTTCCATTAGTTTTTTGGTGGTAGGGCGATTGCCCGAACTGGGTCGTGACCACAGTATACAAGTGTAAAGACCGTCATAGTGACTCGCTTTGTTGTTTCAAGATCAGCTTGTGTATATCCAGTTACTCATATACCTAGAGACCTTCAGTCGTGGTATATGTGGGCCGGCATGACGACGGAGAATATTAACGGATTTTCATCTTTTAATGGTCGCTTTCGTTTTTGGACGACACTCTACTTGCCATTAGGTGAACTGTAGTTACTTTGACGAGCTAGACAAAAAAAAAGTTGCTTATGCCTTGAATAATATTAAGCAGTGGCGAGCATCGTATAAAAGCATAAAACGCTAATGCGTATAACAAGATAATTCTTGTCATACATGGACATTTAATAAATATATTGACTTAAATCTGATAATTACTACAATAGGAGACGAAGAACCAAATTGGACTAAATTTTACATCAATATATGCATTAAATTTCCAAGAACAAGATAATATTTTTTATGAGTCTGTAGGATGCACGCTACATATATTAACAGACATGACTTTTAAAGTTGTAAAACACTTAGTAAATACTTAGCCACATAGTACTGCTAAAATTATTTACCATACAGAATGGCTAAACGATTTTAAAATTATATTATTTATTCCATTTAGTCTGGTCGTATCTAGCTTAAGTTTATTTAATGATCTAATATATTCTCATATCAATAGTTATCTTAGGAATATCTAGCAACTATTCCAACAAAATAGCAAGGGTAGCGCACTGGAAATGGAAATGAGTCGTTAAAGTATGCAAGCCTGTCACCGTATTTTGAAACAATAACTGTTTCTTACAAGGTATAAATGAAACATTCACACAGTAATAAATATTGTATAATAACTATATACTATTACATTGATATTCGTCAAATCGCATTAAAATTTAAGTTGAATATTATTACTCTATACATATTTATAAAGCTGGATAATTAAATCCAAGGATTTCACATTCACAAAACATAAAATATACATGTAAGTAACCTGCCTTTTTAATATCCTACTAAGGCTATAACGAAATACACATACATGCCGGTTGCAAATTTTGAGTACAAGAACAGAGGCGTATATTTCTCTTTGTGTGGAGAACGTCAAGAAATGGGAACATAGATAATACCCGTCGGTGGCAAAATCTTCGTTGTGCCATGCACAGATCCCTGGTATTTGTTTCCTGTCTTTGTTTATACAGGGTCCCAGTACTTGGGATTGAGACTTGATAAAATATATTTGGTTGGTTGACAAGACATATCTAAATCGTTACCGTTATAAAATATTCGTATTTTTGTCCAGCCTTCACTAATAAACTACTGAATCGATTTTAACGGAGTTTTAACAGGTTTTCATAATTTAATAGGTAATATTTACAACTTGACATCATCAATGTAGTCATGGTTGGTTGGGTAGATGAGCTGGAGATACAGTTAAACCTACGTTAAAAAGATCAAGTAAGATAATAGGTTATATTTGCGTATGATTACAATTATTTGACTAAATAAATATACTAGTGTCTAAAAACTTTGATATGTAATTTATTATTGCTGATGTACAAGAAGACGGGTAAAAGCTAGTAATAAAATATAATCTTTTCAATGAGTAACTAGTTCACTAGCTTCTCTAAAATATTACTAGCGCATACAATATTATTTTGTATATTTTTTATGAACTCGTTTCAGAATTTACTGAAAGTTAAATCATAATTCTTATGTAAATTTATATTTTCAATGCAAATGCCACGTGTTTTAATGGTCACCTGATAATTTTCGATAAGTTTTAATACAACATTTTGGTTGACGTAGGAGTATTTTGAAGCCAAAATTAAAATTACTATTATATTACAGTAAATATAAAGCACAAACGTTTTCTAAATTATACACAATTATAAGCAGTTTGTATTATAAGCATTACTCTTACCTCCCTAGTAGGTAATACCAAGGTTTTCCACTTTCGGTACGAAACCGTGCCTACGTAACAAGGCGGTCATGTATTAAAACGCTTTAACTACACGATCATAAATTAAATGTTTCGTACACCTGAACAATAAAAATTCACATTGTATTATTATGATAAATACAATATGCAAAGTCTTGAACACGATAAAGTAAAAACATGTATAATTATAATACAACTACATTTGTGGTTAATGCTTATATCATATCTTAACATATAAGTGTTCATTTTATACGAATTGAGTTACAAGGCTTCTTGTATACGCTGAAAAATGTAAAGTGTCTACATAAGATTTCGTGGCATCTCTACATACGATCTTTAAACTAGGCACACTATGTTGCTGCTAGAAAAGAATACATTCTTGTCGGCAATAGATAAAATATCTACAAGATTATATTATTGTGTCTATTAGATAAAGTAATTTTTGTTTGAATAACATTTATGTTGTTTGTAGCAGTCACGTCAGATTTTCTTAGAGTGTAACGCAGTCTTTAAAATGTATATCTCATAAACTTTTCTATAGATACTGTTCAAGTAAAAGGCCTTTTGCTGCCACAAAATGCAATTTCAAGATCGGTTGTGTTAGAGCTTACGACAAATACTGTTTTAGTGTATATCCATTACAGGGGCATGCCAACCAGGTACTTGCCACCGAGAAATAATTAACATCTTTAAGGAAAATAGCGCCAAACAGCCAATAGGATTTGTAAGAACAAAAAGTTTTTTTTTATGTTGAATGTGCACCTAAAATAAGTTACCATTGCTATATATTTCAATAGCTCATTCCAAAGCGACATAGAAGCAAAGGGTTGTGTCCCAGTTTGGCTCTACCACGATGTAGTTTCTACGATTTAGGCGCACGAAGAAACTAGTGCCATCTCACGGAGAGGGCCTGACAACAAAACATGTGAACGATCAGTAATACACCTATTTCAATGTATTATCTATTTCCACTATATATTACGTTGGTTTGCAGCCTTTACGTTGACTTATCACTAAGAGTGTCCACTACATCATTTTAAACTCGACCGCGTCAGGCAACTATATCAGTCGTGTTACGTTTTGGTGTTAGGCTTGGACATTCAAAGAGAAACACAGTCATGTCATTTACATCAACAGATTAAAAAAAAATTGTTTAGAAGCTTATAAACAACAGATAACATCATACCATTTTTTATATCTTTTAATAAATAATTTTGACCTTGCTTGCTACGATATTATTGTATGTATAGATAAAGGCTAATATTTAAAACACTGTTTGATAATTCTTGAAATAAGAAGCGTCGTCATAAGACCCGACGTAAGGTCATGTAACAAACATGCGATGTAATATTACATCCGTACCGATAACAGATATAATAATATTATAATGACACAAGATGCTCTGGCGTATGTACTTCTTGAATTATCTTCCCAAGCCGCGTGTGAATAAATCGCGCCGTAGTAAATCAAGCTTATTTGCCATGGGAAGGCACCATTAGTGTATAATATATACACTCTTGTTAGACCTAAACATGACAAAAATGTGTCAGGATCTTAAATACGTGGTAGCAAATAAATTCAACCAACTTCACATTAGATGAGATAGATTTGTGAAATGCTCAAATTTAACAATTTTTTGTCCGAAAATATTGACGAGTTTATTACATGTAGGTAAGTATAAAATAGATACTTTAGTGACGACATTAATAATTTGAATCAAAACTAAATAAAAAAAATCAAAACTTTTTTTTAACAAATCGGTTAGATTTAATATTAATCTAGATCAAGGTAAGCTTACATAGAAAAACTACTCATTTCCTACGCACAACAGCTGTTCCAATTTTAACATACAGGTGGTTCATTTACAGATATAGAAATGTTCCATTAAACGAATATTAAATGTTCTATTAAAAAAATTGCAACCCATGATAGTAAGACTATTTCTTTTCAACAGCCGAAAGAGTAATTGCTGAAAAAATAGAGTTTCTTTTATTATTCATTTCATATGTGAACTACTTATTTATAAATAGTACTTTAATAATTAATCAAGGTTTGAAGAATTTTTAGCGCCTAGCCGGAACACTTATCACGGTGATTATTCGGAAACCTTCACCAGAACACGAACTACTTTCAAGGACATATTTCTTATAAAACACGTAGACTGCTTTGTGTTTATGAAAAATTACTAATATTCCTAATTTTCTGGAATTGTACACCTTGAATATATAAGAAACCTATATTTGAATTAACGCGAAGTCGTTCAAGGTTTCAACTGAATTCTTAATAATTTCGAGCTAAATCGGAGATGGAATAATTTAAAAGGTAATAAGTTTTCATGAGGCCTTTTAGATCTATTCTCGAGGTAGAGATAACAATAATATTAAGTTCTTCTGATGAGATATTTAGAATGATTCTGTTATTTTAATTTGACACATTTATTCATGGTTTTATTTTAAAACTAAATACAAATCTCCTGATTGAACTGCAGAAATTTAGTCTGATCACGTGGCCTTTATGAAGGCTCATAAATATCTAACACTGTTCGGGTTATTTATATTACTAATGAGTAAGCCAGCAGTTGATGTACATAAAATCCTGTTTTTTATAAACCACAAAAAATAAACAATCAACATACCTTTGAACATACGGAACGTACTCAGGTATAGTAATTCCATTATCAACTGCACCAGGATATAACACAAACAGATATATAACCTTTAACGTTTGAGTGTATAATGCACATAACTGGCCGTATTTACTGTTTGTGTTGTGCGATTGCAACACCAAACGTATACACGTGCTCGGTGCAACGTTCCGAAACCAACTGGAACGGGTGACGTTCTATTATGCCGGTGCGCGTGCTCAACCTCTCGGCCCATTTCCCCCACGCAACTCGCTCCGTTAGATGATCTTCTATCGACACTAGTCCAGCTTATACGACGATTAAATTAACAAACTTTTAAAACATCTTTCAATTCAATGATTTGATAAATAAAACTATTCCATATTAGTCATCTGAGTATGTATTCTTAAAAAAAAACATGTATAGAACTAAATGATACATATTTGCTTAAACGTTACTATAATGGCGTGTGTATATATTTATAATATGTTATATATAATAGTACTGTTGATAGCCTATAAATAAATAAATACAAAAGTAAATTAAAATTCATAAAATTAAGGAGGTTCACTTGCCTGCATTCTATTTGTGTTTTTTTTTTTATTGTCAAGATTTTTTTGAAAACATTAATCTTTCGAGATAAATTTTCAAATAATTCATATACATTGTACATGTGAAGTAAGGAGCTATGTGTCTGGGTAAATTCTAAGCAGCAACGAAAACGTACAGTTACATTTTCAAGTTTTTCCATGCATTTGCTATGTCCGTTGCGCGAGTAACGAGGCAGCTAGTTAGTCACCGTTGCTGCGGCATGTGTCACAGTTATAATCACGTATTCTCTAGAACCGTTCGATTCGCGACTTTCGACAACTGCTTTCCTATCACCGCAGGATTAGAACTTGTCGAAATGCATTTATTTCTAATACACGTAATTCGAAAAAGATTTTAAACATTGATAAAGGTACACAAAAATAGTAGTTTTAGCAGAAGACCTTGGTCCAACCTCAGTGATTGTACGATTATAGAATTTATTTGCAGTTTTTGACTCGTTGCGGAATATACCGTGCACTTTAAAACTTTATAAACATGCTTGTGCTTTGTGGTGTGTTAAAAAAACAATTTGTGTAACCAAGTTTGCGATTCCATTTATATACGCCGCATCTTTATACAGATAGTTCAGCCTCTAAGTTTGAATCACTTACATAAAAACACATCTCATTTTTCTTCTCTGTAACGGAAGCTTCAATTACCTGAAACAATAAGAAGAAACAGTAAAGTAAAACAAACACAATGTTCGACTGAACGAAACTCAAAACAAATATATTTATTCCTTTTTAATTTTTATCCATGTTTATTATTAGGAAGTGCAAATTTTATATTATAATATGCATGTAAATTCACTGAGCTTGCGTCATATAGATGATTAAGGATATCAACAGCTTTGAACATAGGAAACGTAGGCTATTATTACAAGCAATAGAAAGTGTGACAAATAATAATAAAGTTTCACTTTAAGTACAGTTTACTTTTAAGAATTCTATACTTTCGGTATTTACACTACTGCACAATGTTCTACGTGTATGTAAGAGAGGTGACAAAATGATTTAATTTGTAAGTCACGTTTTAAAGAAAATGAAGATCGATAGCTACCTGTAAAACGGTATTAATTTCTAGTTCGAAACATTTATCGTGTATAGCTCTCACAGTAAAAAACAACACTTGTTTAAAATACATGTGATCTCAGACAACTATGAACAGTACAGGATAAGAGTATTGATAAAAAAAATTTGCACACAGTAAATATTAGAACGTAACTAAGCTTTATAAACGTCGGCTGAATTAGGAATTAAATAATTCATGAAATGTTACGCTGGCAGAATGTATAAAACAACGACTCGTCAACTCTAATTAGAGTATATATATTTTATCCTATTTAGGCCGAATTCACATTAACACATTGAATAAATACGAACATTTTAGTTGTACATCTTTAAATTATAATATCAATTTAACGTAATGGTTAAATAGTAATTATAAATTTAAAAAAGAAGGAACTCACAGAATTCCAAACAACAAAATACTAGTATAGTGTTTAAATGAATATACATTTTGACCTAGACCGCGAAGGATTTTACAGTCTCGTTGCGCAAAAACAGTCGAGAATCATATTAATTGCATAACATTAAAGTCCAGTGTGTTCTCTAAGGAGGTCAAGTTCTAGAGCTGCTACGTAAGTAAGTCAGCAGACCGGGTAATAATACATTTGATGTTAATTTATATTACGACTACATTAATACGGATTATCAGATTATAAAACCGAATGTTATATGTAGATGAAACGTCCGAACGTTCGCATGTGAATTAACAATGAGATCTTGCTGTCTGCGAATAAATCAAGTGCTGAAGTCACCTCGTCGACCTCGCAAACAAGCTGATGAGGTGGTAAGGTAAATACACGGTAACTTTTGCAGGCGGCGAATGGAGCAAGGCTACTGCACAAGTATGTGATCCAGGGTCACTTGAGATACTACGTACTAATGTACATGATTCCTGCATGGCTCAATCCTCTCTGTATTCCTGATTTTATTTTTTTAAACAAGAGTATTAACTACGTCACTAAATAAAATATAGTTTTATGATGGGTACGGGCAAGCGGGATCATATTTGTGCCTATACGGGTTGAACGAGTTTAACCCGGTAAGTACCGACATTTTTCTTAACAATTTTCAAAACTCCTAAAAACCACTTTATATGGATAAAAAAACACAAATAATAACAATGTCAAGTGAATAATGCGTTTGATATTCAGCACCACAAAGTATAGAAACTAATGAATCGAATAATTGATAAATTATTGCTGGTAACTATGAATTAATCGATACAATATGAGACGTTCCAAATGTTTCCATTATATGGGGTCGTATCTAATGGGTTAAGCTTGGTTTATTTTCGATTCAAGTTGGTTATAGTTACAGTTGTGCAATGCCTCTTCCATAGATATCTTTATATTTGTGCTCTGATATCGTCAAAAATGTTACCTGTATTAAGGTGTAAAATGAACTGAGAAGTGTGAAAAGGTTCGATAAATAGTAAAATGTCATTATTATATCAAACCGTATTACGAGTATCGATCGATATATAAATTCAATATTGATTACATTTGTACACATAAACGTTTGATTTAATAAAAGGATACGCCCATTTCAACTGTGTATCTACTTGTAACTTATATGTTAGCTAACTGTGTAGTTAGTTAGATACGAGAAGGTACATAAGTTTTATTTTGTATTCACAAAACTAATAAAAACACCGATGGAGAGACAAGGTCTAGCCAGTAATTAATTCTGATCAGCTATATACTCTTTGAAATATGAAGATAGGTAAAACTTGGCCTACACTCATGACGTGGAACAGGAAAACACTTGGATGTCTGAGATTCTTTGAAATACGAAACGAAGGCCGTTCCTTGAAAGTTCTCACAAGGTTTAAATGGACAGTACTATACTACTTTTTACGTCAGCAGAAAATAAATCGTTTGAAAAAAAAAAGAAAAAGTAAATTTTTCTATCATAAAACTATGGAAAACCGATTAATTTGTTTTATTTGAAGTCGACAAGGATACAGAAACTGAAACCATGTAAAAATATTTTATTAAAAAAAATCTAAATGCCTCCCAATAAATCCTTTTATTGTCCACAAAATACAACTTATATCATTGTATAACTATTTAGTTATAAGCATTGTCGGTAAATTATTGCATCAATATATTTAAAAAGATAAAAACCAAGACAACTGTGGGTTATTATATTAAATGAACGAAGAAATAAAAAATAATAAAAAGGAATTACTGTTTACACTTAAATATTTTTTTTGTAAAAAGTTAGCGTAACTTACAGGTTTAATGAACTATCGGGAAGCACGAAATAAATTTATCCATCGGTTCAAATAAAACTATACAAGACGTTGATGTATATTTTAAAACTCAATATTAAACAATGTAAAGCGCGTCGAACAAGCTAGTATATTTATTATGCACGCTTATTTTAAGGCGATTATACACAAAACGCTACAATTCGAGAAAAATATAAATTAATCATGGTTGCATGATGCGAAGACCCGATTTCTGTTCACTGATTGAACGATAATCCCAAAGGAACCTTAGTAACGTATCTCATTTTGTGCCAAAAACCTTGGCGGTAATAAATCCGACCTTAGATACGGAATTGGTCCTATAGGCGTTTAATCAAAGGTTCTATAAAATTATATTAACAAAGTAATTGAGGACATCAAATACTTCGCTACTCATGAATGGAAAAAACCTCATGGTTTTGTACTGCGCCAATCATTCTCAGCTTGAGCATTTAATTACAAAATGACACAGAAACAATGTTTTATTCTTATAGGAAGTTTTATTATTGCTAGCTTTTTTATAGTTTTTCTTTTAAGTGCTTAATTAGTCGATTGCATATAACATAGGATGTATGTCTTCAGAACACTCCAATTTGTAAGTATACGTAGAAGCTTATAACAATTTGGTAACCAAAACCGAAATTATGTCAGTAGATTCACGTCTATCATTGGTCATTTCCATTTTAGACTATACATGTACTCTATATATAATTATCTGAGCCCATATAAGAATAATCTTTTATGTGGCCGTAAAAAATTTTTTTAAATATATCTTTATAACGCCTGCTATTTTTATTTATGAAATAAATACATCAACAAACTCTAAGACAGATAATTATAGACACAACTTTAAGTTTAACTTTATTAAAACATTACAATTTATATTATTCAATGAATGTCAAAGGATTTGGTAAGTCATGATGATGATGATTTTGTCAACATGGACTTGGCTCGGCGAATACTATGGCTATACTCAAGTTCCTATTATATATTCAATATTATATTGAAATATTATATTGTCAAAACGAATTTATTTTTTGAGAACTTTGCTAAGCAAAGTCGAAATAGCCTTTATAAATCTCAGCCTTAGACTTGTTGAAGTGTGAAGTTTTTACGACTGATAAACTACACAAAGTATTATGGATTTTTATAATGTAATTTATAGACAATCTTGGTATATATAGAATTTGTCATCCACAAGATATATTATTTCCCAAGTAAAGCTTATGTCCCTTGCTTAGTTCTTTCTATATATTACTATGACGCAAATTGTACCTCAGAAAAGGCGTGATAAATAGCCCGAGAGAACAGATAGGCGAAGGACGTTTGCCGTCTCAACCGAGATTGACCAACGGACGAGCTCGCATTATATTATTGCAAGAGCTTACCCGGTTCAACTGTTTATATTCCATCCATAACAATTCATAAAATAGCTGATATATTAAAAAAGGTTTCGAATAAAATAATAATATAGTTACGGCGTCTTTAAAATCCCTCAACGTGTGTTGTAACAGCTTTTTTGTTAACAAAACTATGGTGTGTCGTTAAATTATTAAATTTTGTAGCAACACTTTCTTAATCTAAAGAATACGAAGAATTTGTAGAGTTTTGGAACGTGATCTATCTGTCAAAAGCGAATGTATCAAAAAGTGTACTTGAGATTAACGTAGCGTATGGTAGAGCAATGATTAACACAGGGGCCGGCTGTCGATGGCTCTCTGGTGGGACTAAGGGTCTTCATTTCTTGTGGTACGCTTTACCGACCGACTCTGTATATACCCATATAGATGATGCGCGCGCAAGTCGATCAATACGCCCCACAGCTATGAGTTCGCACCACGCGATCTCCTAAATTCGTGGTCCTATTTTTCGCAGATGGATAATTTGAATGAAAATTAAACTAGAAATGTTCACGGTAAAAGTGAAATCAATTTTATGCCTAAGCGAACTTAGACGACGTTAGTTGATTCGTTTACAGGGCGGTAGCTGGTTGGCTCCGATAGGCAAAATGTTTATTGCATAGTTGAGAAATATAAAGTTGTTAGTGCATGAGCGTCATGCGACATGTGAACTGCCCGTGCATGTAAAACGATAGCTTTCTTAGTTTAATAGCTACGAACGAGGCGACAACGTTATGCAGATCGATAGTATCACTTAGCATAACATTGGTCGACTGCCATTCGCCGCTGCTTATGGGCAATCCCTTTAGTTTTAACTACATACAGCTCAGTTACAGCTTGCTAGTTTGAATAGGTTATTTTAAAATGGTAAGCGTACAATAAGAAAACTTAAATACTGCATTTTATAGTTGTTAAACAAATATCTGCTATGTGTAAAAGTGCAACTTTGAGGTATTCAATAACCTTCTGTGAATTGTATATGGAAAAGATTATTTAAAGAACATTTTTAAGCGACTACAGTTCACCATATAATCTTTACATCCCATTATATTTTTTATAATCGATTTTGTTAGTAAACAAGTCAAATTGTCTAAGGCACGGTTTCAAAAACACTCCTTTTTTGAAACGCTTAGTTTTAGCTTAGTTTTTTTGAGAGTAATTAGTGTCTAAAAGCATCTTTAAATTTAAGGAGTGTTTCTAAAATTGGGCTTTACTGAAATTGGTTTAACAACGACAATATTTAATAATGATCATCTTGATATTTTGTTAGGGCTATCACAAATATGTTTACATTCATAAATTTAGTCATACGTAAAAAATAAGAGAGAAATAATGTATAAGTATACAATGTTTATTTACTAGCTCCCAAAATCGATGGGTTGTTGATTCATAAGTAATACGCCGCTAGTCTTGGTAGTATTGTTTACTATTTGTCAAAAAAAGAATACAATTATTCAATATTTATTTCATGAAAACAGTTATTTGTATTCTACAAACGTAAATACAGCTTTTGTAAATCTATTGTGTCGCCACAATAGCGTTATTGTTTACATTTATTTGTATCTATATTGAACAACAAGTTAATGTATTGTGATTGAGTAAAGGGTGTCACCGAGTTTCTTTATGAAATTTGCATTGTGCTTTCATTATTCTGATATGTGTAAGAAACAATTTATGAGTAATTATCAAATCCCTAGCTTTATTAGTTGTTAAAAAAGGGAAATGAAACTCTAAAATTTTATTTCATTCAATTCATAAGTAAAAATGTTGTCAGTTTAAAAAAACACATTGGTCATTTATTTAAAATATATCATATAAAATTAAAATTTGTATTTTAACACCTAGCAACATAATAAAAATATCAATGTCAAAAATGACGCTAGTACAGATTTCAAAAAGAAACTCGGTAAGACCTTTTATAAAAATGTACTTAATAAGTTATTTGGTTGCTTGTATAATTCCAAATTCAGTAACTTTTTTTATACTTTTCCTTCATTTACTACCGGTCCGTGCTATAAACTGATAAGTACATTTTTCTTTTTCGTTTGTTTATGAGAAAAAAAAATGGCAGGAGACTAGAAACACAAAGCGATGTTCAAATAGAATAAAATAAGGTTAGTTTTTTTTTTGGTATCCAGGGGGGAAAATCCTACATAGGACCATCAGAGACGCTGTGAGGGCAGCGACCGGGGTGTCCCTCTGATTGCTCCACCCGGGCCTGGAAAGCCAAATTCGTCCAGACGCCCAGGGAACAAAAGGCCTTGTTGAAGCTATTCTGGCTATTCTCTGGGGGAGAGGTGGGAGTAAAAATCCACCTCTCCAAAACCTCTCTCTCAGATGGCGCGCCGGACACCGTGCACCGCCTCCCTCTCATCCGGGCAGCAGAATTCCTCAAGTCTACTGCCCGGCTATTGTCACCGGGAGATATCACGCTCGCTCTGGGCGAACGCGTCCCTCTGGCGACGGTGCCTTGGCCGCCGAGTGGCCAGAGAAGATGTTTGCTCTCTGACCTTTTCGGCAGGTCTCCTTCTGCTTAAAATAAGGTTAGTTTAGTATATGTCCCTATGTTTGAATTTAATTTTGTAAACTATACAACACTAGAAACTAACATTAAAAGCCATGGCAAAAAGTAATTATTATTTATATAGACGTGTTAAATAATCATACAATCGACATAAGAGCTGCGAATTTTTATAATATTCTGATAATAAAAGCAATGGAGTTATGTCCTAAATTTTCTTTCAGGAATATATTTATTAGTTTCGTGCGTCTCGTTCGTAAAGAGTTCGTTTTCATTAAGCACATACACGTAATTCTATAGAACCTTTGCTTCGAGAATATACAGACAATAAGCATAATGATTGACAAATATTCATGTATTCCATAGATTTGCATTGCGAATGCAGAATTGCCAGTTAGATTACGCCTACAGATTCATTTACTATATGAGTATAGGCACTACAATGTAAGTCGGCTTCTACTAGAAGGATAAATACTGTACTAAATATTTACGTATATTTTTAATGCATATTTCTTGTGTTATTTCCTCTTCTGGATTTTCTTAACCGTCACACACATTAACTGCATTTCTTAAAGTTCTAGATTTTTAGGGCATAACGCAGATTAATTGGTTTACCCCAAACTTAATTATAACAGATCCTCTGTAAATTTTTATTAAAATACTGAAATTGTAAATTACAAGCTAACTTGTAACCGAAACAAATATATCGCAGATCATAATTTATGGTGTTAAAAATATGAGATACAGATATTTTTTTAGACATTACAATAGATATTTGTTATGTACGCCTGAGTACAGCGGTCTGTGTGAGTGCCGCAATAAGTTGACTGAACTGTATTAAATCTTCAGATACAAGCGTACAATATCCTCTTTCTTTATAATACATAGTATACTGTGTAACCCCTCTACCGGAGAAAAGAAATACCCTGAAGAGAAAATTCACTACAATGCACTTTTCTAGTCTGAATGACAACGTATGCAATTTCAAACGTGTCGCCTGTATATTGGATTTATTTTTCTTTCAAATATTTTTGTTTACTTAAAGTTTATAAGTTTGTTCGGATGAGTTAACGAAGGACAAATCGAAAATATGAAAAGGACTTGGATATTACGTTTAAAATATTAGTACAAGGTTGTGACGAGCACATGTGAATGTTTTAGTGATTTAAAACAGTCTCTAGGTTGGAGAGCGTCGTGTGTAGTATTGCCGGTGCACACATGTTGTTGTAGTAAAAATAACCGACGGTTCAACGCACGAGGGGGCATAGTATAGCGTCCGGTTAACCTATACTATACGGTTTCACATATTTTATTAAACACTGACAGGTATAATTACAGAATACTACACAATAACTGGCAAAAGTAGTTATTAACAAGCCATCGCTGCTTAATACTAAACATTCGTGGAGATGTTATGCTTGTATACACAAAAAAAAAAGAAAATAATGATTCATTTATACGCATTATGCCTTGGGAGCGACCAAGTTTATATTATAATACATACAATGAACATGAAAGCTTTCACCGTGATATTTACAAGCAACCTTATGACAATAGGGACAGCTTAAGATAAAGAATAAAGGCGGAGGAAAAACCTACCTACATTCGTGGCCTTCGTTGTTCTTAAAATGATAATTATGTATAGTGTACCAATTATACTTGCCAAACTTGCGGTTATAAAAAAAGTTGTATTAATTAAATACCTACTTCATTATAAGACAATAAATTAAGTACTGGTTTATTTTCATGCAACTATATTTAGATAATAAGACTTATGAGTACTTTCAAATGTTACATATGGAAAAACCATCACAATAATTGTTATTCATATATAAACAGATATTGCATCTAAAAATGATTATTAGTCATGGAAAAAAGTTATATCTTAAATAAAAAAAGGAGTTAATATTTGTTGAAAGGGTTATTACTTCTTGTTAACTAAAGTTAATTTGAAAACAGTTTATTTAACCTACTACCAATATTGGCGGCCTGATAGCGCAGTTTGTAGGGACTTGTTACTTACGATGCTAAGGTCCTGGGTTTGAGTCTCGGTTGTGGTCAACTTTTCTGCTATGAGCACATTAGTTTGTCAAGAATCATGGCTGTATACACACACACACACACATATTATATATATATATATATATATTTAAGTATGTATATCTATGTCTAGTATCCATAGTACAAGCGCAAGCTTAATTTAGGACTAAGACATTGTGGGTAATTATTTAAAAAAAAATAGTAAAAAAGAAGAACAAGACAGCAAGTAGTTTATTTAACAGAATGTTTTAGATATATATACATATTCTTACGAGAAAAGGGTCTGCAAATATTGATATCACATACTCGGCAGCTAACTAGAATTCAAACAATGATGTCATTACATCAATCTGACAAATCGGTCTATTAGCTATAATGATTAAAAGCTGACACATTTTCTACCAACCCATTTTAATCTTTTCTAAATGATTTCTCCTTTTATCTTCGTTGAACGAGGTGTATTTTATTTTTTATGGTCTATAGGCAAACGCCTTAGCATCTATATGAACTTGGCTTGATTATATATTACTATATGATAGGCAAACGCTTGACCTCAATCACACTTAATGGAAGATGAACACTGAGTAAATCGACGATGGAACGTATGTGCACAACAAATGTTTCTTTTTCTTTTACACTGTCTCGACATATTGACAACAGAGTACCTGATGGTAAGTACAGTGTAGTCCAAAAATAAAGGCGACCATCAAAGAATGAAAATCCATTAGTAGTCTCCGTCGTCATGTCGGTCCACATATACCACGACTGAAGGTCTCTAGGTATATGAGTTACTATACACAAGCTGATCCCGAAACGCGACAAGCTAAAGCGAGTCACTATGACGGTCTTTACACTTGTATGCTGTGATCATGACCCAGTTCGGGCAAAATCACTCTTTCACTCACTCACTCGGTCACTCTTCTTTTACTTTTCAATTAATAAAGACGTAGAAAAATCGTATTATGAACGTAGAAGCAAATCTTTTAGTATGACTTTAAGATTAGGGTGGTATCTAACTTAGCCTAGTATAGAAATGAGGATGGTAGAATAAGAGAATGGAACTTATCCGAAGAAATACGTATTCAAGCATACTGATACTGATGCAGGTATGCAAATATAAAATGAGATCAGATACATCGGTGTCGCAAAACGACTGAGCGACGCCTTCTGTTCTAAATGCGCATTCAAATTACATAACTGATGGACATTGTTGAGCTTTGACCTTAAATGTGGATTCATATCTCCAGATGGGTATAGCATTGATCAACTGTGCTTGCGAGATAGGCAAATCAAGCTTGATGTTTAATTATTTTAGTTTCTACAAATCAATAATGTTGATAGACACAAAAGATAGCCTCAAATAATAATATACACATCATTTTCTGATGTCGTTTATCTATAATCATCTGATATTGACCGACACTAGTTTAATAGTAGCATAGCGATGAAGCAGTAGTTCCAATGCTATTCGGCAGCAAACAAAACGACTAGTTTGTATAGATTTATATGGAGCATAAACTTATGAGACAGCAATACTGGCCGGCAACACGAGCTGCCAACAGTACAGTACAGTAGTGTTCTGCTGAGCAATTTTAGTACTGCTGTTTAATCGACATAATGCATTAATTCTAAGAACATTACTTAATAAACCGATATTCGTTCAGTTTCCGAAACGCTTTTAAGTACTGATAGATCATACATTTGTAAGCAATTTATGATTTATTACTGCTAAAGAACATTTTAAAATTTAAAAAGTATTTCTGAAACTGGGCAATAATTAATAAATAAGTAACGGTTTCCCTGTAGAGCCCGATAAAAAGAAACATCTTACAGCATTCTGTCCAATTAAATATAATGCTTTGATATTTATTTTTTAATAATCAAGCAATTTTTAAAGGCTTTCTTTTTACTCGATTGCGAAGGTATATAAAAAGGCATCGAAAAGATCAGTTGAATTACTTGAAAGACTGCATATTTTAAGTAGCACACCGAGTTTTAAATGATAATGTGGCTTGTACGTGGTGAAAGTTGGGAGATTTTATTTGCTGGAAGGTCAAAGAGTAATGTTAAAACAATAATTGTCGAGTTTCATGAGGTATTGAGTTCATATCAATTTTGTTACGATTTATAGGCATACAAAAGATGATGCTAGACAAAATAAATGCAAAAAATCACAAGTGAAATATAAAAGAATAAAACTAGTATAATTAAAATAATATACAGCAGGATACAGACACTTATCAGTTGTTTCAAAAGCCTGCCTGATAATAAATAATTAAATGACGAGGGTGCTGCAATCATTATAATAATAATGATAATAAACTATATTTTATTATAATTCTAAATAATACAACATTCGATTTTAACAATATATTTTCGGTGTAGGTCAATCAAGGCTTCATTTAGACCTTATTTACAAGTAAATATTGAAGAAGACTACATTATGAACTATTTAAATTATATTGTCATCAAGAGTAACAATCACAAACAATAATATTTTATTATTCGCGGACATTCCGTGTGCATCCTGCGTAAAAATATATTAATTACATGCTCGCTGTTCTAAAACGGTTATTTCAAGCAACACGTTAGAAGACCGTGACGTAGGATCGTAACTGCATATATTTATCACGGAAGGCCATCCTGAATTGTGGTTATGTAGATATATTATTTTTAATAAAATATTTCATTGTTTCTTTATGTTAAATATCTTAAAGGTGTCATACTTTAAAGAATCACCAAGATCGCATGATTTTTATATAAAATAAATAATTATTTAAACTATATTTTATCATCCGCCATCTGACGGCTGTACTAAGAGTGTGTACTCGACTCGCTGCCATATACTAAGGAGGACAATTTAAATGGATATATATTCGTATCTAACGTTAATACGATTTTACTAACAAAATTAAATATATGTCTCATGGCGCGTTGTTTGATGAACAATTAAGCAGCTAACAGTGAACCATTTTTAGTGAAAAAAAAAAATTAAATACATTTTTTCTTCTTCATTAATAATCTATATATATAATATTAGTCCTGACATTTTTTGTCATCGTAAAACCAAAACACGGTAGGAGTCCTATATGGCTGTATGGACATCCCTACAGCTAGTAGTTACATAATGAGTATTTTTTAGTGAAAAAGTGAACATTAGTAAAACATAACAATTTATCAAAAAAAAGGGGGTTTTTATTTGATGTCCCGGGGGTTTATCCTACATAAGACCATCAGGGCCGGAGTGACGGCACCGACTAAAAACCCCAGGAGTGTCCTTCCAATCACTCAACCCGGGCGTGTGGTTCCAGATTCGTCCAGACGCCCAGGGAGCGAACAACCTGTTTAAGCTTCCTCTCTGGGAGCGGTGGAGTGGTGGTAGGTAAAGAGCTCAATCCTCCAAACCCTTCTCACAGGTGGCGCATCGGATACCGCACGTCGCCTCCCTCTCATCCGCAAAACAAAGCGGCCTAAGTTGAGTCAAACTGAGACATTTCGTTACTGATATCGAACAGAAGCTAATATCTACTTATAAGTAATAATGATAATTAAAAAAAAAACATGTTATCTCATTCAGCGCTACGTCAATAACGCGACATTTCAACAGATAACCATACCACATCACAGAATTCACATGGCCTTGTGAGTGTGCGCTCACAGAAGGTTGATGAACAAGGAAATTATTATGGAGCCATTAACTATGAGCCTTACGAATTAAATGACTAAGGAATTTGTCCACAAACAACTTGCTTAATTTATTAAAATAATTTAGTTGAAACTTTTCAAAAAGTAAATCATTACATTTTATTAATGATTGATGATTTTAATTAATATCAATGAGCAATTAAAGTATTTTGGTAAGAATATTTTATATATTATGTACAAACGAAAAGAAATCGAATAACTTTATTATTTTAAACACGTTAACAATATTAAATCTAAAGATCGTTTACAAGCATCGAAAAGTTAAAAATTGAACAGATAACTTTATTTTTGAAATAAATAGTGATAGCAGTTTTGCTCCTGATGTAAGAGTCGATCTCAAGAGCTAGTATAATACCGCGGTTTTAAAATTTAAGGTCAAGATTAACGACTATAGCTTGAACATTATTTATAATAAGACAAAAATACATATATTTATTTTAACTAACAGCACTAGCCTCGAACTTCATTTGCGAATAAATTACATCGTCCGCGTCCTCTATTTTTTAAGAAATACTTTAGTCAATTTATATTCAGACAAACTATTTTCCATTCACATTTTATCTTAAATGAATAAATATTCTGAGAAACATTTACGTTGTTTATGCATCACGACTAAAAGTATATTTTTGTAGTTGCCAATATACACGGTCATGTTCCAATATGAAGGTAAAATGTTGACGGAAAATCAATAAGGTTGCACGAGAATTTTTTACTATGGGCGCTTTTCAGGTTCTGGCAGCTGGATCTGCTCGGCAGCAATGACTCTGTACTGCTTTATATCAATTTTATGGAAAGGTCTTCGATGTTGGTGACTACGCAGCGCTGTAAGCTGTCAAGATCGCAAGCTGGACACGCGACCACAAACATTGAACTATCAATGTGTATATAATTACCCACAAACGATATGTTAAACAGTTTTATTTTTAAAGAAACATAGATAATATACATCATACTGTGACTTTAGCTTACTTAAACCAGCGAGCGAAACTCTATACATATACACGTTTTTAGACACCAGATTATCAGGTTATACGCATCTGGGGACCAATCTTCAGTTGGAAAAGTTTCGTTACTTTATAGATTCACGGTCGACATATGTATGTCCTATATTAGAATCCTATTATCCCATATCCTATTTTGCCAGCCAAATGATATGGTTTCACATCTTTTTATTTTTATAGTAAAAAACATATCGAAACATTCTTAAAATGTAAATATTTCATTTAGAAAACAAATAGATGCACAATATACGAGTATAATTAACGGTAAGTTTCTTTACAGTATATGTATTACGAGTGGACAAATTATTGTCCAGTCTTAATAGTGTAAAAAAATAAAATAAGGGCAGTTTTGTTGAGTAAGAATTTTGTGTTATAAGGCAATATTTATAGATTTTTCTACCTCTCGTTTTCAGGCTATTAAGCTTATTAACAACAATTAATAAAAATATAACTAAGCTTATTAACATGATTTATTCGTCGAAATATACACCAGTAATATACGGGTAAGCCGTATTTAATAATCCATGAAGTTAGATTTGTGTTTCGTGCCCATTTTAACAATAAATACTATGTGAGAGATTTCTTTTTTATTAATTACAAACTTTAAACATTTACCGAAAACAGTTTTCTTAGAAAAACTAGTTTATTCTGTTATTGGCGTAATCAAAATAATAGGTACGTAGTGTGGTGGTAGCTTGTCGATCTACATTCTATTGATTTACGTATATCTATGTATAGGTCATTATGATAAAATCTGCAGACATCTTTAGATCTTTACATATTTCATTGGCTATTGAAATGGAAATGTGCTCTTTTATAACGTCAAACTTATAATTTGTTACTCTTAATGTTATTGGTATGTAATATCGTCTAACTTTACAAAACACTTTGATAATATCTTATCGGCAACGTCTCATTTGTGTATCGCTCCTCGGTATCTATTAAAGTGCAATGAACCGAAAATGCGCCATATTATTACGTCGAAGTAGACTATCTTGTTATATTTGAGCTTTTCTACTAACTTTTCAAGTTCTATCAATATGGGCTCAATAGCTTTGGGATTATGCCTTTTTTTTTGTTAACCCGGTGGAAATCCCTACGGATCGTCAGGGGAAGTGGTGAGGGCCACTTCCCTTGGTGTGTCGGACCTGCCCCGACTAAAACCACCGGGGTGCCAGCACTGCCTCTCCTCGCCTTCGCCGAGCCTGGGAATCCGGATACTTCCGACGGCTCGGCGAGCGTTGGCCTTGGGCAGGCCTCCTCTCTTGGAGGGGGAATTTAAACCCCCTCACTGCCGCTCTGTGGGATTGGGATTATGTCTATACAAACAGATAATAATTACAAAGAATATTAGGTCCTTACATATGAAATTGGCGTTTTTCGTACTGGCCACTTTAATCACAAATTTCTCCTCTTTGGTAAGGAATTCCAAATTCAAATTTGTACAGCTATAGACTCATGTATTTGTGCTTCGATGATCGTCATTCATTTGTTTTTTTTCTTCTGTTTTTTTCTGTTTGCGTCACTCATTTTACAAAATGGAAAACTTAAAATATCGCATTATTTACGAGTACGAGTTCCGCCGTGGCACTAGTGCTGCGGAAACAACTCGAGGGGTGAATGATGTGTATGGCGGTCGTGTTGCAAAAGAAAACACAGTTCGTTTTTGGTTCCAACGTTTTCGTTCTGGAAATTTCGACCTGCAGAACAAGCCCCGTGGACGGCCTGAGACTCAAGTTGATAATGAAGAGTTGAAGGCTATTGTGGAAGCGGATCCATCGCAAACCACGTCCGAGTTAGCTGCAGGCTGCGATGTTAGTGATAAAACTGTTTTAATTCACTTGAAGCAAATTGGGAAGATTAAAAAGCTTGAAAGGTGGGTACCTCACGAATTGACTGAAGCAAACCGGAAAACGCGCGTCGACTGCTGCGTTACATTACTAAACCGGCACAATAATGAAGGTATTTTAAACCGAATCATTACCTGTGATGAAAAATGGGTTCTTTACGATAATCTGAAGCGCTCAGCGCAATGGTTGGATCCTGGCCAGCCAGCCAAATCCTGCCCCAAGCGAAAATTAACCCCAAAAAAGTTACTTGTAAGCGTTTGGTGGACTAGTGCCGGTATTGTTCATTACAGTTTTTTCAAATCTGGCCAGACTATTACGGCTGATGTCTATTGTCAGCAATTGCAAACCATGATGGAAAAGCTAGCGGCTAAACAACCTAGGCTGGTCAATCGCTCCACGCCACTGCTGCTTCACGACAACGCTAGACCACACACTGCGCAACAGACGGCTACTAAATTAGAAGAGCTTCAATTGGAAAGTCTAAGACATCCTCCGTACTCCCCGGACCTTGCTCCAACAGATTACCATTTTTTTCGAAATTTGGATAACTTCTTGCAAGGGAAAAAATTCAACTCCGATGGGGCAGTCCAAATCGCCTTCAAAGATTTTATAGATTCCCGTCCGACTGGTTTTTTAGTAAAGGGATCAATGAACTACCTATGAGATGGCAAAAGTGCATAGAAAATAATGGTTCATACTTTGATTAATTAAATATATTATATTAAAAAATATTCGACTTTTTGTTCCTCCCATACAAAACGCCAATTTCATATGTAAGGACCTAATATATTTCAATTTAAAATTTCTGCTAAATCCGAGTCTGCAAATATTCAATTTATTAAGTTTTTTAAATAATTCCTAGCCCAAATATTGTTTATAATTTTATTACTTCTGGGCCCAAATAAGATTTCCGATATTTTTTTTAGTTGATAAAAAAATAAATTCAAAAATTCATTTTAATTATTCGTCTTTAAATAATTAAGGAATAGCAATAAATTTTTCAATAATACATATATGGGGTTATAAAAAACTGGAATGTCTATTTCCTAAGAAACAATACCTTAACAGCTATTACGAGACATTGGTTGTATCTTGCCAGGGTTGTGGGTGGTGACCTGTCGCTGCCGGCGCTCGTTCGCGCGATGGTCGGCAGCGACAGGGCATGGCAGGCGGTCCTCACGTACTGTGAGGTAGTCATGGTGAGGAAGGAGGCGGCGGAGAGGAACAGAAAGGCAATAGCCGACCCTGACAATCCGATCCGCCGCCCACGCAGTTTAGGACAAAGGAGGGCCTTCCTCCTTAAAACCGGATAACACACCAGGGCGGTGCGCTTGAGGGAGAGTGCCGCCCAACTCATCCAGGCAAGAGCGGTGTGTGACGTGTTCCCGCACACCGCTCTAAGATATTGAGGTGTGCGAGGGGTGGCTCCTTACACCACTCCTCGCAGTGCATAGATGCGGCTTTACAAAAGGCCAAACGTTGCCGAGGGTCGGAGAAGAGGATGACGCTGTTCCTCTGGCCCCGGTCAGACGGGAAGAAGGAACACCCCGGGGGTTTTAGTCGGTGCAAGTCCGACACACTGGGGGCAGCCCTCACCACCCCCTGAGGTCCGTTAGGGATTTCCCCCGGGCTATCAAAAAAAAAACATTGGTTGTATGATTTGCAATTACAACGAATTACCTAATATAAGCTTAATAGGTAAAAACTAATTCGAAAACTAGCCATAACTAATATTAAAATGCGTCACTGGAGTATTTAGTCTAGGTTGGGGAAATTTCAAAGGAGGTCCATTTGAAGCAAATATTAAAATCTAGTACAATGCCAATATTATTATCGGCACGAAGAATACCGTTTACACTACGGGACCAATTAAATGAAGAAATATTGTAATTATTGTTATGTAGTAGAAATATAGATTTTAGTAATACTAAGTAATATAGTGTAAAGAGTAATCTAAAAGTCCAGATATTAAATCCAATGAGTTTCGTGTAATTGTAGGCTAACTATTAATTCATTATTAACCAGTGTTAAATAAAAATTTGTATATCTAACTATAACAAAATGTAAACGTCTATACATATAAAACTTTTATTAGTTGTCTTTAAGATTGCGTGTTTAGCATTAAAAGGAAAATAGACACCTATTGTGCTTGTAGTAGTCTTAAATAATGGAAAATTCAATTATATAGTAATTATTTGGCAATAGCAGTAAAACTAATGTATATGTGGTTGTGAGCGGGTAGGACAATTAACTAAGGTGTTTCTCTGGCACTGGCTACACATGTTTATATGTCCACACTCAGTACACTGAACTCCACATACAATTACATTCGGAATGTTACGGATGATCTATATTCGTAATCGAAACTATAGGATATCCGAAAATATTTAATGTTTAAATCTTAGTCGAGCTAAAAGGCACAACCCCAGAACATCAAAACAATAAAATGTAAACGCACCTAATCCCCAACGCCATCTGGCGTACTCATTCACTACTTTCATAACCGTTCTCGCTTAAAACTCAAACATCGCATCGCATATTACTATATCACCAAAAAATGTCGCTTAAACCAAATAGCCTTTCACCCTTCGATATAATCTAGAGTTGTTTATGATATGGTATGTTGGCTGTTTATACGTACGCGGCAAATGCCGTTTGCGATGTTTCCAGTTCGCTCATATGTAATTCCAATCACTATTTTACCTTTTTTATAAACCAGTCCGATGGCTAAAATGATTGTATGATGTTAATTATGCACAAGAAACCGCGAAACGACACTGGTATGTAACTAATAATACACCCACCTACCTGAATGGTTCGATGAATTACTTAGTTTGACCTTGATAAATGAATAAGGAAGAATTATGCATGGCCCGCGTCATTGCAAAAAAGTTAATTATTGTATTTAATATATAAAAGCATCACATTACGGTATAATATAAAGATTTTCAAGTAACTATCAACTTATTAGTCCCTTATTTCACGTGAGGAGTAGAGCGCGGCGTTTAGTAGTTTATTTCATTACATCTTTAACTTATCTTTTCAGGAATTATAAGTAACTTAATAGCACAAACAAAATAATGTCCCCATTTCTTAACAAATTTTATGATTCTTGAGCAACAGGAGCTACCCTTTAGGTTTTAAATTCTTTGAGATTGTCAGCAGCATAAATAGCCTTCTGTTTTGCCTGCACTGACTTAACAGTTTGATTTTTCTATAGCTCCTAGGGATCGTTGAGTTGAGGTGGTTCTAATATTAATTTTAACGTATTAAAAATAAATAAATATCTCAACCTGTTCCTGAGAAAAATGGTTTTGATAGACAGACGGATAGATGGATAATTCAATGATATTATAACGGTTCCTTTATTCTTTAAAAATAGGGTACCCTAGAAATACTATCGAACTACAGCTTATAGTCTAGACTAATATCATCATAGTAAATCTCTCGAACAAAAGTTTTTAGACCAGAGAGGCGGAGTTAACGCTAAGGGTGGCAGCGAAGCGATTGTCTCTGTGGGGACAAAGATAGACCGCCATTGTTAGGCTTTATTAGAAAAAGATGAAACCACAGCTATTTATGTAGACACTTATAAATATGATTTCTTTTAACCCCAGTTCTAGACTCGCGGTGCTACGTCATAGCAAAAAATATTTATCGATTTACTTTTTAAATCTTCAATAATATGTAATTTTCTGTCTAAGTTCTTGCTGCGATGCCAAATAATTTCGCAAAAAAAATTGTACAATATGGAATAAAAAAAATCAAGGAGTCAGAGTTAAGCCACGCTATGCCACAATGAAACTATACAACCTTAGATTATTAATTATCTAAATATATAACACATTAGGGCACGGTCAGTGCTTGACGTGATTAGTCAATTGACAACTTTTCCTCAGTTATGTTGCCCTTTAGTGTTGCAGATATGTCTCATAGATTTTCATATAAGCAATATTTCGTAGTATTGTGCAGTTCTGTGTCATGTAGTTCTGTTTATGTGTGTAGTTAATGCGGTATTACCCTAAATCTTGTAAAGACTACCAGCCTTTTGAAAACCGATACAATAAAATTCAGTTAGCAATTAGGTTATCGCTGGTAGAAAGTTTATTCCATTTCATTTTTTTTGGATCATATTACATACACCTCATAGTATTTTGACTATTCAATCCAATATATTTCTCGTATTACTGCAAGTGTGAACATTGATAGGATATTACTTTGACAGTGTACTCTGGTGTGCTCGTCTATATTTTGTCACCGCTTTTGGAGTGATAGCCGGGGAGTCGCGGACGCATCGACGCGGGTGGTTCATACCGGACTGAATATAAACCGCTTATAAATAGTACCATACTAAAATTATTCATTGACTTTCAAAACCAATGATTTATTATTCGAGTAATTAATTATACTATAATTTGCTTAGTAGTAAACGATATTTAAAGCAAAGCAAAGACCTTTTGAATTATTTACAATGTTTCCATTATTGTTCTACCTGTCATTACGTCTATTGCAATTTTATGGATAAATTACCTTGTACTACAAAAGAGATTTAAATTAAGATACATTAATTAATGTTTTTGATAGCCATAGATTCGATGGCTTGATAGCGCAGTTTGTAGAGACCCATCAGTCACTAGTATGTTAACAAACCCCTCTAGAGCAGATAAGCATCAATAGCAATGTAGATATAGAAAATGTTTGATGACATCTTCTCTATACTGTAGATATTAGTTTATTTTCAAATATGAAAGTTAAAACACCTAGGCAGAATTCGATAGGAGCTGAGAGGAGGAGGTATGAAACACAGTTTTGAGGCTATTGCAGCTAATAACATTTAAATTAAATGGCTGAATACAGAATATTACAGAAGTGTGAAACAATACTTAAGAATACATATCCGAAAAGAATTATGTTTACATTATTTGTAACACCTGGTATTATATACAAAGTCAAAAATAAATTTACGTCATGAGTAACATTCAATAAATTATATTATTTTAAAACCGATTTTTATTCGCATCGAAAACAAAACAAAAATAAAACCATAAAATAGTGTATTGTAATTAAAATACCTACATTGAAAGCCATTCTCTAGTCATTCCGTGTTAAAATATTTCAAATGATTATACTCACCGAGCTACGCTTCGATACGTTAGCGAAACATCTGTTGGGATACAATGCTCAGATATGAATTAACACGTTCGTATATCGTTAATTATAAAGTATATTTTACTAATTTTCTCTGTTATGTGTAAACCTTTAAGTTTCGTAACAATCAGCATTATTTTTTAATTAACAGCTATTAACTAGTTAATTTATACTAGATCACTAATTGTTAATATTTAACTTGTTAAACATGTGCTATATGTACTTTTAAAATATAAGAGAATTTATGAAAAAAAATAAGCATTTCTTGACATATAGTATTCAACACAGAAGGATGGGTTAACACGTTCACGCCGGCGTGTACCACCGGTGGCTCGCGCTTAATTGTGCCATCGGGCGGCGTGTACCACCGGTGGCCCGCGCTTGACCGCCTCATCGGGCGGCGTGTACTAGCGGTGTTTCGCATTCGATTGTGCTATTAGACACTGATAATTTAACGTACATACATAAAAACGTTTATTTTGAATAAAAGTTATATTTAATAACGTATTATAAATATATTTTCAACACCTTTTGTTATTTTTACCGGCATAGATCTCTGATCAGGATATAAAAACAACACGAGTTACACAATTTGCAAAGTAAGCACTCAATGTACTACTTAAGAAACAAGAAGCGCGTGCAAGCCTGAACACGCGAAATTAGCGAGCCGCCAGATGAAGCACGACATAGATTTACGCGACGCCGGGTGGTGCATCAAATGAAAAAATGCGCCGGCGGGAACGTGTTAAACAATATAGAAAACAGCAAATGCAAATACCCTGTGCTGTGGTTATGCGCCAGAGGGAAGGCAGCTTAGCAAATACTAGGTAACCTGGTGAGCCAAACAGCGCTGATTTTTAGCTGATACCCATTTGTTGTGCCAACGCGCAAAAACAGCGATAAAGGTGATAAAGGAGTATAGATACACAGTTGTATAGACTATTGCAAAGTATTTTAATGATATATACATACATATATACACATGAACACACACACATGTAAGTACCATATAATTATCTATAATTATTTTATTTTAATACTAGCTGTCCCGGCAGACCTTGTTCTGCCCTATTTCTCTACAACAAAGTTATATTGTTTTTTTTTATGTTAAAAGCTGCCCCGTCAGATTTCATTTTGCCAAAAGTTATTAGCCTGTCGTAGTCTAATAGAAATAAAATTGCATTGAAAGACTTAAGTCATATCATTAAGGTATGATATTTTATTATACTATTATGCCTTATTGGATATTATTGGGTTATTTTTTGTTTGATTACTTGGCGTATAAATTATAATTTTCCTTAATGACATGCAACCTCTAATCTACTTGAAAGCATATATTTGTTTTGTTTTGATTGACATCATATATTTGACAGCTGGGGTCAGAGAGGTTTGTATGGGAAAATGAAATTGTTGTTTTTACTATATTCCTAGCAAATTTTTTCATATTTATTTACCTTTTAAACCTTCCCTGGACTTCAACAATTAATTTAAAACCAAAATTAGCCAAATCGGTTCAGTTGTTCTCGAGTTTTAGCGAGACTAACGAACAGCAATTGATTTATATATATATATATATATATATATATATATATATATATATACATATATCCAAAATATGCATATACATTAAAAAACAAAATCATTTAAATTTTAACAACTACTTATAAGAAGATTATTATTCCTTTCTTGTGGCTTTTCCACTGGTGTTTATAAGAAGATGCATCCAGTTGTACAGTATGTTGCTCATTCTACAGAAAGATATTAAATTCAACTATTTAATTTTCTATTTATATTTTCTTAAGACTAATTAGAATAAAGATGTACTCTTTTGGACTTTTCTTAGAGGAGGGCCCTATAAAGCACCTGTATTCCAAAATTCGATAAATAGAGATAGAATAATATTGATAAAATAGGATATATATATATATATATATATATATATATAGAATAATTTGAAGAAAGGTTTCAATCACGCACTCATATTTATGTTTTTCTACCAACTGTGGTTTCATTAGGCCGTGTTTTGTAGAGCAGATGTTACGCGCAATATGCAAATGTTACCTAGTTAGGTCAAGAGCAGCTGGCATTCCAGCCGGCCCAGAGCACCAAGCCGGCAGCGCCGTGCACATTCGCTGCGAAGCGTCCTTTCACTCGACCATACAAGGCACGTTGTATTCACTGACCGTCGGTCTTCCTTACAGCGTCCCGGACAACGGTATCACAATCACCACACACTAGGGAAACGCGAAAGCGCCAATGTCAACGTGTCATGGTTCGGCGCCTTTTAATTGACCCGAATACAGATAATAACGGTTATGCAAAACAGTTTGGCAATTTAAAATGACCGCCGTCAATACCTCGACGCGCGGCCGGCTTTCCGGATAGTCGAATAACGAAAAAATAAATTGTCCCCGGTTTAATTAATAAATCGAGGAAACGCGCGAACGAGGAAGCGTCGTGTCAATTGTATCGAAACAACTGTGCAGTGCACAGAGAAACGTTAGTGCGTCACGGCACGCACCGGGAAATATAGAAAAAATTAATAAAAATGCTAAAGCAATAAAAGGGTGGAATATGAGCGACCGAGTTTTTAAAAACTTTAGGGGAGTCAATAATTAGAGGGAGCGACCGGCTGAGTGAAGTGAATAGGGGTTGTTATGGCGGAAACGTAAGGGTCGATAAACTTTTTCTTTGGCATATGAATAGTTATTTTATGGATATATCCATTAAGCCGCAAGACTTGTTAAGGAAAAAACAAAAAATGCGAAATCAAATAATAAAAAAGTAGCATGTGGGGGTAAATCGCGGAATGAAGCGCGCGAACGCGTCGCGACGCGAGGCGCTCTGTCTGCGTCGAACTGACGTCTAACGGGCCGCAGCGCCGGTCGGCTTTGACTAAAGAACCCCACTGCGATACTCGTGGGCCGCCCCGCGTACCTTCCACAGCCATATACTCGACTGAAGATAAACACTTTTAGATTATGAACAATGCACAACCACGGAAAGCAGCCCATTGGACCTGGACGAAGTACTATTGGACCAACGATAGCTCTAATAGAAAATGTAAGGAATTGGCAAAGCTTACGAAATAACACTTGGACACGTTATGTGAATTCCATACATTTTGAACAATCAACCTCTCATTTTGAAAATTGTGTGATTTCTAACTCCTTTAACAATAAACCAGTACAGTCAAAAAAATACTTCTATTACATAAAATTTGATATCGTAATAATTTTCCATATGGAATTAGTGATCCAAAATGTTGAGCACCATTGGTGTGGTGAAAAATGAAAAATAATTTGAAAGTTTGATAATATTATTTTTTGTACTTTATTTAATATATTTTAAATTACATACAGACTAATTAATCTGACTAAATTTTCTTCAAACTAATATCGATATACTTTAGTTGTGATTGGATGGACAGAACTGCACGTGTTTACAGCTTGCTCAATTCGTACTAGGAGCTCTGTTAAGCTCCGGGAAGTTGGCCCCGCATTTTTCGCGTAAGAATTTAGAAATTTTTTGAGGGACTGCCCATCGATTGCCCATTATTGCCCATCATTTAAATTTTTTTGCCCACCCCTATAAAAAAAGTTATGAAAGATTTATGTATGCGCGGGCCAGCGTCCGAAAAAATTTCAAAAAATCGAAAATGTCAAGGTGGATTCTTGAAGTTTGTCGACTGCCCACTTTTGCCCATCCTTTACTTTTTTGATAATTCAACTCCTAAGGGATGGAAATGGGGGTGGAAAAAAAAATTGAGGGGTCAAGAAATTTTGAATTATGCATTTTAATCTACATCGATTGCCCACTTCTGCCCATCCTTTACTTTATTGATAATTCCACTCTTAAGGGATGAAAATGAGAATGGAAAAAAATTGAGGGATCAAGAAATTTAGATTGGAAAATTATGGCTTAATAAGGTATATTCGTATTCTAAAGGACATCCTTTGGATTGCCCATCATTTATTTTCGAATGCCCACCCTTAGTTACAGAGTTATTCTGCTTAGAATTTGACATACCGCACTGTTGTAGGAACATGTTACATTTTCGTTAGTCCACTAGATAAATTTTGGAAAATAAGGGCTCAATAAGGGTTATTCGCATTCTAAAGGACATCCTTTAGATTGCCCATCATTTCTTTTCGAATGCCCACCCTTAGATACAGAGTTATTCTGCTTAGAATTTGACATACCGCACTGTTGTAGGAACATGTTACATTTTCGTTACTCCACTAGATAAATTTTGGAAAATAAGGGCTCAATAAGGGTTATTCGCATTCTAAAGGACATCCTTTAGATTGCCCATCATTTCTTTTCGAAAGCCCACCCTTAGATACAGAGTTATTCTGCTTAGAATTTGACACACCGCACTGTTGTAGGAACATGTTACATTTTCGTTAGTCCACTAGATAAATTTTGGAAAATAAGGGCTCAATAAGGGTTATTCGCATTCTAAAGGACATCCTTTAGATTGCCCATCATTTCTTTTCGAATGCCCACCCTTAGATACAGAGTTATTCTGCTTAGAATTTGACATACCGCACTGTTGTAGGAACATGTTACATTTTCGTTAGTCCACTAGATAAATTTTGGAAAATAAGGGCTCAATAAGGGTTATTCGCATTCTAAAGGACATCCTTTAGATTGCCCATCATTTCTTATCGAAAGCCCACCCTTAGATACAGAGTTATTCTGCTTAGAATTTGACATACCGCACTGTTGTAGGAACATGTTACATTTTCGTTAGTCCACTAGATAAATTTTGGAAAATAAGGGCTCAATAAGGGTTATTCGCATTCTAAAGGACATCCTTTAGATTGCCCATCATTTCTTTTCGAAAGCCCACCCTTAGATACAGAGTTATTCTGCTTAGAATTTGACACACCGCACTGTTGTAGGAACATGTTACATTTTCGTTAGTCCACTAGATAAATTTTGGAAAATAAGGGCTCAATAAGGGTTATTCGCATTCTAAAGGACATCCTTTAGATTGCCCATCATTTCTTTTCGAAAGCCCACCCTTAGATACAGAGTTATTCTGCTTAGAATTTGACATACCGCACTGTTGTAGGAACATGTTACATTTTCGTTAGTCCACTAGATAAATTTTGGAAAATAAGGGCTCAATAAGGGTTATTCGCATTCTAAAGGACATCCTTTAGATTGCCCATCATTTCTTTTCGAAAGCCCACCCTTAGATACAGAGTTATTCTGCTTAGAATTTGACATACCGCACTGTTGTAGGAACATGTTACATTTTCGTTAGTCCACTAGATAAATTTTGGAAAATAAGGGCTCAATAAGGTTCATTCGCATTCTAAAGGACATCCTTTAGATTGCCCATCATTTCTTTTCGAATGCCCACCCTTAGTTACAGAGTTATTCTGCTTAGAATTTGACACACCGCACTGTTGTAGGAACATGTTACATTTTCGTTACTCCACTAGATAAATTTTGGAAAATAAGGGCTCAATAAGGGTTATTCGCATTCTAAAGGACATCCTTTAGATTGCCCATCATTTCTTTTCGAATGCCCACCCTTAGATACAGAGTTATTCTGCTTAGAATTTGACATACCGCACTGTTGTAGGAACATGTTACATTTTCGTTAGTCCACTAGATAAATTTTGGAAAATAAGGGCTCAATAAGGGTTATTCGCATTCTAAAGGACATCCTTTAGATTGCCCATCATTTCTTTTCGAAAGCCCACCCTTAGATACAGAGTTATTCTGCTTAGAATTTGACATACCGCACTGTTGTAGGAACATGTTACATTTTCGTTAGTCCACTAGATAAATTTTGGAAAATAAGGGCTCAATAAGGGTTATTCGCATTTTGAAGCGGACTAACTACTGATTGCCGGGAAAGGCATTTTCAGCTCAACCGGGCTTAGGGGGCGAGCACAGAAGGTGCTCAGCCAGCGAAATTTTGGGTTGGGTGGCAATGCAAGGGCACCCCTGTGGGTACGAACCTCGACTTGGATCGCCAGCCAAATAAAGTACTAACCCTACGGGTGATCTACCAGCGTTTCGGAAGTGACTACCTTGAGAAGAAACGCCGAAAGAAACTCAAGGCTGCGTCGGAGTAGAACTACGCCTCGGTGCGTAAACGCACCGGTTGGCAGCAGTTGACTGAACTATCCTTCTTCGGCGCCGCCGGCGACGCCGGTGTCTTGGAATGAAACTAGTGTGTGTGTGTACCTCACTGTTTGATCGATCGGTGGCTCTTTTTACAGCCACTGTGATTGGATCATCCGGATCCTCTAACACGTCGCGAGGGCGACGAATGGCGGGTGCAAACTCACTCTTGCGTACGTAGACGCAAGATTTACTGATTAACTGATTAGGGTGGTGCTGCGCCTTGTCGAAGTAACGACGAGACGCTTCACGCATGTAACTGGCGATCGTTTCCAGACCGAAGTCCTCATGGAGGTCGACATTGCGTATATACCGTGGAGCG
This sequence comes from Automeris io, assembly GCA_036320925.1. Lineage (NCBI taxonomy): Eukaryota > Metazoa > Arthropoda > Insecta > Lepidoptera > Saturniidae > Automeris > Automeris io. The sequence continues at coordinate 5,785,926 of JAUDJH010000014.1, forward strand.
TTCACGGCTCTACGCATGAATCTAGTCTGAACTGTCTGAAAGGTGTTCAGAGCGGACGGGGAGGAGTGGGCGAATACTACAGAGGCGTAGGTCATCACCGGTCTGATGACAGTCTTGTAAAGTGTCACCTTATTTCTAAGGGACAGTTTACTTTGACTGGACAACCTACAACAGTGCGGTGTGTCAAATTCTAAGCAGAATAACTCTGTATCTAAGGGTGGGCTTTCGAAAAGAAATGATGGGCAATCTAAAGGATGTCCTTTAGAATGCGAATAACCCTTATTGAGCCCTTATTTTCCAAAATTTATCTAGTGGAGTAACGAAAATGTAACATGTTCCTACAACAGTGCGGTATGTCAAATTCTAAGCAGAATAACTCTGTATCTAAGGGTGGGCTTTCGAAAAGAAATGATGGGCAATCTAAAGGATGTCCTTTAGAATGCGAATAACCCTTATTGAGCCCTTATTTTCCAAAATTTATCTAGTGGAGTAACGAAAATGTAACATGTTCCTACAACAGTGCGGTATGTCAAATTCTAAGCAGAATAACTCTGTATCTAAGGGTGGGCTTTCGAAAAGAAATGATGGGCAATCTAAAGGATGTCCTTTAGAATGCGAATAACCCTTATTGAGCCCTTATTTTCCAAAATTTATCTAGTGGACTAACGAAAATGTAACATGTTCCTACAACAGTGCGGTGTGTCAAATTCTAAGCAGAATAACTCTGTATCTAAGGGTGGGCTTTCGAAAAGAAATGATGGGCAATCTAAAGGATGTCCTTTAGAATGCGAATAACCCTTATTGAGCCCTTATTTTCCAAAATTTATCTAGTGGACTAACGAAAATGTAACATGTTTCTACAACAGTGCGGTATGTCAAATTCTAAGCAGAATAACTCTGTATCTAAGGGTGGGCTTTCGAAAAGAAATGATGGGCAATCTAAAGGATGTCCTTTAGAATGCGAATAACCCTTATTGAGCCCTTATTTTCCAAAATTTATCTAGTGGAGTAACGAAAATGTAACATGTTCCTACAACAGTGCGGTATGTCAAATTCTAAGCAGAATAACTCTGTATCTAAGGGTGGGCATTCGAAAAGAAATGATGGGCAATCTAAAGGATGTCCTTTAGAATGCGAATAACCCTTATTGAGCCCTTATTTTCCAAAATTTATCTAGTGGACTAACGAAAATGTAACATGTTCCTACAACAGTGCGGTATGTCAAATTCTAAGCAGAATAACTCTGTATCTAAGGGTGGGCTTTCGAAAAGAAATGATGGGCAATCTAAAGGATGTCCTTTAGAATGCGAATAACCCTTATTGAGCCCTTATTTTCCAAAATTTATCTAGTGGACTAACGAAAATGTAACATGTTCCTACAACAGTGCGGTGTGTCAAATTCTAAGCAGAATAACTCTGTATCTAAGGGTGGGCTTTCGAAAAGAAATGATGGGCAATCTAAAGGATGTCCTTTAGAATGCGAATAACCCTTATTGAGCCCTTATTTTCCAAAATTTATCTAGTGGACTAACGAAAATGTAACATGTTCCTACAACAGTGCGGTATGTCAAATTCTAAGCAGAATAACTCTGTATCTAAGGGTGGGCTTTCGAAAAGAAATGATGGGCAATCTAAAGGATGTCCTTTAGAATGCGAATAACCCTTATTGAGCCCTTATTTTCCAAAATTTATCTAGTGGACTAACGAAAATGTAACATGTTCCTACAACAGTGCGGTATGTCAAATTCTAAGCAGAATAACTCTGTAACTAAGGGTGGGCATTCGAAAAGAAATGATGGGCAATCTAAAGGATGTCCTTTAGAATACGAATATACCTTATTAAGCCATAATTTTCCAATCTAAATTTCTTGATCCCTCAATTTTTTTCCATTCTCATTTACATCCCTTAAGAGTGGAATTATCAATAAAGTAAAGGATGGGCAGAAGTGGGCAATCGATGTAGATTAAAATGCATAATTCAAAATTTCTTGACCCCTCAATTTTTTTTTCCACCCCCATTTCCATCCCTTAGGAGTTGAATTATCAAAAAAGTAAAGGATGGGCAAAAGTGGGCAGTCGACAAACTTCAAGAATCCACCTTGACATTTTCGATTTTTTGAAATTTTTTCGGACGCTGGCCCGCGCATACATAAATCTTTCATAACTTTTTTTATAGGGGTGGGCAAAAAAATTTAAATGATGGGCAATAATGGGCAATCGATGGGCAGTCCCTCAAAAAATTTCTAAATTCTTACGCGAAAAATGGGGGGCCAACTTCCCGGAGCTGCTCTGTTATACTATTGTGAGAACAACTGAAATTGTTATCTATGATTTTGTAATTATGGCATTTCACGTGAAGCAGGCAGCGAAAAAAGAATGAGGTTCTGGAATCCGTTCATATCTGACTTCTTTGTTCGTCTAGGGTGCAATAATGAGTTCGTGTATTTTGTTTTAATTTGTATAAGGTCTAGTTCTCAAGTTATATACTTTGAAAGAAATAGTGGTATTAATTTTCGGATTTTATTTAATTAGCTGTTATTTTTTATTGTTAAACTAAATTTGAAATACCTTTATTTTCCTGTACAAAAGTGGAAATAAGCTTTTCAAATTGATTTTTCTTTCATACTCCGACTATTTTTATTTTATACTATAAAAATAATTGAAAGTGTATTAATTATATGTTAAAAGTTTTTTAATTAGCCGAACTCACCTTTAGGAGATATATACATTAAAGTTGACTCATGCCGCATTGAGCACGGTAATTGGCACATACTTAGGCTGGCTTGTTTGTGCGAAAAAACAATACATTTAGTGAAACTGGTATTACAGATGTAGGTATAATCATTTTAAAGGGTATATAGCTGGGTTTATACAGGGAATCTGCCCTTGTGGATTTTTTGACTTGCACTTAGATCTTTTTTTATATTAAGTAAAAGTAATTTATTTAAATTTTTAACTTTTTATCCAAAACAATATCCAAATAAAAAAATATATGTTTTTTGGATTTTTTTATTATAGCAAAATTCAAAATTAATGAATGTTTTTTTTTCTAAATCCTTAGGATCTCATAATGAAAGAAATAAAATATAAAAACCTTTTCCAAACTTCTTTTTTGAAAAGTGTCACCAAATTTTATCAGAAAAAGTTTTTCATACTCCTCTATGTTTGTATTTATTTCATTTTTTTGAAGTGGTGGAACAATGCGAAAATAATTTTTCATGGTTGAAAAATGTATAAAGGAATCATTTCTCTAGATCTTGAATCAAAGTGTAAAATTTAGACAAGATTTACAGAATTCCTATCGTAATATTGAATATTATATTAATAATAATAGTGTAATAAATAATTATTTATTGGAAAGAAAGACAACTGTTTATTTATGGAAACAATAGCTGCAACTATAATTCTTTATTTTACATGATTGTCATTGTTTAATAGATAATTATTACAGACAATTGACTTGGGTATTATAGATTTCATGAAAGTCGGATGGATATCTGTCATTCATCTAAATCTTAGTGTAAGCTGCCACGCCCGTTATAATCAGTTGTAATTAAAATATAATTCTTAGGAACCGCCTAGAATGAGTCAAGGATGTTCATAATAAAATGCTAAAGAGATCGTGAGACACGTTAAGACGTTGCCTCGTTACAGACTAATCATAATTGAAATTAGGTCAAACGAACCGAAATACACGCTCTTATCAGGTTCATATAGGATTCAGAACATTTAACAGGCAAACACACTGACTTTTATTTATCTGTGGCTATATAAAGCGAATTTATCTTACGTCTGGGAAAGAATTAATTTTAGTACAATCCATTATTTCAAATGCACCTTTTGATTAATTGCATATAATTATTAACATTATTAGACTAACTGTAAAAAGAGCCCTAATTTATACAAAGAATTTTGATATTTTGGTGGTCATTGCTGTTTGTAGAATGCACTCTAGGTTTACCATTAGGTATAACGTAATCATTTTGTCAAATTAGTATACATAAAAGGTAGGCCCGTAATTGCTATAACTAAACTGTTCAAAGCATGTTACTTAAATTTTAAATTAATTTGAATAAAAAAGAATATTGTTTTATTCAAATTCATGTTTTCTACCGTCTGTATCATGGCGAGTGTTCTGAAGAGTTGTTTAACCTTCTCCCTTCCTGAATAGAACTATGCGCGCGGATTTGCGGAGTCACAGCTATACGGTATCCCGGTTAGGACTAAGAAGTTCTCTAACTCCTTCTTTTGCCGTGTCGTTGGGCTTTGGAATGGTCTTCCAGCGAGCGTGTTCCCACCGTCCTATGATATGGGATCCTTTAAGCATAGTGTGAAGAGATATTTGTGCAAGCTGGCATGATCGCTGCGACTATCGATAGTTTTTTTTTTACCTGTCGATACTCGTCGGCGTTTTTGGACTGCACCATGCTTCCCATCAGGTTTGGTGAAGTCACTGTGTTGAGGCAGAATAAAAAAAAAATACAAAATAGATTTCTAAGTATATGAAATAGTAATAAATATTGCTACATTCAATTTTATGAAATCATATCAGCACGTTTAATGGACTAAATTTGTAAACATAGTGTAGGTATTACCCATGTAAATTTCAACAAGACAAACCATTCAAGTAGCAGATACTTAAGTGATGCCATGAGATGATGAATCATGCGTAAATCTACCGCGTCAATACCTACCTCTACACTTATACATTTTAAGTTTTATTTCAATCATTACAATTTTAATCTAGCCGTTGGAGTGTTTTTATCGTGTATTATAATAAAATCATACGTATTTTGTATGTATTAGTATGAACTAGGAATGAAACCGGCTTGCCAGACCGTTATCGACAGTGTGTCTAACTCGAATAAAACATGTACATGTTGAAAATCATTAGATGACAATTGTGCATGGCTACTACTTTTATATGTACTTAGAATATATTAAAGCGGAGACCTGTATAAAAACAACTGTATGTAAATAGAGGTTTAATGGAAAAAAGGATAAATGGAAATAATTCTTTATTACAATAATTATAGATGTGAATAAGTGAGTCGCAAATACTTTAAAATTCATATAATCTTATTGCATCAGTAAAAAAAAATGTAAGTAGGTACTAAGTAAACGTTCAAGTTAAAACATACGGGCGGGCGCCGGACGGTAAAGACGCAAGAACAGATGGTATCCGAGTTTGGTGACCTTTCGCACATCGGGCACGTCGACGAAATACACAATGCAGTTGACACAAGGTGAAATTTGTACAAAGTGAACGGCTTGAGTCATTCAAGTAAGGATGGTAGGAAAGGACGCACTGACCCGCGGTAAATCCTTGATTGTGTGCCCTCCGACTTATTGAGTAATACTATCATTAATTTTTAATTAACGAAACAACCTTAACTGATTTAATCTCAAAGTAGCTTAGAAGCTAGAATAGATGATCTTGAAAAAATCAGTCGATAATAATTCGTACACTTCTATACAAAGCAAATAGATATTTTGTTAAATACTTTGTCGGTTAATATCAGTAAAAAACTAATTTTGAGGTGGTTTGTGATCGTAGGACGATTGCCGTACTAAGTACTGAGCATAGTAAACAATCGCTAAGACCATCGTAGTGATTCGCATCGGCCTGTTTCGTTACTAAATCAGCTTGTGTAAGACCAAATGTTTATAAACCTAGAGGACTTTTGTGGGCCGGTATGACGTCGGCGACTATCCATTAATTCTCGCCCCTATCAGTCATTGTCTTCTAGAACTACGATGTACTTACAATTACGTAATTTGTGGAGCCAGAATAAAAATAAAACTTTAACTTTTGCTCGATACAAAGTTTCTATATTAAAGTAAGTTTTGCGCGTAAAAGACCCGAACAAGTTTATATAATGTGTACAAAACATAACAGTTTAAAGGAAGAATCGATTAAAAATAAATTCAGTAAATCAGATTTTTTTTATCCTGACTCGACACTGTGACCGCATCACTCCTGATGGTAAGCATGGTACAGTCCAAAAACGATAACGACCATCGACATCTAAGAAAAACCCATCCAACACCATTTGGGGAGTCGAAGCTGCTCGCGTTCGTAGGCTTTACCCTAGTTTCCCTACACGTGACTCCTGGGTGGTGCTAAACGAGCAGCAGCGAGGTGGTAGGGCGTCAGTGCCCGTCTGGATCGCGACCACAGTACATGGGTGAAAAGCCCGTCATAGTGACCAGTTTCGGCTTGTCGCGTTTCGGGATCAGCTTTTGTATATCCAGTTGCTCATATACCTAAAGACCTTCAGTCGTGGTATATGTGGGCCGACATGACGATTTAGACTATCATTGGATTTTCATTAGTGTCCGACCGAAAGTTCGGTTTCGGTTTCGGCCGAGTTTCGGCCAAAAATCAAGTTTCGGCGGCAGTTTCGGTTTCGGCCAAAATTGGCCGAAAATTTTGACGAAACCGAAACTGATTTCGGCAGTTGTCGTACATGCTTGCCTAACTTCGTTTCTCGCGGCAACGCTTTGGCAGACGCTGGCGGCCCTGTTCGGGATTCGTGCGCAGTTCGCATTCCTTTTTTTTTCGAATTTACGCGTGTTTATTGGCCGGGAAAGGTCTTTACAACTTAACCGGGAGGGTAAAAAACCGCCAGCCAGAAATACGAAACCTAACGGTGATCTACTAGCGTTTCGGAAGCGACTACCTTGAAAGAAACGCCGAAAGAAACTCAAGGCTGCGTTGGAGTGTAACTGCGTCGTTTAGACGACAGTTGACGGATCTAATTCGCATTGCTCTATAGCAACACAACTTAGTGCGTCATCACCCGACGTAAACATTCTTTAGATGTTATGTTTTGATGGAACTGATTACATGTAAGTTTTTGTTTCAATTTTTACTTGACCACGTTGACTTTTATACTTGACCACGTGAGTTTCGGTTTCGGTTTCGGCCGAAACTGAAGCCACGGGCGAATATTCGGTTTCGGTTTCGGCCGGAAAACCAGTTTCGGTCGGACTCTAATTTTCATCCTTTTATAGTCGCTTTCGTTTTTGGACTACACTGTACTTACCATCTGGTACTCTGTAGTCACTATGTCGAGCCAGTGTAAAAAAAAAATTCGAATCCCAAACCTGAAAAAGATAAATAGGAGTCAGAAGATTTTATGAGAAATCAATTATTTGATATGAAATTCTATTTAAATACTTAGTTCATTACTAAATCTACCAGCGTTTCACGAAAATCTAATCACGTAATTTAAAATGGAAGGCGAGAGTTCTCGAGCAAATTCGAGGAAGAGATGATTAGTATGTTAAGTATGGTATAGGCTTAAAAAAACGGTAAGCAAAATAGTATTTATTTCCTATAAAATTGCATTGGAATAATTTTCATATGTCACATCACGTAGGTGTCTTCACAACTCGACTATTTAGCCTTCGAGTCTCCTAACTGTTTGAGTACCGAAGCATTGCGAAAGTTTACAACAATATACGTGAGCAGTTTGCAAAGGATTTTCATTCTTGTTTTATCGCATTGTAGGCGCTTTACATTTCAGTTACCATTATTACATGAAACAGGGTAACATTGGATTAAACACTAAGAATTTTGTCGAGCATTTTTTAATAATACGCTATAAAACTTAAGTTATGAGATATTACAGACATCTAAATAATATAATATCATTAATATCTCACAATCAGCACGCGTAAGCTGACAATGTATCACTAGATTCTTGTCGTTATTAATTGCTTCTTACAACAATGAGATATTACGATATTACGACCCACTCGGGTTACCCACACAAATAGATAACCACATATGTCCCTACAAGTCAAACAAATAGGCGCTTTGTAGACAAGGTCGCATATGACATAACGAAATAAAAATACATTTAACACGAAATTTAATGCAAACATAAGCACATGAACTGAAGTTCCATTATTTCGGCTAAGCAAAATATGTTGTTAGGAATAACCTATTTGACCTTGCTTTTTAGTAGACAACAAATTGGTTCCAATGAATTCTCAAGCGATCTTGGCGTCGACATCACCAATCGCCATTTACAACATTTAGAGGTCAATGGGTGAACTACAGCCACTTACTTTGTCAAGTCTGATAAACCTTTTGCGCTTTTGGAACAATCGCCAAAGTGCTATTTGCTTTGAGGACAACCGATCGTTTGTGCATAATATATTTATGTTGGGCAAACATTTCATACACGACATAACATGCGTAAATTAAACGCATAATATAATCAATACATTATAGTTATAAAAAAAACCTTGTTACGTTTTATTCATTTGTATACCCGCGCATTCTGGTAGAGAGTGCCGTGTATCATTAAGTCCACTGATTGCACTTCTGATATATTGTACAAAAAATATTAAATAAATAATTTCAGTAACAAAACATCTAGCTGAAACCAACTTTCAAAGAACTAGTAAAAGTGCGACCTCACCGGCCAAGCTATGACGTATTTATTTAGATTTCTAAAGTGAAGTAATCCACGTTTTGCAACCGAATCGGAAGGAACATTAGGAACATAATGAAATGTAATATTTTTTAAAGTTTTTATTCCTGTCAAGATATAATTACTTACTCAGCATAAAAGACGACCTTAGTGTCAAACAAGTATCAAGATTAGGTCGGCCGGGATATTCATTGGGCCACGTAATTAATCTTCGTCCAAATGCCAAGTTGATAAGTCCAATGCCTGTAGGAATCGTGTTGCGGTATCTTATTAAATACTATATCTTATTGTATGTATATACTACTAGACATATTGTTTGATAGCTATTATTACAATTAGTCATTAATAATCTATCTTGTCAGAGTAGGTTGTGAATAATAAACCTAATATCATATTAAATAGCAACCGTTCAATGGAATGAAAAACAAACGCGAATTACTAAGTTCTTCAAACATGCACATACAAATCAGATAAAATGAAGACCAGGATGGGAACGGTCATTACTAGGCGATCAAGTCCATAGTTTACATGAAACCGTCAGTTTTATACCAAAATTATAAATTGAATCGTTTATTAATTTAAATTATACAATAATATCATGAAAAACAAAGTCATATATGTTAGAAATATAATAATAATATATATATATATATATATATATATATATATATATATATATATAGTTTACAAATGTAATTTTCTCTGGACCTTTTATATTTTCTCTATTTTGTAGCAACGTCGGAATTCTTCTAGTCTGGTTTGGCCTTTTGCCCGTAAACGAGGGCGGCGGTGTGTGCGTACTCCTGCACACCACCCATTACTGAGGATGACAAGGACAGGCTTTCTCCAGCCCGTCCCATGTTCTGAGGAGGCCTAACAAGGTCCACCGCGCATGTCGTGGCAGCGCCCACTGCCGGCGTCCATGCGGATGAAGGAGTACCCAGGAGTTTTTTTTAGGTAAGAGTCCGATACACCGGGAGGCAGCCCTTATTGCCGTCGGACAGTCCATAGCGGATTTTTCTCTTGATTAAAAAATTTGGTTTGGCCTGTCATATACTGTCTTTGGATAAATTATTGAAATATTTTTTCCTAGATTAACAAAAACACTAAATATTTTTAAAGAGTTTAGAAAGATACTAAAGTGAAAATTTTCATAATTATTATTATAGTTAATTTTACTAACATATAATTTCTCTAAATGAAAACTGAGATATATCATTTCTTTTACGTAACATTATTTATGTGATTGTAGTCATAGATGGGCAAACTGTAATCAGATTAACAAAAATGATTACGATTACATTTTACGTTTTTTACCATTATTATGACTGTATTTTGCTCATTTATGTTTTAAACACTACAAAATCCCAGATTGTATACACATTTATGATTTTTTAATGTTTTAAATTGATTTAATCATGATTACAGAGCAAGAAAATTAAAATTATGACTACATTTTGTAATCGTTAAGCATTAATCAGATTACATTTTGCCCATCTCTGATTATAGTGAACATCCAATATAAGCTGTTTCCTGGATTTACACAACAGTAACGAGCACTCAGTATCGACTTAATTTAATTGTTGATTTATATTATACAAGGTGTCTCAAAAGAAAGTTCACATTTAAATCTTTTTTTAAAAGTCTTAGCTTTATTGAAAAAATGTTTATTTTATATTGAAGTACACTGTTTGGGAATTTATTTTTTAAAAATAACATCGTCCAAATGTAAACTCGGCATTCATTTAGTCGGGCACTAAAATTGCCTATGACAGCTCGGCAGGTAGTCTCCGTGATGGCTGCCATTTCATGACGGATATTTTCTTTTAATTGTGCCAGGGAAGTCGGTTTATTAGCGTAAACTTTTGATTTGACATAACCCCACAGGAAAAAATCCATAGGCGTTAAATCGGGACTCCGTGGAGGCCAATTTATGTCACCTCGTCTGGAGATTAATTTGTTCGGAAAAATTTCTCGAACTCGAGGCAGAGATCTGTTGGACGTGTGTGAAGTTGCTCCATCCTGCTGGAACCATGTTCTTTGGTTGTAACCAGGAAAGTTTTGCAGTTGGGGTACGAAAAACTCGTCTAACATCTCCACATATCGCTCTGAATTCACTGTGAGTGTGCGTCCCCTTCCATCTTCAAAAAAGTAAGGGCCGATAATTCCTCGCGCCGACATCGCTGCCCATACGGTGACTTTGGGTGAATGTAGCGGTTTCTGATGTTTTTGTTTTGGGTTGGTTGCACTCCAGTAACGACAATTTTGCTTGTTTACATGCCCATTCAGGTCAAAATGGGCTTCATCGGAAAACAAGATGTTGGTGAACGTTGGAAAGCGCTCAATCACCTGATTTACAAAGGCAAGCCTCTGACCAGCATCTTGAGGCTTCAGTTCTTGCACTAACTGAATTTTGTACGGGTGCAGCTTTAAATCTTTGTGTAAAATGCGGCATAATGAAGATCTGTGCACATTTAAAGCAACAGCACGCTTCCGAATCGAGAGGTTTGGATCATCTCGAATAGACTGAATAACACTGTCCACGTTTTCGGTTGTTCTTGATATTTTTGGCCGCCCAGATTTTGGTTTCTCCAGAGTTGACCCAGTCCCTTCAAACTTCTCAACCCATTTTGCAATGAGTCGAGTGCTAGGCGCATCATTTAAGTGACGAATATGTCGAATACTGCAGAATTTTCTACGCGCTACAGTCGCCGAATTACCGTTTTTGTAAAACTCACGTACGCACAACGCACGGTCCGCACCAGAGAAACGCTCCATAGCGACTAAATTCCCAAGAGCCAGACTACCGACTGACATACCCCCCGCGCCCCTCAGAATAGTTGCTTTCGCGTAATAAGATAAGCAAATGTGAACTTACTTTTGAAACACCTTGTATTATAAAAAACCTGCCTACCCAATATGATCGATTTATAGTGAAAAACTAGCAATTAATTAACATAGCATTTCATTATTGCTATATTTGGTTATCGCTATATTTATCTATTTGAAATGAAAAACATTGGCGTGAAAGTATTTACTTAAGTGGATGAAGGTACTTAAGATTACAGAGTCTATACATTTAGTAAAAGTAAATATTAGCTAGGGTACTTGGATGCCCTAAGTACCAGGATCATATTTGGGTCTAATTCATGATTGTTGGAACTGTTAGCAAACATGTGACAAGATTCACAAGTGTCTTAAGTTTATAAACGCTTTTAACCACTAATACATCATAAATTATATAGAAATATATTACTCATCGATGTTTAAAAGTGTCTTACATTTAGCGAGCAATTCTGAAACTGGGAGTTAGACACTGACGAATATTGTATTTGTATTTACTTATTTTGTAAACATTTTTCGGCAATGTTAATTATATCTTTATTATCTGAGTCTACATTTGACAATTTGTAGATATTTCAGGGGCAAGTTGAACGGCCTAGGCGAACACAAGGCCCAGAACCGCCGGGGCCAGCTGAGTGGTGAACTGCCAACCAGTTCAAGGGCGTCAGGTGAATGCCACCAGGCAAGTTTTTTTCGCCATCCAAACCAGCTTACGTGACGTCTAGTTTGGCGAAGCCGGATGAACAGCGACCAAAGCTAATAACTAACGAATAGTCTAAACACTATGAAGGCGTGCAATGGACATTCAAATGGGAAGTCTATACAGTCAGATGTTTAATGTTTATTTTTAAAAGTCGAAAATTTTTGTATGTTATTGGTAATAGTACATTTTTTAGAAAGTAGAAACATTTTTGTGTTATTCTGTAGGCAATATATTACCTACTCATTTACTATCTTTTTACAAATTGTAAGCTACAAGGTATTGACTACGAATATTAATTAGATGCTAAACTACATCGGCTTTCCGTCATAGCGACTCGCTTTGGCTTGTCGCGTTTCGGTTTAAGCTTGTTTATAGTAACTCATACACCTAGATACCTTTAGTCGTGGTATATGTGGGCCCACATGACGACGGAGACTATCAATGGATTTTCATTCTTTGATGGTTGCTTTCGTTTTTGGACTACACTGTACTTACCATCATGTACTCTGTAGTCACTATGTCGAACCAGTGTAAAAAATAAACCCGTTCAAAATACTTCTATAGCCTTTACTAACGAAGATTTGACGAACCAAAAGTTATAATCGCAATTATAATTACACGAGCTATTTCTTTCGTCAAAATATAATAAAATTCTCGGTAAAGACAACAAGTTACACCTGCGGGAAGTTCGAATACCTAGCTATAGCTCTAGCTAAAGAGCGTAAATCCTTTGTTCTTTCTCGTCCGAGGGCCTTAGCCGTCTCCACAAAAAACTTTTTACTTTTTTTTTGCTGAATCGCTCCCGGTGCGCGGTGAATCGGTAGAACGTACAATTTAATAAACGTGCGCCTTTTAAATACATTTTGTGTTACGACATTGTTATGTCTAATAAGAAACTAGTCACCGATCACTGTGCGTCATGTTTTTAGTATATTTTAAGGATATATATAATAACAATATTAATGTAATATATAATAACAATCATCAATCTATACTAATATTATAAAGCTGAAGAGTTTGTTTGTATGTTTGAACGCGCTAATCTCAGGAACTACTGGTTCGAATTGAAAAATTCTTTTTGAGTTAAATAGACCATGTATCGAGGAAGGCTTTAGGCTATATAGCATCACGATGCAATTATTAGGAGCGAAGAAATAATGGAAAATGTGAAAAAAACGGGGAAAATTATTCATCCTTGAGGGCTTCCATTGCGTGCGCTGCAAAAACGGTTCAAGATACCAAAAATATATGTAAGAAAGAATTATTTCTCTTGAAATGATCTAAAAAAATGTCCACGACAGTATATGTCTATCTTTTAAGATTAAGTCACTAGAACCGTTTTTATGGTAAACAAATTTGGTCGAAATTAATGCATTATTTGTTAAGAGTTGTATCAACGTAATAATATTAATCTTTATCTAAATAACTGTGTTGTTGATAAAGAGTATTTAATTGTGAACAAAATTGTCGTTGACATCACTTAATTTCAATGAACATCTTAGAAGATATTACAAAACCTTATATAGCAAAACAACGTTTGCCGGATCAGCTAGTATATAATAATAATCAAGCATCGCAATATTGCAAAGGGAAACCTGTAACACTGATTTTCTATGACATCATTCTTTGCGAAAATGATGATATAATTTATGTATTACAACTTGACAAACACGTTTAAGTATAATTACAAATATTAAATTGCATCTGTTACACAGTGCCAACTAGGAAGTAATATGTCTCAAGTATAGTATGTTATCATTAGATATTACTGTCATTGTTTTGATATATAGAACATATATTATGATGTTCTGTGACAACCCGCTGTTTAACTGGTCACGTTGGGCACGAAATATAAGCACAATGGGATAAAAACATTGATTCTCGGCTAATCCTGAAACTGGTATAGCGTGATTTGTTCTAATTTTGGTTTAAGGTATGAAATAAAAACCTCAAACTTGAAAATTAAGTCATTTTATTTACATATATTTAGTATAGTGTTTAGAGTATCAATGGGAAAACCGCAGGAAAAGCTAATAACAATAAAAATAAATCTAAGTTATTTCACTATAGTGTCATGATTTCGTAAATAATTAATCTAAAACATTTAGAATATTTCCTTGAAACAAAATAAACACGATGAATAAATAAATGCTTGTGTTAACATTCAGTTTATTTTTTTTGTCATCTAAATTTAGTTCACTATTATTTATTTTTCTTAGTTTTTGTTTACCTTACAGACATTTATGAACAAAACAAAAAAAAATCGTGCATTACTAATAAAACATGTTTTTTTTTTATCTAAAAAGGTGATATGGACTTGTATGTTAGATAATAGTACCGATAATGATACATAGATGGCGGCTCTTTAACTCTGACATATACAATGTTTTGAAAATCCTGTCAGACTTTAAAGGGGCATATAGGTGGCACAATAACATTACCAAAATACAACAGGTAATTATTTCATTCCTGCCCATTTAAAAGTTATTATCATATTAGGTGTAGTAAAAAGAAATCCATTATTCTTGCAATACATGGCGTTAGTAATCGATATCTCGCGATGTATAAGTGCGGTCGATTTACGCTAAATGGCGTTAGAGACATATGTTTTCCTACTAAAATAAACTTCTCAGACAATTCTGTGATTGCTTAATTCGATATTGTTTTCGCGTGCCAAAGATGGACACCAACAAAGAGAAAATACACCATATTTTACAGTTTTTCTTCTGGAAAATCAATTGACGCACATGTTGATTAAATAATTATTAAATTTATAAATGGTCCTTGGGATCAATGAGAGTCATGACATACTAGCATGATCTGTTGCTTGCCTTTTGTCCTTTGTTCATGAGTTACACATACCCCAGTATTACCATGTAAGTTTCCTCATTTAATTTATTTTATTCATTTTTCTGTTCTTTTACTAAAAAGAATAGCCTTAATAGAATCTAACATTGATACAGAGTAATACCATCAAATCAAATGATAACCTACCACACAAGGGTTCCAGTCTTATGTCACAAATGGCATCATACAATTAATACTGTAAATGTATATGTCTGTCCATCTGCCTGTCTTACTGAATTTCACCATTACTAGATGAAAATTTCAGAGAATAGAGTAGCGCCATCTCTTTGAAATATGTTTAATCTATTAGTTGTATTTGGCATTTTTAAAAACATACTTTAAATGCCTAAATTAATAGTTTTGAACATATTTTTTATTTGTCCGTATATATTTACAACAAATGTTAACTATATTGTTGGTAATATGACAATATATTATATTATCATCCTATTTATGAAAGATAAATTATTTTCTGTTTGATTAAATTATTAACATAACCATTTTTTAGAAATTAAAATGTAAAAAGAAGGCAAAGTATAGCTCAATGTAAATAAAAAAAAGCGTTAATAATTTTACATTAAGGGTGTGAAATATTTGTTTCTTGAATGGTATGTGCATATTATACACAATAAACTACTCACATATATATTTTTTAATAATTATAGTCCATGATACTGTCGCAAAGTTGGCAACATTCATGTTAATATAAATATATATCTACAACTCACCTATTTTAATTTAAAATTTTACCTTGGGTCCTATGTCTATGTAGCTGTAATTGGATTATACCTGAAAGTATAAATGTTAATTCATATTAATTATGTTCATAATGTTAAGTTAATTGCAAATACCTCATTTCCAAAAC
Organism: Automeris io; assembly: GCA_036320925.1. Taxonomy (NCBI): domain Eukaryota; kingdom Metazoa; phylum Arthropoda; class Insecta; order Lepidoptera; family Saturniidae; genus Automeris; species Automeris io. Next base: position 5,801,632 of record JAUDJH010000014.1, read on the forward strand.
TATTGTACAATTAACAATTTTTAAAATAATTCTACAAATACAGTTTCCCACACAGGGAATAGATACTATACCCATTTTATTAATTAAATTTTAGTTAACATTTAAAATATGTAAGCTTTGTGAAATTGCAAATCAGGTCAGGTATTAGGTCTTTTAGGTTTGTGTCAATTATAGTATTATTCAAATTTGAAAGTTCCCTATTAATAAATATTAACCATAATTAAATTTACTTTAAACATACAAGTTTGAGATTTCATAGTAAATCTAAAATATAATATGATAATAATTAAAAAAAAGGTTTCATACTTTTAGAATTAAATATATTTTAATATGTATGATGTTTTGTAAGTAATTATAAAGTAATTAGAAAAAAAAAAGTTGTTTTAATGGAAATAATTGTGTTTTTGGGATTTTGTTATTTTATGTGTTATATGTAAAATAGACTCTTAATATTATAATAAAAAAGTTTTTTCATTAAAGTAACAAAAATAGTGGTTGGTATACCAACAAGGAATACAACATATGTTTCATTATTTATACAATGATTGTACCATAACAATATTAAGCATGACTATTTACTTAAGAAAATATCTTCATCTTCATGGATTTAGCTAAGAATATTATAGTAATATTGTAGAAATATGTTAACCTTAAATTTACAAAAGTACATATCCATAATTTTGTACAGGCAAACAGTAATCACACTTTCAAATTAAACTTTAATAGTAAGATGTAGGTACTTGTGCATTCATAATAATATAGGCCATGAGATAATGTAAATAAGTTCTAGTGAACACTGAAAGCGTGCTGAATATCGACCCATGTGCGAAGCGTTTCGGCAAAAGTTTTCATTTCTCATAAAGTTATTTATCTGTTCGCAGGCTATTGGAAAGTAAGAATTATGCTTTGGAGTACCTGCTCTATCGATTTGACAGTCGTACAAACTGAAGGCGTTGGTAGTAAAAATTAAATCGCTTTTTACCTTCGTTTTCGAGACTCCACGGTGCCGCTTTAGTTCCACAGCGTTGAGTATATTTATTCACAGCACTTATCATCACAATACTATAATATTAATTTTAAGCCTACCATGAAAATAAACTAAGAAAACTTATATTAATAATTTAAAATAAACAGGCTACGAATAATTCAGGCAAGGGAGTTTGGGACATGACACAAATCACAAAACAAACCTAAGTAGATATAGAAAAAGAGATAATCAAACAAAACTTGCGTCGCGCATGCGTTAAAATTATTACTTATATTCATGTCGGTATTAGTGAAGGGCAGAGTCAAATGGTTCATTTAAAAGATTATTCACATAACCATTCCAATCCGTTTATGTAGTAGTTTTTTTTTTACAGGCGAACGTTTGACTTCATTCGCACCTCGTAGAAGATGAAGATAAATTTGATGATGAACCGCATCCGCCTAACAAATGGCTTAAAGACTCCAAGGTCATAAGATCACGGAAATATGGCCGCTGGAAGCATATTCCACTCCTTAGCCGTTCGCATGATGAATGTAGAAGCGATTCTTTTCGTGCAGATATAAGGAACATCCACCATATATGGACGATATCCAACACGATGTCTATTGGTTTTGTGATGGAATGGGGCTGGTGGAATCAAAGTATGTAGTTCCTGAGAACACTCTCCACCGTGCAACTGGTAAAAGACTGTGAGGCAGGCAACTCTACGTCGATGCGCGATGCTCTGTATTTTAATTTTTGTCAAAGAGTCATCGCCTAGAAGTCTACGAGCTCTACGGTCAATCGAGTTCTAAGCCGCCAACTGATATTTAGCGGGTCCGTAACAAAGATGACAACAGCACCCGACACCCGATCGCACTTGTGCATTATGTACCTCTTTTGCTATTATTTATTATTACTAATGTTTAAAGATGCTAATATAATTATGATTGCACTTTGTGTAATAAATAAGTACATCTTGACAAAAAACTAAATATATAATAGGAACTTAAAGCCTTAGTATTTGTGGAGCCTAATCCAAGTTGTAAAAGTCGGAGATTTAACATTACTTAATAATATAATTCGTAATATATGAGTGAAGTATAAGCAAAGTTAAAGTACAATAGCAATTATACATCTCAGCCTTAGCTCAAAAATTATAAAATCTGTCTTGAAATCTAAATTATGATGTCAATTTAAGTACTTTTAGTATATTTGGACTTGGCGTTTGATAAATACGGTTTTTACATTTAAATCTTCAAGTTTTACTATTCCGATCCTTGTTTTTTAAACGGATACCATAACATCATTGAGTATTCGGTAGATTCAGAAGTATCGAGTAATATAGGTTTTTGGAAATCGTCGATATGTTCTGCTTAAAGGCACTGTCATTAGCAGTCCGCTAGATGTTGCAATATTCGAATAAAATTGCTTTAATTAATTATAAAAGTTGATTGTCATTAAGGAAATACATTTATTTAAAGTTACTCAAGTAAATAGTTACTTTGAAAGTGAAAGAATAATAAATAAAAATGAGATAATTTATTATACAGATATATATTATTCTATAGGATACAAAAACTGATGTATCTGTTGTCACCCTAAAAGCAAAATATCGTGATAATATATTATTTTGTTTATTTCACTTGCATAAAAACTATTTCTCTATTTAAAACAAAAGCACTATTGTAATCTATAATTAATATTAATTTAATTCGAATTGTCATTAAATAAAATTACGACCGACTTTAAAGTCTATTTCAGGTATTAATTGAACAACGAGTTCATTTCGAATAGTACCTACTGTTCGAATAATACTTACTATTCGAACCATTATAATAACATCACTAATTGGTATTTTATGCTAAAACGGTATATATCCACAGTAAAGCTTTTTTGTTCTTTTAAATCATCAATATTATTACAGAAATAGAGATAATAAAGTTCTATAGCAGAAAAGAATAAATAAATTGATTAAATAATTACAAAAGTAGTACTGGTAATGTTGCAATTGTTGAAACGAAACCAAACTTTTTTAATTTCCTGGTAATATTCTCAAAATGTAAAAGTTGACATCTGTTGACAAATGACAGGGGATCATTATTTTGAGACGCTAGTTTTCTAATTCTTTAAATTCGACTTACGATACACATGTTAGAAAACGTTACGTTTACCAGAGGTCATTTAACAAAGAGTTATTAAGTTACCAGTGGGATTTTGTACTAGATACTTTAGGCTAAGTTAGCTTATAGGTTATGTTCACGAAGGCCATTTTTTTATTTTACAGGTTACAACTCATAGTTAGTTGCATTTGTAAGGCACAGTGTACTACATCACACATTAAGTTAGTTGGTTATCTTTTAAAAAAAAAGGAATCTCAAATTTGGTAATTTTATTTTTTATAAAATAAATTTTAATTTTCATTTCATGTCAATAGTGCCATCTAGTATTAAATTTGCAAATGAAAACACAATTTGTAAAACTACGAACGAATGTAGTTATAACGACTTACTAACAGATGGCGCACCTTCTAAAATTATGACTAACTCCTTTTTATTAGTAACAATATAACTAATTAAGTTTCCAAATTTGGGTGTATCTTCGATATAATGGGTTGGGCCTTATTAACCACAAGTATATTGAACACATTAACCCCGTGATACAGTTAAATTACTATAGTATCCATCCATATAAATATTTTTTAAATTTTATTTACAACTTACGCATCTTTTAATCATCTTAACTCAGTGTACTGGTATTCTCATTTTACTCTCTATTCATTGATTTTTCTATTCCATTAATATAGGAAATTGTGACGAAATGGAAATCACTTCCTTGTGTGTGTTTTTGGTCGTCATATACGTAAGTATAGTATTTCTAAAAGAAACGTATATTGAAAAGCCATTTCTTAGAAAAGCTCATTCAACAATCGGCCTCGTTTTAACTTTCCATCAGGTGCGAAACAGGTCAAGAGTTGGACTAAAGTATAAAAACGTCCCACTCTTATGCAACCCTGACTTTACTTCGGCGTTTCTTCTCGTGGTAATCTCTTCTGATATGGCAGTAGATTATTATACGAAGGTCTTTCCTAGTTGGTCGCCAAAGCCGATATCCTACTAACAGGGGTACTCTTGATGTTTCACCAACATATAACTGGCTGTGCGCCTTATGCGCTTGCCCCTCTTGCCCGGTGAAGTTATAAAAGACCTACTAGGTAAACAGCATTTTGCTGGCTGAGCACCTTCTGTGCTCGCCCCCTAAGCTCGGTTGAACTGTAAATGCCATTCCCGGCAATCAGTAGATAGTCCGCTTCAAAAAAAAAAAAATAGCATTTTATCATATAAAGAAAAAAATATCATCATGTAGAAGTGCTATATAGCAATGCTCAGTAAAAGATGCCGAGTAGGCTTATAGCCATATAACTGAGCCTTACATGGCCTGATCGTATTTACTAGATCTGATTTGGTTCGCCATATTCCGTTTTCAATATTGGATGGTAATGTTAATAAAAAATATTTCCTTTTTTTTTACTAGCGGATGGCTGAAAAAAAAATCCGTAGTTGGTAATCTCTATAAACAAATTGTATTATTTTTATCAAATTATTGGGAAAGACATATTACGAAATATGAAACTTACACCTGGCACGCGCTGAGGCTAACGCTGTGGCGTTGTCTTGCATAATGTCATCTCCATCCATGTTTTATTCTACAATGCGATTGTAAGCCTTCTATGATGGAAATAACGGCTTATACTACAGCCTTGTCTATTTTATATAAGTATAGTTTTACTATACGTGAAAATAATGATTACTAAATCATTCTATTTATCGAAAAGAGCTGCCATATGCTGCTGTGTCACGGGTATTATTGTCTCTCATATAATTTCATTTTACGACCATCTTTTCTAAATTAGTAACGTGGACTCAATTTCATGCTAAATTAGCAAAGCAGACACGACAAGAACAAGATCGGGACGGCAAAAACTTCACTGAACATTAATTTTACTACTGAATTCTAATATAATAATATTATATCTTCAGGCTATATCTCTTTCGAGATGAGTAGAGGTTTATTAGCGGCTGTATACACTTAGTTCTAGAATGGTTAAATTACAATGAAGTACGTAATTAGTTTATTAATTATGAGAAAGTTTATCTTTGTTACCATTTAAACAACTGCAATAAAATTTGATATTTTTGTACTTAAAAGGACGTGGAAATAGACTGATATACCATCTTGTAGTAAGTGGTTGCTGTCTCCTAGGTATATGTACAAATACAAAAAAAATGTCATTACGTGACCGGATTTTAAAAGTATATTTCATGACTTTCTTGAAGAGCATCACACTATTGTTTAGATTAGAGGCAATGTTGTTGTGGAAAGCCCATTCAAAAACTCGAAACTGAGACTTAATTAAATTGAAATGAAGATTACCTCTTCAAGAAATTTAATGGATTTATTATTAATATAACGTCTTCAAAAGCCCTTCAAAAGAAAACAAAATTTTCTCGTTTTTTTCCAAAAATTCTTTTTACCTTTGATTTCTGTAAAAGTCGACCCAGTTCCTATCTCAAAGACACGTCAGTGAAGTCGACAAAGTGGAGAGGTAAGCTTAATAGGGCTTCTCGAGGAAGTGAACCGGCCTTTACCTCTCCCTTTGACGTAGCCGGAATAAAGGCAATTTAAAAAAGGTAAAGTAGCGTCAGCTTGCTTTTCCTTGTTACCTACATAAGGCACTTATGTACCTACAGACGAATGAGAAAAATCATGTATATCAATGATATGCAGGCTTAGGTTAAATTCACTTTTTCTAAATTCTATACAAAATAAATACAGCTACAGCTCATGTGACAGACTACAGCGTAGTCCAAAAACGGCAATGACTACCAAGGGATGAACATTAATTGACAGTCGGTTATACAGTCGGACATATCGGTTTTCATATACAGCGACTAAAGATTTCTAGGTATTTGAATAACTGGTAAAACTGATTCCGAAATGCGACGGGCCGCAATGAGTTACTATTACGGTTTTTGCACTTGTGTTCTGTTGTCACGACCCAAATTGGATTTTATCTTACTTTAAAGTTAATGGCTGGTTGCTGCTAGATAGCTCAAGACATTTTATTTATACATTAATAACATTTTCTCAATTTGAACAATACAATTATCGGAAAAATGGCTAAAAAATAAGTAAAGAAATATTTGTGTACCGCGCGAAATAAAGCTATATGTAGTTATCAACATTTAAACTTGTGAACAAAAATTTTAACATGAATCGAAAGGTTTTTAGTGTTGATTGTCGCTTTCGTTTCAAGACAGCACTGTGTTTTCTATGAGGCGTGGTGTGGTCACTGTGTCAAGTTAGAATAAAAAAAAACTTTGAGTCAAATTTTGAAGACGATTTAAGAAACGTATCACGTTGAATCGTTATATAAATTTCGTATATTTGTATTTTTTTACTACTATTATCACTAAACGAATATTAATTTAGCGGGTGGTCAGACACGGTGCTATTTTTACAAAAGACGATCCCCTTTACAGTTTAGAGAAGGTAAATATGTGAGAGACGGTTAACAGATCAGGTCCACTAAGTTTTCTCTATTTATATGTAATTCAAATTGACAAATTAAATACAATTTATAATATTTCTATTATTATAAAGATGCTCAATGTTTGATGTCTACGCTAGTTACGCTACGATGTCTAGCTACTGAATCTAAATGATAGGTACCAAGACATTATATAATATCAAGTAGGTATCTACGAGTATGTATACAAGAGCGTAATTAAATCTTAACACAAACATCGGTTTCCAGATGCCTTCGGATGACCTGGATACGGGTGGAGGCTGACGACGGTGGGGCTGTGGGGGTGCGGCGAATCGATGCGTTACCATGGCAACCGCGACGTCTGCCGAGAAGCCTGCGCTCTACTATCCCTTTCTATCTCGCCTTGATATCATATCACATGTGGCCCTCTTACCAAACGTTACCAAAACCCCAATCTAAGAATTGAATATGAGCACAAGTACGAAATAATACGATCTAAAATTGTTTAAACGTTAATTTCACAGCAGACCTTTCAAGACTGCTTGAGCATCTTCATACGGATTTAAGGAGAAAATCGCTATCAAATATAAAAAGCCTAAACCGCCGTCATGAACTAAGGAAAAAGGGTCTTCTGCTGTGGAGTTAAAGCACCGCAAAGATGGTTTCTCTGTATATCATTACAGATGTTAGTGGTTTAAGAACACTTAGTGGGTGGTTTGCCGAGACATTCCGGCTTTGGGGGCCTGTTAACATCTGGCTCTTAATTTATGGAAGGGTAGAATCTGGTTTCCGTTATGTTTAGTAATTAATAATTCACTTTTGTTTGCACTTGCATTGTTGAGAGCCGTGTTATGGGATGGAATCTTTAATCGACTTGCAATTATCGTGTTGAAAGCGTTTGATATTAAATTGTTAATATTTTGTGGTAGTCAGAGGGTAAGACTACCTAATGCTCCGAATAATATTAAAAGATTACATTCTTCATCAGTTTTGCATGTCACAATACCAATTAGGTTATAATAAATTGCAAATTTTTCAACATTTGCACAGACAAGGCGCTTTCATAGCGTTGTATCAATTGGTAACACCTTTATCTTATAACTACATGACGTGAGGCTTAAATTAGGATATTTTATTTATCAAAGTACCCATAGTAATTTGATCTAGACATTGATATAGCTATAAATGTTCTAATAGCATGTCTAAAAATACAAGTTTTAATGTTTAGAAGCTTAAAATTCAATTATGAAAAGATTTTTTATGTAAATGACTAAAGAGCAATAAATTGATATCTTTTAAACCTAGAGCTTTCAATGCAAGTCGAAGTTAAGTTATTGATGTTTATTTCCTTTAACCACACGGCAACAAATTATATAGCAAATATACAATTAACCCATTAGATAGATAGTTCATGATTGTTCAAACAAACGTAACCTGTCCGAAAATCGATAAGTGTCCCTAAATTGTATATTTTTCTTTTTGAATATGCATAGGCAAACAGGGCGTCCCCTTGCCGTAATAAACATTAATCACTCATAAAAAAGACGAAGCAACTTCTGTTTCTTCGTATCTAACATCGACCTTACGTTGTAACATTAATGGTTCGTTCATACTCAACGTTATGATACCGAAATAAAAAAAAATGTAGATAAAATATTACAATTTTACTAAAAAAAAGTATCATTGGTAGATTATGTTTGTAAATAAATATATTTATTACTGATATGAATTGAAGATTTTTAACACCCTTAACAAATAATATTAATTTAATTGAACATGACCGTTGAAGTGAAAACAATTGTCATCACTTGTCTTCAATTTTCTTTGTCACTATAGACCCCTTCTATAGAGAACTTCTATATTATATAGAGAGTTCTATAGAGAACTTCAGGGATAAAAAGATCTGCTACATCACATTTAACTATCGGGTTACAATAAAGTTAAAAATTTTTGCTTAATTAACCCCGTAGCGCGAGCCGCCATGTAGCCATCAGCGAGTTTTATGTGGTCTGAGCCCAGCCACTGCTCTATATCTGTTATTTTCACTAAGGCATGTCAATATCGAAAATTAAGTTTTACTTACAACTAAAGTTAATGAATAGATTAGAAAACATTTAACAATATGAAGTCGCGTGTTTATAATTCCGTATGAATCAAACCACTAAATAAATCGTTCGGAAATAAAATGTCGTGTCGGTTACGTTACGTGAGGCATGAACCCAGCTATAAAAAGGCACGTGGCCGTCTGAAGCTCCTAATGACCGGCCGGCCGTGTGTCACGGAACAGGCTAATATTTATGTAAATTGCGGAGAATATGATTAGTCCGCGTCGCCTCCCTCTCTGATAATCATATTTACGGCTCCCACCCGTCACCCCCAGGGAGGTGAGTCCTCGATGTTCTACGACGTTTCTCAGATTGTGTATGGTACTTTGCCTTTGAAAACATTTGTAATACTTCACCTACATAACATATACATACATACCTATTTATAATATCTAGATGTATACGGTACTTCGACAGCTCCGCAACAGGGGCACGGGCTGCCTAAAGATTTCGCCAATTCCTCAGGGGCCCCTGCTTCTCCTTTAGGAAACTGGCGTCTTTAAGGATCTGCCCTTAGTAAACTTGTACACTTTGGAATCGGTTTTGGGAGTCGAAGCTGCTCGCGTCCGTAGGCTTTACCCTAGTTTTCCTACACGTAACTCCTGGGTGGTGCTAAACGAGCAGCAGCGAGGTGGTAGGGCGTTGGTGCCCGTCTGGATCGCGACCACAGTACATGGGTGTAAAGCCCGTCATAGTGACTAGTTTCGGTTTGTCGCGTTTCAGGATCAGCTTGTGTATATCCAGTAGCTCATATACTTAGAAACCTTCAGTCGTGGTATATGTGGGCCGACATGACGATGTAGACTATCAATGAATTTTCATCCTTTGATACTCGCTTTCGTTTTTGGACTACACTGTACTTACCATCAGGTACTCTGTAGTCACTATGTCGAGCCAGTGTAAAAAAAAGGATTTATGATGGAAATTAATATTTGTAATTTTATGTCGTTACTCGGCGGATGAGTCGAGTGAGCGAAAACCTCAATTGACATTTTTTAATATTAAATTTTACGGCTCTGGGTACATGCCCTTTTGAGCCTCCTCAATTGACAACCCGCACGGTGTTGCCAGAACTCTATCGAATTTATCCGCACACATATCTGAATACGTAACAACATGTGTGTATCTTTTAAATCTCAGTCGCTAAAAAATTTTGTGTGAATTACTTACCCATTATCTACGACAAAATATTGAACTCTATGGGGTTAAGTGACGGGTAAGTACAATGCAGTCCAAGGGTATCCAAGACTATCAAAAGACGTGGATTAATCAACAGTAGTCTTTGTCATGCTGATCTTAAATAAACTTTGTAGTCACTTTGCTTGGGACGTAGGACTGGTTGTATTATCAACTAACAATATTTTCTTGATGAGAACATTTGATAGTCAATCTAAATTGCAATGGAGTCAATTTTCAATCTTTACATGTCTACATATTCACGGACGAATGATAATTATCAGTGGAATGCGGTAACCATACAAAAGGGAAGCCGGTATATATTACACTTAGTTAGTTTACACTCGCAATATCTCTGGCCTACCATAAATAGCCACTTTAAAACTTTACAAACCTCTGACAAAGCAATAGTTTTCTAGGGCATTATTTTTATGCACTTTGGAGTTGTGTTTTTCTCTAGGGCCATATCCTGGGGTTCAAGAGGGCAGTAAATAAAGTTCTTCTAAGTCGGCAATGCAGTATCAATACTCCTTTGCAGTACAGTCCTTTGCAGTGTTGCAGTTTTCTATAGAGGCACGGCGACAATCATTTAACATGATTAGTGATGAATATGCCCGGGAATTTTCCCAAAGTGCCCAAAACTTGTTTGGGAATATTCCCGGGAATTTACGAAATGTTCGCCGAAGTGCTGGGCACTTTGGGAAAATTCCCGGGCATTTTCATCACTAAACATGATCAATGGACCATCAGATTTTATAATGTATGAAACTTTAGAAAAGAGCTGCAGAAAAGATAAAAGGGATATTTATAAGCTAACTAGCCGATCAGGAGTTATGTAATAAAAAATATATTAAAAATTCCGGACTTAAGTCTATAGACTATATATTTAATTGTACCAACTTCCTTTTGGAAGGTCATCGTACGCTATTAATCGTCTCCGGGCAGTAGACTTGAGGGAGTCTGCGGTCCGGATAAGTGGGAGGCGGTGTACAGAGTCCGGCGCGCCGCCTGTGAGATAGGTATTGGAAGGGTGGGCTCTTTACCCCTACCCCTCCCAGAGAGGCAGCCTCGACAAGGCTTTTCGCTCTCCGGGCGTCTGGATGAATTTGATTTCCCAGGCTCGGGTGAAGCGATTAGTGGGACACCCTGGGGGTTTTTAGTCAGTAGGAGTCTGACACACCGGGGCTGCTGCCCTCACAGCGGCCCTGATGGTTCTATGCACGAAATTCCCCCGAGACACCAAAAAAAAAAACGCTATTAATCGTCTGTCATCTCAGGATTTTCACCGGAGGCAGTATACTTGAGGGAGCCTGCCGACCGGATGAGAGAGAGGCGGTGCGCATGGTCTAGCGTGCCACCTGAGAGAGGTTTCGGAGGTGTGGGCTCTTTACACTCACTCCTCCCAGTGTAGCTGCCTCAACGAGGATTTTCGCTCCCCGGGCGTCTGGATGAATTGGTTTCCCAGGCTCGGGTGGAGCGATTAGAAGGTCACCCTGAGGGTTTTTAGTCAGTAGGAGTTTGACACACCGGGGTCGCTGCCCTCACAGCGGCCTGATGGTCCTACGCATGATTTTCTCCCGGGACACTAAAAAAAGCATCTCCACCGGTACTAGTTAAATAGTTCTGCTGTCACCCCTCAGCCGGTTTAGTATGAAAAGGATTTCCAAATAATAAAAAAGTTATAAAAATACTACATGCTGACAATTATCGTATATCTTAAGTGATCTAAGTTTGACAATAAAAGAAAATTTTACGTCTCAATTTCTTGAAATTGCTTTATGTTTATTTCCCTAAATTGTTTGAAATATTTATAGATAAGGTACCTGCTGCCGTGGTTTAATTGAAAGGCATTTTACTTAGTTATATTTATTCCATTATGGGTTATAAATGTAGGGCAACTAAGTTGAAAATTCTGTAACGATCAGTTTGTGAATTATTTTTATTGTTTTGAAGTTAAGTAAAGGGCAACAGCCTTTAACTATAAGACAACTCTCTTGTTAGTAGGTATCTCAAATGTGTTTACTAAACTTAGTTGTCTTTTAGTTAGAGCACAGAAAAAGCTTAGACTTAGTAATGTGTGTTAAAATAGTTTTCAACAATGACTTGGTTTACATTAGACATGATTAAATATTTATTAACTAGAGAAGTTACATAGTCTACATGGAAATATACAAAATGTATAAAATTTACACAAGATACATTTAAACAGGTTTAGATCGAGAAGACGGCAACCTAGAACCTGCGCTTCTGGCTTCAAATCCTTGAGCCGGCAGATGAGCACATCACTCAGCGTACTTACTAAATAACATATCGAAAAATTGGACCAACTCCTCCTTTAGAAATAGGTTGAGAACTACAAACCTTTTTTTTCACGTTTTAAACTAAACTTAAAAGTCTTATAAAAAAATATCTTTACCACGTCTGCAGTTATACCACTTCAAAGATTTTTTTTTTTGTGAAAATTTTCGTTTTCTAAAGAATAAATGAAATATGCTGTTAGCATTTTTACACGCAATGAATCCGTATAATTGAGAAGCAAAGATAAAAACATTGACGGGGCAGAGGGTTCAAGATTAGTTTTTGCTACGCTTCGATAAATTCCGAATTCCGGGGCAGATTACATGTGCAACTACATATAAAAATAAAAACTACTTTCTAAAAAAATAGAGCAAATAGTAATAGAAAAAAAACCACTAAATCTGCTGCTAAAAAAATCTAATACGATAAAACCGGTACAAGAGAAGAGAAGAAAAAAAAAACAACAACAATCTATTCCACAATTTTTTTTTCTAACTTATATTGTTAGATATACTGAGGTCCACTATATCTCGAAATATAATGATAAAGCTTCATCATTCTGCATAAGTGTGCATTGTATTGCAGTGCAGACATTCCAATTGGAGACTCATGCTTGTGATAAGTAAAACTTTGTTACTGTATTAAATAATATATTACGGAACAACTGATCCGCTTCTATTGCTAGTAGTTAACGAAGTACTTTGTGAATAATCATCTAGTTGATAGGTTAATACTCGTACAAGTTTGACAAAAAGGCGAGATGTAAGTGCCTATCTCCGGTTCTTCGAAACCAATTATGTTCAAAGATGTCAACGGCTGTAAGGACGACAATATAAGCTAAGGGGCTATTTGGCTTAAGACACTTTTTAAGCTGTTTCAACACCGGTTAAGAAATTCGAGGTCCAGTTTTCGGAAAAAGTCAATTGCGCAGGAGATATTTAAGTGCATAGCTGGACGCGCAGCCAGAAAAGCACTCTCTCGTCCGAGCTCCCTCAGGCCCGATGGAAAGGAGAACCAGTACGATCGGGAGGGAGCAGGATGCAGGTTTGGTCGAGTTTTCCTTCTCTGAACACCTGGTTGAATTGCGGTGTTAAAGAGATACCTTAGTCGCCTTTTACGACACCTCGGCAAGAAGAGGGGGGTGCTATTCTATTCTGCCGGCAGCCACCACGGCTTAACTACGCATATACTAACTGTAGTAATCAGGTGTTGCCCAGGTGAAAGTTATTTATCTTCTTAGGAATTAATTTATAAAAAAAAATGTATTATTTGTTTCTAACGAAAAGTTAAATACTGATATTTATAGGTCTCAATTCGAAACTGACGGATTTTCAAACTGTCAATACCTATCTCTTCTTTAGGGGTAGAACATAAAAAAATCCGTCCTTACTATGTTAGATATTTACTTCATACTAAGGACCCAATGTCAATCAAAAAATTTACTTTACAGACAAAGTTTAAAGACAAGTATTATATTTGCCAGGATAAGTATTTTTACATATTATCGTGGTCAAGGTGACTTAAAAATTTCGCATAAACAAAATCAAAAATTTTGAGGTTAAATGTCACTTTGCTTTTTATCCTTGGTGTTAAGTATTAAAATTGAGCAAAGCCCTTAGAGATCAAAGCATTTTAGCTGCTATTGTGTTATCTGCTAAGGTTTTCAAATTATTCTCAAGTTACTCTTTTAATCTACAAAAGTTAATTCTATAATAACATCTTGGAATATTGCTCTCAAGTCCTGAGCACACTTTAGCAGGTACACCCATCTAGACTGGAAAGAGTCAGAAAGGTTTTTTCCATTGTTTCACGTATGTAGCTATGAAGAGCCGTGATCTTTTTTTTTATGAATCGCGTTTGTCTTAATTTGAACTATAAACACTTCATGCCAGGAGAAAGGCGTGGGATATAATGTTCTTGCTTAAAATAATTAATAGTGTTATTCAGCATTGTCCGGTATTGTTTGAGCATATTTGCTTATTGGTGACACGGTTGGATAGCTGTCTGCAAAATTGTAAAATTCTTTTTCAGCCTGCTTGCTCCACAAATATTGACATTCACCCACCACGCATTGTCGTATGGTTTCCTCATATAATAATATATGTAACTAAAGATTTAGATATTTTTAACGATTGTATTTGTATCTACCACTAAAATAGCGTTATTAAAATTTTATTATTAACCCCAAATTATGTCCTTTTTTATGTTTTAGTTTAAAATAGCGAACTTTCACTCTCTCTAGTTTTTGTTCTTAAGCGTATTTATTTGTTTTTGTGCAGCTACTTGTACGAGTATATTGTTATACAATAATATAACAATATTATAGTATGCATATCTTGTATATCATAGCATATTATATTCACATTTAGGAGGTTATTTCTTAAAAATGTTTTTTATATATTGTAATAATAAGCGTTAATGTAAATAGTTTATTGAATTAAAAAATATGATTTAACAAAGACGAAATAATATCTATGTGTTTCATGGTAGAGAACTGAATAGTGATGCTGTATGGGGAATCGTCAGGTAAGGTTCATAACGTCTTTCTTACTTATTTTCTACCTCTAAGTAATGCAAGCTACCAATATGAACTTTACGAAAGTGGGCATGCTACAAGTTGGCTGTACCATCTTCTTTATGGCTGTTAACCACGAGTTGCTATTTTAATAGCACGACTTTAGCCTGTTTTCACTTAGATAGAAATGTGTTAAGCCTAATTTGAATCGAATGTAATTGAAGGTGGCTCCAAAAGAAATCAAGTCTTACTCAAATGGAATTTTGAAATAATTCAAATCCAATATACGTATCTCATTTCACTGCAGTTGGAAATTGGACTTGCATCTATCCATATATGTATAAAAAGGTACTTTTTCTGACTGACATCATCATAGAGCCTACGTTATTCAAGCTCGAAACATGAAATTTTTATATTAGGTAATATTTATAACGTAGGCATCAACTATCGTTAAGCTGGTGAAATAGAGGTCGAAAGTTTGTTTGTAAATGTGTCCGCTTGGCAAAGTATCATTCGATTAACGACAACGAAACGAATGAAATTGGCATAAAGTGACTGCTTGGTATTTTGAAAGTGTGTGTCAATTGCATACATTTTGTACACTCTATGGATACGCTAGTGTAGTCTCATAAGAAAGTGACAATGTATGAAAGGTCGCTGTGCGAGACAGCGCGGTCACTATCGCGTTTCCCGCGTGAAAATCGCTTTCCCCGCGGTCGCGGTGCGGTATAGCACGTGAACGCAGTGTCCCGTCGGCCGCTCGCGTGACACGCCGCGCTGCTCGCGACCACTTGCTGTCACCCACAGGACGTACGCTCCCGGCGCCCGCCCGCGCCGCACTGCCGCGCCCGCCCAAGCGTTCCCGTCCCGTCCCGTCCAACAAGACAGTTCAAACTTTTCCCGATTCAATTGTGTTCGTTGCGCCAGTAATTGCTTGTCTTGTCGCTGTGGCGGCTATGCGGTCGAAGGCTGTGGCCAGGCGGCTTCAGGCGCAAGGTAAGTTACACTCTTCACAGATTCTCAGAATCACTTCAAGTGTCTCTTTATACAATATTTACTTATTTATTTACACCAATAGTTGGCAAGAATGTTGACACTCCACTTGACTGTAAGTGCTACTACCTCCTTTAAATGTGTACCTACAAAACCAGAAGTACCTATTGCCATCGAGCTACCGCCTTAGAAGAGGAAGAGAAAAGGGAATTGAGCTTACACGAGCTGCTCCCGAAAATGCGACCGATCGAGGCTAGTTGCAAGGCGCGCAGTTCCCAACCTGAAATAGAGAATGCTATAGAAAGACTATCGTTTGTCAGTTGTTAGATCACATGCGTATATTTTAAAACCTAATACCTAAGTACCTAAGTAGTGTCGTACTTTACAATATATTTACATTGCCGTGCATTTTATTTGTCATTATCGTACGCTTCAATTATTTCATTAGGAATATTGAGCACAGTTTTGTTTTAATTTTTTTTAAGTCAATAAACTTACACCATCTCTGTTTCGAAAGTGGATAACAAAATCAGTAGACAGACAATCAATGACTACTTGAAAACTTTCAAAGTTCGGATTATTTGTTGCTACGAAGATGCGCAGTAGGTATGAAGAGATACGGACAGTGATGCGTTAGCAGCGCTCCGCTATTGGCCGGCACTTCCCCCGCCTGACAAGATAGCGAGGGACATCCTCCGAGCTACGCTGAACAAAAACCTCACTTATCACTATACGATACGGTTCATTTTTCTTTATATATCCTCTGAGAGGGATGGTCCCTCTGCTGTCATTTGTCATTGGATGCGCAGAGGCTTTTAGTGTTTACTTTTATTATATACAGCGAGGGTTTCCTATTTGTCTATAGGTGTAATCGAATTTATCCTGCGATGAACTAAGATAGTAATAGTTTATCTATGTTTACATTCTAATAGATCCATCGTAGGTATAACGGGAAGTAAAATAGCACGTAATTATATGTTCATGTTTACATATCGATGGTTACTACACATGTAGATAGATATGAGTAACGACAAAAGTAATAATTATACAAGACCTAATGTCGAAAGTAATAAATAGTAGCTACACGTATAATTGAATACCTATCTATGTATCTATCAGGGATGTTACGGAGCTTCGACTCCGACTCCGATAAGTCGGAACTTCCGATTGTTATTACACCTCCGGTTCCGACTTCGGTTCCGAAACTTTTTAATCGGAGGTATTCATCGGAGGTCACCACCACTGTTGTAGTCAATTCATTTGATTTCATTTTATATGTTGTTAAAACATAATATCAATTAATCACACAATCAGTGCTACTTAATTTGTAGAAGACATTTTTAAAAATTTAGATTAAAAAATATGATTAAAATGATTAAATTTAAAACTAAATGTACTTTACTAAACGGTTTTTTTTATTTTACATTTACATTAAATTAAGTAAAATAGAAATTAACAAGAAAACAACCCTGGAGCAAATTTGATTTAATTTGTTCACTGTTAAGGGGAAAATGTTAATAAGAAACCGCAATTTTTATTGTCAGTGTATTTGTAAATTTATCACTTTCTAATTCAAAAGATTCACAGAATAATGTTTTTATTTGTCCCTTAATAAAACTATTTTATTCTGCCGTCACTTGTGACTGACATTGCCTCCGACTCCGATTCCGACTTCGGTTCCGACTCCGATAAATCAAATTTCAAAACTCTGACTCCGACTTCGGTTCCGATAAAACTGTCTCCGTTACATTCCTAGTACTTATATACCCGGGAGGTATCTACGTATTTTTCATGTTTAAATGGGTACATACATAAATCATATACTTTAAGTAACATTATAGACTTGTGTAAGAATTAATCACGTGTAATAGCTATCTAGCTAGGTAAATCAATTTTCACGATGAAAAGCGTATCTTGTATGATTTGTAATTTACACTTTGGATTTTTTTATGTTCTACACGTAAACGCTTGACCTCTATCACAGCTGGTGGAAGATAAAGATGTGTCCATCATAGGACTTTAAATAAAGCCTCTTCACTCTCCTTTAAAAGGTCTCCAAATCAAAAGAACATGAAAATAAGGACGAAGAGAGCTTTATGGGCTCCTTCGGTGTTTATACAGAGATGGGTAAAATATAATCTGATTAATGTACAAAATTTAATCATAATTTCAGTTTTCCTAAACTATAATCATGATAAAAACACTTCTAAATATGATTGAGTCTTAAATTAGAATGCAATTGAAAATTCCTTAGTGTTTAAAACAGAGATGGGCAAAATATAATCATATTAATGATGCAAAAAGCAACATGTAATCGTAATTGTTTTCCATTAATCTGATTACATTTTGCCCATCTATGAGTTTATATTATGAATTTAAGAAAAACTTTTAATGCAGATATAGGGAACCTACGTACGGATCCACCGATATGTATTAGAATTTTCTAGAACGTGGTAAATATGGATATAAATCACAATGCAACAGAAAGGAGTTTTATCAGTGCGCCGAGACAGCTATTTTCCAAACATCGATTGCACAACGTTCCGCAGAAGCAATCATCAGTTTTTACGATTCAGTTTATAGCAACGGAGGTACTTACGTATACCTATGTAAGATATACAATAACAACATGTAGCTACTTATATATTACATTGGTTCTTACAAGTTACTTGGAGGATTTGAAATATAATACTGTTTCAAAACCTTCTATCGTAAATTTGGTATAAGCGGTCTTGATTCCTATTGATAAGTTAGTTGACGTCTAAATTATTTTTTTTATAAATCCTTATTTTTCTAAACAAAACCGTAGAATATAAGTTTCAAATTATTTTGTTTGTAAATTTTAAATGACATACCTATGTAGGTAGTTACCTAATTTTCGTGGTAGTTAAGAGCTACGATATTTTTCACTACCTATATTTTTTAATCTAGTGTCTTTAAAATAAATCGTTTCGAATGGCATAGCTTAACATAGGATCTTTTTTAAAAAATTCGAAATATATATCAGTGGCATGCATTCCATATAAAGCATAAAAACCATTGTCTTGTTATACTTGGACGTTTAATAAATATATTGACTTAAAGTCTGGTATTTACCAAAATAGCAGTCTGAGAGTCCAAATTGGACCAAATTTTAAATATATACATATATATGTATTAAATGTCTAAGTATAACGAGATAATGCTTTTTATGCTTTATATGGGATGCACGCCACTGATGTACATGTAGGTACGTACAGGAATACAATACATAAATGTAGATACATTGAATTGTTTTATAAAATATAATGATATCGGTCCAGCGTTCATATCTACACTTATCGTATGGATATTAAAATGAAATATGAATAACTTGCTTTCGAAACGCTACCTACCTAACATATGTACCTAAATAGTTAATAGTAATACTTATATTACAATTTAATAAATCATTCAAATCTTATCCGTTTTATAAGGATGATTAAAGTGACACGAAATGATGTAAAATCTTACATCTATTAAGATTTTTGGAAGTAATGTCATGTTAATAAATACAGCAGCTTTGGGGGGAGAATATTGTCAGAGTATCGACCAGTTTCAGAAACAATTTTAGACACTAATGAATAATCAACTGCATACATATATATATGTATGATGGCGACACACATACATATATCATGACTTTTAGACCTCCATGAGTTGCTGGACGTACACAAGGTGATGTGAGTGCTGGTCTGTGTACTTTTTCTACCAGCGTTATCGTTGATGGAATGGCTATATCCTCAAATGGACCAATCCTTGCGAATATATATGGAAAAAATGTAATCAGATAAATGAAAAACCATTACGATTATATTTCGTAATAATCGTTACTCATCTGGTTACATTTTTCCCATCTATGTTTTAAGCACCAATTAATCCTCAAATCCATACAAATTTATGACTCCTTAATGTTAACAAGGGTTTTAAATGTGATCACAGATTAACGAAATTAAAATTGCGATTACATTTTGTAATCATTGATCTGATTACATTTTGTCCATCTATGCTTGCGAAAGAGAGCTCGACTATTTTGATGCGTTGGTTAAATGTTGGATATAGATTAGAAGCGAACCTTGGGACAAGTCTATTTTAGGTTCAGTGCATACACAAACATTAATCATATGCACGGCCTGATAGCCCAGTTTGTAGTGACCCTACTTAAGATGTTAAGGTCCAGGATTTGAGTCCTGGTAGGGTAATCTTTTCTGTGATTAGCAGATGAATTTGTCACAAGTCATGGTGGTATACATAGATGGGCAAAATGTTATCAGATTAATAAAAATGATAACGATTACATTTTACGTTTTTTTACCACTAATATGACTGCATTTTGCTCATCTATGCTTTAAACACTACAAAATCCTAAATTGTATACACATTTATGATTTTTTAATGTTTTAAATGGATTTAATTACGATTACAGAGCAAGAAAATTAAAATTATGACTACATTTTGTAATCGTTAATCATTAATCATATTACATTTTACCCATCTCTGGTTGTATATATGTATTTCTGTATGTACATATGTATATCTTTGTCTAGTACCCATAGTACAAGCGCAAGCTTACTTTGGGACTAGGTCGATGTGTGTAATTGTTAGTAAATTTTATTATTATTATAAGCATGGATTAAGGGATTATATTTTGTTCTTATGCTATCTAGACATGTACCTATGTATATAATGTACCTTTGTGTAAATATTGGTGATATGCAGCACGCGTTGTTTAATATCTGCACACAGCTTTATGACTGTCGTAAAGTGCGGCACGCTCGCACGATCCACGGCCGAGTGTCGGGAATTCGATTCTTCAGCTCGCCCTTTGTGTGCGGTACGAGCTTGCGGTGATTGGACTCAAAGTCTTCTCGTTTCCTTTGCACTTGAGATATAGGCTTCACGGCTATTATCTTAGGAATCTAAAGGAAGGTTGAGATGGGGGAATATTGCATGTGATATTTGCATGTCACGAAAACATCTATCAAAAATAGGTATCTAAGTGTCTTTTAGTAAATTTTTATTTTTCATTAATAGATGTTCTACTTTAATCTTTATTTATTGCGTGGTAGTACTAAAAATATACATTATTTGAGATTAAAAAATGAATTGTTTAGGTTTATTTTAAAGATAGTTCTAACACTTCAGGATTTGAATTAGGTAATAATTGCCTATCTTTATTGAAAAAGTCGAAAGAATGTAAAAAAATTGTTCAAACTTTTTTAGTTACTACAAAGTTCTATTCGTTTGTAACTAGAGATGGGCAAAATATAATATGATTAATGATTAACGATTATGTACAAAATGTAGTCATAATTTTAATTTTCTTGCTCTGTAATCATAATCGAATCCATTTAAAACATTAAAAAATCATAAATGTGTAATCAATTTAGGATTCTGTAGTGTTTAAAGCATAGATGAGCAAAATGCAGTCATAATAATGGTAAAAAAAACATAAAATGTAATCGTTAATAATTTTCATTATTCTGATTACATTTTGCCCATCTATGTTTGTAACTTATAATAGTGTATGTCACCTTTGAACTACTTCAGGATATTATATTAGAATTGTCATATACTTTAGTACAAATATTTGTAAGTACCATCTATTCATAAATCAAATGAAATTATTTCTTATACATCCAATGAATGTATAGACATGTTTATTATTTGCAAATGTGTTGAACTATATAAGCAAACGTGGACAAGTTTCTGTATAATTTACTCGCATGGTACGAGAGCATAAGTAAAAGTTTAAGGCATAAACAAAGTAAAATTAGCCTGGCTACTTTGAAACTTTCACGTTCATCAAGCGGGCTGCATTCACAATACCTAGTTCTGTTCTCTAAACAAACTTCCAAGCGAAGAATTTCACCCGACGGACAATGGCGATATCTTCCATAAATAACCCGAACAATATTCAATAAGCCGCCAGTTTATTCCTCCAGGAATAGTAGTCGTAAAGCCCGCAGACATACCTACTGACGGATCCTCGAATCATAATAACGTTGGAGCTCAGCAGAATCCATAATCTTATTTTTGTACCGCACCGCGAAGCGTGAATTTCGCAATTATGAGATTTCATAGCGTCGCGTGCGATTGTCGCCTCACAGACACGAATAATAAAGATTGGATTTGCGTGCTGAGCCTTCAAAACAAACATTTCTCGCCTAGAATGAGCGCGATTGTGGACTTTATCTCGGAGGCTGAGGGTTATGAGATAAAATCGGCCAGGTGGTGAGAGAATGCGAACTCTTTGCGATGGCGGGAGGGCAGATTATGCGTCGCAGATGTCGTTCACTGTGATCCATTGTGTTCCCTCCTATAATTTTATCGGAGCTGATTTACGATCGATTGTTCGGCCGGTGGACAGTCGGCGAGGCGTGGTGTGGGTGCGCGCGCGCATGTGTGCGCGGTGCGTGCCTCTCCGACGGTCGAGACTTACCTGCAGAATATTGATGGTGCTCACCAAGACTGACCCAAGCGAGTCACTCGACGCAGCCCGTAAATTAAACCACCAAGTTTTATTTTGATTGATTTATGTACATTACTGCGTAATCGAGTCAATTCAATTCAATTTATAATGTTAAAAGATAAAAAGAGATAGCTGTTGAGTCTTATGAACAAAGAAGTCTTATGAACAAACTATATAATTTATATAGTGAATATCTAATAGTAATACTAGTAATACATCTATGTCATATTTCTATGCCTTTTTCAGAAGTAGTGATAGGTACATCAGTGGTTGTATACACTTTACGGTTGTGTTTCTATCGTTCTATGACATTGGTTCCTTTAAAGTCGCGTGATTAGACATTTGTATGAGCTGGCATGATAGTAGCGATTATCAATTGATTTTTTGCCTCTTGATACTTGTAGCCAGTTTTTAAACTGGACTATGCTTACTATCCATTGCGGCGTTGACATCTAGTCGAGTCTGAAAAAAAGAGCATATTTATATAATCTTGTTGTTGTTGAACTTGTCTAACATTAAAATGGTTCCACAGCACTAATAAATTCTTTATGTTTAACTTCGACCTGTTAGAGCCGCTTATTGAGTATTGAAACTCAATCTTAATGGTGCCGGAAAACAATTTGCCGCTGTAGCACCTCGCGGTTGTATCGAAGGCGTTTTATCATGGCATTAATAGGCGCCCGTTTTCTATAAACATCTGCCAGCCGTTGGCGAGTAAAACAATAGTTTATTGAGGTACAATTTTCTTTAATGTAGTTGCTAGTATTGCCATAAACATAGAAAAAATATTGGAAGTCTAGAGCAATGCGGAATTATTTTCTAATGGCTGTTTGATTGATTGAGTAATGACATAATTTTTTTCCTGTTTGGTGTAGTCTTATAGACTATTTTATTTCTAACCAGTATGAAATAGTGGAAAATCAACTTTTACATAGTACTTGAATTACATAACGAATTTTCGAATATATGTTATTAGAATAGATGAATTCTTACTAGAATTTATAATTACAATTGTTTTTTTATTAGAAGTCCATAATGTGTTATTATACTATAGTATAATTGCATAGTCTGGACTGTATAGTGTTTTAAAAACAACATTTTTTTTTTTAATGAAACAGGAACGTAAAAAGGCCGACCCATCTGATGGAAACCGGATACTTTCGCCTATACAACACAACAGCAACACAAGATGTGTCCTTATTGCGCTGCCGAAGTAGAGGAGAACTAATTGATTCTGGTCACGTTGCGTAGGAAATTAACTGTCCAGTAGATACATTAATTATCTCCAATCACCTCGAAAGGGATGGTATTATTATTTTCTATTCACTTTTATAATTCATTATTTTAATTTACCTAATACAAATAGAAATTAATGCAAGAGGAATATTGATGAAAAAATCACAGAATGAGGTAATGCTAGGAAAGTAGTAAAATGGTTATTTCATGCCACAGGTATGCATGATGGTGATCTCAGCAGCCGATACTTATCTCTGACTCACAGAATAGAGTTAGTAATTTAAACGTCTAGTCTTTGTTTAATTGAGCTAGTTTTGTGTATTTTAAATTATCTAGAGTATCTTTTATGTAGTGATTCAATGGTGATAGGAAATTAGACCTGGATCTTGAATTTTTTCAATATTGAGAAATTACTACTGCCTGCCGTCTACAAACCAGTATTTTAACTTTTGTTTCTCAACGTATTCTACACTTTTGTAAAAATGTAAATACACCATAATTTGTTGCATAGGAAGCGAAATATTCAAGAGTGACAACCTTTGATTTTGTATAACTTAAGACGCTATAATGATATCTTATGAGAGTTTTGAGTTAACTTTTAAAACGTCAACACAAAGGCATATACTTTTGCCTATTTTTTATGAAGAAGTTGAAGCAGTTTTTTTAGATTTATTATTCATTGGGTGCGTTGAGTGATGTGCTCGTCTGCTGCTCTTAGAATTTGGTGCCCGGAGGGCGAAACCCGGGTTACTCTACCTAGGTTCGGGGCTGTACGAAATAAGTACTTCATTCATATCCTTACGTGACATTGCAGCTAAATCTATTTTATAACCATCTAAACTGATTGCATATTAAAGTTATCAATGTGCCACCAACACGCAAAAATAATAAAATATTCACTTAAATAAACAAAATGAAGATAAAAACCCTACACGTGACTCCTGGGTGGTGCTAAACGAGCAGCAGCGAGGTGATAGGGCGTCGGTGCCCGTCTGGATCGCGACCACAGTACATGGGTGTAAAGCCCGTCATAGTAACCGGTTTCGGCTTGTTGCGTTTCGGGATCAGCTTGTGTATATCCAGTAGCTCATATACCTAGAGACCTTCAGTCGTGGTATATGTGGGCCGACATGACGATGTAGACTATCAATGGGTTTCATCCTTTGATAGTCGCTTTCGTTTTTGGACTACACTGTACTTACCATCAGGTACTCTGCAGTCACTATGTCGAGCCAGTGTAAAAAAAAACATACTGTAAAAATTGAATTAACCAATTTTTGCTCTCCGGCATTTTGTTCGGCTAAGCTTTTATGGGCTAGTACTAGTTCTGTTAAAACTGTGAAATTATTACGAATCGGCTCTAACGAATACAATTCAATGTAGACAGCTGATAAAAAATAACTATTTGGGAATATTTTTTTATTTTTAGGTACTTTAGCAGCTGTAATCATTTACCTAGATATTTATCTAAAACCTATATATTTATTTAAAAATAGTCTTTGATTACTAAAAATCATCTAAAATACACAGCAAATGGCATTGTCATATTTTATCATTTGCAAAGTCAATTATAAATATATCTGTTTTTCCTTTCCCATAACCTTTTTAATAAAGCTATTTATTTTAATATATAAAAGAGATACTATTTAGTGTGACAAATGTTCCTGTAAAAGTCCATTTTACTAATTTCCCGCATCAAAAAGTTTTTTCAGAACGCTTAATTATTATTTACCTATAACAACATTCAGGTAAAAGTTTACTAATTTTAAGTAATACAAAACGCCTTGAATGTTGGTATTTTTTTTGTTAAAAAATTCATAACGATTTATAAAAGGCATATACTTACTACTCTCGGTATTTAATACGTTGGATATAGGTAATTAAATTGCTCTTTGCGATGTTTTAGGGGGCATTACTCGGTTCCCACATCAAGTTTACTATTCAAACAATTGCTGCAAGGTCCTTGACACCCACGTAAGGCTATTTACTCACAATCAAATCCCGGAGTGTGATGGTCAATTCCCTTTGATTATTTCCTTACCGCTGTAATGGTAATGGGAAACACCTACGCATTTCGAAAGCACAGAAAATCCTTCTGGTAAGGACTATCTTCACCAAGGAACCTATTTGTCGTGACGCGATGCTTTGGTTTGTTGAGTGGCGCTGCAACAATGATATATGGATATTATTTCACACATAGATTATATAAGATGTTCCTCATAGGCTGATATTGATAAAAAAAATCTCACATATTATAAAAAAAATTACGGCTAGAGACATTCGAAACATATTTATGTCTTATATTCTCATAAATATGACTGTGAAAAGGGAAATGCTATGATTGCTGTATTAACAAGTGACTTATGAGGGACGAATATAGCGTTAATTTAGGCCATTCATTGATTTGTATTTAAGGTAGGTTGATATATTGTTGTCAGTAGGTATTCAGTATGGCTTCATATGCCATTAATTTTAATAGATAGCTTGACGAAAAGTCACCCTCGATAAATAATTACTTCCCACCAAGCTTTTGTGGACCTACACAATAATTTAAGAATTTGGTAAAATTTAGCAAGGGTATTCGATAACGGACAATAATTATTTAATTAGTACATCTACATATAGAAAAATATATTTATACATCATTCTAAATTTAAAAGATAAACTGTTATAAATTAGTCGAAGCTTTCGTCTTGTTTGCAATATTTATATAAATAGTGAATTTAGGTAATGTAGTTAATTGGTGTTGCATTGACGGTTATGTATGGGGTTTTGTTTAAGGTTATAAACATGAGAATCTAATTAAATAAAAGTATCTTCCGACTTATTAATTGTTTTTTTTACGTGTTCACAATATTTAATTTTATTTAACAAATAATACTGGTCTAGTACTGCCACTGTTCATATAAAACAACTTAACAAAGGATTCGTAAAACTATTCGAACATTTTTATAGATGAAAGGAACAATGTTCGTAAGACAGATTTATATTTAAATATTCGTGACTATAATAATAACATAGACCTTTGAATAAAACTGATTTTCTTGATAAGAAAATTAAAATGGTAATAACATTTTCCTTTATCAAGATTACCGAAGAGCTCAAGTAATTGTTAACTATTGATGACTTGATATAAGAAGTTGTATCTGTATAGATTACAAGCCGGGCAGTAGACTAGAGGGAGTCTGCTGCCCGGATGAGAGGGAGGCGGTGAGCAGTGCCCGGCGCGCTGCCTGATAGATAGGTTTTGTGAGGAGTGGGCTCTTTACTCTTGCCCCTTCCAGAGAGGCAGCCTCAACAAGGCATTTCGCTCCCTGGGCGTCTGGATGAATTTGGTTTCCCATGCTCGGGTGGAGCGATTAGAGGGACACCCCGGGCGTTTTTAGTCAGTAGGAGTCTGAGACACCGGGGTCGCTGCCTTCACAGCGGCCCTGATGTTCCTATGTAGGATTTTCCCCGGGGACATAAAAAAAGGTATAGATTACAATGATTTTATTATTTAAGAAAGATGTGTGCTTTTAAAGATACATTTGTACTTTTAAAGTTAAGGAGTTTGGGGTTAGATGAGTCCTATTTTTTATTATTTTTAATGATTCTATTTGTAAGTTATACTTCTATTGAGTTAAAGTTTTAATAGTTATTTAAAAAGTTGTGACATGTACTATATATTAGTTTTTAAAAAGTTTTGACCGGTATACCTATATAGTATTCTTTCTGTAAAAAGGATTAGAGTCAAGTTGGTAGATATTACTTATACTCATAATAATAGATTATTTTATGATCAAAGATATATCATTTTAGGCCGGCTTACGCTATCATATTAAATCTACACAAAATCTTATGTATAATGCTATTTAGCGCTGAACTGTTTGTACTTATTGTCCTGCACAAAAACAAAATCTAGTTGTAACAACTCTTAAACCGAAATCATCATTAACATTGAATTAAACCGCTTCAATTCATTATCGTTTTAAAGTTGATTTTTTTTTAATAACTTATAGGCGAACGCTTGACCTCAATCACACCTGGTGGAAGGTGAAGATGAGTCCGATGATGAACCGCGTCCGCCTAACAAATGCCTATACACTCTTCTTTCAAATACTCCCAGGTAATAAGATCGCGGAAATATGGCCGCTGGTAGCATATTCCACTCCTTAGCTGCTTAGCTCCTTAAATTTGTTAGTGCAAGCTGTCTGCACTGCTGTACTGCTGTAAACAGTATTGCAATAGAATAATTTAAAAATTGGAAAATCTATTGATATTATTGATTGTCATTGCTGTTCTTAAAATTAGTTTTTTACATTGCTTTTCCGCTTTGCAAATTTAGTAGATCTATGACAACCTTAGGGTTACCTATCATCGTACTGTGCAGGAGCTACTACACAGTATGGGCAATTATTTGTTTTACGTCGCGAACAATGTTGCGATGGATCTGAAAGCTAAAACAAAGTAATATTTCGAAGGAACTTAACGCTAGTAGAAACGTAAAAAATTGGCACAAGCTTTCGAAATATTATGTCGTCACGTTATGTTAATTCTATAAAATTAAAACTTTTTTTTGTTGTCATCGTTTATCGAATCGACTTTGACTAGTCCCTGAAATCTATTCTATAAAATTGACAATTGATTTAAAGTCGCGTCATGGTCGCGTCATGTGTCATCGTTTTCCAATCACAATGTTAAAAAGTATGATCTTATCCTTATAATGTGTGATTAAAAGTTCCTTGGCGTAATCTAAGCCGACTCGGTCAAGTGTTTGATCTATTTATTCAACACGGCAACTCTTGATTTTACAAACGTTCTTTAAAAAAACAGCTGATTATGTTATAACATTTTGAAGAAATTCCCAGATTTAGAGTTTCAATATAACAATATTAGGTATTTTCAAAGCTTTGATGTAATGCAATACCTGGCTGTACAGGATAGAGCTGATGGAGATAGATCTTGTGGGCGTATCCTTTATGCTAGATTAAAGCTAGTGATGCCACGAATAGTGAATTGGCCGAATACCGAATATTCGGCAACGCTATCGGCCGAAGCGCCGAATATTCGGCCGCCGAATATTCCTGGAAGTAGCGTGTTTAGTAATAATAATAATCTTTATTACAATACAAAACTTATGCATATACACAGGGTGATAAGTCTCACCAATTAATTAAATCTTGTCTCTGGTGGGACTCGCACTTCCATTCGGGTTATTCAAGGGTGTTTTGTTTTTATATGGATATTCACGGTATAAGTTTATTAGTATGTGTGTGAGCGAGAGAGAGAGTGTGTGTGTGAGAGGTTATTTTCTGAGGCTGGTAACATTTACGATGAGAAGCGTAATCGTTTGCTATCAAAAAATGCTGAAAAGCTTGTTTTTATCCATCACAACTTACCACTGATCAATTTTAATTACTAAAGTGTTGTAATTTGGAATTAAATACATAACTTTAAGTAATATAACGTGTCTTTTTTACATGATTTGGTATTCGGTATTCGGCCGAATAGTACGTATTATTCGGCCGAATACCGAATAGCAAAAAAAGTGGCCGAATAGGCCGAATACCGAATAGTTGCCGAATATTCGTGGCATCTCTAATTAAAGCTCTTATCAGCGCGTCGGTGAGACTGAGAGGACCCGGCAAGGATTAGCTGGAGATAAATGTAGAGCTGCAGTGCTGCGCGCCTGCAGACGACATACTTAACCATGACTCCTCGGCCAATAAGAATAAAAAAAGCGATAATAAGCGAACAAGAAGAAGACAATTTTGAGATCATTACAATATAATGTCCACCCTTAGCATTTAACCTAATTAATGATACAACTAAATAAAGAGAGAAGTTTTAAATCAAAAAACACAATTTTACTATAATATAATTATAATTATGCATGCATGTTTATAGCAAGAAATTAATATAATCTAGATTTAGCTAATTACACCTAATTCGGGGACCATTATTATAAATGTAACAGATTTCTGGGACACAATAAAAGGAAATCTGATTGATTGTAAGTACACGTCATATTAAGTTTCGTGTCTCAAGGCTATTATGATAATGCCGGTGGCGCGACTCTCGGAAGGCAGATAGCATCGCATCGCGCGCACTGGACAATAACCCTTACCAACATTCATTTATAATAATTACCATAAACTAAACCGACAGCACTTGTGACTCTTTTACTGAGAACATTTACCTATTTTAAATAAAACTTCAGTCTAACTCTTATCGTTTTTATGATCTTATTTTAAGATATTACTAGCCTCTGCCCGTGACTTTGTCTGTGTCAGTAACGGTGAAATACTCTAGAAGTAAAGGTACTTAAATGTGTTAAAAGGCGACATTTTTAGAAAAAATACAAAATGATTTGTATTCAAATGCTTCTAAATTGACGATTCTATATGATTTTTTAATTTTTTTTTACACTGTCTCGACATA
Organism: Automeris io; assembly: GCA_036320925.1. NCBI lineage: Eukaryota > Metazoa > Arthropoda > Insecta > Lepidoptera > Saturniidae > Automeris > Automeris io. Next base: position 5,831,386 of record JAUDJH010000014.1, read on the forward strand.
GTGACTACAGAGTACCTGATGGTAAGTACAGTGTAGTCCAAAAACGAAAGCGATTATCAAAGGATGAAAATCCATTCAGTGAACCTTTTTAATTAGAAAGTGATAAATTTATAAATACACAGACAATAAAAATTGCTGTTTCTTATTAACATTTTCATAGTACTGTGAGAAAGCGATTACCTGAGCTACTGGTCGCGTAGTCCACGACATTTAAGCGCAAAGTGGATAAAACCACTATTGTATGTCTGCTCACGTAGCGTGATAGCGTGAAGATATGTTATTTATTATATCTTACATTTGATCCCATTTTAATATGGTGCAGGATTGATACATGTCTTCGAAAGTATAAGCCAGAACTTTTGAATTGACAACAGCATAATCCATTTCCCACTACACCTCCCTTGTGTGTAGACAGATGTTGAGAATCGAGACTGTTTCCAAGCATATATCAGGTTTTTTTTTTGATAGCCCGGGGGATATTGTTGACGGACCTCAGGGAGCTTTTTGGTTGTTGGACTTGCACCGACTAAAACCCCCGGGGTCACACAGCGCTCTCGCCTGGATAAGTCGGGCGGCACGCTCCCTCAAGCGCATCGCCGGCGTATATCAAGTTGGGTCAACAGAACCCAACACAACAAACACAACACAATACAACACAACACAACACAACACAACACAACCCAACTCAACCCAACACAACACAACACAACACAACACAACACAACACAACACAACACAACACAACACAACACAACACAACACAACCAACACAACACAACCCAACACAACACAACCCAACACAACACAACCCAACACAACACAACCCAACACAACACAACCCAACACAACACAACCCAACACAACACAACACAACCCAACACAACCCAACCCAACACTACACAACACAACACAACCCAACACAACACAACCTAACTTGGGCAAATAAAAGCTGTTGTTCACAAAGTGTTGGATATATCAGAAACCGTTATCCTCCAGTGAACAAATTAAATCAAATTTGCTGCAGGGTTGTTTTTGTGTTAATTTCTATTTTACTTAATTTAATGTAAATGTAAAAAAAAAAAACTTTTAGTAATAATTTTAAATGTACTTTTAGTTTTAAATTTAATAATTTAATCATATTTTTTTAATCTTAATTTTAAAAAATGTCTTCTACAAATTAAGTAGCACTGATTGTTTGATTAATTGATATTATGTTTCAACAACATATAAAGTAAAATCAAATGAATTGACTGCAACAGTGGTGGTGACCTCCGATGAATACCTCCGATTAAAAAGTTTCGGAACCGAAGTCGGAACCGAAGGTGTTATAACGATCGGAAGTTCCGACTTATCGGAGTCGGAGTCGAAGCTCCGTAACATCCCTGGTCTCTAGGTATATGAGCTACTGGATATGCACAAGCTGATCCCGAAACGCGACAAGCCGAAACTGGTCACTATGACGGGCTTTACACCCATGCAATGTGGTCGCGATCCAGATGGGCACTGGCGCCCTACCACCTCGCTGCTGCTCGTTTAGCACCACCCAGGAGTCACGTGTAGGGAAACACGTGTAGGGTAAAGCCTACGGACGCGAGCAGATTCGACTCCCAAAAAATATCTTGGAATAATAGAATGAGACATACATTACGAGCTTAAACTAATAAAACATTATATTATAGTTACTTTAACTACGCAATATATCCACAAATTAGTCATTATTTCACCTTGTGTACACTGGAGTAGGCAAATTTTCCAACCACTGTTTGAAGAATCCATGCCAAAACTCTAGCAAAAACAGATGCAGGTTAATTTCTATTAACTGTTAACTATAGTATGAATGATTATACGTGGACTTTTACTAAATATTTATCAGTGCTAGATGTGTAGATTTAATCGAATGCATTAATCTACGAGAATCCATTTGGGTTAGATATGTGAAACGGATAATCTGTTGTATGAGTCGACATCGATCCGTCACTGGACAATGGTCCCTCTCTCTGCTCCCTATGGCGCTGTGATAACGTTATTGATAGTCTATGCGAGGTTTCAATGGTTTTTCGTTTTACGTCTTCCCTGGATCTTATTTCGAATTGTATACATACGGTATAAATCTATACTAGTATTATAAAGCTAAAGAGTTTGTTTGTTTGTTTGAACGCGCTAATCTCAGGAACTACTGGTTCGAATTGAAAAATTCTTTTTGTGTTAAATAGACCATTTATTGAGGAAGGCTTTAGGCTATATAACATCACTATGCAACTATTAGGAGCCAAGAAATAATGGAAAATGTGAAAAAAAACGGAGAAAATTATTCATCCTTGAGTGCTTCCATTGCGTGCGCTGCGAAAACAGTTCAAGATACCAAAAATATATGTATAAAAGAATTATTCCTCTTGAAATGATCTAAAAAAATGTCCGCGACAGTATATGTCTATCTTTTAAGATTAACTCACTAGAACCGTTTTTATGGTAAACAAATTTGGTCGAAATTAATGAATTATTTGTTAAGAGTTGTATCAACGTAATAATATTAATCTTTATGCAAATAAATGTGTTGTTGATTAAGAGTATTTAATTGTGAATAAAATTGTCTTTGACATCACTTAATTTCAATGAACATCTTAGAAGATATTACAAAAACTTATATAGGAAAACAACGTTTGCCGGATCAGCTAGTTATAGATAAACATAGAGATAACGTAATAAAGATTTAGAAACTGAAATTAAAAAAAAACAGTAAAGTGCAATAGTTTCTATGTTGGCGTTGTACCTGCAAACATCGACAAATATTGTTTTTTGAAAAAATAAAATTCTACTTATTTCGAATGCACTTTCTAAATCTGATCTTTACTGAAAACCAGATTGTCAGCGCGCTGCGTTCAGTTGCTTTCTTCGACATACCGCCTTTAATTTATCGGTTTGACTGACATTCTTTGTTTTTCCCCTGTAAATATCCTGTAGCACTAACTACTGACTAACTGAGGACTACCTCAGTTTATCTTTAGCTTGCCCTGAAAAGTTTTTGAAATTTTATATTTGACCGAACGAAGCGAGTTTTCTGAGTCAAATTGGGAGCGTCGGGACTTTGTCCGTCTGCCTGTGACCTTTTGAAACCGAATAAGACACCAATTTGAAATTAGTAGGTATATCTTTTGTGTAAACCTTTGAAGCAAAGTCGATAATGATATTTAATGTAATAAAAATCAAATTTTAAGGCAAATGAGGGGTAAATTTTGTTTTTCGCTGTTACAATTGCATGTGAGGTATCGTTGAAAAGACCTTTTATATAATTTTCTATGTCAATAATTTGCGTTTTGGTAAGACAATGATGTGGTTATTTTTAGACCTATTGTGCCGCTAGGTCTGTCATAAAAAACTATTTATTACATTCAGTTGATACCTATGCCGAATTTTAGATAACTTCTTGTAATTTCCACCAACAAATGCAAAAAACTCTGTAAAGTACCTAAGAAATAAAAAAGGAGCGATACAAGCAAACGTATTTTTCAGTAAAAAATATATTTCCTTTAAATTTAATTATCTGTAAAATTTTACATAATTTAGTTTAGCAACAAATTTCCTTTGAAGGTGCTAAGTCCTAACGACAGGACAAGATTTCGAAAAATCCTTTTTTCGTGTCAATACAATCTGCTCGTAATAATACTGCTAGATCTTCTTTTACCATAAAACCTAGTTATCGTGTTTAACAGGCGCAGCTGCGATATAATGATATTTGAAACTGCAAACAGTTTATTGGATTGATGCTGTACCTGAGCTTTCATATTTCGCGCTACGCGTCGCGAATTCGATTGCCAAGCAATTTATGACTTACAAGCTGTTATTCAGAATTTGGTAGTGTTTCTTTAGATTTAGTATTTGTAGGTATATTAATTAGTACGTTTCAATAAAATGATCCCAAGTAAGATGTTTTTCTTAAAAGTAAACCTTTAATATCTAAATCATCTGTAAAATAAAAAACCTTTAATATCTAAATCCTCTCTAAAGTCCTCTGTAAGTCTGCTAGAAAATATCTTTAATATAAACTGTGTATAATACTTGCTTGAAGTACACGTGTTCTTTTAGACAGCCCCAGTAAAAAAAATCTAATGGACTAGTGGAATCTAGTCTAGAAAGTTGTGTCCGGGACTTCGTTCTCATGGAAGGAGTACTTTTATTATGATAAAAATTATTTTAAATAAAAATCAGTAGTATTAATGATATAAATGCTATTGATTAATTCTTATATAAATTACGACACTGAACACAACTTTTTATTTATTAACCAATTGAAATTAAATTAACACTAAATGTTAAATGAATCTTTACACAATAATTTAGTGAAAACCGCATCTAAATCAATCAAATCGTCTCTTAGATTAGCGGGCACAAATGTGTACAGATATGTGTAAATACATTGATGAATCCAATATATACTTACTAACCTACATCGCACAAGCGATATTTTTCTGTAAGCCGGTAGATATATATAGAAGCTCTCCAATAATTTTTCATCTGGATTGTATTGATATTGGGGATATTGATAGTAAAGAAAGATAAAAAATATATCTTTGTACAGTTAGGTTGAACATTGCAATAGTTACTAGTTTCGCTTATTAAAAGAAAAGCTCTCTTATCTACGTAACACGGCGACGACATCTTCCGTTTCCTTTTCTTATCTTCCGTCGGAAACTAAGACAGGAGAAAAAAACGATTTTCTTTCGTTGAACTACCTAACTCAGTTGAGTTACTACAAATGGTAAAAGTATTATTAATGTACTAATCTCTACTTGTGGCTTCGTCTATGTTAGCATTGATAATAATTTAAATCGAATTATATTTATTTATTAAACTATTAGAATATATCGATGAATCTTTTTTAATTTGATATTTGTTATATGGGACAGTAATTACTACGTAGTAATTAAACTGTATCTTTAATTAACCCAAAAGAACGTCTAATAATGTGGATATAAGTCATCATTTATATTCACCTTTTATTTTTTTTTTTTATTTTTTTTTTGTAGGTATACAACAGTCACAGAATCACACAAAAAGGAGGAAAGTACAGAATATTATTCTGTGTGTGGATCAAATACGCGATGAATGTAAATATTAAAAAAGTTTAAATTACTTTTATTTTGTTATCCCAAGTTTTTTAAGAAATTAACAAATCGCCTTTTGTTTTACCCAAAACTTCGAGCTTTCATCTCTTCCCAGATTACTTCATATTGTTTCTGTGTACAAGTTGAGTAAAAAATATTACGTTGTTATTTCTTCATGTTTTGCTTGAGTAAAGATATGACAACTCGTTACTGAATAGTCTATTTCATGTAATCAATAGGTTCGAAATATGGATCACATTATTTTATATTTATATATATTTTAGTAATTCGTAATTTTCTGAATTTTGTGGAAGTGGAAACTACACTAGTGATTTCTTGCTTTGGAACATTAAAATACAGTGTTAAAAAATAAATAGACTAAGAAAATGATTAATAAATAACCTAAAACGATTTACTTGGTTGGTTGGTTGGTTACTTTTAAGGTCCAGTCCCATCGGTAGTCACAATAATAGTCTGGTTTGACACATGGAGACAAAACATTTGTTATGTTTGTTTACTGTTCGAGCACGCACTCGCGTGGAGAAGCCATTGTGTACTCACTGTTTTCAATAATTTATTGTTCCGACGATACCATTACTAAATTGCATGATATTTGAGATTTTTGATAAGTTTTTGGAATAAGATTGTGTATGTACATTGTGAGAGTATACATGCGTAAATTATTTATACTGGGAACTCTAACAAGACAATAACTTTACAAAACTCTAGTAAGAGTATCGTCAGAAAAATTAAATTCTCACTTAATTTAATGAATGTTAGTAGATTGAAGTTAAGCGGTTAGGGAATACCGTTTCCTTTTTTACAAATTGAAGCTAATTCTTGACTTCGTTTACACCTAGGGGTAGGTGCGACCGATGATGGACCGCAGTCATCCAACAAACGCCCATCGATTTTCTTTTATAGGCTCTCAAATCATAAGATTGTAGAAAAAGAGACACAGAGAACCTTTTCTACTCTTTTGCCGTTTGCATTAGGAATCGTGAAACGAAAGTTTTGGCATTGATATAAAACATATCCACCACGTAAGGATGTATGTCTTCATCACGGCGTTTGGTGAGTTTTTGGTGAAAAGGTTTTATAAGTAAACTCTTTAAACAGCCGTCGGTTACCTATTAGGTTAGGTTAGGTTAGGTATGAAGATCTGAATATAAAGTTATTAAAAATATCCTTTATTTTAATTTATTTGTGACCGTACTTATTGACGTAGCCAGATTTAATATATCTTAAATTTTGGTATATTTTAGCTTATTCATAATATTAAGGATTTTTAAGTAATAAGTAAAATTAATATTTTTTCTTTATTAATACAATAAAAATGTTTTCATCTACGTACACAATGTCGGGTTAGGTATGCCGGTGCATCGTAAAGATTTAATTGGTGATAAAATCGAGTAATTGGTCGCGGGTATCGGCTATCGATGCACGGCCACTAATGAAACAGAATTACTCTGCCACGGTCCTAACGATCTGTGTATATGCGATATCTTATGTATGTCAACTGAAACAAACCTATTCATGGGAGAATGTAATACTTGAATATTGAAAGCTTTAATACGATGTAAATTCGGTTACATACAGCTCACTGTTATAATTGGTAACACGATGATAACGTCTGTCTCTTGACAGTAACTCATTTCCATCGGGTGGGTTGACAGTTTGTTTATAAACTTTTATATATAGAAAGGAACTTCACTAGAATATTAATATCAAAACCAACACAATAATGTATACGAAATATTAGTAGTTCAAAAATTTTGAGCATTTACATATTTGTATTTGTCTTTTAATTATTTTCGGTTATATATTATGTGATATCAACTTAGTCTGGCAATAAATACTGTTACAATTAAAAACAAACAAAATATTACTTTTGAATTTGGAATTTGTAATTTTTTCATTGTTTTCTTATTTTTGTGCCAATATATTGTAAATATTTTCCGATATTGAGAACTGTATTGCAGCCAATATAGACCACTTCGAATAAGCTTTATATATATTTTAATGATTTTTATATTAATGTATTAAACTAATACACTGTAATAGTAATAAATGTTATGTGCAATAAAAAAAATGTTGATTTTCTTTGTAGCAATATTTATAGCAAGACTAAGTATTTATTCATCTCCTTTTTAATGTTGCGCACCTCAAAAGGAAACAAAAGAACGCCTATACGATCATTGTGATATCCGTCTATCTGCCGTGACCCCTTATCTCAAGAATGCGGTAAGTTATCAAGTTCAAAATAATATCAATTCTCAGATCTGCGGTATTTATGCCGTATATTTTATGTTTTTGCAAGAAAACCAAAACCTATAGGGTAATTCATATTTAATTGAAATCGTGTTTGAGAATAAGCGATATCTTATAGTGCAAATATAGGAAAACACAATAAACTATTTACATTACAAAAAAAATTGTCCGACGCTATCGACAGTTCGCATCGTAATATTACTACCAATTTTCGTGTAACAAATTTTACACCCTCTTACATGACGTAGTCAGGGAGCTGTATTATAGCGTAATGTTACAAATCTGAACGCAGCTTAAGAAAGCTACATTGTAATATTTATAATAGTTAAAACAATTAGTACCGTGGCCACGATGGCGAATGTCCGGCTACTGCGTCCCAACACGAACGCGGACGGTATACGACGCAAATCTTTAAATCGTCTCATGCTATTTCCTTTTAACTCACTGTTATGATTGCTTCACACACTCGGAATTGTCACGCCACCTTTAAGGTCTACCGCTAATTGGTTCAATTAATTTTTTTACCAGTTTAAGGCTCTGCTGTCATGAAAAGTATTATACTGGAGGCTAATTCATCAATAAAAAGGTTACATTATCAAAAATAACAGGATTTGACTGCTTCGTAGATTATACGTGTATCAGCTTAATTTTTTCTAGAGCTTAAACGTTAAAAGCTAGGAGGATTGGACTGCTAGTTTGACAATGCTATACATTTTATACATTGATATATTATATAATATACAAGGTACAAGTACTTAAGTAAATGTTTTTTTTTTTGTTTATTCTCGCTCGACAAAGTGACTGTATTGCAAGTAATGGAAAGTACAGTGAAGTCCAAGAACTGCAACGATCGTCCGAAAAGTCCGTTGACAGTAGCCATCGCTATGCCGGCCCACATATATCACGACGGAAAGTCTCTAAGCATATGAACAGCTGGATATACAAACTGATCCCGAAACACTGATGATTTTCTGCAAACTGATGTTCTTGGTATTACCAAATACTAGCTTATTTGTTCAATACTTATTATAACTAATCTTTTGGTAGTATTCTATCTCTAAATAACTTTACCTACTTGTAATCTATACTAATATTATAAAGCTGAAGAGTTTGTTTGAACGCGTTAATCTCAGGAACTACTGCTTCGAATTGAAAAATTCTTTTTGTGTTGAATAGACCATTTATCGAGGAAGGCTTTAGGTTATATAACATCACGATGCAACTATTAGGAGCGAAGAAATAATGGAAAATGTGAAAAAAAACGGGGAAAATTAGTCATCCTTGAGGGCTTCCATTGCGTGCGCTGCGCAAACGGTTCAAGATACCAAAAATATATGTCAAAAACAATTATTCCTCTTGAAATGATCTAAACAAATGTCGACGACAGTATATGTCTATCTTTTAAGATTAACTCACTTAGAACTGTTTTTATGGTAATCAAATTTGGTCGAAATTAATGCATTATTTGTTAAGAGTTGTATCAAGGTAATAATATTAATCTTTATCCAAATAAATGTGTTATTGATTAAGAGTATTTAATTGTGAACAAAATTGTCTTTGACATCACTTAATTTCAATGAACATCTTAGAAGATATTACAATTTCAAAATAAATAACTAACTAAAATGCCCAAAATAACTATTCCACGCGAACGAAGTCGCGGACACAGCTAGTTTAATTATATGAGCTAATCTCAAAATGCGAGAGGTTAAATAAAGTTACCATGGCGAACTTTGTACTCATGTTCTATGATCATGATTCAGTCGCAACACATGCATTTTTTGCTTGGGAAAAATTCCTCACAGAACATCCCCAGCCGCAAATAGGTGTGTCGAACTTTTACCGGCTAAAAATTCAAAAGCAAGAGATCACATTTAGACAATGGCGGGAGTCGAGACTCCTGTAAAGCATTCTCCACAAGCCCGCCGTGCTGCGCTTTTTGGGCGAAATCTCAAGGGCAGACGCTGCTTATCTCGACCCTATAAGATGAGTTTAGGCAGAACACGTCACGGCGATCAAAACAGATGCCATACTATACTTCATTCAGCCCGTTTAGCATTAATCGGAGATTATTTTTAAATTATCATGGCTTTAATCTACTAGTACCACGTCCTTTGTTAGAAGTAAGGATTCACAAAAATCATACTCTATTTTAAATTGATAGATAAACGAGATTTTTTGAAATCCATATTTTGAACTGAAGCGAAGTTCCGTGTAAATAGGTTAAATATTTTTGATAATAGGAGGTTATACCGTTATAAATGTTGATTAAGGTTGCGTTGGGCGTAGCCACGTCAATTAGCCCCTAATCTTGCTTCGTGACTTTTGACTTATGGGTGGCCGATCTTCGATGCGTGGTCATTTTGTACAATGTTACAAAAAATCAGGGCGTAAGTAATAAATATGATTATACGGCGTGTAAGTAAGTCGTTTTGTGTTTATTTTATCAGTTAATTTATCATAGTCCTATGGCCTTGTTGGCTGATCGTCTAGAATTCCACGAATTTGTGTGTAAATTAATTATTTAAGTAAGGGCGGCTTTCACTAACAAGTTTAATCTAGTTTAAGTTTGCGTAAAACGCTAATTAATTGAATTGGTTTAATTCAATCCTAATGATGATTTCAGTTTAAGAGTTGTTACAACTGGATTTTGATTCTGTGCAAGACAATAAGAACAGTTCAGCGCTAAATAGCATGTTTATGTAAGTCTAAAGTAGATTTAATTTGCTAGTACAAGCCGTCCTTAATGTGGAACAAAATTTAATACGGATTAATAGATATTTCTAATGCAATATTCAATATTATTTATTTTCATGAAATTATAAATTTAACATACATTTCCAACAACATTTCCTGGTATGTGTGATTTTAGGTTTTGAATTTCTAGATATCGTGCTAAAAAAATAAATAGAAAGAATATATATACACACTACTTTGCTTTTGAATTTAATATTTAGGTATAGTAGGATTATTTCCATTGATAAGTTAATATTTCATCGATTAAAACAGTAGATTTAAATTTCACCCATTGAATTGGAATCAAGTTACAGAAGTCGAGATAAATTATTGTACATTCGATTAAATTATTTATGAAACTATTTGATGTGAATTATAGTTAAATATGATCACCTTAGTACTGATAATGGAACATACATAACATAATATATTTTAATTTAGTAAAATCTATCTTCTATATATATATATATAAACTTATCGTAACTTACATGTCATCTGGGCTGTAGACTTGAGGGAGTTTGCTGCCCTCCTGAGACAGAGGTTTTTCGAGAGGTGGGCTCTTTACTCCTACCGCTCCCAGAAAGATAGCCACAACAAGGCTTTTCGCTCCCCGCCCTTGTGAATTAATTTGGTTTCCCAGGACCGCGTGGAGCGAATAGAGAGACTTTTAGTCAGTAGGGTTTTTAGTCAGTAAGGGTCGCTGTCCTCACAGCGGCTCTGATGGTTCTATGCAGGTTTTTCTCCGGTATACCAAAAAAACTTACATATCATAGTAAAGCCTGAACTATTGAAACCAGGGATATAACATTTAGACATTAGGTTTGATTTATGACGTAGGCACCCGCTAAGGGGGGATTTTCTGATATTGCTTCTCTAAGGAGGCGAAAAAAAGGGATGAACGATTGATTAGAATAAAACGTCGATTTTGAAGTAAGACTGTAACTTAGTTTCAATTTCTACCCGGTATAACCTATGGAAATATAAATTATTAAGGCTAAAATTCTATGTAATAAGAGAGTGATTTTGTTTTACTGAAGTAATTTCTACTAATGATGAAAATTTTTGTTTAGCACTTTAGTCGACAATATTAGGCGATTAATTTCTAGGCAGCTTGCAAAATTTCACAAGCAGTAAAAATATCAATTACATAATATGAATTTGGATAACACATCTCCGTATTCGAAATACGCTTAGTACATAACCTACTACTACGTAAAAGTTATAATTAGTTACTTTTGAATATAAAACAAATACTTTCATAAAATAATTTGATTTATCTAACATGTTTCAAAAAATAATAATGACACTTAGTCTCCAATAATTTTTCAAACAAACTTTATGTCGTTTTACAAAATCGGTTTTTACTACGCTCCAGTAACGTACAGTTTTGCGTACAAGCATTTCTTATAATCTAAAAAATTTCATGTCATATCTTGCCTTGACTGTTATAAAAGGCCAAGAAAAGCCATTAGTTAAACGTGGTCACGCATGTAGCGTTTCCTATCTCAGCGGCCAACACATTTTCTTCATTAAACTGTCCGCCTCCCGCGTTTTTTTACAGCGCAGTAAAAGCTTAAGGTCTTTCATATTAGAATATTCGCGTGTGTGGCGACTTAAATCACTGGATTGTCACTGCGGCGGACTTATAATTTTATTGTCGGAGGAAGGCGACACGAGAACCTCGTCACGCGATCTGTCGCGAGCGCCTCACACGGCAACACACGGATTCAGTTTTATTGTCCCCGCTCTAATTATGGAGCTATTTAGAATTAGATCTCACCTGAGATTGGACGTCTAGACAGGCCAATGGGCGCGCTTTTTCGTGACAGATTAAGTGCGCTCGTGTGGCAATATAAAGTGGATGATTAAACGGCATGGTGGCTTCGCGCTTGCCCATGTAACGTTATGTGCTTCGCTGCTAATGTTTATAATTTTATATTCCTCTGCGTGCTTACTTTATTGATAAGGAGTTAACCAAGTCATGTTTAATTGCGCGGGTTTATAAGTAAGAAATAAAAAACAATTTTAGACAAAAAATAATCGATTTACCTTAGTTGTATGTTGATTCTTTGATTTTCATTTAGGAAGATATAATCTGAGAGCCCGCTTGATGATAAGATGTTAATGTTAATGTGCGCGTTGCTTATAGAAAACAAAGTCAAGAACTACGGCAAAGACCAGGAGACGAGGCTCGATTAACGTTGTCTATTTAAAACCAGTTTATATATCATTGGCTGTAACCTCCTAAATTATCCTATATATGGGTAATATCAGAATCATATTGTAATATGTTTTAAGTCTAGTTTATGCACTTTTTGTGTTTTAGTTTTTTTATGGTTTACGTGTTAATGCTTGACCTCCGTCACACCCAATGGAAAATGGAGATGAGTCCGATGATGGTCTGCGTCCGCCCGGCAAATGCGTAGTCACTCTTTACATTTAAATGCTTCAAAATGCTAAGAACGTGGTAAAAAATGCGGGAAATGTATTCTATTCCTTTGAAGTGTAGTGGTAATTTAGCAGATAAACAAGTTTAAACAACAAAAGTTTTATCACTTATTTACCGGACAAAATGATTAAATAAATGTAGCCTAAAATAAATGACGTGTAGGTTACAACTGAAAATAATAATCCTAATTCCACCACTGATGGCATTCTTGTGATATCTATATTCAATTTGATTTATACAATGACATATCGATTAGCTTAATAATTGTTATACTTAAGTTAGTACTTAAGATTAAGTAGTTACATAGCTAACTTGATAGTGATTATGATGTTAAAACTATTTTCTTGGTTTTATTGCTTACAAACGCTTTGTCCAGAAAAAGCTTGATATAAATAGCGAGTAGGTTGCCTGAGGTAGGTACAGCACTACCCTTGTCACAACGAAGGCGAGTCCGTGCCGGGGCTATTGTGCTATTATGCGACAGGATGTCGGTCGGTCCGCTAATAGGTGTCATTATTGTGTCGTTCAGAAATTGCTTCACTATCGGACGAGTTATCACGACCGCTTTATAGGTCCAGATTACATGGTATATAGGTTTTACATACAGTATACAAAGTAGGTTTTGTGAATCGCACAACAGCATTTTATTGTTCATTGGGTACTCGTTGTGAACTTGCGAGAAAGTTTTTTTAGTTAATTACTACAACTTGTAAACAAAAGTTTTTTGGAACACTAAAGCCAACTTTTTAAGTTGAGTTCGTTTGTTCATTGACAGATATCGGCAAAAAAATAGTAAAATATCCTTTTGGGGTGAACAGAGATATTATAGTGACTGTGTCCAATTTATGTTTCGCTTTTTTTTGTATAAAAATAGTATGAATGAAAAATTTTGTCGCGTATATTAATAACACGATATAGTTATATTATCATTATCTCTCAGAAAAGTTAGTGAGAAAATTATATGGAGGTTTTTTTTTAACGATTCGGTAAAGGCCGGTATCAAAAATTCCATATAATTTGGCATTAAAATCGTAAACTAATTTGGGATGTATGTATTATAAATCTTAATCAGACTCGTACCCACAGGGGTGCTATTGCGTTGCCATCCAACCCATAAATCGCTGGCTGAGCACTCAAGTCCGGTGTAGTTGTAAAGGTCTTTCCCTGTTACCAAAGAACGAAACGTCGAAAAAAAAGAAAAGAAAACTACTGATCTCATTTTACTGATTATCTGATTTTACTTGAATGCCAAGAATACAGTATCATTATTATAGAACGCTGTCAATTTTATGCCTTATCAAACAGCTATCAAATATGAATTTATGATAAAAACAAAGCAGCTACAAGAGACTATGGAATGGCTCCTGAAGGTATAGACAAATTAACATTCTATTTGTAAGTTAGGCCTCTGGATTGTGATAACGAGTGCTACAATGAATAAGTAGTGTGCGCGGTGTTGTCGGATATCCTTGCATGGGGATATTTCAGGCATTCCGCTTTAAACTGTCTTGCATGCGAACGCCTCTTTCTTATAGAAGAGCTAAACATTCTTGCAATTTGAATTCTAAGTACATACTTTGAATTGTTATGACTTGCGTGATTTTGTTATATTTATGTTACTGTCCAATTAGTAATGGAAATATGGAACGTGTAATCGCGTTTTATCAAGAGATTCTTACGCGTCAAAGGTACTTATTATTTAAATTTACTTTTCAGTGTGGAAGGATTTTAAACCTTTCTAACTGAGTATCTGTTATTAATCTAATAATTTAATAAATATTACAAGAAATTAGATCACAGATTTAGGATTTATTCCTTGTCGTGTGTCTTTAAACATAAATTCAAATTTAACAGTCATAAACATCCAAATACCGGATAAATATCTGTATGTCATACAAATATCATATAGTCGATAGGTTTAGACCTGTAACGAATAAGTTTATCAATTGATCACTGCTTAAACCAGGGTTGTCAAAGTCTTCTTCAAAGTTTTATTCTTACTCAGTTCATTTCCTATGAATTTTAATGTTCAAATTCTTGGTTATTGATAAAATCACTTCTTGTTGGCAACCATTGGATTTTGTTACCTATACATATGCATGATTTTCCAGAGTTATGATAAAAATTAAAAGTTAGTAGAATAAATTAACTGATCACATTAAAACCATTTTAAATGAGCGACATGATCTCATATGTGCATTAAATTCCAAGTCACTTGTGTAGAGTTTACAGACCACGCCACCACACTGGCTGTGCTTCGAATTTAGGTAAAACCATAACCAGTTAGTTATTGTTAAGGTGTTTCAAAATAGATATCGCAGTGTAGGGTGCTCCATAACTGTGACTCATACGTTCATTAAACTCTTTTTATTCCAAGAATGGACCAACAACCTTTCGATTTTTCAGTCTCGGTTTGCGTGCCCTCTAAAATATGATGACATACCGTACAACTTTACCCAAATAGCTCATTTTAGTTTGATTTTATGTGTTAAAGTTATGCTGATAAGTAACCTGTGAGTTCACATTTTTAACATTCTGCGGTATATTAGGGTAAAATTAATTTTTAAATGTCTTTGAAATCCTTTAAATATTGATAGTCTTACACATATACATTATAGAGCGCTTCAGCTATTGTGATTATATAATATTATCTTAACGTGCTACTATTACGAAATTGACATTACAGAATTAATTTTACTTAAAGCATGGGATGTCTACTTTGATATTGTAGGTAATTATAATTAGCACAGACGATATTCTCGGCAATTTTTTTTTTAATCACGGGCGAAAATCCTGCTTAGGACCATCAGGGACGCTGTGAGGTCAGCGACTCCGGTGTGTGAGACTCCTACTGACTAAAAACCCTCGGGGTGTCCCTCAGATTGCTCTACCCGGGCCTGGGAAACCAAATTCATTCCGACGCCCAGGGAACAAAAAGCCTACTCCTCCAAATCCACCCTCTCAGGCGGCGCGCCTGACACTGCGCACCGCCTCCCTCTCATTCGGGCAGCAGACTCCTTCCAGTCTACTGCCCGGTTGTCGGCAACGGCTAGTATAAGATACGTGTACATACAAATAAAAGATAACTGTATAAGCGTTAAATATACAGAGAGCCATCAAAAGGAATATTTATATAACGAAATAAATAGCATTTTCACAATGATGATTGTGTTTTATTTGAATAGCCACTTAAGCTAAATCATGAACTACGATTGCGACGATATTAAATTGCATTGATATATTATTATTATCAACTCGCTGGAAGTGTCATCTCAAAAGGCGAGACGTACTCATATTCTTGACATATTTTATATGAAACTTGAATGTTAATTTTTCTTTTGATTTGATAGTTGTTGTACTTAATTTACTTACATCAATAAAATTATATTTCAGCATCGTTGAAAGGTATAAATGTGAGATTTTATTATAAGTAAGATTTTTTCGAACCATGAATATTGTATGATAGTGATAGCGTTTTATAAAAATCATATTATAGTCATTCTTTTTTATGATATTCCACGAAAAACCATAGTAAATTTTACTGGAAAATATAATACATCTGCGTAATTTTTCATATACCTGACGTCATAATTATGTAAGTGTCGATAGGTTAGTTAGTCAGTTAGTAAGTTCTGTCCAACAGTCATAAGAGGCATTGCAGGTTAAGGTATTAAGGTCGAACCCAAACACAAATCTGGATTATCTTTTGTGAGTATATTGTATCAATACAATAAGATTATTATTTTATTAAGATATATGTTGATACAGAAAATTTTAGTTCTGACTTTTTTGTAGTTTATGAAAATATCGAAAAAACGGAAAAAAATTCAAGAACGGCTTATCTTTTAATGAAGAATGAAAGATGATATAACAAGCTATATATAGAAAAATATCGGTTTATAATTTTTTTCTCTATGATATTATTTTGTTAGTTTATAAACTAACTTTTTAGACGTCTATTTAAAGATAAAATTACTTCTCAAGACTTCAAATTGAAGCGAAAGGCAAAAATAACAAAAATATTTTTTTCATATAAGGCTCATTCAGTCGGCTCTATAAGGACATCTGTATTTTATTTTTAACAATGTAGTATATTTCTAGTGATAAAATATTTTTATCCTGTTGGTACTACTATTTTAGATTTAACTTAATTAAAAAAAAAGCAATTAGTGCACTAAATTGTCGTATAAATCGGATAAACTTTTCTTGAGAAAAGATTGATTAAATTTTAAGTTTTTTGTATTACAAAAATGAAAAGAAAAATCAAATTTCAAGTTTATAGTATCGACGTTTTAGTAGTACTGATATAATCACAAACGTTGATCCAGATAGATATCGGAGATATAGATAGATAGATTTCTGGATCAACGTCAAGCGGGATGGCCCCAGAGAAATATCTGGAGCCG
The DNA here is from genome assembly GCA_036320925.1 of Automeris io. Lineage (NCBI taxonomy): Eukaryota > Metazoa > Arthropoda > Insecta > Lepidoptera > Saturniidae > Automeris > Automeris io. The sequence goes on from JAUDJH010000014.1 coordinate 5,848,350, forward strand.
ATCTTGTTTGTTTAATCTGTATTGTCCATTACTGCGAAAATTTCTTGTTTGCAGAAATGTGTCACAATATATTCGATGAAATTGTAATAAATATTAAAATAAAATAAATATACCAAAATATTCAAAGAACAGTTTTAATGCGATTCATAATTAAAAAAAAAATCTGAAGTTAGAAACTGTTTGTTTTCAAATTTACAATGTATGAATTGTATGACGCTTCCTGTGTTTCTATAACGGTGTTTATGCCATTAATTCATTTTAGGGGGTAGGTGATGTATCCAGTTAGGGGTCAAGTGTCCCCCCGGGGGGTGAAATATCCATAAAAGGGGGTAATTTCTGACCGCGCAGTCAGATCAAATATGAAGATAACACCTGCGGCGGAAAACAAGACAGCAATTTTACGTGATATTCTGAACTCCTTAATTGATAGTAGATAGGATCACGCGATGGATATTAAGAATTGACTTTTAATTATTTCGTTTGCGAGGGGAATTAGACCCATGTTTTTATTTATTTAGCTGATTGTTTTTTATTAAGACAAATGATTTATAGCAAGAATATAAAATTATAATGTTTTTTTAAATCTTTTAAATATCTAGGTTTAAAAATATAATCTAACGTGGTAGAAATAATAAGTTAGACATATTAATAAAACTGGCTATGAATAATTATTTATGAGCATTTAAAAATTAAATTCTAATTTTTTTATGTTTATTATTATCAGGTTTTTTCTCTATGCTTGTAATAAATAAATAGGCTTGATTTTAATCTCTACCTTACTTCACAGAATATAAAGATGATGCCAAAAATAAAGTACTTTCATCCAATAAATACACATTGACTAATAAGAATTGATATTTTATAATACCATTCAATATTTTTACGGATTTTATAAGTATATTTCATAATGAACCATGTCCTATGATATGGGATCCTTTAAGCGTAACGTGAAGAGATATTTGTGCAGGCCGGCATGATCGCTGCGACTACCGTTGGGTTTTTCTTGCCTATCGATAGTCGTTAGCGTTTTTTTGACTGCACCATGCTTACCATCAGGTATGGTGCAGTCACTGTGTCGAGTCAGAATAAAAAAAAAAAGTCGTTTTCAATTCGTAGTCTTAAAAGGTATTATAGTCTTTTTTTTTAATTATCAGGAAGAAATAAAATAGAAGCGAGTAAACTTAAATTCAAAGTATTGGCAGTTAAAAACTTTACAAGAGGCAGTATCATCCTTAATGGACCTATTTAAGGACAGTTTGAACGTACAAGTGTACACGGAACCTGAGTATCTAAGCTATAGTTTGGATAATATAGAAAGCAACCCCTTACAAGAAACTGTCACAACTAACAAGAATATTGGCGACGCGAGGGTCGTTTTTATAACGCTCACCAGATGGCGCTTGTCATTTACTGCACCCCATCACGCCTTAGGTTAGTTGAACCCTCACATCCGTAATAAAATTAAGAAGCTAGTATACGTGTTAAAGTGTTTTCAGAGGGAAACTGGAGTTCATGTTTCGTTGGTGATGTTCACAAGAAGGTTAGGAGTCAAAGGAATCCGTTCTGCTATAACATCAATAACACTGAAGCTTGTAATTGATTGTGGAGCATAACAATATCATAATTCAATCACTTGTTTATGTCGTTTGTAGTGTTTGGTCGAAGGCTTCGGCGTCAGCTTCGGCTACCAACCGGCTGTCTTCGGTCAAACAACTACATTAGGTAAAACTTTAAATGGACCTAACTTTTAAATTAAGCCTAAGGTTTCTAGCGAGCGTTAAACCAATATTGATTGATTTATTTCTGATTGTTAAACAAATTTTAATAAGTATCCGAATTTTTTTACACAGGTTCGACATAGTGACAACAGTGCATTTGATGGTAAGTACAGTGTAATCCAAAAACGAAAGCGACCATCAAAGGAGGAAATCTATTAATCTCTGTGGTCATGTCGGCCCACATATACCACGTCTGAAGGTTTACTATTACTACTATAAGTTACTAGGTATTAAGCTGATTCCAAAACGCGACAGGCCAAAGCGAGTCACTATGACGGTCTTTACACTGTGTATTGTGGTCATGACTCAGTTCGGGCAATCACCCTATCACCAAAAAATCCTGGTGCGTACGACTCTGCTGTGTTTATTTCGGCTGGCATAATAACGGTGACTGTTAATGACGACAGTAGGGCATTGACGGTATTTCAATTAAATGCTGCTTACGGTGTACAGGACAATTCCCTAAAAATTCAAAGATTAGTAACATACTCACTATTGGTTCTGGTTTAGGAGAGTTTATGGTATGTACTTGTATTACGCATATTTTATATCAATACTAATATTATAAAGCTGAAGAGTTTGTTTGTTTGTTTGTTTGAACGCGCTAATCTCAGGAACTACTGGTTCGAATTGAAAAATTCTTTATGTGTTGAATAGACTATTTATCGAGGAAGGCTTTAGGCTATATAACATCACGATGCAACTATTAGGAGCGAATAAATAATGGAAAATGTGAAAAAAAGACGGGGAAAATTATTCATCCTTGAAGGCTTCCATTGCGTGCGCTGCGAAAACGGTTCAAGATACCAAAAATATATGTATGAAAGAATTATTCCTCTTAAAATGATCTAAAAAAATGTCCTGGACAGTATATGTCTATCTTTTAAGATTAACTCACTAGAGCCGTTTTTATGGTAATCGAATTTGGTCGAAATGAATGCATTATTTGTTAAGAGTTGTATCAACGTAATAATATTAATCTTTATCCAAATAAATGTGTTGTTGATTAAGAGTATTTAATTATGAACAAAATTGTCTTTGACATCACTTAATTTCAATGAACATCTTAGAAGATATTACAATACCTTATATAGCAAAACAACGTTTGCCGGATCATACTTCATAAAAATGATACAAAAAAGTAATGTTATTTAAAGTGGATGGATGTCAAATTCTTGGAATTTGATAATGGTTCCTTTAAAGCACCGTATCCAATTCTATTTGAATTCACAGCCAAATTAGACACTACTCGGTTCACAATGCTACGATGTTTCCCTAAAATTACTATGCTTTAAACAAGCCAATTTGATGGTGAAGTTTTGTTGGTGCACGCGACGCTACAAACAGTCTTGGACTAGCTAGTATTATCAAATTCTATTCTTTTGGAGGCGCAAAAATCTTGACTGCGATCAAAGTGTAGTTGTCCCTAGCCATTAGTAATCATTTACAACTAGGCGAGCCATCATCGGCTTTTATGCTCAACTATGTTTATAAAAGCTTATAAATAATTTAAAAAGTCTAGAAAATTAGTTAAGAACATTTTTTCCAACTCCTCCAATATAGCTACGTTTGAGATTACATAAACCATATCTGGGGTGGCAAAGTCGAGCAATGGCGTCGTAACTGCCCGACTAAACGTTGGCCGAGGGCTAATTAAACAATAAATAGCTGACGGGGAGTCGTTACGATTATTATATTCAAAACGCGGCAGTTTTGAATTCGCATCACTCGCCAGTAATGTGTCAACGCTGGTGAAGGAGCCTATTCTGAAAGTTTCGACTTGTAATGCTTCAGTCCTTGATAAAGTTGTGAATGTTTTGTCGATGACGTAACCTTTGGAACGTGATCAAATAATTTAGGGAACAAAGCGATGTGTTTTCAATGTTTGGCTCTTACAATCATATAACAATGACATAGTAATTTGACCGCTCCTTCGGTCTAGTGGTCAACACCAAAATTAGTTATAATCGATTTCATAAGATTACCAACACATCTTGTTGTAAAATATTGTTACTAGTTATTAAATACTTACCTCTACACCTCCTCCACCTCTCCTCCCCTAGCTCTCCTTTTATCCTTGTATTCTGAGATTTATTAGTGGTAATTTTTTCATTTATTATGAGCTTTAATATTATAGCACAAATTATCTGCATTACCCTACTACGCATGCTTTATTTGTGAAATTAAAATAAAAGTAAGGTCATACCTATAAAAAAATCTTCACTGTGATATAGGTTAAGTAAATGGGGGTAGGGACAATTTTGTAAGTTAAAAAAAAAATGAATGTGCTATTATCCTACTTTTATACCACGTAACTTTTTAAAGGAGATTTAAAGATATTAGATGTAATGTCCCCTTATATTTGTATTACATGCCCAGAATGACCAGCAGTATAGCTGCTCGCCGTTCTCAAGGCACAATTGACATTTTTATTACAAATCTACTTTCTTGGTGTTATAAAGAGAACATCAACTTTTATATAATTTATATTAACAATGGCAGGTTTGTTTTGTTTATGTCTTTGATTAATTTCTATAATACATATTTCTGTAAAGGCGAGACATTTTTGTCGAACAAGAGTAATAATAGTGACCCGGCAGTCATTACGGCCTGCTCGTTAACGCTCTCTAATTGCATCGGGTTAATATAGACTTTGTTAAATAAAATCTCTCATCTCGACCCCCGCCCTGGCTGGTGGAGTTTTTTCGTTATTTAAGCCGGTGCAGATGCCCTTAATGACGCGTTCTGAAACTTACGATGACACTTGGCTCCTACCGAGGTCCGTTAGATGTTAATTGCTGGAGGAATTAAAGAATTTCCGTTCTTATACTGAATGGGCAGAGCCGGAGCCATGATGAGGGGACCGAGGAAATACATTTCTGTTTTTGCTGTCTTTTTTGATTAAACCTATATATCAATAATATTTAAAATATCTTTAATTTTGTATACCTTTATTATAAGAGTAAATATCAATTATGTTTAGCCCGTAATACATTTAGTCTTTCTTTGTTGATGTTACAGTTCCGATATTTATCTTAATTAATGTAACGATACAATTATTAGTTCATAGATTGAGTTTCAGTAACTTTTATTTTAAAATCTCTAGTATTCTGTGGATTAAATTTTAAATCCTATTTTATAACTCTTCCTGGAACAAATTAACTTAATAATTAATTCAACCTCAATTTTGTCGAACCTACTGAGACGGAATTTGAATAATTTGGTAAAATTATATATTTTACCAAATTAATATAAAGTATACTTTAGATAAGAATGATTTCTCATATTAGTAGCATAAATTTTAACAGTAATTACTGCTTCAAGAGATTTCATAAGACATTGCGCCTCACAGCAATCTGCCGTTAAGAGTGTGGCAGTAGTCAGAATTGAGAGCGGTGCCGCATGTTCCGAACATTACTTCAAACAATTCGCGCACGATTAAAATTATCCTTCTCAATTATCGTTGAGGGAGTGACGAGTGACACAGACATAAATAAAAACTAGATAGAGCTCAGTTACAAGAGGAATTAAGAATATTTATTAAAGAATTTGTAAGAAAATGCTAAATTGATAAAATAGGCGCATTTATGCGAGGTGGATTGTTTGTTTGCTCGAGTTTTGCAACATTCCTAATTTTTCTCAAGCTCGACAGTGAAATAAGATAGATTGGAAATAAGGCACATATATTGTACTGTACGACAATCAGTAATGTTAATAAGTAGATTCCACAGTGCTTGTATATAAAAGCCATATATGTATAACATATATGTGTGGTTCGATGGGTTTTTTAATTTTACCCTTACCTGAGAGGTAGCCTTAACAAGGCTTTTCGCTCCCCGGACGTCTGGATGAATTTGGTTTCCCAGGTCCGAGTGGAGCAATAAGAGGAAGCCCGGGGGTTTTTAGTCATTAAGAGTCTGACAAATCGGGATCACTGCCCTCACAGTGTCCCTGATGGTCCTAAGCAGGATTTCCAGCCGGGATGATGTTTTTTGGGTTGCGAAAAAAAGTGTGTGCTACGCAAACGTAACGTTTAGCGTTCCGTACAAATTAAAAGTGTCCTATTTGTTTTGTCTATACGTGAGTAGGTCTGTGATCGAGATGTTGTCAAAGACGTTCAGTAAGACGGGGTGTTCAGTCGAGCAAGCGGATGACGATGTGATTGGCGCCCTACTTAATTAATCCAAGGGCTCTCTAATTAATAACAATAATTCCGACGCGAGCTGTCGGTACGAACAGCCAGATGTCGCGACTGGCCGACGTAAACAAGGTCTTCACACGAACAAAACTTTGATTGTTCCAAATTTACGACTATAGTGGGATAAATCGAAACTGAAACGTGGTTCTATTGTATCGAATAATTATATAGGTATGTGTTGTAATTGTACTTCTAAAATATTTTGACATACGTTGAAGGTTAGCTGATGGATTTTGAAAGTTAGTTCTCCTTACATAGTTCATATCGTTTGAAATATCTTATACAGGACACGTGGAAAGTATAAATGATGAATGAATTATTGAAATACAACATTAATGTGATAGGAAGTAAGAGCTGGAGTTTTTCCAAATTATGTACGGATTTAGGCACCATAGGCTCACTGGTTAAGAAAAACTTCGTGAGGAATACCGCATGGCATCTAATAGAAATGTCATGCCTTGATAACGGCGATCAGCTGCGGTACTGGTCAAGTTGCACACGACATATAAGCGTAAAGTGCAAACAGTAACTATTGTACCTCTGTTCACCCCGATAGGGATATAACGTGACGATGTATTATTTATTATTATAATTATTACATTTTTATCATTCGGCATCGTTCCACTGCTGAACGACCTAGGGACCTCTCCCTAGGCTATCTTCTGATCTTTATTCTGAAATATACTCGTATAGAAATATCCAGCTGGCTTTTGGAAATCGTAGCGCCATCTTACAATTGAAATTTTAGTTCAAATTAAAGAATAAAAAAAGGATATCAAATTATATTAACTCATATTTTTGTAAACAATTATACTAATAAGTATTTAATGTTTATATTGACTAAAATAGCGTAACTTGAAATAAAATGACGACGAAAATTCGAAGAAATTGAGCTTTTAGTCAAACTCCAGCAATTGTAAAGTTAACAAGAAATCGTTCCGTCTACAAACATTTCCGATTACATAACCGAGAACAACGGGTCAGAATAGAAGCCTTAGTCGGTTACATCCGAGGCGAGTAACGTCGCAATTACACGAACAAAGCCTCAAACTTGTCTCAAGTAAATTGCTTATTATTTTGGATACCTCAAAAGTGTCAGAGGGCGATAGATCAAACGGGGCTTTGTTTTATCATCGGCTGTCGCGCCGCGTACGAGCCGCGTACGAGCCGCGGCCGCGCCGCCATGGCTTCTGTTTTCTTTTTGTTGTTGTTTCTGACATAACTTCTTCGATTTTAACCTAACATTGTTTATTACATATATTTTTATTTCGTAACTCATATTTTCTTTGGTTACACTTTATAATACACAAGCGATCGCCTGCGGTTACGATTGTGTGATATTATAATCATAAAGGCAATAAAATGTCAACTTCATGGATCTAAAACAAAGTCATTTATCGTATTTCGGGGAATTAAAAAAAATCCTGAGTTATTTACTCAGTCCTTTTATTGTCTTATATGCTAAATTTAAAGTCTTTCATAATTATAATTAAGCAAATAAGGCAACTCTTCAGCGAAAATATATTTATTCTTTATTCCATATTGTTGACACTAGTAGAATGGCGTTAAAGATAGAGAAATCCGTAATGTTAACTACAAATGCCACATTATTCATACGAAAAGTGCTGACTATATCATGGTATGTGACCAAAGCAGCTTCACAATATCCGTGAGCTGAATACGTTGACACTAGATTGAGTTGTAAAGTAGATAGTTTACGACGACCGCGATAGCTGTGCCGCGTGAGCTGCGATGACAAATGACGGCTCCAAGTTTTTTTAAAGATATTATAATAACTTTGTTATCCACTTAGCCACAGTCGTATTGGTTGTAGAAATTTGGAGAGTTCTGTTATGGTATACATAAACCAGGGACAAGGCTTGTTAATATATATTTTGGAATCGGTAAAAAACGCTGATTTCGAAAATATTTATACTCGAATTACTATATCACCAAAAAATGTCGCTTAAACCAAATAGCCTTTCACCCCTCGATATAATGTTCCTCCTTACTATTCTCTAAATCTAAATTAGAGGTCAACAAATATTTACGTCGTGACCATAGACTACATATTCACCTGTATCATCACATCCAGCTTGTATCTGTCTATTGCTGGACCCAGGCCTCTCTCAACGTTCGCCACTGAGGTTGATCTTCGCCTCTACTCACCCAACAATTGCCTGTAACTCTGCGTAAATCGTCGTTCCATGTAGACGGGGAACGTCTTATGCTACATTTTCTGGAACGCCGTATCCACTTAAGAACACGTCCAACCCAACGGTTGTTGGTTTTTCAGCAAATATGAAGCCCAGTATCACTTCAGACTACTAGTCCTTTGAGCTAAGTCGACTGAATGGTTTAACTATATAGGATATAGGATAAGCTTCCTATTAGAATGGTCAGGCCACTGATGTAAAGCAGTATATAAAATGCTTAACATACTCTTATAGATGTTTTACTGAGTTAATAATATGAAAACGATTACCAAATAAAAAAAATCTGACAAACAATGTCCAAAATTAATGGCACTATTTGTAGATAATAGCTAGCTTTATTTAGTTCTTTTTTATCTTTATTTGCACAGAATGTGGACAGCGACAGTGTTAATAGCAAACGGGGAATTAGGGATGGCATTTTTTAAATAAAATCGTCGGGTGAATGGCTATTTGGTTTAAGCGACATTTTTTGGTGATATAGTAATATATATATTTTTGGAATCAGCTTTTTTTACCGACCCCAAAAAAAAAACTACTATATCACCAAAAAATGTCGCTTAAACCAAATAGCATTTCACCCAACGAAATAATGGCTGTCAATATTTTTTCAAAATAACATTTTCATATCATTAATTTTGACTCAGATGTTCTATTCCGAGGTGCTTTAAATAAAATTTAATATTAAGTGTTTTTCAATTTTACAACAATATATACATATACCTAATGACATTATTCCTTATGTTCTTTTAATTACTAAAGAATGTACTTTAAATTCTTAAAAACCACATACTAAGTTTTTCTATTTGACAACCCTACTCGAGCGGGACATGTGTAACTCAATAATTTGATTGTACGTGGGGGTTTAGTTCACAATTGCGTGAAATATTATCACTGGGTCTACAACATATGCTGTGGAACCCCATTGGAACATCAATTCCACAGTTTCTCTAGCGATCTGTACGTTAAGGGGAAAATTCTTAAATTTATGTCCTTTCATATGAAATAAACTTTTATTTTTAATATAGACTTTTCAGGCGAATGCCATACACAAATACCCACTGATAACCAAGTATCGTACCATATGATGAATAATCAAATTTTAGGATTATTTGACTGTATAATTATGTATGATATTATCTCGTCATAATGTCGTTGAAATACATTATTAAAATAGCAATCTTTTATAAATAAATAGTCCAAAAATTTATTTTGACATGATTATAATTTATATTCAAAGCTGTTTTGTTATATCAGCTAAATTAAAATACAATTGAACTATCTTTAAGATAATTTTATGAGCTATGTATTATGGAGCGATCTAAAGTCTTATATTTTTTTATTTAAAAAGAAATGTGTATATGTGCAGTTTCCACGCGGTAAAATTGAAATTGTAAAATCTGTTCTATCTCAGTCTCTTCGCTTTTTCGTTTCAATTCAATTTCAAACCACAAAGATATAAATGAAATTTTACTTAAAAAAAATGTATCTGTTAAAAGATGTCTACATAATGTTGTTTCAAATCCATTACGTCACGGTAGTAAAGTGCTCGCTACGGGAGCCCCGAGTGACGGAGGGGACAAACAGTACTACTTAATGAGGGACATACGAAAAGTGTGACATCTCCATATCGGAGGATTATCATGAATGCCATAAAATTATATTACTATACTGTTGCTCATCGAAGAGGGAAAATATTAGGAAGCTCGCGTTTCATTTAACAAAAATATAATTGTGCAATGTCGATACTGATATCCTGTATACCTCAAGTGTCAAGAAATATTATAAAAAGGTAAAGGTTTATTTCGCGTTACAAGACTTGACTTTAGAGGGCCTTTACATCTTCCCCGACTGAGAGGACCGTTTAAGAAGCTCAGCCAATGAATTTTATGAGTTGGTGACAAAGCGAGGCCATCTCGGTATGAGTGCGAGCCCCAGTTTGAGCAGCTATGCAGGAAGGATGGGAGTCGAAGCTGCTCGCGTCCGTAGGCTTTACCCTAGTTTCCCTACACGTGACTCCTGAGTGGTGCTAAACGAGCAGCAGCGAGGTGGTAGGGCGTCGGTGCCCGTCTGGATCGCGTCCACAGTGCATGGGTGTAAAGACCGTCATAGTGACCAGTTTCGGCTTGTCGCGTTTCGGGATCAGCTTGTGTATATCCAGCAGCTCATATACCTAGCGTCCTTCAGTCGTGGTATATGTGGGCCGACATGACGATGTAGACTATCAATGGATTTTCATCCTTTGATAGTCGCTTACGTTTTTGGACTACACTGTACTTACCATCAGGTACTCTGTAGTCACTATGTCGTGCCAGTGTAAAAAAAAGAACTAGCGTTTCGGAAGCGATTACTTTAGGAAGAAACGCCGAAAGAAACTTAGCGCTACGTAGGATTGTGAGGTGCTATAATAGAACATAGCAATAGATATTGTTATATAAAAATAAAATGTAACAATAATAACTACATCAAGATATATATATATATATATATATATGTATATATTAGACGTTCTAACAAGTTTCTATCAAGTGAATATGGTTTGAAGACATAAAAATAGCATTTATGTGCAATGTATGTACATGATACAATCTGTATCAATATATTAATTAAAGTATTATTAAGATAGCACGTTCATTGCGATAATTAGTTTTTAAATTAGATAAATATAGATTAATATGAGTTACATGTTAAATAATTTTGTGATCATGAGTCAAATACGAATTAATTATTATATTCCTAGGTAATTATTATGATATTATTGTGATAAGCTGATTATATAAATATATTTTTAATATAAGAAGTTTTATGCAGTAGCAATTATACAGGGAAGTCATTTAAATTTGTTATAATGTATAATATTAATTATTATGAAACACAATAAAATAAATTCGCAAGTAATAATGCCTATTACGGGTACCGAAACTATGAAACCATACATTTTTAATTATGAATAAATTCGTATCATATCTTCTTGTCTTTGCCAGTTCATGTTATACTACTATCAGTTCTATTATATATTATTTCTAATACATTACATTAAAGAAATAAATAAGATTTTTGTTGCTGGACAGTGAGACTTACAATTGTGTTTCTTACTGGCTCGATAAAATGATTACTCCGCATCTGATGAAAAGTAGTGTAGTCTTTTTTTTTTGTTAACCTGGTGGAAATTCCTTCGGACCGTCACGGGAATGGTAAGGGCCACTCCCCCGGTGTGCCGGACTTGCACCGACTAAAACCACCGGGGTGCCAGCACTGCCTACTCTTCGCCTTCGCTGGGCCTGGGGATCCAGATACTTTCGAGGGCCCGGCGAGCGATTGGCCTTAGGTAGGCCTCTTCTCTGGAAGGGGGTCGTAAATACCCTCATTATCTCTCATTGGGACGGCCTGTGGACACACACACGCCGCCCCAGAAAGTGGTGTAGTCTCATAACATCAACGACAACCAAAATATGAGAAATTGACGGTCGTCGGTGTTATGATGGCTGTCATATACCACGAATTAAGATGAACAACAAGTTTATGAACAACTAGAGGTACTTCTTAAGCTGATTCCAAAATACGGCAGGCTAAAGCAACACTTTAACGATATTTGCACCTGTCTAGTGTATACTATGGAAACGACTAAGACGGGTAATCGCTAAGCAACCTAAAAATTAATACTATTTCATTTTAATTAAATTAATTAAATCATCAATACATATAATAAATCCCTTCCGCAGCCACCTGTCTGACGTTCTGTAGATACTATTATTTGCAAATCCGTGTATATATGGTATATACGTTAGTAAAAATGTATGAGAATCGTTAATTGATCTGTACCCGTTTGTACCCTCGAATCTCAGAATCGGCATAACCGTTTTAAATGCGGCTTTCACGATATATTATGGAAACCTGCCTTTAACGTATACTGTTATTTTACTTAAAAAAAATACGTCGATCATCTATTGAAAAAATTCTTGAGTAAAACGAAACGTAACTGATCTGCCAGTTGTTATTATTATTGTCATTAAATCTTCCTAACGTATATTGTTTGTTTTTATAATAGATATGTTTTCGTGACTTACTGTTAAACATTAAATGTATTTGCACAATTTTTTCTGTTTGGCTGTAATTTTTATGCGCATTGATTTGTGTTAGTAGTTATTATTCATTGTAAGTAACGGCATTTATGGCGGTGCTAATTTCGATGGGTCATCTAGTTATTAATAAACGTAAGTGCATACCGCTTTAGTAATCCTCCAAGCAATTATGTAAGCATCATTACTCTACATCGTATCTCGCTAAATTGACAATATCTGTAGTGTCGCGTGTCTAGTAATCCCTCAACCCTCCGCCGACGCTGTCGCGTGAGAAGTGAATTAAATCACCACGGGGTCCTATCGACCACTTAACGGGACGTGTCGGTGTCTTGCGATTGATAGTTCTGGGGTTCCCGTTGAAAGTTAATTCGTGTTTGATGTCACCACGTTGGCTTTATTAGCTGTCAAAGAAAATGCAGTTTCCTTAACTCTCTACATTTGTGGGGGATAGAAAAGGGTCGAGCTATTATGTTATTTTAGTTGTTTTTGTCGTTTTACTATTTTGTTCATTAGATTTATTATAATGCCTATTAAGCCCATCGCAATTCCTTTGTTTACATGTAGATAAACGTATTTTCATAACTTTAAATGACTTACCATAGATATATTCTTCATTTCATAACAATACATTTTGATAAGTTTCGTAAATTCAGAAACAATAAATAATAAATTGCTTAATAATACATTTAGCATTTCGTCAGAACTCTATTTTCTCGTGGCTATAAACAAATTGATGAATGTTTAGCTGTCGTTGTTCTTAACGCATACCTCTAAATTTACAAAGACGACCCTGTGTCTTGTCAGAGTGTTTGCTTTTGCTGTACTGACCCTTATGAAATTATACAGGGTTCACTCACATTGTTATGAAAATTGCGACATACACAATAAAGTTTCATAGTTTATTATAATATTTTCATTCTATAATGTTTTCAATTGCCTTTCTAAGTATAACAAATTCCAGGTTACTTAACTATATTTCAACCAATATTTTGATTAAAATATTTTTGTTTTTGTAAGTCAATGGATAATGTTATTTATTAGTATATATAACATATATACAATTTTAAGTAAAAATATATAATAATTGGCATTCGGTTACAAATGTAATTTTTATTTAACAAATAAAAACAAAATCACGTGAAAATATTATAGCTAAACCGTTTTTTTTGACAGTTGTACCATACATTTATTTATATAATATAATTTTAGATTAATTATGAGGTTTATTGTTACCTACGAGTAGTATGATATTTAATGTAAACAAATATTTAAAAAAAACACGTTAAATTTAGTTGTAAAAATAGTATTTCAATAAAACTGAGTTTCGTTACTTTAATAATAAAAGATTGGAACATATTTAACCCCTGTGAGTCGCGAGCCCGCGTTTATCCGCGATGACAATAAATCATGTAATTTAGCGACGAAATGCGAATTCCGCATCCAGAAGCATATTAGTCCATGGGTGGATTTACACAGTTCATCTGACAGGGACACGCAGTTATTACAAGAATAATAGCGAAATGACAATTTATATTTCAATGTATATTACACATGGGGAGTTAATTTATGTGACTCATTTTAAATTGTGTGTTACATTTTGTGATGATAGTTGAGTATACGCTCATAATGGATTTGATGATAAAAACGGCCTTTGATGTAAAAGTAAATATCATTATATTTTAAAAAAGATTATTCATGTAGATATGATCCTCAAAAACACCCTGAGAGAAAAATTCTTAATTTCTATTATAAGCCGTATAAACCCATGTGTTATTTCTTAAATTTATTCTTAAGTTCCATTAGCTTAATATCCAGAGTACAAGTACGAAATGTGCTTTTAAAATTGTCTGCTTTATATTACTACTTTAAATCGTGTAAACAACTCGTGATTGATTATTTATATTGTATATTACTATATATATATATATATTTATTTTTTGGGATTCTCTGAATCTTACTTTAATCGTGTCTGTGAGCTGTGGAATGGTCTTTGGGCGAGCGTGTTTTCACCGTCTTATGATATTAGGTCCTTTAAACGAAGCGTGAAGAGATATTTGTGCAGCTCGGCATAATCATTGTAACTATTAACTGTTTTTCTTTACTGTTGATAGTTGCAGTCGTTAACGTCAGGTGTGATTTTGTCACGCTGGAGAGTAAGGTTAAAAAAAAAAAGATTTTATTAGAGTCTATTAAGCTTAATAAAATAATTCAAGGGCGGCATCGTCGCTGTGCGACAAAAGCCCAATTCAAAAATAAAGAGAAAAAAAAAATTCAAAATGGAATTTAAATTTAGGATAACGAAGAACAATAATCAATGATATGTTAATCAAGTTATTCATTATTTATGACTTAAATTTAGTTTAGTATCTTTGGCTCCATTTTATTTGAGATTAATTTCATGATTAGCTTCATGAGTTACTAAAGTAGCGCACTAAAAGCAATAACAGCGAAATCTAAGGCGATCGATGTGACTGGAACTGTTATATACACAAGGCGGAACAATGGACGCAGGCATCCACACAATGGACAATGCCAGTACCTCCTATACGATGTACCTACTCATCTAATATTTGATTGTGTGAGTTTTGATACATGATTTTGTATGGCGTAACTCAAGTCACAGTACCCGAAATCTTTCTTTTTCTTTGTTTGTTTATAGCTGAAATGAGGGGTTGTATTTAAGTGAATAAATAAAAAAGTATTTATTGAAAACCATTTTATATGGGTTTTAGGATTCTTTCGGACCACACAGTCTTGTAACTTTGTTGATTTAAAAACTAGTTTATTTAAACAATTTTTATAACTATAAGAATTATCTAGGATTGTCTAAACAATTTATGGAAATAGCACAACATTATTTTAATATAGTTTTAGCTTGATTGCTCTGTAGCGAAATAGTTTATTTCACAGATGTCCACGGAGTATAGCTTATAATAATATTGAATATTATTGAAGGCGTGGTTCTGGTAGATAAGTAGATTTGTGACAGTACTGTAACGGCTGACATAAATTTGTACGTACAAACACCGTTACAGCGGCTTAGCTTCCTGACAAACAAGGGTGGTGGGTCCAAATGACATCAGTCAGCTTTTGAGGGTAATAACTGTTTATTAGAACTTAATATGCTAGCGATATTAGTGAATATGAAACTATTTATTTTATAAGATTTTCTTCTTCTGCGTGTGTAAAGGATCGCTGGTTAAATCGGCCTCCATATTAATAATAATTCGATTCTAAGCAAGATAAGAAAAATAATATATATTTTTATGATATTGTCTTGAAACTTCCGATGAGATTGTTTTCCTAGTTATATGATTTGGAAGTTGGAAATAAATCGAGTAATTAGTAGGCTATTTTTAGCCAACTGCCTGTAACATTACTGTTATTTTTAGTTTTTGTGTCTATAACTTTCGTACTACCATCTTTATTGAAATATTATTGTTTTTTATGACCGAGAATAACATAAGGAATGGATGAGGAAAAGGAGCTGAATAAAGAAATAATGATGCTGAAATGTGACTAGCTTCTATGACGAATTTTGCACTCAACAGTGCTCGGTAATAACATGATAAGGAGAGCTCTTACTTAGAACAGATCTATGTATGTCCAGTGTGTGCTGATGATAATGGGATTTTATAATAAAAACCTTCTGTCCTTTGACCTTAAGCTCTGGTAGTGTGACCCGTCAAAAGCTATGGTAAAAAACGTGCACGAAGAGCGCGTGCGCAAACCGGTGTACCGGCACAATGCAGCGGAAGACGTCGCGCGCCGCCCTCGGCAGATGGCGCGGCACGGCGCGGTACGCTAACATCTTGAAACTCGTTTTCAAATGAACGCAATATGATTGACCTCAGCTTTTGAGGGGTTAATATTATAGGTACAATCTTTGATTGCATTGTCACGTCTTTCAGTTTGCTTAAATAATATCGTCACTATGTTTGCAAAGACGTACAAATTCAAAATCTCAACTTTCAAGGATATACACGATTGGTTTTCTTTATTCCTTTAATTTAAAAAATCGGGCTTAGTTTAATGATTAAGCATAGAAACTAAGTTTCTAAGTTGTGAAAATCTTTTATTGAAAACTAAGTTTTTTTGTTAGTATAGCGACAATAGTCTAGGATTTTGTAATTTTTGTTTTCATGTTGATAGCCTTAAGTTTTGTAATTGTACCATAATAAATGGACTAAAAATATATTTTAGTATTGGAAGTATTTAGCTTTGTAAATTTAGTTTTATTTGTATGGAATTACAAAATATCTAAAGTAATGTGTAAGATTTTACGTTACATGTTATCTTCTATATTGTAATAAGTCATGGTTAGAATTCCTGCTGAAATCTTTCAAATGGAGATATTACATATACCTACAAATGTTTTTGTCTTTATTAGTAGTGAATTATCCTGGTTTTGGAGAAACATGGACTAAAACATCTAAAAAAAGTATAAATTATATAGTCGGCGGTCAGTATCAGTGAGATAGTCGACAAATTAAGAGATGTTCTTCTCATAAACGCATCACGTCTATCAAACATAGTTGATTTATTTCTCGTAAACCTTGATAACCCGGCACGCGTCATAAAACATGTCTATCGACAAAAAAGATAAGAACACGCGCCCATTCGTGTATAGTAATGAACGAGCCCTAAAATACCGGATTGTAAAGCGCTCTTCTTGTGTTACAGGGTTTTGTTTAGAGAGGAAGTAGGAAGCCAGCTGGCTGACTTCTTTTTCTTCGAGTAATGATGGTTTGTAGTGCATTGCGCTTTTGTCCCAGTGTCCTGTCGCGTGCCGACGTATTATTTGACTGTAAGTAGGTGGAAAGGTGTTCACCCGAACTATACCGTTGCCTATCAAGATGTTTTGATAGAGTGGCGCGCTGTTAAGGGATGATTATGCCACATATGTCGATCATTTATAATATAATGTACACAACAACATCTATATTAAAATGAGCTGTATTTTTTAAATAGAATTGTAATTTCTTGCTTTATTATTAGACAATGATAGTCAAAGTTATAAAAATTTACATTTTGGTAGGAATTTTTCAACCATTATAATTCTGTTTACCTGATATGTCGTTTGCATGTACTCGTAAGTAGCAATCGGATCATCGCTCTATGTGTGCAAGCACAAGTTAGTTGATAGGTGTGCTCCAGATAAAATAATATCGGCCTGATATCGTTTGATATAGCCTATAAGCAATCTGAAGGTGAGACAGTAACGTTGATTATAAAATAATTTAATTATAATAAAGATACCATTATCCAAGTGTAACTAAATTTGTTTTCGTTTTATATACTTTTAAAGAACTATATTGTTGTATATGGTAAAAAATATATAAAGGTATCTTGTAAATGAATGTTGTTGTTTTTACCGTGATCTTTATTTTATTCTTATTATTTTTTATTTTATTATATTTAGTAAAAGGTAACGTAACCAGGATCTTTCACGGAAAGCAGCGCCACAGACTTGTTCCGTGATATAATGCCGAAGGAAAAACCCTTTAATATATTTATTTATCTTATTTTACAAGAAATACATTTACACTTACAAGTATTTACATTAACATTTATTTTCAACAAGATAGTTATTTTTAGTTGAAAAGAAATGTTTTTATTTGCTTCTTTCATTATTATTACAGCAAAAGTATGTAATTTTAAACGAATAGAGTTTTTCGGAATTGTAATATATTCTTAATAAAACATATTTTTGCACATTTTTGTTAGTTACTTTTAGAACAAAATAGTTTTGATTGTATGGTAAATATTTACGCAGTTACCGAATAACAAAAAAGTGAATTAAGATCATAAGCCAGCGTAATCCATAATTACAACATTTGATGATAGTAATAAGTTAGCTGGCAGATAGTGCCACAGTTCAAAATACCGGATAGGATCCGAGTTAATACAATTTAAATTGAGTTAGTACAGTTAGCTTGTTTCCTGCGGCGTTGGGAGTTGACGGCTCCATCGCCCGCCGGACTTGTCCGGTGCAGTCAGTCCGAGTCCAGACTAGTTAGCTTGTCCTCGTCCTTTATTCCCACCTTTTATTTCTAATGTTTCCCCTCCTCTGTTTTATCCTTCGTCAACCCTTACTCTGGCACTTCCCCATCTCTTGTCCCATCCTCAGTTATTCCTTTGTTCCCATCTCCAAATGATGAAATAGATATGTTGGATGAAAATAGATGAATGGTAAAATAATGATGGCAACACAGTGTAAGGAGTTGGTACCTAAGGAGGGTACCAGCCGCTCTGCGGTTGGAGAATCCCTCTCCGGTCGGGGACTTCACTCCTGTCCGTATTGCTCTATCTATATAGTTTCAGGGCAACGCTGTACAGCCTCTTTTAAGCCAATCGACGACCCACGCCACGTTCATGAATCACGTTTCTGCGTTTCAAAGAGAGCTCCGTATCTCTTTGAACTGATTCGACGACTCGGATTCTTCAGATAAGAGTTTTATGTCTGTGCGTTCCAGCACTGACCGGAAGCGGAGCTGTGTATATACTACTTTGTAGTGACTCTGAGGGTGATGTGCCTGCCAAGATCTTGGCCTCTGCCGGGGATTCTCAATTTTATTTTTAGAGACTGAACCGGGGCTTATTACAAGCTATTTTTTCACGTCTGGGGTGTTTCCGGATGCATGTGATTCTAGCCTAAAGAAAAATGATGTGTTATCAGACAGTGACGTCTTTCAAGGTTTCACGGATAAGATAAGTGGCTAAATAAATAGAAATATCAAAGTATTACTAAAGCCGTAACTAAGGCCTTATTCCTACAGTAGTGGTGTCAATGTCGTAAAATAATCAACGAGCCTTTCCTAAACTGTGACCTAGTTATGTACATAGATAATATAGATAATTTATTTGATATTATCAAAACTGACAACATGAATCTTCGTTCATAACATTGAACGGCAAGGAATTTTCCATTAAAAATAACATATCAGTGGATTAGTTTCAATTACAACAGTTTAATTATAAGCCGAAATACCATATAGATAGACGGAGATTACAATTTATTTTGTAGAATTTAACGTTATTAGAATCATCGTCTTTGAACAAAATGCAGTTGCTGCCTTTTTCCTCCTCCTAATTAAATTTTAAACTTTTACCTACCGGATTTACTTTTATTTATGTTGATCGTTAAAAATATTATACACTGTAGAAGCCTTTATTTTCGAGTTTCATCGTTTTTCTACCTACTATTGATGTTATTGTCAGAGGAATGAAATCTTAATAATATACTATATTCAGTTAAATACATTTCATTTCAATACTTATGTACGCTACCTTTGTAATTAGCATTACAGACACAAAGCTATATTTGAGGGTTTATTATCGTGCAATTATGTATAATTTGTAGGTGTATTGGTTTCGCCAACCCTTTTGAGTGCTTGTCGGTGTCAGTATACTTATGGGAAAAACCTTTTGAGAATCAGAAAAATTATTGTTAGTTTTGTGAATGACCTCATAAAATAATTTAAATAATTTAAATTACATTAAATTAAATTGATTGTTTCAGGAAATGAAGATGGTAACCTTACAGCAAATAACGATGAAAATACAGGTTTGTCTCTTTAACTTTGGTATTCTTTAATAATATGGCCTGAGGCTTGAAGTGCTGGAGTACGTATTTTTGTTTCCATTATTGTTATTTTACAAAGAAATATTATTTACAATTTACGAACGCATGATCTTCTTAATAAACCTTGTTATTTATATTAGAATTTAAGTTTAAGTTTTATAACGTTACATTTGAATCCTTTGGTCTATTTAAATTGCAATTTAAACATAATTGATTCATTTTAAATTGTTACGGATTGCTAAATAAGTCAAGGCAAGCTCAGTTTTTTAGGAAAGCATCGCATGGAAATCCATATGTAATTTGTCTTATGCAGTGCACTGAGAAATGTGACTAGCTTTGCTGTTAGTCATGTTGGGCATGTTTCGACGTCCAAACGCGAAGTAGATAGATAACATACAGTACAATCACTAATGCGCACCTCTAAAGGGATGTCGCATACTATAATTGTATATTATTTTATGTTCTTTTAAGCTATTGATCAATTTTTTATTCTTCAACATTATTTGCAGACCGTTTGTGCCCAATGTTGAGTAAAAGCCTCCTCCATGTTATGGCACCATTCTCGATCTCATGCCAAGTTCATCTAGTAATTGCCTGCAAACCTTAATTACTCCGTCCACCCATTTTGCAACTGGACGTCCAATGCTGTCTTTTCAAAAATTTTAACTATTAGATACATTTTGGAAAGAAGCCACAACAGCGTGTATAAATTATTTTCGTTGTTAACTTCTTTATTATTTCTTAGTGAAACCAATAAATATATTGGTATTTTATAATCATTGTATATCTGTACTGTCCTCGGTTCTTGTATTGTAACAATCAATTCAACCGTTCCTTTTGATATATTAATCGATCAAGATATCAATTTTAATTAGTATGATTTATTTATTTACCAACAAAATTACATATAATAACATACGCCAATTACATCGAATGATCACAAAATACATAAAATACATTTTTTTTATTACATGCAGGCTGGCGCTTGACCACAATCTCACCTGCTGGAAAGTGATGAAGAGGCCAACGATGGAGCACGCTCACCCAGCAAATACCGATTCACTCGACGTTTGAAGACTCCCATGTTTTAAGAAAAAACAGTTCAGAATACAATACAATATGAGTAAATAATACAAGATGATTAAGTACAACAACGGGTTTGCCGTCAGGAGAGAGTTCAGCTCATCGAATATTCGGTGGAAAGGCTATCAGCGACGCACTACCTTGAGCACCATATAAGCAAAGTTCTTGTATGAATTTAATGCGACTGCCAATTAAAATAGAGAAATTGTTATTATTTAATGATATTTTTATGCATAATATATTTAGTGGATTTGTATTATATGCTGTTTATATTTTCTTTAGGTAGTATAAATTAAAGTTATACTTTTATCTGTTTGAGGGTTCGCTTATATCTCTGAAATCTATCTGAGGTAGATAAAGATAGGCGTGGAATATGCTTACAGTGACCTTATTTCAATATTCTTATGATTTG
The DNA here is from genome assembly GCA_036320925.1 of Automeris io. Taxonomy (NCBI): domain Eukaryota; kingdom Metazoa; phylum Arthropoda; class Insecta; order Lepidoptera; family Saturniidae; genus Automeris; species Automeris io. The sequence goes on from JAUDJH010000014.1 coordinate 5,869,701, forward strand.
TGACCCACTAATAGAAATTGTTGGATGGACGCGGTCCACCATCTGCTTTATTTTCTGCCATCACCGGGTGTGATTGAGGTTTAGATACATCCTTTTAACAAAAAAATCCAGAGTTTTAGCGTAGTTTTCACAAATATTTAGATCATTTTATACCGACTTTTTTCAATGTGTACATTTGTATTCAATTTTAAAATAATCTTTATGTTTTCTAAGAGCCATTAATTCATTTAAGTATGCAGAGATCAATGGTGTAAACTTTGTTTTAGTATGAAAATTAACATTATGTACATTAGTGGTTTATTATGTGTTCGTCGTATTTATTCGTTTATATCTTATTCAATATAAAATAAATGTATCATCGATTACGATTAAAGATAGAAATATGATTACGTTTATCAGCTACGATTGTATGTTGGTCTAATCTGTTATTATTTAACAGATAGCCAGTAGGTAGGATTTTGTTCAGTGATGAGTATATACCTCAATGAGGGAAGGCGTTCGTTTTTTTAATAAATTGCAAATATTCACAATTAATTGTGATTTGCTCTTCTTAATAAAATTTCGCAAGGGACGTTGCTGTCATCACCACATTTGTTGTGATATCTACACCCGTTTTATGGTAAGTTTTAACGATTATCTTTTTATAATTAGATGATTCAATTATGTATTAATTGTATTCATAAGGGTTAGGACGTTATTCTAAAACATACGTTCAAAGAACAGCTTATTTGTGAAATGTATTTTTGTCTAGAGCATCAGATTTTGTCGAATTTCTCTTATTATCTATAAGAACTTTACAGCTATAGTTTAGTTTCTATTAAAGCAACAAATAATAATTTGGTCAAATCATAATGTAATTAAGTTTCACATGAAGAGTAATGTGTAATAACCCATAAGTAAAGAACTGTATATACCATGAACTTATACAACTGTTGATATATAGTGAATAATAGGATATATGTATATTGGTGTTCAGCCCACACTAGTGACGTTGTTAGTCTATCTCGCTTTGGGATCAGCTTGTGTACATGTAGTTATTATATTTATACAACATGATAGTACGTATATTTAGACTTATTTGTCGACAGTGACTGTCGAAGAGTGCCAAATTATCCCTTGGAAGTCGGCGTGATTCTTGCACGATATTGAATTTATCATGACGTACGGTGTGGTCACTTTGCCAAACTATTGTGTAAAAAAATGTATGTTATATCTATTAAAATATTGTGCAATCAGAAATATAATACTTGTACAATAAGGCGTTAATTGCTACATGAGATATGAAGAAAGTATCTTCAAGCACGTGCAGTACACTTTCAAACATGATCTTACCCTGGTCTTACTCATCTTCTTCTAGGAATTACAATAATCAATTTATTGTATACTTATAAATCATTAATAAAAGTGCAGGAATACTACAAAGAAAGACATAAACAATTATATTATTAGAGTTGAGTCCTTGACAATGTAATTCAACATTTTCTTTGATACATACTTTGCTTATATTTAAAATATAGTTTACTTTGTATGCTTTGCTATGTTATCTATTGTTATATTTAAAATATAGTTATGAAAATTACTTTAAGCGTATTTGAAAACTGTGCTACTTAGATCAAAAATAAAAAAAACTTTAATACAAAAGGCAAAATAAAATATAAGATTTTTTTTAAAGAATGCATAGACCAATTACCCACACATATCAATCACAATAATCACTATCTAAATTATTTTAATTTCTATGACATGACTTTTTCAAAACTTGTGCTGTCTTTCTCGGACTAATTAAGTACTAATTGCTCTGAGCTTACCGAACCAAATATATTTAATTAACGATGCTAATTCTATGTTCTAATTTTAACCGGTATTATTTTTTTAAAACGTATTCCTTCATTATTATTCAATATATAGCTAAGGTTAATAATTAACCGTTAATAAATTTCACTGGTATGTCATAGGTTACATAATTTTTAATTAATGTTATAGATGATTGGTCGGATAATAAATGTAACAGGTACACGTCTCCAAAATATTTATCGATAGACAAATTTAATCCTAATTGATTAAATTTATAGTGACATTATGATAAAGCAAGTATGTTGACGTTGTGGATGCTAACATAAGTTGATCGATTCGTATACTTTGTTTTGTTCCATTGATTCGTAGCTTAAAATTATTAGGTCAACCACTGACATAAGGAACATCTTAGGATGCTTAAAATAACGCCTTATATATTTAAGATAATTCTTAGCTTTAGCTTATTTTATATATTCTTATGTAAATAAAATTGATATATGTAAAAATATATCATCATTTTCAGTTCGTTTGGAGAGTATGGATAATCTGATGTATATTTTTGACTAAATTCGACCTTAAACTTTTACCTAACTTAACCTTAGCCTTATTGTATATTATATCTGAGGGGTGTAATTGTATCAAAATGCAATTTAACCTTGACGTACAGGATTATTTAAAATTGATTGTTTAAATAGATATTGCAGATATGCTCCACCCATGTTTGTTTTAAGTCAGTAACGTCATGATAATTTGATAATGATAAGCTACGTATAATTGTCTTTTTATAAAAAATAATATTTCATCATATGTTAATAAAAGTGAGGTTTTATTAAAAAAAATATGTGTACAATGAATTCTAACTAAGAATAATTGCATTCCTTGTATAGTGTTGTTCTACTACGAGATCCAGTAGCAGAGCATCTGATCGCTGTAACAAAATTGCTCGGAATTGATGGATGTAATAAATTATAGAATAGTATAGCACATATATTCTACGAAGTTCTCTCAAGCCTGTATGTAGTTGTGACATGTACAGATAAGTGTGGCTGTGAGCATAAAAAGAAATAAAGACAATAAACACAAGTGACCTGCATCACGGTGGAACCGCTACTGAGCACTTCCAAATTCGTGCACATTATTAAAATGTATATTCAAACGAGTAACAACAAATAATGTCAAACAAACATTATAAAATAGTGATACTGCACTTGACCAGTGGCGTGCATCGCATAAAAGCATAATATTGTTATACTTGCACATTTAATAAATATAGTGACTTAAAATCTTGTAATTACCAGAACAAGAGTCTCTAAATTCAAATTGGACTATATTTTAAATCAATATAAGCATTTAATGTCTAAATAAAACAAGATAATGCGATTTTATGCTTCTATGGAATACATGCCACTGCACTTGACCCACCTGAAATAAATGATAACATTCCTGATTGCCCAAATAACAGTAAAATATGTGATCTGTTGTAGGAAATAGAATGACTACACAGAAATATGTAGATCAGATTTAAAATTCAATATCAATACTAATGTCATGTTTTGTTCATATTCCAACGAGCCGGATAAGGAAAAATTATCTCTTCAAAGGGGCTACAGTCAAAACTTTTTGCGCACTTTACAAAGATACGTTTGCAAGTGACGTAATGTTTTTATATCTTTTGAAACATCTTATCATATATAATATATCAGCTACTAGATGCACATCTGTCTGTCTGTAATCTGTATCTTTCATCTTTTTTCATTTTGCTTAAAGAGAATAATATGGTATTCTTGAAGTATTTTAATTGATGGATGCCAATTTTTAAACGTGTTGTAGTTATTTTTAGTTTTTATTTATTTCTCATATCAGTTACCACTTATCTTTATAATTTTAATCACAGATTAATTGTATAGGTGTAGTTTATAGATATATATCAGATATTTCGACTACGAAGTACAAAATTAATACTAAATATTCTACGAATTAACTATTAGACTATTATCATTAAAAACACTTAAACACGTAAAAATGTTGTGGCATAAAATGATAGTCTTTTAAAATTTTAATTTAGGTTTTTAGTCTAACCGACTTTAATATATATTTAACATTTCTCTTTGTTATGAGATCGAGTAACACTTCTGGTGTTGCTGTCGACTATAAAGACGACAGTGGTCACTCTCCATCACGTGGATTTTCAGATTGTTTGCCTCCTCTGCTGATAAAGCCTTCACGGGGTTTTACAGAAGTATGAAAACACTGAAAGTTATATTACAAACCATAAGACTAATTCTGGTAGTATTTATTATTGCTAAAAAGTTTATTTTATTTTCATTTACTTATGGTTATCAACAAAACAGTATATAACAATGGACATATATAACATAAAATTATGGCCGTCAGTAATAATATTTTGACAACTGTTTGCCTCGTGGTAAGCCAGCAATATATGTTACCTTTAAGTTGTATTTCATATTTCTGTATCACCACTATCTGGTGAGATATCATATTTCAACTCCAATGATAACAAACAGTCACGTTTTATAGAACAACTACATATGTCAGCTTATCTCAGATTATGTTTAAATACGTATTGATAATAGCAAATTTTAGGCTCTAGATATTGGAAGCATAGCGTTATCTGCACCGTTCGGTATAGTCTCGCACATAACCACAACACAGGGGCTTGTCGCAGACAGAGATTGGATATTGCGACTGTATCGATGCAGAAACGTGAACTGGTGATTGCCAGCATTCCATAGCTCTGTAGCATCGCTGCATTAGTGTAATTCTATTTATAATACGAGCTAACTTTACTTACAGCTCAATTTAGAATTTTTCCTAAAACTGCTATTTTGTATGTTAACGCATCTGCGTACACGTCCTTTTAACTTCCAAAGCTAAAACGCTGTGTACGCACCTCCATACGATACTACTCTTTTATGTGAATAAAATTTCTTTCTATATTTAGTTTCAAAATATGATATACGTTGTCACGTACTCCTGTTAAACCTCTACAAGCCCTTTAATAACTATTCTTGACTCTTCTCCGCCTGTTCTTCATATAAGTAAATATAATCATCTCTGTGATGATATCGACATTTATTTTAATTCTTTAGCTAAACTGGTCAAAACGTTTTTGAACATAAATTGATCTTACCTTCAAAGTTTTGTTTGCTATTGATGTTTTTAACTTTTTTAACGCAGGCTGTAGCAACCTATAATGGGAGGAATACTTTAGTGTTTCATGTTAAATTTTCTTTACTTTATTTTTAAGATTTTTAATATTTGTTACTCGGCTGTTATATAAAATAAAAACAAGACGAATCGTGCTGAATAAGTTAAAATAGTTCCTAATCCAGTTAAGGTTTCAATATTCTATCTATTCCTTAGTTGGCGTTTATTACTACCGCAACTATAAATTCCTTTTGACACACACATATTTAAAAAAAGGTTTAGTGGAGGTATGATTCAAATGAAAATAGCACATTGAAACCTGGCGTTTATCACTATGTAGCTCCTAAGCAGTGGTGTACGAATTATTATGGAGTGGAAGGTCATTTTCTGAGTCCAAATTAAAAAACTAACGATCAATAATAAGGTTATCTTCAGATAAAACATTTAATTGACCTTGCCCATAAACTCCAATCGCATCGGCAAATTTATATCAGTCAATCTGTGCTAGATCACTCATGATAAGCCGAAATTCAGCATTTACGAGATACTATAGACAAATGCCAAAATTTTTTATATATAAAAAGTTAAGAAATTTTTAAATTTTATTAAAGACAGACAACTACATCTGACCAGATCCATTGCATAATAGCAAATTACCTAAAGCTCAACAAATTATAAAGGTTTGAATTTTAACCATTATCTTTGAATATCGCATAGAGGTTTTCAGTGTTTTCTTGCGTTATTTATGTGAAATTACTTTAATTGTCTGATGTATGTCAATATGAAAACGGAGAAGACTTTCTTATTGGTGGTCATGTTGAGTTCAGAAGTTGTACGCAGTGCAGCTCAACACATTGGTTCTCCAGAATATTTTTCTCACGCACTCTGAGGTTGTGGAATAGGCTACCGGGTACAGTTTTTCACCAGAACTATATCATAGGGTTCTTCAAGAGAACTATGAACAATGAGCTTCTAGGTCGGCAATGTAATAATAATATTCCTTGTATTCTAGTTGTATACGGACAACGATACCGTCCAGCCGTCCATATCGCAGCCTGTTTGGCAACATAAGTTTTAATTAAACTTTGAGTCAAGAAAAGTCAAGATTCAATTCGACGACAATCTGAATCAGTCGTCAAAGCGAATACCCTCAATAACAACGATAGTAAAACGGGTCTTGAATCGATTCTCTTCCCGGTCGTAACCGCATATCATTAATGGTTGGATCGTAAACCGTCGCGGTTGGCTCAGCAGGAATGCGCCGCAAGGCACGCTCGCAAGCGATAAACCGCTTCTGTCCGAGAGTACTAAGCGCCTCCTGACGCTTTCGCTCATTTCGCTCGCTTTACGATAGGCCGTGCACGCGTGCAATTCGATGCGGTTGCTAATTAAAATTAGTTGTATCTATTATTGATATAGGATTTGCATGTTTTGTATTTCTATCATGACGCCGATTCTCTATTGGGAAGTCAGAGACACTTTACATTTTTTTTTGCAAACCTGCTTCGCTTTTTTAAAGCACGCGTCGAATTTTGGCAGTCGCGAGTCGGCTGCGGCGATTCAGCAAGGGCTGGCGGGTCGGTATGTATGGTATTATAAGTGCATATTTATATATAATGGCGTTCTCTGATATTGAATCGCATCCTCTGAGTCGCGCTTGCCAAAATCCGACGGTTACCTTTATATTCATTAGTCTCTTCATGCGAACTCGCTAATACTACATACTCCGGAGTTTATCCTCCAGCAAACTTTTATTTATTAGGTTTGTATTGGTATGGTAAGCCTTTGCCAGCTACGGTTCTTGCTTTCACTTATTCTCATATTGTACATCTTTTTTGTTATTTTTTATAATACATCTCCTTGTCGAAATCAGCGTGACATTGCGCAAGATATCAGTGACGCTGTGTCTCAAACCAACCATTCTGCGTTAGAACTGCGATTGCGAATCGATATTTTGATTATCTCGATCATTATGATACAAAATATATTCATTTGTTCAAATAAGAAAATGAAATTTTTTGTACTTTTTGGTTTGAATGTCCAGTGATATCGCTTGAAACGAATTATATTCATAAGCGGATTTTGGATTTATCAATGATTGATATCCAAATGATATAACTGCGTAGACATGTATATGTGTTATTTCATGAATATGCTCGCAATTTTAACTGGAATGGAATGTTTCGTTCATGAAAATCACGACGATATATGAGTAGGTATAGACTGTACTCTGTACTGGATAACAAAAACATGGACTTGGATAAATTTTTAGCCCTTTTTCATAGAGATATTAACCCGTCTTTTTACATAACTGGGTGATCATTGATTGTAAGGCGAAGTTCGCCGGGTTAGTTAGTACTTTATGCATGAAATTACCTTTTATTGGTGAATTATAACGTGTTTGATAATGTTATGTAGATTTAAATACACATAGAAAGTAAATAAGGGTAGCGCGTGCTACAGTTTTGCATGAGCACCACCAGCAATTAGAAGCAATAGCAAAACGATCGGCTGAAGTGCCATCATTATCTCGACAGATGCAGGCGAAGCTAACTCTTCCACCCTCGTATATTAGGTGGATAATTCTCTAAAATATTCACGGGTTTTTGGAGACAAGTGGAGTGAGCAATCCTGAAGTATGGGGTAGGACATGGTTAAAACGTTTAGGTCGAGAGTCGTTGAGTGCCTACGCCCTTTTGTGATGTTTTCTATCGTTTTGGCGGGCTCTGTCGTAGCTATTTTATCAATTCGTGGGGGAGCTCAATTCTAACAACCTACACTGGATAAGAATACGTAGACATGACGGAAAATTGTCAAACCCCGATTTTACGGGCCAGCAAACATTTCTTGTTAAACATAAAATTGGATTTATTTATGTTGATTACTTTAAAAAATATATATTTTATAGTTTTTTATATTATATACGTTTGGATATCATCTATTTGTAGCATTTATTTCCCTTTTTAACATTCATATTTTTATTAAATAATAGAACAAATTTAAAATAGTTATTACCTATTTTTCCGTAAAAAAAAAACGATGTATTGTTCCTTAATCAAATATAATAAAAATTTGCTTAAATTAAATAATTCAAATTTATTATTTTAATAAAAATAGATAAAAATGTTTATATTTTAATTATTGTTGTTGTTTATTTAAGAATGAGCGATAGAGTAAATTGGAAAAACCGGGACGTGATGTCGCAAATATATTTTTCGTAATCGAATCTTATCACAGTTTCAATAATTCTGTATGTTTATTTGAAACAGGTAGTACTTTTGATTGCTATATAGAATAGAACGAACTGTGAAATATTATTATTATCATAAGTGGCGCAGTAATATTAAGTAACACACCGTAAGAAAATATTGTGTAATAGTTTTGACTTTTAATTGTTAGTGATTTGCTGTTATCCTTCAAAAAGGAAGATAATACTGTCCAACATTTGTTAGGTCTATTATTCGTCGTTAAGTCGATATTTTTATCTTGTAAATATGGCTTATTCCTGAAACTAACTAGTGGGTAAAAGTATTTTTCTTTAGGTCGTATTTGTATTAGGCCTCTCGGCTCTAACTCTATATTTTAGGTCATAAATGTCGACTTTGGGAGTCTTTTGTGAGTCGAAGCTGCTCGCGTCCGTAGGCTTTACCCTAGTTTCCCTACACGTAGCTCCTGGGTGGTGCTAAACGAGCAGCAGCGAGGTGGTGGGGGGTCGGTGCCCGTCTGGATCACGACCACAGTACATGGATGTAAAGCCCGTCATAGTGACTAGTTTCGGCTTGTCACGATTCGGGATCAGCTTGTGTATATATAGTAGCTCATATACCTAGAGACCTTCAGTCGTGGTATATGTGGGCCGTCATGACGATGTAGACTATCAATGGATTTTCATCCTTTGATAGTCGCTTTCGTTTTTGGACTACACTATACTTACCATCAGGTACTCTGCAGTCACTATGCCGAGCCAGTGTAAAAAACAAAAAAAAAACTTTACTAGCCATATTTTTGACTGTACCGCACGTCATTGAATATTGTAGCAGTATTCATTATGATCTGTGTATAGCAATCAGAGAAGCTTCCAGTCTAATCAAATTCTAGCCTACATTAGAGCTTAATATCTATATCAAATATGTATATATTATATCAAAAAAGTTTTAAATATAATAAAATAAGCGAATTATTCTCCTGGCGGCCTATCGTACTATGTAAAATATTTAAATAGTAAACATTGCTATCAAACGAAAGTAGAAAAATGAATAAAAATACTCTTCAATTACAAAGGTTTCTCTCGAACAGTACTGTCCTTCATATATTCAAATATAATGGACTAACAACTCTCACATTAAACGATGACCATTGTTTCGAGCTTTTGTTCTTTTTGTTTTAAAATCAGCCCTTTGTCGTTCGACAGAGCGCGGCATCGCTGGATGAGGGAAAGAGACATTGGGCTTACTGTACATCTGGTTTTGTTTTTATATACAATAAAAACCCGATAGCTTAGTTGCTATTGGCCCTGCCTGTAGCGCTGAAGAACTGGTTTAAATTGTTGGTAACGCCAAACTGTTTTGAGATGAACAGATTTTCTTGTAGTAGCTTTTACAGAATAGATGTAAGTAAAGCGTATGTAAGCCCCCACAAAAAATGATATATAATACATTATACTCCTTCTATTTAGTAATAGATATGTTGGATGTTATTTTATGCTCTGTTAAGAGACAGGATTAGATCCTTGCGTTTTTTTTATGGTCATCATACAAAGAGTTATATCATAAGAACTATCAAGTAAAGAATAAATTGGTGCAAAGCACGTCACATTATGAAGTTTAATTTTTTCTTTTGATAAGATGTCTTTTGATCCAGACACAACAAATTCAAGATCATAATTAACTTATTATTATATATTCACATATTACATCATTGTTATAGAACAAATTGAATGATTCTGCTGGAGAAGGTATTATGTATTAGTAATATTTTTGTCGCAATAATATAATTTTACATCACGACGAAATAAATTTTGTCAGTATTAATATTATTTCTTTGAACCTTAGTATTATCAACGTGTTATCTAGTATTATTTTAACGAGCTCCTTATCCAAAGCAATACAATAAAAAAGATTATTAATCAATATATTAGCAACATTTTATTATTAATATTTATTTCACCAAAATAAGTAAGTCTTGTAATAATTGCACGTTCATAGATCCCGGAAAGATTATTAGATTAGAATTATAGAAATGCTCGGTGCGCGGTACTCATTGCAAACGAATCGTTTGCAATCGATTAGTATTAAAACCTCAACTCATGCCCTAAAATATTTATGCCTTTTCATTATAATTTATCATCTTATGAAAGTTAACTTATCGTGATATTTTATTGTTACATTGTTTTTCCATTTAAAATATCAAGTAATATTACGTGTAATTAATCGGTCTTAGTTAACACTGTTTTTCTTTGCAGCTTTTTGCTGCTCCTTGTTCTTACACTATATATTATTTTTAAAGAACGGTCAAATACTTTATAGTAAGGTTTGTAGGAGTTTACAAGAAAAGCAAAATATCACACATATGTCACTATATTCCGTTTAATAGAAAAAAACTTGCAAAAGCGTGGAAAATACTATAAATGTAACACATTATTCACATTATTAGTAGTCACATTATTTTACTGTATAATCAGGTTTCAACCTTTTGTAGTCTACAGAGAAACATTAGTGACAATTATTGTTCAATTTTTCTTAAACGATTGATAATAGTTGCTTCTATTAGTTACTTAGATGATAAATTACTATATTTAAGTAGGAGATAGAAGTGTTATAATAGAGGATTTAACATTCCTTACCTTCTCCCTATTTAGCCTATATACAAATATTTTTTTCTCTCATAATCCTGATACTGATCCTTCCAAAAATTTTTTCTCTTGACATTGATACACAGTTTATTTTAACTAAAGCGTCCGCCTTTTTTATTTATGTTATATCAATCAAATAAGTTGATAAATATTGAAGAAATGATTTCCGAATATAAAGCTCATTTATTGATAGCAACATTTCTGGAGGTTATAGTAAGAGTAGCAATGTATTCAATTGACGCCAAATCAAATTGCCCTGAAGCTGTTTGCGATGTGCTTAAACATTGTAACCACAATGCACGTGTCTCAACCGAAGTAGGGGGACTAGACTGTAGCCACCCGAGTGTTACCAAGTCCGGACAAAAAAAAAATCATCTAAAATTGTTTAAAATTTTCCTCAAAAACCCACAAAAATATTGTATAGGAACCGTAGTGTTTTTTTTTGCCTAAATATTAATCATACAATTAAATGTCTATGGACTTAGTATATTGTTAAAAACTGATTATTAAAGATTTATCTAATAATATTGTGTAAAATTAAATGCAAAAAAATATCATTTCTAAAACTTATTTTTATTAACATATTTTTATTATAATAGTATATTGTCCCGCTATTAACCCTTTTGGGGTGAGCGGAGACACATTAGCGGCTGTATCCACTTTGCGTTTATATTTTGTGCCCAATATGACCAGTAGTGCAACTGAACGCCGTTCTCAGAGCGCTTACATATAACATTTCTATTAGATGCTATATGGGTTTCCTCATGATGTTTACCTCCACCGGTGGGCATTTGGTGTATAAATCTGTACGTAATATGGAATAACCCAGAGGTACATTCAGGGATTCGAACCTACAAGCATTCGCGTTGGCACGTATGGAAACAGGTCCCTTATTCACTAAGTCACCACAGCGACCTTATAATTCTTTGCTCTAAAAATCCTTCTACACATGTTAAAGTCCCTAAATTTAAGGATTAAATCACCTAAGTTGGTATTACTGAGCCACTCACCCCGCTGCGTCCGCTGGCTCGAGGCTATATGAAATTAATTTCAAGTACCCGTGTACCGGATTTGTGTACACTGCCTGTGTCCGGATGTGAAATGTATGAGGTAGTTATTTAGGATAATATACGTATGATGTTTTTAACCTTGTTAATTATTAACTTAAATTGTATCATCAGCCTTCATCATATGTCTTACATTTTAAATATTGAGTCCATACAATTACTGTCTTTCAGTAGGTGGTAAGTATAGTTGAGATGTTTGGTAGCCTATTTGCTATGATAATATAAAAACGGATTGCAAATTGCATGTAGAAATAAAAGATGGTTGTTTTACGCCCAGTTTCAGAAATGCACCTTAAATTTGAAGATATTTTTGTTTAATAATAAATTTGTATGAAATTGTTGATTTAAAAGTGTTTTTTTTTTTGTATTTATAGAGCGATTTTGATACTCATTATAAATGTTTCGAATCATAGTTCGAAATTGTGTATGTTCCGTTTTCACGTCAAAACGACTGAACCAATTTCGAAAAATTTTAGCATAGAAATAGATTAGACCTTGGAGACGGATATAGTACTACGGACAAGGTAGCCAGCCACCTTTCGTAACGCGACAGGCCAAAGTGAATCACTATTACGGTTTATATACTTGTGTACTGTGGTCATGACCTGGTTCGGGCAATCGCCCTACCACTAAACTATGACGGTCTTTACACTAGAAAATAAAATAAAAAATATTTTGTTACTTAAAATATGACAATATTTCCGTGCAAGACGATAAGTACAGTTTATCGTTAAATAGCGACTAATACAAGTTTAAACTAGATTTAATTTATTAGAACAAGTCGTCCTTAAAGTAGCAAGTCATGCAGTTACAGTGCTATTCATCAAAAAGATATTTCTGTACAGGCACCTTGCAATGTTATCGCGAAATACGTAAGCAATGACTTGTAGATGTAAATTGATATGTATTGTATGTAAGTAAAAACTGATTATAAACTTACCTAGGTGAATGTTACTGCGTATAATTACAGTATAAATGAAATTTCTTTTAGTAAAACGAATCAAACTGTAATTAGTAAATACTTAATAATCATCAAAACCAGGACTTTTACTTATATGTATTTATTCAACACAATCCATCTCTTGAATAACTTCAAAACGATAATAAAATGTGTCTAATTTTCTTCGATATTTCTTCACATTTATATTTCATATAGCTCGGATATTAGACTGCTATTTGCTTAGGATTCTAAGTAAAATAACAATAATCTTTGTATGACTGATAAGCGCTATTTTTAGGAAAGTATTGTTGTTATAAAAATTTATCGAAATATAGAAAACATTACAAATTGTTCATTATAGTCTACATCTGTGATGTTAATAGTACCTAAAGATCTATAAAAAAACATAAATATGTTTATAATTGATATACATTTTATTTAGGGTAATGTTAATTAATTTAATTTTTACCGAAGCTCTGAGCAAAAATGATATAATAAGTATTAAACTACTAACTAAATAAATCAAGCTGGCCAGTAATAATGAAATTACGTCTCTATTCGTTTTTAGTTCGTATAAACTCAGGATGTTTACATTTGCCGCGCTCGAGTCTATATTATCCGTAGACACCCGTTTATCTGCGGTTTGTTTGCTTCCATACTATAAATGTTATCCATTCATAAATGTTTAACAAGTGTATTTTGTTTTTACGTAATTATATTTGTAAAAGGGTTCTTGAAAATTACTATATCTTGTTACTTGATAGTAATTACAATGATAAACGCACTGAGAATTTTAATTTTGTGATATTTTTTCGCGCTGCGTTTACATGTGCGTTTATCTGATTTCAAGTACTACGAAATTTACAGTAAAATACCATACGGTAAAACTTCGCACTGTGATCTAGGCCTTAGAGACGATAACTGCAGTTACCATCGCTACGCCAGCTTTAATATACCGTTGGCTTAGAAAATGTACATCTTCTTCTTATTCATTAACACTAATAATATAATATTATTCATATTTAAAGTCAATACAATATGGGATTTAATTGCTGATACGATTAATAGTGACAATAAAAAAGGATACAAGGTAAAGATAAGACATCTATTATAGTAAATATACTTGGGCTTTGTTCTATTTGTTCGTAGTCATATCTTTTATAAAGTTTACTATCAGTTCGAACCAGCCTGATAAAAATGCGCAATATACGTCAATGTCTGTTTTTATTTTTACATAATCAGTCTATACTTTATGTAGAAAATCGTATACTTAGGTTTTGTTAAGTTACATGGAAAAATACTTATAAAATTTTAATAAGAACAAATTTTATAAAAGAAGCATTTATCAAAGACACATTGACATAATACGAATAAGACGCACGCTATTGGCCAATTATCAACTTATTTATGTTCTTACGCTTTTGCAAAGTCCAGTATGTATCATAAACTTTTATTATAAACAATATTGGGCCACACTGTGCATTAATGTATCGTGTAGTTAATTTTTGTATAGCATGATTAAATCTTAAGACATGTAATTCAGCTAAAATATTGCATTTATTAAAGAAAATAATATATTTCCATATATTATATAATATACGTAGGTAGATCTATCCCTCGTACAAAGCCGAGAGTCAAAGTGCCCTGATTCACATAGATCGCACGTTTACAGATCCCTCCCTGCAAAGGCTCATAGACACTTATGTGAAACCGCACATGTATTTCTCAGAGCCGTCCCTTGAAGGAAGAGAGGCTTTTAAGAGGCCGAGTGAGTGGAGAGCGGTGTTGCGATCGGCTCCACTGCTCACCCCGGTGCGGCGACAGTAAAAAATATGAGATCTCCCTCGCCCGCGCCTCACCCGTGCGCCATCTTGAAAAACTTTGTCACTTGTAGCCACAGATCGATCTGTCTACGTTTTGCGGTGTCTACGCCGTAGCGGGCGTAGCGTGTGACTTAATCGTGGTCCGAGTGTAGGTTTAAAGTTTTTCTTTTCGAATTAGTTGACATTAATAAAGATCACAGAATATTAAATAGTATTTTAAATGCAATGTACAGAATTTGGATTTCACAAACGATCTGGTCTGGATCTAGGGCTGAAAAAACACTTCATATAATTTTATATTAAAAAAATCATAAAGTAATATAATGTTTTAGTCCCGTTTTGTATTATAGAATTAGTTATCTTAATCTTTAAATTGATTTTTTTTTTCTATTATTTTTCTTTAACTTAATAATTAAAAAAACTTTTTGTGCTTCAACTAGGTGAAGAGGATCCAAAGAGATCCATAACAATTACTAACAAAGACAAAGACTGGTCAAAGACTTAAATTTTAGTTATTTTATATTATAAAACAGAACGTGGATTAATTTATATTTTCTATCTGATTTAATTTTATGATAAACGTTTTTTAAAATAATAAATAAGTAATATTTATAATAATGAATAATGTTTATAATAATGAATAATATTTATAATAATGAATAATATAATATTTTTTTAATAGGACTTTTAATATTTTTGCTTATATAAGACACATATTTATCTATTAAATAATTAATACACGTCTTTAGGTCACATTTGTCACGATTTCTTTACGATGTTACAAAACAAAATAAGTGCCGACTAGCTTTTACCTGCTTTAATAATTTTATTTATTTAGTCAAGAATATAGCAGATAAGCTTACTTTTTCTTATTCATTGAACATAGCTACGTTTATAACATGCATATAGATGTTTGTTCAATTATAATTTTCATTACAATGCTATTACCATTGTTAGTAACCCTCTTAGCATGACTTTTGTCATTGAAATGATAATCAGCAAAAGGATTTGTGAAGAATTATTCACATGACTACCTGGATAAAACAGATACGCCCTGTGGCTACATATTTCATTGAAGAAATATTTTTTTATTTTAAACCCTATCTAGCTAAAAATTAAGTTGTTAATCATGAGATTCGTGCATAGGAATTCCGAACAAGGACACCTAAGGCACTCAGCAGGTGTCCTCATGAATTTTACTCTCTTGTATTCAGTTATCCGTACAAAATCAAGAAGTTGAATTTAATGAATGCTTATTTTAAATAGGATTTATGATAAATATATTTATTCCGGTGAATACAAAAGATATCGGTGTAAGGATTGTTATCCAGTGCTTGAAAATGATATAGGTTTTTTAGATTGATATAGGTATAAGTAGGACTCAATGAGTCTAAATAATTTTCTAGAAATATCAATAATAACAGGGAAAAATGAAACACAATTAAAAAAAATAAATTTCATTGTAATACATTATTAGTACACTGGACTCAATGATTCCGATAATCCACGAGCTTGTCAGTCATTTTGTGATACTTGCGCTTTGATAATTTATAAAAACATTTTTCTATTCTTTTTTAAAAATCAGATTTGTTTCGGTTTTTAGACGAAAATCATAATATATTTTTTAAATATAAATTCATTATGGTAAACAATGTTGATTTATACACTTTGAGATATTTTTAGAAATACATTTATTCGTGTGATTTAGGTATTTGTAAAAGGTGAACTTCTAGCTGACGGTTAATAATAAGCATTCCACATGTTTCAATTATAACAATAACTGCTGATTAAAACTATCTTTCCGAAAATTCACACATTTTACAAAAAAATTAACCCCTTATACGTGTCAAAAGGTCAAAGAAAGATCAAATCCATTGATGCCTTTATAAAGACAGGTAGGAGATAGCAACCCTTCAGGAGATAGTCCTAACACAGTAATTGTTGCCATCAAAGGGTTTATAAACCAAAATTAGCGCTGCATTCAAATCGGTGACACGTCGATTGTCATAACGAACCGTGTGAAATTCTGCACAATAGAAAAAAAATGGCAAAAAGTGAAATAACAGTTTTTCGAAAAAAGTGAGACGAAAGGGTAGAGTCATGGCGTGACCCCCGTGCGGGTCATATTATGATCGTTAAATTATTTTTTTATCACGCATGTCAGTCTAAGTCGTGAACACTGCGCGTGTTGTAACGTCTTATGTAAATTATTATGATAAAAATCTGCCTAGACAAATATTATTAAGCTCGAAAATGTTTATTTTTGGTTTGAACAGTAAAGATGTTTTTTTTTTCTCTAATGCACGTTAGCGTATCGTTGCACGTTGTCTTTTTAGTAGCTAATATATAGTTGTTGAAATATAATACATAAATAAATTTCACATAAATATCGTCGTCAATATATAATTTAAAAAAAAATACTAACACTTTACGCTAGTATAAAAACGAATGTTTTGTTTAATTATTCTTGTGCTTAAAAATTAATGTTGAAAAAAAATGCTAATATTTTTTTCTTTATTATTTAATTGTTTAATATATTCGTTCAATAAGTCTTCAAAATAATTATTTTAATTTCTATATTTACCTTTTGACAAAATATTAAAAAAACACGTTTGTAAAATCGTTTAAATTTATAAATAATTATGTTATTAACAAATGGCTTCTTTACATTATTTTATACTCAGCCAAAGCAACCAATGCTATTTTGAGAGTGATTTCTATCAGGGAATCTTTTGTAAGGCGTAAATGTTATAGGGTGAAAAACAATTATGTAGGTATGTGAACCGAGCGCTGGTTTGATTCCAGACATCGTGGCTTCTGCACAAAATATACGGATGCCTTTATTATTTCAAGGGCTCATGTCAAGTGAGTTACGTATTGTTCTTAACATATACAGGGTAATTTTATTATTTTAAGTGATTTAACACGTTTATGCAATCAAATAAAATGTCTATCATCAAATATGATCACGGTAATAAAAAAATATGTTACAGTTATCTAAATATCACTTACTCACACATTTCCTCTGCTCTTAGCTCATATCACATATCTACTTTCATCACCACACACTCACTTTCGCACTCAATAAGTCACTTTACAAGCGCTACACTTATAACATCTACCATTTATTACGTATTTAAGATAAAATACAATCAAAATATTTAGATATCATTTCGAAGTACCCATATTCGATAGCAATGTGTTTGGATCATAACAAAACATTTTCAAAAACGATGTAATTGTTTTTTATAGTATTCTTCAGTAAAACAAGTCAGTATTAAATTGTAATATAAGTATAATATAAACTATATTATTAAGTAGGGTTATGATTTTTTTTGTCATATATTAAATTTGGTGGTAGGGCAATTGCCCAAACTAAGTCATAACCATAATACACAAGTGTAAAGACCGTAATACTGACTCGCTT
The DNA here is from genome assembly GCA_036320925.1 of Automeris io. Classification (NCBI taxonomy): domain Eukaryota; kingdom Metazoa; phylum Arthropoda; class Insecta; order Lepidoptera; family Saturniidae; genus Automeris; species Automeris io. The sequence goes on from JAUDJH010000014.1 coordinate 5,887,771, forward strand.
TGGCCTTTCGCGTTTCGGGATCAACTTGTATATATCCAGTAACTCATATACCAAGAGACCTTCAGTCGTGGTATATGTGGGCCGACATGACGACGGAGACTATCAATGGATTTTCATTCTTTGTCAATCCAGTGTAAAACAAAAATCAACTTATGAACTTTTTTGTTAGTGAATATCGAAATATTTTTATACCAACGGACAAATAAAAAACACCTTCTATATAAACGTAGCTTTAAGAAGTAGAGCATTAATTTAACTTAAACTTTTGTTTATTGACGATTTCTTTCGTAGATACTCGACTTTTGTACAGTTCAATAATATTTAAAGCAAAATAAGCCTTATACTTTGCTAATAAAGTGCTATTTTTAACATAATAGGGTAGTTTAAAGTAGGGGCATGGAAGAATAGATATGGGGTCCAACTTCGTCGATAGAATTCTTTTGATTGTAAGAATCATAACGGACCCTAACGTATATTTGGACAGCAACCTGAGAGGCTTGAAGTGGGCCCGTGGTTTATAATTACAGTAATATGAAGGCAGATGAAGAAATGTCGATAAATAAGGAAAGTTTTGCTATAGAAATGTATACGGGTATGTTGAATAGTGAGCAGCCCATGTCTATTGTAAAGCAAATGCATCGCGTTGCTGGAAATAATGCAAAGTTTAAACTATATATGGCTGTCTAAGGCTGAGATTTATAGACGTAGCTTTAAGTTTGCTTAGACATTACAATACCTTATAACTAACTACTTATGATTTTTATTTAACAGAAATAACATTGGAAAATATAGATGACATTAATACGGTCTAAGGCTGAGGTTTAAAAACGTAACTTTAAGTTTGCTTAGACTTTACTAAAACATTACAATTTATATTACTCAATGAATGTCAAAGGATTTGATAAGTCACCGATTTTGTCAACATGGGCTTGACTCTGCGAATGCTGTCTGCCATACTCATATTCCTATTATATATTACGTTTTTTGTTATTAAGAATTTTCGTCGAACTTTTTGGTGAAAACACATTTTTAAACTATTCCTTAAGCAACAATCTGTGGGTGCATAATTATAACAATATTGTATGGTTACAAATTAAAAGATTATATAAAATTTATTTTCAACTGGAAAATTCTTTAAATATATTTATCTAGCTGATGTGGATTTTATTAAAAACGTGATGATGTCTGCATGATATATGAGCACGATGTTCGCGTACAGAATGAAACGGTTCAGGAATGTTGGCTTTTCATTTTTAGATCATCTTAGAAATTCTCAAGTCTATTTCATTGTTGCAAGACACTTAGCATAAATTATTGCTCGAGATACATTTCGAATATTAGAATTTAACTGTTCCAAATTTTACTTGTCTTCCAAATGGTCCAATATTACTTAGGCTAAGATTTATAAACGATATTTCGACTTTGCTTAGCAATGTTCTCACAAAATAAATTTGTTTTAACAAATAACGAAATATATAATAGGTACTTCAATATAGCCATAGTATTTGCAAAGCCAAGCCCATGTTGACAAAATCGGTGCCATACCAAAAAAATCTTAATAAAAAATCTAAAAATAAATCTTAAATCTTTTGACATTCATTGAGTAATATAAAATGTAATGTTTTAGTAAGGTCTAAGCAAACTTAAAGTCACGTCTTTAAATCTCACCCTTAGACCGTATTAATGGCATCTATATTTTCCAATGTTATTTCTGTTAAATAAAAATCAAAAAGAGTTATAAGGTAGATATGATACTGTTTTGATATAAATTGAAAATTTCCAATCATTTCAGTTAAATACAGGTATAGTATTCTTAAAGGAGGATTTTTTTTTACACTGGCTCGACATAGTGACTACAGAGTACCTGATGGTAAGTACAGTGTAGTCCAAAACCGAAAGCGACTATCAAAGGATGAAAATACATTGATAGTCTACAACGTCATGTCGGCCCACATATACCACGACTGAAGGTCTCTAGGTATATGAGCTCCTGGATATACACAAGCTGATCCCGAAACGCGACAAGCCGAAACTTGTCACTATGACGGGCTTTACACCCATGTACATGTGATTCAAGCGGGCACCGACGCCCTACCACCTCGCTGCTGCTCGTTTAGCACCACCCAGGAGTCACGTGTAGGGAAACTAGGGTAAAGCCTACGGACGCGAGCAGCTTCGACTCCCAAAAAAAAGGAAGGATAAAGGATGTAGGAATGTGCATAAAACTATAGATATCATCGATTACATCCGTGAATGGCGATACGAGAGAGATAATTTATTATCATGTCATGTTATATCATGTGTTACGGGCATGTGTGTCCAGTGAGATTGTGATTTCCAATAACGTCAATCGCGCAGTAATGTTATCTTCGTTTGATTCCTTCTTTAAATTAGATACTTAAATAATTTAAAAGTTGCTGTAACTATAAGTGTATGCATCAGTAGTGGTCTTGAAATTATATTTCATTTTATTATAATTGCATCCTTTATTGCTGAAAAAAACAGGAAATTTTACAATAGCAGAGATTAAATGTGCGGCCGGAATTTTCGTACCGCGGAGTGAGGGTACGACACAGTACATCCCCGACAATGATGGAAAATATCGTTTTAAAATAAGCAATTTTTCACGGATCTCACGGATAGCACGCGCAATAAATTCGTTACTGTGAATTCAGTTTAAATTTTGATTTACGAATGCAGAATGTATGTGTTTGTAATATTCAGCTTTACCTGTAGCTTTAGCTAGGGTTAAAGCCTTTTAATTTAAAAAATGTGTACATTTGTATTATTTAAACATTCGATAACAAAGTGGGGTGATATTTTAATCAATGTTGATGACAATAGATAAACCGTATTAGCAATCGAACTGTAATTCAGCAATTAAAGAAATCATTATCTGTTAAAATAAATATAAATAAATAAGAACATAAAGTATACGTAAAATACAGGGGTAGATATTTTAGTCGTTTTAGACATTTTGTGTTTAAATTTCGTACCCCGCACAGCAACATTAGAGCAATTGACCGCTATTTTGAAAGCATTATTCGATGTTTCTGTTTGTTTGGGATTAACTAAAAACTATTAAATTAATTATCATACGGTTCACCACTAGACAGAGTAATATATGGAGAGTGTATAAATTGTTAAAGTTTTGTGTAAATTGGTTGAAATATGAAGATAATTGTGAAAGATGTCGGAAAAAGTTACGTTGCTGAGAGCTTTCAACGAAAACGCTACCCTTTGAGATATGATTTGTAACTTAAGAGAGAGAACAAAATATTGTATAGTGGGATTATATTTCTTTAATAGGTCTACAGAAACTGCTTAATGTTTAGGAGTAATCTAACTTTCTGATTTAATTTGATCGTTTTGTTGTGGTACCAATATGCACCTTTTGAATCTGGATGTATATTACACTCTGTATATGCCTAGTTTATATACCTATTCAGCAGTGGCGTTCATTCCATAGATGCATGAAAGCATTGCATGCCCTTACGATAAGTAAGTCTAAAATAAATTGCTTTAATTTAAACAAAAAAGGAACCCTTTATATTAATATCTATTTTATTTTCATGCCACCTACCTACCCTATGAAAGTAATGTTATATTTGTTATCATTATATAATATTTACATTAAGTATCTAAATCTGCCTACCCTATCCAAATAACCTATGCACGACACTGCTATTTAGCACACAATAGATGCAAACACTTTTTACATCCTGTAATAGCTTATATATTTGAATGAAGTAATAAATATAATTGTAGTAGAAATAATAGTGTTTGTATTAATTTATTTTATATTTTTGTGTTAATAATAGCATTCTCAGATAGTTCGGTAGTCCTGTGGTGGTAATAATAATATATATTTTTGTTTAAAAGCGCACTACGGAATAAAGTAGCCCTTAAACAAAGATATACTATAATATGATTTGTAATTTTTGTAAGTGCGAGGAAGTATGTTTTAGTTGAATGACATCATTTTCTTTTCCAGTACTTCGTAGGTACTGATATGCTGTGATGATTATCTAAATAAGGATGAAATACATAATATTGGCATATATACAGCACGTACGCAAATTATATATAGCTTATATCAAGCTAATGATATAGATAACATATCGATTGGAAAAAACGATAACCGATTGACGTGTCTTAATGAAATACTTCGCGACATTTTAAGTAATTATGATAGAATATTTCATTAATAAACGGGTTTCTGTCCATTGATAATAATCATTATACCTCATGTAGTTGGTTACAAGTATATGATTAAATATAATCCTTTACGAAAATATATTAAGTATTATTGATTTGGTTTTCTAGTATTTTTTGATTATAAAGCCTCGGTCTTACTAAAATAAAAAAGTTACGATCAACAAGATAAAAACTTCTAATGTTTATTTTTTAAAACAGGAGACAGCACTTCTAAGACCTTATTTGAAAACAACATGTGTTTAGTATTTTGATAAACTGTGGTCTTCATTTTTTATTACGTAAGATTGTTTATTACTTACAATATGAAACTAATCGCTTTTTTTACACTGACACGGCATACTGACCACGCTATGCTTGATGGAAAACATTGTGCAGTCTAAAAACGACAATGATCACCAACAGCAAACAAAATCATCGATAGCCGTAGCGATAATGCTGGCCTGCACAAATATCTCTTCACGCTTCGCTTAAAAGACTCAATATCATAATTACAATATAATACATATTTACTACCGCCATTTCCAAAATGAGTGTTTTGAAAAGTTGTTTACGCTTATTCCCCCTCTTCTTAAAAGAAACACGCGTGCAGGTTTTCAGATTCTGTTTTACAGTAACTCATCTTTTGGCTAGGACTAAGATGATTTCTGGTTCTTCCTTTTGCTGAGTCTTTGAACTGTATAATAGCGTTCCAGCGAGCGTGTATCCACCGTCCTATACTATGGGATCCTTTCAACAAAGCATGAAGAGATATAGATGTAAGCCGGCATGATTACTGCGACCAGCAATAGGTTTTTCACTACTCTTGGTAGTTGTAGTGATGTTTTTGGATTGCACAATGATTACCATCTGGAGTGGCCGGCTTACCATGTCGAGTCAAAATAAACACCAAAAAACTATTTTTGTAATGATAAGTCTGACATATTTGGAGTGGGAGAATTCTCGCGTTGTACTTCAAGTTATATGATGCAAGAATTAAATTAACTTGAAATATTTGTTACAAAGCGAAAGTCTTATTGAAAAGTGGTGACTGCGCCACACTCCAGCTACGCGGAGAAAATTAGGATGTGACCCGTCAAAACTTCAAAAGCAGCGTGGAGCATTTTAGAGGGATGCGTGCCCCCGCATTACACCTCGCACTCATTATTTATCACATTGTATACGAAATTAATGGCGTACCCTCGTCAAATGATTTTTATTTTAACAAAATAAAATTCGAGGCTTCTGGCAGTTTAATCATATCTCTGTGTCGGGAGTGATCGAGATAGTATTTTACTTTTTAGGGTTCCGTAACTCAACTATTAAAACTGACAAAGTGACTCTATGAGGGATAGGGTCACTTTGTTGTTAGTGTCTCTTTCTTTCTCTCTGTATGCATGTCAGTATGCAAGGACACGTAGAGATATCAAATTAAAATTAATATCAAATGCTCAGATATGTGCTCGGTTATGACTCTGAAAAAAAAAATCATACTTGTAAGTCGACGGAATCAAAACATATAATCGTTTATGTCGTAATTTGTAAATTTTTGGCATTTTCGCAAAGGAATCAAAAGTTTTAGCGTCCTGTTTATCTAAAATCATGAAATTTGGCAAGAAGCGTGATCTTTTGTTACAAGTACAGAAAAAATACCGAAAATCCTAAATTTAAAACAAAAATAAAAGGATTTTTTTGGATTATAAATGTATTCGCAGTGTGTAAAAGAACCGCGACCTCTATAAGTATATGAGGATAGCCGTTTATTAAAGAGAAAGTTTAGTTTCATAATAATAATATTTTACTAACAATTAATTACACACCTTGACCTAGTCCCAAATTAAGCTTGCTCTTGTACTGTGGGTATTAGACAAAGATACATAATTAAATACACATATAAACTGATCTGCTCATCAAAAAAAAGTTTACCACTACCGGGACTCGAACCCAGAACTTTAGCAACGGGAATAGGGTCACTACAATCTGCGCTACCAGTTCGTAAGTTTGTATCGCAATCTAGTTTATTACGGTACTGTTACGGCAATATATTTTCATAGTTTATTTATACAGAACCCTCAGTGCGTCAAGCTATGCAAAATATAATATGGCACTGACTTCAAAAACTACAATGTTTTACCAATATTCCAATATAAATAACTTTAAGTAATTTAATTTACTCATTTGAAGATTTAGGATTATTACTTCTAGAGTCGGTTGAATTTTTTATTCCATTAATTTATCATAGAGATTATACCTTTATACTAGCTAGGTTAATTAATAATTTTCATTGTAACAGTAACCGTGCTACTAACATAATTAAGAGGTATTGAAAAACATAGTTATTTTTAGCACAAGCTTTGATATATAATGAGACCATGCTCTATAGTAATGGTATATTGTACAATAATATACGTTTCTGTCTGTAACAAAGCTCGTTATACATTATTAGTGGCACATTTAATTAGCAGGATGACAGATATCTGATGTCAGAGGTCGCGTACGAGGAAACCACGCTTTTTGTAATATAAACCTCGATATACATATGTAACGTTGTTAAAATATTTTTAATCATCACTTTTATCATTTTGTTCGAACAAACAGTTTTAATTACAGGAAACAATGTTAGTGTCCAGCATTAAAAGGACTTATCGTGTGTGTTAAATGAATATTTATCTTTATATTTATTTTAATTACTGTTGTTAGTAGTACTAACCCTAAAACTATTAATTGTATCAGTGCTTTTCTATAAAAACTACGATAAAATATCAATGTTAACAAAACAAACGGAATAAACGTATTAAAACTATTAATAATGAATCGTCGTCACAATATGGTTCTTTCGGAGTAAACAGTGATACATTAATAGCTGTATCCACTTATTTATTTATTTATAGGGCAGCCAGTGGCCGATACATTATGAAAAATATTACAATGACAATCATTAACAAAAAAAAAAGACATTACAATGCATCAACCGCTGAAGGCTACCACAGCATGCACCAAAATTAAACAAAAATAATAAATGCCAAAAAAAATTAGATGCCTTGCTGGTTTTCTTATGGTGTTTTCCTTCGTTAATGAGCATGTGTGGCTCCTAAAGCCGTACTTAATCAGGAAAAACCCCGATATACTTGTCGTGATTTGATAAGCAGAATGGATTGTCGGAAATCATGATTGTGCATTGTACTAAATGTAATGTGTATATATATATATATATATATATATATATGTATATCTTATCTTTATATATATATATATATATATATCTTATCTTTGTCTAGGCTTGTCGAATAAATATCGATACATCGATATATCGATATTTTCAATACAATATATCGATATTTTTGGGCGATATGTTTTATAATGATATATCGATATATCGATACAAAATATCCAGTATCGAAAATTGTATCGACAACGATATTTTTTTAATTTTTATGATAGTGCAGTCGCTGAAATCTGAAACTGTAGTAGATAGGACCTAAAGAAAAAAAAAACTATATTGTCTAAGACTGTTGAGTATTATGTTTTTTTACGTTGCATGCATTGACATCTGAATTTGTTACATGTAAATTATTTGCCGCCATTTATTTAATTTTGTTTGATATCTTAAATAGGTCTTAAAGTTAGAAGTATTAAGTCTTTTAGTTCTTGATATTTTTGTAATTTTGTCTAATAAAAATGAATACTGGTAAAATACTTTCGTATGTACTGAGATTTAATCGATACATCGATATATCGATATTTTTCCTTCGATATATCGGCGCCGATATTGATATTTTAATAAATATCGATATAACGATTTTTTTTTTTCATTTTCAACATCCCTATCTTTGTCTAGTACCCATATCATAATAGTAAGCTTCGTTTTGGGCTAGGAGAATGTTATGTGAGAAATAATTTGAGTTTATATATGGCATTAAATTAAAACGATCATTTGTATATATGTTATTTTTATATAGATTTCATCAAAAGCTACAGTATTGAAAGAGATTTCATAAAAATATAGTCGTTTAATTGGTAATTTTTTTTGATGAAAAGTAAACCAGAGTAAAAGTTTTAAGTTAAAAAATGAAACTTTGATCCAAACAGAGCCCATAGAAAATTTAACCGCAGTCGGTTTGATTATACATTCATTTCGAAAGAACTTTGTTTTTCTTAAATTTAAGTCCCTCGACACTGACAATGTGACATGCGCAATCTTAACTGTTAATCTAAGCCGGATTACTAATTTTATTGTTTAAGTTAGAGAGTTCAATTTCGCTCGTAATATTACAGAGCTCAGAGATGTAAAATTTATAATTGAAGGCCGTAAATTAAGGTGACATCGACAGTTGTGGCTCGCAGGCAGCGTGCGACGCGACACAAGGGAAAGCCCTGCCAATATTTTATCGAGAAGCTAATTATTTGATCGGAACTCTGGGGTAACAGATGAGACATCGTTATTCTGATGTTAGCTTGTATTACTTAAAAAAATGATATATTACAACCATGTTATAGCTTTTCAATTTCAATCCAATATTTTAAAAATAATTTTATAGTCTAACTTTAATATTGAACCAAGCCCTTGTAATATATCGTAAAAGTAAAAGCATACTTTAGTATTCTCGTGTCTTAATTATATACATTTATCATTTTTATGTGTTATCTACACATAAAATAAAACACGAATATCATCAATTATATATTCAGTTAAAATATTAATAATAACAATAAATAATAAATTATTTATTAGAAAAACTAAATAAAATAAAATAAAACTAAAGAAATTAGAATTACAAAGCAGCACATAGTCAGCTGACACCCAAACTAGAACTACCTGCATCTTGGATGTCAGCACATTTCACACATAGTTAAAAACCGCTGCGTAGCTCCAATCTTAACGCTCAAAACAATGCAATAATATTACATACACTATACAATCAAAGTAAATAATAATTTCACAATAATGTTAAACTACAAGCATATATGTATATTCCTGCAACAGTTCCTCAGTATCATTATATTTCAGATTCGAAAAACGATTCCAGTCCAGTCAGTAAATCAATATAGATATTATCTATATAAAATAAATTAATTACACAAAGCAATAATAGAATAGCCTACATTCATTACTGTTTACAGTGTTATATCTCTAAATTGAAAAACATTTAATAAAAACAATATGCAGTTATTTACTAATACGGTTGTATTCTACGTAAGTTCACACACATAGTTGTTCGTTTATATAATAGGAAGTAACGAAAAATGGATCCGGATTGCGCCGGAAAAAACCGGTTTGAGATCAATCGTCACCTCTGTAACCTCCCGCTGACCGATTTAATTCGCGCCTTGACAAAAACCCTTTGACGCATTCACCGGTGACAGATCGCAGTCGGGCGTCTCTCGCCTGGCTGACGTTCTCATTATCATTCCAAAAACGATTTTGTTTGAAATGGGTGATAGAAAAGCGGTTCATTTTATTGATAAAAAATTGCTCAGGAATTGACTTACAGAATACCTTTCTTATTTATCGATTTCCATTAAAATCTGTCTTTTAGATTATTTCTTTTCATGACTTTTAAATGTAATATCGGTGAAAAACATATACGTATTCACGTTGGTGATAGTAAGTAGTATGTAGTCATTCGAGAATTGTTTACACACCTGGTGGCCAGCATGTATTGTAAAGAAAGAGATTTATTCAATAAGAAAACCGTCAGAAGAAGATCTTGGTATCTGATCTTGAAATTTTGGTAGTAGGGCGATTGCCAGAACTGGGTCATGACCACAGTACACAAGTGTAAAGACCGTCATATTGACACGCTTTGGCCTGTCGCGTTTCGGGATCAGCTTGTGTACAGAGACCTTTAGTCGTGGTGTATGTGGGCCGACATGACTACGGAGACTATCAATGGATTTTCATCCTTTGATGGTCGCTTTCGTTTTTGGACTACACTGTACTTACCATCAGGTGCATTGTAGTCATAATGACGAGCAAGTGTAAAAAAAATCTATTACTATGGTCATATGCGTGATTGTGAGTATGAATAGATATTATCAGTGTGGTCATTGGTCATGAGTGTGATCGTGTGGTCTTGAGTATAATTATGACATAAGCACGAGTATCACAATCAGTTGAATTATAATTATTTTCTCGCAACATTTATAGCTCATTTTTATCAATTTATTTCTATTTCACAGTATCAATAGTTGTGTAAGCAATTCCAATAATGTATATATCAAAGTCTTAATTAATTGAGGTTGAACGAGAAAATAGTAGTTTTCTATGAATAGTGTCGGATACAAGGTGGTAAGGTCAACCGGACTCGTCTTATGTTTATCCAGCTATCAATTCTGGGAGGGCCGCGAGTCAGGCGGAGGTCACCCACTTCGCTTGCTAGCTTTATCTTTCCGATAAGACTACATCATTAAAGGAATTTACAACTGTTTTGTTAGCTTTCATCGTAATATTATTTTAATGATTTTTTTTAAACGAAGTCCCACGCTAAAATTTGCTCCAGTGTAGCGTGGGCTTGCAAACATGAATTCTACATACATAAATACCTACATACAACTACTTGTGAGTCCTGCAGATAGTTGTTCAATGTATCGAACCTATAACCCTTGAGCGCCGTAGTCGCGGACTCGACCACTACACATTCAAATCAATTGTGTTATGATGCCTGTTGTATATGAGTTATTATTTCATAAGCTATTGTGGATAAGTTGATAAAATATGGACTATGAAAAATGCTAATTTTGAATCCCAGCTAGTACTTCGGGGTTGTCCAACTTAATTACCATAATCCATAATACGAACCTGATCTGTATTGAAAGATAGGTTTATTAATAAGTAAGAAAAAAATATTTCTGTAGGTTTGATTAGTTTTCTGTAATTGCCGACAGATGTCGGTTCTAGCAAAATTCTAAACTACAATTCCTATAGATAGATTAGATACTCATTGGTACTGTGGTTATTAGTTCAAAGCCAGTTCCAAAATACTCCTTAAATTTAAAAGTACTTTCAAATACTAATGAGTTATTGATTGAATACAAATTTAAGTTTCATTAGTGTTGAAAATGGCCATAAAATTTAAGGAGCTATTCTGAAATTAAGACGTGAACAGACAGCTAAAAGAATAGCATAAAGTATCTATAATGGAATTATATGTATAAAGTTATACTATCAAAACCACCTTAGTATTGTAAACCAAGTATTGGACAAAAATAGTTTACATATTTATAATTATCGAACAAACAAATACATCAAAATAAAACTCGTTCTCACATAACGGCGGAGTGTGAGCGAATATCGTATTTCGCAGAAAAAACTTCATCATTGTCATACAAATGTATCTGTTGTTAGAAACACGTAATTGCCGGCTTGGCGTGTAATTTGCGAAAGCCCTTTGTGCGAAGTCAAAGCTCGCAGGACTTTGTTGTTATCAAGTCGAACGAAGCCGGGGGCATTGAATGTCGATCGAAATGATTTTCGCACTGTAATAAGAATAAGAACTTAAAAGTAAATTTTTCCAATTATAATATAATGTATATAAACAATTGTTTCGGTGTTGATTGTTAACGTATGTAATTTGTAGTTTTTAATGGACCCACGACACGTGAATTAATCAGACTTTGGAGTACCATTTTTTTTTAAAGAGAGAAATTTAGCTACTATTTTTATTTAGTATACTTACGCCACAAAGCTTAAAATAATAGTGCTAACAAGTAAGAGAAAAGTGCTAGAAAGTAATGAGACAATTTTACTCCGGGATGGCCATAAGAGTAAAAAGATGGTTGCAGGATTAGGAGTCTTTATTTTTCTTTAAATTTCATTACGGTAGAGGTCACCTTTAATTTAGCTGCATTTTTTTTATTACGGCTATAGATACGAGGTGTTGCTGTAAAACATCACAATTTTTTTTATAAATCATTTTTTTTTTAATTTAAAATAAGTAAGATTTCAAGGGTCCAAAAGGAAAATAAACGTGATATAAATTAATGTTACTATGCTTATGTTTACACGTTTGAGGAAGTTAAAATAATGACAATTATCCGTATCTATATTATGACATTTAATGAACAATTAATGACCATTTTATAATTACATTTACCGCTTTGTAATTAAATAAATTGGTATTTTGTTTAATAATACATAATAAACGTAGTTATATGCTTAATACTACATATTTTGTGTACTAAAGAATGAAAATGAGGTAGTAGTCCAAATAACGGTAGTGGTTACTACCGCTTGTGGTAAAATGCAACACAAAATATGATTTGAGAAGATTTTTATTTTAACGAAATTTTATAAATAACATCGATGTAAAAAGCACTCTAAAATATCTCTTTACAAATATAATCATTGATAAACATAATTTTCTATTGTATTTATTCCAAAAAGCTTCAGTGATTATCTTTTGATTCATCTCTTTTTATAACAGACATCTTAAAATTAATCTTAAAAATGTCATGGTCGCTGTAATTAATTTATAATTATAATGAAAATTAGTAATTACGTGTTTCCCCATTATTAATAAAAAATCATTTGAGATTCCACTCTGAACCTACCCTGCAAAAGTGTTGTATAAGACATGCCGAACCCTCCCCGTCCCTTCGTAATAGATTTCCCTCTACACGGCGTCTGACCTCAAAACGCATTAGCAAGATTTCCGGTAATGACTCCTAAAACTGAAGTAGGGATATACCTGGAACTGGCTTTAACAGAGTTGTGGCCCAAATCATAGGCATTTGTGCTAATAAACAAGAAATTGCATTAGAATTGTGTAGTGTTCTAAATGTAATGAAAATGCTGAGTTCTTTTTGCTTAAGTTAGGATTGTACTAGCCCAAAATAGACTCAACTGATCTCCCTAATACATATGCCCTAAGAGGATTTTTTTAAAAATATTATCACTAGCTTAGTCACCCAATGTAGTCTGGCTTATATTAGGTCCTTACATATGAAATTGGCGTTTTGTATGGGAGGAACAAAAAGTCGAATATTTTTTAATATAATATATTTAATTAATCAAAGTATGAACCATTATTTTCTATGCAATTTTGCCATCTCATAGGTAGTTCATTGATCCCTTTACTAAAAAAACCAGTCGGACGGGAATCAATAAAATCTTTGAAGGCGATTTGGACTGCCCCATCGGAGTTGAATTTTTTCCCTTGCAAGAAGTTATCCAAATTTCGAAAAAAATGGTAATCTGTTGGAGCAAGGTCCGGGGAGTACGGAGGATGTCTTAGACTTTTTAATTGAAGCTCTTCTAATTTAGTAGCCGTCTGTTGCACAGTGTGTGGTTTAGCGTTGTCGTGAAGCAGCAGTGGCGTGGAGCGATTGACCAGCCTAGGTTGTTTAGCCGCTAGCTTTTCCATCATGGTTTGCAATTGCTGACAATAGACATCAGCCATAATAGTCTAGCCAGATTTGAGAAAACTGTAATGAACAATACCGGCACTAGTCCACCAAACGCTTACAAGTATCTTTTTTGGGGTTAATTTTCGCTTGGGGCAGGATTTGGCTGGCTGGCCAGGATCCAACCATTGCGCTGAGCGCTTCCGATTATCGTAAAGAACCCATTTTTCATCACAGGCAATGATTCGGTTTAAAATACCTTCATTATTGTGCCGGTTTAGTAATGTAACGCAGCAGTCGACGCGCGTTTGCCGGTTTGCTTCAGTCAATTCGTGAGGTACCCACCTTTCAAGCTTTTTAATCTTCCCAATTTGCTTCAAGTGAATTAAAACAGTTTTATCACTAACATCCCAGCCTGCAGCTAACTCGGACGTGGTTTGCGATGGATCCGCTTCCACAATAGCCTTCAACTCTTCATTATCAACTTGAGTCTCAGGCCGTCCACGGGGCTTGTTCTGCAGGTCGAAATTTCCAGAACGAAAACGTTGGAACCAAAAACGAACTGTGTTTTCTTTTGCAACACGACCGCCATACACATCATTCACCCTTCGAGTTGTTTCCGCAGCACTAGTGCCACGGCGGAACTCGTACTCGTAAATAATGCGATATTTTAAGTTTTCCATTTTGTAAAATGAGTGACGCAAACAGAAAAAAACAGAAGAAAAAAACAAATGAATTACGATCATCGAAGCACAAATACATGAGTCTATAGCTGTACAAATTTGAATTTGGAATTCCTTACCAAAGAGGAGAAATTTGTGATTAAAGTGGCCAGTACGAAAAACGCCAATTTCATATGTAAGGACCTAATATTTGTGTGTTTAGAAAAGTTTTTTTTTTTCACTATCATAATAATAACATTTAAAAGAAACTGGTATAAGATGACTTAATCACTTGACTTTTTATAGATTATCTGGTAAGTAATATTTACAGTAAAATATTAGAATAGATTGAAAAATGGAGCTCCAAGTTATAAATAGTCCACAAGTCAAAATACACCTAAACATCTCGGCGATGTGTAAAATGTGTCGCTCATGAGCTCTCATGACTCTCATTGCACTCATGAGTGAATATATTTATATATATATAGGTATATAAAACATATTATTGTTGTAAATTATAAATGACATAATTCAAAAACAAATTTAAAAAATATAATCATACATAAAGTATAAGTTGTCAGAAAGCTGGTCGAAATAATTTAAGTACCATTTTACAAAAACGAATACTTAATATATATAACATACACAATATAATATACATTCATATCACAGTCGCGTTATTCAATTGTTATTTTGTGTACGAAATATAAAAGAATATAGATCTTATTACCCGCTTGTCGCTTATGAATTAAAACATCTCGTTTGATTGATGAACCACCCTTGTTCTCTGATAGGGGATTCTATAACAACGAGATTACTTAATTTGACATGATGCGTACCTAGCTCGGAGTGTTTTCCCATTAATAACAGTTTAAAAACATACTTTACAACAATTACAGCAGTGATAATACTTGCTGTGAAATATGACAAATGACTGTTAAAGATGGTTAGCAGTATGGTTTGCAGAGCATCAACTACGTTTCTTATAGTATGTTGCATTGTCCATAGACGGTGGTTATCAGCTACCATCAGGTGGGACGACAGTGTTTGCCAGAAAATATTTTTTATAAAAGGCTTTAGGTATTTAAAAAAAAAGTAGGCTCTAAGTTTTTTTGTTATATTATTTACACAGTCATTATTTCTTAATAATCAACGAGATTTTTACGGAAAACAAAATTTAATATAATTATTTATTCAGGGGCATATTACATTTATTTCAAATAAAATTATTTCAGAAATATTGTGTAAATCAAATAAACATGATTAATGAACTAGGAAATAATCGTTTATAGCAAAATTTGCGCTCATTCTTGTTTTCATTAAGAGAATAAAGATAATTTTTGTACTTAATATTGGTTAGCCTATATTTATTCCAAAGCACACGCAACACTGTCGGAGACTCAACATTTTTATCAAATGGAAACGTAGTTATCCGCTAATTGGATGTGATGGTAACAAAAGCTTAGCTATTCGTCCGTCATGCGAGAAACATTTCCATCATATTCTGAAATATTATTAGCTTAGTTGCTTCCGCTTTCATTGCGAGCAGTTCTTTCTTGCCCCTATTTATGCTATTAAGGTTAAGGAATTTCATAAACTACCTTTTTTACTACCAATATTATCTAATATTCTATCTAAAAGATTTTACTAATTAAATTTATTTAAACTGTTATGATATTTAAACCCGTACAAAATATATTTGACTGTAACTATTTAAACACCTTATTTCTATATCAATATAAATATTTTACTAGTTGTAATGACCCGGCGTTGCCCGGATAGAAATAATATAGGCCTTAGGGTTTATTTAAAAAAAAAAAAAAATCCTATTAAAAAGTGAAATTTCACTTTCATACTGCTTGCTTCAAAATTTACGGATTTGTAAAGAATCTTTCAACACCTATTTCATTCCCATAGGAGTGAAGTATTAAAAATTCTTCCTTAGTAGATGCTTACAACATACAAAGAACCCAAAGGACAAATTTCATATTTTTAACTTAATGGTTAAGGACTGGAGAATATGCTTCCAGCGAGCATGTTTCCACGATCCTATGACCTGGGAGTCTTTAAGAGAAGAGTGAATAGGCATTTTTGTTGGGCGGACGCGATTCATCATCGGACTCATCTTCACCTTGCACCAGGTGTGATTGAGGTCAAATTTCGACCTATAATCATAAAAAAAAGTAAGGAAAATGAGGTTTATTGTAAACATATACAATGTCTATATATACATTAATATAAGAGGAAAAAAAATTTACAAGCAGTTATTGTTCTGAGCTTAAAGTTTCTACGAATGTTTGTAAACTTGTGGTAACTTTCTGATTTCTTTGTAGCGGTTTTGTTTCTGTATGGAAATGAATATTCAGAATGAAATACGTTTTTATAAATACTAGCACTCAATTTAAAAAAAATCTAAACATGTAGTTTCTATACTTGACTTCTGAAAATAGTGTTGGAACTGCGTAGTACGTCAGTTGTTTGAATACGTGATGGCCGAAGTGCGTACTTCAGGTTGAGTTAAACAAGCAGTTATCTTTATGCCAAAAGGCCTTTTGTCGTGATATATCATATTGAAGACGCTATCAGCACAGTTCGTGGGAAACCTATATGTTATGTTTAAAGTTCTGGGTTCGAGTTCCTGAACCAGCAAACTGTTTGTGTTGAGCAGATTAATTTGTTGAAACTTATGAATAAGTATCTATTTATAGCTTTGTGCGGTGCCCTATAGTACTAGGACAAGCTTAATTCGGGGCTGGGTTAATGTGTAATTCAAAAATTAGACTGGCATGACGACACCTACTTTCTACTAACTCTTTACGTTTAGTACTTTATTTAGTAGTCGTCGATTTTGGTCTTCATTGGACGAATGTATAACGAGAAGTAAATTTAGTTCGCTAAATAAAAAAAATGCTCTATAGAGGTGATAACTCAATGCGATAGCGAAGTAAAGTCGTCCAGTCACATCTAACCATAGTTCGTCTGAGTAACAGCCAACATTACTTTCTAATGCCGTTTTATTACGTCTATAAATTGTATAGACTCGCCCCAGGAGGCGCTTACCGAGTGGCTATCGCGACTTTCGATTTAGAACTCTCCTCACTCAAAATTGAAATGGCTCGCCCCTTTGTCGGAACAATTTAAATTCGACATTTTAAACGGAATCCTTTACTTAAGTGCAGATGTTTAGGGCTGCGCTCGATTGTGAGAAAATCTGTATAGTGGGATCGCACCGAAATACAGAAAATTTTAAAAAATATCGTCACTGATCTAAGTTCGTAGCGTAAATTATAAACCGACGAGATATTTTTTATGGATTTTGGGTAGGTACTTTAGGCCATAGGAGGGGCTAAAGAAACATACATAATCGAGTCTATGTTTTCGTAAGCCTTCTTTAGCCCTGTAGTCTTCTTTATCCAAGTACATAACAGAAACGGCATAATTTAATTTAAACTAGGTATAAATTTAAATCATGCCGCATCGACATGCGCGCCTGTCATCACATCAGCAATTTCATGTTGATCTACTTAAGAACAGATTTATGGCATACTGTTGATGCGTGTGGGTCTTTATATTCCTTGATTATATATTGTCTGTCTAGAAAGGCTTCACATCTTCATCACACAAATGGTGACACTATAGTGGTCATCAACAAGTAAATTTTTATCCTATTAATAATATATCATTACGCTATATTCCTTTCAGGGTGAGTTGAGATGAAATCGTTGTTATATCTATTTTGCGCTTATATGTTACAGCCAACGTGATCAGTAGCGGAGTTGTTCGTCATTGTCACGAAACTTACACACATTTTTTTTATTATTTGTCACGCGTGTTTCTTCGCGATTGTTTCTTTCACCAGTGAGCCTGTGGTTTCATGTTTTAGCACTTTTCTTTCTATCATCATAAATTTGTTTAACTATTTTATGACTCTCTATCTAATCGTATCAATGATTTAAGGTCACCGAATTCCTGTTTGACATATAATATGTATATTGAACATTTTTTTCTCATACATAAATCTATTCTAGGCTTAACGTTACTAGAAATTCGGTAGAAAAATATTGATTAAAAAAATTTCTACTAAAGATATATAAAAACCGATAATTTTCTGTTACAATCTAAAGTCACGGGAATTGTCTAAGATTGCGATCTCCGTCCAGTGGAATCGAGTGGGCCGCGCTATTGTTACTGCTCCGCTGAGAGACATTTTAAACTTTCCATCAGTACTATTGTAAGGGACAGTTGAGTTTTTACCTTCCAACAATGCGATAAATGATAGGGAAAGAGATTTTCAGTTACTCTTATCACGGTTAATATCAAAGTTAGGATAATAAACGTGTAGATACAGTTGAAATAATCATATTTATTTAATCAATCTCCTTACATTTTACGTAGGCAAGTAAGAAGTATATGTATAATATATTAATTTCTGTATGCATGAAATCATGCAGCAGGATGCATCTTTTTTACTTATTCTGGAAAGGCAGTGTAACCTGATACTAAATTATAATTGAGTACTTATTAGAAACATAATATAATAATATATACAATAGGTATAATCTAATTTAAAATGGTGTACAAATTATTACCCAAGCTTCGCTGGCTGAGCACCTTCTATGCTCGCCTCCTAAGCCTGGTTAAGATCTAAAAATCTGTCCCGGCCATACAATATTCATCCTTTAAAAAAAAAGACCCAAGCTTTTATAAATATATTCTGAACATTTCCCATTGATATTTTGTGGTATAAACTTATGAAAATACTTTAGATGTTTTTAGCCTTATTTCATACACTTTTCACGTAAAATATTGGTCTACGTTCGTTTTTAAAATAATAAAGTTTTTGAAATCTATGCAATCTTATAAGCCGGTGTGTTAGAGTAAAAAATATAAAGACATATATGAACATAATATTTAGATTGATATCTAAACTCTCAAGAAATTTCAAAGGATCGAATCCATTTAAGATATGCTCCGCAACGGGCGACCCTACAAAAGTTTTAGATTCTTTTTGTTAAGCCACTTCGGAACTACGAAGGGACTGTCACGAATACCCAACAAAGGGAGGTGCCAAACTGTTCGCAAATAATGTCGTCGCCGCAGAACTAAGCCCCTCGCGTGAGGTCCGAGTACACGTATCCGATTCATTTCGGATTCAAACCGTGATCCGCTCTTTTCTACGCTAAGAGTTTGTTTCGAAAGTAAATTTCGGTCGTGTGTCGTGTTTGTGCAATATAAATGAGAAAGCCCTAATATCACTCTTGCTTTAGCGAAGCTATGTTTGTCTATTTAGTAGGTCATTTTAGGTCAGTGTCTTTTATTAACATAGTTATTATAAAACATTGTTCTTTACTCTATTCAGTAGGTAACCAAATCGAGGGGTGAAAGGCTATTTGGTTTAATCGTCATTTTTTGGTGATATAGTACACACACACATATATATATATATATATATATATATATATATATATATATATATAGAGCTCCTATTCGCTTCAATTAAAATGCTTCTTAATTTTTCAGTATATATTTTGTTTCATAATTATTACATTTACATATTAAATATTATATACTAATTTTATATGACCATTTCTTTTTTACTAAATGGCCATATATTCTATACTATTCTTCTCATAGACGTGGAACTTTTTTTCAAAACACTCTTTACACGCAATCATTACAATACACACAAAATAAAAAAGATAAATCTACTTAGAGATTTATGATTATTAAATAAGTTATAGTTTAGTACCTAATTAAGTACGTAAATATGTAATAAATAAACGGATATACATTAAACTTGCACCGAGAGATAGTGGCTATCTAACTAAACCCATAAACAACAGGTTCTGTTTTCATTATAAAATATTTCGTGGTCCTACGTGACACTCTATAAATGTATGCGGGCGGAATATTTAATGACATAAATTCTCATGAAATAAATTTAAATTTACCGAGTTTGGGGATAGTGCGATATTATTTTATTACTTAAAATTACCTTTTCGTTTATTTTGTAAATATACAAATATATACATACCTAAGTAATATTGACTGTGGAAAAATAAATTTGTATTGATAAGCGACAATGGCCTATTTTTCAAATGGGATAAAAAAGATTAGGTTAATAATTATAGTCGCCTATATTTTTTTTTTAAACTGACTCGACACAGTGACTGCTCCATACCTGATGGTAAGCATTGTGCAGTTCAAAAAACGCCAACGACTATCGAAAGGTAAGAAAAAACCCATCGGTAGTCATTGCGATCACGCCGACCTGCTTAAATATCTCTTCACGCTACGCTTAAAGGACTCCATATCATAGGATGGTGGGAACACGCTCGCCGGAAGATCATTTTACAGCCCATATATAGGTAACACATACATTTTATTTTGTAAATCCGTGGGATATCCCTAACGGACCATCGTGTTCAGTTATGGAGGAAGGCCTCTGGCGAAGGCCCTCCTCCGGCATCCTGTCCGAGCTGGGTGGCAGATAAAATGCCTAGTGACTTGGTAACGGTAGCCGCTTTCCATATAGTGGACTTTCCGCTTATTTTCCACCATTTAATATAACCACTCAAACGCCATGGATATAACAATATCCAAGAGATGAGAACATTATCTAGTCTCGGAGATTTTCAAGACGTGCGAGTGGACAAAAAAATAACTAAATGTACATCGGCGTCAATATTAACGCACAAGCAATTACTCTTGACACACAATCGATTAAACACAGGAACCGTGTCATCGATTATAGCATCTGTAGGAACAAGAAATCGATTACCGCCAGACGTGTCTGTCGCGAATCGATTGCAGTTGTCACCTTCACGTTCATATCATAGTCTCTCGTAATGTGCTGGTGATTATTTTTTAATCAAATGCCTTGGTATTAAAAAAGTTAGGATATGTTTTCTTAACTACATCATCGCGAGTAACAAAGGAATTGAATATGCTTCCAGTGAGCGTATTTCCACGTTTTTATGATTTGTGAGCCTTTAAGAGAAGAGTAAAAAGGCCATTATTGTGCAAACGTGGTATTTCATCTCATCTTCACTTTTAGAAATGATTGAGGTCAAGCGTTCGCTTGTTAAACATTGAAAAATCTCTTTTATCCTAAAATAATCGTGTTTTTTCAAATGTTACAAAAGACTAATTTCACTTTATTTTTATAACTACTAGTGGTCGTAATTCGACCACAATTAATATAAAATGTCCAATATACTAATAAATGAATTTATTTACAATATAAAGCACAAATATCTATTATAGGTAATGTTTGGCATTCAGTAAGACTATAGACAAATAATATTAAAGACAAACAATATTAATCTATTCTTAATTCAACCACAGGCTTTAACCATAAACAAAAGAGTAATGTGCGTGTGTGTTAAATGCATGGTAGTGTGTGTAATGTATTTTTATGCACTATTTTAAAAAAATGTTGGCATTTTACACTTCTTCTCTATATAAAACTAGAAGTGTGCTAAATTTCATACTTCTACGTCCTCGCAAATTTCGTAAAAATGGATACAAAGTTTTTGCTTCACGTATTAATATATAGATAAGCTTGTTTCTAAATTTTAAGCTTGTATTCGGTTTAGTCGCAATTGTTTACATAAATGAGAAATATCTCGAGTTTTTGTACTATGTTGTACTTACTGTCATATATCTACCGACTTGGCAGGGAAATTAAAAATGGTGATCATTTCGTCGAAATTTCTAAGTACCGCTTTATTCAGTGTCACGGTGTATGATACACCTGTATACACCAAGGAGGCAGGCAGACAAAGACGCAGATAACGTGTATCATCTCATTGGTGCATCCGGCGAGGCCACGCCCCTAGCCAGGGCGACCAATCACAACCCTCGGCACAGATCTTGAGTGTTATCTAGTTATCTGCCATCTCACTTGGCGTGTTTCACTGCGCCCGCTATTTTCAAACGTATAGACACTGTGAAAATTCCACGCTGAGAAAACATAATTGACGTCATATTGACGTAGCTTTTATTACACTGGCTCGATAAAGTGACTAAAGTACACCTGATGATAAATACAGTGTAGTCCAAAAATGAAAGCGATTATTGAAGGATGAAAATCCGTTGATAGTCTCCGTCGTCGTGTTGGCCCAGATATACTACGACTGAAGACCTTTAGGTATATAAGTTACTGATATATAAGCTAATTCCGGAACACGGCAGGCCAAAACGAGTCACTGTGACGGTATTTGCACTTGTGTACTGTGGCCTTGACCCAATGAGGAAAATCCTGAATAGAACGATGAAGGC
The DNA here is from genome assembly GCA_036320925.1 of Automeris io. Taxonomy (NCBI): domain Eukaryota; kingdom Metazoa; phylum Arthropoda; class Insecta; order Lepidoptera; family Saturniidae; genus Automeris; species Automeris io. The sequence continues at coordinate 5,910,252 of JAUDJH010000014.1, forward strand.
CGCTTTGAGGGCAGGCAGACTCCTACTGACTAAAAACCCCCGGGTCGCTCTTCCAACCTCTCCACTCGGGCATGCGAATCCAGATTCTTCTAGGCGCCCGGGGAGCGAAGAGCCTGTTTAGGTTTTATCTTGGCAGGGTGGGTGAAAAGAGACCCCCCCTACAAACCTATCTCACAGGTGGCGCCGGACACTGTACGTCGCTCTCTCTCATCCGGGCACCAGACTCCCTCAAGTCTACTGTCCGGGACTATCGACGTAGCTTTGTGAGGTTATTGTCTATGCATTTTTACTTACATAGTAATAATAGTACCTATAGTAAGACTATGGAAGCTAAAGCACTATGCGGATTTAGTATCTAACAAAAACTATATGTCTAAGTTCTCTGAGAACGGCACGACATTTAAGCACAAAGTGGATACAACCACTTCCTTATCTCTGCTTACTCCGAAAAAGATATAGCGTAACAATATTAATTATTATTGTATTGTATTATTTATGTTATTTTAGTTAATCAATAAATTACGAAATACAATAAGATTTAGTAACGATTTTTTTGTATTTCACAGCTAAGCATTATTTTTTTTAAATAAATTCATATTTAATGATATTGGTGCAAATAAATCATAATTCTAAAAGACAGTAATTAAAATAAAATGTATTCTTAGAGAAATGTGCCGGCTGAGCTTAAGTTCGCGTTTTAAAAAAGCGTAAAGAGATATTTTTGTAGGCCGGCATGATCGCGGCAACTGTCGGCGGGTAGATATGTACGTACCAGTGACGAGCATAGGATATTTGGACATGGTAGACAGAATTTACGTAATCAATTTGAATATTATATTATGATAATAAATATTATATCGCTTTTATAGGAAAGATAGACGGCGTAAATATAGAATAGACACGAATATAAATGGCTCCTTTTTTTGTTTAATTTTAAGCAATTTATTCTCGACTTATTTATCACTAGCTGATCCGGCAAACGTTGTTTTGCTATATAAGTTATTGCAATATCTTCTATGATGTTTATTGAAATTAAGTGATGTCAAAGACAATTTTGTTCACAATTAAATATTCTTAATCAACAACACATTTATTTGGATAAAGATTAATATTATTACGTTGATACAACTCTTAACAAATAATGCATTAATTTCGACCCAATTCGATTACCATAAAAACGGTTCTAGTAAGTTAATCTTAAAAGATAGACATATACTGTCGAGGACATTTTTTTAGATCATTTCAAGAGGAATAATTATTTCTTACATATATTTTTGGTATCTTGAACCGTTTTCGCAGCGCACGCAATGGAAGCCTTGAAGGATGAATACTTTTCCCGTTTTTTTCACATTTTCCATTATTTCTTCGCTCCTAATAGTTGCATCGTGATGTTATATAGCCTAAAGCCTTCCTCGATAAATAGTCTATTTAACACAAAAATAATTTTTCAATTCGAACCAGTAGTTCCTGAGATTAGCGCGTTCAAACAAACAAACAAACAAACTCTTCAGCTTTATAATATTAGTATAGATAAGGGCATGCAATACTTTCATGCATCTATGGAATGAACGCTACTGGTACGTACGCCTAGGCAGTCACAGGTACTCGATTTCCAGACAGCACTGTGTTATCTATTAAGTTCAACGTAGTCTCTATCTGTCGAAACTAATAACTTATCTATCTTTAATTCGTAGATTGATAGCTATACCTCTCCCTATCAAGCCTGTGGATGAAAAAAGAGATGCTATAGTTGCTATAGAAACAAATCTAAGATAGGGGATAGGGTAGTGGATAGACCGTAAGCCGAGACAGAATAGAACAAAAAAATTCAAAGTTAATTTAAACATTGTCCACTATCAAACTTTTAAATTTGATATCACGAGCACGTAGTTGCTGGCTAAAATTATTGCGTTTGTTTTCTTATTAGGCACCTCGTCTAGAATAAACAACCAATGTTTGTTGATACACGACGTGCCTTACGTTTCATTTCAAATGTAATAAAAATCGTACCGACACTGATACAACAAGGTTCTATAAAATATGGTCACTTTATTACAGTATATGTGGATACCATAGCCAGAGTGGCTCAAGTAAAATTTTGTGCTTGAACAGTTTACTATAGTTAAATGCTATTGAAAAAATATTTTTAACACTGATTCTAGTTACATTATTTTTTCTGTAAATACAATACATTTTAGTTTTCACATTGTTATCGTTTTGCAATTTTTAAGGGACCCGACCGGCTTCGGCCAGGTACGGTTTACAGTTAAAATTGGGTGGAATATCAAAAAATTTATCCCTAGTGGGTGCCGACATCATAAAATATACGCAATTTTTTACGAACGAACGACGAACTGGATCATGACCACAGTACACAAGCGTAAAGCCTAACATAGTGACTCGCTTTGGCCTGTCGCGTTTCAGGATCAGCTTGTGTATACTTGTGTAACTCATATACCTAGAGACCTTCAGTCGTGATATATGTGGGCCGTCATTTAGACGAAGACAATCAATGGAGTTTCATTCTTTGATGGTTGCTTTCGTTTTTAGACTACAATGTCCTTACTATCAGGTGCACTGTAGTCACTATATCGAACCAGTTTAAAAAAATTCATATGTATGTAAACATACAATTTTGTTTCTATATCTAAGTTTTATTATGCTTACAATTTATATTCTACTTTTTGTCTCGTGTTTTCGTTTTACATCCTTTCTTCCTCTTGCCGGCTCCGCTTGTTTTTTGTATGGTTTTAATGTCTTTGCGATAACGTCGTCCACGAAGTCGAAAAGACGCTCTGGATCAACTGTCCTGATTCAGCAGTTTAGGTTCTATTATGATATGTCAATCAAGACAAGTCTTTTTGTATGTACTGATTACTAAATCAGAAAAGCCCATTTAATTTGGGCCAATATCGTTTTGACAAAATCACTTGAGCCACTTTGGTTCAGACGATCTGAAAGATAAGTCCCCCAGTACCAGTGTGGGTAAAATAATTTCCGTAAAATGATAATGACTCAAACTAAATGGGCTATTCTAATGTAGTAATTATGCAAAACACGTACATTTTTTGCAGTAAACTATTCAAGTACAAAATTGGCATTTGGGCCTTTTTGGTTCTGGTAACCTTATGTATAAAGGATCATTGTTCAAAGGCAGCTACTGTAGAGTGTTATTAAAACCTACTGTTGTTATTAAAATATTTGAATGTAATATATCCTAATGTAAATATTAGTGAATAAACAATAAGCCCATTCTAGTATAATTTGTCTTCGGTTCCTTACACAGGAACCTTGGTGGTGATAAGCGGGCAGCAAAAATATAGGTAGTCGTGGCGCTCACCACACTGGATGCCCCTATACAGGATTTTTCTCCTACTGCAAAATCCCCTGTATCTTTAAAATAGTGCAGTCCTGGAACAAACTACTAATAAAATCGAACACACGATTCATAGGTCCATGGCATACCGACTAAACTAATCGTTAAAAATATGGGATTTTTAATTAGTATTATTAGTGGTAGCCGCCATAATCATACGGGTCTAAATGATCCTACCTGAAGCTTTTAGGAAGTGTAGAATAATTGGAAATACATGGGGTGAATGAGAGAAGTCATAGTGAGTCGGTATGACGAGCTATGCGTTTATGTACTATCGCGTTCCAATCAAGAACATACTCATAACCTACTAACTCATCTAAACAATCGGAACTAGGTCACGAACAGCATTAATCTATGTAAGTATGAAAAGAGGGCCAAAGTCAGTCAGATGCAAAAAGTCGGAGAGAAAGACTTGCATACAGATTAATAACAAGTCCATAACAAAGGTCAGGAAATTAGTCGTACTTAGCTCAATATGATTACTCAGTTTAAACGTATCAGCGAAATGTTACTGCCGAATAATATTTATAATTACTAATCAAATTGCAACAATGATACCTAATAGTAAAGTATCAACGTGCTATGACCCTTTCTTGGCAAGCAGAGATACATTCATGAGGAAGGAGAAGAAAGACGTTTATGAAAGAAAAATAATCAAGACACAACACACACACACACACACGCACACGCACAAATTCGCACACATAACAAACTCACATATATGTATATACATGGCTATACTTAATCAAACACTTTACTACAGCGTATCAAAATATTTCTTATGAAATATTACAAATCGAATCCGACGTTAGATAAAGGCTTCAAACAGTCAAAACTTCAATGAACTAGCTCCATATATAATAAGCATAAGTCAAGAAAATACGTATCTGTACGTTCACGAAGTATAATTGAAAATTTTCAAACGGAAAAGCTGATATTTTCAGCCGTCATCCCTGCTACGCGAATCCGTAACGGCGGTGCGACAGAGAGGGGTGTAGCATAAAGACACAGGCGGGGCACGAAGAGCGCGGGGTGGCCCGGGCGAGGGTATGTGATTCGGGATTCTAGGGATGAGCTCTCCTTTCCTCTCGTTACTTTGGCACCACTCGTCGCGGCCGGTACACATCTGTGCGGCGGACGCTGTACTTCCATCACGAATCTCGCACGCGTAGACACGACTTAATAAACGAAAATAAAACCTGGTTTAGGACCCTTGTGAATAGTGCCTAACAACACAACTAGTGATTTTATTAAGTGACTCTAAATTTTGAGTAATTATATATATAAGGGATGATATGTGGAAGTGATGAAAGATTTAAGGGAAGAAAGATCAATATTAAAAGTGAATCTTTTTTTAAAATACTAATATATGGTTTATTTGAATTTATTGACAATGATAGCTTGTTACAATAACGCTGAAGTTTGATACGAATTTGAAGATGAAGATGTCTGGTGAGTTAATAAGCTGTCGCTATTAAATTAAGATAATTGAATTTCTTCAAAATGTGTAAACAAATTCAGTCTTCGTGGTGTTGGGTTCTTGTTTATTACTAATGGTTGATATTAAAAATTGGTAAACCGAGTGAGTATATATATATAGTTAAATGTTTTTTTTAAAGGACTACTAAGCATCTAAAGATAATATATTATAAAAGAATACAAATTTATTTATTAGATAAATATTTAAGTTATAGATTAAAAATTAATATGTAGTGGGATTTATAATTAATTTGTTTAACACAAATAATACGTTCGATATAATATCGTACATAAAAAATAAAGTTTTATTCTTTTTTATAAAACCGTTGAATTAAAATATAATTCAAAATTTAATATGTATTTTTAAAGTTGAATTTAGTACTATAAGTTTTTTTATTATTGTATGCTAAAATTGGTTAACATAAAAAATGTTTACAACCCACTCGTGTTCTTATCTGATTTTTCCTCTATAAGATGTGTGAAAGGACTTGAAAATCATCGATCATTTTTTCTGCTCACAGTTTTGCAGATGAGTGTTATCTTTTGACGGTTGCCGACGGGTTAAAGCGTATTTGTATGGGAGATTGACAGAGCTTAGATCAGTATTTACATCAAGCTAGTGTGAAAATGTATTTTAGGTTAACTTTGGAGATGAAATAAAAACGTTGTTTATTTTGGCTGAGGTTTAGCTTGTGGCACTTTTTTCGCTTAACTGTTAAATCAGTTATGAAACTAACTAAGATATTTTGGCCAGGTTGGACGGTCCAATTCAAGAAATAACTTATTTCAAAACTTTGTGTTATTTTCAGAGATTTAATTAAAATATTTTTTTAAGAAGTCAGTTTTATTTTTAAACGACTCCATTATAATTGAATTAATTAAATTAGCTCGTTTTTTATAATTGGAAAACAATATAAATATTTTTTTAAAGATATATACTTTGACGATTTTTTATTAACTACTTAATAGTTTGTTAATTTTTAATACTGATCTTAGAGTTATATTGGACTATTTTTTATAATTAAAAGACGTCAACGTTATAAAATGTAAATAAAATTGTGAGTGTGTTTTCTTACGTAATAAATTTGGAATGGATATATTTATAAAACCTCACTTATGGCAGTTATATTTACTTAATATATCGGTCGGTCTATTTAGATTAACCTCTTATTTAAGAATAATTAGAGTTTTAAGTATTTCTTTGTATGAGAAGTGCATTTGTCGTAAAAAATCGGGTTTTTAAATCCGGTACGGTAATTTCGTTATGAAACGCAATATCCAATAAATCGAAATTCGTTTTAAATACATTGAATTCAAATTTTTGTTTATGTTTTTACTGTAGTATTCACATACAAAAAAAGGACACCAAAAATAATAGCGAAACAATTGTAATATACAACTAATGTCCATTTATTAATAAATATAATTCATATAGCACGTTTGAATGTATTGCATAAAAAAACAGTATGGAGTACCTGAAAAAACTACTGTTTCGTACTGTGTGCCCACAATGGTTTTGTCAGTCCCAAACCAATGTTTATTAATATTATCTTTTATTGTTTGCCTAAAATTATTTTATATAATATGAATTTCAACTTTCCGTCTTCTGTGTAGCGATCTACACCTATATTTAACAGTAGGGTGCAGTTTCACTGTGCGCGATATACTATGTTTATCCATACGTAAGAAATATACTTTGGAATATTATATTATTGACGCGCACTTAATTATGCTACTATATCTCTTAATCTCTATTATAAAACGAAGATAAATGTAATAAATAAAGATAATCTATTGCCATCGTTTGTCATTAATCTGGCTTTTAAAGGATCAAACGTAATTTAAATAACATGTAACACTTTCTAAGTGTAGATATGAAATTTAATCGATGTTTTAATGTCGCCAATTAATCATATTTAGAAAAACCCATAATAGTTGTGTTAGATGTGAGTTGTTTTCGAGGATTTCCTTTCTATTCATGTAACTGCTAATGACTTCGACTGTTATGATTTTCATCAATGTACACCAAAACACCTGACCGTTTAAATAAGAAATACATCCATCTTAACGTTAACTAGCTCCCCATTTTTTTAAGGTATTTATTATTTTATTAGCCTACAGTCTTTGTCAAATCAAACATATTAAACGAAGTTCTTACGTATAAATATATAAGTTTATACTGGCTCGACATATTGACTACAATGCACCTGATGGTAAGTAGAGTGTAGTCCAAAAACGAAAGCGACTATCAAAGAATGAATATCCATTGATAGTCTCCGTCGTCATGTCGGCCCACATTTACCACAATTGAAGGTCTCTAGGTATGAGTTACAGGATATACACAAGCTAATCCCAAAACGCGACAGGCCAAAGCAAGTTAGTATGATGGTCTTTACACTTGTATACTGTGGTCATGACCCAGTTCGGGCAGTCGCCCTACCAAAGAAACTAATCAGAACGAAGTTCTTACGTATAAATATGTAAGTAAAATAATATTAAATATTCGTACAGTTCAAAGTCAACCAGAATCTCGAGCTTATTTATATTATTCATAAAAAAAAGCTTGAGCAGTTCAATTTCTGGTTGTTATTTTATCGCTGGCTGTGTAACTGCAACCTAATTTGCATTTGTCACGTCAAGGAGAGTTTTATGAGTGAGCATAAGACGAGTCGTGAACTCTTGGTGACACAAGGCGAAGTTAAACGGGCTTATTGTCAGTCGGCGTGTCTAACTCGTGAAATCGGCTTGCAGTGGGGTTCTCTTGCCTTTGGACGTCCTAGGAGATGTTTTTTAAGCTTAATTTTTCTTAACTACAAAGTTATGAAACAGTTCTCATAACATCAAAAGCTGGAAAGTTCTACATTACTAACACGTAATTACAAACGCGTAAATCTCATCTTATCGTAACTCTAAGCATATGCGCCAATAGATAAAAACCCTGTTCTACAAAAACGAAACCAAAGAGTTTTGTTATAGTTTATTTTCATTTTAAAATATTCTATAGAGCTTTGGTCAGTGTTATTCCATATAATTTAACATAAAATTAATGAAAAGGAACAAATGACAAAACAATTGTTATGATAAGTACTAAAACTAAATATTTAAAAATTAAGAATTATATTTAAGGCTGCTCCATCGACTTTTATGTCCGGGTCATGTTCTTATTTAAGTCTGTCGCGGATTTCTGCGGAAACCGGAGATTTAACGACGGCTCGTCCGCATTGTCCACACACGCAGCGTTCGTGGTCACACTCGTTAAGCGGACCTAGCGACGCTGATTTGAATATGAAATTCAAATGAATGGTATTTTATAGCTGTCATTTGAGACGGTAATGTTTTAACACACACACAGCCTATATTTGACCACCGCAGGACTTAGGTCTCATTTATATTCAGCGATTAAGCCCAGATCTTCGACCATTACCAGCTTTTGTGAAAAATTGTCGCTTTACTTAGACAAAAAGAATGTCCTAAACTACATTCGCTGAGTCTAAGTCTGAGATTTATAGACGTAACTTTGTATTTACTTTGACTTTACTAAAATATTACAATTTATATTTCTAAATGAATATCAAAGGACTTGGCTCGGCGACTATACACAAGTTCCTCTTACATATCCAGTTTCTTGTCAAAACGAATTTATTTTTTGAGAACTTTGCTAAGCTAAGTCGAAGAGCGTCTATAAATCGCAGCCTAAGTCTCTAAGACTCTAGAACACGTCTACGACAACAGCTATCGGTTCTTTGACTAGCTCACTGCTACAGTAAGCTTACTAATTATATGAGCTTTGTTGATGACTTCAGTACTGTGTTGGATCATCTCTTTTCTAATTCGATGTAGATATTTTGACATACCTAGAGACCTTCAGACTTGGTGTACGTCGGCGACTACCAATGGATTTTTATCCTTTGGCACTCGCTATCGTCTTTGGTTTACACTGTATTTTCACTCAGGTGCGATATAATCGATTTGTCGAGTCAGTATAAAAAATATAGAACCCCTGAGCATTGCATGTTGCCTACAGAACAAGCCTAAATTTGTGGATCTAGGCTCCTAGACAAAGTAACATTCGATTATTGATAACGCTAGTAGAAAAGTGCAAATGTAATGGATTCATATAACGTGATGTTTTGAAAGCCTACGTTAATATCACACATTTTGTTTGATATTAACAGTTATTGTTTGTCGTGAAAGATAATAGAAAAGATGTTTGTCTAGGTCCTGATTCTCTACATTCTAAATCTCCAGATCTGTCTAGATTCAAGTAATCTGACAGGAGTAATTGCATAGCAACAAGTCAGAAAAATCTGAAGAACTTGCTTCGAATAATTCTATAGATATTCACGTACATCCTGGGTATTGTATCTCGGTATTGCACCTTTATTATGCTAAGCAGTTATCAGTCCTTACCGTATTAATAGCGTTTATCAAGCGGCAAATTTATTTCGTTTTTTCCGTCGCCACGTGCTAGGAAGACTCAGGGACAAGATAGGGGTTGTTTTAACAAGTATATTAGTCGTAATAGGGTGGGTAATATGATTTATAGACTGTCTCTTTCAGCTGTATTTGCTAGGGGTCGTAGTTTATTGATGACACGCGTTTAATTCGAACATTTTTCTTACCTAAAATATAATAATATATATGTCATATTATAAAATGTGAATTCAAGTATTAATGTTAATTTTTAATAAAGTATCATAATGATATAGATCCCTTTTAGGGTGAGCAGAATTACCCTAGTTTCCTGATTGCTATTCGTTTTATACTTTTGAGACGCGCGAAGTGCCAATTGTAAAAAAAGTATTAATTAATTAAATAATATAATGAATAGAAAGGAGGTGTGAATATGAATACAATAGTTATAATTAAAACAGAAATCAAAGCATTTATAACAATAATACATTTTCATAATAACTGTCTACAATCAGATGAATCACGAATAAATGAATCTGTTCTTTAAATGGAAATCTCCCGCAACTGAGACTCGAACCTAAACCATAAGCATTACAGGCAAGGACCTTAGCAACTAACTACAGTTGTCAATATTTAAAACGAATATGAAATATTTTTAAATAGTTTTGGATATGCAGCCGTTGTGATATTCCTGTTAACAATACGTTAAGCTAAGTACCATGTTTTAAATATCAGAGTAAAAAGATAAAAAATGAAGACGCGCAAGATGTTGATCGCATTATGTCTGGTTTCCGTTCTTTACAAAGCGTTTCCGCTTGTCTCTTGTTTTTAAAACATCACTACTGAATGCGAATCTAAACATATCTGCTTAAATAATTTTAATATAAGTAATATCTAAGTAAATATTATCAAATAATTTATAGGAATTCAATTGCATTGCATATGTCTCAGAAATAAACTAAACACCGAAAAGGACAAGGAATATGAAAAATATTGTATGTGACATATGCAGAATCTAATTAAAATAACCCTTTCGATGATAGATCTTTTATAAGTACTTTAAGTTGTTAAGAAAATTAATACAGTTATCACTGGTTTGGACAGAAGAATTCACTGATCAAAGCCGGCAAAATATCATCGGCAAAAAGTAATAGGACCGCACGGAAATCGGATAGTAACTACAGCATAAAAATGTTACATGACTTGTTTTGTGTACTTCTATGATGCAGTCAGAACCTTTTGGATTATAAATTAGACCATCCTTCTTTTTGTATTATAAATAACAATCTCAAAAAAGTACAAAGTAAAAAAATATATTTGAGTATTGCTCTTACGTATAAATATTAGAAAAATTAATTTTTGCAAGTAAACTTTATTCTTTTTAATGTGTAAATTTAAATGAATACTAGACCTGAGTTAGATTTATTTTAATTAAGCGGGGAAAAACTTGCGCTCATAATACGTAGAATGGAGGTTCTATCTACTTTACTAATTATCTTCATTATATCAGAATTATTCATGTATCTATTTTATTACACGCTAAGGAAATTGCGATATAATGTCATGATATGGTATCAGCCAAACTTTTTATCTATTTATCAAAATGAGTGTACTTTAGTAGGAAAAATAATTTATTTTGCAATTTTCTGATTTGGTGCTATTAGTAGTTTTATATAATAAAATATATTAGCTATAGTTCCTGCGTTTATAATCTGAGGTATTATTTTGTTGTCTCAAAGTATAGGTACATTAATTCTTTCAGACTTAATTCAGAAAAATATTAGTATGATCCTGAAAGATTATCTTATTAGTAAATAGTCTTAACTTTGGACTGAATAATGACATTACCTAGAGTCTTGTTTTTAAATGATTTATGCCTGTAGTCTATATATATACGGAGTTTTAATCATGTTTATTAACTTTATGTGAAAAACACTGCGAAAAGACTGTGTTGTAGGGATTAAACATTGTACTTAGGGCACCATTATCCGAGAATATAAAACTGTGTAACTTTCTGTTAAATGAAAGTATTGTAAAATTTGTTAATTATATGAAACTGGTACAGTCATCATGATTGTTTTGAAGCATCGTGAAAATCATTATCATTATTAAGTAGTAAAAAGTTAATTCGTTAGAATTGGCTATCTATATTGTATTATGTCCTAAATAACATGGATAATAAATTTAAACTCGAGTTTACATTTATTATGGGAATTAGTTCCAAAATTAACCTAAAAATTTGCACATTTAAAGATGACGTCACGTCAGCAGTTTGTAATTTACTGTATTTATTATTTTACGAATTTGACTAGAATACTCGAAAGTATTATTTAAAAAACGATAATATACCTTATTATTAAAGTCTATTTTTGTTTGTCCATAGCAGCAGACAGCCAAGAGTCTGGCAGCCCACCGCCGAGCCCGACTGACTCTGCCACATCAGAATCCGCGCCCACCCTAGTTCACATAAAACAAGAAGCCATGGCGCCAGGAACTGATATGAAAGAATACTATGGGGCTATAGACTTTGGCCTGTCTGAAACTTATCTCTCGAATTTCCCGGAATACGGACGTGGATACTTACCCAGGCCGTTAGATTTACCAAATCAAGGCTTTCTGGATCCAAAAGATAAAGAAGATTTGAAAGACGATGATATAAGAGAAGCTTTCAATTTACCAATAGAACTAATTTTGAAAAATAATGGAGTATTTGCAAGAGCGAATGTTACTACGGGGACGAAATACGGACCTTTTTTAGGGAAATGGGAGACGCAGCCGTTGGACCAGAGATATGCTTGGGAGGTAAGTGCTTACTAAATCTAGTCACTAGTCAGTCAATTGCCCAAACTGGATCCTGACGTAGACAAGTGTAAAGACCGTTATAATGGCTCACTTCGGGATATCGTGATTCCGGATCAGTTTGCATACTTCCAATTGTTTATAGACCTTTTTTTTGGTAACCCGGGGAAATCCCTAACGGACCTTAATAAGGGCTGTGAGGGCAACCCCCCGGTGTGTCGGACTTGCATCGACTAAAATCCCTGGGATGTTCCTTCTCTCGCCTGCCGAGTGCCAAGGACAAGGCTGAGCAGTCTTCCTCGGCACTCGGCAATTGTTCATACACATAAAGATCTTAAGTCGTGTTATACAAGGCCGGCACGATGGCAACGATTATCAATTGATTCTCATTCTTTGATAGTCGATGCCGTTTTTGTACTGCACTGAACTTTCCATCAGATGAGCTTTAGTCACTGTGTCGAGGAGCGAGTATAAAAAATCTCCTGTGTTATTAATTAACATCTAGTTCCACTGTCATTTACACAACGCAGTTAAACCCCGACGCCGCCTTAAGCTTCTTTTGGCGTTTCTTCTCAAGGTAGTCGCTTCCAAAACGCTAGTAAATCACTGTTAGGTTTCGTATTTTTTGGCTGGAGGGCCAAGTCGAGGTTTTACCCATAGCGATGCCCTTGCGTTGCCACCCAAACCATAAATTGCAGACTGAGCACCTTAAGTGTTTACCCTCTCGTCCAGTTTAGTTGTGAAGGCCTTTCCTGGTCGCCATAGCGTCGACATTCGAAAAAACAAACTAGTTCCAGAACATATTTATAATTTTAAAGACGATAATGCTTTGGCAATTTCTATAATTATTATTGAAAGAGCGTTTTTGCAACTGGATGTACCCGAATGTTCGTTTTAAACATTTATGTTCATTTACATAATTATCATTATATATTATTTACGATAGTAAAACTACGCCTAAATTACATATTATAAAGGAATGATTCATATTTTCAATTATATGTAATATGATTCACCAGTTCAAGTGAATAATCACATCTTATAGATACAGATATTATCGCCATTTTAAGTTTTCGATAATTATAATCTAACATGTTTCGAACTTCACACAGTCCACTTTAAAGTAACTAATTCATGTTTATTACCGAAACGGCTAGACTGCTCGTCTTTTGTTTTTATTATCCTCCACCCTCAGTCCTTAAGCCCGTTTCTTCAGACCTCGTTTGGTGTTATGAATGAAGCACTTGTTCACTTCAAGTGTGGGAATTCAGTGTCAAATATTTAAATAAACCAATAAATTATGACCGAATACTCAACGCCGAGCGTGACTGCAATAAACTGCGGAGTTTATTGACTTTCTGTTTTTTTTAATGTTTTTGGATTTTTTTTCGGTTCAGTCGAGATTGCACTAGTTAACCTCAGATCGAAATATGATTAGATAGAGTATCGCTTTAAAATCGCATCATCTATTGATAAGATTTTCGGGAGACAGACTACATTTGTGACCGAGGGGCGTGGCATGATTATCTGTATAGAAAACGGAAATCAATTGTTAAGACTCCTGGATTTTGGAGAATTTACTATTGCGCTTAAAGGAATGTATTGAATTACTTGCAGTTTGCGGTAGCTTCTTAATTTCGTTGCGGTTACTTTTTTAATATTCATTTTAATTGAATGTAAAGACATATCTAGGGATATTCTTCCATTTGTGCTTATAGGAAATACTTATTATTCTGATCATTATGTTTGTTTGAACGATTGTAATACATAATTTATTCCAAAAGTCATCTTCCATATATCGTATTATCTTGTTATATATACGTGTTTAAATGTATTCAAGAAACCAATTAATTAAGAATTAATTTAATTACAATGCTTTAAAAATTTGGTGGTATCTATTTAGCTTATCTATATGTTCATAGATACATAATTATTTCTCCATTTCAACAAATTAGCTTTATAATCTGGGTAAATATAGTTCAGTTATTTCCCCAAAAATTAATGTTATTTCTTTCCTTAAAATTTTACAGTTTTACGTATTTTTTTTAAATTGTTATTTTGTTTATTTCACACAATCACCTAGATAATGTAATGAGTGTCAAACCACTTAGGATATAATTATTTTAGTATATTCTTATTATGACATTATCGCTATTAAATATGTTTATTTAAATTTGTAAGAAATAAGCAAAATCTTGTTTCGCACGCAGTTTATTTATGCAATCCGGACAGTCTATATGCCAACAAAGCACCGGATGTCGACAGGACTGCCGAATAATTTGAGATGCGCAAGATGATATCATATGTCTAAATGAGAGAGATAAGCGTGCAATGCGGTGGGTGTAAAACTGCAGTCAAACCAAACTATTGTATTCTTTTATAGCGGACATCTAGTTCCGGCCGATGCGATCTGATGTTTTGATGACAGCAAGTTCCATAGAATTACAGATAAAGAGTGCTTTCATACACCTATACCTATTAATATATTGCTCATTAGGTATATATCTAATTGTATCCTTAGTTTTGATAATGGTAGGTAAATAATAGCGTCAAAACTCTTAAGATATATTATATAAATCACATAACATCTTATGATCTGTGTGAATAGCCTATGTTGTAATTTTACTGGAGTATATTTGTAATGAAATGGACATTCGGCGTTTGGTTAGTTATACATAAAAAAAAAACTTAGATTTATCATTCTATGTACTGATTTTTTTTTTATTATACAATTATAAGTCTAAAATCTGGTACTGTTTTTCTAATAGTATAATACAATAAACTAGGCCGTTAATTTATAATAACTTGCAATGGCTGCAATCTCTAGGTTTATGTATCTCTTTTATTCCATTCTTTGCTGTTTTTCTGTGCATTGACAAACTAAATGGGTACCAGCTGAGAATCAGCGCTAGGTGGGTCCGCTGGTGATCCAGCATTTGCTGAGCTGATTTCCCTTTGGCACATCATTAGGACACAAGTTATTTGTTTTTACTATTTTTTACTTGATTATCCTTATAAATTACGTTATATGAAAAAAGTGTTTTGTTTTCTTTTGTTAGGAAGTATTAAGATCCGAAGACAGAACCTAATCAATTGGGATCAATGTATAAAACCGTATGTTTTAGACCGTCATAGTGACTCGCTTTGGCCTCTCGCGTTTCGGGATCAGCTTGTATATATCCAGTAACTCATATACCAAGAGAGTTCAGTCGTGGTATATATGGGCCAACATAACGGAGACTATCAATGGTTTTTTACCCTTTGACGCTTTTGTTTTTGGACTACACTGTACTGACCATCAAGTACTCTGCAATCACTATGTCGAGCCAATGTAAAAAAAAAAAAAATTGTCCTTTCTACATTATAGTAATATTGTGATGTGCAGATATTTCTGTATTAGCTATTACATTTCCTTTAGTATTATTAATTTACATTGAATCCCGCAAGTCGCTTGATCTTACGAGCGTACGTGACAATGGTGTAAAAATGCCAATATCGGCCACGTCGTTAGGAGTGAGTCTTGCTGACTGGATCGCTTCCAGTTCACTGACCATAAACGATTCTTTGATGCCCTTTCGCTAGTTATTGTGTAGCAAAATGACTATAATGAGATTATGTTTGTAAAAGAACTAATAACTAAAAAGCACCACAGAGACATTTAATAAATGTATTTACTTAAAATTTGGTAATTCTCAGAAAAGGATCCTCAGAATCTAAATTAGACCAAATGTTAAATCAATAAATGTCTTAAATATCTAACTAAAACCAGATAATGCTTCATATGCTTCTAAGGGATGCACGCCATTGTATACTCTATGCAACGATTTTATTTGTCCATAATTCTTGTTATTGAAGATATGTTAGTAACCTTTAATATTTTTTATAAACATTCAATGGAACATATTTAGCGTTAGTAATCAGTAATAATGTAGGTAATTTCGATTTTATATTTTGAAATTTCGTATAAAAATGGGCTTAGAATATCTACTGCGCTACTGTTTACGTTGTGTACAACATAAAAGCACAAATTGGATATACAATAAATGTATCTCTGCTCACCCCGAAAAATATGTAGCTTGATGCTATATTATTATTTATTATTAATTAGTACTGCATATTCAGTTATAATAAGATGACGACGAAGAAGATTCCTTAGGTACAAATATTTGTAATTTACGTAAATGAAATCTGGTTAGTGTTTAACGATTACAAAATGTAGTTGTAATTTTACTTTGTTGCTCTGTAATCGTGATTAGATTCCTTCAAAACATTAAGGAGGCATACATGTGCAGGCATTTGAGGATTTCGTAGTGTTTATAAAATAGATGAGCGAAATACACTCATGCTAATGATGAAAAACGCAAAATGTAATCGTAATCGCTATTCATTCATCTGATTACATTTTGCCCATCTATGTCGATAGGTAGATATATCAAGTATCTACACAAATAGAAAAATTGTAGTAGTGTGAACAAGCAATACGAAACCACCGTTTCTTATAAATTCAATATCTCAATAAAATCTTCCGAAAAGTATCCGGGTAATCATAGTTTTTTTATGCGAACATCCCGTGTCAAAGTGCAATAAAAGGTTGCTATAAATAAACCCTAATTTTGGTTTCAATGTGACCCCCGTTAACAATTTTTTAACAATTCACACTATTTGTAAAAAATAGACGGTAACGGTAAAGATGTCACGGTATTCACACTTTTCGGTGAAAACTTGATTGGCAAGTTTTTTTAATGTTACAATAATAGTCGTGAAATCTCTTCAAACACATCTCTTCGTTTCTATGCGATAGTTGCTAATAAAAGTTCTTTTATTCGGTTACCACTCGAAAAATTGGCCAATAAATTTCTCACAGGATTTAAAATAATCCCATAATATCGATATCACAAGATTGTGTGCCAAGTTATTTAAATTTATAACTTAATGAATATTCATTTGATTGAGATAATTGGCTACAATCACCCTTTTGCAATTTTGATACTGTTTATTTCCTGTTTGTTTTGTTGTTTGTTGATTTCCTGAGAAGTAACGCTCATAAATGATATATGATAATTTAGCAGATATACCAGTTTGAATGTCAATCAAATTATGAATTCATTGATATTTGTGTATTATTTCATGGGGTGCATCTGTCAAAGTTATCACGAGAGACTTACACTAATCAGAATTGCAATAGCAAATTGAAAAAATGAGCGTTGAATCGATAATATTCGGTATGTAATTGACGAAGGAAACAAGTTATGAATGATTTATTTCAATTCTGTTTTTCTTCGCTGGAAACTTTTGGTCCCAATGTTATTATGTTTATTTAATAGACTACGTTTGGACGATTTTTTTTAATCTTTATTATTTATATTTAAATGTGAGTTTAGAAATTTTAAATAAGAAATGAACTCTGAATAAAAACTTGTTTATCGCTCTCTCCAACAGTTACCATGAAGTAGTTATTTCTAGAAAAAACTTCAGCGATTTTTTAAAATACTTCGTCTCTAAGATTGTGATGAAAGATTATAATAATAATTATTATTATAGAATAAGCTGAGTACAGTCAGTATTAAGAATTTATACTAAGCGGGATTCGTATGACGAATATATGTATTTTACTTAGATAATTTATTGATTTAAATTTAAATTATTATAAAATTAATAATAATTGGTCACGTTGCGCACGATATATAAGCGCAAAGGGGATATAGCCACTCATGGATCTCTGCTCACCCCGTAAGGGATATAGTGTGACGATATATTATTATAAATTATAATTATGATCGCTGCGTGGTAAAGTAAGGGCTCTACAAACAGGAGTGTCTTCAGTAAAATAAATTTTTAGGGTCACAGAATTAGTTACAGAAAAGACTTGGTCTGAGATATCGTATAGAATATACCGTACACGTATTTCAGCAAAAAATTTCGAAAAATAATAGATCACCGATAACTATCATAACTATAAAATAAGGAAAAGCAGTAAGCTTCAAATACATGTCATACATGCTTAGTAAATTCTAAAAATACGTAGGTATAGAGTTATTAAAATATGTAGGCGCTAATTTTAAGCCAATGCGTCACGCAGCAGGGTTGAATCCGTTGCATTACTGTCAAAATATCTGTCATATTCGTGTGACATCCTTTCAGCCCTGGTCACCCCCTTCGACAGAGGATTAGTGATACGCGCAGCCCCATTACATCTTCATTACGGTAGGCGGCTGACAAACCCCATTCAATGTTGAATTTGTAATAATAACAATAAAAAATGTTACTGTTGTTATATTTTATTGCCACCGTTGATAATATTTATACGATATGCGCATGATCTCCGTTTACAAAGACCGCGCAGATGGGTCAATGCGTGGCGACGACATTGTGGCGTATTTTACACTGACGAGCAAATTTAATTGACCTATATTCATGATTTTTTATTTTATTATTCATAATTAATAAAAATTAAATTCATATCCTTCCCGAGATAACTCGAGATACATTGTTTTCATCATGTATGTGTGTCTTAAACAAACTGTCCAAAAAGGATATATTGTAAATGCTTTTTTTAATGGGCCTTCCATCAGCTTAAGGCCACAGAGGAAGTCTGCAGCGCTGGTTTTCGTGAAGGGCCTAGTTTAAGACAATACAAGTGATTTTTTATTATATTAGCTGTAGATTTCTTTAACAGGCAATTTATTAATTGCTGAGCCTGAGTGTTTTATTCTTAAAAATAAAATAAAAATTAGATACGGAAACAAATTTAAACTTTTGAATGTTTCTACCAACATGGTTGTCTGTTTTTTATTAAAGCTTTATTAGTTTATTTTGTTTTGAGATTGCAAATATTTTCTCAAGCTATGTATAAAAATGTTTTTCAAATACAGGTTTGTCATAACTGTTTTACTTTAAAATCCTATTGTCATATAACTACTTTTTAAATATTTACATTGTATGTCAAAGCATAATATTCACGTACCTACAGGATAGGTACATAAGTTACGTAACAACAGTTTTAATGTATAATAATATTTATATTTAACATTTTTTTTGGTTTTCATTGATTTTTAATAAGTAATATTTTAACACAAATAGGTACTTTGCCCATAAGTGTACTGGATCTCAATTCTCAAATGATTACGTTCTATCAAAACAGATAACAACTGTCAAAAGACACCTGGTCCATCTGACACCAACAGATCACCGACGACATTTGCAATACATTTTCTAAAAAAATACCACTTTACCGGGTATTGACATAATACCTCGCTATGCGTATGGAACTAGAAACCAAACAAAGTTATTATCTACTCTGTATTAAACTTTGCATCTTTGCTATGTATCTGTAAATTATGACTCACATATCAATTGATAAAGATTAGTTAATAATGCGTTATGAATATTCTGAGCATAATCTATTCGACTAATATATAAAGGTAAATCTAATTCAATAACTTATCAACGTCCAGCTCGAACCCTTATAGATTGCACTGAATTTCCATTTATAATATGACACGGAAAAAGGTCAAATTTTCAAAAATTCCCATAATACAGGGATAAAAAGGATTTTTATTTTTACTTCTGAATTACCTGAGTAGTATTATTAGCTGTGGTGTGCATCCCATATAATGCATAAAAATAATTATCTTGTTATACTTGGACATTTAACAAATATGTTGACTTGAAATCTAGTGTTTTTCAAAATAGCAGTCAAAAGAACAAATCAGACTAAATTTATGCGTGTTAAATGTCAAAGTATAACGAGATAATGCTTTTTTATGTTTTATATGAAATGCACGCCACTGATTAATAGTATTACAAGTAGATGTCTTTCAGGATTTTTCTAAATTCTCTCAGGAGGCGATTATAATCATTGCCTTAAAATATAGCTATACTTTTGCCGTAATTATTACGATAATTTCACGCGAGCGAACCAATATTCGCTAGATTGCTAATATTCAAACTCAATACTATATTTAACAGAATTCATTTAAATTTCGATACATTAGTTTTAATTGAGAAGTTATGTTTTATACGGAAAAATACGTAAATTACGTTTTCAGAAATTTGGATAAACCAATTATGTAATAATTTAAATATTATTTATGTATATATTTGTGACGTTGTAGTCAGTGTTGTTTTGTTCTAAAATAATATAATTTATCAACCGTCCAATATCTTAAGCACATTTCAAACATCATAACCGGCCACCTTTCCTCGTTTTTAACCATCACACTGACATTGGCGAAATCACAAAGGACCAGTAAATAGTTGTAATAAAGAAATTAATAGTAGTTGGAATAAAGCCATTAATAAAAAATAAAAATATTAAATAAAGGTAATTAATAAGTTTGCAAGTGATTGAAGGCAAGTAGTCGATATATCTTTCAAGAAGTAGTATCAAAAATACATCAGTATAAACATTGGCAAGGGCTTCAACCCTCACCGGTCGTAAACATTATTATTAACAAGACACTTATCAGTTAATCTTACACGTACACAATAGCAGCTAATCCCAAGGAGTGATAGAAATTTATCTTCGGTAGAACGTCATTGTCGCTTCACCCCGATTCCCCTCGATGGGTTTGAACATATCTGAATTGAGCAATGAATTTATACCGTCATTTTACAAGTATGAAAGTTTATTTAACCATATCACATTTAAGTTTTAAAGTATATACTTCAAATTATAAAACGTATTTTCAAATATTGGGAAAAATAATGAATCCTAAAAATAAACATCTTATTCAGAACATCCATATTATGTACGGAAATTATCGATAGTTTATAACTGTTGAATAATTGTTGGTGTTGCGGTAAAATAAGCATAAAAGAATTTCAAGGTAGGCTTAAAACAAAAAATAATTCAAATGGATTAAAAAGCGATTTCATGATTTTCTTTTTGCTTTTTCACTCGATATATTACGTCTACAAAAAGTTCGATGTTTATAATAAATTATGATGTCTTAGATGCTGAAAAATAAAAATGAATACGGTACAATTTATGGACAATAATTTAGAACTTAAAATAAATAACTACTTCAGTTTATTGAGAAGTATTTTTGAACAAAGTGAAGCTTGTTTAAATTTCTAATTATAGCTATAAATAACTTCTCCACAGAATCTTATTCCGAAGTTTGCTCACGAATCGTCTCAGTGGTTTCATGTTTGCTCCAATATTTTTCCCAACAAATTCGTGTTCGCAAAACATTGCATGAGTGCACAGTGGGGCAATATTTCATCTGAGCTGGCCAGAACAATAATAGCTTGCGGAGTCGAAGCCACGGCACGTTCGAGCCACAATGTTACCCACCGCCACTATCTGTAGACCCGCCTCGTCCCTCCGGATGTTTAAGCAATTAGAAGAATGAAGAGGCGGACGGAGAAAACCTGAGTGTCCACTTTCATTGGTCGATTGTACCATCGCCAGCATCCGTGTAGACAAAATAACGAAATACCCCGAAAGCGACGCGATATAGCACCGGTTATTGGGTTAGGTTAAGTGTTATTTACGCCCAACGGACGGCAGAGGTGAATGTTGATCCCACTCATGCCAATTTACTGATTTTGACGAAGCTTTATTTTCAAATGAGCCAGTTACTTTGTAACATGATATTTATTCTTTTTTTTTATATGAAAAATATATTTAATTTTACAGTGGCTCAGTTTTGACGTTTACCCTTAACTTAAGCATAAATATATGTTTTTCAGCATGTTCACATAGTATTTCGTTTTTTAAACTTATTTAACTCTTGTCGGATAGTTAATTGTCCTATGTGTATAAGTGTTAATAATATAGTTAGTATAAAAGTAAGGCTTATTTGCATCTACAGAGTTGCTCCGAAATACATATCAAAACTTTTCTTAGCGATAGTGCTCAGTAAGCGTAGCACATACCGGGACTGGGAAGTAATTGGATACAGGAATCGAAGTCCTATCTTAGTACAAATGAAGTCACCTTGGTGTTTTTAGCCGGAACAAGTTCTTCGGACAAGAGGGTGAAATGAGAATTTTCTCAAAGTTAACAAAAATATACCCTTGTCCTTCGGGTGAAGGTAGTCAGAAAGATTTAGTGTTTATGATTCAACTAGATCGCAATCACAGCACCTCATTGCCGCCGTTATTAAGCTGCTGTGGATTTACTGTCAGACATAAAGTAGTCATTATGACGAGACAGTATAAAAAGTGAAATAAAAACAACATCGAATATAAAAAAACAGTTTCAAAATAAACGAATAGTTCCGGATACCAGCAATTGTCACCGTAACGAAGTAGTCGGTGTCTTTGTCACTAGGGTAGCTGTTTTTTGTTACGTGTAATCTTCTAGTTAATCCATTTTAACTGATCCAGATGTGTGCACAACTCTATATTAGATCGAATGACTGAATTTAATCACTAAACTTTAACGTAAATAATTCATACATTGAGCTGTTACCATGGTTTAACATTCATGGTTTATTTAATGGTAGGGCGATTGCCCGAACTGGGTCATGACCACAGTACACAATTGTAAAGACCGTCATAGTGACTCGCTTTGTCTTGTCGCGTTTCAGGATCAGCTTGTATATACCTAGTAACTCATGTACCTAGAGACCTTCAGTCGTCGTATACGTGGGCCGACATGACGATATAGACTATCAATGGATTCTCATTCTTTGATAGAAGGTTTCGTTTTTGGATTACACGGTACTTACCACCTGGTACACTGTAGTCACTATGTCGAGCCAGTGTAAAAAAAAATCCCTTTGTTCCTCGATACAAAATTATACAATATCTAATACTGGAAAATATTAAAAGAATATTTATTAAATTGGTCGTAATACATGATTATCAACAAAATAATATTATTGATTGTTTTCACCTCCGAGAAGTATCGCGTAGGATTATATACCAGTTTCATTGAATCAAGCGGAACCAAAAACCAAAGTATCCACAATAGGAAGCCTTGTTATTGTATACCGTTTACCGATCAATGAACAAACGATAGCCATTCTTTGTTACAATCAATGGGGTGCTTTTGATAATAGATCAATAGGATATCACACCCACTGTGTGTTACGAATATCGATAAAACTGTCACTAGTCTTTATTAGTATTGATTTAAGGGTGAAAATTATTGAAAAGTTCGACGCTAAATCGCAAAATTAACTGTGTTCCATCATTTTTTGCGCAATGATAACACCAGTCCGTGAATATTCTGTCGTGTTCGGTATTAGTGAGTTTTGTCTCCGTTTTAATGGCCAAAACGTGACCGTATAAGGTGCTCTTAATTTCTCAATAATTTGTACGGGATAATGTGACAATAATTTTGGAGTTCTTATTTAGGGTTCACGGATAGTTTCCGATTCCAACAGAGTTGAAAGCCGACGGCGCGTTTGCGAATGGACATTTACAAATGTTGATAATCTTTGATTAATTATTTTAAGTAAATTTAAATTTAATATAATACTCGCAACTTCAAAAAATTAAAATTTTTGCCATTTTTGATTAAGGTCATAGAACTTCATTAAAATAAATTGTAAATCCTTTTTTGTTTTATATTATTATTATTATTATTACTACGTAACTCTTGTTTGTACCAAATGTATTATGTAAAAATAAAACAAATTTTATTTCTATCTTAATAAAGTACCTATAAATACTTAATATTAATTTTATCCGCTTTTCCTAAAAACTATACCTATAAATGTGATCCTTATTGTTGAAAATGTATAATTAACTTCATTCGGAAAGTTCGTACCTTGTATTAAACCATGTATGATTTGTGTTAAAACCGTTTATTTCAAATAATTATTTTTACCGTATAAAAATCCTGTTACTATGCATACCTACCTACTATTTACGAAATGACGTATCATGTAGGATTAGGTCAAAACATTCAGGAAATGGTTTTTCTTATCGTTGTCCCTGACACAAAATACCCAATAATTGCTAAAAAAGCACCTAAATAGGACAAAAGTGAACATTAAATTATGTGGCGGTTCTTCCACGGATAACTTGAACAGGAAGCAATGTTTTTCCTCCAACGATAAGCAGACAAGTAGGGGAAACGTTACTGAAATGTGACCAAGATGTATGGACGAAATTAAAATAATCTAAAGGGGATTCCGTACTTTCTTTTCATTTTTTTACTTAGGTTTTTATATTTCTGAAGTAATTTATAATACATTTGCAAACTAAATGCAATAGTAGATATATGAACGGATGTGCGTGTTTACGTTGTCAGTACGTTAAGACTGCTAAATTATTAAAAAATGATATCTTTAAAACATTTTAGGTACCTAAAAACATTTTTAAAAGTTAATAACGAAATTTTCTATTTCAGCTTTAACGTAATTTTAATATAACGTCAAAATTAGATCATATTTCTATAAGTACGCCTACTTATAGCTTGTAACGCCTTATAGGTTTGCAAATAATCAAACACGATAGAAAAAATCTTTAATTTGTATATATAGCAAATTTATAAAAAATATGAGTTCATGTATTATTGACGGCCTGATAGCGCAGTTTGTACTCGTACCCTACTTACGATACTAAGGTCTTGGGTTCGAGTCCCGGTAGTGGTGAACTTTTCTGTGATGAGCAGATTAGTTTGTCACGAGTCATGGTTGTTTATATGTATATAAGTGTGTATATATATATTTTTTTAATCCGGGGGAAACCCGTTATGGGCCGTCAGGGAACGATGAGGGTCGCCCCCCGGTGTGTTGGAGTCGCACCGACTAAAACCCCCGGGGGTGTTCTTTCTCCCGTTTGCCGGGGCCAAAGGCAAGGCTATGCCAGCTTCCTCAGCACCCGGTGACGTCTGGTATATTGATGAAAGGCCCCTGGACACCATTCCGCTCACCTTTATTTTCTTTGAGCGGTGCGCGGGAACACATCGCGCACTGCTCTCGCCTTGGAGATGTTGGGCGACGCACTCCCTCAAGTGCGCCGCCCAGTCGTCAATCCGTTAGGGAGGAAAGTGCCTTGAGTAGGCTACCCTCCTGCGTCCAGTACGGCAAGGGCGACGGAGGGGCGGAAAGGACAGGGAAAATGAAGCCTGCCTCTCCCGCTCACGCTCCGCCTCCTCTTTCACTATAAGGACCTCGTCTATGAAATGGAGGACCGATGTGTGTATATTTGTGCCTAGTATTCATAGTACAAACGCAAGCTTAATTTGAGACTAGGTCAATTTGTGTAATTTTAGAAAATATTACAATATTATTTTATAATATTCATATTTCAATTTCAAAAATGTTAAGAAATTCGATTACACGGAGTGCTGATTTTAGATCACAATTTCTTAATTTTAAATTTATTATAAACTAGCTGTCCCGGCAGACCTTGTTCTGCCCTATTTCTCTAAAAAAAAGTCACATTGTTTTTTTTAATGTTAATAGCTTCCCCTGTCGGCTGTTTTTTGAAAATTGTTTGAAGGAACCTGGCCTTAATGCTATATGTATAAAAATTGACAAATATTGACATTAATATTTATACGTCACTCAATTGTTTTGCCTTCCCGGAACCCGTCCACTGACATTTAAACTTTATGCTATGGTATTAAAGTTCAAAATGACTTATAACGAATTTTTTGTATGAGAATACAGAAAAGTGTTATTTTTAGACTTTTTCAGACAATATTTTTAATTATCCGTATTTATAAATATCCGTAATAACCTTCCTCAAACTTCATCAAACACAACAAAAAAAAAATCAGCCAAATCGGTTCAGCCGTTCTCGAGTTTCGCGCTTATCAAGACATTTTGCGATTCATTTTTATATTATAGATCATTGCCTAAGTTAAAGTTAAAATTAATATGTTTAAAATGTTCTAAATGTAAGTAGAATATAATATTAACGTTAACCAATTCAACACAGGCGTGCAGTACATAACCGCTCATACAAATTGTTATCTTGTGAAACGAGACGTGTGATGCAGGCAACGACGCGTGATAACCGCAACTGCCGGAACGCTCTTCAGTTGCTTTAAGGGATGAGGCGTACTCATCCATATTTTTATCGATGTCGATATGTATTTTTATAATGCTGCAATTGTCTAATAGGGTCGCCGGTATAATTATACCTGTAGACTACATTCCTAAGTCAAAATCTATAATATTATCACAGCTTCAATGAAATCCAACGATATATAAATATAAATGAGCTTACTCAACTCTTTATGCTTAAAATTTGTATACCAGTTAAAATTGGTTTAAGAAGACCGTTGGATGATAATAAACTTTAATTGAGGTTACCAAATATTTTATTACTTAGTCAATATGATATTATAGATAATTATTTAAGCTATATAACAGAATTTTTTAATACACCTATTTTTTTATCAAGATCGACAGTTCTATCAATTTTAAGTTGAATAAAAAAATATTGGTAAGAATGTCGACAGCGGCAACTGACATCACTAACATTTATGAAATGTAATTTTCCGACAGCAACGAACCACCAACATTTGTAGCGTTTCCCGAGTATTCCGGGAAATTGCGATTTGTGGGCGGTGCGCAAAACAAGATCTACCCGCACTTCGTTTAAATTGCGAGTGAGGTTTTATAATAAGAGCGCGTGGCCCTGCTTTTGAACAAATTAAAACTGTGCCTTTAAACTAGAATTTTATAAAGAGTTTCTAGTATGTGTAACGTCTAAAGAAGTAAGTCAATAGGCTACTTATTAAATAAAAACGAGCTTGTCAATAGAAATACTGATTTTGAAACTATTAATTCGTAAATACAAATACTGTTTAAAAATTTGAACAGAGGTTCTTTTACAATTTTTTATTAGTACGTACCTATTTGTGATATTTCAAATTTTAAAACGAATTTAATTAAGTAAACATGGCATGGAGTTGGACTTTTTTAGGGCCTTTTACGTCATTTTTAGGTTGTTAGGACTGCCACGTATTTTTTTAGCCGTTAGAATTACGACACACGTCTGTTGTCATCCCCCCTATGCGGCTGGGATGGCACAACGAGAATTTTCGTCATAACAAAAAATGCTCTGTTACGTATTGACTAGTATGTTTTATTAACTATTATGAAATTTTAATTATTATGCTAGGAAATCTACGCACTTTGCGTGGTAGAGTAATAATGTATTTTGAGGCTATGTATTGTAAAGAATAAAAATTATAATTGAAATATGTATCTTTATACCTATGTAATTTACCACAGTTAAAAACATAAAAATATATATAAAAATTATTTAATACAATTTTGAAAATTAAAAAGAAACGAATATTATTTTAACTTAACAATTATTTCATGGACTAATGTTTAAGTCGTTAAGATATGTTTCATTAACTATGATAATATTTTACAGTAGGCTTTAGAATACTTTAGAGTCCATTAAGAAAAATGGTGCGAAATAGTAGGGTACATTATGACGGTAACAAGTGTCCAGGCAATTCGCATCCTTGACCGGCGCCGTTCATCGATGAGTGATGGCAAACACATGCCGTCGGCACTCGCTAACTCATCGCCCGCGCACTTGCAGGGCTGCCACAAATAACTTTTCAATATACGTAATCTACAATGACATAATTGAATAGTCTATAATAATAAATAAATATTTTAAGGAGTTTTATACACGACCACGTCATGAAACGCGAAACGTGGAGGGAGGAAAAGAAAGTTAGTTTATAATCAGTATAAAACGCGAAATCTATTTATGCCTTACTTTTTTACAATTTTCTGTTGAAGTACTAGATTAAAAAAATCTTTTTAAGAAGTGTAATTTATCTCCTATTTTTATACAGCTTAGTTCCTTTTAATAGTTAGATATCGGAACAAGGAAATTATTAGTTTTAGACTTTAACATTATTTTTTGTTTATTTTAAGGTCTTGACCTATGACCATAAAATAAATTCATTCATTAATATCATTGCAGCGATATAATTTGTAAGTCATAGTTATTATAATTTAACATTTCATTGTATCTCGACCATAAATTCAGTTCTAACAATGTAAATTTTGTATTATACATCCTTGAAATATAAAAAAATAAAATAATTTTTACAAAATGTTATAGAAAATTGTATTAAATTAATAATCTAATTGGATTTCGTTTGACAGCCCTGTTTAAGACGAGGGTTGCCTCTCTAAGATAATTATCTTTTTTACGGATTGCACCCGACGCAGTTTTAATAACGTGATAAATGCTGCGGAAAGGCTTGTCGTTGACGCGTAAGGAGGGTTCCACGCAGATGCGCAATCGAACGTTCTCTATGGGCGCGAAAGACCCCAAATCAATTGTTCTATTTGGGAATTGTGCTTTGTAAAACGTAAAATAAAAGGCGAATATTCAAGATAAGTTTATATAATCATGACTATTTATTAATTACATAAGTAACGCAAAATTAACTATTTATGAGTTTCAAAAATAACTCTCCCATTTTATGTGTTATTCTAAAATTACAATGATGTCCAATTCTGCTATTTCTAGACATTTCAAATCTCGAATCTAGTATTTAAACATGGTTGTATATAATTGTGTTAATATATATTTGTTAGTTGATTTCATAAAAACTATTGAATTGATCAGACGTAATTTCTGCGGTTTTATTATAGGTACATTTTCCAACTTCAAACTTAGAACATCGTTGTAATTGTTTGATGGATATAATCAGAGGTATAGCTGGACTAGTGATGAAAATGCCCGGGAATTTTCCCAAAGTGCCAAAAACTTGTATGGGGAATATTCCCGGGAATTTACGAAATGTTCGCGGAAGTGCTGGGCACTTTGGGAAAATTCCCGGGCATTTTCATCACTAAGCTGGACCTATGTTTATTAGTAACATTTATTCATTATGCATGGAACCCTATACAAATGAGGACGTATTTACGTTGCCTTAACATATTTTTCTAAAATTTCTAACTTCGACTCTGCTCATCCGACCTCTAACTTTTGATTAATATCTTACTTGTTACGTTATTTTTATTGAGCAACAGATGCTTTTTATATTTCACGTAATTTTCTTAAATCGTTTTTCACGTCGCGATATGATAAAGTGGGGATCGTGTTTTAATTTTACGCCAAATTACGCACCTTGTTTCTTTGACAATTTGATACATTGTGATCACTTAGTGATATTTACTTAGTACCTTCATACTTATAGCTAAATAATTCATCATCAGTCCATCTTGGTCCACTGCTGGACATAGCTTCTCTTAACATGTAACATTGAGCCTAATCTTTAGCTCTTCTTATTCAATCCTTTCCAACCAAGTTGTTTGTTGTTCCACCTTGCTGTGGTATGACCCACGCTACGTCTGCCGGTCTGCGGTTTCCACTTAACAACTCGCCTGTTCCAACGACCATCGGTTCTTCGGCAATATGGCCTACCCGCTGCCACTTCAGCTTGCTAATATCGAGAGCTATGTCTACAACTTTGATTCTCTGCCGCATAATCGCGATTTCTGAATCGAGATTCCTTTATCCTTCAAAGAGATACCCAATATGGCCAACTCCATCGCACGCTGAGCGACCTTAAACTAGCTAAGTAATTACCGAAAGTGAATTGAATATGGATAAACATATTAAGGTCAACTAGCATTATTTATTATTATTAATTATTATTTGTATTATTTTTATTATATTGTGGTATATATTATTGTATTGTAGTGTTTTATATTGTGGTAGGGCGTATCGGCGCCCGTACTGGGTCATGACCATAGTACACAAGTATAAAGACCGTCATAGGGACTCGCTTAGGTCTGTCGCATTTCGGGATCATCTTGTGTATATCCAGTAACTCAAATACGCAGAGAAGTACCTTCGGTCGTGGTATATGTGAGCCGACATGATAACGGAGACTATCAATGGATTGTCATCTTTTGATGGTCGCTTTCGTTTTTGGATTACACTGTACTTACCATCAGGTGCAATGTAGCCAATATGTCGAGCCAGTGTAAAAAAAAATCTGAACAGACCAGACGCCTCATCAGGTAATAGTGCTATTATGACTTTGTTAAACATCCCGATGTCTAGTAGTTCAGACCAAAGGCACTCGAACGCCTCTTTCACAGATTCAGATTACACTCATTCCATTACCAAATGGTGGATATCCAACCAGTAAGATAGGAAATGATTTTATATTAAAACAACCTTTACGAATACCTTGGTTATTTTTCTATAACATCTTTTCTTTTCTATTAAAAAGTTATTAGTTAGTTTCTATTGAATAGGTAATGTGTTCCAACCCTGTTGTTATCGAACTATGTCATTTATTTAAGTTACCGAACTAATTAACCTAACAAAACTACTAGAAATATGCATTGTTTTTAAAGCAATAGATCAAGTGAAAAGCATCTAATTTAACGGTGAAACAAACAGAGAACCCTCTATCAGTAAAGCATACATCCTTGTAAAATACCGCCTATTATAGCATTATGACTCAATCGAAAACAGAAGGGAAATAGAAGTGTCTGGTAGCAAATTGTAGGTTAGAGTCACCCCGCTTCGATTCTTCGTAGCATCGTGACCCCAATATTTGTTTATCGCATGAAAAAACACTTTTATTTTAATGTTATAAATATCAAGATTATACTATGTTAATTGCCGATAGTTTTTATTCTAGGAACGCTTACTGCTGAATACGCAGTCTTTTTGTTTTAACATAATCATTGAAATCTTTCTAAGAATTGTTCATTATTTCATTTTATAAGGGTTAACAATTATTTCAAATTTTATAGGCCTCGTAAACCGCAGACGTAAGTTATATAATTATCAAGTTTTATAGCACACAAA
This sequence comes from Automeris io, assembly GCA_036320925.1. NCBI lineage: Eukaryota > Metazoa > Arthropoda > Insecta > Lepidoptera > Saturniidae > Automeris > Automeris io. The sequence goes on from JAUDJH010000014.1 coordinate 5,941,045, forward strand.
TAACAAGTTTTACTTTTAATATTAATATAATAATTTTCTCCAATATTGTATATTGGTGGAATTCTTATTTTCTTTTCTGAACTCGTAATAATCAATCTAGGATATCAAAATAACAATATAATAAGATCTCATTAGTGATTCTGCAGTGTGTCGGCCATGTTCGCTGAGGCGTGCACCGATTGCTTCTTCGCAACTCTGCGCAAGCGGTGCGCGTCATTGCTGAGCAGAGTGCGGGCCAGCCGTAACACCGTCCTGGGCATGATAGCCGGCAGGCTCGACTGCCCTTATATAAATACATGTATTTACCGCTACACAACCTTGTAATTAGGCATAATAATATATACTTTTAAGAGGTTACTAACAAATTGGGTCATTGTTACTTAATAAAGATTATTATTATTAGGTAGTAAAACTACCGATACTACTACCAGTCAAATTTAGCCAAGATCGGTTTGGACTCTATTTATAGTCTGTGGTATAGCTAGGACATTAGACTGAGATTTATAATTGTAACTTTAAGTTTGCTTGTACTTTACTAAAACATTTTAATTTATTACTCAACGAATGTCAAAGGGTTTGGTAAGTCACCGATTTTGTCAACATGAACTTGGCCCTGCAAATACTATGGCTTTACTCAAGTTCCTATTATATATTCAGTTTTTTGTCAAAATGAATTTATTTTTTGAGAAATTTCCTAAGTCGAATTGCGTCCATAAACGTCAGCCTAATAGACTTGAGTTTTTATAAGGTGGCTCTGACTTACTCGTTTTGTCCTCGTTGACCCAGTACTAATTTTTGTTTTGTGTAAGATTATTGGTTTCTTTAAACCCGAAAATATTACTGCCGACCACAATTACATTTATAAAGGGATGGGGTGAATGGTAAATGGACAAGCTGTGACGACTGCGTCCTGTCTTGACACAAACTAATGTCGCCATCTATTTGGAAGCCGCAGTGTCCGATATAATGTCCGTTGTCGACAGGTGCCGCGAGATGTCGCACCCTCCAACATTATTAGGGGCTTATAATTTATTACGTATCATTAATTTATCATTTCTGTAGCAATTAAATAAATCCTGTGAATATATTGAATTCAATCATTATTATTTTAACATAAAATAATATGAATATTGAAATAATCTCGTATACTATATTTCAATTAGGATTACATTTGTAGATTCTTAAATTTTAAAATGTCATTTGAAATAAGTTATGCTGTATTTAATTATAAAAAATATATTCAATCAGGTTGATATAAAAGTTTAAGCAGCTTATATTTAATGTATTAATTATAGCTATTTTCTAAAACAGTTAAGGTTTGACAAATTAGAGTAAGTTCTTAAAGAAACTGGTAGATGTCGTTGTTACTAACTCTTGCCTTTTTATAGAATTTTGTTTTATGTTTTGAATTTTATGCAAATATTATAATATTTATATATTAAAAATAAGGGTATTATTTAGCTAATGAAGTACATATAATTGATGTCTAATGTTTATAGGTATTTGACGTTAACATTACAGAACGTGAAATTCAATTTTGACGGGATATTCTTTATTTAAGTTCCCTGAATCCTCCTGAGAAATTATAATTTTCCTCTTCTACAAGTTTTTCCCTCAATTTTTTTAATATTTACCTGATTTTTTTATTGAATTTTAATTCGTATAATTCAAATTATTTTTTAACGAAAAAATCAATAAAACACAGTTATTACCCATTTGGAGCTAGACACTCCCCGTTCAAATGAAAGGTTTTATTTATTGGTAAAGAGAATTAAAAATGCTAACTGTCTATCTGATGGTAAGCGGTTATTATCGCCAATGCCAACAATATAGGGTATGTTACATACTCAACAACTTTTTTATTTTGAATATTTAATATGTAATTATTGTTACGTTTCCAGGTCTTAGGCAAAAATGGAATCCAAGGCTGGCTGGACGGAACTACGGAGAAGACTAATTGGCTCAAACTAGTTCGCTCGACGAACTATCCTCATGACGTCAACATACAACATCTGTTACTCGGTGGTCAAGTATGAATATCTTTTATTATTTTTATAGTTATTTGTGTTGTGAATATAAAGATCTCTTGTTATTGTTTCTTTGTATCCATTAATTATTAACCGGGTCAGTTTTTTTTAACTGATTTGGTAAAGTGACTACAGCGCCGCTGACGGAAAGTGTAGTTTAATCAAAGAATGGTAACGATTACCAAAGGATGAAAATCCATGAATAGCCGCCGTCATCATGCAGGCCCTCATGTATGGTACATGAGGAACTAAAGGGGTCTGGATATATAATCAACTGGAGCTGGATAAACGAAATGTACAAAATGCACCAGGTCAAAGCGAGTCACTATGAGTATCAGAAATCTAGTTTCTGTGATCTGTTCGAAATTTATATATATATTTACTGTTTTAAAATTACGTCCAATTTTTTATAAGTGAATTAGCTCATATTATAGAAAAAAACTTAGAACAATAAAAAAAAATGAAAATTTACGATATTTTCGGTATTTTCTTTTGTTTGTAAATTAAAACTGATAGGAAAGATCATAAAAATACAACATATTTAATCAAATAAAATAAAAAATAAAGATTTCAGTTCCTAACAATTATTTTTTGATATTCCAAAATACTCATTTTTTTATTTATATTTGTTAATATCTTATTCGTTACATATAATTGAATATTATTTTATAAAATTACTTTCATGTATGTAGTCGCAGAGGTAAAAACGCATAAAATCTTAGCGAATCTAATAAAAATTATGGATTTCAAAACATTTTTGTTTATTTGTTCTGTAAACGTGTTCAATTAATGATCATTTAGATAAAACGAAATTAGACAATTCGATAGTAGGTAATTATATTAAATCTTGAGAGAAACAAAAACCGTTATAGTTTTTTTAAAAGCTTTGTGGTTATAGTTATAGTTTAAAAATCACAACTGTCTATTGTTAATAAGAACAACGCAACTGATGTGTGATTATCACAACAACCCTCATAAAGAACTCTATACGATCGCATTACCCTAGTCAAATTTCGATTGTCGAACGTTGGCACTTCCGGTGGCAGAAAATCGGCGTACGACTGAACAACTGTGTCCCGCTTCCGGTCAAACTGAGGGGAGCGAACAGATGCGGTGATTAGATTCACTTATTTGTGCCCCCGTGGAGGTTAAACGTCATTTGATATTATGCATTTGATTTTTTTTAATACCAAAAGTCGGAAAACAAGGTGGGAAATTTCTGCGTTCGCCTATTACCGAATTTAACATCGTGCAAGAAAAAGCTTTGTATAGATCAGTTTAACCCTGAAACTCGACTGACTGAGATGAGCCACTGCGAAAATTTTTACATTTATGTAGTCCAATCTGCAGACGGGCATTCATTGACGTTCATTTATACCCAAACAGTTGTAATCTTAGCTTTCCTAAATGATTTGGGAGATGTTTGGCAGGTGATGCGGACGATACACATGTCATGATATAATGACCGATATTTCAAGACGAGTTTATCCTTAGATGACATATCCTGCGCTTTAAATTAAACATATTAACGTAGTCTTGGTCAACATATGTAATTTAGATTTATTTGCTTATTTTTGTATTAAGTATCCCCGTAATAACGTCAAAGCTATTATAGTATGTTAGTTTGTATGGATAATTTTAATTCGGAAGCCAAATTGATGTATAAATTTTATAATTTTAATTGTTATGTGAATTAAATTAAAATCAAGATCTTTTCTCAATTAATAAATAAACAAGTTTATAGTGAATTATAAATTATTTATTAACAACTAAATGTAATACCTAAAATACTTAATATAGACATGAACCTAAACATAAATCTTTTTTATCTTAAGTTAGCAGATTGTTGATGTTTTTCAAAGCAGTATCATGTGTAGCCCTTGTCTCGAAAATATCACTCGCAGTTTCTTAGATTTCATTATAAAATATTTAAAGAGTTTTATAATATATTTTCAGATATACTATAAAGTTGTTCGTGACATTCCATCCGGACAAGAGCTGCTTCTGGGGCCCAGAACTCCACTACCTCTTCAAGATGTAATGCCTGTTTCAGCTGGTAAGTACTTTCATTTGTATATTAGTTTTAATATACTTAAGTCTAATTTTTAAGTAATCCTAAAATGGAGTATTATTTTACGTATAACTATCGCAAAATACTTTTTTTTACTTGGAAAAAATCCTCATAACACCGTCCCGGTTGCACTTTGAGGAGATGGCAGCCTAGGAAACCGGCCAAAAGCTCCAAGAAGAATACTTCTGCGAATTGACAGGAACAGATGGATCTGTAATCAATTTTCCATGGCCACGCCGCTTCGTACCCTCCCAACACTATGCTATGAATTTCGGTAGTAAGCTTCACGACGTTCCACCGAATTCTTGCAATTTGCTAAACGGTCGCTCAGAACCTCTACCCTGAGCGGCCACAACCCTGAAGGCATCAGCCAATCGAATGTGAAATCACCAGTCGGCTCGGGCATTGGAGCGGTTGTCGGTGCTCCGTTATCTTAGCCTCTAAGCGTGATTAGCCCACTGTCACTCCCGCTCTATGACCTCTTTCTGGGACAAGATTTCTTCACAGAAGGAGACCACCAAGGTTTTCTTAGTTGTCATGCTCTACCAACACGGCTGACACTACTCCTGGTAGATATAGGTCATGTCTGGTGTTCTGGGTTCCGCCACTCGATATCCCACGCCAGACACTCTGCGAGTGGGATGGTATCCCGGTCTGAGACGCAGTGGTATCATTAAGTCATTTGTTCAATCCGAAACCGGCACAGATACGGAGCATTTATATCCAGTGAGCCCCTGTGTCAGTCGATATATGATATGGGTCGCAAAATACTTTAATAAAAGACGAATTGTTTCTTTCTTTACATAGAAGGTAGAACCTTATTTTGTAGTTATGAAAAAAATCAGAGTCATAATCAGTACTTATTTCTATATTATGAACATAATTAGACATTACTTATACATTTATCTTCAGTAAATGTTCCCAAATGGAGGAACTGTTGCATAAACTAATCAAATATACTGAGTTACAAAATATTCTAGTCTAATTTGGACTTTTCCCAGCTTTTTATGATTCTTGGGACGAGTATCTTACGATCAATTTCCTAAATGGTTACTTCTATGCGTAAATACAGAATAATTTAACTAAAGTTGGGTATAAATTATGCGTGCTATGCTTCTCGCTTTTTATACATGTCCAATTATATTTAGGGACTATTACGCACGATCTAGTTCGAAAATAGATTTGTATTTGTACTATGTGTAATCCGTACAACGTTATCGGTGATTGGCAGTTTTAATATCTTTGTATAAGACACTTAAAAATTAAAAAAAGTCGTCATTTTATTATTTACAAAATAACACCAATTAATATTTAAGATCAGTCAGAGAGCTTTTCTGTTTGATTCTGTGACAGTGATCGATAGAAATAGGCTTTTCAAGAGTATTTTTATTTTTAATACGGACATGAATTATATTTTGTACAATTTTAAATGATCAACGGTGATATGGTGACATGAATTAATTCCCCTAATTCTACGCAATTAAAATAATGATATAAGCTCTTAAAACTTACTGTGGTACGTTAGGAATACGTTATAGTTCATAGAGGCTGAAATCAAGGGCTCTATTTTCCTTGCGGAAAATGTTTATAGAACCGTCCTGGCCACAAAAGCAAAAAGTCTACCGAGTTTATACTGGCTAAAAGTCTCATTGTGACTACGACGGACTCTATGTAACCTATACTCTATTTAATAGATTTTCCGTATTAGATACGTATGACCTCCAATCAACGTGTTTCCGAAGTACCTTAGAAAAATTATTGAAATATTGTCCATCAACCATATGGTTGATGTATTTAAAATAATCTGAACGCGAACTGTATCACAGTGACGTGTTTCACGGTTGGCTGAAAGTCCAGTAGAGTTAATTGGAGTCACCTGCCCTCTACCCTGCTCGTGTGACCCTCACCCTGTTGTTTTCATTGCCTACATACAGGTTGCTTTGATTATTTTCAGTTACTGTCTAGTTGTAAACGCCCTTGTTCTTTTTATTTGCAATATGTTTCTTGTGTTCTGTACATATCTCTTGGTATATGTAGATTCTTTAAATATATTAGCTATTGTTAAAATAACGGAAAAAAGCCTATAATAATAATCTTTTATTATTATCCAATTCAAACAATTTAAATGATTGTAATTTTATTACACTAAATAATTCAACAGCCGTATTTATGAAGACTGCGATATCTATTACATCTTTTTGATCATAAATAATGCGAATTTAACTGTAACTAACTAAATACGAATAAATTGTACGATGTACGTGCTTTTAAATTATTAGAAATATCAATTCATTACTAGCAATTGCTATTAGTATGTAAGTTATATGTCCTCATTTATCTGTTATCTCTTGAAGTATTTATTTTCTTTCACTAATGATTAAAAGTAATTATAGCTAATGATATATTTAATAGATTTTTTAAAAATAATTATTAGTTTATTCAGTGATGATTGATAAAATCTAAAAACAATTAGAGTTGCCTATACAGCAATTGTTGAATTTTTATTTTAAAGTAACACAGTACATAGTTAAACTTAATCTTGATAAGATTTTAATTTGCACCAGTTGAAAATCACTTATTTGTTACGCAATGCTATGAGAAGTAACTAATAATTATTTGTTATATAAATGATATAAGTAGGTCCGGATTGTTCTAATATCCTTATCGTCTAAAGATACTAAGAAATATGTTTATAAATAATAATATTCTATCTCTCATTATATATACTAGTAGCAATAATAATTATTATGTTATTAGTGAGCAAATTGAATATAAACTGTACTGAGAAAGTAAGTATTCTCTACAAAGTACGTTTCTGCTACTTCTTTAATTGGTCTCTAGTTAAAATGACAAATACAGGTTGCATTGTTACTTGATAAAATAGGAGAATTTTTAATATAAGAGTTTTAGATCCTGCAACCGCCAGAAAAAGATTTAAAAAAGAAAGAAAAACGTTTATTTTTCATATAACACATAATATCGTAAATCACAGGAATTTATGTTAATCAAGTTAGAAAACAGCAATATCAAATACTCTGTGCTGTGATTAAGCTTCCAAGGGAAGTTAGCTCAGCACATGCTAAGAGACCAGCTTAGATACGCAGTGCTGATTTATTCCTATTAAATTACTATTTACCATAAAGCAACAAGGAGCCGTGCGAGAATGCCGTACGTCATTAATATTGAAGATATTTCAACCACTCGCACGAAGCGATTCGCAACTTTTTTGTTCCATTTTGCTAATGAGTAGAATTTGCTTCTTACTTCTGCTTTTCCGTCCTATAAAATAGAAGTTTTCAAGCAACGAGTGATTAGATTAATGTTAAGCTAGCTTACTCTATCATGGGTCTCATCTCCGCTTTTCATTAGCTGAGATTGAAATCAAGCGTTTTTTTTAATACTGTCTCGACATAGTGACTACAGAGTACCTGATAGTAAGTACAGTGCAGTCCAAAAACGAAAGCGACTATCAAAGGATGAAAATCCATTTATAGTCTACATCGTCATGTCGGCCCACATACACCACGACTGAAGGTCACTAGGTATATGAGCCAATTATTATTTAAAATCATTGCACGATATTAAAGAGACGTTTTTTTTCTGACTCGTCATAGTGACCACACAACGTTTGATGTTAAGCAAGGTACAGTTAAAAAAAAGACTAGAACTATCAATACTAAAGAAAAATAATCTATAGTCGCAGTGGTCATTCTGGTCTGCGCAAATATCTCTTCACCCTTCTTTTAAAGGACCTAATATCGTTAGGTGGTGGATACACGCTCGCGGGAAGACCATTTCACTGCTCAACGACCCGGCAAAAGTAAGAGTTAGAGAACTTCTTAGCCGGGATATGAGTTACCGTTTAGCCGTGACTCCGCAAGCCTCGCTTGGGTATTTTATAGAAAGGAGAGAGTGGAGCAACGATAAATAAATCTTCAGAATATTCGCCGTGATACAGACAATAGAAAAGGCTTAACAAAGCAATATCTTTGCGCAGTTGGGGCAGTACAAGATGCTTAGTAACATCAGACTTTCTTTTTTATTTTACTGCGGTGCCGTTTTGGTCACCTTATGTGTTTGCCCTCTCGCCTGGTTTAGTTATGAAAGTCTCTCCCGGCCGTCAACAAATGTCCTACAGAAAAAAAACCGAAATGTAGGAAAGCATATAAGTTTTCAAAATACCTTGTCGTAATGTTCTATAAATTTTAGACGTTTCTGCTTTTCATTGCTGATTGAATGTTATTTTGTCTAAGCCCTTTGTAAAAGCATATAGTTTGGCGCTATATATATATTTATTTTAAAAATCCAGTTGTAATATTTTCATACACGCTGTATATTTATGAGTAGAAACTGTTAGGGCGCAGTCACGCCTGTGCCACGCGCGCATGCGATATTTAATTTAGATAAATCGCGACGTACGCGCTGCGCCACCGTGCGATCTAAAAAATCACGCATATGCTTACCGTGAGGGCTAGCGAAGCGTTATAGAACATATCTAGACGTGACACTACGTATCAGAAAAATTAAAAGCGATATATCGATTGTTATATCGATCGGCAACGATGTGAAGCCTGACAAGACAAATAATGCTGGCTAGTTTCGATAAAAACCTGATAGGCAAGGAAAACAGATGTTTTCATAGTATAATTTATAAAAAAAAGGAAACAAATAAATATTAAAACAAGAAAATCTACCACTAAGTAGTAGACTCGGCATAGAAATGAAGAGCGATGCGTGAAGAGACATTAGTAGGTCATGTTACAATAATAGAGAAGCCCAACAACAAATAGCACTAATACGCTATGATGGATATATTACAAATAATTATTATTAAATTATAAATATTATTCTGAACACTATTAACAAATTATTTATAATCTGTAATAATTATATTCTGAGTTGGCAACTATAAAAAAAGGACAGATTGGATACGGAACTATGACAGGAAGTTTTAAAAGGCGGCGGCTTAAGTTAAAATATAGTAGAGAGAAGATGTTGATATTAAGCATTAATATTCTGTAAATGAATAACAAATAATTACGAGACCAAGGGTTGATACAAACATCAGAACAGGTGTTCATCAATTCAGTACGAGGTCAAAGAAGAATCTAAATATAAGAGTTGTTGTATGGCGTGTAGTAACTAGATAAGTTTTAGAGTGATATTCATATAATATTAGCTAATAGGACAGCGGCGACTGTCGGCAGGCGCCAATTTCTCGAAAGTCGCGCTCGGTTTTTGGATTTCACAGTACTTTCCATCAGATACGGCTTAGTCACTGTAATAAAAAAACTCTTTCGTGGTGAGCAGACACATTTGTGGTTGCTTATCATGCTTAATGTGATCAACAACGCAGGGTACCGCTGTTCTTAGGATAGTTCACATAACATTTTTGTTAGACAACAAGAACGTTTCCTCATGAGATTTTCCTTTATCGGCGAGCATGTTGTACCTAACAACCTACCTTTTTTATATAAATGTACTATTTATATGTAACATATATATGTATGTATATTTGATTGATTTTCTTTTATTGTTATTTATTAGCTTGATTTTTATTTTTGTACTAATATTTGTGGAAACTTTGCTGGCTTATGTAACATTTTTTGTATATATTGTTATCATTTTCATATTGCTGTATGTTTCCCTTTAAAATAAATAAATAAATAAATAAATAAACATTGGCGTTACTATAAATTTAAACTAATTTGTTTTAAGTAAGAGAAATTATCAATGCCTTTTTCGGATTCTTTGAGAAACACCGATACTATACAACATAACATCAGTCTAGTTTGAAAAGTAAATCTTGTAAAAGAAGTAATCTCCTTTAAAAAACAGTGGCCTCTTTCTATCAAACGGGCTGTTAGCTTGTTTGCCTCATATTGATGTAAAAAAAAGAGATATTCAGGTCCAGATATTGTGTACGGGCATACTATGAGGCAAATAGCTCTTGCTTTTTACCACATCTAGATAGGTTTTATTCACATGTTGGGGTCTTCAGAGCTTCCTGTAACGAGTTCCGGTGGGACGGCGTCGCAGCCGGCGTTGTCGCTGATTTATGCGTTTCAAATTGTACATAATTATTGTCGTGCTTTTTAGTAACACACGCTAAAGTTTCTTCATTAGGTACTCGATTTTTGAATATTGCTTATTTGTTATTACAATTAACGTATTATTTTATTTCGTTGTGACTCAATAGATATAGTTTCTTTTTAGAGTAGAAAAGGATCTCACGGTTTTAAATCCTTTATCTAATAGATTAAAAAGTAATTGAATGATTACTAAACTGTAGTTAGAAAGCTTTCTAGTTATATTCTTAAGCCAAAATATCTGACACGATCCAATTTTACAATCAACATTTTTATAGATACTTTTCTAAATATTTGTTTTATAAAAATACATATACTTACTATTTGTATTGAAGTATAAAACAATAATAGTTTGTCAAAATAACGATAATAAATTTGGGAAATAAAATGACGTTTTAAGTTTGGTAGAATAAGAATAGCTCTGACGCTATAATACATATAATAATAAACGACTAAAGTTGATTGAGCCGGTTACTAATCTATAAAAATAAAGTCCATGTAATTTGGCTGCATTGAAGCCAAGTTTGAACCACCCACATTGTGCGTCATAGCGGGCCGGCATGAGCGCCATGACATTCCAATATTCCACAATAACTCCTAAATGTCCGTAATTAGAACCGATTTGCAGTCGTCTGTACATACATTTGTCATAATGCTCCTGGCTCCATTGCATAAGACATGATTGATGAGGCTATAAGAGCTGTGCAACATTGTAAGCGATAAAATAGGAATGCGTTGACATTGAGAAACGAAATATTTCACAGGAATCAAGTAAATCAATTTTAGTTCTAATAAATAAGACGATAAAGCTTATTTCGTCATAGCTAATTTAAACAACTTAGTTTAAAGTAGATCTTGGAAATGTCTGCAGTAAATCTAACAAGCTAGTTAAACTCGCTACACTTTATCATTTTATATTATACAACAATATTACTGTATGACGTTTGACTCTCAAGGAAGGCTATTCCTATACTGGTAATAATTTTATTAATTTGTTATATAATGAGAACTTTTCCATGTAGTACGAAACAGGCTATATTACTACTATATACATACTATATTAGATTATTATTTCCATGATATAACATGGATATCTAAAGGCACATAAAAAGTTAAACATCTTTTGGTAAACAAGGCCATTACCTTACAAGTAAATTTATAATACAATATCCCGGAATGAAACTAAAAATATCTCAAGATATCAAGCGGGTGTTTACAAATACCTACATGATATACATAAATAGCCACTTTTTTAACGTTTTTTGATTCGTATTCTGTTGTGGATGTGTACCCCATCCTCGTCGCCAATTTGTTAAATAAAAGTATTTGAAACGTAATACATTATTTTATTCCAATGACAATTTTTATGAATGATCATTGACATCGAAACTCAATATTAAATACTATACACAACACTAACTCAATGTTATATACAAAAAGGTCTAATACTGTAATATAAAAAGGTACAATAAGAATATATATTATATTCATTTTTAATTACAGCTACATATATTACAGTTCTTTCAATGAGACATCTCCTTTATCCTATGAGGGGCCACCTATTGGCCCATTCATCGAATTAATTTATGATAAGAGTAAAACTTTTTATTTAAAACATTAATAACGTGTTCCAACATACTATAGCTTCCGAGGCGAAAAGCCTGTGACAATTTTGATGAATGACACCTTTAATTTTATGTGTTTGCGACCACGATTTGATTTATTCACAAAGCTATCCTGTTCGTTTTATTACATCACAGTTCGCAATGAGTTAGCTATGAAATCTAGGCTAGATAATGTATTTTATAAAAAAATGAGATACATTAAAACTAATTTATATACTTGTACAAGGTCAACTTTATTGCCTTAGGCAGCGATTTATAGACACTTTTAGATACTTTGACTTAGCAAAGTGCTCAGAAAATATATTCATTGTCACAGAGAACTGGATATAAAATAGAATATTGAGTATATCTTAAGTATTCGCAGAGCCAAATCAAAGTCGACAAAGTCGGTAACTTACCATACCCGCTGATATTAATTGAGAAATAAAAATTCTAATATTATAGTAAAGTCTAAGCAAAGTTAAATTAGCGTGTATAAATCTAAGCCTTGGTACTTTTGCAAATTTCGGTTATCAGAATACTTTTAACATCGCATTGTATTGCCCTAATAGTCTTAACATAACTTTGGTGGTATAGAAATGTATATCATAAAAAGGTAAATACATTTATTAGTAAATTGCTTGAAACAAAGATAAAAGAAACTATTTCCTGATCTAAAATTATTTAGGTGATGTTCCCTGAGCGATGTAGACAAGTCACGACTAAAATAAAACAATACAAGAAATGTAAGTTCAATTATATGAACTAGTAGAAAGTTATTTAAGTTATTTGACATTTAAACTAGGCTTTTATGACTCTCATTTATTACAGACGTAATTGTAATAAATCGTTTTATCTTTAAATCATCTAGATGTCTTCATGCCTAAAACTGCGAGTAGTAGAATAGTGAAATATATATTATTTTGATATTATTATGAAAGTGTCAAAAAATTATAATAATCCATCTCCTGTCATACGCAATAACAATAATATAAAGTTAACCCTTTATTAGTCGTTGCATTATCAAATCGGCTGCGTGCATTCGTGCGAGTAATGAATGAGTGTCGCGCATGCTGACATTTGTCATCGCACAATTGTCGCTTAGATTAAAATTGATGACGTTGCTTTGTCCGAGGCGGCACACGCGCTATTGTTATGTGTAAAAGCCGTCTTATCTCCACGCATGATTATATTATAAAAAAAATGATAATAACTAATAAGTAGTTAACATTATACAAAGTCAGGGAACTCATTGAATTACTATTGTTTATATAAATTGTATAAATAAAACAAAAGTCGTAAGGAAACTTCGAAAATAAGATTGAGAAATATAATAGGAATGATAATAGGTACTAGCGAGCCATGCTTCGCTTCACCCAAGTGCGATTTCCACTCAAAAATTGTCTAATTTCTATTAAACTGTTATCTAAGCTCTTAGAGCGGTTTGCACTAAAAAAATAAATCTAGTTTAAGCCTCTATAAAACGTAATCAATTGAAGCCGTTTAATTGATTCATAATGATCTGAAATCAGTTTAAGAGTTGTTACAACTGAATTTTGATTTTGTGAAAGACAATAGGTATAGTTCAGCGCTAAATAGCATTTTATGCAATTCTAAACTACATTTAATTTGCTAGTGCAACCCGCTCTTAGAAATGGAATATCAAACAATCCGCCCTTAATTGTGTAAACATTTCTTGTTTGCAGTTTCAGTAGCTTAGGTATATGTAGGTCCTAGGTAAAAGATTAAGTGAAAGGGTTTGTTGAAAATCCCTTAATTTGTCTTTTTATGTAAAAACAAATGTGGAAATATTATAACGAATTTTATAAATCAAGTAATAATATTAATGTTGAAATAAAATAACGTAATAACCATTTGTAAAATGTAAACCCAAACGCGAAAATTAAAATATCACAAACGCAATGATTTCACGCGCGGTTCATGATGATTAATCAAAAAATTAACCATCAACAATACCCTCACCCTCCATTAAACAGAGCACAAACGCTCGGCGTCCCACATCGGGTATTTATTTAACAATCAAATAAATATTACGGACAATAAAATAGAAATATTTCAATTTAATAACGCCGCCCCCAGTAAAGGGTTGAATAAGAATCGCAAGCTTCTGTCTGTTTTTTTTTTGTGAACTGATAAAATCTTTATGTTATCTTGATGTCACGCGAAATTGAATAATTTCTACTCACAATAGATTACTATGATCGTGCTCTCACAGTTTGGGATGGGATTAGATATATTTTTAATTTTTATAATGAATTTATTTGTGGTTTTGTCGAAAAAATTCGATTATCTAATTGAAATATCTTTTTCAACAAATATAGATCGATAGATCAAGCAGATACGGGAGTGTCTAAACCAAATACACGATAGAGAACATCATAAAATAGCCGTGTCTAAATTTTCTCGATTCGTATATTGTTCTTGTTAGTACTTTTTTTTTTACACTGGCTCGAGATTGTGAGTACAATGCACTTTATAGTAAATGCAGTGTAGTCCAAAATTAAAAACGACCATCAAAGTATAAAAATCCATTGACACTATCCGACGTCCTTCTAAAAAATTTGATTTTTTTATGTAGTAAAACCTGTGAGATGAACCGGCGTTGTCCGGGTAGATAATTTACCACCTTAAAAGTTTCTTCTCAAGGCAGTTGCGTCAGAAATGCTAGTAGAGCACCTTAAGTTCTTTACCTGGCTGGTCACACAAGACAAGACTCATGCCCACGGCGGTGCTCTTGCGTTGGCACCCTACCCTCACATTCGGTGGCTAAACACCTTGAGTACTCGCTTTCTGATGCCCGGTGTTGTTTAAAAGACTTTTTCCAGGCCAACAAAAACTGTCCTGCCGAAAAAAAAGGTCAAATTTATTGTATTCATAGAAAAAAATAATGCTATAACAATTAGGCTTTATGTAATTTTTAAGACAATTTTTTTCACAAAAAACCGCTCTGGAACAATATTTTAATTTGGGCCTTTCTAACTTTGATAGCCTTGTGCCTGGTGTGTTTCGATTGAACATTGTTATTGTATTACCTGAACTCCAATTTAATCTAATCATTTCAAATAATACCCCGTGGGCAATTGTTCTAAGTATATTTATCTGGAATAGTATAACATATGGGACGTATTGTGCCGGTCGGTAGGACCGTTCACACCGCAGGGCGTAACGGTAACCTGTGCGTGCGTCGCACCTGATGCGTCTACCGATCACGCCTATTGCGGCCTGACCTGAGGGCAATATTTGGCGTATCTTATATAGAAAATACAAATAATTTTATACATATATCCTTAGCTTATAAATAAGTAAGCAGAGATAATACGATTTGTAAAAACCGTCATAGTGATTCACTTTGGCCTGTCGCGTTTCGGTATCAGCATGTGTATATCCAGTAACTCATATACCTAGAAATCTTCAGTCGTGGTATATGTGGGCCGACATGACGACGGAGACTATCAACGGATTTTCATTCTTTGGTGGTCGCTTTCGTTTTTGGACTACACTATACTTACCATCAGGTAGTCTGTAGTAACTATGTCGAGCCAGTGTAAAAAAAAAGATTTGTGGTAAGATAATTGTCGGGACTAGGTCATGCAACGTCTCGACCTATCGTGTTACGGGAACAGTGTGTGTTCATCGAGATGTTCATGCATCTAAAGATTTCGTGGTATATTTGGACCAGCCAGACAACAACGACTGTCAATGAATTTTTATTTCTTGCTAGTCACTATCGTTCTAGGACTATACTGTACTTTTCATCTAGTGCACTGTAGTCATTACTGAGCGAGTATAAATAAGTTATACAATGTGTCTGGGCATGGACTAGCGATATTCTAAATACTTAAATAAAAAGTATTTTAAAGGTTAATTACACTCTAGGCTTGGGTCCAATATCATTCCACGTTATGAAGCAGCCATTTTGTTTTTTTTTTGTTTGTTGAAATATGCTCTATATAAGTACAAAAAAAAAGTTGTGGTCATATTGAGATAAAAATAGGCTTATTCGAAAGCGAATAATAATGTTTACCGTCTGCATTACAAAGAAATGTGTTCACGATTCCATAACTTTTGAAAAAAATGTGAAAGTCGAAAACCAAAAACCAAAAATTATGCAATTCAACCAATAATTATTAATTACTACAAAAACACCCCCGATAACTTTTTTTTTCTGTACTAGATCGACAGAAATAAGTAATAAATATTCTTTCATTGTAATGAAAAACTAAAAAACAATGATATTTGGAAATTGTTAAAAACTACACTATCAGCTAAAAAGTCACTAATACTGAAATTCATTTTTTTTTATTTAAAATTCTGATTTTATAATTAAGCAGCTATAATATAATCGATATATAACAAAATCTCAGGATCGTACAGTATTGAATTTCTTATTTTTAGTAATGAAAACCGTTTTTCTATCTTGGCAGCGCAATGAAGATTTTGAATGATCTTGTTGTTCAAAGACGTCAAAAACTTACCATCAGGTGGGCTGTTCGCCTGTTTGCTTTCCTATTACATAAAAAGTGTTATTAACAACAAGTACGTTTGTCTCGTTATTTATTGATAAATCTGATTTATGTTATTGAAATAATCAAATTTGCCACAAAACTGCGAACAACAAAACAGTGGAATGCACTCTCCGCGTCTATTTTTCTTCATTTTTGCGATTTGAAAACCTTTAAAAGAAAACTGAATAGTTATTTGTGGGGCAAGTGTGGTCAGCCATCGTCCCATCTTCACCTTCCACTGGGTGTGATTGAAGTCAAGCGTCTGTCTGTTAAACATAAAGAAATGCTATATATAAAAAAATAGTTATGTATATTTATTTAATATCTGCTGACGATTAGGAACTAAAAAGAGAGTCACACAATATTTACTTTACGATGATTTTTTATTACTAAACTTACGATAATTCATATCCAGAGTGTCGTTAAATTATATTGTGAGAAATAACAGGTGATATTGAGGTAAGGGGTGCTTAAATTCATTATAGAGATCGGTAAGCCACCGTCACGGTGCGCGCGCGCCTCGCGCGTCATCTGGTGACGTCGTGGGAAAACTTAACGCTCGCACAAACCGTGTATTTACGTGTTACGTCAAGCTACGAATTAAAGAATAATAATAGTTGTAACCATAATTAGCCCATCTTAGTCCACTGCTGGACATTTCTTTACCATTATTGAGTCCAGGTTTTTGCTCTCTTCACATGACTATACGGCCCCCAATGAAAAGCAAAATGTTATCCAAGAACAGCAGTTAACTATTTAGAACTGGAAGTTATATACAATCGCCGTTGCTATAGATTTTTTTTTCTGACAAGGCACAGTGACTGCACCGCATCTGATGTTATGCATGGTGCAATCAAAAACACTCCAACGACTATCGACAGGTAAGAAAAACCCATCGGTAGTCGCAGCGATCATGCCGACCTGCACAAATATCTCTTCACGCTACGCTTAAAGGATCCCATATCATAGGAAGGTGGGAACACGCTTGCCGGAAGTTCATTCCATAGCTCAACGACACGGAAAAAGAAGGAGTTAGAGAACTTCTTAGTCCTAGCCGGGATGTGAGATACTATAAAGCTGTAAGAGCAGTGAGATAGCTACATAAACCATGGCGAGAAGTATAAGACAAGCTGAGGCAATTTACTATAGCTGCGTTATTTCTTTTTCAGTGACTTTATCTTATTATATTATAATTATACTACATGATTTACAGCTATAAGTAGCTGAAGAAGACTAGTTGTGGTTATGCGGCGTTACTCAAATAAACTTTCATCCCTTATTTAAGCCACCCGAGAGTTACCGGGGGATAACGGCTACTTATATCTATACAAATTACAAGCGCGAGCTTAGTTTGGAGTGAAGTCAATGTATGCAATTGCCCGTAAATATTCTTATTAATAATATCTTAGTTAGTCCATTACATGAACAAAGGCTTAGATATTTCAATGGCCTTTAAATATTGATGTTAATTTTATAGTGTCAACCATTTAGAACACAATCAGGGTTGACCACAAAACCAGTGGACATGTCACGCACAGATGATTTCACTATGCCCCAATGCAAATGCCGGGTCAAGTGAGCATATTAACCCGCCGGCAGGTGGGGTGGGGGTGTCATTTCCCCCTGATAATTTGTAACAAACACTTCAGTATTGTACCGGCATCATATACTATTCAGTTCACCTCGGTGTTCAAGTTACGTTGTGTTCATAGTACTGAAATTCAGACGGCTACGGTTTTGAGGTTCGTATCACTTGTTGCTTTCATTCGATATAGCACAATGTAGTCGATTTTGCCTCTTTTAATATTTATGTTTTGTTTGTGTTAAACCATACACCCGAAATATTCAAATTTACTCTCAATGCAAGTTACGTTTAAGGGCAAGACTTAAAAATATGAAATTAAATCATTAACAGTATAATGTGATTTTTTTTCTTCGTATATAGCGAATGGTTTGTATACATCCTCCATCATAGTTTGTATACAGCTTCAAAGTAGAGATATATAAAAGTAAAGAGGTGAAGAGTTAGTCTATAGTTATAGGCTAGAGCTTCTCACCTCAAGTTATGTTCGTTGGCCCCAGAGAAAGCTTTACTTTAATTATGACTTATACTATTTAAAAAAATAAAAATTCAAATTTCACACCACTCACATTTTCCTACCTTTCACACTTCATTCTATTATCCTTCCGCTGAAAAGGATTGAGTGGTGTCCTTTATTTGCTCAAAAATTTACAATATAATCTTAAACCTAACTTAAGCCTATCTTATAAATTTAAAAACAAAACTAAAAAGACTAGAACCTATCTAGCTTAGGAATAAAAACTAACTTTAGCCTTAAAATAAAAACAACAACAGAGGATGATTTATTTTACAATTAAAACTTAACTTAGTACATAGTATGTAGGGGACTGTGAGCGGGAAGCCGTATCGAGGCGGACCTCCTGACGGCGGCGTTCTTCTCCGTCTGCGACGACGGATGTGTCACTGGTTGAAGGTAGCTCGCGCATCCTTCTTGGTGGAACTCTACGGAGTCCGCCTGGGTGTTTTTTCAGTGAGATTGGGGTGACGAGGGTGTGTGAATCTGTCGCACATCCGCCTAGTACTCTCCAGCGCGCCCTCTCCGGGTGGGGCGCAGTTTAAAAAAAGAGGCTTGACGTTATTTTGTATCATTCACAACGTCTACAGATGGAAACTTTTCTCGTAACTTATAAAATTTCTAAAGCAACTTTGATTTCACAATAGCCGAGCTAGCAGTTCTAAATTCTTTCACATATATGAAATCACGAACAAGATTTACATCTCCCATTCATATTTCCCTGATGATATCATTTTATCTCAGCCTTGCATTATCACGGATGCTGGCTCGTTAGACAATGCTTGGGGCGGGGCAGTGCTGCTCGTGACTGTATTAATTCTCTGTGTCAATGTGAACCATTTCGTACTTCCGACGCACCAATCGTGATCCAATTTTATAACTTAACCTATTAATGCTTATAATTTTAGGGGGAGCTATCGTAAGCTGCGGCGTACAATTAATATTTGAAATTGAAGTCAGAAAAGTGCGTGAATTAATATATATAATTTTAATGCCGTACGATTAGATTTACTCCAGCATTATGTAACTAAGGACGGCTTGCACTAATAAATTTAATCTAGTTTAAGCTTGATAAAACCCTAATTAATTAAGGCGGTTTAATTTAATCTTAATGATGATTTCAGTTTAAGAAATGTTAAAATTGGATTTTGATTGTGTGCAAAAAAATTAGTTCAGTTCAGCGATAAATAGCGTTTTATGTAAGTCTAAACTAGATTTAATTTGCTAGAGCAAGCCGCCCTAAGTTTATAAACAGAAATACCAAAACTATAAATGGGATTCTTCAGATTTGTATCAAGCAAATAATAATGATTCTGTGAGGGATTTGAATCCGTAGCCCATTGTGCAAAGGACGATTACTGAGCGACTGCACCAGTCCGGTAATTGTACTCTTATATTTGTAAACTCTATCTTATAGTGCTTTCAATTTCCTTGTCTAGAAATTTCCTTGTCTATCATCGTAAAACATACCATTTTTTTTCTGTAAGTTCACTGCTTGATCATCCATTCTTCTATTTTTTTTAGGTAAACTTTAGATCAATTGCGAACCATTTCCCTTATAAAAATGTATTTGTAACTAAAAGCATTCTTAAGATATATAAAAGTATAAAATACTATTTTATTTGATTCAATTTTCTAGATGTTCTCTAACTCTTACTTTTACCAAGTCGTTTAGCTGTGGAATGGTCTTCCAGCGAGCGTATTCCCACCGTCCTTTAATATTGGTCCTTTAAACGAAGTTTAAACATATATTTATGCAGGCCAGGATGATCGCTGCAACCATCGATTGTTTTTCTTTACTGTTGATAGTGGTAGCCGTTTTTTACACTGTTCCATGCTTACCATCAAGCGTCGTGTAGTATTACGCTGGGTTGGGATATAAAGGATCAAAAACTAAAATATTAGATAAGATTTAGCCTTCGAAAAAAATATGGACAAAGGCAATCCAAACTTTTACAATTCGGACTAGTATTGCGTAGTGGAGTGATTTAACATTAATTTCGCAAATAAACCTTATTTTACTGCACAAGTGTATTTACATAGGAGCTTAACGAACTCACTTTACTAGTAAAGTCTCAATAAATAACAAATTAACACGTGTCAATACGCTGGATCGGACTTATCTGCAAAGACTTATGCGTCCTGTTACGAAAGACTGTTTTAATTGCAGAGTCTCTAACATTTACTTATCTTGAATTTATTATTCCTAGAAAATTAAATTTATTGTTTTATTTAGCTTAGCGTAAAGACAAACGTATATACGTTTTATAAATTCATTAATTTAATAAAAAATATGAGATTATATGTACGCATCCAAATATACTATGAAAGAACATGACGCTAAATAGAATAGCTCGTTATTCATAGTTACAATTGGGTCTAATGCAAAACGTAATTTGAGTTGACTTCAGAAGTGTTAAGCTATTATACTTGAATAGAAATTTGTTTAAGAAAATCCCTTTCATTTAGTTTTTCCTTTTAGAAATCTTCTGTTCTCTTATCAAGTGTACAAAGTCATTATCTAAACGTTCAGGAGCTAGGCAGAAATTAATAAATCAATTTTGGTAAGAGTTTAGTCATTTAAATGCAAATTATTTAATTGTCATATTATTGGTCTTATAATTCGTTGTTTTTATACATAATATAATCTATAATATACCACTAGGACGTATAATGGAGTTATGATACCTTCCATATTAAAATTAATGAAAATTTTTGACATTTCTAGATAGACAGGCTGAATCTGGTATAATTTTGGAAATAAAAAATAATAATCGTAATAAATAAATATATTTTTACTTCAAACAAATTTAAATTAATGAATATTATGTAATTTTTCAGATCATCAAAGCTTGGGTGACAAGTTCAGCACTCAGTCGCTACCAGAAGAGGAAGATCGCGAGGAAACTGAACCCAGGTGCTCGTTCTGTGACGCGCCTTTTCCTAACATTGACGTGTGAGTACAATTTTATAGATCAATGCAATAAATCACTATATCATCCTTTATCTTACACGAAACTCGATAAAGATAGTTAAAAGTTTATACAACTTCTATGGAACCGAGATTAAAGTGGATTGATATTTGAGTTTTAAGGTTGCCTTGTTTTGGAAAATATAACCATTATAAATTCGACATGTCTGTAGGTAAAGTATCTGCGTAAAGTATGCGAAGCCGCATGTTGTTGATAATTACGCTATAAAATTATACAATTAATAAGTAGCCGATAGTTCTCATCACGGGTAAACATTTATTATGAATTTACAAGTGGTATGACGAGCGTCAATGCATGTCATCGTAGTCTATTGACCATTGCGGGCGATAAGCAATATGATTGCTAGATTGAAATGAAATATAACGAGAAATGAATGAATAATTTTTTTTATAAGACGTTTAAATATTTAATTAAGGTTTATTGTGTTTGTATATATTAAGTTATGTTTTTTTATATCCCAGCAAAGTGACTCATCTGTATTTCATGTTAAGTACAGCGTAGTCCAAAAATTGATCGCAACTATGGATATATCGGATAATAATTCTGTCCATTTTCGCTTTAGTTATGTCAGGTATTTACAAAGTCTCTTCACGTCTTTTCTAAAGGAGCCGTAATCATAATAGGAAAGGTATATTCTGACTGAAGCTCAGTTCAAAATTATATTCAAATGTATTTGACTTTAATTTTATTCAAGATAGATTCCTATTAATCATTACTTGGTAATAATAATAATAATATTTTAAAATTTATATGTTGTTAAATGCTAGTGAAAATATCGGATAGATAGTTTCGAAGATTATAATCTACATAAAACAAAACAAATTAACTCCATATAATGTTATTATTAGCATAGATAATTAGTGCTAGGCATTTTTAATTGAATTGGAATTCAAAATATAAATATTTTAGACCATAAAAATAATTGGCATCGTTATTTTCTGTTTTATTTGTAGATATGGTAGAAGTCCATATTATGGGACACTGTCCCTATTTATGATACACAATGTGAATATAATCATTTATAAAAAGAATACCAAATTATACTTTTAAAAAATATAATAAACACATAATTTTATCATTTTTGAATGAAATTAACAAGTCTAATTGTTAATTATTACTTGTATGTTTTGAAAAAAAATTATAAAAGCATGAGGTTTGTTGTTGGTATTCAAAACCGTGGCTTAAAAGAGTTGAACGATAACTACTGTACAGTTTTTTACTTGGATGAAATTATATATTTTATTATATTTATATACATAATGTAAGTGTAATCTAAAAGCTTATAAATTATAGATATTGTATGTTATTTGCATTTATGTTAATTTATAGCAATATTATTTTATTTTTGAGTGTCTCACAATACCGACACTTGTTAACGTAGACGTACCGGTATATGGAACACTTTACACCGCGTATCACTCAATACGGACATCAAGTCTTATGATTGTCCCCATTAATGAGACAGTGTACTGTTATGCGTTTTTAATTAAAATATCAATAATTTATAGTATTAAAAAAGTAAAATGATTAAATATAACAAATTATTTATCAGCATAACTTCAAATAGTTATTTCTGAGTAAGTATTTTCAATTTAATTACGTTAATTTCAAAACTTAACCTAAAATCAAAACATTAATGTTGCAAGTTTTTTTTTTTCTTAATTTTTTATTTGATATTATTGAAATATTTAAAATATGTTTTTTTATACTTTTATTAATTAGTGAAATTTTTTTTTACTCTGGCTCGATATAGTGACTACAGAGTACCTGATGGTAAGTACAGTGTAATCCAAAAACGAAAGCGACTATCAAAGGATGAAAATCCATTGATAGTCTTCAACGTCATGTCGGCCCATATATACCACGACTGAAGGTCTCTAGGTATATGAGCTACTGGATATACACAAGCTGATCCCGAAACGTGACAAGCCGAAACTGGTCACTAGGACGGGCTTTACACCCATGTAATGAGGTCGCGATCCAGGCGGGCACCGACGCCCTACCACCTCGCTGCTGCTCGTTTAGCACCACCCAGGAGTCACGTGTAGGGAAACTAGGGTAAAGCCTACGGACGCGAGCAGCTTCGACTCCCCCCATCGACATATCTCTCGATATTTTAGGTTACGTGTCAACAGTGAACAACAAAAAACAAATTATTGAAAATCGGAGTAATGGGGACAACAGCCGTCTCAATCAGCAAAAAAGAAAGTGTTGTGTTCAAAAGTGCTTGATAAAAGACTTAAATATGACCCAATAGATGTAGAAAATGCTTTAAAAGCAATAAAAGATACCGGGTCATCATTACGGAGAGTAGCTGTTGCCTTCGAAGAATCTGTGGCTACTCTAGGCAGAAAAAAAGTATTGGGCTAGATGAGATAAAAAAAAATCTAAACCAGAAACAGTCTTATCGTCTCAGGAAGAAGATGATATTGTCAAATGGGTGCTAGACAGGGCTGCAATAGGAGCACCTGTAACAAAAACGGAGTTATTGGATTGTGTTCAAAAATATGTCCAAAAATTAGCTGTAAAACTCCGTTTACAGAGTCGTCCTAGTCACCACTAGTATGAAGGGTTTAGAAAACGTCATTCAGAATTAGCTATAAGGAAACCCCAACATTTGAGTGTTACAAGAGCAGCTGTCACTTGTGTAGAATTGCAAGAGTGGTTTAAAAAGTCTGGAGCATATTTTGAATGTAAAAATGTATGTAATATTTCTCCTACAATTTTTTTTAGCTGTGATGAAAGATGTTTACTCCTCTATCCTGAAGCAGAGAGCGTGTTGGCATAAAAAGGATCACCATTCCACCGTGAAACCACTAGACATCGTGTGGGATAACATCCGTATGTGGTGGATGTTCCTTATATCAGCACGAAAAGATTCGCTTCTACATTCATCATGCGAACGGCTAAAGAATGGAATACGCTTCCAGAGGCAGTATTTTCGCGATGTTATGACCTGGGAGTCTTTAAGAGAAGAGTGAATAGGCAATTGCTGGGCGAACATGTTTCATCGTCGGACTCATCTTCACCTTCCACCAGGTGTGATTGAGGTCAAGCGTTCGCCTATAAGTAATAAAAAAAAAGTTACAAGAAGAAAAGAAAAAACTGATGGACAAAGTAAAAGAACTGCAGAAGAAAATTAAAGAATAAAAGTGAATTAAATATTTTTATAATTTTCATTTATTTCTCATTTAATTTAGTAAAGACTAATTATTTGTTATTTCAGATTCAAGTTTATTATCTATTTTATAAGTATTGTGATTTAAAATTAATAAATAGTTATTTTAAAATCAGTCTTATTGATTTCTAAACTGTCTCAAAAATAGGGACATACATCATGAGACATTGGGGCCATCTACTTTTTAAGTGTCTCATAAATAGGGACATAGAGGTTCCTCTCATAAAAGGCTATTAATTTTATTTTTACAAATTAACATTCAATAAAAACTAGCTATATTAATTAAATAATCATAAGACAATTGTATGATACGATTTAAATAGTATTTTTGACTTAAACAGATTATATAATAGCGGTAATGTACGACCAACCTGAAAATGTGTCTCATAATACGGACTTTTACCATAACGAACACCAGCATAATTTGACTTTTTAATCAAATCTAACTGGTAATTATTGAGTTTAAGCGACGCCAAGTCTGCGCGGTGATTGTGAACTCAAGGAGAACCTTAATTTTTAATGCTTTTGCCGACACGCACTGCAATAAAAATGACTCATTAACTGATGTATTTATATAGTTGGATTTAAAATATTCAACAATTTTAGTTCGAATTCTCACTTAATTAATTCTCGATTAGATACTGTAATACTTCATTTGGATTTTTTTTAGCAAAAAGAATACATGTGAGCTAAGTTAAAATACATGGCTGGCCACCCAGCCATTAATAATGCAAGAGTTTACAATTATCACCATACAACATGTGTGATGTGTAATCATGATATTTATCACTTTTGTTTTCCATATTTCGAGGGCACTGAAGATCGATCCGTAATTTAGTATTCCTATAATAATAAGTTGTTGAAATTCTATTAGTTGAGAACCCACATCTGTACACCTTGGACGTAGTTAATTCAAATATTTTCCATTAGCTCTGTTTTTAAGCCCCCATTAAAAAGAGATGTTATACGTTTAAATATAATTTGGATCTTTTTCTTATTTTTAGTCCGTTACGTGTTTTTCTTAATATACCAAACACAATTTTTTATTTATATGCTGTTTTTTTTATGATACACATATAAACGCTTAACCTCATTACACCTGGTAGAACAAATCTATTAATTTTTTTAATGGTTTCCAAATCACAAAAACTTGGCAAAACAGACGCGTAAGATGTATTCCGTTTCTTACCTGTTCATTTTAGTAATGTTTTAACTCAACAAATCTATTGTACTATATCCATTAGCCTACATTGTTTATCTAGCAAATTACAATGTCACAAGGAACCATAATATTCTATTGAGCATGTAATGAATCGTGTTGTGCTATGAAATATTGTTGTTTTACCGTATCGGATCTATTACTTCCACTCTTACTTTCACTGGCGTTCGCTATTGTATGTCCTTAGGTCCTTTAACTGTAAAGATGGACAAAAAACGTGAAATCACTTTTTTTAAATGAAAATTATACGGACCTAGACCAAGACGGCGCTAGGTCAAAACTATGCATATGAAAAAGATAAACCATGGCCTCTGTTAAACTTTGTCTCTTGGTTTGTCATTAGTGACATTTTCATCACAAAATTAGCAGGCATTAAAGTACATTAGGAAATCCTTGAAATAGGTTTTATAAAGATCTTAATGCTATACGATGGTTTTTTTATTTAATTAACAAATATATAGTCTACTTTGAACGTCTGAGATTTTGTATAATTACAACATAAACTAATGTGCAGGCAATACGACTTATCCAAATACTCTGTGTCCGCTATGGTAATGCTACTTCACGCGTCATGATTAGTGATGAAAATGCCCGGGAATTTTCCCAAAGTGCCCAAAAACTTCCTTGGGAATATTCCCGGGTATTTACGAAATGTTCTCGGAAGTTTTGGGCACTTTGGGAAAATTCCCGGGCATTTTCATCGCTAGTCATGATATGACATTTATTAACACACACTTATTCAAGTATGTATTACGCACACATATAGCTCTATATGCTGTAGTAAACTAATAAGCTTATACTTTTATAATCGACTTTAAATGAAATTTATTTGACTACCGTTTTTGCAATATAATAAGTAACGTGATTAACGAAAATTAATTCAGCATCTAAACAAAAGTCAATACAGGTAGTGATTTCTAACGTAACGGCTCCTTGCTTGCTTATTTAGTGTTGTTAAATTAAAGTGATTAAAGCCAGACGAATTAGATAATTGTTTATTTTTATGTATTAAATACATTATTATATTCTCAGTAGGACTGTAAACATATAATTATTAAAAAAAAAACTGTAGAATGCGGCAGTGCCTTGTGGTATAATTTAAAATCTTGATAAATATTATATATTGGAAATGTAAGTCATATTTTATTGAGATATCTTACCTAATCGATGTTTTTAACTAATAACAGATAGGTTTTAGAAACGCTCCTTAATTTAAATGCGCTTTTAAATACTAATAAATACAAATTTATGCTTCATTAATGTTAAGCGATTTTTAAATTAAATGAGCGTTGCAGAAACTGGGTGTATATTTCCTAAAATTGTAAAATAAAATATAGGATATTATAAGATAATCAGTTAAATCACAGTTTTTGACTAAAAGAAAACGTCGATCATAGGTAATTCGGTAAGCTCACAAATCTGTATTCACCTAAATATTTCTGTAAAATGGAAACGTTTGAAACTCGTGACAATAAAAAATATAAGTAAATAATATTCGAAATGAATTAATAAATTGCTGTCTTATAAGCATTGATACATCATATAAGATTACATATTCTATTGAATAAGATTTAGTTACGGGAATAAAGATACTCCATTGTTCTTCTAAAATACTGAAGCACGCATAGACCGACAACAAGTCGTATATTGGTAAGCAATATTGATGTTATCTTGTCAGACATCGCCTGATCTATGGAATTTCTCAAGCAATTGTTAGCTGTACTGGAATATACAATCGATTATTAAAATGTAAGCACGTTCGTCGGTAGTACATCATTACAATTAATGTGTGTTAAAATGTCGCTGGACTTATTTCTAATATCTTTATTTACCAATGACGTGTAAGTTATGAGTCTACTTTGAATTTGGAATTTTATCCTAATAATAAAATTCTTGCTTTATTAAGATCGATTTTGAGCAAGTAAATATAAAATAATAACAATTTTTTGTGTTTATGAATTTCAATTTTATTTTTTATCTAAATTACTTTTTTTATAAGGAAGTAATAGGTCTTTGATATACTGTACTCGCTGCTTCAAAATCAAATATTTTATAAGATAAAGAATTGAATCATTATTGCTCGAAAGGTACTGTGCCATGCATGTGAACATAAAGAGATGTCATATATAATACTATCATTGTCCATATATTGCCATTCATGAAGATTTTTTTGCCTGGGGAACATGCTCATAGGACGGTCTCAGCCGCAAAAGGGGTTGCGCAACCTAGGTGTGTTGGACTTGTACCGACTAAAAACCCAAGGTGAATTCTTTTTCGTATTGGTGGGGACTGCTGGTCCCGTAAACACTTCGCCACAGCCCCGTCGCGCCGCGCGCTTAGCAGAAACTGGGGCAAGATGAAACTTTTACTAACACTGCTCGTTGTATTTCGGCAGAGCACATCACAATGCTCTGCCAGCCATACATTAATCTTTTTTTGTATCCCGGGGGAAAATCCTGCATATGCCCATCAAAGACGCTGTGAGGGCAGTGACTACAGACTACCTGATGGTAAGTACAGTGTAGTCCAAAAACGAAAGCGACTATCAAAGGATGAAAATCCATTGATAGTCTACATCGTCATGTCGGCCCACATATACCACGACCGAAGGTCTCTAGGTATATGAGCCACTGGATATACACAAGCTGATCCCGAAACGCGACAAGCCGAAACTGGTCACTATGACGGGCTTTACACCCATGTACTGTGGTCGCGATCCATACGGGCACCGACGCCCTACCACCTCGCGAACTCGCGACCTCGTGACTTCGGTGACACGCCGAAGTGTCCCTCTAATTGCTCCAGCTGGACCTGGGAAACGAAATTCATCCATACGTCCAGGGAGCAAGAAATACCTTGTTGAGGCTACCTCGCTGGGAAGGGTAGGAGTAAAAAGCTCACCTCTTCAAAACCTCTCTCTTAGGTGGTGCGTCGGACACCACGCATCGCCTCCCTCTCATCCGGGCAGCATACTCCCTCAAGTCTACTGCCCGGCCATACATGAAACTAAATTAACGTTATTTAGCCAACTACTTCGTAATTTTCTGTTCAAAATTTTAGTAAAAGTTATAATATATGTAATTTATTAATGACAATTTTCACTATGATTAAATTTTTTTTTATAAGGAAGTTTTCTAAGCGTCATTTTAACACGCATCTTGTATCAGTGGCCCGTGTGGGTGGAGCTTAATGGATCGACTGCGTAGGAAAGTTGTTCATTGGATGTTATCAATTGGAGAACTTGTAGATTATTGCTATGATCAGAATCAAGATCATCTATAGACTATTTCACTTTTGGCATATTTAGAAATTCTCACCACTCGAACATGTATTTTAGTAAGAAATATTTTGCAATATCTGTTATTTTAAAACTGTATATATTTGAACTGTTTTTATTTAGGCAACTAAAAAATGTTTTTTTACTATCCTCAGTTTAGCTTAGCTTTTTTTTTGTTAACCCGGTGGAAATCCCTACGGACCGTCAGGGGAAGTGGTGAGGGCCACTTCCCCCGGTGTGTCGGACCTGCCCCGACTAAAACCACCGGGGTGCCAGCACAGCTTCTCCTCGCCTTCGCCGAGCCTGGGAATCCGGATACTGCCGAGGGCTCGGCGAGCGGTTTAGCTTAGCTTAATTTTTATGATAAATTTTTTATCTTTTCACATTATTTATATCAATTGTTTATCGTTTTGGCAGAAAAACAAACAAAATTTTAAATAAACTTTTACATTAAATACTCATATACAAAAAAGTGTACACTGGCAAGTAAATGATTTTCAATTATACATATTGTTACTTTTGCTCATGTTTTACAACAAAAATATTAACGCAAACGTTTCAATACAAAAGTTAAAAAGTCAAACCTGCTATTAAACATATAGATAATGTTAATATTATTACAGATCTCGTTCCTTATAATCTATAAAACGAGCCACAGACACGAACAACGAAAAAGTTGCAATACACTTTCAATTGTTACCATAAAATTACGCAATAAGCTATTAAACGGTACATAATCGATCTCTTAGAAACATTTACTTAGATGTTGTAGTGCGTTTGTAATAATAAAAAAATAACAGAGGTTGCCGTTGAAGATCTTACGAGTTGATATAAGGAGCCGTTGCCAATATCCCCGCGGCTGTGTGGCGTATCGGGGCACATGCGTCGATTGCCAATAGGCTACGTGGCTACTACAAATTAAAGTATTGTGTACACTCCAGGAAATATTGCTAAATATCGAATCGAATCTGCTTATTACATCGGTTACTCAATCAGATCTATTAAAGACAGTGGCGTGCATCCTAAAGAAGCATAAAATGCATTGTATTGTTAGATTAGGATATTTGATTAATATATTGACTTAAAATTTGGTAATTATCAGAATAGGATTCTCATAATCCGAATTTTAATTTAATATATGTGTTAAGTATCCAAGTATAACAAGATAATGATGTTTCATGCTTCTATGGGATGCAAACGAATGTTTAAAGACTTTTTACGAGCGTATTTATTGCATTTCAGTTTTTGCATCACCAGCATCGTGATGCAGAATATTCTTGCGCGAATGTCGCAGTATAAATAGTCTTCGTACAATGCAGCTCGTGATCAATTTTACAAACTTTAATATTATAGACTAGATACTTCACTTTAATAACGTTTTTGTAAACATAATTCTAAAAAAATAATGCTTTGTATAATACATCCAAGAAAAGTTACATAACTAAATCCAACAAACAATTACTAGAAATACAAACATATTTTTGATAAAATACTTAATTTATTTTACTATTTGTGTTATATGAAACTTAACCAATATATTTAAAATAAATGAAATCGAAAGTTTTAATCATGAGAGTACTTTGTCGATGGTAATGAAATATGTAGTAGTGAATCTATGTCTGTTACTAAACCACTACAAGGCTGCAAAGCAACTGTGTAACGGACAGCGTGTTACCGATGAAACCATTATGATGGTAGATTCTGTTCCTTAGATTAATTAAAAGATAGTGACTGGCTCGCCGTCTATAAGAGTGAAAACGAATCATCTCGAATCTCCTCACGCAACTCTTTCAATCATTTCAGCATCGATATATACTTTAATTTTCAATATTAGAGAGTGATTAAAATCGTAACAAGCGATGTATTCGAAACAAACTTTGAAACTTGTAGAACAGGATCCGGCAGGTGTAACGTTAGAACAGCCGGAGGCAGTAGGGGTTGCGTGTCGTGAACCAGTTATGTCAAGGAGACTCACTGAGATCGTTTTTGCAAATGATATACATTTTCCGTCACATATCGACAATTAGTCATCACGGTGGTCTTTGCTCAATTGCTACGTTTCGATTATAAGTTCAAATGCAATTATTTTTCAAGTTTCTTAGTTTATAATTGCTTGGGAAAATTAGTACACTTGATAACAAGTATAGTAAAGTCCAAAAACGATCATGCGATCATAAAGGCGGAATAAGCCTTTGATAAGAAGGCCATGACAGGAGGCGTCTACGGCTGAGATTTATATCCGTACATCGATTTTGCTTAGACTGACAAACTGTATATGTGTGTAATACTTTGATATTAATAAAATTATTAATACCAAAAGTCAACGATTTTCTTAACTTGGACTGGGCTCTGTGAATACTTAGGCTATTTTCAAGTTCCTACTATAATTTTTTTGATAAAGACGAACTGTCCTGAGCCAAGTCATTGATTCTAAAACGCAGACAGGACGAAACCAATCTATATATAGAACTTAGCATCAGGGATCTGCTCTATCAGCACTATCTGCTGTGGTAGTAGGGAGAGTGCCCAAGCTAGGTCGTGACCTTAGTACACAAGAATATAGACTGTCGTAGTGACTCGTTTCTGTCATATGTCGTGAACTTTTTTTTTTCTTAACCCGGGGGACACCCGCTATGGGCCGTCAGGGGACGATGAGGGTCACCCCCCGGTATGTCGGAGTCGCACCGACTAAAACCCCCGGGGTGTTCCTTCTCCCGTTTGCCGGGGCCAAGGGCAAGGCTGTGCCAGCTTCCTCAGCACTCGGCGACGTCTGGCCTATTGATGGAAGGCCCCTAGACACCATTCCGCTCTCCTTCATTTTCTTTGAGCGGTGCGCGGGAACACATCGCGCACCGCTCTCGCCTTGGAAATGTTGGGCGACGCACTCCCTAAAGTGCGCCGCCCAGGCGTCAATCCGTTAGGAAGGGAAGTGCCTTGAGTAGGCTTCCCTCCTGCGTCCAGTACGGCGAGGGCGACGGAGGGGCGGAAAGGACAGGGAAGATGAAGCATGCCTCTCCCGCTCACGCTCCGCCTCCTCTTTCTACTCAAAAATACTTTCTTTTTTTTGGTTTTTCTATTCAAAGTATTCGCTTCCGAAACCCCAGCGGGTTACCTAAGATTTCTCTGGCTGGCTGCCTAAGTCGAGGTTTATATCCACACGCATGCCCTTGTGTTGTCATAACACTAATAAACTCGTTAGCTGACCACCTTAAGTGCTTGTACCTCTTGTCTGAAGTTTTAAAGTCCGTTCCTGGCCGACAATATACTACTAAAAAAAAATGTGGTGTATGAGGGAGTCCAGGAGGACGGCGACTGGCAATGCATTCTAGCCCTTTGGTAATCTTGGGCACTTTTAGACTTCCATCTATCATTTGTTGACCCAGTATGAAGAATAATCCGCGAAACTCATAGATTCATATAACCTCATTAGAAACTCAAGTACAATTTACAATATGAATAGTCAGTTATTATAAAATGTTCTTTATGGCTAAGATAAAGAAGTAGACTACCATTTCAAATAGTACTACGATTTGTAGTTTTTTATACTGTCTCGACAAAGTGACTGCATTGCACCTGATGGGAAGTATAGTAAGTACAAGATCAGCGACAACCCCCGCAGGATGAAAATCCACTGATAGTCGTCATCGCTATATCAGCCCACATGTCACGAAGGAAGGGTTTTAAGTCTATGAACAAATGGGCATACACAGCCTGATCCTATAACGCGGCAGGCCGATGCCAGTCGTAATGTATCAACATACTATATCCCTTATGGGGTGAGCAGACATACATAAGTGTTTGTATCCACTTTGCACTTATATGTCCTTCCCAACGTCACCAGTAGTAAGGCTGATTGCCATTCTCAAGGCACTTATACAAGACATTTCTATTACACACCATACGGTTTTTGTAATCATGTTTTCTTTCACTAGTGAAAATGTAATGTCTAAATCGATACTTAATCTGGAAAACCAGGTACTTCTGAGATTCGAATCTAAGACCAGTTGCCCTGCTGTGAATGGGAACCGATCAATTATTCACTTGGCCACCACAGCCACAGAGTAAATAAGACGAAACCGTAATCGTTTCCTAATCGATCTAAACTTGTTTAAATTATATCCTGTAAGTGGCTCTAAGTTGACGTGGGCGAATTCTATGCATAAAGATGTTATTTTGTCTCTGATGTAAGATTCAGTTTATACTATGTATATAGTGGACTTTCTTATAGTTTTGATATTATTTTCAATTAATTATAATAAATATATATCATTAAGCTATATTCCTATATAAGTGAGGTAGAGACGTTAGTATATTTTTCTAATAAAAACGCGTCTATTAAAATTGTATATATGTGTAAAAATCAGGAAAATTATAGCGGTGATATTAATTTTATATGAAATTGTGCTGTATTTTATTTAAGATAGTAATTTTTACAATTGATTTATGAATTTGTTAACTTAATTACAGACAACATTGTCAAAGGCACTTGATAATTTTATAACCGTTCAACTTAATATCAATTTCTAACTTGAGTTATTTGTTGAACTAAAAATCTGTTTATATAACTATGTATTATTATTTTAAACTATTTTGTTAATAATTTTGGGTTTGTTAAA
This sequence comes from Automeris io, assembly GCA_036320925.1. Lineage (NCBI taxonomy): Eukaryota > Metazoa > Arthropoda > Insecta > Lepidoptera > Saturniidae > Automeris > Automeris io. The sequence goes on from JAUDJH010000014.1 coordinate 5,974,741, forward strand.
TTCATTAATTTATTATCGGGCAAGCATTTGAACAACTTGTAAGTGCCTGTATTCTGCTATTTCACTTTTTTTAATTCTTTCTTTTTGTAATAAAGTTTGTCCAGCCGAATTAATTTTAGTCCATTTATAAATAACATTCGTTTAGTAATAGTAACCTCTCATTAAATATTTCTCATAACCATGGCCGTATCTTAACATTTTAAGTATTATTATAACATAGTTTAGATATTTTTTTGAGTATGACAAAAACTACAAAACTGATTTTGACGAACATTTTGGCCTCTAATACATATTTATCTATGTTAAGGCCTTTGATATGTTTTGTTGTGGTTACTTCGTTAGAACCAGAGATACAGCTTGGTTTCTTCGTAGTTCACATGTTAATGCGTTATGCAGATTAAGTAAAATATTTACACATGTGTAATATTAAAATTCTTTTATTATTCGAAAGTCTGATTTTACGTCGAATGAAACATATACTTTATTCTAACTAAATTAAATGAAGACACGAACAGAGGTGAGCTAGATACTTATAAAATCATTTTTTTTTATATATTTCATATTTATTAACCTATGTCATTCTACTGATTGGTTTTATTTTATGAATATATTAGAGCAGCAATGGCAGCAGCGATATATACATTATTTTAAAATGTTACAATAATAACTCCTCCCCTAAGATTAAGGCCTTCCTCCTCTTTTTTCAATATTTTATGTTTTCTGCATTTTGGCATAAATCCTTTAAATTATTATTACGGCCGATTACGATGTCGTGTCCTGTTATGCGGGATCCATTGAATATTTCCTTCAGCTTATAGTTTATCATATAAGCGACAGACATAGCCAAACTAGTCCCATTTAATTGAAAATTTCTTTCTTACAGACTCGATCAGCATTTGGTCCAGAGGCACGCTCAACCAGCTGCAGCTTTTCACTGCGAGTTGTGCAATCGCGCATACAGCTCCCGAGCCTTACTGCTGCGTCACAGAGCTCTTGCCCACACCGACATAAGGAAATATCCCTGCGAGAATTGTCCTAAGGTGCGACTTGATTCATGATTTTTTATTTTATTTTTTTTACACTGACACGGCACAGTGACTGCACCAAACCTGATGGTGAGCATGGTTCAGTCCAAAAAACTCCAACGACTATCGTAAGGTAAGAAAAAACCCATGCTTTACACAATTTCAAGTCATGTTAGTTGATCGAGCAACTGAATGTCTATTAATTTACGGGGGTTGAGGAATACCTCGTCTGCATTTGTTCATCAAGCAATTGATTATAATTTCTGAACTAAATAAGACAGCTCTTTGAAAATTTCATATAAGGGGCTTATATGGGATGTTAACATTTATATAAAAAATCTTATTCCGAACAATAATATTTTAAAATACCTAAAACAGCAGCGAGATTTCTTTTGAAAATATTTTCTAAAATTCATATCTCATTTCAGAAATATTATATATTACACTAAATTCTTATTATTTATTCAAATAAAATTATCATTGTAAAAATACTAAATATGATTAAAATAAAAGTCTGTGGAGTGTTAAAACAAATTGAGATTATTAATCAAAACATTTCCGAAGGTGAAACTATTCCATACTCTATAATTTGCATTCTCTGCTTAAATTTTGTTTAGCAAAGTATAAATACTGCGACTGATATTAAGTTTGCATTGTTCAAAAATCGACAAAAACTATAATCCATTAATATACGTTGTCATTATGCCGGAAAAAATCTCTTCACATTTCTTCTGAAAGATCCAGTGTCTAGAGAAATTGTTAAGTTATACTCGTGGGCTTTAAGAAAATAACAATAGGTGGCGGAGTAAAATATTTCACGCGTTGCGACACCTGATGTTATTTCAGGTATTTACCGATCCTTCCAACCTCCAGCGCCACATCCGCGCGCAGCACGTGGGGGCGCGCAGCCACGCCTGTCCTGAATGCGGCAAAACCTTCGCCACTTCCTCGGGCCTCAAGCAACACACGCACATACACTCCAGCGTCAAGCCGTTCCAGTGCCAAGTCTGCTTTAAGGTAAAATCTACATTTAGTATCTATAAGGCCCGTTTCACACGTATCACTTTCCATCGACGTTGCCAAAATATGGTGTTCATTGCCAGTAGCAAAGTTTATGACTATTAACCCTTTGTACATGCTGGTATTGATGGCAACTGAAACATGAAAAAAAGGCTACAAATTTATCTAATCGTGCAGCAATTTAATTGCACTATAAGGCAGGCGTTGCACAACGATAATCCAAAATAATTTGTAATTATAATATGTGACTAATTTTAGATTCTGTTATATTCTGTTCTGTTGTATTATTAGTTGTCTTTGGCTAACCAATTAATCACTTTAGTAAATTCCTTTTCCTTCCTCCTTCATTCCTCCACACACACACACCTAATAGTACAGAGTTACAGTTTTGTAATACTAGTTTTTTTAAACAGAGCTTTAAAAGATTTCAGCACATGTTACTTTATTAAATTATTCTTAACTATATTTTAATTGTTATAATTTGACTAGCTACTACTGATGATATGTTAAGGGCCCTATTAAATTATGGAAGTAGGTAAAAATAATTATAGACATCAAAAATCACAGAGCTACATTTAGCTATCTATTAGTAATTCTGTTATATATTATGAATTTAAGTCACTAATTTTTGCACATAGATTTCATTAATATCCAACATTCATGATAGAACAAACCTGCCAATACCTGCATTTTAGTGCCATATTGCCATCCCAATGTTGTGTCTGTATGAGCCTTTACATTTTACAATTTATTTGGCAGAATTTAATTATACGTTCTATTAAAATTAATATGGCTATTTATAATAAGTATGCTAAAATATTGAATTGAATATAATTTTAATGACTTTTCATTATTATTCGTATTTGTATCCGTCAGACAGTTTTTTACATTATTACACACTAAAATCATCAAATATAATTGATAATGCTATCTAAAGAATCATATTCGAATGAAGAGATGGATATATAGGTAGTTTTAAGTGCATAAGAATCATTATCAGTTGATGAAAACTGACTCTTTTTTTTTATTTTCAGGCATATACCCAGTTTTCCAACCTTTGTCGCCACAAGCGAATGCACGTCGCATGCAGAGCATTGGTAGAGTGTGGGAAATGTGGCCAATCGTTCCCGTCTTACGCCTCTCTTACTAAGCATAAGAGATTTTGTGACACCGCTACCGCAGCTTCAGTGAGTCTTCGCGGGCAATTGTCCCAAGGTTTACCTCAGATTCCACCATTGCCAAACGTTGGAATGAATACATCAAACAATGGAAACCCCTTCCCTATGTATAGAGGTCCATCACTGCCTCTGCCTTATAGCACATTCGCTCACTATCCAGCTCTGTTTTCAGCAGCCGCAGCTGCCGCTTGTCCCTCTGATTTCTTAAATCCATTGTTATTCAATGTTCAAGGAGCTAGACTTGCAATGGAACATGATATTGCATTATCAAATGCTAATTTACTTTCTAAACAACAAGAAGGGCGAATGTCAGTTAAAAGCATGGATAGTTCTACGTCCCATGATGATATAAAGAAATCTAAAGAATCGGAATTTGATGTAATAAAAAAAGATAACGACATTGAAGAAATGGTTGTACGAAACAAATCCCGTGGTTCTTTTTCTAAACAATCACCTTCTTTGGGGGATGATTTATCATCACAGCAGCGTCCCTCACCAGTAGTGTCGCAACAAACACCTATTACGGCGTTCAACTTCAATACGGATGAATTAAAACCAAAATCTCCATACAATTTTTCTTTCAAAGTCAATAACAACGATGCTCCAAGAAATAAATCTAAGTCTCCATTGCCTAAAGATTTATCTAAGAAAGTGATTGAAGATGATAAAATTTCAGAATATTCTGATAACGATGATGAAACAAAACCAGATGACGGTGATCAACCTTTAGATTTATCTGTAACTAGGAAACAAGTCGATAAAGAATTAGAATTAGACAACGATGATCGCTTATTTCGAAATTCTGTTAAATCATACTCACCTCCTGAAAGCCCAGTAGTAAGAAATAAGACTCCTGAAAATGATACAACAGATGTTGACGTGGAAGCAGTAGAACCGAAGCGAGAAGATTCTCCCCCACAAATGGTGTCATCGCCTCTTGCGTTCCCAATGCCCGTCCACCCTCAACACAATAACATCATGGACGTAATGTACCGCCCCAGATTCCCGCCGTTTCACACATCGGAGTCTATTTTGAACACGCACTCTCCGTACGTTCCGAGTCCGTTCAATTTTTTATCCCCACTTCTCGGTACTGACGGACCAGATAGGCAACCGAACGCCTATGCAAAATTTCGCGAATTAAGTGCCGGTTCTGGGAAGCTTCGTGATCGATACGCATGCAAGTTCTGCGGAAAAGTGTTCCCCAGGAGCGCTAATTTGACGCGTCATCTACGGACACACACTGGAGAGCAACCATATAAATGTAAATATTGCGAGCGATCCTTTTCAATATCCTCAAACTTGCAGCGACACGTAAGGAATATCCATAACAAGGAGCGTCCGTTCCGGTGTTCATTGTGCGACAGGTGTTTTGGCCAACAGACGAATCTGGATCGTCACCTTAAGAAACATGAGGCTGAAGGAGGTGATTCTCCAAGCTCGGCAGATACTGAGCGTGAAGATACATACTTTGATGATATTAGATCGTTCATGGGAAAAGTGACTTGTTCACCAACTGCTCGTACTCCCCCGGCTACATCACCGCATGCTGCCTCCGCGCATCCCCCTCATCCCCCACCCCGAACGGGGCTTGCGATCTCCACCTAGCCATCGTTCTACCCGCTGCCGCCTCCGCCACCGCTTTGGCAACAGCCTTTTGGATAAAACCTATATTCGATAAAGTTTTAGTCAGTAAATACATTAAAACCGTTTTTTCATTGGCTAATTTACTAAACTTGTGAACCTTAGACGTCGAATAGAGGCTGAAATTATTAACCAATCTGTTCCTTATATTGACGTTTATTACAATCATAATACGTCTTTTTATATATAATATCTGATAAATAAAGATATAATTGTATCTCATCACCATGATAGTAACCTAATAGGAAATCTTTCATAAGTCATACAAATTTTTAGTGGTATTGGCAAATGAAAAAGTAGTCTAACACCGTCTAGTAAACATGTAAAAACTACTAAGTATGTTAATCCAAATACAGAATCATAAAATATTGCACTTACGGCACTCAAAATGGATTAGCGAATAGTGAAATATGCGTTCTTTAACGCGAGTCGAAAGCAATATTCAAGTATTTATTCCTAACGTTTTTAAGAATTGATAGAGCAACTCTATAAAATTAAATATTATGTAATTAGCAAAGTATTGATTCTAGTAAGGTATCTAACGTCAGTATGAGCGTATAGTTAGTAGTAATATTTCGTTATTATAAATATTTACTGTAAGTGCATTTTAGCTACATGACAAAACTATAAGATATTTTAAGTATTTACGACTAAATAACATGTAGACTTGTTGATTAATTACAGTGATTTAAAAAATTGTTCCTAGTTCACTTTGTGTGATTTAAGAATATTGAAAAAAAAATCTTAAGGCATTTTAAATTGTAAATAAAATATTTACCTTGGTACCCGAACACGTGATTGATTATCTTTTTTTTTCTTAATTTGTGCAGAACTAAAATGTTTTTACGGTATGGTTAAAATAATATAATTTTAATTATATGCATCAATAAATTGTATTTAAAATAATTGACGCTGATGAGATAAACATTATATCACAGGCATTCATGTAAAAAAATTAAAAACAGCGAATTGTGTATCCTATTGAAAGGCTTAGTACGTGTGATGTATTATTTACAGTGTTTAAAAATTAACTGATAGGGTATAGGGGGTAAGTATAACCAGGTTCAAATGTCAAGCACGTTATTTTTTAATAAGTTTTAGTTTATTTGCAATAAGTCTTATTAATTTATTACGATTCTAAAATCATGATATTTTGGAATTTTATTACCGTCTAAATTCAAGCACATTAAGATTAACTTGTAAACTTTGGACTCCATAGAATATATTTTTTAATAATCATGTGTCTTTATCAAAAAGTAATATCTTTATAGTCAAAAATTAACCAAAGTTTTCTTTATTCTTATATAACATTACAATTGAGACTATATTTAATCTATATGAACGTTTTAATGAATTTGTTACTTTATATTAGGTATCTCTTTTGAAATGATCGAAAGAAAAGTATTTTGTTAAATTTGTTATTTACACAGTTACTGTACATATTGCATAACCTTGCAAGTTGCACGGAAGGCATATCATTTGTTTTATATAAAAAAGCTCAAAGTTTAGCTAATGTAATAAAATTAAATAAAAATTTTAGATTTACTAGAGTTGTAATATAATATTAGATGTAAAAGTTAAAGGTAAAATTCTCTGTGAATATTTCTGTAATTAAAATCATATTTCAGAATTTCAATAGGGTTGTTATCAAAAGCCGAAATATTTTAAATGTAATATAGTAATTATAATGCTTCCTTTTTCAATACTGTAATTATTCAATCTTATAAAACAAATGAGAAAAATGCAATTCATCCAAGTGTAGTAAGTATTTTTAATAATCTCGTTTCACTTTGTGGCACTAGATAAAATCGTTTGAAAATTTTAATAGTCACACATAAAAATATTTGCGTCTGCGAAGACACGAATACCTATAACTTTTCAATTTCATTATTGTAATACATTGAGAAATAAAAACAGTACAACCTACTCTAGCGAGTTTTTCTTTATTTTAATAAGCTGTTCTTATATAATAAACAAACATATTAACACATACATTTCCAAATTGGAAATAAAAATCTTTTTGTAAATTTTTATCGAATATAGTATTATGAAAATATAGTATTTACTAAAACGACAGTTATTGACATACATATGTATATGAAATATGTATTTAGATTCTTGAAAGCAGTGGATTGTATTTGACATGATTTGCGCTTACATTAGATATAACTTACTATAGGGAATTTATTATTATTACTATTAATAATAATTAATAATAATTTATTATTATTATTACAATTACTTCTGTATACATTCTTATAAACGAACATTAGTGTTTACGTGGTTAGTACAATTTCTCTCATTATTTGCTGTAACTAGTGTCACATTGAAGCATCTAGTTCTGTTACTTGGAGTCACATAAACCACCTTCGGCAAAACGTTCGGTTTTGGTCAAAATGGGAAGACATTCTGGATAAAGCAGGTTTCTAGCAAAGGCAAAAATTGAATAAATCGTAACGAAAGTTTTACGAAATTCTAATAATGTCAATAAGTAGCTTATAGTCAATATAAACCTTTAATTTCAAAACGTTTATGCAATCAGTATAGTATTCACGTTTAGCATATCTTGAACTGAGTATCTAAGAGTTTTTAAACCTTCTTCTTCAACTTCGCTCGGGGCAAATTGCGGCGATAGTCGATTAATCGATTTTAACTTTGGCTTCGGTCAGAAGTTGACCGTTGGTCAGACACTAGCTGTAACGTTACTTATAAAGTGGTGGTAACTCTTTAAGATCATCAAAATTATTGCTTATGGAAGGTCAAAACTTGCACAATCTTTTCAGCATAAAATGAATGCAACCGCTTGGCGCAATCACTTAAAACAAAATGAAAGGCAGCAAATTAATTGTCAACCGGCAGTTACTTAAACTCATTACGTTAATAAAAAATATCCGATAATCGAACTTCTGAGTGATATTTATAATTGAACTTAATGTCAAAATTCAGAACACCAGATCACGGGTTGCATAGGCTGACCTTTGAGATTTTAATCGTTTGTTATATAAGAATGGACCCCGGTGGTGCGTTATCAGTGAAAGCAAGGACGCAACAAGGACAGACGATAAGGCAATTATACTCATTATCGAGTGGCCGCTCGCCTGCGGTACCACCGCCGAAGCCCAGTTACCCTATCATCAGGGTTGTCAACTGACAAGCACAAGCCACGTTGCAGTATCATACCTATGTATATCGTTTTCCCAAGCCTTTTTTTTGACCCGGGGAAATCCCTACCGGACCTCGGGGGCGGTGAGGGCCACCCCCCGGTGTGTCGGACTTACACCGACTAAAACCCCTGGGGTGTTCCACCTTCCACCTACCGGCATCGAGGGCATGACTGGGGTCTCATCCTCGATGACCGGAAAGGCGTGCAGCATTAAGTAGGCCTCTATTCGTTTGAGGAGGAGTGGTGTAAAGAGCCACCACTCTCATACATCTTTGTTGTAGAGCGGAACGCGGGAACACGTCGCGCGCCGCTCGCATCCTTGTGCAAAGCCTGTTATAAACTGTCATAGCACTATTTGCAATTTAAAACAATGCACTCAAACTAAAACTTAAATGTCTTGTATTTGATTAGATTTCTATATTTAAGCGACACAGATAAAGACTAATCTATTCAGTATTCTCTATTAAACATAAGTTACACTGAGTTGCAGTTTATAGTAAAGTTTTAGCTAAGCAGTAGACTTGAGGGAGTCTGCTGCCCGGATGAGAGGGAGGCGGTGCGCAGTGTCCGGCGCGCATGATCGTATCCTTATACAAAAATACTTAACATATGACATATAATGGCATCTGAATAGACCAGATACCTCATCAGGTAATAGTTCTGTTAAGACTTTGTTAAACATCCCGACGTCTATTCTGTACACACCAAAGGCACTCACTCACAAACGCCTCTCACAGAATCAGATCGCACACATTCCATCAGGTAACGGTGGATATCATCTGTGAAAACAATAATTCGAAAAAGGAAAAAGAAAGAAAGAGAGAAATTATATATTTGTTGAGGCGCTTTGCAGGTTCCCCTCCATGTGGGTCCTTTGCCGCTAATGCGCAAACACTGTTCATCTGGGTTTTAAAGATATGTATTTTTGAAAGATACGTTTTTTTTTTACTCGGACTAACTACTTAGTGCCGGGAAAGGCATTTTACAGTTCAATCGGCCTTAGGGGGCGAGCACAGAAGGTTCTCAGCCAACGAGTTTATGGGTTGGGTGGGAATGCAAGGGCATCCCTGTGGATACGAACATCTTCTTCGTCGATTTGGACCGCCAGCCAATAAAATACTAACCCTACGGGTGATCTACTAGCGTTTCGGAAGCGACTACCTTGAGAAGAAACGTCGAAAGAAACTCAAGGTTACGTAGGAGTGAAACTGCGCCTCGGAGCGAAAACGCACTGGTTAGCAGCAGTTGACTGAACTATCCATCGTCGGCGTCGCCGGCGACGCCGATGTCGTAGATTAAAACTAGTGCGTGTGTGTACCTCACTGTTTGATCGGACGGTAACGCTAGCAAAGTTAGCCACGAAAAACAGGAAAGTCAAGAAAACCTACGACAAAATACCATTATCGCACATAAAAAGGGAAATAAGGGATAACACAATAAATATAATGCAAAACAGGTATGACAACACAAAAAACGGGAAAACCACAAAATATTCCTTAAAAAACATTCAAGAAAGCCACAAAATATTAAAGGGATTTGATTGGAATAATAAAATAGCTCAAATACTAACAGGTCATGGATGTTTCAATGAATACCTGGAAAAATGCAAAATTTTAACAAACTCAAAATGTTCTTGCGACAACACCAGCAATCATAACTCGCTGCATGTACTGACGACGTGCAATAAGTACAATCTATTAAGGTATAACATAGAGCAAGAATTGGGGAAGGAAATAAAGGAGGAAAATTTGGAGGAATTAATCAGAAATAAAGAATACAGAGATAAATTTTTAGAGTATGGCGTAATCTTAATTGAAAAAATAGCAAAAGAAAATAAAACAAAATAAAGTGAAACCAATTTGTATAATCTGATAGGAAATAAGCATATAGTATAAGTAAACTAATTATTGTACACTAGAATGTAAGGATGTGACGAAATAAATGGTCACAGGATTCAATGTATAACAAATAAAAATAAAAAAAAAACGTATTTTGGATGAACTTTAAAGTTTTTAATTGTTATCCTTGACAACCCTAAGTGAAATAGTGGCTGTTCAAGTGGGCGATTGAGTTCGGTCCGTGACACGCCTCATTGTCTAATATAAAGAAGTGGCGCACCCACGATACGGATTTACGTTCATCATTCTGAGCGGAACTATACTGATTAAATTAATCGATAAGTACCCATTAAGATTTATTATCCTCTACTTGGTTTATAGCGGCCGCTCGCTAAATTGATCAGTGTAATATGAATATTATTATGGCCTGGACTAATGAGTTACTGAGTAGAAACGATGCTAGTGTGCATTTTTTCTACAAACTCTGTAAATTTAAAATATATCATGGGATTAGAAATACATTGGAAGGGTTATCAATCTAGTACAAAAAGAGCGGATAAACATTCCAATCCGACGCAGCCTTGAGTTTCTTTCAGCGTTTCTTCTCAAGGTAGTCGCTTCCGAAATTTGGCTGGCGGCCCAAGTCGAGGTTATACCCATAGTGGTACCCTTGCGTTGCCACCCAAGTCATAAATTGCCGACTGAGCACCTTGCACCTTAACTTTCGCCCTCCCATCCGGTTCTGTTGTGAAAGCCTATCCCGGCTACCAATGTATTGCCAGTTCGAAAAAAAAAAGCGGATTAGCTTATTTTGTTCTTTCGTTTTGTTCCTCCAACTCTGTAAAGTTTCTTGGTACAAGTGAGACACAGCAATGATAAAATGTCATTAAAATCTGGAGATCACGTGCTGGAATTCACAACAGCTTGATGAAATTTCATATTGATCTATCTAAGAACCTTTGTATGGCTTCACTTTAAGTTTCTTTATATTTCCTAATTCTACAAGTTTTATAAATATTAAACGGTCTATAATTGGAAATACGTACTGTATTAATTGATGTAATTGGAATTTCGTACTAGTCTATAGTTTTTAACTCTATATTTATTGTAACGTATAAGGATTTGATATGATTTAATGTCTGTATTGTGTCTTAATTTTTAGCTAATTGCCTATATTGACCAATTAGGTAGTAAAAATTATAAAGTTGTAAAATTGGGTACATGATTCGATTTTCCCTGTAACTTTATGCGGTGTTCTTTAAAAAGCCGGAGAAACTGTATTTACACGCCTTGAAAAGAAATTCTAACGGTCTTTAATGGCCTTATAACGCAATGGTAGTGATCCTGCCTGCAACCAGAGATGGGCAAAATGTAATCTGATTAATGATAAACGATTACAAAATGTAGTCGTAATTTTAATTTTATTGCTCTGTAATCATGATTAAATCCATTTAAAACATTAAGAAATGATAAATGTGTATACAGTCTGTGATTTTGTAGTGTTTAAAACATAAAAGAGCAAAATTCAGTCATATTAATGGTAAAAAACAAAAATGTAATCGTTAATCATTTTTATTAATCTGATTACATTTTGCCCATCTATGCCTGCAACGCTGAAGTGTTCGCGTCCCGGTAGTGGCGAATTTTTCTATGTTATACTAATACATTGGTTTCGCGATTAATTTTTTTTTTTAATTTAACTCGAAACAGTAACTACACCACACCTGATGGTACGCATTGTGCAGTCCAAAACTGTGTCGTTCTTTTTAAAATACTGTTCTTTAGTTATTATAAGCGTTTATATTATGTTCGAGTTATCAAAGCTCATGAAAACTTGTCTCGAATGATTTAATTATAAAACATCCAGCTCGCATGCGTCCGGTAATTTTTGAATATATAGATAATAGGACAAACATTACACAGACACTATGGTGACCAGGCTACATTTGTAACAGTCTCAATAAGTTCTTGTTTCACGTTCCGTAACATCTGGCGACGTTATCGCTACGTGCCGTCGTAATACTGCCTATTTACATATTAAGTGGGGCTTACATGAGGGGAGATAGTTATATTTTAAACTATATTCATATTTAATCTTGCTTGTTTCTAAAGTTCCCCACTGTACGTGACACCGGGTAGTGCTAATGAACAAGCAGTGAAATGATAAGGTGTCTGTCCTTGATTGAGCATGCACAAATTTCGATAAGTTAGTAGATATTTAAAACTTTATTATTAAAAATCTAATTATTATCGTATTACTTTTTTTGGTATCCCGGGGGAAAGTCCTGCATGTGACCATCAGGGCCGCTGTGAGGGCAGCGATCCCGGTGTCAGAAAGCTACTGACTAAAAACCCCCTGTTATACCTCTAAAGCTCCACCCAGGTCTGGGAAACTAAATTCTTCCAGACGCTCGGGGAGTGAAAAGCCTTATTGTGAGTTACCCTCTGAAAGGAGTGGGAGTAAAGAGCCGACTGCTCCTAAAACTCCTCTCAGGCGGCACGCCTGCACTGCGCACCACTCATCTGGGCAGTAGACTACCAAATTCAACTACCCGGCTATTGTAAGCGAGGGATGTCTCGCTCGCTCTGAGCGAACCCATCCCTCTGGTGATCTATCGCCACTGAATGGCCAGAAAAGATGTTCGCTCTATCCCCAACCATCTTTCTTCAACCATTTTTCGGCAATCTCATTCTGCTTCATCATAATCACGTAGAACCGTGCTATCTCTTGCCATAACGTTACTATATAATTACTAATAATGCAACATGGTTTACTTAATAATGATGTAAAATTCACAATATTCTTAAGTATATTATAGATATTTTAAAACCGTTTTATACTTCCAATATTATTCAAGGAGAAACCTAATATATAATTGTCATTAATTATAATAATAACGTAATATATCACTATGCTATATTCCTTTCAGGGTATGCAGGTATACATTATTGGCAGTATCCAGGTAATTATTTACATATGTCATTGTTGAAATAAATCTCATTTAAGAAAAGCAGTATTATATTGTAATTTTAAGTCAAAGGATACATTGAACCTAACGAATAACTATATTCATGCATTTTATTGCAAAAGCATTTAACAGAACAGCATTTTAGACATTTTAGTTTTTATAAATTTTGGCAAAATTTATATTGTTGTAAAAAATAAACACCCACCTATTTAGCCCATGTAAGCTCGCGTTAAATTATCTTGACACCAGTGCCATTGTGCGTCCTTCTACGAGGCGCCAGTGTCCCGTTTTGCACAATTGCGGATACACCCTACATGAGAAATGTGTCTTATTAGGCGCTCTTTAGAAATGTCATACAGCGGTCATGTCGTTATAACTATGCACCGATGAACATTAAATAGTTAATATTTTGGATACATTTATATGTAGGTAGTTATTTATCAAAGAATAATTTCTTGTTTTGGAATTAAATATTATTTATCTACAATGTAGTTCAAGAGGGAGTAGGCAGCGTAGCAAAAAGATATATTTAATGTGTCTGAAAATTAAGACAGATTTCAAGAATACTTTAACAATCACAAGTAAACACTGTAGTCGATCTTCTACATATAATAAAACGTCAAAAGTTGTCAAAGCTTCAGGCAACAAAAGTATTGAAGATTCATTAGATTTATATGATCATTATGATCTTAGATCAAAAAGAAAGGATTTATAATAGAATTAAAAGGCAATGTAATTTTTTACACTAAAATAAATTTGTTTAATAAGATATAAATAGATGATGTTAATTTTTTTTTGCACTGGCCGTTAAATTTGACTACAGTGCACCTGATGGTAAGTACAGTGTAGTCCAGAAACGAAAGCAACCATCAAAGTATGAAAAGCCGTTGACAGTCTCCGTCGTCATGTCAGCCTATATATACCACGACTGAAGGTCTCTAGGTATATGAGTTACTGGATATATACAAGCTGAAAAAAATAAATTAAATTCATAAAAGTATATAACTAGAAACAAGATCAGGAAAGAATTATGTAGTATTCAAAAAAATCAAGTGAGCCCTAGATATAAGACGTGTCACCACCAATTTCCAACCAACCAAACATGTCAGCAAATTCTGATTTTATCATGGACGTTCTAATTCTAGGCAACAATATTATTAATTATTCGTTGTTTTTTCTAATATTAATTCCAGGTAACTGATTGCTTTGAGGATAACACAATCATTGACCAAATATTTTCTTAACGTTCCGAGAAATTGAGGACAAACGTGAGTCTAAGTAAAATTGTTTGTTTTATATTCAAACATAAAGTACAATGTATATATTCATCGTGGAATAATAATGTGCTCGAAATGATCTATGGCCACACGAATTATTACTGTTGCACTTGCTTTTATGCAATTCGCAGGAAACTTGCTTTATGTAATTAAGCCACGGCGTGCACTTTATACGTTTTTTTTAAAACGTGGGTCATTAGCGAAGCAATAAATCTTGCTGTCTGTCTGTCCAGTCACCGTCGTTAAGAACTTCATTATGTTTTCGTTGACGCTACTTTTTTAGATTGTACCATGAGAATACGAACTTGAAACATTGTTATGATGTCAATTTAATAAAATTTAAAGGGGTTGACTTCGTTTTTATTTGATGTCTTCTCAAAGAAAAAATATAAGAAATGCTTTTACTAAAATACATTATTTGTCAGTTTAATTTATTGTAATCACTGTATTCGAACAGCATTAGTGATCTGATTTTACTAATTTTCTATCTACAATCAGCTAAAAGAGAGCCTTGCTAAATTAATATTTTAAACTAAGTATTAAATGAGCTTTGGAAGTATCTACTATACATAGAAGTAGAAAGGTGTCTAAAAACAATACGTAATTTGTAAATATATTCTGAATAAAAGAAAAATTGAACATCTATAAACTTGGTGAATTTCCTACAGTTGAGTACCACTCAGTTGTTTTTGAGCAGTTCGTGACAGGTCCTTAAAGTTATTGTTTTTTAAGTAATGAAGTCGTTAAGTGTAGAACACAATATAGTATGCTCGCTTGAAATTGTTTTTACCATACTACCATATCAAACTTAGTTATTTAATTTCCAATGGAATCACTCGTCCATAACACTGAGTTCGTTTAAGTTATATTTTTTACAGTCCAATCAACGTACAAAATACGTCCAACGCATTAAACCAAACATTGCAGTGCGGAACCTTGCAACCATTTAATTCATTTGACGGGTCAATTATTTAACGTCAATTATACTTATGATTTTAAATTGTGGTTTTTCTCGGAACCTTCTGTAGTGACCATCAATACAGTGCACTGAGCAATGCCTTAATTGGCTATTGGTACAAAACCTCCGCCCACGGACTGATAGATAAAACAGAATTTATAATTTTATCAACGACATCCGTTTTAATTATCAACTGGCCAATGATTTTATTATAAGCACGTATGACATGCGGATACATGAATCTGGGTTTTATCAAGGATAATGCCTTTTGAGCACGGAAAAAAATATATAAAACAATACTAATGTTCTTGTTGGACAAGTGTTTGAATAGATAAGATATCTATAACCGGTCTGTCAGATCCTTACGAGATTGTATTTATGGTATATTCCTTGTTATTGGTCAGTTGCTACGTCAATCGTAAAATAATGAGCTGATATTTTTCATACAAGAAGTTACAACAATCATCAGTTAGATCGTTAGTTAAGCTTTGATGTAAGAATATTTTTAGAGCGATTTACATTAATAATGACACTGTGTCGCATCTTCAATATTGGTAACTACTGATGGCTACTAATTACGGTTTAAAAATAACTTGGGTTTTGGCAGTTTAAAAACAATTTGGGTTGATATATGATTTTACGACATTTGAGATTTTCTACAAATCTTATTTAGTTATCGTGTTAGAACGATTTAAATCTATTGTACAATGTATCTTTATCAAGATAGTATCCATAACATCATAGTAATGGACGTCTCAATTGGCATAGTGATTGTGCATCCGACTCCAACTTGATGTAAGTTGTGGGCTTGGACCTCGCAGGGAACCGATATTTGTATGGCTTCCAGGTAGTAATTTCGGGTATGGATGTTTGTCGATGTGAAATTCACGTTCGTTAAGCGTATTCGTAAATGCGACAGTTGGTGAATATGTTTGTTACTCTTTCACGATAAAACTACTGGACGGATTTGCATGAAACTTTTACAGTGATATAGATTATACGTCGGAATAACATATTGCCTAAAATTTGTAATGTTTTTATATAATTTTGGTTATAATATAACGATATATGTCAATTAAGTTGACCAAAAAATCTGGCCTTTGAGAGCTATCTTGGTGTACACTGCCTCTACCATTGGAGTTACACAAAGATGATGGACCGTAGGATTGTTTGTCTTGAATAGTTCTAAATAATAGTTCACGACAGCATATATCTACCTTTTATGTAGAAGCCACTATGACCAAAATTGTATATTCTAATACAGAAGATATTCACTAGAAATAATTTATATGGCAGAACAACGTTTGCCAGGTCAGCTAGTATGCACTATAAAGCAGTTTATATTATTGAAAGGACCCTACATATATAATTTTATAGCTTTTTGATGTAGTTTAATTTTCATGTAGAAAATAAATTTTGTAAATTACATTGCTGTAGACGGAAAAGAAACGAATTATAAAGAAGCATAAACAAACTCATTTTTTACTTAATTTTTAACGATTCTTTCTAAGAATATGTTTTTTTCTGAATATTTTTTTTAATTGATTATCAGAAGGTATTAAATCCATCCCACGTCAATGTCGGTACTTCGCAACAAAAACACATATTGTGAGTACATGAAATTGAGACGATAGAGTACTTTACTCATGACAGTCCGATGATGGATCGTGGTCAGTTAGTTGATTATATCGTTACTTCAAAATAGAATAAACAATCGTATCGGTGATAGAAACCTATCATGATATATTTATTACATATAGAACTACCTATAATAAAATTGTAGCTTTGGTTATTATCATCAACAAATTTTAATTTTGGCAAAGAAGTCTTAATCTTCTTAGTTCCATCTTCTATTATTCTATGGTAATTTGATTTATTTTAACCCTAAACTCACCAGATCGCTTTTGAGACTTTAATAAAAATTCATAAATTCTAGGTTTACATTTTTCTTGAATAATCTGTTTGACTCTTTCTATAATAATAACCTATATATTATAGAAAACGTTACTTAAAACGTCGAAAAGAAGTCTCATAAGTGGTCATTTGACCGCTCTGGTAGATTTAGCGTTAACTTGAAATAAATATTGATGTATTAAACGCGACAAATACTATTATGCGTATGTAGAATGTATTAAATGGCGACGAGAAAAGTAAACGTATAACTTAAATACTCTACATAAATACTAAAATACAGCTTCGGTACTTCGTAATAGCTATAAATAATGTAGGCCCGTAGGAAATGATATCGTTCTAAAGAAGCTATCAATCTTAAGCCATTACATTACATAAGTGTAACAGTAATTGTGGTGTATCTATAAGTGTATATAACTATCTAAAAAATATTACAATACTGCCTTAGGGTACTATGAATTAATAGAAATTATTATTAATTATTTTTTTATTCTGTGGCTACTCGAAGCGAGGGCACGGAGAGCGCGTGCGCCGCTAGTGTTGCAAACGCAAACATCTAATTGTGCTATCACTAACTACTTTAGTGCTGTAACTAATGAATAAATCGATATTCCCATAAAAGTATAAACATTGAAGGATGATAACTTGTCTTATTGGAGTTTACATTATCGAGTTAGTTTATAAGGATCACTGAGATTACCTGCTGACCTCAAAACAAAAATTAACATTCATAGTTTATTTGTTTTTCTTCGGTAAAAACAATTGTAATGATCAAATTATCGCAATTGATGATAAGTCCAGTACAGTCCAATAACTGCAGCGGATATAGAGACGGCGATTTATTTACAATTACTATTATTTAGACGGCCTGTATTAATAAAAATAAATGTTAGTTATATATAGATTTTTTTGAAGCAGGCGCAGAGGAATTAATTAAAAACCATATTTAGATCGCACATATTGTATATTACGTATTTTATGACACCATAATTTTCTTATGTGACACATTCTAAATTCATCGTGATATGACTTTTCTCATTGTATAAAAACCTTATGAACCTACAGACGTCGACCTCTTCAACACCCCCCCTCGAAGTCGTAGGTAGAACTGTCTTCATACTTACACACATCTTTCATTCCTAGGTCACAAGCAAACTGATAATGTTTTGTACTGTTCAAACCCTTAGTTAAAACATCCGCAGGCATTTTTTCTGTGCATAAGTATTTCAAATCTATCATGCCTTGTTCATACACGTCTCGTATAAAATGATGTCGCACATCTATGTGCTTGGTTCTAGAGCGATAATTCCTACTTTGAGCAAGTTTGATTGCTCCCTGATTATCATTAAACACAGTTACACAATCACATTTGATTCCTAAATTATTCAAAAAATCTTTCAAATAGATCGCTTCTTTAGTACCTTCTGAAAGTGCTAAATATTCGGCTTCGGTACTAGATAACGCTACTGTTCGCTGTTTCCGTGCTTCCCAACTTATAGGAGCACCAGCTAGAATAAATGCAAAACCAGAATATGACTTACGATCAATTACATTGGCGCCCCAGTCAGCATCAACAAAACCATAGAGTGGTGATCCCGTTTTTTTATACACTAAGCCATAATGTGATGTGCCTTTCAAGTATCTCAAAATACGTTTTGCCGCTTTCCAATGCTCTAAGTTATAGTTAGTATTGAATTGGCTTAAATAATTAACAGCGTATGCAATGTCTGGTCTTGTGCAAACAGCCAAAAACATTAAAGCACCTATCAAATTTTGAAAAGGATACTGTTTCATCATTTCAACGTCCACTCTTTCAGGCTTTTCTAACTTAACATTTACATCAATAGGAGTTGCTGACGGCTTACAATCACTCATATTATAACGATCAAGAATTTTCGTTAAATATAGATTTTGCTTTAAATATACTTTATTTTTATGTTGAGTAAAATCAATACCTAAACAATGATTAATTTTCCCTAAATCTTTCATTTCAAATGCATTGGCTAACTTTCTCTTCACCTCACATAACCATACATTATTATTTGTAGCTAAGATAATATCATCAACATAAATAGCTATCAGCATTATTTGTTCCCCCTTATATGCCATAAACATACACGGATCTTGTGGCAAAGCCTTAAAACCAGCATCCGTCAACTTTCTTACTAGTTCTTTATGCCACTGCAAACCTGACTGACGCAAACCATACAAAGATTTTTTCAACAAACATACGACATTATTAGATTCATTCATACCATTATGCCAGCGTTTAGCAGAATCTAATATTTTTCTGTCTTGCACAACCTTTTTGCAAGTGCCTATCTTCTTCTTTGCGAGTATTCTATCTAAAACATCGCTTAGTTGCTCTGGTATTTTCATATATACTTCCTCATCTAGTGAACCGTTTAAATATGCTGTCACCACATCCATTTGATGGATAGTTAGTCCAAGTTCTGCTGATATTGCAGCAAGCAGTCTTATCGATGAATATCTTACTACTGGTGACGACGTTTCATGGAAATCTTCTCCTGGTCGCTGTGCGCAACCTTTTGCAACAAGACGTACTTTCTTTCCTGTGCTTTTAGTTCTAAAAACAAATCTGCTCCCGATCACTTTACGATCATTATTTGGTCTCGGAACAATTTCCCATGTTCCGTTTTTTATTTGTGCCAAATATTCATCTTCTAAAGCACCTCTCCATGCATCACAGTCATCTGAATTTTCAGCTTCATGCCATGTTAACGGTTCACAAACAGCAATACTTGCAGTTATTCTTTCATGTGACTCATCATTTTCTGAATCATCAGCACTTTCTGACTCTACTTTAGCAGATATGTACTCTTTACGTGGTCTACCTGGTAAGCCTGATCTTATTAATCTTGGTCTTCCTTTACCTCTTTTTGGGGGTTCCAGTGGTATATTCCAAGATATTGGTGCATTTATATTATTATCTGATGTGTAATCCTTTTTATTATCATCATTGATTTCTACGTGTTTATTAACTACAGAATCATTTGAATCAAGTAATATGTCTCCATCATCAACATTTTCATCATCAAGGATATCTTTATACTCATGTCTAAATGCAGTTTCATGTAAAAATTTTACGTCACGTGTAATAATCGTTGTCTTAAATTTGGGATTATGAACTCTGTAAGCTTTCGATTGACTGTCATATCCCATAAAGATTCCTTGTTTAGCTCCTGATTCTAATTTTCCTTTCTTAGAACCTTTTTGTTTATAATAAACTTTCGCTCCGAATAGTCGCATATAAATGACTGTAGGTTTCTTTTGGGTCCATACAGTAAACGGAATTTCTCCTTTCAATGCTGCCGTTGGACAACGATTTCTAATATAATTTGCAGTATTCATTGCTTCAGCCCAAAATTCCGGAGGACTACCAGCTTGACGCATCATACATCTTGTCATCTCGATTAATGTTCTATTTTTCCGTTCGGCTACACCATTCTGTTGCGGTGTATAGGGCGTGGTCAGCCTCCTTCTAATACCTTCATTTCGCAGGAATTCATCAAATTTATGATTCACATATTCTCCACCATTGTCAGACTGAAGAGTCTTTATTTTATTTCCCGTGAATTTTTCAGCATAAGCTTTATATTGTTGAAATACGTCAAATACTTCATTTTTATTTTTAATAAAATAAATTTCACACCAGCGCGACTTGTCATCTATGAAAGTGACAAAATATCTTTTCTTTGAAAAAGATTGGTGGTTCATTGGACCGCAGACGTCGCTGTGTACAATCTCTAACAATTCACTTGTGCGTTTTGCACTACTTTTAGGGAATGGCATACAAGTAATCTTCTCGCTAATGCAAGTCTCACATTGTGACAATTTTTCGTTGTCTTTCAAATTTAATCCATGAACAAGACCATTCCTTGCCATCATCTTCAAATCGCGTTCATTGAGATGTCCTAGTCGCTCATGCCATACGTCAATGGGCTTCTTCGTCAATTCTACATTATTAGCAGAATGACTCATACGAACGTGATACAAATTACCTTTTCGGTCAGCACGCATCTGAACTTTATTCATTTTATCTAGTACAATAGCATCATTTTTTCTGAAATGTACTTCAAAACCATGATCAGTGATTTTAGCAACTGACAATAAGTTTGTTCGTAGATCCGATACATAAAATACTTTTTCAATATTTATATCGTGATTTTTATTTCCTGTGTCGACTGAAATTGTTACCTTTCCTGTTCCTGTAATTTGAGTACATTCATTGTTCGCTAAATTTAGCTGTGTATCAATTTCTTTAAAGTTTTGAATCATGTTCTTCTCATTGCACATATGACCGGTGCATCCACTATCAATACACCAAATTGTATTTTTCTGCTCACTCCAGTTTACCTCTTCGGTAGTGTTAAGCATAGATACATTTTCTTGTGCAACAATATTGGTTTCCGGATTTTGTACTCTTTGTCTGATTTCGTTTACATATTTGACTTTGCAGTCTCTTACTATATGACTACGTTTACCACAACGATGACATATAATATTGATATTTCTATCATTTCTATTCTCTTTGGAATAATTTTTCTAGTTGGCATTATTCGTACGTTTGGCAATCATAGCCCCCTGATCCTCTTTGATCTTCGATTTATGATGTTCATATTCTTCTAAAATTTTTACTTTTAACATATCCGTTGTCGGAAGATCGTCGCGAGATTCGATTGCAGTTCGAAACATTGAAAAGGAATCAGGTAAACTATATATAAGCAAAATTGCTAATAATTCATCAATGACAACCAAACCGATTTCTTTGAGCTTTTTTACGACATCGAAGAAATCCGCTAAGTGTTGACGCAGGTCATCTTCTTCCTGCATTCGTGTCAAAACTAGCCTTTTTAATAATGACGCTTTTCGCGCAGGCCCGCTCGACTGGTACATAGATTGCAGCTTGTCCCATACCGCTTTTGACGTTTCCAAGCCATCTAATGCAATCAGTTCACTTGCCGATACAGCCAATATAATTTCTGATTCGGCCTTACCGTCCATTCTAATCCAGTCTGCATACTTCGAATCAGTGCGATCCGGTTTTGGTAAAATTCCTGATACATATTCCCATAAGTCATTTTTCTTCAAAATAGCCTTCATGTGAATTTTCCATGTATCGTAATTTTCACCGTTCAACGCATCTATTTTTATAGAGGCCATTTTTGTAGCCTGGGCCCATAACCTTTTGAAGCAGGCGCAGAGGAATTAATTAAAAACCATATTTAGATCGCACATATTGTATATTACGTATTTTATGACACCATAATTTTCTTATGTGACACATTCTAAATTCATCGTGATATGACTTTTCTCATTGTATAAAAACCTTATGAACCTACAGACGTCGACCTCTTCAACAGATTTTACATGTACCGAGCTCAAAACGCAATAGATACAACATAAACGTAAATTAAAATATTAGGTCCTTACATATGAAATTGGCGTTTTGTATGGGAGGAACAAAAAGTCGAATATTTTTTAATATAATATATTTAATTAATCAAAGTATGAACCATTATTTTCTATGCAGTTTTGCCATCTCATAGGTAGTTCATTGATCTCTTTACTAAAAAAACCAGTCGGACGGGAATCAATAAAATCTTTGAAGGCGATTTGGACTGCCCCATCGGAGTTGAATTTTTTCCCTTGCAAGAAGTTATCCAAATTTCGAAAAAAATGGTAATCTGTTGGAGCAAGGTCCGGGGAGTACGGAGGATGTCTTAGACTTTCCAATTGAAGCTCTTCTAATTTAGTAGCCGTCTGTTGCGCAGTGTGTGGTCTAGCGTTGTCGTGAAGCAGCAGTGGCGTGGAGCGATTGACCAGCCTAGGTTGTTTAGCCGCTAGCTTTTCCATCATGGTTTGCAATTGCTGACAATAGACATCAGCCGTAATAGTCTGGCCAGATTTGAGAAAACTGTAATGAACAATACCGGCACTAGTCCACCAAACGCTTACAAGTAACTTTTTTGGGGTTAATTTTCGCTTGGGGCAGGATTTGGCTGGCTGGCCAGGATCCAACCATTGCGCTGAGCGCTTCCGATTATCGTAAAGAACCCATTTTTCATCACAGGTAATGATTCGGTTTAAAATACCTTCATTATTGTGCCGGTTTAGTAATGTAACGCAGCAGTCGACGCACGTTTGCCGGTTTGCTTCAGTCAATTCGTGAGGTATCCACCTTTCAAGCTTTTTAATCTTCCCAATTTGCTTCAAGTGAATTAAAACAGTTTTATCACTAACATCGCAGCCTGCAGCTAACTTTGACATGGTTTGCGATGGATCCGCTTCCACAATAGCCTTCAACTCTTCATTATCAACTTGAGTCTCAGGCCTTCCACGGGGCTTGTTCTGCAGGTCGAAATTTCCAGAACGAAAACGTTGGAACCAAAAACGAACTGTGTTTTCTTTTGCAACACGACCGCCATACACATCATTCACCCTTCGAGTTGTTTCCGCAGCACTAGTGCCACGGCGGAACTCGTACACGTAAATAATGCGATATTTTAAGTTTTCCATTTTATAAAATGAGTGACGCAAACAGAAAAAAACAGAAGAAAAAACAAATGAATGACGATCATCGAAGCACAAATACATGAGTCTAGAGCTGTACAAATTTGAATTTGGAATTCCTTACCAAAGAGGAGAAATTTGTGATTAAAGTGGCCAGTACGAAAAACGCCAATTTCATATGTAAGGACCTAATATATAAAAGTTGTTATATTAGTAGTATTAAATTCTACATTTTAATGTTATACGTAAAATATTAATACAGCGCTCTAAATGGTTCGTTTGATTAAAATTATTAAGTCTAGCAGTGATGAGAAAATCATATTTCTGAGTAATATGTAAAGATTGCATAAAATCAAAAGATGTAATTGTAAGAATCATTTAATTGCCTAGGAAATGTTTAGTGGAACAGGACCGTTTCAAATTAACGGAGAGGCGGAAGCGTGTTCGCAATCTACATTTTATCGATACTGTCCGATAGCACGCACATCACTAGTTGGGCGCGGTGCGATGTCGCAACCCCGGCACGCGAGCCCGTGTGCTTTGTGCCTACTAGGATTTGCGAGTATTTTCGAAATTGTCAATGCTTAATTCATTACTCTTGGAATTGGAACAGTTCGTAGGAAGTCTAGGCACTATGTACTACAATTTGAACAAAATTATTTTATACAATACCCTTAAAGTGCTTATCATACATTAAAAAGACATAAAAGATATTATGAAATTCATTTAAGCAAAAACGCAAACTAAGCTAATTTTGAATTAGGAGTACCGTACTAATTTAATAAAATGCTATAGATCATGGGTTCGGCAACCTTTTCTTATATAAAGGCCACAAATATTATGAGTATATTGGTGCGGGTCACATTTAATCTAATAAACACAATTTTTTTAGATAAAACTAATTTTTCATTTTTTGAGGTTATACTTGTTTTACAAGATTTTTATTTTCTGCCTTCATTTTAGACGTAGGAATGCGCAGTATCGTATCTATATGTTCATCGGTCAATCGAGAACAATGGTTGTTTTTTCGATAGATAGTTATTGAAATAGTCTGCTCCCACAAATATGTACTACCAATCATTGTAATCATAAGAGTAAGTATAGAGACGGTGGTGATTGGGATAGGAGACGCGTGTGCGATGGATATTATGATCGTCGGTACAAAATCGCGGGAGAGCTATGACTACCTCGCGCTCGCAACACACATTCTCAAACAAAAAAGCGACAATATAATGTCTTAGTCTAAAAGTTCTGCATAAACTGTGATCGCTTGAACTGAATTTCCGGCTTCCGCGCAAACAAAACTATGAAATAGAAACTTATTTCTATAAGTGTTTTTAATTTATTGCCTGCGGTGCGGCGTTCTGTGGAACGGCTCTCACTTGCGCGGGCCGCACTGTAGTGGCTTGCGGACCGCTGGTTGCCGACCCCTGCTTGAGATAAATAACTTTGACTTCTGAAATTGCAAAAAAATATACACTCACTAGAATAAATATTTAAAATGTAATTCAATCCACATGAGCACATTATTACGTTGTTATGTCTTTTTTTGTAACCTAGGGGAAAACCTACATAGGATTATTAGGGCCAGTATGAGGGCAGCGACTCCGGTGTGTCAGACTTCTAGTAAATAAAAAACCCGGGGTATCCTTCTAATCTCTCCACCCGGGCCAGAGAATCCAGATTCTTCCAGACGCCCGTGAAGCGAACAACCTGTTTCGGCTTCATCTCTGGGAGGTGTGGGTGTAAAGAGCCCACCCCTTCTAAACCTTACTCACGGGCAGCGCGCCGGACATAGCGCGCTGTCTACCTCTCATCCGGGCAGCAGACTCCCTCGAGTCCACTGTCCAGATGTTGTTATTTCTTCCTTAATTTTTTTAACTCTTTGTATATTTTACAAAGAATACAAAATATTTAAAAAAAAGCATTGAAATTCTTTTACGCCTTTATTTTGCAATATTTAACGATGCATCGGACTCTGTAAATTCCATATAAAGAAGTATTCGTTACAGAATTTCCACATTAGACGAAGACTGTGCTTAATTAATCGGTGGGCGGGCAAAAAATTAAATCACCATTTATCTGTAACGGAAAGTGGTGACACATGATTAGGGTTCCCCATTCTAAGGTTACAAACCAAGTAATATTGATAATGTTCGTTTTTAAAATCTAGATCTTAATATCTTTTCTATATTTGACCTTAGGCTGGTAATAATCAAGCAGAAAGAAGATGGCAGTTCGAATGAGCTCGAGTGGATCGTAACCACAATACGTGTAAAGATCATCATAGTGACTACCTTCTGTACGTCGCGTTTCATATTCAGTTCGTATATATTAACTATTCACCTATTTACGAGTATATACGTTCCGCCACGATATAGGTTCCTAGGGCACCATAACAACGGAGACAGCCAAAGAAATCCCGTCTTTTGTCGGTCACCATCATTATTCAACTGCTTTTTATATACTATCCGATCCATATATCAGAATTTTTTTTACTGGCTCCACTAGTGACTATACCACGTCTGATAGAAAGTACAGTGTCATCCAAGAAAGACTAATAAAACGGCTGGAATTAATTAACCGTCGCCGACGTCATGACAGCCCACATAAACTACGACAGCAGATCTCTGAGTATAAGAACAACCTGCCGTGGTGGCTGCCGGCAGAATAGAATAGCACCCCCCTCTTCTTGCTGAGGTGTCGTAAAAGGCGACTAAGGTATCTCTTTAACACCGCAATTCAACGAGATGTTCAGAGAAGGAAAACTCGACCAAACCTGCATCCTGCTCCCTCCCGATCGTACTGGTTCTCCATTCCATCGGGCCTGAGGGAGCTCGGACGAGAGAGTGCTTTTCTGGCAGCGCGTCCAGTTATGCACTGAAATATCTCCTGCGCAATTGACTGTTTCCGAAAACTGGACCTTGATTTTCTTAATGGTCTTGAAACAGTCGCCGTGGCCAAATCCAGCTAGGAAATCATCATCATCATCATAAGAACAACTGAACATATACAAGCTAAGTCAAAAACATGATTAGACTATATTTTTTATTGAAATAATCAGCCTTTATACGGAATTCTTTAGAAAGTCAAATAGTATTAACTTACCTGTACTTTTTACTAGTGTCGTTAACACCACAAAAAATAAGCACGGGCTTCAAGAGGTTTAGCTAAAGATGTTATCGCATCAATTAGTTTACTTGACTGTTTAATTGCATTGTAATTAAAGTCCACATTGGCTCAGCCAATGAGCAGATCTCTATATATGGCAGAGATACGTTGCAATTAGATGGTTGAAAAAGTTACACTATAAACGCATGTGGTACTCTTTGCTGTTAGATTCTCTCGTCTACGGAACGCATTCTTGAGGTGGATTTCATCACATCACATCTTGGGAACACTGGACATCATATGTGAGAGAAACATAACTAATTTCAATTATAAAATGTTTTAGCATTTCATATTAAATTTCGATATGTTTTTATGATTAATTAATTTATTGTTCGAACATTTATAGGCAAAAGCCTATACGAGTATTTTTTAGTCTGTTTTTTTTTTATATTTTTTAACTAGTTGATCGACTTTAATTACACCTGATGGAAGATACAGATAAGGCAAATGATGTACCATCTCCACCCAATAAATAAAATAAAAAATAAAATAATTTATTCGACAAACAACTACAAGGCAGCACATTAAAAATCAGCTGACATTCAAACTAGGACACCCTGTATCTTGGATGTCAGCATATTTCACACAAATTTGTTACAGTTTTTTACTGCTGCGTATCACCAATCATATCTCAAAACAATACAAAAACAACATTACATACCAAACAACAGACTATACAAACAAAGTGAATAACAATTACAAAAGAATGTTAATATTAAAGCCCAAGCACATCTATACCTGCAACAGTTCCTCAGTATCATTATATTTTAAATTCAAAAAATAACCTAAAAAACCTTTTAAATACCTATTCACTCTTCTAAAGGGCTCCATAATTGTAAAAACGTGAAAAAATTGACGTGGGAAAAATAAGCATGAAATGCGGGTCTACAGTTGATAGTGCAATACTTTGACCACTGCTTATAGAAAGACCGATCACCTAGGATGCTAGATTGTAAATAAGAAGAGAAGGTATAAGATGTAAAAGCAGGAGCCGTAAGCCCAGTTGTATATATATACCTAGAGTTCCTAATTGGGCATGGAGTAAGAAACCAAAGTACAAATTTTGTAAATTCTGAGTTAAATGCAGTACCTAATAACTTTAAAAATAATATTCTAAGACCAGGGTTGTGCTCTATTACTTTGTACACGAACATAATAAATTAAGTCGCTTAAATTTGATCTAAAACCATTGTAATTTTTATGCATGACTCGTATTACCAAACCTTAGTAGTCCGTTTTCTTTGGGTTATTATTATTTTGTATTGAGCTACTTGATTCTTACGGTATGACATGAAATTTTAAAAATATACATAATGTTACATATGTTAGTTGACATATGTATATGTTGGCTTGCCTTTCGGTTTTCTATAGACTATACTCTGGTTGTGTGCGGCTGAGTTGTATGATTTAGTTCCCCCCCCCTTCTACCATAAATTGACGAGCTACTCGCATGAAGCGAATCACCTCCTCCTTTTTGCTGCGAACCGCGAAGGAGTGGAACTTGCTTCCTGCGTCGGTGTTTCCAGCATCTTATGACATGGAAAACTTCAAACGTCGAGTGAATCGGTATTTGCTGGGTGAGCGCGTTCCACCGTCGGCCTCATCACCACTTTCCAGCAGGTGAGATTGAGGTCAGTAATAAAAAATATATATATTACATTGTTTCATATGAAGGAAGTCTTTAATATCGGATGAAAAGCGAATAGCAATCGCAACTGCGCAAAACTATGTTAGTAGCCTGAGTAAGAACCGTGGACGCCTTTGATACTAAACAAGAAAAATTCTTAAGCTTGTGGGTCATAATCGCATAAGGCAAGTGCCGGCGGACCGCAATACACGCCTTCCATACATAGCCATACATTAATATTTCATTAAAGCCCAGGTTAATGCTCAACGTGCATGATAGCTCTGATGTGTCAAAATGAAATATAGAATAAACTACGAGACCTGACATACAATAAAACGGGTAATTGTACAGGGTGACTTACATTCTATTATATCATAATAGCCGAGCATAAACACTATAAATATGGTCTAATTGTGTATTTTTTCATTTATTTTCTAATGAACTAGTATATTGAACACGTGATTGAAGTCTCATGTCTGCACAAAGAATTTCAATTATAGTTTTGTTTTTTTCTGTTGTTTTAAACTGATGAAGGTCCCCTGAGTCTGGTGACACCAGCTAATATATATAGTCTCTTACTGGTTGTGACGCGGCCACACGCGGACAAGGTAATAACTATTATCACACCCTTATTACATTATTATTATTGTTCCTGTGGTGGCCGAGTGGATAAGGACCGATATTCATGAGCTGTGACGCGAATGGTCATAGGTTTGAATCCCGCAACAAACATCTGAGTTTTTCAGATTAAGTGTGGATTTAGGCACTATATGCTCACCGGTGAAGGAAAATATCGTGAGGCAACTCACCTGGCATCATAGATGGGCAAAATGTATTCAGATTAATAAAAATGATTAACGATTACATTTTACGTTTTTTACCATTAATATGACTGCATTTTGCTCATTTATGTTTTAAACACTACAAAATCCCAGATTGTATACACATTTATCATTCCTTAATGTTTTAAAGGGATTTAATCATGATTAATGAGCAAGAAAATTTAAATTACGACTACATTTTGTAATCGTTCATCATTAATCAGATTACATTTTGCCCATCTCTGCATGGCATCTAACTAAAAGAAATTTCATGTGTAATGGCAATTAGTAGCGCTACTCGGCACGTTGGGAGCGACATATAAGCGCAAAGTGGATATCTTCGAAGCCCGAAACAGACATAGTGTGACGATGTATTATTATTACCATATTCTTGTGCGCCCGGTAACGGGTGAAATAAGGGATGATTATCCCACGGGAATACAAATAATTACAGGACAAAGAGGAGTCCTCGCGGTGTGGGCAGACGGGCCCGTGAACCAGCCATCCGGAATGACTAATTAAACGCCTCTAGATGACTTACTTATTAAAAGTAATTCAACAATCACAATTAGGTTTATTTGAAGCAGAAACCTTCGGCTTTTGCTAAAAAGTGGTCGAAACCTTCAGATGGATATTACTCATAACGTGTGGGTATCTTTATTCTAAGCAATACGCACCTGGATATTATAAATAGTACGTGTGAAGCCAATACTTGTTGTGAATCATTAAATACAAGATATACTTAAGATTCTTTGATATTATCTTAATAACTTCATTTTACCTTTTATTATTGCTGAGCTAATAGCCAACAACATTTCTGCATAACGTATGTATTTTATAATTATTTCTGACGTCAATATTATTTTATTAATTGCTATTATGTATATTATTTTCTCTTTTCTGGTACAGTAAGAAATCTGAGGCTTAGTGGCTCAGCTGTGCCCTTCGGCGGGCTTGGCTCCGGCAGACGGGAAGAGGATTATCCCGGGGGCTTTTGTCGGTGCGAGTCCGACACACCATAGGGGCTGCTCTCCCGCCCCTTGACGGTTCATAAAATTTCCCCCGAATACCAAAAAATATGGTACAGTAAGAAATAAGAATGTTCATTGTTTTGTAAAATTGTAAAAAAAATATATAAATTTCCTTAATTTTTGTTATTTATGAATTTTAATTTTACAGTCGACTGAAAAAGCGACTACAGTGCACATTATGGTAAACATAATGTAGTCCTAAAATGAAACCGACTATCAAAGGACGAAAATTCATTTGATAGTCTCCATCGTCATGTCGGTCTACATACGATTATACAACGACAGAAGGTCTCTAGGTTTATGAATTACTGGATATACATACGTTGATCTCGAAACGCATCAAGACAAAGCGAGTCACTATGACGGTCTTTTCACTCGTGTACTTTGCTCATGATCCAGTTCGCGCAATCGCTCTACCACTACAATTAATAATATAATACAATGTTTCTTATTTCCATGAAATATGAAAATTGAAGTGATTTAACACGTTCTCGCCGGCATGTACCATTAATGGTACATTGAGGACTGTTCCATCGGTCAGCGTGGACCATTTATGGTACATACAAAATTGTACCATCGGGCGGCGTGTACCATTAATGGTGCTATGAAAGAAATCAATTAAATTTGTATTTTTTGCTAATAAAAAGGAAAAAAGTTTGTAAATGAACGCAGATATAGTCGGCAGAAGCACTTAATGAGAGATATGCGATTACGTGCAAACGGCGCCGCCCGATGAGACAAATTTGATTTTACAGAGCCGCCAGATGCCGAACACAGCGAATTTAGCCACCAGCGGGAACGTGTTAAATTAGTTAATATCTTCGTTACAATAAAAAGGAATTTACAATTAAAATTATTTCTTCTTCTACTGTGGAATATTTTTTTACTATACAAGTATCCCCAGGTAATAATAATATAATAATGTTACAATTTGTCTTGATGAGCAACTAATTAATAGTGAAAGTAACAGTATGTAGCATCCAGAGAATATGCTGACAAAATAATAAATCGAACTTTATCTAACTAAGTGGTCTATTCAATTGAAACATTGCGAAAATGGCTCTCGTT
Organism: Automeris io; assembly: GCA_036320925.1. Classification (NCBI taxonomy): domain Eukaryota; kingdom Metazoa; phylum Arthropoda; class Insecta; order Lepidoptera; family Saturniidae; genus Automeris; species Automeris io. Next base: position 6,005,976 of record JAUDJH010000014.1, read on the forward strand.
GCGATACAAATTGTATTAGACTCAGATAGGTTCTTACGAGCACCGAATGATTTATGACGAATGAGGGACTTTAAATCATTGACTATAATATTAAAAAAATTATGTTACGTAGTTTTGAAGGCACAAAAAATAATTATATAGAAATTTAATGCAAGATTCCTCATTATTTTCTTTTAACAGTTAACATGTAACAAATCATTTTTATTATTATTTACAGCGAACGCTTGACTTCAATCACACCTGGTGGAAGGTGAGGATGACTCCGATGATGAAAAGCGTCGATCCAACAAATGCCTATTCACTCTTCTCTTAAAAACTCCCAGGTCATAAGATCGCGGAAATATGGCCACTGGAAACATATTCTTCTTATACTCCATAATTGTTCGCATGATGAATGTAGAAGCGAATCTTTTCGTGTGTATATAAAGAATATAACAAAATCTGTGCTTAAGTCGAAAATACCAAAAGCTCGTTGCAGTACGCTTTCGAACTAAAATCTATTTGTAATTTCTATGAGCACTGACCTTTTAATGAATCTTTTAGTTGCTGCTATGTGCTGTATTGTAAAATGTATTAAATATTCCTAAATGTGTTATATATCAATTATAAACGGGTTAGTTACGTATTTAATCAGATTTCTAGAAGTCTATTTTTAAGGTTGCTAAAATTAGGCATCTACTCATGTATTTGAATTATTTTATATTATTTTGCATTTCGTGAATAAATCTTTTGAAGCAATTACAACAACGTCATCAGGTAATTTTTAAAATGAAAATCATTAAAAAATTAATAGAAATCTGTATCTAAAATTGTATTGTCTATGTAATTTAAGAATAAATTTTAATTCATCTAAATAATATTTTAAACAGAATGGGTACTGCGATTTGGGTTGTAGTGGATGTAACCTATCTAGATTATTTGATGAGTTACGCCAAATGATTGAATGTAATTTAACGAGCAGAATTAAAATTCGTTTAGTGTGACTTGAGAGATAAATTTGTGGATTTTTTAAAGGTAAATTAATAAAAATCTTAAAAATCTTAGCTAATATTCGCATTAAATTGTGTGTGAGACGAAAATAGAGTAAATCAATCGGTGCGTCAAGAAAGGGGGAAATCCAAAGACATCGCTTCTAATTTAGAGTGGACGTCGCTTCGATGCCAGTCCAACCAGTTCCTTACAAAAGCAAGACAACTGAAAAGGTACAACGATTTGTTACATAAAACTCTTTCAACAATATCATGTACTCCATAAATATCTTGCAACAATTAGATGGACTTAAGGAATATATTGTTGATATTATTCACGCCTGCTAATATTTCATACTTTTCCCGTAAGTTCCTGATGCTGCTAAATGAGTAGCACTAAGGAGGTAGTTGGTTATAATGTTCAACTGCTTAGCTACTAAATTATTAGGGTACAATATATATAGCGATATCTTTCTACCTGTCGTTTTTGAAAATACAGGAATATTTTTAAACATTTAAGCTCCACCATCACGCAGAGCAAGCGATTTAACAGACCTAATAATATTCCTTATTCTTTAACCTTCGCATTATGAAAGAAGCCAATATCTCCTAGCTCGCGAAGATTTCATTAAAACTACTCTGATACTTTAACTTTAACAACATCTCTATGCAATTTCATGGTTACCTTCTCCTCGCAAATAGTTCTAGGGCTACTGTAACACAATCGAATCCACCAGCTGCGCCCATATCTCCGCGCCAACGGTAATATTTCACGGACCCCGCTCCTATCACCTGTCACATCGTACAAGTGTTCCGCCCTGCTCTACCTATTTAAATATAAGCGCTTTTCGACGCAAATCGTGTTGTTTGTCTCGTTTTGTGATTTACTATATGATGGTAATTGAGGTATAGTATCTATCATACTAAAGACAGTGCACTGTGAAGAAAATTAACTAAGGAAACGAAACTTAACAGGACAAAATGATTGATTTAAAATTAAATAAATGGTGATTACTAGTGCGTATAAATATATCATCACCGTATCAGTCATAGGAAGTCTACTGCTGACCATAGGCCTCCCCTAATGTTATTCAAAACGACCAAACCGAATCAGCTTGCAATCAGCAGCGTCCTGCGATCTGGATTACATTGTCTGTCTACATTGTAGATAGACATCCGCACTACGCTTGCTAGTATATGATATCCAATCGAGAACTTCAGTGCTCCGTCGGCCATCCACTCTACGAGCTATGCGTCTAGCCTACTGTCATTTCTATTCGTTCATTCATTAGTTTATGTCAATGACTCGCGGTCAACAAAAAAAACTAGACAATAAGCCCTACTTCTATAAATACACTTTTACAAGAAGTTATATCATTGTTCTATACCCTTTTCATGATAAGCAGAAGTACATTAATAGCGAAATCCACATTTATTTGTTCATTTCGCTCAATATAACCAGTAGCATTAGCTACAGCAATATTTATTGTTTAGCATGTATTACTTAGTATTTTAATACACATACCTACATATTTTCTTAAGCAACTTTTCTATTTGACAAAGATTTATATTGTAATCGCTTACATTAGTTTTGACGCATAAACTACACTTACTGTCAAAACCCGAGGGTAGGAAGTTAGAAACGACTAAGCCATAAGAAATATTTATTATGCTTTGTATGCAAAATAGCCTTATGTATTTCGTACACAATGATAGTGTTACTTTAATAGTAACGATGCTCGATACAATTGTCGACCTTAGAACTATGCCGTGTCGTCGCGCTTCTATCGGAGACATAGCGAAACGAAAGGCGAATATCGACTGCGAAAATCGACACGTGGGTGCTGCAGGCGATATCTCGATGATTTGAATAAAATCTGCATACGACCCTTGTAGTCGTTGATTGATGATATTAAAGAATGACGTAACGCTAGGATCAGCGATGTGTTTTCAGTGTGAAAGGTGACTATATGTAAATTAGAACGCGTACCAATTTTGACACGCTTTTTGGACTGATTCTTATTCTTATGTCAAGGCCGTTTCATATTTGACATGTCAAATAATATTGCTTTGTTTGGCGTTGTACGTTTTGTTGTATGATTTATAAGCAAATTGCTCTTTGGAATTTCCAACGAGTCACGCACGGCGAACGTATAATTTCATTGCTATTATTTATTATATTAAATGCAAAGACTGATTTTCTGACAGCCTAATTTCTAAGACCTTGGGTATCTTGACTTGTAAAAGATGTTATGGTACATGTCAGCGAGGCTAGTGCAATATAACTACATGTGTCATGTGTTTTATACTCATAGAGTATTGTTATTATGTGTGTAGCTAGAATAAATCTGTGTATTTGAAAACTTTAGTCAATAAATATGGTGTTCAATTTGTGCTTATTAGAGAAAATAATAAATCATTCACAAATTACATAAAACCTTTAGGTAACCTCTCAGATTTTTAATCACTTTTGACTTTTGAAAAGGTTAAGGTGGTGAAAAAGGTTTACAGAGAAATTTCGATTCATTCTGCCTACACCGGTAGTCGGTGTTATATTATAACACCGTGTATCTATAACTACTGTTATACCTGTAGACATATCTACCTAAATATACATTAATTATTTATTAATATAGTGCTATAAATTAATTTACTACTATAAAACAAGTGATGTCGTAGATACAAGTTTATTGCCTATAAGTAGACAGTGAACAAATAAATTAAGTATATCATACTTAACAAAGTGTTAATACTTTTATACCATAAATTATGTTAAACATCAATATAAACACAACAATAAGTTGTAACGCGCTGTTCTAATTTATCATATAGGATATAATTTATAAAATGTGAGAAATGCCTGACATATTAAGTTAAACGGGTATGGATATGTACTCGCATATCTTTTTATTAGCTCTTTATGGTTTTATGAGTAATTAGTAGCCAACGCTTGTCTATTACTATTTAATAACTTTAAAGTGATTAAAGAGTAAAAATATATGAATGATTAAATTTTACAATGTAACGGCCTCACCGAAATTCGTGTCTTATTAGCGGCGGTTAATTAATTGTAAATATAAAGAGATTTATACTTTATACAATAGTTATTACAATAGAAAAATATAGATGTGTGTTTAAACTAGGAAATAGGAAGTAAGAGTATTTGTTTGTTCTCTATGAACTGCGAAATTTATTGAATAACGAAAGAAAATAAGTTTTTTTGCGTAAATTCAACACAAAGTAAGGAATAACCCAGTTTGTGTAAACGATTGTACATTTTCATATTGTCACGCTTCTTTCTTCGTTAATATACTTAAGAATTAGTTAACGTTCATATAAACAAAATGCTCATAACTAGAGACTAGTGGCTAAAGCAATTGTTTTTTTTTCAGAATACTGCAATATTGAACCACACTACTATTTTAAATGCAAAAGGGTATACGTAAGTATATGTGAGCGTGTGCGTATTAGTTCATTATTTATTTTAAGTTATTTGCTCCAAAATAAGTGGTTGGATTTTAATGTTTATTATACAAACTTTCGCCTGCAGTAGCACATAGAAAACTTTTTATTCTGGAAATTTACTCGGGCCATGCGCTCTATCTGCTCGGACAACGCCAGGTCCCCACATCAAGTATGCAAATAGTAAATGAACATAGAGCATCTCTCTTTAGCACAGACGTTCAAGCCCGACAAAACATCACAAACATTCTATTGAAATACCAGTTACAAACGTTGGACCGTGGACTGTACGCATGTCGACCGGCATCGCATGTAACATCTCTATAGAGGCAGCAAATAGCTTGGGAGGACCTTATTCGTGGATAACAATTAGGGATGTTTTTGATATCCGTAACAAAGAATATTGAATTTTAAAAATTAAATAATATTCATATCCGAAACTGTATTCTGTGTAAATAAATCGGATAATTCTGGTCATTGTTCGCAGTATAGAAAAATTCAGAAAATATCTCTTGTTGAGGTTACTTAGCATTGTAGGTACTATTCTTTTATTTAAATAACTAGCTATTGCCCGTAGCTTCGCTTCCATTTATGGTGAATTTTATAGGAAGTTATATCTGTCCAAGTTAAGACTCTTGTCTATTTATATTTTTGTAAAAAAACCTTTCAGATGGATTTTTCTACTCTAGTAAAACTTTCTCTTCTATTATTATTATTTCAGATTATATACTGGAACAAATTGAAATGCTCTAGAAGTACGGGAGGAATCTAAATAAATAATTCATAAAATACTTATATATATATTAAATAATATATAAAAGCCAAAGTAGCTCTCCACTATTTAAAACTTAAGATGTACTATTTAAAATTAGATGGCGCTGTTTACTACTATTAAATTGAAATATAGAGTAAGGAAGAAGAGACAATGGAATTATATGTATGTACATCTGTATTTATATCCGAATTTTCATATTTCCTTACAACCCTAATAATAATGCTCTATGTTTAGCGGATGGCGGCGGTGATACCAACTTAGGGGTTTTTGGCCTTAAAGGAATGTCATATATGAAAATGTATTGCTTTTTTAACGGTTTAGGGGCTTTGAGCCTGTTAATAAAATCAGGCACCGAAGGGAAAATTCAAACAATAATAAATAAAATATATATTTACAAAACAAGTTTACAATTTTCTTTTATCTTATATTTATCTCGTTTGCTCTGAACTTGAGGAAGCCCGATGTTGCGAGTTGCCACAACTACGAATACAGCACACGCAGATATTACAAAGTGAAGCAATGAGGCGTGAGAAGGGGCGAGTAAATATATAACAAAAGTAAAAACATATAACTTTAGAAACAATAAAAAAGGATTGAAATAATGCTGGGATTATAAATAAAGTCAAATCAATTAAAATTGCGCTTTTACCAACTCCTCACTTAAAGGTAAGTATGGTAATAATAGGTATATGAATCGTAATACTTCTATAAGTAAAACTAAGGACTCATCACTAATAAACCGAACTTAATATTCAGTTTTATTAAGTATTATAAATACCTCAATAAGTCTTTGATAACTGGGCATGAGGTAAATTATAGCAGGAGGTGTATCTACTATTAGCTTTATCTTTTTCGCACGCGTATTGCTGTGATAGTCCTACCTCGGTCTTAGTCTGCGTTATTTCCATTTAAAACTGTTGAATCATGATTTCACGTTTTTTCTCATCTCTATGGGTAACCCATATATTTTTGTAGCAAAATATAATACAAATCCATTAGGCGTACTATATTCTTGATGTAAATACTGATAAAAATTCATGGGTTTTTAGAGGAGTTTTAAAATACTTTTAGGGAAAATATTAACAGGATTTGGCAACATTGAATGGCGGATGCATTCTGAACGCGTGAGGTTCGCGGCGTGTCTATGTCCACATTGCTGTACCGGGTTGCTTATTCAACGTCTATTAGCCAGTTTAATTCAACATATGTAAATGTTAAGTATTTTGTTATCAAGATCGATTACCATACGTTGTCTTGTATATTTGAGACTACTCACAATGCGGTATTATTTTAATGGTCTAAGTAATACGCATATTCAAATCGTACACTGTTAGTCCCGAAGTAAAATTCAAACTTTGAAACAACTTCGTTGTTTATCAGTATTTTTTTATTATAACATACAGAATTGCGTTTGACCTTAATCTATCTCGATGGAAATGATAATGTGGCCGATTAAAAAGCGCATTCACCCAACAAATACCAATTCTCCCGCTTGAAGATTCTTATATCGTAAAATGTTGGAAAAATAAAAAAATTGTTGTTAATTATGTAAATTGATATTGATGAAAAAATGTGGAATATATAGTATATAGAATATAGAATAGAGGTTTTATAGTGATTATTTCATGTTTAGAATCCTCTAAATAAGGTAACAAATCTTGCAGTAGGTGAGCTGAATTTAACGACGGTATTAGCCAAAATTTGAATACTCATTTGATCCTGCCCCGTGCAGCCCGCTAGAACTGTTTTGGTCATCCTTGCTCGAAATAATCGATTTCATATATTATAGTTACTTTTATACTTTAAAATAAAAAAGTTTAATTTAATTACAATAAAAATAGTTCGTATAAACTTCTGATTTTATTGATTTTTCGCCTACAAACGATAATAGTCCTTTTCTCATAGAAAGATGTAAGCTAGTTATAAGGGTAAAATACAGGGTATGTTAAGTAATAATGATATTATTAGATATATTAGGAAATGATTGAATGGGAGTCTTATATGGTTGTTTAAAGTAGGTAGAATAACTAAATCAAACAGCATTCCCATAACAATTCAATAACGAAGTGTGGGCGGCTCATTCTTTGTACGTATATGGGTTAGTGGCTAGGAACCTTCCCGTTTAGGCAGCCAAGTGGGTACGACAGATATATCGCAGAGTTAAGGGCCACAGTATTGTTATTAGTTGTGGAAGAGCCGGCCAATGCTCTTTTTAACAATGCAAACTAAGCTCATCTATGGTAGCTGAGAAGTGCATCTATTGTTTAATCTAGATTTAATTAACATTTCTGTATATTGTTGCCTTTTCTAAAAATAATTACATAGCTTATGCAAGTGGCCTGTAAGTCACAGGCTAATTTTAAGGCTAAGGCTTTTTTTACACTGGCTTGACATAGTGACTACAGTGCACCTGATGGTAAGTACAGTGTAGTCCAAAAACGAAAGCGACCATCAAATGGTGAAAATCCATTGAGGTTCAGTCGTCATGTTGGCCCATGTATACCACGATTGAAGGTCTCTAGTTATATGAGTTACTGGATATACACAAGCTGGTCCCGAAATGCGACCGGCCAAAGCGAGTCACTATGACGGTCTTTACACTTGTGTACTGTGGTCATGACCCAGTTCCGGCAATCGCCCTACCACCATAAAAAAAAACATAAAAGGTATTACATAATGTCAACAACTAAACATCTTATTTTGTTAACAAAGAGAAACAACGATTGCTAGAAAAAAGAGGCAATACAATGAATAATCTAAATATATATAACTCAAAGGTGACTGACTGACTGACATAGTGATCTATCAACGAACAGCCCAAACCACTCCAACCACGATCGGGCTGAAATTTTTCATGCAGGTAGATGTTATGACGTAGGCATCCTCTAAGAAAGGATTTTGATCTATTCTACCCCTAAGGGGATAAAATAGGGGATGAAAGTTTGTATAAATCTTCTTAGATTTTCGACTGTTTGAACTGAAATTAAAGATTGGAGCTACTGTGATGAAGACTCATACAAGAATTCAAGCTTGAAATAATCATTATCATAGCAAAAGTACTTCTTCAACGCGAACGAAGTCGCGGGCACAGTTAGTCATAGAATAAACCACATTTATATTTTCTTAAATATTGAATATACGAAATTCATACAGTTATTCGATAAAGTTATGCGAATTTAATGGGGTTTTACAAAGAAAGTACGGACTTAGATAATGCATATTCTCTAGTAAAAGAAAATTACGTCAGGAAACCCGCATGAGAATCATACATTGTACTCTTAAAACAGGAATCAGTTACGCAGTATTACGACGTGCAAACGCAAAATGTATTAAGCCACTAATGCTCTCTGGTTACTCTGAAGAGGATTAAGCGCTTTGATATATTATTATTATATTCTTAAACTTATTAGACACAGTAAATCAAATCCTGGAGTCACGTGGAGTCGCGTGGGCATTCAACGAAGCGATATCCCGCGGCGCACATCTGTTTTCTCGTACGCGTATAAATAACCAGGCAACTCCTCACGGCTCCCGGCTTTGATAAATCCTTCGCCGTTGTGGGCCGTGTCGGTGCCGACGTGAATTCATTGTGTCTTGATGCGGTCGTTAATATAAGCTTAAGATGTCTTTACTCTGTAGAGATGTTATGAATATCCGTGTCCTTAACGAAACTATCTATGGACATGTCGAATGATGTTATGATGATAATGGTTGATCACAAATATCGAGGCTAATCTGCCATCACTATTTATCAAGTGTTATGCCAGCGAGTCTCACAAAGCTACCTATTTCATTTGTGCACTGATCAGGTTGTAAACCAGAAAATGTTGTATTGATTAAGAGTTATACTATCTTAAAAAGCTATTTTATTAATAGTCAATTATCAGCAATAACCAAAAAGTGTGCAATGTTTTTTTTAATATAAATAATGTCTTAGTAAATCTCATTAATGAATTATCCGAAAAATCGAAATTTTATCATCATATTTCAATAAACTGGCAAACGTAACAAAGTACTACAGAACTAAGTTTTTGTCGAAATTGAAGTTACCGTAAAACTGAGGCATCGTAGTTCAAACGTGTCCGTGAACTCCGCCTGAGAGGCGAAAGTGTGCCTCCCGCGGCGCTTGAAAGGCTGAAGGCGGAAGAGCGTCGATCAGCAATGAGAATGTGGCGCGTGCAGCTCAATGAGGTACGATGCAGGCGCCAGCGCGTGGTCGGCGCCATTCTGCCGAACCTCGAAGCCTGGCTGGGTTGTAGAGACCACATCACCTACCGTCTGACTCAGGTACTCACGGGTCATGGATGTTTCCCTGAGTACCTGTGTCGGTTTGGACGAGAAGCGACGGCCCAATGCTACCACTGCAGTTCGGACCTGGATTCCGCCCAACATATGCTCGCACACTGTCTGGCGTGGGATAGCGAGCGGCGGCACCTGGTTCGAAGGATCGGACACGACCTCTCCCTGCCAGCAGTGATGTCGGCTATGCTGGCAGGGCTTGATAATTAGAGGGCCGTGGCCTCCATCTGTGAGGATGATATGTCCCAGAAGGAGGCAGCAGAGCGAGAGCGGCAAAAGGCCGCTCGAAGAAGGAGCCAGGGTGCCAGCAACCGTCCTGGCGCATCAGTCCCAGCCGATCGGTCAATCCACGACCGGTTAGCTGATGTGTTTGGGGTGGTGGCCGGTCAGGATGGGGGCCCTGAGCGACTGGTCAGTGACTCTCAAGAAGTAGGCAGAGCATTGTGACGTGCTCTGCCTAAATACAATGAGCAGTGTCGGGGAAGGCATCTTTCCCCGAGTTCGTGCCCACCGGGCGCGGCGCGACGGGGCTGTGGCGAATTGATTACAGGACCCGCAGTCCCCGCCAATGCGCAGAAGTAGTCACCTTGGGGTTTTTAGTCGGTATAAGTCCGACACACCTCGACTGCGCAATCCCCCTGTGCAGCTGAGACTGTTCTACGAGGATTTTCCCCAAGTAAAAAAAAAAAACCGGGGCATCATAAACTACTGCGCTTTGATCCTTTAATAACGTTTAAAAACAAAAAAAAAACATTTTCCCAACTTTTTATTATAATGTTAATATTAAATATAAATTATTAACATTTACCGTAGGCTATCCGTGACCAAAGAGGTTTAATAATATTATTGCTTTCGTTGTGTCCGCACCCGATATAGCCGTGATGGTATACAGGAGGCATCCGATATGGTTCCAACAATCTGATAGCCCCGGTAGATCGCTAGCGGTCACATTTACAATACTAACTCCACCATTACTTTTATCTTGATGCTACTTTATTGTATAAAATCGCTGTATTTTTTATTACATTGTCTTACAAGTTCATGACTCTTCAAAATCATAACTTTATCTGAAATTATTTGTAATTTTATGTTGTTTTTACTTTGTTTTTATGTTCTAATACTATTATAAGATTAACATTGTATTATTAATTTCTAAAATATTTACTGGTTGGTTCTCTTTTTAATAAAAACAATTATCTTTTTAATAATTCTACGAAATTCTCATGGATTGTCTAACATCTCGCAGAGCTTGACAGAATAGACTCTAAGCGTTCAAAAAATAAATTCGTTTTAACAAAAAACTGAATATATAATAGGAACTGGAGTGTAGATATATTATTTGCAGAGCCAAGTTCATGGTGACCAAATTAGTGACTTACTAAATCTTTTAACATTTATTGAGTAACATAAATTGGAATACTTTAGTTTAGCTGAGTCTTAGCAAACTTAAAGTTGCGTCTATAAATCTTAGCCTAACGGACTTAAACTACCGGAGTGTCAAATTTAAATTGGACTTCAACCAAGTATTTTTCGATTTTAAAAATAAACGCATCTTTAAACAATAAATACTTTGTAATTTGATATGAAAAATGATTTGAAATTTAATTGTTATAAATTAATATATACCTCAACTTTTTTCTAAATATGCAAACAAGACCATTAATAATTTTATAATTTAAACTAAAATGAGAACGAAATATATCAATAATCTTTCAGAATTTCATTGAAGTAACTACTTATCTCTTGTTTTATTTCTCCACCAGTGCCCACTCACAACCATTATATTATTTAATCAATACTTAAAATAACTACTTAGGAAGCATTTGTTATTTTAGACACGTTGGAGTTGATTACGGAAGTGCTCTAAAGAGCAACAAGATTTTTTAACCAACTTCGCTCATATTTAAAAACTTAACGCCCTAGGCAAGATTTTTCGGCGTCTGTATCGTATTAATTTTTAGTTAAGCAGCTTAATTTATAAATACATATTTTACATGCATAATTATAATATATTAAAGTGTTTTTATATTTGTTAAAATAATTTCAAACATTCAACATATGAGCAACAATTTAAAATGTATGGCGAAAATATACCTGTATCCACAAAATGTAAACATTTTTTTATAATCACGATAATATTTTATTCATATTTCCAATTACACAAAAAACAATCTATTACCTACTTATTAAAAAAATAGCATAAGCAATTTAAAACAAATATAAATTACTAGTTGTTGCCTCGAGCTTCGCTTGCATCTATTTTTGCTTGCAATATAAAGCAAGCTACATCTGTCCAAGATAAGACTCGTATATTTATATTCCGTAATAAAGACCTTTCAGTTAGTTTCTTTTACTCTCATAAATCGTACTTTTCTTATTGTATTTTTATATCAAATTTTATACTGGTACAAACTACTATACCCTGTACGCAGTGACGTGCGTAGTGTATTTTTTTTTATTCTGGCTCGACATAGTGACTACAGAGTACCTGATGGTAAGTACAGTGTAGTCCAAAAACGAAAGCGACATCGTCATGTCGGCCCATATATACCACGACTGAAGGTCTCTAGGTATATGAGCCACTGGATATACACAAGCTGATCCTGAAACGCGACAAGCCGAAACTAGACACTATGACGGGCTTTACACCCGTGTACTGTGGTCGCAATCCAGACGGGCACCGACGCCCTACCACTTCGCTGCTGCTTGTTTAGCACCACCCAGGAGTCACGTGTAGGGAAACTAGGGTAAAGCCTACGGACGCGAGCAGCTTCGAGTCCCAGCAGCGGCTCTCGGTATTTGTCCAGGGTAGGCAGATTCACATAATTAATGTAAATAATAATAATAAATATTATATTTCTTTCATAGGAAATATAGATGACGTGAAAATATAATAGATATGAATATAAAGGGTTCCTTTTTTTTGTTTAAATTATAGTAACTTATTCCAGACTTATTTATCGTAAGGGCATGCAATGCTTTCATGCATCTATGGAATGAACTCTACTATCTGTAAGTACGGGAGGTATCTAATTAAAAGATTCATTAATATACTTGTATCCTAGAGCTTGTACATGATTCTTAATAAGTATTCATGGAATTTTCTTGGCAGAATGGTATTCGAAGGGTTGCCTCAAAATTTAGAAACACAACAAAATATTTTCTTGTATCTCGCGAACTTGAATCAGGATTTCCCAGGCAACTCTAGACTATATAATTTTAAGCAATCCGAGACGATGCAGTTAGTGCATTAGAAGATCCTATTGAATACTAAATGTCACACACAATATTACTAAATATCCATTTTTAATGTCCAAATTTGTAAAAAAAAGGGAGATGGAGTCTTAGGCTGAGATTTATAGACGCAACTTTAAGTTTTCTGAGACTTTACTAAAACATTACAATTTACAATAAATTATGCAATAAATGTCAAAGGATTTGGTAATCAACATGGAGTTGGTGCTGCGAATACTATGGCTATACGCAAGTTCCTATTATATATTCAGTTTTTTGTCGAAGCGAATTTATTTTTTGAGACCTTTGCTTAGCAAAGTCGAAATAGCGTCTACAAATCTCAACGTTAGGCTTTTTTGATGTGTTTTTATTACGGCTTACAATATGAAACATGTTTCGGTTACATTAAGCTAATCGTTCCCATTGAATGCAGTTTTACCCTTAAATGGTTGACTGTCAAAAATATTATTATATTAATTATAGTATTTCTATGATTTAACAGTTTCACTTTCCTGATACTATACAAGTGGCATTAATAGCAAGAGTATTTCAGTTTCTACAGTTCTATAAAACTTATCCGCGATATGTAATGTAGGATTTAAAGAGAAATTGAAATTTAAGTATCTTGAGATGACAATTAGATGTTATCTATATTTGTACCCATCCATCTTCACTTGTCGGAGATATAAAAATGTTCTGAATTAAATTAGAAAGGCGGACGTATCAGATTTTCGTCCATACTTGCCGTATTAATCCGCGTAGGCTAATTATTATTGTTGTTGGACGGTCATCTCTATTAAGTTTTATTTCATCGACATAAAATATGCCCTGGATGAGACTTACAGTAAAAATAATCAACAATTATGTGTAATGAATAAATGAAAAGTAACGTATGAAAACGATGCATACCATATTTAAGAGATAATATATTTAAATCAGTGGTAAGCTATATTCTTAATTTATTAAATTCGGAAACTGACGGAAGTTGAAAACATATTTGAATAATTTAAAATACCGTAGGTATAAAACATTGCAATTTAACATTGAAACTATTGTTCATTAAAAATTTGTATAAATAGTTATTTTTCTGTATTTTTTTAACGTTTAATAATCATTTAATTATAATGTTTAATTATTATGTACGTCGTTTTTTGATTGGTATAGTATTTAAAAAGTGTAACAATATTCACAAAATATTAATAATTACGTTTTTAATAAAATTGATATAACTAAATTGTAATCACTTTAGCTAAAATTACTTCAACTGATAATATAGTAAATAACTGTGGCACATGAATTAGAATGGAAAAACTACGTCACATCTAGTTTCAAATCATCAACGTTACCATAGGCCCACACATTCCGTTGATAAATCTTGCAGCAGATTCGCTTAGAGGTAATAAATTTCACAAGATTACCGACGGCATGATTAATAAACGCGGTGGGTACAAAAATGAAGAGAACCGATCGATCAACGTGGGTGTTTAATTTGTGCGCAAACTCATTTATCTTTATCGTTTAGCATAGTGGCTCTTAAACTTTGTTCATTTTTGTTCGATTTATGTAGCGACCTCACGGTAGCTGTTAACGGAGCCTTATTATCGAGTCTGTAATTGAGCAAAAATAGAAGACAGATATGCATCCATATCCACTCTGACCATTCTGTAATGTAGACCGATGGGATGTTGGGTAACTTTATACTATGACCACCTGCACAACCTCCTCCTCGGAACTAACTAAAGTGGTAATTGAGGGAGTCCACTGCCCAGGTTTTGAGCGTTCCCACATATTGCCTATCATGATAGTTCTTTGGAAGTGGCTAATTCCACCATATCAATTTGAGGCCTGAGTGCACAGGGAAACCATGTACATGTGTGTGTTTTGGGAGTCGAAGCTGCTCGCGTCCGTAGGCTTTACCCTAGTTTCCCTACACGTGACTCCTGGGTGGTACTAAACGAGCAGCAGCGAGGTGGTAGGGCGCCGGTGCCCGTCTGGATCGCGACCACAGTACATGGGTGTAAAGCCCGTCATAGTGACCAGTTTCGGCTTGTCGCGTTTCGGGATCAGCTTGTGTATATCCAGTAGCTCATATACCTAGAGACCTTCAGTCGTGGTATATGTGGGCCGACATGACGATGTAGACTATCAATGGATTTTCATCCTTTGATAGACGCTTTCGTTTTTGGACTACACTGTACTTACCATCAGGTACTCTGTAGTCACTATGTCGAGCCAGTGTAAAAAAAATAAAAAATGAAAAACATGTACCTGGAATTGTGAAGTTTGATCTCACGGACGAATTTACGCGACGCGAGAAAAATATTCAAGCGTTTTTAAGCAGGAGTCCATATACCCCGACCGTCGCCCTCACCGCGCCCGGATAGCTCCATAATGTATTTTTCAGTAATAAATATAATGATTGACATATTGTAAGGTTTGTCACAACCTGGTGCATTTTGTAATGCTATGAGAAATCACCTTTAGTAGCAAAAAAGGCCCGGATTGTAATTTTCTCTGGAAGTCGTAAGGTTTAGAAGCGCTGGATTAGTGCGTTACTGTAATGATATAGGAGAATGCTAGTGTACGTATTACAATATTATAAATGAAATGAACCGTTTTCAAATAACTAATATAGTTTTTGAAGAATTCTGTGGTAATAAGTTTTCGTTTTTTTACAGATACTGTCGTTTTTGCCATAGTTCAATACTTAGCAAAATTAATGTGTAATGTAATAACTTTGAAGTTATAGTTATATATTGTAATCGCTAAAGCCTACAATTATTAAAATATGACATACATATCGAGGGGTGAAAGGCTATCTGGTTTAAGCGACATTTTTTGGTGATATAGTAATACCTATATACATTTTCGGAATCAGCGTTTTTTACCGATCCCAAATATATAGATACATATTACTATATCACCAAAAAAATGTCGCTTAAATCAAATAGCCTTTCACCCCTCAATATCATGATTAAAGAATCGAAAACAAAGATAAAATACAATACATGTAGTTCTGGAACCTGTTTTAGTAGATGGACAGTACAAAAAGATTTATTAAAATGATAACATTTTAGGCTTATGTTAATAGTCTAGATATACACATTTTATTTCAAACCGGAGCTATGCGAGGTTTTTTATAAATTACTTTCAATTTATTATTGATTGTGATTCCGACAATTATAAATTGAAATGTTTATTTTAATGACAATTTATTAATTCAATATAAAATTACGTCTTCTTATTCATTATTCTTTTAAATGGTTTATAATTCAAGTAATATTGATTTATATGCCTAACATATTATATCATTCTTTTGTTTAAATTTATTTCTGTATTTATTGACAAACCCTAAATAGAAATTACTTGAATTCCGTGACACAGTAAACAGTCTTCTCTATTGATTTTACACACACACACACATATGTGTGTATATTTGTGTGTATGGGCGTGTGTATAATCTTGTGGCTTTGCCCTTTCTTTGTCAAAGAGTATTACAATGGCTATACTCAAAATGCGGCCCGCTGAGGTTTTGAGGTTCGCCTATCTGGTGTTACTTTATCTTAAACCATTTTGAATTTCGCGCCCATTAGAGAAATTGAGAGCGCGCTGTGTAAATAGGTCCAACGTATACATATGTTACGTTACCGTAAGTATTTTTTTAAATAAAATTAACACCCCTATAATTTGAATTAACCATCTTCTTGTGACCACGAACACTGAAACGTGTCTAAAGCGGCAGGAATTGACAAAAAATGTAGAAATATACGATGTAGATCCATTCATAGCCGTTTAATTTAAAACATTTTGTAGTCATTGTCAGCTCGTGACAATGCCCTGTGTAATTAGATAGAAACGTCAAGCCATAATTAAAAATAAGTTGATGCCCGTAAGTCCCGTCAAAGTATTTATACAAAGAAATTAACTCGTATTTGTAGGTTCCATGAAAAAATGGTCAAGTATCATTGGTCTACAATTTATTTTCATTGGGACCTGTTCTGCGCATCACACTACATTTCGCTCCATGTTGAACCAGTGTCTCTTAACTCCGTCAGGATCGTAAGTCTCCAGGTAAATCTTAGATGTCCCAAGTTTCTAATACCCTGGACACCTCAATCTAAAGCATGTTGGATATGAGTGTGCTATTTCTACGGAGTGTATGGCCGCTCTAGGTCTGTTTTTAACGCTTAATGATTATTTATTTTAGATTTAGATTTTATACTAATAATGTCCAATATCATACTCCAGAGAGATCAATTGATTTCTCTCTTTAATATGAAAACAATTTTACATCTAAATCATGTTGAATTCTGAACAGAAATAAGAGCTAAATTATAGCAGAAAACATAATACAGGCAGGCTTTTGTTACAAACTGTTGTCATTTGAACTTTAGGGTTATACGAGTATCAGAAGCTGCATCGCCGTTTACAAGAATATTTACACTATGTTTTGAAAACCCTGTACGACTCGAAAGGGCCATATTGGGGACTTGATAACGTTTTAGAAGAGTAAAAAAATGTATAGAGAACAAAGCTTGGTGAACAAAAAAATGTTTTATCAAAAAATGTCGTTTTTTTTCTAATTTTTCCATAGTTTAGCACTTTTTAGCGACTTTTAACTATGACCATTCGAAAGAGCACCCTCTTAAACATAGGATACAATAGTTCTCATATTTTTTCCGTTCTAATTCACGGCATGGTATCAACTCAAACTTGAAGCTTGAAAATCCGTCTCGTGGACGTTAAAAGGTTAATTAATTCTTATGTTTATATTCTAATTTTTCTTGCTCTTCAACTAAAAATATATTCTAAATAGAATCCAATATTGATACCGAGTAATACCTTCACGGGTCGGACAGGGTTTTTATAACATACTGTGTAGAGTAAGTTAGTATAGGTTACGCGCACGCGCGCACCGCTCTAGTTTCGCAAGCGTAGACGTAGCTTCAGCTGCAATATATCACAGTGGGTACTTACCGGCCACCGCCCGTCGGTGACAGCCTTATCTGTTATCAATATACAGATACCTTTATTGGATGCTTGTCTGCATCTATAGTCGAGCCGTTGGCCTCGCTTTGCTCAGTTTTCGAATGTCCGATTTATAGATAGGTACTAATTTCGTGACTGTAGTAGCTTTTTGAATTATAGGAGGCTACACAAGTTCAATTCCTCGGGCAATAGTTGCTTAAATCTGGCGTGTTGAATTGATAAGCTTGGCATTGTGTGATATAATTAGTCAAAATTAAAACAAGCCTAACTTTATAATTTAAATACGTTATTTTGACCTTAAAAGCTGCGGAGTCAAGGTAACTGTCTAAATCAGAATGATTGATACCACAAAAGATAAGATTTCTTTTTATTTATTAAGATTTTAGTAAGAAAATATGACCCTCTAAATGTACATGTATTTCCTAATAATTTCGTTCATCAATTGCTTGGGGCGCCCGGTCAAAGACCATTCGCACCGCGCTACTATCGCGATGATATTTTTACAATACTCATATATTGTGATTTAATTTGGTATTTTATGTTCATATGTTTTGTTTTATGTTGTGTCAATGGATTTTTTTTACATTTTACTCGTTATTTAGGTAACATTAATTATTATCTATTGAAATAGGCTCATTGTTAAAAAAACACATATTAACTGTATCAACAGCATTTGAAAGCAATTTCAATTACAAACATCATTTAAATTGAATAGCGTACATTAGTCTATGCGGAAACTCATTAAAAAGTAAATCAAGCGTTTTTAAATCCAGCTTAACGGTCAACTATTAAAAGTAATTGTCTGTACTATGACTGAGGCACTATTTGCTAGCCGAGTGAAAGGAAGGGTGGCCATCTATTGAGACGAACTAATACACTTACATCTTATCAGTGCAAGTGTGTGCCTGACAACCGGTGTTGCTAACTAAAAAATATAATTCCTGTCAAATATTTGCTTATAATTATTTATTTGACGTTTACTTATAGGACATTGATTAATTGGTACAGATTAGTGGAGATTATAAAGCAATCATCAATGCTTTTAAAATTTATAATTTGTTAAAATATAATGTCGTATCATTTAACGATATTCTTAAGAATAAAAAAAGGATATCTCTTCAGTAGTGATAATTGTTTATTTATTTTATGCCCTGAAATTACAGTAGATCGCGGTTACTTTATATTTTGAGTCTTATATTCCTTTGTTACTCTATTAGTAATTATACGAGTATCAAGATGTTTTAATCTACATTATTCCTAATAACACATTTGTATTTATTTTAACATTACATGTGCCTTTTAGAAAAACACGCATACTGTCTATTATTCTGATAGAAATCGTTCAATCGTTGAAACATTTTTTTTACCTAAACACAAGCAATCATTTTTTAGTGATGAAGAACAAGCGACAATTTTATTGTGACAATTAATTATGAAACCTTTATGATTCATATAAATACAATATTTAATTTCTATCCATTATAAATATTTTAAGAACAAGTCAGATACATACTAAATTACTAAATTCCAGATGTACTTACTTACTGTAATTATAATTAGCCTATTACATAAAGGAAAATAAATATTCGACAAAATACATCGTAAATTTTAACAGTAAAATGCCAGTGGTATAGGAGAAATAGTTTGTTACTGGCAACATTATTACTATCACTGGGAGCATAACAGTATTGCAGCAAGGGTTAGTGGCCTGGGTGTGTCCAAGGCAACGACGGGAATTGATAGTCGCGTTGGACCACATCATGTTACTCCCGATCTTACAATAGCGCGGTTGTAAGACCTTAATACAAAATCTTAGAGCATGCGGAAACTAGTTCGTCCACAGTATATAAACTTGTAATTATGTAATAATTATTTGTTTGTATCAGAAACGATGTATTCAGTAAAACTTATTTTTTATAGTACTACTAATTGCTATTGCTTTTTATATATTTAAATATTTAGGCAATTTTTAATATTACATGTCCAAGGAATGCTTTATCAAAGCTATGCCAAAGATTGTGATCAAAGATATATAAAAGATGTAAATACAAAAAATATTCTTGGTTTTTTAAATTTCAGTGGTTTATTTATTTTCACTTTTTTTTAATTATTCAACAAAGTGACCACTGTGCACCTGATGGTAAGTACAGTGTAGTCCAAAAACGAAGGCGACTATCAAAGGATGAAAATCCGTGGATATTCTCCAGAGTTCAGTCAGTTTTTCATTCTGATTCGGCACTATGACCGCACTTACCCTGGTGGTAAGCATGATGCAGTCCAAAATGACAACGACTATCGACAGGTAAGAAAAACCTATCGGTAGTTGCAGCGATCATGCCAGCCTGCACAAATATCTCTTCACAATACGCTTAAAGGGCTCCATATCATAGGTAGGTGGGAACACGCTTGTCGGAAGACCATTCCACAGTTAACCCTTAGTAGTCTGATTTACGAAAGCGATTTTTTTTTATATTACTGTGTTTGCTTGAGTGTCTAGTTAAAGGCAAAAATAGCAAAGCCCGGTGAAATTGTAGCGACCGTTGCCCCGGTCAACAATATATCGTCAAGCCGAAAAAAAAAGGAAAAATAGCTAAAAAAATCACAATATTTATTTTACATATTTATTAAAAAAAAAACAGGCATCAATTTTGATACTTCAGACATAAAAACTAATAGTAAAGTGAACATTCGGTTTAAAAGATTGGTATCAAAATTGAAACTCTAGGTTATTAAGGGTTAAATAAAATGGCAAAAGCGAGAGTTAGAGAACTTCTTAATACAAGAATAGAGTTTAACTCGAATGGTTGAATATTCTTAATAATTTTGTAATAATTCAGTATACTAATTTTAGAGGTTTATAGGATGTCACATTTAGGTCACCTATATGTGAGATAGGTGGATCCGTAACTAGCAATTACGAATTAATGACGCATTTGGTACGGATGACTCTAATTCCAGTTTGTTCACCTTAAGGTGAGCAATAATAACCAGTCCACAGCTGCACAAAATTTCCTCAATTCGACACAATTGGAGCCGATCCCTTTAAAGGAGGCGCTGACGGTATTACATACGGTGTCATGACAGTCTACTTTGCAATTATTCGAGTGATCCGTATGTTTTTAAAATAAAAAAAAGATGTATAATTTGTATTATTATTGTAGTTTTTCACATGCTTTATACTTGAGCTGTATATGTCTTACTATGGTAAAAAACCATAAACATCAGTCAACACATTTTTTTTATTTTATTATTTTGTTTATAATTTATAGGCGAACGCTTGACCTCAATCACACCTTTTTTTTACACTGGGTCAACAGACTACAGTGCACCTAATGGTAAGTACAGTTTAGTCCAAAAACGAAAGCGACCATCAAAGGATGAAAATCCATTGATAGTCTCCGTCGTCATGTTGGCCCACATATACCACGACTGAAGATCTCTAGGTATATGAGTAACTGGATATACACAAGCTGATCCCGAAACGCGACAGGCCAAAACGAGTAACTATGACGGTATTTACATTCATAGATGGGCAAAATGTAATCAGATTAGTAAAAATGATTATGATTACTTTTTACGTTTTTTACCATTAATCTGACTGCATTTTGCTTATCTATGTTTTTAACACTACGGAATCCCAGATTGCAACACATTTATGACTTCTTAATGTTTTAAATGAATTTAATTATGATTACAGAGCAAGAAAATTAAAATTACGACTACATTTTGTAATCATTAATCAGATTACATTTTGCCCATCTCTGTTTACACTTGTGTACTGTGGTCATGAACCAGTTCGGACAATCGCCCTACCACCAAAAAATATCTTCGAACTGTGTGGCTGTGCGGTGACTGGTGGAAGGTGAAGATAAGTCCGATGATGAACCGCGTCCGCCCAACAAATACCTTTTCACTCTTCTCTTAAAAACTCCCAGGTCATAAGATCGCGGAAATATGGTCACTGGAAGCATATTCCACTCTTTAGCAGTTTTCATGATAAATGTAGAAGCGAATCTTTTCTTGCGGATATAAGGAACATCCACCACATACGGATGGTATCCGACACGTTGTATGGTTTTTACGTATGTTACCATAACCATGAGTTTTGCATAAAACAAATCCGTCTCTTAGCCACCTATATAATATAGTCTAGGTGAAAAATAATTGAAAGTTACTATATATACTGCTTTACATAATAATTACGTTTGCGTGATGTACAATAGGTTGTTTTAAATTTCTAAAATAATTTATAGATCTATCTAACAAAACGCATATTATACCGTTATGAACGAATACATAACACACATATTGTTTATTACTGGTATATTAATGAACTAAATAATGAAAATGCTTAACCGATTTGGATTTGATTGTATTATGAAAAGCTTCACTTAACATTTAATGTTCATATTATTTTATCCGATTCAAAAATTTAAACAAAACTTTTGTCATTTTAATAATATTTACCGAATCAGTTAAAATGATAACCGGTGTTTATCTTAGATTTTTTTTAAATATTTTTTTTATTCTGAAAAATAACATATACTTTATTTATACAAGATAGCGATAAATAATACGTATGTAATTTTATTTATAACAAAGCAAATTAAATCATGTTTCTATCGAAACTATCTTTCTATGTATCTATTTCTAAAACAGATATAAATTATTCGCCGGTAGATATAGTGTTTAAAACATGGCTACCATTTATTGGAAAGAAAAGTATTATGCTTATAATAAAAGTGTAACTGGTCGCTGTTTGTACATGTAATATATACATATATATATCTATATTAGAAAAACTAATATTAGGGGTCTTTCTTAATGCCATGCACCCAAAATAATTGTTATTAGAATGTTTGTGTGTTTCTTGCAGGTTAATATCAGAAATCCTTTAACCTTATAACTTATAATGTTGCTTCTTTTGCTGAAAATTATTATTCTCTACTTTTATTTTTGAGAACTATAAGAAAGCACCAATTTCTGAGTAAAGTAAGACATTAGTATTAATGAGATCTATATTTAGTTGAATTTGTATATATATTGTAATTTAAATAAAAAAGAACAATCGATGGCATTAGTAGTATCATTTATACAAAGATATCAGCTTGAAATAATTATTATCATAACAAAAGTACCACGTTCACGCGACCGAAGCCACATTGCGGGCACAGCAAGTTTGTAATACTAAGTGTCGAATTATTAGCTAAACAGTCGCAAATATTGCCGAAATACCGTAACACTATCGTCACAGCATCACAATAATATAATATGTGTTATATTTTTACATACTTTGGTACATTCCCCATGGTTTATATGGGCGGTAAGCGACTGTGACGGTTAATGGATTTCATAGGAATCACGATATTTTCTTGATAATAACTCCAATTTACGATCTATATTCCATCTCAAAAAAGATACACAGCCATTTTAGAAAATCAAACAAGGATTTACGCCGGCGCTCTATGCAACAGCCGTAGTGTTACATTACCTAGCGGTAGTGAAGTGTACCCTGTGCCTCTCCATGCCTATACAGGGGCAATATCGCATTCTTTGTCGGCGATCGGCGCTGTCTTCTTCACCCGTGGAACATTCACCCGTTCATTAAGTTCGCATGTCCATCCGACGGCAAGATTATTGCAATTATTTAAATTCACACCTTTGAGACGCGAAAAAAGCCTCTTTTTACGTATAATGTTTCGTAAGCGTAAGGAAATGACGTCTCATTCGAAAGGTATAATTAGGAACAACCTTCGAGTTCAGGGTTGGACCGAACTTATGTGTTTCTGTGTAATAAATATAAACACATAAGTTCGGTCCAACCCTGAACTCGAAGGTTGTTCCTAATTATACCTTTCGAATGAGACGTCATTTCCTTACGCTTACGAAACATTATACGTAAAAAGAGGCTTTTTTCGCGTCTCAAAGGTGTGAATTTAAATAATTGCAATAATCTTGCCGTCGGATGGACATGCGAACTTAATGAACGGGTGAATGTTCCACGGGTGAAGAAGACAGCGCCGATCGCCGACAAAGAATGCGATATTGCCCCTGTATAGGCATGGAGAGGCACAGGGTACACTTCACTACCGCTAGGTAATGTAACACTACGGCTGTTGCATAGAGCGCCGGCGTAAATCCTTGTTTGATTTTCTAAAATGGCTGTGTATCTTTTTTGAGATGGAATATAGATCGTAAATTGGAGTTATTATCAAGAAAATATCGTGATTCCTATGAAATCCATTAACCGTCACAGTCGCTTACCGCCCATATAAACCATGGGGAATGTACCAAAGTATGTAAAAATATAACTGGATTTTCACAGATTGATCCAGAAACACGAACTGCGAAGTTATAGAGGATTTATGTCAAAATCAGAAGTTTATTACTACAATATTATACAATCAAAACACTGATTCTCTGAAAAAGATGATCTAGAAAGTTTTTGCACGTAAATAAAAATCGTATATTATTTAGTTGAAAAACGTATGTATACTGGTTGGGTGACTTTTGATATATTTTATAGGCATATTTCATTTATAAATGATGCGATTTATGTTTCAATGACCAAACAAACTTCATACTAGTTCTATGCGTCATTAATACCTACGAACCTGCTTAGAGCCGCTCGCTGTCGACAATAAAACGAAGATAAAATTCAAAAATATCGAAGTTGCGGTCAGTATTCATCTATTAATCTTGAAAATATAATGATGATATTAAGGCAGTTTACATTAAAATACGAAATACAAGAATCATGAATATTCAAAGACTGCAGAGTACCCATCCTTCTTACCATTGAGGCGCCTCTTCTGACGGCATCGGTGGCTTCATATGAATATGCTTTCATTTTACACGGTGCTTTGAACTAGGGATGTAACGGAGGCAGTTTTATCGGAACTGAAGTCAAAGTCGGAGTTTTTAAATTTGATTTATCGGAGTCGGAACCGAAGTCGGAATCGGAGTCGGAGGCAATGTCAGTCACAATATTAAGGGACAAATAAAAACATTATTCAGTGAACCTTTTTAATTAGAAAGTGATAAATTTACAAATACATTGACAATAAAAATTGCGGTTTCTTATTAACATTTTCCCATTAACAGTGAACAAATTAAATCAAATTTGCTCCAGGGTTGTTTTTGTGTTAATTTCTATTTTACTTAATTTAATGTAAATGTAAAATAAAAAAACCGTTTAGTAATGTACATTTAGTTTTAAATTTAATCATTTTAATCATATTTTTTTAATCTACATTTTTAAAAATGTCATCTACAGATTAACTAGCACTGATTGTGTGATTAATTGATATTATGTTTTAACAACATATAAAATGAAATCAAGAGAATTGACTACAACAGTGGTGGTGACCTCCGATGAATACCTCCGATTAAAAAGTTTCGGCACCGAAGTCGGAACCGGAGGTGTAATAACAATCGGAAGTTCCGACTTATCGGAGTCGGAGTCGAAGCTCCGTAACATCCCTGCTTTGAACACATATACTCATTGTCTGACTATTACGTAATTTTTAATTTTTCTGAGGTCGTCATATTGGATAGCACCTCTTCATACTCCGTGGGGGTGTTTGACATCCTCAATTTTCGATTCTGGGTGAATTATTTACACGCTCATCCATATAAATTGCTTTCTTATTGTTATTAAGCTGTATTGTTGCATAGTTGTAATTATTAAGCAATATTTTAGTAACTTACTTCCAAAGTTAAAACGATAAAAGGCAGTATTACGGTATAGCGTCTACGAAGTGTATACATGCACTTATATTTCGGACGTATACTCGTTGCTCTGTATTTTATAAATGAGGTCGAAACCATATAAGGATTTTTTTCTGAATTAACTTTGATTTTTTCATACTGTCTTCATTATTTTTGTTTTTGGAATTTTAGTTGTACTTTTTGGGAATACTGAGAAGCGTAAAAACGTTTTACTTGCAACAAAGTAATAAATATAATATATAAATAATGTATAATGATATGAAATTATATAAACAGAGATTCAAGAGCAATTGTATTTCAATTTACTTATTTAATTAGGTTACACGTTGATCTATTACGTTGTAGGGAGTTTTTTAGCAATTTTACTGGATCATTTAAAAAACATAAGCTCCATGTAAAATGTAAACTAATTTTATCTAAGTTACAAATTCTACAAGAGTAGAAAATTGCACTTAGGCCTCATGAACGAAAATGAGACATGAAATAATTTTTATTTCATTTATAAATGGGTAAGCTGCCGCAAGATCCGAGTATTGCAAACTATTTCATCTTCTACTATAATTCCATGTAATAAGTTAATAATATTAGCGAAGAGTTACTTATCATTTACAATACAAGAATTTAGACTCCAATACCTATATTTAACTTTATTTATCGACTATCAAAAATTAAGTAACTCACGCAAGTATTAAGAGATATAATTGTATGAATACTTGCCTCAAGCGATATCAATGTATTGATAAAGCAATCAAGATTCACATTCGCCCCGGTAGACTCGATAGCTACCACTAGATTAGAAAAGGTCACAGAGAGATCGCTATGCGATGATCCTTTTAGCTTATTTGTGGAAATGCTTTAACGGGAACGACAGTGAAGTGTCTGTCGGGCATCAATCTTAAAAGATAACCACCGCAATAAGGTACCTAAAAGTCGAAAATGAGATACAATTTACGAAGAATTCTCTTTATCGCATTGAAAATTAAGGACGTTGCAACACGTATTAAGAATATATATAATTATATATTTATTTATTGATTTAAAATAACAAATTAAATATTACGAAGTCATATGTTAGGTTTATGGGTAGCCAGTGAATTCTGAGCAAACAATATTGACAATATAATTTATTAGCTAATATAAGTAGTGTCATATGGTATATTTATTTGACATTGCCCTTAGGAAAAACAATTTATCAATCCGTAACCAGTTCATTTGGTCTTTGAGTACATCATATCGTTAACCTCTGTAACTTCAACTCGAATAGAATTACCTTCTTGTAAAAAAGGCTGAGATTTTTCGATAAGTTTCCTTTTGTGCCGTTTTTTATCCGTCACTTTTTTATATTAGAATTCAATTGATATCTTACTCTAAAAACTAGTAGACCTAGACAAAGTACATTCGATTAGCCATTATGCTTATAGAAAAATGCAAAATATATAGGACTATTCACATTAGGGCCTTGGAAATAGTACGTCGACATGTAATGCTTCAATGTTTTATTTGAAACGAAAGCTAAATGACCAAAGGACATAGTGAAAAAAGCTGTATTTTATTTTAAAAAGGTTTTCGTTACTTAATGTTTACGAGTCTTCATCTTCAACAAAACTTATACCTGTGTAATGCCACGTCTTATCCCTATTGCCTTATTGGCGCTAACAGAAATAGCGTGTCGCTTCTCTATACAATTCTGTGTCGCCTGCTTTTATACCTGTTCGCCTTTATAGGCTCTCGCTCGTTCCGATCACTTTTGACTTTACTCATCGCCAAATTATTTTTATTTGATCTACGTAAAATGTCTCGTTCATCCTTGTCTTTTACTATTTTGGGAGTAATTATAACATTCGGAATTGATGTCACATTCGATTTTGTAAAGTTCAGTGTCGACTCTTTGCTAGCCCGGAACGTTCTGTCTAGCAGTTTTTCTTTTCACAGCTTCGGTCTCACTCTACAAGTGTGCACGCTGGTGTATAACGGGAACAACTCATAGCAATAGTTTTGCACATAACAATTGAGCACCGTGAAAAAGATTGATTATTGCGTTCTTGCTAAAAAGCTCTTACGCTTTAGAAATCGTTGACAAAGGAACGCAATTAACAACGGCAATTCCAAAGCGTAGTAAACCCAAACATGTTAAAATAAAAGTACAATAGACAAGTTTTGTTTACCTACACCATTATATACATATATATATTTTATATATCTTTTTCGTCATTCATTATATCATAATTTGCTTTATCAATACACAGTACAAGATAGTCGACTGTAAAATTTTAAACTTTTTTTTTAACGCGGCCTCGGTAAACTAAATATTAAGCGTAGTTTAATCCAGAAACCGACCGTAACAATTAGGAAACCAGTTACTGTTCATCGGTAATAGCCATGGCCGGTCGGCCTGCTGGAAAGTCGACTAATACAAATGTTTAATTTCTTACCAGTCAACAATACAATCCACACGAATACCGCCGCACAGAATTCAAATGATGAATGTCTTGACTTATCCTACTTGACAACTAATTTTCTCATAACATATTATGCATTAGCAAACGGTCAAATAGCATGGTAGCAACTATCACCTTCGCAATACTGTAATGGTAGCCTTATTCATACAGCTATAATTATTTTCTGTCTCATGGCAAGGCAAAAACAATCAATAAAAATAAATCATTTAAATAACCATAAACACGTATTACAATGCGCCAACATTACATCTGCTAATGATTTCGCTAACGAATCATTGAAAGTGCTCGAATCGCGTGCGCGAGCGTTTGTTCGTTTCTATCAGGGATGCTACAGAAATCAGCATCCACAACCGAAACCTTCGGATATTCGAAACTATCCAACGACCAGATAAATGTATCGGATATTTTGGAATGTTAGAAACGATATTATAAATAATCAAGAAATTCTGAATAAATATCGAATCCTTTATTGATGTTATTTAGCTTAAATGAAAATACTTTCACTAAAATTACCAAAAACTGGAGTAGTTCGGATACAATAATATAATCTAATATCTAAATTCATAACCTAAAACGAAACTCTGTTTTCAATGAATTGTTACGTCTTTATCTTACCTAAGCAAAGTGATTATATCTCATCTAGTACGTAGTATTAAGATGTCCAAGAGGCGATCGTCAAGGGTTGAGATTCTAATAATAGTCGATGTCGTTATGTATCATGTCACGACCGAAACCCACAACCTATAAGGATAACTGAAAGTACATCCAGAAATTATCAAAGCCTTAATGATTTGTTTGGACAGACATTAACACTCACGTTATGTTAATAAAAAATCCGTATACATATCCGCAATAGCATATTCCTTCCAACCTTAACTTTGATCTAATCAGGGCATGCCGATGTTTGCGGGATTCCTTTGTGTGTGTGCAATGCGCTCATAATAATATGAAAGTGTTGTTCGGACCCCGCCTTAGCCTCGGGCCGGCTAACTGTTCCAATTACATCTGCTCGTATACTTTATTAAGCCTTCTGTCGTGAAGCCGTGCCGCACCGAAACTATGCCTACGAATCGTTGATAACTCACGCAATATCCTTAATGCTCGGTTCTAGATAAAACGAGATCAACTTACACCAATTATATA
The DNA here is from genome assembly GCA_036320925.1 of Automeris io. Classification (NCBI taxonomy): domain Eukaryota; kingdom Metazoa; phylum Arthropoda; class Insecta; order Lepidoptera; family Saturniidae; genus Automeris; species Automeris io. The sequence goes on from JAUDJH010000014.1 coordinate 6,035,036, forward strand.
AATAATAGATAAATCTTGCTGTATTGCGCTGCTTGTTATGCAAAATATCCAAATCTTGTTGTTCGTTAAGGGTAAGAGTGTACTATTTAGCAATGAACCCATATGATACCGCAACGCATAGAATATATACATACAACATTGGGAATATTCCAATGTATTGAGCATGTATGGGATACAAATTATAAATTCATGACACTCTTAACAGAAAAATATGGGATGCTTTCCGCGATGCCAAAAAACGAGAAGAGTGAGGTATGCTCACACATCAGGCTATACTTTATAGTAGGATTCACGGCTTTATACAATGAACACTATGACGCGAGAATGAAAAGGAAAGAATAAATCATTATGTAGCTACAAATCGACCCGATATTGATTACATGAAATAGTATGAGACGTAACTCACTAAGCAGTAACAGAATTCCCAGTTGCATTTTTATGAGAATGTATGGAATATACTATAATAGGCAGCAACGTAGCTCGCACAAGGCCAAATATATTTTTTTTAATTTATTAGTTCTAAATTACAAGTATAATAGTTCACAATATAAAGACTGCGAAACCATATGTCAGGCTTATGAGCAGCCAGTGATTTCGAGTAAACAATTCTACAAGAATAGACTACTTAATAAAAAAAGTTGACATGATTAGCTTAAGTCAATCGTATAGCTTTGTTATAATATATAATCATGACGATCTAGTTTACAATAATATTGTTTTATTTTAGTGAAAGGCTTAGGGGTGTGGAGGCATACGTCCTGCATATCACAAGGCAAAGTATTCATTAATTTAAGTAACATATATTTACTTACTCTCATAAAACAGTACTCGAGTTTAAGAGGTCATCTTAGTCGAAATCTGCTGGAGGATGATAACGGTGACACAATAAAATTGAAATTTGAATAGGTATACTATATAATGCGCGCCTTGATTGTGTCCTGTCGTATAGTTTTGTTGTGATATAATATACTCTTACTCTAATACGTTATAAAGTGTGGAAATGCTTGTTCGGTTATCCGCTTTTGAAGAATTCTATATAAAAATGCTTCATTATACACTCAATTATCGATCTGTTGTTCATTCTTAAAGCTTTGACTAAAGTATTAAAGTTGTCACAGAAGACAATATTCTCATTAAAATATAACGTAAAAGTAGATTGAATTAAAAAAAAATTGTTGTAATATTAAATAATAATAAGAGAAAACCATTATAACAACAAAGGTGAATTTAAAAATACAACAAAAAAGCCAAAGCGCTCGAGAAACGAGCCGTTCATAAGTTAGGTATCATTATTGTTTTTTCTTATTGAAAAACCGCAGGCTACCGTCGATATCAAGATATAAAAATGCAATTATCAATAAAAGCGATAATAATATCGTTATTAATTTCATTTAAAAACGTAATAATCACAGCAAAATACCGGTAATGATAATTAGCGCGATTTTTTTGCGGTATTGTATTTCGTGATTGTTGAATTGGTATTTTATTTTATTAAAATATCATTCTTTTGAATTTGTATTGTGTGATATTTTAGAATACTTTTTAAATTTAAAAGTTACATTGCGTCTTCAAGTGCAATGGCTAACGATTGAAGTAAAGTCCTTTATATTATGACATAAAGTAATTAATACAAAAAAAAAGTACAGTCTTCGAAGACTATGATAACAATAAAACATATTTTCCCTCTTTGTTATATTTGAATTCAACAAAACTCCATAATATAGATGTGAATTGTACTGAGCATTTTTTTTTAATTTTTATACCCGCAGCAAAAAGTTACAGTTTATAACCAGCTCGTGATTTAATAAGAATTAAACTTTAAATAAATGAAATTAATAATTTCATTAATTAATTATTAAATTGGGTTAATCTAAAAATAAAAGTACGAGGCGGTGCACAGTGTCTATTTGTATGTAACTATTTGTTATCTATTTAAAACCTATAAAATAAGTTATTTAATTTTTAAATGACGAGCTAATTTGTTTTTACTGTGCATTACTCCAACGATGCACGGCGCATAAAGACGACATTAAAATCATCTTTATTGAAATTAAAAAGTAAACGTTTTACTCGGTTCAATTAAGAACACTTCTTGCAAACAATGCTTTTGGCACTGAGGCAAAAACGTAATTTAATCGGGATATCACTTTACTGCATTCCGAGGGGGACAATGTTATTATAACTCTAGTGTATATTTTAGATAGTTATAAACGTAAAAGAGATATAATAATACACTCGTTACGACTATGAGTAAGTATGACGAAAAATAAATAAACAACTCAACAAAAAAATGACATGTTTACGATTTTCTTTATGTTCTTTAATTATATTTGTTCTATAATAAAATGCTGGTAACAACTATGACTCATTAAAGAATTCCGTAACAGTTAGTTATAGTTAAACGCCAGATATTCTAACTATTAACGTAACGAGGTGGCTATTTGAATTTCTGAGTATTCCACCCCGCGACGCGATATTAGACATTGATAAACAAAGGAATTTACTGATAACGTCTCCTAAAATACTAATCTATTTTATATTTTAAGATTCATATAACTAGAATTACCTAGACCAGGGATTCTCATTATTACAGCTATACGTATATTTATTGTTCTGAGAAATTTTATAAAACAAAGTTATAAAATGTAGCTGTGGAAAATGTGTTTTCTATTTTATTAATCGATAATCACATTGACAAAAAATTTTTTATTTTGATTGTTTTGATTAATGTCATAGATGTGACCCTCTACTATAAATCTTATCATAAAAGTCTAGGCGTAGATTCATAGACACTGCTTTGTTTTTTTTTTCGCTCGGAAAATAAGCTGATCTTTGACAATAAACTCAATAATAGCAATTTGAGTATAGTTTTCGCAGAGCCTATATCGATGTAATTGTTGACTTAACATATATTTTTACATTATTTAAATAATATCATTTACAGTGGCGTGAATTCCATAATAGGATGAAAACCATTACCTTGTTATACTTAGACATTATATAAATAACTTAAAATCAATTAATTACTAGAATAATTGTCAGGACAGGCAAAGTCTCTAATTTGATTGAATTTAGAAACAATATACTATGTATTAAATAGGGTTTCTAACAAGATAATGTATTTTATGCTTCTACGGGATGGGATGCACGTCACTGACAATTTGTAATGTTGAAGTAAAGTATATTCAAAGCAAAAATAGTGCTTATAAATTTCAGTGTTACAGTTAACATTCAACGGGGAAAACTTTAAAGAAATTTACATATCACGTTCATAAATCTTTGCCTCTACATTATATAGTTAACTGAACGAATATTAACTGAGTATAAAAGACGATAGTCCAAACCGGATTACTCTGATTATAGTTTTCTATATCACATTAAATATTTGCAGATAATATCGAGGGGTGAAAAGCTAATTGGTTTAAGTGACATTTTTTGGTGATATAGTAACACCGGGGAGTGAACAGCCTATTTATGCTACATCTCTGAGAGGGGTGGATATAAAGAGCCCACTCTCTCAAGTCTACTACCCAGTTATAATAAAATAATAAGTTATAATAAGTTAGTTTTGGGAGTCGAAGCTGCTCGCGTCCGTAGGCTTTACCCTAGTTTCCCTACACGTGATTCCTGGGTGGTGTTAAACGAGCAGCAGCGAGGTGGTAGGGCGTCGGTGCCCGTCTGGATCGCGACCACAGTGCATGGGTGTAAAGCCCGTCATAGTGACCAGTTTCGGCTTGTCGCGTTTCGGGATCAGCTTGTGTATATCCAGTAGCTCATATACCCAGAGACCTTCAGTCGTGGTATATGTGGGCCGACATGACGTTGTAGACTATCAATGGATTTTCATCCTTTGATAGTTGCTTTCATTTTTGGACTACATTGTACTTACCATCAGGTACTCTGTTGTCACTACGTCGAGCCAGTGTAAAAAAAAAACGCCCTTGAATCACTCTTTATGTATATAATATTTAACTTTTATAAATTCTTTAGTATATGTTTAATTCTGTTTTGTGGCCAATTATATGTTGTCGATTTAAATAATAAATATATATAATGACATATGAAACACAATGAAAGTTTAATTTTCATCATAATTACTCGTCGTTAAATTATTGAGTCATAGACGGTCCATTGTATTATTGAATTGTTACATGCAATAGATCGATTCAGTTATTCTGCGCAGGATCACGTCGCATTGCGTTGAGGCACCAAAAGTTGAGTCTCGGTGCGTAACTTACGCAACTCATCGTAAGTAAATAGAGCAGATAGATGGGCGCAATGTCTATAAAGTCTAACTTGCGATTTGTCCATAATTTTTTTATATTATGTAACACTGAGATTTTGTTATGAACTCGATCATGCTTGTAAAATGGACACGCGCGCCATTATTTTTTGTGATACTCGACAATTGGCTTTTGTAGCGAATTTCTTTTTTTGGATTTTAATTTATGTGCCATATCCGGATCTTTCTAAATTACCTAATTACAATGATCTAAATGCCTTTAATATTATTATAAAATAAATAGTAATTTTAGGTGCATTATTTTTCATAGAAATAAATATGTCAAAAAATATTCTTTTAAAATAGTAATTTTTGATATTCTTATGTTTTTTTTAAATTAAATACATGTTTTAATTTATTGAGTCGTAGCAAAAGCTTTTGGCATGCATGACATATTCTGACACCATTGAAAAGTATTTTAGTACTCCAAAATTCATATAAAACATAATTTAAATTAGGTTTGGTATCGCATTTTTTCTACATTTATTGTATAACGTTATGCACACTGTTACAAGTAAAGAAGATTATGACGGACTGTAATCTGATAAAAAGAGAAAAGGCTTAGTAAAGTCAAAGTTAATATCTATAATTACCATTATCATTTTTTTTTGTACAGTATTAAATGCCCTATAAGAAATTAGATATTTTTTTAAATAATAAAGCCGGTATTCACACTTTAAGAGGTTTTTTTTGGATTTCAATACAGAGCTCGCTAGTTTCAAATTCCTAAATAAAACATCTCCATTATCAGGTACATTCAACAACAATATTGCTATCCTAGATCTGCTTACACATTTCCTTAAGCAATTGTTTCATGCAGTCAGTTCTTGTTACAGCGGATTGCGACAGTGCTTCGCATGCACGTGCGGCGGTGGTCACCAGCTCTACACGACACCGTGGATGGACGCAATCACTATTTGCAACAATATCAGACGATTCTTGTTCGTAGAACTCGATGAATGCAGTGATCCACATAAAATATTATACCTAGAAACTAAATTGGGTGAAGAAATTTCTACTAAAATTTGTGAAAATACTTCATTTATTTATTTTTAAGTGAAATTTTTTTTTGGATAGAGAGACTATAACGCACCTGATAGAAAGTTTGGTGTATTACCATAACGGCAGCGACCCAAAAGAGATTAATCAATTGGCTGCTGCCTTCCTCGTTACGGTCCACATATAGCACAACTGAAGATATTTTTATATGTACTTCTGTGATCAGTAATTAATTAGTAATGCGATCGGATAAAATTATCCTCCATTTTAAATTGCCACTTAATATCGACAAGACCGGAGTTATACACTACTTTGGGCATGTGACCCGTTGTGAGGATATCGTGGCATGCTAGGTTGTGGGAAATAAAGTGCGTAAAATCACGTCTCTTTGGAATTTGCGCTTTGCAGGACTAACCAGGTTAAAGACTGGACCAAAGCGTCCGTTAATGAAAAAGCCCACCAAGTATCAGCTTATCACAGCTAGAGGTTAATGGAGAAGAAATCTGCCAAGATTAAACGAAAATATTATAACAATAGCTTTTACCTGCGGCTTCGCTTGCGTGGAGTTTGGTCTACCATAATAAGTTTCGTGACCGATCATTTTAATAGTAAAAAAAAAATCTATTTACTTTCTACTAATAAAAACTAAATCCAAATAACTAAAATTACTAATGGCGCTTCATTTAAGTCAATCATATCGTGATAACTTTTAAACTATTCGGCCAAATTACTTACTAATATTTAAAGCGAGAAATGTATTAATTTTGAGAAAAGTTTGATAAATATACTAAAATGTGCATTGTAAATTAGTATTTAATACAATTAAATTTATGTTTCACAATTTTGGTCATAGTGGCTTCAACATAAAAGGTAAATATATGCTATTGCAGACTTTTATTTAGAACTATTCAAGACAAACATACACCTACGGTACATCATCTTTGTGTAACTCCAATGGTTTAGGCAGTGTACGCCAAGATAGCTCTCAGAGGCCAAATTTTTTTCCGACTTAGTTGACATGTATCGTTATATTACGATGAAAATTACATAAAACCATTAGAAATTGTAGCCTATATGTTATTCTGATGTATAATCTACATTACTGTAAAAGTTTCATGCATTTCTGGCCAGTAGTTTTATCGTGAATGAGTAACAAACTTATTTACAACCTTTCGCATTTATAACATTAAGTAGGATATAAGTGGGATTGTCCCGTCGTATAAATTATAAAGTGTGTTTATGACTCATAATGGGAATTTAATAGCCATACTTTTACATGAAACGCATATAGGTGATAATAATATCATGGAAAACTTACAAGGTCAATATGTACGTAACTGAGAACCACAAATACGTTAATTTCACCGCAAATACTTTTTTTTAATAAAAAAGGTATTATACCAAATATGAAATTGCGCAGCAGTTTTTCAGAAAGCGTTTTACACATACGCAAAAAACTTTTCGAATGAGGATTTTATCTTGTCATGTCTCTGTCGACGTACGAATGGTAATGACGTGAAGATTTGTAGGTGTTGTTTTATGATCTCATGCAAATTGTTCTCACAATTATGGTAGACCTAGTAACAAAGCAAATAAGTTACAATGCGAAGCCCGAGGCGGACGGGCGGTACCGGGAGCAAGCAATTAGTTATTACAATGTTGTTTCGATACACCATCTGCGATTGTTTGATATCATATTATGGGTTTATGTCCGGTATTGTTATTATTTTGCCCTTGAACCGATAACCCGTTAATTCTGATCCGTGAACCGTTAATCTCTGCTATTATATTATAAAATCGGAGTTTGCTATATAGATAACTGAACGTGGATACAAAATAGTTGATCACGTAATACAACTGACTGAATTGAGTCTCTTCAATGGGCTTGTCACCTATATTTGAAGCTATGATACAATTGAGAACAAAATCCTTATATTACATTATTTATTTATTTTTACACTATTAAGGGCGACCAGTGGCCAACACATTACAAAACAATAAAAAAAATCGATACGATCCATAGCGATGCCATTTTGATTTTTCTATATATGCCGTGTATAATATACACACTAAAACCCTTTCGAAGTGAGTAGGGATACATACAAGCTCATTAAAATTAATTGTTTGTTACTGTTAAGACCAGTTTTGGGCAAACGTTTTTTAGGCGTACAGCTCTTTTTATATGGAAACATACGCGCGTGTTTTTAAACATGCACATCTGTATGCGAGTAGAAGCGTTATAGAGCTCGTACAGATGCTGCTAACTGACTCACTGGTTAAAGGAAAAATGCTGGAATAAACGATGCGCGCCCTGCGTCCACATACTCTTGTAGTTATTTTGTTCCCATCACACATTTATATTATGGCGCGTAAAAGTAATAACGCCGTATAAAAATTATATTGTATCCCTGTCACTAAAACGAAACCCAGTCAGTAAAACTATTTCATTTAGCCTTTGCTACAACTGCTGTTCATTGCTACGCGAGAGTATATGTATATGCTAAAACTGGCGCAAAATAATGAGAAAACAATAATTTGAAACTGTTGTCTTAAATTATATTCATGAGCATGAAGTCTAGGTTACGAAATATTGCTCATCAAAGCCAGTTGTGATTTTGTTGAGAGTTATTGTATGGAAACTAGTTCATCGTTAGTATTTAATTTTATGGCTTGGGACTAATAATCACTATGTGAACAATGATTTGTGGAAGTTCCCCTCAAATTGTTGAAAATCCATATAACGAAGTGTCTACTAATCGCTATGGACCTCCTATTTCTTTGAAGAGCATGAATTTGTGATTAACAATTTTCAGTTTTTGGATTGCGCTTTACATCTGTTGTAACATAAAAATCTGATGATATATAACCCAAAAAAAAGTTGTTACATGCCACTAAATTCGTAAAATTATGGAAAAATGCGGTTTGCTTCTAGCGAAGTACAATTATATTATTATGGCATAGTACCATCCATTGTTAGCTGCAACGCCCACGGCTTCTCTCGCCGACTCCGAGATGTCGCTCTGACATTATCCTGCGCATAAATCAGACTTGCACCATATCTTGTACATTTCATCGATAACACAAACACGACTCACCAACATGAATGTGAATATTAACAAAGTAATAATACAAAGGTCTACATTTGTTTATTTTTTATATCGATAATACTTTTGAAATTAACCTATGCCTACCGAAAATTTAAAACACGTCAACAGTGGCAAGAATAGTACAATTATTATTTAACAACGTGTTTCCGCATTTACAAAATTAAAAACTCATAAACTTTATAACAAAAACGTTGTTCGATAAAAGTAAAAAAGCGGTGATACTTATACTTACATAATTTAAAATATATAATAATAATGTATCGTCACGCCACTAATGGGCTGATAGCAAAGAGCCTCGATTAACATCTTAAGAGGCTCTCGCTCGGTTGTTGGATCAAGGGCCGGATACAGAAGGCAGTATTACTCGATACGGCACGCATTGTTAGGAGGTTCCTCACTCTGAGCTCCTAACTACCGGTGGCTTGGTATACATTGAAGGTCTACATGTTTATATATTTTAAAATTTTATATGTCATCCTTTTATATGTATTTATTTTAAAACTAGCTGTCCCGGCAGACCTTGTTCTGCCCTATTTCTCTTAAACAAAGTCACATTGTTTTTTTAATGTTAATAGCTTCCCCGTCGGCTGTTTTTTGAAAATTGTTTGAAGGAACCTGGCCTTAATGCTATATGTATAAAAATTGTCAAATATTGACATAAATATTTATACGTCACTCAATAATTGTTTTGTCTTCTCGGAACCCGTCCACTAACATTTAAACTTTATGATATGGTATTAAAATTCAAAATGACTTATAACGAATTTTTTGTATGAGAATACAGAAAAGTGTTATTTTTAGACAGTTACAGGGAATTTTAAAAAAAATTCTCTTCGTAATAACCTTCCATAGCCTTCATCAAACACAACAAAAAAGAAATCAGCCAAATCGGTTCAGCCGTTCTCGAGTTTCGCGCTTATCAAGACATTTTGCGATTCATTTTTATATATAAGAAGATTTAAAAATATTGTAATTATAATGAATTAAGATAATAATATATATCGTCACGCCATATCCCTTACGGGGTGAGCAAATATTAGTTTTGTTAGTGACGTTAGTGGTTGTCTTCATTTTGCACTTATATGTCGTGCCCAACCTAACCATTAGCGCAGCTGATTGCCGTTCTCAGAGCACAGACACATGTAATTTCTATTAGATGTTATGCGGGTTTCCTCATGATGTTTTTTTCACCGGTGAGCATGTGGTGCCTAAATACGTACGTAACCTGGATAAATCTAGAAGTATGTGTTGGGATTCGAACCTACGAACATTTGCGTCGCCACGAATGGAAACCGGTCCATTATCTGCCAGGCTATCACAACCACGCTAATAATTTAATTCTTCATTTAATATTCCATGATTTACGACTGTTTTCACAAAGTAATAAATTTCAACCAATATATAACATTTGATTTTTTTTTACTCTTTCTGATACACTTTTTATAGCTGTAGATGATAATTATCACGATATTTTTAAAAAGGATAGGGAACTTATTGAAAAAGGATTCTAAATTTACTTTGTCGTAATTTCAACCATTAAATTTTAATATCTAGACATGTTTTAGGGTTCTGGTCTTGAAGACTACATTATAACACAAACTACGACGCCAAATAATCTATAATATATTGCATAATAGTGCCAATATCTCTTACAAACTAATATACGTTAAATATTTGAGGGTTTCATAAAAACAATACAAAAAAAAAAAAAAAAAAATAAAAGATTTACTAAAATTCATAATTGAAAAAACGAATAGTTTGGAATCTCATTATATTTTTAATTGTAACTGATTGTTGTTTTTTCTGTAAATTAATAAAAACTTAGTAAAATGACAAAAATATATCATAATTTTCTTTACACCTAATGGCTGATAAACAATAAACCGTCATCTATGAAAAAGTGTTTTATTGATGCATCAGTTATAAAAAATAACATTCATCTATAAACTAGGTAATGTCAAGAAAACCCTTATCACGTTCTACATAGCAGCCAACAGTTAGATATCAACACTCTAATTTCCATAGCAGATTTCCAAAAAAGATAATGAACTGGTCATCTCACCAGTTAATAAAGAATTATTTCTCTAGATATCATATACAGCTTTCATAGTGATACTTTTAAAGTTTTAATAAAATTAACATTTTTTGCGTCAAGTGTTACCATTTATTTCACATGTTCTACGTTAAATCATTCACCCTCGCAATTACAAGCCTGAAAAACCGTATTCCGCGTATAATCAAATTATTTTCTTGCAATCTATTCAGCACAAATCAAATTTGTATCATTTACAATAAAAATCCGAAATGACTATCATAAAAACATAATAGCTCGTAACAATTTTTCTAGTGTTGTTAACAACAATTGTCCAAAAACCGTGACTGAATATAACAATGTCCAAGTGAATGGATTTGGAAATTAGAGAATGTTACACAATATTACTTTTAATATTGTAGATGAAGGTTCTACGGTTATACAAGAGTCGACAAGGGATAAAAAGTAGATCAACTAAGATCAGACGAAGAATAGGTTTATGTCGTTCGTAGCCGTTTTTTATTGCAATTTATTTGAAGACCATCAACACCGACATAACAATTAATTGATTTTCTACAAAGTCTCAAAGTTATATAACTCAAAATTTCCAAGAAAACCATTCAAGTATCAAACACTCTGAACATATTAACTTTCGCGAAACATAGTTTACGGTAAATTGATAGCATTCCCTTCTTTAACACAACAATTAACTCTGTATAAAAATAGTTTTGTATGAAAGTTAGGATGCGTTCGGTTTCCTGGAGAAAGCTTCTGAAATTATTGTTTTACATGAACAAAATTAAACCTAGCTGAATAAGTGCAATTAGTTCATTATAAACAATGAGAACTTTAGCACTAGATTGCCCAGAGCAGTCATTTTGACTGTTTTTAAAGTATAGTTATATATATATATATATTTGTAAGGAACCAATTTTTTAAAATATTATGACTTTTTAATGTTTTATCTTATAGCATTTATTAATAGTTTCACTTACCTCCCCCTCTATTTATTCCCTGTATACGTATGTGCTATACCTAGCCTATCTAGTGCTTATGAAAACACTGAATTGTAGAAATTAATAAAATTGTAATTAACTTTTTGTGTAAAGTCTTAGGCCGAGATTTATAAACACAACATTAACTTTGCTTAGACTTTACTAAAACATTACAATTAATATTACTCAACGGATATCAAAGGATTTGGTAAATCAACGATTTTATCAATATGAACTTGCTTCTGTGAATACTATCGCTATACTCAAGTTCTTATTAAATATTCAGTTTTTTGTCAAAACGAATTTATTTTTTTAGCAATTTGGCTAAGCAAAGTTGTCATAACGTCTATAAGTCTCAGCCATAATACACTCACTCCAATGATGTGTTTTAATGTAATCTATACTAATATTATAAAGCTGAAGAGTTTGTTTGTTTGTTTGTTTGTTTGTTTGTTTGAACGCGCTAATCTCAGGAACTACTGGTTCGAATTGAAAAATTTTTTTTGAGTTGAATAGACCATTTATCGAGGAAGGCTTTAGGCTATATAACATCACGATGCAATTATTAGGAGCGAAGAAATAATGGAAAATGTGAAAAAAACGGGGAAAATTATTCATCCTTGAGGGCTTCCATTGCGTGCGCTGCAAAAACGGTCCAAGATACCAAAAATATATGTAAGAAAGAATTATTCCTCTTGAAATGATCTAAAAAAATGTCCGCGACAGTATATGTCTATCTTTTAAGATCAAGTCACTAGAACTGTTTTTATGGTAAACAAATTTGGTCGAAATTAATGCATTATTTGTTAAGAGTTGTATCAACGAAATAATATTAATATTTATCCAAATAAATGTGTTGTTGATTAAGAGTATTTAATTGTGAACCAAATTGTCTTTGACATCAGATAATTTCAATGAACATCTTAGAAGATATTACAAAACCTTATATAGCAAAACAACGTTTGCCGGATCAGCTAGTAAATTATAAATATGTATATTAATATTGGAGTGTGATGAAATAAGGCGCTATATTCCAAAAATCTCTATATTGATTTCATACTTACTATTATCGTAGATTATTACGAATTAGTCATAAAGAAATGGAGACGTCAAGCGAGAAGCTTGAGCTAGGACGCTACTGGCTGCCGCAGAGCGAGAACGGCAGAAGGCTGCTCGAAGGAGACACCAGGGTGCCGGCAACCGCCCTGGCACATCAGTCCCGGCTGATCGGTCGATCCACGACCAGTTGGCTGATGTCTTTGGGGTCGTGGCTGCTCAGGGTGGGGGCCCTGAGCAACTGGTTTAGCGGCCCTCAAGAAGTTGGCAGGGCATTGTGACGTTCTCTGCCTAAATACAACGAGCAATATCGGGGAGGGTATCATCTTCCCCCGAGCTTGTGCCCATCGGGCGCGGCGCGACGGGGCTGTGGCGAATTGATTACAGGACCCACAGTACCTGCCAATGCGCAGAAGTAGTCACCTTGGGGTTTTTAGTCGGTATAAGTCCGACACACCTCGGTCGCGCAACCCCCCCGTGCGGCTGAGACGGTCCTATGAGGATTTTCCCCAAGTAAAAAAAAAGGACGCTGCTGGCTGATAGATAACATTACTTTGACGCTTTATGGCTTTAATGATGTCATAATCGACATGACGGCGATATCAATCAGATTCTTAAATTTAACTTCATTGCTGTAATAGGCCAGCGTAATTTTTTATGTAGATAATTTTAAAAGTACCTTTAATTAATAATGTCAGAGACTTTATTTACTAAGTTTTATAAGAATATAGAAAATTTTCAACAATTAATTTGGTTTCTATGCTATCATAAATTTATCAAATAATTTATTATTACTACACAAATGTATATCTCTATACTTACTTACAGAGTCAAAACCGTTTATGCCCGTTTATACCCAGAGCAAAAGTCCCAGCTGAACGCTATAGGACTTTTAACTGTACATATGTATATATATCGCAGTCTTATTTATGTGTTGTGTATAATATTTCCACGAATTTGTTTATTCTGCGATTATTATTATATTGCTAATATTAAACCACAAAGCATAATTGCATATACTTGGCATAACCAGCAAACTTGCATTTTATTTTGTGAAAGGGTTTGTCTACGTTCCAAGAATTAAAAGCACCAAACGAGAAACAAAGTATTTTCCCTTAATTATATACACCATTAATAATCTCAGTACTAAGAAATTATATTTCCACTCGAACAATATGTGAATTCCTAGAGGTGCGGTACACTCGCAGCCGTAACAAATCCGGTATAAATTGGATTTAATTTACAATATTTCCTTGAAGAGCGTACTTTCGTTGTCTGAAGGACATCTAGTCAATTAAATGTGTGATTATAAAATTGAAAAAAGAACAAATTATACGTATTTTCACATCCTGTTTGTGACGCAAACACAATCACTTCTGAATAGTGAAGAAATTCCAATGAAAAACGATGTTTTTTACGTAGGAAGTCAACGAATACTTTTACTAATAAAGGAGCAAATTATAAACTCGCAAGATATCTATATAATAATTTCACTTTTTGCTTCCATTTAAACCTTTAATTTATTATAATTTGCATGTACTTATTATTAAGATATAATAATTTATATGGTTACCAAAGAAAATTGTTTTAAAATTTTATTACATACTTTTATCTACATTTCATATTCGTATGTGTAAGTTAATATTTTTCTTTATACGTGCATATGGTATTAATTCAAATTACAAAAATATATTATTTAAAAAATATTTAAAATTAGACGACAAACAAAATCGAGTAGAACACGACTTTTCGAAATATTTCGAAGCACTTCTAAACGGGATCCCAAAAAGAGCCTTAGAAAGATAGTTTTACCCACATTCAAAGCTTCCTTTAAAATATTTATTGACTACAAAACTGCATCATTTAAATTTATTTTAAATAAATGATTTATTGGTCGATGCTAGATTATTGTACCAGCTATTAATCTGCCACTAATGAAGTGCGAGGAAGCTAAAATCTTGCTATTGTCTGGAATAAAAAAAATGCTGCAGGTGGTCTCGGCCAAAACAAGGACGCGCCCACGACAAGCCTTCACATTTTGGCGAAAGATATACATCAATCATAATTATTTACATATACTGAGTAAGTCACGATTTCGGATCTAGATAAAACAACCAGACGAAAGAGATCTACTGCGGCTCTTAGATTGGTTTGAAACGGAGATCATAAATAGCGTGGTCACAGTTATCTATGCATACCAAAGTAAATGACCAGAGCAATATATTGGCCATTAACGTCTGTGGTAGTTTAATAAGTGTTATAAATTATTATCGAATATACAATAAAGATCGACTGGTACTTACGTGTGCGTACAATACTGTTCAAATTTGTAATAAATATATCATCGCCCTATTTCTATATTTCTTTCGGTATGAGGCAAGATACATTAGTTGTTGTATCCACTTTGCACTTATTTCGTGCCCAACATGATCAGTAACATAGCTGATAAATGAATTCAAAGAATGATGGAAAGAATTTGTAACAAGAATTATATGAAAACAATATAAACAAATGTAAGGCGTGAAGTTATTAAAATATTAAACACATTTAAATTATCAATTTCTATTAAAATATAATAAATGTCATATGGATTAAAATAAAGCACAAGGAAATAAAATTATTCACGTAACCATTTATAATTATTGTAGTGTGAGATATGTTGTGGTATTTGGCAAATTGTGTATAAGGTTGCAAAGCTCTCTTGCTGTGTGAATATGTTTTATACAAAATAATCAGCTATCTTGAAATCTTTCGTAAGTTTCTGAGTTTTCTACTTGAAATCTTACATATTTGAAGTATTGGAAGTTTTTGAGTTTATAAGCTTATAAGCTTATTTATTGAAGTATGTAAAATACCTCGTCGTTATTTTATCTAGAGTGTACCGTGTTCGAGTTATCTAATGCAATTCTGATAACAAAACACAAACGTGACTTAATTCTTAAAGCGATCTGTTACACAAAATCTAGATATAAAGACTTGCAGGTGTGTAGTTTATGAATCGCGTTTCTGTAAAGCAAACATATTTTGTATTCAATAATTGAACTACTTGTTTTGTAGTAAAGAAGTTCTTGTTAATATATTGATGTTTTTTTTGTACCCCGGGTGAATATCTTGCATAGGATCATCGGGGCCAGTGTGAGGGCATCGACCCCGGTGTGACAGACTCCCACTGACTAACAACCTCTGGGGTGTTAATCTAAGCGCTCCACCCGAGCCTGATAAACCAAATTAATCCAGCCGCCCAGGGAGCGAAAAGCCTTAATGAGGCTGCCTCTCTGGGAGGGGTCTCTCAGGCGGCGCGCCAGACACTGCGCACCGTCTCCCTCTCATCCGGGCAGTAGACTCCCTCAAGCCTACTGCCCGGATGATTATTAAACTTATTTCATCCTTTATTGACCTAGAAATACATAAACTGACACTAATACATTGCGATTGATATATTTACATATTAACAACAAATAATTAATTATAATTAAAATCACGAATGAAAAAAATCTGGATCCTCGTGTTTTAGACGGCATTGATATGACAATACGTAGGATTACATAGTAACTAGATACAAAAGATCTCACCTTCCCCCCTTTGAACAGATCATTAGCGGAAAAATAAGGGGTGTTGTCAAATATTTCGTGGGTCATATTTAGCTGGTCGCTTAAAGTCACGCTCGTGTCGCGACCGGCCACGACCGAGCGCCCTAGCGGCATTCCTCCTGTCAAACTTACCATCAAACTGAACGGGAAAAATTCTTAGAGCACGCAAGGACAGACCGCGAAATTCTACGTATTGTAAAAACTTGCATTTTAACTTACATATACGTTAAACATGTACCTAAAGTTGCTATAAAACGATATGACAGTAAAATTCTTGGTGTGTAAAAATCGATAAATTTGCTATTTTATGTAACATGATGTTATCGCTATACATATCATAAAAAAAAAGTCTCCTACTGCATCTGTCTGTTCGTAATCAACTTAATAACTACTAAACGGATTTTCATTCGGTTTTCACAAATATGAAGAGCGATTCATTAGGATGCCATAATTATAAAAAAAAGCGTTAGATATTATAGATATATATAGGTATATGTATGTATACTTTGTAAAGGTTTTGAGGGAGAGGGAGTGTGTACGAAGGAAGTAGGCTTAGCCTTTTGGGAGTCGTAGCTGCTCGCGTCCGTAGGCTTTACCCTAGTTTCCCTACACGTGACTCCTGGGTGGTGCTAAACGAGCAGCAGGGAGGTGGTAGGGCGTCAGTGCCCGTCTGGATCGCGACCACAGTGCATGGGTGTTAAGCCCGTCATAGTGACCAGTTTCAGATTGTCGCGTTTCGGGATCAGCTTGTGCATATCCAGTAGCTCATATACCTAGAGACCTTCAGTCGTGGTATATGTGGGCCGACATGACGATGTAGACTATCAATGGATTTTCATCCTTTGATAGTCGCTTTCGTTTTTGGACTACACTGTACTTACCATCAGGAACTCTGTAGTCACTATGTCGAGCCAATGTAAAAAAAAAGCTAAAGTTTAATTCAATATTTAATGATAAGTCGACCGTATAAAGTTCGCCAAGTAAGCTTCTTTAGATTAAACTTATTTTTTTATACTCTGAAGAATTGTGCGTTTATAGAAATTATATGGACTTATATCCTACTTAACTTCAATCTCTATTCTTTGTAGCTATTATTACTTTCAACCAAAATAGATTGACGGCCTTCGAAAGTCGTTGTAATAGTTTATAAGGTACTTAGATCCGATGATAGAGTTCTAAACGAAGT
The DNA here is from genome assembly GCA_036320925.1 of Automeris io. NCBI lineage: Eukaryota > Metazoa > Arthropoda > Insecta > Lepidoptera > Saturniidae > Automeris > Automeris io. The sequence goes on from JAUDJH010000014.1 coordinate 6,052,283, forward strand.
CACCTGTGTTAAACAAAGGACGCGGAATTATTGTAATCACTTCTCAAATTAATTAAAGTAGATATAATTCGTTGAGGTAATTTCGTCTAAGAATTGATTTTGACTATGGGATATTTTCAAGTTTTAGTATACAGTAACTTGATTTGTTTGTTAATCATTAAAAATCTAGGCATAGATGGGCAAAATTTAATCAAAAATGAAAAGCGACTACGATTACATTATGCGTTTTTCAACATTAATATGACTGCATTTTGCTCATCTACGTTTTGAATACTACGGAACCCTCAATTGCATACACATTTATGACTTCTTAATGTTTTGAAGGGATTTAATCATGATTATAGACCAACAAAATTCAAATAACGACTGCATTTTTTAATCTTTAATCATTAATCAGATTACATTTTGGTCACCTCTGAACCTGGATATAACATTTTGCTGCTTAAAAATATTTTTATTATAGTTTAAAAAAAGGTGTTAAATTAAAATTAATATATTTAGTCGAAATTACTCCTTTGTAAAAATTACCCAACTGGATTGTACATAGGACCAATTCAATTTTTACTGGTTTTAGTAATGTTGAAATATATTCCTGATTAAAATAATCTCTCAATTACTTTAGTTTATTTGTAAACAACATTTACGAACTTACCTAATACAGTTGGCTCGGCTTGGTAAAATAATCTAATTGGATGATGTATGTGGCCTTATTTGACATCGTGGTGTGCCCAAATAAATTCTATTTAATTATTATCAAAATTACTTAAACTCATTTAGCAATGTCACTTAAATATTAATAGAATTATATTATGCACATAAATTACGGTCTTCACTTTAATATACGTTCATTAGCCTCTAATTACGTGACATTTTTTAAATCAATTTCGATATCCACTTCAAATACTTTAGTAAAGGTTCAATACATAATTTATTAATAATAATCAATGAACTTTCAAAAACATGAATCTTGAAATTTGGCTTGGATATTTTATTGGTGTCGACAAGTTGAAAAGCTGTTTTGTTTTTTAATAATTATTATCTCTTTATTCGTCATATTTACAAGATTATTTATTAAAAAAAAATATATATATATATATATATAAATAAAACATACATTTTAAAATATAAAAACATGTACATAGATCTCGGGGGCGAGGGCAAAGGCTCAAGCCACCGGTAGTTAGGAACTCAGAGTGAGGAACCTCCTAACAATGCGTGCCGTATCGAGTAAAACTGCCTTCTGTATCCGGCCCTTGATCCAACAACCGAGCGAGAGCCTCTCAAGATGGTAATCGAGGCTCTTTGCGTTCAGCCCAATTAGTCGATACGACTATCAGAACAATAATCACAGAATCCACATCCCACATGCTGGTAATATCGTGCTGCGAAGTCTAAATATGTTTAAGCTTTGTCTTTTTCCGCCTTAATGAGATTCTCATCATGGGGATTCTTCCAGACGCCCGGGAAGCAAGCAGCCTGTTTAGGCTTCATCTCTGGGAGGGGTGGATGTAAAGAGCCCGCTTCTCCAAACCTTTCTCACGATGGGCGCACCGGACACTGCAAGCCGCCTTCTTCTCATCCCGGACGCAGACTCTCAACTCTTCTGCCCGGCTGGTGTCACGGAGGGAGGTCGCGCTCATTATGAGCGAACACGCCCCTCCGGCGAGCGTATTGGCTGCCGTGTGTCCAGGGAAGTTGTTCGCTCCCTGACCTTTTCGGCGGCCCCCCTTCAGCCTCATGACTGCCTCGCAGAGGGCTGTGACTTTACCAGGCCTCTTTATTGCCAACCATAGCTTTCAACACCGCCAGCAGAGAGAGGTCTCCAATGCGGTCCATGAGGACTTCCCTCTCTTCAGCTCAGACTGGGCATTCTTCCATTGAATACACGACCTTAATTTACACTCGTCCGTAAAAAATAATGTATCCTTTTGTGGTAAAATATGTGAACTTGTTTTAATAAATTTTATTATTTTACATTCTGTGGACTTTGTAACATAGGGCGGATATTATAAGTTCTAGTTTGTATATTCTATAAATGTTATTATCGTTCAGTATTGCTCGTATAGTGAAATAAATAAAACAACAAATTACTTAAACTCTTTATGTTCTGCACACTTTTATTAAATGATCTAATTCTTTTTAAAAAATCTTTATTTATATTTACTAGAATTGGACTTACACACAATTTCATGGTCGATTACAACATATCATTCGGCATACGGGAGATTATTGTCAAGATTTCTAATCGTGATCGGCTGATCGCTATAATAGTGTTGTAATGACCTCGTCAGTCTACAGTTTGACGCTCGGATGTCAACTACCGATCCTTTATCATAATAATTAAAAGAGTTACTTTGGCCGGCACAAGGTCGCCAAAATATTTGAGTTATTGGGAGCGAGGCTGACTGCGACTTTTCACTCTCGCTTATGGTTGTCACGTGTTTTATAAAACTTTCCTAGTTCATTTATTTTTCTTAAAAAAAAAAAACAAGAAACGTTTTGCGTAATACGCACAAGCACGAATTATACATACCTAAATCCTGGACAATTACCAAATGTAATATAAATATATGCTTCGAGTGTATATCGAGCCCTCGACTCATATACCATCGCTCAAACATTGTTCCTATATAAATTATTAAAAACTTATTTCTACTTCATTTAATATAACTTCCAATAGAAGTGTCCTTATACTTTTTCAAGTATACTATTTATTAAAAAACTTTTTGATTTATTATTTTTATCATGCCCCATTTTGAGAAAACAATTTACATCTCATTCCACACCACCGTTATAAATTGAATAGCATGCTTTGCTTTAATAAAAAAAATATTATAAAATATTACAAAAGTGTTTTTTTTTTTTCTTTATTTTTAAAGGGACATTTGAACATGTCGGCCACATCATACATTAACCTCAAAATACAAAATATAAAAACTAACAAAAAAAAATATATAAACTATTTGTACATGTCCCACAACATTCCAGCGGCACCAGAGGTTGGTACAATAGTGATGTAAATAAGATACGAATCTAAATAAAAATTATGGTAACGATTTGTTCCGACAGTTTATTCTAAGAAAAAAAAAACACTTTAAAACCAAGAATAATAAAATTCGAAACTGTGATAACCCTACGTTTAAACGAAATTTATGTATTGTAACCGCACACGCACGTCTGAGGATATGTTATTATTTTTTCGTTATGGACAATGTAATCGAGTTTCGAATAATGGTGATGCAGTAATCTTTTGTTTTGATTGGCTAATGACATTGCAGTTAGATGCGATTGATGCATGGAATGTGATCAAGCTACTAAATTTATTTTAACCGGAAGTTTATTTCCTTTAGAGGCATATTGATTCGTTTCACTATGAGTTCCGACTGATTTAATTATTCATAATAAAAATCCTTTTAGTTATACCGCTCGTAGATTAACGTAGATTTGTCAACCGCTTCCGAATGCTTGGCTGTAAAAATATAAAAACTCTTTATTATTAGGTTTCAGTTGCAGCATATGAAAAAAACAAAACGTATATTTGATCAGTTTATTAAATTATACAGTTTATGTACCACGCCTGTGTAAAGAAAAGCTACAAAGTTGAAGAAAAAACATGATAGTGCAAGATAAAAAAAAATGTATCCCGGGACAAAACCCTGTAAAGGACCATCAGGGTTGCTGAGAGGGCAGCGACCTCGGACTGTAAGACTCCTATGACAAATAAAAAACCCCTGAGTGTCCTTCTAATCGCTCCACACGGGCCTGAGGATCCAGATTCTTCCAGACGCTCGGAGAGCGAACTGCCTATTTAGGCTTCATCTCTGGAAATGGTGGGTGTAAAGAGTCCCCTCTTCAGACTCCCTCAAGTCTACTGCCCGGATAGTGTCACGAAGGGGTGTCGCTATCATTACGAGCGGGCCTGGCAAACCAAATTCATCCAGAGACAAGATGAACATGAATGGATTTATCCATTTTTACTAGACTAACCTATCACAAAATTCTTATATAAAAAATAAAGTGGTCAAGTGTTTAAGAAGCATGAAATAGTTCATTCTTATACGGCAAAACTATCTATACTGGCATATGACTAAAGACGAAATTATAAATAATATATTCTATTAACATTTAGTCGAGTTACTAAATATAAGTAGTTTCTAAAATTCATGACATATTTTGCGTTATAAATAAAAGCACTAATAAATGTAATATCGCGCACAAACTAATTGTAATATGGGAACATTCCGCGAGAAACAATTTAAGTGTATCTATATATAGGAAGCAATAAAAATCTACTAATCTTACAATTAAATACAGTTTTTATAATTACTACAATTATTACTATCAATTTTTTAATAAAGTTAAGGTCACTTTTTGCATGAATAATTAACTTGCACTTAAGCCTTAAGTCGTTAAGTGTAGATCGTAAGAGAATTAAAGTTACCAGTAAATGCAAAGCTTAATTCAATGACAATGAAATCCTCTAAGTAATAACCACACTAGTTCATATTTAAAGTGTTATCAGAGATTACATCTTGTAACTAGTTTTGTTTCTCCCCTAGCCCGATATAGCGACTGCGTTATGCTCAATATATTTATTTTGAATACTTCTATAATTTACACATATAACATTATAATTATATTATATCGTCATGCTGTATTTCTTTTGGAGTGAGCAGAGATATATTAGTTACTTTACTTATACGAGTATATCGAACCTCATGAGACCAGTAGCGCAGTTGACCGCCGTTCACAGGGCACTTTTATTAGATATCATGCGGATTTTCTTACGATGTTTTCCTCCGTCGTTAAGCAAGGGGTGCCTAAATCCTTACTTAATCTGGAAAACTTTGTGGTTCGTGTCAGGATTCGAACTTTGTGTATGAATACCGTTCCCTTGTCTGATAAATCATCACAGCTGCATTGGTATTCATATATTATGTTAATTAGCCGTGATAGGGCTCTTGCGTTGTTATATAATCATTTTTTTATACTGTCCCAAGAAAGTGACTACAAAGCAGCCGGAAACGTACAGTTTGTAATGTTTGGGTAAAGATTAAGGAAAATCAAAGTAACGTCTAAAAGTCTCAGCCTAAGTATCAGTCGTAGTTTTTGGATTCACATCACATATTTAATGTAAGAACTTATATCTTGTAGTTTATTTTATATTGCCTTGGCAAAAAGACTACCGAACTAGATGGTAAGTGTAATGTATTCCAAGAAAAACGGACTAGTAAAGGACAGCATTTTTTTGACAGTCGTCCACATTATACAGGACTAATTTACCGTGATTGAGTGGCGTTTGTATCGTAGACAGGTGTCTATAACATATAATAAACAAAACGTAATATAATTATTTTAGATAATAATCTACAGCAGCACCTAATAAATAAAATAATGGGTATCAATATTTGACCAACCAATGGAAAGACCAAAGTTTTAATAACTTTAGAGTTGTTACAAGTTCAGTTTGATTTTGTTTCATAGTAGTAAAATTAGTTTATTTAAATAACAAAAACGGGATATTATATTTACATTTTACAGACATACAAATAATTCAGTAATAAAAAAATTATATATTTGTGTAATTTGATTTTCTTATTACTAAATCGTATTAAGTGATACATAATAAATTTTCTGTATTATTTTTAGAAAAACAGCATCTCTTTATGAACTGAGCGAAGAGGTTTATAAATCAAGTTAAGGCGTTCGGCACTTTGTTCATTTGTCAGTGGCCTAAAACTTTTAAACCAAATAATACAAGGATTTAAAATTAGAATATACTGAATAAACAAACAAAAAATCTTCTTTTAATAGAAAATATTAAGGTTCCGTCACAGCGTTGGTCGTTTGCGACCATTTGGCGGGAACAATGGGTTAATATATATGTTAAAATATTTTAAAAGAAATGAGAATAATTTTTCTATGATATTGTTACGTTACGATGGGGATTAATTATATCTTAAATGTCAAAAGACCCCAATTCATTCATAAAAAATGGTAATTAATAGCGAGTACATATTAAGATTTTTTAGATATGAATATTGAATGCTTAAATATATTAATTTATTTACTACGTGGGATACTAAAGACATTTACAGATCTGAAACACGTGTCCTTTAAATTATTTTAACTTTACCGATACAAATGCATTACATTGATTTCCATAATAAATTAATTATAATTCGTCTTGACATTATTGTTAAAATAATACGTTTGCGTTGTGGGAAATTTTTATTAACAGCTCAGTGTGGTTCCCAATAAATAGTCAAAAATCGGGTTCCGCTCGCTCGAGTAGTATTGGTAAATTATCTTACAGAGTGTTAACATGAATCGAAGAATCATAACACTACTACAAGTAAGTAATATGTCCAGAATAGAAAAGGAATAGAAAGGTTAAGAAGCAGCCCGAACATCAACCTTTGGGCCTTAGGCATTTTTCAAAGCTGTTTAAATTTATAAACTCGCAAAATTTATAAATTTAAACAATAGTTTATTGGAACTTTCTTGTATAGTAATCTAATTTATTAAGTTTTACTATGTTGTTAGTATTTTTGTATAGTATGTTAGGGCTGGCATGACTACATGCGTCAGTAAGTCTCTTTAAAAATCATGAATTAAAAAAAAGCATTTTTGTGTCTACCAGCAGTGCATCATGTATGCATTGAAACTTACTTACACTAGCTCAGTTAGTAGCAAGCTAAGTCATCTAAGGCCTAGACAAAGTGATACTCGATTAGCAATAACGCTAGTAGAAAAGTTACTTGCACTTACCTTTGGGTTTTTCTATATCACGTACGTATTTAGGCACCACATGCTCACCGGTGAAGTAAACATCATGAGGAAACCCGCATGGCTTCTAATATAAATGCCTTGAGTATTGCGATCAACGGCGCTACTGGTCATGTATCTCTGCTCACCCCAAAAGGAATATAGCATGATGATATATTAATATTATTGTTGTTTATATGTCTAAGCTCTCTGGGCTATGAGACACAAGCGGTATTGTTGTTCATTCTACAAATGTTAATAATAATTAAACTGCTGTATAATATTTCAGTATGTACATATTAGAAATTTTTATTATATTTCTACTTTTTTACTATTATATTTAAAGTAAAAATTAATGTTTTGAATAATTAATCATACCCACTTGAGACAACCCTATCAAATTCTTCGAAGCTATCACTCTGCATGTAACACTGTGCTCGAATCGGCGAAGGTCGCGCGACGGTTGGGGCCGATCGGCCACTATGAACAATGGACATCTGTTGTAATTACTTATGGCTTGTGCAACTGATAGTTCCCCAGATATGTATAAGCGAGATCGTTCAAGTTGCGCCTATTGTGACCGATTTTTGACCGATTGTTAAAGCCCTATATTTCATAAGAAGAGCTACTAACAAAATATTAAAAAAAACCTTTGATTTAATAAAAAACTAACAGGGCCGTAGTATTTGATTTAATTATTTTCAATTAACATATATAGATTTCATAGTGCATATATGAAAAAAACTAAAGCATGCGAGGTGGTAGGGCGTCGGTGCCCTTCTGGATCGCGACCACAGTACATGGGTGTAAAGCCCGTCATAGTGACCAGTTTCGGCTTGTCGCGTTTCGGGATCAGCTTGTGTATATCCAGTAGCTCATATACCTAGAGACCTTCAGTCGTGGTATATGTGGGCCGACATGTCGATCGAGACTATCAATGGATATTCATCCTTTGATGGTCGCTTTCGTTTTTGGACTACACTGTACTTACCATCAGGTACTCTGTAGTCACTATGTCGAGCCAGTGTAAAAAAAAAGTATATAAATGCTCACACAGATAGGCTTAGTTTCGAAACTCTGTAACCCCTAGGTTCCTAGAAGCTTAGTCTAACTCCAAAATCTCCGCATAGACGTAGCTTCTCTATGTGTGGTCCATCGTTTATACGATGGCGAGTGCTCTGAAGAATTATTCAACCCGATACCTGCAGCATCATTTCCAAAGCACACCATTCGTCGTTGCTTGTTGACGCATTCCCACTCTTTAAAGCCTTACAGTATAGCATCATTGCAGCGATTCTCTAGAATATTTTTATTTGTACTTTTTTGGGAGTCGAAGTTGCTCGCGTCCGTAGGCTTTATCCTAGTTTCCCTACACGTGACTCCTGGGTGGTGCTAAACAAGCAGCAGCGAGGTGGTAGGGCGTCGGTGCCCGTCTGGATCGCGACCACAGTGTACGGGTGTAAAGCCCTTCATATTGACCAGCTTCGGCTTGTCGCATTTCGGGATCAGCTTGCGTATATCTAGTAGCTCATATACCTAGAGACCTTCAGTCGTGGTATATGTGGGCCGACATGACGACGGAGACTATCAATGGATTTTCATCCTTTGATACTCGCTTTCGTTCTTGGACTACATTGCACTTACCATCAGGTACTCTGTAGTTAATATGACGAGCCAGTGTAAAAAAAAAGTTGTGAAATACGTTTTTTTTTTTGATAACGCGGGAGAAAATCCTGCATAGAACTTTCAGCGTGCTAGACACTTACTGGTTAAAAACCCCCGGTGTTTCACCTCCTCATCGCTGCTAACCGGGTCTGGGGGCCACATTCTTCCTTCGGCCCTTTCACCTCTTGAAGGGATGGATATTAATAATCTCCCTTTTGTTACCATGCAAGTGCAGAGCTCCACGCACCTCGTCCATCTCAATTATGGACTACACTATTGGGTACAGTTTTCCTCACAGGTATGACATGGGGTTCTTTAAGAGGGCTGTGAGCTATATCCTTTATGTCTGGCAACGCAATAATAACGCTCCTTGTGCTGTAATCGTCCATGGGCTACGGTAATCACTTACTATCAGGTGAGCCAGGAGCCGATTCTGTCAAAAGTTAAAAAACGTATTCGTGAGTCCATTGCCGTACGAAAAGAGGAGCGATAAAATTGGGAACTACCCGGTTAGACCGTACCATTGTAGATGAGAATAAAAGCCATCATAGTGACTAGCTACGGTCTGTCATATATTATGATCACTTCGTCTATGTCTAGTCATATATATAAAGATTTTTCATCACGATAATTTTAAGCCCTTATCGCGGCGGCAACTTTATGCGGATCCTTGTCGCTGGCTGTTGGCGATTGTTGTATAGCTGCACTATACCAACTCACCAACAGGCTTAGTAGTAACAATGCATAAATATATAAAAAAAGATTCTATTTAGATTATTCAGTGAATCCACCCCACATGTTTAACTCTGCTCTTGAAAAATTGCCATTAAAAATATGGTTTCGTGCGAGTTTCTTGCGACGTTTCTTCTGAAGGTAGACATTTACGAAAAGCCAGTACTTGTAGGTAAAGGATGCAAGTAGTTATTTTGCTGGTTGGTCTACCTAGCCGAAATCCGTTCACACAGGGGTGCTCTTACGTTGCCACCAACCTATAAAATTCACTGACTGAGCGCCTCAAAAGATATGAAGATGTAAAGGCCTTCTAGCCCAACAGTATTTTGTTCAATCGAAAGAAAATGCTTTTGTTTGCGTCCAGTTGAAGACGAATTTTTTCTAGTTTCATTGTATAAAATCTATTATAATTAATCACATAACTCCGTCCAGGTTATTCGATATGTATGTAATCGTTGTTACAAATAAAATCATCAAATTGCGTGTTTGGGCAACAAAAAAGATTGACCGAGATCTAGTTAGATAAACGGAACATTCGTTTTCGAATCGATACCGATTTATTGTTCGTCGTATACGGAAGGCGATCGGCCGTAGGTAATTACTGTTTTGCACGTAACTATTGTATAACAGTTGGTGTGTCGTAAAAAATTGAACGATTCATGCGGTCAATTCGTCTGTAGGTACATGTTAAATCCTCGGCAAACGCGTTGTTGCATTTTATACCTACACACGCTGTTATAAATCATAGCAACTAATTCTTATTCCTAGTCATAGATACAATTTTTAATTGAAAAAAAAATCTTTTAAACTCGTTTCGAATTCCTTTTCGTTTTCTGTACGTTTCTGGGAATCGCCTCTGGTTTATAGTCTAAATAATATACACTGACCTTTAGAGCTTATCCTCTTATTTTTATAGAACTTTCACTTGGAAGTTCCAAGTCTCAAAATACCAATACTTTTAGGTTCATTACTTCATTTTTCCAGATTGACTTAAAAAATATAAGAATGTCTATTTAATTAATTAACAGACAAATGGTTAATTATTTGACGAATCTAATTGAATTGAGGTTGACTTTTGGGCAAAAAGTTTCTTTAAGTCATCTATAAGCTTATTGTCAACAATAAAAGATGCCGATGTAGTCTGTAAGCTCAATAATTTAAAAAACTTTACCATTTCTTTGTAAACAGATTAATGCTTATAAATTACAAAAGATGACTATATAATAATAATAGTATATCGTCACTCTATGTCTCCTTTCGGCGTGAGAAGAGATACATTAGCGGCTGTGTATTTATACCGCGCGAAGCAGCTAGCATCTACTCACAGCAGCCGAGTATCACATCAGGGGTAACACCATCCCCTTGTTGATGTGCTCGTTCGGCCCAGAGGACTGGCGAGTATTAGGGTAGCCACTCGCCTTAAGACTATTGTCCTGCGTAGAAACGGAGTCCCTAATAATAGTATATCGTCACTCTGTCTCCTTTCGGCGTGAGAAGAGATACATTAGCGGCTGTATCCACTTAACGCTTATTATGTCGTGCTTAACGTGATAAGTAGCGCAGCTGATGGCCATTCTCAAGAACACTTCGGTATGAAAATTCTAGCAGACACCATGTGGGTTTCCTCATGATATTTTTCTTCACCGGTAACCATATAGCAGTGGCGTTCATTCCATAGATGCATGAAAGCATTGCATGCCCTTACGATAAATAAGTCTGGAATAAATTTCTTTTATTGAAATAAGAAAACGAACCCTTTATATTAATATCTATTCTATTCTCACGCCATTTAACTTCACTATAAAAGCAATGTAATATTATCATCATTATATAATATTCACATTACTTATGTGAATCTGCCTGCCCTGTCCAAATATCTTATGCACGTCACTGCCATATAGTGATACACATGATAAAAGTGACAATCGTGATATAAAACACAATTGCCCAATAAAATAATTTTATTCTCTCATCTGGAACTTGTTATTTTATTTTCATTATGATTACTTCTAAATCAATAATTGTTAGACGAATTTTAATGTTCTTGTTCTTGATTACAAGCTTTCGCGAGATTCAGTCGCTCAGGGTTAGCAAAATATATAATGATAACCCGTTAAAACAAGGTAATAGGTTGATCTGTTATTTGTCTCAAAGCCATGAACATCTTATCAGCTTACAACAATCTTCGATGTTTGTAAAGCTAGTTACAATATATATTTGTTTTTTTTTTATATTTATGAATTTTTTTTACATATCGAGGGGTGAGAGGCTATTTGGTTTAAGCGACATTTTTTGGTGATATTGTAATATACATATATGTTTTTGGAATCGGTGAAAAACGCTGATTTCGAATATATATATATATGACGGGATACAGCTTGTCAGGGCGCCACGTGCACTGTCTTAGTCCCTCATTACAGAAAGGAAACGCGACGATCACTGAGATGCGTCCGATCATTGCGACCGTACAAAATATACAAATGCCTTCCAAAATGACTAATCCCGGCCAACTCTCCTTAATTCAGTTTTGCCAATTTTATAATTCAATTTTGCACCAAATCGAATAGTTGATTACGATTGCAACGCCATCTGTGATTCCATCCAGGCACTAAACCTGATTGTTCAATTAATAACAATTTAGACGCTCTCACTCCGACATATATATTACTATATCACCAAAGAATGTCGCTTAAACCAAATAACCTTTCACCCCTCGATATGTTCAACCATAGCCAAAAGTGTTCTTTAACAGTTTCGTAAACATCAAAGGATGTTGTCGGTTTTGATAAATTTTATACAAATTTACTTTGTTCCATAATTAGGAGCTTGTTATGAATTACAGATAGACGCTTGACCTCAATCACATCTTGTGAAAGATGAAGATGAGGTTAATGAATGACCGCGTCTACCCAACAAATGCTTTTTGATTCTTGTAAATTACTTAAATAAGTAACGTAGACAATTTTGTAGACAGAAATTCTTAAATTGACATGTATGGAATCCTGCCATCCGAGATTAATCCCTTGACATATCTTTAAACGCAAAAGTAATGTGTCTAGAAATACTATTTATTTATCGATTCCTATGACATTCAAATATAGCTTTGTATCTTGTTCAAAACTTAGTATTACAACCAATATATATATATATATATATATATATATTATAAGTATTATATTAGATTATTACTAATTTAATTTAAATTTTAATTTATTAATTATTAATTTAAATTTTCTAGTGTATGAAATTTTTCAAAACAATTCGGAATGGTACTAGGCACTTTTTACACCGCCAAGTTGTTTCGCTTCTTATATTCCGTTTTGTGCAAACAATGCATCTTTTCGCAGGGTGTTTTTTCTTATCAGTAGCAGGTATATGTTCCGGAAAATGTGCTCAATATATGGCTTGCAATCGAGTTGGACAATTTCCTTGTGATGGACGCCCACGTTTGGGATAATTTTGTAACGATATAGTGGATAACTTATCATAATTATTAATTTCTCGATATAAGAATGATCTTTGATTGCACTGTAAACAACAACTCGCAACGGAATATTGAAGACATCTGAGACACGTCAATTATTGTTTTGACATAAAGTCACAAATGACGTTTCTCAGACGTCATTATATGTCAAGGGGTTAATTGTGAAATATGGAGAGTAACATGTGCTAAGCAGCACGTAGGCACGCATATAACAATTCCAATTACTTTTGTCATATGCAAAGAGTCTTATAGGATTATTGCATACTTCATTAAAATCTTTTAAAAAGGTTAGGATAAAACTGCTCTATAAACTGTTGTAAAATGCCCATATAACAATAATCTCAACACATGTCATATGACGTCACGAACTTCGTTTTGATGTAGACATTGATCCTCACAGGACCTCCACTTGTTAGTGATGGAATTCAAGATAATAATTATTGTACTCTCTTTTATGACAATGTAAGGACTTGATCATGGGTTTAATCTATTTTAAACATTTGTTTTTAAAGTAAACTAATAATAAAGCTTAAACCTTTTAAATGATAAGAGGCAGACGGTGCCGTGCATTAGCGCCCCTTAGCTCATAGGGCTCTTGGACTTTGACTAGCAAATCTTAAATTGAACTAGCGAAAAGTTGACTGAATTTTGGAATATACATAAGTAAAACGGATTGCAGGAAACTCGTTTGAATTATAGTATTTAAAAAAGGTGTATTTTGTGGGAAATACACCTTTTTTTGTTGTTTTTTTTTTAAAGGCTTTCGTTGACTTATCTACACCAGTGGATACAGGAGTACTTGGATAATATTATAAAGCCAGAATGTTGATGAAAGGAAAAGTAGCAACAGGCAGTATTGTTGTTACTGCTGCCTTCTTCGACATACTACTATAATATATGGAGCGCTATGGGTTGAATGAAATTTATTGTAAATTAATGCTATAACGATTAGCATTCGTTATTTAAATAATTTTTATAATTATTTAAAGTAGCACATGAGTGTTAAAGATGAATTACTTAAAAAAAAAGTATATTTAGTCTGTTAGCAAAGTTTATAGTGACCCTACCTGCGACGCTAAAGAGATCCTGGGTTCAAGTCTCGATACCAGCAAACTACGCTTTGATGACTAGATTAATCTGTCGCGAGTTATTAATGTGTATAATTATAAGTATGTTTATTTATATCTAGTACCTGATAGTGCAAGCGTAAGCTTAGTTTGGAGCTAGATTAACACGCGTCATTGTCGATCAATGTTAGCATTATACTATGTTATTAAACAGTGGCGTTTATCCCATAAAATCATAAAAGCTTTAAAATACATCTAATAAATATATTGACGTAATATCTGGTAATTGTCTGAGGAAATGCTTTTTATGCACCTATAGGATAAACATCACTGTTATTTAGACTTTAGTCATATAAAACTTACCATAGCGACTGACAGAGAATCCTATTTTAACTCTTCACGATAATTGTATTGACGAAAAATACTTGATTATTTATTATTGTAACGTATAAAAAACTCTATATAATAATAATGGTAATTATTATTAGTTTCGTTTAAATTATTATTAATAGTTTTCGCAATTTCTTATTAGAACTTAAAAAGTACATTAAAAAAAACAAATTAAAAATGGCGTATTCGTAAAACAGTCGAACATTTTAAATACCAGGAAGTATTCATGATATACTCTTTACCAAAGTATGGATCGTTCAAATTGTACTACCTCCTACACTTGAGAAAAATTGTTATTAAATTCGAGAATAAGCCGACGCATCGACCGCCTTACATGGCTCGGACAAAGCCCATCGATCGGCCAATTTGATTGGACTGTCAAAGGCACCTTAATTACTTCCTAATATTGACAAAGCTGCTTTTTGTTGGTCACTCCCGGCCATTATGTCAAGCTGTCGCGAAAAAAACACCACTCAAGTCGCAACAATCCTAATAGATCCTAGAATTGACACTATACGTGTTTATTTATATCGTTGGCTGGGAGGCACACCTACTAATATAAGTTATCAAAGGCACTGAAACATTTTCTTTACGGACGTGAGCATATTTCGAGCGTAATTTTACACTTCCCGGTTTATATTTTCCACACAACTGAAGGCCATTTGTAAATTAAGCTACATTCTGTTGCAACCACAATTGAGAGGCAGTGTGGGAACAACCAATGCCGTTTCAAGGTAGTTTTATAGGGCAGAAATAAACAATTTTCACAGCTATAAAAAGTAAAACAAAAAGATTTGTCAATGTAAAATATCGGTTTAGTAAAATTATTTGAATCGACTCATGTATACATCTATTATATTACAGTGAGAGCCTTTCCGTCATAACACACGAAGCCGCCGATTTTCGGTGAATTCTGGTCTATTGGTGACGGTAAAAAGTAATTTATTTATGACAAAAGTCAGATTGAGCTTTTATGTTTCTTATACAACGCACGCTACTGCCATATAAACATATTGTGACAGATAATCACTTACTACACAACTTTTACATTTTAAATCTAATACCTGTTTAAGCGATATAGATTAATAAAAAAAAAATTAAGCGATGAATACTTTGGAACTTACAAATGCATAACTACCGATAGATTGTGACAAAAGCGTATTTGAATAGTCATTAAGCTTGAATAGGCAACGTGCTTTTAAGAGTACACTGGTTGAATACAAAATGTGTTGAATTACGGACAGTATTAACACTTCGCAGTTGGGTGCCGTTCAATTAAAGCATCGTTTTCTAATTAGACTTTAGATATCTTTTAATGCAAATACGATTATACAATTAAGCGCCATTTAGGTATCTTAATGCTAAGTGAATTTATACTATGAATACTAAACAACTGTAGTTTTTTATACACAGAACTTCATGTGTCTATTTAATATACAATAAAACTAAATCAGCATTTTCATTAAAATAATAAGTCAGAATTAAGTATTGTATTTCCTTTAAATTTATATTTGATGGTTTTTAGGTGTAGAATGGACTTTAATGTGCAATATCTTTTTGTTATATGATGTGGGGCTTTTCAAAAACATGTGAAAATACTCGTCTATAATGGCAGCACAATGTTGACAATTCTTGTGTTGCAAATTGTTATATTGTCGATAGATAGTAGCCGCTTAGTATCAGGTAGATTGCTTGCCTATTTATATCCTTTAATATTTAAAGAAACTTGGCACTCGTGGCCATTAAAAACAAACAATATTTAAAATTAATCCTTCCTTTTTATAATATTACTACTCAGTAGTAGAGATATAATCAAAATTACATTTCTAAATCCATATATTTTTTTAAATATACCACAAATATCTGTAACGATTATGTAAAAAGAAAATAATTGAGATATTAATAAAAACTTTCAAACGGTACATGGCGTGTTCTATACAGTAAAGTGGAGCACAATCCAACGAAAGCGAATGTATTATTCGCGTTATCTGTGTTTGCGAGCACGAGCCGCACAAATATGTGTCCAGTAGATCCACCTCGGGCAGATTACGTGCGCACAGTGTTACCAGTCTCTACATATACTCCACAATTTTTAAATTAAATGTGTGTAAAATAAATGAGACAAAATGCCAGGAACTGGACGTGTAAGTAGTGGTAACGTGGAGAGCTGTCTTGATAGACCGAAGATTTGGTGATGATTTTGAAAATTGGAGAAGAATCGAAGAGGCTAACCTTTTATTTAAATATTTATTTTATTTTTTTATTTTCAGTACAATAGTTGCACTATTAAAAAACTTAAAAATCATTATTATAAACTTATAACCTAGTGCAATATGTAAAAAGTGAATTATTTAATGAGCTAAAGGTGGCTAAAAGCGGAACATGAAAATGAAAGGCCTAAAAAGTATTTCTAAGATGCTTAAATAGCTTTATTCTCTACAAGCTGTGTCCGCGACTTCGTCCGCGTGGAATAGTTATTTAGGGCATTTTAGTTAGTTATTTATTTTAAAATTGTAATATCTTCTAAGATGTTCATTGAAATTAAGTGATGTCAAAGACAATTTTGTTCACAATTAAATACTCTTAATCAACAACACATTTATTTGGATAAAGGTTAATATTATTACGTTGATACAACTCTTAACAAATAATGCATCAATTTCGATCAAATTTGATTACCATAAAAACGGTTCTAGTGAGTTAATCTTAAAAGATAGACATATACTGTCGCGAACATTTTTTTTAGATCATTTCAAGAGGAATAACTCTTTCATACATATATTTTTGGTATCTTGAACCGTTTTCGCAGCGCACGCAATGGAAGCCCTCAAGGATGAATAATTTTCCCCGTTTTTTTCACATTTTCCATTATTTCTTCGCTCATAATAGTTGCATCGTGATGTTATATAGCCTAAAGCCTTCCTCGATAAATGGTCTATTCAACACAAAAATAATTTTTCGATTCGAACCAGTAGTTCCAGAGATTAGCGCGTTCAAACAAACAAACAAACAAACAAACTCTTCAGCTTTATAATATTAGTATAGATTTATTAAACCAAAAACATATCCAATTTGTAAATGATATAAAAATATAACGGGTTATTAAAGATTTATTACCTTATACGTACAACAAAATCAAAATTTAATGTAAAATATTATTCTTTATATGAGGTAATTAAAAGTCCGATCAAAATTTCGTAAAAGTTTGACCAGTAGTCGGCGCGTGCCCTTATTTTCTTTCAGTTTGATTATATAAGTGTATTCACTTGTCACCACCTAAATAGTTTGATCTACAAGTCTACACGGAGCTTAAAGGTGCCCTGATTGTGATCGTTTTAATATTTTTATACTCTGTACCAAGTTTTAGAATACGTTTTTATCTGATGTAAGAATTCCAAGTACCAGACAATTGGTATAGAATCGTCACGTTTTGTTCAATGTGAAATAGTTTTTAACGATAGTTTTTTTATTCTGACTTTGCAAAATTACAATATTGTGCTCAATAATGCATTAGAGTATACTCAAAGAACAATGGCAACTGATATATTATCAATTTTCTACATAATATATTATTTGAGTAATTAACATGTGATAAAATATTGTAATAAAAAAAACCATCTAGTTAATAAACTATTTAATATGATTTTTGATATATAATCTATACTAATATTATAAAGCTGAAGAGTTTGTTTGTTTGTTTGTTTGAACGCGCTAATCTCAGGAACTACTGGTTCGAATTGAAAAATTCTTTTTGAGTTGAATAGACCATTTATCGACGAAGGCTTTAGGCTATATAACTTCACGATGCAATTATTAGGGGCGAAGAAATAATGGAAAATGTGAAAAAAACGGGGAAAATTATTCATCCTTGAGGGCTTCTATTGCGTGCGCTGCAAAAAGGGTTCAAGATAACAAAAATATATGTATGAAAGAATTATTCCTCTTGAAATGATCTAAAAAAATGTAACTATATATGTCTATCTTTTAAGATTAAGTCACTAGAATCGTTTTTATGGTAACCAAATTTGGTCGAAATTAATACATTATTTGTTAAGAGTTGTATCAACGTAATAATATTAATCTTTATCCAAATAAATGTGTTGTTGATTAAGAGTATTTAAATGTGAACAAAATTGTCTTTGACATCACTTAATTTCAATGAGCATCTTAGAAGATATTACAAAACCTTATATAGCAAAACAACGTTTGCCGGATCAGCTAGTAATATATAATGGTATAATAATATATCGTCATATATATCCCTTAAGCAGTGAGCACAGATATATTATTGGCTGTATCCACTTTGCGCTTATCTGTCGTACCCAACGTGACCAGTAGCGCAGCTGATCGCCGTTCTCAAGGCTCTTACACATGATGTTTTTATAAGATGACATGCGACTTTCCTCACGGTGTTTCCTACACCTGTGAGCAAAGGGTGCCTATAATCCGTACGTAACCAGGAAAAACCCAGAGTTACGAGCTGCGATTCGAATCTATGATCATTCGCGTTGACGATCATGGTAAGCGGTGGATTATCCGCTAGAACCACCCACAGCCACAATATAATTACTATGCTATCTAGATTAGAGATTTAGTTAAGTAGTAATTTGGACGGTCAGTCTCTAAATTTACCAATAAATGTTTAGGAATGATAGAAAGGTTATGAAGTTGAAATTTATAGACGCAACTTTAAGTTTGCTTAGACTTTACTCAGTGGCGTTCATCCCTAATAAAGCATAAAAAGCATTATTTTGTTATAGTTGGACATTTTATAAAACTATTGACTGAAAATCTGGTGTTTACCGAAATAGCAGTCTGAGAGTCCAAATTGGACCAAATTTTATGTATGTGTTAAATGTAGAAGTATAACGAGATAATGCACTTTATATGGAATGCACGCCACCGTTTTTATAATTTTTTTCTTGGTAACCCGGTGAAAATCCCTTCGGACCTTCAGGGGAGTGGTGAAGGCCACTCCCCCAGTGTGTCGGACTTGCACCGACTAAAACCACCGGGGTGCCAGCACTGCCTACTCCTCGCCTTCGCCGGGCCTGGGAATCCATATACTTCCGAGGGCTTGGCGAGCGATTGGCCTTAGGCAGGCCTCCTCTCTGGGAGGGGGTTGTTAATTACCCCCTCACTACCTCTCATTGGGGATGCATGCCACTGATTTTACTAAACATTACAATTTATATTACTCCATGAATGTCAAAGGATTTGGTAAATCACTGATTTTGTCAGCATGAACTTGGCTCTGCGAATACTATGGCTTTACTCAAGTTCCTATTTAATTTCAATTTTTTGTCAAAACAAATTCATTTTTTGAGAACTTAGCTAATTTGAAATTGCAACTATAAATCTCGGCCTTAGATCCTATAATGGTAGTTGAATTTCTTTGGAAATTAATACATTGAGGCTTAAGAAACAATATATATACCTCAATTCTTAACTAATAATTAATATGAGATTTTTTTTTAAATGTAGGAATACCTTATAAAATGAAAGGATTATTGTGACATGTCGTAAAATTTTAACTACTCAAAGACTTTCAACTCCAATTATTTATATTTATGTAATAAACGATAAATGGTATCGATAATTCAATTTATTACATTTGAAAGGCAAAGTGTCTTCATCTTATTTTGAAATTTATATGTATTCCTTTCAAAAGGCAGAAGGTATAAATGATGTTTTATTTATGACTAATACGGATGTCAGTTTATTTTAAATATAACGACAAAATGTCAAAAGATTTTGTAACTGATGTGTTCTACATGTGGAGCTATTGATGTGGTCCATCGTATCCTGATGTCTTAATGTAATATAACCAAAATATTAAAATAAGGAAGGTTTTTTATTTTTAATATGGTTCACAGATTGAACATCAATACATTAAAAATATAAACAAAATTTAAAACAATAATACAAAAGGTATTGTATCCTTAAATAGTGATCACAGCAAATTAAAATAATAATATTATGATAAATATATTAGACACAAAGAAAAAGAAACCGAATAACACGTTACATTTGTTCGCAATGTAAACTCTTATGTTTGGATAAAGGTAAAGAGTAGTGAAAAATATCAAAAGATTTACAAATGCTATTATAACTCGAGAACATTGTACTAAAAGGGTTTTACCAATAGTTTTTAAATAAAATTGTATAGAGAAAGAATTAAGATTGGAGAGTCTACTTACCTTGACAAGGGACTGAAAAGTTTACCTTATTTAACGCTTCCAGGCAGTCAATCAAATTATGTATCAATTTGTATAAAAAGACAATATCTTCAATAAATTAAATCTAAATACATATAGACATACATGGATGTACGTGCATTTCATTACATGTTCGCAGTGATTATTCTAGAAATCGAGATATACATGGAAAAACAATTTAGTAAAAGCTCGCAGTTAAAAGTCAAGAAACATATTTTTTATATTTTCGCAAACCTATTTATGCTCATTTAGCTCTATTGTCTTTTCAGTATTTCTTGATACAAATACAACATAAAAATCATATGAAGTAAAAAATGTTTTTATAAAAAATTTGGTAACTGACTTCAAAAATTATAAAAAATAATCCTAAATCAACCAGTAAATGATTTAGAATTCACGGATATACAGAACAAAAACGATAGATTTTGCTGTTGTCAATTTAGGAGTTATAGTCTCTGAAGACCTTTATTAAAACTGCACCATATTAAAATGCAATAAACTTTAAGGTATACCCCTTTGTTTAAAAAATGAATTATCCAAATCTATCTATAATTGGCGGAGTAATCTGCGAAATTACATTTAAAAAAATACACTACTGAATATAGAGCTTCCTCCTTTTTAAAGGCGGGTAAAAACCAGAAAATCACGACGTATCTACTTACAGAGTGTTAAAATTTAATCTTGTTCTTTATAAGAAAATATTGTTGGCTTTACTTTTCGCATATATATGTACTTTATATTATTTCCTTATAATATATGCTAACGGAAGCAGTTGACGAAATATGGATACCCTGTGAACGGTGAAATTTATATTAAATCTAGCTTACTTGGTTTTGAATAAAATGGCATTGTTAACGAAGTATTTTATAAAATAGGATCTAGAATCTAGATAAATGTTGTCGTTTCTGACAGGTGGCTCGCTTCGCATAAACATGAAAGTAGGTTGCACTAACTCACTGATTGTTTATTTAAATCTGCTGATATTCCAACTTTTCTTAGAAATAACTTTAGAAGGGTTTTCTATCGATTTATTTACTTAACGTAATCTTCCATGTACAAGTCTAATGACTGAGCGGAATTTTGCTTATTCAATATATTGTAGTACCTGCTATTATAATCATTTGAAGGAAAGTATTTTTATGATCTGTCTTTGTATGTACGCCGTTATATAAAGTTTGTAACAACTTCACTGAAGAATATTGTATTCTTATTATATACGTTCTTTAGGTATAGAGTTAAATGTACCAAGTGTTGTATTTATTTGTGCAGGACAAAGTGTGTCAAATGGTTTAGTTATATAATCTAAAAAAAATTAAATCGTGTAGGAAAATTCGTCTCTGGTACAATGTCGTAATCTTAGTTTGATGTTTAAGAATTTTCTGATTTTCATACTTTCACCATTCTTTTGTATTTACTTGAATTCAAGCATCCAATAATGTGGTCACCTTGATGAGATTTCTTTTTGGCTAATATTATCTAACTGGAAATTATATTGAGAAGTACTTTTGTAATTTTACAATTACGTCAACAATGACTATGCAATTGCTTGTTTTGATGAATGAATAGATTTTCGTAATATGCAACACTATTTACGAACAGCAAAAGCAGGCATAATACAGTTTTGTGCTTTTTTTTTATTTCCGAAAGAAATTTTATCACCTAAAGCTTTTATTGCGTCTTACTTCTGTAAGACGTAATAAAACACCAAGCAATGAATTTTAAAATCAAAACTATCTACCCGATTGTATGTCAGCGAGATATGAAAGTGCAATTTGTATAATCGACCGACCGTGACAGATTGCACCACGAAATTAATCTGCGTGTTTTAAACACTCCTGTATTTATTAAAAGTACAATTGAGTCTGTAATAGAATACCAAACAAACAGAGACGCACTCGTGAATTTAAATAATATTTACTGTCTTGATTGCTAAAGACGTACTTAAGATTAAAAACAAATTGAAATTATCTGCCATAGACGTATATACTATAATAGATTGCGCAATGAACCTGTCAAACGCTAAGGTTCTGGAAATGACCCATAGCAAAAATAAATGATGTCGACAGTCATGACAAGGAAGATAACCGTCTAGATGTCCAAATGAGTTTCCTAAATTAATCTTCGACGCCAAGTTTCTGTGAAATCGAGGCCCAAGCCGACAGAAACTAAAGCGGCTAGCCGAGATCAAAATATAGACCGGACTGAGCTTTCCTATGTTTAAGAATACAGAATATGATCCCAAAAAATGTTACTTATTGACATCCACACTTCATTATAAAATATAGCCACTATCCGATTTATTTAAAAATTATTTCAAAACCTAGCAAGAGTTTGTTCTATAGTGGTTTCAAGACATTATTTCGGTTTGTATTATTACACTGGCTCGTTAATGTGACTACAGCGCCCCTGCTGGAAAATGCAGCATAGTTCAAAAACGGTAACGAGTATCAAGTGACGAGAGAGACGAGAGAGACGAATTTATGTAAAAAATATATTCTTAATATATCTCTTGCTTGAATTGAGCGACCGTATCTATAAACTAACAATACGTTATCGGTTACTAAAATTGCACGAGATGACGTTATTTTAATTTAATGTAATGTCATTGTCCTGTTGTAAAAAAAAAATCTTTTTTCGAACAGGATATATGTTGATGACCGAGATAGACTTTCACAAGTAAACCGGGCAAGTAAAAAAAATGGGTTGTATCCGACGTCTCACACTGAGTGGTCTGTGTTATCTGCCTGCAAACCTTGACAGCACGTTTCAATCCGATCAATCGATAATCGGTACTGAATCTTAAAAACATGAATTCAACGTCTATTTTTATTGTTTTTTTATGATCAGACAGGAAGCCCGTGGACGCCTAGTTCAAATGATAATAAGTCTCTGTAATCAGATATTAGAGCACTTTTAATTTTGCTTTGACCTTCTAGTGTCGGCCATTCACGAGCAGTGAAAACGAGAGGCAGATAAACAATCGCAATCGTGTACAACCTACCTTAAGGTAGCTGTTCGATTCTGGCAATCGCGACTGAGTTGTTGCGGCCAAACAGTAACGTCGCGATATATCGTTTTATATGCATGCACATGTAGGCAACTGATGTAGGCGAATGTGCAGAGCTGTCACGCGACATGTCAAGTTCGCAACCGCGCGGCCTGACAGCAGTGCACAGCCGCCCATCCACAGCGGCGGTACAATATATTTGACGCCTTGACATATAAATACGAATAGATAAATTTTGAGGTGGTAGGATGATTGCCCGAACTGGTTCATAACCATAGAACACGGGTGTAAATATCGTTATAGCACCTCGCTTCGGTCTGTCGCGTTTTGGGATCGGCTTGTGTATATCCAGTAGCTCATATACCTAGAGACCTTCATTCGTGGTGTATGTGGGCCGACATGACGATGTAGACTATCAATAGATTTTCATCCTTTGATGGTCGCTTTCGGTTTTGGACTTTACTATACTTAAAATCAGGTGCATTCTAGTCAATATGTCAAGCCAGTTAAAAAAAATCACATCGGTATATCACAACCTGACAGCAGCTGTTGGATCGCAGCTATCAAGTCGCAACTGCATGAATCCAACTCGTGTCTTTAGTTCGAAGAGCATTATATCATTGTACGCTTAGAAAACTTTTAGGTCGAAAGTTTACCAAGGCGAATTATAGTATTTGATTTATAAAAATCAACGCCGTTGAAATATCTCGAGCACTAGTGATTTTGGGGTATTTCACAAACTGATATAGTTTGATTGTCTGATCTGGTGCCCTCTTGACCATTCCTGAGGTGCGGTTGGCTAACATCTCATTCTCACACTTTAAAGGCTCATTAGCTCGCAACTAAATGCGGCTCTCTGGAATCTTCTTGTTACACACTTTAAGGTTGTGGATTCGGCTTTCAGATTTTTTCATTATAATATAACACTCTTCAAAAAAAGAAGGGGAAAAACTCTTCTAAGTCGCCAAAACATTGATGACACTTCTAGTGTTGTAGTTTATAGGTGAAAGGGACCGCTTGGCATCAAATGAGTCGTTCGCTTGTTTGATTCCCTCCACATAAAAAAAATATCACAAATATTTAATTCGTTGAAAATAAGTCGAATTCATATACCTAAAGACCTTCAGTTGTGATATATGTGGGCCGACATGACAACGGATACTGTCAAATGATTTTCATCCTATGCTTCTCACTGCCGTTTTTTTTTTTTTCACTGGTTCGACATCTTGACAGCAGAGTACGTGATGGTAAGTACAGTGTAGTCCAAAAACGAAAGCGACTATCAAAGGATGAAAATCTATTGAAAGTCTACATCGTCATGTCGGCCCACATATACCACGACTGAAGGTCTCTAGGTATATGAGTTACTGGATATACACAAGCTGATCCCGAAACTCGACAAGCCGAAACTGGTCACTGTGACGGACTTTACACACATGTACTGTGGTCGCGATCCAGACGGGCACCGACGCCCTACCACCTCGCTGCTGCTCGTTTAGCACCACCCAGGAGACACGTATAGGGAAACTAGGGTAAAGCCTACAAACGCGAGCAGCTTCGACTCCCACTTCGACTTTTTGAATTATACTGTACTTACCATCAGGTACACCGTAGTCAGTTTATCGAGCTAATGTAAAAAAAGAACTACATAATATCTTCAACGCATTAAACAGGTATAATTAAAATACGAGTAATAAAATAAATCAACGGATTCTGCGTACTTCATTCAATGTCGAAGACGTAGCTACCTTTCGCTAGACGCTGATTCATAACGCGACATGACCTCAAAGGTTTCACACTCTCCGTCTGGCAAATTAAAGTATGCGCGAAGATAAATATCGGGCAAATTTATGAAACAGATTTTTAATTACTTTCTTATCGTGTTCTGTATTATATCACAATTTTATTTTGAATTCAATTTTACCCAGAATTTGCGATATACGTCCAGTTTAAGAAAAGCGTTTAAAAATTTAATTAACCTTTCTGAAACTAGGCAATAATCTCACTGTATATAATTGACGTAAAAAATTTTATGTAATAACAATATTTTTCTATTCTTCATAAAAACATTACTTTTCTTTATACTTCGAATTAGAATATAATAGAAATCACAATAATGCACTAAAAATGAAGCTAAGAATTATTCGTTACTTTAACTAAATGAAATTTCAATTATCTATCGCAAGTTTAGACGACGTGACATCTCCTGTTTTTATTTTATTTATGCCTTTATTGTGACGTACTGGTATAAGAAAATACTTAATAGTGAAAGAAAATTTACAATAGACCGAGAAGAGCGTGAATGAGCTTACGAATACAAAATATGTTGCTTCACTTTGATCTACGCGTTTTATACTAGATCATCCTTCCAAGTCAATAACTTATCTAGAAGAAATAGCTTCTTAATACAATAATGTTGATTAAACAACACAGGCTAGGACTGCGGGGATGCTTCATCTTTTTTTTGTTTGTTAACCCGGCTGTAATCCCTTCGGACCGTCAGGGGAGTGGTAAGGGCCGCTCCCCCGGTGTGTCGGATCTGCACCGACTAAAACAACCGGGGTGCCATCACTGGCTACTCTTCGCCTTCGCCGACCCTGGGGATCCAGATATTTCCGAGAGGGATGCCTCATCTTCTAAATCATGGAAAAGACGAATCACATTATTTTATAACTTTCCTATAATTATTCGGAGATCATAAAACAATTGGCATTTTCGTACGTTCTAAAGAACCCTAAAACGCCGTTTATTAACAATGACATCTCGTTATATGATTTAATTATTATTTTTAAAGCAAGGTTGATTTAATCAGACCAAATTGTTTTAACCATGCACGAAAAGAGCTAAAAATATACAGAGAATTGTCTGACCTCTGTTCCGACGTTAATTTAATACTTTTACCATCGAAGTTACGATTACCCAGATGTATTTAAAAATTGCTTCATAATTAAATACGGTTCCCTCATTAGCGGCTGACGTTACACAAAAATTTCGAAGTAATGATGCAGTTAGTAAAATATGCAAAATTTATTAAATGAATTTTAAGAACACATGATAAGAACTAAATTTACGATTTATATCAGCCTTCGATTGTGCCCCGATTTTTATTAAAAATACCTTCATAATTTAATACATTTTCTTTAATGTAAACTGGCAGCGTAGTATTATTAATTTACATCTTATAAACCTGTAGAAGGTTATTTCTTGTTACTTAAATGGTATTAAGTAGAAACAAAATATTTTTGTAAATTTCTGAAGAGTCGTACCATCAGTCATTGGGATCATATAGGAAAATATATTTTTAAAGAAAAGAGTTTTAACATTCATTCTATTAACCCCGATTTTGCCTGTATATTTGCATCATAAGATCAGATATCTGATAAAAATTTTCGGATCACATCAAGATGTGAGTATACCAATCATAATGTTTATTTATTAAAGTTGTAAAGCTAGCTAGCTGTAGGTATCTGTTAAGGCAGTAAGCTTTTACGTTGTATTTCAGTTATCGATTTGTGATATTTATATAAGTCATCCTTACATTACGTTTAAATAAGTGTTTGTTTGAAATAAATTGATTTGATTTGTTAAAGTTAAAACGGCAACAGGAGAGTACAAACGCCATACTGCACTAATTTAACTTAGCTTACGTATGTACGGAAACACATCACGCACATTGTCACGAACAAATAGGTGTGTGACCTATTTCTTATATGTTACGAGTTGACTGTTATTGCATTTGTCCTTTATTTGTTAGTTTTTAAATATTATGATTGTGTCATTGGCACAATATCTAAAACTACCGCATGTAATATATTTTTAGATGCTATTCAATGGTAGTTAATAAATTAAAAAATAAATAAATAAAGGGAATAATTGTATTAGCCAATACCGTGAGCAAATCGCATAGTAGTAGTTTAATTTGTTAAGAGCAAATGTTTTTGTAAAATGTCAGTCATTATAAATTTTAATTCTGGTAATGCATTCTGGATTTTTCAAACGAGTTTACCAAATTCTGGCAGTTTAAGGAATACATAATGAAACCTGCTTGTTGCTTCGTGTGTAATTGCTTTTGAATGGTGATTAGCTGCACTATTGGACTTGTTAGCCACAACATAAAAATGGCTATAACTACTAATATATTGAACATCTTTTGGAAGAACGACAATTAATATTTTCTATATAGTAACGTTTTCCTACCTTTTTTCCAAGTATTTATGATATTTTATATGTAATTTATAAAACTAATAACCGATTAGTTTAGTAACGTTTAATTCCCAATTATTAAGTAGTTGCATAGTAAGGTATTGATTAACATAATAAAACTGTTTTCTTGATTTTGTAGCCAACGGTCTTCTTCTTAGAACATGCTCGATGTCATTACTTATCCCGGAAAAGAAACAGCGATATAGTAATTACTTATATAATTTAAACCGTTTCTTTATCCGCATACTGTTAGCTACTGTTGAGCAATTTGGCATAATATAAAAAATATTAGCACGTGCCAATTAATATGAATATAGTTCATCCAAATAAAATCTTAGACACCTATCTGTTAAACTTTTTATAAAAACTATTCTCGGTTGCCTTCTAAGTTCAATTAGAGATAATATGCAGCTAAATACATTGTTAAATGTCGTTTTAACTGATCAAATCCGGCTCTTTGTTTCTGTAACAAGTTGTTATGCGATTTTCACGAGATAAGTGCTCTATTATTGTGTAATGACTTAACCAGAACATTTAAACATATCAAATCAATGTTACAATTGACATTCGTATTTTTATTGCCTTGTTTTAAATGAAATGAATCTTTGCATTGTTTGAACCGGTTACGCAAATGGAGTTATTTGACACAGAGAATAGTACCAATAATATATCACCACGCTATATCTTTTTTGAAGTGATCAGAGATCTATTAATGACTGTTTACACTTTGTGCTCTTATGTCCAAGATGATCACTAGTGCAGCTGATTGCCGTTCTCCGTGATATTATTGTCAATTAGCATGCCGGTTTCGGTGTTATTCTAGTCTATCAGAGGATAGATTAATGAATGTCAATATTATTGTCAATATCATATTAGCCGTTCGATGTCCACTGCTAGACAAAGGGCTCCCATCGTCCAGCATCCAGCGTCGACCAGCAATCTGGATTACATCGTCTGTTCACTTTGTAGGTGAACGTCACACACTGCGCTAGCCTGTACGCGGTCTCCACTCGAGGTCTTTCTTTTGCTGCGCCATTAACCATCCTCTTTACGAGCTATGTGTCCTGAGCACTATCACTTCAACTTGCTAATCTGCTGTGCTATATTGATGTCTCTTGTTTGTCTATGGATTACTTCATTTCTGATTGAAGGAGTGTTTGAGGCCATAAATATTATGATTAGTGAAATAAAATTACAATTCGTGACCTATGTAATTAAATGCGGAAAGGCGGGTGAATCAGTGGGCCCTCGGGAGCGAGGTCGCTTGGAGAGCGGAGGTCGTGATATCGGCTCCATAATGTTACCTGATGCTGTTTTACCAGCCACGCCTCTACTTTATTGTTATATTAATCTAGGCCTCTACCCCGCTCTTTTCAGTTTGAAGCTTTTATTACACTCGCCTTTGAACTATGAAATAGGATTAGTCAGCAAATACGTCAATAATATACTGGTGTTATATTTATTATTTTTTTAATGATTTACAGTCGGGTGTTTGACCGCAATGAAGTCAGGTGGAAGGTGGAAGATATAAAAAAATATATATTTACTTCGTTATTATTACAATATAAGTTACGTACTCGTAAATAGTAAATACACTGATATATTCTGCGATCTAAATGACACGGACGAGAATGGGCAAAAGAATGCAAATTTTTACTACTTTTAAATTGAGTGACAGGAAGATGTATAAAAACTGTATTGGTTAAGAATTTTCGCAATCAGAACCTAACGCTCAATCAACATCGCTTACGTCGAATAACCTGTTAAATAATGTAAAAAAAATAGATCACTCTCTATCTTCGGAGCGCGTACGACGAATGGGCGCGGCTGCCACCGGTGACTGCTATTGCATCCCGCACGTGTTATACTAGCGACGAACAGTTTTGATACTTGACATTTTATAATATTAATAATTTCCAATCTTTTTTTTTTGTTTCATTGGAAAATCCTGCATACGACCGACCGGGCTGCTGTGCGGGCAGCGAACCCGGTGTGTTAGACTCCTACTTACTAAAAACCCCTGGGTTGTTCCCCTAATTGCTTCACTTGGGCCTGAGAAACCAAATTCATCCAGACTCCTGGAGAGTGAAAAGCCTTGTTGAGGCTGCTTCTCTGGGAGGGGTGGTTGTAATAAGCCCGCTCTCATCCAAGCAACAGACTCCCTCAAGCTAATATGGCCTATCATAATTTTAAACCTAGCTTAATTAAGTACAAAATATTTTTTTTTTAACTTTAGCACTAATATTTTCAGATCGTGTTTATACTTTACGTAAATAAGTAAATATAAGTAATACTTTAAGTAAATATCCTATATGTAAACGTTGATAAAGACGTCGTTAAATGAATTAGTCGGCTGAAATGGCGATAGATAGAACATATGGCTAGGCGTATCGATGGTCGTTTGAGCAGAACCCTCACGGAATAATAGCAGTGGGGGAGATCCGGAGATCTGTCGGTAGACTGGTTGCGAGGTAGGTTCATTTTATTTATGAGATTATATGAAATGTCTCGATACAAGCGGAAAAATAAGATCTTTTTGAAGGAAAATATATCACCTTCTGGAGGGTAGAAGGTCGGTGCAAATAAGCCAATGATGATATTTCCGTATATTTCTCTGAAAGTTTGATTTTATTTTCTGCCTGTAGGTTAACAAGTTTAACATCCTCAATTAAAAATATTTTACATGTAAAAAGATAAAAAAAAAATGTAAAATTATCTGTAACTATTGAGGTAAGTTTACACTTTTCAATAACCGTAAACTTTCGGAAAATAGACAATAATTTCCTTTGCTTCTGCATTATAGTTTACTCGAGCGCTCCGTAACACTTAGACTAATAACACTGGCAATCTGACGAAATTGCGGGGTCATCTATCCGGGCACTAATTGAGACAGTTTAGCTTAGACACTGGTCGGTCGACAGGCATCCGTAAATTGGCAGGCCGCTTATGGTGAAAGTCAGGATCATCAGGCCCTATGTGGAAATGTTAAAGTTCATTGTAGCTCCCGATATTACCGCTGTGTTATGGCGTTGCTTCGCTCCAGGGCGCAAGTGTCTGTTTTAGGCGTGCTCTAGTAAACGACATTGCATTCACAACACTACATCAAGAATTTTAATAACTTAAATGAAGGAAGTTGTAATTAGATAATAGTACAAGAAAAAATATACGCAAAAATGGTTATCATTATTAATATAGTAATGAGTAATTTAGCATTCCCATATTCATTGTGCAACTTTTACACCTAAATCAATTTCACATTTAAACTTAAAAGGTAATTAACGTGAGATAAATTGTTATCTAATCTCGAATATCCACGCATATAATTAAATGATAATTGGAACTTATAATATAGAAATAAAAGATTTATGGTAAGTTTGCAAGAAAACTTTATAATTGGATCCTCATCTCCTTACAACAAAAAAATATAAAAATTCAATAGCATTAGTTTTAATTGCCATTGTATATTGCTAAAGCCAGACTTTTTAAGGTAAATCGGTGTAATTTTTTGAACTATATATTTCAGTGGCATCTCTTTTTCAATAGTTATTTATTAAAATTATTTGAAGTAATTTAATGCGACATGACGCTGATTTTTATACTATTTAGGTTTAAAAATAATATAAGAAATAAAAGTAATATATGTATACTTTCAAACATGACATAAGTAGAAAGTATCTCCGCTCACTCCGAAAGTGATATAGTCTTTTTTTTTTTTGACAGGATATGGGTTCATGGCCGGGAAAGAGCTGCACAACTAAACCGGGTGAGAGGGCGAATATTGAGGTGCTCACCCGGCAAATTTATGGGTTGAGTGGCAACGCAAGAGCACCCCTGTGTATACGAATTTCGACTTAGGCCGCCAGCCAAAATAAGAAACTTCAAGGCTGCGTCGGAGTGGGTGATATAGCCTTTTAATATCTAAAAATATATTTCTACTATATCGATTTAAATAGTTTTACACTATAAGTTTTACCATGAAATATTTTTACAATTTATTGATTTCTTAGTATTTAATTTTATGTCGAATAATATTATTTTATCGTATTATTTTTATTTTCAATTACGAGCGATCAAGAATATTCAAGCATCCATTTTTTTTACCTATCCATCTCGTGCATGTTACTATCATCACACAATATACGTTAGTTAGTCGAAAATAAAGCGGAACTTTTGATTATATGCTTACATACAAAATATCATCTAATTGTGATTCGTCGTATTTATTAATCCTTTTTTTTATCCAAATGTTTCTGACCTAATTTTTTGGCAGAACTGCAATTTTATAAACGAAATTTTAAAAACACTCTAAAATTTAAACTAGTTAATGTTTTTAATAAACATCTGTAGAATCACTAATAAACTATTAATATCAATGCCAAAAATAGAAAATTAATTATTCATTTACAATTTGTTTAATTGTTTTTAATATTTAGAGAGGCTTGCTGCCACTGGGCGGCGCACTTGAGGGAGTTCGTCGCCCAACACCTCCAAGGCGAGAGCAGTGCGCGATGTATTCCCGCGCACCGCTCAAAGAAAATGAAGGTGACCAAAATGGTGTGCAGGGGCCTTCCATCAATAGACCAGACGTCGCCGGGTGCTGAGGAAGCTGGCACAGCCTTGCCTTTGTCCCCGGCAAACGGGAGAAGGAACACCGTGGGGGTTTTAGTCGGTGCGACTACGACACACCGGGGGATGACCCTCATCGTCCCCTGACGGCCCATAACGGGTTTCCCCGGGCTTAAAAAAAACAAGGGTTTGCTGCCACTGGATTCCACAACAGATCTTACATGAAACACAATCGAAAAATGTACAAATATCTGACGATACCTTACAAAGTCATTGCACGCTATCATAATTTAATTTCACACAGAAAATTGTATATTTGTTAAATATAATGATTTTAGAAAGCAAAAGAATTGATTAATAATAATAATTTAACATTTACTGGAATATCCTGATACTACGAACTGTTCAAAACGGTGTAGTGTCCATGCAATCTGATTTACGTTCGCCGTTCTGTTCCTGAAGTCAGAAGAGGTAAAGTATACGCCTGCCTTTTTAGGAATACTAATTCCGATATAGGTAGAAATGTTCTTTGCCCCTGTCATTATAAATATATTTATTGTTTCTGCTGTATAGGTTTCAGGTAAAAAATAATTTTGCTGAACAATTTTTTTACATAACAATAAATAATCTTTAAAATTTGTTCACTTAAGATTTATTATTAAATATACCAGTGGTCGAAATTCGACCCTAATTAATTTAAATTATAAGTTGGAACATTATTAAGGTTATATTGTCAAAGACTATAACTTTCATGAAATTACTGAAATCGAGAAGAGAAAAATAATTTAGTAGCCACCACAATAATAAAAAATACAGAAAGATCTTTGAACCAGAAATAACAATGTATGTATGTATATGTATATATTTCTTTATCTACATATATAATATTGTTAGTTCAGAAAACAGCTTTAAAACTTTTTATATTGGGATTTTATATTTGTATATTGAGCGAGTGGTATTTCACTAATAACTCATACATATGGTAAAAGTCCGTATTATGGGACACATTTTCAGGTTGGTCGTACATTACCGCTATTATATAATCTGTTTAAGTCAAAAATACTATTTAAATCGTATCATACAATTGTCTTATGATTATATAATTAATATAGCTAGTTTTTATTGAATGTTAATTTGCAAAAATAAAATTAATAGCCTTTTATGAGAGGAACCTCTATGTCCCTATTTATGAGACACTTAAAAAGTAGATGGCCCCAATGTCTCATGATGTATGTCCCTATTTTTGAGACAGTTTAGAAATCAATAAGACTGTTTTTAAAATAACTATTTATTAATTTTAAATCACAATACTTATAAAATAGATAATAAACTTGAATCTGAAATAACAAATAATTAGTCTTTACTAAATTAAATGATAAATAAATGAAAATTATAAAAATATTTAATTCACTTTTATTCTTTAATTTTCTTCTGCAGTTCTTTTACTTTGTCCATCAGTTTTTTCTTTTCTTCTTGTAACTTTTTTTTTATTACTTATAGGCGAACGCTTGACCTCCATCACACCTGGTGGAAGGTGAAGATGAGTCCGACGATGAAACGTGTTCGCCCAGCAATTGCCTATTCACTCTTCTCTTAAAGACTCCCAGGTCATAACATCGCGAAAATACTGCCTCTGGAAGCGTATTCCATTCTTTAGCCGTTCGCATGATGAATGTAGAAGCGAATCTTTTCGTGCTGATATAAGGAACATCCACCACATACGGATGTTATCCCACACGATGTCTAGTGGTTTCGCGGTGGAATGGTGATCCTTTTTATGCCAACACGCTCTCTGCTTTAGGACAGAGGAGTAAACTTCTTTCATCACAGTTAAAAAAATTGTATGAGAAATATTACATACATTTTTACTTTCAAAATATGCTCCAGACTTTTTAAACCACTCTTGCAATTCTACACAAGTGACAGCTGCTCTTGTAACACTCAAATGTTGGGGTTTCCTTATAGCTAATTCTGAATGACGTTTTCTAAACCCTTCATACCAGTGGCGACTAGGACGACTCTGTAAACGGAGTTTTTACGGCTAATTTTTGGATATATTTTTGAACACAATCCAATAACCCAGTTTTTGTTACAGGTGCTCCTATTGCAGCCCTGTCTAGCACCCATTTGACAATATCATCTTCTTCCTGAGACGATAAGACTGTTTCTGGTTTAGATTTTTTTTTATCTCATCTAGCCCAATACTTTTTTTCTGCCTAGAGTAGCCACAGATACTTCGAAGGCAACAGCTACTCTCCGTAATGATGACCCGGTATCTTTTATTGCTTTTAAAGCATTTTCTACATCTATTGGGTCATATTTAAGTCTTTTATCAAGCACTTTTGAACACAACACTTTCTTTTTTGCTGATTGAGACGGCTGTTGTCCCCATTACTCCGATTTTCAATAATTTGTTTTTTGTTGTTCACTGTTGACACGTAACCTAAAATATCGAGAGATATGTCGATGGGGGGAGTCGAAGCTGCTCGCGTCCGTAGGCTTTACCCTAGTTTCCCTACACGTGACTCCTGGGTGGTGCTAAACGAGCAGCAGCGAGGTGGTAGGGCGTCGGTGCCCGCCTGGATCGCGACCACATTACATGGGTGTAAAGCCCGTCATAGTGACCAGTTTCGGCTTGTCGCGTTTCGGGATCAGCTTGTGTATATCCAGTAGCTCATATACCTAGAGACCTTCAGTCGTGGTATATATGGGCCGACATGACGTTGGAGACTATCAATGGATTTTCATCCTTTGATAGTCGCTTTCGTTTTTGGATTACACTGTACTTACCATCAGGTACTCTGTAGTCACTATGTCGAGCCAGAGTAAAAAAAAAAATTTCACTAATTAATAAAAGTATAAAAAGACATATTTTAAATATTTCAATAATATCAAATAAAAAATTAAGAAAAAAAAACTTGCAAAATTAATGTTTTGATTTTAGGTTAAGTTTTGAAATTAACGTAATTAAATTGAAAATACTTACTCAGAAATAACTATTTGAAGTTATGCTGATAAATAATTTGTTATATTTAATCATTTTACTTTTTTAATACTAAAAATTATTGATATTTTAATTAAAAACGCATAACAGTACACTGTCTCATTAATGGGGACAATCATAAGACTTGATGTCCGTATTGAGTGATACGCGGTGTAAAGTGTTCCATATACCGGTACGTCTACGTTAACAAGTGTCGGTATTGTGAGACACTCAAAAATAAAATAATATTGCTATAAATTAGCATAAATGCAAATAACATACAATATCTATAATTTATAAGCTTTTAGATTACACTTACATTATGTATATAAATATAATAAAATATATAATTTCATCCAAGTAAAAAACTGTACAGTAGTTATCGTTCAACTCTTTTAAGCCATGGTTTTGAATTCCAACAACAAACCTCATACTTTTTAAATTATTTATTAAAACATAGAAGTAATAATTAACAATTAGACTCGTTAATTTCTTTCAAAAACGATAAAATGATGTGTCTATTATATTTTTTAAAAGTATAATTTGGTATTCTTTTTATAAATTATTATATTCACATTGTGTATCATAAATAGGGACAGTGTCTCATAATATGGACTTCTACCATATATTGTAATAAATGATGTTTATTATAAAATAATTGTTTATTTTTGACATTCAGTAAGACTATAGATAAATAATATTAAAGACAAACAATATTAATCCATTCTCAATTTGACCTGAGACTTTAAACATAAACAAAAGAGTATATATGCGTGTGTAAAAATAAATATAAAATAATGTAACGTGTGTCAAATATGTTTGTGTATAAATGCATGGTTGTGGCTGTAATGTTTTTTGATTAATTTAATGTATTTGGTATCCATTATTTAAAAAAAAAAATTCTTCTCTATATAAACTATAAATGTGCCAAATTTCATACTCCTCCAACCACACAATGTTCGTAAAAAGGAGTACACAGTTTCTGCTTCTCTTATTAATATATAGATAAAGAACAACAAAGGTTCTACCAATCTAATACCGTTAAAACTATGGACACGTCATAGTAAATTGCTTTATATCTACATTTAAATTTAAATAAAATTACAAGACCTCATGCTGGGTCCAATTAAAATTCACACTTTTTATTACAGATAGGTACCGCAAAGCAAGGAGTTCTTTTTTATAGAATACTTTACATACCGTTTATTCTAATTTGATTTTAATGGAAGTACTTACTACATGCGACTGATTACCATAATGTCGAGTTATATGAGTTTTATTGTGATCGATGCCCAAAGAATATAAATTTGATTACAAAAGTAATTGTCGTTACTTAATTAATTGAACTTGTTGAGAATTTGAGCTTGTTTAATTACTTAGGTAATTGAAAGAGATTTGTGTCCTAAGTTAGATGAATGGAGGTATACATTACTGGGCAATTTGGATTGACAGCGCAGTTATCCAATAGCTTGAAAATGTAATATAATCTTCAGTTAATTTTCGTCTTCTTGTAAATAAAAATAAGAACAATAATTATATTAATACTTATTAATTTGGGATATAGATTTTTATTTATAACAAATGCGTTTGTGTGTGTTGAACTACCTCTGTTGAACAAGTATTTTTATTTATTGACAAATCTGATGTTTATGCGAATTACTTCTTAGCTTTACAAATACAAATATAGAGGCAGTGTTTTATTAACTACGCATGATATATCTATACTACTATAGTAAAAGATATAACGAGTTTAAATAATGGAAAAAACTCCGCTCGGCTAGCTATGGGTTGAAGAGGTACGGGTTCTTTTATTATATTATTATGCCCGTGCGAAGCCGGGATGGGCTGCTAGTAGTAGATAATGTATGAGGTACACGAATTTAATAAGCGCCTAAATACTTAAGACACACCTTAATACAAATAAAAATATATTTATCTGTCTCAACGATAATAATTTAATTGTATCGCTCGGTATCTAGTCTCAGTTAAAATTTGATAAGGATCTCTCTGCACAGGAGGTCATCAGGCTGGGCTCAGTTTTATAAAAGTATCCATCAAATTTGACTTATATTGTAACAGTTCATACAGTAGTTTTTAAATTAATATTTAAATGTAATATTTACATATGAACAAAGCTTTAAAAAGTTTGGGGTGTGAACAAAGATTAACGTCTACGACTTTAGTTTTGGATGTAGTGATATGTTCTTTATTTATCTATTAATAAATTACGATTACATTAATCCGAAAATATGTTTTTGCAGTTGTGTTTGATACTCACAAATTATCATACAAAATGTATTTTAAAAATTGTGTCCTGATTGTGATTTTTATATTTGAAAACCCAATCGTCTTCTTATACATTTTAATATAATATATTTCAATTCCTTTTGATACGTTCATTTTCTCTATTCTTCGTTCTCGTGTTTTTTTTTTGTTTAATTTAGAAATTAAGATGTTTTAGAACATTACGATAGATTTACAATTCTCTAGGTCAGAAATATGATAACAGATATAAAATGAAAGATTAAAGATTGCAAATTTTATCTCTGATCACCCTGAAAGAGATAGCGTAACGATATATTACATGTCTACTTAAAGGTAGACTATGAATTTAGCATCAATTCAAACTCGACGGGGTCCGATGAGTTAATAAAATTACACGGTATTATCTCCAAACAAGTTCCAGAAATAACTTTACCGTTTAATTTTTGTACGTTGCTTTTACTACTTTGAGGTCAACAAGTAAATAGTACAGTTTTAAATAATTACTATTGCACTAGTAATTGTTTAGTCTAGTCGTTCATTGTTTATTTCTTAAAGCAGTGCTTTTACTTTGAGTCCTTCAACTCCGTCTTGCGCTATTTTTACAATCTCTCTAAAATTACAATACAATTACGAACTCTTAACTTTTTACTGTGGCACGGCAAAGCAAAAAACTCTAGGCCTGGAACTGTGGTGATTGCCAAGAGATGCACGTGCAATTACTTTCACTGTTGTACTACTCGTTTAAATATACCAAAACTGATGAAAATCCTCATAGAACCGTCCTGGCCGTGAAGGGGATGGCAGCCGGGGTGTGCCGGACTTTTACCTGCTAAAAACCTCAAGGTGACTACTTCTGCGAATTAGTGGGCACTGCGGGTCCTGTAATCAATTCGCCGCAGCATTAAGTGGTTACCAAATGATCACATACCAGTCGGGTACTTACTTCCTACCACCTCATAACTGTTCGGTAAGTACCACCTGGATGTTACTAACCTTTTTTTTTTGTAACCCGGAGTAAATCCCTAACGGACCTCGGGGAGAGGTGAGGGCCACCCCCCGGTGTGTCGGGCTTGCACCGACTAAAACCCCCGGGGTGTTCCACCTTTCGCCTACCGGCATCGAGGGCACGACTGGGGTCTCATCCTCAATGACCGGCTGGGCGTGCGGCCGTGAGTAGGCATGTACTCGCTTAGGGAGGGGTGGTGTAAACCTTTTTTTTTTTTTTTTTTTTTTTTACTTGGGGAAAATCCTCATAGGACCGTCTCAGTCGCACAGGGGGGTTGCGCGACCGAGGTGTGTCGGACTTATACCGACTAAAAACCCCAAGGTGACTACTTCTGCGCATTGGCGGGGACTGTGGGGGGTGGTGTAAACCTAACCCAACCTGTTTTTTTTTGTTAAACCGGTGGAAATCCCTACGGATCGTCAGGGGAGCGGTTGAGGGCCGCTCCCCCGGTATGTCGGACCTGCCCCGACTAAAACCACCGGGGTGTTCCTTCTCTCGTCTGCCGGATGCTAAGGGCAAAGCCGAGCCATCTTCCTCGGCATCCGGCGACGTCCCGCCTTGTTCAGGCCTCGCCTACTTGGCAGGGGACGGTTAAAGAGTTGCCGCCCCCCGCGTACACCTAACACATTTCGGGGAGATTGGTGTAGAGAGTCACCCCCCTCATCTCTATGAAGTTGTCATCAGAGCGGTGTACGGGAACACATCGCACACCGCTCATGCCAGGATCTGGGCGACGCACTCCCTCAAAGCGCGCCGCCCGGCGTATGTCCAGGTCACGGAGGAAGGCTGTTGGCGTAGGCCCTCCTCCGGCGTCCAGTCCGCGCTGGGCGGCAGATTGGTTTGTCGGGGGTGGATATTGCCTCCCGATCCCGCTCCGTCACCTCCTTCACCTGCATTGTCGTCTCCGTGAAGGAGAGGACCGCCTGCCATGCCCTGTCACTACCGACCATCGCGCGAGCGAGTGCCGGCAGTGACAGGTCACCACCCACCACCCTGTGGATGTTACTAACCTAACCTAATCTAACCAGCACCAACCTAACTCTACGATCAGGGGCGGTATCGTTTCCACTAAGCCACTAAAAATAGTACTACTGTTGCTATTAGTATAAGTAATTCCATTCCAGCGTCTTTGAACTCTACCTTGAAATATTCTTGTCTCAAACTGCAATGTAAATACAAACTGTCGATTTTATTAATTGTACTTTGAGATGGTATAAATAATGATCAAGTATTTATTGATTTATATTGTAGTATTTACTTTGTGACTTCGAATAAAGTTATTTACGTCTACAGATGTAAATGCCAACAACTTGCCAGTGGCTTCAGAAAAACTACGTCTATTTTTAATTATAATGAACATAACTTTTATAGTAAAATCCTATGAACTTTATTTTATTGTAATAATTTTGACAATAGATTTAGAGGTAATGATAATGTAAAGTATAATTGTAATCGTCAACATATAAAAACCAATACATGCTATAAATATATATAAAAGGTATATACATATTCGTACTCGTATAAACCATACAGCACTTTACATACCTACCTGCAAGTAGAAATATCGATTTATTCAACGTTATATATTTTTTGGTATTTTAATTTGTAACCAATCTAAGTTTTCGTCGCTCGGTTTCTCCACATGTGTGTCCACGTGCACACCTGAAATTATTTTTAAACAATTTAAATATAAATAATGGTTTTTCTAGATTATTTCTCATACATTCGCGTATTAAGCCAAGGTTATAAAATTGTTATGATTTCATATAGTTTAACCATGTAATTATTGAAGTTTAAAGCTAACAGGTTTATGGATGTCTAAACTATATTCTATGAAATTAGTGTGGCAAATATTTTCTTAAATTACTTATTAAACCTTTGTAGTTAATTACAATATAACATTAAAGTAAATTGAGGAATAACTTAATTTTAAATTGAGCAATTAATTGAAAACCATTACGTGTAGGTAAACGTAATTAAACTTACCTCTTTTTAACAACTCCACAATATTTTCTATGTTTCTATTAATCTTGTGCGCAGGGCTTAATTGTGATGTAATCGGTTGCTTCGGGTGCTGCCCCTGACAATCTGCAGCAGAATAAGTCATACAGAATTTAAAAAATAAACATAAATAATAATATATTAATTATTTACCTTTTTTCCGCCACAAACATTTCACCATAACACCGCAATAAACCCTGTATAGTGGATGTTTCTAATTCGGACTCATTATTAATTACTTTTTTGGTGGTAGGGAGATTGACCGAACTGGATCATGACCACAGTACACAAGTGTAAAGACCATCATAGTGACTCGCTTTTGGCCTGTCGCGTTTCAGGATCAGCTTGTGTATATCCAGTAACTCATATACCTAGATATCTTCAGTCGTGGTATAGTGGCCCACATTAAGACAGAGGCTATCAATGGATTTTCATTCTTTGATGGTCGCTTTCGGTTTTGGACTACACTGTACTTATCATCACGTACACTGTAGTTACTATACTAAATAAACTTTATTTATATTGTATGCAAGAAATAAGTGAATTACCTCATGCATATATTTTTCAAGTTGCCATTTTCAAGTTGTTCAAGTTTCAAGTGGTATTTTTAAAAGAAGATTGAATTGGCATTTGTTGGGAAAACGCGATCTATCGTCTACTTCATCTTCACTTTCCACCAGATGTGCTTGAGATGAAAAAAAAATTGCTTGTAAATAAAAAAGGTTTTGTGCGTGGATGCCAAGTAATTTTACCTTCAGACCCAAAAGAATAAAATACGTATTAATTAACTTTAAAAAGGCGGGGTCTGAACAAGGCCAGACGTCGCCGGGTGCTGAGGAAGACGGGCCGGCCTTGCCCTTGGCGGGCCCATGCCCGGGGGTTTTAGTCGGTGCAAATCCGACACACCGGGGGGCAACCTTCATCGCCCCCTGAGGTCCGTTAGGGATTTCCCCCGGGTAAAAAAAAAGGGTATTAATTAAATTTATATTTACTGTTTTGGCTAATATCATAAAAGAATTATATAAGTGTAATATTATCAATACGATTAAATTACAAATAAAACCATGAATATACCTTTTGTAGTCTGAGAAGATATTTTTTTTACGAACTCATCCAGAATTTTCTGCAAATCTTCTTTGTAAATTGGTTTCTTCTGTGGACCTAAAATTATCAATTCATACACACTTGTTTTTTAAATATAATAATAAGCCAATTTTAGCCCTAAAGACGTTGAAAAGCATATTCATAATTTTTTACACACCGGACTTGTTCCATTTTGATGTTGTCTTTGTAGACATAGTTTTTGTAGGTATAGTTTTTTTAGATGTCGTTTTTGTATTCGTAGTCTTAGTAGTTTTAGCTCCAATTTGCTTTGAACCTATAAATGTTTAATAAATAATTAAAAATTTACGGCCTAGCTATAAAAATAATTTTAATTCAAGGTTAAGCTGTGGTAAATCTTTATCATAACAATGTATAGTAAAGTAGGTGCGAGCGCCATGCTATGTGCTTCCGTGTGCTGTTCCAAAATCGCACAGGCAAGAGAGGGGTGACTCTTTACACCACCCCTCCTCAAGCGAGTGGTGGCCTTACCAAGACCACGCATCTAGCCGGGTATCGAGGATGAGGCCCCAGTCGTACCCTCACTCCCGGTAGGTGGAAGGTGAAATGCCCCGGGGGTTTTAATCGGTACGAGTCCGACACACCGGGGGGCGGCCCTCACCGTCCGCTGACGCTTCATAACGGATTTGCCCCGGGTTACAAAAAAAAGAAATGTATAGGGAAGTAATCAAGAAAGAAATAATAAAGTAATGTGTAATAATGATTAGCAAATAGTTTTTAATCTAAGAAAATCTTTTTTAATACATATGGTAAGTCTAGTATTTCTTATATAACAAGTAAACCTCTTTTTACAAAAAAGTGGCAAGGCAGCTGACAGGCCAATTGGTGGAAAGTGTCTTCTATCCGAATCTAAAACCAAAATTAATCTATCGCACTGGCAACTCTGAAGAAAAAAAAATGGTTCGGATTTAATGGGTTTTAATTTAATTAATTAATTTTAATAATTAATTTTAATTAATTATTTCGGAACGTGATAGGTCAAAGTAAGTCTCTATAAAGATTTTTGCACGCAAGTACTGTGGTCGAATTCAATGGGGTATCAACATCAGCTTCAATAGTAATATCTTATGGCCACCGTCTGGAGCAGAGGGCATTTACAATGCAGCACCACTCTAATCCGTTGTTCCATGATGTTCGACTCATGTCCTGTTAATGCTTGTTGAATCCATCAAGACCTTGCATCTCCAGGTTTGTCTAGGACGCCCACTCTAATCCCAATCTCACTACAGCTCGATCAACCCCACCTGAAGGTCCCGTATCCCTCTTACCCTATGGTACCGGACAGCAAAAATCCTATATTTTTCTAATAACTTGTTTTAAAGTCAAACTTGGTTTAGTAGTAATGTTGTAAAAATTCAATTATTTCATTTATTTTTAAACTTACTCGATTTATTACCAGAGCGCCCTGAAAGATGACAAAATATGATATATTTGTAAATATAAATTGTACTGAATTATACAGGTGATTTTATAGACGAGAGAGATATTTCAGAATACAATAATTTGTTCCTTCTTATAACTAATAAAAATGTAAATAACAATATTCCCTAACAAATCATAAAGAAACATTGATGAATAAATGTAAATTGATCCGTAAAAAGTTTGGACACAGCAGCGCGTGTGGTGCACGATTGAATGGCATGTAGATAATTTTCCTTTTACGTAATTTTAGGGAAACAGATAGTTAACTCGATACCCTTTCATACTTTATCATAGCTTAGGAGAGACAAAATACCTACTTAATAATTAATTTTTATTTTTTATCATGTGTGTAATTGCCCCTTAATGATGATGTCCTAGCCGGATTCGGCCACGGCGACTGTTTCAACACCGATTAAGAAAATCGAGGTCCAGTTTACGGAAACAGTCAATTGCGCAGGATATATTTAAGTGCATAGCTGGACGCGCAGCCAGAAAAGCACTCTGCCGTCCGAGTTCCCTCAGGCCCGATGGAACGGAGAACCAGTACGATCGGGAGGGAGCAGGATGCAGGTTTGGTCGAGTTTTCCTTCTCTGAATACCTAGTTGAATTGCAGTGTTAATGTGTGTATCTCATTAACACTGCCCCTTAATATGGCGACTATAAATTACTTTGTTTTAATGGAAATATTACGATATCACTATTCCTAAATATTTGGAATTAGAATCGAATGCCGAATATCCTCCTTGAATAACTCCCTTGTCTATACAATCAGCCTGTATATTATCTGCAAATACAATGGCACTCACTCATGTTTTGAGGCTCCCTGTACAAACGAAATAATTTACGTTGCGGCGCCCGAGATTGTGAATCACCTCCAGTTATTTCTAATTGGAGTTCTACATTGTGATTGGGAAATTCAACTGAAAAGAAATCAAGTTATAAAGAAAATTAAACATTTTTAAAAAATAAATGCATTTTAATGTTTTACATTTGCTTTCCTCAAGCTTTAAGCTGGACTTGTTTGCAACAATTTCAAAAAACATTGTGTTAAAATGTAATGCACGTAAAAAATGCAACAAATGTTTACGTTTGAATAAATCTGGTATTATTGATAGTAAAATATTATTCTATTTACATAAAGTGTATATACAAATAATATATATTTAATTCATAAATCTTACCAGACAACTTGTTGAGTGGAGCCAAATATTTCTGAAGAACGGTTTCTACGCCGTGGTTTACGCCT
This sequence comes from Automeris io, assembly GCA_036320925.1. Classification (NCBI taxonomy): domain Eukaryota; kingdom Metazoa; phylum Arthropoda; class Insecta; order Lepidoptera; family Saturniidae; genus Automeris; species Automeris io. Next base: position 6,096,429 of record JAUDJH010000014.1, read on the forward strand.
TTGTTATTGTCGACTATAAAGAGAAGATTATATATTATTTTTATTATATTTTTACCCTTTTATCCTATAAAGCTCATATTCATATCACAAACTACTTACCCTTAGAGAATTTGATCTACTATCAACATGTAAAATTTATTTAAGACACAATTAAATCTGCTTTACAATTTATTTAACTTTATAATTAAAAAAAACTTACCTTTTATAATAGAAGTTACGTATGGACATATCAAATTAGTTACAATTACACCAAAAAATACAACTTTAAACATTACTTTGATAATCATTTGGTATCATTGTACGACATTATAATTCATGACTATTCTTGACTGAAAAATCAATGTGTTACGTTCACAGAAATCTAAAAACCATAATAACATTACAACGTTTATAAATTTTATTGTTTTCTATAAATATAAGATTGGCAGTTCTTTACAGCGATAAAAATGCTACTTAGGCTAGAGTCAGCCTTTGATCCATTTTATTATTTTTTTAAAGTATATTATAATCTATAAGTAATAATAGACATGAGAATTGTGTAGTAACAAATAGCTTAATATTGCACTCGTTTGAAGGTTGATCTCTATCTATAATATGCAGATAAGTCATCAAAACTCTAAATAATGCGGCAGTATTTTTTTAACATAATCGATAGGTCATTATTGTGCAATATTGTTTGGTTTAAGCGTATTATATAAATTGTTTTATAATACATAATATACATGATTGTGGAATAAACATGTATAACGGAGAACAAATGAGTGGTTAGATAAAATTGTTATTAAGGGTATATCTAAGAAGAGTTTATAAAATGGTAACAGTCAGTTGTTACTAAAGATCTTAACACTATATCAAATGCTATTCTATTTTTTCAGCAATAAAGTATATTTTTTTATGACTGACTTTTTTATTGTTGAAAAGACTTTTCTTAAATCAAACCTCGTTTTTAATATGGCTGGTAACATTTTAAATAAGTACATTGTAAAATATAAATAAATGAGGCGTCTAATTTCAAAACCCGCTAAAACAATTTTTCGTACAAAATTACTTAATAGTCCTAATAGTAATTTGAAATGTTGTTATCAAAGCAAATATATTATACATGAATTTTTCCTGTATTGCTTTTTCACTCTACAATAATAATTTAAATACCTTATAAGAATGTGATTATTAAGTCAAAGATTAATTATAAGTTGTTATAAATTTAGGGCATTTAAAAAAAATAAGTTTGACTCCTTACTGTCAAGTATTTTGTGTTATATGTTTAAATAATTTTATTATAGAATAATTATATTTGTGAACATAAATAGCGAGAAAACTAAGGCTTAATGTATTTACGTCATGTCTAATAGTTTAAAGCAATATCCAAATGGTATTTTAACGTGTAATAAAATAACAAAATAAACAAAATAAATACTGTGCAAATCGAACCGAACAATCGTGTGTACAATATTTTATTAAATTTAATAGGATCGATAACATATTACGGAATAGAAAATTATTGCTCTCGTGAATCTCGATAGTTGTTATTTCTGAACGAACCCAATACTTCTTATCGGCAACCGGCGGCGACAATCGTGAGTCTCCATGCATGTGTGATATGATAACGTGTTTTCGAAGCAACCTCCTCCATTGAATTCTTAGCTTTTGATTTAGTATGAAAATTCTAAATATTTATTAATGTGAAAATTGTTTTTCTGACTGACATATCATCATCAATCAATAATTGTCACTCATTATTCGCTTTATAGACTCCGTGATTTTGGCAGCCTAGGAGCTCGATCAAACTTTAGGGACAATATTGACACTTTTATGCTTTCAGGAAATACATCCAAGATTTATTCGCTTTCTGTGATTGCAAGTGACAACTAATAGGCAGACGGGTGCATTGACAACAGATTAGAATGGATAACTTCGTGACCACACCCGGTTCTTGCTTACAATGTAATTCCTAGACATTTAAATCTGAGGCAAAGATTAAGTTTAATTATTATAACAACAATTATTTATCAGCAAGCAACTCTGACAGCTTTGAAAAGCGATATCTCTCACATAGTTTCTAAATGAAATAAGATCAAATTAAATTATGTTTAAAAAATATCTAATAATACAATTACAACCACTAATGTCTGTCTGCTTACCCCTAAAGGGATATAGCGTGACGATATATAATTAGGAATAAAATATTTTCAATTACTGATATGTTCTGGATCAAAAAATGCGTCCTTAAAACTATCCTCAAATATCATACGTATTAAAAATAGATATATGTATATACGTCCTTCGCTAAATCTTTGATGATTTGGATATTTTTTTAATTCTTTTTTATGAAAGTACGGAATGCAGGCACACTGCAATTCTAGAACAAAACGGCGACTACCACGAGATCAGAATTCATTCACAGACGCTGTCATGATGCTCCTCGCGAATATTGCACAACGGACAGCATCTGGTCCCGAAACGAACTATAGTATACTCGACTTCAAGTTTTTCTTTTTTTTATTCAAGACTTTAACTTTATCAAACATGTAAACAATAATTATAATAAACTATCGTCACGGTGTATCTCTTGTGAAGTGACAGATACATTAAATAAGTACATAAAAAAGAATTGTTAACATACATTGCGCGAATTAACCTCTTTTTTTTTTAGAGTGAGGCAGTGCGCAGTATGCGGCGCATCGCCTGACAGGGAGGTTCTGGAGGGGTGGACTCTTTACTCTCATCCCTCCTAGAGAGGTAGACTCAACAAGGCTTTTTGCTTCCCGGGTGTCTGGACGAATTTGGTTTCCCAGGTCCGGGTCGAGCAATCAGAAGGACTTCCCGAAGGTTTTTAGTCAGTAGGAGTCTGACATACTGCAGTTGGAACCTCCACAGTGGCCCTAAAGGTCCTAAGGACAAAAAAAACATACTTTAATAAGGACTCGACGTTTCGACCTAGTTATGGTATATAGATAGGCCTTGGTCACGAGTAGATTAAAAAACCGTAAGTTTTCTACGGGGATGGGATGCTTTTACCTCTTGTTCCTGAGATATTTGAATAGGCACACCGCACAACATTCACAGTATCTGCACTTCTATAAGGCGACACACTATACAACGAAGTCGAAGCATTTAATCACTGGGTTCCACAACGATGATAACCTTAACCCATCATCCTGATCAAAGGTTTTGTGCATCTTAATATCTCAGTCGCTTCTCGAAACTGTCTTGGATATAGAAATAATCTCTGTTTTATGAATTTGAGCTAATTCGCGCTTAAGACCTGTTAATTTGTTTAACATAAGTATAAAACTGGGAAATTTAAAATGTGTAATAAATAGACATTGGTTGAATTCTCATTCCACAAACTCTGAATGAAGTCAAACATTTATATAAATCATAAAAAAAGACCTGTGTTTTAGAATTAACACAATTTATTATATTCTATGACTATACTATACTGGACCATGAAATTGCGTGGGACTTATTTAGGGTGATATCTGTTGTATCATTTAAACTGAACAGAATTGTTCTTAGGATGAGATTTATAGACGCCACTTCGATTTTGCTTAGTCTATACTCAGGAAATAAGTTCGTCTTTAACAATAAAAGTGTATATATGTATATATTAGAAACTTGAGTTTATAGTAGCATAACTATTAAGAGAGCCAAGTCCAAGTTGAGAAAATCTAAGAACTATCAGATACTTTAATACTAATCAAATAATATAGTTTATAATGTTTGAGTAAAGTGTAAGTCAAGTCAAAGTAGCGTCTATAAATCTTACTTTTTATCGCCACAAAGGCTCAGCTCGTCCCTGTATTCACAATATACTTACTACAACATTTACGATGCAATAAATATTGGAACTTTTACAAATCATACGACATTTTCAAGGATGTCTGTCACACAATTATATTAAATGATCATAAAATTTTAAAGCTCGTTTAATGATTTTTGTACCAATTTTGTAAGTTCACCTCTTAATAGTTTATGATACCACGTCAAACCATTTTTAATATTTTCATTCGACACATCAGATTTTATTTAAATGTAATATTTTATTCATCTTTATTAAGTTATTGCTGGAACTCCAAATCAACTTGGTAAAATTCAGTATTCTGATAAAATCAGTTACTCAATATTATTTGATTAATATTAGCCTTACAATCTCCGAGGCCGCTGTAACAGGTTACAATTTTACTGATATTCTCAAAACTTTTAAATGGATTAATTAAATAAATTAGGCAACTGAAAATTAATGTTTCCCTTTCCGCAGCATAAGAGCGGTACATATAATGCTTATGATTAAAAATAGCTTATACACTTATATATTTTATTATAATATAATATTTAATATATATAAATAAAATATATATTTTATATATAATAATATATATAAAATTAATATATATAAATAAATATAATATTTTAAAAGATGCAAACTAAAACGGCACAAAGCATTAACCTTTAAAAAATATAAACTAGGTTTTTCCGCTTGTTCCCTGGGCGTCTGGACGAATTTGGCTTCCCAGGCCCGGGTGGAGCAATCAGAGAGATACTCCGGGGGTTTTTACTCAGTAAGAGTTTAACACACCGGGGTCGCTGCCCTCACAGCGTCCCTGATGGTCCTATGCAGGATTACCCACCGGGATACAAAAAAAAAGAAAGACCCGCTTATTAATTGATAGTTCACATGTGTAATTTAAAAATCTATTACCAGATTGACTCACAGACATTAATGCGCAATTTATTTGTCTTATTTCACGGCTTTGTGTATCCTTTTTACTAGTTGATGTATTAAAACATAAATTAAAATTATAAATGATGCTATATAACAATACGATGAAGCCAAAATAAATCATAATTAATAACGTCAAGTGTCATATCGCAAAGGTCTTAACCGCAATAAACGGAACCCTGAGCCACAAACAAGTCAGTCATTTATACAATAATGGGAGCTCTCGTAAATAATGTTATAGTTTAGCCATATAAAATTTAAATTACACTCGGATGACTGTGGTATTGGCTATTAATGGTGAATGAGCAATCCGCACTCCGTTTTCGTGAACTCTGCATATCAATTGGCACCATGTTGGTCTTGCCAGTGGCCACATTCGACCCATTATGAACTACAGCCACTTCCTTAACAATAGAGGCCTAGAGCCTCCCATTGCTACAATTGTATGAGCTATTTACCTTATCTGTAGCACGCTGCAATCACACCCGCTCCCGACGAAAACTACGGTGCACAAGTTTTGATACTTGTACTTTGTATTCGTTTTAATTTTAGATATTAGTTGCTATGTGTAAAAAATATTAATATGTTATAATTGGATTATATTAGACCGGTATATTTTTTTGACCAAATTTTTATCTCGTTATCATTAATTTGCTAAGAGTCAACTTAAATATTAATTATGCAGCAATACATATGATTTGTTTTATGATTTATAATCATTATGTATATCTGTAATATATACTAAATTTTAATTAATTTCAGTAATATTATACATATAGCTACGTAGCCGTTAGCTCACAACTCTTGTATGAAGTTACATTTATATTGGACTAATTAATTCAAAATGCTATTGACAGTGATGATTAAAAAAATAAATTAACATTATCAATGAATTAACTAACACGTTGTTTTATTTGTTGAAAATATGGCCTAGCTTTATTTTCTATTCATATAAAGCTGTAATTAGTAAAATGTTTACTCTGCATATAAAAACCGAGTGAATAATTATTTTCTCCAAAAAATAGTAAGTAAATCATATTCTCATATGCATGGTTAACATATTTTGTAAATGGATTTGTAATTATTTTTTCAAAGATCAAGACTTGTATATCAGCGTAAATACGTTGCCGGTGGGGCTTGTAGCTACGTTATAACAGAGATAGAGTGCGCGTGATGTGACCATAGAGAGTAACCGGCCAGATACGATGTCATCTTACACTTATACCGCAGCCGTTATAGAATTAATTATGAAATGCTCCTTTAGGTTATGTTAGCCAGCTACTGTTCCGAAAAAAATGATTATGAATGAATTTTCCATGTAATTGTATTTTATTACCTGTAATAATTTGATTGGTGTCTATGAACTTAAGGAACAATTAATAAAAAAATATATAGATGTGTTACTAAAATATATTTGAAGCTTACGTTACAAATAAATGAAATGATTTAATATCAAAGAGTAAAAGGCTTTTTGATTTAAGACATTTTTTGGCGATATTCTGTAATACACTTTTTCGGAATCAGCGTTTTGTTACCGATTCCGAACACACACACACATATATATATATATATATATATATATATATATATACATTTCTAAATCACCAAAAAATTTCGCTAAAGCAAACACACAGCTTTTTACCCCTTGATATTTATTTCTATATAATCTTCAATACACTACAAGAATTCAGTTAATATAAAACTGTGTAAAACACATTGCAAGTTATCATTTTTTACAAACATCAAAAGGTTGTAATTTTATAAATTTGCATTAAACACATATATCTAGAATGTTAAATCGCATTAAAATTGTTTTATAAGCAGTTAATAACAACTGAAAGTTACTAAAAGATACTTTAGTTCATGACAAAGAAACAAAACACACAAACCAACAAATAAAAACATATGACAAACAACGCAGATGCATTATAACAAAATATATCTAATATTTATCACTATTAAATACATTTAAAGGTATAAAATTTATTTGCTCTACAGTTTTGGTATTGAGTAAACTCTTTACCATTAATTAGAGTCCGTCAATATAAATTAAGAAATGCACGATTAGAAAACGCCAACGGCACGAGCTCCCGATCCGGGTCTAGTAAAACAGAAGTGTCCGTTTCTAAGCAGTCGTGACATGGCCACGAGCGCTCGCCGTAATCTTGGATAAATTGCGTACACTCTGTGACTCTCAGTAGACCATTTAAGGTATAAAATTTAAGATGATGATAGGCACGCTTATAATTAAGATCACCAGGGTGATAGGCGACTCGTGACAGCGTGTGGGTTGTTCCGCTTCCGAGGTCATGGGTGGTCCCGTTTGGGCTATTTCGGGACCAGCCACTGTTTTTCTAATAAAACTGATCGTACTCTGATATGAATTGTATAGTGGTCAGCGTCAACTGTATCCGGAATGTCTAACTTTTTATAACACATAGTGACGTTTACCTATCGATGAATTGCGATATAATATACGAGTAGACTAGTTTGTATTGCTAGTTTCTGAGTTAACAGTTTAGGTACATATTAGTTTAATAGTTAAGCTCTATTACGAAGCGGATATCATTTGGGAAACAAAAGTCTTTAAGTAAAATATAAAAAGTCTTATATGTATTTTATTATTTTATAATTTAAATTATCACCATTTTTTCTAGAAAACTCCATATCATGATTATTTTGTTATATGGCATATTCATAAATATGTCTTTTACAAATTGTTTTTGAATACAGTAAAGTGATATCGATTCTTGGAACTATTTATCAGTGATAGCTCTGTCGCAGTAGTTAAACAATTTATTTAGTTATTTAATAAAAGTTATACAATCCAACAATAGATTCGGCAAAAATATTATAGTAATTATTTTGTCTTGTACATTGTTCAGTACAAGCATACAATTAGGAAATATAAAGAAACTAAATACACGTACTAAAAGTAAAGCTAAAAATATGTGCTCAAATAGAACAACATGCAATATCTAGGATTTGTTAGGAGTTGAGGCGTTATAATCTCTTTATTTGAATTACATTATTCCGTTTCTATGTGCTACTTGAAACAAGAATTTGCATAGCGTTAAGAAAAAACATAATAGGCCTAAGTAAGCTTTACGAAAACAGAAAATATATTCTTCCACATTTATCCACACGTGTTATATTAGATTATCATTCCATGTATTTCTTAATTTCATGGTATGTTTAGTGATAATAGGAAAGTATAATTAGTTCATACCTAATATTTTAATATACATATATTGTATAATAATACTAATGATGTTTTTTTAACTGTCATTAGTCGTTGTCGTTTTTTGGACTGTGTGTTACCATCGGATGGGATGTAGTTACTGTGTCGAGTAAGGATAAAAACAAATTTAGTCGCGCTTTCAGGCTGAGCAGAGATACATTACTGACTGTATCCACTTCGCACTTATATGTCGCGCCCAACGTGACCAGTAACGCAGCTGATCGCAGTTCTCTGCGCACTTGCATATAATATTTCTATTAGATACCATGCTGGTTTTCTTATAATGTGTTCACCTTCACCGGTGAGCATTTGGCGCCTAAGTCAGTAAGCCATAATCTGGATAAACCCAGATGTTCGAGTCCAGATTCGTACCTATGATCATTCGCATGACCGCACGTGGATACCGACTCCTTATCAACTCGTCTACCACAGCCACTATATTGGATAAACTTTGTTTAACCCTTTATATATGAAAGTGGATTATATCTTCAGGCTACTAGAACTTATGAATGAATGACAGGCACGACGAATCTACCCTGCGTAAGACACAAGAGTAATAATATATAATTTGCGGTGGAAAACCGTAATAGTATTTCTAGAGTCTTAGTTTGAACAGAGCGGCAGCGACTCAATAATGAAAATTAGTTAATAACTCTTCTCAAAGGCCATGCCTATCGCCACGGGCTCAAAGCTCACACGGTAGCTACGTGTGTGGCATCTCTTAATACTTTAAATAATATACGAGCGACTTACGACCCCATATCTCAACGGGGAAGTGTTTTGCATGCGAGCAGGTATCTTCTGAAATAATCTGGAAATTGGAGCACGTCTAAATGTACTAAGTTTAAATTTCAAACATTTAAATATACACCGTACTGCCATAATCATTAGGAACATATTTCCTATTGTCAAGTATCTATGTGATTTTTAATGTTAGTAAACTTATACCAAACGCATTATTTATTGTAAATTCGTAATTACTGATAATGATAGAATAGGGTTTGCGATCTGAGATAGATTAATGGAAGAATTTGTTTCAATGTTAAAAAAAATCTATATTTCATATCGATATGTAGTACTAAATCCAGTTAATCAATACTATATGAGAAAAAATCAGCAAACGATTTTTAAAAATACTTTTTGATAAAAACCATAAAATAGTTCACAGATAGTTGAATGTACTTAAACATATGGAAATAAATAAATAATAGTTTTTTACTAATAAACTTTTTTTATATATGACACTTTGAAGTGGTTTTAAAAATAACGGTAAATATTGAGTTCTATGAACTTTTTTTATTTTCAAGTTATGATGAGTATAAAACGTGAAAGATTAGAATGTGTAAATACAAATTATATTTAGTCCAGAATATTTAGAGAATTCCAACCTTTTATCTTAAGTGCTACATATACATTAGTATGTGACTTCATGAAATCTATTAGAAAATACTTTACCAGTTCGGCATAGACACGGATCAGTAGTGTTACTAATTGTCAGTAATTAAATGAACTGTCAACAAACAAAACATAATCTAATATAACACTGCAGCTTAACCACATAACTGAAGGTGGTCAAGAAATCAAACATATTTCCGAATGTTTAGATGTAATCTGTATCGTGCCTTTAAATAATGTATTCAAATAATTAATAATACAAAATTGTGTTTGTAAGGAATAACTAGCAGTATTAATACATCAATCAGTGCAATTATTATTGGACGTTATCAATTAAGCTCTGTTAGAGTTTTTAGTACCTAGATTGATAAATTAGAATCGGTACCCAAAGTGATATATCTTGTTTAATATTGTGCTTTATTTTTTTTAATGTCACATATTTTATATGCCTCTGAGTTTTCTAGATTAAGTACAACATGCTTAAGGGTGAAGTAAAACATCGCTAACGAATCCGCACGGCATCTAATAAAAATATCATGTTTTAGTGCCCAGAGAACGGTAATCAGCTACGTTTCTGGTCACGTTGGGCGCGACATATAAGTGAGAAGTGGATACAGCCAGTAATGTATCTCTGCTCACCCTGAAAGGAATATAGCGTGACGATAAAAAATATTGTTCATTCTATATAAAAAGTACTACCTACATAGTAAAATGAAGTTATTTTTCAATTTTATTTATATAAACTATTACTTGTTATAATAAATAAATTGTTTAAAAACATTCGAACAACAATACTAATAAAATATTAAGTACTGTTTTAAATAACATAACTTCATTAAAAAAAAAATTACAGTAATCTTGTATATAACATTATTGGTAGGTAAGTAAAAGTTGTATATTTTCAATAATTTTATTATAATATACATAATATACAAAAGTATATACTTAAAAACAATACTATATTAATAATTTATATTATTTTTTATTATATATATTTTAATAAGTGCAATAAAATAAAAACTAATATAATACTTTTTATATTTACAGTGGTAAATATAAAAAGTATTTAACGTTTTCAACGATTTAAATATAAAAATAAACATACTGGTAGATATAATAATTCGATCCCGCCTTACTAAGAAGAGTTGCACAGCCTGCTCTAAAAAAGAAAAGCAAATGACAGTTACAAACAGGCATCCAGGCGCCGTGCGGACAGTATTAATAGTTGCTCGATTTGGTACGATATTCTAAAAACTATGTCTGTAAACGAATGTATTGACCATGACGAAACCAACCACTTTTTTTTTATGAGCATCCGATTTTTGTATATAAGACATGTTCGGGCTAGAATTGCGTATATATTTCTACTTTCAAAGATTCGTTTCTTAGTTCATAATATGAAAAGCGAAATTGTGGAATACACTCCTCGCTACAATTACTATGGCTTGGAAGCTTTTAAATAAATAATCATTAGACAATTACATTATCTTCATCTTCCAACAAGTGGGGTTGAAGACAAGCGTTTCTCTGTTAATATGTAAAGGATGTTAAAACACGAATATGATTGACTAGATTTTGCTCGCGGCTTCGCTCGCGTTAAGAAGTGTTAATAATAATTAGGTATAGTTTTTGCGGCTTTACTTTTGTTTAGCGTGTGTAAAAAATTAGGGCCTACAAAACTTTTTTGTACATAATATTCTTAACTAATCTGTCACTAGGCAAAATCAAAATAATCATATTTTTTTATCAAAATCCTTTCTTAACGGATGCCTACGTCATAACATCGACCTGCATGCCAAATTTCAGCCCGATCCGTCTAGTGGTTTGGGCCAGGGATGTTACGGAGCTTCGACTCCGACTCCGATAAGTCGGAACTTCCGATCGTTATTACACCTTCGGTTCCGACTTCGGTTCCGACACTTTTTAATCGGAGGTATTCATCGGAGGTCACCACCACTGTTGCAGACAATTCATTTGATTTTACTTTATATGTTGTTGAAACATAAGATCAATTAATCAAACAATCAGTGCTACTTAATTTGTAGAAGACATTTATAAATTTAGATTAAAAAAATATGATTAAATTATTAAATTTAAAACTAAATGTACATTTAAATTTATTACTAAAAGGTTTTTTATTTTACATTTACATTAAATTAAGTAAAATAGAAATTAACACAAAAACAACCCTGCAGCAAATTTGATTTAATTTGTTCACTGGACAATGTTCACTGGAGGATAACGGTTTCTGATATATCCAACACTTTGTGAACAACAGCTTTTATTTGCCCAAGTTAGGTTGTATTGTGTTGGGTTTTGTTGTGTTGTGTTTTGTTGTGTTGTGTTGTGTTGGGTTGTGTTGTGTTGTGTTGGGTTGGGTTGTGTTGTGTTGTATTCTGTTGTATTCTGTTGTGTTGTGTTGTGTTGTGTTGTGTTGTGTTGTGTTGTGTTGTGTTCTGTTCTGTTCTGTTGTGTTGTGTTGTGTTGTGTTATGTTGACCCAACTTGATATACGCCGGCGGTGCGCTTGAGGGAGCGTGCCGCCCAACTTATCCAGGCGAGAGCGCTGTGTGACCCCGGGGGTTTTAGTCGGTGCAAGTCCGACAACCAAAAAGCTCCCTGAGGTCCGTCAACAATATCCCCCGGGCTATCAAAAAAAAAAACCTGGTATACGCTTGGAAACAGTCTCGATTCTCAACATCTGTCTACACACGAGGGAGATGTAGAGGGAAATGGATTATGCTGTTGTCAATTCAAAAGTTCTGGCTTATACTTTCGAAGACATGTATCAATCCTGCATCATATTAAAATGGGATCAAATTTAAGATATAATAAATAACATATCTTCACGCTATCACGCTATGTGAGCAGACATACAATAGTGGTTTTATCCACTTTGCGCTTAAATGTCGTGAACTACGCGACCAGTAGCTCAGGTAATCGCTTTCTCACAGTACTATGAAAATGCTAATAAGAAACAGCAATTTTTATTGTCTGTGTATTTGTAAATTTATCACTTTCTAATTAAAAAGGTTAACTGAATAATGTTTTTATTTGTCCCTTAATAAAACTATTTTATTCTGCCGTCACTTGTCACTGACATTGCCTCCGACTCCGATTCCGACTCCGATAAATCAAATTTAAAAACTCCGACTCCGACTTCGGTTCCGATAAAACTGCCTCCGTTACATCCCTAGTTTGGGCTGTGCGTTGATATATTACTATGTCAGTCAGTCAGTCACCTTTGAGTTATATATATTTAGATACTAGGTAGACTACGTGGTATTTCTATGTTTAGCGTATATGGCATTCTACTTTCTAACGAAAAAAAAAAGAAAAAAAAAGAGTTAGTTTTAAAGTAGTGTCACTTTTGTATTATTTATTAACAATTGTAATCAACCAAAATTCTAGTATATAGATAATTTTCCACGTTTTTTTTTAATTGCGTCTCTTGTTCAATTTTATATAACTCCTGCGTTTTTAAAGATTCGTGCGCATACTTTCTTGATTGAGTAAGAGATATGTACCCTTCGATCAAATAGGAGGTTCCATGATCTAAGAAGAAATGTGAAAGTATAAATTCCTTTTTGAAGATATTTTTATAATAAATTATAAAAAAATACAATTTTGTCACTTCTGTAATAATAAATCTCTTCTGTTATCATACCTCATAACAGAGGTGATGATCACAGAAATGAAAAGATTTATGTTTTGTTATTGTAGTTTATTATAATTCATGTTAAAACTTATTATTTTGGGAGTCGAAGCTTTTTTTTTTTTTATTCTGACTCGACACAGTGACTGCACCATACCTGATGGTAAGCATGGTGCAGCCAAAAAAACGCTAACGACTATCGTTAGGCAAGAAAAACCCAACGGTAGTCGCAGCGATCATGCCGGCCTGCACAAATATCTCTTCACGTTACGCTTAAAGGATCCCATATCATAGGACGGTGGGAACACGCTCGCTGGAAGACCATTCCACACCCCAACGACACGGCAAAAGAAGGAGTTAGAGAACTTCTTAGTCCTAGCTGGGATATGAGAAACCGTAAAGCTGTGACTCCGCAAACCCGCGCGCGTGGTTCTATTCAGGAAAGGAGAGGGTGGAACAAGGTTAAACAACTCTTCAGAACACTCGCCATGATACAGACGGTAGAAAACGCTCAGTGAGGCAATATATCTGCGCAACTGGAGCGGTTCAAGATGCTTAGTCACGTCAGGATCATTCACAATGCGGACAGCCCTCCGCTGCAACCTATCCAGGGCGTCAAGTAAGTACTGAGCAGAACCGTCCCAAAGATGCGAACAATATTCCATGCAAGGCCTGACCTGAGCCTTATACAAAAGTAACAGTTGATCAGGCGTAAAAAACCGACGCACTCTGTTCAGGACACCAAGCCTACGCGATGTTGTGGTGATAACAGATCCTAAATGATCCCTAGGATTAAGATCACAGCGAATATTCATACCATGCGCTCTGCTCGCGTCCGTAGGCTTTACCCTAGTTTCCCTACACGTGACTCCTGGGTGGTGCTAAACGAGCAGCAGCGAGGTGGCAGGGCGTCGGTGCCCGTCTGGATCGTGACCACAGTGCATGGGTGTAAAGCCCGTCATAGTGACCAGTTTCGGCTTGTCGCGTTTCGGGATCAGCTTGTGTATATCCAGTAGCTCATATACCTAGAGACCTACAGTCGTAGTATATGTGGGCCGACATGACGATGTAGACTATCAATGGATTTTCATCCTTTGATAGTCGCTTTCGTTTTTGGACTACACTGTACTTACCATCAGGTACTCTGTAGTCACTATGTCGAGCCAGAGTAAAAAAAAAAAAATTGTGTGGAGAACGTTTAATTAATATGAAAATAATGCCACGCTAAAATGATTTTACATCTTTATCCGAAAACTTTAGCTTAGTACAATTTTAACAGAGGTAATGCACGAGCTTTTACATCGTGAGAATTGCAAAGAAAAGTGTTTGTTATTAAAAATCTTAACAATTTTATTTCCCTGTAACGCCAGCATGTTAATAATACCGGTAAAGGTGATATACTATTGAACGATGAAATCTTTTGTGGGTTGCAAATAATGTTACTAATACTAAAACAGAGCACCTGATGGTAAGTACAGTATAGTCCATAAGCGATCATCATAGATCGAAAATCCGTTAATAGTCTCCGTCGTCATGTCGGCCCACTTATACTACAACTGAAGGTCTTTAAGACTCTAGGAATATAAGTAACTGAATATACACAAGCTGATCCCGAAACATGACAGGCCAAAGCGAGTCACTAAGACGGTTTTTACACTTTTGTACTGTGGTCAAGACCCAGTTCGGGCAATCGTCCTACCACCATAATCTATACATAATTTAGCTTATCATATGGCCGTAGGTCTTGTAATTCAAATGAATAAGAATAAAATTGTACAGATCCTTCAAGAAGATGGTACAAAACGGTTGGGCTGTTTATCGCTTCATTAGTGACGCGCGGGTCAGAGCGAGCGACACCTCGTGCTTAATGCAGACTGATTTGTTGCTACGATTGAGTCGTGTTTGTACCTCAGTTCTGGACACGCTAGATTCCAAAACAATGTAGCAAAGTGTTTTAAACAACCGGCACGAAAGTGTTATGAGAAGTTCCCTTTCCTACATTTATTCTAGGTGTCATTACACGAGCTGTTTTTGTTATATCGGTTCATGACTTTGCAATTTCATTTTTACAGTTAAATCCTACAGCAACTTCCTAATGTTTTATCTTAGACATTTAAATGTATTTTAGAATATATTACATTTTATTACCCATGTAATATTAACTTGATTGACCAGAAAACAATCTTATATATTATACAAATATATTTAATTTGTTGTGAATCATTTATCAGTTGAACGTAACAGTTTTCCTTCGAATGAATGGAAACAATGTTCTGTTGAACCTGGTCCAAGACTTAATTAGAAAATGTGAGCCATAATGTGTTTTATTAGTTCATTTGATTGCGGATGCCAATGTAAATGATCGTCGATTTAATTTGTATCATTGATTGGACCAGCATGTCTAAAGGAAGCTGCTATATTGAATTAATTAATAAAATTGCAGTTGCAATAAACAGAGGACAGATTAGTTAGGATTAATATTTACACAATAAAAGACAAAATATTCATGCCATATTTTTAAGTAAAAAGTTAGCGTACATGCTATCAAATCAAATCATGATAAGTTGATACTGTAGGCTAAAGACAATTGAAATACAAAATGTGGACACTGCATTGCTAACTTTAAAGAGTTTTTAATTTTTTTTTAAAGTTTCTAGAAATAATGTGCTCGGAAACTCATTCTACAAGTGTGCGACAATAAAGTTCTAGAAAACCGCACTGTAGAACACAAAAAGAAAGGAAGTACATGAGGACATCTAAATCAAGCTAGTCTGCAGACGGACAGACGTGCATACAACGGTATAGCTGGCAGACAACAGGCCATAATTCTACGCAAGAGATGAAGTTATTAATGTGTACACGGCAGCTGCTTGATACGACTTGTGTTGGTACTATGTGTAAATATAGAGCTTTATTCGCTCAATATTGTAGTTAACTAAGTTTATAACAACTTGATACACTCTTCGTATGATAGATCAATAAATTACTATCATCATTCGTTTGTATTTACTTTTCGCGTAAGCCAAGTGCTTAGATAATGGGAGATAATGTGTTCATTATAGATATAAATAAAGCTGCAGAAATGTACTAAGTTTTAAAAAAGGGAAACTAAAGGTAAATATATAATTTTTGCCACACGCTTTGGAGTAGTGGATTTGGCTGTCGGATATACATAGCTGTTGCTCAGAGCTATGACATGGTGTTCTTTAAGAAGGCAGTGAAGAATGTACTTCTTGAACGGCAACGCTATAACAGCGCTCCTTACGTTGCAGTTATAGATGATAGTAAATATACTACGATATATATGTAATCTGTAGACGACGGTAAGGTTGCAAGGATAGGTAGGCTGTTAGCCCGATTGCAGAAAAGTGTAAAAAAATCAAAGCTTTGAAATTTTTGCAAATAAACTCCTAACTTTCTTAATGGTTGAATTTGAAGGAATACAACAAACATTGCTAGAAGGATTAATAATAATAATAATTTTTATTGGATCAAAAATTTACATAATATAATTTAATTTACGTTGACGCCTGCACTAGTCGTGAGACTGTATCGCAGACGTCAGCGCCCGCCATTACAGAGAATACAAATAATTACAAAAATATATAAAAATATACAGACGTGTATAGGTGTGTTATGTGTAGAAAAGGGTGAGTAAAGAGTGTTGTGTGTGAGTGCAGATTATATATAAGTATTTAAAAGATTTTCAGTTGATTGTCGATCTTTATTTCGTTTAGGAATTGAATCTATACTTGGTAGTATATAAACCGCGAAAACCAAATCAAAAATATTTAAAAGTCCTTTTTTTTTCAATTATTCCTGATATTGACATTAATCTGAACACTCCCAATTATACCAACTTATTTGAAGTTCTCTCGATCTGTCAACAACTTCCTTAAAATTGGACTTTGTATGAATATTCATCAAATGCACTTGACAGCGTTGTAGCAACGTAAGATGTAGATAATATCTATTACTTTCACTGCGAACAGGGTAAACAAGCGGAGACGTCCGTTGGATTGACGCGAACCTATTTTAATTTGTGTCCACTTCCCGCCATTAGGTAAATGCGCCGGTGGAAAATGTACAGTCATGCGCATTCTTTTACTTAGGCTGAGATTTGTAGACGCTGTTTTGTCTTTGCTTAGCAAAGTTCTCAAAAAATACATTCGTTTTGACAAAAACTAAATATATAATAGGAACTTGAGCACAGCCAAAATCATCACAGAATTAAGTCCATGTTGACACAATCGGTGACTTACCAAATCCTCGGACATTCATTGAGTAATTTTAAATGGTAACATTTTAGTAAAGTCTAAGCAAACTTATATTAGCCTCCAGTAGGACCCCTTTCTAGGACGTATTTTGTGTAACTTAATGTTGTGAATGTGTCTAATGAACTATCTTATATTCCAATAATATAATGAGAGTTTGTATATTATATCTATGATTGGTTGTGATCATTTTTTAGTTATGTATGATTTAGAAAATTAACTAAAGCTATAATATCATAATTTATGATAATATCGTTAAGACATTTCATGGAAACAAATAGTGAAATATAGCTTTAAAAAGTGTAGTGCAGAGAGAAATTGATCTAATAAAAAAGTGGGCACCGTACATAAAACAGTAAATAATATAATTATTACTAATGAACATGTTTAGCTTTAAGACGGATAAAGCATGATCATATAATAACACCTAATTATATCCTGCTAAGCATTAATTAACTATTAAATTTATTTATGGTTCAAAACTTTAATAGAGATGTTCGTACTAAAACGTATGGAAACGAGTATTGTTTTTATCAATATCATAGAAATATCATCTATATTTTAGGAAATAAAATAAAGCCTTGTATAATGCTCTGCTCTTTATTTCTATATACACTTGTTTTTATTTTAACTCCGCATTCTCCGAGTGTGTTCTCTACCGAGGCTTAAACAAGAATGCCCCTCCAGACAAAATATGTATTATGACCGACCATCTAATTGTGTTAGTCAAATACCATACTCATAACGCCATTTTATTGTTGTGATTCGAGTCAATTGACTTACTCATTACTATTACTAATAAGTTATAATGTTACCAAAATACAATTACCAAAAATAAATAAAATATAACAAATATTTATTGAGATTTATGATCATATTGGAATTTTTAAGAGATTAACTTTTTGAATTAGTTTTGCTTTTTAAATGTTATATTAAATTGTATATTTGGCCAGCTCCCTTACCAGACTTCTTTTTGTGATTCGCTCGATGTAAAAACTGTCATAGTAATTCGCTCTGGCCTGTCGCGGTTAAGGATCACCTTATGTATACCCAGTAACTCATATACCTAGATACCTTCAGTCATGGTATATGTGGATCGACATGATGACGGAGACTATCAATGGAATTGCGTCCTTTGTCGAGACGGTGTTAACAAAAAATCTTTTAATAAACATGAGCCACAGAAAATTTAACTTTTATAACATTAGGAGAATTCGTGAAATAAATCTTATAAAATATTATACTCGAGCTAAAAGTTAAATTTTGTCACTTTTTGAAGAATACATCGTAGAGTGTAACGAAGAACAATAAGCCTGGTTACTTCGTATTGTGTAGAAGAATATGGTGAAATACTAACGGCAAACTAAAGGCATATATGTATCAGTAAGCATGCTATACTCAATCTAATGATTGTTTTTGCGATAATCATGTTCTTTTTAACACATAGGTACACTTCTAAGAGAGATAAATGTAGCTATCTATCTTGGTATACATATAAAAAATTGTTTATAACATCGTATTAATAAAATAATTTTTGTCATAGATATAAATAAGGTATTTTGCTCGTGACTGTAGTACACCTGTCGATCTCACAACACTCCTGTTAACAGTCATCGTGTTGTCAGAAAGCCTTCGTAACTAAAGCTTCCTGTATTAGATGCTTGACGTATTCCAAATAATTCCAATTTATATACGAAGTTAGAGAAATGAAGTCAGTTTTAGGTTAGAAAACACCCAATAAATAAATAAATACAGTAATAACAGATTGACAAATTCATTTGAGAAGTATTATGTAGTAAATATACTCGTAGAAATAATAACCGAATCTATTGAAGTGATTTAAATAAACCATACACGTGCTAGTTTTGTATTGTAGTATTTGCAAAATATTTATCGGAATAACAATGTACAAGCCCCATTTTACCTGTTTAGAGGTACCTGTTATTTATGCCTGAATATGTATGGGAAGCAGAGTTTGTGGATTCGAACCATTAAAACAAAACACCAAAGAGATAAGAAGATAGGCGTAATGTAAACTATTACAGATATGATTGTAAAAAGGAGATTAAATTATAATTACATAATATGTGGTTATAGCATGCGCAATAATCTCTATCTTCTGGTCCGAGAACATGACAATGACGAGCAGTGGAATCGCTGATACGTAGACCCAATCGTTAAACGAATAAAATGCTGAAAATGGGCTTGTATTAATCACGTTTTGTAAGAAATAAATGGACGTCCACATATCCACATACATACGTTGCTTGGTGGTAGGGCGATTGCCCGAACTGGGTCATGACCACAGTACACAAGTGTAAAGACCATCATAGTGACTCGCTTTGGCCTGTCGTGTTTCGGGATCAGCTTGTGTATATCGAGTAACTCATATACCTAGAGACCTTCAGTCGTGATATATGCGGGCCGACATAACAATATTGACCACCAATGGATTTTCATTCTTTGATGGTCGCTATCGTTTTTGGACTACACTGTACTTACCATCAGGTACTCTGTAGTCACTATGTCGAGCCAGTGTAAAAAAAACCCCAAGCAGACGTAAATTCGAGTGCCCAGGGCATGAGATAGGTGACTGCGCCGTACAAACCTGGAGAGGTATAGTTCTGGCGGAGTCGAGGGGTGAACTGTACAACTGAACTGATACAAAAGACAAAGTGGAGACGCAATATGGACGACCTCAGCCATTTATGGAAACCACAGGAAAATATTATTATAGTTATTATAGCCTTTAATTTACTGAGACAGTATTAAATTGTTATTTTTATCAATAGTTAAAATAATTCACACACCGTCAATGATGGGGGGTGATATCGTGAAATTTATGTTCTTGTATAAGTTTAAACTGCTGGTTTACCGTGAACATTAGAATGAAGGATCACCTATTTCGCTCTAATGTCAAATGTATCCGCAGGCAGCAGGCATCTCAAGCGTTTTGCGTTCTACAATAGTGTTTTATTTTACGTACTTATTTTATTTAAGCTGTTTAGATTAAAACAATTTGTAACGTTTATGTAGATTTCAAATAATGTAATATTCTAGTCTTAGTATCGTTTTTTATATCTCCATAGCATAATATAGACCAGCGATAATAACAGATATCACAATCGACATTTAAAATACAAGTTACGAAAACCCGATAAGGGCTAGTTACCTTATATGTGCAGAAGTATGTAAAAATTTGTGGTTATTAATGTATGTATATAAATTCATTTAAGTGTAGTTTTTATGTAGGATCTAATTAAAATAATGCAAAGCGGTAGTGTTATTAAAATTAATGCTATATAATTGTATCCTCTTTTACTTCCAATATAATTAATAAAAATAAATCTTCAGATTATAGCCTTAACACGGTAGGTAGAGGTTATAGGTACATTGTTGGCGGAATCCACTTTGCGTTTGCATATTGTTTAGCTTATAGCATGTATACGTAACCCGATACGTAGTTGTCGCCCTAAGGGTCGTTAGGGTGTTACGAGACGTGCGGGGTAAGAGGATGCGCGCGCGCACGGGACGCTTGGAAGGGAGTCGACTACCGAGACCCAAGGCGGGAGTACGTGCGTGTACGTCGCAGTTCGGTGTGCCTTAAAGTGCAAATAAACTGTAAAACGCCAAATTCGTGTCTTCCTAAAACCACACCCACGACCACCGATCATAAGCTGATCCACGGGGATCAGCTAAGAACGGTCTTAGAACAATGCAAAACGATGATATAATCTGGTCCGCAGAACAATGACATCATTTCTGGAGCACTAGTTCTGCTGACCCACTCAATTATGTGTAAAGTGACTTGAAGTATGTTACAAATTTCAAGGAATTTGTAAAAAATAATTTAATAATTAGTAGTATATTTAGGAAATTTTGTTAATACCAAGGTATTAAAAAAGTCCGTTTACTGTCAAGTTTCCTCTTCTGGTCTTGAAATTAATTTTATTTATTTGTATTTTGGACGCACGAACGGGCTGACGGCCTACGTAAGGCAGCTCCATGTTTCTGGATACCAACAACTGTACAGAGGTAGTGACGTGTATTCCATAAAAGCATAAAAATATTTAAGTTTTTATAGTTGGACATATAATAAACAAATTTATTCACAATCCAGTAATTACCTGAAAGGTAAGGGGTAAAGGGAGTCTAGGAATCCAAATTTATATTTTGTGTGTATTGTGGAGGTTCCATGCGATGGAACGGTGTGATGCTAGCGTCGCCCGCGCATTAGCGCTGGAACGAGCCGCGAGCGCATAGATATGGCGGTCGGAGAGCGACGAGGTGCCGCGAACATTGCAGTCACAATTATCGTTGCCCTCGAACCCGCTGCGATGGACCTGATAGCAGACGGACCCTGAATTGCTTGCTAATTGGGAACAAAGACGACTTGTACTCGCCGTGGCAGAGTCACAGTTATTTTTTATTTTCTGTAAAGCATTTTGGTCCTTCTCTATCAGTAAATCAAAGTAATCAATTCGTTCTATCAATTATTACAGTGAGTTTTAGATAAGTTTGTTGAATTGGCAAAGTCGGATAAGCCGTTCTTCTTTCTAGTTTTATAAACCACTTTTGCTTCTCTCATTGTTAGTAATCCCTTCATACATTCTCACTGATCCTTAGAAATTTAAATTTTACCCTCCAGTAAAAATTTCGGAAAGATTTTTGTTCTAATTCTAAATAAGTTACCGGAGAAAGTCATCTAATAGAAAATATAAGCAATAATGGTGGGAATTAATTTTAAATTTAATATTACAATATTTTGAATGTTCGACAATTTCAAATATCTGCAGACATGTTAATTCCTAGTAAGCCTTCATTTTATTACAATAAAATGATATCCGAATGGCGCAAAGGTTCAATAATGCCCACACAAATCAAACAGGATTCCAAACACACTATCGGCCAATGTTGTGTACGCCAAACATTTGCATGGCACGCCAAACGAGGTTTGCGTGTAAACGCCCACTCTGCTCAGTGCAATACTGTGCAATCACAACGCGTATCGGCATCCCATTAAATGTTGTAAACCAAACACAATGCGGATTTCTCCATGGAATTAAAAAAAACTCATGGGTTTTGTTCACCGTTCGATGACATGTGAAGATCATTGCGTCAATGGAAACAAAGCACCATGCAATATTATTATAACTCAAAATTTTGCCTTAAGTTTTGTTTGTTTTTTTGAGGTGAGTTCATTATCTATGTTTGATGATTTAGTCTTTTTATTTATAAGGTTCACCAAATTGAACATATACTAATTTATTCGAGTCTAACATGCTTACATCAAATTTGCTCTAGATACTTTTTTTCTATTTATTTAAGCGACTTTTATGCCAAAGTACATGCAAGCCCCATCGTAAACTAAAAACACGCTACTAGCATTTATTTGTAGTGGGGAGCTATCAGCCTGAACAATTCTTTTGCTTCGGTTGAGTAAGGTCTCGCTAAAATTCCGCAGAACACCTACATCAAATTTGCTCTTGGTACTTGTGGCCACTTTTTTCTGCACCACGCTTGCCATAAGGTTTGATGGTAGTATTGAGTTTGCTTCCGTTGTCAACTTCATTCGACGTCTAAGTAAAAAGCTTCACGTTCTAATTACCGCGTAATTTCTGGATTAATCGGCGCATTGTAAGTGCGTTGACATTCTCCGATCGTGATCGGTCGATGGGTAAGTCGATCGCATCGTCGCCGACACCCTACACCAGCGGATCGCCTGTCGACGATACTGCACAAGGCCTTGAGATCACGCTTACGGAATACGCCTCTCATGCGTATCAGGTTTTAGCTCGAATTCTTCGGAAACACTAGCCTGCACTAATATACACGTGTCAAGCTATCGAGCGATTGATTACTTCTCACTTCATTAATAACATAGGCTTCTCTCAAAACCTATCGTCAGTTTTAAGTGACCGAAAAGTATCCAGTTCCTTTGAAAATCCGTCGCTTTAGGTAATCACCGAGCGTTTAGATCTACACTAGACTTACTGACACGCAATGTCTATTTAACAAATCGCCTAACACTACGATAATTGTCTACTACAGCGTTGCAGTTTTTTACTCACTTTCATTTACAGTCCCATATCATGTACAAGTAATTTATTAATGTTCAACTATAAAACCTTGTCAAGTATCCCAGTTAATTGCAATTAGATCGATTGTATTTTTACTTTATTATTAGTATTTCATGGTAAACACGATTAAGATAATGACAGATATAATAATAATACAAATATAATGTTAATTTAAATCAATTTAAAACTGTAACACGACTGGCAAGATAAAATCTTTCATACAAGCCTTTCATTTTGACACGGTAGAAATCCTTATGGACTGTCAGGGGCGCCATGATGGTAGCGGCCTCGATTTGTCAGACTAAAACCACCGGGATATTCCTTCTACTTGTCTACCGGGGCCAAGGGTATAGCGACGCCAACTTCCTTGGCTAACGGTGAAAAATAAAATACATGCCTAAAATAAATTTCATTGAAGAAAACTTGTTGTTATGTATTCGATTTTTTCGAATGGTAAACGGCATGATAGCGTATTTATTATAATTATGGTATTATTGAAAACGTGTACTTTTGTAAATACTCTATCGGTTCTTACTAGAGTCCGACCGAAACTGGTTTTCCGGCCGAAACCAAAACCGAAATTTCGGCCGTGGCTACAGTTTCGGCCGAAACCGAAACCGAAACTCACGTGGTCAAGTATAAAAGTCAACGTGGTTAAGTAAAAAAATTAAACAAAAACTTACATGTAATCAGTTCCATCAAAGCATAACCTCTAAAGAATGTTTACGTCGGGTGATAACGCACTGACTAAGTTGTGTTGCTATAGAGCAATGCGAATTAGATCCGTCAACTGTCGTCTAAACGACGCAGTTACACTCCGACGCAGCCTTGAGTTTCTTTCGGCGTTTCTTCTCAAGGTAGTCGCTTCCGAAACGCTAGTAGATCACCGTTAGGTTTCGTATATCTGGCTGGCGGTCCAAGTCGAGATTCGTACCCACAGGGGTGCCCTTGCATTGCCACCCAACCCATAAATTGCCGGCTGAGCACCCTCAGTGTTCGCCCACCCGCCCGGTTAAGTTGTGAAGACCTTTCCCGGTCAACAAACACGCGTAAATTCGAAAAAAAAAAGCAATGCGAACGGTACACGTATCCCGAACAGGGCCGCCAGCGTCCGTCAAAGCGTTGCCGCGAGAAACGAAGCTAGGCAAGCATGTACGACAACTACCGAAATCAGTTTCGGTTTCGGCAAAAGTTTCGGCCAATTTTGGCCGAAATCGAAACTGCCGCCGAAACTTGATTTTTGGCCGAAACTCGGCCGAAACCGAAACCGAAACCGAACTTTCGGTCGGACACTAGTTCTTACATGCGACGTTGTTTTTTAATTTTTTGTAAACAATGCATAATTCTTTGCGTATATACAGCTTTTTTTACGCTAGCTCGACATAATGACTACAGTGCACCTGATGGTAAGTACAGTGTAATCCAACAACGAAAGCGACCAACAAAGATTGAATACTCATTGATAGTCTCCGTCGTTATCTCGGCCCATATATACCACGACTGAAAGAAGGTATCTAGGTATATGAGTTACTGGATGCTGATCCCAAAACGCGACAGGCCAAAGCGAGTCACTAGGACTGTCTTCACACTTGCAACACGTGATAAATTTCGAGAATTTGAATTTGTCTCCTCAGTCAAAATACTCACAGATGAATCCTATTTATTTATGCTCTTTTAATAGAATTGAAAGGTAATAATACCTTTTTACGATTGCTCTATTTGTCTATGTCAAAACTGCACTGCAATCTTATGCTATTGACAAACCAATGTCTAATCATGGGAAGGAATTCCGTCTGTCATATCTACTGGTTTTTTGATTACTAGTTCCCATGTCACAATTAATTGAAATGTCAAATTGTTGTCGAGCTCTTTGTGCACAGTAACCGGAAGTTTTTGCACCAATATCAATTCAAAGTTATCGATAGTACAAATGTACGAGAATAACATTTAATATTTACATCTATTAACTATAGTATTTTAGTTAAAGTCTATTAAAAAAAAGCAGAAACCACACAACAAAGATTCTAAAGAACGGATTCCCTATCTTGGTAGGCAGAGAGAATAGAAGTCTATTTCTTTCTATTTTTACACTTTCGCTTCTTTGAAATTAATTAATCCCTTTATGCCTTCTCGACGATTCCGCGTACTCTGGACCTTCCATCAAAATTATCCTTATTTAGTCTGTGAAAATAAGTCACAGCCAATAAAAAAAGTAAATAAATATAATGAAAAATCTAAGATACTATATACTTCTGAAATAAGAACACATATATTTATTCTGTACTTGAATCAGTTTTGCGCTCTTGCCTTTTAACTTTATCATATATTTTCTATATTTTTTTAGTTCTTTTACGAATCAATTTTCTGCTATTAAATATATGATTCGACGAACATTAGACTGTTTTGTATACAAAGTAGAACCTTATGCGATTTAGCTACTCTTCCTGCTTATAATTATTATAAGATACTAAAATTAAAAACGAAATAGTTTATGAAATTTATGCGATACCAATACTTTTTGGACAAATATATATTAATTTGCCTGTGAGAACCAAAATTCAAGTCATTAGCAAATAAGCCATCACGTCGTCAAATTAATTTAATAGTTTACTCCACAACCATTACAATGTCGTCTCATTCAATTAACGACCTTACCTATAAATATAAGTTATCATAACCAGAGATGGGCAAAATTTAGTCTGAATAATGATTACCGATTACAAAATGTAGTCGTAATTTTGATTTTCTTGCTCTGTAATCATGATTAAATCTATTTAAAACATTAAGAAATCATAAATATGTATGCAATCTGGGATTCTATAGTGTTTAAAACAAAGATGAGCAAAATGCAGTCATATTAATGGTAAAAAACGTAAAATGTAATCGTAATCATTTTTATTAATCTGATTACATTTTGCCCACCTACGATCATAACTACCATATATTTCTCAATAACTTGTTCGGTGGTTAATTCATGAATAAATCTACAGCAAGCTCGTGTTTTGAAAGTATTTTTAGGTTGTTTTCTAGGAAGGTGACTAGTATTAATTTAGTCGTATAAATCGAAACAGAATTATTAACAAAAAGTTTAAAGTGCTACAATGATACTGAGAATAAATGGCATGAATATGAAACAGTCTATATCAATAAATTAATCCATAATAATCGCTCCTACATACGTGGTTTTACAAGTAAATACGTATAAGGAAAGAAGGAATCTCCATTCGATGATATTATGAATTCATTGCGTTTCATATAACATGTGGATCTAATAATAGGGCCTGACATATCAACAAATACTTAATCTATAATTATCACATACAATTATGTATTATAAAAACAACTGCCTAACATGTAACAAAAATGTAAGTCTACATTTAGTCTTTCTTCAATAATTAAATGTGTATCTAAATTAAACTACTCTATTATCTAAATCTTTCTGTATGTACCTGTACAAATTCATTTGATATAAAGATAGGTGAATACAAATTGGTATAAATTATACAAAATAAGGAATTCCTTGATCAATTTCACTACAATAATTATTATAGGATCGTTTATTCACCTCGTCCATTACAAATTATACACAACTAGTATAAAATTTTCACGCATATCAAGAATTCCAAAATTTCTATTTATATACAAGCAGATGGTTGAAAGGTCATTTTAAAAATATTTTGTCCTTGCATACGAGGATAATTCTCACGACAAGTCTAAATATAACAACATTATAAGTACTCGTACGAGATAAAAAATAGAGTAAAATAAACAAATGCAAAACGTGGGCGCGTCGATCATCTGCGTATTAAATAAAGTTTCCTTATTTACGCTCTAGATATCAACGTCTTCCTTTGTAATTACCTCAATATGCAGCTTTCAATGAATATGAATGCACCTAATTGGTCTATCAACTAACTAAGATCAGTTTTTCAATGGACGATACCGATAATATTAGATCGTCGTTAATTAGATACGACACGACTAGAAGAAAATTAATAACCTGTCATTATATGTCGTTCATTACTCCAACCATAGTATGTCCCTTTTCATCTACACATATTTGAACAAGACAGGTATACATATCGTGCCGTAATCTACGCTAAATATGACATTTTGAGCAACTTCAATTGTGCAGAGAAGAACTAATATTTTGAGCATTTATTATCTGAAGCTACTTTCAACTTAGTAATATTTTCAAAAAGCAACTTCAAATTATTTTTATTCGCAAAATTATTTATGTGTACACATATTTGTATCTTTTTTAACTTGGAGAAAATGTTCATTGGTGCATCATAACCGCACAAGGAAGTGTTTCTCGAGTTGTGCTGGACTTATCTGGCTAAAGATCCCAACGTGAGTACTTTTGCTCGTTGACGAGGCCTGTGACATTTGTAATAAATGCAGCAGAACCTTGTAACTGCGTTACAACTTAGTAAACTTGTAATAATGATCTAAGCGCACAGTTTTATCAGAGAGAGTAATTTATAACCGTATCGGCCAATGAAAAGACAGCCTTACGCGGAACTATGGTATATCGGGAAATAAAATGGTTTTAATATTGAATAAATGACAGTAAAGATTTCTGGGTCGTAAATATGATTGGTCGTTCGAATGGTGTGTCAAATATTAACATGTATATTATCAAAATCTGATAAAAACATTATTTAACTGTATGATATTTAATAATGTGCGATTATTAGAAAACGTGGTATATTTTTAATACGGATTTTACATTAGGCTTGTACTAGCTGTAAAATTGTGTTAATCTGTACTCAAAATATGTTTAACAGCTGACTTCCCTCAACAAAAATAACATCAACTTTATATTGTTATATCCTATCTATTCATCAATTACATATATTATTATCAATTATATATATATATATATATATGTACTATTTTGTCGTGTAGAATTTATATTCATCGAAATTGAATACGCAACGGCAAATACACAATATATTGTAATGCCCTACAACAGTGCGCTTAAATCCGGCTAAAGTTCTTTGAACATCAGCCTCTACGCCTACGTAAAACATTATATATTCCGTTTTATTGATAATCCAGTAGACTCCTTTGTAGTAAACCATGAAAACACACAAGATGTTATTTGCAGGAACTGAACAAATTTGTTGGTATACTTCTCCACTGAGCAAACAGGCCCTGTTTGTGATCTTACATGTAAAACCAGTGAACCCCACCTTCTTTACCAAAGTGTGTTTAACACTTAAACCTTACAGATGTTCTAATAAATTTTTAAACCGTATTTCACCCTCTTATAGGTGAAATATAAACAAAAAAACCTTTTTCGATGCATACGTCTAAACAAGAACCCAATATGCGACATTCTTGTTTTTAGCTAAAAATAGTTTAGAGTCTACGATCGTGGGAGAGGCCTACCTTAAGGCTAAACGTCGCCGTGCGTCGAGGAAGTGGCCACTGTTGTCCCCTTGGCCCCGGCATATGGGTAGGAGGAATACTCTGGGGACCTTAGTTGGTGCAAGTCCAACACGGGGGGGGGCGGCCTACACCGCCCCCAGAGGTCCGTTAGAGATTTCCCCCGGGTTACAAAAAAAAAAAAAACAAAAAAAGGGTCTACGATCGTACTAATCAACAAGATCAATATATGATGATGATGATCTCCTGGCCGGTTTCGGCCACGGCGACTGTTTCAACACCGATTAAGAAATTCGAGGTCCAGTTTTCGGAAACAGTCAATTGCGCAAGAGATATTTAAGTGCATAACTGGACGCGCATCCAGCAAAGCACTCTCTCGTCCGAGCTCCCTCAAGCCCGATGGAAAGGAGAACCAGTACGATCGGGAGGGAGCGGGATGCAGGTTTGGTCGAGTTTTCCTTCTCTGAACATCTGGTTGAATTGCGGTGTTAAAGAGATACCTTAGTCGCCTCTTACGACACATCAGCAAGAAGAGGGGGGTGCTATTCTATTCTGCCGGCAGCCACCACGGCTAATCAACAAGATCAATATATATATATATATATGTATATATAATCATTAAAAAAACGATTCCATAAGTCAATAAACAACAGGTAGCTAGGGAAATCGCTATGTAACAAGAATTATGTAAATCCTAAATTAAAGATCGGCATTTGAATTCTATAATAGAAAATTAATAAAACATAATTTTAGGCTTGTTTTCTATGATTATATATTCGTAAATAATTTGAATAGCTTGGTAAATTTATCGACCCTGTACTTTTTTAAAAATAAATTTATTTTCTTTTTGCAGATATCACTACCAGCGTGGCTTATTCTGATTCTGGATCCGTCTGACTAATTTGTAAAAGATAAAATTAACAAATACTAGAAAATGTATAAACTGTTTTTGTATTAATAATACAGTAAAGCAAATAATATAAATTATTGTCGACGGACAACATTTTCAATTTATTGATTTGAGAATTGGTTTCGGCATAATATCTTGCAGAATAATATTTTCATGGAATAAATATATAGTAACATAATCCTTAGTTGAAAACAAATATAAGTAATATTATTTTGTTGTCTCGAAAGAATATTGGCGCTTTCACTATAAAATCAATCAATCTATTTATCATCATGCCAAATCCCTATTGATACAGGTAATTGGTATCTATTATTGCAAGCCTCTTTCCTTAACATTTATTAGTCTCTTCAAACTCGACAATTCCGCGAGCTTTTGACATTACCCACCATCAGAGCTCCTTTTATTTAGTCCGCGTAGGTAACCCTCTCGGTCGACCTCTGTTTTTACCTCCACTCAAATATACTGTATAGTATGTAGACGTAACCCGATACGCTCTTGTCGCCCTAAGGGTCGTTAGGGTGTTACGAGACGTGCGGGGTAAGAGAGTGCGCGTGCGCACGGGACGCTTAGAAGTTGGTCGACTACCGAGACCCAAGGCGGGAGTACGTGCGTGTACGTCGCAGTTCGGTGTGCCTTAAAGTGCAAATAAACTGTAAAACGCCAAATTCGTATCTTACTATAACCACACCCACGACCACCGGTCATAACTCTATATATATTTTGCCTTTTACCTTTCATCATTCATCCTTTCCACGTGCCCGAACCATCGACGCATGCTTATTATAATAAAATTTGATTTTTATTCAATAAGTAATATAATGTATTATTAATTTATGTAAGAATAAAATTATTTATCAGGCAAGTTATTCAATTTTCAGTGTAACATTTTTAAGCTTTGGAACGTATTTTTACAATGAAAATGAAAAATCGATGGAAAATGGGGTATTGTTTTTATGTACCGCTGTTACATTTACGCCTCGTCTGATTGGTGTTCCATCAGACATGGAAACCCATGTTGAGTAAATGACTTTGCCAAAATTGTTTATAAACCGACAAAGAAGTAAGCATACTTCTAGAATTACATAAAATGTTAAATTATGATTTTAAACTGATTGATTTAAAGACGGTACGCCTATAGATGATAGATACATCTCAGTATATAAAGTTTCCTTTTAAATATAACCGAGAATAATATTTCGAACCTTTTTGTAGCATATTAAATAGGTAATTAATCTAAATTGCTGTAAAATACTCAGTAGAATACAAAGAAGTAGTTACACTTTCCAACATATTGTTATAAAAATTGTGACACATTGACCATATTTCCCTTTTTAATATCCTAAAAAGTTTTCAAATTTCATTTAAAATGACTTTAACAGTTGAACAAGGCGCAACGGGGATGTGGAGAATTGTTTACAGGTCCCTCAGTACCCGCCAACACCCAGAAGTAGTCAGCTTGCAGTTTATAGCTTGCCATCCTCCCTATGTGCAGCAGGGAGAATTTTATAAGGAATTTCCACTCAAAATAAAACTAGCATTAACAGGAAATGTATTAGAAAGTTTTACTATGGAAATATTCATTGAAGTAACCCGAGGGAACACAAAGCTCAGTTAGTTGGCGCTTTAGCGGCAAGCCCGTGTGATAACGGAGCGGCGCGCGCTGCTCGCCTTATCACCGCGCTCGCGTCCGGCCGTGCGCGAGCACATTCACTACTACAGTCGCCTAATCATCTTGATACTTGTTCAATAATTTAATCTTACATGTATTTTCATATATCATAGTATAAAATATTGAGTTAGCTAAACGGGAACTAATTAGAATATATTATCCCATCCCACATATTTTTTCATAACCAAATTTCGTAACCAGATAGGAATTAAGATATTTTTGTGTTTGATCAGTACTTATGAAAAGTTTTTTTTTTAATATTGTTTGTAACCAATAATGTAAAGAATAATTAATTCTTTTTAAATTGCAAATATCATATTTTAGTCAAAATTATTAAAGAAAATATATAAACATAACGTACAAATATACAATGTTACTGGTAACTAACGCACAACCTCTTAAAGGTAGCTTAGGTACATCAAGACTAACGACTTTTGTTCTACGACTTTTGCCAAAACCTAATACATCGTTAGATTTTTTTTTTTTTAGTTTTAGTGTGAATATCTAGTCATCGTTAGCTCTATATTCCAACTTTCATTCGATCTGGCGTAGGTATCCAATCAGCTGGTGCTATGCAGTCGTGCGCCAAGTTACGTTACTACGCAGCGTTAAGGATCGTGTAGCAGAAAGTTTATTAACCCTATACCTTGTTTATTTTACAAAGTCGCTTATAACAATTATTTGAACGTAAATTTCCATATTTAGTTAAATAGTGAAAATAAATGTTTATTA
Source organism: Automeris io (assembly GCA_036320925.1). NCBI lineage: Eukaryota > Metazoa > Arthropoda > Insecta > Lepidoptera > Saturniidae > Automeris > Automeris io. The sequence goes on from JAUDJH010000014.1 coordinate 6,128,501, forward strand.
ATTGACGTACTAATACACTATTAAAACAAACTAGAATCAAAATAAAACATTAAATAATTGTTTCACAAACAAAACCAACCTATTATTTGTCTGTCATAGGGAACATCGTAAAATGAACAAGGTAAAGGCCTCTACGTAAATTAATGTTTCAAAGGTTGTACAATCTGTACATATTTATACACTGAATCCACAATCCCTTCATACTTATCCAGGCTTAGGACTGGCTACACTAAAAAATAAAAAAGTAAATAGAAAAACACGAACATTGATTCGTAATCAAGCAAATTCATCGAACCAAAAGAGGCGCGCGGTCTGTTTGAAGATAGATAATTGCAAACTATTTTTTAATGTAGGCGTATTTAAAAAGTGGAATCACTCTATTTACAATAATTAAACTATTTACAAAAATACTCACAAATCTATTTACTCGGTGTCAACACATTCGAAAATAGTCTCGCGGACTCACGGCAAGCTTCAGACAGATTGTCACCGCACCGAGCATAAACAAGCACCATTTCGGTATATTCAATGTTAGTGTATCGATTTGACATTGTGATTTATGAAACGAACGCGTCACTGGGACAACTAACACGTCACGGCCGGCGCACACGCAAGCAAATTTGCGACTGACATGACTCGTGTCCCACAGTAGTCAAGCACATGTCGCCACGCCCGCTCACCGCGCCGCAGACCCTTTTCTTTGTTAGTAGCGACTCAAGACGCCGCGTACTACGTAAGTCTGTCTACTGTAGCCTTTGTCGGCGTGGCGCGATCGTCGCCTTAGGAAGAGTTAAAAAGTTTAGAACTGCAAATATGATTTTTATTTTTTTTGTATGGGAAAAAAAAGTAATTGAATTAGAAAAAGTCGTACAACAAAAGTTGTCAGTCTTGATAAATCAAAGCCACCCTTAAGAGGCTGTGCGTTAGTTACCTATAACCCTGTATATATGCCAATTTGCAGTATCATTTCTATTTAACTCAATAAAATATGACCTACAAAGAGACTAAAGGAATCCATAGACTATTCTGGTTTATAATTGGAGTATAATGGGTCCCTAAGCGTGGGTTCGTTTATATTTTTATAAATAATCACGCTATATTCCTTTTGTGGTAAGTAGAACGACATTACAATTGTGATGTAAAATGAATAGTGTGTGGAGGTTAAATTGTAAGATTTTTATTAATTTAGGTAAAAATAAGAGAAAATATTAAATATGGTTATTCGTGAAAAGTTCTAACGCGCGGTTATTGCGCTACGCATTGAGAATTCGAGCCCTATAAAGAGCAAATATTTGTGTATCCTACAGATACTTGTTCCAGGTCTTTTTATTAGCTTACAAGGAGTTAATGTTTGTAAACACATCTATGACAGCGAAGTAAATTTTAATATGAGTCAACATTAATATATATTATAAAAAAATGCCCGTTAATGCTACATCCCTTTAATTTATATTTCTTAAATTTGCGAAATAACAAAGTATCAAAATGTGTTAGTTGTCACATACAGCAAGAGATCATGCGATGCTTGACGTTGGAGTCAAGGAGAGCGGCCGGCGCCGACCACGCCCGCACCCCTCTCCCCCACCATACCGACCCCCTGCTACATGCAAACTGTGCCGGCATTGATTCAAGTGTTGGTCATTACGTATCCTGTTGTGTAATTAAGTGTAGGCGAAACAAATCCTATACCGGGTAATGATTTACACTTTAGAATACGCCTCTAAAAGATTTTTTCTTATTCCTTACGCTTTACGTTTATTTTACAAACTCACTAAACATTAAATCGTGTATTCAATAATTTCAGGCACTAAAAGGAAAGTTTACGGTAACTTACTTCTTAGACCATTTTTGAAGCCTTGGGCTGAGATATATAGACGCAACTTTAACTTTGCTTAGACTTTACTAAAACATTACAATTTATATTACTCAATGAAGGTCAAAGTATTGGTAAGTCACCGATTTTGTCAACATAGACTTGGCTCTGAAAATACTATGTCTATACTCAAGTTCTTATTATATATTCAGTTTTTTATCAAAACGAATTTATTTTTTGAGAACTTTATTAATCAAAGTCGAAATAGCGTCTGTAAATCCCTTAAAAGTTTAAAAGAATGGTCGTGCTTTTGAATTCTAACTACGATGATCAAATTCAATCCTGTGTCCCAAATTACTACATCTCAACAGCCGCTTAAATAGCGATCAATTCATGTTCATACACCGAGACGCCTCTTATCATTATTTATTTACACCAGAATCACGACGGCAATTGACAATATACTTTCGTCCCTAAACGATCGCCACGTTTTTTGGACTACACTGTACTTACTATTAGATGCGGTGCAACTTTGTCGTGTCTATAAATAAAAAGCGTCTTATAAAATTATAAAACAGACTGTGCATAAATAATTTGAGGTAGTGTCTGTTCGAACTGGGTCGCGATCATAGTACACGATTGTAATGACCGTCATGATAACTTGCTTTCACCTGTCATGTTTCGGGATTAGCTTGTGAATGTCCAGTAACTTACATAGTCACTCCAGTCGTGGTAAAAGAGGGCTGACATGACGACGGCGACTCTCAATGTGCTTTCGTCCTTTAATGATGATGATGATGTCCTAGCCGGTTTCGGCCACGGCGACTGTTTCAACACCGATTAAGAAATTCGAGGTCCAGTTTCCGGAAACAGTCAATTGCGCAGGAGATATTTAAGTGCATAACTGGACGCGCAGCCAGAAAAACACTCTCTCGTCCGAGCTCCCTCAGGCCCGATGGAAAGGAGAACCAGTACGATCGGGAGGGAGCGGGATGCAGGTTTGGTCGAGTTTTCCCTTCTCTAAACGCCTGGTTGTATTGCGGTGTTAAAGAGATACCTTAGTCGCCTTTTACGACACCTCAGCAAAAAGAGAGGGGCGCTATTCTATTCTGCCGGCTGCCACCACGGCTTCGTCCTTTAATAGTCGCTATCGTTCTTACACTACATTGTACTTTTCACAGTAGCATTCATTCCATAGATGCATGAATGCATTGCATGCTCTGATGATAAATGTCTGGAATAAATTGCTTAAAGTTAAAAAAAGGAACAATTTATGTTCATATTTATTCTATATTCACGCCATCTATCTTTCCTATGGAAGCAATATAATATATATTATCATAACATAATATTCAAATTAATTCTGCCTACCCTGTCTAAATATACTATGTACGTCATTGACTTTCCATCAATTGTCTTTGTTGTGCCAGTACACAAAAAATCTGCATAATTTATTTAAACATGAACATTAAAATATTTCGTTAAAAATAAGCAACAAATTGTCAGGAAAAAATTAGTTCAAGAGATTATTTCCACCTATCTATAGCTACATAGTAATTTCAGACACATTTTGGCTTCCGTGACGTAGTAAAGTAATAATTACAGTTATAATCACAATATACAGATCTTTAGTACCTATTTATCGCCTAATAAAAGAAGCTGAAACGCGTAATTATTTCGAAGATAATAAATACGTTAACACGATTTTTTATAGATGTATAATATCAACAAATTATAGATACGTAGCTTTTATGAACTGCAATGATTACAAGGAAGAATTGTTTATAATTTGAATTCCGATTATCAGATAAGGAAATCAAACTTTGTACTACTTTGAAACATGTAACTATTATCCAGTAAGTAAAAGATAACAGTAAGTAATAGTACCTAGTACATAGTAAGACATTGTCTTATTATTAAATAAAATCCTAGACAATATTTTTTTAACTATTTTTATAAATATTATAAATAATAATTATATACTAGCAGGGCAAACAATATAGTCCTTAATAAAATGATTGACAATAAAAACGAAAATTTATGATAGTTTTTCAACCTTCATGCTTAATCAGATCTACTTAACATATACCTAACATCATTTTGATAGAATCTCTTCTAAATACAATATATTTCATTAATTAAAACTAATTTACTATTGTACGTAAAGGAATTTCATTCAATATAAAAGATCCTCTCAGACCTTCACCATATTAAACTTAAAACAACTTTTTTCTATAATTGTATGAACAATAACCGAATCATCAAGACCGATCTACGTATGATGGAGATATAAAGGTAGAAAATGGTGTTATACTATAGTTCTAGCTTATATATCCATCAAACATAATCAAACCTGCAACATATTAAAACAGTCATAGTTACGCTACATACCATTGAATCAAGAAAGAATGATCCAAATCGGTCGATAAATAGCGAAATTACAGGTTATATTACATAAAAAAATACACACAAAACATAGAAAGGCCTCCGTTTTGAAGACGGTTAGAAATATGTTTTAAAAATAAGTTAAAAAAAACGTACAATCTCGGCTTCGAGAAACCTTCGGCTTCGATCAACACTTTGGTCAAAGTTAGACAAAGGCCAAAGCTTTGGCTGCAGGTGACTGAAGGCCGAAGGTGAAACTTTGGTCGGACACTATTTAATTCTCTTCTAAATAAAATTTTAACTTCCCACATCCCTAAACTAGACTGTTCAAGATCGCTGAGTAAAAAATTGTCTATTTTTAATTCGAATGACATCTCTTAGAATAAATTAGCCGGGTAATACCTATAAACAAATTATTCCTATGATTTTACGTATCGATAGACTTATCAGTAGCTGAGTAATGATCGGCGTACGGGCGTTTGACACGCGATGAAGGACGTATAATATCCGCGATAACTTCGCAGTAAGTTACACATTAATTATTAAAACAGAATAATTCCGGAATATACGGATCTAATCACTACATAGTTATGATATCTACAAAATTGTACGGATAATTTTATATTACTCAACTGGATTGTTACTTCATAACGTCATTCTGTCACTTGCTAGATAGCCTGTCAAATATGTAATTCCGGTCAATAATTTTGTAAAATGTAAATTAGTAAGCTCAAAACAATTTTGTAATAACATGTTTTATGTAATTACAATTTAATTAAATACGTACAGATCTTTGGTTGCTAAGTTGACGTGGGTATGCTATTTATGCAAATACATGAGTTTAAGTTTGGATTTTTCATCTTTAAGTAGTATGTCAGATAGATACTAGTAGATAATGTTATCAAAAGAAATAACACGAAAGAACTTACGAATAAAAATCATGTAGTTTATCAATAGAATTATGATAATTCCTATAACTTATGATAGTAACTACACATACACATGGCAGGTACAAACAAGATCTGATCAATAGACTTGAGGGAGCCTGCTGCCCGGATGGGAGGGAGGCGGCGTTCAATGTCCGGTGCGCCACCCGTGAGAAAAGTTTGGAGGAGTGGGCTCTTTACACGCACCTCTCCCAGAGAGAAAGCCTACACGGGCTGTTCGCTCGCCGGGCGTCAGGACGAATCTGGATCCCTGGGGATCTATATTGAGTAGGACACTAATACATAGGGGTAGCTGCCCTCACAGCGGCCTTAATAGTCCTATGCAGGATTTTCCCCCGGGACACCAAAAAAAAAGGTACAAACAAAATGTAAGTAAACATATAATTAAGGTATCTCCTTATAATGTAAAGGATGAAATATTTGATGCATTTTTATATATTTACTAGGTATATGGTACTATATATATTAATCTAGAATATTGAGATATTATTAATATAAGTATATCAATACTGGTAAGAGATTAATAATAGCTGTCGCAAAACCGACAAAAACGATGTTTTTCCAAAAACATTCTCGACGTGTTCTGCCACAAAAACGAAAAATTACACAAAACAAATCAAACCGTTTGGGTTTATGAAATTAAAATAGAAATAGTAAATAAATTGCTTCAAATTATATCAAATGGCTTCCAAACATACTAACGATAAAGTAAAAATCACCAAGATAATATAATTTCACTAATTTCACTATTAGGACTTCAAATTAAAGATGAATGAATTGACAACTACGAAATGCTTTCATAACGGTAACTGTAGGTTACATGAAACTAATTTCCGTCAGAGTTATTATCAAAACTTTGAGCATCGTTATTATTTCCTCATTTATTTATATCGATGTCACTTTTGAATTAACTACGCATTTATTATACTGAAATCGATCCAAAATGTAATTTGCTACATGCCAAAAATAAACACCTTTTTGTACTTATCTAGGACTATACTATCTTTTGATTAAAAGTGAATAACAAAATTCGCGACAAGATCCTTTTACATAAAAAAAAAAAAAATCTCTTTATATTAATAAAAGATGTTTTTAAAGAGCAATTAAACAGATAAAATATTAAATTATAACATTTAACGTTGAATTCTTGTACAATTTTAGTATACTCACGGACGTAATTAATACCAATCTTGTCTCATATGTGACTCAAACAAACCATATTTGTTCAAGGTAAGCCAAAACGAGTGGAATCGTTTCCATATTCGTTGGTTTATATAAACAATGCATATAATATTTCTTTTAAGCTCACTAGCGGGTAGATTGCTAAGTGAAATGAAGCTATAAAACTTAACGATACCATCTTAAAAAACCGTCCACACGTAAATTAATGAAAAAGCCGTCGAAAGAGGCGCAAGCAGCCGTAACTCGAGAATCGACATTTATGCTGTCAAAATATTAAAACCTGTTACGCTCATTGTTGATGTAATGATTATTATTTCGGACTTCAATTTCGGCGTATGGGCCGCGTGACCTTTTCACTCAAAGTTTTTTTTTTTTCATTACAGGTTTATCATCGAACTGGATCAGTAGCTGTGGCGGAGTAAGCGAGGCTGCTATATCCGTTCTGTAAGGTCTCAGCCGGCCACGCCTAGCTCAAACGACTACCGATGTCTTTAACTCTACTATTACAAACAGCTAGCGACTTTGATTGCTCGGATTTCATAATTAATAGATTTTAAATCCACAAATGGCATGTCACATTAAATATTAAGCAATTTTATATACATTAGTATGATTTTTTTTGGAATGTTTGTGTGTAGTATTCTTAATATATGTATGTAATATACGTATATTAGTACGCGAATATAAAACGCATACAAGTGGTGACATACTTGATAAAATATTTATTATCTTTTTTATAGGAGATATTTATCAGTTTACATAATATAAAGATTTAGTTTTTTTTTAAATCTTTCATAGCATTGTGGATATATAATTAATGTTTAAACAATATTTAAAAATATACATGTTTTTTTTCGAAAACTTACTTTGAGTTTTCTTTGGAAGTAAAATATACTAAGCCGCAAATCATGTTTTAATAAAAATATTAATCAATTATATAATATTAAGTTACAATAAATCTTTCATAGAACAAGCTATCAGACTAATTACAAATTAAGCGAACTAACTGCATTAGTATTCAAAGTTACTTATAAGTAAGTTTATATTAATTTGTGTAATGCTATAAACGTCTAACTAAAGTGATTAACGGGCTATAATAATTTTGATGCGTTGTAATAATTTAATAAAGTAAAAGTTAAAAGCTCAAACTTCGCTCGATCTAATCTAGTGCTAACTACTGGTAAAATTACTTCTGTTTGCGTAACAAACATTGGCGTTGAAGTCATGCTGTGTCCTTGTTTAAATTCATGAATGTTAGCGAAAGAAAAACTTGAGTAGGTAATAATCTATTAACAAGAAGTATAATCTTAGTAACCTAGCATAGTCACTCGCTAAGGCTTCTCGCGTGACTGATAAAGTCCACGTACATTTTACAAATACATTAAAGACATCTATCACAACGTATGCAAATTTGTTTGAAGTATTTGATGATTATTATAAGTAACTCGTTTTTTGACGATAGGTGACATCCGCTCTTGATGGCTGGGATACTTGCAGAGAAATTTGAATTCTAACTCAGTGAATCTGTTTTTTGCAAAAAGGAATAAAAAATTATATGTATTATATTACACGTATAAAAAGATTTATATTTTTAAGTAGGCCATTAAATCCCCTAGACATCATCATCACAGATTCCTCTCTAGTGAAAGATCACTGGATTCAGATTATTGGTGGTTACATAGTAGTGCCATTGAAATTAATTTAAAAAAAAATGTATTTTATTTTTAATCGACTACAAAAAATATGGTTATAAATTCTTGGTAATGTTCTATTTTCTTATACCATATATGTTCCTTCCTATCTCGGGCCATATTTTGGCAGATTTTAATTATATTTATATTATTCAATAAAATATACCCCAAAGTTGATCCAATTTTAGTATGATGAATGTTTGACGAAAATCTTCAAAGATATTAGACCTCCTTAATGGAAAATAGTTTATCAAATTATTTTCTAGAAGTCCATCGTGAAATAATTTGAGAATCACTGATCTGATAGCTATAAGATAAAACCTGTTTTTCTCTAAAACAATAAACATATTATGTTTTAAATTTTAATTAAATGTAATGCAATAAATATTTCAAGCCGATATAAAATAAGACTAATTGCAGCTGAAAGTACACTTTCATAAAAATGCAGGCAAATTTATCATGATTTATTGCATAAACATCCAAAATCCTTGCTTTTCTCTGAGTATATTATTTTTAATGTAATTCTTTCACCTCAATTATATTTGGCATTTCAATTGCGTTCGGTCATTAATTAGTCTAGATTACCTTCTTAAAATGCTTTATAATAAACAAGACGTGTTCTTTGTCCCCTTTATTTTTTATTACGTCTGAAAAATGGGATTCCCCGCTACAAATTAAAAAGTGTGCAAAATATAGAATTAGGTAAAAGATAAGGTATGGTAAAGGCTTTTATTTTAAATATGACACCTTCGCATACAATTAATATATTAAAGGTTATTATAATAATATATATACTGCCCGCATGAGAGGGAGGCGGTGCACGGTGTCCGGCGCGCCGCCTGAGTGAGAGGTTTTGGAGGGGTGGGCTTTTACTCCTACCCCTCCTCCTTTTTTTCCTACTCCTCCCAGAAAGGTAGCCTCAACAAAGCCTTTTGTTCCCTGGGCGTCTAGACGAATTTGGTTTCCCAGGCCCGGGTGGAGCAATCAGAGGGACACCCCGGAAGTTTTTAGTCAGTAAGAGTCTGACACACCGGGGTCGCTGCCCTCACTGCGTCACTGATGGTCTTATACAGGGTTTTCCCACGGAATACAAAGATATGTGTATACATACCATATAGGTAAATATTATTACAATAATTATCTCCAAAAGTGTAACTACATACGCTGTCACTAAAGCGTTTGTAAAGAAAAACTATTCAGTCTGATACTGAGATTTATAGGCCTTAATTTAACATTGCTTAGCCTTTAAGCAAAAACTATAAATCATATTATTATATTTAGTTAACATCAAAGTATATGTCACTGATTTCGTTAATATGCACTTGACCCTGAGAATATCTTGTTCATTTTACGATATTCCCCAGGACTCACTAAGAATAGGTTAATTTTGTTTGAAAAACAATTATTTAATTTATTATTTTGATTATAGTTTATTTTAATAGTATTTTAGTACCTCAGTCGATAAATATTTATTTTCACTATTTATACTAATAAGGGAAATTTACGCTCAAAGTATTATTATAAGGGACTACGTAAAATGAATAAGGTATAGGCTTTACTCAATTTCCAGTAACACATTCGTTTTTTTTTTCCTTAGACGAACGTGTTTTTTTTGTAAAGTCTGAGCAAAGTCAAAGTGTCGTCTATAAATCTCATACTAATAGTATAAACATATTTTTACATATAATATTTATCTGCTTTAGCTTTTTTAAATATAATTTGCTGGATGTAACGAAACGCTAAAATCCTATTCAGCACTTATACAGTTATACTGCAATTAGAAAAATTACTATCTAATAAGTTGCCTTGTACCTAACATTTTTTTATCCTGACTTTGCACAGTAATTACACCATACCTGGTGGTAAGCAACATAAAACAATAACGGATATCAACAGTAAACCTATCGATAAATACAGCAATGATACTGGCCTGATGAAATATCTCTACACGCTTCGTTTAAAGGACCCCATCTCATAGGATGGTGGGAACACGCTCTCTGAAAGACCATTCCACAGCCCAATGACACGGCAACAGTAAGAGTTAGAGAACATCTTAGCACTAACCGGGTATTACATTACATACATTACTACCTAACGATTAATTTACAAAATGTATGATGTTGGAAGATAGTACTTTGTAAAAGTATAGTGTTGCGTTGGTCGTTTTTTGTAAAATATTTTAATACTCGAAAAATAATAATGTTGAAATTATTGTGTTTAAATTAACACATTGTAAATAATAATCGTATAAAAATAAATATGAAAGTAAAAATAGATACAAAAACATGCAATTCCAATCATTATAAATGTTGGTAATTCTGTTGACGCAAGTGGATACAGTGCATGAGGTATTTTATAAAAGGCGTATTTTCCTTGTGCATCACTTTAATTTTACGTGCGAAGTGTCAACGCTATGTAGGGTAACCATATAACTGGAACTGATTAAAGTATTTTTTCAGCAATTACCAACATGCATGTACTTTAGAAACTATGAGTTAAAACTATGAGTTAATGAAAACGGTGCAGTTGATTTACATAATTATTTGTATAGACATTGTTATTATTGATTTGTACTTTGAATTGATCAGAGGGACTATTTATATAGCAAAATTTATAATAAAGGTTTTAGGGCTGTTAATATTAATTATACTCGATTTTATAAATTACACTAGGTACCTGTTGGCCAAATGGCCAATGGTATACTACTCAACGCCTGGACCATATTTTTCTTTACTTAACTCAGTTCGTGCAAAATAACCTCCTACCAACGAAATACGATCGTAACTGCTACAGACAAATGTTAATAAAAGTAATATTGTATATCGCTCCGTTATACCCCTTTCGGGGTAAGCAGAGATAAATTAGTGGTTGTATACAATTTGCGCTTATACAACATGTAGTGCCCAACGTAACAGGTACCGTAACTAATCTCTGTTCTCACATCATTATGACAAATAATAATGTAAATAATTACTGTATTCCGTGAACTTATAAATTACAACTAATTGTAATAGCTGCTTTCATTTGCTATGAGTACACCCGTGGAGGATTTTTTGCGTAGGCGTTATGCTTTCTACTTGTACATTTTTTTATATATAAATAATTGTCAACATTGAATGGTCACCCTTGTTTCTTTAACACAATAACATCACAAGAATCAACAAATGTTGAAGCTCTTAAAAGAAACGATAAACATGCCATCATTTAATTGCTCAAAATTAAAGTTCACAGTTAAAATACATTATTTAAATACTGTGAATCTCTCAAAGCCTTGTGTCGGCCCATTATCGGTCTCGTTTCACACGAAACTCAATATGTGAGAACTTATTGCTACATTGTAAGGAATCGCGGTTGTTTATACGTTACTAGCTCAATATTTCAAGCCACATTCGAAAATTAAGACAAGATTAATATTACTGTACACTTGCTATATTAATCGTTATTTCTCATTAATAAAGTTTTTGATGAATTTAATATTTTTTCGTTTGACACATAACAATCTGGGTTTAATAATATATAATAATAATAATATAATATTTACTAACAATTACACACATTGACCTAGTCTCAAATTAAGCTTGCGCTTGTACTATTAGTACTAGACCAAGATATACATACTTAAATACATATATACAACCATGACTCGTGACAAACTAATCTGCTCATCACAGAAAAGTTTATCACTAACTGGAACTCGAACCCAGGACCTTAGCATCTTAAGTAGGGTCACTACAAACTGCGCTATCAGGCCGTCAGGTTTTGATAGAAAGTGTATAATCAATATATAAATTGTTGATGATGTTGATTGCTGTTAGTCATGCGTGCGATTTTGCTCCAGTAGAATTTCCATTTCATGAAAGAACGATATAAGGATCATTGCACACGACACGTTGCGTTGGCAACCCTGTGTCGTACTGCACCGCAATGATTTCACCGCAGTGACGTGCACACGCACGGTCCGATGCCGCAACGTTATTACGCCGCAGCAATATCGCTCAGTGTAGTTTTTTACTAAAAATGGATCGGAAAATACTAGCAATATCGCTCCATAATCCCAATGCGTAAATCTCTCTGTCGGGATGCATAAGTCCGGTACGCGTGCGGTGCAGCGCTGGCGTACGCCGTATGCACCGGCCTTAATATATACTTTTGTACAATGTACAGTAAATACCTACGCCCACCAACTATTTTTGATATCGCATGAATAGTTTCGAATAAATCAATATTACACTTTTTTAGACGAGTAATAACAAGTAATTTATGTAAGAGTATATATATTGTGTAATTGTATTTTCACTGGCTAAGACATTTTATTTATTTCCCAAATATAATTTAAATCAACACAAATCAATCTTATTGTCTGACTTTGTTGGAAAAGAAAAGGTTTATTCAATGCCTTTATATTTTCTTTCTTTCATATCAATGTAATTCAACAAATAAGAGGGTTCCGTGTGTTATATTTGTAATAGTGCCACAACGTAGTTCTTTTATAAAAGTTTGTATTTTTAATTAAAACATAAATCAAAGTTGTCGGGATATCAAACGGCAGCAATCGCTCAACATCATATAATGTGTTGTGTTGAAATCGTGTTAATTAGTGATTTATAAAGAGATAATAAGTGACCTTTTTAAATTTTTATTCGTCATAAAGGTACCAATTGCTTTCGTGTGGTTGCTCGACGGACTTTGATCCGAATGTCTCTTTGTTTAATTAGTTGAAGCTGACAGCAGTTCCGCTTAATTTTATACATAACTATAATAGGTTGTTGGTAAAGATTTTTTTGTCGACTTCTATGTCAAATAAAATATTAGTACCAATATACAAACCCATAACTCTTTTAAAATTTGAACTCAAAGTAGGGCAATAAATATTAGGTCCTTACATATGAAATTGGCGTTTTTCGTACTGGCCACTTTAATCACAAATTTCTCCTCTTTGGTAAGGGATTCCAAATTCAAATTTGTACAGCTATAGACTCATGTATTTGTGCTTCGACGATCGTCATTTATTTGTTTTTTTCTTTTATTTTTTTCTGTTTGCGTCACTCATTTTACAAAATGGAAAACTTAAAATATCGCATTATTTACGAGTACGAGTTCCGCAGTGGCACTAGTGCTGCGGAAACAACTCGAAGGGTGAATGATGTGTATGGCGGTCGTGTTGCAAAAGAAAACACAGTTCGTTTTTGGTTCCAACGTTTTCGTTCTGGAAATTTCGACCTGCAGAACAAGCCCCGTGGACGGCCTGAGACTCAAGTTGATAATCAAGAGTTGAAGGCTATTGTGGAAGCGGATCCATCGCAAACCACGTCCGAGTTAGCCGCAGGCTGCGATGTTAGTGATAAAACTGTTTTAATTCACTTGAAGCAAATTGGGAAGATTAAAAAGCTTGAAAGGTGGGTACCTCACGAATTGACTGAAGCAAACCGGCAAACGCGCGTCGACTGCTGCGTTACATTACTAAACCGGCACAATAATGAAGGTATTTTAAACCGAATCATTACCTGTGATGAAAAATGGGTTCTTTACGATAATCGGAAGCGCTCAGCGCAATGGTTGGATCCTGGCCAGCCAGCCAAATCCTGCCCCAAGCGAAAATTAACCCCAAAAAAGTTACTTGTAAGCGTTTGGTGGACTAGTGCCGGTATTGTTCATTACAGTTTTCTCAAATCTGGCCAGACTATTACGGCTGATGTCTATTGTCAACAATTGCAAACCATGATGGAAAAGCTAGCGGCTAAACAACCTAGGCTGGTCAATCGCTCCATGCCACTGCTGCTTCACGACAACGCTAGACCACACACTGCGCAACAGACGGCTACTAAATTAGAAGAGCTTCAATTGGAAAGTCTAAGACATCCTCCGTACTCCCCGGACCTTGCTCCAACAGATTACCATTTTGGATAGCTTCTTGCAAGCGAAAAAATTCAACTCCGATGGGGCAGTCCAAATCGCCTTCAAAGATTTTATTGATTCCCGTCCGACTGGTTTTTTTAGTAAAGGGATCAATGAACTACCTATGAGATGGCAAAAGTGCATAGAAAATAATGGTTCATACTTTGATTAATTAAATATATTATATTAAAAAATATTCGACTTTTTGTTCCTCCCATACAAAACGCCAATTTCATATGTAAGGACCTAATATATTTATAATTTCTAAAAAATATATACCTAATATCTCAACACTATTGTATCTCTGCTTACCTCGAAACGAATATATTTATAGCAGTGACGAGCATATAAATTTTACACCGGACATGCAAATTTTCGATAAGTACCCCGGTAATACAAAATGTTCATATTTTTAAAAACATTAGGTACATTATAACGATATTCGTGTTTCCTTTTTTTGTATATAATTTAATTTAACCAAGACTTATTTGTTGTAAGGTATGCATTGCTTTTATGTATATATAGAAAGAAAGCCACTGATATATAGTGAGACGGTACATATTATTATTAGGTGTCTTAGCAATAGACAATTATTTTCAGTTTCAATCAAAAATATATTTATACAAGGTATATATAGTCAGTAATTATTATAAAGATCGATTTATGTTCACATACACCTTCCATTGTTACAATAAAAATGAAATTTCCTTTTCGAATACGTGTAAATTCCAAAGAACACCTGTAAAAGAAACTTCAATCAATAAAGTTATCGCTTCTTCGAAAATCATTTTGAACTGCGTGATTTAATTCTTATTCCACCATAAATGTATCGACTCTGAATCATAAAGCTTCTACCATGTTTACTCGAACTTGACTAGCTGAAGTAAACTCGTTATATTAAAAATATATAAATTGTAGCGTGAAGTGTTTTCGACAATTTTTCCCGAAGTTGAAGCCGGTAAAAAAGAGTTACGCCGGTGTTGATTTTAATATAATGTGCTGAGTAATTTTCGTATCTTCTTACAGTAGTTTTTAACACATTGTCATCAGAAACGTCCACATTATAAGAAAAACATTTTATCGCCAAATTTATTATTATTAAATGTAATTATATCAAATGATGTAACGTTAAAAGAAAAAAAAGAACAAGATTATCTAGAAAATAAATTTTAATATAAACAGTAAAATTCTCTTATTTTAATTATGAAAATATTTAAGTCACAGATGGTTTAATAAGTAGGTATCTATTTTGTTTTTAAATAGATATATAAATATGATCGAATACTCTATACTCTTCGTAAATACAAATTTCGCTGGCATAGATATATGGCTTTACATGTACTTTATTATACATGTAATAGAAATAGAAATACTTAGTCTATAGTACAAAAATATACGAGTGTCACAAATAGTATGCAATTAATTATATGGAAGCAGTGCAGTGCCACGCCAATAGATGGCGTGAGCGGTCGGATGGATCACGCAATCGTCGTGTTTACTTGGTGAATAGACCTGTCACAGTTTGTACGGAATAATTGAGACAATTTTTGAGGTCATCATAGGGACTCAACGCACGCCGATATTCGCATTCCAGTTGTTGGACTTCTATCTGTTGCTGTTTGAGAACATATACGAGACAGGACTGGTTCGGCATTTCCGTCGAAACGCCTTCCAAACCGTATTCCGTATTAGCCTAGATATAAGACTGTGTTATAATCAGTATCTAGTTAATCCTAATATAGTTTTGTTTCTTTCTTCCGTGTTTGTTTCTCGCATCCCACCGGAACGACACCCGCAACTGTGATACGAGTATATATCATGCATAAATAAGATATTTTTTATGCATACTTAAAATGTTTGATAGAAGATTTTCTGCAGTACAATCCCGTGTGTAGTCTCTTAACATATATTTTACCCAATTCTTGCAAAAACGATTAAATGTCAGGATTTTTATTGCATTTTAATAAGGCACCATTCGCTATAACACGTCGAGGTCCTGGCCAACACTTTTATTTACTGTTTGATCAAGAGGAGCCTTTTATAATATAAATATCCTATAATTCATGCTCGGTGGTGTTATTTATTGTAAGCCAGATAAGCTTATCTGTAAAAATAATGGCTACGGCATTGTAACTAATGTAAAAAATATTTAAATTAATTTTTGCAGTGATTTTGACAGTTAATATCGAATACGTGGTTGTATTATGCAAAAAATATATTTAATTACTGAACTGTTTAATTAGATCTTAAGACTTATGATGCCACGATTATGTGTTACTATAACATCATTTATAGTAGTAATCTGCAGTTAAATAACATAAAAGAAAAAGTGATCGAATATAAATTTAATTATAGCTATTGAATCACTAAATAAATACACTTAAGCAATGATGTCCAAAAAAGCTAACCGTTTACAGTAGCAAAATAAATTATTTTCTATCTTCGAATTTTTTGTCCACGAATGATAGCACGAACTAAGAGTAATTGAATAATTAATTTGGTTCTTAATTTTTTAAGAAATTTTATCCGTCTACATTCCTGTACCATTCCGATCCACTGTTTTTTTTTTGCTGTAAACATATTTTAATTCATTTTCAGGTTTTCATTAACACGTAAATGGGATAAAACGTGTGTATTTACTTACAACAAACTGACATTTTATCAATTCAATATTTCACGTTAAGTAAAAGAAAGTTAACGAATTGCAAGAATTGCAACAATACCTATAGTTAAGCCAATCTGACGAGTAAAAGACTTCAACGAGTACGGTTTTGTAATACAAATTGCAATTAACACTTATTTAATATTAAGTAAAGAAAGCTCATACATACTTAAATTTAATGATCCCGTTAAGTTATTTTGTAAAATATCACTACTTGCCTGAATCTAAAATTCAATAAAAAAGGGTTATAATTCTTAACAATGTTAGTTTTTTTTTAAGAATGACGAAAACGTGACTGCTATATTCAGGTCCTGTTTACATTTTATCAGTTTGTCTTATTGATTGACATAATAATAAGAAGGGAATAAAAACTTCAGCAGGTTCCGGACCCGGAACATTACAGTTCCTTGACAGAATCACCCTGTACGAGATGTATTATTTCCCATCAAATTATCAATTTATTTATCAATTTATAATACAGACGTTTTAGTAAATACATAATATTTATAATAAAGACGTATTTAAATAATGTAATATCCATTTAACTACGTAGTTACGATATGTAAAATAACCTTCAATTGTAACATACCAAAAATCACTTCGTCATCAACAAATGACTAACCTTTAATATACGGAATTCATTTTAATACAATTAAATTGATTATTTATGCCCTAAACCATTTTTTATTTATTAGAATATTGCTATTCCTGATAGCTTATCTTAATATTTTTCTAATAAAATGAAAATAATATTTTTACTAATCAGTAATCATACGTATAAGTAATGAAAGTTGCGTTTATCATCGAGCTTGTATAAAGTGTCTTAAAGAAGAACGATTCTAAGGTAATCAATAACGAGGAAAACCCAGTTACTCAAATAAAATAAAGGAATTATAAAATGAGTAGAAATAGAAAAAGTAACAGAAAAAAAAATTAAACAAACGATATAAATGAATCCATAGAACGAAATTTTGAAAAGAAAAGTGTCGCAGCGATCTCAAAGACGTAAAAACGGCGGGAAAGCTTAACTCTGATGGAGAAATAAATATAAGGCCGCAAGCGCACAAGTCGGCGTCGCGCCCGCGACTAAATGCGCTATCGTTCACGCGACAGCCTGGTCCCGTTAGACAAAGAGCGAAACGCCACCTCGCGTGCGAGCAGTGCCACCGCCAGCGCCCGCGCCCCGTCCGCGAGCCATCCGGAAGCCTCGCTGAAACTGGACCGTTTTCTTTTCTTGTTATTATTGAGATCGGTTCTCAAGTTCTGTTGTTGTCGCGCGGTGTGCCGCTCGCGCTGATAACGTGATGCCACGCCGACCTGAGCACGCGCTCCACGTTACGCTCTGCGGCTCAAAGCTCGCGCGGACTTCAATTTCAACCCCCTAAGTGATGGAATGGATATTCCGAGTGCCAAGTGATTGACTAATTACAACTGAACATTTGAAGTGTTACTGGAACGTAGTGTTAAAGAAAGTGAAACCTATTACTGTGTAGTTAAATAAAGGATTTTTCTTTTAACTTTTTCCGTACTAGTTTTGTGTTTTTGAATAAAACTGAATAAATTTAAGGATAAACCGAAGTTTGTAGCGGGTTTTCACTGAAAAGGTAGGTCTTTATTTTTATTATAACTAAAAATGTAATGGTTTCTAAATTTTACACTAAGCAAACAGTGTTTGTATAATTTTCAAAAAAAAATTTTTCCTAAAATACTGATCAACTATAAGCCATATCAAAAGTTACAATTTTAATTGTGTCTATGTCCGATTATCGCCAAACATTTGTTTAAGCATTCAACGAAACAGCTGTTTAAATTTTCATCGTCTTTTATGTTTCCATTGGCATGAGTTTTAATTTATTAGATGATTTGACATATGGTCATCGTATTTAAAGATACTTTACATATATTTGAATATATTTTGTCTCCAATACATTTCTTTGCTGGTTGGTGTGTTAATAAATTAAATGTTTTCGCTATGAACGAAATCTTACATTTTTAAATTAAACATTTTTTTCAATTTCTGTCCGTTATAAATAATATAAAGATAAAACGGGAGCATAATATCTCGTAGATTTTTTTGTTTTGCGTATACGAAAACTAAAAAAACAATCGAATTATAAATTACTCGCCCCAGTAAACCAGAAATTGGTAACGAATAAAAGCCGCCCGCCGAGTCGCGCCGCGCCGCCCGCCGTCGGCAACCGACGTAGAACTTTTTGTGTCTGTTAACTATTGCGTTTAAATAACAAATTCTATTAATTTTAAAGTTTCTATCGTAGTATTAATTCTTTCGGTTTCTAAGATTTGAATGGAATAGTTATTTTTATATTATATTTAATCATGTTAACACTAGATCTACCGGCGAACAATTAATTTATATTCGAGAAATAGGTATAGCATGGTTTTTTTTTGTTATAAATCAAATTAAATTCAAACTATTTATAAAAAAAAAATGTTTCAATAAAATACGTGTCATTTTTCATAATTAAAAAAATGTGAAAAGAAAAAATTCCGATGACAAATATAAAGACTAATCATTTTGACCGGTTCGGTAAATCTAGTGTTAATACAGACCTTTTTAATAATATAGATATCTATTTCTTTATTTAAAAAGTAGTAAAGTTTAGTTCGGATAACTATATCGTACTTTTTACATCTCTTTCTCTAAATTCTTACATCTTTCCAATCGTAATTAATGAAATAAAAAAAAAACAAATGCTTAAAAACCAAATATAGCTAAAATAATGATTTTAATAATATACTTAGGTATTTAATTATTTTAAGCAAAACAAATTGTACATTTACTGAAATAAAAAATACGCAATTAATAACTTATCAACGCTGTTACATTATATTATGTGCAAAATACTTTGTGCAACTTTCGTAAATAAAATAAACGACTAAAATACATATAAATTACTAACATATTTTGAATAAATATAATATATTGACATAGATTTAAGTTTTCTTGAGTGTTATTAAGCTGTTGAAATGGAAATCACATCAGCCGCCGCCTTTATATTGCAATATTACGCTTGATAAGTGATCCAGTTTACGAGAAATAAAATCTAAAAGAAGATATCTGGTAACATCACAGCGATTTCCACTTCAAATCACGTCACATCAGTTACTGTAAACGCTACGTGCGAGGAGTACGTGACAAAAACTGGATCGCTGTCGATTTTAAATGTGCAATAGCCCGTAAAATGAATCTCATATAATATAATATATTATATTATAAGCAGCTAACTTCACTAGTTTTGAATATAACATGTACCGCATAAAATATATCTGAAGTTTTATATAAGCTTAAATAGAACAACAATTTTTTTGAAATAATACGTTGATATTTAGTGAAAATTCAATATAAACAAATTATTTTCTTAATAAACAATATAGATAAAAATTATAGAATATGGAGGGTTATATTAAATCTGAAAATTATATACTATAAGGTAAATAAAATATACCCATATAATAAAATAATATTATTTATGAAATAAAAGAACAAGAAAGAGTCCTGAAAGGCCACACGGCTCTTTAGAATTATATTTTAGCAGATCGTTACCACTCTTATACAGTGTCATTTATTACAGGTACAATATATACCTCATAAAGAAATATAAAAATTGCTTGCTAATTTAATTGTGTCATAATGAAATCGGTAGCACACCATGTATAGTTTTTCACACAGCCATACGAAGGTTAAATTCATTCGAGACATTAGTTGGCTACTAAAAGAAGGGAAAAACTTAACAGCCGGAATTCGCGAAATTGCTTTTATCTTGCCTTACATCAGCTGAACGGCGGTAGGCGTATAAAAACGTATGTTTTATATCCAAACACACCGACTTCCGTTAAAATGTTAACTGCGCACTTTTACACTGAAGATATTTTTATTCCCATTTAATAAAATGAATACATAAAATCCTTTATATTTTCTAAATACAAAAACTTACTGCCAGCAATGCGATTCGATCGATTTTTTTATTGCGCAGTCATTATCCGAAGAGGCGCGCACTAAAATCTTTGTTATTTTATAGTCTTACACAAAAGAGAAGTTCTGTTAAAATTTTAAGACTTACAATATATTAAATATTGTTATGACATTATACATGCGTACTTGCACGCTTTGTATATATTTATTAAAAATAAGCAAAATTTCAAATAAACTACAAATTCTAAATTATTTACAGCATTAGGCGACTAAATAACAAGGTAGAGAGACAATGCACCAATAGTTATTTTCAATGTATTTCTGTAACAAAAAAGATAAATAACAATTATTTCATCGTATTTAATGAAAAGTTGTTATTATCCTAACAGCGCAGTTTAAAATATAACTAAAAGCATAAAACATAGGAATTATTCAATATGAATCAAAGCTGTCCATAATCTTATCATATTTTGAATCAAGAATACAACATTATTTTACACTACAATCACAGCTTAATAATAATGGAATTATAAAATGCAAGTTTTTAACAAAAATCCTATTTATAAGACAAATATACGCACCTGCTGATCTAAATTTAAAATTATAGTTTATGACTAGGCTTACACTAGCAAATTAAATCTAGTTCAGATTTACATAAAAAATGCTATTTAGCGCTGAAGTGTACTTATTGTCTTGCACAGAATCAAAATCCAGTTGTAAAAACTGTTAAAATGAAATCATCATTATGATTGAATTAAGCCGCTTCAATTAATTAGCGTTTTATGCAAACGTAAACTAGATTTAATTTGTTAGTGCAAGCCGTAAACTAGCTAAGTAAAGTATGTTTTTTAATTAAATAAATAAATAATTGATGTTATTTGTATAAGATAGAACTTTTCATATTTTCTAATTGAATATCAGCGAGCTATATTAATAGAAAAGCTTTGACCGCAGTGCTATGGAATATCGCGGTCACGCAAACCGCATAATGTAGCGCCGCGCATTATTGCCACATAGAATCTTAACATAATATTTAATAATGTCCAACACACGGACTTTGTCTTGCCGGAACAAACTTGACACTCGGTCCGTGTAAGCTTTTTCTCTGATTTAACATACGGAGCAATTAATAACTGGAAGTATTGTTTCTAAAATAATAAATAACGATCACTAGTATCATTACTGCGTTGTCGACCTCGTAACGTATCGAAAACATTGAAAAAACTGTTCCAAGTATTCTAGAAGATATTTCCATAACTGAGTTTTTACGCAATAAATGGCGCACATTGATGTTCTGGTAACTACGCCAAAGGTACAGGAGAGATCAACAATGCCTGGTGTATAAAGTAACGAGGAGACTAAATTATATTAAATTTAATGCGAATATTGTATTCATTTATTTAAAAATATACCAAAGAGATGCAAGCATAAATAATAATTTCATATAAATAATCATTTTATAAAAATATTTGCTTAATTTATTTATCCAACTCAAATAAAAGCGTTTTTATTTTAAAAAATAACCAACGGCTTCAACAATCTACTTTATTTTTCTTGTTATATTTCATTTAATACATAGAAAAAAAATCATGTAATGATTCACTTTTGTTTTGACACAAAATGTACTCAGTCCTTGATAGATACATCAAAGTCAAATATGTACGTAAAAATTAATATAAATGTGTATAAAAAAAGTAAACCCGTAAATCAAAAGATGGCACCGTTTATTTCTACTGTCACATTAAATCATTTAAAAAATGTAAAGTATTTAAATTAATTATGCAAATAGTATAGGAGTCAAAGAATGTGAACAAAAAATATTCTCGCAAATAACACGGCTATTGTAAACACTTCAGACATTGCAAGTTTTTATTTTTAATCTCAATTTAAACTTTTAATCAAACCAGTAGTGTATACTGTTCGTTTTGTACCAACGAAAGTTAATCATTTCTGTTTGCTAGTTATTTAATCTTTATTTAGCACCGTAGACGAAGATTGCATTCCTATAAAAAAAAAACTGAAACCAAAGCGCTGTGTCATCTCTGTTGTAGAAAAGAAGTAATTAAACATTTCGCTTTCACCGGTCCAGAATAGGTGCGTAGAGTTAGATAACTGACAGACCTGTCTTATTTAATATCGATCACTTGCCAAGAGACAACTATCCGGTTTTTTATCTACATCTACAGGTGTATTTGATTTCTACGCAGGCGCGCAATTTCATAACGTACTTAAAAAATACAAGGCATCTATTTCTACATAGTAGGTTACAGCAATAGGAATTGGTTATGTATAGATATCTTTTCGCTTTTGGAATATGATCAATGTATTTTTTTATCTAAGCAATCTGAAGAATTCAGTTTGGACAAATAAGATCAATACTGTACACGCCTTTCGTTCGGTTCGATTTAATATTCGTCCTGTCGATTCGATGTTTGGTCATCATAAGCGAAAATTATTTTACTCAACCATTGTTGGTCTTATAGGTTTGAATTCCTACAAATTTATAAGTTGGGAAAATCCAGTTGCATGTTTCCTTTTCAATGTTTCCTATCCGTAGTTTGTTTTTGTAAGTATAATATCTTCTATCGCATTTTTCCAGAGTTGTGTCTAAAAACTCAATACTAATTTATCTCTATACATGACATATGATTATTTATGTTTAAGACATCTTCCTTGTTGGAGATGTTTTTTAACTGTATTTGTAAATATCATACAATTTCAAAACATAAGTAAACATTAAGAAACAAGAATATATTTACAGTTACCGTTTTCATGCCAGCTTATGTTTAATTGGGCAGAAGGTCTCTTGGTATAAATAACTGAAAAATACGTAATTCGATCACAAAACAGAGCGATCCATTGCGTCCCATCATATGATAATGTGGTTAGATTTTTCGACGTTTACGGACGATACCACCCAACTTTTATTTTTATTTTCGCACCACTTGGCGTTCACAGGTTATGTTTTGAGGTCAATATCTACGATCGCAGGCATTATAAGACCTTAGTTCCTCTTTCCTCAACCCTCACGCTTTATACTCTGAAGAGTGTACATTGGGGTTGCAATTTACCCAATTAGATCTCCTTTGTTTTACTATAGGACTGCTTTAGACAATACTAAAATTAGTAAATAAAGTTGAAATACAAATGATTCGTGCTATATGCATTCACACCCTTATTTTAATGCATTGTTACTATTATATTTGAAACCAGAATACGCTTTTCGCGTCTTTTTTTTTGTTTTTAACATAGACCAAATATTAGGTCCTTACATATGAAATTGGCGTTTTGTATGGGAGGAACAAAAAGTCGAATATTTTTTAATATAATATATTTAATTAATCAAAGTATGAACCATTATTTTCTATGCACTTTTGCCATCTCATAGGTAGTTCATTGATCCCTTTACAAAAAAAACCAGTCGGACGGGAATCAATAAAATCTTTGAAGGCGATTTGGACTGCCCCATCGGAGTTGGATTTTTTCCCTTGCAAGAAGTTATCCAAACTTCGAAAAAAATGGTAATCTGTTGGAGCAAGGTCCGGGGAGTACGGAGGATGTCTTAGATTTTCCAATTGAAGCTCTTCTAATTTAGTAGCCGTCTGTTGCGCAGTGTGTGGTCTAGCGTTGTCGTGAAGCAGCAGTGGCGTGGAGCGATTGACCAGCCTAGGTTGTTTAGCCGCTAGCTTTTCCATCATGGTTTGTAATTGCTGACAATAGACATCAGCCGTAATAGTCTGGCCAGATTTGAGAAAACTGTAATGAACAATACCGGCACTAGTGCACCAAACGCTTACAAGTAACTTTTTTGGGGTTAATTTTCGCATGGGGCAGGATTTGGCTGGCTGGCCAGGATCCAACCATTGCACTGAGCGCTTCCGATTATCGTAAAGAACCCATTTTTCATCACAGGTAATGATTCGGTTTAAAATACCTTCATTATTGTGCCGGTTTAGTAATGTAACGCAGCAGTCGACGCGCGTTTGCCGGTTTGCTTCAGTCAATTCGTGAGGTACCCACCTTTCAAGCTTTTTAATCTTCCCAATTTGCTTCAAGTGAATTAAAACAGTTTTATCACTAACATCGCAGCCTGCAGCTAACTCGGACGTGGTTTGCGATGGATCCGCTTCCACAATAGCCTTCAACTCTTCATTATCAACTTGAGTCTCAGGCCGTCCACGGGGCTTGTTCTGCAGGTCGAAATTTCCAGAACGAAAACGTTGGAACCAAAAACGAACTGTGTTTTCTTTTGCAACACGACCGCCATACACATCATTCACCCTTCGAGTTGTTTCCGCAGCACTAGTGCCACGGCGGAACTCGTACTCGTAAATAATGCGATATTTTAAGTTTTCCATTTTGTAAAATGAGTGACGCAAACAGAAAAAAACAGAAGAAAAAAACAAATGAATGACGATCATCGAAGCACAAATACATGAGTCTATAGCTGTACAAATTTGAATTTGTAATTCCTTACCAAAGAGGAGAAATTTGTGATTAAAGTGGCCAGTACGAAAAACACCAATTTCATATGTAAGGACCTAATAAAAAGGTTTCCGATGTTTTTTTTATTACTTATAGGTACTCCGGCTTAGGCGAGCATCGTGTAAATTTAAGATTGATTTCATAGCGCTTCGGAAGCTACTGTCTTGAGAACAAACGTCGAAATATTAAATTTGTCTAATATTTATTCTAAGCACCAGAGTGATGATATGGCCTAATTGTCACTTGGAGTAGGAGTGACGACGAAATACATGGTTACAAAACGAGCTCGCTTGTCGCGAGTCGCATTTGCATATAATTGCAACCCGTTTGTAATTATTGGCAGAGAGATAGTGTTGAATGATTATCTCTTCCTGGTATCTCGGTGATTGTTGCGAGCTTTACTGTAAACATACAAACAAAAAAGTTACGCCCTTTAGATAAATTTTCACAAATTCTTATAAACAACATTACTATCTAATTGCTTTCTTATATCCATACAAATATGGTAAATTTTTATTGAGACCGCTAGAACCTATGTTCCTGTTTACAGTAGTTATATAAATCTCTACAAATAATAACTTCAATGCCAGATTAGTTTTCCCATCTCATCATTGAGGAAGCCATTTATACTATTGTATATTTTTTATTACAATTTTATCACAAATTTCAATTCCATGCAAGTTACAATTATTTGATTTCGTCCTTTTCATTGCGTTTTATTACACTCAAACACAATTTCAAAACGCGTATATTTATTTTATTATTGTGTACACTGTCAAATTAATCTTCTGTCACGGTATATGTGTGCCGGTATGACGACAGTGACTGTCAATGTATTCTCATCCCATAGTACTTGTTGTCATTTTAGAAATGAAATGAAATGTATTTATTTCGACACAAACTAACAAAAAAACTAAAAATTTAAATGCAGTAACACAAACAACATACAGAAACAAAAGAAAACAAACACACACTCACACTACTTTTTGGACTACATTTTAATTTCCATCAGTTCTATTGTGATTACTTTATAGAGAAAGTATAATCTTTATCATAAAATGTTTTAATTTTAACAACCTGTGTAATATTCTGTACTACATTCTGTACACTATTTGTGTACTTTAAGTTTATTATCTTTTTTAATATTTAAATGCGACACAGTTTAATTAAGCAATTTGATAAAAAAGGAAGCAAATTTATGGACAAAAACAATTAATATTTAATTTTCACTCTACGTAATATAATACGTCGCTACTCGTCCAAAGCATTTTCTTACAGCTATTACAGTGAATGTTAAAAACTGGAAGTCATAAATATAAAAACATAATACATCTATCTTAGAGTCATATAAAAATGTTACTTATAATGGTTACACAAACCCAGTTACAGACAAATTCTGTCCGCAAGAGATGACTTCCCTGAATGACTAACAGAGAAGACAGAATACCGTTTTTTATACGGAAACATCATAATAGAGCCGCATTCGTTTTCACTTTTACCCCATTAAACTGACACAGGTTGAATTACAGTCGAGTTTTGATTTGACATGAAAAATTTCCGTCCGATATACGAAAAAATTAGAGTCACGAAAGCACAATTGTATTCGTCTACTGCATCAGACACATGAATCACGATGCAGACTAAAATATATCTCAACTTGGGGGTGAACATTCAAACCTACATCTGCATAGGATTTTAAACCGTAAACAACCTGAATAGCTTTGAAAACCAGATGAAAATTGTATACAATTACCTACCGAAACTATTTTAGACGTAGACAAAATCACTGATCAAAATTCAAGGAAATTTGATACAGTCTGCATTCAAGTACATTGTTTCTGATAGTAAAAAATGCACAGACGATTGTGTAGACGGTGGTGCATAATTTTTAGATTCATTTCAATAATGTGCAGTCAAATGTTTGACATCATTTCAGCGCATAACATTACGTGTAGTTTTTATACTGGCACTGCAAATGTTTGCTTGACCTCTGCTGTACGAAAAAATATTCATGGCTTACATTAAAAACGAAGAAACTTCTAGAATTTTTTTACATCAGTTGTAACAAAATAATTTTTAGCAATATAGAGACGAATATAACAAAATACAAACGTATTCTGCTTCTTAAACTGTAATAATAAGTACGGGAACTCTAAAGGTTGTATGACAAGATAAACCCTAACATGAAAAGCAATGAAGTGACTCCCATTACCTAATTTTACTCGATAAAATCGTCTTACTAGAGTTTAATGTGATTGTACATGTAAACGTAGCTCAGAGAGCTTATTCTATAACGAATCGTCAAAGACGGACGACAGCGCATGGCGTTGGCGATCAAGTTCACAACTAATAAATATTACAATTTAACGACATTTCTTGTTTACCTAAAATGACAATTATACTCACCTTTCTCCGACGACCGGACATCCGTCTTAGACATGTAGCAACTAAGGATGTCACCGCCTTGGGGCATCGGAAGATTAATACACCATTAAAGTGAATCAAACTCGTAAATATTACGCACTAACGAGTGCTCTGATAAATAGCGGTCAGACAAAAACGACTATATCACTTGGTCTTGATTAAAATTACTCGTATATCTTAATTCTGGAAACGTTTTGTAACAAAACAATTACGGTCTAACATTTCTAATACGCATTAATGAACTAGCCTCAACAGCTTCTTTTTGCTCTTGTGATGTGTCTCGTAGGCTGAGATTTATAGACGCAGCTTTGGCTTTGCTTAGCCGTTATTAAAACATTTCAAACTATATTATGTAATTAATTTTTATGATAAGTCACTGATTTATTCAAATGTTGTTTTGCTCTGTTAATACTTAGACAATACTCAAGTTATAGTTTCATCAGTGTTTTTTTTAAATAATTATATTTTCGGAGGAAAGTGTAAGCAACGTCAAAGTAACATTTATGTAACAGCCTTTAACTATCGCTGAGAGCAGCTGACGCTTAATTTCTTTCAGCTGAAGGTTGTAGATTCGATTCATATACGTGAAAAAATCTGGTATTAGCAATAAATAATTGTTTCTGCTTTATATGTTTATGTATGTCAAATCTATGATAGAAATACACCAACAAAACAGAAGAAAATACTACATTGAGACAATTATTACCATAAATTAAAAAACTTTACTAACAAGGTATGAGGCAAAGTGATTAACTAGAATACAGATACGCGGCCTACCTCTAAAACTACAAGGCGATAATATAATTTATATTATAGTGATGGAGATAATTATAAGAAATTAATACAAAATACTGTGTCCTCATTTATGTAAAATTTCCAACCACATTACAGTAAAAATGCCGATTTTGGATTCAGTTACATCAGTATTCTATGTTGTGCATATTAAAGATAACAGAAGCTTGTACTAAAACAGGTTTTTTATTAATTGAACGTTTTAGGACATAAAGAGTATTATATGTATTTTGGAGTAAGCTCACATATAGTAAGCTTTTTTGTATTACTTTATTATATAAGTATATGGAATTTGAATTATTTGTGAAATTAATCAATACATACTTATTACAGTAAATATATTTAATAAATAAATCATATACTGATATTGCTGGTGTATTTCTTTATATAAGGTATAATTACGTAAATATTTCAATTTATTACTATTAATTTAAAATTTTAAAATTTTTATGTGTTATTTTACGACGTTCGTATATCAAATATCATATTCTGATACGAAAAAGATGACGACAACCATATCCAAATAAGATGTTATAAAAACACGCAGTAATCAATTTTAATTGATGCAATTCCGCGTTTCCTTTTAGCAAATTACCAAATACAATTATGTACAAGATGCCAAAAAAGGATATCCGTTAACAAAGTTCCCAATGACCGTTATTTCCAACGTAACGTATCAATTATATTGGAAATAAACAATCATACTTGTAGTACTTGCCATCGAAGAGACTGTAATCATGCGTTTGCTAGTTTTAGATGATGTAACTACCTGCGATTTACTTGCAAATATGACGTCAGTTTTCAATCAGATTTCGATCACGAAACAATAACAGAAAGAATTGTTTCATTCAAAGAGGCTAAGTCTAACAAACAAATCATCTTTAAAAACTGCTATTTAGAAAGAAATTTATAAAGTAATTACAATAATATTATATATCTTTACTCTAAATTTCTTCAGGGTTAGTAGAGATATATTCGTGCCCACATATACTATGACTATCGATCGGCCCTTCCTATCTACAATATTGTACTTTTTTTATAGGAAAATACCATAGAAAAATACTTAAAGAATTATAACCCGTTGATTTTAAGAATACTAAAAATATATATATATGGCTTTTATATTTGAACGAACTATGTAGCACTTAACTCAATCTTTAAACAAAGTACACGATTTTGTGTCCCGTAGTTCAATAAGGACGTATATAATTGTCGAAGCCGTTTCTGGAAAACTGGACCTTTGTTGAAACTAATAAGTTTTTATATACACCTCGCCTATTTCATCTTCAATAAGTATTATTTTTATATAAATATTTATGGAAATTTACACACATTGATCTAATCACAAACTAAGCTTGCGCTTGCATTATAGGTACTAGATAAAGATATACCTACTTAAATACATGTACATATATTTACAACTATTGCTTGCGACAAATTAACCTGCTCATGACAAAAAAATTTGCCGCTACCGAAGCTCGAACCCAGGGCCTTAGCATGAAATAGGATCACTACAAACTGTGCTATCAGCCTATTAATACTAGACGTAAATCAAGATAGAAACACAAAGTTCCATTAAAGAACTCCTAAATTAGAAGAAATTAGTTCATTACTCTTTTGTAGTCATATTAAAATCATGAATACACAAAGTTCAGGATATTATAAAGTATTTATATATATTATAAAATATTTACTACATATTTATGCTACTATACTAGACCATATTTCTTCATATTCTTAGTGTTTACGTCCAAGGCTGTGAACCTACTTTTAAAAATACACAGACCGTATTACGGATTTAGTTACGACCATGAATCAAAAACGTGGATGGAATCTTGGTTATCTGTTTATCAACCCTGTATGTCATATTTTATAACGTGTCAAGGAAAATGAATATTACCTTGAGAACAACTGCCGAGATGATTTCGATCTACCTGGGCTTGTTACACCTATATATATAAAAAGACACATCCTAACTAACTGATTAATAGACCGACTCATTCAAGCTTTTTGTAACCTGGGGGAAAATCCTGCATAGGAATATCAGGGTGGCTGTAAGGACAGCGATTCCAGTGGATCAGATTTCTACTGACTAAAAACCTCCCGGGTGTCCCTCTTGTTGCTCCACCCGGGCCTGAGAAACCAAATTCATCCAGTCGCCAGGGCGGCAAAATGCTTTGTTGAGGCTACCTCTCCGAGAGGGGTGGGTGTAAAGAGCCCACCCCTCCAAGACCTCTCTCTCAGGTGGTGCGCTGAACACTGTACACCGCCTCCCTCTCATCCGGACAGTAGACTCCCTCAAGTCAACTGCCCGGCTGTTTTCACCGGAGGATGTCGCGCTCGCTCTGGGTGAACGCGTTCCTCCGGCGTCAGACTGAATCTAGCTTGCAGAGCCTTTTTTTAACCCGGGGGAAATCCCTAACGAACCTCAGGGGGCGATGAGGGTTGCCCCCGCTCTGTCGGATTTGCGCCAACTAAAACCCCCGGGGTGTTCCTTCTCCCGCCTGCCGAGTGCCAAGGGCAAGGCTGAGCCAACTTCCTCGGCACCCGGCTAGCTTACAGAGCCTAAATCAACGGATTAAGAAACATAAAATTAGCAAATTAATCATTATATTGTCGCATGCACTCTCTAATATCTAATGATTTTTTTTTTTGTTACTATCACTACAAATGTGTATGGTATATGTCTTATTCGGATTTCACATGAGGGTTAAAAAGGCGTTGTAAAATTGCTTGAAAATCCGAAATTCCAGCAATCGTACCTAAATTCCAACCCTAGTAAGTTCCTTTTAAAAATGTTATAGATAATGTAACCTAGAAAATCATTTTGCAAAGCACTGACACAGTTTTATACCCAAATTAGTTTAAATTGTAATGTAGGCAAAAAATATATTTGCATAATATTTGACCTTATAAACATCCTTTTAAAACAGCTTATGGATTTGAATTTATCTACTTAAGGTTTAAAAAACAAATTTTGACTTCCAATACAACTGGTTTCTGGTGCACCAAGCACTAAATTTACACAGGAAGACACATCTATAATATAAAAATGAATCGCAAAATGTCTTGATAAGCGCGAAACTCGAGAACGGCTGAACCGATTTGGCTGATTTCTTTTTTGTTGTGTTTGTTGAAGTCTGGGGATGGTTATTACGGAAAGAAAAATTAAAAAAATTGTCTGTAAAAGTCTAAAAACACCACTTTTCTATATTCTCATACAAAAAATATTTAAAAGTCAATTTGAACTTTAATACCACACCATAAAGTTCAAGTGTTAGTGGACGGGTTCCGGGAAGGCAAAATAATTATTGAGTGACGTATAAATATTAATGTCAATATTTGTTAATTTTTATACATATAGCATTAAGGCCAGATTCCTTCAAATAATTTTCAAAAAAAATCTAACGGGGATGCTATTAACAGTAAAAAAAACTATGTGACTTTGTTTTAGAGAAATAGGGCAGAACAAGGTCTGCCGGGACAGCTAGTATTTATTTAAAAATTTATAAGATTCTCATAAGTAATCATCAGTTCTATTTATCAGTTTTTTAATTAAAACCATTATCTGTCATTGAGCAGAAAATTAGTCCAATATTTTCTGCCTCACATGCTTTATGATCTTGTATAATTTTCGATTTGCCTACTTATTTCTGTTTTTTATTGACTCTTCGCAAAGAAATATCGATCCCATTTTTTTGTTGACGAGTCGAAAACTCTAGTTCTGCATGGGTTTTTACAATTTCATCAAACGAAAGTCGAGAAACGGGGTTTTAATTTACTCATCAAATAATATTGGAGATCTCTGAACTTGAAAATATTTGTTTCTTATATACCATTTTATTCATGTACTTTCAAATATAAATAGAACAAAGGCACGTCAAGGTGTGAACTTAGGTTTGCATGGCAAATTCGTGATACTTATTAGGGTTGCTAAATTGTAACCAAGACCTAAAAACCGACCTCGTATCATTGCACTCGATCTCACCTAGAGACCTCATTTAATGAACACCATATTGTTCGCTCACACGTGTTTAAAGAATACAAAAAGATCAGTTTCATTATCTTTACGTAGCATACGTCTTCTGAGCGGGATTGCGCAAGAATCGCAAGTTTACAACCGAGATGGCAATCGAGTGCATGAGAAACTGATTGTTCCAACAAAATGCGTTCACACACGTGAACGCCAGCTTTACCAACATTAGTGTTTTTTATATTAAGTGTTTTTAGTTGAACGATTTTTGTTTTCTATTTATTTAAACACAGAATTTGATTCCCAAGATAAAGTTACTTAATGTTTTATATATTTTCACATGTATATGTACAGCTCATATTGTAAATAATAGTAATACTATATGGATATGCTTTATTTCTATGTTTCTCTAGTAAAATAAACAATGCTGAAAATTGATATTGGGACATAAATTATTGTAATTGTCCATTAACAAATGAATGTTAATTATTAAATATTCTAAAACATCTTATAGCAGGCTTACAATTAATTTATACTATTTAATTACAAAAAATCATATATTTTAAACTTCGGTAGTTCATTATTTATAAAACTATTTAATTATAATTAATATCACATTTACAAAATTTTTTACATCTAACTAACATGTCGTAATAAATATTTCGAATATATTTGTAATCTGAGTAATTAGATACCCTCATGTGAATCTAGGACGGACATCCAGATAATTTTTGATTTCTCAAAATTTTAATGACTTACGTCCAATTGACTAGGATGTGTAAACCTTCGACTAATGGTCTCATTCGCACGAACACTACTCGGCTTTCATACTGGTCACTTAATTATCATTTTATTACTACATTTTTGACCAACGCAGTATTTCGCAATTTTGTATTCCATAAAAATCCAAGTAAGTCATCAAAATACCATAAATTATATTTAGCATATAAAACTGGGGATTTTCTACACATCAATTATTTATCTTTTACTCATTTGTGTTTTAGTAATATTGTTACATTTATTTACTAAATTACAAATAAATTACACTAATTAATAATACACACCTATAAGCGAAGATTGGAATGGATTACTATTATAATTACCTTGATTTCTCTTAATAAAGTTTTACTGTTCTATTTTAAAGCTGAGGGGATTAGACCAGTTTTAGGTCAAGTCTAGAAATCTATAACGATATGGTTTGAAACTAGTCTTGGAATATGTATGCAAATCAAAACAGCCATTACATCCGTTATACATTTATTTATTTACAGATTTTACTGAATAGCCACCCACAGATCCAATCACTCCAATTAACCGCGTCCTGTACGAGACAAAAAAATTAAAAAGCCATCGCAACTTCCACTGAATAACGAGGTATTCGATAAAAAGTTCTTTTGGTTTGAGATATTTCATTATTAAAAAGACGACTATCTTTAATTATTGTTAAATTGATATTATATGTTTATAATGAATCGTGATTAGAACACCACTCGCAATTTCATTAGTAAGTACTGTCGCGTACACAATGATTAATCTGTAATTATAAAATTTAAGTGTCGACCAGCTGCGTTACTGATAAGCGCAAAGTGAATACAGTCATTAATGCATATCTGATTGTACTGAAAGGGATATATTATTATTATAAAAATGAAGAACAGATTAATAATATATGAACATTTTAAGCAATATTGGTCTAACAATATTGTTAATAACGTTGTTATATTATTCTTAAATAATATCAATAACTATGTACAATTTACAAAAGCAATTGCAGAATCTTTTAAAAAATTTACAATAACTTTTATTTACGTAAATTGTCTCAAAAAGTAAATAGAAATGTCTTCAAATCACCTGGTTCCGTAATAATAAAATTATATATTTTATCCATTTATAACGCGACTGTACGACTATTTCGTTCAATGGCTACTATCGTGATCTTGAACAATAAGTTTGAAATTCCCATCAGCACAAGAAATCGCGAAAATTTGGCCGATTGCGTCAACAGCTGATCTAATAGGCGTTACAGATTATTACAAACCCAATCGTTTACAGGCGATTTAGAAATAAACTCAGCCATGTTACATCGGTTACGCACGAGTTTTATAATAACTAAGTGTTAATTAAATTTTAAGATATTGTGGAAATCTACATTTCTTTTTATATGTAATCTGCATGCTATATTACGCAATTTTTTGTTTGACATATTTTATAATCTATATTGTACAGCCTTGTTAAGTACAAGATTCTTCTTCGTTGATAAATCACGAAGAAGCTTTACTAAATCGCGACCATATTGGCTCGCTTCAGCTCGTTGCTTTTTGGCTCATTTAAATAAACCGGGATGTATAATTAAAAACTGGCAAATGTTCTGCGTGGACAATAAGAAGTCTAGTTAATACGTTAATATTCTACGGTGAAATGTATGAAGACCGCAGATAAACGTTCTTGAACGATGATTTATGACTGACTGTGGCAAACTGGTTAGAAAATGGTAATAACGCGAAATTATATTCATAACAGCGCACTGTCGCAGTACGTAGCATTGCAATTTCACTTGAAATAAAACATCAGGTTTCATCGTCAATATTAGTTAAATCGTGCCTCGTTTAACATAAATATTACGTGATTTGCTTAAAAATATATATATTTTTTATTATCATACCAAAAATGAACCAATACAAGTACGCATTGGTTCATTTTTATGAAATACACCAGCTTTATTGTGCTTTTAGAACCAATTAGATCGTTAAGTTGAATATAATAATAGTAATGAAGAAATTATAGTAAAATTTGAGGAATTTAGGTACAATTAAATAAATATTAAATATAAAATTAAAAAAATATAATAAGCAGTGTGTTTTTTAGGATAATAAATTTTGAATTTCATCTAGGACCAATTATACTCTGGACAGTAGACTTCGAGGAGTCTGCTACCCGGATGAGAGGGAGGCGGTGCACAGTGTTCAGCTCACCACCTGAGAGAGAGGTTTTGAAGAGTGAGCTCTTTACTCCCAGCCCTCCCGGAGAGGTAACCTCAACAAGGTTATTCGCTCCACGGGCGTTTGAATGAATTTGGTTTCCCAGCCTCGAGTGGCGCAATTAGTGGGACGCCCCGGGCGTTTTTAGCCAGTAGCAGTCTGACACACCGGAATCGCTGCCCTCACACTGATAGTCTTATGTAGGATTTTCAGCCAGGTTACCAAAAACGAAACCTATTATGCTGTCTTGCGAAATTTTAATTACCGATTAATATATAGCGTTTTATTTTTTGGATAGTAAATAGTTTTGTTTGTTGGTAGTGCTGTATGTAGGTATATTAAAATGTATAGTTTCTTGACGCTGATATGAATATCTTTTAGACGATTTGCTTCATGACATATTCTGTTAACATAATAGAAGCAAATCATTGTCCATTCGGAGCATTGAAACCTAAAAAATATTCTGCTCGGTCATACAGTCATCACCAACTAACGTTATTTTATGCAGATATTTTTATCTGCTCTTATCTTAATGTCAACAAGTCTTATCAAGCATTACTCAGGAATATCACAATAAAGATTTCAATCTTCTGAGACAAGATGTAATAGACAAAACTTTACGAATTATTCTAGTCAAATAAATGACTCAAGTAATACTCGCATTGTTGAATATAGAGTGGTAATTTATTACAATTTAAAGCAATATTAATTGTAATTTTATTCAAACTTAAATAATTAATTGTAGTTTTCAATTAACAAAATACCCCTTACGACAACTAATTGTAATTAAAGACTATGAAATGGGTCACAATATAAATCAGATATCGGTTAGAGGCGCAACATTTTAAGCGATTTCGATAAAGAGCAATTATATCTGCAAAGTTAATTGCTATATATTTTGTGTAAAACTATTGCGAATAAAATTATTTATCAATTCACGTAATATTAACATTTCCTGCATCATGAGATCGTGTTACGTCTTTGGAATGAGGAGGTAAATACCTATGAAATTCCATCTCTTGATTTAATTTTAGGATTATTAGATCGTAATCTTTGAATATAAAAATATTCTTAATACACAATCCATGGAAAATTATGTATTTTTGTCATTATACATGTGTTCATATTAGGTATCGTTGCTGCAAGTTTCTAATGTATAACAGTTATTTATAATATTTTATTATTACTTGACAAAAGAAATAGACCGCTAGGTGAGTGCTTGGTAATTCAAATGTATCGAAATTATCATGTTTTTGGTTTTAATATACCAAGACAGTAGTATGAAACTGAAAGTTGACTGGCTAATCAGAAAGCATATAGAGAAATCACGTGTAGGAGCTCAGGAAAATAAAACTTACGGATGCAATTGTACCAACCTTCCATCTAATACTGCAGCTATTAATTACTAAGATGAATGTCTTAAACTTAAAACGCAGACGCTATGATCGAAAAATGAAAATCGAAAACTAAATCGAAATCAAATTGAAGTAGTTGTTCAAATCGAGTAAATACTCAATTTCTAATTGCTACAAATTTAAAAACTTAGGTCTTCATATATATATTATTCGGCCATGAATATAAAAAATGTATTTAGAGCAAATTAAATCAAGAGCAATAATTAAAAATTAATCAAGAAAAATGAAAATGACTGATTTAAAGAAATTACTCACTGAATTATAACGACTAATTAAATAGCTTAGAATCAAACGACATAATTTAAATATTCAAATAAGTTGATTAGCTGGTATACCCGTTGATAGCTAGTCAAAGTTTTAGATTCATTTATGCATAGTCTTGATTATACCTTATAATACAACTACACGTGTAACGACTACGCAGATGCCCGCCAAAATTACCATAGAGCCTTCGAGAAACTGGAGCAAAACATCATTTACACTGACGTACTATATAATTACGTTATTTAAATTTTAATATAAATTAATATAACTCATGTTATGTTGTTCTCATCCAGCCCAATGCGTATGTTTTGCACAACTCTATATTGAATCTTATTTTCAAGTGTCTATATTGTGACCAATAGGACAATAAAGTAATCAGCTACAAAGGTTTAATCAAGATATTATGTACTTATTGACTGACGCCTCACGAATTTTGTAAAATATCAAACAAGCCTACATTTTTTTTACATGAAAATGATTTGAAATGTATAATTATCACAATACAATTTAACTGTGTAAAGAAGATAAAATCGTTTTTAAATAGTATAATATTTAAGAATCCAATAATGATTTGTGGAATATATAAAAACTAAATGAATGCCTATAACACTGAGTATTTCAAAGGTCCAATAGCAAAGGAATGCGCCAATCAAAACTATAACAATGGTAAACGCAAAAAATATCCCACGGCACATAATAATGAATAGTTAACTACGAAAACTAGGTGAATCTTTGTGCAATAGCCTAGTGTCTTTTAAAAGAAATATGATCATTTTCAATTTCATAACATTTCCCACACATGGCGGTATAAATGGACTTTGTAGTGACAAATTAGTGTAATCTAAAAGAGATTTTGTGTCGCTAATACAATTTGCGGACGCGTGCCTTGTTTGCGTGAGGAAGTCAAATTATGCGGTTGTGTTACGGTAATCAGTACCATCGCTTCTAAGTTGAACACTCCGTAGATTTCTATATGTATTTATTACCTATTTATTATATTACTATAGCTTTACGACAGCTTCTACAGTTTCTAGTTTAACATTTAATTGATAATTTTCTTAGATTAACTTTCACATTATTTTTAATTTAATATAAATGAAGCACCCATCTGAATTGATATTTGTTAACTAGTTTAACAATGGCTATTAGAGTCTATACAATAATTGTTTATTTTAAACCAACGTTGTTGCTTTTTACGGCTTTTGTAGGTTTATACAATAAATCTGTTTAGTCAACGATGGGTCCCCACATTTTCATGATCGAATTGTTTCTCATATACTGTGAAAGGAATCATAGCGACTGCTGAATGTTTTTTTTTATACCGGCTCAGGAGTGAGTGCAATGCACCTGATGGTTTGGCGAAGGTTTTTAGGTTTTTAGGTGAGTTGCTGGATATACACAAGCTGACCCCGAAACGCAACAGGCCAAAGCAAGTCACTATGACAGTCTTTACACTCGTGTGCTGTAGTCATGACCCTGTTCAAGCCATCGCCCTTCCACCACACTCCTCCATACGTTTTTTTAGTGTCTTTCAATTATATGTTAATCATTTTGGCCAAAAGACTAAAACAATATTAAGCTAAAATGATCGACATTTAATAAATTAGTCGATCGGAACTCTGCACTATGATCTCGTAGATCTTTGTTGGATATCTCCTCGGATCACATTACACCGGAACTTTATTTTTACACCCAAACGGGCTCTATCTAGACTGAACTGTTTGGGGAACGAAATTGCATAGCCAAATATTTCTTATATTTAGAGATTTCTTTATTCATTGCATGAAATTGAGGTTGTTACGATAATCAAACCTTCAAAATTAGATTTGTTGTTTGATTTTTATGGAAATATTGAATTTAAAATTAATTTTTATTTTCAACACTTTTCAAAAATCATATTCCAATTTAGAGCTTTTTATAGAAACTATAAATAAATATATTAAAAATAAAACCACAAAATAAAGATTGGTCGAATATCAGACAATAAAACGGTGTTGCACAACATTGTCTCATGACATTCGTTTGTTTCAGTCTCAGGGATTCGTGTAAATAATTCCCACGCGATATGTAGATAACGTGCTCATCTAACCGCATAAACACTGGTTTAAGATAACTAATAATACTACTAAACTGCTTTCATGGTCGGCATTTAGTAACAATGTAAAATTATAAATTAAAATCTATAACAACGTATAATGTCCGGGGGTTAAGCTATGGTAACAATATTGATATTGCCATTTTTTAAATTCTTTATCATGTCGCTTTTAAAGTTAATAGAATATTTTTAAAATATGATTACAGAATAAGTAATTTAGTCTTTTGATATAGTTTTCATACGGCATTGAATTGTTTTAAAAAAAATAGCTACCAGCAGCTTCACTTAGGAAATTATATAAAATATATAAATACAAATATAAATATTGTTACAGATTAAATATATATAAATTGTTCAACACACTCTAATAAATCTTTATACATACATTATATTAAATAAGTTTTCTTCTTACCCAGTTTTGTTTTATTATAGCTCGGCAAAATGTCCTCAAACCCGCAACTATTGAGTAACAAAATACTATTCGTCGATAGTCAAAGTGATCTTGCCGGCCTGCTATAAAGTTATTTCACACTTTTCAAACGACCTAATATATAAAAGTAAGGAAATATTTTCTAGGAGGATATAAAGGAACTAATTTATTTTAGCTGTAATTTACTTATAAAAGATAATTACCTAAATAACTATTCCGATGTTTTTCCATAACAGGTTTGATATTATGCGTGAAGTTACCTAACATATTTTTTCCTCCTTGCATGTTTCCGATACGCGATGATCTTTCATCACTAGCGGCGACATAATCAAAGGAAGGGCTGTTTCACACGGATATGTTCAAACGTACCGTAAACTGAGTCAGTTTCCGTCGGCCAACCTCGATTTTTACCAATCTGTCCTCGCTCATTCCCGTCGCAATTAAGCAATAGAGGATATAACAAGCAATATTACCAACGCATCATATAATCAACGATAAGACGAGTGGCATTTAGAGCACTCAGTTACAGTACCGCGTACACAGATGTTTTATTACACACGGACGCGGCAAATGAACAATTACTGCTCAATATAATGTACCTCAACCTCTTATTATGTTCCCATTAATTTGAGTATCATCTCGTTCACAATAGTTCTTAAGCATCCGTACGAATCCATCGAAATGTACCGAGCACGACATGTTAAGACTGTATTTAATAACTCAATTACATGGCTCGTTACTTAGCGTATTATGACATCCGTGATTCAAGTGCGCGTTTCCGCCTCAAACGCAATTTAGTTTAAATTCTAACAGATTTATAAAATAATCTTTAAACGGAATCTAGCCACTCTGTTGATTATATCTAGATTATTTCGAACTTTATTGAATAACTTTACATCTAACTTTTAAGATTACAAGTTATATTATTTTATAAACTTGAATATGCTTATTGTTTGCAAAATGTTATATCAAAACTTATCATTTACGTGACTTAAAACTTTGCTTGCTTCGAAAATATAATGACAAATATAATTACTAAGTAATATTCATTTATAAGACTTGGCTTGGAATATCCAAAATATCAATATTTTTAGCACTAAATAAAGCTAACAATTAGGTACCTAAATGCATTCTTACTAAAATTAAATAACACATAACAATTATTGATCTATCTAATCCCTAGCGATCTAAATTGATCGTGGCAGGAGCTATTGAGGCTTTATTATAGAAACCACAAGTTCCACCAATATTGAATAGTTACTTTGGATCTTTTAGTCAGTATAATTCCGCCAAACCATGGCAGTAATTTCCTCTAAAAGAGTGGCAGAGACGGCGGTATGGGGATATTCACAGTTAAAAAGAGATAAAATTATGTTAAAACATTAAATTAATTAAAAAAAAAATCATAATGAGCACACTTCTTAAAATATTTATATGTAAAAGATTATAAAGGGTGATATTGTCGACTTGTCAAAACGCAACTTCTTATCATATTATTTTAAAAAATAAGCAAAACACTATGATAATAAGATGGTAGAGAAAACATAATCGTCATTGCTCACATCGATATATGTATATGTTATAGTAATACGCCCATCAAGTGATTATTTCTAATAAGAAACATATGTTACTACAGGAGGAATCGATGTAGATTTATGGTCAGTTACGAAAAGCAATCAGGAGAGGCGTGACCAATAGTAATTATTTCTTAACACCATCTTCATAGCAGCTACCGAACGCTTTATATTAGCCACTTCCTTCTATATAATAGCTGTGATTAAGATCCGATTAACTGTTTAGAGGGTCATTATAATTGTGGCGATGTAACGGATCTTGTCTGATTACTATACTACCGATAACTTTCCACAGAAGACTTCATGATTACAATGAATAGTTTAACGATCGGTAGAATTAATATTATGTGTCTGTAACTAACAGAATTATAATGAATTTATAGTGTCTTGATGTTTATAAATGTTTATCCTTATTTTGTTAGTGATCAAACAAATATCCTAAACAAATTTTTACACACGTAACTGCTAAAAAAGGGAATAATAAACCTAATAAGTGTCGTAAATGTTTGCCGCATCTAAATAAGAAAAAATAGAGAAACAAAGGTTCGCTTTATTAGCAATAAAGTAAAGCTTTGTTGCAGGTGTTGCTATTTTTTAATCCTGAGTACCAAGGGATGAGAATCCGCCGATCGTTAACGTAGTCATGACGACCCTCATATACTATGACTGAAGGTCTGTAGGTAAGTGAACAGCTGGACGTACACAATCTGATCCCGAAACATGACAAACCGAAGCGGGTCATTATGACTATAGGTAGTCACCATTATATTTTGTTTGTTATTGTTTGTTTAGTGAAGACCTTTTGTCTTGTTTGTGGTAAGTTCTTTTGTTTGTACGATTAGAAGTGAGAAATGACAAAAAACATGCCAAATGCATCAATAAAATAAATAAAAATTAACAGTTTGAAATCGTCTTTATAATTTGTATTTTTCCAAGATATTACTTTTTGTAAATAAACTTTATAGTGGTCAATACAGCAATAAAATGGGCCCAAGTTTTAATAATACCAAGCCATACATAATGTAAGCTCTCGTATACCTATGGCTCAAAGGCTCGTAGTTAAGAACAAGGTGTCTTTAGAGTTAAAACTTGCTCAATTGTAATACCTAATATTACCTGTTGATAAACAACATCTCATAATCGCTGAAACTAGTCTTATTAAAACACTTATTACTGACACAGGCGATCCTATCGCGGTATCACACCTCATTTAATTTATATCGCACTTTCGGCACCAATAAATTCGTCGGACGCATTGGAAAGTGTATCACGGTCTAATAAAAGTAAAGTGATTGCTTCCTTCCAGTAGAAAGTTTTATAGACTATCGAATGACAAGGGGATGTTTGCGATCGCTCTCAATTGGTACAATTTAATTCTTTAATTGTACCATAAATTTAAATGATAATATTCGTGTTAGATCATTAATTCAAAAGTTTATCTAGATATTATATTCTTTAACACATGATGTTATCTTCGTTATGTAATTTGGAGATAGATAAGTAAAACTTTCTGCGATCCCATGCAGTGCTCTTCAAAACAGGAAAGCTCAGTCCGGTCCACTTTTAGATGTTGTCCGGCCACTTCCGTCGCTAACGGCCTAGTGTTTTATTTCTTGGAATCATGTCCTGGAGAATCTATCTCGAAAACTTATATTGGGATCCTTTACATGCGAGTATGTCCGAAAAAGAATAAAAACGCACTTGCTGCCGATAACATTGCTGTTACATGAGAATACGCATCTTACAAATCTATACTGAGCAGCTATTTTACATGCGGCTGTACAGTACTAGTGTTGCTGTCTCCTTTTTTCGATATACTACATTTATTCTTAGAGGACTGAAATACAAAAGCTACCCAGAAGGTAGAATAAAAGTAAAAGCAGAATTTATACTCATACTGCGTTGTTGTTTCTCTATCGATTTCTGAGGCACAACTGCGAGATTTTTCGAGTTTACTTTTGAATCAATTTACGTTTTTAAACGAAAAAATGTACAGAGTTGATGTTTCTTAAATTATCTGGTGGTGCGGCTAAAAACATTTTTATACAATTTAATGTTTAAAAATGTAACCTAATCCTAGAAATCAATCTCGAAAAACTAAGAATTGAGCCTCTGTTAAGTTAAGCATATTTCGTTGCCAAGACCAAAAAAAATTGAATAATTTGTTATGTATTACATTATTAACAATGATTTATTCCGACTCTGTAAATAACACAAGCAGTTCTGTTGTTGAACAGAATGCGGTTCGAATACCACATGTCTTTCGGAAGGCGTCCCCAATGCCGTTGACATCTTTAAACATCGATGTCATTGTCAGCACTAAAAGCCAGTCGCGGATTCTGACGGGTTGTTTGACAAGCGGCCTGACGTCCCACGTGATGAAGAGATAAAAGTTGAGAGCTTAGCGATATTTGTAAGCCGTTACCCTTGGAAAGATCGAAACAAAGAAGACGTCGCTATTGTCATGAAATGTCGGTCAGCTCGCATTACGCACTCCGCATTAGATGGATCATATCAAATTATGTAATACTTCGTACCGCACGGAGAATATTAATGATAAGAATACACTTTGAAGACCTTTTACAGTTTCACGCGGCTAATAGGATATGCTCTTACACTAGATCTACCGGAGAACAATTTATATTTATTTTAAAATAGGTATAACATTTATTTATTTATTTATTTATTTATTTTAAAGGGAAACATACAGCAATATAAAAATGATAATAATATACACAAAAAATGTTACATAAGCCAGCAAAGTTTCCACAAAAATTAGTACAAAAATAAAAATCAAGCTAATAAATAACAATAAACATAACATGGTTTATTTTGCTTTTATTTGCTATTTGCATAATATTTATCAATATCTTGTATTCTTATTTGCTATTTGCATAATGTAATATTTATCAATATCTTGTATTAGTAAAGGCACAAGCTATTTAACAGAATGAAAAAATATTAGATAAGAAAAATTTCTAAAACAAACATAGAGACCGGTCATTTTGAATGGTTCGGTACATCTAGTGTTAACAAGGCCTTAAGGCACTTATCCCAATTTTAGAAACACTCAAGACGCTTTCAATCATTAATGCGATATAAATTTGTATGCGGTTGGGGATTCATTAATGGTTGAGCCGTGGTGGCTGCCGGCAGAATAGAATAGCACCCCCCCCCCCTCTTCTTGCTGAGGTGTCCTAAAAGGCGACTAAGGTATCTCTTTAACACCGCAATTCAACCAGGTGTTCAGAGAAGGAAAACTCTATCAAACCTGCATCCTGCTCCCTCCCGATCGTACTGGTTCTCCATTGACTGTTTCCGAAAAGTGGCCCTCAATTTTCTTAATCGGCATTGAAACAGTCGCCGTGGCCGAAACCGGCTAGGATATCATCATCATCAATGGTTAAAAGCGTTTATAAAATTTAAACAGTATT
Source organism: Automeris io (assembly GCA_036320925.1). Lineage (NCBI taxonomy): Eukaryota > Metazoa > Arthropoda > Insecta > Lepidoptera > Saturniidae > Automeris > Automeris io. Next base: position 6,172,874 of record JAUDJH010000014.1, read on the forward strand.
GCTGAAACTGGACGTTAGTCAGCCAATTTTGTGGGCTCGGTACCAACGGTTAATAGGGCGATTGCCCGAACTAGGTTATGACCACAGTATACAAGTGTAAAGACCGTTTTAATGACTCGCTTTGGCATATCGCGTTTCAAGATCAGTTTGTGTACATCCAGCTGTTTTTATACCTGGAAACCTTCCGTCGTCATACATGTAGGCCGACATGGCGGTGAATATTGTCAATAGATTCTCGTTTCTAAGGGTCAATGCCATTATTGGGCTACACTGTACTTTTCATCAGGTGTGGTGTAGTAAATGTGTCGAGCCTGAATGAAAAAAGGCACTTTGGTGGATGCAGTGAAGCAAAGTACGACACAATATTGTATTTCTGCAAATATTAACAAATCCCCGTACAAACAATCATATTCAAATGCTTTCGTACCACTGAGGACCGTAGCAAGTTGAGACGCGACGACAGCATTATTCAAACCTAGCTGACTCGGCGAATTTTATACCACGTAACAGTCGATGTATGTCGTGTTAACTTTTAGCTGAACCTTTTTCCCTTCTGCCACTCCTGCCTTCCCTCTTCTCTCACGCTTCTATCTCCGTTTTCCTCCCCTTTTCTCACCTCATCCCTTTTTCCCTCATTCCCTCCTCCCTCTCACTCCCACCCATTATATTATAGAATTATACACAAAAAATTTGGGTTTGTATCCTTATGAAAAAAATCTCATAATAAATTGTATCCCCAATTTTAAGTTTTATTTTCGCGTTGAAAGCCTATGTTTGTCTTCAAGATCTAATTATGTCTATACTAAAATTCATCAAAATCAGTTCAGCCGATTTGATATGAAACGTTTATTGTAATAAAACAAATATATAGTTTGAGTCCATGGTTTAGATTTAAATCGGTCGTTTTATCTTTGGCTTGGATCATATTAATATTGACTGCCGAACGATGTACATCGTTTTTTTTTTAATGTTTTACTGGTTTTGCAAGATCATTTATAAGCATTTTTAAATCTACCATCGATTTGGAAAGTACAATATACTGAGAAGAGCCATCACCTTCCACCTTCCTTTTCCGAAGTGAGGCATGAAAACGTACAGAGTATTACAAACCAATAGTTATGACTTTTCGCGTACCATTTGATCGAATTTCACGTCACCGATCTCGATGCACAATCGTTTCAAATTAAAAGACAATATAAATCCCGATGTGTTCTGTTACAAAATCGAAATTGCTTGTCATTAGCAAGGCTGAAATGTCATAGAACAATACAAGAGCCACTCGTTCTTGTCGCAGAACGGTCGAAGGCCGCACGTGATTGAATTTTCTAAGATATTAAACTGAAAACAGTCTCGCAATGAATATATACTTGGCTGGTTATTTATTTACTACCGTAACTTCAGTTATACGCTCTGTCCTTATATAAATACACATATAACTATGACAAGATTAGAAATTGCTATCGATACATCTGATAACTCCATCAATTTATCCGATTGTGAACCATTGAAAACGTAGAATTTGAAAATATAAAGATACCACACAGACATGCCTACACATATGTACTATATTAACAAAAACACGAAATTTCTACGTTCTGATTTTGATGCTGTTCTGTGTCATAATTGCATCAAGAAATGCTGTGGAGTTAAAGAAAAATATTATAGAACAAGATAAGCAGGAATGAGTTTACGAAAACAAAAAATATATTTCCTTACATTGATCCACACGTTTTGTCTAGAATATAATATATTTCCATGTATTTCTTAATTTTATGATTTAAAGTTTAACTAAATTACGAATGTCTTCGTTAAAGTATTATAACTTACATCTTAATATAATATTATTTTTGCCACATAAAATACATTTCATTCGGCAAAAGGCATTTTAAAAATTAAGCTAATTATGTGTTCAAGCGAGATAATGCTATAATTGAAGATTTATGGAAACAATTTTGGCTTTAGTACTTTTTATATAACGCACACAAGCACAGCAAGTAGTCATTTTAATTACACGCTGAGATGTTATCAAAAGTGTTAGAAATCTGTTAAATAATAGTATTAAAACAATAAAAGTAAAATAATGGGTTTTAAAAGTGTATTTTAGGAAATTACACGGATTATCTTGCCAATACTAAGTAATTTAAATTCAAATAAAATGAAGTTTAAGAGAAATCGGAATTCGATTTCAATTCTTACCAGACAATTGTTCGATACACTATTTAAATGTATAAGCGTTGAAATATATTAACTATGAATGGCTTCGTTTGGTATGGAGTTATACGTTCAATTTAAATTCAAGAATAAATTAAATATGGCTGTATTCAAATAATTTCGCCTATTGGCAACCTGTTACTTATTGCATTTTGTTAAATTACATTTTAAGTAATTCATTCAACTGTGCTAACAGTTATGTAAGAGTATTTAACTTGTTACAATTTATTAACTAGCCTCTGCCGGGATCCGTCTGTGTTATCAAAGATGAAATGAATGCATTTAGTTAGATAAGCTGCTTTTCTCTTACTGTTAAAACAACTTTCATTACAAGCCGTTTTTCACCATTGAGATAATAGGAAGGGAATTATAAGTTTAACACGGGTTTTTTTGGTGGTAGGGCGATTGCCCGAACTGGGTTATGACCACAGTTCGCAATTGTAAAGGCCGTCATAGTGACTCACTTCGGACTGTCGCGTTTTGGGATCAGCATCCAGTAACTCATATACCTAGAGACCTTCAGTGGTGGTATGTGGATTGATATGACGACCAAGACTAACAACGGATTTTCATCCTTTGATAGTCGCTTTGGCTTTTGTACTACACTGTACTTTGTGTTTTTTCTTGCCTATCGATAGTCGTTGGCGTTTTTTTAGACTACACCATGCTTACCATCAGGTATGGTGCAGTCACTGTGTCGAGTCGGTATAAAAAAAAACTTACCATCAGATGCACTGTAGTCACATTATCGAGCCAGTATAAAAAAATATAGAATCTGTAGTGTCTATTCGTATATTTGTTTGAGGCTTCGTAGCTCTTAAACAGATGAACCGATTACGGTCTAACTTTTTTGTTCTAAAGGTCACTTGATCGACTGTGTTCTTAGCTATAATTAAAGGTAAACTGATCAGCTGTTCAAAGATCACGTGTTGTTTTGTAGTTGTTCAAGGGACGTAAACAACTCTTATTCATCTTATTCATTCAAAATTTAGTCCCCTTTGAAATTAATGACAATAAATTTTATAATAACATGAGCAGGACACCTAACTCTTCAATAACCTCAAACAGAAGTATCGTGTTTAAGCTTTATGAAATGCATTCAATAAACATAGGCTGCTATACAATAATCAACTTAAGGTATCTTTTAAATTTGTAATATAATTTGACGAGCTACGTTACAAAATAGGTCTCTACAAAAAGCCTTCTAGTTGAAAGAGGATAACATTATACAGCCCATATCCCTGTCTCTCTTCTCAATCGAATATTCTCGATCAGTCGTGGTTAGGCATTACTCTTGGAGGCGCGCAACACTACAGCTCTCCACTGAACTCAGACTGATGATTTACGGGCGTTTTAATTGACACACGCAATGGTAAAAGCTTCACCCTCAAGGTTCATTTTGAATATTGGTGTTTTTTTTTAATAAGATTGATAGTTTCAAAAACTACTTCGTGCATCCAAAATGACAAACACACAGACTTAAAAACTTTACATCTTTATAATATTAATGTAAGATAGACTAGAAGCTGGCATGTGAGGTGGCACTGTTACAAAATTATGCGGGATAGCTTCGAAGTAATGAGAGTGGTGGCAGCACGTGTCTTGGGGTCAAAGGTGTAGCCTTGGGCGTGCAGACGAGATGCTCGTATATTATTATTAACATCTTTAAACTGTGATCATTGACTAAAAATACACAGAAGCGACACACCTTCAACACTGAAGAATTTTCGTAATAGTTTACAAAATGTTTTATATGGGGAACGCATTATGAATTGTGACTTATAGTATATTGTCACTTTGTGTCTTTTCTCTTTCGAAACTTATGATGATGATGTCCTGGCCGGTTTCGGCCACGGCGACTGTTTTAACACCGATTAAGAAATTCGAGGTCCAGTTTTCGGAAACAGTCAATTACGCAGGAGATATTTAAGTGCATAACTGGACGCGCTGCCAGAAAAGCACTCTCTCGTCCGAACTCCCTCAGGCCCGATGGAAAGGAGAACCAGTACGATCGGGAGGGAGCAGGATGGAGGTTTGGTCGAGTTTTCCTTCTCTGAACACCTGGTTGAATTGCGGTGTTAAAGAGATACCTTAGTCGCCTCTACGACACCTCAGCAAGAAGAGGGGGGTGCTATTCTATTCTGCCGGTAACCACCACGTCTTATAAACTTATACTATGCTATTTAATTGTATACTAGGCTATCAAATCAACAAATCAGTTTATCTAACAAACTTTTTTAAAGATTCTCAATATTGCACAATGCTAACGTTGTAATTTACAACTGGAAGTTGCACTTTGTAGATTCTTGTATCGGACTTGCAATAAATACGTCAATATTACGAAGAACATCCATATAAATAGAGTACCTTATATAAAAGGTTGTGTTACATTTGTTAAAATATTGTCCCCATCATCAGAGTTCGTTGGTTCGATTCAAATGACCAATCATTCAAGACCAGAGCAGAGAGTTTTTATAATTTACTTTTGCTTCTTCCAGTCCATTACGCTGTAGATTCATGCTGAAAGTTTGATGATGACTGCCTCAATTTTTTTATTTGTTGGCGACCGTTCTTTTCGTACTATTCTTATTATCAGATCTAAAGCTGTGATTTATAGTCGCCACTTTGACTCTGATTAGTCTTTACTCAAACATTACAAATTATATTATTTAATAAATATCGAAGTATATGTTATAAAAATTTAGCGCTTTCGTCAACTTTTTTTTAACAATTGTATTATATATTCAGTTTTGATTTTGTTAAAGACGAGCATGTTCTCTTAGCAAAGTCTAAGTCAAAGTAGGGTCTATAAGTCTTAGCTTAATACGGCCTATTTGATACAAGTATAACAAAAATACTCTAATATTTGATAAACGCATGTCAGACATAGTTATCTAAAAACTGTTTAAACAATGAAATACGTCACAATCCTTGTGTTTCCAATCGAATGATCTAATCTAAGTTATTCAAGAGATAGGCTGTTTCACGTTTCACGTTATCTTTAGTTTGACAACAAGTTTTAATTCAATCAAACGCTCGCTCTCGAGATAGTCTAGTCATGTCACAAGTACAATACACGAAGTAACAGTATGTTGGTTTTGCATTCCATTAATACTGGCCTTTGACTTGAGCTAGTACGTTACTAGTATGTTGATACAAATATATAAATTCCTCTTGTAATCTGCCATTGCTATTGTTTGTCATTTGCTGTATCCCGTGAATCGGAATAAAGATGTTTTTAACTACATATATGTAAAAACAAACAGTAAGTTTTATTTCATTTACTACGAATGTTTTCTCAACATGGGGGACATTGAAAAAGAGAATTAAAAGAAAGCAAAATAGAACGTGTGAATGCCCCCACATTAATATAGCATCACAGCATGCACAATAATTAATATTTAATGCTAGTTAAAAATAAAATGAAAAAGAATATAATTAAAGCCTAAAAGTGAAAATGATTGATATAGCTAGACACAATACAAAAAGACAATATAGTAAAATACGTATATGGCGTGGTCACTATCCCAAGACAAAGCCTACATTTTATGTATTCAAACTTTAATATTGATCGTTCATCCTATGATATTGAGCTCTTTAAACGAAGTACGTAGAGATATTTTTGAAGACGGGCATGATCGTGTCAACCATCAGCAAGCTCATCTCTAAATAGCGTTTGCAGTAATTGTGCTGAATAAGAAAAAAAAACTGAACTAATAAGACGACAATTAATAGTGAATAATTAAGTACCTATAAGAAAAATCATAGACAAATTCTTTTATAATCGAAATAGAAAATTGAAAGCATTTTGAAAGTTTTATCTTTCCTGTTCTTATTATATATATATATATAGTTTATTTTCTTTTAATAATGTAATTACATTACTTGAAATTCATTAAAATAATTAACGTAGCTATTGTTATTCAGCCAAAAGTAGCCTAAGTGTCATACTGATCACAGTTTACAGTATGTTACAAAAGGGGCGCGACGACCAATAAATCGGCGCAAGCCCAAGCTCGGCGTGAAGTGCTCGCTTAACATACAATGAGTTTGTGCTTGTCGCAATAGAACTAAGCTTAGGGACCTCGTCGGTGACAAGTTTGTTTACATCATGGACAGCACTTGCGCCAGAACTTTACTTTTTTTACTTAGTAACGGGTCTGCGCTTAATGTTGCACATTATAGCCCAGAAACCAATTGCTACTATCGAGAAACTGAATACTAAAGGTCGATAGCTGCCATGATCATTACAGCTTATGGAAAAGTCTTTTCACACTTTTCTTAAAGTAGCTAATATCAAAAGAGAGAGTGAATCCATTACTACTAACAGCATAAGAAAAAATAGTTTAAAACTACAGAGTATATATATTTGGATGTCTTTGCTAAGTTAGCTCATTCATTTCTTACAGAGTATATATACAAAATACATGACTATTTCGACCAAACAAAATATACATTTTATATTATTATAATGTATTTAAAACTAAAATGATTAATTTCAAAAGCAAAAACTCTTAAATGATTTGTAGGTATTTTAATAATACTTTCAAAGTAGTTTTCCATACATACATGCAAACATTTTGTTATAAATCAACCTTATCATAATAGTGTGATCTGATTCTTAAATCACTTAAACCAGATAATGTCTCTTATGTACCATTCGATAGTACTGAACGGGGCATAAGGTTAGTTGCTAACGAGTCTGGGTGTGTCCTCCGAACTAAATAACGCCGGCTATAATAATTGTGGGCGCAGTTAGCCGCAATAGAATGCTAGATGTACGCAGCCTGTTCAACACCAATGAACTATATTTCTCATAATAATCAATACGATTCATAGAATATAACTTGCACGTAATAATAGTGGGTATTAAAAGACAATAAATTGTTATAGGAAACTTGATTAGGCTTTTGTTTGTCTTTACCAATTATCTAATATAAACAACCTATTATTATAGTATTTCAAAAAGCACCACCGTCGTAACTGAAACATTCGCAAAAATACTATAATAAATAAGCATCAGAACATTATTTATAATAGAAAAGTTAATTTGCATTATGTATTATGTAAAATTAAATGGTTAAAGCATTAAAATGATTGTAACATAAATTGACCTACAAGTGGAAAAATAAAAAAGAATTTTTACTTCAAACCATTGATAGATAGATATATTACTAAGAATAAATATTTCTCTAAATAATTTATAAATTAAGACTATGATAAATGATTTAAAAACTATATTTTTCGTTGTTAGAAACGTTATAACTGTGATTGCAAGATTTGCAATAATTCACAGTGAATTGGTCGAACACAATAATGTCCATCCGATGCACAAAACTAATTCATTATCTAGAATAAGATAGAAAGCGCTACAAGGCCGTTGTAACAGACATCGGGCTAAACGGCAATTACGCTGACAAACATCAAGCGAAGCGCTATCTGAAAAATAAAACCTAACCAAAAATTAATTACAGACTCGGGGCTAAAGATTAACGACGAGTAGTCTCGAACCAATTACACTGTCAAAACATCACCTTGAAAGTCGAAATAAAGAAAACATCAACACTCGACACTTCAACTGACTATAATGATTCTATTGTTGCTCAAATACACGTGATACTACTACGAGATAATCGCTCCATGCGAAAACGAAAATACATACCTTTGTATTAATTATTCCTTCCAAAGATGCTTTCGCAATTTTTTTTTTGTCTTCCGTCTATCTATCGAAACGTCTTGCATTTAATCGACGGTGATTTGTCATAGTACACGCATATTAAATTGATGAGCAAGCACGCCCAGTGACAGTGGAATGCGATTTTACAATAACCATTTGTTATGAAATGGCCAACAAAAAACGGCAGGAAAGAATTTGTAGCAACCATACCGCCTACTGGTAAGAAGTTAAATGAATGTGATACCAATTGAAATTAAATTACTTTATCAAAATAGTAGAAATAGATATACATATAGACATAGATTTAAATATTAAAACTTGCTAGTAACAAATATAAATATGATAACAAAGCGATTACAAGACCTATTGCTGTAGCAAAAGTAGATGTTACGAATTTTTTTTTTTTACTTATTATAATATACTTGAAATTAAGAATTCTTTATATTTTAAAAAAAAGTTTAAAGCCTTTTTAAATCCAAATATTACTTAAATACCACCGGGTATACACGTATAGATATTTAAATGGAATTCATTGAAAGACAAAATCCATTAAGCTCGCCGTACCTCACGATTTGGGCAGAATAGTTTAATCGGCATTCTTTCGGATATATCCTAAATGTTAGTCGATCGTACGCAATACAGCAAGATTAAAATACAGAGTAGCCGAAATTATAAGCATGCTTTGCCGATGGCATCTGATAGGTAAGTGGTTCTCGCAACGCCCCCTCGGGCGCTTGCGATACGATCAGAGTGCGCGTGCCCATCTCGACCATATGTTTTTAAATGAACAAATACGTAACACAACATCTGGGCGATGGACGCGTAGATTACCAGCTAGTTTTGTATCTTCATTTTTTAATAACGACAATGACGAATGTAGATGTCCTAATGGCTGTGGAATTGATACGATCTTGAATTTTTAAGATCGACTTTTTAGTACCTATAAGTACATCTAAAAATATATTAGTTATTTGTTGTGCATACCATTTGAATAACGAAGCATCTATGAAAAGATTTATACAGAGCTTTTTAGCAAATAAACTTACGTCAAGCTCATTTGCTAAGCATTCTCATCTTATGAAAAATGATATTGGAGACGGTGATGGAGCGCGCTCGCCTAGCAAATACCGATTCATTTATTCCATCGAGATTTCCATTTTATAAGAAGTGGGAAAATAAACCGTATTTTTTACCTAAACTAATAAAATTTAATAAAACCCAGGCCTGAAACAAAATTGAGTAGTTACTGGGATATTATAATTTTAGTGATTATTTAAATACCACAAAATTCTAATTTTAACTCTAACACTAAATTTAAGCGAACACAACTGTAATCCTAAATTCCATACAATCATATTAAACGAAGTGACAGGAAAATAAAGAATCAAAAAAATATTATTTAGTTCACAAGAATATAATTGTATCTTTTCAATGTTAATTTAATACAAACTTACAAACCATGAATGTGAGTCATCGGAAGAAATCAAGCGAGCGTTTCATCGCAGCTTCAATCATGTTTAATGGCATCGATTCAGACTCCTTTATCTGATGATCGTCTCGTCGAAAGCAAGGCTGCAGGGGCGGTCAAGGGGTAGCCAGGACCTTCACCTAAGACCTTGATGAGTCACCGATCAAAGAATTGTTTGATATTAATCCTAAGAACACGACGCTTTCAACACAGTGCGGACTAATTACATGTTTATACGGTCGCCTAAGGGTATAACATATATAAATGATAACACATGAATAGGTTCCTATGTTACCAAACATCTTGTTTTATCCTTCATTTTTATACAGCCCTCAATAAGTTATAAACCTCTATTATTACTAAAGATATAACTTTTCAAAAATATTATCTTTTTAATAATATTATTACATAGACTTAATATATTTCTGTTATTACTATACTGTTTCCAAAAATAATGTTCGATGACATTTCAGTATTTATAATTAGCAAAAATGCTAGCATTTTATCTCAGATGCTTAAATGCTAAATAACACTAACTGGATGCCATAGAAGACAGATATATTCTTCTTTAAACTTAATTTTGAGGAACTTTTACTTTAATAAAAATGTATATTATTATTGTTAGCTCCCTCGTATCTTCCGCTAGAATAATATAAAGTAATATGGATCTAAATAGACTAAACTTGTCGTCTGATGCTATTTCTAATATTCTTTCCTTTTTTATTTCATCATCATCATCAACTTATTTGACACTCACTACTTGGTGCTTTCCCCAAACATGCCACAAGGATTTAATATGTGCTGCTTGTGACCCATGATCCATGACCTTATAAACACTTTTTATCTAACTTTCGTTATTTCAAGTGAAAATGGTTAGCCCTTTTTGAACCAAAATCTTAAGCTTTTTGTAGTACATTTAGTTAAAAGGGCCATAACACATACGACATAAATTCGAATCCAGGTACATTCCTCCGAGTTCTTCAGAATATGTATAAGAATTAGTTAGAACATTGTTATTAGTAATATGATAACCGTAAAGTATATATCGTGGGGTGAATGGCTATTTGGTTTAAGCGACATTTTTTGGTGATATAGTAATATATATAATATGTAATAATATGTATATTCGGAATCAGCGTTTTTTAACGATTCCAAATATATATATATATATATAAATATTTGGAATCGTTATATATATATATATATATATATATATATATATATATATATATATATATATATATATATTACTATATCACCAAAAGATGTTGCTTAAACCAAATAACCTTTCACCCCTCGATATAGTGATTATACGTAAGTATTAATATTAAATTTGAAGTTTGCTCAGAAATATTATAAAAATATATCATTACGCTATATCCCTTATGGGGTGAGCAGAGATACGACTGTACAATGACTGCATCTACTCTGCGCTTATATGTCGTGCCCAACGTGACCAGAAGCGCAGTTGATCGCTATTCTCAAAACACATACACATGACATTTCTATTAAATGTCGTGCGGGTTTTCTCACGTTTTCCTTGACTGGTGACCTTGTGGTGCCTAAATCCGTACGTAATTTGAAAAAACCCAGAGGCACGCACCGCGATTCAAACCTAAGAAATCGCAGCAATGCAAATGGAAATCGGTCTCTTATCCACGAGGCCAGTACAGGCACTGCTTAAAATAAAGTATAAAATAAAATGAGAATGTATGTTCCATACGTTGTGCCTATCCTAACATGTCATCGGCATGATGATGGATAAAAAGATGTATCATTTAAACAAGAAACTGAAATGATTTACATTCTGTACCGTCCGTCATCGTGTTTCAAATCGTTCTATGACGCTGCCTGTCGGGAGCAAGATCGAATTCTCATTCGGCATTCAGTTACATAGACTTTATCTGATCATAACCGTTTCGTAAATTCTCAGTTCACGCATTACCATTCGAGCGAATATTCTTTGTGCAACTAACCTTGCTTCGTATCTATGATTTATAATTTTTGAACACCTGATTAAGTTATCTCGTTAAATTTTGATCGCAATCTATCACTTTTACTTTCGGTTTGACAGTTCGGGCATGAGCTTTTAGTGGCACCAAAATGGTCAAACGAAACTGTCAGATAAATTTAAAAAATACGTGTACATGTCTCCGGATCATTTTAGTGTTCAAGGTCCATCATTTGTGTATCTTTCCGTGTATCAATGAGATCACCGGTGAAGTACATATAGGTTGTAATTGGCAATTCCATTCAGAAATATGTTTTCACATCTGTATAATATTACACTTACAGGAATTTTGTAATAACATATTTTACGACTCAACTCTTTTTATAGAGAGCATCACAAAGACAACCTTCACTACAGATTATAAAAATACAACTTGATCGTACAATGTATGAGTACTTGTTAATTTATGGCAATAAAAAAAACTTGATTTAAAGGTTTTTTCAATTTCATTTAAATTATAGGAAAATTAATAAAAGGTTTAGTTGGCAACGCAATAACAAAACAGCTTGTCTTTCAGTTATCCATAAGTAACCACTCAGAATCAAGTGGTACGTCATCCTATTTTACCGGCAAAAGTAAATGAAAAAACATTGTAAAAGACTTCTTGATGATGAACTATTGACTAATTTCAGCCTTTGGGACGTTTCTAAATCACATGAAATAGGCGCGACCTGCAATACCATTCGGAGAAGCTGAACTCGCTAAAAAAAAATCAGAAACAATCAATTTTATGGTGGTAGGGCGATTACCTGAACTGGGTCATGACCACAGTACACAAGTGTAAAGACGGTCATAGTGACTCACTTTAGCTTGTCGCGTTTCGGGATCAACTTATTATTTCCAGTAATTCATATAACCTGAGACCTTCAGTCGTGGTATATGTGGGCTGACGGAGACTATCAACGGATTTTCACCATTTGATGCTCGCTTTCGTTTTTGGACTACACTGTACTTACCATCAGGTGCATTGTAGTCACTTTGTCGAGCTAGTGTAAAAAAATGCGCAGGATACATTTGGTGCGTGGCGCTTTCATTCAAGCCCCTTTTAATCTAATGGTACCCCCGTCCCACACACGACGAGGCAGGATGCAGTGTCTGGCTACTGATAATTGACCCTCACCCTAAAACTTCTTACATATCACTCAAAATACCACTATATTTTAGCATATGTAAGATATTTAACAAAACATATGTTTTTTTTTTGTATATTAATCACATATTATAAGCACACAATACCATAGGTATGATTAGATTTCTAAGATAACTTATTATTATTGGAAATATTATAGACATTCAACATTTCCCGTCAAAGTAACATTACTTCACATTACGGAGCTTTATAAGGCGTGTCAGTGAAAAGCAGACACGTTTATATGTTTTTTGTATAATTTCATAAATAGATGCCATAACTGGAATACATTCGATCGACTTTCTTGCCTGTGGACTCAGTTTATCATTATCAGTAACCACTAGATTCATAATACAGTAAAATTGATAGTTTTCACTCAACTTGCTATAAATATAAACATACAAAATTCATTTTAATAATATTAATCTTGCCTCTTTACCACATTTTTTTTAATTTTATTTAATAATAGAAGCAATATCTATATTCGCAAATTTCAGTTTGAATTTCATGAAATGTAATGTTTTTATTATTCTACATATCAGTGAACTAATTCTAAATTAGAATAGATAGAAATGGTAGTACGCCTCATTTCTTTATGTTTGAAACACTTTAAATTCAATAATTTAGAGGTTAAAATTACTCATCATTAATTTAACTCTCCATTGAGATATTGAGGGATTTAATAATTATAGATCATTAAAACCATATAAGTATATAAAAATAAACTTGAAACGATCCGCTTAGTAGCTACACAATTTGATACATTTGAAGCAGCGAAGGAAGTCCGCGGGTGGTCTCTGACGTTACTTAGACGTCTTCCCTCTATTAATAAGCTCACTGATTACGGTTATAATTTAAATAGACATGGTAAAAGTTAAAAAGTAAATCAAAATCTTCTTTATTTATCCGATTCGATCATGATTTATATGTGCATGTGTCATCATTTAGTATTTATTTAAAGTAATTTATACAATTGCTTTTACAAATAATTATATTGTAATTTTTCAGGTACTTCATAACTTTATTGAACTATAAAAATGATTCATATTAAATATAGGTCGACAAAGCTACTACAGTGCGTCTGATTGTAAGATCAGTGTAGTCCAAAATCGAAACGACCATCAAAGAATGAAAATCCGTTCAGTCTGTGTTGTCATGTCGGCCCATATATACCACGACTGAAGGTCTCTTAGGTATATGAGTTACTGAATATACACAAGCTGATTCCGAAACGCGACAGACCAAGGCGAGTCACTATGATGGTCTTTACACTTGGTCTTTAAATCAGTAAATCAGGACAGATTGCTGAAATTTCATGTTGTTCTATTTAAGAATATTTCCCTGTCTTCATTTTGGATCTTGTGTCTAGTGTTTTTATATTTCCTAATTATATACTTATACGGTCCATATCCTTTTGATTACGACATTTTTACATAAGTTTCCGCTTTGAATATTTAATTATAAAATTTTATAGATGTTTATAATGTTCATACAAATTTTACATTTACAACAGTTATGAGTTACATGAAGATGTAACGAAGATTTAAATGTGTGAAGATATACCAGTTTTAATTTATTACTTGTAAGCAGTTAAAACATTTAATTAACATATTTTCTCTCATTATTAAATGTAATAAAATTACATACGATTCTATAAAATTACTTAATATTTTAATGCTCCTTTTACTCGTAACATTGGACGAGTCTAATATAACGTTATTTTTAAGGAAAATTTAGCAGAACGCATGATTCTTGGAACATGAATAAAATCTTTTATGTAGACCTTACGAATTTGTTATTTTTATCACAGTCAAGTCAGTATAAGTAATAATAATATATCGTTACGCTATATCCCGTTCAGGATGAGTAGAAATACATTAGTGGCTGTGTCCAGTTTGGTATTATACGAGTAGTAGGTATAACTATTTATCTAACATTCCATTTCTAAAACTCGCTATGACATATTATCATTGGCTTATATCTCCGGGCAAATATAGGTCTAGATCCCTCGTAGTAAAATAACAAACAATAGCGCTAGGAAAAACTGCAAAATATATGGAATTGACACCAGCTTTCGGAATATCACTTTATGTCAGTTTCATACATTTAAAAAATTTATTTTGTCGTTATCATTTATCGAATGTCACTTTTCTAGCTCTCAAGGGTTGTTAAGTTCAGGCTAAGCCAGGCTATAAAAACTAATTAATAATAATTAGTTGCGAAAGTAAAATAAAATTGAACTCACTATCTTCAAAGACATTAATCAATTTAGAAAAGAATATTCTATAATCTAAAACATAAGCGGCCAACCTTTTAACAACCCTTATAACAAAATTAAATAATATATAAATAATACCAAGTTGCGAACATTATTTCAATGAAATCAACGTATATATACGTCATTTATTTATATATTCATACTTTTGGCCTAACTCCATGAGTAAAAAGTTAGTAAACGATGGACGGTTGGCCACCCCTGTTCTAAATACTTCACTGTCGGCTAAAAGATGACTAAGGCGATTGTGGCTACCTTACAGAAGCTAGGAATGAGATGCACGGTGGTACCGTTAATCTATAGATCAAGCAATCTTCAATTAAACTGGTTTACATTCCGCTAGAACTAAACCACTATCATAAAGCGTAAATAAATAGGGATGCATACAACTCTTTATTTTATAATCAACTAAATTAACTGGCAATATACTTTTTTTTTTCATAACAGTTATCGTATTTGTATACATTTTTTTGAGCTCATGTACCTATAATATTTTTTTAAGCTATTGGATATATCATAAAATTTATCTTTTCTTAATATGATACAGTTCCAATAAAGGTCTTTTGAGATAAAGACCATAACGTGTGAAATGATAACAATAAAATTCATATTTTCCTCTGTATATCTCCGTCCTAGGTTATTGGAATTATGTTTTTTTTTTGTTCAATAGGATATGCATCAAGATTGCTTGAGGCTTGATATGATGGTTTGATGAAGATCTTTGGGCTCATTTCAACCTGAATTCTATCTCAAACACGATAAATAACATAAATTTAATACCACGTTAACAGAACAATTGTAAATTAAACTTTTTTTTAAATTCTAACGACTTCTAAAAGTAAATAATAATTATAAATCTACCATTCAGGTTTTGTATTTTTTTAAGTCTTTGCCTAGTTACACAATATACACAGGTTACATTTTACTGACACAATTGGTTTACAGGGCTGACTTTAAAAAAAATACAAACTCTGGTAGTTTATTATTTACTTTTAAAAGTCCGTTGAATTTCTTTTATAAAACTGCTTCATTTATTTATTTTAAAAAGATTATTAAGGATGTTTTATTAATTTTTAAAAGGATTGCAATCATGATTACAGATTAACAAAATTAAAAATACAATTACATTTTATAACCATTAATCTTATTGCATTTTATCCATCTATGGTACAAACATTTATAATAATAGTTTAAGAGACGAACCAAATAACAGTTACATTATAGTCTCGATAAACAATGAAAGCAAAGTACATCAGTGGAATTAAAGTAAGTATATTGATTGATGGAGCAATGCCGTTCTAATATCATATAAGCATTATACATTTCCCACAACGTTGTCACAGATTAGTGTAACGTGAAGGTCATTCCACTACGAAATTAATTCTCACGGATGCCGCATTAAGATTCTCTGATCCGTTGAAGATGAGACATGTAGTCCACAAACATAACAATGCTGGGTAAAAGGGAAAAATAGCTCTTAAGTCGACGTGGTAGAGGTGAAATTAGAAATCTAAATTAGCATATAATACCTTGGCATTTTTGTATCGCATCAGGAATGGATCGAATCAGCTGTCACTTCACACGAGGCTTCGGCTCGTCTGCAAGCGGACATCTAGATTGTCTGATTATCCGGATGATATCTATTTATAATCAATATATGCAGATTTGGTCCTAATAAAACTTTTTTAAATCGTTTTGCTACCGGTTTAATTAAAATAAAATTTGATGGGTTATGTGTAACTACCACAATACTCGTATCCATCAACAGAGTACATGACACGGTATTGATGGCTTAGGCTGAGATTTATAAACGTTACTTTGTCTTTGAGTAAGCTTAAGCATTACATAATATACTATTTAATTAATGACAAAGTCTATGGACAATCACTGATTATAGATTTATAATCTGGTCACTCGATACTTGTGGTCGATTTGAACTGCAGTCTATTTAACATGTGGTGTGATATGTTAACTTTGTCAAGCTTAATATTAAAAGTAAAAAAAATAAGGTTATATCATCTGTTATTATTATGTTTTCTGGTTACAAGTCCATTTGAGCCCGTCGTTAATTTTTTTTTAAATTCAGTAGTCTCTGATTAACATCAAAATGAACGACCCAAGCGACGCGCACTCGATCCCATGCCATTAGAAAAATCAACGATTTCCCTCAGCACTTTGCCATCCGGGCATCTTGTTGCTGTCTGTCTATATGTAACACCAACCCAAAGAAAAAGGACAACACGTCCAAAAGGCCACAATAACGACAAATCCGCAGCTCTCCGATGGACGTCGCACAGCACACATCCACTCGCTTTCAAAACTAAGATATCAGTCTGTTTCATCGTCCTTAAAAGTGTGATACCATAGCGAAAATAAGTATTTCAGTCATACAGCGGCAAGGTAATATCAACAGTAACGTACATATAAAGCTATATTTATTATTCTGGCGTCTTTAAAACCACCCACGAAGACTTTAACACTTTCTCGGCATTTCTTCGCTCTTCTAAAGGCAATATTTAACATTATTTAAGGCGTCGTATAGTTCAATTAATAAAACTTGCACACGGTTGCATTTTTATACTTATCAGTTGGAATATTAAATTAAATAAAGCTGTTTATTCAGTCTATTCAATATTATTTTGAGATATTTGTTATGGGAAAATTTGTGTTGAATGTTTATTTTCGCATTAAATAACAAAAAGTTACTAAATGAATAAATACAGAGTAAATCTCAATAAACATTAATTTCAATTTTGATATCAATTTTAAAATTTAAAATTATACCGCGGTCTCAGTCTTCATTCAATTGAAATTTTCATTTCAAACGGGAGAATTTTTCAACAAACTTTAAACCCTTATTGAAACCTCTTAAGGGTGGAATATTAAAAAAAACCTTCAGTGGGTGCTTGTCAAATAACAATTTCAAAATTTTCAAAAATTCCAAATTTCTAGCTTTAGTATATACTCTACAATGACAATCAGTCAGCACAAGTCTTTTGTACATATATGTATATAGATAATTTCTTACCAACTTTTTATTGTTTCCTCTGATTGTGTTTATAATAAAAAAGTATTAATGTTAGGTATATTTTAGCAAAAATATATCAGAAATAAACCAATAAACTAACCATAACATACTGTGTAGTAGTTTTTATTTGCTGTAATTAATAAAACTTAATGTAATTTAAGTTGAGAAAAAGTGGAAGTTGCTTCATTTTTAAAACAATTATTTCCATCCCCTTTATCATCTTAAAAAGGAGGTAAACCAATTTTATGTGTATAAAAAAATTAACCTCACTCCATGTTAATCTGTACAAAAACTCAAACTGCCATATCATGAGCGATAATTAAGCACAAACAATGAGAATAAACAATTTTGATGAGCAAATAACTCGCTAACATTGAGTTTTTCGTTTTCGCGATACTTTTCGCGCTTAATTGGACGCGTAAATGAGCCACGGGTTTTAATTTAAGTCGGTAACATCAAAAGAGCCGTATTTATTGTGCCTCACAGAAACTTTATACAGATTAGAGTTGACGTTGCGATAACTTTAATGGTTGGCCTGACGTCACTTCAAGTGTGAGCGGTTGAAATTCACGGTTAAAATGTTGCATTAAGGACAATTTAACGAGCTTTCACACGCCGCTACTGATCGAATTTTCCAAATTATAAAAGTTACAACAATATGTTTTAAAAA
Organism: Automeris io; assembly: GCA_036320925.1. Taxonomy (NCBI): domain Eukaryota; kingdom Metazoa; phylum Arthropoda; class Insecta; order Lepidoptera; family Saturniidae; genus Automeris; species Automeris io. The sequence continues at coordinate 6,191,343 of JAUDJH010000014.1, forward strand.
CTACATAAACAATTTATAATTTTCATACCTAATAAACATAAGATTTATATATCAATCATCAAACTAAATACAACTGATATTTTAATGGTATAAAATTAACAAAACAATGCTATAAAAATGGTGAATTTCAAAAATAAAACGGATACATTTATCACTGCTAATGTATATCGGTTAATACAGAAAGAAATAAGGCGCGTATATTATTAGAAATCTAATTGTTTAATTGCGTTTTGTCTAGTGTACATTATTTATGATTACACAACCCATCCGTCGATGAATGACGTTCTAGTACAGTGGCTGATTTCATCACTCAGCCTCCCCTTGCGCCACACTAATATCTCATTCACGCATGCGTCAACCCACTGCTATCTTTAATATCAGTTTTCGATCATAGTTGATCTTGCTGACCCTTGATTTCGGCTACCGTAGGCACGATTCCATTTCAGAAGAGCCGAATGAGTTTCGACTCTTATACGATAATTTTAGATTGATAGTTCATTGAAACTTGTAATGCCGCGGTGCCTTTGAACCATCTCATGTTAACAATCAGAGATTAGTATGTTAAATAGTCATGTCTTGCTGTTACGGTTGGCATTTTGTGATTAAAAAAAATAAATAATGGCTTACTGATTGCCTGCGTACATAGGCCTGCGCGTCATTTGGCAATTTGTTACTGTCATATTTTTAGTTCATAAATCAAATATGGTTTGATTTTTGATAGTTATTACGCGATGTGATTCAGGGCTAAGTTATTGGTACATTATTATGTACCAATATATATTTATTTTTAGTAAAATAAACAACAATAACGATTTATCTTTCGTTGAAAGTGAACAATAAAAATATTACGATTTCCATTTCATTTTATACATCAGTTACTCTAAATATTATAACAAATTTTACGAATCTAATGATTATGTTAATATAAATTTAACAATTAGTATATCTGTGAGCCTCTGTATGTATACACGCATGCTGGCAAATTTCATTTTCATTTTATTTTTATTAATATAGTGTAAAAATAATAAAATAATTTATGACAAAATAACATAGTAATCGCATCGATATTCAATGTTAATATTGTACTTTTATCTCTTTGACATTGTTTACATGTTTACCTAGTATTAAATAAAACATTGGCATGGAATATTAAAATCGTTCATACAATCTCTATGGATTTCCTTATTTATATTTTAACATTGGAACCACGACACATGAACGGGCCATTCATACAATGGCAGAGTAAAAAACGTCGCTTAAGGAGACAGATTCATTTAAGCCGATTGACAGCGATCGGTTTTAACATTTCTTTCCGTCAAGATTCAGATCGATGTTTCGCAATAAAAATCATCGTAAGCCCAAAGCCATTAAGTTAATGAACGGAGAATATGGAGCAACATCCTGCAAACGTAGGAAGTCAGACCAGTTTCTGACTAATAGCGGAGATGAGTCGATGTATAAATCGACCGCATTAAATTGATCATTTACAAAATTAAATTTGCGTTTTGCGATCTCTTTTTTTTCAACTAAATCCAAAGAAGTATTTTTTGCGTATCGCTTCAGGCGCACGGTATGTTAATTTTGCATGATTCTTGAGACAATTGTGAGCCGCAGTAAAGTGCGAGGACGACATTAATGCATTCCCGTTTTAGTGGGCAGTGCTAAGGTCACGTAGTGTAATGACGATATGTATAAATAACTTTTTATTTGACCGAAGAGGAATGCGAGAATTAAATGTTTTATGCATTTAGAGATTATATTACATAATATAGCGAACGATTACATTAATATAAATTATCAAGCTATTAAATTAAATGAGTAAATAAGTGACTTTACGCAATGCGTATTTACATATAAAATACATATACAAATAAAATTTCAAGTGTGCTCTCGTTGATGTATTTTATCTGTCAATTTATGTAATAAACGTTGATAAAGAAAACTAAGGTAACTAAGGCTAACATATAAGAACAGTTTATAATAGAATAATACATTTAACTGTATCCTTTTTGAGGCAAGTCAATATTCACTTCTTCCAATGAAAGATAAATAATCTAACCATTTTTCAGATGTAGTGTTCTAAACGTAACATGCAGTCTCAAAATAACACATTATTCTTTTTTATATTCCATGTGTTGAAAATATATGTTATTTACTAGATGTACGAAATTAGTATAAATTAAAGTCTAAACAAAAAAGGAAGAGCTGCGAGTAAAAATTCGAACTTATGACTTTTTTTTAGAGATCTAGCATTTCTAGTGCATTATCATTTTTTTTAATAATTTACATGCGGTGGTTTGACCATTTTTGTATATTCATATTATATATACCGACTATATAATATTTATTTACAATTTTTTTTAAGAACCAATATGTCTTAGAAGATTGGAAATTCTTATTATTATACTTTTATGAAGTTATTTGAAATCATTGTCACCTGTGTGAAGCAAGGAGCCTCAACAATGTATCCTTATTTCAGTCTGTCCAGGTCATCATATTTTCCTATCAAAGGACGAAAATCTATTCATAGATTCCGTTATCATGTTGGCCCACATATATCATGACTGAAGGTCTCTATGTATATGAGTTACTGGATATACACAAGCTGATCCCGAAACGTGACAGGCCAAAGCGAGTCACTATGACGGTCTTTACTTGTGTACTATTTCACGTAAGTATCCATATTCACAATTGAATTCCGTTTCCACAAAATGAAAATAGTTTTGTACTAGAGTTTATGATATCGTGGCTTCCATCGGATTCTTTATCATACATAAATCACTAATAGGAACAAATTATTCATGCGCATAGTAAAGAGGCTGGAATCGTGAGCGTAACCCTTCAGGACTTATCTGATCTTATAATATTATAGATATTAGGTATTATTGATTTCAACATTATGAATATGAATGAAGCGAATTCATAATTATGTACAGGTGCAATTTTTGAATTTGTCGCTAGTTAGCAGATGTTAATCTGTTCACTTTATATTTCATTTTATTACATTAATTGCCTAACCACCTCTCTCAATTACCGGTCAGGATGTCTGATATGAAATTCCGATTGCAATAAAGCTAGAGTTAATCTGGTCTAGGTTAACAAGTCTTTTAATTTTTATTTTACCGTAAAACTACAAAATAATTTAGAGGCGGCATAGTTACCACCACCAAACCTAATATAACTATGATGGAGTCCAAAAAAACGGCTATGATTATCAGCAGCAAAGTAAAGCCTATCCATGGTATCAATAGTAATCGTAAAAATAGGGGGGAAGGAAAATGGAGCATGAGACCCGTGTAAGGATAGCTAGTAAGGATAACGAGAAATTTGTATTAAATATAAATGATAAGAATAATCAAAAAGGATATAACAGAATTAGACAGTAGAATAAAATGTGTAGATAAATAGTAAAAAATTAAGATGTAAAAGGTAAAAGATGTAATTGCAAAGAGCTTAAATGTTACTAAACAGTTAAGATAGATTAAGAGAAAATGTAAATGTAGAAAAGTTGAGAAAATATGTAAAAAGAAATAAACAAGAAGGATAAAAGTAATAAATGTAATAGTAAGAAAATCAGAAATTAAAAAGAACAACTAGAAAAGAATATCTAGGAAATATTGAGGTCGTTGCATTGTGATAGCAACGGGATAAATTGGGAAAAAATACCTATCAATATTCTCATTGATCATGTCTGCCGACAAATATCTTTTCATGCTTATTTAAAGGACCAAATATCATAGAACTTATTATTTATATTTATTACATTAAAATTTATAGTCTTTTCTATTGTATGTGCTTCGAAGCAATGAACTCGGTTAGATTCAAATGTATATCACATGTTTGTTGTGTGGAGGAGAAGGTTTAAATATCTCATCTCTTAGGGCGGCTTGCACTAAGGAATTAATCTAGTTTAAGCTTGTATAAAACGCTAATTAATTGAATTGGTTTGATTCCATTTTAATGATGATTTTAGTTTAAGAGTTGTTACATCTAGATTTTGATTTAGTGCAAGACAATAAATACAGATCAGCGTTAAATATTATTTTATATAACTCTAAACTAGATTTAATTTGTTAGTGCAAGCCGCCCTTAGTCAGATAAAGATGATTAACGATTACAAAATGTAGTGGTAATGTTAATTTTGTTGCTCTGTAAACATGATTAAATCCCTTCAAAACATTAAGGAGTCATAAATGTGTATGCAATTGAGGATTCCGTAGTGTTTAAAATATAAATGAGCAAAACGCAGTTATATTAATGATGAAAAACACAAAATGTAATCGTAATCATTTTTCGTTAATCTGATTACATTTTGCCCACCTATGATCACTAAAATTACTCATTGTGATAAAAGTCCACACACATTTAAATTAATAAATTCAAATGCCAAATATGATTGAAGAATCTGAAATAGTTGGATAAATACTCACGTCCTGTCTGGTAGTCAAGGTTCATTGCAGTCACCGTCACATTTTTTTTATATTCTCGGTATATATTGCTTACTTGTAGCATATATGTATAATAATATATTTATTAACAATTACACACGTTGACCTAGTCCCAAATTAAATTTGCGCTTGTACTATGGGTACTAGACAAAGATATACATACTTATATATAACCATGACTCCTGAAAACTCATCACAGAAAAGTTTACCTGTACCGGCACTCTAACCCAGGACATTAGCATTATAAGTAGGGTCACTACAAACTGCGCTATTAGACCGTCATATATTATTGTCAATACATAGTTGAATAATTTCTCAAGTACGCGAAAGTGTAAACCGGAACAAATAAAATAATTATTTTATTTGTCTATTAACAAAATACATTCTATCAAAAATAAACTAAAGAAAGCTAACAGCAGACTCAGATGTAACTTACGCTATCATCAAACCACTGCTGGATACCGACTGTTTGAAATAAATCAATAAATGAATGATATGAAGAGTTTTGTTTGTAATATAACAATTGCTATTTATAATACAAGTTGTCATAAACTTGAAGGGTCAATAGATATATTTTATTGTTTACTTATAGAGTTATTTTGAGTCGAGGGTTTTTTTAAATGTTTTTAGTTTTATTCTAAACTAGATAAGTAGACAGCTTGTAAGTTATGACTAATATGCTCGTGAATTCAATTTTAGAATATTTATCATTTCATTATACAAACGTTAAAATTAAAGGGTCTTAGGAAGATAAGGTAGAGCTATAAATGATAAACAAATATAAAAAACGAAGTTTTTTTTTTTTCAAAAAATAATGACACTAATAATAGTTGACTCATCTGAACCCGCTCTTAAAAGTTTCCAGTTACCACTTATTGCTACTGTGTGATAAACGAGATCATACAAGTCAGCTGGCAAACACGTTAAGTACTAATGCCTAGTAAAGAAAACGTAATAAAATGTCTTTTTTTATTTTGATTACACTTGTAAAGTTAATTTAAAAAGTAAAATGTCATTTTCAAAAATAACATTATCTTCATATTTGAAATATTACTTTTATTCTCGTCTACATTAATATTTATTCTCATTTATTAATTACACAAATATTTATAATAAATTCCTTGTACATATTAAAAGTACCTCCATGTTTGATGTAGGTTACTTGTTTATAATAAAATTTATGACTGGCTAATTGATATTAGCAATACTTAAATAAACCAAAAATATATTTAAATCATAATGTGCAATAACATTAATATAATACAGTAGCAAATTATACCTTTTTTGTTTAAATATTCAAGGAAAACATTACGTAAATGCCACTGCTAATTATTAAATTTATTAGTATTACTAAAAACGTGCAGACAAAACTTTCCATTACAAATTTTATAAACTATTTCTATGACGGTCAATCGTCTATGGCTTGCAAGTATAATTTTAGAAAATAAAAAATTCTATTTACATTTACTACAATCGACTTTAATGAATCTGACAAACTATAGCGTATCATATTATAATTGTAAATATAAATATTTATAGATATATACGAGATTATGCACACTTGTCTGCTCCGTCATCGACGAAGACCGTAGCGTGTCCAACACGTAGCGTTTTGTTACACTCGAAGCATGGTACGGGACGTTGTCATAGCGGTGTGCCCAAGCAACTAGGAACTTGAGTTTAGGGGATTATACACCGTCGATGCCCGTTACATACACCAATTTCCAATTTCGCAATATTGCACATTCTCAACCATCTTTCATACTTAACGCGATCATCCGTCCAATGAAAAGGTAATTAATAAATGCCACATCAATGTCATTTATTTATTCCCACAACATTCTTAATGCTAAATTAACAATAAAACTTATAAATAATGAACAGAACAACACATAACTACAACATTTATAGTGATATAATGAACATTAATGGTGGATAAATAAATAATACAATACATACGTATATATGTACATATCTCACAAAATACCTATATACATTTATGTACAGACGGAAGCGCGAGGAAATAGTGTCAGTGATTCCCCTCTAAAACTATAGAGATCATTGCATACACGGGTAGAAACGCAGTTGCGACGTTTTGTGAGCGAGGTATTATAGATGTTAATGATTCGTGATGTGCCTAATGCGTACATATTACGGTCATGGTATGGCACGTGGTTAATATGTCAAGTCCGTAAGTGTTTCCATCACAAAATTTTATAGAACAAGCTATAAGAACTGTGGACAATAACGACTATAGAACTCTATACACGATTCTATAGAACAATAAAAACTAATTCGACTTTAAATTATCCGGAAAACTAATGCTGTTATGTCTTATATACCAAATTTTGTTAAAATTGCTACACAGATGTTATCTTAATTTTTATGCAACAAATAATTTCCCAGTAAGAATTATAGCCGTAAATATTTGCCACTTCCGCTATTAATGGCACGGGTGATACTTTAGGCGAATTTTAAATGAGTTTAGCGCTTAAAAATATTTACATTTTTGGTGTAATGTTACAACATTCATTTTGCACATACAACATTAGAAGAGCTTTGGTTATAATTATTTTCCAAGTTATTTTTTACAAATACTTATAAAATACCTTGTTACTTACAACATATAATTTTTCAATCTCAAATTACACTTTGAAATGTTTTTTATATCGGTTCAAGAAAATAACTATGTTGTATATTACTTAAAACTAGAAGACTAAATATATAACAATATTTTTTCTAGAAATATTATAGATTTTACTGTTTACATCGATATAATATTTAAATTTTTATGCATTATTACTAAACCTGGATAGCCCATTTCATTTCGAACATCATAATTTTGAAGATATAACTTGGGTCACTTTAGTTCTACTAGCCTCATAACTTTATATGTTACGGAAATATATATCTAATTAAGTTTTCCAATATCAATACATATATTACAGAAATGTTGTCGCAATGGAAATCCACATAAGCTAAATCACAGAACCGGTACTTAGATTCTGATGAATCCTCGAGTAGCACAGAATGGTCTACGACATTAATAGTTTCCTTATAACCGAGTTGACATCGAAATACGGAAAAAACGGCTCAGTTGCTCTGACTCACGTGTTTTCCAGTAAAACAATTATTGTAACTTATTACAGATGTTTTTGTTCGAGATGAATTCGTATTTTTAATCTCATTTACTTCTTTATTACGATACGTTTTGTACTATTTTTTGTTAAATTCAGCTTACACATCACGATAATTAAATTGAATGATGATCCGTATGAAGGATGTGCGCTCAGTGCTTCGTGGTCTAGATGTGAACAAAGCCAGTGGACCAGACGGTATCCCAGCAAAAGTGCTTAGAACCTGTGCTCCAGAGTTGTCTCCTGTTTTGACACGCCTGTTTCGTCTCTCTTTGCGGACCGGTATAGTTCCCGAGTGTTGGAAGCTTGCAAATGTGCAACCAGTTTCCAAAAAGGGTAGCCGTGCCGACCCTATTAATTATAGACCAATCGCCATCACCTCACTTTTTTCAAAAGTAATGGAGCGGATAATCAACCGTCAATTGCTGGCATACCTAGAGCAAAATGTTATTCTCAGTGATTGGCAATATGACTTTCGTCAGAACCGATATACTGGGGACCTCCTAGTGTGTGCCACCCATTACTGGGGTGAAGCCATTGAGAAGCACGGAGAGGCCCTCGCTGTCTCTCTTGACATCTCCAAGGCGTTTGATAGGGTCTGGCACGCAAGCCTTTTAAACAAGCTCCAGTCTTATGGGCTGCCGGAGTGTCTCAGAGTCTGGATCAGTGATTTCCTGAGAGAACGGTCTATACGAGTAGTTGTTGATGGCTGTTCATCGGACCAATTGGCAATTAATGCCGGTGTTCCTCAGGGATCAGTACTTTCAGCAACATTGTTTCTGCTACTCATCAACGATCTGCTTAAACCTGGTATCCTTGAGTATGCGGATGATAGCACTGTTACTGATAGGTACTTATCTGGACCGCGGGCAGATGCCGTTGAGATCTCTCTGCTGAGGGAGGCTATGGTGAAGTGAACAAATTTAGCACTTAAATATGTCTCTGATTGGGGCGATGCGAATCTGGTTAGTTTTAATGCTACCAAGACACAGGCGTGTCTTTTTTCCGCCAAACGGAGTCCTTTTCACCTGACTCCCACCTTCCAGGGTGTTTCCTTGCCGGTGACTGATGGTCTTGAGCTTCTCGGTTTAGAGCTGACAGCTGGTTTGAACTTTGGGCGGTCGATTGAGCTTTGAGCGAAAACAGCTGCTAAAAAATTTGGTGTCCTTTTTAAGGTCAGACGGTTCTTTTCACCATCGCGACTTCTTAACCTGTATCAAGCGCAGGTGCGGTCGGGTGTTGAGTACTGTTGTCACCTTGGGACGGATCCGCTAAATATCAGTTGGCGGCTTTGGACTCGATTGATCGTAGAGCTCGTGGACTTGTTGGCGACGACTCTTTATCAAAAATTAAAATGCAAAGCATCGAGCATCGACGTAGAGTTGCCTGCCTCGCGGTCTTTTACCGGTTGCACGGTGGAGAGTGTTCTCAGGAACTACATTCTTTGATTCCACCAGCGCCATTCCACCACAAAACCACAAGACATCGTGTCGGATACCATCCGTATGTGGTGGATGTTCCTTATATCCGCACGAGAAGATTCGCTTCTACATTCATCATGCGAACAGCTAAGGAGTGGAATATGCTACCAGCGGCCATATTTCCGCGATCTTATGACCTGGGAGTCTTTAAAAGAAGAGTGAATAGGCATTTGTTAGGCGGACGCGGTTCATCATCGGACTCATCTTCACCTTCCACCAGGTGTGATTGAGGTCAAGCGTTCGCCTATAAGTAATAAAAAAAAAAAATTTGAGTTCCGGAGGTTACTGATACTCCTATTTTCTCTTATAATGCAGAATCAAAAGTAACAACAAATTTAAAAAAGGGAAACTCAGTAAAGTAAAAAAATTATTCGCAATCCTTTTCATTACACTATACAGAAATATAGAATAAATTAAATAGGTCAACATGATCGCGGCAACTATCAACAAAGATAATCCAATTTCTCAAAGATTGCAATTGATTTTTGGACTGTGTATCCACAACACCAAGCTAATAAAAAGAGGTATAAAATAATGTTTAAAAATATAACAACTCTCAACCACGCCGCCTTACATTTGAGTACTCGATCACAAAATGAAATTAAGTAACAAAACATTAAAGAGATCTCATAAGCTCCATCGTAAAAGTTTTCAAAGGAAACTGCAGATTATATAATAATATTGAAACAGAAATTACTTTCGAAAGTAATGAAAAAAACTTGAACAGTACGAGTATGCACCATCAAAATAAAGAGTCCTTCACTTTAGTTCATCCCTCGTAAGCCTGAGACGTTCGATCCCAGTTCAACAATAATCATAAAATTTCTTTTCATAATTATTTAGTGAGGTAATAAAATTGAATGTAAATCTGACCGTTTTAATTTTTAATATTTAATTTATTTTGCATATAAAAGATTATTTTGACCGAGCCGAAAAGAGAACGAAAGGAAAAATGTTTTCTTTCTAACGCAATGGAGATGCAATAGATTGAAAAAGGAAAGAAAATACTTTCGATGTATCTCTATAACTACATATAACTGAAACTAAAAAATTGACATGGCGATAAGTACTTTTAAAAACCAGGAAATAATTTTAAGATTTTTGTTAAATTCTTCAGGGTAGGGCAATAAAAGTGTTGCCTTATTAAAACTATAACTCTAAAATTTCCTTCCGTAATATTTTTCTATAAGATAAGCCGTTAGCAGACGCTATTATAATAAAATCTACCATTGTAATAAATCTTTGTAGAGCGTCCATGAAATGTACAAAAATATACGTAGTAAATGTAATAAATACAAAGACAATATAAGGATACCGATGGAGCTAGTTGAAACCAAACGAAGATTTGAATTATTACAAATGTTATTTTAATAAAACCATGGTTGGTACCACTGTAATTTGGTCTGTACCACTATAATCTTCGTACGACTGTAATATTTTGTTTAAACGAGCCTCTAGATTTTCGTCTATGACCTTGCATACGTTTTTAATACCATATATTTAAAACAGATCATCAAGGGTAATTGCGTAATGAAGTATAGAATATTATTTACATAATTCTAATAAGACTAAATAATATTTGAATGTACATAAATTTAATTAATTAAGTCGTTAGTTAAATTTGCGGAAATCATTTAATATGGAGACAGGAAAATATAAATCTTCCTGAACACTTGAGCATAAAAATATGCGTATAGTGATTCTCTCTCTCTAATTGACAACTAGCTTATGAGATCGTAGCAAAGGGAATCAATAATTAAAATGTAATTTATTTGACTCTAAATCTTCCGGTAATTAACGCCATATGATCTATAATATGTAATATTATAGATGTGTGATGTAAGTAGATGTTGCCTAATACAAATAAATTTTCTAATACGATTTTATACTTACATACTCGTCAAATATAAGAGTTCGTTTGCAAAAAAAAATCAATCATCCCATTGAAAAAGTGATCAGTCGGAGATATATTACATTCAAATATTAAAATAATACATACAATATTTGTAAATAGCGATTTCTTAAAGATATTATCATGAGAGCACAAGCTAAGTGAAGAAAATCTAGCAATACATTTAACGCACAAATTACATATAAAAAAATAGACGTGTGTGCATTGTATTTGCAGCGTTCCTATATGTAACAAAAGATATACGCGATTAACGGTGTCATAAGCGAAATAGTGAGTCGTACATGTGCTACGACGTTATATGCAAGTTAATATGTTTCATACGAGCTACGAATCTGCGGAGAGCTTTTAACAAATCTGCTGTAAGCTAGCTATAAGTCAGTTATTGATTACGTATGTTCTAGCTTAAAACACGGTTACCATTATTGCGAAGCCTAAACACCTAAAATTAAAAAATACTATGTTTAGTACAAGTTTGAAGTAAATAAAATAAGATACCTTGCCAAATATTAAACCTTAACCTAGATAAAAATAATATATAACCCCTTGATGTCACATCAATCTTCAGTGAGGATTTATAATGATGCTCACATCGCTTTGTGTATCAGAATCATCGCCTATTGTGTTTGAGATGTAACATTGGTGACACACGTCCTTTTAGTGTAATCAACTATTTTATTCGTTAAAAAGCTTAAAGCCATTCAATTAATAAAATATATTAATTATTTGTAATTATTATAGCTTAAAGAACACTGCATTGTGTGTATACTGTACAGGATTTGATTCCCGGCCGAAACCAAAAGCTTCAGTTTTATCAGTTTCTAAGCTTTACAAACGTTCCACAATTTGCAATACAGCCCCTTTATTTGTATTTAGTTTTCACAGCACTGATTTTCATTTACAATGTCATATTTTTTATTAAATATTAATAAAAAAATGCTCCGTTTAATGCTTGTATAGCTATGATACTGTCATTCCGTAGAGCCTATAGTTTTAAGAAAAATCTATACTGCAATAATAGACGCTGTAAAGAATCGATTTAATTTTTTTATGAAATTTGAAATGGATAAAACCATCTTTTTTCTTGGCAATTAACACAATTAATACGCTTACAAAATAGCAGTGACTTTACACAATCAATGGGTACAATTGTAATAAACTTTGCTATGGTCACCAACCCAGCAGATTGCTAAAGCGGGATTTTCCAACAGGGCTCCTACTACAATGAATCAATGACCTCGTACGAAATTACACAATAAGATAAAACAATATAATTGGAATCATAAATTAAAGAGATTACAAGGAAAGCTATTATAAATTATAATATTTTCAAGAATTGTTAAAGAGCTTTTAATGACCTACAAGTGTTCTTTGGTAGAGTGACAATTTTAATATGAAATTCCATAATTTTTAATTATTATAGTGGTTTTTACATAACTTTGCGTACAACTTAATTAAAATTATTTGTATTAATAGTTATTTAAACCTGTTAAGCTTCACAAACTTACTGACAATATATCACATAATACTGTTTCAATAAGCCATCCTCTAACGGAGTTCACAAATTGTTTATTCCTTTGTTTCGCAATAATGAAGATACATTCATAAGCATGCTTTGAAATATCCATCTTGTTAGGTAACAGTTGTAACATCGTTTATCATTCATAAGATCAATACTAAACAGTTACATTTATTTTAAAAATATTTAAGTAATTTACACTCAGTTACAGAAACAATTATCACACTTTTAAAATACAATTTTAAGCTCTTCATCATTTTACAAGCAAATTGACTTTCGATTAGTGCTTTAAATAATTTTAAACTTCTGGAGCGTTTTTAAAACTCTTCAAGTTGTTTTCTGTCCATGCCGTTTAATCTTAACTCAATAAATAATTATTTAACTAAAAAATATTATTTTAAATAAAATACGTGTATTATATTATTCGGTGTATTATTTTATCATATACGGGCTTATGCTTGGCTCCAGTCACATCTGAAGGTATATGAAGATGAGGCCAATGACGGACCAATATTTGCAAAACTTGAAACAATTTCCCTTTTAATAACTAAATTTTAATATCTATATAATAAAAAAATATATCTTCACGCTATATTTCTTTCCGGATGTGCAGAGATACATTAGTGGCGGTATCCACTTTGCGATTATATGTCGTGCCCAACGTGACCAGCATTGTAGCTGATCACCATTCTCAAAGCACTTGCACACGAAATTTCTATTATCTGCCATGTGCATTTCCTCACGACTTTTTCCATCAACGGTAAGCATGTGGTGCTTAAATCTTTACTTACTCTGGAAAAACCCAGAGGTAGAGTTAAGATTCGAATCTACGGTTATACGCGTTGCTGCGCACTAATACCGATCTCTTACCCACTAGAACACCACAGTTAATTAATTTTAACAAAATCGTTAAAGTACTATGTTAATATACGTACTAGCTACTCAGTTGCTTCTTACAAATATACCTATTTCCATTAGTCATAGACAAGATGTTATAAAGTTTGCATTCGATGCGGCGCACGCGCATCGTAAACCGTGCCGCTAATCGATTCTATGGCTATAAAGAAATTATTTTCCGCTCATGGAAATAAATACACAACAGACAGGCTATAACTTTCCAGTAACAGAAGCCGCTTTCGCAGTCATTCAATATCTTTATAAAAGTTATCATTTAATACACTTTTATAACTCAAATTCATTAGTATTATATCATTGATTTATTGATGAAAATTTACCTTCATTTATAATTATATCTAAATTAGTTTCAAATAGTCTTGTTTATTAAAAGTCATTGTAAGAAATAACGCTTTATAATGTTTGAAAAATATATTAGTTCTGGAGATCACATGTCATAACGTTGTTTCCATTTCGAGGTGAGAGAAATTAAGTACAGATCTTGTAATATACTTACTACTGAAAAATATCGTGCGAAAATTTACGCGACATGTTATAGAAATATCAAGTGTAGCTCTAAGAAGAGCGGTCAGCTGCGATTCTGGTCACATCAAACAAGACGCAAAAGCTTAGTGTCAAGTGGATGCAGCCACTATTGCATTTCTGTCCACCCCAAAAATACAGTTATACTCATATATCATATATATTGTCGTTTTAACTGGAACAGTATAGGAAAATCTTTAAGCTCAAGAAATATAACAATATGTTTTTACGAAGTTTAGTTTTTTTGTTTGAAAACAAAATTGACATATTTTCATTTCTGGTCAAGCGTAAACTTTTGTCAAAAATTTATTTGTATTATAGATCTATGTAAACAAATGTAATTCAATAAGTCACATGTAAGCTTTCTTTTTTTTTGCCGTTAAGTTTTGTGGTCTAATGAAGAATGGTCAATATAAATTTAAAGTTTTTTTTAAAAAATAAATTCCCAAACAATGTACTTCAATATAAAATAAACATTTTTTCAATAAAGCTAAGACTTTTCTTTTAAAAAAAGATTTAAATGTGAACTTTCTTTTGAGACACCTTGTACTTGTATTTTACAAGCAAATAAATTTAGTCGTTATGCAAAAATTATGACGTCTTTTAGTAGTAGGTAACACGTAACATCTGGAATGAGTTGATATTGTAGCGTTGGCGGAATGGTTATAATAATTAAAATGATTATTTACGCAGTTATAAAATGTTCACTCATATAATTAAATTTCTACTACGAAAATGACTGTACTAGTTTAATATTTGACTCGATTTATCTCGATTTACTGACTATAAACTGTTATTGTTTGTAATACTAAAATGTTTACAGTACGCAATACAATCTCGATTATTAGTATATTTGTCAAATCAATTGAATCGATATAAGAATCACTAGTCAGTTATTGATTTACACAATATTTTTAGCTGATTTGGTTTGTATAAAAGGGCTACAGTATATATCGCTGTCATGCTTACACATTGTCAAACTGTTGTCAAACAAGAATGAGTAATGGGAAGAAGGCTGCTATAAGAGTCCACGGTGCGGCCGCTGCTGCAAAATCATTATATTAAGAATATTCTTTGACTATATAAGAAGACTATAAACGGAATAAATGAAGATTTAAAAATACTTGAATTTGTCTGTTTAAAAATTATTAAACGAAACTTTAATTTTACAAACCTATGTGTAGGTACGAAAAAAATGTGTTCCTTGTATTTTGTTTATTAAGTATTAAAAATGCCTTCTGGTGCTGTGTGTAAGCAATGGCAGTGTAGTTTGCTGGCAATAAATGGTTGAGACATCTAGCGTCAGGGTGTGTGCTTGGTAGGCTGCAACCCAATGAAACCTCTGGAGTTACGTACTCTGTAACGAGCCCTCAACGAGTCTTCAGAGAGTTTCATCAAGTCCAATCTTGTGCAGCATTAAATCCGGACGATATAATCACTTCCAAATACGTTATACTCAGAAAATTCGTAGAGTTCAGATCAAATAAGATCTAATTAAATCTCAACATTTCCACACAGAACTCGAAGGACTGTCACGATGTTACTAATTTAAAATTATTTTACAATACGATGAAATTATTGCGGGCGGGCATTTGTCGCAACATGAAAACAACATTTGGGGACCTCTGGAGCAATAAATTGCGCAACACAATAAGATGGCGATAAAATTAAGTTCTTGCAACTACTGCTTATTATTTGTTAACAACCGTTATTACTTCTTTCGTCAATCACTGTCATTATGCCTGCGAGCTAGGCGTTTTATTTGCCATCAGTGACTATGATATTTATAATATATCGTGCACACGCTTTGAATCCTGTAAAGTACTATCGGGGTATCATTATTACCAGTTTTTGTATGAAAAGATCAAAACCATCCAAATAGCTCAGATGAACTAACATTTGATAAGCGATAACGCTAATAGAAAAGTGCAGTATGTATAAATTTGATAATACGTGTCAACGTGATATTTCTAAAGCTTACAATCCCATATAATTTTCACTTTTTTGACAGCGTTTTTGCTGATTGAATATTAGGTACTTTGTGTTAGCCCTCTGTTCGTGTAGCGCCCGAAAGAATATCGGACAACCTTCGGAAGGTTACTGGTACCTTTTTTAGGGCAGCCCTATTAAAAATGTTGTAATGAATAAGCTTAACTGGTAATCCATTTAGTTCTTACAAACAAGTAATGACTTTTTCATACGACAATAGTGCGATATCAACATTCGCAGTATTTAGAAAAAAAAACCATCGAAAGGCTAAAATTAATTTGATGGAGTATGTGATAATATCCCGCGCATGTAGAAATCAAAATTCATTTCAATTTCAATCAATCATCAAATTATTATACTTGTTAAAATGAAACGTAAATAACAAAGGTGTTATTTTTTTCAGTGTGAAAGCAACGCCGCCAAGCTGACTACCGCAAATGAGATTATACCTGGTTACCACATCCAAGCGCTAATAGGTCAGTATTTTTATATATTTTGTTTCAGATAATCTGTACGAATTACATAGGTAAAAGAATTGTTGAGCCGTTTATCTTTTGTTTTCTAATAAATGTAATATATTTTCTATATATAAACATATCTTTGTGTATTAATTGCCAATTAAGCAAAAATTACATATTTTCAATTCTCCCTCTATTACACAAAGCCTGCCTTTACATCTAAAAAGAGCTATTACGAAAAAAATCAAAGCAGGAAAGTAGTTTTCAATGAAGCCTTGATACAACTTTTTGAATGAATTCTCGTGGACATCAATTTACAGTATTCGTGTCACTAAACAAAAATCACGTGGAATTAATGCGAAAATAAATTTACCATATTAACATAATCAGGTAAAGTGTACGAGGGCATCCGGAGCTTTATAATAAAGGCGGTGGATCGGAGAGCTCCTACTGGGCATGGAACGTTTCACGAATCAGTAGTGATTAACAGTGATAAACTGTTATATTATTATAGTATTCGTTTTCAATCAATGTATGTTACCACTGATGAGACACGATTCCGGAACGTGGTATTTTACTATGGGTCTTATTAGAAATTTCACTCATATAGTGAGCTATGGGAGGACTATTCTCTATATTTCTCTATGTGATCGAAAAAGAAATGAAGAAATCTGTAAATAAATGACGGTCACCGATATAGCTCAATGAATTAGCAAATTGAAGTGGCAATGGGCAGGACAATTAGCTCGTAGAGAGGATGGCCAAAGAGGAAGAAAAGTTCTCGAGTGTGGACCATATACAGGCAAGCGCAGTGTGAGACGTCCATTTACAAGGTGGACAGACAACCTAATCCAGCTCGCAGTGCCACGCTAAACGAAAGCCGCTTCCGACCGATCGCTCTTGAGATCATTAGGTGAACCCTAAGTCCAACAACGGACGTCCTGTGACATGATGATAATTATTTATTTATTTTAAAGGGAAACATACAGCAATATAAAAATGATAATAATATACACAAAAAATGTTACATAAGCCAGCAAAGTTTCCACAAAAATTAGTACAAAAATAAAAATCAAGCTAATAAATAACATTAAAAAAAATCAATCAAATATACATACATATACATGTTACATATAAATAGTACATTTATATTTAAAAAAAAAGTACATTATAGAACAAAATTGAACTTAGGCTAATATTTTCTTTCTCACCATTCGTTTAAAGGGCCCAAAGGCACAGGACAGTATATCTATATCGCAAAAACGTTTATTATATAGATCACAGGCACGAAAAACAAAAGTATTATTAACATAGTTTGACCTTAAGAATGGCGCCTTAAACAGCGAAAAGTCTCTTGGATTGGAATGCGGACACCTGAAACCCTATTTGACTAAGCAGATAGGACGAGTCCACGAGACCGTTAACAATTTTAAATAAAAAAAGTTGATCCCTCTCAATTCTACGATGACACAACGCAGGAACTGAGCTACAAGGAAGGTTGTGTAAATCAGATTTATACTTTAAATGTTTTAGGAACTTGTTTTGTATGCTCTCGCGAAAAAAAAAAGAATTATGATAAAATAAAATCAGTTGTGCCACCAACTACCCTGTACCTTAATGTATTAACTTGTTAAAAATCACACGGACCGAGATCCTTCGTTACTATTAAAATAATTACAACGGGTGATATCATTCTTACAAAAGTACGCATTCGAAAGAAATAAAACAAATTGCAATGACATCTTCCTGGACTCTAACCAAAGAAGCCGTATATAGATTAAAGAGGGCACAAAGAGCAATGGAGCGCGAAATGCTCAGTGTCACATTGCTAGATTGTTTGTCTCACCTTGATAGCTGGCGTCGTAGAAAGATCTTGGGTGTCGGTGATCAAGTAAATTTTTTCTCAGGATTTCTCAAGTGGATTTGGAAAGGACCCTTGGTCAGGCAAGATGATGGCAAGTGGAGTTATGTAATAAGCTAATGATTAGACTAGGCTAGGTTAGTTAAACATGACACGTCTGACGGCGATATGGGGTAACGACATTGTAAAGGTCAAGGATGTTGGAAGAATATGAGGATGACTTATAATCAGTAGTGGGTTAAAATAGGCTGTGGATGTTGGTTATGGCTGTTCAGGGTGGGGGCTCTGAGCGACCGGTCAGCAATCCCCGAAAAGTATACTAGGTGGTATCGGGGGAGGCGGCGTCTCCCCCCCGTGATTGTGCCTGTCAGGCGCGGCGTAGTGGGGCTGCGGCGATTTGATTACAGGACCCGCAGTCCCCACTAATTCGCAGAAGTAGTCACCTTGGGGTTTTTAGCTGGTAAAAGTCCGGCACACCCCGGCTGCCACCCCCTTCGCGGCCGGGACGGTCCTATGAGGATTTTCCCCAAGTAAAAAAAAAAGGCTGTGGATGATGATGATGACATATAGCCGGTGATCAAATATTTGTATAATATAACCCCAAACAATGTCAACCAGATTCTCATATGAAAACCGCCACTGATTTATGATAAGTGAAAATAACAGAACACATTATAAATGACAAGTGCTTTTAAAAATCAATTGTTCGTAATTCTCCACCTGTGATGGAACAGTAACAAAAAATAACATAATTTCACGACGCAACGTTATTTTTAATAAATAGCAACAATAATTTCAATGCCCAGCTCCTACACGGTTTGACCCCGGGGCTGCGATTAGTCAGCTACTAGCTACCGTCGCCTTCGAAGTTGTAACATGTTATCGTGTGCATAGAAAATCAGGATGCGTTATAGTTGCCTCAAATAGTATTTTATTTCTTCTAAAGCTATTGTTCTTAATTTGTATATGTATATATTTGCTTTATTTGAATTACGTACTTGTGTGTTAAAATTTAATATAAAATCTATAATGACAAATAAGGAAAAATAATATTTAAATAATTATTTGTGTAATCCGTTTTGTAATAAAACAACAAACGTGATAAACAGGGAACCTGTTTTTTATATAATTTTTCATCATATACCCTTCAACATCCTCAAGGTGTCTTCTTTTTACACAGTTTGTGTTACAAATACTTAACTATTTAAATTATTTTTATTTTAGATCCAAATTATTGTTTAGGATTATAAAACTCCTCTTTAACTGGTGTTTATCCTTTAAAACAAAACGTATTCGTGTAGATGCCTACATTTTCTATTTCGCAACTCATCACAGTATACGAATGTCAGAAAAGCTATAGATAATAATCCTCAAGGCGTAAATTTCTACCATAAATCGATAAAACGTCGCGCGTGTTTGCACTCTTATGTGATGTACTCGTATATTCTAACGGCTCGCACGAAGCGATTCGCCTCTTCATTTTTGCTGCAAACAACCGAGGAGTGCAATTCGCATCCTGAGTCTATTTTCCAGCTTCATACGACATAGGAATCTTCAAACAACGAGTGAATCGGTATTTATTAAGTGAGCGCGCTCCATCAGTAGCCTTATCATCACCCTTATCATCACTTTAAATCAGGCGAGATTGAGGTTAAATGGAAGCCTGTCTATAACAAAAAAAAAATCAACTTACAACTATACTATTTCTTGTTTCGTTCCAGTTAATATTATATACTTTGCTCGACGGACTATCCGAGGAATAAGGATACCAAGCCAAGAAGGATAGCAGCAAATTGAGGCACACACTGTGCTGTGCCAATGTCATGCGGGTTTTCTCACGATGTTTCATTTTACAGCGAGCATATAGTGTCTTTATCCTTACTAAATCGAACCTGCTTCCACTCTCGTTACCAAGCATCAATATCTATACGTTATCCACTAGGTCACTACAACCTCTCCACGAAGTCACCAGAGCCACATTTAACATTTTTTTTAATACACACTCGCCGGCATCTTTCCTCTTCGTAGGCAAATCTCGGCAAACCTCGCCTCTAACATTCGTTCAGTTAGAAGTTCGTATCGTCAAGGCCCAAGTACGTAAGACATCAAAATATCTATTGCTTATAGAAATATTACAATCTAAAAAATTGCGATACCAATTTTAGTATATAAATCATGCAAGCTATCAAATAAAGAATGTGTTCTAAGTAGCATATCATGTTAATATAATTTGAAGCACGAGGTCGGACATTAATCCTGACACACGTCTCATTATTATATATAGTCACGCGATCGTGATGAATTGTGGAATGAAGAAAAATAGATTTGATTGTCTATACTCTAAACGACGCAAACAGCCGTACCCACCGTAATCTAAAACTCATTCATATCTTTATAAGAATTTAAATGTATGTAGGTCTGAAAACTGTGAGCGGGATGGCGCATGACTGAAACAAATGAAAGGAATTATGAATGCTTTACGTTGTATATTTATGATTTACTACTATAGATCTTATTGTTAGAACTTTCTATGACTGGACTGTATCTAAGAGTTAAAATAAACAAGCAATATATGGAACATATTCCGAAAAAACATCGTGAACAACAAAATATCCAAAACAATCACTACATATTATATAAGAAAGTCTTGCCCCTTGTCTGTCTATCTGACTGTTAATTAATTCAAAAAGCACTGAAGAGGTTTCATGCAGTATTCACCAATAGACATAGTAATTTATGAAATGAAATGAAAAACACGAAGAAGGTTTAAAAATATATAACTTGTTAATGTTTTGAATAAATTTGTTGTAATTTAACGATAAATATTGAAAATGTCGCAAAAAGTAAAACCGTCGCAGTGCTTTCATCTACAACGCTGCCTAATTAATCTCTTTGAAATTAAACAAAATAATATATCGTGCAATTATTGCTCTTTTATAGCTATTAAAGATCATCATTTACATAAAGATCTGAGACTTCACATATCTATCTATTAAGGATAACATACTATACCCACTGAAATATCGAAAAAAATGATCACGTACATACAATGTGGTAATTTAAAAACTATTAAGATAAATACAGTATTTACTTATAAATTCAAATACGTTAACTACATTAACCATTTTATGCACATTATATTTATACAGAGAAGATACTTACGATCCCGATTCCGATAGCCAGGATTTTGATAAATTAATAAAATATTTAATCAACTGCTGTATAGAATTCCCTCTTTTCTAAATAATCGAGTTATTCACAGAACGATAAATTGATTAGATTAGGTAAATACAATATAACTACAATGATTAAAAGCACATTTTTCTCTTAACAATTAATTATCATTGGTTTTACACCATTAACAGCTATAATATCAACTTATTGGTTAATGACGGTAAATATATGTCACCGACATATCCTTTATATTAACATACTGTAAAGCGCTATGGCCTATATATTTAAAAAAATCTACATTGTGTAACTAAATAGTTTTTTTTTAAGAACAAATATGTATTCCTCTGATATTGAAGTATGTTTTTTAAATAGCAATTTATTGACTTTACAAATACACATAACCAGTCCATATTAAAATTATTATAAAACCAAACAAGACAAAAAAAAGGCAAATAACTTCCATAGAACTATCTTAAGTTATCTGTTTAAATAGCTGATTTGAATCGATTAAAAATTTCATTATTCAATTTATGTGTAAGTTCAATTAGAAACGTCAAATATGAAAATATAGCTTCCTCGCTTGATGTGTTACAAATTACTTTTGTAATAACCGTATTATTTTTACTATGGCGTACGCTTTAATGTTGGGACTTTGAACATATTAAATACAGAGGTATATCAATCACATAAAACTAACTTGTTCCGAAATTTAGAGAAATTGTGATTACATGATCGATTTGATTTTAAATTAAAACAATTATAAATTGTAATTTTACTAAATAGACAATCCATTAATAAGGTATTTAATTGTTATATATACATAAACATAATACTATGTATTTGTATATTATTATTAAAATTTCATAATATTAGAACTGTACTATGGTTTATTTTTCTATAAGTTCGGTATTCGATACCCCACAGTTTCCCAAGATTATTCGTGAAATCTATTTAGTATTTTATTTAGGTATTTTAAAAAGTAATTTCCGGATGAAACTTTAATTTGATTGGCTTTTTAAAACATATTTGTATGTACCGCGTTTATGCAGCAATGTTCGTTCGGCCAAGCCTTACTAAAACTATGGGCGACTTAGGCGTTTCATCAACCGCCTATTGATGGAATGTGTCCGATCTGAATCTGTGAGAGAGGCGTTTATGAGTGCCTTTGGTCTGAACAGACTTGACATCGGGATGTTTAACAAAATCTTAACAGAACTATTATCTGATAAGGCGTCTGGCCTGTTCAGATCAATGACACCATATGTAATATGTTAGGTATTTCTGTATTAGGGTACGATGGAGCTGACATACGTACACACGTAAAAGTCCCTTAAATAAATAGAATAAAAAAAAATCGTCCGCCTTACATTCCTTCCACCATGTATCACGTCAACTATTTCTCTGTTTTAAATAGCAGAACAATGCGAGCTTCATTGACAGAAAAATAAACATAGAGGTATAAGTACAAGTATATTACTTTATACTTATAACTAAATGGGTTATTGAAATAGCAACACTTGGGCCTATAGCTTATCAAACAACGCTGTAAATAGATAGCCTACTTTCGTCGGCGCACGCCTCGCTGTGTCGGTACATCGCAAAAGCAACGGATCTAAGGCATTTGTGGTTTCCTACAATTGAATATTACGCGGTTTCATATCTGTACCATAGTTTACTTTCTCACATGATTATATTTCCAGATTTCTATGTACATTTTGTTTATCGATTTTTCAAAATAGCTTTCAATACTATCGGCCTTATTCAACGATAAAGTATTCGATTTATACGGAGTTAATTGTTACGTGTCACGATATTTTTGAGGGGTTAGATATGAGGTCATTTACTACCAATTTGTCGCAAACTAATATATACAATAAAAGTAAATATTTGCTGAGTATTTGATATTTATATGTGGTTTTCGGAAAATCGGATTATATAACTTTGAAGTTGGACACAAAAAACTATTGTATTCCTCAAAATAACCCTGACATGCAACATATAACCCTGTTTATTTATATATAAAATAACGTATTTTTTAGCAGTCTGATACTTAAACTGCTCTACTACTATTGCCCGCTTACTACATAATCTAAATAAACTTTATATCGGAAAAAACATATACCCGTAATAAGAAATAACAATGTACATACCTTTTACATTTGCGTAAATGAATAAACATATTAAACAGAACGTTAAGCTTACATTCTATATTTTCATTATACCACTATGAATCGGTTATCGTTTACTAGACTAATCGGAAAGCATTTTAAATCTCTCTTCGTTTTTTACTCCGTCAATTGTCATTGCACCATACGAATAAATTTGAGATTGCTATGTATCATCAAGGATATCATATCTTTATATTTGTACTTGTGATTGATGCCAAATTGAAACCCACATTATAACTATTTGTGTGTCATTAACTACAACATAACCCATGAAAACTTTCACAATAAGTACAATAATTAAATCCAAATACACTTTAACAAAATAGCACTGGAAATAGATGTAAGTACCTATTTATTAGTGCTAAATATTATAATGGAACAATTTAGATTCTAGATAAAGTCATTGGAAGCGTCAAAACGCTCCATGTTACACTAAAGTATGCTAATATGCAAATGTTATAGATAAAAGAAGGTTATAAGATAGTTAAGTTAACGATTCAACGCGTCGCTCCGTCGCGCGGGCGCAGACATCCAGAAGCGAATTTATTAAACTAGTTTTAAATGGAGACACTTTGCTATTACCTTCATAAAGAGAGTACTTACTGTTTATGTTAATAGTTCTTTTTAGAAAATAGCCAGCACTCATTAAGAGTCGTAAATGCGAAAAATATTTGAAATTGTTAAAATTTTATCGTTTTATTTACTTCATAGAAATTTTTTTATCTTAGGTAAAACCAATTATTATATAATAAAAAGTATAGGTTTATTTTACAACTACGTCCCTTTTAAAATTTCGTAATAATTAAAGTGAAATGGCACTTTATGAATATACACAACGATAAAACAGCTGATATGGTTATTATTATGATTGGTGTTATAGTTTATTGGCTTATTATGGCAAAATTATCCAGCCTATAATAAATAAGTGGCTACCCGTGGTTATTTTATTGACAGTAATTCATTATTATATATAGTGCAGTTCCTTTATATGGAAAAATTATAAGAGCAAACTGTCTCGATTATTGTCGTTATCATAACTTAAGACACTTAATATTATTAAGTTTAAAAAGACAACTTGATAGGCTCAGCGTCTGAGTGATAAGCTCCTGCTTTGTGAATCAATGATTCAATTCTAATAAAAATAAGAATTTGTACGGCTTAAAATTAATTGTCACAAGTTTACATATAAAATTTTCGTCTATAATTGCACCCAGGAAACAAGTAGGTATAATATATCCTAAGCTGAGATAAGGTTTTCTTAAAAGTATATACCACACATTGATTGCACTTGTGTGTATTGTACGATAGCTATAATCTAATATTTAATTGATAATAATATCATAAATATAACTGCGTTGAATTATATTTGTCAAATATATATACCTATATGTTTTTTTTTATTTTCACCGTTCAGAAAATAACTAGTGACAAGTTTAAAAATTGAATGAACTACTATGAGTATAAAAGCAATAAACTATTATACTCTTACCATGCAATATATCAATGCTATAATAGAAACATCTCGCATGGACTTAAAAGCTTAAGTTTTATCAATTAGGTGTTAGTCCGCAACATCATTATATTTTAAGGATAACTGTTAACTCACCGTAATAATTTTACCAAAACGTTCACACATAAATTCTAAAACACATACTTTCTATTCTCAAAAAAAATATATTTCTGCAGAAATCCTGAGACGTTTGCTCAGTTCTCACGTTATATTTGTCCATTCCCGTGATTGTTATCACACACCAAACACGGTATAAAAACGTCCCATTCTTTATGCCCTGTTTGTAAATGATACACATTTGTTTATCTTACATCGCAATCTATGTTACTTACAGTAGCTACGCACAATATTTATGTATCATAATTATGTATAGCGTTATTAAATGAAAATACTAAAATGTGTTTTCTACTTATACAAACAAATTTTACTATAAACTGTAATGATTGTGTGTAAAAAGTGTTCTGAAAATAGGTTACATGTTTATGGCAAAAATATTAGAGTTTGCGATTTAGTAAAAAATAAGTTTTATGTAGAAAAGAAATAAAAGAAAAAGGAAGATCGGCTTTTGAATTTGAAGTTGAATGGATTTTGAATTATTATAGAAATTGCATCTTGAGCTAGGGAAAGAAATAGTCATATAAAAATTAGTAAATAATATAATAATGAATATGTAATTGTAATATTTATAAAATGAAATATATTGGAAAAGTAAGAAGAATTTTAATTGAAACGACGAATCGACCCCATCAACACATGAGCGAAACCCCCTTATAATACCTTTGTAATCTTCCAAACTTGGACGGCACCGTAGAAAAGAAAATATTTTCTACAATTAAAAATATATTAACTTTAAACAAAATAATATTAAGAATCTAATAGTCTGACAATCGATATTCATTTACGAATCCATTGCTATACTTACGAAAAATATACAAGTGCTTGTAAATTGCATACGAAATCTTAGAATGCCTTAGAAGCAGTGACGTGCATAGGATATTTGGACATAGTAGGCAGAATTCGCGTAATTAATTTGAATATTATATTATGATATTACATATTATATTGGTTTAGATAGAAAGATAGACGGCATGAATATAGAATATATATGAATAAAAAGGTTAATTTTTTGTTTAACTTTAAGCAATTTATTCCAGACTTATTTACCGCAAGAGCATTAAATTGTTTCATGCATCTATGGAATAAACGTTACTACTTAGTAGTAAATTAAAATAAATAGATACATGTTATAATATTAATAAAGTAATAAATATTAAGTTCTTCCTCATAAAGGAAACTCTCTTACACCATTCCAATTACCCTATCGCATCAGTAAAAGTCAGCTAGCGAGATAAGATGATCAAGAAGCATCGCGGCTGACTGCCGTTTTATAAATATTCCGGTCATATACGTAAAATATGGTATATTAAATATTCCTTTTAATCCGGTAACTATAAAAGACGTAACATTGCATAATATTTTAAATTATTTATTAAACATAGATAATTAACTTGTTTGATAACCAAAGTACTATATTATAGTTACTATAACAGTATGACTAGAGACGTTTATTTTTTTATAAGAACGTAACAAACAACTTAACATCAAACCGCAGCTTTTTTTACACTGACTCGGCAAAGTGACTACTGCGGACTTAATGGTACAGTGTAGTCCAAAAACGAAAGCGACTATCAAAGGATGAAAATCAATTGATAGTCTCCGTCGTCATGTCGGCCCACACCACGAAGGATGGTTTCTAGGTATATGAGTTACTGGATAAACACAAGCTGAACCCGAAACGCGACAGGCCAAAGCGAATCACTATGACGGTCTTTACACTTGTGTTCTGTGGTAATGACCTAATTCGGGCAATCGCCCAACCACCGCAAAAGTAACAAATATTCCAGATCAATTATTATAAACGCAAATCTTAGCCGATGTGTTCATCCTAGCATTAACGGCATTACCGAGAAATTATCGAAGACGGATGTCCCAACAATTATCACGAGGAAGTCTCCCGTGTATTATTAGTATTACGAGAAAGAGTATTCGAGTCTGAATTTATCATTTTATTTATATACATGTATAGTATATGCCCGCATCTTTGTCTGATTTATAAACGACAATACATCCTGGTTTTAATATAATTAAATTTGTCGTCATCATCATCAGCCAATCCCAGTCTACTGCTGGACACAGGTCTCTCTCCTAAAAAGTCCAATTTAACTCTGTTTTCGGCCCTTCTCGTCCATTCCTTTCCGGCCACCTTGCCGAGGGGCAGCCGACATGTAGCGATCCGCAGTCTCCCCCCAAAAACCCACTTGCTCCAACGACTATCGGTTACTCGGAATAGTACCAAAGTTCTTATTACAAAATCGCCTGATTTTTTTTTTCAAACAAACTTTCATCGTTATGATACGCGAAAATTAAGATGTTATTATTCTTTTTACGAGATATCCTAAGATACCAGCACAAGTAAATCTTAAAAGTTTTATATTTACGTTAACATCAAAGATTTTATTAATAAGAAGAAAACTTTATTCTAAATAATATTGATAAATTTAATATTGCCTTGTAAAATGTACTTATAGAGCTTTATTTGAACTATAACTTATTTTAAAATTTAAACATTCGGACCCGTTTTTGCGTTTCGATTTGTCCCTACACAATATTATTATACAATAATTCTTTAAACAACGCGCTGCTAGGAAGATATCAAGAAAATTTTATAGAATCATTGCTAGAAATCGTGTCCTGGGCAAGCAAATAGCCTAAAAATTATTATTACGTGATTCGAGCAGTGGTAAACACTTACGGAATAAAGCGAAACCGAGTTGTTTCGAATCACGAAGCACTCACGCGTAAAGTGATTGGAAAAAAAATGTTGTCAATTTTCGTTTTTATCGATTTGCTTAACATAATTTATAAAATTCGCGGCATACTTTTACCATCATCGACGTAAAATCGAAAATAGATCGTGCCAAGTAATGTAAGTATTTAGAAGATGATTAGCGTGTATCATATAACTGGTTTTGATCTCACTAATGTTACAAGTATACTCGTAATTAAAGCTTTATTTAGTTTTATAAAACAAGTATCTAAATAAAATCTGGTTTTATTTTTAAATCTAATTTTAATGCTTATGTTTTAAATGAAATTATTTATATAATTTTCTATCGAAATAAAATTCAACATAATTTGAAAATGTTAATAAATACATATGTAGTATAAATTGAAGTTGCTATTTTTGTCTGTCGCTTTGTTCTTTTAGGCTATATAAGAATTTTGTAGAAGTATGTAAGTTACGTAGATATATTTTCTACATAACTTCTATGTATGCATCTGTTGAGAAATCGATCTTGTGCGACGTCATATACCGGGTCCACTATTATAAACATATTGTTGTTGTAAATATATTTTTAATATTCCACCTTTAAGGAGGATGAAATAGAGGTTGAAAGATATTGAGACAAGTACTAAAAAATCCAGTCTTTAGATTTTGGATTACAAATAATAAAAAGGTGCTTTAAATTTTTTTTTAAATCAACCCTTACAGTATTAGAAACAGAGGTTAAAAGTTTCTTCGAACATCCGTCAATTTTCAAGTAAGCTCTGTGACAACTAGTATTAAGCTTTTAAGTTAGAAATGAAAATTGTAATACATGATTTGACGTTTTTGGAAAATCAACACGCAAGGGGATAAATTATTCCTACCCGAGCAACGCCGTGACGCCATTGCTATGACGGTACAGGTATTAATATAATAATTACATATGGCTCAAAAACTCTGTTGGGTACTCTTGTCAAATGTTCAATTTTTGCGCCATAGGTCTTGGGTTTGGTCCTCACGCGGAACATTTATTAGTCTGATTTACCAGGTATATTGTTTTTGGGTATTCGTGCAATTAACTTCAAACAAACCCACGGTGTAAGATTAAATCTTCGTCTGGAATCTGTTTTTTTTTTATTTGATAAAAGAAAAATACTTAATCTGTTTCTAGAAGCTCTCATTTATAATGGATGGCAAAAATTTACATAGCAACTCAATATCAGAAACTTGGGTATAATTAAATGCTCTATAAAAATAAATGATAATTGCTCTATAAAATAATTAGCTCTTAAAATAATAAAACTTTTAAAATACATAAGTTGAATAACCCGAATTAAAGATTAAAGTTCATTATAATCTAATAATAATAACATATCTTCATGCTATAACTCTTACGGGCCTAACAGAGATACGTTAGTGTTCTGTATTTACTTCGAATTATTTTCGTGCCAACGTGTAGTTAAATTTACTAATTTTTTTTTTATAAATGGATCACATACCGGACATCACACAAGTACAAAACATAAACGAATCTTACGAAAATAATACAAATTGTGTGTCCTTAACAAGTGAACACAACAAGCTAAGTAAATAATTATAATATGTAGTCCTTATTTTTAAAATAAATTACAAATGAATATGTTAGTTCTAAAAAAACACACAAGTATCTCAGTCCAAAAATATTTGCAAATGACTGGCACAAAATAGTTGCAATATACATATGTATGGGTTTTAAATATTTATAAAAACATGGCCAAAGAATAATAAGGTTAAGAAGATATGTATGTATATTATTAAAAAGTCATTGTATATACCCATGGCTGTGATGTGTTTACATGCGCGGCAATAGCGCGCCGTTTTTTTTTTAGATTAAGTACAGATTCAGCACCACATGTTCACTGGTGAAAAAAAACATTATGAGGAAACCCGCATGGAAACTAATAGAAATATCATGTGTAAGTACCCTGAAAACGGGGATTAGGCGCGCTACTATAAGACCTTAGGCACGATATAAAAGCACTAAATAGATACAACCATTTTTTTTTGTGTCTCGGGGGAAAATCCTACGTAGGACCATCAGGGACGCCGTGAGGGCAACGACCTCGGTGTGTCAGACTCTTACTGACTAAACACCCCCGGGGTGTCCCTCTGATTGCTCCATCCGGGCCTGGGAAGCCAAATTCATCCAGACGCCCAGAGAACAAGAAGCCTTGTTGAGGCTACCTCTCTGCGAGGGCAAGGAGTAAAGCCCGACCCTCCAAAATCTCTCTCCCAGGCGATGCGCCGCACACCGTGCACCGCCTCCCTCTCATTCGGGAGATACAGCCACTAGTGTATTTTTGGTCATCCCGAAAGAGATACAGCGTGACGATATATTATCAGTAGTACTGTATAGGTAAGTATGTAATATAAACATTAATTTATTATTTATATATTTTTAAAATCAAATTGAATAAATGTTAAGCTTCTAAATTGAACAAACATTTGAACCTACTTAATGAAAATAAATACCACTTTTATATAGGTAATTTATAAATTCGGCAGCCACCAAATGTGTCATCTATCAGTAGTCAACATTTTTTAAACTGTACTCACTATACCAGTTATAGTGCACTCGATTTGCCGAAATTGGATTTAAAAGCGATATTACGTAAATGTTGATTTTTTTTATTTGGCCGGCTTATATTAAAGCTTTATAAGTACTGTTAGCACGTGCTAATCAAGGTATTTGACTGCTGTTAAGTAATACTATACATAAATGGAGAGAATAAAAACATTTTTAAAGAAAACAAGTAATTAATAAAGTCGGCAACTATCAATCGTGTAGTCTAGCAAGTCATTGAATTTTCAACTTTTACAACTGTATTGTGGCCATACCATAGACTATTTTAGCATTTTTATATCCATTATACGTTCATAACCGACATAATTTTTTAAGTACTAGCTCGAAAAGTGCCTGCTTTCCACTTAATGGAATGTCCAGCTTTGTCCAAGAACGCCATTGACGCCAAGACAGTTACCGTCATCTTGCCACCCCACATTTACGACAGAAGATTTCTAGGTTTCTGAGCAACTGGATATACACAAGCTAATTGTGAAACAAAACAAGCTGTAGCAAGCCGCTACGACTGTCTTTACACCTGTGTATTATTGCCTCGAGCCAGTTCAGGCCTTACTATCTCAAGAACTGCCATAGCATTATGAAGTAAAAAATTGACAGCGCTATATAAAAATTAAATTATATCACTTTTAGTTAAACAAAATCCGGCAAAATCCGCTGGTCACTGTGCATTCGATTTGCTGAAATTGAATTTAAGAAGTTTTAATTATTATGTTAACGTTGTATTTAATTCGGTCGGTTTATACGCTTTATAGTTTTAAGCTTTATAGGTATTGATAGCGCGTGCTCATCAAGGCATTAGAGTGCTTATAACGGAGCAACGGCCGTGCAGAGTAGAGGCACGCGACGGAGAGAGGAGCATCAATTACCGGCTCGTGACCGCTCCCGCACTACAGCCAATATAAATAAAACCAGTGTTGCCTATTTTAACACGACTACATTGATTTTTGAATTTGTTTTTAGCGTATTTAGCTATTTTAGGAAAGACGAGGAGGTAACGGATTTGTCACGAATCTTGCAATTGGTTCTTAAATTAATGTGTCGAAAAATTTGCAAGCATATTGAATTTTTATTTTTCATGATATGAAATATTTTTTATTTTTATATAAGATTGTATTAAACTGGTAAATTAGGCAAAAACTTAAGCTTTTCACTAGATAGAATGTTTTAGACCTGTAATTTGACATTTCTTGATAAAAAAAAGTTTTAGAGACATTGAGAACATAGAATTCATCCACTAACTAGGTAAAATGTTGTCTGAAGAATATATTTGTTTATGTACAGCTTACATATTTGTCCCAAAATGCAAATAATATCGTTTGTACCAGAATATTTGCTAGTAATTTCATATATTGTCTCGATAACATCTATACGAAGTTTAAATTACTTTTCGGTCGATATTTTTCTCCTAAGACGTCGCTGTGATAAAATTACGGGACAAATATCTTCTAGTAGAGAACTGCCTTTACAAACGAGAAATTAGAAAAAAAAATTTTTTTTTTTTACACTGGCTCGACATAGTGACTACAGAGTACCTGATGGTAAGTACAGTGTAGTCCAAATACGAAAGCCACTATCAAAGGATCAAAATCGATTGATAGTCTACATCGTCATGTCGGCCCACATATACCACGACTGAAGGTCTCTAGGTATATGAGCTACTGGATATACACAAGCTGATCCCGAAACGCGTCAAGTCGAAACTGGTAAGTTAATTTCAACAAATCATAGTCTGGTAGGTATGTTTATTCTACAATCAAATCTTTTTACAGAAATAACGTAATATAAGACAGAAATAGATTTGAAATACAGGGTAAAAACAAATTTAAAGATTTTATAGTCTATCAAAAGAACATTAATATTTTACAAATGGTATCATCAAACGAAACTAGTCGGCGATCACTGTCGGACAGCAACAATTTCACAGTGGCGCAATTGTAAAATGGTAGATCTAAAGGTCTCGGGATCAAGCAGCTTATCTAAGTAAGAATCACTACACACAGAGAAGGTATAATATTCTCGTCTGATTGATATCCGCGCGTGCCGGTTGAACTTTAAAATTTCAAGGTCTACGATACTAATTTGCATTTACTCTCATAAATCTATAAAAATGCATGAAATGTCAACACATTTGTCAAGTAATTTATTACCATTTACGTTATAAGCAAAGGGTATCCAATAATTTTCAAAATCAACGGAGAAGAGTTATAAAATTTACAGATTTTATAAAAGATCGATCAACGAAAGTAATTATGATCCGATGGGTAAAATGAAAAAACCATCACAACGTCAGAGAAAGTATTCGGGTCAAAGCAGTCACATATCTAATTTTGCATTAACCATTTTCGTAACTGATACTTATAACTCAATATTTAATTTTCTATTTACAATCTTAATATTAAAAAATACAGCATTTCACACAGGCTCTAGTGTCTTAAGTAGGACTTCGTGTATCTGGACACAAGCCGGCCTATAAAAGACTTCAACGTCTACTTCAGTATAGTTTCAATTTCCGTTCAGCGCCTGTTTTTAAACTTAACAAAACCTATAGAAATATTTAATCAGGTAAAATTGTAAATAGAAAAGTTTCTATACAACTCAGATAATTTGTGCAAGAAATTCGAAGTACCTATCTATTTCGATACATAATAAAAAAAAGTTAAATTAAACTTAATTCATTCAAACATTTACAAAAACGAAGACGTTTTTATGTTTTAAGTTACTAATAAATAAACATACAACGGTTTTACAAAGACACTATGACAAAACAAAACAAACACAAAAATTGTTGCTTCCACTAATAAATCAATGAGCAAAATAATCCCAATCGAGATTACAAATGTCCGAAGTGGCGCGCGCGCCGATGCGTCACGGTTGCCGGCGGTGACCACAAAAATAAGCAACGAACCGCGCTGCCGGTACATTCTTCTATTTTTCGCAGCGTCCCATTTTCCCTTTCTTAACAATCGCCTCGGTCACGCACAGCATTGATGATAAAGGCGATTGATTCGCTTTCGCTTCCTCGAAACCAATTCGATGGCTGACGACACGGACAGTCCTTGACGCCACACAACTTTTGATTTTTAATCCATTAACGGACCTTTTTAAACTGATTTTTTGAAGTTACTATACGGTACCAAATAAGGAAACAGTCCAAATCTAGCTACGACTACAAAAGATACTTGACTCTTTCAATATCTATCAAATATATCAACTTACACAAATAAATCTGTTTACTCTTCGTGTAAGTACACAAAAACACTACACATGCTTCAATTTTATACTTAATTGTATGTGATAGTCATAATTCTTCTAATGTAATTATTTTACATGCAATCTATAGTTGGATTCCTTAAAAAATTAGTTTAAAAGCTTACGAAATAATTTAATTGATAAACGGTGCTTGGCATTAATGAGGATCATGTCTCTTTTTCATGTCTGATCTACTAGCATGATCTTTTACTTTATTCACGAGCCACGTATGCTTCCAGCGTTCCCATGTAAGTTTTCCCATTTAATTAATTTTTATTTTATCCGGATTTTTTTGCTTTTCAACTAAAAAAGGTAACCTAAATGGATTCTAATATCGATACTGAGTAATTTCTTCAGGATTTCGACAGGGATTTATAATAATATTTAGTATAGTAACTTTAAGTATTATTGTTACCAGTACAATAATTTAACCTTGTTATTATAATAACGGGTTAAGTGGAATAAAAATTATTATTTAATAAATATTTAGAAGAAAAATTAAGAGCAAACTGCCGGTCGAAAAAGAGTACCATTATTTCAACACAACATCAAAATAATAAAAGAACGTTTAATATATCTACAATATCGCAACTGAAGTCATTATATAATGGGAATCTAATTGACGCACGAACCGAAAACAAGTTTCATTACGAGTGATATCTTCAAATGTAAAATAAGAAATGACTCTACGCAAGCTAAAACTAACCCAAATACCCACTAACTCAGCTATTTAAACTTACTTAAAAATAATAAAAAGCTTCATCAAGTCAAGTAAGGTGCTTTTCCTTAAAATTAAAAGAGCAATGTTGATTTTTTTATTTATTTTGTTACTTGTTATTGCTTTCTGTATAAATATAAAAAGTTCCCAAAATTATGTAAACCGTGTGAAACACTTTCTTTTTTATGTCACCACTAATAAATATAATGAAAATAAACATCTACAAAAATTTGTTCCATACGCTTTATTAATTAAAAGATAAAGATTCATTGAAAGCCTTTCATTACTTCATACTCTTAAGAAAACACTGTAAATATTTTTGTAAAAATTAATTACTTTTACTGTAATATTCAAATAATCATGAGAATATACTTGTCGGAAATATGTATCTGTCAATGAATGTCGTTAGTTTTTACCAAGGCCATTACAAAATGTCACCAGGCGTTTTAATGTGTCGGTTTCCAGAATGAAGTACATTAAAATTAAAGCACGGAATTTGCATCAGTGTGTGAAATATGTAAGTGGAATATTCGCGCAATATTTTTTACGATAACATTGTACAAAAATAACTCATTAATAACTGATACGAACTGATTATTGTTAAATTTAACTTCGGCTTTAATGGACTGTACACAAAGTTGTAGTCGATAAAACCTATCTGACCTTCGTCGATTATTAGTTTCTACAATGAGGCGCAGTGAACAATCGATCAGCGACTGCCTCGGGCGCATCTTGCCTTATCTCCGCGCCGCCGCCTCTCCAAACAAACAAATTCAATTAGTATTAAGAAGTAAACTTTGTTTCAAAAAAGCCGCCAAATACTTCCGATGCCATCTCACCAGGGTCAATGACATTAATTATCGAATTTTGCGCAAAATTACATACCAGCTACTAAATTTTTTATCAACGTTATTTACATTTTTATAACATTTTTTACTGGAACAAGCGCTTCATCGACTGTTTAATAACTCCTTGTTAATTGTTAGTACAAAACCATCTGAGATTGCTACAGAAATAAAATGTTTAAGTCACGTACTGAACACAGTTTTTATTATGTGAAATGGCAGTGTAGTCTGAATTATCGACCATCCAAGTAACAAAAAATTGGCCACCAAGTGCGCTATAAAAACCTTTTTCACGTGAACCGAATTTGAGTCTCACCTACATAATTTTTAAGGCTAAAATCGCGTTGACATTTAATGATGCTACTGTACGTGACAAGTAACCAGAGTAATATAGTAAGTACATGAAAAAGGTTATGAGGCTCGAGATACCTTTGACACGCGTTAAAATGTACATTTTTACTCATGCCGAGTAATTAACGTAACACTTCGCATAACGCGCGTACAATACAACATCTCTTATAGCGTTTTTGATGTGACCATATGACATTCAAGTCATTAAAACAGTACTTTATTTCAACATATGTCAGTCCAAGAAAGACTACACCGGCGACTTAAATGTTTATTACCGTGACTCATCTTTACTAGAATATGGCGAAGAATTTTTTAAATGTCCACGACTATATATCATTTCAAATATTAAGGTCACCATGGAACATTAAAAACTTGTAACTATCAGCAATGATAAAGTTATAATTGCTAAAGTCACATTGTTAAATATCACAAGAGACGACAAAAATTATTTGTATCTAAAAACTAAAAATTATTTGTATTTCTGTTTTATTGTTTCGAAAAGAAACTATATTCTTATACGAAAGTAAAGTATTTTAAGAGCCTTGTTGCGTTGATCAAGTAGTTGTTTGTTTAAATCTGAAAGACTTATATAGTTATTATACTTCGACTGAACTTAGATGTAGCTCAGTGCTAGGTCGTTAGATGAATAAAGATTTCCAGGCCCGGCTACCAGCGATTGGAGAGACACCCTGAGAGATTTTAGTCAATAGGAGTCTAACACACCGGGTCCTTGCCCTCACGGTGGCTAATGGTCCTGTGCAGGATTTTCTCCCGGGTTATAAAAAAAAGTGGCTGTAACCACTTAAATATTTTTTTTTTATTTTTTTTTAATGAATTAGATTATCATTAAATTTGTCTTAATTAACAATATTATGTTATTGATTATTGTTGACAGAAATATTCGTATCTTTAGCGATAAAACTATATCATATTGCTATGAAAATAACATGTAGTTACAAATATCTTCTATATGGATGGCGACTATCGTCTACTTTTCCTTCGATCGAGTTTTCTCGCCTGAACCGGTCACAGCTTAGCGGAAACTGTCGTTTTCAATAGCGAAACCGGAGCGACGATTCCTCTCATCAAATTGCGGGTTATGTCGAATAGTGAAAATTTCCCACATTTTCCCAAGGTACATCGTTGTTTCGATGATATAAATCAGGGTGAAATTGTTGGTTGTTCCGTTTGCGCCGCTGGAGGCTGCTAATGGGTGGTTATTTTCACTAAACGCTCGTTACGCACCATCGAACTTAGGATTAGTCGTTTATTTATTATCAAGAAACTGGATCACTTTCGATTATGAGTAGGTACATCCTATTTGCGAACACGGTTGAGTGATTTCCGATTGTAAGTATCCTCATAAGTTTTATAATTGTTGACATAACTGTTGAATAAAGTAGTCAGAATATTACTTCATGCCCATAAAAATACTGTATCAAACAGTACTTGTAAGTTTCAAAAGAAAATAATATAATTTGGCTTTAGAATGTAACTTTAGATAGCGTCAAAAAAAGAAAATAATTACACTTAAAGCTTTAATCATTAAAACAGTAAATTGGTATCTGGTACCTAATATAATAATTTAAAAAGACACGGAACATCTTTATTTAATAATGATAAACTACATCATATGTCCAACCAATTATTATAATGTCACAATAATTATAACTCCTATTAAAAATCAATCTGTCCGAGACCGAGACGGCATTGTTATAAATCTACGTGTGCGAAAGAGACGAAACTAATATCATATCATCCCAGCTAAATATACAATGCTTTTGACGGAAATTTAATCTTTTTCTTAATTTATTCTTATTGTTGGTGGTAGGGCGATTGCCCGAACTAGGTCATGACCACTGTACACAAGTGTAAAGGCCGTCATAGTAACTCGCTTAGGTCTGTCGCGTTTCGGGATCAGATTGAGTACGTCCAGTAACTTATATACCTAGAGACCTTCAGTCGTGGTATATGTGGGCCGACATGACGATGTAGACTATCAATGGATTTTCATCCTTTGATAGTCGCTTTCCTTTTTGGACTACACTGTACTTAC
Source organism: Automeris io (assembly GCA_036320925.1). Taxonomy (NCBI): domain Eukaryota; kingdom Metazoa; phylum Arthropoda; class Insecta; order Lepidoptera; family Saturniidae; genus Automeris; species Automeris io. Next base: position 6,229,103 of record JAUDJH010000014.1, read on the forward strand.
CATCAGGTGCACTGTAGTCACTATGTTGAGCCAGTGTAAAAATAAAAAAGAAAAACTTTGTTCTAATTAAAAGTTATTCGTTCAGTCATTCAATCAATGCGGTAATAAAGAAACTTAGTGAATCGTGAAATATTTCATTAATAATATAATATTAAAAAAAAAACGAAACCATTTCACAATATTACAGAAAGTTGCAATAATTTCCGTGTCTTATTATGATAAAAAGAAAAAAAAAAAAATAGCTTAAAGCTTTCCTTATCTTAAAGAAGTTTGGCAAAATTTAGGGCTGATTGCACTAACAAATTAAATCTAGTTTAGAGTTATATAAAATGCTATTTAACGCTGATCAGTATTTATTGTATTGCACTAAATCAAAATCTAGATGTAACAACTCTTAAACTAAAATCATCATTAAGATGGAATCAAACCAATTCAATTAATTAGCGTTTTATACAAGCTTAAACTAGATTAATTCGTTAGTGCAAGCCGCCCTTATACACTTAAAATTTTTAGGAGTGGTAAAGTTTAAGGATTATATATTTTATTTTATTGTTTCCAAAAAATCTGGTATATTCCTTAATAAAAATCACATTTCTTACAGAGGATCATAAAAACCGGGCAGTGGATGGGGTGATAAAAAAATGTAATGATGCTTGTTAGAAAACACATTCTTGAATGCGTGATGACTTGTAAAGTGATTCCGTTTTGGCATGCGCCGTTTGCATTACTTTCTACGCGCCAGTTTTTATCACCCCGTGATGTTGAAACACGTTCTGTTTTCTGCCAAATAAGGCTTGTCTCATTTGAGTAAGTAGATGAAGTAAATTTTTGCATGTGTTTAATTTATCGCGCAAAAAACTAGCCTCACTTAGGTGTTTATTCAATAATGTAATCAAAGTAGTATTCTTTTAATGAAGATAAACTGGTTACTTTGTATGACAGGCTTGGAAAATATCTGGAGCGCTGTCGGTATTTTTCCTTTTACTCATCATTTCTAAACTTATAAGTACATTCGTACTTATAGTATAATACACATGCAAATATAGAGTAGGTTTTGCTAATTATGTCATTATCTTTTATATAGCCTATTGAAACATTAGAAGTAACGCACATTACAGTACGCACCGTGAATAGTATTATAGTAAAAAAAAACGAATAAAGATTTAATTTTTATTTTAATGTAACGGATTTTTACGTGAAATGTGGTTGTATAGTTTACCTCCACTTATATATTTCTTATACTCCGAAAATAAAAAAGATCCTTATATATTACATGTTATTTATTATACATACTTGCAAAAACAGCTATACGCGACCAAAAAACATTTACGGAATATTCTGCGGGCATAGAATAATATATCTTTTTTTTAATTATAGGACACCGAAACGTGACACAAATGTCTCAATATAACATTTTTAATTGCTTTTTACGCAATAATGCGTGACAATTGTCACTTGCCGCGACTAACCGTATCAATTAAAATCAGATAACAATCGGAATGGACTCCCCGCAGTGGACTCTGAAACTTGTATCAAAATAATGGCATTGTAGACTAGACCTTTCACAATATGCCTTGAATTGTGAAAAGATTTCGAATAGCAACTGATAATATCCATGAAACGGATCTACTGCCTTGGCCACAAAAAAAAAAACTATTTTAAGAGATCTGCGCGCGTAATTGTTGCTGTAAAAATCTCCAAGTGAAACTCATAAACGAAGTTAGAATAAAAGTTAATATTACCTATTACTCTATTGATTCATATTGTCTAGATATTGTAATTATATTTTATGACACAGCCTGTTATTGGTAGACCGGATGAAAATCCTGCACAGAACTATTAGAATAGTAGTGAGTGCGGTGTCTCAGAGTCCTGATGGCTAAAACACTCAGGATGGACTTCTACTGGCTATCAGCGAATCCAAATTTCACCAACAACACGCCGATTACTACACAAACTGCGACATATCCAATCATTTATTGTCAAATGCAAATTATAATAGTAATGGCTTGCGAAACTGATATTTGAACGAGAAATACTATCTATAGCATCCCTAGGGGCTATCGGCGGCGCAGCTTTGTTCAAATACTGACATTGCAATTTTGCCTAAAGGCTAGACTAGCTATATCCGATTTCTATGGAAAGTGCTGCATAACGTTAACTTAAATATACAATCATTCCTTTTGATATTATAATTATTCATGGTTGTCGAATTTACGATATGACTAATATAATAAACCCACTGGCTAACTGGCAAGATATTTAAATGTATCAATAAAATTCAGTCTGCTTCGTACCTGATGGACAGTACAATTTAATTGGAACTTGGATTTTTTTTTAAATAAATAACATAGACATTGATACTAATTTCCTATTTTTTCTTTAAATATTTATATAATTCAAAACATATTTTAGTGTAGCATCAGCGTTGTTTATTTTATTTGCAATTGTTTTGCACTTCTAATAATAATTATATTAAAAAGTATATTAAAATATGAAATTGATAAAAATAACGCAAAATATTATCACTACCTGTACTTTGTATTTAGATTCTATATTTAAAAAGGAAAATGTTGAAACGCTAAGTGAAACATATACCATAATTTAATTATTAAGTATTACAATGAAATGCATATGTGTATTTGGAGCCTTTTTTATTATTCAAATTTTTGTATGCTCACACATACGTCACACTTTTATAACATATTATACAACCCAGATAATTATATCATTTAGGCCCACGTTAAAGTGATTTTGCGTTTCGATAATTATACCTACAAAAGATTACAATATAAAAGTAAAAGGCAGCCAATTCAGTAGAACCTTGCGCGTCCTAAATTATGTGTAGTGCTTTTATATCTTAATTGATATTCATTGTTTTATAAAGTAAATGCGTAATTTTATGACATAATTGCAATAGCAGTAATTGAGATCTTAACAAATATTGTAAATATTTACTTATTTGGTTCGGTTTAAATTAAGTTTTTAACAATACACTACTAAATACATTTATAGACAACTTTGAAGAATTAATATTGTGAATAATATAGTGAATCAGAAGATTTACCGTTGTGTAGATCAAAATACTGGATTATGTTCTTGTTTTTAAAAATCATAGTAGTCAAATGAGGTACAAAAAAAAGAGCTTTTTTAACAATGTTTTTTTTTAAGCTTGCTTTACTCCCTTCGCTCGATTTTGTTTGTATTTGTTATTGAATTTTGTTTTCTGTGTTGTGTTGTTTTATTGTTCTTTTTTTGTCTTTAACATCTTTATTTACGTAAATATCATATCATCGTCAGCGTGTACGTTTGTAAATATTCTCAATATTTCAAACAATCTAACCGATACAGTTTATTTTCACCATATATGCTAGTGCTAACTAATAACACCCAGGAAAAATGTGTAAAATAAAAAAACTAACGCAACGTACCTAAAATTTAAGCAAAAACTTAGATCTACGTGGACCGTTCTAGGAAGTCAGAACAGAAAAAAGTAAATCTACAGGGCCTGTCCGTTAAGTGTTAAGAATGAATATGTAAGGTATATTTTCGCATTAAAGGATTACTTGAATTAGCCTGTATTATAAAGTATATTTTAAGATATTGAAAAGTATTATGCTATGTTTAAATGTTTAGATATTTTCATATAATTTTTCGAAATAAGCCTACATCCGCTAGGCAAGACCGGCTATGCATTAAATGCGACATTAATGTATCGCGTGGGCAGATCCGTCCACATTTCTATGATGAATCGCTCTCAAGCGCCTGTGTTTCGAAAATTCGCAACAATTTGCATACAGTTATTATCCCAGGATTTGACATTTGAACCTTGAGTATGATCTACAATATTTCATGCTCTCCATGAAATTAACAAATTTTACCACCTTTTATGTACTTTGTACTTTTCTCTATACAAGATCAAAAGTATGCTGATATGCTTATTTTACTATTACTCTGTTAAGTTAAAAAAAGAACAATACAAGCTCCATTCTAAATAAGGAAAATACTTTTAGGAAGTAACAGTTCCCTTTAGTTATAACAAAAAGATGTCATGCTGCATAACGATTGTTTAATTTTTTTTTTCCAGAAATTTATGATTTCATTTTACTGAAAACCTTAGATATCTGAATCACCCGGAATAACATTGGTTTATCATACGAATACGATATCGAAAACTTTCGTATTATAACCTCAAGCTGATACATATCGATGCTACTATAACTTTGCTTAAGCATTGCTCCGCAAATAAGTTTATCTTTGACCAAAAGCTTAATATTATATATAACAGAAACTAGAGTACAGCCCAAGTATTCACAGGGCGAAGCCCCAGTTGAGAATGTCAATAACTTACCATATAGTTGAAAATTAATTAAATAATATGATTGTAAATATTCAAGCAAAGCATAACCAAAGTCGTAGTAGGGTTTATATATTTTAGCCTCAGAGCACTTGCAGTGGTACCGACAATAAAAAACGTTGAAACACTATTTACATAAAACACATTCATGACCTCACTTTAGTCGAAACAAGAAATTGATATAGTCCTAAACAATACGCAGTCCAGGCCAGACGGTCAGTTTCGAAACAACGAAGGCATTAGAATGTGACACGGCAACGAACGGTTCGCCGCTAACATTGATTGATAGCGAGCGAGCGCGTGGGCGGGAGGCGCGCACCGAAACACTCGGCAAATTACACACAGCTGACTGGGTTTACTTTAGGGTGACAATGAAGTCAACGATTTTCGGATTTTACTAAAATTAAACAGAGTCACTTCAGTACGTAACAATTCAAATAACCAACTTGTTTTTATACAGTTTCGATATAAAAATAGAAAAATATGCTCCAATTCGTTCCCAATTTTTTTTAAAGCCATTTCATAAATGTATATGTGTATAGGCCGGCATTATAAGGTGACAGTCGGTGGGTTGTTGTCTCGTGATAATTTTGTATTGCATTGCGCTTTCCATCTGGTACGGAGCAGTCACAGTGCCGAATCAACATAAAAAAGAATATACACATCCATAAATAAAGATTATCATTTTTGATACAATGCTTTGATACTGTTATAGTGAAAAGTGTAAAAGTTTTTGATACAAAGCGTTGTATTTAAAATAGAGTACATTAATGTCTACTATTAAATCTGCCATTGATGAATTGAACAAATAAGCACTCATAAGACAAGAAGTTGATTTTATAAGCATTAACATCGCATTAATGGTGGATCAATACAAGGCATGGGACAAATTATAACAAGGTGCGTGCTTGCCTTTAGGTTGTGCATCTTTGTCCCTTTAGCACACGTGTTGTTGCCGTAACGCTATCTCGATCGCAATGCATGTGCTTTTTATTTATTAATGTTAAATCACTGATTATCATGATATTAAATCAATGATTTATCCCATATTTAATCGTTACTAATTCGATTCATATTCCAAATATATAAAAGAATAATTCTTACTTTTGAGTTGGTTATCCGTTAAAAACAAGAATAGTGAGCAGTTAATTAAACGTAGTAGTATTTATAAACTTTGTAAAGCGGTTTCCATATTACATGTTTTGTGAATTGGGTTCCTATATTGTCATAAGTTTTGAACTCAGCTGCTTTAAAGACGACAGGGAAAAAGTCAGAACTAATATCATATTTTCATTGACAGATTTCTGAATATAATTTTCTGTTTCTAGTAGCATTTTCATTTCTTCAATAGTAGTCATTCTTTTTTTAACCCGCGAAAATCCCCGGGGTGTCCCTCTAATCACTCCACCCGAGCCTGGAAAACCAAATTCATCCAGACGAAATAGTACCAATTTTACCTTGGTTGCTGTTATCTGAAATTACAATCATGCATGTATATACTGTTACATGAATGAATACGTTTTGTTTATTATTTATTAACTGAATTTTGTTTTTTGGGTTTTTTTTATTATATACATGGTCACTCTAACAATAGTAATTGGAAGATACCACCTTAGACAGACGTTATGGATTGTTGATGAGTTTTTGACATTGTTTAAGTATCATTATCTCTTTGTGCAGATGTTGTTCAGTGATTTAATTGTATAGAATCATTTATAATACATGAATGGTGCTTGCAATAGAGACCTTGCAATTGTATCCATTCTTTTAAATGAAAAGAAAATGATCTATCACATTAATCTTTATACTCGTATGTTAAATTGAATTATCAATTATCTATCTATATATATATATATATATATATATATATATATATATATATATGTTACTATTATTTCTAATAAAATAATTTCTTTATGATTACAAATTTTACATGGAGCTAAAGAATTAAATGCCAAGAAAACAGTGAAATGTTTTTAAGATAAAAATAATTTCCCGTGAGTCTTAACGCCCGTATTTAGAAAAAAAAAAACTTACCAAAGATAAGGTATATATCTTTTACCAAGTTTGTCTATACATTTATGATTGCATAGTGTCGATTCTAATAATGAGTGTTAGTATAGTTTTCAATTTATAATTTTTTCAATTAATAATTTATAAGTACACGTAGTATTAAGCATCTAAACAGCAAAGTAGAAAGCAAGTAACATTAGTAACCATTAGCAAGCTCAAATGAAATCAGCCACGGTATATCTGATAGAATATTAAACAGTATAGCTTATGTGGCAATGTACACTGGTTCAAATTTAATGGCGCATCGACGCACGCGCACCGCACGCGCCGCTAATGATCCGAACCAATCCTATTTAACTCCGCTTAGATGTTAAGTTTATTATTCCTAACTTAGTGCTGAGTATTATAATATTTACAAGTATGTTTAATACAACGCATAAGTATAGATGATTAAACTACAATTTAGTTCTTATTAAGGATATTATTCGATATGAAATAAGCAGGTATTTATTTATTAAATGATTATTATTTAATTTGATAGACACTGCAACCGTGAACATACCACTATATTTAGTTTACAATATAATATGTTTATTTAAATAATCAATGTTTTAATGATTTCTATCTCGACTGACTTTTTTGTCTATACTATCCTTTGATTGAATTAATCAATTGGTAATTAACCAATACGGAAAGTTATATTTCCAGGTATAGATAACATTATATTGGCTCTATCTGTAACAATGAAGTAGACATTTTACTATTTACATTTAATCACCTTGTGTTAAAGAAGCGTTTGTTAAATGTACAATTCTTTTACTCGCATTATTTATTGCATACTTTTAAGAGCGTGCAAGTATAAAAAGTACCATAATACGATACATTAAAAAAAAGTAACGTTTAGGTAGAAATACGTTTGTTTATCTTATTGATAGCGCTCACTGTATGAATTCAAGCTTAGAGCTGCCACTGAGATTTACTGTTCTGTTATTTGCATGTAGTAATTTAAATGAAATTTGATACGGTGACCAAGTCATAAGCGAGTTATGAAAATCGATCCGGAATTCGTAAATATACAAGTGAATTAGCTAAAAATATTTACCTATCACTGTAAAGCAAAGTTTTTTTTTTAAGAATGTAGAAAAAAAGGTTATAAGGATACTAAGTTTTAATGAATTGATCAAGACAATTACACAACAGTCCAAGAAATTATAATTATTTTATTTCAAGTTTACATTAAAATCGATATAGGTTAACGTTGTTTTGACAACAAGCAAAAAATAATATATTATACAAAATTTTGACACTAGTAATATTGCAGACAAATTATAATAACGTTGAAGTTTCTTTGTTTTTTTTTTTTAGATTTAATACTCATAAGCTCTTAACTCGAACCAAACACAAAATATACACTTCTAAAGTGATAGCTTATGATTGTAGACATTCAATTGCATTTAGTTGATTGTAAAGCATGGCCGGACTCGTTACACACGGCGATACGGCTATAACGCCATTAGCTATGATATCGTTTATTTTATATCAGTATAGTTGCTTAAAATGATATTTGCTATAATAAACAATCCCGTGATAGCCAAATAAATATTCCATGTGTGTACAATTCACTTCTTAAGTCTTAGTATTCTGATTGTTATATAACGATTTTAAGCTCCATAAATAAAATAACCATATTTAATGTGGGATATATCAATGCCTCTAACATACAACCTTAAAAATCTGGAGCAAAATAGTATACACTAAAAAAATATATCTGGAATCAATTTTTGTGTTAGTTCATTTTAAGCATAATTCTTTTTGTAAAAGAATCTCCTGTAAATCATAGAAATAGAATTTTGTAGATCACAGTTTTTTTCTAATTGATCCTAAAGGTTATATAATATTATAAATTATTCTTAACTACTGACATTGATCAGTATAAAGTTACAGGCAAGTCAAAATTAAATTCCAAATGTACTTACAAACATACTTTACAATTTGATTAAGTTTATCATAAATAGATGATAACATATATATACTATAAATATATTAAGATATTTATACAACATAGTACTTAAAAACTTCTTAATATTACTTACTTAGAGTTCAGACGTGATCAAAGGAAGCGAAAACTTAACACGACATAGTTATCGTTAAATTAAGTAACATTTTACGCTATTTCAACCTGATCCAGACGTTATAACTTGTCGCAGAGGCTCCATAAAGTTAGAATGACATCTTTACCTCGTCTAAGCTCGGTAATTTGACACTTATTCCAAAACAACAAAACATGCATTCGAAAGCTTTGTTGTATCAAATAAATACGTATTTGTTGTGTTTGTTTAAATAATTCAACAACATTTACCAAAATAATTCAAGAGTAAAATTCATTGACAGTGTATTGAAAGTAAAAGGATATTATTATTTTTCTTTTGTTTTTTTTTGGGTTATTATTGTAATAAACATTACCCAATTAAAAACAAAGTCAGCCATGCTTAATAATTACAACAAAATACATGAAGACAAAATATTGACATTATTAATCAATGAAGTCACACGTGCGACTCTAGTGGGGTAATAAGTATATTAAATTTCATGGCAAACTGACAACGTCTGTATTTATGCTGGTTGCCTTTTGCATTCTTCAATGTAGAGCACGAAAGCCTCTGACTATATTTTTTATTAGTCATTGTTATAGGTCTTTTTTAAATGAACAGAACTATGTTAACTTACACAATCAAGCAGAATTTGATATTAGAAAATTATGTGTTTTTTTTTTAATTAATGCAAGTATGAGCATAGATTAAAAATTAGTAAAGCAATGAGTAATGGTGGTAGCCGATGATATAATCTGTTCTTATTTTGTCGGCACCAGCGGGCATACGTGGGCGCATACAACCGCCCTTACTGTGAGAAATTGATAAACAACAACTCAATTTGTACGGCTTTACTTAGGACTACCAGTAATCACATTTCTGGAAATCGTATTTTAATGCTTTATTATAATCTACAACCCTATATTTTAAAGAATATATTTATCGTCAGCTCATATTCGTAGTTATTACATACATAGATAGTATTACTAAATCACATTATAGAGCACTCTTTTTTAAAGGTATACTAAGGGTAAGAACTAACTCCCTATTTTTCAGGGTAACATGTGTAGTAAGGACGTTATTGATGTAGATTAATATACTATACACTAGTAGATAACGCTGGCAATATCGCAGCGTGCATGTAACAATGTCACCGATGCTTCTCACTCTTTTCTTCTTCTTGATCACTCTGTTATAGTTAAATATGAATTATTTTTCTCTTAGATTATTAGTTAAGACATATCTTTTATATTATTATTTTAACTGTAATATTTGTTTCGACTTCTTTATGATATTCCGATTTGAAATTAAAAAAAAAATACATCTCTCTACCTAGAAACAAAATATCTACGGCTTGCAAAACGACAATACGCTAACTTAACATATTTTTATAAGTATAAATATGTATACACTCAGATTTAATTTAATGTGAGATTTGAACAACCTTTAACAATATTAGTACAAGTAATGGAATATATTTTACGTATCATTTTGGAATACATAAATAAAACTTGTCTATATAATTGCTCTCTATATTCGTAATTTACTCATTCAATAGCAATGAAGCAATTAAAATTATACTTCCTTGCATATATAAATCACAGATGCTTATATTAATAATATGGATGTATTATTCAAGCATACTTTTTAAACAGGATCATGTATGAAAATTTACATCATAACTATTTATAGATTATTTTTTAAATTATACTTAGTACATTAATTTGAAGACCTTGGAATAAATAAATAACGTAATATTTTTCTAAACCCATTAAAATTCCAATACAGTTCGCATTCGGATCCACTACTTACTCCAATAGACGAAAATTTGAAAGATTTTTTAATAAGAATTAAGAATCAGCCCTAATGATGTAATATATCGCGAATCGAATCGAATATTCGCACATTTCAAAACGTTAACGAACAATTAATATTTCAAATAATAAAAAACGCACTTCTTCTTTTACATGATTTATTAAGGCATTGAATATATTTGCACCTAGCAACACCAGGCAGGTCGTGAGTGGGAGTATCAAGGATGACCCGAAATCCAAAGTCTGGCGATGAAGTAATAAATTAAATTTTTTGTGCGTAACTTAATGTGTTCTTTTGTAAGTACATTGGTAGGATATTTATCATCGCGATCAACACACCTTTCGCACAACAAAGGAACCAAATTTGCACGCTCTGACATTTTACCCAACGTATTATAATACAATAGATGTATCAAATCAATAGTAACTAAACTATCATAACACTTTCTTGGAGATACTATCTGTATCAGTGATTACATCAATCGTTATTTAAATTTTCAGCATATGTATTAGTCGCTTTTTTATCAAATATCGTACACTTTTTATACTGGCTCGAAAAAGTGACTACAGTGCACTAAATGCTAAGTACAATGTAGTCCAAAACAATAGCGACCATTATCATCAAAACGAAAATCTATTGATAGTCTCCGTCGTCATGTCGACCAACATATGCCACAACTGAAGGTCTCTAAGTATATGAGTTACTTGATATACATACATACACTGATCCCGAAACGCAACAAGCTAAAGCGAGTCACTATGACGGTTTTTACACTCGTATACTGTAGTCATTACCCAGTATGGTCAAGCGCCTCACCACCACAAAAAACTAACCTGGTCACTAAATTTATACTATGTATGTATAATTATTTTATAAGAGACAAAAGGTGCTTGTCGATAAGTGAACTTTTAGCTTCTTGTATATAAAAAATATTCATTCAATATTTTTATCATGATTTATCCTAATTTTGAGGTTTAGATATAAAATTTCAAGAACACTTCAATTTTTCAGTATCGCTACAAGATACACAGGCATGGGCAAAATGTAATCAGATTAATGATTAACTATTACAAAATGTCGTCATAATTTAAATTTTGTTGCTCCGTAACCATGATTGAATCCCTTCAAAACATTAAGGAGTCCTAAATGTGTAAGCAATTGAAGATTCCGTAGTGTTTAAAACATAGATGAGCCAAATTTTGTCATATTAATGATAAAAAACGCAAAATATAATCGTAATCATTTTTCATTAATCTGATTACACTTTGCCCATCTATGATAATACAATATTAACGTAAGCTTAACTATCAGCAATACCAAACGAGCGATTTCAATTGTAGTTTGGAATAAGGATATTGTATAACCGGTCCGTAATGTGGTTCGTGGCATCATTCCTAACAATAGTTGCCTCAAATAACAAGGAAGTGGTCCGGTGTCGAGTTATCGACGGAGCCTAAGTGCAGTGGACAAGGGGCATACCGGCCAGTGTCGCCAAATGCACCGTTGCGCTTGCGCCAACTAACGTACTTTCACTCACTTCCCGATGCATCGATACAACCTATAACTGAACTAGATTTGTCACAAGAAACTTACTCATGTACCTACTTTAGGGCCCATACATATTATGGACTTTTCACCCGCCAATAGTTAGAAGGTTCAATACAATTTGTAAACTGAACTAGAAAAAAATGTCACAAGAAAACTTAGCTACATTAAGGTCTGCGCAAATACCGACTTTTCACAAACCGATTGATTATGACTGCAACAAAAAATAGGATCGTGCTCATAAACACAATTTTTGTAACCAGATAGTCAATTAACATCAGGGTATTCGCGTCGATTTATTACGAAAAACCAAATCTATAAAAAAAGGTGATTACTGCAACTATTAAATAATTTATTATCCACATTCAACAATTCTGCATTAATTACTGTTTTTACAATCTTCTTCGTTTAAAAATAATATGTATATTTGTTCTGAAAGCCTTTAATTTTTGAATTGAAAATTATGCAATAGTTCTTGCGTATTAAAACAAGTTTAAGTATTTATCACTTCTTAAATAGTACAATGTAAAAAATTACACAACTTGTCAGTATACATTTAATGCCATTAGTTTCACATGATTGATAAAATAAAAAAGGCAAAATTAATTCAACCAGTGTGATTTCGAGTTTTACCTGGTAAAAACTCGTAAATGTTTTATGTTTTACTTTCGTGATTGTGGTGAATGTAAGGCCGGGTCTATACATGTGTAAAATGTAAAATAATGTGTCACGATTTCTGTGTGAACTATACAATAAGCGTTACCGAGCATTACACATTACGCCTCCTTGGTCACTTCATTAATCCTCTAGGAAAACATTTGGGAAGTAGAGGTCCAGTCTAAGATACTTATCAGTTGTCCAAAGATGTCAGAAAGTGTTTTTTTCTTAATTATCCTACTTTGATTAACAAAGCATAGAATCGCAAGATGTTTTCTTACTCGTGCAATGTTCAGTATTATTTTTTTATATTGTTTCTATATATGTATGTATAATCCTATTTTCTTTTTTTTTTAATACTACTAATATTTTTTACTGTAAACTAGCATTATATATTAATTATAATGCATGCTGTAGGGCCCTATAATTTTGTGGGCATTTACATGTTTTACTTTGGTACCATGATCCTTTTGTGTCATTACTCAATGTCACCCATGTTAGGCGCCCAATTATATAAAATAATGACAACAAAATTTGAATATGAAAACTAAACCCAATAATGATGACATTTCCTTCCCTTCCTTCCCTTCCTTCCACAGATAAAAATTGGGATGTATTACATTAAACACGATTCACTCGTTTGAACCCAGCTTTAAGTGACATGGCGACGTAAGATGTAATCTGTCAGGTACCGGGCTGGTTCATCTTACGCAAGACTGCTCCGCAAAAAGTTTCGACATGACACTAAAGTTCCAAAATAATACCTTCGGTGGCCTGTAAACACTTCGATTTACGTTCAATTCACTTTTTAAGCTCACTTTCCTTCATTTAGCAGCGCCGTTGAATTTACGACGCGATAAAACTGTTCTCGGCTTCTGCTTCGTCGCGAACAGTCATCGCACGCGCTAAAATGTTTAACAAACAGTTCCTGCCGTATTTTGAGAGGTCCAAAACTAAATTACTTTGGATAAAACCGTTCTTTCATTTGCCGACATGATAAAAAATACTGTTACCGCTACCGATAACAATTTTCTGGTTACCGTATTAACACGAGAGTTTAATATATTTTATTGACGGTCTAATAACTTAACTCATAGGCTGAGATTTATAGACGCAGCTTTGAGTTTGCTTAGCCTTTACTAAAATACTACAATTTATATTACGCAATAAATATCAAAGGATTTTGTAAGTCACCGCTTTTGTCGACATGGACTTGGCTCTGCGAATACTATGGCTATACTTAAGTTCCTATTATATGATCAGTTTTTTGTCAAAACGAATTTGTTTTTTGAGAATTTTGCTTAGCAAAGTCAAAATAATGTCTACAAATCTCAGCCATAGTGAAAACCCGAGACATTGAAGGGTTAAATTGAACACTAATGCTAGTATTTTTTGTTAGACTACGTTATCGCAAATCTTGGATGTATATATATTAACAAGAAAAGTATATCTTTGTCTTTACAGACGCATCCCTAAAAGTACAAAACTTGTTAGGAACTAGATCCATGTTCGTAGTTGTTCTTAAATACACTTTATTTTTTCTCTCTTAGACGTATGCGGAGAATGGGACGTAACATACAGTTGCTATTATAAAAACATATGTAAATTAGAAATTTTCTACTCCGATTCTGTTATACAAATTTACTATTATATTTACCGGCACATGAAAAAAACGCGAGTGATAATTCATTCAAAGGATAATCTTATAAATTCTAATTAAGACGTAAACAAATCAAAAGATAGTCTAATTGAAAAAAAAAATCTACTTAACATTAATACATTGAAATCCACTTAATTGTTTCAGATATCTTTAAAATCTCAACTGGTATGGATTTTATAGATTTTGAATGTATATTGACTTGTCGCCATGTGTATTCGTTAGGCCAACATGATGTAATAATAATAATATTTTAAAATTTATATGTTTTTTATATGTATTTATTTTAAAATGTAACTTTATTGTATATATATAATGAATAAATGATAATAATAATAAAACATTTATTTGGCACACAACACAACAAACAACACAGCAAAATAGGTTATTAAAGATAGAAAACAAAAACAGTAAACACCCTATGTTGTCGATGATATGTATTGATGTCGGTTATTGTCAATGGCTTGTCATCTTATACCTGTAGCTACTGTTCTAACCACAAATATTTCGGTACAAAAAATGACTTTAATATACTATATTAGATCAAAAGAATCGTTACTTTAAAGCCTAATTGTAAAATCTTTTCAACTCTACGTAATGAGAATATGTTACAAAATACCCATTTAGTCGAACAACTTCTGTCGATCAAAGGTAGGCCGCCATAATTACAGGTCAAAGATCGATGGTGAGTCATTATGTTTCTTATCCAGATGTATTAACGTTTAACATTGCTCGAGGCGTGCGTCGAACATTAAAAAACCATGTTTATACTATCCGACAAATAATCACAAAAACGTTATTTTGTGGCCAATAATTTAGAGGTAGGGTAGTGATGTTTGATTATCAGCAACTCTCCTAGCCTGTAAGAAAGTCTTAATTAAAAAATCATAAAAATACCTACATAATAAAAAGAAGGGACTTTATTACGGCAGTCTCTCGAAAAATGTCTATCAAATCTGTTTCAGTATAAAATATATTTACACTAATAATAATAACCGGTGCTCTATATCATTACTCTGTATTCATTTTAGTTAAAAGTAAGCTAGTTCGCGCATAAGACCTATTAAAGTTTTATGATGTTAGTAGCTCTAGCTACAGTACATACTTTTTCTTTCAACTTCTATGGATAAAATACGGCTTTGGTACCACATAGATACTGTCCATTAAAAAAACCATATACCATCAAAATAAATATTTCGTATATATTGAGAATGGTGAGCACACACACAACCACTATGCGATGTACAAACACTACATGTTTTTATTACATGAACATTAATTATTGGTAATATTAGGTACAATTTGAGATTATTGGTTCCATTCTTTCACATTCGTCCAAAATTTACGTAACAGAAAGTAATTAGTTCGAAAAGCACGTAATAAGGCACATGACTTTTCATTACTATCGACTGACCTTTATCTGCCGAAGTAAATACTCATTAACATTTCGCTTCCATTACTTAAACAAGTACTTTTATGAAAATTACGATAATACGTTTAGTCAAGCAAAACCAACGATAATATCTGTGTGAAGAAATGAAATAATATATTTTTGAAAAGTACCTTTATTGTCCAGAACAAACATAATTTGATAATATCAAAATCCAAACTTATGTTAAGAGGTCATACATAGCTTGTTTTAAATCTTGAAACTTATAAGCGCCGATGCACAGATGCATTGCGACGGAAGTGTGGCACCGCTCCGCAATAATTTACCACAACGCATCGTGTGTGCCGCCACTTACTCTACTAAGAGAACACTAAAATGTTCTTCCTAAGTAGACGATCAAAATATTCCATCGATGACAATTTTATAAACTTATTATGTTGTCAATTTGAAAAATGTAGAATATAAAAATTATTTCATTAAAGATTGATTTTATAGCGCCAAAACCACTGTCCCTTGATAAGCGTGGTGTGACCCATAAATCAGTGTTTACCATAGATGGGCAATATGTAATCAGATTAATAAAAATGATTAACGATTACACATTACGGTTTTTACCATTAATATACTACATTTTGCTCATTTATGCTTTAAACGCTACGGAATCCCAGATTGCATACACATTTATGATTTCTTAATGTTTTAAATGGATTTAATCCTGATTACAGAGCAAGAAAATTAAAATTACGACTACATTTTGTAATCGTTCATCATTAATCAGATTACATTTTGCCCATCTCTGGTGTTTACTAGTAATTTTGTGTCACCAAAAGACTAAAATCTGTTAATTACATCTTCATTGTGGATTGTATACATATGATTGACGCCGTGCTGGTTTGCACCCTTTTGTGGTTGACATTCCTGCTGCTCGCACTAAGCGAACCTCCTCCTTTTTGCTGCGAACCGCGAAGGAGTGGAACTCGCTTCCTGCGTCAGTGTTTCTGGCGTCTTATGACATGGGAATCTTCAAACGTCGAGTGAATCGGTATTTGCTGGGTGAGCGCGCTCCATCGTCGGCCTCATCATCACTTTCCAGCAGGTGTGATTGAGGTCAAGCGCAAGCATGTATGTAATAAAAAAAAAATGTATTTAGAAATAGATATTGGCGAAATAAATAGAAATGTATATGGCATGGTATGTTGGTGTATAAAATAAAAACAATTAAAACAATAATCAATAAAACAATTTTAAACATTGCTGAGGATATTGTCTATTTGACGTAATTAATTTAAGAATTTTGATATTGTTTAATTTATTGGATATATCGTGAGATTAATATGTAGACAAAGTCTGTTGCAATAAGTAGTCAAAACACGTTTTAACTATTTTATGCGAATTTTATATAATATTTAAATGTAATACATCAGTAGCTTCATCGTGTCTTGATTAATTATGATTTTCTAAAGAATCCGTCCAGTGCATAAGTTATTGGCCATTTATTTAATGACTCTAAACAGATTCTCTGTATCGTAAATTATAAAGCGAGCGTCGAAAACTGGAGCACTTTTATCAAATATTTATAATATGCCAATCATACGCGTTTATGACTTGATTCATTGATTTATTTATTAGGTTGAATTTAGAAACTTGTTATTGCTTCCGGCGCGCATGCCTTCAGGGCCTTACTACGAATCATCCCAACTCATCTCACTCTCGATTTAATAATATATAGTTTAAATCACTTGATTTTTTATGTTATATGTGTTCCTACTTGTGACTGTGAGCCTAATCATCCAGTATTATTTATAGCTCTAATGTTTTCTAAAATAAATTAATTTCTATAATATGGCTACGAACAATTAGATTACTATGCTAGTAGTTAAACAATTGAATTAGTATATGATAGTTTGCACTTACTAATTATTTATTTATTTATGTAAGGGCTACAGCTCCATTGCATTTTACATTCACAATGAGATCGCATGCACAAGCTAAATGTCTACAATATATACTAATAGAAGACAGCCACAGCATGGCTCAAAAGCATTAACTAACACTATCAAACCAAAAAAATAAAATCAAAACACCAAAAAGAAAAAAATCCTAGACAATAGTACCTACAATTAAAATTAAAAATTAACACACAAACGATACAACACCAAGAACAATGCCAAGCTCAACACACCTGCTCACTAATTTTCCTTTTGAATTGAAAACTTAAATAATTTTATGAATTCTATAATCTTCGATTATGAGTTTGAGTTCTATAGTATTAATAAAAGAAGCTATTTTTTTTTTATTACTATTTACAATCGTTTTATTTTGAGTATCTTCGAAGTAGCCGACGTCTATAAACTTTGTTCAATCAAACTATGGATACCTAATAAAATCTAATGATATTTACCGCCCTAAAAAGTGTGTTTGTTATTAGACTTTGAATAATTGATCTTGTGTCCTTTACTTCATATGTTAGTAATTATCCATATAATTATTAGATGTGATTATCATAATCGAATTACAATTTCCGACATGTTCCTTCCTCATAACAAGAATTAAACGTGAATCTAAAATGTAATAGGACAAGTTCCTTTATAAATTAAATACATTTATAGGGCAATAACAAGTCATTTTATATATATTACCAATTTTTTTACCTTCATTATAGTCACTTTATAATTTTAGTCAATATAGATTTCTATTTTTGTATCCTGTTTTACAAAAATGTAGCCTTTTCCAATTTATAAAAATATAAAAAGAATTTTTGGCACGAATTACTTCATTTGAAAATTAATCGCTAATTTATTACTAATTCCTAGTAAATTAACCGTAAGCGAATATAAATATAGTAGATATACGTAATTCCGACTTGTAATTAACTTAATTAATTTAAAATAATCACCTTCGACACGAGTCGGTCGCGTCGTGTTGAATTTCACAATACGATTTAATTGCAAAGCGGCTACTTTGCTTTCATCAACTGATGCCGACTGTCGATAATCGACTACTTTAATTTCAGTTATGTCTACGCACTGCGAAATAAAAATTTCTTGTTACACAAACGCAATGACTTTATACCACAGCAAGTCTGCCGAGTTCTTGGTCCTCCTTTGTAGAGAAAATCGCACTGGAAACATCTTCACGTGATCATTTAAATATAGAACGAAACATAAATTACTATATTATGAAATACATAAAACATAATTGACACTTAAATCTCTTTCGATATAAGTAATTCCGATTGATGACCGTACCTAGCAGCAAATTTTATAAATAAGTACTTTTTATTAATCCATTTTATTCATTAATTTCGATGTGATAATTCGTGTCTGTCAACACTAAATATTTTGAACTAAATAGAGCTTTCTGAAATAAATTTTAATAAGGTAATAAAAGGATGACAAAAAATATACACAATACGAATGAGTGTGGAACTAAAAGCGGAGTCCCGACGAGACTTACCTACGCAGATGAAATAAAGGGTTCTGGTGGAGGATATTTTCAAAAGCACGCGTGATCGGCAAGACTGCATGATGGGACTAATGAATCATAAGAAAGCGAAAGAGGTTTTCAAGAATATAGAGAGGTGGCGTTCCATTCTCTCTGCATATTCCAATAGGGATTCGGCGTGTTGATATATAGATAATAATCTGAATTTATAGCCCAATGATCATTTAGCTCAGTATTATTACAAAAGTGTAAATTCCCTCTCCGTTTCATAACAAAACCACGCGGGCTGGATTGTGGGTGTTATCACAGTTTTGCAATGCTTTCTTTTTTAGCTAGAACTAAGAACTTCTGTATCTCTTACCATTGGGGGGTCATTGGATTGTGGAATGGTCTTCCGGCGAGCGTATTTCCTTAGTTCTACTGGGTTTTTAAGCGAGTCATGAAGATATATTTGTGTAGATCGATATGATCGTGGCGACTGGCAAAATGCGATTGTCTCTCAATAATTTTACTCGATATTTGGATTACACTGCGCTTTCCTTCAAGTACGACGCAGTCACTGATGAGTCAAATATAAATAAAGGCTTAACAAGTTACTTTCACATTAAGATTATTATGTAAATAATTATTACAATCGGAAAGCACGGAGAAATATCTGTTATTGTGAACAATTATTCTTTAACGTGAAATAACTAATACATTAATCTAAATAATATTGTATCAATATAATTATAAACTTCTTTATGCTCAATCATTTTTATAACCAAAATGTCTTTCATAGATTTACGATGATACAATAAAAACCGGTCAATAACCATTTGATGCATACAGTATGTATGCACAATGAAAAACACAATATTCGAAATTGATTTATCGTTAATACGGGCAAGCTTTTCGATTTTATTGATCGTAAACTATATTATATGTGATATAGATTAAAATAATTTTAATTGTTTTAAATCTATCTTAAATATTGTAATACGAAATGTATTCGATGCCTTAAAATACTACTTTAAATACAGCTTAAAGTACCGTAAGATTCTAGATTGTATTAAAGAAACAGTGTGTTTTTAGGGATCCGGAATTTAAAAGGAACCCATAAAACCACTTCGTTGTTCTTCTGTCTGTCAATCAAGGCCCTTTTTCTCAGAAATAAGTGGCAGTGCCGAGTTGGAATTAATATCAAATACTCAGTCCCTTGTAGATCTGTTTGTACGGAACCCTGTAAATGCGTGTCCGATTCTCACCTGTCACGGTTTTATATTCGTTCATTTGTAAAATTATGTAACTGCGTTTATTTTAAAAGTGCTATGTATTAAAGGGCAAGGTTTTGAAAAATCCTTTATGTCTATCGCTTCAATCTAATAATACAGCGAGATCTTCGTTTGCCACAACTGTCTAGTTTTAATTAGCATACATTAGTACCGAAACGTGCGAAGTGTTGTTAGGGTATGAGGCAAGGTTTATAGGCTGTATGAAATATTATATGGTTTTAAATCGCGTCCGCTTGTCCGGCTGTTCGTCCGCTTGTCGCCGGATGCAAGTCTAACTAAATTGATGAGGCTGATCTCACTCTGAGAGCGAATTTCACTTCGTCGCATTTAATTCAACTATACATGTATATATAAACATCCTTTTAAATTCGTTCGTACTCGCCCCAGCGATAAGAGTTAAGTAAAAAGGAACAATAAAATTTATATACCCAATTAAATTAGAGCCAAAAAACAAGGTCGGTAATGAGGCAATCAATAAGAGATCTGTTACAGTCGTTTCTTTTTTCATTAACAATGAGCGAGTTTTAGCTCAAATTAAAGTTTCGTTAAAATACCTTGGATTGAGTTTTGACAGCGACGACAAAGAATTTAATGGTGTACATAAATTTGACAGAACCAGTTTTTTTGACATCGAATTAACGAGACAACTGAATTAAAGACAATGGATGGTAGCAGCAACTTAATTGATTTGTTCCAATGCACTTTAATGTTGCATAAAAAAACTACACATATTTGTTATTTTGGATTACTCTCAATCAATGGTTTTTGTGACTATATAATATTTTTATACATTGAATATAACTTTAGAATAGAAATAAAAAAAGTGCTAATATTGTTTAAGGTTATCACAAAAGTTTTTGTTTCTTTGTTTGCATAAATAATTGTTTCCAATGAATAATTACCAAAAAAATATATAATTACGTACTAACTAGTATGAAATATTGCAACGTATTCTGTGTTTCTGGCAATTAATCTTCTTATTTATTGCCGTCAATTCTCTATACAATCTGATTTCTTAACCGGTGGTACATTTATTATTCTTTTTTTAAATTCAATATGCTAATATATAAATAGGTTTAAGATATAATTAATAATATGCGACTTATAAAAGGCCTCATAATTCAATAATATTTTAAAAAATCACATAAATATCACTTTCCGTAATCATAGTTATAAATGCTAAGGCTGAGGTTTATAGACGCAACTTCAAGCTTATATTTTACTTAAACTTTACAATTTAAATTACTCAATGAATGTCAAAGGATTTGGTAAATCACCGATTTTGCCAACATGGATTTGGCGTTGCGAATATTATAGCTATACTCAAGTTCCTATTATATATTCAATGTTTTGCCAAAATGAATTTATTTTTTGAGATGTTTGCTAAGTAAAGTCGAAATAGCGTCTATAAATTTCTACCTTAGTTCTTTATTTCGACTATATTTTCTGCGGCCAGTTATAAGAATAGTTAAACGATATATTACATGAAGCTTCAACCGAGCACCATCATACTAATTAGAGTGTTGACTATATTTTGTCAAGCAAGTAATTTGAATCTGCAAACAGATTTTCCATAAATGGTCTCACTTCTAGGCATGCTATCAGTGATTGCTGGTTTGACGATCAATCAAGCCGAAGCAAATTATTACGGACCTGTTCAACCTGTTAATTCAACTACAGTAGTATATACATTTATAGCCACAACTCTAGTTTCGATTTTTGTTTATCTTAGTACTTATTTGTAATTTTTATCAAAAGTTAATTACATCTTGTCTATATCCAGTAGCTCATATACCTAGAGACCTTCAGTCGTGGTATATGTGGGCCGACATGACGATATAGACTATCAATGCATTTTTATCCTTTGATGGTCGCTTTCGTTTTTTGACTGCACTGTACTTACCATCAGGTACTCTGTAATCACTATGTCGAGCCAATGTAAAAAAAAAAACATTGCACTAGAATGATGTAGTTAACGGTTACATTACAGTCCACAGACAGCTTTTAGATAAAATAAAGCAAGTAAAGCATTATCATCTGGCACAGCATTCTGGCATCACTGGGCAAAGGATCAACCGCCATATCGTGCTATGCAACGATATTTTAGTACCTCAATCAATAAATATTAATTTCGCTATTTATACTAAATAAGGACGTTTACCTTCAAAGAAAATCTATAAGGGACTTCGTAAAACGAAGGTATAGTTACAAAGTATAAAAGTATGTGAGTGATGTAGCATTCGGAACATCACGTCGACACGTTTTTTTTTTTCACACTGGCTCGACATAGTGACTACAGAGTACCTGATGGTAAGTACAGTGTAGTCCAAAAACGAAAGCGACTATCAAAGGATGAAAATCCATTGATAGTCTACATCGTCATGTCGGCCCACATATACCACGACTGAAGGTCTCTAGGTATATGAGCTACTGGATATACACAAGCTGATCCCGAAACGCGACAAGCTGAAACTGGTCACTATGACGGGCTTTACACCCATGTACTGTGGTCGCGATCCAGACGGGCACCGACGCCCTACCACCGCGCTGCTGCTCGTTTAGCACCACCCAGGAGTCACGTGTAAGGAAACTAGGGTAAAGCCTACGGACGCGAGCAGCTTCGACTCCCAAACGTCAATCAATTGACGTTATGTCAATTCTGTAAATTTTGTATTTTCTTTCCAGCGTTATTGTTGATCGATTATTACTTTACAAATACTATACATGTAATGCTCAGAGTTGCTCTTAAATTACTACTCAGGAGTCAAGTGTAAGGTCTCAAGTATACAAAGCCACAAAGCTATTAATCCCACAATCGATTTTTGATGGCCTCATAATATTGAATAATAGTTGTAGAATCTATTCCTGAACACATCGTCATATCTGGACTGTAATAAAGAATAAAAAAGTGACAAAAACTCTTAAACATCGGCAATACAATGACGAAATCTATTGTGTTGTAGTAGTCCTTAGGCGACAATAGACGCTTACTAACGGATGAATCGTAAGCCTTCTCCTGATACCTTTTCATTCAAAAATATCAATATAGGAAATAGTTAATGTGTTTAAGGATAATATAATTCACACCAATCATAGGTGTTATATTTAACTTTAACTACTACATAATAGTTGTGTCTATATTCATAGTTATTGTAAAAACTTAAAAAGTTATTTCTGAACAACCTGTACCGGAATAAAATTAAATAAGAATGTACTAATTAAGCACGATGTTCCGGTAGTTGAATAAATTAACATAATTATACTTATACAAATAGTTGTCGGGTGGAATCGGGCGGGTGTCGACGTGCTCGGGCGTAGATGTCCCTCGCAACAAGAGCGAGTGTCCGAGCGGCATCTAAATTCTGCAGAACGTGCGCTGGTCCAGGGAGAAATCAAGCAGACGTTCGCAACATTTACATTTTTTAGGACCTAACAGAGAACTAAGTTTACTTACATAAAATTATTTTTCATATAACATAATAACTGCATAAATAGCCATAAAATCAGACTTTTTTATTTGTTCAATTACGTAGAAAGTCATTTTTAAATGTGTGCAAAATTATATTCATATAGATATTTGGAAAAATATATTTTTTTTACCAGAAGTATGATTAGAAATTTTAATTAGTCGTATTTTTTTACATCCTAATTTACAAATAAATTGCTTATGATAAAGAGGACTATTGATAATAGAATTTCATATCTGAACAATCTAAAATGATTTAAATTAATTTAATGAATGAAATGATAAAAATATTTTGGTACAAAATATGTACATTTCTAAATTCAATGCGATTTTTGTCGTATATGATAAATATTGTATTTCTGAAAATCATGAGTAATAATATATAAAGTTTAATATCTTTAAATATGTTATTATTAATGTAAACATAGGCAATTCTATCAAATTGTGCGAGTTAGCTTACTTTTGATTTTATTTTCATTTTGTTAAAATTACTAGTTCATTTTCTAACTAATATATTTTTGTTACAGGTAATTATGTTATGCTAATTTAAACTTAAAGTCTTCGAATACAGAACAGCAAGTAATTAACTTATTTCGTTAGCTTAATAAGTTATACAATACAAACAAGATATTTCAAACGCTGAAGCACGCTTCCTATAAAAATACTTCACGTATTAAGTAAACCGATTAGCAATAACATAAATTAAATATGGTTTATAAAGATTGTTAAGTTATGTATTAAATGTATTTTTATTCGTTGAATTATAAATGCCCCAAATGGTTGACGGCCTCTGCGCCGTTTCACTCTAGAACCAGTCCGTTTGGCTCACAGATGTATCGATCCCAGCTAATCGTAATTAACGATACTACCCCGTGAAATCGAATTATGTCGACAAATCGCATCGCAACGATCTCTCAGTGTGACTTATTAGTTATTGATTTTATTTATGATGATCCTAAATCGTTTAGATATTGAGAATACCCCGACTTTGATTGCAAACGTATAACTTTGATATTAAATATCTTATAAACACTGTAATATAAAAAGTATGGAGGATATTATATAAAAATTTGGAAGAATAATTTAAAACAATAAAGTTATTTTATTTGAAATCGTTTTAGTACAACATCTCTTCACCTTCACTATAAATTATTTAGTCCTTGCCATACAAAGCCTTTACTAATCTTCGGAAATATACTAATAAGAAGAAAATTCAAGGAAACTAAAATTTAAATTATTAAGTTTTATTGACTAACACATAAATTCATATTCATTCTACTCTCTAGATATAGTAAAATTTCAGGAAACCACAATATTGCCAAAAAAAATTCTCATCACAATATTTTCTATTATCTCAAAATATAATTTAAAATTATCGCATTAAAATAAGTATGGTGGGTGTATAGTAACAAAATTCGTCAAGAAGAAGTAGTCACTCTTATTGTATAAGGATATTTTTCGTGTGTGGTCGAAAATTCCAATCATGAAATTCGAATTTTTGCGAATACAATTACAACAGAGCCAATGCAAGATTTATTTACGCATACATAATGTTTAATAAACATGCAATCTGTTGCGAATCGTAATATTTGATTTATTACAGACACAAACTATTAATCCCTATAATTACTTTTAATTCAATAATATCCTTTTATTAATGTAACTAAAAAGATTTTAATACAGCATGTGCTCTATGTGTGCGAATTAGATTTTATGCTCACTCGTATTACGTTTTTTAACTTCATTCCTTACATTAAGCCCGCAAATTTAAAAAAGAAAAATAATTTTGTACTGTATGACGTACTTAGTTCACACGCAACGGTCGCAGCCAGTAGATTTTGTTGAAGATCCCGACCTTGTATTTTACGGGACGCGCCTTCTGATTAGTCGATTCAAGGTCGCATGATAGATGCGCCAGAGTACGCAGGGATGGTCACGCTAGCTGCGCGTAAGTCCGTTATAGACGCCGCTAGAGCACACTTGCGCTATAATACTTAATTTAGTTTATTTTTATGAAGTTTAAATTTTAAAATGTTATGATTTTGCATTTATCATGTTATGCAACTACAAGGACAGTGGGTGATAAATAATATTATTTTTAAATGTTACAGAGATTCCAGTCCAAAAAGCAAAGAACTAATTAACATTACATTCAAATTAAGCAAGTTGATTATATAATTAGTTCTAGTTGTCGATGTCGATAAAATGAATGTCACTCTGTACAAAAAACTGTTCATCGCGCTACGACGGAATGTTTGCAATTTACATACGCACGCACATACCTTGAAGTAGTTAAAAACATTACAAGTTCACGAGATTATGACTAAATAAAGAGTGGTTTCACCGTTAATGGCTATAGACATCTTCGGCGCATCATGTTTGAATAGCTCGATACGAGTTTCAAATCAAGAGCTGATTGATGTAAATACGCACTTATCGATAATTAAAATAATTAAGCAATATTGATCTTGTTAAATTTACTTGCACTTAATAGATTTCGGTAATACATTGCGTGTTATTCTTGCAATTAATAAATTAAGTATTTAAGAAATTTACATTTCGATTAATTAATTCTATTTATAAATATTCCAGTAACAGAATTTATTTGCCTTATTCTGTTCATATAAAATAATTTTGCTTAAGTAAACATTATTTTGGATAAGCATATCTACTAAATGATTAAAAATAAATATTTTCAGCTTGTATCTGATCTAACAGCATTAAATATAATCAAATATCGATGATAGTAAATATATCGATGTCGGTAGCAGCACTCAGAATTAGTTCATTTCGAACGGACAAGATCAGTATGTAAAACAGGTGCGAGGCTGATCCGTGTAAGGTATAATAGTGTTGCATGAAGGCTTACCAGGGCTACTTCCTCTTATTAGGGAAAAGCTTTCGACGCTTCTTCTCTCCTAGTGATTAAATATTCCTAATTTGGTAGTTAGTTGCAGTATGATGTAATTATTTTTTATAATTAAACATATTTTGAAATATTGCTTACTACATTCGCATCTATAAAAGTAAACTTATACTATAATATGAAGATTTAAATTTAAATAAGATTTTTGATCTTATTTTATACGGCTATAAAGATGGTAACATATATTATAGTATAGAGCCTAGCTACGTGACTTCACTCGATGGTTACAGTGCTGTTTAAGAATGGGTTAAAATCCGTTAACGCTCTTCCTTATCAAAACGATCTAAATATACAACTATGGAAAACCAATAGCGATTAACGAAAACTTTTCCAGTTTATTACTAACCATTTAACTTCAACGTTAGTTATTATAAAATGCTAAAATCTCAACAATATAAATATTTTAGTTATTTCTAATTTATTGCCTCTAAAAGTTATTTATGTAAGTTTAAATTCTGTTTCTTATTTATTTTTAAATAAAATTATTATTGTTTTGAAGCTATTATACCGCTTTAATTATTTTTTATGATACATTAGACTAAATTCAAATATATTATTATTGATAAAATATAAAAAAGTGTCTATAAAGAAAGAAATTTCATTCATCATCATGCCATAAGACATTTATTTATTTATTTATTCACAATCATTGAACAGCACATACAATCAATTTACATACGGTACAGTTAACAAGCTGTGCCAATTACACAATGATAATATTTAAAAAGAAATCTTCAAAGAAAATAAACCGATTTCGTAAATTTACTAATTACCAATTATCTCGACCCGAAGCATTTGATCTATAAGACTTGGTTATCTAACGTCGAACTATCGGCCTGCATCCTTTTCCGTCTAACTGATGCACCATCACGATATCCGGCGTGCGTAACACGGGCACTTTTTAGTCGATAGATTATTTTGTAACGAGCCTTGCCGCTCGATTTTTTACAATTTAGTATTAATACAACAGGAAAGTGACCGGTTTTAAGTCGGATATTAATTAAATACATTATCGAAGATCGCCTTATGGTCGCTTTCATACGAGTCTCGTTAAATTACCCACGCATCATCAATGTAATAAAACTAATCATTAAACTTGCACAGCTAATAACTGGTGTAGCTTAAATGGATAAGCTTTTATAACTATGTAGTTTTTTGTTTATTTATAATAGCTTCCTGATAGGTGTATTTAGGGCATAATCCTGAAATTCGTAGTAAGTTATTGTGGAATAAATTAAATCGTTTTTATTAATTATCTATTAATAAACTTCTTTTTAATTATTGAAAATGAAAACATGCTACTTACGAGTAATGTAAGTTATTTGGAATACAGATCTGAAATAAGAATCAGAAAACGTAAGAACTGTAAATTGCTGTGAAATGTAAATTACTATCTATCTTTCTAAATAACTAATACACATAAGAAACTATATTCAATATATTTGTCTTGAATCGCCCTTTTTCATACAAATTACGGTTTCATGTTGAGAATTTTACAGTAGAAATGATATCAATTCTTAGAATTTTGATAAGAAGACATGATCTATGTTCCTGATTATTTTGACATTGCTGATAGTGGAATAAAACCGCTCGCGTGCCAAATTAATCACTTAGTACTAATTATAACATGATAATATAGATGTTCGGTACAGTTTCGGTAACGTTTATCCCGAGAATATAGGTTCCACGTCATTTCGTTAACGAGAAATCTGTAAATTTCAATATTGATTATCAAAAATTTTAATACATCATAACTGTGTCGAAAAAAGAAACAGTCACGTAAGTTAATTTACCTGACACAGAATGATTCGTAATTTCACAATATAAAGGTAAATTTAAAAGGATTACGAGCAAAGGTTTCACATGTCCATCAGCGTCCTTTCAGAGAATGTTACTCATTTAGATCAGAAGGCAACAAAAGCAATATACATACATCTTCAACGGACAGCCGTCTTTTGACGACACTGAATAATTAAAAGGATTGCTATTTAAACGCCAAGGCAAGCTCAATACCTTTTTTTGTAAATCCTTAATGAGGACCATAAACGGTACAGTCGGCAACTCCAGAATTTGCATTGATGCTCGCATTACATGAATAATTTAGATTTCTCTTGCAGTTTCCGTATACAGTGTGTTAACAGAGGTTAACTTTTTATATTTAACTGATGTCAATTATAGGAAATACACGTTATTGGTACCAAACAGCAATATATTAAGCAAACATTATTCTTAAAATTGAAACCCAAGTAAAAATTACCATTGGGAAATATATAAAATCTCTTGAAAACGACTGCGTGTGATATAATTTGACAGTAATAGTTTGTGCAGTGATCCTTCAGATATTAATTTTCAAAAATGTTTCTCTTAACACGTTGTTTTCCTGCTTTTTTATCCTGGTTCGACACAGTGACCGCACCACACCTGATGGAAAGCATGATGCAGTCCAAAAAAACCACAGCGACTATCGTCAGATAAGAAAAACCCAGCGATAGTCGCAGCGATCATCCTGGCCCGCTCAAACGTTTCTTTACGTTACGCTTAAAGTATCCCACATCATGGTGAATGGAACACGCTCGTCGGAAGACCAGTCCAAAACCCAACGATACACCAAAAGTGCATGCTTGTTACATAGACAGGTATCATTCTGTTTATAGTTGAAAAAAGTAACATATTTTACTTTTTACTTATATATAAGTTTATACAGCCATATATGTTATATTTAATAACAATTGACCATCGCGCAATAATAGAATTGTTGATTTAAATGTAATAATTATAACACCAAATAATTTATTAATAAAAATATTTTGAAATAAAATAAAACAATGCAAAACATAATACAAGTATTTTTCTGTAGATGTAAGTTAAGTCTACATGTTGATACTTCCGATTTTCCCTAAAGGGTCAGAGAGC
Source organism: Automeris io (assembly GCA_036320925.1). Taxonomy (NCBI): domain Eukaryota; kingdom Metazoa; phylum Arthropoda; class Insecta; order Lepidoptera; family Saturniidae; genus Automeris; species Automeris io. The sequence goes on from JAUDJH010000014.1 coordinate 6,258,650, forward strand.
GAACAACTTCTCTGGCCACTCGGCGGCCAAGGCACCGTCGCCGGAGGGCGCGTTCGCCCAGAGCGAGCGCGATATTCCCCGGTGACAATAGCCGGGCAGTAGACTTGAGGGAGTCTGCTGCCCGGATGAGAGAGAAGCGGTGCACGATGTCCGGCGCATCGCCCGGGAGAGTGGTTTTTGGAGGGGTGGGCTTTACTCCTTCCCCTCCTAGAGAGGAAGCCTCAACAAGGCTTCTTGTTCTCTGGGCGTCTGGATGAGTTTGGCTTCCCAGGCCCAGGTGGAGCAATTAGAGGGACACTCCGGGGGTTTTTAGTCAGTTGGAGTCTGACACACCGGGGTCACTGCCCTCACAGCGTCCCTGATAGTCCTATGCAGGATTTTCCCCCGGGATAAAAAAAAAACTTCCGATTTTCGAAGACTCAACTTAAGAATATTGGCCAATAAACAATATAGTCGTAGTGCCCGTCAACAGTAATAAATACACAGACACGTGGGTTGGTACAAGAAGTGTAATGCCAAAAGTTATTACACAACATCCACATTCATGATACATACGAGCACAAAAAATTGCACCCACTTATCTGTAATCTGAGTAATAAAACTTAAATACAGCTAGCTATCTTGGCATTAGTTATAAATAGTTTAAAATAAATAAACGGACATACTGCATTCTAGAAACAAGATTATGCAATGATTTTATTATAGGTAAATTTTTCTTGCTGTTTTCAAATTCATTGAATTATATTTATTATACTCCTACATCATTGTATTAATACAGAATATACAGTTTTAGTATCTACAATACTACCCAGCCAATACCCATATTTATTCAAAATATGTCCTATTTGCGGGTTGAGAAGATTTCTGATTATTTGTGTTCATAAAATATGGCCATTGTTGAATATTTTAGAAAAAGTGGGCATCGTTTTTTCAATATTTTATAACAAAATATATTTAGATTGATTTATCTAAAATTCTAAGTAAGAAACAAATACATAAATACGCTATAACATAATTCAAAAACGTAATGTAATATAGACTGGTATCTAATTTACAGATAATAAATATTATGATACCAAACAGAAAAATATAAAATAATTATAATTTTGTTTTTACGCTCATTAATAATAAGGTGATAATTGGTAACAACGAAAACGTTATTGCGTTAATTTATTTAAAATTACTATTGCGTTTAGTTGGCTAAATTATACAGCTGTGTGTCGTACGAAAGCTCATCAATATTGAATGTCATCTATAAAAGCAATACCACATAACGTTTGACTGGCACATCGATAACATCTTTAGGAATCTGCCAGACATTTCGAATGAATGCCAAGGCTCTTAATGTGGGCAGTCTATTGTCAGCCAGTATCATTGTTAATTTGTAACATATCCAGTCGTTCTATTATTGTGTCATTATTATAAATGTGACAGTGTGAATATGAAAAAGCGATAATTTTAAACATGTTTCGAAACCTTTTAGTTTTTATAACTTATCGATTTATTTAGTTACTTTGATAAACTTCCGCATTACTATCGTTCAAAAAAAGTATACCCTAATACCTGTTTATAGTTAGATATATATATATATGATGATGTCCTAGCCGGATTCGGCCACGGCGACTGTTTCAATGCCGATTAAGAAAATCATGGTCCAGTTTTCGAAAACAGTCAATTGCACAGGAGATATTTAAGTGCATAAGTGGACGCACTGCCAGAAAAGCACTCTCTCGTCCGAACTCCCTCATATATATATATATATATATATGTGGGATCGAGGGAAGAGATATTTAGGCTCAAAACTATTTTATTTTAATTATAATACGGAAACCAAAGTAACACATCATTCTCCTTATAATACATTTTTTCTTCCACCACCTTCAAACTAACTTATTACTAAACGTCATTCGTCTATTGCACAGATTCACAGTAATACCAGCTTAGAACTATAATTTTCTAAAAAATATACAAATACTTGGGAGATTTCATAACATATTCCACATATATATTCGTCAGTGGTGTAACATACCATAGATGGGCCCTATATCAAAATTTATCGTGGAGCCCAAATTAAAGAAAATATTTTTTATAAAAGCTAAATAAACACTTAAATTATATATTACTTATAAGTAATTACATCCAATTAGTGCTCCTAGGAACTAAGCCAAAAAGTTCAAATCAAATATAGTAGGTACATTTTTCTTATCTCATCTTATTTATTAAATTATTCATAGCTGATTTCGGTTTTACTAAATTTTCACCCACTTTAGTGAATAGTGACAATTATTATAGTCGTTATGTCTCGTTGATGTCGCTAGATATTTTTTAGTGTTTTCATTTTGTAAAATTTCTTTCACTAATTTTGAAATGAAGTCTTCATTTCTTTAGGCAGTTTGTGCATTTTTTTAATTATATACTATGACTTATAACCCGGGATTAAAGGCCTAATAATTTATGAAAGTTTGTGAAAAACAAACACGTTTGACGGACATACAAGTATATAATATAGTTGTAGTATTAAAAAAACTATATCGAGGGGTGAAAGTCTATTTGGTTTAAGCGACATTTTTTTGGTAATATAGTAATATATATATTTTCGAAATCAGCGTTTTTTGTCGATTCCAAAAATATATATACATTACTATATCACCAAAAAATGTCGCTTAAACCAAATAGCCTTTCACCTGATGGTATGATCTTTTCGTTAAAATTTCTGATGATACCGGTTATTCTTTATGAGGTATCTATGTAATATTATTATATCATTATTTTCTCAAAACACATTTAATTCCTTTATGTATTTGTTTGTACATAAATATCTCAAAAAAGGCAACTGCCAAAGTTTATAGTCGGTTTTTCTCAGTAGATTGTACTTCCCGAACCAGTTCTAAGCATTTTCTATTTAACCATTTAAAAGCGCTACTAAATAAGCCTACTTAAATGAAAAAATAGTTCAACGTACGCATCAAAGTAACAGTATGGAACACACGTGAGCTCTTGACCTGTAGCGCAGGTTATTAAGTCCTCCCGGAGTGCCATTACCTGCCTCCGATGACTGTACCTACGTTTGCAGTAATAACAGGTCGTCGGCACAGTGTGCCGGTGCGTTATCATTGAGTGGGAAGGTCGATTGCCCGTAATGCGCCTGATTAACAGGTGGTCGGGCTTGTATTGTGGTCAGATTTCACACTGACCTTGAAGGATCAGTGACGTATATTATTAACTCAAATTCAAAACTAGTGTCCAGCGGATGCTACTATTTTGGTCAGGTATCTAGATAAAACTGACATTTAACCGGTAATATAAGGTGTTTTTCGTCTTTGCCAACAAACAGAATGATGACCTGCCTGATGGTAAGTGGTTACCGCCGCGTATGTATAACTGCAATATGATAATAACAAGAATTTCCTATGGTTTGCTTTTGAGTAAAAGGGAATCTACAATGCATCGCGACTTTGAGTTCTCCTGCGCATCACACTTCAGCTCGTTTCACGTTCTACTAATGTTTATCAACTGTACATGGTTTATTATCTAGATTAAATCTACTAAATATAAACATTGCGAAGTATTAAAACAGAGCCAGTGCATCTGCTCTATGACAACTTTAATTATATCATTACAGATAAAACAGGTGTGGTTTCTCCTTTAAACTAGATACGTCAGTTGAATCGGTATCACCTTGTTACGGCCCGAGTAGCCGGATGCGACAAGTGTCTTGGATTATCACATCCCATACGTAACTATCGTGTGCTATGTTATTAATACGCCTACAGATATTATATATTTTCGGCGGTGAAAGTGAATTGACTTTGATTTGGGGCTATTCAAATAGTGCCTATTCTATTAGGTACTAAATTTAATCACCTCGTTATAAGCTGTGTTCATGTTTGCGATATGTTGTCTTGATTAATCGTAATGATTATTACCTTCTTCATATTTTAATTATACTATTACTGGTTCAAACCATTTTCTTATACATCTATTTTTTTTCTTTCAGTACATTATATTTTGTCGTTGATCTTTCGTCTTGTTTTCCATGTGGAATCTGGCTTACAATATTTTAAAGAGAGATATTCTAACTTCTTGAAAGAAGCGCAGGGTAGAAAGTAAGAGAAAACGGGAAATAATTTTCTTTACACATTGCTTAAAGGTAAGAGGGAAATTTTAAATGAAAATGTCATTTAAACTAACCTTTTTAACGGTTATTATAATTCATTTATTCTGTATTGAAATACGAAGGATTATATTGCTATCGAAATGCATACAAACTAACTTATCTACTCATTCACATTATTTGAAAGCAGAAAGTATAAGCAATTAGTCGAAATAATTGCACCGTGTTGAATTTACATTATTCATTTTTAACTTAGTCCAGTTCTATTAAAATTTACTTAAATATTACTAAAACTACACTCATTGCTTTTCAACAATATTATCATTATATGAATCTAGATGATGTTTATCTTTATAGAGATACAATCATCGATAAGCATCTTAGCCTTCCACATGTTCCACTTATAACATCTATGTTATGTTAATAAAGCAGTTAGCATTGTTACAGAGGATTCAAAGCTGGTCTGACCCCGGTTCGAATTGCTACGTCTCGGTACACAATGCAAGCACTACTACACGGGTCGTTACACATGTATAAATGTTGTTAATAGGTTGCTTGACAAACCATTTTGCTGTAAAATTAATGCTTTCTACGATATTTTTTTTCACTAATATGTTTTTCATTAGTTAAAATTAATATTGTCATTAGTTTTCAACGAAGAGATTAATTTAGAAGAAGATCACAAAAAATTATTGATCGTTGTTGCGGTACAAGCAGGAACTTAGCGGTTTTAAGATATTCAAGACCATTACAGATAAATCCAAGGCGAGAGCAGTGCGCGATGTGTTCCCGCGCACGGCTCAAAGAAAATGAAGGTGACCTAAATGTCGTGCAGGGGCTTTCCATCAATAGACCAGACGACACCGGGTGCTGAGGAAGCTGACACAGCCTTGTCTTTGGCCCCGCCAAACAGGAGAAGGAACACCCCGGGGGTTTTAGTCGGTGCGACTCGGACACACCGGGGGGTGACCCTCATCGTCCCCTGACGGCCCATAAAGGGTTTCCCCGGGCTTAAAAAAAACCATTAGAGATAAAAGCTTTTGGAGGAGCCCTATGTCTTAAGACGGATTCGCTAAAAACTGTTTTGGATGGATGAAATACCTACCTTAGACGCAACAGTCTGCCTTGCTGTAACGCTCCGAGCGATGTACAATATACACCGGTACGTCACCACGACGCATTCATCATACATCTATACCGATTGATATTATCTCACCAAGAAGTCGGGCAAGGCTGTCTCCTCCCTTACAACTCGAATGTGCGCTTGCTACATCATCCATGTGTTATTATGGATCATTATCTGCATTTAAGCGTTGTAGACATATCAAATATGACTACTATTAGGCGGAGCTTCTTTATTAAATACGTTTTAGTAGGTTAAATCATTTTTATATATGTTTAAGGCCACTGCGGTTTGTTAAGTATTAAGATATATATTCATATATATAGTCAGTTCAAATGCTAAAGCGTAAAACGGACGTGAAAGCCGTAAAATTTGTAGGTTTCGTCGTGCACAATCGGTATTTCTGAAAATATTTAACTTCAGTCTTCAAGGCTGAAATTTATATACGCAAGTCTAAGTTTGCTTAGACTTTACTAAAACATGAATAAAACATGATTTGGGAGTCGAAGCTGCTCGCGTCCGTAGGCTTTACCCTAGTTTCCCTACACGTGACTCCTGGGTGGTGCTAAACGAGCAGCAGCGAGGTGGTAGGGCGTCAGTGCCCATCTGGATCGCGACCACAGTACATGGGTGTAAAGCCCGTCATAGTGACCAGTTTCGGCTTGTCGCGTTTCGGGATCAGCTTGTGTATATCCAGTAGCTCATATACCTAGAGACCTTCAGTCGTGGTATATGTGGGCCGACATGACGATGTAGACTATCAATGGATTTTCATCCTTTGATAGTCGCTTTCGTTTTTGGACTACACTGTACTTACCATCAGGTACTCTGTAGTCACTATGTCGAGCAAGTGTAAAAAAAAACATTATAATTTATATTACTCAATGTATGTCAAAGGATTTGGCAAGTCACCGATTTCATCAACATGGACTTGACTCTGAGAATTATATGGCTATATTCAAGTTCCTATTATATATTCAGTTCTTTGTCAAAACGAATTTATTTTTTGAGAACTTTCCTAAGCAAAGTCGCAATAGCGTCTGTAAATCTCAGTCTAACTGATATTGTCTGTAATGTTTTGCTCGGCATCGATACTTAGGTATAATAATATTTACATTCCACCGGCTTCTTAACAAAGGACGTATTAACCTGCTTTGCATTGAAACGTTATAAGAAAATCTACGTATAACTTTTTAAAAATGCATTGAGTAAGTGCTCTTAAAACAGCTTTTGAGTGACTATGTATTTAGCTTTTTTCCATTATTTCTTGCTGGTGACAATTATTATGTGGTATATCATTAGATAATGGTCTATATCATTAGAAAAGGTTAAGCAACGCTGACCCAAACGTTAAAAACGATATTGTAAAAAAGCCAATAAATTGGTCAAGCCAAATCTTGTGTATATCATCGACTCCTTCATTCACCCTAAGGTCAAATTGAGATCGAGTTGATAAGACTTTAAGCAATAAAGAGTAACGTTGTGATTACAAGTTACTTCGAAAGTTGATTTATAAACAGCGGTACTGTAAATTTAATAGTGTGATATATTTCGCAATTCAACAAATGTAGATATTAAATGATAAAATTATGAATACATGTTCGATTATGATTACTATAATTAAGTTACGTTCGACATGAATACGACGAGGTAATGCTAAGTTTTACCTGCAGCATTCTCACCGGATAAATCATTAATTTAATTGTAAAATATCAAATACACTAGTTTGTTTCTGAAGTAGAGTAAATTAATATTTACATTTATATAGAAAATAATAATTAGATGAAACTATTTGTGTAGTTCGTAAAGGCGTGGATAAGAGAGGTTTTGGAGGGGTGGGGTCTCTTCTGTACGCCTTTACTCCTACCCCTATCCTCCTACCTTCCCAGAGAGGCAACCGCAACAAAGCTTTTCGCTCTCCGGGCATCTAGATGAATTTGGATTCCCAGGCTCAGGTGGAGCGGTTAGAGGAATACCCTGGGAGTTTTTAGTCAGTAGGAGTCTGACACACCGGGGTCGTTGCCCTCACAGTGACCCTGATGGTTCTATGGAGGATTCCTCCCCGAGTTACCAAAAAAAAAAGTTTGTAAAGGCGTATGCATATAAGAAGCACATGTAGCACTGAAAATACATAAGTTACTATTGGCAAAAATGTTTATAACAATTTTAAAAATATACTTAGAAAAGAAACTTTATTAATATGGTCCTGTCGTGCTTAAAGGCGCTTGTTTTTAAAGTAATAAGCCGAATACTGGAACTGGATAGTAACAACAGTACACTAGTTCAAAGAACGTCATAATAACTGACTTTGATTGGTTGGGTTTCAAGATTTATTTTTGGTTCGATAACTTTTATCGTGGTATAACATAAGTGTGCAGGCATGACTATGACTGTCAATAAGTTGTTCAATGAAGAATGTTCACTAGCGTTCTTGGACTATACAGAACTTTCCATCAAAAGCATTGTACTCACTTTGGTCCAGCAGTGAGCTAACAATGATGATAACTTTATTCGTGATAATTTTTCTACATGGTACATTTACAGCATACCATTCATTTTATTGACTCCTTTTGAGTCCGTTTTGCCATTTTCACTCCATATTAGTGTATATCTATACTAATATTATAAGGGCGAAGAGTTTTTTTGTTTGTTTGTTTGAACGCGCTAATCTCAGGTACTACTGGTTCCAAGTGAAAAATTATTTTTGTGTTGAATAGACCATTTATCGAGGAAGGCTTTAGGCTATATAACATCACGATGCAATTATTAGGAGCGAAGAAATAATGGAAAATGTGAAAAAAACGGGGAAAATTATTCATCTTTGAGGGCTTCCATTGCGTGCGCTGCAAAAACGGTTCAAGATACCAAAAATATATGTAAGAAAGAATTATTCCTCTTGAAATGATATAAAAAAATGTCCCCGACAATATATGTCTATCTTTTAAGCTTAAGTCACTAGAACCGTTTTTATGGTAAACAAATTTGATCGAAATTAATGCATTATTTGTTAAGAGTTGTATCAACGTAATAATATTAATCTTTATCCAAATAAATGTGTTGTTGATTAAGAGTATTTAATTGTGAACCAAATTGTCTTTGACATCACTTAATTTCAATGAACATCTTAGAAGATATTACAAAACCTTATATAGCAAAACAACGTTTGCTGGATCAGCTAGTAATATTATAAAGCTGAAGAGTTTGTTTGTTTGTTTGAACGCGCTAATCTCAGGAACTACTGGTTCCAATTGAAAAATTATTTTTGTGTTGAATAGACCATTTATCGAGGAAGACTTTAGACTATATAACATCACGATGCAACTATTAGGAGCGAAGAAATAATGGAAAATGTGAAAAAAACGGGGAAAATTATTCATCCTTGAGAGCTTTCATTGCGTGTGCTGCGAAAACGGTTCAAGATACCAAAAATATATGTATGAAAGAATTCTATGGCAGAACAACGTTTGCCGGATCAGCTAGTTAGTGTATATAAGAACCATTCATAAACACATTCGATAGCCTAATTTAGTACTTACTTGACCAATCTGACTGCCACTTGCATATTAGATTGTAGTTGTGAACAGCGGTAAATGGAGCATGCATGTTCATAACTTAGTATTAAGGTTATGAGAATCTCACTATTACGTAGAGTAACTTCAAGTTGATAGTATATTTATATTTTAATGTTTTTATGTCTCATTATCATTGATGTTTTATTTTCATGGCCAAAGCCAGTACATACCGCCTTACACCGCTGCTTGTTTGACACATCATCATAAAGCAAATCATTGTAATAAACCTGATTACAATGTTTATTAGACTATTACAACTACTTGTACAAATACAACATATGTTTTTAAAGATAACATAATAATCTTGTAGGATTATAATTCTTGTATCACACACAAATTTTGTTCTAGAGCTTTTGATAATTTATTAGATTTTATTAGCACACAAAAAAAACATAAATTTGAAAATTCTAAATGTTAAATACTCTACGCATTCATGGTCACTGACAGGGATGTTACGGAGCTTCGACTCCGACTCCGATAAGTCGGAACTTCCGATCGTTATTACACCTTCGGTTCCGACTTCGGTTCCGAAACTTTTTAATCGGAGGTATTCATCGGAGGTCACCACCATTAAATTAAGTAAAATAGAAATTAACACATAAACAACCCTGCAGCAAATTTGATTTAATTTGTTCACTGGACAATGTTCACTGGAGGATAACGGTTTCTGATATATCAAACACTTTGTGAGCAACAGCTTTTATTTGCCTAAGTTAGGTTGTGTTGTGTTGGGTTGTGTTGGGTTGTGTTGTGTTGTGTTGTGTTGTGTTGGGTTGTGTTGTGTTGGGTTGTGTTGGGTTGTGTTGTGTTGTGTTGTGTTGTGTTGTGTTGTGTTGTGTTGTGTTGTGTTGTGTTGGGTTGTGTTGTGTTGTGTTGTGTTGTGTTGTGTTGGGTTGTGTTGTGTTGTGTTGTGTTGTGTTGTGTTGGGTTGTGTTGGGTTGTGTTGGGTTGTGTTGGGCTGTGTTGGGCTGTGTTGGGTTAGGGTGGTGGGTGGTGACCTGTCGCTGCCGGCGCTCGTTCGCACGATGGTCGGCAGCGAAGGTGCATGGCAGGCGGTCCTCAAATACTGCGAGGAAATCATGGAGAAGAAAGAGGCGGCGGAGAGGGTACGGGAGGCACTTTCCACCCCCGACAACCCCATCCGTCGCCCACGCAGGATTGGACAAAGGAGGAGGGCCTTCGCCAGAGGCCTTTCTACCTGAACCGGATGTGACGCCCGGGCGGCCGCTTGGGGGAGCGAGCCGTCCATCATTCCAAGACGAGACCGGTGTTGTGATGTGTTCCCGCACACCGCTCCAAGACATAACTATTAAGGTGAGCGAGGGGTGGCTCTTTACACCACTCCTTGCAAATGTAGGAGATAGAGGCCTATCATCTAAGGCCGGACGTCGTTGTGGGTCTGTGAGGCGGACTCTACTGTACCTCCGACCCCAGCTCATGACGGGAAGAGGAACACCCCATTGGTTTTAGTCGGGGCAGGTCCGACACACCGGGGGAGCGGCCCCCACCGCTCCCCTGACGGTCCGTAGGGATTTCCACCGGGTTAATAAAAAAAAAAAAGGGTTGTGTTGGGTTGTGTTGACCCCCCCTGCCAGCAGTGGTGTCGGCAATGCTGGCAGGGTATGACAACTGGAGGGCAGTGGTCTCCTTCTGTGAAGATGTCATGTCCCAGAAAGAGGCCGCAGAGCGAGAACGGCAGAAGGCCGTTCGAAGGAGACACCAGGGTGCCGGCAACCGCCCTGGCACATCAGTCCCAGCCGACCGATCGATCCACGACCAGTTGGCTGATGTCTTTGGGGTCGTGGCTGCTCGGGGTGGGGGCCCTGAGCAACTGGTTTAGCGGCCCTCGAGAAGTTGGCAGGGCATTGTGGCGTGCTCTGCCTAAATACAAAGAGGAGTATCGGGGAGCGTATCATCTTCCCCCGAGTCTGTGCCCATCGGGCGCGGCGCGACGGGGCTGTGGCGAATTGATTACAGGACCCACAGTCCCCGCCAATGCGCAGAAGTAGTCACCTTGGGGTTTTTAGTCGGTATAAGTCCGACACACCTCGGTCGCGCATCCCCCCTGTGCGGCTGAGACGGTCCTATGAGGATTTTCCCCAAGTAAAAAAAAAAAAAAAAGGTTTGTGTTGACCCAACTTGATATACGCCGGCGATGCGCTTGAGGGAGCGTGCCGCCCAACTTATCCAGACGAGAGCGCTGTGTGACCCCTGGGGTTTTAGTCGGTGCAAGTCCGACAACAAAAAGCTCCCTGAGGTCCGTCAACAATATCCCCCGGGCTATCAAAAAAAAACCTGATATACGCTTGGAAACAGTCTCGATTTTCAACATCTGTCTACACACGAGGGAGATGTAGAGGGAAATTGATTATGCTGTCGTCAATACAAAAGTTCTGGCTTATACTTTCAAAGAAATGTATCAATCCTGCACCATATTAAAATGGGATCAAATTTAAGATATAATAAATAACCTATCTTCACGCTATATGAGCAGACATACAATAGTGGTTTTATCCACTTTGCGCTTAAATGTCGTGGACTACGCGACCAGTAGCTCAGGTAATCGCTTTCTCACAGTACTGTGAAAATGTTAATAAGAAACAGCAATTTTTATTGTCTGTGTATTTGTAAATTTATCACTTTCTAATTAAAAAGGTTCACTGAATAATGTTTTTATTTGTCCCTTAATAAAACTATTTTATTCTGCCGTCACTTGTGACTAACATTGCCTCCGACTCCGATTCCGACTCCGATAAAACAAATTTAAAAACTCCGACTCCGACTTCGGTTCCGATAAAACTGCCTCCGTTACATCCCTAGTCACTGAGCTGTAAGGTAAGAGTGGACTCGGTGCACGGGGTCGGAGGAAGGATGGATTCAGCTGGCGTATGTAGATCTAAAAAGTGTCAGACAGTACAATAAAGTTTAACTGTTTATTATTGCTAAATATATTGTTTTGTAAAAACTTAGTAAACAAAAGTAGTTGTATATGAAGTCAGGATTATAGTCCTGCAAGGTTATTGACTGTTTACAAATAACTGTGTACAATCCGTTAATAATTTGGACAGAATACCTGACAAATCAAAATACCATGATGAAATCAAAAATATTGCAATGGTTTTATTTTTTACTAGACTCTGCTAGCGAATTACTATCGAAGTATACATTAATATTGATAATTAAAACGAATTTCATATTTTAAAAAAATCGTGTAACTTTCCTCAAAGATGCTGTTCATATCAAATAGCAAATCATAAATCATTTTACAAGCGACGAAATTCGATGAATAAATCATTGATGGTACATACGTATCAAAATTAAATCTCCATACAAACCATTAAGTCAATTTCGATCTTGCCTCTAAATTAATATTTATTTTAAAAGTACCATTCATTTCATAATCAATTTCTTATGGCGCCGTAAAGGCTCGACAAACTCGTTCTGTGAAATTGTTTTCTGTTTCTTTTTGCGTAGAACATACTAATCAGATATTGGACGGCAAATTAGAGCAATTTAGATTGCATCATATTATATTTAGTTGAATTTGAACAAACTAGTTTTTTTAAGATGTGTAATGCATTTTTAGCGTTCATAAGTTTTCTGCTAACTTAGGACTAGTAATCTTGTGGATTACATTTTTAATTATTATATTAGTTATAGAAAGAGATTAATTTAGAAATTGTATTATATTATGTAATCGAAGTTAATTAATGAGCACTAAACTTACGATATTAGTTGTAACACCTATTTTCAAAGCCTAGCCGTACTTATGACGTTTCCATCCAAAAGATTTTTTTTAAACTTTTGAGTCATATTACACAAAGAAAGTTTATTCTAGTGCTTCTATAAAATTATTATGAAGTAATAATATTTGTTGTACGTAAAAAAATATTTTGGTAACTATCTATCCGATTTTTTTTCCAGCATATTTAAAATGGATCTTTATACACACTATATGTTATATATGTTTTGGATACTATATGTTATATGCACTATCAACTATGTATATGTGGTATTACAAAATTCTAAGACGTGTTTTACGTAATATATTTATTGATTATGCGCAAAGACAATGTTTCCAAAACTATTTGTCGGTCTCCTCAAAGTGTTCAGCTAAAAATATGAGAACAGTTATTACTTTATTATGCTAATTACGTAAAGTATTTAAAGATCATTACTTTATATATGTATATGGATGAATATATATGCATATTCTATATTCTACATCCTGACATCAAACGTTCCCACAGAGTAATTTAAAAATTACATTCCATGCGGGTAAGGTGAGTAATATATGCAAGTCATAATATTTCGTTGATTATAGATGCCAGATTTCTAATTAACATTTTAGATAATATGATATCTAGTACGTAATACTGCCTAAAACATCCTTAATTATATAGTGACATATCGCAGGTTGATCAAACGCTAGTAATCACAAATTATTAATATACATAGCAAGATTTAACTTAAGTAGAGATTTAAACGGCGGTAAAACTCAGTTGTTATAAAAATTTGTTTATATATTACCTAAAAATCATCGTATTTAATCAGATGGTAGCATTTTGTTTATATTAGCAATTATATAACATTTATAAATACTCGTAACTGGCTTTTGTCACTGTTATTTTATTTTATTTTACATAATAAGGTGCCCAACATGGGTAACATTAGACAAGAAAACAAAAGGATCATGGTACTAAAATAGAACATATAAATGGCCCCACAATCATAGGGCACCACAGCATGCACAGTGATTAATATATAATGCTAGTTTACATTATAGAAAATAATAAAATTCCAAAAAAAGAAAAAAGATATACACACATATATAGACACAACATAAAACGATAATATTGACAAAAAAAAAAGACAAAGGAAATTATATACTGTTTAAACCTTTACATAAGACTCGTTCTCTAAGAGCGGCTTGCACTAACGAATTAATCTAGTTTAAGCTTGTATAAAACGTTTATTAATTGAATTGGTTTGATTCCATCATAATGATGATTTCAGTTTAAGTGTTGTTACAACTAGATTTTGATTTAGTACAAGACAATAAGTACAGATCAGCGCTAAATAGCATTTTATATAACTCTAAACTAGATTTAATTTTTTAGTGCAAGCCGCCCTTATACGAGTAGGAACGTCCAAAGTCCAGGTTTAAATAATACATGTCCAAGCAAAAAGTTACAAATGATTTTATTATAAAAGGGAATTTCATTTTAATATGATATTATACTGTCCTTTAAATACGTTATTATCAAAGAGAATCTGTCTCGTTTACAAAACTACTCGTAATGATATTCTACAATTATGTATTACAATGTAATAATAGGTACATAGGCGAATGCTTGTTAAGCGAATAAGCTGTTTCTGACAGTGGGTTGGAAAATGTCAAAAGAACTGACACACGTGTGACATAAAGTCGAAATCGTGAGCTGAGATCGCCATTTTGTTTTGTAAAGAGCTTGACGCATCCCGCACGTGGTGTACCTTGTCACACCGCCTACGTAGAAAGAATAAGGTTTAGATTACACTTTAGTACAATGGAACAACACGATACAGTATGATAAAATAATGTTTATAGAAAACTAGCGATCGCGCGTAGCTTCGTTCATGTATAATTAAAAAAATAACAGAAGTAAAAATTCAATACTCTTAATTTAAAGCAAGGCAACAACGTCCCGTAAATAATAGGTCGAAACATATATGTAGGCGTAGGCATTTGATTAGACGTTTTAAAAATTTAATCGAATGTCTCATGACATACCGTTATCACCTTTAAGTTATTAAAGGTCACAAAAGCCACGGAAATTATTTTTCCTGAATAAATCAAATTCTGGGGCACCTTCACTTTATGTATAGTCTGAAATGAAAACTGAAATGGAAACTTCTAAACTGTCTGACTCAGTTGACAATTAGATAACAATTTTTGACTTGCATATATTAAATAAATTTAAATAAAAAGTTCGGCTTGTCCATATTTTTTATTTTTAAATATTCAGACGATTTTACCTTGAATTTCCACAGCAAACTTTATTTCAGGTAAGCGCCGTAATAATTTGAACTCCGGATACGAAGCGAAAGAAAATATATTGTTGTTTTAAGGTCTTAACCCCATGACATACAATGACGTTTGGGAGACGTCATTTGTGACTTATGTCAAAACAATAATTGACGTGACTCAGACGTCTTCAATATTCCGTTTCGAGTAGTTTACAGTGCAATCAAAGATCATTCTTATATCAAGAAAATAATCCCGCACAGTAGCTATGTAGGCATAGCACACGCAACCTACATACCAGGATCGGAATACATCATTATACCATATCTTAATACGAAGCATTAGTGTGTTAATTGTAATCATTAGTCATAAGTATCAACTATTATCTTTATAAGTATTATTTAATAGTTTGTTTACCAAGTGCATGCATCCCCACTTGTAAAACATTAGTATATAAGCGGTTGTATTGTTTTAATAAAGAGAGCTTAGTTTCATCAGTTGTCATAGGCTCCTCAAGCCAACAACTTGTATTTTTTTATCAAGACTTCACCTCCCCCCACCATATCTCAGTATAAGATTTTTTTTTTAACAGTTTAAGAACATTCCGAAGTGTTTTGAAAAATTTCATACATTACAAAATTTAAATTAATAATTTGCATCTAATATGATAGTTATATTTTTTTTTAGTTGTAAATCATTTGTTATTGAAATAAAGTATTTTGAACAAGATACAAAGCTATATTTGAATTCCATAGCAACCGATAAATAAATAGTATATCTAGACACATTACTTTTGCGTTTAATGATATGTCAAGGGGTTAATAATTTTTAAATGTTGTCAATTGGAGGTAATCAATGACGTCACACTTTATCCGCGCTGCGTCTTGTAATGTAATTGTAACACAGTGCGATCTTACCCTAAACTCGGTCGACTAGGTGGTCACAGCTTTATCAGAAACACAATAACGTGGAACATTCGCGTCCGGCGTCCCTTTGAATTTTATTATGGTTTTCTCTTAATAAATATCTAGAATCAATGCAAAGCAGCATAGAAAGGCAACGTAGAAAGTAGGCTTGTGATTGTATTCACTTTATTATACTGAAAAGCAGGCTATTTACTCATTATTAATGCTTATACAATTGTTACCACATTGATTTATTACAATAGGAAAAAAAAGTTCATACGTTTTTCGTATTCAAGTTAACGACCACCAAAACATATCTATTATTTTGTAATTATTACAACACCTTACGTAAGAGGCATAAGGTCTATTGGAATTTAATTGGAGATTCATTGTCAGAAATAAAATACAAAATAGAAATAACTATTTATAGACTCCTGGAGCTCGACACAGTCGATTTTATGAACTTTGTTTATGTTTATAAAGAAATCGCAGCTTCCGCCATTGTTAGTAATATTACAAATTTATCAACTTAAAATATGTAATAAATTTTAACATAATTGAAGATATATCTAATTCAATCCATATTGTGAACAACCATGAGTGAGGTGAGGTAAACCATGAAGACGTATTTCAGATGAATAGAAACAGAAATACCTACAGCTTTAAATCATGCGAACGGCTAAGGAGTTGAATATGCTTCCAGCGGCCATATTTCCGCGATCTTATGACCTGGGAGTCTTTAAGAGAAGAGTGAATAGGCATTTGTCTGGTGGACGCGGTTCATCACGGACTCATCATCAACTTCCACCAGGTGTGATTGAGGTAAAGAGTTCGCCTATAAATAATTAAAAAAACATAGTACTTATGATAACTTCAATCAAAATTTCATAAAGTCAATCAAAATTTCAGTAGCTTTAATACTAAATACATCCATCTAATTAGACTTACACACGGGGTATTGTTTAATAATTTCTAACGCAAACGATATTGCGGGTAGAACCTCCGGAAAAATATAGATATCTTAACAATTTTACTGAATAATTATACTCTGGTAGCTTTAAAGCTTCTTCGAATTCCGTCGAGGCGTCCCATAGCGTCCGAGCCGCAATCAAACATCCATACATCATTTTAATACTGGACATGTCACCACGAGTCCAATCTCCATTGCAAATGAAATGCAGTTTACGAAGTAAGGCTCTAATGGTGCACTATAAATTATAAGAGGCTGTTTTGCTATCTGTTTGCGTCCCGGTATACAATTTCGTCGCGATTACAGTCTGAATGCGTAATGAAAATGCATTATTCTAGACACTTCTATGGTATTTTGCACTGGATCAGAGTACGTGTCAGCTCGAAAATTGAACATTACGTGGTATTAAAATATATATATATATATAGGGTATTCTGGGAACTTTACAGGGCAAATACCAAAAATTAATTCGTTCAGTTAGATACTTAATTAACCATTAATATAATAAGTCTGGAATTATATACAAGATATCCGTCCGAAATTTTTTGACGAAAGAAATATATATATATATATATATAAGCAAATACACCTAATTTGCTTTGTTTTTGCCACGCATTTAGTTCGCTGTTTGACATTGGCTAATCTCAAAATGCAACCGAATGCAAGTTGGTTTTGTATTCAAAATGTGTTAAAAAAATTATTTGGGTATAACCAGAGTTATTTTGAGAAAACCGCGAATACCTTTTGATTCATTGGCAAATGTCTTTTGAAATTTGTTTAAATATTTAATATAGCAGTATCATAAACATTAATACCTTTGAGGTAAATACGTGTTTTAAACAGCCCACAGATACGTCTGCTAGACGCGCAACCTACGCTTGTCTATAATGTAAATCAGCCGGGGTTATCAGTCGTCACTTCAGCTTGTAGTGTCTCTCTCGTATCTAAAAGCCTTAAGCAAACTACTCTATACATAATGTTAACAGAAATCTAACGCAATTTATATATATTTTAATCCCTGTAATTACTTAAATATGTGAGTATCATTGAAATTTATTTATTTATTATTTTATTTTACATAATAGGGTGCCCAACATGGGTAACATTAGACAAGAAAACAAAAGGATCATGGTACTTAAATAGAACATATAAATGCCCCCACAATTATAGGGCACCACAGCATGCACAGTGATTAATATATAAAGCTAGTTTACATTAAGGAATAATAATAAAATTCCAAAAAAAGAAAAAACATATACATACATACATAGACACAACACAAAAGGACAATATTGTAGAATGTATAAATAACAACTTTAAACGAAACTGTGACTGATTCCAAGTAACACAAAAAGTAACAAAAAAAAATAAAAATGAAAATACAGTCACTTTCACTTGTCACTTAAATGTTTAATTAATAATCTAATGGCCAATTTTAATCATCACTAGAATTAAAATGTACTTTATTATAAAACCAAGATATTCTAGAAAATACATATATAATAAAAATACGATATAACGCAAATAAAAAATTTCAAAGTAAGATTTTAATATAATAAATAATTTTTATTATTACATAACGTTACAAAAGAATTCTGAATAACTATATTTGCCAAATATATTTTATATTTAATCTATACTAATATTATAAAGAAGGAAGAAGAGTTAAGGCCATGTTTTCCTAAAGTAGGTTATGTTTTTTTTTTTATATCTGTAATAATAATTTCTCGCAAACGAATTCGCGGATACAGCTTGTAAATTACAAAATAAACAAAAGATCGTACTTTAAATTATTCAGTGTATATTCTTGTGGATCTAGATGCATAGTATCATTTTTTATTTTCATTGTGATTGTGAAATTGATTTAGTATGCGAGTATAACGCGGTACGTATTCGTGAATATGAAAATAATTATATGCAAAAGAAAACATTCTTATACAACTTAGATATTATCTGTAAGTCAAGTAAACACACCTAAATCATTGGTACTTTAGCGCACGATCTGCTGCTTAGTGGAATTATTTATTTATCTATGACAAAACATCAAGCAGCGATCATCTTACACAACTGCTCTGGTTTCGCGTCGACTAATTAAATGACGAAACTCGGCGCGTGCTTTTAAATTTTACGAGATGTTTGTAATTAGATCAGGCTCACTCATAACCAATAAACATGTAATTATTATGATCTATTGCTTTGAATTCAGAGTAAATAAATATCCGTTAATCGTTACCTACTATTATTTTGTTTTAAATTAAAATGTTACCCCACACATCGAAGTTTTATTCACATGAGCGTTTACAAACGTGGTTTCTATCTACATGTTATACAAATATTTGTACTGTGTACTGTAAGTATCTGTCCCTGCTGGGGATTAAATTTACTACTCGGAACTGGGATGTTGATCCCTCCACCACTAGGCCAATAGAGTTATTAAATAATAATTTTCACTTTTTATTGTTTTTAATTTAAGCATTACCTATATTTGTAATAATATTGATAGCTGAAATACACAGATCTGTACATTTATGAGTACATTTATTAGATAGGTATCAAAAGCCAACCGTATAAAATCGGAGTGATCACGTGATATCTACCCTTAACTATATAAAAGTGTTTAAAATCTGATAAAGGCACTTTTCTCTCATTTAATTAACTAAAATACATATGTACTTGAAAAATCTCAAGAACTAATTTATATTTTACACGGAGAACGCTCACATGAAACTAGGCAATTCACATCTTATCTGTATTTATTTACAGAGCCTACGTTCATGTTGGAATAAATAGAATAAATGTCTGATATCGTTCAAAGACTAATTTCGTACATAAATCGTATTTAGGCAATACGAAAATGGAAAAAAAACCCGATTTCGGGCGGTTCCCACGAGGCAACGCCCTAGTTCCCAAGCAATTGCGTGTCAAACAACATTATTTGTCGCATTTAAGCATGCGCGGTATATGAATTCACTATTGGCCGGAATAGACTTGTTACATGTGGTTAATACCCACTCTAAAGTGCATAGAATTCCATCGTGTTTGGGCAATAAAAGCAAGGCGACAGGTATTAAAGAATTTTTACGATAAAATAACATCTTAACCATCGAAAGATACCTTAATATCTAGATAATATCTTATTGGTACTTTTCTAGCAAGGTTTCAATCATTTTTTTATCATTGAGTATAAGACGAGATTACGTTTTCTTGAAGTAGTAAAAATATTTCTAGTGCAAAGATAAATCCTCTCCGAATGCTACCATGGTCGTGAATATGTAGTATCTAATAGGAAATATTATTGTGATTCTGTGATAATAATAAAACATAGAATTGCCATAATTCATTCTATTTTTGTATGATTGTGTATGGTTGTGAATGGTACTGTAATGATTATATCTTGATAGACGGCATATAAATATTGATTTTTATATCCTGTCACATAGATCTAAGTACATTTCAATGAAGAGGCTATAGACACCTAAGATGGTCCATATATAGGATATCTAAAGTACACTTAATAGGGCAATTCAATACCCGCTTTTGCAACGTTCTGCCGCATATTAACCGACGTAATCTGTCAGCAGACATGATCTATCCGTCTAAACATCAGAAATATTTAGTCCTCGTTTTGAGATCATATATCGGATTGTGATTTTATATCTCGACATAAGGCGATCGGCGCGACGTGTTTCCTAAAATAGTGATGTGAAATAAATCATAGAACAAGACTGTCGATACCGCGCGTCTAAAAAACTTAGCGACGCGTGTGAATCTGCTATGGCAGCGATCGTATGAGAATATGATACGGAATGTCAAGTATCGACTCGGTAACTTATAAGTGAAGAATTGTTAAGTCGCTTTTTCACTAGGCGATAACGATAACAGTAAATCGGCATACCTCAAAAACAACCTACCTTTTGGGGACTGATACTATTTGTGTTCATAGGCTTTACATTCTACATGTGATCCCGTGTGGTGAGTACTAAACAAGCAATAATGTGATAGTAAGGTGTTTGTTTATTCCTGAAATAACCGTAACCGTAGGATGCTAAGTTCATCTAGGCAGTTTGCTCTGGCTATTTACATTTTGGGATTCATTTATGTACGGCAAGTAGTTGACCTTCTGCCTATATTTAAGCCGGCATAACGACAGTGACTGTAAACGGCTTATTGCCTCTTAGCTGTCATCGCTTTTCCTAGACTACTTTGTACTTACCACCACTTGTCATGTGGTCAAGTCAATATAAAGAAATACAACTTGATGCTAATATTGATGTCTTGTCTGTCTCCTAATCGTCGACTGTTAATATAGCAACCATATTACGTCCATTTTCACATGAAATTTTCATTTGAGGAAGAAGATTAAACATTAAATCTCGTTTACGAATATCGTTAATCAATACGACTAGATGCAATTAGTTTATATAGCAGCGCAATTTTATCGGGGAGGACAGTGATTTTTAAAGGTATCGGAAAATGAAAAAACGACTTTTTGCTTTGGAATATGAACATTAATGTCCTCGACGAAATACGATGTTAATAAAATTTATTCCTCAGCTTACACGTTAGGTTTCTTTAATTATATTAACTTCCAAGTTTATAATTATACATTATATTCGTTTCGTGAGTGGATTTTAATGATTAATATAAACAATCATTTTGCTTACGACATTGACTTTATATAGATTTCTTTTGTGTTGGAAAAGCAAATAACCCGTTGCTAAAATTTATATTTATTTATTTTATTTAATATATCAACGATATATAAACTTTGAAAAAATAAAAACATATATACGGATTCTAAGACACCATACTATACTACACTATACTATACTATATCCTTATAGGTATATCTAGCTTTACATGTGCCATTGGGATTTAGAATTTATTTGATTGAACTTAAAATATCTATAATATACCAAATCTTTATTTAAAACATAGATCTGCAAATTCATATTTACAAAATATGTCTTTTACAAATAAGCAAAACAATTTATAAGCACCAACTAAATACTTCAAGCCAGCTACATATTTTCTTCATTAATAGATTCCATCCTTAATTAGGTACCTGAATATACCTGCCTTTTTTGGTATCTCGAGGAAAAATCCTGTATCCAGAACCATAAGGACCACTGTGAGGGCAGCAACCCCGATGTGTCAGACTCTCACTGACTAAAAACTTTCGGGGGGTCCTTCCAATCTCTCCGCCCGGGCCTGGAGAACCCAGCCAGTTGCCCGAGGATCGTATAGCCTATGCACGCTTCTATAGAAAGGGTGGGTTTAAAAGCCCACCTTTCCAAAACTTTCTCACGAGTGGCGTGCCGGAAACTGCGCGTCCTCTCCCTCTCATCCTGGCAGCAGACACTCTCAAACCTACTGCCCAGGAATATACCTACCTAATATTTCTATTTACTTAAAAACAAAAAAATATTTTAATATCTATTCATGTGATAAGAAAGCTTGGATTTACTTTACTTCTAATCTGAAACTTTAAATCTCTATTTCTATGCTTATATATAAACATTTCCCAATGCATACAGCATCTTGATATCTATATTACATTTAAATTATGCTACAAATGGATTACGTAGGTATATAAACATTTACAAACTAAATAATTTAATAAAACACAAGGAAATAGCCAAATACGTAAGGCGATCCGACCACTCAATACAGAGTCATTCGAGACAAAATAGCAACGTCTCATTTACAATTCACACCTCGGCGCGAACGTAATCCCTACATTATTATTGGACGATAAATAAAGCGATTTATCGTCGACTCACTCTAACGTAAACGGAATTCGAATAATTTGTACAAAGTAATAATTTTGTTTGTGTAAACGCGGAGTGGGACGAGTCGACGCGCCTAGACGGAATGCAAGAATAATGTTACCAAGCCCAGACAAAAATCTCAGGACAAATATTTTATTAACTAAACGTTTTGTTGCAAAATATACGAATTATCAAAGGCTAATTAAATTATTTATAAAATTGAGTTAGCCTGGTAGTAAATGATTGTTTAACATCTCAAAAGCAATTCAATATCTTTTTGACGAACTGGAAGAATATTCAAGACACTTGGTCAGTATAATTCAAACATTGTAGTGTTAAAGCTAGGCATAAAGTTTTCGGCCAGCGGCCATATCATATGCTAAATAAAACTATATCACTGATCAGCTTTTCATTAATGACTTATATTCCATACAATTTTTATGCAGCACTGTCACTTTTACGCCTCGATAAAATACTGTCAAATATGAATATTCAAAGGCAACAAGGCTGTATTGTTAATATTAACTTCTACGACTCTGGATACAAGTCCTTAAGTCTTAAAACCGTCGTTATTTTATTTTATTAATATTTAGTAGTCTCTGTTTTAACGACAAACCTAACGACCCAAGCGACGCGCACTTCATCCCACGCCATCACAGATTCCCCGCAAAGCGCGTAAAAGTTCATTGTTATAAAAATTAGCTTGTTTATGACTCGCCCGGTTTAGTTGTGAAGGTCTATCTCGGCCATCAACGTAATGTCATGTTCGAAAAAGCTTGTTTATAAAATAAAAATCTTGATACGTTTTTCATATTAACAATAGAATATATTTTATGGTATCTGAGTTTTACAACTGATTACAACTATGCTTAATTTAAAACCCTTCATCCCATAAGGCTGAATGTGTTTGAAATCATGAATATGTCTCCTAATATTCTCCTAGATTTAATAACTCTTAAAGATCTCCCTATCGGCATTATAATCCCTAAATGCATGGTTAAAAGCCGTAAGTTGGCATCACTGTACGTGAAATCCGACAAAAGTAAGTCGGCGCGTTTAGAGTGGCTTCGGTCGTCGGAGTTGAACGAATAAGCGTTTGAAATGCTAATATATCACGACGCGGCGCGCGTGACGCTCCTCATTGGCTACACTATTTATATTAACATACATAACCATGTAGACTCCGCCTACCTCGCCTTCGCGTCACGACGCTCCTGTACATCGTTAATTACCGGTAATTAGTTGTTCGTGACCGGGCTTCAACGGAAATGAGCTCTAACTGCGGTCCACTGACGAAACTAAACTGTGCGAGGCAATTCTCGTCACTTCAAAACGTTCCATATCGAGTCTGCTACATATTTTCTTTTAACTTTCAGATACCCTGTGTTTAATGCAGGTCTTTTCCATTCTTTTCCACTCTTGGCACTGGCAAACTTAGACCAATCAGTTTCTGCCAACCAACTTTGCCAGAACATCGGCCGGTTTGATGAAACGAATCTTTATGTTTCGCATATGTGAAAGTGGCCTTATTCAAATGCAGCAAACGTCGAATATGTCATTCGATTAAAAATACATAAAAATAGCATAAGAAAATGTCTCCTGTAATTCAACGCACATCACCCATAAAGAAAGTATGAAATTGGCTTTGAACGCCTTAACACAACTATTTTATTTTAAATATGAAAGACTATATGTTAATAGGTTTCTCAGTATAAAAATGCAATAAATAATAAAATTCAGACAAAAAAAAAACAGACAAATGTCAAAATACAATTTGATAATGCCTACATACTTATATTTAAATAAGGATAGTATATGTAGGTTTGATTGGCCAGTATTTCTTGTTTACGTAATTTGAAACAAGTAATTATAATTTTCTTAATCCTCCTAATAAGACTGTCCGGTCGAAGGGTGTCCACAAATCACAAAGCATGAAGCGCGGTTCACGAGCTCACCAAATATGGAGGCACGGACGTCGATGGCGACCCGTGTTTAGGATTTATGTCTACTACGTTTGGTGCAAATTACCGCGTGTCCACACGTAGGCGTGAGCTAACAAATTTGTGGTGATAGTTCTTACGGAATGTTTTATATTATCTAGATACTTACCAACTAACTCCATTTGCTTACTTATTAACCCAAAACTAAGGTCTACAACCCAATTAAAGAAAAATCTTTTGACACACCTAATATGAAAGAATATTTATAAAATAATCCTGACTTTCTTTAAATGTAAGTAAATAAAAAGTTGCATTGAATTTTCTTATATCGCAATCATTATCAGAAACAACTAACCACAGGGCGTTACAAAACCATGAGGCTGAGATTTACAGACGCTATTTCGACTAAGCTTAGCAAAGTTCTCAAAAATAAATTCGTCTTGACAAAAAACTGAATATATGTATGTATAATAGGAACTTGAATATAGCCATAGTATCGCAGCGCCAAATCCATGTTGACAAAATCGGTGACTTACCAAATCCTTTGATATTCGTTGAGTAATATAAATTGTAATGTTTTAGTAAAGTCTAAGCGAAGTATAGTTGCATCTATAAATCTTAGCCTTAAACTCTAAAGGATGTTTTACATCCACGTTTGAGCTTGAACTATCCGTGAGTACTCCACAGAGCAGTTAAAAACCTTTAATTTTCTTTACACCTGACTACTTTTAATGTAAAAAATATATATCTGAGCTTCTATTTGCTGCTACGACATGCAAATGAAATACATGATCTTCAACAATTTTGATTCCACACCATTCTAATTTTCTTAAACTTAAAAAAACCTTACAATACCTAAATCAAAATCTAGAAAAAGTAATACGGACAAAAATATAATTGATTAAATTCGTGAAAAAATCTTTAGAGGCGGTCAAGGTTTATGAATACTAAAAACGAAATTTTTTATTTTACCGTTATAGTTAAGCTATTATTCTCAACGTAGGGTACGTATCAACGCTAGAGGAGTCAATAAATCAAATTTAATACCGTACAATGACAACATAATGTGGTTTAACATGCAAATCAGTTCGGTGCGCACACGCCACGCCGACGAGCGCGTGACAATACGTGGGTGATGCGCACTGCCCAATCGATCAAACTAATAGCCTTGTCTAATCCATGCTTTATTTTTTTATCACATGCTTTAAGTTTTTATCTACGGAAAACTTTTTTACCCGTTTCAATTCAAAGAAATTGTAATTGTCGTTTTCTTAATCATAATTTCTATTATTAATTATCCATATCAGAAACTGTCGCGTCTATGATATACAAACAAACTATTTAAAATGAATATCAGTAGAAGTACTGGAGAACTAACCAACTGTCCGAACCTTAAGAAGAACAAATAAAGAGTTTTCTAATAGAGTTTATTTAAAAGCATTTACGTAGTTATTTCGTGATTGCATCAAAAAGTTAGTGTACAAAGTCTCACTATATTTACCAACACCAATCGAGTGTCGGCATATGATAGAGAGTTATAGATAATTTAAAATACTTGTAAATATTTTATACTTATGAATAATCTCAAAAATGTACTTTGTTTTACGTAAAATAAATAAATATATGTGTCAATAGATAGATAGATAGATGGTGTAGCAATGACATAAACATAACAAATATAGCAAAATATAGTAAAATATTGTCATTAATTCCAAGTAGTTAATTTAAAAATAATAGTTTCGGTAGCATAAGCTCTAGTTACCGAGGCGATGTCGCAAAGCAGTGGGCGTACATCGAAGGCGAGCGTAGGAGCCACAGCCGATACACCCCCGCCGGTCATTTCGCAACCTTAAGCATACCGGTGCACCGACAACGCAGCGGATGGGGCCAAAGTTGACCAATAAAACCTGTAAACTTTGAATTTCAACTGGTATTTCTCAACTACTGCACCTGTTGACATGATTAATTGCTCACTTATTTATGAAAGGAAGGCATTCGTTAACATGAACCTCGATTGAGATACAATAACGTTATTTCCTCTCGGTGAAATCAGCTCATGAGTTCAACTGCAAACTATAATTTAGTAATTATGTTAATTAGATTTTATAGGACAATGTTTTAAAAAGACGTTTATTATTTGCCTTTTCTTTCGTATAAGATAAAACTTTAAAATATGCGTTCCTTTTTTTTTAAGTTCAATAAGCCGTATCAATTACAGCTTTAAGGCTGGTTTTCCTGTCACGCTGACGGTCGGCGCTGACGGTCGGCGCGTAGCTCGTCAGCGCTGATCGGTCAGCTCGTATGGTTTTTGTATCGCGCTGACCACCGTGAAGTACAGACGCAAACAATGTCGATGGTAGTGTTACCGCGTACTATTTAGCAAAGAAAACGTCTGCAAAAAAGAAATACATGTTCATCCAGAATCTTCGCAGGGGAATCTATATATTATACGACCAATTGAGAGACGACGACAAAAAGTTTTTCAACTATTTCCGTATGTCATCAAGAAGTTTTGACGAATTACTAGCAAAGCTACAAAATAGAATGGTCTATTGCAGCTTACGTAATGTTCCTATACAGCCGATTGAGCGCTGGATGGTTACTTTAAAGTAAGAAAAAATAAGTACACTGAAATATTGTGTAATTATTTATTGTAAGAAACAAAATTAAATATATTAAGCTAAGACAACGATGTCATCCCAGGCTTTGTTACGTTCCATAAACACTTCTTTAATTGCACTTCTTCAATTACTCGACCGGTATCTATTTCACGATTCTCCATGACTACGGCCGCGTATAGGTCAGCGCTGATGGCCGTCAGCGCGTCCCAAAAACGCTATATACAACTACATACAAATTGACCCATCAGCGCCGACCATCAGCGTGACACGAAAACCAGCCTAACTAATGTATTCTGAAAATTATAAAAACCGGTAATTTCTTAATCATTTGGCACTTTTAATTGGCATAAGATACTTAAACATGAAGTATAAACAATAAAACTTTTCCTAAAATGTTAGTCGAAACGTTTAGTAATGACATCCCATGTCAAAACGCTTCAGTTCTGTTTCTTATGCCTCATGACTTAAAAAAAAAAACAAACCTTAAAAAGATATTTTTTATTACTATTAATGGTTTTTTTAAGAAATTCCATCAGTTTTCCTTTTTTTCGCTAAAATTCTGCTTTTATACATTATTTAGTAACGTCAATATAACAGTTTCAGCAATAAGAGGAAATATATGATTGTTAAACGGTATTCCCATTGCAACTGGGACATTTGTAAATTCCTTGTTACAATATGCCCCTGGTACATCATTGTCACCGCGATAGGTTTAAAACTGCAATATTTAAAATTATAAGATATTTTCAAATGTTTTCGTATTTCTAAATATTATTTAGATACAAAAAAATAGGTTATTATGTTGAAAAATTTGTATAGTACTCGCCACAATATGTTCCAAGCTCGTATTCAAAGTCCCTCTAGTCATAATAAATATATATATTTTTTAATTTAATTTGAATGGAATGTATTGAAAAAAGCTTATATTTTTTATGAAATAAATATATTTCAATAGCCGTTTACTTTAATGATTTTTCAAGATATTAGTGAATAATTTATCTTAAGTATTTACAAAATATTTTCTAGAGTTTTTAGAGGAGCTTAATATGATTTTGTGAAAGATATCACAAGGTTTAGCAACACTAGGATAACTAGAGCTTGGCTATAATACCTTAACTAGAGTAACAGAATATTTGTTGTTGCAGGTCGGTGCCGCACGAGCCCGATGAGCGCGTGCGCGGCGGCCGCCATGCGCGAGAAGCACGCGGCGCCGCGCCGCCTAGCCACCCCCCCGCACTCACCCATCGAGAGACACTCCAGCCCCCTCGGCTCCCCTAGGGCAGACGAGCCCCTCGACCTCAGAGTCACCCACAAACGACCTCCAAGACTGGAAGATGAGAACTGTAACTTGATAGCGCCCTCGCCGCCCCCGCATCCAACGCATCCAGCTCATCCCGCGCACCCAGCACTGCTGCAGTTCTGTCGACGGCTGCCATTAGCTCTGCCAGCTTCGTTCGGCCGATATCCCTTCTTACCTGCAGCGGCAGCGACTTTATTAGCCCCGGGAGCCCCCCGGGCACCCCCAGTACCATCAAATCCCGGCGTGCAACGCGCAAGAGACCGTTACACGTGCTCATATTGCGGTAAGGCATTTCCCCGCAGTGCGAACCTGACCAGACATTTAAGAACGCATACGGGTGAGCAGCCTTATCGTTGCAAATATTGCGAGCGCTCCTTCTCGATATCGTCTAACTTGCAGCGGCACGTGAGGAATATTCACAACAAGGAGCGACCGTTCCGATGTCGTCACTGCGACCGCTGCTTCGGCCAGCAAACGAACCTCGACAGACACCTGAAGAAACATGAAGCAGAGAACGGCGATGAGAGTCGCAGGAGGTCGCCTGACGAAACGTACTTTGAGGAAATCAGGTCGTTTATGGGACGTGTGGCGCCCGCGCGCCGAGCGAATGCCGCCACCACCGCTAGCGCCGCTGACCATACTTGATAGTGAATTAAATAGACCACCCCTAAGTACAATAATCTGGTCGATATTTCCAAATGACTCTGTTTATTTAACTGGACTTTTGTTGTGTTTGTAAATCGCCAATAGGCAAATCAATTTGTGATGCGCCATAATTTAATCTTTGTTATTTCTTAAATATATAGTGAAAAAAGCAATAAAATTGTTACACGACTATCTTACAAAAATTAACTATACCTATTGCTAATTCGTGCCAAGCATACTTTGGTATTTAAAAATAAAAACTTCTTGAAAACACCTATAGGAAGCATTTATGCAAGAATGTATGCACCAATTAATTATGCATCAATTCTAGTAATTTATTGTTATGTTAAACGCTAACGTTCACTTTACGGTTGATATCAATTTCTGTTACCGTGCATTATTGGCGTAATAAGTAGGTAGTATACGTGAGTGTATTAAAGTGATTAGGTACATACAAGCCACAAAGTCGGCTATTAGATTATGTATTATGAAGTGATAATGCATGTTGTGTACTCAGTGTAAATATTAAGAATAATACTTGTTAATGGTTAGAGAGCGTACCGAATTCACTACCGATAGTTTTAACAAGTGTACGTTATATAAATATAATATATTCCTTGAAATAGAGGAGATGTAGACAAATATTTTATAGGTGTTCAGAGAGTGTTCGCTATGTTAGTTTTATTCTAGTTTCGTTATATTGTATGAATGTAGTAAGCAGATAATTTGTAATATTTTTTTGTAAATTTTGCTTTATTCGATGTAAAATAATTAGTATTAATAGTCTGAGAGAAAACGCCGGTTACCAATAAAAATATAACTTGTTGCTTATTGATGATATTATAAATATTTCTTTAATAAATGTTAGTCTTTGTTTAAAAAATGTTTCTCGAAATTTTATACTTCGTGTTGTATAAATTGTACAAATATGCATCGAGTGTAGACAATAAGATGTTAATTCCTTTATCGATGCTTCCGTTGTTAAGTTTCGAAATATTACGCAAATTAGTATGTCTAATGTTTAATAATAATTTTGAGATTTTAAAATTTAGAATATATATCAAATATCATTAGAGATTAAAAAGATATTTTAAAAATTCTTTTGTTTTCTCTAAATTACTAAATTAAGATAATCGTAATCTGTGATTTTAATT
Organism: Automeris io; assembly: GCA_036320925.1. Classification (NCBI taxonomy): domain Eukaryota; kingdom Metazoa; phylum Arthropoda; class Insecta; order Lepidoptera; family Saturniidae; genus Automeris; species Automeris io. Next base: position 6,288,772 of record JAUDJH010000014.1, read on the forward strand.
TATTACTGGATTGTTTATTATTGGACCCTTATGATTATACCGTTCGAAGCTCTCTAATAACTAATCTAAACGTTCCTGTATGTATAGAATGAAGATCTCTATTTTTGTTGCGAATATAAAGCTATGTTACTATTAAAAACCATCCGTAACATTTATATACTGGATTCCGCATTCGACAACAAGAAGCATAGATTTGTTATTGTTTATAATATGATAATTTCAAAATGTTTATTAAGGAAGTCTGCAAAAACAATATTTCACTTAATTTTCTCAAGAGACCGTTTTGAAACACAATTTATTTTATAGCTCTTGGTCGTACTTTTTCTACCGCCTGTTCATTCTCTACAAATTTACATAAAGGTCACATTGCATATTAAGAAATGAATATGTATTATTTCCATTGAAATATGGAGCATGCCACATTTTTGAAGTCAAATTAGTTTTGCGACAGCAAGCTTACTTAAGAAACGTAGAAAACTTCAAATCTATCATGAAATTACCAGAACCTTATATTCGCATTTATTGGTTCTTGGTACGTACAAGTGTCCTGCAAGGCCAACTCCCCAATTAAAAAAAACCTGTTTAGCTTCTATCGAAGGTCTTGTAACTACTTTAAATGCAATTAGGTATGATAACACAAATATATCATATCAAACTCATCTATCAATTAATACTTGTAATGGGTCTTTAATAGAATATTTATAGATTTTTTGTAGCCATATGCTTCTCAATGTTACCTGTTTTTGAATGAATTGCCGTGCGGACTATACTCAGTGCCGAATTAACTAAGAAGCAAGAGCAGAAATCGCTGGGGCCTTAGATACTTAGATATATCCTTTTTTGGTGACCCGATGGAAATCTTCATGGACCGACAGGACCATCATTAGAGTAACGGCCTTATCCTGAATAAAACCTCCTTGAAGTGCCTTCTTCCGTCTGTTGTGACCGAGTGTACGGGTACACTAACTTCATCAATACCCCGGCATGAACGTGGTTTTTGAATTGTAAATTTTACACGTGATATAAAGCTTTTAACTTAATATCACAAAACCGTAGTCTACTCCTACCTTATTATTTTATTAGTTTAACCTCTTCAGAGACATTGGCAAATATGTATACATTTGCTTGTTTTATTTTTAATTGTTTAAAGATAAATTAGGTAAAACTTTATCGGAGAATATGTCACTACTGAAAATTCCTTAATCAAAAAATACAAATTAGTTGAATACAACCGCGCTGATAACGGAATATTGTATTTTATTGAAAATGTGTGAAAACATTACAACGATAACTTTAAAAATTCATCCCCGAAGAGGTTAAGCTTAAATACATTTAGCAAGTCAAAGGTCTTTTGTTAGAATTTACTACGGGTCATGCACTGGCTGTATTCGGCACTGGGTATTATTGTACCAAACTTTTGTTAAGATCGTTTAAGAAAACTAAACACTTTAACGGATAACATATAGAGATAACATATTGCCTGTATAGTTTTTTATACTTTTGATAATGATTCGACGCGTTCGAAGGTCACCGATTACCTTTTCAAAATGGAATAAATGATAATAAACTTATTTTTTTGTATTTTTACTTTAATCCTTATATACTCCCAAAATACCTAACACAAAATATGTATGCATACAAGTTTCTTTTTAATTAGATAACCTACATAAAGGAAAATCTACAAACCACTGGAACACGATACAAGGGTTGAAAGTTAAGTTTATTACTTTAAACTAAGAGTTAGAACTTAAGTTTATCAGCTTAAGTTTCATACCAGTCGATCAAACAACAACCCATATAAGCACTTTTTAAGCACAGGATTGTCAGAGCGTGGAATGATTTCCTAGAAGACGTAATATCAGCTCTAAATGCGACCCAATTTAATAATCGCTTAGACAAATACTATCTCAAATAAAAAAAGATTTTGATTTAAAAAAAAAGTGAAATAGCAGGATACAGTCAATTATCAGTTGTTTCAACTGCTTGCCTAAAAATAAATTTAAAGTACAATGTAGTATTATACTATAGGTTAACTTTGTTTTATAATAAGGACAATACAGTGTTTGATATTGCATTGAGTCCGAATAACGCTGGCGGCAGTTGCCGCGGCGTGTTCTCACGATCTTCGTTTACGATGATTGTGCTTTATTGCTGTTAATTTGCGACAAACGAGACCGCCTAGCGCACTACTCACAATACTACGTCAGTTCAGTATCAGATTTATTGTAGATAATCCGTTGGTCAGACTACTGTTAGCATTAGACCTTTAGAATACCTAATTATGATCTTGTTATTTTATTATAAAGTTTGATATAGACATTCCTATTCTGATAAACTGACGAACTTGCACCGTTCTACTGCGTAGATTGATATATCAGTTTAGGAGAGATATAAAATGTTAGGCTATTTTTTATACACACTACTTTGGACTTTGCCCAGAAAAAGTCAACAAAAGCCCGGAATGCGAATACCAAAGTAAGTATACAATCGAAACAACGCATGAGGGGGTTTGTGCCTTATCAACTATACCAGGAAATCTTTACCTAATATTCTTAAATACTCCAACATAAATTAGTCAACAAATTATTTGAAGCAATATATATATATATATATATATATATATATATATTATATAGTCACGTTATATCTCTTTCGGGGTGAGCAGAGATGTATCAGTGTCTGTATCCAATTTACGCTAATATGTCGCACCCAAAACGTGACTAGAAGCGTAGCTGATCGTTGATCTCAAGGCACTTAACTCATGAAATTTCTTTTACATTAGATGCCATGCGGGTTTTCTCACGAAGGTTTCCTTCACCGGTGAACATGTGGCGCCTAAATCCATACTTAATCTGGACTAATCCAGAGGTAAGAGCTGTGATTCGAATCTGCGATCATTCGCGTCGCTGCGCATTGAAACCGATCCACTAAACCACCACAGCCACTAAAAAAAAGGGAAAAATATAATTTATAAACAATCATTTTATTTGTTAAAAAGTTCTCGGATGTTATATTAAATAAAACCTCAATACTGGATATGACTACAATGAGCAATATCTTCCATTTCTTTATCCTGACTCCACAAAGTAACCGCATCCTACCTGTCCAACAAACGCCAACGACTATCGACAGGTAAGAAAAACCCATCGGTAGTTGCAACGATCATGGCAGCTTGCACAAATATCTCTTCACGCTACGTTTAAAGAATCCGATATCATAGAATGGTGGGAACATGCTCGCTGGAAGACCATAATAACTCCATAATTTATTTGTATTTTATGTATCAAACAAAGTCTTTTCAATTACCAACACTTAGGTTGCAAAGGCAATAAAAAAACATAGAGTTTATTCGTAGCAATAATTTGTTGAACATTTGCTTATTATTTAACAGAAAACTGATGTTGGCTAAAATGATGATTAATTACTATTATTGTCAATTTCTTAAGTCCCGAAATTTTAAAGTGAAACGTAATATTTGAATATATCATACATTCATCGAAGCTTAAGTAAATACACATACCTTTCCGATATATAATTAACTGACATGGTCACATACAGATAAGATCGACGTAATTAATTAGAAATAAAATATGTATCGGTCGCGAATCGATAGTTACAATTTGTGAAAGCTTTTATAATTAATTAACTTCTACCTGCGACCTCGTAATTATTAATAAAAAAGAACTCTTGAGGCAAGTTTTATAATATGTTCTTTCAGTTGGTACCTACTTATTATTAATACTAAATATACTAAGGCGATAATTTTCACTCATCTGATTATATCTAAGTACGTGTAAAATTTCTCGAGCCATTGCCATTTTTTGGTCAATAAAACCAAATTCCCAATTTTGTCAAAATTAATTTAAATTTAAAGTATATCTTCTATACTAAAAAATTTACCAAACAGTGACGTGATTATTTAGGAAATATATAAATATCACATTAAAGAAAACATATATTTATAATTAAAAACCAATTAATTTTGAATAATGTCATAAGTGGCCAGCAAAATGGTGGGTAAAATAAAATAAAAAATATCTGAATAGTTTATTTTAGTATTTAAGAACGGAACAAATGTAAGAAATCGATAAACGAACCTCTAGATTTAATTATTTATCGGTTGATCTCAACACAATATGATAGCTATTTAAATTTTTTATAACAAATAGTATATGATTTTGACCCACGCTTGACAAATAAGATGGACATACCCATATCCAAACTATTACAAACGCAATAAGCAACACGTTATCTTGTTTAGTATCGAGTTTTAGACGATCGATACCTAATCTGAACATTAGAAAGGTAAGATTCAAGGACGGTTATATTTTTTACATCACAGTGATCTGTTTTTTTGTTAATGACAATAGATGGCAAAAGTTAATTCTTTTTATCGACAATGGAACTGGTGATCTAATATTGGATGCGGAAAGTGATCGCAATAGGTAACTATTGTGTACTATTGTATACTATGAATACTAGAGTTGGACAAGAACGGTATCAATAAGGAGTTGGCGCAATGGAAAAGCGGAGCGGAGAACGTTATGTGAGTAATGAAACTCCTTTTGACTAAAACGTTATTAAAATAACAGAATTATACGGATTAGCATATGAAGTTATAGTAATAACTATGTTTTGATATGACCAGTTTTAACGTTATCTGCTACAATGATGTATTGGATATTATGTCTACAAGTACGATTTAGCATACAAAAGAAGACTGAACACGCGCGATTAAGCAAAAACAAATCCTTAATAAGCCTTTTATTTCATGCATGTATAAATAGTTTAAAGAGAAAAAGAACAAAAAAAGTTATTTACACGTATTTCCTTTAAATTGTAGAAATGTTTAAATCTAGATAATGTTATTGTTTTTTTTTACACTGACTCGACATAGTGACTACAGAGTACCTGATGGTAAGTACAGTGTAGTCCAAAAACGAAAGCGACTATCAAAGGATGAAAATCCATTGATAGTCTACATCGTCATGTCGGCCCACATATACCACGACTGAAGGTCTCTAGGTATATGAGCTACTGGATATACACAAGCTGATCCCGAAACGCGACAAGCCGAAACTGGTCACTATGACGGGCTTTACACCCATGTACTGTGGTCGCGATCCAGACGGGCACTGACGCCCTACCACCTCGCTACTGCTCGTTTAGCACCACCTAGGAGTCACGTGTAGGGAAACTAGGGTAAAGCCTACGGACGTGAGCAGCTTCAACTCCCAAATATAACTTCGACTTCCAATAGTATTTTATTTGCATGAACCCATCCTCAAGTGAAGGGGAAGGCCTCCTCTAAAGTATACAACGTGTCTCTATCTTGAGCTATTTGCGGCCAACAGGTGCCAGCTATTTTTATCAAGTCGTCTGCCCATCTCCTGCGGATTTTGCCTCTGAGACGTTTGCCGATTGGACCCTTCCACGTTGTTACCCTGTTGGTCCATCTCTCGTCCTTTAGCCTAGCTACGTGCCCAGCCCACTTCCATTTTAGTTTTTTAGCGTAAGTTAGAGAATCCGTCGCTTTGGTGGTTTCTCTAATTTTTTGTGACGAATTTTTGTATCTTTTTAACACTCAGCATACTCGCGTTGCCAGATAGTTATTTTGCTTTTAAACAAACCCTTATAAACATATAAATCATTACCCAAACTGACTAAGCGATTAGCCTTTTCGCATTATCGTCGCTTTTCGATGTAGCCGCGACTGTTATAATAATGATGTGAAGTTAATATTTGGAAAAATGCCACAAGGACCGAATCAAAAAAATCATTATTTATAGCTACTAACTTTTTTAAACTTATAAATATATTCAAGCTCACTCTGTAGACTTTACCATGCCTATGTAAACTTGGAAATTATTAAGAAATATAAAATTTGGTATGACTTTTAACACTTATTGGATAAGTTACTCAAATGCTTTAGAACATTTTGGCCGCTGATTATTTATTGAAAACTATAAACTACATACAACTATAAAATTACTAGGAGTCTGATGACAGACGCAGAGCATGCGCAGCAGGTGTGGTAGAAACATCATGCAAGCAGAAAATATTCAAACAGCTGTTTTAGAATACTTTTTACGGCACATTCATTTCTTTTTATTTTACATATTTGTACCTCATTATGTGGAGTGTCTAGTCGTCTCTTTTCGGTAGAATCTGCTTTGCGAACGGATAGTAGTTTAATTTTCTTTCGTTTTTTAGGCGATTCAAAAGTTATTGGAAGTAGATTTATTAAAATAATGTTTTATTTCATTTCATTATAGACGTTATAATATACAACAGTATATTAAAATTATTCGCCGCCACAAACCTGATTGCTAAAGGGGTAACAGAACAGAATGTTGAATTTGTTAAATCGCTATATTGTTGTAGCTTGGAGATTAAGCGGTCGCACTGGGTGGGGCAGGTTGCATACACAACGATGGCACGGCGCGGCGGCGCACGCCCGGCGAGTGCGCGGGCGCCTTGTTAGCGACGCGTGCGCACGCCGCTATTGCGTTGCCTTATTTATTGCTTATTGGCAAACCATCTTATTCGCTTAGCTCTACATTTTTCAGTAACTTTCGCTAGTCGCGTCCTGACCATACAAGTCGGCTTGCGAGGCTGCCTGGTGGTTTATCGATGTCGTGTTATTTTCGTCCTCTAAAGCGCTCTACTTTAAATCAGTGAACCCACTTTAAGGGCTTACCACTTAATTTAGAAGAATCGTATTTCACTTATTGGTTTTCAAGAGGATTTTTAAGTAAATTTGAGTCAAATTAGGAAAAAAAGTTCATGATTTCGTAAAATATTATTTATATTTATTTAGATCAGATACTGGTGCTCATGATAACAATAAGATGTACACTTAATAAAGGATAAACAATGTTTTACAATTATAAGAATTATGATAATATTTACATTCATAATATTCATATTTTAAAATTAAATTTAAAATGATTTTTATATGAAACTAGCTGTGTCCGCGACTTCGTTCGCGTGGAATAGTTATTTTGGGCATTTTAGTTAGTTATTTATTTTAAAATTGAAATATCTTCTAAGATGTTCATTGAAATTAAGTAATGTCAAAGACAATTTTGTTCACAATTAAATACTCTTAATTAACAACACATTTATTTGGATAAAGGCTAATATTATTACGTTGACACAACTCTTAACAACTAATGCATCAATTTAGACCAAATTTGATTACCACAAAAACGGTTCTAGTGAGTTAATCCTAAAAAATAGACATATACTGTTACGGAGATTTTTTAGATCATTTCAAGAGGAATAATTCTTTCATACATATATTTGTCGTATCTTGAACCGTTTTCGCAGCGCACGCAATGGAAGCCCTCAAGGATGAATAATTTCCCCCGTTTTTTTTCACATTTTCCATTATTTCTGTGCTCCTAATAGTTGCATCGTGATGTTATATAACCTAAAGCCTTCCTCGATAAATGGTCTATTCAATACAAAAAGAATTTTTCGATTCGAACCAGTAGTTCTTGAGATTAGCGCGTTCAAACAAACAAACTCTTCAGCTTTATAATATTAGTATAGATAAAGATAATATATCGTCACGCTATCCCTTTCGGGGCAAGAAGTGATACATCAGATTGTTGTTTGAGATGGTGCTGGTAGTATAAATAGAGGTTTTGAGTTTGTTATTATAAATTCCACTCCGACGCAGCCTTGAGTTTCTTTCGGCGTTTCTTCTCAAGGTAGTCACTTCCGAAAGGCTGGTAGATCACCCGTAGGGTTAGTACTTTTTGGCTGGCGGTCCAAGTCGAGATTCGTACCCACAGGGGTGCCCTTGCATTGCCACTCAACCCAAAAACTTGCTGGCTGAGCACCTTCTGTGCTCGCCCCCTAAAGCCGGGTTGAACTGTAAATGCCTTTCCCGGCAAAAAGTAGTTAGTCGGCTTCAAAAAAAAATTGTTATTTTAAGACAAAATAAATAGAAAAATGCATGTTTTTTAAAACAATGACAATGCATAATCATAGTGATAACTACCAGACATTTTAGGGAAAAAACTAGGAATAGATATTTGATTAAATGACTTACGATTTAAGCAATAAAATATTACACATGGTCAATTATAAAAAAAAAAATTAGTGGTTTAAATTGATATTATAAATAATTTCAGGGAGTTTTCTTGCATGGGATTGTCCACATTGACTATTTTTTTACAATTTCGCAAAACAGTTTCAGTGAATTGTATGAATTAGTACTCAACACGCTTTTCATGGACGACAGTTGTCACTTAGAAACGGTGCAGTGTTGTGCTCTGTTATATTTTTTTATTATGGGGTAGTGTACTGTCTAATTGTGCAGAAATTTTCAGAGATAATTCAGAAGCAATAGTAAAATTTCCTTTCATAGGTAAACAGTAAAATATGTTTGCATTTCTTGGAAAAAAGGTCAATTTAATTTTCAATCTTATAACAATAATTTTTAACTGCTAATGTTGCTAGTTTTTTACTTTTTCAAACTCCCCAATTTTAGGGACTTATTAACCTGTGCTTTAACACGAAAATATTAATTTTTATTGTCTTTTGGCTGGCATCAAATACGATATAGTTGTTATTAATCACTACGTTGATGAAAAATATATCTATTATTTGTGTAAACTTTTGGTTTTTTTTTTTGGGCTAATTGCTATTAGCCCGGTCAAAATACATGGTTATGATTATCGCATAGAGTTGAAAACTGGTACGAATGTTGGGAACGCCATTCCCATTGATCCCGTATCTACAAAAAAAGTTATTTAAGTTCACAAATATGGGTTATTACATGTTTCAGCAAAACTAAATAAAAATAAGTATGTCAAAATTGTAGTCTGTTCGGTTGTTTTCTGTTGTGTTCGGTTCTGTTCGGTTATTTTCTGTTGTGTTCGGTTCTGTTCGGTTGTTTTCGGTTGTTTTCTGTTGTGTTCGGTTGTGTTCTGTTGTGTTCGGTTCTGTTCGGTTCTGTTCGGTTGTTTTCTGTTGTGTTCGGTTGTTTTATGTTGTGTTCGGTTGTTTTATGTTGTGTTCGGTTGTTTTATGTTGTGTTCGGTTGTGTTCGGTTGTTTTCTGTTCTGTTCGGTTGTGTTCGGTTCTGTTCGGTTGTGTTCGGCTGTGTTCGGTTGTGTTCGGTTGTGTTCGGCTGTGTTCGGTTGTTTTCTGTTCTGTTCGGTTGTGTTCGGTTCTGTTCGGTTGTTTTCTGTTGTGTTCGGTTGTGTTCGGCTCTATTCGGTTATGTTCGGTTGTGTTCGGTTCTGTTCGGTAGTGTTCGGTTGTGTTCGGTTCAGTTCGGTTGTTTTCTGTTGTGTTCGGTTGTGTTCGGTTGTTTTCTGTTGTGTTCGGTAGTGTTCGGTTGTGTTCGGTTGTGTTCGGTTGTTTTCTGTTGTGTTCGGCTGTGTTCGGTTGTGTTCGGCTATGTTCGGTTATGTTCGGTTGTGTTCGGTTGTGTTCGGTTCTGTGCGGTTGTGTTCAGTTCTGTTCGGTTGTTTTCTGTTGTGTTCTGTTGTGTTCGGTTATGTTCGGTTGTGTTCAGTGGTGTTCGGTTGTTTTCTGTTGTGTTCCGTTGTGTTCGGTTGTGTTCGGCTGTGTTCGGTTGTGTTCGGTTGTGTTCGGTTGTTTTCCGTTGTGTTCGGCTGTGTTCTGTTGTGTTCGGTTCTGTTCGGTTGTTTTCTGTTCTGTTCGGTTGTGTTCGGTTCTGTTCGGTTATTTTCTTTTGTGTTCGGTTGTTTTCTGTTGTGTTCGGTTGTGTTCGGTTGTGTTCGGCTGTGTTCGGTTCTGTTCGGTTATGTTCGGTTGTGTTCGGTTCTGTTCGGTTCTGTTCGGTTATTTTCTGTTGTGTTCGGTTGTGTTCGGTTGTGTTCGGTTGTGTTCGGTTCTGTGCGGTTGTGTTCAGTTCTGTTCGGTTGTTTTCTGTTGTGTTCGGTTGTGTTCGGTTCTGTTCGGTTGTTTTATGTTGTGTTCCGTTGTGTTCGGTTCTGTTCGGTTGTGTTCGGTTGTTTTCTGTTGTGTTCGGTTGTGTTCTGTTCTGTTCGGTTGTTTTCTGTTCTGTTCGGTTGTGTTCGGTTCTGTTCGGTTGTTTTCTTTTGTGTTCGGTTGTTTTCTGTTGTGTTCGGTTGTGTTCGGTTATGTTCGGCTGTGTTCGGTTGTGTTCGGTTATGTTCGGTTGTGTTCTGTTCTGTTCGGTTATTTTCTGTTGTGTTCAGTGGTGTTCCGTTGTGTTCGGTTGTGTTCGGCTGTGTTCTGTTGTGTTCGGTTATGTTCGGTTGTTTTCTGTTGTGTTCGGTTGTGTTCGGTTGTGTTCGGTTGTGTTGGGTTGTGTTCGGTTGTGTTTTGTTGTGTTCGGTTCTGTTCGGCTCTGTTCGGTTGTGTTCGGTTCTGTTCGGTTATTTTCTGTTGTGTTCGGTTGTGTTCGGTTGTTTTCTGTTCTGTTCGGTTGTGTTTGGTTCTGTTCGGTTGTTTTCTGTTCTGTTCGGTTGTTTTCTGTTGTGTTCGGTAGTGTTCGGTTGTGTTCGGTTGTTTTCTGTTGTGTTCGGTTGTGTTCGGTTGTGTTCGGCTGTGTTCGGTCGTGTTCGGTTGTGTTCGGTTGTGTTCGGTTGTGTTCGGTTCTGTGCGGTTGTGTTCAGTTCTGTTCGGTTGTTTCTGTTGTGTTCGGTTGTGTTCGGTTCTGTTCGGTTGTTTTATGTTGTGTTCCGTTGTGTTCGGTTCTGTTCGGTTGTGTTCGGTTGTTTTCTGTTGTGTTCGGTTGTGTTCGGTTATGTTCGGTTCTGTTCGGTTGTGTTCGGTTGTTTTCTGTTGTGTTCGGTTGTGTTCGGTTCAGTTCGGTTGTTTTCTATTGTGTTCGGTTGTGTTCGGTTGTTTTCTGTTGTGTTCGGTAGTGTTCGGTTATGTTCGGTTGTTTTCTGTTGTGTTCGGTTGTGTTCGGCTGTGTTCGGTTGTGTTCGGCTGTGTTCCGTTGTGTTCGGTTCTGTTCGGTTGTGTTCGGTTATTTTCTGTTGTGTTCGGTTGTGTTCGGTTCTGTTCGGTTGTGTTCGGTTGTTTTCTGTTGTGTTCGGTTGTGTTCGGTTCAGTTCGGTTGTTTTCTGTTGTGTTCGGTTGTGTTCGGTTGTTTTCTGTTGTGTTCGGTAGTGTTCGGTTATGTTCGGTTGTTTTCTGTTGTGTTCGGTTGTGTTCGGCTGTGTTCGGTTGTGTTCGGCTGTGTTCGGTTGTGTTCGGTTGTGTTCGGTTGTGTTGGGTTGTGTTCGGTTGTGTTTTGTTGTGTTCGGTTCTGTTCGGTTGTGTTCGGTTCTGTTCGGTTATTTTCTGTTGTGTTCGGTTGTGTTCGGTTGTTTTCTGTTCTGTTCGGTTGTGTTTGGTTCTGTTCGGTTATTTTCTGTTGTGTTCAGTGGTGTTCCGTTGTGTTCGGTTGTGTTCGGCTGTGTTCGGTTGTGTTCGGTTATGTTCGGTTGTTTTCTGTAGTGTTCGGTTGTGCTCGGTTGTGTTCGGTTGTGTTCTGTTGTGTTGGGTTGTGTTCGGTTGTGTTTTGTTGTGTTCGGTTCTGTTCGGCTGTGTTCGGTTGTGTTCGGTTCTGTTCGGTTGTGTTCGGTTCTGTTCGGTTATTTTTTGTTGTGTTCGGTTGTGTTCGGTTGTGTTCGGTTGTGTTCGGTTGTTTTCTGTTGTGTTCGGTAGTGTTCGGTTGTGTTCGGTTGTTTTCTGTTGTGTTCGGTTGTGTTCGGTTGTGTTCGGCTGTGTTCGGTTGTGTTCGGTTGTGTTCGGTTGTGTTCGGTTGTGTTCGGTTGTGTTCGGTTGTGTTCGGTTCTGTGCGGTTGTGTTCAGTTCTGTTCGGTTGTTTTCTGTTGTGTTCGGTTGTGTTCGGTTCTGTTCGGTTGTTTTATGTTGTGTTCCGTTGTGTTCGGTTCTGTTCGGTTGTGTTCGGTTGTTTTCTGTTGTGTTCGGTTGTGTTCGGTTGTGTTCGGTTCTGTTCGGTTGTGTTCGGTTGTTTTCTGTTGTGTTCGGTTGTGTTCGGTTGTGTTCGGTTCTGTTCGGTTGTGTTCGGTTCTGTTCGGTTATTTTCTGTTGTGTTCGGTTCTGTTCGGTTGTTTTCTGTTCTGTTCGGTTGTGTTTGGTTCTGTTCGGTTATTTTCTGTTGTGTTCAGTGGTGTTCCGTTGTGTTCGGTTGTGTTCGGCTGTGTTCGGTTGTGTTCGGTTATGTTCGGTTGTTTTCTGTAGTGTTCGGTTGTGCTCGGTTGTGTTCGGTTGTGTTCTGTTGTGTTGGGTTGTGTTCGGTTGTGTTTTGTTGTGTTCGGTTCTGTTCGGCTGTGTTCGGTTGTGTTCGGTTCTGTTCGGTTATTTTTTGTTGTGTTCGGTTGTGTTCGGTTGTGTTCGGTTGTTTTCTGTTGTGTTCGGTAGTGTTCGGTTGTGTTCGGTTGTTTTCTGTTGTGTTCGGTTGTGTTCGGTTGTGTTCGGCTGTGTTCGGTTGTGTTCGGTTGTGTTCGGTTGTGTTCGGTTGTGTTCGGTTGTGTTCGGTTGTGTTCGGTTGTGTTCGGTTGTGTTCGGTTGTGTTCGGTTGTGTTCGGTTCTGTGCGGTTGTGTTCAGTTCTGTTCGGTTGTTTTCTGTTGTGTTCGGTTGTGTTCGGTTCTGTTCGGTTGTTTTATGTTGTGTTCCGTTGTGTTCGGTTCTGTTCGGTTGTGTTCGGTTGTTTTCTGTTGTGTTCGGTTGTGTTCGGTTGTGTTCGGTTGTGTTCGGTTGTGTTCGGTTGTGTTCGGTTGTTTTCTGTTGTGTTCGGTTGTGTTCGGTTCAGTTCGGTTGTTTTCTGTTGTGTTCGGTTGTGTTCGGTTGTTTTCTGTTGTGTTCGGTAGTGTTCGGTTATGTTCGGTTGTTTTCTGTTGTGTTCGGTTATGTTCGGCTGTGTTCGGTAGTGTTCGGTTGTGTTCGGTTGTTTTCTGTTGTGTTCGGTTGTTTTCTGTTGTGTTCGGTTGTGTTCGGCTGTGTTCGGTTGTGTTCGGTTCTGTTCGGTTGTTTTCCGTTGTGTTCGGTTGTGTTCGGTTCTGTTCGGTTATGTTCGGTTATGTTCGGTTGTGTTCGGTTGTGTTCGGTTGTGTTCGGTTGTATTCGGTTGTGTTCGGTTGTGTTCGGTTGTGTTCGGTTGTGTTCGGTTGTGTTCGGTTGTGTTCGGTTGTGTTGGGTTGTGTTCGGTTGTGTTTTGTTGTGTTCGGTTCTGTCCGGCTGTGTTCGGTTGTGTTCGGTTGTGTTTGGTTGGGTTGTGTTGTGTTGTGTTGATATACGCCGGCGATGCGCTTGAGGGAGTGTGCCGCCCAACTTATCCAGGCGAGAGCGCTGTGTGACCCCGGGGTTTTAGTCGGTGCAAGTCCGACAACCAAAAAGCTCCCTGAGGTCCGTCAACAATATCCCCCGGGCTATCAAAAAAAAAACCTGATATACGCTTGGAAACAGTCTCGATTCTCAACATCTGTCTACACACGAGGGAGATGTAGAGGGAAATGGATTATGCTGTTGTCAATTCAAAAGTTCTGGCTTATACTTTCGAAGACATGTATCAATCCTGCACCATATTAAAATGGGATCAAATTTAAGATATAATAAATAACAATTTTTATTGTCTGTGTATTTGTAAATCTATCACTTTCTAATTAAAAAGATTCACTGAATAATGTTTTTATTTGTCCCTTAATAAAACTATTTTATTCTGCCGTCACTTGTGACTGACATTGCCTCCGACTCCGATTCCGACTCCGAATCCTACTCCGAATCCTACTCCGAATCCGACTCCGATAAATCAAATTTAAAAACTCCAACTCCGACTTCGGTTCCGATAAAACTGCCTCCGTTACATCCCTATTATATACAATACTAGCTTTTGCCCATGACTTTGTCTACGTAAAATTAGTAACCTGTTTTTTTTCTACCATGCAAACTCGCTCTCACGACCGAACAGACAACATGTATGGTTGCCTTCCTTTTCTTTCCAACCCTCTTTTTACTCCTTTAAAAAATATTTCGGGAATAATAGTATTATATGTGCTTTCCAGTGTCTGCAACGATCTTCATACCAATATTAACCGAACGTGAAATTATGTTGCACATTTCGTTAATTACATCAGCCTAGGCCTTCGAATTATTATTTATATATTAAAGCCCTCTTGCCTACATAAATACCATGCCCAACAGGGTCCATAGTTGATACTAATAAAAAATTAAAAATATTTACTAATTATATAAATTGCTCTTAGGCATTATATTAGTACAGTATACTATAGTTTTCATTTACAACATTTTTTAGCATCATTGTTTAATCATATTAATTTTTTGCTTAAAGTCCAATTTATTAAATAAATTATTAATTAATTGTTTTATTTCTTGAAATAATACATATATAGTTACAATGTTGTTCAGAATAACACTATACCTACATCGTGACATCTATATGATATATAGATAGCCCTTGGGTGGTGCCTTGGTTGTACCTCATGCTACGTATTGATTCAATATTATGGATAATTATTACAATCATTTACAATAGAACTGTTTATAATTCTTTTATGTAGTTTAATTATATAAATGGTTTTTAATTCAAGACAAGTCGAGTGAAAAAATAGTATATTTAACAGAAGTTTAACATTATTCCGTATTGGAATATATAATTAATTTTAAGGGTATTTAGGGTGAATGTGGCAACTCTATTTTTGGTGGCGCCACCTACCACAATGCATCTAGTAGGTCATGTCACGTGCAAATTTTGGCGCGGGAATTTTATTGCCGATCTATGAATGGACTCTATCTTGTCATCTTAGGTTACAGTCTGAAAAAAAGAATTTACGTGAACCTTACGACACAGAAATATATAAAAGTAAAAAGCGATCAAATACTTTTGAAGATATAATAATAGCTGCTCCGAAAATATGATTTTATAAGGTCGTCTAGATATATGAAACACGTCCGCTCTCCGTACATGTACAATTGGAGCAGGTAAGATGTAACCATTGAAATCAACCTGTCTGTGGTCAGTTGCGTGATTTTTGGAGTGTACTTTGCGACGACTTGTATCCAATGATAAACATTAAATGGAAGTGACTTGAGAATAAATTGTCATGGCATGAACATTAACTATTAAAAATATTTGCTTGAATCTCAAATTAAATACGAAAAAGTAACTTTAGATATTTCTGTAATTTGACTTGATATTTTATGGAACAGCCTGTATGTATGTAAATGTATTTTATTATCAATCTACCCTATCTCTATTATATTTTATTTAGTATTCTACATTTTTCTATGCTACTTAAAAGTATTCTATGTATTTATTGTCATACTTATTTGTTGTACGGTATAACTTATAAGGTATGTTTTTGTAAGTATATTTGGTTCTAATATTTAAATAGCACCGTGACGTCCGCGCAATCGATTCCCCTGAGCGTCGGCTGAAAATCAGCGCTGGATAGCGCGTGCAGCGTCGCCCAGCATACGCTGAGCTGAGTGCTCTTTGAGATGGGTAGCAGCACACAGGATACATGATATGATGTTATGTATTCTTACATTGTTGTTTTTATATAAATATGTTTGTTGTGTGTTGTTATCTTTTGGCTCAATAAACTTTTTCTTTCTTTCTTTCTTTATTCGGAGGCAGGGATTGATCTAGTGATCGTGTATCTACTTCAAATATTTTAATTATTTTAAGCCGACATTGGTACTAAAAGTCTCGATATTACGTTATTACTTAGGAAAGTAATGTGATATTTATAGACGAAACTTTAAGTTTGATTAGACTTTACTAAAACATTATAAATTATTATATTACTCAATGACTATCAAAGATTTGGTAAGTCACCGATTTTGTCAACATGGGCTTGGCTATACTCAAGTTCCTGTTATATATTCGGTTTTTTGTCAAAATGAATTTAGTTTTTGAGAACTTTGCTAAGTGAAGTCAAAATAGCGTCTCTAAATCTCAGCCCTAGTGCTCTGAGAACGACTATTAGCTGCGCTACTTGTCACATTGGGCACGACACATTAGCGTAAACAGGATACAGCCCCTTTTTTAGTGATCCGAAGGAAAATCCTGCATGGAACCATCAAGGCCGCTGTAACGGCAGCGACCCCGGTGTGTCAGATTGCTACTGACTAAAAACCCCCGGGGTATCCTTGCAATCACTCCACCCGGACCTGGAAATCCTGATTACTCCAATACTCACGGAGCGACTAGCCTGTGTGGACTTCATCTCTGAGAGGAGTGGGTGTAAAGAGCCTACCCTTACAAACCATTCTCACGGGCGGCGTGCCGGACACAGTGCGCCTACTCCCTCTTCTCCGGCCAGCAGACTCCCTCAAGCGATACTGCCACTGATATATCTATGTTCATTCCGAAAGGAATATAGCTTGACTTTATATAATATTATTGTTTTTTATCTAATTTAATATTTTTGAAAATTAAATTAAGGTAAAAAATTTTGAGACATTTTTAGATCGCGTAATTTTTGAACATACCTTTATTTAACGTCGCCAACTTCTTAAATTACTATGATACCTGTAAAACCTAAAAAAACTTGAATCCACATTAGATTTTTTTTTATTTTTCGTTTTTACCCTTTTTTGCACCTTGCTCTATATGAAATTTACTTTGTTTTAAAACAATCAGATTTTACTACAACAAACCTATTACATTCAGTCTTTAACAGCCTACTTAACAATGGAAGCGAGATAATTTAATTTAAAAAACAAAAAAATAAGGAAGGAAAAAGAAAAAGGAGTGTTTTTAATGTATTTCACATAGTATATACATACTAACCGAACATAAATATAGCGTCTACTGAATAATCATTATTTTTATTTATGTCACATCTAGTTTCTATATATCATTATACTGAAACAGGTGACCGATCCATCACGGCTGGTCAGCGAGGTGGCTAATTAACGGTAAGCAAGGTCGATGATGCAACAAAACTACCCACTCTATTTTGTCACCATATTAATTGCATAACTATTTACATTATTATTTCATATTTGCTAAATAAGAACAGTACTTTAAACTGTGGAGAATCATATACCGTAGGTTAATATAATGATATCATCCCGCTATATCCCTTTTGGGGTAAAGCAGAGATACATCACTGACTGTATACACTTTGCCGTCTCACATATACTTTGTATGTATATAGCGTGACCAGTAGCGCAGCTGATTGCCATTCTCAGGATACTTACACATGACATGTCTATTATTAAAGAAGCTATGCGGGTTTCCTCACGATATTCTTCTTCAGCAGTGAGCGTGGGCTGACTATTTATGTATGTGAGGCATGTGCCGGGATACAAACCTACGACCACTCGGGTTGCCATGCATGGATAGCGATCTTTTAGCCACTACGCCTCCACTAGGATAGCCTCAAGTAAGTAAATATATTAATTTAATATGTATTCTATAATTATTTGCAGCAGCATAATTAAAAAATGTGTAAATATTTCTAAATTATAATTACGTAAGTTACCAATTGCAAACCGTTTTAAATTAGAAATTTGTATGTGATTTAAATTAAAATACAAATAATTTTAAGTATTAAATCTATATACATAGTTCGAACATTCACTGTCTGCACGTAAAAATAGACACTACACAAAGAATTATAAAAACTAAAATTTGTATTTGTTCGAGGTCAGTCGTTTTGCATCCATTTGGATATTTGTGTCGTTAAAATTTCACGATGCCAATTGTGGTGTTACAGTTTATGAAAACTACGCTAAAAAATTTAATAAAAAAGATGGACTTTTATACTTTCAGTAAATATTGTGTTAATTAACCGCCATATGTGTACATTTTTAAACAATATTTTTAGACAAGAGACTATAAATTATTAATACACAGCCATATTTTTTACTCTCAGGTGCATTGGTCGAGATCACAACAGGTAGGAAGATAAAAAGACAAGTACAATCCTTAGACATCTATTACTAGAAGTTATGTTTAAGTTATTATATAAAATTCAAATGTAAATGTAAGATAATAAAATATTGTCATGTTATTTATTCGACAATTTGTAAATATATACACTGGTGTACTTACGTTTTGTTGTAAAATAGTAACACTTTTTTGTTCTTTGTATGAGATTCTGTATTTACTATATATATTTGATTGAAGAGTTTAATTTTTATAAAGCTGTATATTTATTAGGGTAACACCATACAGTGCGGCTGCTTAGATAGCTACATTAGGCAATCTAATTCAATCCAATCTTGTTAGTAATTTTTGTCACGCACCGATCTAGATATCTTGTGATTAGACCTACAATTTCACCAACTCATTTATGTTATATAAATCTCTGTAATTAATTCAAAGTATTTATTCCGCAAAATTAAAACAATCATCACAAAATGATCTCCTTTATAAGGCCATTTCAGTTTACGCTGGAGGTACAGTGAATTGGTCGGTAATCAAATACGGTAAATTTTATTTTCAATAAAATAAAACTGTAGCAATTAGTTATTATCTCGTCGAAAAGATACCATGCGCCTTGTATTTAGCATCCACACCTTTAAACATAATTTTTTTGGCATTTACAGATGACATGAAAGTTTTAAGGTAGAGTACCATATAATTATCAGAAATCTTGGAGTAAAACTCGATAAATTGTATTAAAATGTATTTCTTAAACTCTCTTTAGATTAAAAATTAAGAATATTGGATGCTGGATAAATTTATACAACAGTTTATTACTGTAAATGTATGGATGTATGGATATACCTATCTACCTAAATAATCAACGATCTTTCCTTATAATAAATTTAAAATTAATATTGATACAATATAAAGAAAATATATATCACACAATGTCTAGAATGCTTACAACTGTAATAAGCAACAAATATTACATAATACTCGTATAATAAGCAATCTAGAAATAATTTTCTAGACAATACAATTCATCGTTGAAATAAAAAAGACGCGGAAGTGATTATAAAATATTATACAGTGTACTTGTGAATAAAACTAATTTATTCACGATGCAATTATAATAATTCGGTTGAAATTCACTGGTATATGTCTGGAAATTTCAATTTAAATAATATTTAGAAAAACATCTTATCAAAATGACGTATTGATCTTTGTATAAGAGTATAGGCTTCAAGTAAGTTGAACTTTGTGGCTGGTTGCCCTTGAGAGCAGTTCTGGAGGGGTGGGCTGTTTACTCCTAGCCCCTCCCGGAAAGGTAACCTCAACAAGGCTTATCGCTCCCTGGGCGTCTGGATGAATGTGGTTTCCCAGGCCCGCGTGGAGCGATTAGTGGGGCTCCTCGGGGGTTTTTAGTCAGTAGGAGTCTGACTCACCGGGGTCGATGCCCTCATAGCGGCCCTGATGGTCCTATGTAGGATTTTGCCCCGGGATATAAAAAAAAATTGTAGCTGGTTGCCCAATAGTTAATTTTGAGCGTATTGTTTTAACGGGAGTGAACCTGACTCCCTACTCTTTGACACAGAGCTAAACTTACATAATCCATCATTTATACTTTAATACTAATAATATTAAATATCCAGAGGATTTTTTTTGGTCTATGTAGGGGGTAGTCATCTAAAGGTTGGATATTCTCACAACTTCAAAATGATTCAGTAAATTCTTTCACAACACACGCATGCAAGTTTACTTAAATAATAATAATCATCACGCTATATCCCTTAGGGGTGAACACATAATTGGATGTATCCACTTTACGCATATATGTCGTGCCCAACGTGACCAGTAGCGTAGCTGATCACCGTTCTCAAGACACATAACATTTCTATTAAATGCCATGCGAGTTCCCTCGCGATGTTTTCCTTCTACGGTGAGCATGTACATGTTTATTTTAAATATATATAATGTATGTTACAATAAACAATCATTTTACTACAATTAATTATCACAGTTATACTGGGTATTTGTTTTTTCATCATATATCAACCAAAAATCCATCAATATTTTTTTTATTTTATAGTTTTTACAAAAATTAAAGCAAACTGCAAATATTCGCTGAGCCTTTCTGTAGGTATATAGTATAGTGTATATAGTATAGTGTATATAGTATAGTGTATATAGTATAGTGTATATAGTATAGTGTATATAGTATAAGCACCATTCATACCAATAAACAGGTTTACGTTAGGCTATAAAAGCATAAACAATATAATTAAAACTATTCGCTGAAGAAATATTTATACTATCTGCCAATCTATAATAATCCAGCGGCGTAATCATTCTCAGACAGTCAAATTACATTTTATTGTCACCCATAAATTTTATTTGGCACTACATGAGTGAATAAAATCTAAATCTGATTTCCCCACATTCAGTATGAGAGGCGTAACAAACACACACCAGGCTAACCTATTGTTAATTATATATTCATTGAAATCAACCTAACACTCTTAAATTATGTGATAACAGCGACTTCATAATGTATTTAATAACTTACGTCCATAAATTATAATAAACAAATTAGGCACCCATTGCCCGAGGCGGTTACTGCTGTAATAATCGATATAAGCCCGAACGCTTTTTATTACCGAGACGTGACGTCACATGCAGGATGATGGACGAGGTTATACATAATTTTGAAGCAATTTTCGCAAATCTTAGAACATTACGATAAGGCAGTGACGTGCCGTAAGTGACGTGTGTAAGGTATTTGGACAGGGTAGGTAGAATTCGCGTAATTAATTTATATATTAAATTATGATAGTAAATATTATATTCCTTTTATAGGAAAGATAGACGGCGTGGCGTGAGTATAGAATACATATGAATATAAATGGTCCCTTTTTTTTAACTTCAAGCCATTTATTCCAGACTTATTTATCACAAGGGTATTCAATGCTTGCATGGATCTATGGAATGAACGCTACTGCGATAAGGGCTGTAAAATGGGACATTGATCACATAATGAGTGCGACGTACGTTGATAATTACATAATAGCTATCAGGGTAAACTTCGACACTACTATATGCAGATGAAGGGTTGTCACATACAAGTTAACGACTGGTTTTATTTAGATCTGTTCGGTCGACACTTGAGAGTGATTTTGATAAACCGGACAAAAAAATATCCCGATTATATTAAAATTACAATTGATTGTATAAATTTCTAAGAAGCTAGTTAATATTGCTTAATATTAACAGTAAACTTTGACTGAATTCAAATTAACTAACCTCATACTATATAATGATTGTTAAAAGCTATGACATCTTATAAACATTTATATAAAAAGTAGATACATAGACTGTGGTTTTAAAGATGCTTTTCTTGCAATTCTAGCAGCCCTTATAATACCTAACGGAGTCGAGTATTTCTAAATTATTGATGGCAGTTGCCGCAGGCTGGTCTCCAAGGAAAGGATAAAAATGAAACTATTTACATATTTACTCGAAGGATATTGCGAATAGGAGCTACGAAAATCATTTAACAAAAATTCTTGAAACTGTATTAAAAACTTAACTAGTTGTCTGGCCTATAAACGTGTAAAAACAGAAAACAAAAACAAAGGAGTGGTGAACAAAAACCAGACTATAATATCTAAAACATTTCGAAGAATCATGATTCGTGATGGAAAGGTACTTAAACACTAAACTGTGTAGACATTTTTAATGTCTAATGACATATTGTTCGTTTATTGGCAGATAATGGAAGTTATTGAAGCGAAAGTTTCTTCGTTATAATACTAGATGTTCTATAAAACGCAGATTGGCAAGAAACGTGTTTTTATGAGGCAATTGAAATGTTTTATCATTCTGTAATACAAAACAACAATAAAACTAATAATAGCATTTTTTTTTCTATATAAATATCGATTTTTAAAGCTACGGGTTAGTCATTAGTTAATATCAACGGATAATGCCAAAATATATCAACATTATTAAATATAATTAATTATAAAGTATTTATCAATATAAAGTAGCAAATCAGAACATATTTTTAAGTGATTTTTAGATTTTATTAAATATTTGTGGAACAATTTATATTTCAAGTTAATAAAGTTATCGATAATCTAGTCTCAATTTTTATTGTTGTAAGCGATATATGTCTGAGTAGAAATGTTTGCTACATTTAATGAAACTGAGGAAAAATGGAAATATTTATTAAAGAAAGGTTTATTTTTATTTTTAAGAATTTTGAATGATACGTATTTATAGCGACCGTTTCTTATCTAGATATTTCCAAGTTCGGAAAGATTAGATAGTGATAATACGGGAAAATGTGTAAAGAAAAACGTAATCATAAAAATGAAAACAATAAAGACTTGTACTACTCGTATAACAAAACTTAAATTAAAAAAATATAGTTAGCGAAAATTTTGCCGAATATTTTTAATGACATTACGCATGCTGCCCGCACTTCAGCCGCTGTCAGTTCACAAAAGTATTCCGTTTTAATAAGAAAAAAGTAAAGAAAAATCGCCAGTGGCCACTCGCGAAACGAGAGCAGATTCCGAAATAATGAGGTGTGCAGAGAGCGCACGAATATTTGGGATCCAATGTGGCGATGCGAACCGAATTTAATTACATCCTGAGAAGCTTCTTCATTTTTTTAAATAAAAACGCCATGCTACCCAAATAAATAACCTTAATTCATTGTTGGAACTTTACCAGGATAAAAGTAGCTTATTTCTAGGTACCTCATGGTGCAAAAACGTGGTCTTTTACAATGAATTTTGTTAGAAAGTTAATTGTCACATAGCGAGCTATATAGAGGACTATATTTAATACTAGCTGTCCCGGCAGACCTTGTTCTGCCCTATTTCTCTAAAACAAAGTCACATTGTTTTTTTTAATGTTAATAGCTTCCCCGTCGGCTATTTTTTGAAAATTGTTTGAAGGAACCTGGCCTTAATGCTATATGTATAAAAATTGACAAATATTGACATTAATATTTATACGTCACTCAATAATTGTTTTGCCTTCCCGGAACCCGTCCACTAACATTGAAACTTTATGCTATGGTGTTAAAGTTCAAATTGACTTATAACAAATCTTTTGTATGAGAATATAGAAAAGTGTTGTTTTTAGATTTTTTCAGATAATTTTTTAAAATCTTCTCTCTATTATGACCTTCCCCAGACTTCAACAAACACAACAAAAAAGAAATCAGTCAAATCGGTTCAGCCGTTCTCGAGTTTCGCGGTTATCAAGACACTATAGCTGATTCGGCAAACGTTGTTTTGCTATGTAACGTTTTGTAATATCTTCTAAGATGTTCATTGAAATTAAGTGATGTCAAAGACAATTTTGTTCACAATTAAATACTCTTAATCAACAACACATTTATTTGGATAAAGATTAATATTATTACGTTGATACAACTCTTAACAAATAATGCATTAATTTCGACAAAATTTGTTTACCATAAAAACGGTTCTAGTGACTTAATCTTAAAAGATAGACATATACTGTCGTGGACATTTTTTTAGATCATTTCAAGAGGAATAATTCTTTCATACATATATTTTTGGTATCTTGAACCGTTTTTGCAGCGCACGCAATGGAAGCCCTCAAGGATGAATAATTTTGCCCGTTTTTTTCACATTTTCCATTATTTCTTCGCTCCTAATAATTGCATCGTGATGTTATATAGCCTAAAGCCTGCCTCGATAAATGGTCTATTCCACTCAAAAAGAATTAAGAATTTTTCAATTCGAACCAGTAGTTCCTGAGATTAGCGCGTTCAAACAAACAAACAAACAAACTCTTCAGCTTTATAATATTAGTATAGATCTCTCTACCTGATCGAATCAGAAATGAACAAACCCGTAGACGAACGACAGATACCGACATAGCCTAGCAAATTGAAATGGCAGTTGGCAGGACACAGCTCGTAAAGAGGATGGCCGATGGGCAGAAAAGTTCTTGAGGGAAGACAATGTACTGTCAAGTCCAGTGTCAACCACCTATTAGGTGGACAGATGATCTAATCTGGATCGTAGAGCAAAACTGAATGCAAGTCGCTTCAAACTGTCGATCTTGAAAAAGTAAAGGAGGCCTATTTCTAGCAGTGGACATCCTAGAGTTGATATGATAGTGATAGTTTATGGGTGTCGTAAAAATTAGTTATCTAAAATGTGTTATACAATCTAATAAAGATCATCAAGGGAAGTTAGTAAACAATGAACTTTAGATGTTTGAACATGAAACTAGATATAATTAGCTAACGTTCTCCGAAGCACAAAAGACAAAAACGTTTTACAACAAAAGGCTTATCTTCCTGGTTATATTGTCGCAATCCAATTGTATGCTTAACAACCTCAGTGTCATTTAGAACAACCCAGGAGTCACATAAACAATTGAGAGATAAGCTTATTGACGCGTGAAGTAACAATTTGCAAGTATTGTCGAAGATTGCTTCAACAATCATGCGAACGCTGGAAAGGCTGGTTTTTTACACATTTTCCGTCTGTAATTACATTTTTAATATGACTGTGCGTAGTGACTACAATAAATGTAAAGTTAATTATGTACAGTACAATCCAAGTCGATATAGATCAAGCCACTTTTAATTGTAATCTACTAAAAACTCATATGCTACGAAAAAAACAGAAACAAAGTAAACAGTTTAACCTTCTTCCTTACATAAATCATTAAAGAGATTCTATTCGTTATTAGTAAGTACTACAAAATTATAATTCATTTTAAAACATGCAATGTTCAAAAAATTATATGTACCTTGTCACCTGTAATAAGAGGTACATCGAAGTTGCCAGTTGACTTTCGAAATAAAAACATAAATTACATAAGCCTTATTAAATTTCAAGGATCGGACCTCATTAAAAACGAAACCTCAATTTATGAATAATTTTATACATCATCTAATAACCGGGTACGTAAAATGATCTCAAAACGTACTCGCAAATTATAAATAATTTATGCAGCATTCCAATGTAAACAAAATTATGACGCCGGCTACCGCGAATGAACACCCTTGCGTGGCCGGAGGCTTGGATCACGTCTGTCTCGCTATAATAGATATATTGAAATAGCGCAATAACTATAATCACTATGACTGGTACAAAAAGACCTTCCCCGTCTCTCTACAATCGTACAAAACTAGATAACCGGGGTCGCGACTCAAGGATGTTACAGGGTTCTAATCAAATTTGATAGTTCCGTTAGCCCACGTAACGTCGATTTCGATTTCACTCTCAACAGCATCCTGCTAGTTGATTTCTGCGTGATAAAGTTTTTCATTCTGTAAGTAATATGCGATTCGTTTCATTGATTTTTCTCAATAAACTGTCTCGTTTATTAAATTAAATAGTCACGGAAGAGAAAAATGTTGAATAAAGATTCCATTGTCATTTTTTGTACTACTTTCAGTTTAAAATGTAATTGTGGGCCTTAAACTTTTTGTTGAAACAAATTGTGTATAAAAATAAACCAACAATTATACACAAAAAACAAATTTCTAACAGTTCTATTATAAGATAATTTAAAAGATTTTAAAAGTTATAGCTTTTTTTAAGTTTTTTATATTCATAGTAAATAACAAATCACTCTATAGTCGTAAACATTACACACGCACTCAATTTAATTACAACTTAAACTATAATTAAGATTATTTTATTTATTAACGGTGCGCCAACAACAAGTATAAATAATCTTAGATTTTTTTTACAAAGGTATTGTTCTTATATACTAGGAGCCAGTGGCGTTCATTCCATAGATGCATAAAAGCATTGCATGCCCTTATAATAAATAAGTTTGGAATAAATTATTTAAACAAAAAATGGGAATATTCATGTTCATAGCTATTTTATTTTTATGTCATGTGTCTTTCCTACGAAAACAATGTAATTTTAAGTATAATAATATAATATTTTAATTAATTACGGGAACTCTGCCTACCCTGATAAAACACGTCATTGCTAGGAGCATACATCATACACAATAAATTTATTTTCGTAAAGCTATAAAAACATCGCTAGATATATTAAAGCAATAATATTTACATAGTTATTTTTAAATTCTTGATATTTTTACGATCAGATAGCGCAGTTTGTAGTAACACAATTTACAATGCTAAGTTCCTGGATTCGAATCCCGCTAGTGACAAAATTTCTATGATGAACAGATCAGTTTATCATGAGCTATAGATGTGTACCTAATGTGTATATATATTTAAGTATGTATATCTTTGTCTAGTACCCATAGTACAAGCGTAAGCTTAATTTGGGATAAGTTCAATATGTGTAATTTTCCGCATTTATTATTATTTATCTGATAAAATAGCAAACTTAAAGTTAAGTATACTTAGCAAAATAGTATTTGTTAATTTCATAAAATTTCTCAGGCTTACAATGAAACAAAAATTAGGATTTACTCGTTACATTTTTTATATTAATACTAGCTGATCCGGCAAACGTTGTTTTGCTATATAAGTTATTGTAATATCTTCTAAGATGTTTATTGAAATTAAGTGATGTCAAAGACAATTTTGTTCACAATTAAATACTCTTAATCAACAACACATTTATTTGGATAAAGATTAATATTATTACGTTGATACAACTCTTAACAAATAATGCATTAATTTCGACCAAATTTGATTACCATAAAAACGGTTCTAGTGAGTTAATCTTAAAAGATAGACATATACTGTCGCGGACATTTTTTAGATCATTTTAAGAGGAATAACTCTGTCATACATATATTTTTGGTGTCTTGAACCGTTTTCGCAGCGCACGCAATGGAAGCACTCAAGGATGAATAATTTTCCCCGTTTTTTTCACATTTTCCATTATTTCTTTGCTCCTAATAGTTGTACCGTGATGTTATATAGCCTAAAGCCTTCCTCGATAAATAGTCTATTCAACACAAAAAGAATTTTTCAATTCGAACCAGTAATTCCAGAGATTAGCGCGTTCAAACAAACTCTTCAGCTTTATAATATTAGTATAGATAAAATATGTATGTGTAATAAAAAGTATATAACACTGTAATTCTTTATTCTACATTCAGGTCTTGCACGAATGACTTGACTTTCTCGTCCGAGATGGGTGCGTAAGTTTTTCTTGCAGCAAAAAACTTGTTAGCGTCCACTCAAAAATAAAACGAGATCAATCCATGGCGGCTACCTCGAAGGCATTTTTTTAAGTTATTCTAAATTTACTTTAGCATCGTCGCAAAATCATAAATTTAGTTTTATGTTATATTTAAATAGCTGCATTGTTCTGATTCTAAGTAAAGGAGTGCAAGGTATACACCCACTAGTATATCCCTGTCCACCTCAAAGGGAATATAGTGTGATATTACATTGTTATTAAAAAAACTTATACTAGCTATTTGTAACTATTACATTATACTACATATATACTAAGCAGCCAATAATTGCTCCAGAAATCACCAAAGTGACACAATCTTGTTTAAGTTTTAAATAATTCACAATCTATTAATGTTCAATTTATATGGTGGTCGGGCGATTGCCCGAACTGGGTCGTAACCACAGTACGTGTAAAGGCCGTCATAATTAGTGATAAAAATGCCCGGGAATTTTCCCAAAGTGTCCTAAACTTAAGAGAACATTTCGTAAATTCCCGGGAATATTCCCAAGGAAGTTTTTGGGCACTTTGGGAAAATTCCCGGGCATTTTCATGACTAGTCATAATGACTCGTTTTGGCCTGTTGTGTTTCGGGATCAGCTTGTATATATCCATTAACTTATATACCTAGAGACCTTCAGTCGTGGTATATGTGGGCCCTCATGACGACGGAAACTTAACGGATTTTCATCCTTTGATGGTCGCTTTCGTTTTTGGATTACATTGTACTTACCATCAGGTGCAATCTACATGACTGTCACTTTACTAACTCGACTGTATAACTAGACTATCTTATCTCGTTCCCACGGAATCGTCACGTTTGACCCACCGGTGGGTTACGCTGTCCCACGGAACAGTCAAGTATGACTCACCGGTGGGTCACGCCGGCATGAACTTAATTTATCGATTAAAACGGACGTGCATTGATTTGAATCAATTAATATATTCCCAACTTATTGACACTGAGGCGTCAATCAAATCTAAAAAATCATAAAAGCATAAATAAAGTGTTATTTGCATAAATTAAAATTGTGTCTTAATCATGCCTAAATAAAATAAATAATGCATTCTAAATGCATATTGATTAATAACCACGTATAAAAATAACATTATAATGAATATAAAACATCTGTTATTGCAAAAAACAAGTTTGTACAAATAAAGGATTCGATTGTTGTTTTGTAATTCAAAACTAATTTTAAAATCCTAATTACTGGACTTATTTGACGGCCTGATAGCGTAATGGTATCGACTCTGCCTGCAATGCTGAAAGTGCTAGGTTCGAATCCCGGTAGCGGCGAACTTTTCTATGATGTATAGGTTAGTTTGTCGTGAGTCATGGATGTGTATATGTATTTAAGTATGTATATCTTTGTCTAGACCCATATGCCAAGCGTAAGCTTAATTTAGGAATAGGTCAATGTGTGTAATTGTCCACAAATATTATTATTATATTTTAAAGATAAGCATTCATTGCTGTTCTCTTCTTTTAACCTAAATAAAATCTAATTCTGCCATAGTCAACTTTATGAGGTTATTTTTCAAGAGCAAACAAAGGTATGCATATTTAATTTATCTCAAAATGTAAAAGCATATCAGTGTCATTTGATGTCAGCATATCTGCAAACCTACGTTTACCTATAAAGTCTGTTTGCTTTGCGATATAAACTCTTGAGAATCCTGTACGCTTTGCAATAGGATTGCTTATAATCGCTAACAGTTTAACTCGCAGTAGGATCTGAACATGATAATATTTGTGCAATTATAAATAATAGAGTTCTATTAAAAAATCGACATCATTTTGTACTGTTTTTAAATTCCAGTACTTTGCTAGTTTAAAAGTACTAGAAAATGCATTGAATGGATTCATAATAAGCAATGAATCTACTAGTTCAAACAAAATTACACTTATACACATAATTTATACATCAACAAGGTTGTAATAACGGTATAAAAAATATTCTCATAAAGTGAATTGGATTGCGCACCTCATAAATGCATTCCACGTCGGTATGTAACATACATAAACAATTATATTGGGCGAGACTAAACTCCTCGCTGCAAGGGTATTTACAAAAATAAATGACATTCCAGTTTAGAATTCCAATGATAATTCCATGTCGGTGTTGACGCATGAATGCTGTATTAACTACGCATAGAATATATAAGACATTTGTTATCATTGCAAGCTGAAATGTTGGATAATTTCAATACGTGTGAATTAAACATTTTAATTTACACACGAAGGTAAATATATATATATATATAATTAGTTTTATTTGCTATGCAAGAAATTAATTAGGTAAGTTCTAAACCGAATATGTACAATTCTCTGCTGCAAACTACAAATGTCACATGTCGGGAGATTTTTTATGGAATATTAATTACTAACGAATTATTTTGCTATATAACTATTTTTCATTGATTATCACTTTAGAAGTTGTATTCTTAAATATTGATATTAATATGAGCCTTTTCAATTCCTAGCTGACTTAAATAACTTAAACAAAAAACACCAAATGATTTTTTTCAGTGAAATATAACGTAAGGTAAAGTATAAATAGTAACTACTTAACTAGTTACAAATAAAATTAACGTTTTTTAGTTCAGAAGGTATGTAAAGTGTTGAGTTGCACAGCTCTTGTCACACTAAGAAGAATCTTATGCACAGTCTTAGAGTGTTCATTATTTGTATTGTAAGCTTACAATAATAAACAAGATCTTTTCATATTAAAAAGTTTTTTCAATTATTTTAAAACTTTGTGGGAAAATTTGCTACCTTATAACATACAAAATTAACTTGACTACCAAATCACGGAAATCTTTCAAAGTCAAATTAAAATATAATTGTTCCGTATTCAAATATATATGCGGGTAATTCCGATACAGATTTAGCAACACCCTACGTGTTTCAATTGAATTCCTCTCGCTAGACCCACCCTCCGAGTAACGACATACAAATATTCTTTTTTATATAGATCCGATTTCAAAAGTGTACCAGTGTGCTAAGGGAGATTCTTGAAGACACCAGTTTCCTGAAGGAGAAGCAAGGGCTCCTGAGGAGTTGCTCGCAATAAGTGAAACTCTTTAGGCATCTCGTGCCACTGTTGCGCAGCTATCGAAATACCGTACAATAATTATTTTCAGTTCCCAAAACAACAGAGCTCTACTTTTCAATTATAAAATACATTTTGTATTCTGATTATCGGGTAGTCAAATGCGATTTCATACGGATCTGCGGTTACAAAAGAAGCGATCTGTGCAACCGCACCGATTGGTTTCTATTCACGAGAGGCCATTGTAACGGTGGTATCCGAGATGGGAAAGTCAATTACCACAAATAAACTAGTTGCCAAACACTATACTATACGTAGTACATCAATATAGATTTATTTTGTAATTAACTACCTACTTACTACGACTTAAAACTCCTAAATACAAACGTTCTAAAGTTGGCACAGAACAGTTACACGTTGCATTCTTGTAATGTTTGAAATCGTGTAATTCTCGAGACATTATAGAATTAAAAAATATTAAGATTGAAACAGGAAGTTCAGATAATATTCGGCGCTAAGCTTATCCCTCCGAATTAAGGCAAATACTATTTCTATGTCCGGTGATGACCAGTTTTACTATGTTTGACACATTTCGAAACACGGTTGCAGAGGAAACAAGCCCAAACGGTATCAAGCTGGGTTGTAACCGAACCCAATACATTACTAATACACTCACTACCCTAACAACATGATAAATATTATACATCATATCTATGTATTATTCATGTGAGGACTTGCGATTTTGATGTCGCAAGGCGAGCCCGCCTCGCAGAGTTGTTTTTGCTCGGCTCTCGATATTTATACTGAGGTAATAAATATATCATAAGTGCATTAGATTATACAAATACACAGACGTGAAACAACTTTGAAATTGCTCGTAATTATATGTACCCCTTATGGATATAACTTAATGTCGCTGTCTAAATTGGTACCAATGGATGTCACTTCTAATATGTAATTGAGTGTACTGGTATCTAGGTCAATAGGAAATTTCGAATATTTATTAAAATAATTTTAGCTCGACCCAATGGTACGTAATACGTAATTATTATATAGAATTAGGAAGCATATATTTCTAGACAAAGTTTTGTCAAGTCCGATTTTGCAACTCAAAATCCACGTGTTCACTAGTACATAGATTTACATATACATATATTTAAGAAGATCGTAAGTAGTAATGTTAAAGAAATGTTTATCTTAAATTTATAATAATAGTAGTGGAAACAGCTACCACAGTATCTGTGCTCACCCCAAAAGGAATATAGTGGGTTGATATACAGTGCAAACTCTATATAACGACCCTCAAGGGACTGTGCATATTTTGACGTTATAGAGAGTTGTCGTTAAATGGAGAGATGAAAAATCTGTATTAGAAAAAGTTTATTTCAGACTAGTGTTAGTAATTACATAAAAAACAATTCTTATTTGATCGCTATTGAGTATAATCTATTATTTTTTCTGACATCTTTTGCTGCACCAATGATTTTGTTGTATTTTTTTAATTATTTTATTCATATCTTGCGATATTGAGGCATCTTGGTGATGTTCGGTATGTGTAATGCCGACAGTCGAGTTTATTACGGGCTACGATAATAAAACGACAAAAGAACGTACACAGCTGCGCAATTTTTACTAGTTTTGGCAACTTAAAAAGTATTTATATTATTAAATTGCTGTCGTTATTGAGAGTGGGTGTAGTGTTATATAGAGTGTATCATTCTATGGAAAACAGGCTAAACCAACCAATGCCGCGTGATATCGACGTTTTAGGGAGTTTGTCGTTAAATCGAGTGACGTTATATGGAGTGTACACTGTATTATTGTTGTTATTTTAAAATAACCATATTTCAGCTCGTGATATTAAATCACATACTGAGAACGTAAATAATTTTTAAAAGATTAAATACTACTTTATATACCATAGACCAACTCAGTAAAAAGAAAGTATAATGCTTTAAATTATAAAAAGTAAAATTCATGAATACCAGCGAAGCGACTAACAAATATTTTTTTAATGTAATTATAAACTACATCACCGGTAAAATTGAGAAAGTGCTTCCCTCTTAATCATGCTAAGTTGTAATAAGAGCCGATTAAGCAAGCAGAATAATCACACAGATTACTAGCATCTCCGCTGCTGTGCATGAACCTTCTCTACACCCTCCGGACCCGCATTGGACAAGCGTGGCGAGATAATTATACAAACACGTTCCCATGGATTCCACAAATATAGTACAAAAATGGCAGGGGCCCTTTTCCTGGAGTGGAACGTAACTGGCTAATAATAATTGTTTTTTTTTTTTTAATTTGCTAGATGTTCTGAAGATTGTTCGAGGCATAAAAATTGAACTCTGTGTGAAAGAGTAGGAATCAGTTTTACGCACATCCAAACAGATGTAAACATGTTACAGAACTCAACTCATTTGCCACCCGCTTTACCTCCTATACATAAATAATAATCATTACTTTTTTATAATAACTAATAATAGTATATCGTCACGCTGTATTGCTTTCCGGGTGAGCAGAGATACATAATATGGGTATTTATATATGCATAATTATTTTAACAGTAAACGACAATATGACTACTGTAATGTCGCCTCTGCGAAAAAATTTATCCACTTATATGTTTTATGACACTTATTTCAATTGAGACTTGTTTAAGTGCAGTTAAAGTCACATTTAGGAGGAAAAACGTATAAATTCATAGACAGTAACCGTTGAGGGGTTTTAAAAATCACGTTTTAGTTCTCATGCTTTACTGTGATATAATTTATTGCAGAATTGCCGTTTAAATTCTATTCACACCTTTTTTCATACACATAAAATGTAAAATAACAATCACTGAAAGTTACGTACCATCAAACCGACTAAAGCCGCATCATACAGCAGCCGATTTTCTAATAATGGATTTTTTTCTATGAAAACGTAGGACAATATCATGGTGGAAATAACTTTTTTTTTTAAACTCTCCATATCGGAAACACTGTACTTCTTGTGTATGTTGGTGAAGAACGGTTTATCCTGCTGATTCAAGATGAGGTCGCTCGCTTTCGATCGTTAAATTCGCAGGATAATAAATTCTGAATCAATCAAATCAGTAGATATTATTTATATCCCTTCAACAGCACGAAAAGAACTTATGATATTCACACAGCTGATCAGATTTCCTTTAAACATAGCCAAGACCACTCTCCATTAGGCACCCTTAAAAAAAAGTGGAACTGCATCTTAGAGCGTAAACACGCCATTACCACGCACGGGTTACCATCATAAGCGGAAGAATCCACAAACCTTAGCTTTGAGTGGTACGATGTGAGGAAGAGGACAATACGGAAAATGATATTTTTTTTAAATATAGTTATGTTTCCAGCAAAATTTGGTCTTCAATAGTTAATATAATTTCCGTTAGTTTTTTCCACCTTGTATATCTAATGTGTTCCCTAAGTAAGGCCATCGTGCGAGCCAACACAGAAGCTTACAGAAGAAAGCCGCACCCCACGCGAAGCTGTCACGAGAACGGCACACATCTCTTAATTTAATCCTTATCATACACGACTATCAAAGTTAATTGCAATAACAAATTCCACTCATGCTCAAGACGATCGTTTTGGACGATTTTAACGAGAAACTCTAGGACAGAGACCGTTTAATGTCCCATTAACATTCGCCAAATTAAATATTATCTAATAATTATTACTTAAAAACACTGTCACTTTTAGAAAGTCAAACATGGTTTTAACATTTTGCAAAATACACCCATTTCGTGGCCAGTTCGCAGGCGTAATAATTAATTAGAATGAAATATTTGAGTTTCTTTTTTACATTCTACAATAATTTTATATAATTTATTTTAAGACGTTGAAGGCTTTATGGCAGATACGTAAATTATCTACATTATTGTTTACTAGTTATCGTGTTTTTCATACTTTTGGTAATCATCGTGCCAAATCGTGAATTCAGCACATTTTCCAAGACTATGAAAAACCGGTTTATGTGATGTGATATTAAGGTTTACTTATGTACTATAAAATACACGAATCGGGGCTATCTATACAAATAATCATAAATTCACTTCATAAAAAATATCTAGTCACATTTTAGTTTTCCAAATTACAATACATTACAATATTACAGTACAATATAGTACAAGACAAGCAAATTACAGTACATTAGCACTCATAATAAAAATGATGATATGCTCATTGCAGTTTGGTTTAATATTCATACTGGTCGGTCTACCACTTCTATTATCTACACTCTTCTTACAGCAAATTACCGAGACTAGCACACAGAGACCTCCAACGTCAATCTTAAAGGGACGTCGGAAAGATCAAACAGTATTCTACCTTTATGAAATCGATAATTTTACTATCTGTTTTTAAATGACTGAACTTTTAGTCAGTCTATTATTTTCTAATCTATTATTTAAATCTCTAGGTCTTGTAGTTTGTATGAAGTTCATGTTTGTAAACTTCAACACAAAATTAAATCTTACTGTGGGGCAACGTTTAAATAAATATGTAATCTAAAAATATCATCTTTACGATTGTAAGTATAACTTATATAATACCGGCTTTCCTTTTATGTGTTCGCCAAATAATCCATTTCTAGCACACTATTCGGAATATCAGCCTTTTTATGTGAACTGAATAATATTGTACATACATTACAATCAGGTTACAAAAATATAAATATTACAGTCATGCTATTGGACTCATTATTGTAATTGCTATCGATATAGATAAAGGAATCACAGACACGGCATGAATGAAAATCTAATGGAAATAAAATCCGATATTCAATCCATAACAATCAGCGCGAAGACAGCTAGCTCAGCTGCATATCATTAAACGCGTGACGTTGGCTCGTGACCGAAGCACGTTGTATGCTTCGCAAGCACATACTTACACAAACACAGCATCAATCATTCTAATAAGCCGTATTCGGTAGGCAGTGCGGTGTGGAGGACGCCTCAGGCGCATGAGGCCATCACATGCGGCTTAGTGCGGCGCGGTGCTTCTATTTCTTATCGATAATTTCTCCAACAATTTCGTAATCGATGTTCAATAAATCTAATACACTTTCTCTGATCTCCTACCTCTTTGTCCATTACTTTCTCAACAAATATAAAAAATAGAAATTTATATGGCTACAACAGTAGTAGGGATTCACAGGTTCTAGCTCACCGCCTTTGGCTCTCTCATCGGTTCTAGCTCACTGATCACGGCGGCAACCTTGACCTAAAAAAAAAAAAAAAGGTTTTCAGGGTCGCTGAATCGAATGCAAGTATTTAAAATTGCGTAGCTTTAACCGTTTCAGAGATAGCATAACATTAACTAGGCTATAATAATACAAAAGCAATGGGGTACAGTTAACAATGGATCATCCGAGCAAGGGTCGCCTATTGTTCGGCTCGAACGCTATTGTTTGAATCGAGTTACGGTCGGGGGGTCTCAGGTACTTTTTCTATGTATAATAAAAAGCCGTCTACATTCCTTCATTAGTCATATTCATTTATTTTAAAACAGTAATTAAACAAATTCCATAATAACATATCATTGTACATGGTATCGATGTCAAATTGATTAATAAAGTAATTCATTGTACAGTTGTGCAACTTGTAGTACAAATACATTAAACAGTATTGACCACATACTGAAGTCCAATTGTTTTGCAATATTTTTTTATTGAAACTCCATCGGTGGCTATTTCTCTTTAAGAATGCATAGTGATATCCAGAAGGTGGTCGTCCATAGGAGTCGAAAAATTCACCAAAACCATTTTTGTCTATATGTAGTGCAACCCAATGTGATCCAGGTTTTGTATCGGGGTCCAAATTATTAATTAAATAAGTAGGAGTTTCCATGTATATCGGTAATCTATTTGCAGCATACACATTATACCGCAAACTTGGATGTATTTCGTTCAAATATTTCTGTAGTTCTATTGTATTCATATTTATTTAAAAATACAACTTTCCAACCCCAGAGATCGCAAACATGTGTGCGATTGTAATTACAGTAACTTATTATATATCGAAAGGGTGATTATTAAAAATAATACAAAGTAAGTTCATTTTAATTAATTTATTCAAAAATGTACACACAAAGAGATACATACAAATATTACAAAGTTAATATTTTTACAATATATATATATTCAACTATTATAATCGACGGATACATTGCGGTTTTTATCAATTTCAATAACATTATCAAATTCGGCGTAAACAATACAGTTAATAGTTTGTACAAGCGTTGACTCAAATCGAACTTCTAATCTTACAGTGCCATGTCTTATAAGATTCCAATGACCTGAAGAGTTGGCTGATAAATCCGGAGTTAAATCAAAAGCTAACAAACAGTAACCTTTCGAATATTGTTCTCTCGAAATTCCATTCCCTTCATTTAAAAAATGTATACCCGTACCGGAAAATAATGTATGATAAGCCGTGGTGAAAATATGGTTTTCAAACGAAGGTTGTAAAGCTTTCGAAGGTATTTGTTGACCATCAATATATAAACAAAATGTGTTAATGTTGTAATTTTCGAAATTAAATGGATTTTTAGTGAGATTACCGTTAAATGCCCCGTTATCAACAAACCCAATAATACATCTTTTTGGGACTTGCCCCAAAAAAATGTTGTCAAGTGTTTTGCCTTGAATCCCAGATGGTATAGTTAAAACTTTCACTTCAGCTCGAGTGACGGGATATTTTGCTGTAGAAAAAGCCAATGCTTTTTGATGTGCAAGTAAAACAGTTGGATTGATTCGTGCTTTACGAACGATAAGTGTTGCATCTGTAATGCATACTTTAAACTTTGAATCACTTGAAGGGGCCATTAAGTTAAATGTTTCTCTAGAGCGAACTAATTTAACTGACATTTCTACACCATTGATCAAGAACTTTTCTTGGTTAAATATATCGCCATGTAAGTGTCCAATCATTTCAATTTCTTGACTTTCAGAAGCTAATTTTTGTCTTTTAACAAATCCTCCATTTTCCTCGCCGGTTTCATTCATTTTGTTGGCTGTATCTTCATACCAAAGGCCACACGTAAGATGAGATTCTTTAGCTGGTTTAGCATAATTCAACAAAGTTTCCATGTAGGCACGATACGCATATGTATTATTTGGAGGTGATATAAGTTTTTGATTTAAATAGAGATGAAGTTGACTGAAGATTGAATGCAACCAATTATTAACCGGAGCCACTACCGTTGAGGCAGCTACCTTAGAGGAATCTTGATGCAATATCCTGGCTTTTATATGAATCAAAGTATGAGACAGATCTATATAATCTTCACCAGTTCCTGGTACTTGAAATTCGAGGGGCCCATCATCAGCTAGAGATGATATAGGTTTATAATGTATCCATATTCCATTTTCTATACTAGTTTGTGTTGAGGGTAATGCAAATAAATCTAACTCTGATTTAATGCACTCACATGATTTGTTATGTAGAAATGACATTTTATGAAAATATGTCTTTGATTTTAGTATGACTTGACTTTGATTTTTTGATACCTTTCACCTT
This sequence comes from Automeris io, assembly GCA_036320925.1. NCBI lineage: Eukaryota > Metazoa > Arthropoda > Insecta > Lepidoptera > Saturniidae > Automeris > Automeris io. The sequence continues at coordinate 6,326,411 of JAUDJH010000014.1, forward strand.
GACATTCGGTGCTGAAATGAGAGAATTCAAACGGTTCCTCTTTGTTATATATCCTGAACCGGACATGTTAATTCGATTAATTTTATCTTGAGCTTTTTTGTGTAAATTTGAGCTGGCCTCTTTCAATCTAGTTCTTATTGAATCTTCCAGGGGGCGTGCATTAACCATATCCGATAATAGACCCACACCGGTATTTAAAGCCTCTTTACCCACTACTTTAGCACCACTAGAGAGCAATGGTAAAACAGATCTAAATAAGCCTCCTAAAAAACTACCAATTCCATGTCCACGCTGATACGGTGCTCCTCGATAAATCACACCAATACCGTGACCAGCTTGATGTGAATAATAGTGCTCATAAGGACAAATTTCATTATATTCTTTGGAATACATTATAGTTTCATAAAGTGGAGTTTAATGCACAATGTCCCAAACTGGAATGGTATTTTTTGTCCTGTGCCTGATCTTATATTTATTTCAATCGTATCAAACTCCCTGCGCATAACAGGTATGTAGTGAGGTGGTGAGAAAACATGCATTTTATTAGCTCCATATATGTATTTTGAAGGGTCTAGTGGTATTATTCTTAATAATTGTGTCATCACATCCCCAATAATTTGCGGTTCAATAATATCACTATAAACAAATAACTGGGATGGTAGCCCTAGATGTAAATTCGCTGAACATTTTCCAAAACCACCCCTGTGTGCTAAGTTTCTAGTTGGTTCAAATCCTAGTTGAAGACTTAAGCTAGGTGCTAACGTAACTGATCTTATTGATTCATCCATTACAGTTACAGATACAAACTTTGAAATTTCATCATATCGAAATATAACTTTATCATCAATGCTGTTTAATGCTGTTAAAATTTGATTAATATCATCATAGTTGGTGGCTGGTATATAATGTTTGTAGTATATTAGTGAAGGTTTATCCTCATGGGGCATTACAGCCCATTTTGTTATATAAACAATATTTTCATGTTCCTGAACTGTAAACATCGTGCATGGATATTGAAATTCAACGACACCAACAGACCATCTACCTTCAAGTATAATAGGTTTCGGTAATTTGGTTGAAAACTGGGTTGTCGTATTTTCTGGGAAGTATTCCATGGAGCTATTACTCAACAATGTTAAATAAAAACTTTCCTTCATCATATTTTCTTTAAACTAGAAGCCAATATCCAACTATTAAATTTATCCGGATAACCTTTCCACTTGACCAACACTTGCTTTCTGTTACCGGAATAGCGGGAACCGATAATTTTATCTATTTTATAACTTGAAGTAGGATCATAAGATATTTTTTGTGACTCTTTCTCATAAAAAGTTCCTGTTATTGGTTCATTTTGTAAATCTTTTAATGTGTATACTACCCACGGTGATCTATCTATTACAGAAGATATAATAAAAATTTCATCACTCCAATTGGATTCATATCCCTTTTGAAAGATATGTTTGTGTTTGGTGATTCTTACATAGTCACCAATATGAAATTTTGGAAGTGGAATATTTGTAGGTTGACTAACTTTTTCTCTGTCATACAAATTATTCCAAACAGTCATTATATTATCAAAATTTACATCGCAAGGACACATCTTAATACTAGAATGATAGCTATGGTTATATGCGTATATTAAGTTCTGTAGGATATCTATATACCTATGGGTATTTTTGTGAGTGAAATAACGCCACATTCTCATTTTTAGTGTCCTTTGGAATCTTTCTACAATGCTGGCTTTAATATCAGGGTTATTTGTTGTATAATAATTTATATTTTTACTCTTTAAATAACCCTTTACATCTTTTGAAAGGAATTCACTTCCTTTATCAGATTGTATATGTGTTGGTGTGGTATTAGCTTCACTAAAAATACTATCAAAACATGATTTAACTGTTTCAGAATTTTTATTTTTCATAGGTCTAGCATAAGCATATTTAGTAAACACATCAATAACACAAAGTATATAATTAAATCCGTCATTATGTGTAGAATAAGATCTCATATCACTTAAGTCTACCTGCCAAAGTTCATTTAGGTTGGACAAAATATATTTGTTTCGAGGAAATTTCCTATGTACTGGTTTATGCAACGTGTATGTTTCTTGTAACCGTAGCCACTTTTTAACGTCTTCCTTAGTCATTTTACCTTTCATAGCTTTCGACAATTTTTCAATACTACTGTAACCAGCAGGATGTGATGGATCATAATAAATCTTAGTTATCTCTAGTATGGGGTCCATTTTTCCCAACTATTTTTTTTTCTTATAGGTTTTTTTATCTTTTCTAGATTGTTTTTTTTATCATTAAACTCTTCATCTGTAGATACTTGGTCAATATCCTTTAATTGAAGCCGGTGTATGTATTCACTTCTAGCTGGATTCCCAACGTAAGTCAACGGTACTTTAATATCCTTCAATGCTGTTGCAAACTTTTCCCAACCTATTGGATCACTTTTTTTTAACGGTCTAATTGCATCATTTAACAAATCTACTATATTACTTCCAAGAATTTTTTCGTTATCTATAATGACTGTACCATCATCATTCCAATGAATTTTATTTGTACTTAGAGTTAGCAATTCCAATAAAGACTCACCTTTCTTTACATAGGTTTTTGGTATTAAGCTAAGAATTTGATCTTTCGTGTAAGGAAGTTTTTCATAAGATATAGTACTCTCCTGATTTTTATCTTCAGTGTTTGGTGGCAGAGCTGTAACTAAACTCTTGTCGTCGGTATAATTACTTTTATTAGATGTATTTACTTTTACTTCTGGAGTGGTAGTATCAATACTTTTAGTTATTATTGGTATTTCATGAGGTTGACGGTCTTCTCCAGTAAAGTGTAAATATCTTTGTAAAATTTGTAGATATAGAATACATTTTTTCCTATCATCCATATTACTATTCAAAATATTTTTCATCTCAGCATCTAATCTAGAAGTGGGTCTATCAGGAACTTGGTTGTATTTTAGTTTGTCCATCAAACTTGGTTCAATGAGCAACATTTTCTTAGCTTGCTCCATTTTTATTACATAAAATAATTAACTAAGCCACTCAAAATTGAACCCAATATTATTGGTAGAAATGCACCACCTTTTTGAATAATAACATTTTTTCTTATTTTATTAGAACTTTTATGTAACAATTTCCGCAGTATAGATTTATATCGTTTAAGTTTTTTTTTCTCTTTTTCTGGTAGTTCCACTTTACCTTGGAGGACGTTATGTATACATTCACAAATACAGTTAATTTCCTTTTCGTCACACGTTTGTAAAAGAGCTTTCTTATATTTAGGTTTAAGCTTATGTAGTGCTCTCAGTAAGTCTTTATGCGTGTTTAGACTTCGCGGCATTATGTGTAAATGACAGGAATTTGTTGATTCTTGCTATATTTAAAGCCTTTGGTGGGGACATAAACAACGCAATGTACATCTGGAGGAAATATTTTTGTTTTAATTCGACACATTTCATCAGTGTTTTGTTTAAGATCTATCATTAAATACCCATGTGCTTCCATAGTTGCATTACGATAGGCATCTTCAAGAAATTTTGGATTTTCTGGTGATACTTGGCGTGCTAAGTATCGTATTTGAGTTTTATCTCGGGGATTTTTAAAATAAACAATATAATTTGAATTTAAAGAAATGTCTCTTTGTCCTTTACCTTGGTGAAATAAATTTTGTGTGATGTAAAATACACTTAAGTTTCTATGGTGGCTTCCTTTGGTAAAAATATCAACAATGCGACCATCAGACTCTCTCATAAGATCATCAATTATTACAAGGTTTGCGTTCTTCCCATCAAACATATTAAGATCTGGTATACCTTGATGATAATTTACATTTGGCAAGTTATATAAAGGTTGCAATTCATCAAAGCACCAAGTAATTTGTGTAAACTCCCTACTACATATGTCATTAATATATTTAATGAAGTTTGTAACAAAATTTGATTTTCCACAGCCACTTGGACCTGCAACTATTGCAGTAAATGGATGAATAAAGTGAAACATCACGTTGCACGTGTGTGAATGCTTGAGAGTTACAGAGAGAAATAAAACATTTCGTTCAATTGTTGGTTTATATATTCACTTACTACATGCATATTAAAAAATAAACATAAGAAAAAGTATTTACAAATATTAACTATTTATTGACAATAATAATTGAATAAAAGATACATCTTAAGACTAGTATACAAATACAGCAGTGTACAGCAACATATTTACAAATATTATATTCATAAACTAATCGAAATACATACATATTTTAGTTAACATTAAGGTACTTAATTAGAACATTGAATAGAAATATATATTAAAATTATATTAACAAAGAAATATTTACATACAGATTTTTCTATAATCTATTTTAATTTGTAATGACCCCACGCCAGTGTATCCATATTATTGGGTAGAATATAACGCTTTGTGTCGTTATAAGACAAACATCTTTTGTTTATTTGCTGGGTGAAAATTGTGTGTTTAATTGATTTGAATCTGTACATGTTGCAAAATTGGATATTTTTAGTGAAGAGACAAGTCTTATAATTTTCCATGGTCATTTTTTTTGTAACACATTTATTAACACCCTTTGCTTTTGCTGTCAATTTATTTTCGACGTCAAATGCATACATTTTAGATCTTAGACCTACAAACTCTTTTAAAATTTTTCCATTATTTTCATCTTTGAAAAATCCTAGTTTCTTTTTATTGATTTTTGGATAACCATATGTATTATCTGATGGATAATCGGATGTATCAAATCGATAAACGAGGTCGGTTTTAATATCATTGTAAAAGTTGTCTGTAAAAATCTGATATATTAAACTATCTGTGTCAGTATACAATAATTTTAATTTATTATCAAACTTCCTCATCATGTAGTTGTAGTGAAAGTCATACATAAGAGTTTTTGAAATATCCAATATACAAAATCCTAAATAAATGGGTTTATTATGAACCAACTTTGTTTTTCGCAATTGTACTGCAACTAAGTTTTCTGCAAAAATCGATAAACTGTGAAATTCCGGTTTTGCAATCAAATCTTGTACACCTAGAGTTTTACCGTTATTTTCCCAATGCGTTAACAATTTCACATTAACCCTTTTTTCAATGTTTTCCATAGTTTTCCCAAACACGGAATTATTCATTAATTTATAAAAATCCTTTTCAAAATCCGAGACTGCCTCTATTCTACGTTTTGTATTTAAATCAATGTATTTTTGCAGCCATGAGCTCTGTCTAAATTTTAGTATTCTATGAACTTTTGTTATTTTCATTCCCATATTCAGACACTGTTTAAGATTTCTATAATGAATTTTATATCTGATCTTATTATAAAGATTTGGTATTAATTTGGTTTCTTTAGAATCACTACTTATACATATTTTCTCAGGGCAAAGTGGAAAATCAGAGTGTAAATCATGAAGTTCAACTGGGTACTCTAAATCTACTTCTAAAATAAAACCGAATTCAGACGTGTCGGGTATATCAAAACTTGTATTTGGACTGACCCATTCAAATCCTCCTTCAGGTAAATATTGAGACATAGCCCAACCGTAAAGGTTATTTGCATCGAAATAAGCAAGATATGATGTAGGTTTATTTTCATCATAATTATCTAAAAATTTATTATTAGCTTTAGCATAACGATTGCTGCATTGTGATACCCCCCCTCTAATACCTGCCTTGATGAAAGCAATTTTATCAAAGTCTGTTAATAATTCTAACTCTATTTTTGTATATTTTAACATAGCATCCCAGCTCAAGCCCGGTGCTGTATAATAATGAGCAGGATCTAATCCATAAGTTGTTATACAAATATTTCTAAAGTTTTCGAATACATCAGTTAACAATATAACATCTGTTTTCAGATATAAGTTAGAGTAATCCAGCATATTTTGACAACCAAAATGTTGCCAAACATTCTGTGCATGATTATAATCATCATTAGATACATTTGAATCAGTTAATGAACTGTAAAATTGATTTTTAGTGGGAATAGATGTGAATTTTAAACAGTCGTATGATGTCATAAATTCATAAGGATAAATACCTTTTCTCCTAACATACCTGAAATCTTCATTTCTTGGAAAACTATTTTTTAAAGTAATAAATTGTTCATCGTTGAGATTTTTAGCTAATTGCTCAAGACTACATGGTAAAAATTTTAGGGAATCAAGAAATCTTAAATTCAAAATTTGGCTATTTATTATTAATGTTTTAGAAAAAGATATGTATCTTTCTTTGTTTTGGGGAATGACATCCACATCACCCTCTACAAAGTTTAATGCATGAACAATGAAATGTGCATCATAGTGGCTGAGATTATGTAGGAATACTGGAACATGACGTGGTATCCTAAATTTGCTTATACAAACATCGTGTGCAACACCTCTAAAATTACCTGTATACCAATCAAAATATGAAATCTTTTTATCATCAGAAAATTCTATTTCACATATACAACAGAGTTTAGAATTCGCAATTTCCTTTTCATTTTCTGCAGTCAATGGTTTGGGGCATTTTTGAAAACTATTTTTCTTACTTATTATTTTTAAATCATCATATAAACGATTCATAAATATCTGTACACAATCTGGACCGCTATACGTTACATATTTTGACAAACTATTATCATATGAACATTTAATATAATATCCAAAACTATAAACTTCATGTTTGTGAACATTTTTAGTATACGGTTTATTTGGATCGTTAGAACACGTTTTTATTGGATTTAAAAAGGCTTCAAAATCTGCATATATAACGAAGGGTATCTTTAACTTTTTATGAAAATTTTCAAATTTTAATTGAGTATTTGACACTAGTTGTCCAAACCAATTTTTATATCTTTTATCTATATTTAGTAGTTCTACAGTAATATGTGAACAATCATATTGTCGATGGTTATTCAACCTTTCCTTTGTGGGGAAATGCAATAAACATCCATCGCATATATAAACCGCATGATTTTGATTTGAAATTTGTTTACTGACCAATCTTGATAAGTTTTTAATATAACAATAGTGGTAAGTCCTTTCTCTATTTATGAGTAATAAATTAATGTGACTATTTCTACGACATTTTGTTAAATATAGTGGACCCACTACACTATGCCTTTTCCTTTCTTTATTAAATTCTAAACCGAATACATTGATACTAATATTATTTAATTTTTCAACTTTTGATATATCATTTAATTTAACGGGAAAAGATACACCATTAAATTTTAGTTTATTTACATGCATGCTATAGGACGATACTCGATTTGCGTTCTTACTCACTGGATATAATGCCGAAAGTAATGCCCATTGAAAACATAAATTGTCAGAGTTTTTTACGTTTATCACAGCTTTTTTATTACTAATATCTTTAGGTAAATCAATATATGACGTACCACGTAGCGGATTAAATTTATTAATATTCATGTCTAAGCAATTAATTTGTTTAAGACTCCACCCACTGTCTTTTTGTTCAAAAGCACTTATTTTATTTGTTATAGCATCACATAATGAAGAAAAGAAAATATTTAAGTCATCACCTCGAAAAATTATATAATTACATGTTTGAAAATCAAATGAATTTAGAATATCTTTAGTTTGTTGTATAAAATCTGCGTGTAGTATAAAATTTACTTTAAAAGCAGTATGTTTCTGCATACATTCTTCAATCAAAAATAGCACATCATCTTTTATAGAACTTAAAAACAATTCCGGCGTTTCAAAATCTAACATAGATGATAAATCAGATTTATTTTTAATTTTATATGTAATTATTCTATTTCCAAAGGCTGTTTCAGCAATTGATACATTTTTAAGAGATGTGTGAGAAGTTAAAACATTATTATTATGAATTTTGCTTTTCAAATGATTGGTAAAGTATTTTCTAGTTATCAAAATTTTACACGTGTTACATTGCACCTTGTCGACATCGAGGTCTGCTGATATCCCGATCGATGATAATGAAGTTGATGGCCTATCTTCATATCTAGTCTTTTTCTTATTATTGTCATCATCCTTCGTACTACAAAGTTTCTTAGACCCCATCCCGATTTGATATGATTGTTTTGATTGTCTAAAACAAAGAAGAAACATATTTATAGAAGAAGAACAAAATAATTCTGTAAATTTTGAGATAATTTAAGAAGGCATACTCACGCTATGTTTTCCTCAACTACGGCACAAATATTGTACAATTCTTCATCATATGTGGAGTCTTTCAATCCACTCTCTGGAACTATTCCCCACAAATTATACATTCCATATTAGATTTGCGTTGAAGAAAGGTACAGATATAATTTTAGATTATGTTTCAATAAAATGGAAATATATGACACGAACTTATTTAAAGAAAGTACTAACAAAAATTTGTATTTACAAAAAATAGTTTTTTTATATTCTAGCTATAAAATACACATGATTATTATATTCAGAAACTATAAGTAAATAATATATACACGAATATTAATTAAATGGAATGCGTTTATTACTTATTACTAAAGTGAGATTTTTTACAATTTTCAGTCTTAGAAATTTCTTTAGTTATTTCGTAAACAATGTTTCTAACGTTTGCAGAATTTTTGTGTTTATCATTTGTGTAATATTTAACTCTAAAATCTGCGTGCTTCCAATGTTCTGTGGAGGCTATTTTTGCAATCTTTTTCATGTCATATATTTCTATTTTAATAAGTTTACTTGAGCTGGAACCATCATCAACGTTTGTTGATAAACAGACGGTATTACTTTCTTCATCGATTCGAGATACAGTGGATGAAAGTTTTTTTCGTTTTATTATAGGACCTTCAAAGAATTCATCTAAATTCTTGGTAATAATATTTTGCTCCCTCTTTTTCTTTAGTTTTGATTGTACATTACTAAATAAATCCTGACTACCTTCATCCGATAGAGGATAGTAGTAATTTTTAAAAGTATTTTCTTCATCAATAATTTCCAGTGAGTTCTGTAAAAATATTTTATAAATTTAAATCTGAATTGATGGATGTTCGTAGTGTAGCGATGGTTTTTTAGTGTATATAAGTGTGGTATAAAGTAATAACAAAATTACTTACATTCATTGTTGTATGAATCTATGTCACTAATACTTTGTAAATTAAATTTATACTTGTATTTCACTTCACTTAGAAATACACGAAATATAACAAACTAAATGTTCACTATAGAAATGACACTTTCACAATGTAACTTAAACAGTTCCAACCCTATATATATAGAAAATATCGCTCCTACTACACCTTGACTCATGGGTCCAATGCAAAAAAGGTTTGTGATAATGAATTCCGGCTTCGATATGAACAAAAGATATGAATAGGTTTATAACATTTTGTAAGGTGTCTTTGTTAGTCATCTTTCCATTAACTATTGTTAAAAATATTTTGACTCATTGTTTAGAAATTTTTGAAATACTTTGGAACTTTTTTCTGTTATCAGACAATGAAACAAGTTGTAACATGAAACTGTTAGAAATGTTTGAGTCATAACTAACAAATTTTGGAATGCTTTCGTCAAAACGGTAAGAAGGTATGAAGATTATATAGATCTGTCTCATACTTTGATTCATATAAAAGCCAGGATATTGCATCAAGATTCCTCTAAGGTAGCTGCCTCAACGGTAGTGGCTCCGGTTAATAATTGGTTGCATTCAATCTTCAGTCAACTTGATGTCTATTTAAATCAAAAACTTATATCACCTCCAAATAATACATATGCGTATCGTGCCTACATGGAAACTTTGTTGAATTATGCTAAACCAGCTAAAGAATCTCATCTTACGTGTGGCCTTTGGTATGAAGATACAGCCAACAAAATGAATGAAACCGGCGAGGAAAATGGAGGATTTGTTAAAAGACAAAAATTAGCTTCTGAAAGTCAAGAAATTGAAATGATTGGACACTTACATGGCGATATATTTAACCAAGAAAAGTTCTTGATCAATGGTGTAGAAATGTCAGTTAAATTAGTTCGCTCTAGAGAAACATTTAACTTAATGGCCCCTTCAAGTGATTCAAAGTTTAAAGTATGCATTACAGATGCAACACTTATCGTTCGTAAAGCACGAATCAATCCAACTGTTTTACTTGCACATCAAAAAGCATTGGCTTTTTCTACAGCAAAATATCCCGTCACTCGAGCTGAAGTGAAAGTTTTAACTATACCATCTGGGATTCAAGGCAAAACACTTGACAACATTTTTTTGGGGCAAGTCCCAAAAAGATGTATTATTGGGTTTGTTGATAACGGGGCATTTAACGGTAATCTCACTAAAAATCCATTTAATTTCGAAAATTACAACATTAACACATTTTGTTTATATATTGATGGTCAACAAATACCTTCGAAAGCTTTACAACCTTCGTTTGAAAACCATATTTTCACCACGGCTTATCATACATTATTTTCGGGTACGGGTATACATTTTTTAAATGAAGGGAATGGAATTTCGAGAGAACAATATTCGAAAGGTTACTGTTTGTTAGCTTTTGATTTAACTCCGGATTTATCAGCCAACTCTTCAGGTCATTGGAATCTTATAAGACATGGCACTGTAAGATTAGAAGTTCGATTTGAGTCAACGCTTGTACAAACTATTAACTGTATTGTTTACGCCGAATTTGATAATGTTATTGAAATTGATAAAAACCGCAATGTATCCGTCGATTATAATAGTTGAATATATATATATTGTAAAAATATTAACTTTGTAATATTTGTATGTATCTCTTTGTGTGTACATTTTTGAATAAATTAATTAAAATGAACTTACTTTGTATTATTTTTAATAATCACCCTTTCGATATATAATAAGTTACTGTAATTACAATCGCACACATGTTTGCGATCTCTGGGGTTGGAAAGTTGTATTTTTAAATAAATATGAATACAATAGAACTACAGAAATATTTGAACGAAATACATCCAAGTTTGCGGTATAATGTGTATGCTGCAAATAGATTACCGATATACATGGAAACTCCTACTTATTTAATTAGTAATTTGGACCCCGATACAAAACCTGGATCACATTGGGTTGCACTACATATAGACAAAAATGGTTTTGGTGAATTTTTCGACTCCTATGGACGACCACCTTCTGGATATCACTATGCATTCTTAAAGAGAAATAGCCACCGATGGAGTTTCAATAAAAAAATATTGCAAAACAATTGGACTTCAGTATGTGGTCAATACTGTTTAATGTATTTGTACTACAAGTTGCACAACTGTACAATGAATTACTTTATTAATCAATTTGACATCGATACCATGTACAATGATATGTTATTATGGAATTTGTTTAATTACTGTTTTAAAATAAATGAATATGACTAATGAAGGAATGTAGACGGCTTTTTATTATACATAGAAAAAGTACCTGAGACCCCCCGACCGTAACTCGATTCAAACAATAGCGTTCGAGCCGAACAATAGGCGACCCTTGCTCGGATGATCCATTGTTAACTGTACCCCATTGCTTTTGTATTATTATAGCCTAGTTAATGTTATGCTATCTCTGAAACGGTTAAAGCTACGCAATTTTAAATACTTGCATTCGATTCAGCGACCCTGAAAACCTTTTTTTTTTTTTTTTTTTAGGTCAGGGTTGCCGCCGTGATCAGTGAGCTAGAACCGATGAGAGAGCCAAAGGCGGTGAGCTAGAACCTGTGAATCCCTACTACTACTTACAACTTACCATTTCTTGGGTGTACAACTGTTTCAAGATCAGCAAACAACAATATACGACGTCCCACACCGGTCCAAATTAATTCGATGCTTTACGATAGAGCACTGGCATCGTAGCAACAAGCGCGTTCTGTAGGTATCTGAGCGAGTACCCTAAAGAGCAACGCGGTTTCTTATGTGTCTTAACTAAAGTGTAGCAGTGTATACTACCAGTCACTGACGAGCATAGCAAATTTACCCCGGGCATGCAATAATATGAATGTTTCTTGTATTTAACTTTTAGTAATTTATCCAAGACTTATTTATTGCAAGATATGCATTGCATTTATTGGATGAACGCAACTGCTACGAGTGTGAGTACTTTTGTGAGGCTGTGTTGCGAATTAAGGAAGCCGTCAAAAGAGAAAAAGAAAAACCTCTCCTCATGAGATCCGAAGCAGCTAACCACGACGTAGCAGAGACGCGTTCCACGATGAACTGTACATGTGGTATTCTCCTTGACATTAGTCAAGGAAAAATACTATGCAATATCTGGTCAATACCAGACAGTACATTTGAGCGAGTTTGCTATATATTTATAAGTCAGGGTTGGTGTCCTGGTACGCACCATTCGATCTAAAACTTAAGAGGGATGAGCAATTTACACCCATCCTTCCTAGAAGTCCAAAAAATCCGAACTCCCAGGCTCAACTTGTAGCGAAATGCAGAGCACCCCGAGTTTTTTAGCCAGTAAAAGTCTGCTACATTACGGTCATCGTTCTCGTTCGTCACGGTCTTATGTAGGATTTACCCTGGGTTACAAAAAAGAGATATCTGAGCGAGTATCTTAAAGTGAATCACCGTGTTTTATATGCGTTTTAACAGTGTACCAACGCTTATGATGTTATAAACGGTATTCAGGTGGATTAACTAGAAATATTTTTTTAAAAATGACTTTATAAAACCTGTTTTAAGCTTAAAACATCTTAAAAAATATAGTGTTTTTTTTAATTACCTACGTGGCTAAAAAAATATTGAAGCTAATATAATCGTAATATTAAAAGAATACAAGTAACATAATTCTTTTAACTACTTATTTTCACTTTTAAATTTTTTGAATAAATTATTGTAATTTTCTAAAGCCTGTCGAATTCTAGATTCATCGATATCGATAAGCTTAGATGGCTTTTTAACGTAAAAGTGATATTCAACTAACAAGTTTAGCAACGATGGAAAGAAAGCTGCCTGGAGCGTCCGGCGCTATTCACAAATTGGCACGAGCTAGGCACGCGTTTGGATTACTTTCTAGAACATCCTCTGTGCCATCCGATTAAAACGCAATAATACCCCTTAACAATAAAATTATACGACTCATTTTCGCGCTTGAATAATATTGAAATTGAGTTATTTTCTCCAATCCCGAAGAGTTACAAAGATTGAATGGTCCAGCGCAGTGATACCACACGGCCATTAGTAAAAGCAAAAGGATGAAATTCTTTCTATTGTGTCGTGTTTATTTTCTCTTTAGATAAAATAATAGATTAGGTTTATAGAATTGGTTTATTTTTAGAGAGTTATCACTCATTTAAATGAGAAATATTGTAATTAGATATCCATATGGCATAACGAAGCCAAATAATATAAAGCTTTGCAGGAGTATTTATTTACAATTTACATAAACTAGTTACTTTGATACTGGTTATTTTTTGCATATCGTAATGAGGTTGTTGTTAAGGGGTCTTTGAATAATGTATAAGTATTTGTTTTTGCTTAAAACTCATGTATTTTGCATAAAATATTAAAAATGAAATTATTGTTAAGAGACATGATACACAAATTTAGCCAAATAATTGACAATAATCAACTGTAACGATATAGCAGAATCTATTTCCTATAAACACTAACTTAACAAGATTAATTATTGTATTACCTACTACGACACACTATACATATAAAAAAATCTACTCACATTTAAAACTAAATAAAAAAATTATAACTTTATCACTGCTCCCTTATCATTATTATACAAATGTTTGCATTGTTATTACCAATCAATCAGAAAATATTACATAAATATACACACGCACGACCTGTAGAATAGTTCCTTGTGGCGTATCTAGTTTCTTTAAGTGCAAAATATTAATAGTTACATTTGAGCACTTTTATAACAAGGTAATCCGTGACACCGGCACATATTCTTATTAATAAAACCTTCGGTGATCAGACATGTCACGAGCAACACATGATAAAGACCATGACAAAGTTATCAATAAATAATATTACAATTATCATCGTGTCGTTTGCCATGAAGAGGGAATTTAAAATCTTTGTTCATTAATCTGTATGTATTAAGCTGTCAAGAATAGAAGAAAATATCATTTTTTAAATTTTATTCCTAATATTGCTTTAAAAATGTACTACAAATATAGTCAATGAAGTATAATCCTTATTATTATAAATAGCAAAGTAACGCTAATTTAAAATGCTAAGACTGCGTTGTAAACTATCATTACTATTTATTATGACATTAGTAATTCTTAAATGTGTTTCTTATTCTAAAATATTTGAACATCAGCATTATGCTTTAATAATAATATATCGGCACGCTATATCACTTTTGGGGTCAGCAGAGATACATTAGTGGTTATTATCCAGTTTGCACTTATATGTCGTACCCAAAGTGATCAGTAGCGGAGCTTACACAGGACATTTTTATCTAATGCCATCCAGATTCTCATCATCCCATCTCCATCTCGCCGTCTCGAGGTTTTCTTTCACCGGTGAGCATGTGGTGCTTAAATCCGTACATAATCTAGAAATACCTAGAGTACGTACCGGGGATCGAACCTACAACCATTCTCGCACACGCATGGAAACCAGTTCTGTATTCACTATGCTACTACAGCCACCAATAAATTCTGCACAAAGTATATTTACTTACAAAGCGATTACTTTCATCTTTTTACTGCGTACCGCTAAGGAGCGACAATCGCTTCTTTCAACTGTTTTTCCAATATCATAGAAATTTTTGCGAGGTGGTAAGTCGTCGGTGCCCGTCTGGATCGCGACCACAGTACATGGGTGTAAAGCCCGTCATAGTGACCAGTTTCGGCTTGTTGCATTTTGGGATCAGCTTGTGTATATCCAGTAGCTCATATACCCAGCGACCTTCAGTCGTGGTATATGTAGGCCGTCATGACGATGTAGACTATCAATGGATTTTCATCCTCTGGTAGTTGCTTTCGTTTTTGGACTACACTGTACTTACCATTAGGTACTCTGTAGTCACTATGTCGTGCTAGTGTAAAAAAAAATCTCTTCCCATAGCTTGGGCCTAACTCAGCCCGTGTGCACGCAGGTGCGTTAGCGATAAAACTACATGGCAGTTCTTTACAGATAACAATTGGTCACCGTGAAAGATGGTATTGAGTTACTGCTAAAAAAGTCCTTACATTTCAAAAATTGTTGACAAAAACAACTCAATTATAAAGGCAATTCTAAAACATAGTAAGCCCAAGCACATTAAAATAGAGGCATAAGAAATACGTTTTGTGTACCTACATAACCCTGGGGAAAATCCTCCCTAGGCCGCTGTGAGGGCAGCGACCCCAGTGTGTAGACTCCTACTGACTAAAGCCCTCAGGCTGTGCTTCCAATCATTCCACCCGGGCTTGGGAATCCAGAATCTTCCAGACGCCCGGGGAGCGGACAGCCTGTCCAGGCTTCGTCTCTGGGAGGTGTGGATATGAAGAGCTCATTCCTCCAAATCTTACTCAGGGCCAGCGCGCCGCCTCACTCCCACCAGGCCAGCAAACTCCCTCAAGTCTACTGCCCGGCTACTTATTACAACGTTCCATGATGAGAGATTAATTAAATATATAAGTACAGTCATAAAAAAAATATAAAAATGATTATTTTTACCGCTTTTTACCACCAGAAAGTTCAACACGATTACTATGTAAATTTATAATGGATGGTTGAATCTAGCCGACCACTAGCATGGGCAGTATTACCCCGCTCCTGTCATTTGGCAATTTGAGCTCATCAATCTTCCATTTAAATGTTACAAGTAAATGCTCTCAGTTCGCTCAAGCGGAGTAATGGCTTATAAAGTCTACGTTACAAGATACAATTATTGAACTATTGTATTAAGTGGTTTTTAATGAAAAACGTATTATCTTCGTTGTAAATTGTTTAATTTTTTTTTTTAATAAGTAAAAAATTATGGATCCATTATTTAAAGAGTGGTATGTTAGTAGTGAGTTGTACTTTAAAAAGTATCAATTAATAATATGAACTTCTTAAATGATGAAGAATATATGCCGGGCAGTAGACTTAAGTGAGTCTGCTTTACGAGCGTGTTTCCACCGTCCTTTTTTTCCGAGGGAAATCCCTAACGAACCTTCAGGAGGCGGCGAGTTCCACCCCCCCGGTGTGTCGGACTTGCACCTAAAAAACACTAAAACCCCCGGGATGTTCCTTTTCCCGCCTGCCGAGTGCCAAGGGCAAGGCTGAGCCATCTTCCTCGACACCCGGCGACGTCTGGCCTTCTGCAGCCTATTTATGTTTCCATCATCTTATGATATTGAGTTTTTAAAATTAATCGTGATCACTACGACTGTCAATTGTTTTTCTTTATTTTTGATGGTTTTTGTCGTTTTTGGGACTGCACCACGCTTACCATCAGACGAAGTTACAGTGCCAAGTCACAATAAAAAAAAATCTGACAAGAAAGAAAAGCAGGTTCTACCTTTATGTTACACTTTAATAAATTATATTACTAGTTTACTCAAGTATCAAACTAAATACTTCAATCAGAATCAATATTTAACTATTACATAGTTAACCCTATTTCGTATTGCTAGTTGTGCATATAAAAGAGAAAGGGCGGACAATAGTTAACAAACCCAGGTGATAACACTAAGCTCATTCCTAACTTTCAACAAAATTACATAATTACCACTTGAATGTAGTTTTGTAGATATTTACTTGATATAATTACTGGATACACTTGTAGAAACGCTGCAAGGTGCGTTCTAGATAATTTACTTGTCACGTTACTTATAGGGATTTGATGTCTAGTTTCCCAGGTATTTAAAATAAATTACATCTACAATCATCACTGCTATTCTGTGGAATGTTGATTAATATGTTAACTACAGTTTTATATAGAAATATTAAATAAAGTAATTGGTTGTCAACGTCTTATTTTATAATTCAAGTACTTTAACCTTAATCGACATACACATTTTATTATTATTTTATTTATTTATTTATGTATATTTAAATATTTTCGTGGTCATCATAAATCAATAAATCCATCAATACATATAAAATAATAAATCTTTCCTCAGCGCCCTATATCATCAAGACAAAAAAATATTTGTGATTTTCTATATATACCGTCTCAGAGAATAAAAGAAACTCCTACTACACTACAAAAATTTGAATAATGACATTTAAAAAATATATAATTACAATAATATACCTTCATGCTATATTCCTTTTAGGATGAGCAGAGATACATTAGTGGCTGTACTGTAAGGATGTCTTCCCTATATATGTGTTGCTATGGTCGGTTTGTAGAGCACTCACTCGCTGGAATTAAAACACTGATGTCTTTTTTAATATATATTATGTTTCACTATTTAAATAATTACATTTTTTTGTTTTTACTTTTATAATCTAAATTCTACTTCATAACTATTTCCTTTCAAAGCTCAAGATACAATTCTATCTAATAATTTAAAATTCCCTTCAAATTTAAAAGACGATCTTCCTTAATTTTTTTTCTTTTTCACATTAAATTTATTTTTTATTAAATGGCCAACTCTAATATTACTGCCCTAACTGCCCTAGATATGTAACCTATTTCTGCAGCCCTCCTTACACACAATCACTACAGTACCTACTTTCCGCTTATATATCGTGTCCAAAGTGACCTTTAGTGCAGTTGATCGTAGTTCTCATCGTTTTTTTTTAAATAAAATGTAATATAAGGTT
Source organism: Automeris io (assembly GCA_036320925.1). Taxonomy (NCBI): domain Eukaryota; kingdom Metazoa; phylum Arthropoda; class Insecta; order Lepidoptera; family Saturniidae; genus Automeris; species Automeris io. Next base: position 6,344,096 of record JAUDJH010000014.1, read on the forward strand.
TTCCTTTCAACAAAAACAAAAATTTATTTTCACTAAAAGTGATGCCATTTATTAATCTTCTATCTTATCTCAGCGAAAGCGTGTCTCTGCATTTATTTTAAAACTATATCAAAGGACTGCAATTGTGTATTGTAAGTTATTAGTACTAATTGGGTTCTATATTTAATTGTTGTAATTTATATAAAAGAGAAACGATGGAATTTATATAATTTATACAAAGATTTCAGCTTAAAATAATTATTATCATATTAAAAATATTAGTTCCACGCGTAGCGTAACTAAGTAGCGGGCATAGCTAGTACAAAGTATTTCACAATAAATCATATCATTAGGATTTCCGAATTTAGAATATTTTTTCTTGTTTTACAATAATTGGAAAGAGGAGGAGTGGAAATTGTTTCCTGTGTATGTTTTTCCAACATATTATGTTATGGGAATCTTAAAACATTGAGTGAATCGGTATTTGCTGGGTGAGAGCGCTCCATTATCAGCCTCAACATCACTTTCTAACAGGTGAGATAGAGGTCCAGCACAAGCTCGTCTGTAATAAAAATGTAAGTTATAAATATTACATAATTATTAAGGCATTGTAATTAATTATAATATGTCCATTTTAAGCATAAGTAGTGCAAGACTGTCTTCGGATCACAAGTTTAACACTATCTATTGTTAACTTTTTGTAATTTGTCTATCTGTATAATAATTTCTGTTGTGGAGTTGTCTTTTAATAAATAAATAATTTATTGTATATGACCGCCCATTATTAAGTATGTGTTCATAAATTTTAAATAATAAAACTGACTGCCCCCAACTGCTACAAAAAAATTCATTCGAACCCCCCGAAAAATTCCAGACGAGCCGTGTCTCTTCTTCACCCACCTTTTAAGTGAACAAACCTCGGAGTCAACAGTGCTTTATGTAGAATGTCTCGGGCCTACAATCTTCTTGGAGATTCGGTTGATTTGTTTGCGGACTCCATGCCGGGATTCACGAGAAAGGTCTTCGAGTTGTTGAGAGATGCACAAACGAATAATCTTGACATCAATTACCATTCATATGACATGATATAGTATAGTATGATGTGATAAGATATAATATAATATGACATAGTGTGATATAATATAATATAATATAATATAATATAATATAGTATGATTTAGTATAATGTAATATGATACAGTATAATTAAACAGGCCACTCTGACGTATGTTGTGGATGCCTTAATAGGAACTGTACATTGTTGAATGTAACTTTATGTATGTATTGTGTGAATTAGTTATTGTACCGGGCCACTGGCAACCCTGTAAATGTAAATAAATAAAAAAAATACATTCTCTAAATGGGAATATATTAATTATTTTTTTAATTAAATTTGCTATATATAAACGATTTTGTCATTCGTTTTGAGTACTTTAATGATGTCAAAAGGCAACATAATGTGTTCACCTTAAACGGAGCTCGCAGTTCGTTACTGTCGCCTTGCCGTAACGTGATGTCTCCTTTACAGACAGACGGACGCATTAAGATCACCTAAGGGCTCAGCATTATGTAAAGCAGAACAAAATAAATTTACTCGTTAAAAATAAAATATGCGACAAACCCGATAAAGTTGCCAATTTCCGCGTATTACTGCATTTGGCATGACGGCTAGGCGGCAATGTAACAGACAATACAAAACATTTATTATGGAAACACCTCAATAAAGACAGTTGTAGGTATATATAGATTGGAGAATTGGTAACAATTGATGAAATGAAGGTTTCATTCGGAATCAATCTAATAAGAAACGACCTTGCACTAGTCCCTAACAATTTACAGACCAAATCAATTTGTCCGTATTTAGAAGCGAAACAGATTGGAAACGTGTTAGGGTACGAACGCATTGTAATAAATATTTGTATTCGGTGCTCCATAGATAATATGACAGCTAGATAGAAAACGAATTAAACAGTTCAACCGATATCAAAGACGGCGTCCCATTAAAGCGTCCAATCGACCTCAATTGATCTTTATCGCAATAATTGGAAAATATTTTTGTAGAATAATTTTACTTTATTGTATTTTGTGTGTTGCGCTTTGTAATTTTTTAAAACCCTATAATGTAATCGTTTATTCAAATCTATTTTATATATTTATAAAACCGAAACCAGTCCCTGTTGTAGAATGTAAGGATTCTCATAAAAAAGAAAGTCGTTGTGCTCTACACTATTCTTCAAACAATAGAGGTCAGCAAACTTAAAACTCTTTCCTTGATTCGAACAACTGCATGAAATCGATATTAGGTGTATAAGATGAACATTGAAATACATATTTTTCTAGATTTAATTATATTTCAACCACTATCAGCGCATCGATTTAAATCTTTTTTGGTAGTGGGGCGATTACGCAAACTGGGTCATGACCACAGTACACAAGCGTCTAAAGACCGTCATAGTGACTCGCTTTGGCCTGTCGCGTTTCGGGTTCAGCATGTGTATCTATATCCAGATACTCATATACCTAGAGACCTTCAGTCGTGGTATATGGGGGCCGACATGACTATGGAGACTATCAATAGATTATTATCCTTGTTGATGGTTGCTTTCGTTGTTGGACTACACTGTACTTACCATCAGGTGCATTGTAGTTACTTTATCGAGCCAGTGTAGAGAAAAGTGGCCAGTACACTCTCAAATGAGTTAATTACTATGCTGATCGGTTATTCTCTCGAAAACTATTTGTATTAAGATTTTCCGGTACTCGGCACTAGATATAATAAGTATCGCCTAAGCCTCTTAACCCCATGAGTGGAAATGACGGACCTTGCCCGTCAAGATTTTCTGTACTAAATTCGAATTTGTCGGGCGTCGCCCACAATATATATTTTTTTCATATGAATTTCTTTAAACTTGTAAAAATAAAAATATCATTATTGTTGCTCATGGTCCTTTTTATATTCTAGCTAAATTAAACTTAATATAATTGCGCTAAATTTAATTGTATCCACGCGTACTATTCTTCGAGATTTAATCGTAGGGCAAGGAGTTAAAAAACAAATCAAATTAAAATATAATACCCAAAAAAAAAATTTTGTCGTCAATTTAACCAAACCTTACTTCCCTGACCCCATCACACAAGGGTCGTCCCACGAAGTGTCGGGCAGCTCGGCTGAGGGGCCAGCTGCCTAGACTATACTCCGGTGGTGTAGTGTGTGGTCCCATACACCACAAGGCGGTGGGGAGGCGAAACATCTGCCTCCCCTATATTCAAGGCTGCCCGTAATGGGGCAACGCGCAGGGCCGAGCTCTGGGAGAGGCGATTAGCCATGCCCCTCGGCCCTAGAGCGCTCGGTGAACTACCCCGGGGGTTTTAGTCGGTAGGAGTCCGGCATACCGGGGGGTGGCCCTCACCACCCCCTGACGATCCATGAGGATTTCCCCCGGGTTACAAAAAAAAAAAACCTTACTTCCCTATTCGCCGGAACATAATTTCATTAGATAACTCTTAAGTAATTAATTATCATAGCAATGGTATACATATATACGATATACGCAATGAGAGCAATGGGTAAACACAAAAAACATACCTAGCTGCACAATTAACATTTTATTACGAGTATACACCGCCGGTTTGATTACATATGTTGGCAGTTTAAAATAGATTTTAATTTTAACTTCAGACCAATTTCTTAAAAGTCGATTTGCCGCGAATTAAAATCGATACCGATTCCTGTTACTTTGTGTCTTAATAATCAGACAATACTTCACTATATTAAGGAACAGGCTATCGAGCACGCAATTATATACTGTAATTCAAGCGCGAGAGAAAATATATTACAAAAGTCATCATATAAATATACGACAGTGTGGAGTGGAAACACAATAGTGTTAGAATCAGGATGCTGTAACTCTCCGGACGCAGGTCAAATTACGACCGCAATCAATATTACAAAATATACTAAAACTATTCAAGAATACCCCTCATTGAAATGAAGAATATAGCATGTAGGCGTAACCCGATACGCTCTTGTCGCCCTAAGGGTCGTTAGGGTGTTACGAGACGTGCGGGATAAGAGGATGCGCGCGCGCACGGGACGCTTAGAAGTTAGTCGACTACCGAGACCCGAGGCGGGAGTACGTGCGTGTACGTCGCAGTTCGGTGGACCTTAAAGTGCAAATAAACTGTAAAACGCCAAATTCGTTTCTTCCAACAACCACACCCACGACCACCGGTCATAAGGAAATGAATTTCCCGATATATTCAACACACAAGATGAAGAGATATTCGACACAAGTAATTGAAAAAGTGGAATGTAAACAAAAATATCAGTCAAAGATTTAGTACCCCCCATATACCTATTCTGATAATTTCGGCTTAATCTTTAACTTTAAGAAAGACTGAATATACTTATAGCACATACATACGTAGTATAGGGAGTAAAGAGAGGGGGGAGTTAAATACAACTATTAGGTAAATAAATGCTATAACATAATATATAAAAAGTCATAATATTTTAAAAAATTGGTTCCTTATAAATATATATTTTTTTTATATAACTAAACTTTAAAAACAGTCAAAATGTCTGCTCTGGGCAATCTAGTGTCAAAGTAACTTACGAGACTAGTATAACATTAGGGAGTTTGACACATTTTCATAAATCATAACAAAATATCTCATTTTATAGCAGTAAAAACGTTTTGTAAAAAATAGAATTTAAAATTTCTTCTTTATACATTCTTGTTTTATTACTGAAACCATATTTCTGTCACAGTTGGTATCATCTTATTTTAGATATTATGTAAACAACCTTCCCTACTTTCGTTCAAATTAGAGTACCTACTTATTAGTACCTAGGCATATACGCATAGAAAGTGATGACTCGAACTACTAACCTTCGAAGCGCAGAAAATTTATTAAACCAGATTAACAAAAAAATATTTTAAAAAGGTCTTTTATTTTCGTTGTGTGTATAATAAGGAAACCACAAAAGTCTTATTTTAGAACCACTGAGTGCTGTTTAAGCTCGTAGGAATTTTTTCCGATATTTCCTATATTTGACTTTTTTTTATTACTAGTTTTTCTGTAGCGCTCTACTTCTATAGTTTATTCTTTTATGTTAAAATTAAGTTTCAATACATCGCTAAAGTGAATATTGGAACTTGCCATACATAAATAAGTTTACATTAAAAATATCAGATAAGCTCCTTCGCATCTTTTGATATTCAATATTTTGCTCTCGAGAATTATATCAATTTATTCAGAATTCACATCTCCGTCGGAGCCATCGGGCTGTAGAGTCGATGTCAGTTAAAATTTTCTGAGAAATCGATCATATGCACGATGTGCCGGAAGATAACTACAATTTTCACTCTCGCACGATTGCTTTAAACATAATTATAATACTTTCTTACTTACATTCAGGTGTACCTGTTAAAACGTTATTTTTTACTCATAGAATAATATTGTTTTCCTTATTTTGTGTTTAGATTCCTCTTTTTATTGGAAAAGTAACTGGCATCCCATTTATTTCTGATATTCTGATTCGGCTAATACAATAATCATACGCTCTTGTAACGTGTCACATACAGAACAAAAAAACTCCCAACTCTAGATCATAATAGATCGATTAAATATATAGTATCATACTTCAGTCGAATTATTTAGCAAGGATGGTATTATTCCTGTATCCTCTTGTCCAGGAAATATTTTCCTGCTCTTTATACTCATTATTATACAAACATGAAACAAAACACATCTAACTATATATTTGAAAGCATCGCTGTTGAGTTGTTAGGTCTACCAGGGAATTGAATTGAGGGTTGAATCAGTTCATTGGTTCTACCGATGCTAAGCAGTTTTTTTATGAATACAAAAAAAAACAACTATTTTTGTTGTAGTTATATGTAAATTTTATCTTTTCATATAAATGCCACTGCTCGTAATTTGACATTTCGTATACGTCATATTACTTTCATTTATCATTAAATCTAATTTGAATTTTAATAATTAGGTACTATTAATGTGATTGCACTTGTGGATTATTTTTTGGAGGCATATTAAACATTTGTATAAATGCGACTGTGCTCCTACCATTAATATGGTCAATTTCAATCATTTTTACATTCGTCCAAGTAATCGCAACGTAATATCAATTGATTCTATTAAGAATATGCGCCGCCATAGAAAACAAATTTAATATAATGTTGCGTCTAAACACAACAACATCAATTTATCTGTTAATTACAGACTCTTGTAGTGTATATGTAATACTACGTAGAACTATCAAGATGTTTCATATTACTGATAGACAATAAAACAAAAAAGATTAATGTATGATTTTTATTTTTATTATCTTTAATATTCTTTATTAAATTATATATCTTATAATACCAGCAAACAGCAAATAATTTATTATTAATATAATTCGTGCAGTTATACGACCAAAGACTTTTTGAAGTTTATTAAATTAAAATTAAAGTATAATAAATTAATATACTTCAGAGATTCTCCATGTTTTTTAAAGTATAAGAAGTAGTGATAAATTAATTTCCTGTTATTTTCATAAAAACTAGTTACAGTTTATCAAGCTCTATAAAAAGAAAGATACACAACTATTCTACATACTTACGCTAATAAATCTGTAGAAATTAAACAATGACGTCTAAATGTTTATCTTTTTATTTTTATGCCTATTGAATCCTAGTAGTAAGTTCCAGTTTATGGTTCTACAACAGGTTGAATGCCGACCACCGCGTAAGTTTTCTATACAGCATTGTAATGTCTACTTTTTCTGAATTAACAACACCAAATTAACCTGTTAAAATTTAATGTACAAATTACATTCCAGTCTCTATATTGTAAAATATAAGTGGGATATTACAATGCGCAGTTAATAATGCACACAGAAAATTATATAGTGCGTAGAACGACCAGCAATCAGCGCCAGAAATGGTCAAGATGCATACGCAGTCACAAACTTGCACTCGAAGCTCCAAAAACGTAATTTATAACTACATTTAACCGAAGATCCCGCCGAACAACTTCCACCAATATTAATATCAGCATCATTAAGGCATACCTTTTATTGCGAGTTTAAATAAGTCCGTTCGCCGATCGCCTTTATTAAAGGAGACTACCTTTCTCCAAGGTTTTGCAACGGTGCCCTTCTTTTCGAGCGGTTTTTTGACACAATGCGTGGTAGGTAATTTACTCTTAAAGTTGCCATTGCAATAAAAAAACTTATAAATTCTGTTCTTGCGATAATTCGCACGCAAATCTGTACCAAAACTGGTGCATTTCGTTAATTGTATATAAATATCGCATCTTCATTTTTTTTAATAACATTCCAGCAGAAATATCCTTAAAAATCTCACGGCAACTTTTACGGGAGCTCATCAAAGTCGTTCTCGAAATTCTTGGCATAATGTACATCAGTATAAACGTACCACCGGCGCATAAGAGCAGTTAGTCTTTTAAACAATTTTGATTACTACCTCATTCGTTTGTTATTTTCGTAATGATTATTACCTTTACATTAAAGTATATCAGAAACAAGTTTGGAATAAATACTGCCCTTGATTATATTATATAAACTAATAAAATGACATCTTACAACATATTACACCCACGTGTATTATCACAATCTAAACATCAAGTATTAATAACAATGACAATGAATAAATTATGATCGTTGATATGTGAATTCCAAGTACTTATTAATCAAACATTATAGCAGTACAAAAATTTTACTTTTTAACTAATATACAATATTATACACGAATAATGTCAGACCGTATCTTCAAGCTTAGCCACTTTTTGACCAGTTTTGAGGTAAGTTTCCAGTTGCTCAGAGATATTGCCTCACTACGCGTGTTCTACCGTCTGTGTCACAGTGAGTGTTCTGTAGAGTCATTTATCCTCGTTCCACCCTCCCCTCCTTTACAGAACCACGCGCACGGTTTTATGAAGTTACACCCGGCTAAAACTAAAAAGTTCTCTAATTCTTTCTTTTGCTGTGTCGTTCGGCTGTGGAATTGTCTTCTGGTGAGCGTATTCCCACCTTTATATAATACTAGCTGATCCGGCAAACGTTGTATTGCTATATAAGTTATTGTAATATCTTCTAAGATGTTCAGTGAAATTAAGTAACGTCAAAGACAATTTTGTTCACAATTAAATACTCTTAATCAACAACACATTTATTTGGATAAAGATTAATATTATTACGTTGATACAATTCTTAACAAATAATGCATTAATTTCGACCAAATTTGATTACCATAAAAACGGTTCTAGTGAGTTAATCTTAAAAAATAGACATATACTGTCAGGAACATTTTTTTAGATCATTTCAAGAGGAATAATTCTTTCCTATATATATTTTTGGTATCTTGAACCGTTTTCGCAGCGCACGCAATGGAAGCACTCAAGGATGAATAATTTTCCCCGTTTTTTTCACATTTTCCATTATTTCTTCGCTCCTAATAGTTGCATCGTGATGTTATATAGCCTAAAGCCTTTCTCGATAAATAGTCTATTCAACACAAAAAGAATTTTTCAATTCGAACCAGTACTTCCAGAGATTAGCGCGTTCAAACAAACAAACAAACAAACTCTTCAGCTTTATAATATTAGTATAGATGGAGTCCTTTAAGCGTAGCGTGAAGAGATATTTGTGCAGACGGGCATAATCGCTGCGACTGCTGGTTTATTTTGGCTAACTATTAATAGTCATTTTTGGACTGCACTATACTTACCAGCAAGTGTGGTGTGGTCAATATCCCGAGCTTAGTAAGAAAATCTAATAATCTCTAGACGTTGTCAGTACATATGTATATCAACCAGAGATGGGCAAAATTTAATCCGATTAATGATCAACGATTACAAAATGTAGTCGTAATTTTAATTTTATTGCTTTGTAATTGTGATTAAATCAATTTAAAACATTAAGAAATCATAAATGTGTATACAATCTGGGATTTTGTAGTATTTAAAACATAAATGATCAAAATGCAGTCATATTAATGGCAAAAAACGTAAAATGTAATCGTTAATCATTTTCATTAATCTGATTACATTTTGCCCATCTATGATATCAACGTTAACCCTAAATTTCAACGTTTGAAAACACTTTATACGAGTATTATTCCTTATTAAAAGCAATTAATTAACCATAATCAGATGAATCATTCTTAGTTTGCCGATTAGATACTTATGCTGAATTTTATAGATGCAACAATTTTGGGGAGGTTCGAAACTAAATTACTTTGGATAAAACCGTTCTTTCATTTGCCGATAAAGATGAAAAATACTGCCACCCTTAACAGATTTCTGGTTAGCTTAATTAATAACACGAGCGTTTAAATACGGTTTATTGACGATCTCATAACTTAACTCATAAGCTGAGTCTATAAAGACTCGACTTTTAATTTGCTTAGACTTCACTAAAACATTACAACTTATATTACTCAATGAATGTCAAAGAATTTGGTAAGTTACCGATTTTGTCAAAATGGACTTGGCATTGCGAATACTATGGCTTTATTCAAGTTCCTGTTATACATATATTTAGTTTTTTGTCAATTTTATTTTTTAAGAACTTTGCTAAGTTAAGTCGAAATAGCGTCTATAAATCACAGCCTTAAGCTTTAGCCGAAATTTCGGCCCATTACAAAGTTTTACCAAATGCTGTTTTTTTAGGACGAAGGTGGCCAAACCAAAAGCCTTCGGTAGGATACTAAGCACGAACTATGTCAGTCTCAAAATACACGTTTTTTTATTTTTAAATGCTATAAATTATCACTCGTCGTGTGTAAGAGATAAGTGGTTTACAAAACGGACAAGTGGTTTACAAAGCTGAAACCAGATTATGTAATTTAATTAAACAATTCGCATCGTCACGCGGAATAAAACTTTTCGCTCTCCCAAGGTTCGAGTATTGCCCTACTCCAATTTATCAGGTGGGTTACCTCAGCGGGTGACCATTATCTTTCGTAAAAGTGAAAATATTCTGTCTACTCGGCTTAATGTCAGTAGTGCATAATTAATTAAGGTCTCCAAAGTAATCGGTAACTCGGGCTAATAAAATGTTCAGAATGTTGGCATTCCAACGAAATCGCACCAAAGCTATGCCAGATTTTTAGTATGTACGCAACGAGAAACATCGTTTACATTTCCAAACTGACATCTAGTATCTGAACGATACCTTAAATTTTAAAACGCTTTTAAATTTAATTGAATCATGTATGCATTTGATAATTAATCTATACTTATATATGAAAATACTTGGGTGCATGGAGAGCGGTGCTCAATTTTAGTGAGCAAGTGCTTGCATATAAGGAGGCGGCGGAGCGGGTTCGGGAGGCGCTTGCTTCAACAGCGTCATCCCAGCCCGCCCGCCGAACCGCAAGAATGGGACGTCGTAGGGCAGCGTTTCTAAGAAACGTCTGTCTCTAACGACAGCACTCGGCGGCACACTTGAGGGAGTGTGTCGTCCAACAAGGATGCGAGCGGCATGCAATGTGTTCCCGCGTGCTGCTCAAGAGCGCAGAGGCGACAGAGAGGGGTGGCTGTTTACCATCACCACCCCTCCTCAAGCGAATAGAAGCCAATCCAGAGGCCGCACGTCTTGCCGGGTATTATAATATACATATATATGTATATATATAAATGATAGCTTACTTTATATTTATATGTAGAAATTCGTTATTTACTGAAGTACCTATTTCATTGACTCATTATATTAAAAAAAAATGTGAATAACCTTTTAATATTCAGTCGAGTTTCGTAAGAATGTCATTAATTAAATTAAAATGTGCATAGCCGTCGCGTCCATTGGATTATAAGATCAGATTGATTTTGATTGATATTGTGGTGAAAAGGTGTACTTGTATGGAATGCTCACTCTCATCGGCTTACATATCTCAAGTAGGAAGTCATCTCTGTCATGTCTTTATGTGACACGGGAGGGGATTAGCGCTGACAGCATCGGACCTAAAAACGATGGGTTCTTATACAAATGGAATACACTTTTCGGTAATATATTATTAGAAATGTTATAAAGAATAATAAAAAGAGTGTTGACAATAAATTGTTACCTTTTTTTATGTTAAATTTCGGCAAAATATACGCAAATCAGCAAAGAAAAAGCAAAACTATAACGTATAAAACTATGCAAATCAATGTACTGGGCACTTATACATTTAAAATAGTAAATAAGTATATGATAAAAATAAAGTTCTATTTTGTGCAAATTGGCGGTAAAACATTGCTGGAAGTAGTTAACTGTTTTAACGTTTCCTTTTCTTTGAAAATATCGGATAATTTGCGCATTTTCTTGGAAAAGATTAGTTTGGAAGATTTGTTTTGTTAGCACAATATCGCGTCACCATTTGACTCGAGAAGAAATGTTACGCGCTGTGGGTATACTTAAAACTGGATGTTCACTGCGTGAAGTTTGCTGCAGCTATTAATTCTAATCATTCTGTTATTCGACGATGGTAGGAGCATTATTAGGTCATTGGAAACATAGCTGAACGTGTTACCCTGGAAAATATCATGGAACATCTCTGCAACAATACCGTTTTTTACAAAACATAGTATTAGCTTTACTCTTTATTATTATTTTTTTATTCATTTCACTTCTAATTTATTATAATTATAAACAAACATAAAATTGCGTTTTAAATTATAAAAATTGTTTTGTTAAAAAAAATTCTCTGTAGGCATCAAGTGTGCCCGAGTCTAAAAAGAACTTTATACTTAAAGAAGCACTGAAAAGTAAAAAAAAATAATTCCTAAATTTACAATCGGTAACCTAAATCCTATTAGTGAATAATATTCTATTAATTATATTAATTATTAACTATGGAAAACCTATTAACTAAACCCTGACCCAACCAAACTTAATTGGCTATAAAAGAGTTCGAATCAATATATTTTATTTTTGGCCGCATTTACTAACTGCTGAAATACAGAAAAGATCATGTTATTTCTATTTTAGTTGACAAAAATATTTTCTTTCGGATTGCAAATCCCAGCGGCGTGTAACCCATTAAAGCATTATTTTGGGTATTTAATAAATACATTAAAATCTGGTATTTACCAGAATAAGGATCTCACAATCAAAACTAAACTACACCACAACCAATATAATATGTATTCAAAGTTCAAAAATAACAAGATTATGTTTTTTATGCTTCTTTTTCCATCAGGCAAATTTAAACATCTGATGAAGCTTGTGGAGTCACCGAACTGCAGCACGTGTAAGATGACGTACAACATTTGCTGATGGAGTGTGTCCTATCTCAGTCTGCAAGAGATTCTCTGATGGGAGCCTTCAGCCTGAACAATTTTGATGTAGGCATGTTCTGCGGAATTTTAGAAAGACCTTACTCAGCTGAAGCAAAGGAGTTGTTCAGGCTGATGGCCCCCCATCAGAAATAAATGCTAGTAGTGCATGTTTAGGATACGATGGGGCTGGCATGTGCCGAGGCACAAAAGTCCCTTAAATATATAGAAAAAAAAATTTGCTTCTTTGGGATGCGCGCCTGTGGTAAATTTATACAAATGTACAGCAAAGATAATTTTTAGAAAGGATTAAAAATTAATTTATAGACAATAGTCAACAGCAAAATAATAAACAACATTAAATAAAAAAAGTAAGAGAATTGTTACGTGTTGTCTTGAGACCAACGATCAGCTGAATACGACACGTGAACTCGAACTGGACACAATTATCCATGCATTTCTACTAACTTCTAAAGGGATATACAATATGTTGCTGATAGGTACATCTTTTTCTTGCGAGGTGGTAGGGCGTCGGTGCCCGTCTGGATCGCGACCACAGTACATGGGTGTGAAGCCCGTCATAGTGACCAGTTTCGACTTGTCGCGTTTCGGGTTCAGCTTGTGTATATCCAGTAGCTCATATACCTAGAGACCTTCGGTCGTGGTATATGTGGGCCGACATGACGATGTAGACTATCAATGGATTTTCGTCCTTTGATAGTCGCTTTCGTTTTTGGACTACACTGTACTTACCATCAGGTACTCTGAAGTCACTATGCCATGCCAGTGTAAAAAAAAAATTATATATAATTATAAACAATTATTAAAATAGCAAATCTTTAAAAGCAGGCCTTTCGATATCTCTTTACTATTTTTGCAGAAACAATGAATAATGGCGTATAAAGCAAATACATGATTGAGGAATTTCCTGATAGCACAGTTTTGATATGGGGTAATGTTCCTACTACCATACGCTTTCAGTGTAAGACTAAGGAGGTAGGAATGAATGGGTTTGCAATACATCTCGATTTGTCTGCCGGGTCACGGAGATGGCTGGCTGTCGTGACTGGGGACCACACGTATGAATTTTACATACAGTTTAATACAGAATCGTAGACATTTCAACATTAAAATATTATCAAGTCGTTTTTTTTATTATTTAATCATCACGTCATTCATTATCTTCCATGCCTGTTGTACTTAGTTCTAATATTATAAAGAAGTTATATTTGTTTATTTGTTACAATTGATAAATTCTGGAAATACTAATCTAATTTTTGTAATTTACCTGTTATACTAAATGCAAAATTATCCAAAAATTACTAAAACGTCCAAAAACTATAGAACGGTAAAGTTTTTTTTATAAATCACATTTAACTATCTATAAGACGTGTTAAACAGTGGCTAAAGTTTGTTATCACAAAATATGGTTTGCTTCTTATATTAGTATCTTCGTCCGAAATTTCGGCCATGTCTTTAGCTTAAACTACCTTTTGACAAGGTGTGAGGTGATTTTAATAATCTCTTTGCTTAGATATGTCAACCTTACATACGATTAGCTACTTTACACTACATTTTTAAGCTTTAAAAATGTTTATATTATTCACTTTTGTCAATATTAAACAGAATAAATTAGAGGTTTAATACCTTCGGCTTTTTTAGCCAAAGACAAAGCGGAAACCTTCGGTGAGACACTGTATCTTATTATTATTTTAAAAAAATAGTTCATCTCAATATACAACCGATACTCACTTTTATAGTAAAGATTTAAAGGTACATATTATTAACGTATTAAATATAAACTACATTTCGAATTAATGTCAGTCGATTTAAAAAAAACATTCGTTTTCTATTTATTTATGAACAGTGAGCATGTCGAAAACTCTTTAAAGGGGTTTTCACGAAACGAATGTATGCGTTTATCATAGTATGGTGTTGCTATGGAAACTGAGAGGTGATTGATGGTAACCCAGTAAATAATATAACATAAACCGTATTTATTTTAATTTATTTTATTACAAATACCTAAATTCACAATGTTTACTACGTGGGTGTGAATATTACTCCTTGAATTTGTTAACTATGACTAATTATTTATAATAAATAGGTGCGAAAATCCGAAACATTTTCCAAGCGACCGCGACTCTGCGCAAAGCTATAAAATTTTATCTCTAAACTATTGACGATTATCCATCAACTGCGTTGACGATACCTTGATAAAATTACTGCCACTTTGCCTTCGACGTACTCAAAAGACACTTGTTTTTATTTAACCGTTATGATAATAAATTCTGCATCCTCACTTTTAGAGTTCATTATCGATTGTAAGTCAGTAACAATGAAAATAATCTTATGATTTAGAAGTCCATATCTGTCAAGTACTGCCCGATTATGTGAATCTTGTTCGTGTACAAATAGGTTTATTGGCTACTGTCGTAATAAAATTCAATGATTTACAAGCGTTGGGGAGGCATTTCTTACTTTAGCGATAGTCTTTGTTTTCTAAACCGCGGCTGATATTGGGTTTCAGTGCTTTTATGATCGATTGCGCGTTTTATTTTGCAATATTTAAACTTGCAAAATTACCAACTTGAATTTTGTCAGGTAGGCTGCGGTTTGTTTTAAATTATTCTTGTATAAGTACGTTATTACGATGTTGATTGTAAGGTTTGTAATAATAAAAATAAATTGGCGTTCACTTTGAAAACTTGATCAAAGTTACGTAACGTAAACTCTGCCATAGTGAGCTGATTCGTCGTATGGTGTTATAAAACCTAAAATTAACAATTTCTCATAGAATTAGAAAAAAAAAAAATCGCACCAACGCGCCAGTGAAGCCAAAAATACATTCCTAAATAAAGCAACATGAAATTTCAACGATCTGTAGCAGGTTGACGCATCGAGTTCTACCGTTACAATTGTACTACTCCATTTCTATGTCGTACTTTTTTGGTATCCCGGGGTAAAATCCTGCATAGAACCATCAGGGACGCTGTGAGGGCAGCGAATCCGGTGTGTCCGGCTCCTACTGACTAAAATCCCCCGGGGTGTCCCTCTAATTGTTCCACCCGGGCCTGGGAAACCAAATTCTTCCAGACTCTGTGTCACACTTATATCAAGAAGTGATAACAAAGTTTATGAAAAAACACGATAAAATAAAATTAGCAGGAATGAGTTTATGAATAGAAAAATCACTTTCTCTTTTTATCTGCGCGTTTTGGATTAGATTATCTTTTCATGTATTTATTAATTCCGTTAAATTTGTATAACTTTTAACTTACCGCTGTAATATGTGAATTCCGACGGACGGCCTTTAACGTTGGGTGGTCTCTTAAATGTGCTTACCGTTTACCTCTAGTAAAGTGGTCATTCTGCTTTACCGAAGTAAGGATAAAAGATGAAAAACAAAATAAAAATACATTTGGTGAAACATACAAATGTTTTATTACGAAGTTAAATATAAAATAATATAACTCTTTACACTTAACGCTATGAACAAGGAGATGAATTCATAAAAACGCGTCGTTTAAACACAATTGACATATATAAAAAAGACCTCAGTTTCGCTAAAGGTTTTAATGAAATAAAATAAATAACATAAAAACGTAAAGTCATCATAATGGACAGGGCGACTGGTATCAAAAATAGCGGAGTTAAGTTGTGCAAGTCACATCTCGAGGCTCAGGAATAATCGCCAAGGTCCTTTTGCTTATTCGTGCATAACGTACGTGCACCGGCTACTCTCGAATTAAAATTAATTAACGACATTAACGCAGATCCTTCATACGGCTAATTTGATAATTTAACACCGGCAATTTTATCGTTTTCAGAATGCAAGGCTACCTTTAACTTAGCCTTTGAATATAAAATGCTTTTTGACGAAAACTTTCCACGATAATCTTAATTCTATAGGTGTTATGAAACACCCATCTTATTTCTTAAAAATGCGGATCTAGTTTTTTTTACCCAAATGGAAAATTGAAAGCTATATTACATGTAACAATGATCATATACACAATATTTCCGCTGAATGTTGGTGGCCTAACGTTAGGAACAAATGTAAGCAGAAAATCGCGCACCACCTCCCTCTCGTCTGGGCAGTAGGCTCCCTCAAATCTACTGCCCAGAAACTACACTTCTATATTATTACACAACAAGCTACTAATAATTACTTGCTACGCAGGATTTGATATAATGTTGTAATTAAATCAAATATTATTGTTTATTTTAATCCTTATAAACGTATATTGCAGCTACGTGCATAGGGTTTTTTTTTTACACTGACTCGACATAGTGACTACAGAGTACCTGATGGTAAGTACAATTTAGTCCAAAAACGAAAGCGACTATCAAAGGATAAAAATCCATTGATAGTCTACATCGTCATGTCGGCTCACATATACCACGATTGAAGGTCTCTAGGTATATGAGCTACTGGATATACACAAGTTGATCCCGAAACGCAACAAGCTGAAACTGGTCACTATGACGGGCTTTACACCCATGTACTGTGGTCGCGATCCAGACGGGCACCGACGCCCTATCACCTCGCTACTGCTCGTTTAGCACCACCCAGGAGTCACGTGTAGGGAAACTAGGGCAAAGCCTACGGACGCGAGCAGCTTCGACTCCCAGTATTTGGACAGGGTAGGCAGAATTCGTGTAATTAATTTGAATATTATATTAAGATAGTAAATATTATATCGCTTTCATAGGAAAGATAGATGGTGTGACTATAGATTAGATATGAATATATATGGTTCCTTTATCGTTTAACTTTAAACAATTTATTCCAGACTTATTTGTCATAAAAGCACGGAATGCTTCAATGTATCTATGGAATGAACGCTACTGGATTATTGTATTTTCCTTGTTATTATTTTATATATATTTTAAAGTATTTTTTAAATTTATTTATTGAATATATTAATAAAGCTGTGAAAAGTGCAAGAGATGTTTCAAAAATATTACCTAAATGTAAAATAAGATCACAATATAATTACTTCAGATTATAACAGTTAAATTCAACTTTAAAGATAAATGCGAATGATCTTTCCTAACGTTCAGATATCGTGTCATAGCTCAACACTTTAGTATATCAATAAAATAATATGTATTATGAATATTATTGATAATAATTAAAAAACGCGTTACATATTTTTTTGGCATTTATCAAATAAGCAGTTGAAGTTAGTATATACAGGTAGGAACATAGTGCATTCATAACAAGGTCACATTGTGGACGTGCAAACACAGATATATTTATTACATAGTATCGAGAAGGTAGTCTGATAGAATGTTCTTAAATGAAACAGTCTTTGTAAAATAAAGCATTATTGTAGTGTAAAGCCAACTGATTTTCACAGCTTTTGTGTTATTTTTGTGCTCCATATAGAGAATATATTCCATACACCTTGACTATACTCTATACTCTCTTTCCTCAGCGATCAACATCTTTATTAGACTGTTCTGTAATTACAATCAAATGCCCTGACATTTTGAATTAAATTCTCATTGCTTCGAATATTTCGAATAATGTTTCAAGATTTTAAAGGAGTGAACCGTCCTATTAAATTTAGCATATCAATATTAAATAACGTTAGTGAAAATAATACAATAATGCTCCTCACAATACAAAGCAAGAGACTACCACAAAGTTCAAATTTGTGTCAAACCCCTGTCATGAAATCAAGATACAAACCCAGAAATAACCCAGAAATAGTAAACCCAGCTCCTGTAATTTGTAGCGATGTTGTTTTAAAATCAATTCTACTTAACAGTCTCAACTTTAAGGAATAATAACATTGATTTCATTGATCATTAAAGATCCGCTCTTGTAATTTTATTGTTTGGTTGAAGTTACACGAGGTAGCTGACAGACATTCAATATTTAACACCCTAATGGTAGTAACCATGCCATTAAAGCTAAAGATCCTAAATGCGAATTCTGATAATGACTTTTTTTCTATAATATTAATTAGTACATGGATCTTGCTAATCCCGTCATATTTACAATGTAAATTAGAAAAGAAGTACCTACATCGAACAAAAAGTACCTCAACATCAAAATTTATAAGAAAAAAAAGTAAAAAACAATAAAAATGTTCAAAATATAATCTAAATTATCCAAATTTCAATCAAATAGAATAGTAAAAAGAATTTTAGAAAACAAATGTTCATCGAAGACTTTTTATACGTCTTGCGATAATTGTGTGACAAATTGAAGAAAAAAACGTCGTTAGTGAATATTTTCAGACAACGATTGACCTTGTCAGGTCTACCTACACAAGGCGGACCTGTCGATTCAGACAGCTAAAGATCGCGTCGGTCGATTTCGAACCCTTTTAATAGACTCAATGAAAATTGTTATAGTTGTAATATTAGCAGCCGTAAAATTACATTATTTAAACAAAGTGTTTTCACTTCTTACCATGAAAAGATGATTTCTATAAGTACATGACCTGGGAGTCTTTAAGAGAAGAGTGAATAGGCATTTGTTGGGCGGACGCAGTTCATCATCGGACGTATCTTCATCTTCCACCAGGTGTGATTGAGGTCAAGGGTGCACCTATAAATAATTCAATTTCTTTACAGAACATATAAATAACAAAAGCTAAAGCAAAAGCCCTTTAATCCGAATGAATTATATTCAGCCTAAAATTATTAAAAACATAATTTTCCACTACAAAATTCCATTAAAATAATAGCAATCGATATAGTAATATTATCGAATAAATATTCACTAGATTTAGAAAATCTTAGAATTAATGAATAATAATTAATTAATTTTAGGCATATATATTCATATATCACCATTTTCTACATGTATTCCCTTCATTAAGTCCAATCCAACCAATGCCTCCAATCAAATCATCTCTAAGTTTACATACCTTTAAAGAGGTACCTTTTTTACCTTTATACCTTCCTGTTGAATAACTAGCATACTGTGCTACAACTGGATACCTCTTATATCTAGTTGTTTAAATTTTTATTCTATATGCTTTTATTTGACTATGTATCTGTTTATTAATAATAATAATGTATATAGTATGTGTGTTAGTAATATACTTATACTTTGTGTGTATATGTGTAGGCACAGAGGGACAAAATGTAATCAGATAAGTCAAAAACCATTGCTGTTACATTTTGCACTTTTCATCATTATTATGTTACATTTCGCCCATCTACGTTTCGAACACAAAGGAAACGAAATTAACGAATAAGATCTTATTTTGTTTTGTAACATTACTTAAGAGACTAGTAATATAATACTATTCTATTGGTTAATTTTGTTTCGATTCGCTTTAGTGTCAGCTTTGAAGATAAATACACATATCGTATAAAAAACTGTAAAGAATTTTAAAGGGTCATAGTAGAAGCAGCTGACTAAGTGCATACGTATTATTTGGTTGAAATAACAAATAAAATATTTTTTGATAGAAACTCGCTTGGTCTCAACGTCTATCGGCAAGCGTGCGCGTCCCAACAAACATTTTCGAAGTATAAACTGATCTTTCAATCAGTTGGAGAATTAAGCCGAGACATATCAAGACTTCGTAATTTTTTTTTCATATTAACACATACAACTATGTTGAACAACTTGTATGAGTTTGTGGGAGGCTGCTACAAATACATTTTAAGAAATTTCTTCACTCGTTTAGCTACATGAAGAACAAAATACGTGCATAAGTGACGTGCATAAGGTGTTTGGACAGGGTAGGCAGAATTCACGTTATCAATTCGAATATTATATTATGGTAGTAAATATTATACTTACTTCTTACTTATTACTTTCATAGGAAAGATAGACAGCGTGAATATAGAATAGATATGAATATAAATGGCTCCTTTTTAGTCTAACTTTCAGCAATTTATTTCAGACTTATTTATCATAAGAGCATGCAATGCTTGCATGTATCTATGAAATGAACGCTACTGCATGCAGTATATAGTTACAATACTCTCGAATATGTTAATAAAGTCTTTTTTTCTACTTTTATTAAGCCTGGACGTAGAACATTAACGAATCGTAGTGAGAGACAAAGAAGAAGGAATCTATATTCACGGACACATAATAGTAACCTTGGCGAAATATGTGATCATAGAAGCATAGTCTTTGACAATAGAACCTTAATAATGTTTACAATTATGGTCGAATTTCAATCAATGGGCGACCACTAGTACAATTAAAAGAGCGTATGCTTATAAGTGTGTGGCCCAATTTGTAAGCAAGCTTAGGTCGACACGTGTTACCTAAGCAATTACACCGGCGACACCGTTTTTTGTATACCAGTGACTCGTCAGAAACGACCTTGGACACGCGGAAGCCTAGCCAAACCGTACCTACTTGCAGCTACTGTACATACACGAGCATTTCAATCGAATACCGCAACTATGCAGGTTTTGATAAACGCGGTAGTATAATTAACAGGGAAACCTGTTTCGTCTTATTTCAAAAAATTTAACTTACTGAATGAATTATTTTGTCTTTCACGTTCCTACTATCTTGTATTCTAAAAATAGATTCATTCCATACTGTTGTATTTGTTTATTCTTTATAGGGTTGCCAGTGGCCCGGTACAATAATTCAGTTACACAACACATGCACAATTACAATCAACAAAGTACAGTTCCTATTAAGGCATACACAACATACGTCAGAGTGGCCTGTTTATTAATGTTATATTATATTAATGGTAATTAAAGTCAAGATAATTAGTTTGTGCAAAATAGCGACTTTATTTGTGTTTTTAAACAAAGCGTGAAGAGTTATCTGAAGGTCGAGATGGTCGCTGCTACTATCGACATGTTGTCTCGATAATCGTGTTCGGTTTTTCGCATTGCACCGTGCGTTCCATCAAATACGGTGCAGTCACTATCCCGAGTCAGTTAAAAAAAAAAGATGTTACTATGTTAGTCGGGTTGATTACATTTTTAACTGACCAATTATTTTCCAATAAAGATAGCTTTAAATTAGACAATGGACAAAATATACTTAGTATCAAAAGAAGTGTCAAAAGAGACTGAAAATTTCGATCAGCTAAACTACTAGCCACGTCAGACAGAAGATATAAGCCGGCATAATATGCTTAAATGTATCTCCCATTCAGTACCTTGAAAAAATTTATAGAGGTAAGCAGTAAGTACTTACTAAATTCTATTGGCACTATGATAACGGGATTTTGGCTAATTAGCCAAAAAATAGGGTATAAAATGATTTTTATGTCTGGAAAAAAAAACACGTAAAGTGTATTAAGCATTCGCAATAGAAATCTATTATTAAAGTTAGCCCTTCAAATTATAATTGGAATTATATGTTTTTTTTGTTCTGAAATAATTAGTACAGGTAATAAATTATTTGGAAATGTTATGTTTATCCATTTTTATACGCATCTCCAATTTCTATAACAGTTTTGCAAATGTCCTACTTACATCTAAAAATTTAACCATCCGATTCGAGATTACGTGAATCTTTTTGATAAAAACGCAATAACAATTTAGTAATTTTTTGGTTATTTTAAGCTATTTTCTAATCTGCCAATTGCATAGCCGTCTTAGTGTTGCCTCAACTAAAATAAAACAAACAGTAAAATGGTAAAATTTAGTGCAAATCTCGCCATCCCGGCAACCAGTCTACGCGCAATTATCCGCCAACGTCACAAACATTCAACACCAATCCGTACCAGGCCGTACATTCTTAGACCGTAATATGCTCGCATCACAAAAAACATCTTGCCAATTTCACGCAACGTAAACTTCATGATCGCTTTTTGCTTGTTATGATGACAAACTGTTTCCTAGTCGGAGTGTACTAATTGTGTCGGCCATTGTGACCGCGCAGGAGCTTACTCATCGATGTTTTTGTCGTTCGCATATTGACCGTCACCTTGCACTTTCGATTTTATTTTCTGTTGATGCCAATACTGATTGACTTGTTTCGATTATTTTCTCTTTTTTCTGTGTATACTTCGAAAAGGTTACAATTTCTGAATACTTACGCTATTTTTTTATACAAAAAGAGTTAGCAAATGGGTTGGCAGCCCACCTGATGAGATTTGACTACTGTTTCCTAATATCCATGAGCAGCGCCAGAAGAGGTGTCACCGTGCTGTCAACCTTAAAGAAGAAAATGGACCATCACTCTGTGTCAGAAACACTAAATAATCATCGTTTAACCTGGAAAAAGCTAGAGACACGTGCTGGTTTTCGAACTAACAATCATTCTCGTTGTTGCAAATGGTTAATGATCCCTTATTCACTAGCCGCGTGCATTAATATCCTATCTACCTTTAATTCGTAGATTGATAGCTATATCTTTCTCTTTCAAACATGTATAATATGTATAATAAATCTAAGATAAAAGATAGGATCGGTTATTAATTTCTAACATAAGCTAACACAGTTTATGGTATGTTTGTGTCCACGGTGTCGCGGATATTATATTAATTATTTTTCACTAAATGTTCGTCCCAAGTCTATCAAAATTACAATATATTGAATCTTCATCGAATTACATTTCGAGTATAATATTCAGGGTAATATAAAGATATTTTACTTTTTAATACAATTGGAGCAGTAAATATACCAAAACGATATCAACTAAACTTTAATGTTCCGGCTTCAATTCCATGAAACCGTTTCGATTTCTTTACAGACAATACACTTTTTTTGTGTAATCCACTTTTAATACAACAATTGATAGGCACAAACAGTTCGCCAACCAAATGTATTTTTAAAAATCATCGTTCAGCTCGTATTTATTTATTAAAACGCATAGTTACAAACAGAGTATAAATATAAAATATAACAACATAAATACAAATATACAAAAAATATAAAAATAAATATAAATAATGAGGGTGTAAATAGCCCACCCCTCAGGACCTCTCTCTCAGGCGGTGCATGTCACATATATGCACCCTGTCTCATCTGGACAGCAGATTCCATTAAGTCTACAAACACGCTTAACCCAACTGTTATAAGTTCAATCAATTATGTCAATTACAAGTTACCACAAAAAACTTAATTCTCGAAACTTTAAACAGCTTTTCATTGCAATACAACCGCAAATATTTATTTTACCTTGTAAGGACTCTATAAACCACATACGTCCTTGATAGTGAAACCATAAAATTGTCTACAAGGTGGTCAACTTCGGACCTACTTTCGATGTTGGCCTTGAACTTATAACGAGTTTAGGAAGCCATAAAATTTAGAACAAGAGTTATTTATTTGTTAAAAATGTCATTATATTTTTTAAGCATTATTTCCAGCTAGTAATATTAGGTCCTTACATATGAAATTGGCGTTTTGTATGGGAGGAACAAAAAGTTGAATATTTTTTAATATAATATATTTAATTAATCAAAGTATGAACCATTATTTTCTATGCACTTTTGCCATCTCATAGGTAGTTCATTGATCCCTTTACTAAAAAAACCAGTCGGACGGGAAACAATAAAATCTTTTAAGGCGATTTGGACTGCCCCATCGGAGTTGAATTTTTTCCCTTGCAAGAAGTTATCCAAATTTCGAAAAAAAATGGTAATCTGTTGGAGCAAGGTCCGGGGAGTACGGAGGATGTCTTAGACTTTCCAATTGAAGCTCTTCTTTTTTAGTAGCCGTCTGTTGCGCAGTGTGTGGTCTAACGTTCTCGTGAAGCAGCAGTGGCGGGGAGCGATTGACCAGCCTAGGTTGTTTAGCCGCTAGCTTTTCCATCATGGTTTGCAATTGCTGACAATAGACATCAGCCGTAATAGTCTGGCCAGATTTGAGAAAACTGTAATGAACAATACCGGCACTAGTCCACCAAACGCTTACAAGTAACTTTTTTGGGGTTGATTTTCGCTTGGGGCAGGATTTGGCTGGCTGGCCAGGATCCAACCATTGCTCTGAGCGCTTCCGATTATCGTAAAGAACCCATTTTTCATCACAGGTAATGATTCGGTTTAAAATACCTTCATTATTGTGCCGGTTTAGTAATGTAACGCAGCAGTCGACGCGCGTTTGCCGGTTTGCTTCAGTCAATTCGTGAGGTACCCACCTTTCAAGCTTTTTAATCTTCCCAATTTGCTTCAAGTGAATTAAAACAGTTTTATCACTAACATCGCAGCCTGCAGCTAACTCGGACGTGGTTTGCGATGGATCCGCTTCCACAATAGACTTCAACTCTTCATTATCAACTTGAGTCTCAGGCCGTCCACGGGGCTTGTTCTGCAGGTCGAAATTTCCAGAACGAAAACGTTGGAACCAAAAACGAACTGTGTTTTCTTTTGCAACACGACCGCCATACACATCATTCACCCTTCGAGTTGTTTCCGCAGCACTAGTGCCACGGCGGAACTCGTACTCGTAAATAATGCGATATTTTAAGTTTTCCATTTTGTAAAATGAGTGACGCAAACAGAAAAAAACAGAAGAAAAAAACAAATAAATAACGATCATCGAAGCACAAATACATGAGTCTATAGCTGTACAAATTTGAATTTGGAATTCCTTACCAAAGAGGAGAAATTTGTGATTAAATTGGCCTAGTACGAAAAACGCCAATTTCATATGTAAGGACCTAATATTTATTTATTCACAGATAACAAAAGTTTGTCTTAGTTTTTTACCAACGTTTTAATTTTTTTTTACTTGCAAACCTTTTTCGTCTCCTCTTCACAAGTGTTTTAATTTACAGCCGACGATTCCGAGTATCTTAATTACAATAACTTAGTCTTTCAAATTTGTCTTTCATTATTAAGATCTCAGATATTTATTACACTATCGTACAAAATATGATGTTAGAGCAACAAATAAAATTAAAATCGTAGATTTCCCACATAAACAGATCACTAGTATTACAAAAGCACTTGAACTGCAGATGGGTCCTGTTGAAGTACGATTAAAATATCTGAAGTCCCTTAAAAATAAATATTATAGACATTATTGCTTTGTGAATTATCGACCGGGCAGTTACATTTCTTATAATCATTGAAACTAAAATTCTAGAATCGTCTCCAACATAACACATTTTTTGAATATAAGAATATACTTTAATTTAAAAAAATCATCATGCTACCTATATTATCTACTTTCAAGAAAATTATGCTATAATATTATTTATATCTATCGACTTCTAATCCAGCCTAAGGGATGATCTCCACAAGCGTATTAATTTTAGCGACACGTGCGCTTCATTACCAAAACAAAGACATTTGGGGCATACTCCCTATCTATTTATTTATTTCTATCCTTAATATAAAATTCAAGGAAACGGTCATACAGCGAACTCGCAAAATTGTGATTGCAACACGGGAACAATAGTCCTCATACCGTAGAGATTATTCATTTTATATACGTATTATCCATTAATTACCTGACGATAATTGGGCATAAACTTTTTTTTTCGAAAAGGGTCACAAGCAGACTGAGACAAGAAGTATCGTCGTTGTTTGGCCAATTTCAAAATCCTCTTTGGAAGTGCGCAAATCCAATGAAATATATGCTTTGGTTTATATTTGTTTTGTACAGTATCCAACAAAAACGTGTTAGAGAACCATACTATGGTTATTTGTTTCATTTGTTTTGTTATTATTTATCTATGTAATCTTATGTTGTGCTTGTCCTTAAATAGTAATGTAATTGCCCCAGAATTTATACTAAGTTACATACATATATCCAGTAATTGTTATATCACTATCGACAGCCCTTAATATTATATATAAAATATAATAAATGTTTGTTTTTGCTTTGAAAGTTTAAAGATATAAATACCATTGTGCACGCCGCTCAGGCCTACACTAGGTTTTTCGATGAAGTGGACCGTATTTTTGTAGGTATGTGCTGGTAAGGTTATCTTTTGCACCATACGAAATGCACACGACCATTATAAAATATACATAAATTTCTTCCACTTATCAATGGTGGCTCTGCCTGCATGGTTCCAAGAACAGCTTCTGGGGCAGCGAATCTTTAGCGAAAACCGAGCACCCGAAGAAAATATTCAAAAGTGCATAATATGATATCGACTCCGTGTTAAACAAAATTGTCCCACACACAAATCACCGAAAAGTACAAGAACAACAATAAACAATCCATAGCCGCGATTTTGAAGACAACAGGTCTTCTGATAAAAATCCAATGTAGACGTATTGGCGGCTTCCGAACGGTGTGTTTTGCTGAATGCCGAATAACGACATCTAGCGGTAGGCTTACGAAAGCTAGACATATACACTATAATGGCGTATACAGCCATACTATTAAATTGTATCAATATTGATAACAGTTGTAGAAAAAAATGGTTTCTCCGTAGTTATGAGATTTTTTTTATTTTTCGTAATACCCAAACGTTTAAGATGACAGAGGTGTTTTTATAACATTTTCAAAATACAACACATCACTGCGATATATTATTATGTAGATCACTTAAAAATAATTATTAAGTTTAATTGAACGCTTCTATTGAGCAATGTATCTTGCCAACCATTATACCGTAGCTTCAGTCCAAGAGACTAATGGATGATCATCGTAATAATTCAAGGTTTGCTCATTGTCCGCGATTTGCACTCCTGCCTATCTGTAACGCGGTGACAAATTTATCGTTAGTCGCTAATGTAACGGACTATAATTTGTGTTGCTATTGCTAATTTGATACACTAAAATTAATTTTAGTCTAATATTTTTCTTGAAATTGTAATGATTATATATTTATAAAGATTTTTTCTGTATATACGGTTATCGTTTCATTAAATCGTTCGTTGTTTCGTTTAACTTTAAATAAAGTATAATATTATGTAATTTAAAATATCAAATTACACAGATGTTTACCAATATTACAATTTAGTAAAAGTAATTATCAAAATAAGGACTAGTATACACTGTACTGAAAAAATATAGTACGCTAGGTACGACTGTAAGAATTTTCAAACAAATTCTGTTTTTTTTTCTCTTTTCTGTTTTAGATGTTACTTATTATTAAGTTTACCGGAAACTTACAACAGTTTTTGTGTTTTTGTAATGCATATGAAAACTGATTAACGCTTCTGAAAATAATATAGGTATATTTCTCGTTAATCAACGACAGAAACAGATCTTATGTTAGTGATATAAATTCTAACTTCAACTAAAACAGGTTTTTTAATAACGTAACATAAGAAATAGAAAAGCGGGAAACTTTTCTAGGCATCGAAAAAATCTTTATGAATATTATTATTAGTCTTGCTTCTGGTATCTCTGTTCAATTGAGTAAGACAAGTGTTTTTTATTACATCTGATATCCAATAGAATAACAAAATACCAATTTCTCGTAAATTCATCTTCATCACCATGACATTCTAATTTATAACTAAGTAGGATTATTGTCAAAAACGCGATTAAAACAATTCCGAAGTAGAATCGGTTGCATTTAATTTAAATTACTTAAATACTAACATTAATGAAACCTAGTTTATTTGACTATTAACCTACCTGGGATAATAAAATTTAATGTTAATTTTGTATAACCACTTACATTATACAGTAGTCCATAGCGTAAATATTTATGTTGTAATTGTATAATTTGATAAGGGTAAAGCAGAATAAATTACTTGAAACTTCAAAGAATTGTTTTGGTTGCCGCAAGCTTTGTCTTATCGTACAGTTTATCTGATCTGTATAAATAAAAAGGTGAGTTAAAAATACCCCAACGTAAATGAATATGAATAATGATGAATATGAAACCGGGAACCGAAAGTGTTAACTTAATAAACCGTAATCCCCATAAACTTTAATTTAGTCGTCTAAAAAACGGTGTCATGTTATAGAACTAAAAATTATTTGATTTACAAGAAACAATGGAACTTAGTCTAGAAGTAGTAGTAATTTAATCTAGTTTAGACGTTTATAAATCGCTATTTAAATGAAGCGGTTTAATTTCACCAAAATTATGTCTTTTTAACACTAGATTGCCCAGAGCAGTCATCCTGACTGTTTTTAAAGTTTAGGTATATAATAAAATATATATTTATAAGGAACATTTTTTTTAAATATTATGACTTTTTATATATTATCTTATAGAACTTATTAATAGTTGTACTTACCTCCCCCTCTTTTTATTCCCTATATACGTATGTGCTATACCTATATTCAGTCTTTCTAGTGTTAACAATTGTTAAAACTGGATAATGTTTGCGTACAAAATAATAAGTATAGGTTAACGCTTAATAGCGTTTTGTATGAGTTAAACTAGATTTCATTGGCTGGTGCATTCCGCCCATAATGTCCGAACATTTAGTTAAACATCCTTTAAGTCATATTTATCACTTGCGTATAATTAATCTGTTTTTTTTTTTAATTGCCCTGATAAATTTCCATTAGACGTAACGTGTGGACCCAATTTTAGATAGTGAATTAATACTTAAGCCGCACCGGAAAAAAATCACACCTGGAAACAGCACGCGGTAAAAATTTGCTGTAGGTATGCATATCCGAGGCCCAATCGGTTTTCAAAAATGTGTAATGTTGTCAAATTGAATTTAAAGTTGCAAATTTTTTTTCTATAATAATTATATAGTTATTACAATATGAAAACAGTTATAACAATGTGTAAAATGTTTGCTTAAAATGTTAAAATAAGGAAATTATTTGTGATCTCAAAATAGACTGCTAAAGATATGAATCTACGAAGGTAACCTTTATTTTAGCAACAATATAAATATACAAAATAAGTAAATGGGTAGAAATGTATTCAAATATAGTTAATCAGGATTCTTAATGCACGATTCAGGCCTTAAATTAATTCCAATTGAAACACTGTTGTGAACGAAATACCTATGACCTTTAATTATGGTTACGAACAATGTTCCAACTGAAAATTGAATTATATTTTAACAGTATAAACGACAGAGGGGATTGAAGATATGGCAAGCAGAAGAACCTTATGAAAATAATAAGCAAAAGAAGGTAAATAGAAGAGATTTGGACGGGAATATCGAATAATTTAAATCATCTCTAGAATATGAACGGTTTTTTACGTTTTAATCACTTTTCTGTTGAATCGATATTCTCATTACGACGCTACGCTCGTAAAAATATTGTTGCGACATGTAGAATGACAACATTAAAATATATTTGTGAATGAAAAGATCTATAAACATCTTTTGTTTACTTTCTCCTTAGTACATATGTCTCTAACTATGAATTTTTTTATTCCTTTACGCTAATAATTGTTTTATTGTTCTAAGTAAAGTTTTAGTATTTTATTCTCTTCTGTTTTACTTTCACGTTTTAATTATATAATAGAAAAATATTTAATTATTTAATTTATTTATTTAATGTTTAATTATTTGCCAACCCTATTTAATAGAAGCTTACACAACACACGATTACGAATACAATTACTTAGCTAATAAGCACTACAGTTGTTAAATTAAGATATGCAGCTTTTGTTCGCCCACGCACTAAGGGAAACATTCCTTTGTAGGTAAAGATTTAGAGATGCGCTCTATGTGAGACTTGTAGTCTGTGGGCGTGTGCAATTTAAATGTTCTTATACTTTGTTACTTGGATCAAATAATTCACACGTGTATTCTGTCATAAAATCAACCTCTATTTTATGAATACGAGAAACGACTCAAAGATCAGCATCCACACGTCTAGGTTCTTGCTACACGTTAGAATATTCACACGGCATTCCATGTTTGACGTTTTCGTTCGAGCTTTCAAGGTATGTTACGTCACGACAATTCTTCATGTGACAAATGCCATCCACATTACCGATATTGACGCGTATATATGATACGGTCGCGGAGTCCTGTTACACTGAAATGTGACAAGTCTGGAGCCAGCCTAAAGCTGCAGTAATCATAAATGACAGAGCGTTGTTTCGGTTGCGCAGTGATCGCTGCGCTGTGCCCCCGGCGCGCGTGGCTTGTCGATGATTTATCAATAGCCAACCGCGATGTTGCACGATGGCCACTCTTCCTATCGCACTCTATAAGTCATAATCAGTCAGCGTAAAATATTTCAAAACAAAGCAATATATCTACAAATAACTGTGAATTACAAAAGAGATTCTGGCAAATTTAAGCCTCGGTCACATTTCTAAACCAATTCAAGTTGCAACTCCTTCCGACGAAGTTGAGTCTGCTGATGACTAACTGTCGTGTACTTTATAAATATTATATATCTAACGATTTTGAATTTTATTATATCCTTTTTTGTTCTGGCTTGGAGAAGTGAGGACACTGCAGAAATATTGAAAATATGAAATAAGTACAATATAGTAAAAAATATTCATTGTAGTTATTAAAGATAGAGACATTTATAAACACCGTTGAACTCGTTGTTTTATTCTCACTTTCTGAATCTCTGATTAATAGTGGTGATTTGTTGCTATTTGTTAGGTATTAGCAATTAATTAGCCTGGTACACCGATTTTATTACAACTACGTAAAAAACCAATCAATATTTTATCCAAGAGAACTTTTCGAATAAGTAATACTTATTACAAATATTCGAAGGAAAAGACAGCACTAAAAACAAATACGGATCAAAGCTTTAAAATATTACCCTCGAAAACAGCAGCGGAAACATTTAAATCGTAGAGTGTTGATACAGCAAAAAAAACAATAACTTTATACAGCTATTCTCTAATGGATTATAATGCTACCCCTTTTCTTGAAAACTTTCTTGAAATCAACGGATCCATTATATAAAAACACATTATAGATACAAGATATAAATCATAACATGCACCACTCAACCGCAACCAACCGTCGATTCTCCATCGATGAAGTCTTCGACGAATAATGACTACCTTTATTTAATCTACAATTCCCAACTACCTCTGAGTTCTAGTTAATATTGCTAAAGCTTCTTGAATAAGTGGGTTCATATTGATGGTGAAGGTGGTGTACAGTTGCAAGAACAGCCCATACTACATTTATTTACACCATCTAACTACTTGCTCTCATGAAAGTGTTATGATAGGGCTAATGGAGGTTTCATAATCTATCCGACCACTCGATTAAAATTGTACAGTGATTTAAAATCGCTAGAATCCATGGTTTTGTACCATTTGCAATTTACAGTGTCCCTTAGGCAACTTCTCCGCTGCCATGTCGCCCCTTCTCGGTGTACCTGGTTGCGCACGCGTCGCGTCGCGATACGCCCAACGTCTACTGCGCGTTAAATTGTATCATAGTTCATCTAGTCAAGTTTGTCCAGCTCACACGGTTTAGCTACTAAAAGCTCGGCTTCTCCCGTGATTTCAACAGCATACTGGAAGGAAACAATTTTGTGCGAAATATTTTCTTATTTGAAGTACAATTCTAATCAACTTTATTTAAAGGACATACTTCACTTTTCCGTTTGCCATTACCTTTCCATTTGCTATTCGAGATTTCATTATTATTTTTTTAATTATAATAAATACTGTTCGGATCAACGTAGCACCGATATACTCATAAAGATAATACAGTTATCAGATTTTCTCAGTTGACCCTGCTACCTTGTTAGCCTCAATACCTCAACTCAATACCTCCACAAGTTCCTGAGAAAAAGGATCATAGCAAACATTCTACCGACGCATAAGCAATAACAGATAGCAAATATTCAGACATCTAAACAGACAACGCAGTGACTGTACTCGCCCGGTTTAGTTGTGAATATCCCGTCCAAAAAAGAAATGACTTTATAAGGGTTTAATTATTTCATTTTATACAAAAATTTATTTCAATATTATAAAAGCAGATCGTCAGTGTGATTCCTGTTTCAACTGTACTGGTTAAAAGAAAAGATAATGGTACCACACTCACTTTGTCTGACCTTGAAGTACCACGTTATTATTTACCCAATTATAACATTACAAGGCAATTTCAAGTTCTCGATATTGATCGTCGAAAAATAATTTTCGATAATGTGTAACGTTAATAAAACGTCTTGATGGATCGATCGATCGATTATTAAACCTGAATTCATAAATCGGGTGTTAAGATGTGGTGGTAACTGGAATTTATTTGGGTCTGAGAACAACTAAATCAGGTCAAGAAATAAACCCCATTCTTAATATCCGCCTTTATTATCTTAGTAAAGAACGCCATTCCAACTATTCGACGTATCATTAAAACTATGAAGAGATACTGCCTGCGGTTGCTTCAATCACCCGTATTTTGGTTAACTCAGTCCCAGGAACCTTGCAACAATGATTAGTAATGACGGTGTAATTTAAATAACCTGTAATTTAACCGTAGCATTACATATTAAATGCATAGTTACTTTTTCTAAAAATAATACGATGTCTTTCTCAGCAACGTGTGATCATATATCGTTTGATTCACAGAAATGTAGTAAATTCATAGTGTAGAAACTTTTCAAATTTTTTTTACGTTGCCCACGCGTGTGGTTTACTTTTGACTCTTGTATAAAAATTTCAAAAACAGCTAGATCTGAAAGTACCTGACAATCTGACATATATTTGTTCCATGTGGGGATCGAACCCACGACTCACAAAGTCAAAGTCTTAGTATAAAAGTCTATCGTTCAACCATGTTGCCAACTATGTAAATCATCTATAATTTTGAGCAATTTAGTATTCAAAACTTACTTAAGATATAGCTTGTATTACATAGCTATGTTAAAACATAATTCCATATATTTTATCAAATTTGATATTAAATATTGTTACCTAATATAACACCAAATTTATTATTTAAACAAAAAGTATATTAATAAATTCAAAGACGGCACATCCGAAATTTCTTTTCATTCAATCATGAATCAATTTAAAACCATACTCTTACGCTTTCATTTGAATTATCTGTACCATAATTTCTTCATTCGAAATGAAACACAAAAATATACCCAATTTCGCCGAATGACTCGTTATTGCTTGTCATAATTACGTCAAACTACTTTTACGGAGAACTTAATCATTACTTACTTCCAATAACGTGAATAATTCTAAAAATAATCAAATTTTATTTGCAATAAATAAAATTAATCCAGCAATTTTGTTTCTTAATTACTTTAATATTAACATTTTTACACGAGTTCTACTTATAGTAGAAGTAATTTATACTTAAGCATATTTTATACATTATACAATCTTCCAAGATATTTCCACTATGCAAATGAAAATTGTAAATGTGATTGGCTGTTAGCTAGATGTCTTGTTTGTACTTAAATAAAATATCCTCCTTCTTAGATAAAGTAACTTTACACGAAACGTATTTGGAAGATACCTACAGCTTTAAAATAGCTTCTATTTTGGTGACAATTAAAAAGTTATTGCAGGATATAATTTGAAGTCCGTGACCGAGACAGGATTCTGTGACACGAGACAAGAAGCTATGACATGCAACACATCCGCTTGTATACAGAAATTGTATGCAGAATTTTCGCATATTACATTGATACACAAGCGAAAAGTGTATACAATATTGGAACCGTTTCTCTCGGCACTCCGAATAGGGTATAACATTTTTTCTTGCAGTAGTATATTCGTACATTGGCAAAGTAAAAGATATTTATTTTATAATATTCTATAAAGTCGGTCACGATGATAAACTAAAAGTTCACAGAGAGTATACGCCGTCTGATAGAATCAGTTGTTTCACCACAAAACTCATTTTAGCATGCACTGGGTTTGATTAGAGTTTAGAAGGTAGCGGTATATTAATGTAGCATTTACTTCCATACAAACATTTCGCTTCTTTTATCAAAACCATGCCATTATAGACTTGGAACTCGTGACAAACAAATCATTGCCATGAACAAAATTGTTATAATTGTTTCATAGGCGCATGAGATTCTAATTTCGTAACGTAAATTTGTCCATATTTAATCAGTCGCGAGCAATGCAATCTTTTTTTCTTACCGAGCCTTATAAAATAACAACTCTTGAGAATATTCTTAAATCAAGCGATAGTTAACTACCATGCTACTTTATATGTACGTCCTTATGTAACTATGTTAAAAATTATTTCCAATATTGTTATTATAAGTCAGTTTCGTTCCACTGCGGGCGTCCCATCACTTTTTACACTGTATTTGGGAATGGGTTTGGACATTTAAACCACCACGCTTGTCCGATGCGTATTATCGGGTGTTCACTACGTATAGGGAGGGTGTATGCACCTTAGATTCTAGCAATCTGCGTATTATTGTGCATTCTATACAGCTTAGTCGGCTTTTATAACACTCAGTTTGATGAAGAGGGAGCTACTATTCTATTCCGCCGGTAAACCCCACGGCTAATAAATGGGATTTTCTCTATACGTCTATTTTTCCAAACAATGGATCTGTATTTAATTGAGCAATTACGTTGTGCTTTTGACCACATCTTCGCTTACCTTTGGATGGATTGATACTGTAGTTTAGTAGATGTAAAATCCACCATACGCCAGCTTCGATTTGTAGATCCATTAGATCATGTACTCCCTATTTTTTATATATCTAGAGATCTTCAGCCGTGTAATTTTTAGACCGGAATGACGACGATGACTGTCATTGAACTCTAGTCCTTTGTTGTTCGCTGATATTCTTGGGCTGCACTGAACTTACTATCACGTGCGATGTATCATTTGGTTGTGCTGCTATAATAAATTAATCAATAAACGATTGCTATTATACTGGCCAAATGAAATAGGAATTTGACAGGGGCAGGCTTCATCAGGTGTGGCCGCTAGCCGCGTGACTCAGTGCAGCGGTCGCGCAACGAATTCCACAGATAACAAACAACTGCTTTATACTCTTTGCTATATCGAGCAATGCGGTGCCCTTTCGAACCGCTGGATGTTACGCGAACGGATTACCTAGACTTGCTCTAATTGACTAGGTCTGGTGAACCGACTTTGCCTGAATAATAATTTATCACGTTTGGGATTGATTTTCCAAAAACGTCGAAATTCTTGTTTTTTATTTCTAACAAAAAATCTAAATATAACTTTTCAGTGTTTAATTGAAAATTGACTGATTTCAAACAAATTTTCAACCCTTATATGACCTGCTTAGGGATGAAATATTAAACAATCCGCCCTTAGTAGGTGCCTACGTTATACAAAGAACCCAATGTCCAAAATCTTTCTTTTTTTGACTTATTTCTAACTTTAGTAATTTATTTCTACGATTATATGTCAGTCAGGACGTATTTTTAGATATACAGATAATAATGCAAATATCAGATTGTACTCGATCATGATTAAAGTACAGAGGACAGTATTAGTTTATGCCGAGGCTCTTGGATGCAAAAGAATTTGAGACCATCTTGAAAACTAATAAATAAAAACATTAAAACCCGATACTATCTTTGTATAATACTTAGATTTTTTTAATCATTTTTAATAATGAAATTATGCTTATAAGATAAATTAACATATTACAATGTACAAACCTCATTCGACATGTAAACGACGCGCAGCGTGGATATGGGAAGCTATGAATGTCAACATATTAATAAAAAAAGTTCAAAGGCTCAGATTACAATCACATACATTCGTATTTAAAATCCCGTGCAAGAAGAGGTTGCCTTTTAAATGTTACTGGTACTTAAGTATATAAAAGAAACAGGGTAGTCAAGTGATCAGTGAGTAATTTGGCATATCAGAATACAAGAAGCTACTAACATTTTGTACATCCGTTTACATTCCTGTGCTATGTGGAAATAATGTAGTGTCTGAAATAATTCAAAATCTTTGGAAAAAATAATTTCAAACGAAATTCATATTGTATATATCTTGAGTGTGTATGTATGTGCGTGTGTGTGTGTGCGGCATAAACATAAACGGTCCTATCTTTTGATTTTCCTCGTTTTTTAATCATTAAACTGACATTGGCGAAGTCACAAAGACCAGTCCTTGGAATAAAGTCATAAAATAAATTTAAAATAAAATCTTTTGAATACGTTGACTTAGAAGCTTCATTTTTGCACAGCCACAAGGAAACGCATTATTAAGTATTTAATATTAATTTACACTAGAAAAAACTACGCGTTCTTAAAAATATCTTTATTTTCCCGCCCGGTTCTGTTGTTAAGTTCTATCCCGGCCACCAATGTATAGCCAGTTCGAAAAAAAAAAACTTTATTTTCTTTAAACATGGATCAGTAAGTGGTCCGATAAGGATATCTTTTTCTCTTTTGACGGACGGAACTCTAAAAATTACCATAACTTCAAATTACAATATCAAACAAGAAGCGGCATTGCGTATTACGATCCATTCTATATGCAAAAGTTTTTTATTTATTATTGCCGTGTAACTGCTAATTGGTTATCTTTTAATTGATCGATCTTTTGATAACGTTTATCCGAACCGTTATCGATGTAGGTGAGCACAGATTAAAAAAAAGAGTTTTATATTACTGATACATTGTTTAATTTATTGATAAACGATTGCACACCTTTATATTATTAAAATTATCTAAAGAAAGTATTTCTGTGGCCAATTTCACTACTGTTTTACATTAACTAGAGTTGAATTTGAACTAATGAAAAGGAATTCGTCCGTAATAGCAGACGCACATATGCTGAGAAAAATTAATAAAAATGAAAACTAATTCAGCAGATAGTTTCCATTGTAATACAAATTTAAATAAATCTATTTGATAATAACATAGATGCAGCGTTAGCCTTTTATGTTACTAATCATCATACACTAGAGAAGTCATAAAAAATGGTCATTATTTCGCAACGTTCAAAAGCATTCAGGAAAGAAAGGGATATATTAATGACGCGAATATTAAAAAAAAAAACTTTTTAAAAAATTCGTTGTTTTTACCGTTAAGTTCAATAAATTCATTTAAATATAATAAGCAATCAAAACTTATACATGGGAAATAAAACCTCAAATAAAAGAAATATAATATAAATCAATGCTCTCGTTTCTGTAGGGCTTGGAACCACGATAAAGGTAATTGTTTGAAGATAAAAATTGCAGTTAAACTAAAATTACAGTCCGAAGTTTAAAGTTAAATAGATAATTAAGTATTAAACCAATTAGTATTACGTAAATCTGAATATGCCTACACTCGGCTAAGCAAGAATTTGCATAAAATACGTATTGACATCAATACAACGGCAAGTAAGCAAAGATAATCATGATGACTGAATGTTTTCATTCAAGAGAGCCTTATTAGAGCCTAATACAAATAAAAAATATTTAACTTAGCACAATCTACCAAAGTCAGAAAGTATTAAGTTAATTAACACTATTCAATGATACCATATTTATATTTACACAAAGTCACAAGTTTCTCTTGATGACTGGCAAAGCTGATCACCTAATAACATCTACTATGCAAGTTCATAGTTTTGTTTATATCAACAATTTTGAAGAAAAATGTTTATTTATCGATCGCAATACATTTAAATCTAACTTCATTTACATGGGTAGACTATTTTCTTTTAAGATTCGAGCTCATTTTGTATAAATTTATTTGATAATACATTTTACGCAACATTTTATTCCGCCAAACATGTTCCGTTCGTCCCGTAATATGGTATTCTTAAAAAGAAGCCTGAAGATATTTTTGTGTAGGCCGACATGATAGTGATGATCACCGATATTCACACCCTTTCAGAGACATAGGCTAAGATTTATAGACACTACAACGAGTATTCTCAAACATTACAAAATATATTATCTCAGTAATATGAAAATGAAAAATGAAAATGTATTTAATATCAATGTATATGGTAATTCACCGGTTTCGTCAATTTGGATTTGGCTCTGTAAATACTTAAGCTATACTAAACTTATTAATAAAAATTAAGATGTTTGCCAATAAACGAATTTATTTCCTACGCAGTCTAAGAAAATTTAAACTTGCGTCTATACTCGTAAATCTCAGCTTAGTCGTTTTTTGCATTGCATTGTGATTGCCTTAAATACCAGGAGCAGTGTAGTCAGTACACCAAATTCCAAATAATAACAGTTGCAGAATAACTAAGTAATTTGTATCTAGTGTTCAAAATGACCAGTATCTTTATTTCTACTCTTAGATACCTACTATTCAAAAATAATTTTTGATACATTAAAAAAGTATCAAATATTTTTTTGTAAAAATATAATTATTTATTATCAAACAAGCAGTTGAAAAAGTGATAAGTACATGTATCCTGCTACTTTACTTTTTTTTTATTGTTTCCCTTTATGATTAAGATAGTATTTACGTATTTCCAGAAACTTGAAGTCTAATTATATTTCCTGTGTAAGTTTAAAAGTGAGACATATTATTTCTAGAGTAAGTGTATCTTTAATATTAATCAAGTAGGTAATATTATTTGCTTCTAGAATTATGCAAACTCATTCAACTGCAATTATTACATTATATGATTCTGTATTCAAGGTGTATACAACATGGCCGACAGTCACACTATTCAGAAATTAAATTATAATAAATGCTACAAAGATTCGTTGTGCTTGTACACCTCCTGCGAGGTATGTTTAATACCTCGTTTGATTGCAAACAATAAACTACTTTATCTACTTTCACTCTTTGTTTGCAATTACAAACATACTTATTTAAATCATTGATTGTTTATTTTATCGAATATTCGATCTTAGACCTAATAAGCTGATAAAACATACTGTTACAATAATAGAGAAGCCCAACAGCAAATATCATTAATAAGCTAAGATGGATATAATATAAATAATTATTATTAAATACGAAATTTTATAGTGAACGCTATTAACAATTTATTTATGATTCGTAATAAATAAATTTGTGTTAGTAAGCATATGAAGTGACAGAAAAGATATCGAAGTGTGACAGGAGGTCCTAATGGCGACGGCTTAAGTAAAAATATTGTGGAGAGATGTTGATATTAAATAATAATATTCTGTTAATGAATAACAAATATTCACGAGGCCAAGCGTTGATACAATGATCAGAATAGGAGTTCATCGAGTTAATACGAGGCCAAAGGAGTACCTAAATATAAGAGTTGTTGTATGGCGTGTGGTTATCGGATAAGTTATAGAGTTTTCATAATATTTTATCTCTTTAATAATACATAAGTTTATTTCCTGTAAATTTTAATTACTGTCTTTAATTTAACTGTTTAATAAAGAATAGACTGATACAAAATTCTTATGCAACTTAAATGAAATTCTAAGAAATATTATATTAATTATTTTGATTTATCAACAAATGATTGCAGTATTATAATACTGGTAGTTAAGATTTTATTTGTCAGGTTATCAATAGATACAAACGATATTGTTATCTTATCTTTTGTATGATATTAACTACGTATTTTAAATGTACAAATAGTATTCAAGTTGTCATCGTCTTGTTAATTATTATAGCGTATCAGCGAGTATCAAATGTGCATAAAGCAAATAGCGTCGTTATTTTTTTATACACTGACACGGCATAGTTACTACACCAAGCCTATTAGTAAGCATGGTGCAATCTAAAAAACGACAATAACTAGCCGTAGCGACCATGCCGGCCTGCACAAATATCTCTTCACACTTTACTTTAAAGACCCGATATCATAGGACGATGGGAACACGCTCGCCGGAAGACCATTCCACAGCCCAACGATTCGGCAAAAGAAAGAGCTAGAGAACTTCTTGGTCCTAGCCGGGATGTTAGTTACCGAAAAGCTGTGAATGAATGAATGTTCTACTATGGAAGGGAGAGGGTGGGACAAGGTTAAATAGCTCTTAAGAACACTCGCCATGAGACAGACGGTAGAAAACGCTCAATAAGACAAAATCTTTATACAACTGGAGAGGTTCAAGTTGCTTACGTTATATACATTTGTTCACTTTTAATTATACCATTAAAATCAAAACTAAATACTTCTTACAATCTAAGTTCCTTCACACAAGTTCGCGTCTGTGTAATGGAGGACCGCTTAAAACTATATCTGAAAGTGATTGGGTGCACAAATGATAGAAAATTTAATTAACTGCATTCTTTTTTGTCAATCAAAGCATCCTTGAATGGAGTTCCGGCTACATTCTCGATAGAAATAGGTGTCAACTATATCGAATCAAATACCTTGTAAAACGTCGGATTAACTTGCGACACCCACGTTTTTAATAGAGCACAAAAAAGTGTTTAAAAGAATACGTTTTCAGAATATCCTTATACTTTACGTTATGGTCCAAGTAAAAAAATCCTTTATATTTTAAATTTAGCATTGAATATACTACTTACAGTCAATTCCAGGTAATAATCAATATAGTGACAATACGTAAATGTAAAAACAACACTCCTTGTGTTATAGACGGCTGTAAACACTTACTGTCCAATGGGCTGATGGAGTTTTAAAAAGTAATAATAAGTGGGTAAGCTGTAAGCATGAAAATAGCCACTGTAAGTGAAAAACAACTTTTTAATGAAAAAAAAACTTAACAAAATTTACTAAATTCGCAGTAATATCTCACTTGAATAGGTATCCACTATATCAGTGGACACATATAATAGTAATTTAAGGCCATTGTACCAGGTGTCAAGATAAAACGTGCTTATTTTGTGCAACTCGACGTCTAAGGCTGAGATTTATAGACGCTATTTCAACTTTGCTTGGCAAAGTTCTCAAAAAATACATTCGTTTTCACAAAAAAACTGAACATATAATAGGAAATTGAGTATAGCAATAGTATTCATAAAGCCAAGTCCATGTTGACAAAATCGGTGACTTACCAAATCCTTTAAAATTCATTGAGTATAATAAATTGTAATGTTTTTGTAAAGTCTAAGCAAAGTTCAAGTCGCGTCTATAAATTTCAGCCTTGTTACGTCTATTTTGCATGATGGGGCAAGATGTTTAATTCCAGCCCAATTCCTGCACGAAATCCGCCAGCCAACTGATATTTTTGGTTGCTTCCAGGAGCGATCTCAGTGTACCGATATATTGTACTCGGTATAGTGACAGTTTACAGCGTTCAAGGAGTACATGTCTAGCTATCTTCTCTTCTCCCAGGTATATTCTGTACACCTAAATAAAAGAGATATTTGTGATGCCTCTGATGATGCTACGTAAGACCATAGTATACATACCTACCATACACCAGTGACGTGTATAGGGTATTTGGAAAGCATAGGCAGATTCACATAATAAATTTGAATATTAATGATAATAAATATTATATTACTTTTATAGGGAAGTTAGATGGTGTGAAAATGGAATTGATATGAATGTAAAGGGTTCCTATTCTTGTTTAAATTAAAGGAATTTATTCCTTAATTATTTATCGTATTAAGCAATGCTTTTATGCATTTATGGAATGAACACTACTGCCATAGATCTACATTGTCTGTACGGTAAAATTAAATAATGGATTAATTATATGTATTTAAAGTGTAAGTATATATACAAATGAACAGAAAACTATAGTCAAAATAAAAG
Organism: Automeris io; assembly: GCA_036320925.1. NCBI lineage: Eukaryota > Metazoa > Arthropoda > Insecta > Lepidoptera > Saturniidae > Automeris > Automeris io. The sequence goes on from JAUDJH010000014.1 coordinate 6,385,690, forward strand.
AATGTGGCCTCCATAGAATACTATTCGTGTCCAAGTGAAGTTACAACAAAACAATAATTTTTGAAAGCGTAGCTCGTTATCTAAGCACAGATCGCTTACCATTCATGCTATCCTTGACACTTCGATCTCATTTCGCGAGCACGTCCACTGTTGATGATTGGGCTCTATATTCGGCAAACACAATAACTCCATCTATTATTTGCGTTAGTGCTTTACAATAAATAATTACGTGATATAACTGCTGTCCCGCGGCGACCCATTTACCCTGACCTTTGGAATTTGTTTTCGTTGAATTCACCGAACGCAATGGGCTTTTGTTTTAATTATACTGTTGCATTTACTTTTTACTATCGCATTCATATCCGCCCTTTATATTTTCATAAATATTAACTACTTATTTAGGTAAATCCAGGTAAAGTAAGGCTAATTTGGCCGAAATTAATAAAAGTTTTAAAAGTATATATTTACATGGTTATCATATACAGTTTTAAGAGCTTTAGCTATATGACCAGATAAAATATAGCTTTTTTATGGCCCTGCGAACTACTTTTGTCTCTTGTAATTAATTAAACAGAAAATAAACACTCATCGGCCTTTGAAAGCGACTTCGTCTACGTTGGCATTGAAGAAACATCCTTCTTTAAGTCGAATGAAATAACCTCGCCGTAAACAATAAATAATTTAAAATGCATAAGTGTCAAAATCATAAAATACTACAAATCGATTAAAGAGTCTGACCGATTCCCAGTAGAGAATTTTGAGCTAAGCCCAGCGAACGGGGACTCATAATAGCGTCCGTGTTTCGTAGCTCATAAACTACAGTTTGTCGGGTCGTAGCGATTACAATATTTTCTCTTGAACAAGCCTTAACGATGCTTTAAACGGTGCCTCAACCAATTTTCTCGCTTCCATATCTTATTTGCGCGGCACCCCAATTCAATTTAACACTCATCGATTTTTATGTGATATGTTTAAAGCCTTATATTCACAACGACCGCACCATAGGTGGTTGGGTTATAATTTAGGTAAAAATTACGCAAACAACAAAAATGATCGGTTTGGTGTGAACAGATAATTGGTATTATAAATTGTTGACTTGATCCGGCGATAACTTCTGACTTGAGCTCAAAATGACCGTAAATTAGTATTTATAATAAATAAATATTGAAATTTGCATGGAAGTTATTATGATAACAGGTCTTGGGATTTTGTTTTCGATATCAAGTAACCTAGTACTTCACCAAGAAAACTGCGAAAGATAAACAACAAAATAGACCACTTAGATATTTTTTAGGTACAGCGGATTACCTTCTGGTCAGTTCATGTACTATAAACCTACAATTGTGAACATGATTGAAATGTATCAATTATTATAATAAATAGCCTAAAATGTATCCAAGTTAATATGTTTAAACCAGCAATTTTCAACCTACACGAAGTACGAGAGCATCATTAAAATTTTAAGAGTAAAATTTTTAAGATTTGGAACGCCACGTAATAAAGTTTTGGTTGAAAATAGAGGCTTTTACTAAGAAAGAACAAGAACCAAAAAGAATATAAGAGACGAGATTTAAATAAAAAAGGAAAAAGTTTCAATTCCGTTGGGGGATTACATTTTTACCTACGTGTAAACAACAGCTGTTGTCATGCAATAAAAATATATTATTTCTTGTTATATTCAAGGCTCATGGGGTCCGTAGCGTCTAATGCTTTTCCTTTAAGGCTCGATACCCCCAATGTGCAGTGATGTCCCGCAAAGCGTATGGTACAAATGTGTCATAAGTGGCCTTGCATGGATACACAGCGAACAAATATGCGCACTTTGATGGAAGGTTCACGGACTCGTTCTATTGAGTAGCTCATTTATTATGAATGAATAATATATATTTTTTTTATTTATTTGGTTCACATACCGGACATCACACAAAAACATACAAAACATAAACGAATCTTACTAAAATAATACAAAAGGTGTGTCCTTAACAAGTGAACACAACAAGCAAAGTAAATAATGCTATGATAAATAAATCAGACCCATAGAATCATCAGAAAACGAAAAAACGCGCTACACCTGCACACACTGCAAAAACTTACGTTTAGCCAAGGGGAAGGAAGAGTGAAAGATATCGAAAGATTTACAGATACCATTATAACCAGAGAACATTCTACTGAAAGGGGAGTGCTTACCAATATTAGTTTTATAAAATGGTATAGAAAAAGGTCTACGTATAGAAAATCTACTACCTTGACGAGGGACTGCAAAATTTACCTTGCTTCCTGTAATTTTAGCAATGTTTAGCAATGGATGGATTAATTGTAGATTGGATGAACGGTAAGACTTTAGAGTTTATATTTATTTATTTTTTATATTTGTGTATTTTTTTGACAAAACTGTTGGTCATTTCATTTCGTCTTCGCAAGATAACTCACCTAATATAACTTAATTTTGCTTTCTTTTCCTTTTTAACAATATACATATAATGTATAACAAAAGCTACAGCAGAAAACAATGTCTTTTACTGATATTTCCTGTTAAAGATGGAACTGAAGAGAGCTCTCGAGTAGGAATACATACTATAACTCTGTACGCTTAGAAATGCTTAGCACAGTTATGCCAGTGAACTGAAAATGAGTTCAAACTGGCCCCGTAGCTCAGTACTCACACAGCTGAGTTCATCACATATTTTTTTGCAAACAAATGTCTTGTACTCAATTTTGGAGGGGGTGCACATTGATGACTACCGCTACAAAAGATTGGGAAACGCTCCTTAAAACTGTTATAGGCCTTCTCGTTGTGCAACACAGTCCGCCATTTCATTGACACGGTTCAGCGTCGCCAGTCACGCGAAGCCATCGCAAGTGGCGATTCAATAAACGATACCTTACGATTTGATATTTTTTTATTTCACGGTAATTGTATTCAATTAGTTTCAGACACGGAATACCAAAACACGACGAGTCCTTTTGCAATAGTAAAGAGTGACAGCTGTTCAATTAAAAATGATTTTATAACTGTGATATTTCTTGTCGCTTTCGGATAAATATGGTTAGTAATTTTATACTTTACTGTCATGTTCTTTCATTCTCCTTTTAATACATTTTTTTTTCTGGTGTTAACTATACCCCCTCAACTAATGTGTCCACTTAGTATAAAAATAAGTAGATATGGCAAGTAACGTAAAATGCATCTACTGGAGAGGCCACAATAACGAGATTGAAGAAATTTGCTTGGGTAATCAATAAATAACGGAAAGAAAGATACCTCGAAATATTAATTTGTTGGTATAAATAATAAGAGATATTTTAAGAATAATTTATTACAATTGATAATTCAAGTTATATTGTTGTTTTCGTCTAAAGCATGTAAGTAGATACAGTCTAAAATCGTTTATGGCGACATCGTTAAAAACAACATACCAATTATATTGACCCAGAACAAAGATCTCGACAAAAAAAATGACTTCGTGTCTCGAAAACATCACCGGTTGTTACGACTAAATATGAATATTCTCTTCGATGTCGCTATAACAGGTTTTGACTGTACATATAAATAATGTGCCTGTTTACTCCTAAATATATTCTATTTGATACTCAAAGGAACTTTTAGATTTTTCTTGAAGAATATAATAATATAGATCATTTAAAATGAATTTTTAAATCATGTTTGTTTGAAAGACGAACGTAGTGTATCTCTTATGACAACTTAATATTTTTGTACGTAGGACAGTTAGAGGATATTGTATTTTATTATTCTTTATACTATTGAAGCCAATGAATGCGTTTAAGCCAGTGAACGTTTTAAAAGAACAGTGGAAAATAAAAGATAAAGTAACGGCTTGGAATCGTGAGGGCAGTCGCAGACGTGCGGGCAAGTATCACACGCGATCGCGCGTCGCGTCTTGTCCTTCTCCGATCCTATCGCAGGGTCACTGTGTCGCCGGCGGACATTTCGCATTCCACCGCCACGTACTAATCTCGATACAATTTCGTCTAATAAAATTTAAATGCAGATAAAACACTTTCCACTTTGAATCTTGAAAGTGCTTCTCTGTGAATGTTAAGATGCCGCCGTGTTTACATTTACGCAGAGATTCGTAGATAAGCCTACATAGGTATTTTCAATGTTTAAACGTATGGTATATTTAAATAAAAATAATATTAATCTCTTTTTTCTTAAAAGATGATAGCAATTACAGAATTAAAAGCAATTTAGCTATTTTTAAACACTAGTACACAACGCAGTATTTAAACGTTCCCTCATCATTTCCTCAATATGATGAAGAGATAAAAATAGAAGAAAGAAAAATTATCAATTGCTTAATATATTCGTTGCAAGACGTAAAAATATGGAGTACTCAGAGATGGGCAAAATGTAATCAGATTCATGATTAACGATTACGAAATGTAGTCGTAATTTTAATTTTGTTGCTTTGTAATCATGATTAAATCCATTCAAAACATTAAGAAATCATAAATGTGTATGTAATTTAGGATTCTATAGTGTTTAAAACATAGTTAGATGAGCGAAATGCAGTCATATTAATGGTAAAAAACGTAAAATGTAATCGTAATCATTATTAATAATCTGATTACATTTTGCCCATCTTTGGGAGTACTTATATGAGCAGCCTTCAAGATAAGCTTAACAATTTTTTTACTGAATACAATAATTATCTTATTATTTTCATTATAAACACTTTAACGGGACTTATGCCGTAATCATTATTAATAATCTGATTACATTTTGCCCATCTTTGGGAGTACTTATATGAGCAGCCTTCAAGATAAGCTTAACAATTTTTTTACTGAATACAATAATTATCTTATTATTTTCATTATAAACACTTTAACGGGACTTATGCGCAAAACCAAGTAACTGATGTATAACCTGGTTGAGCCACAATTAAAAGTAAGTTAATTCGCTCATGGACCCGATAAAATGTTTATAATGTGTACAAAACGCGAAAATTTGAAATATGTTATTATTTTTGTTAATTACTCGTATTGTTTTTTATATTCCACAGTAAAAATAAAACTGAAGACGTCGATTCATAATATCTAAGCCTAATAATAACCGGTTGAGAACATAAAATCCACGTTTTCCACGAATTTATTATTTATTTATCATAAAAATAAAATAGTATAAATTATTTACAACTTTTATAAAATTCATATATGTATCATATCTTTACTTATACAGAATAAATCATATTATAACTGATTAATAGGAAACAAAAATACAACAAGCAGATAAATAAATTAAATGTTTAATGGTGGACATGATTAAATTATTGATTAATCCAAAAATAGCTTGATGAATTATGTAAAAACTATGTGAGCGGAAATACATGGACCTAGTTATAGAAAGAATATTTAGCGCTGCTAATTAAAAGATGGTAGTTCAATCGAAAAACAACTATAAATCTTTGAAAACCAGAAGATTCAATTATAATGCTACCGGAAGGCATGAAGAGTGGCATTAACAAATTGTTCAAGATAAATAAAACCTTTTTAATCTACAGATGAATCCCCGAACTTGTTACTGTTATCTTCGCGGCGTTTTTTTATATAATTTATGAGACGCTTAATGTATCGATCAAGATTTAACCGCGAATTCAGTGAAAGTACCTATATGCCTCTTTTAAAGTTATATTTTAAGTTGCAAATGGATTTGATATCGCGAAGATTTTTATTTATGTTTGCAGTAATAGCTGTACTTGCTAAGACTACACTATTTGCGATTTTCATTATCTTAACAAATAACATGGAGCTTTTAAATGTAAAAATAAATCATGAAAACGTCATGCCGCCGCTTTCAGTTCGCTGTCATTTTAGCAAGGGCTCAATTATGGTACTTAATTCTATTTGTTTATAATGATTGTTTTTCTTATTTTCCTATATTGACATTATACTTTTATAAGCTTTATATAAATTTCATGCTACAGTTAATACATGCTATATATAGGTATCATATAGGAGATACTGGTAGTTATAAAAACGGAGCAGTATATTTTATTTCAAAATGTACAAAATTATAACTTAAACCGAACATTTACTGTTTCTATTACTTAATCATGTTAATATTTGTTACCAATGACATCTAGCAAACGGTATTTACATTTATTACACATATGACTTTTATAAGTGGAAAAATATTACTTTTATCGACATGCTAAATATGCTAGCTAAATTTTATTACAGCCGCAGTCTAACCATCGGTCTCTTTGATTTATTTGTGGATGTCGCCAAAATATGACATTCTCCAAGACGTAATGAAATAACGAGTTTTACTGAATTCATTTACTTACGTCCATAATGACTGTAATAGACTACACGTAGGTAATAAATTAATCAAAGATGTACACCTAATAACTAATGTTGGTAGGAAATGAATCGTTTGTTTTACAAGTGATGACTTGAGTGTTGATGAATTCTAATTTGCTCTGTTAGTTTTACATCACAAGATATATCGGAACACCATATAAACACCACCACAAATACCATATAGTAATAAATTAAAGAGTCATATGTAATCATTCCAACCTTGTTATTATTGTTCGTTGTTATTCGTATCAACCTTTGAAATAGGTACTTACGTAGTCAATGAACAATAAGAAATGGCCCCATTAAAAGAAAATGTGATGTAATTCTCGAAGCAAATATCACAAAAACTTGGACCTCCAGCTAAGGGTTTCAAAAATCCTATTGTAAATATTTACACACATATATATATATATATATATATATATATATGATGATATGTTATCGGTGTAAAGTAAATCATAAAATGCCTTCATGTAAGGAGTCAACAAAATATAGAAGTTTTCTTAAATAATCTCTTAATTACACATTATAATTTATGTATTATATATCAATGTAAATAAAATATATTTGGATCCATTCTAATCACTTGCGTAAACAAATTTATTATGATCGCTGACGTATTTTTCGGAGCTTAGCTACCTGTCTTATTATTCTGTCTCAACTATAGAACGATAAATATAGTCATAACATCTATTTATCAAGCATTAGTGGTTAATCACTAACGCACATTAATAATACAAAGGTAACCGCCTAAAATGTCTAAATTCAGAGCTGGTCGTAGCTCCCAGATATCACTTTATTTTCGTCAGTAGATAGGCGTTTCGCTCAGCGATGAGTCTTAGGAAAATTATACATCAAAAACATATGTTTACCACTAGAAAATTCTAAATAATTTACAGCTTAATGATAACGGTACGGGTGAACAGATAAAAACGATTCGCCCAAAGATTAGTATGATAAATGCTGTGATAGCCAACGTGCGTATACTGTTGAGTTATAATTAGATTTTATTGTTTCAATGTGCTGAGATGTTAGTTTTCCTTCTGAGTGTAACCGGATTGATACCTTTCGGTAAGTAATTTTCTTTGTAAACCAAAAAGATGCTCAGTTTCGATTATAATTAAAAATATTTTAAGATCGTCAGTATTTGCTAATACTTTATAAAAATATTTCCGATCTGCAAAAAAGCACGTACGTCGCGTTATTCAATTCATTTGTTTGTGTCAATAATCGGGCAGACGCCCGCGCGTCTCTACGAAACAATGGCGTACCAACTCATCTCGCCTCTGGATATTATTTATTTATTCCGCTGTTGACAATCGTATTTACATTGTCATTGCTCATCTAGTATGTCGCCACAATTCTGCGTGGGCCGAGGAGTTCAGATAGATCATCGCTACTTCTGAATTTGGGTCAGCGTTGAGATAAGTGCTTCTGTTTTTGTTACATATAGAAGAAGATTATATTATCATTTTATTGCCGTTCAATGTATCTATACATGTTTAGTGAACAACTCACAAGTAGTTGTACAGCTTCTTATTTCTATTATGCTTTCTAGATGTATATTTTTACTACAAGATTGCTAGTGATCATAATATAATTAAGATCAAATAGGGATGTATTCAACTTATAATTATATCGATATTTTTTTTCTATATAATGAATGTTTAAATGTTTCTTCTTAAAGGAACTATTTTTAATTTAACCGCATTCACTCTAAACAAGCGACGTTGCTTTGCTCTCAGTCTATAATAGTCGTAATATAGAACCATCGATGTTCATAATGACTACTTTACAGGAGTTGAAGTTGTTTATTTTAGTGAATGTTGAATTCAAATTGCGCACCCTCACATTTTGACCCCTTACAATTTTCAAGCATACGATCGAATACACACTCATGTTTTCCACATAGAAAAAATATAAGGAAATCATACAAGAGAATAGCCAATGTTATTGCTCTAATGATGGTGATTATTTTAACTATTATTAACGTTTTTTATAAAAGTTGCTAGGGATAATTATTATTATAGCATGTAGACACCGCCCGATACGTAATTGTCACCCTAAGGGTCGTTAGGGTGTTACGAGACGTGCGGGGTAAGAGGACGCGCGCGCTCACGGGATGCTTGTGAGCACAGATGGGCAAAATGTAATCTGATTAATTGTTAACGATTACAAAATGTAGTCGTAATTTTAATTTTCTTGCTCTGTAATCATGATTAAATCCATGTAAAACATTAAGAAATCATAAATGTGTATACAATCTGGGATTCTGTAGTGTTTAAAACATAAATGAGCAAAATGTAGTCATATTAATGGTAAAAAACGTAAAATGTAATCGTTAATCATTTTCATTAATCTGATTAAATTTTGCCCATCTATGCTTGTGAGTGAGACGCAAGGCAAGAGTACGTGCGTGTACGTCGCAGTTCGGTGTACCTTAAAGTGCAAATAAACAGTAAAACGCCAAAATCCGTGTCTTTCTACAACCACACCCACGACCACCGGTCATATTATTTAATATTAGCGGGCTGTCTGGGTTAACAATCTAAAGAGATAAAATATGGTACCTACTTACAAATATTTACAACTGTAACTGCAGATCGTGTAGGAGTCTGCTTACCACAAAAAATACATCAAGATGCACTATCTACTCTGCGGCCACGAATATCATATTAGGATATTAAGATATTTTTAAACGACACGTCTCATCTATTGCCAAAAACGGTCAACTTTCGCCTAGAAAGATGTTTTCGCAACTCTTAAAAACAAAACATTAGTATGAGTACGTACTCGCAACTAGCCATGCACAATTATGTCAAACGCCGATCATCCACTTTCTCGAGCCGACACGTCGTCCGTCGTTTTTATGCATCACCGATCGAGACCACCTATTGCTGTGTATACATGATCGAGCGATCATACTTGAACAGATTCTCGACTCTTCCTTATCTTCGGCAAACCTGTACACATGACTCACGTATGACTAAATATATAAAACAATATTCTTTTATCAATCTTATCAATACAAATAAGTACGCTGATATGTACGTGTGTTCTAATTACTATAATAACATGTGGTATAAATATATCTTGCACGTCGTATAGCAACACCAATAAACCCTATGTAAAGATTTCTCGTTTATTATTTGTGATATAAAGGATATTTGTTGACTGATAAAACTGGTAAAAGCTTATCTGATAATAAAGATATTCCGCTATTTTTTTAAAATAAATTGCCCCATTTTAGCATTCACTCCTATTTAGAAGAGTATAAATACATCAATTCCTCATAGATTATCGTTCGGTCATTTCAGAATTAAGTAGTAAGTAGCATTCCTAAGTATATCGTAAATCTCACGATTTACTTCTTCATTTCTACTATTTAAAAAGAATAACGGTTTATCCTGAAAAAGAAAACATTCAATACACACAATTAGATAATACAATAAAAAGGATAATAGAACAGCATAATATCGAGGGTTGAAAGTAGGGATGTAACGGAGGCAGTTTTATCGGAACCGAAGTCGGAGTCGGAGATTTAAAATTTGATTTATCGGAGTCGGAACCGAAGTCGGAATCGGAGTCGGAGGCAATGTCAATAATCACAAGTGACGGCAGAAGACAGTAGTTTTATTAAGAGACAAATAAAAACATTATTCAGTGAACCATTTTAAGTAGAAAGTAATAAATTTACAAATTTACACATTACAGATAATGAAAATAAAAATTGCTGTTTCTTATTAACATTTTCCCGTTAACAGTCAACAAATTAAATCAAATTTGCTCCAGGTTTGTTTTTGTGTTAAATTCTATTAAATTTAATGTAAATGTAGAATAAAATAAACCTTTTAGTAATAAATTTAAATGTATAGCACGACCAGGGAGCGATCGCGTTCGTATTTCGCGCTCTCGACGGAGATCGGTGCGAACCCCGGCTCGCTACCGCTCGCCGCCAGAAGAGTGGTGTATGACACTTAAGAATGTGAGGTGTCATGTAATAGGTTAAGTTTAATTAAGGACTCTTGACCACTAATAAACAATTACAGTGTCTCCGGGTTTGTTTTCGCACGGCCTATTCCCCCTATAAATGTACATTTAGTATTAAATTTCATGGTTTTAATTATATTTTTTTAATATACATTTTTAAAAATATCTTCTTCAAATTAAGTAGCATTGATTGTTTGATTAATTGATATTATGTTTCAACAACATATAAAATGTAATAAAATTAATAGACTACAACAGTGATGGTGACCTCCGATTAAAAAGTTTTGGAACCGAAGTTGTAACCGAAGGTGTAATAACAATCGGAAGTTCCGACTTATCGGTGTCGGAGTCGAAGCTCCGTAACATCCCTGGTTGAAAGGCTATTTGGTTTAAGCAACATTTTTGGTGATATAGTAATGTATATATTTTCGGAATCAAAGTTTTTTACCGATTCTATATATATATATTACTATATCACCAAAAAATGTCACCTAAACCAAATAGCCTTCCACCCCTCATTATAATATCCATATTTCCTGTATACTGTCACTTCGAAACATCTTGAAAATCACTCGGCTCAGCGTGTACTCTGTGACGCTGTATCGCGCAATCCAGCATTTATTGCCAACCTAGTTTGATGATAGAAGCATGTCAGTATGAATGTAATAAAATATATTTATTTCTAGCTAACATTGTAACGGGAACTGATTTTATAAAATTAGCTTTTGAGCTTAAATGATTCGACACGAAAATCGTATTTATCAAAGGTCTTATGATTTGGCGCTATTTTGTTAATACGTTTGATGAGAGATATTTTATTTTAATACTATGATACCTTACCTATTTTCAAAATAAACACTAGACTAATAGTTTACAAAGATATTACTAGCATTAAAAGACATTAATTTATAAAAACCTAAGATATTCCAATTACAACAATAAAATGTCATCATAAAAAAAATGTTATGAAAGTAGTTTCGGAGGTCAATACATTTAACTACGTGCAGCGCATTCTCTTGCTTTCAATAATTATATGGAGTAAGGGAAGATTGGATCGAAACAGCAAGCCTGATGATCGGTAAAATAGCGCGAAATGCGAGAAAATGACATATGATTGCAGCGGTTAAAACAAACGTAAAGTGTACTCAGAAGGGGCTATTACTCTGCCGCACATCTATCGGTTGCGGGCTTACGGTCAAATAAAGACTACACAATTTGATTCGATATGCATTACCAGTCAATAGAATTAGGGTCTCATAATGCTACAACTCATCTAGACGTTAGTTATTGATTTATCACGGAAGAAAATAGAAACATTTTGCAGATTCTTAACCTACAAGTACCGACGTGCCATTTTAGTTACATAAGTACCGACATGACATCTGGTAGACCACCATAGCTTTAATAACGAAAACGTTTATTTTATGGTTTTCTTCTCAAAAAACTATTCTATGTATTGTTTATATATGTAGTTGTTGTATATGTAAAACAAAATATAAAAGTTTTAACATTTATTACTAATTATAAACATTACCATGGTAACCTCAAATCCTTTGGGAGATAAAAGTAGCTTTTATCTTAACTCTTGGTGTTTGTCAGACCATACGTCGGTACTTAAAGGTTAAACATGCTGTTTGATACTCCCGTAAAAATCAACCCATCAATCGATCTTTTAAATTAAATAAATATGTGCAACATACCTGCTTACGCAGAAAGATCCCAATTTTCAAGAACTCCAAAACTCGTATAACATTATAATCTTTTCAAGGATATGAGTTGTATTTTATAAATTATACAGAACTCTTAACGTATTTTTATTCATAGAGTATATTATTTTACTGTTTTATTTTATTTGTAATAGAGAAACATACACTAAAGCAATATTTATGACATACAAAGAAGATTCATATGCCCGTAGTTTTCGCAAAAAAAAAACATTTTACGATTATGCTAAAATTTCATCAGAGACTTCTTTTGCAGTGGTTTCAGAACATTGCTTCCGTCAAATATGCCTAGGCTGTCATCCCCAAGAGACAGTCGCGCCAGGGTCGCCTGTGGAGTGCCATCCTAGCAACTGGGTTTCGGCACAGTGGTTGCACAATTACGGTCATCCGCCACCGACGACGGATTCCAGAGTACCTATTGAATACCGCTGCCTGAAGATGGTAGCCACACCGGATGATAAATCATGTTTGTATTAAGTTTATATCCTACAAAGAATACGCTCTTTTTTACTGCATACCCTCAAAGAGTGTTTCTCCAATATAAAACATGGAAACCTCAAGCAACTTGTGAATTGGCATTATTATTGGATTAGCGCGCTCCATCATAGGCCTCGTCATGAGAGATTGAAATCAAATGTAAGCGTGTTAACATTTAAAAAATGTAGCCATTGTTATTCCACATTATTTTGATTTAGCCCATACTAGGATTTATTTCTCTATTTTGGATGTGTTTACAAATATGAATAATATAACGTAGGAAAAACTTCCCGATGACCATAAAAATGTTTGTTCTATATGAAAAATATTATGGAGTACAATAAATAAATTGAAATCGAACTGCCAACCCTCAATGTAGAAGTTGTACGTGTGCCAACTGTGTTAATCGAGTCGAGATCATGTAGGTAAAATAATCCTTCATGTCACGGTCTGCGCAGTGGCTGTGAAATCCAGTTCTACGATGTAGGTCCTAAGTTCGATACTTAGCCAGGGCAAATAATTTGTATAGCCTGCAGTTCGTTGTTCCGACTCCGAGTATGTCTGTATGTGGTATTTGTTTGTAAACGCACCTACGACACAAGAGTACAACGAATAAAATCTATAGACACAAAATTTAAAAATACGTATCCGGTCAAGGAATTTAGCGTACCGAAACGTGGTTTATTATACATAATAAACCCAGCAAATGGGCCATCATAATATTAATCAGTAACTCCGCATATACCTATACCAAAATAGACACAGCATTGAGAATAATGTTATTAGTTATATTTTACTGAAACTGAATTGTAATATTGACTTCTTTCTATACTGGCTCGACAAAGTGACTACAGTGCATCTGATGGTAAATACAGTGTATTCCAAAAACGATAGCAACCATCAAAGGACGAAAATCTATGTTATCTGTTATGACTAATTATGTATGTTAGGTATTGCCATGAGAATCCAACTATTTACCTGTCGGTCCCCTATCCCCTCCCACCACAAGCCTAAACAACAGATGGCGCCCCGCGCGAATAAAACAGTACTAATCAACACCGGTGCAATCAACACGTGACGCAAGCGCTAAACAGGTTATTCTCAATTTCAACGACATCGAAGGCGTCATTTATCACCAAATAGGTACGTGGTTCCTGTCATATCTATTTCCAGGATCTCATGGCCTCTAGCTAATAATAATAATTGTGTCTATATCCAACAATGTATATTGAATCTATTTTTCCAGTCGGCAACACAGTAGATACGATTCGAGGGTGCATACCTCGAGCCCAAATAGACTCGGTCTGCCTTGGATTGGTAGCAGTGGAAAGAGCAAGGGGTCACAGCGACGCGCGGTGTTTTACTTGTTACGGTGATAATTGCAATGCAGCTAAGAGTTTACAAACTTTACCATTATTTAGCCTTATAGCATTCCTACTATATTATATACTAAGGTAGAAGAACAATTGGCAGTTAATAACACAAATTGTATCTTATAATTGTATATTTTTGTAAGCGTTTTAAATTGTACTTTTACATAAAATTGCTATAAATCCCTGTTAAGTACAACCTTTTTTATGTCAGACATAATGTATTATAGTATAGAAAATAAATTATTTCAAAAACAATCATTTTATTTTTATTATATTACGTCAATTATTTGTAATAATCAGGTTAATATTGCTAAGTACACCGGACAAACTAAAAATGTCGCCACTGAAGGGCCTTGTCGCATTAATGAATAGCGTTTGTGGTTTGTTACTAATCAAAATAGTACGACAATGTGACAAGGTTCTTCAGCGGCCTACGTTTTAAATTGGTAGGACATATTTAACTATTATACAATATTCAATAAAAAATACTTTTCACAAAGCGTTCACTCGAGTTCACTTCGGTAAAATAATGCCATAAACTGTAAAAAAAGCTAATAAAATTATTAAAAAATACATATGAACGTCCCTATATAGTTTAATCATAAAATAAAAATACTATTTAATATAGCAATTCTGTGATTTAAAATATCGACAGTACAAATATCTGGTTTCAATTCCAAATACCGTGAATACAGTTTATTTTATAATACAATAGTAACGTCCTATGATGTATAGTTATAAGAAAACGTAATTTAGCTGCCTCGAATTATCTTTCCCGTCTAAAACGCTCCTCTGGAATGTAAATAAACTTAACATAAAGCATTAAAAAGTTAGTCAATATAAGCACTTAAAAAGCATTCAATTCATAAAAATAATATAATTTTTTAAATACAGATTTAATAGAAGTCTTTTTAAAGTAAAAATAATAGGAAATATATTGTAAAATTATAGAAATGATAAAAATGCTAAATAAAATAATACATTATACGAATTGGAAGACTAGATGGTTATCTATGTTACGGAAATAGTGTAAAAAATGTGTAATTTTTATAAATATGCCTAATTATAAATGCAAAATTTAAAGCTTTAGTAGGTTAAAAATACAATAAAGATATATATTCGAGAAATTCACATTACATGCCCTCAACGTAACATAGCTTATAACAGTATTGAAAGCCCTTAATTAATTCATAACGTTACTGATATAAAAATTGCATATCATGAATAAAAAATATTTCAAATGAAAATACAAATGGCACTAATCAGGCCACTAGACCCAGGCTTGGCCAAAGTGGTCCAAGCATTGTAAAAATATATATTTTTTGAAAGCATTATTACTTCGACATTCACAAGATTTTCTCTTGGATCACTAATAACGACTCCAATGTTATGATTTTTGAGCTGAGGGCATCAAACACCGATCGTCAACAACAAACAATATTTATACTTAATAATTAATGTTAATGTGTCACACTGATATGTATTTATGCCTATTTTAAACATTATTTTATGCATTAATAAAAAATATCGTAATAAAATCACAGGTGCCATATTACTACCAATATATTTTATATTGGTATCTATGAGTAAATCTAGATTCGTAGTGATTAATTGTAATATAACTATTGATGATAATATCCTATTTAATTCTTCTAATCCAGGGGTCGGCAACCTTTTGAGTCAGAAGAGTAAAAAATTACAAGTTACAAAATTTCAAAGTTTTTAAAGAGCCACAAAAATATTTCTTGCCAACAATAAATAGTATTTGCATTTTTAAAGTTTTCTGATAAATAAAAAAACTAATCTATTTATTCATACGTAAGTAGTGTTTTTTCACAACAAATTAGATAATATACGTATGGTATTACTAGATAATATTACACTTATTATAAAATAAATATTTGTCTAAAGAGCTGCAGCTTCACATCCAAAGAGCCACATGTAGCTCGCGAGCCGCAGGTTGCCAAACCCTGTTCTACCCTATCGTCCGTGGAATCCTATTACAGGACCCTGAATCTGAACCTAATTTTCTCTAAATCTAATAGGACTTTTGTATAACTCCAATTAATTTTAACAATAAAATATATTTTTATGTAATTTTTTACACTACACTTGACTTCGAATTGCATTGCAACTGTTCTATGAGAAATAATGATTACGTCATAAGATATGGACTTTTTGCCGTGTCCTGTAATGGGACGCGTCACCGACGAAAGGATATAATGTTAATATACACTTAATTTGTAAAATCGAATACCATGCTGTATCATTATCACTCACGTTATATATCAGACTTGGGTATATAATATCTGTAGGTAGTCACAATAATAATAGCTCCAAAGGTGTTGGTCAAAATTTCAAAAATTTAGTAGCAACACACGATACATGCGTTCGCGTACTAATTGCTAAATAGAAGACGTCCTTCAACCTTATGCTATTGATTTTTAAACAAATATTAATAAAATCTTTTAAAACTAGATTCGTGATAATCATAATAGACAAATTTGAAAAATTAATTCATTGAAAGACTTTTAAATCACTAAAATATTTTTTGTTTTTAATTAGTACTTTATCTTGTAAGTGGTACTTTCGTTATGAATCTGTAATTCACAAAGGCATTATGAAGAAAATACCAAATGAAATTAAATTGACAGAGCTTGTCTACATTCCTTCATCTAAGGAGATTTTAATTGAAACTCTTAATAATAATTTCATTATTCTTGTTAATGTGACTTTAATTTTTCCGTATCCTACATTTAAAAGTGGCCTAGAATATAAATTTGTGCTTGCCGCTTATATCACAGTTATCGCCAGGGCACACGCTCAAAGTGCCAAATCTGCCTACTATCTTCAACGCACCTTTTTGCCGTCAGCAGGTCATTAACGCCATCTTTATTTTTGTCACTAACGATTAAAGTGAGGCACAACCCTGAAGGGGTTTTTAATCTAGGTCCTTTCTGTTCCCAGACTTGCTTTTTACTATCGCTGCAGGTTTTCCAAACAGCTCGACCGTTCCCTTGCTCCAAGCATAAACCTTCATCTGCCATTACTTTACCATCAGCTGTGTACACCAATAGCTTATCAATATCTGTGTCAGTTCCACAAGTTATACCCGATGCTGGTCCTCCAAGCCCTGGAGTCCCAGGACTGACACCTAAACAAGCCCCTAAATCGCTTCTAATTCGACCGAACCACCTATCGTCAGTAGGAAAGAAATGTTGTGGCCATACGTTTTCTAAGTACCATTTAAAACTTTTACAACCCAAATTGTTCCTCAACTCTATTCTATCATAGACGTTCTGTTGATCTTTTATGGCTTCGACGGAAGGGTTGAATTTAAAAAAGAATTCTGCCCATTCATCCATCCATACAGTGGCCGCACGCGCCAAGTTAGAGTTCAAAACTTTAGCAACACCTCCCGGATATTTGTAGGGACTGTGTCTTCTAAAGATATGACCGACTCTGGAACAAGGTGTGATCTCTACTCTGGCTCCGCATTGCCACGCTCTCCATGAAAGCTCTAGATTCTCTGCGCCCCATATCATCATACCTTCGTCGTATCCGCCCAAACGCCAGAACAAACTTTTTCTAACTGCAAACAGGCCCCCAGCCATGGCGGGTGTTGGATACGGCTTCGAAGGATTGTTTGCTTTTTTTAACATTACATCGTTGCTTGGCACAAGCCAACGGAAATGGAGCCGCCAACTAAATGCGCCCCAGTGAGCATCGATACTCTTTGTATAGGCAAGAGTGTCTTCTGAAAGAAGATCTATGTGAGGACAAATGAAAACGTCATCACTGCCTGCTCTATCTAATAAAGGTTCGATCCAACCTTCAGTCACCTAAAACAAGACAAAATTACTTTCCAAGTGTTACTTTTCAAATTATTTATTTTGGAAATAAATAACTAGAAATTAACAAATTTCAAAGTATATGTCGACGGACAACAAATGCTTTTTTTTATCAATTTGTAATGTTACATTATTATACAACAATTTATACAGCAATTATACAGTATACATAAGAAGCAACTACCAGAGTTTCTTGCCGGTTCTTCTCGGTAGATTCTGCTTTCCGAACCGGTGGTACATTCACTTTACTTTTTTTTGACGATTCAAAAGTGCTTGGAAGTAGGCCTATTTGAATAAAGTTATATTTCATTTCACTTCATTTATTGGTGATCTGTTCACGCGTACATAAGGACAATTTAACAATTACGCCAGTATTTATTACCAACTAAAACCAAGATATATTGTGCTAAAACGGATATTTAAATTTTTTAACACAACGACGTTTTTTTTTTGTTTTAATTACATATAACAATTTACAACACTAGCATAGCCATAACCATAATCTTAGTAATAAATCATTACTATCTGGAAAAAAAGCTCGCCAAGAGTAAAATTACCACATATGTATATGGTTATGTCTAAAGATACAATGTTGTAAAAAAAAATTATTAACTGACCTCACAATGAGCATCTAAGAATATCAAGACATCGCCGGTAGCAGTTTTTGCTCCCATGAGTCGAGCCCCTACAAGTCCGTTGCGAACCTTAGCCCTCAGTATTTGTACTTTATCAAATTTAGCAACAGCATCATCTAGTTCCTGAGCTAAGTACCGCCTATCACTTGCATCATCTACTAATATTATCTGGAAATATGAAAACATATTTATGCGTACAAATCTTTTGTAAATTTGAAGGATGCTTTTACATTCCGTCACTCGGTCTCAATATTTGATCAACTTCCTGTTCTTTTCATGATTTTAACCTATTTTTACTACAGATTTTACAGATTTTTTTAACCCAGGAGAAAACCCTACGGACCTCAGGGGACAGTGAGGACTTCCCCCCGGTGTGTCAGACTTGCACCGACTAAAACCCCAGGGATGTTCCACCTTCCGCCTGCCCGGATCGAGGGTATGACTAGGGTCTCATTCTTGATACCCGGCTAGGCGTGCAGCCTCAGTTAGGCCTCTAGTCGCTAGAGGAGGGGTGGTGTAAAGAGCAACCCCTCTCTTGACTCTGCGTTCTTGAACGGCACGCGAGAACACATTGCCTGCCGTTCGCAGCTTGTTAGACGACAAACTCCCTCAAGTGTGCCGCCTGGTTACAGATTTACAATGGCCTAACTATTATAAGCTCAATTCAACCCCATTTAAAATTCATATATTATTTATATATACAATAACATTATACATTGTGAAACCTTTTTTTTTTTAACTAACTGGAAAATGTGACTACAGCGCACATGATGTAAAGCACAGTATGATCCAAGTGACCGCCAAGGGATCAGAATTCATTAAAAATCACCCTAGCCATTATGCACGCATGCCAGGATATAAAGTCACTAGGTATTTGAACAACTGGAGGCTGAAGTGTTATTAGGTTAGTTTTTACAGTTCAGGCAGTCACCCTATCATATTAAAATGCCGTATATATCAGTTTTAAAAATTAAAGGATTTTAGCAATTTCTTTTTAACATCCCCGAATAGACATAAACATTAAAGGCATGACACCTTGACAGTAAATTTGGATACTTTTTTTTTGGTCCCGGGGGAAATCCTACGTTGGATCATCAGGGACGCTGTGAGGGCAGCGACCCCAGTGTGTCAGACTCCTACTGACTAAAAGAACCCCAAGGTGTCCTCTAATAGCTTCACCTGGGCCTGAGAAACCAAACTCATCCAGAAGCCCAGGCAGCAAAAAGCCTTGTTTAAGACTACCTTTTAGGAGTCGAAGCTGCTCGCGTCCGTAGCCTAGTTTCCTTACACGTGACTCCTGGATGGTGCTAAACGAGCAGCAGCGAGGTGGTAGGGCGTCGGTGCCCGTCTGGATCGCGACCACAGTAAATGGGTGTAAAGCCCGTCATAGTGACCAGTTTCGGCTTGTCACGTTTCGGGATCAGCCTGAGCATATCCAGTAGCTCATATACCTAGAGATCTTCAGTCGTGGTATATGTGGGCCGACTTGACGATGTAGACTATCAATGGATTTCATCCTTTAATAGTCGCTTTCGTTTTTGGACTACACAGTACTTACCATCAGGTACTCTGTAGTCACTATGTCGAGCCAGTGTAAAAAAAAACCTCTCTGGGAGGGAGTGGGAGCAAAAATCCCACCCCTCTAAGCCTCTCTCTCAAGCGGTGCGCCGGACACCGTGCACCGCCTCTCTCTCATCCGTGCAGCAGACACTCTCAAGTCTACTGCCCGACTATT
Source organism: Automeris io (assembly GCA_036320925.1). Lineage (NCBI taxonomy): Eukaryota > Metazoa > Arthropoda > Insecta > Lepidoptera > Saturniidae > Automeris > Automeris io. The sequence goes on from JAUDJH010000014.1 coordinate 6,405,799, forward strand.
ATCACCGGGGGATGTTGCGCTGGCTCTGGGCGAACGCGTACCTCCGGCGACGGTGATAAATTTGAATACAACATAACCCAAGTTAACAGCACTCTCAATTATCTCAATAGATAGATTATTTCATTTTGAAATATGATTTAGCTGTCATTAGCCAAGTACAAGTTTCCAGTAAATATTATTAACATTCAGTATGAAAAATTAAACAAAAGATAAAAATTAAATAAACTCACCTGTTTCAATAGCTGGTCCGGTGATCGCATTAAAACGGACATGACAGTACGCATTAGAGTGGACCATGCCTCATTATGGAACACTATTATCACACTTGCTGTGGGCAAGTTATCGAGATCAAATTCCACATACCTACAACTTTAAAAATATATTGTCATATATCTTTTCATGTCATATATATTTTAAGCTTTAGCAGAAACTAAACTACACTCATAATAGAAGTAATAACAGTTTTTTTTAAAACTGTTGTTAATTTGTGTTTTCGTCATTTGAAAACCGGTGAACAAAGTTCAATAGAAATTAGAATACTGATAGCGTATAAAGTGGATTATGGTTTAATGAACTTTTAAATTTAAAATTAAATGATTGTAAAGGGCAATACAAATTAGTATGGGATTGAAAAAATGTGCAACAAAACAAAATAAACCACATTTATGTACCTTCAATTCACCAATAAATTCTGTACTTAAAATAAATAATTTATATAATGAAATAAATTGTTTGCATATAGCTTTAATATGAAAATAAAAAGCAGTCCAGTGCGTAAAATAATCCACAAACAGACTATGCTTGACTAGAAACTACAGCACATATGTATATGCTGACATTACATTACATATCTATATAATGTATCTATAGACGCTAAGAACATAAGATCTTTGAAACTTGAGTATAGCCTAACTATACGTAAAGCCAAGTTGAAGAAAGCAGTTGTAATATATACAGTCAAAATCTGTTATAATATCATTGAAGGGACTACTCATATTTATTTATAAAAACTGATAGTCAGAACAACGTGTGATGTTTTCAAGATACAAAGTCCAATTTTTTTGGCAGGACCTTTGTTCTGGGTCAGTATAACCAGTATGCTGTTGTAGACGATGTCGCCATTAACGGTTTTGACTGTATTTTGACATTAGTTAAATAGTATAATTTGGATAAATGTCAAAGTAATGTCTATAAATCTCAGCCTATCTGATTAGGTGTCAGGTCTGTTCAGATTAATGACACCATATGTCATATGCAATTGAGCTATTATTTATTTATTAATTTAAATATATTTGTACATGAAAATGTAATTTTGTGAACATTAGTGGTGAACATTATGCTGTATATGCTAATTCTAATGCTTCTATTATCTACTAATCTTATTTTACTAAAATAGGCTCTTTGACGCTCTTATTGCAGCTACTATAAGATAATTTGTTTTAGAATAAATTATAAGTGTACCTCTCACTCCTCATATCAGGAAGGGTCCTGTTTATTGATATCCTGTCACTAACAAGTATGTTATAGGAGTGAAGTATATATAGCTCTTTAGCTGTGATGAGCTCCCTCGGAGATAACTGAACTGGTCTACCTCCTTCTCCAGCTCCTGGCACTGGGGCATAGTTGTTACTGTGTATGAGTTCTGAAAATATGGCATTTTCATTTCAGCATTACACCAATTTAAAATAGCCTCCTCTTAAGTAATATTTTGATGTCCATTATTAAAGTGGCCTAAAAATTTATAAATAGGACTAAATACACTCAGATCAATTAACATTTTATATATATATAAGTAGGGAAACATACAAGTACATAAAAATAATATATAAAGCTACAAAAGCTTTCACAGAATAATATTTAAAAAAAAATCAAACTAGGAACAAAACAAAACAATCTGTAATAAACTATAACAAAGAAAATTCTTCAAAAAATAATGTTAAATTATACTTAAAATGCCAATACAAAATTCCTTGAACTAATTAAATGGTTATAATTTCTTAATATAAGCCAGATTTGTATTTTAAAAGAGATATTACAAAAAAGTAATGTTGAAATGATGTGCATGCAAACATTGCATCTCTGGTTGGTTAATAACTGACTCTATTGTTACTCCTTTAGCTCTACAAAAATGACTAAGTGAGGACATTAAAATCCTTAAGACGTTTTGAAGCTAACACCAATGAAAATTCTTTAACAATTTCTTTTATATACCAATGGTCATAAGCAAAGCTAAAAATCCACCTGGTGGAGAGTTGTTACTCTTTTTATAGACAACTGCAACACCAGAAGCTTCAATGTCATATTGTCGACTAGAAGAATATTTAGCATTCCTTTGAAAAACCTTATGACATGGCTCCAGGAAAATGAAAACAGCAGCCTCTTTCACAGTTTTAACATCCAAAACAGGAACCTTCTAATAAATTATTAAGTTATTCTTAGTATTATATGAATAAGTAAGATAAATATCTGTAATCTTATGAAGTGCAATTTAATAAGGAAGATTAAAATGTAACAAAGGTCAGCATAGCAGAAATAAACAAATAAAATGCTTTAACTGGAACCAGTACAATTGTTACAGTATTGTGTTAACAAAGCTTAATCACTGAAGCATATCTCCATGGTATGACAACGAAAATGTTTGTTTATAAACCAAACTTGTTAGTCTTGCAAACCATATTTAGATAAATAGAAAAATATATATATTTTTGAACAGATACCTTCAGATAAATTTCCACCACCTATCCCTCCTACATAGTGCCCAACAATAACTCTCATTCCACTATCATCTATGTACGAATGTCTGTCAAATTTTAATCTGTAATTAAAATGTTTATAATTGCTTTTATACCTAATTAGTACTTCAAATTAGAATTTTTCACAGAAATAATTATTGTAATTTAACAAAAATAAAACCGTGAACTAACCTGCTGTACCAGACATTGTCATTTTTATTTCTTATTGTATAATACAACTGCAAACTTACATAAAGCATAGCATTTATTAGAAGCAGTAAAATAATTATAAGAGTGGTTATTTTTTTCTTTCGACCGCGACACAATAGTGACCAGATATCCTAAAAATTAAAAACAAATTTATAATATAAATACAAAATAAAAATATAAAAATAAATTGATATTGATTAACATAAAAAAGAAAAATCATATAATTATTTTAATATCAAACAAATACATTACAATATTTACATTTTTTTTAAACATATTTGACATTTTTAATTCATAACATAACCTCTCATTATCTTATCATAATTTTGCTATATTTTCCGATTTGTGAGGTCAGCAAAGGCTTTTACGCTATACAGCCATGTCAGGGGTCTTTTCTATTCAAGTCTTATTAAATATCTATTACATCTTCATTGCCTATTTGTTGGACCATTGTTATACGTTTGCTCACGATATAAATATGGAGGAATACTATACAGATTATCGGGAAAACTCAGTACCCCAAGGGACGCATCACTCCGCTAGCATCTCCCCAAAAAACTATTATTTCCCCATCACTGTGCAATCCTTTGCTGCCCAAGCCCATAATAAGCTCAGACAAAAATTTAGCACCCAGCCGACTGCCACAACAAAAAAACAGCAATTATTCAACGAGAGTGCATAAGAGATGCAACCACTCCAGCTTGAAGTTTTGCCACCAATCTTGTTAACTTATCAGCCAATCTTTTTTTTCATCTTTACTAAGATTTAATTTAGTAAATGTTTCAAACCATACAATTATATTTCTTATTTAATGATACATATATTATAGATACATATTTTATATTTATTTCACACTTATTAACATATTAACCATTAATCAAATTATGATTGTTACATAGCTTAATATCATTTTTGAGTCATAAGGCAGTTAATGTACAATCAAAACGATTATAATTTGATGCTTAGATTAAATGAATAAGCACTAAATTATAGAAACGTCACTATTATTCAAGATAAATATGGTTAGGATTGGCGACAAAACTTCAAGCCGGAGTGGTTGCATGTGTTCTGCACTCTCGTTCAATACTAGTTATTTTCTTGTAATGGCGGTCGGCTGAGTATTCCGTTGTTGTCTGAGCTTGTGTTGTGGGCTTTGTCAACACTGAAACGCTTGGCTAAACGTGTGCAATGGGGAATCTATCTGCAATATTTTTTTGGCGAGGAGCTAACGAAGTGATCCATCCCTTGGGCCGCTGAGTTTTCCCGCCAATCTGTATAGTCTTCCTCGCTTCTTATTTTGTGCGTGTGTGTAAAAATTGTGCAATGAACAGGAAATGAAGATGGATTTAATTGAAATTAAACTACGGCAGAAATATTTGAGCGTGGTGGGAAGACACCAGAAATTATATTTCACATGAAAACAAATGACCCCCAGATATGGCTGTATGGCGTAGGTGCCTTAGCCTTCCTTCTCAAAGGGGGAAAATAAAATAAGAAAAAAAGTCTCTGCCCATCCTATACCTGCTGCTCAGTCAATTCAAAATATGTAATAAATATATTAAATCTAAAAACACGGCAAAAAAGTCTAATGTGTAAATTATTTTCACAATATATCCATAATTATTTCTTATTAGGAGGTTTTGTTTAATGTTTTAAAATCCAATAAATAATTTACTATGGACGAAAATCAATAACGTTTGCTAAAATAAAACACTGACTTATGGTGTAGTAGCAATAATACATATAACATTCAAGATATATTTTTTAGCATCAATTTGTTTACAATAATCATAATATGAACCGCTCGAGACCATTCAAGAGACCGCCTGGTCTTAAAGGCAAGGAGATAGGCATGTATTACAAGTCCTTGCAGATGAAACCAAGAAGGAAGAGGAATATGGTATGTTATCTTAAAATTAGAGCCAATAAAGACGTTAAGTGTCGAAGTAAATAACTAAATTTTAAGTAGTTAACACTTACAGGTGTTTTAGTTAAGTTATAAGTACATTATATCATCCAAATGACGTACTTCATTAAATTGTTATGAAGTTCACACTTGCTACAAAGCAATTTAGTAAAGCCACGCCTTCCGGAGAATGTGTGGGGTACGGGATCTGAGTTACTTCGTCAAAAAATAGGATTATTTACTTTGCTACTTAAAATTCCGTCGATCCGATTACCGCGGAATTGTTTTCCGCCGATCTTCAGCATAGTCAGGTACACACATGCACCAGATACATTCCTCGACAACGGCGGCGCCGCACTAGAAGAATAGTTCATTTGACTGTCATTAACTGGATCATCATCGGCCCGAGACGTAGTATCTCTCCGAAGCAGCCTTGAGTTTCTTTCGTCTTTTCTTTTTAAGGTAGTCGCTTCCGAAACGCTAGTAGATAACTTTAGGCTTAGGTATCAAATTCAAATTGGCTGACCGCCCAAGTCGAGGTTCGTACCCACAGAGGCGCCCTTGCATAGCCACCCAGCCCATAAATCGCTGGCTGAGAACCTTCAGTGTATTTTAGTTATTTACTTTGGTACTTAATACTTGTGTACAGCCAATTACTTAAAAATTAGTTATTCACTTAGCTACTTAATGCATGTATACAGGCTTTTATTACTGTCTAATTAACATATTGATAAAAACTACACAATTTCAAGACATCCTTGAATTATGCTCTTAAATCTTGTTTTTATTTATAATTACTAACTGTTATATAATTTATTTACTATCATAGTAAAAATATGCAAATAATATATCAAGACTTTTCAATACTTTAAACAAAACCACAATTTACCACTAACAGAGAGAAAAATTTAAAAAATTGTCTGAAAAAGTCTAAAAACAACACTTTTCTATATTCTCATAGAAAAAATTAGTAATAATATTTAAAAGTCAATTTGAACTTTAACACCATACCATAAAGTTTAAATGTCAGTGGACGGGTTCCAGGAAGGCAAAACAATTGAGTGAGGTATAAATATTAATGTCAATATTTGTAAATTTTTATACATATAGCATTAAGGCCAGGTTCCTTCAAAAAATTTTCAAAAAACAGCGGACAGTCTAATAGGTTTTGTCAGAATAAAATCTGACGGGGAAGCTATTAACACTAAAAAAACCATGTGACTTTGTTTTACCTAAATAGGGCAGAACAAGGTCTGCCGGGACAGCTAGTTATTAATAAAATAATAACACTTAGCTTTTTATTACGAATTTTATTTTCATAAAATATGAAAAAAAAAATCATAGATTCTACAATTTATATGAATATAAGAATAGTGAAAAAGGAATTTACTAGCATGTTTCCTATTACACTGCTCACTTTGTTGTTAGTAAGTAATAAATGTGATTGTAATATTCTAGATAAACTTTATAATACCGCCAAATATTCTATGTTCACTGCGTAACAATTTGAAATATATAGGAAAAATTGCTAAGAAATTGAACATATGCATACCACCATCGAAGAAGTTAAACTTGACAGGAAAAGAAGACTGCATTAAAACAAAATCAGAGTCAGACTCACAAAGACATCTAGAAAAAAATAGATGTTCAGCAAATAAATCTGATAATGTTTATGATAGAAGTATTGTAAAAACAATAAATAAAAGTGGTGCACTGGATGTAAGCACAAGTGTAAATTCTAAAGATGACACACATTATGAAGCAAATGAGAGTTTAGATTCATCAGTATCAAATCATATCTCAGCTCATTTTGAAAAAATAAAGGAGGAGAAACTGAAAGCAACGAAGGCTATAGATGATACTCCTACATCTAGTAAAACAGAAAAGATAATATCTGATAAATCCACATCAGATAGTCAGTTAGATACATCAGGCTCTGATATTGATCTTGTACCAGTGAAAAAAGAAAAATTAGATTTAAGAGATACAGATGTTCCACATTATATATCTCAAGAACCAAGTACATCAAATCAATCGAAATTTTTTTCTACAACATATCAATCAACCACTAAACCATGTTCCCAAAAAGGAGCTGGTGATTACAAATATAGCTATGAAGATATAATTACAGATAGTTTTGATGAGAAACTTGATAAGTGTTTAGCAAATAGTGACACAATTAACATTAAAGACAGTGAGAGCAATGATTTAGGTGCAGCTATTTTTGAGGAATACAAAGATATGTTAAATAGGGAAAAATATAAAAGATTAATGACTTTTCGTGAGAAATTGCCTACATTTAAAAAGTCCAAAGAATTATTAGATATTATAAAAACCAATCAAGTTGTTGTAATAAGTGGCGAGACTGGATGTGGAAAATCAACACAGGTAAACAAATACATGAACATTCTTTATAACAACATAATTCACATGTATTCTTTGTTATTGCAACTGTTTTATGCCAAATCTTTTTTAAGCTAAGCAATAAATAAAAAGGAAACTTTAAAGTAAGTATGTTTCCTGTATTCCTGTATCCATTTTGCTGATGTGTAACATTGCCAAAGCCACTTATTACTGTAGGTTCTAGTTATTAGCCCTTAATATTATTTATATATTCAACAACCTTCAAGTCTTACATCCATAACCTCAAGTCTTGTATACATCAAAACAAAATTAAGTATTTACTCTATGAAGGTTCACTTTTACAATATTTACAACTATTTTCATTTGGTCATTCTCATTTTAAAATACTATTTATTATAATTCCAGGTACCCCAAATTATTCTTGATGATGCAATTGTGAATAATGAAGGTTCAAATATTAAGATTCTAGTCACACAACCAAGACGTATCGCCGCTTCCTCGCTCGCAATGAGGGTAGCTGAAGAAAGAGGGGAATCCTTAGGTAATTCCGTTGGGTATGCTGTAAGACTTGAAAAGTAAGTTTCTAAACATTTTACACATTTTCCTTCAATTGTAATAATCTGTCTATCCATCACCTATTTGATGTATTTTGCTATATAAATCATTATTCACTTCTATTTCACATTCTCAAAACTGCTCATGTGTAAGAGGGAATGTTATAACTGTATATCTAGGTATTACAAAGAGGTTAGTTATTTTGGTTATTTTCTTCTGTGTAAGGGTACAAGATCACATATATTTTTAATAATTACCATCATATCTTAACCAAATTAAACAAATTGTACACCTAAACCTTTTTGAGATTTTCCTGAGCAGATAGACAAACAGATACAGCGGGGAACTTTGTTTTATAATATGTATTATTTATAATAAAATAACTTTAGAAAATGAATTTGCCAAATATCTCCTAAATGAGAAAATATCAAAGAATTTGGTTACGGTTAGTTATAGAGCCACCTTCTCTCTATCATCTCTATCAGCCATTGATTCGGCGAGAACCCTTATTCAGTGTGTACTCTGGATTATGTGCTTTTTAGAGACATGCAATGTATTCGAATTAAAACTTATTTATATGTGATAAGAAATTTATCCATGTTTACATGTGGATATAAGCCAATATATTTATTTTAATCAAAAGTTCTTAGAGAAGAGGTAAAAAGTGTGATTCTTTTAAAATTACAGAGTAGATCCAAGACCCAGGGGAAGCATATTTTTCTGCACAACAGGCATACTTATATCGGAATTAGAAGTCAACCAAGGCCTGGCTAATTACAGCCATGTGATACTTGATGAAGTACACGAGAGAGACACCGATATTGACTTATCAATGTGCATATTAAAAAAGGTTTGATATTTACGTGGCCTATCTGTATCTTGTGCATTAATATAGGGTAAGACTGCTCTGTATAGGAACGGATGTACACAACTCCACACGGTATAAACTATTGTAAGTGTATATGAAAATATATTAGATATACTGCACTATGCAGTTTAGTACTGCATGACACATTTTTCAACTCTCCAATCACGTCGTGCCTTAGCTTCTCTATGTAGCGTCAAATAGTGTCATTATTGCATAATGCAGTTTTACCCATCAAGCCTAATAGCACTTATTGTAGTACATAACCACTTCAGTACGGCGCCTATCGGCTACGAAAAGTTGCTCACAGCCGGCATTAAAAAATGTTACCGTTTTACAGATGTGAAACCGTTTTGGGCGATGGTCTGAACGAAACTAAAATTATGCGAGTAAATACTCCGCAAACGCAGAGATAAGAGAAAATTCCTGGATGTCGCCTATAGTCGATGCTCGGCCATGCGCGTTTATATCACGGCCGTCGACTGTAGGCGACGCTCGTACCGAAGTGGTTAATAAAATATTGATTTAACAATAAAGGTTATAATTAAGATAAACATCTTATTAAAATAATTTACAGGTATTAAAGAAGCGTTCTGAATTGAAATTGATATTGATGAGTGCTACAATTGATGGCAATAAGTTATCAGAATACTTTGACAATTGTTTAATGGTGACAATTGAAGGCCTGGCCTACCCAGTGAGAGATATATACTTAGAAGATATACTATATCTGACTAAGTATAAACTACCTCCCGACGCACAAGAGAAGCGAGGCAACTTCTATAAAAAAAGATTAAAACAAGCAAAAGAAATGGAAAAAGATATCAGATATAAAGCAGAAATAGGTAAGCTATTTTTAGAAGGCCGTTATAATATTTATTTACTCCAAAAATGGAATCGTTTTATGATTTTTCGACAGAAAATTTAACATATGTGGTATATAGTTTGGAATATGTTAACTCATCTATTATAACCATATACTCAACATCAAAACTTTTCATGTAATTTCCTTAGTACGTAAAAATAAATGGCCAATGTAAGTGGCGAGTTGGTAAGAGCCTTGTGAGTAGCTTTCTGTGACTATTTTATTTGTATTTTAGAGATGTTAATAAGTGAAAATATTATATATTAGAAGAATAGTAGTTGAAACATAATTAGCAGCTGGATTTACTGCTGGAAAAACCCTAAATCAAATTTTTTTTTTGTAGATTTAAAATTTTTAGAGATAACAATAACAGTTAACAATGTCAAATTGGTCCTATGACAGCTAAAACACTTTCTGTTTATCATTGCAGCCCCATGGTTAGAATCAATAAAACGAAATTTGGATAGAGATGTTTATAATACCATTCAAGATTCCAGGATTGAAGACTTAAACATTGAATTAATTTTCGAACTTTTAAAATATATTTGCAGTGGAAACTCTGGGGCTATACTAGTGTTTTTGCCTGGAATTAATGAAATCACAAACCTACTAAAAATGTTAAACAATAGTGACTTTTTTCCAAAATCTCGATATGATATATACCCATTACATTCAAAACTAGCATCTTTGGAACAACATCATATATTCCGGAGACCACCAGAACATGTAAGAAAGATTATTTTAGCCACAAATATAGCAGAAACATCTATCACTATAGACGATGTTGTATATGTTATCGATTGCGGTAAAATTAAGTACAAAGGTCTTAACATTGAAGAAAATGTATCTACTTTGAAAGTTGAATGGATCTCTCAAGCTAATTTACGACAAAGGTAGATATTATTTTTATGATACTATCTTTAAGTTAATATCAATGCTATTATGTTAATCGAAATCTAAATATATTTAGGAACAACATTAACATGGACCATAAGTCATCGATTTATTATTTTATATCATGCAACTGGCAAAAATAGATGGATAAACTCTCAATAATTGATAGATTCTACATATATGTTGCCAGAAGCATGCTGCAAACATTTCTTATAAAATACGTTTTTAACCCTTTCAAGACCTTTTTTTTATGTTATTGGTCAAAGGTATCTTTTATATTACAAAATAACAAAAACGTTTATGTTTACCTAGGACACTATAGGACTATGTGATATCGATGTGAACCAAATTAATCCCGGTTAAAAGCATTTAATCTGGTAAAACTATTACTGATATATAAGGTGTACCAGGAGTCTCGAAAGGGTTAATATCAATTTATGTGACAAATATACTAATACATATATTTTAATAATTAAAAAATATAATACATCTGCTTATATTAGGTTCTTACATATGAAATTGGCGTTTTTCGTACTGGCCACTTTAATCACAAATTTCTCCTCTTTGGTAAGGAATTCCAAATTCAAATTTGTACAGCTATAGACTCATGTATTTGTGCTTCGATGATCGTCATTCATTTGTTTTTTTCTTCTGTTTTTTTCTGTTTGCGTCACTCATTTTACAAAATGGAAAACTTAAAATATCGCATTATTTACGAGTACGAGTTCCGCCGTGGCACTAGTGCTGCGGAAACAACTCGAAGGGTGAATGATGTGTATGGCGGTCGTGTTGCAAAAGAAAACACAGTTCGTTTTTGGTTCCAACGTTTTCGTTCTGGAAATTTCGACCTGCAGAACAAGCCCCGTGGACGGCCTGAGACTCAAGTTGATAATGAAGAGTTGAAGGCTATTGTGGAAGCGGATCCATCGCAAACCACGTCCGAGTTAGCTGCAGGCTGCGATGTTAGTGATAAAACTGTTTTGATTCACTTGAAGCAAATTGGGAAGATTAAAAAGCTTGAAAGGGGGTTACCTCACGAATTGACTAAAGCAAACCGGCAAACGCGCGTCGACTGCTGCGTTACATTACTAAACCGGCACAATAATGAAGGTATTTTAAAACGAATCATTACCTGTGATGAAAAATGGGTTCTTTACGATAATCGGAAGCGCTCAGCACAATGGTTGGATCCTGGCCAGCCAGCCAAATCCTGCCCCAAGCGAAAATTAACCCCAAAAAAGTTACTTGTAAGCGTTTGGTGGACTAGTGCCGGTATTGTTCATTACAGTTTTCTCAAATCTGGCCAGACTATTACGGCTGATGTCTATTGTCAGCAATTGCAAACTATGATGGAAAAGCTAGCGGCTAAACAACCTAGGCTGGTCAATCGCTCCACGCCACTGCTGCTTCACGACAAAGCTAGACCACACACTGCGCAACAGACGGCTACTAAATTAGAAGAGCTTCAATTGGAAAGTCTAAGACATCCTCTGTACTCCCAGGACCTTGCTCCAACAGATTACCATTTTTTTCGAAATTTGGATAACTTCTTGCAAGGGAAAAAATTCAACTCCGATGGGGCAGTCCAAATCGCCTTCAAAGATTTTATTGATTCCCGTCCGACGGGTTTTTTTAGTAAAGGGATCAATGAACTACCTATGAGATGGCAAAAGTGCATAGAAAATAATGGTTCATACTTTGATTAATTAAATATATTATATTAAAAAATATTCGACTTTTTGTTCCTCCCATACAAAACGCCAATTTCATATGTAAGGACCTAATATTTGTTAATAATACTAAGACTAAGTCATGATAAGTTAAAAACGTTTTTTTATGACATTAAAGTATTTATATAACAGCTTGTTAAGATGTTATAATACAATGGTGTACGAGAATATTGTTAACGAGTAATTCCGATATCTTGTCCCTATACTCGAACAACTGAATAATGAATCGTTCAAACTAACAGACGGGGCCGCGCTGGAAGATGTCAACCTGGAATCTGCTACCATTTGGTCACATCTTACCGTGCTGGAACACTTGAGCAGCGGTTACTTCCCGAAATGCAGCGAAATGACTTACTAGAGCCTGTGCTCGCTATAAAAAGATTAAGGTTGGGAAAAGCCACAGATGCATTCAAACTAATGCCCGCTCCTCCGGCGATAGCGACGATTTATTCAGCTGTGCGACATCTGCAACAGTATGTATTATTGGAATTCTAAAATCATAATATATAAGCAATGAATTTATTTTAATATATTTCTTGGAAGCGAAATTGTATCAAATACATTTCCTTTTTAGAAATATTAATATTCCTGAAATGTATTTGTTCCTTTAGTTTCTTCCGTAATGTCCTGATATAAGATATTGTGACTAAAAATACTTTTTTAGATTTAATAATGTTTATTTTTAGATGCGGAGCATTAGATAATAAAGAAACGCTGACTCCTCTTGGCTGGCACTTGGCTCGTTTACCACTACACCCTGCTGCAGGAAAACTTTTAATACTGGGCGCATTATTCGGATGTCTCGATCGCGCAGCTAGTGTGGCCGCTGTGTGGGGTTTCAAAGATCCTTTTCAACTAGTCATAGGTAATCTCCTAAGTTGTGCAGTTATAAGTATAATTTATCTTTACACAATTGAACGAAAAGTGAAAAGCTATTTTTGCATGTTCTCTATGTGATTGATTATATCTTGTAGAAGATAGCAGCGGATGTTAATTCGTAAATTTAGCGTCGAGTTTTACGAAAATTTATATTCCAGCTAGAACCAAGAAACTCTTTAACTCTTTGTCGGGTCATAGGACTGTGGAATGGTTTTCCACCTAGCCAGTTCCTCTCATAACGATACTGGGTTAGATGGACAATGGGATACATCAGTACGATATTGGGTAACTTAAGCGAAGCGTTGAGAGATGTTTGTGTGGACCGGCATGATAGCGGCGACTTTCGGGAGGTGGTTGTCTCTCCATTGTCCTACTCGGTTTGGTTTCCATCAAGTACGATGCAGTAGCTATGACGACTCAGAATAAAATTGTTTAGAAAAACTGTCATAAATATACACATTATTTCATAATGTTGTTAATGTTGTGTTATCTCTCCTACGGTGATAATGTAGCGCATAAAATCTTGAGCTATCATGATAGACTGGTTTTTTATAAAATGCAATCTTTAGCTAGTCGCAGGAAAATATCTGACCTAATATTTTTATTTAAAATATTCAATGGATATCTAGATTGTGCAGAACTTATCAATAATCTAAAAATTAATGCTCCATCTCGTTTGCCCCGCAAAACAGCTTTCCATTTTTTTTCTATACCCTTCTTTAAAACTAATCTTGGACAGATTTCTACCATGCCAAGAATCTGCAGGCAGTACAACGCACTCTCGCGACTCGATGTAGAAAGTGACTGTATTTATTTTTTCTCTTTTTTTACTTGGAATCAGTAACAGTTTCGTTTGAAGTTGTTATTTATACATTCTACAATATTATCCTTTTGTGTTGTGTCTATGTATGTATGTATATGTTTTTTCTTTTTTTGGAATTTTATTATTATTCTTTAATGTAAACTAGCTTTATATATTAATCACTGTGCATGCTGTGGTGCTCTTTAATTGTGGGGGCATTTATATGTTCTATTTAAGTACCATGATCCTTTTGTTTTCTTGTCTAATGTTACCCATGTTGGGCGCCCTATTATGTAAAATAAAATAAAATAATAAAAATAATGTTATTATTCTTGGCAAGCGGCAAGGTAATTTAATCATCTTTAGATGTTGTTTTTATACAGTCCAATTTTCCGGGCAGTAGACTTGAGGGAGCCTGTTGCCCGGATGAGAGGGAGGCAGTGCGCAGAGTCCGACGCACCACCTGAGCTTTGGAGGGCTCTTTACTACTACCTCTCCTAGAGAAGCAGCCTCAACAAGGCTTTTCGCTCCCTGGGTGTCTGGCTGAATCCGGTTTCCTAGGCTCGGGTGGAGCGATTAGAGGGATACCCTGGGGGTTTTTAGTCAATAGGAGTGATACGCCAGGATCCTATGTAGGATTTTATCCCAGGACACCAAAAAAATTCAATGTTTAATTTAAAAGTATGTAAAATCATTATATTTTCTATTTTAAGTCATTCTTGATCTTAGAATTCTTAAACGTGCGGCGTCAGCTGAAGGTTGTGATGATAGCTGATTAATTAGTTTGGGCCAGAAATCTGCCTTCGTTCGGTCCAACGTTAAAATTCAGTCTACATTATTTTTAGGTAAGGAAAAAGATTGCGATGCTGCTAAACGTCGGTTTACGTTAGGCGAGCCAAGCGATCACGTCGCAATGTCGGAAGCGATAATACAATGGGAACAGATCCGTTCATATCAAAGTCGACGCGATTTTGCATTCGACAATTTTCTCTCAGTTAACACTTTGCAACAGCTGTCGGAGATGAAACATCAGTTAGGTAGCAATCTGAAACAGATGGGATTCCTTGGTTCTAACAGTGTGAAGTCTGCTTGGGAGAATCGCAATGGACATAACCTGTGTTTATTCCGGGCTATTGTGGCTGCGTCGCTATATCCTAATGTGGGAACAGTGAAGTTAGTATTTTTGAATGCATTAGGATGGAGGTATGCAGTGAATGTTAAAGAGGGAAGCAGGTATCACAGTTTAGTAACATGGATCTCATTAATTATTTGTAGTTAAATATAATGTTTTTAAGTTGTGGCTCACCAGGGTTAACTTTTAAAAGGCTTGATGACAATGTATTTTTCTCTTTGTATCGCATAAGTTCTGAACTAGGACATACAGACACAAGAATTAGACGTGGAAAAAATACGAGCTTCCGTTTATAATATTCACTGTAGGCATCCAGAAGTAAACCAATTATCCGAAATAAAATAAAATTTCCTAATTCAAATCATTATTTGCTATCACGTGTATAGAGTGTATGGTATAGTTTTGCGTAATTTTATTACACTGTCTTCTCAATTTAGTCAAAACTGTTTATGACGACATCGTTTGGATCAACAAAACGGTTATATTGACCCAGAATAAAGGTCCCGCCAAAAATAAAATAGGACTACGTATCTCGAAAACGTTTCCGGTTGTTATGACTATCAGTTTTTACGACTAAATATGAGTAGTCCCTTCGATGTTGTTATTACAGATTTTGACTGTATTTTCTGCGTACTTTCTTATGATAATGCAAAGCTTACTCCGCTTTCCATAAGCGGCGCTCTATTCGCGTAACAATTATTTTGAATTAGCAAATATACTTGTCTTCTCGGAACGATAGATGGCATAAAAATAGGATATATTATAATGATATTCATATTGCCTTTTTTGTATATAACGATCAATTATTTAAAAATCCTTTTTATTGTAAAGTATAATTAAATACGCATTTTTTTACGCATTGCTTTTATGCATATAGAAGTAGAACGCCACTGCCAAGGAGTTAGCACTCTTCAATTCAATATTTCCTACATTATCTTTTTTTAGGGAAATAAGTTCCATCAGCATCATATCAATATTGCTTAGTTGTTTTTGTTTACTATTTTGGGTGTCATTCTTTCTAGTGACAGACTACAGTCTCCATTTGCTCTTTATTTATCTCAAAATTATTATTACGTAACACTTTGCATAGATAACAGTCAGAGATAATATAGACAGACAGTCTCAACTCTACAGTATAAGAATTGGAGAACCTTATTAAAAAAAACATTAATTGTAAGTATATTTTATTTATAATTTACTAAATTGAATTGTAATAAAAACACGGACATATCACAAAGTTATGAATTTTATTTAGACCATCTTTTTATAGTGGTAGGGCAATTTTCTGAACTGGGTCATGACCACAGTACACAAGTGTAAAGACCGTCTTAGTGATTCACTTTGGCCTGTCGAGTTTCCGGATCAGTTTGCGCATATCCAGTAACTTATATACCTAGAGATCTTTAGTCGTGGTATATATGGGCCGACATGACGACAGAGACTATCAACGGATTTTTCATCCTTTGATTGTCGCTTTCGTTTTTAGACTACACTGTACTAACTATCGGGTATCACATTGTAGAGCCAGTATATAAAAATAAATCGAATTATTGTAATTTGAAGGCTATGAGGGTTAAAAGTTTTGTTTTTACTATTTAAGATGGTTGAATCTTAGGCGACGCAACATTCGCAAGCCAATACGAATCGAGGTACGAACTCCGGAAGGCGCAGTGTCTCTGCATCCAAGCAGCGTGATGGCTCCTGCAATGCACTCCGGCCATCTGCTATCTTGTAACAATCCTGGGGCGAATTGGCTGGTTTATTGGCTGAAACAGAGATCAAAAGACTTGTTTCTGATTGATGTGACCTTAGTGTACACACTGCCATTGCTGTTTTTCGGAGAACTTAATGTTGCACAAGGTAAAAATCATATTAAAAATTTTAAAAGCCTTTTTGTATCCTTCCAAATGAAACTCAGAGTTTTTGGGACTGATTGATAAAATTTATCTGCCTTATTTTCATAAATGGGTATATGTAATCAAGATTAATTTAGAATTAAGGCCACACCTGTTTTTTTTTCTTAACCCGGGGGAAACCCGTTATGGGCCGTCAGGGGACGATGAGGGTCACCCCCCGGTGTGTCGGAGTCGCACCGACTAAAACCCCCGGGTGTTCCTTCTCCCGTTTGCCGGGGCCAAAGGCAAGGCTGTGCCAGCTTCCTCGGCACCCGGCGACATCTGGCATATTGATGGAAAGCCCCTGGACACCATTCCGTTCTCCTTCATTTTCTTTGAGCGGTGCGCGGGAACACGTCGCGCACCGCTCTCGCCTTGGAAATGTTGGGCGACGCACTCCCTCAAGTGCGCCGCCCAGGCGTCAATCCGTTAGGGAGGGAAGTGCCTTGAGTAGGCTTCCCTCCTGCGTCCAGTACGGCGAGGGAATTAAGGCCGTACCTGATCAATTAAGCCAACTTGACTGTTTAATTTTTGAAAGTAAAAATCAGTTTTATTGTAAATTATTTAATTAATTTCAATTATTTTCAGCTGAAGAAGCAGATCACTGTCTTATATCTGTAGCAACGATAAGTGTTTGTTGTAAAAAAGAGACCACACAGTTGTTGTTTGATTTGAGAACTCTGCTCGACAGTGTTTTAGCTTCGAAAATCACAGAGCAAAACAATGGACCCTCCATGCATAATGAATTTGAGAAGGCGGTTTTAGAGTAAGTATCATTGTGTTATTTATTCCAATCATATAATTATTACTCTATTAGAGCCGTGGTGGCTGCCGGCAGAATAGAACAGCACCCCCCTCTTTTTGCTGAGGTGTCGTAAAAGGCGACTAAGGTATCTCTTGAACACCGCAATTCAACCAGGTGTTTAGAGAAGGGAAAACTCAACCAAACCTGCATCCTGCTCCCTCCCGATCGTACTGGTTCTCCTTTCCATCGGGCCTGAGGAAGCTCGGACGAGAGAGTGCTTTTCTGGCTGCGCGTCCAGTTATGCACTTAAATATCTCCTGCGCAATTGACTGTCTCCAAAAACTGGACCTCAAATTTCTTAACCGGTGTTGAAACAGTCGCCGTGGCCGAAACCAGCTAGGACATCATCATCATCACTCTATTAGAGTAGGTATTTCTGGGTTGTCACTGTAAGAAACTGGTGTAATTTTTTGAAAAAAAAAAAAGAAGAGAAACTAATTAAATTAAGAAAAATGTTAATTGTATATTAACCAGCATTGCCTATATTTCTAGAGTAGAGTTTAACATTATATTTCTAATTTATACATATAGTATATCAGGAAAACTGTAAAATATAATAGTACTAATAATTACTAAGGACAGCTTACAATGACGTCATTATCGAAAACGAACCATTAGTGCCGATCTAATATGTGTCCTCAATGGAATTTTTGAGAGAAGAAAGAGTGACCATTCCATATGAAATATTATGTATTCTGTGGCAAATTACAGTGTGATATGAAAGTGACCATTCTGTGTGAAATATTATGTATCTCTGGCAAAGCATAGAGGTGCTCTCGCGCTGCCACAAACATCAGTAATTACTAATGTCCGAACAAAGGCTTCATTTACCGCCACCTTCAGTCAAAATACTACATTAGGTAAAACTTTTAAATGGACCGAAATTTTAATTCTGTACAATATTGTCTAAAAGTGAATATTATATTGGTTTTTAAATATTAGGCCCTTACATATGAAATTGGCGTTTTTCGTACTGGCCACTTTAATCACAAATTTTTCCTCTTTGGTAAGGAATTCCAAATTCAAATTTGTACAGCTATAGACTCATGTATTTGTGCTTCGATGATCGTCATTCATTTGTTTTTTTCTTCCGTTTTTTTCTGTTTGCGTCACTCATTTTACAAAATGGAAAACTTAAAATATCGCGTTATTTACGAGTACGAGTTCCGCCGTGGCACTAGTGCTGCGGAAACAACTCGAAGGGTGAATGATGTGTATGGCGGTCGTGTTGCAAAAGAAAACACAGTTCGTTTTTGGTTCCAACGTTTTCGTTCTGGAAATTTCGACCTGCAGAACAAGCCCCGTGGACGGCCTGAGACTCAAGTTGATAATGAAGAGTTGAAGGCTATTGTGGAAGCGGATCCATCGCAAACCACGTCCGAGTTAGCTGCAGGCTGCGATGTTAGTGATAAAACTGTTTTAATTCACTTGAAGCAAATTAGGAAGATTAAAAAGCTTGAAAGGTGGGTACCTCACGAATTGACTGAAGCAAACCGGCAAACGCGCGTCGACTGCTGCGTTACATTACTAAACCGGCACAATAATGAAGGTATTTTAAACCGAATCATTACCTGTGATGAAAAATGGGTTCTTTACGATAATCGGAAGCGCTCAGCGCAATGGTTGGATCCTGGCCAGCCAGCCAAATCCCGCCCCAAGCGAAAATTAACCCCAAAAAAGTTACTTGTAAGCGTTTGGTGGACTAGTGCCGGTATTGTTCATTACATTTTTCTCAAATCTGGCCAGACTATTACGGCTGATGTCTATTGTCAGCAATTGCAAACCATGATGGAAAAGCTAGCGGCTAAACAACCTAGGCTGGTCAATCGCTCCACGCCACTGCTGCTTCACGACAACGCTAGACCACACACTGCGCAACAGACGGCTACTAAATTAGAAGAGCTTCAATTGGAAAGTCTAAGACATCCTCCGTACTCCCCGGACCTTGCTCCAACAGATTACCATTTTTTTTCGAAATTTGGATAACTTCTTGCAAGGGAAAAAATTCAACTCCGATGGGGCAGTCCAAATCGCCTTCAAAGATTTTATTGATTCCCGTCCGACTGGTTTTTTTAGTAAAGGGATCAATGAACTACCTATGAGATGGCAAAAGTTCATAGAAAATAATGGTTCATACTTTGATTAATTAAATATATTATATTAAAAAATATTCGACTTTTTGTTCCTCCCATACAAAACGCCAATTTCATATGTAAGGACCTAATATTAAATGTAAGGTTTATGTTGATATATATCAAAAACCGAAAAAATATAATTTATTTTGATGAAACTATTTTATTTTAATTTTACAATCAAAGGCAAAAGTAACATTTACATTCTCTTCTTAATACATTTTTTGCAAATACTTTCAAACTAATCGATGATTAACACGTCAAAGACGGCATGTACCAACGGTGATTCACACGCGATTCGTTCGTTTAACAGCGTGTACTCCGGTAGCTAACATGAGATATAGTTTTGAAATTTAATTTTGTTAGATGAAAAAACTTTATGTGGTTAAAAATATTTTTTCAATCCAATGAAGTGAAACAATAAAACTTTGTCGTCCTTAAAGTGTTAAACATCACCAGTCTTTTGCAGTTGCAGAGAATACCAGCTTATAATATTAATTTTCTAAAAAAAACTTCTTTAGTCTTAAAATTTAAGAACATATATCTAGAGATTATTAAATTACAGTCAAAATCTGTTATAACGTCATCGAAGAAACTACTCATATTTAGTTGTAAAAAACCGATAGTCGTAACGACATATCCTTTTTTTGCCGGGACTTTTCTTCTGGGTCATTATAACCGGTATGTTATTGTAAACGATATAGTTATAAACGGTTTTGACTGTACCTCAGAACTTGTCGAAAGGTAGCTAAAGCCAAAACTTCGGTCAGTCGGTAGTAAATACGCAAATAAAACACTAAAAGTTTTTAAAATATCAATTATTTTGTTGGTTACAGTGCTGTTATAAAACTTATGTCGGCTGAAGACGAAGGCGCTGAATACTTTGGTGAAGACGATATGTCAGATTCTGATCAATTTGAACCATACAAACAGTGGTATAACTAGATAATGTGAATTTCATGAAAGTAACAATTTTTTATTATGTAAACATACTTTTTGTGAAAATAGTACGTATTGAGTAAAGAGTAATGGAAATACAAGGTGTCTCAAAAGAAATTTAACATTTCAAAAATTTGATTTAAAAAAAAGCAAGAAGTTTATTGAAAAAATGTTTATTACATATTAAAATACATTGTTGGGAATTTATTTTTTAAAAATAATATCGTCCAAATGTAAACCGTTCACTGCATTTATTTAATCGAGAACTAAAATTGCCTCTGAAAGCTCGGCAGGTATTCTCCGTGATGGCTGCCATTTCATTACGCATATTTTCTTTTAATTGTGCCAGGGAAGTCGGTTTATTGGCGTAAACTTTTGATTTGACATAACCCCATAAGAAAAAGTCCATAGGTGTTAAATCGGGACTGCGCTCAGTCATCTGGTTTATGAAGTTAAGCCTCTGATCATCATCCTGAGGCTTCAATTCTTGCACCATATGCATTTTGTAGGGGTGCAGCTTTAAATCTTTGTGTAAAACGCGGAATAATTTTGATCTATGGACGTTCAAAGCAACACCACGCTTACGAATCGAAAGGTTTGGGTCATCACGAACAGACTTGGAAACACTGCACGTTTTCGACCGTTCTCGAAGACCTTATCGAAAAACTTCTCGATTCATTTTGCAATAAGTCGAGCGCTTGGCGCATCATTTAAGTGACGAATATGTCAAATGTTACAGAATTTTCTACGCGCTACAGTCGCCGAATTACCGTTTTTGTAAAACTTACGTACTCACAACGCACAATTTGCTGCTGAAAAACGTTCCATAGCGACTAAATTCCCAAGAGCCAGGCTACCGATTGACATACCCCCGCGGCGCTCGGAAAAGTTACGTTCACGCAACAAGCAAAACAAAT
The DNA here is from genome assembly GCA_036320925.1 of Automeris io. Classification (NCBI taxonomy): domain Eukaryota; kingdom Metazoa; phylum Arthropoda; class Insecta; order Lepidoptera; family Saturniidae; genus Automeris; species Automeris io. The sequence continues at coordinate 6,427,421 of JAUDJH010000014.1, forward strand.
TTGTACTTTCTTTTGAGACACCCAGTATTCTTCGTAACTAATAAAGATGGATGTCATATAAATGGTCTTTTCTATACCTAATTTACAAAAAAGATGTATTTACTAGTTTTAATACCCCTAAATAAACGCTTCTTTATGATCTGTTTGCCTTGTTAAAAATCTGAAGTTTACGCGGGTGCAAATAGTTAAATACGTTGTTATTACAGGTCAATCATTTATTCCCCATTTCACAGTAATAAAATCACCTAAATGTTATGTAGTAATAATGTAGTAATTTCTCGTATATCGTTGGTTATAGTTATAATATACAGTAATATACCCCGCTTTACGCGACCCGTTATACCCGGTTTCACTATAATTCAAATTTCGCGCCTAATTGCCTCTTTATTCAGGTCAGAGATGGGCAAAATCTGATTAATTGTTAACGATTACAAAATGTAGTAATTTTAATTTTCTTGCTCTGTAATCATGATTAAATCCATTTAAAACATTAAGAAATCATAAATGTGTATACAATCTGGGATTTTGTAGTGTTTAAAACATAAATGAGCAAAATTCAGTCATATTAATGGTAAAAAACGTAAAATGTAATCATTTTCATTAATCTGATTACATTTTTCCCATCTATGATTCAGGTTTGGACATATTGCAGAGTATAGACAATAACGATGACTGTGTCAAACAATTAAAAACAGTGTTGGGTGTTATGAACGTATTTTACAAGAACGTAAAAAAAAACGCTACCCAAAAGACAATAGACGGATTTTTCCGTAAATAATGTAACGTTGTTACAAATTTATATTTTAAATATCATAATTATAAGAGAATTATATCGATAGTCGATGTTCGAGGCGTATCGATAAGCCAAGCACGGCGCATCGTACATTATAACTATATAATAATATAGCTACACTGTACCTGCGCGCGCGCCTCTGTTGGCGAGTCGCGGCCACATTCATTGTGCATGACAACGCCGCGGAGTGCGACTGCGTCATTTATAACTTATAATTATTATCTTTAAGCATCAAATTTAATAAGCTATTGCTCAATACCAAAACAAAATACCTAAGTATAGTGATTTGATCCCGATAACGGGTAAGTGTCTGAACACAGTAAATTCTAAATTAGTTTAAAATTTCTACCTACCATTACTATTAGTGTCATTCACATTATTTTCAATTGATTGTTTTCTTTTCGCCCTTACGGCACCTTTTCAACTAACGATTTTATTGTAACTGTATTCTGGTTGCGTGTATACCTGCCACAACTAGCTAACGTTAGTGCTTTCGCTGGTTGGAGGTAGGGTACACGGGACTGGCCCTAAATTACGGACAATAAATACCTACCGTGACGAATTCCAGGAATCACCCTACGAATCACCCTACGAATCACGGTACGAATAGGTGTACAGGCCGAAGAATCTGCAATCTGAAGGAAAGCCGAGTTACCGAGTACCCACATTTAATCCAGGATGAGCTATTGATGGGCAGTTACTTCTTCCGGAGCCGATTGCCACACATCCACATCAGGGGAGTACGAACAAAACGAGAGGCTGCTAGAACACACCCTAGGCCATACACCCACGACCCATAAAAACCTGTAAACTAACTACTGTACATATTAAATCTTTAGTTCGTAAATAGTGTTTTTCTGCTAAAAACATAAAGCGACATTGGCGCCAACGTGGTTTTAAGGGTTGTGTTCTCAGCATGTTCTCTGGCTTTTTGTGTGCAAGGTAGTTTGTAAAACGTTTGTTGGTTATTTTATAAATCACGCATACATAGTGCTTACATAGTGCAGTACTTCATACAAATTTCATTGATATCGATAGTTTCATAATTTAGATATTAATAATTTCATGTCATGTAAAAATCATTATTTTAGCTTGCAATAGCAGTGCTTATCGCTTATACTTATAATTATTGTTATAAATAATATTTTAAAATTTGCTATTATACATGTCACTTTGCTTTTATTTATCATTTTATTTTTGCATTAGCATTAAATGTTAATAACCAATAGCGTTAATTTAGTTTGCATTTGTAACAGAATATAGATTTTTCTCATATACCTAAACATATATAATATCATCTCATTTTCATGCTTATGAATTTATTGTGTTCAAACACACCCTTGTTATTGCTTTAACATCAAAATGCCGCAGAAGAAGCAAGTTAAAGATAGTCAGGAGGCAAAGGATGAAATCGCTGGGCCCTCACAACCTACTACCAGTACTCCTACACATATATCTGTCACTTGTGATCGTGGTCTGTCTACTGACGTTACTAAACTAAAATATAACGGCAAGACATGCGTGCGTGCATTTATTCAGACAGTTGATGAGTTCGTCCGGGCTAGAAATATTACGTATGATAGAATACTCGTATTCGCGACTGAAATTTTTGTGGATGATGCTCTTCACTGGTTTAGAAGCATTCGGGACAAAGTTAAGACTTGGAATGATGTCACTTCACTTCTTCTTGTTGACTTTAGCCAGTTTGACTATGATTATAGGCTCATGTCTGAAATTAGATCTCGAACGCAAGGAGAACGGGAAAATATTACTATCTATTTATCAATTATGTCAGGTTTGTTCTCTCGCTTAACAAAACCATTACCTGAGCAAGACAAGTTGGAAATATTGTTGCACAATATTCGACCAATATACGCTAGTGTATTAGTACGCGAGGATGAAATTGAAACTATCGACGATCTTCAGACACTTTGTCGCAATTTTGAGAAAGTTCAATCCCGTTTGTTACAGTTCCGTGAACCACCTAAAGTTACTTCTGACACACTAGCACCTGAATATGCATATACACAAAGCACTTCTACCAATACCACTAAACAAGTTAATACTAACCCTACTTGGAAACAAAACAATAGTTACAACTTCAAACCTAGTAACTATAATTCAAAGCCTAATAATTACTATAATAATAATTATACTAATCGCTATACTAATCCTAAGCCAGTACATGCACTCAACCATATTAAAAAGTTTTGTCCACGATGTAGGGTTGACACTCATAATCTTCGAAATTGTCAGGCAGAGCGCACCTTAGTATGTTTTCGTTGTGGTCGTAAAGACGTTCGCGCACCAGATTGCCCAGATTGCAATGGTCCTAAACCAAACACTTCAAAAAACTAGTAAGGCAGGATTGCAGCAATAACAATTTCAATAGTGAAGAGTGGAGTAACTGGCTAAAACTTATAAATAATTTCATGAATTTCTACAAAGTTGCTTCAATCCTTAAACAAAAGCCTAATAATGATTGCAGGCCTTATGCAAGAATAAATATTAATAATATAGAAACATATGGACTATTGGATTCAGGCTCGTCTATTACTATCTTAGGTAATAATTCGCATAACACTCTTATAAGTGCTGGTTTAACTATGCATTCTAGCGACGATATTTCTATACAAGGAGTAGGCGGTCAGACACTTAAAAGCATTGGTTTCATTGATCTACCAATTACATTTGAAAATACATTTCACATAATTAAGGCGTACGTGATACCAGGAGTACAACTATCTCTAATCTTAGGAGTTGATTTTTGGCGTAAATTTAGTATATGTCCAAAATATTTAAATAAAGTACATACTTATACTACTACCGATGTACCAGTGTTCACAGTTGCCACGCCTGATGTCCACATCCAGTCTTATAGTAATCTAGATGATGCCCAACGCTTAATTGCTGAAAACTTGATAGAACAGTTTAAGGAAATCTCAACTGAACGGAAAGGCTTAGGTAGGACTACGTTAATAACGCACCAAATAGATACTGGAAACGCAGCTCCGATACGTCAACGATACTATCGCATGTCTCCTGAGAAGCAGCGCATATTGACGGAACAAGTAGATGAAATGTTGTCATTGGACGTTATTGAAAATTGTGAAAGCGCGTGGTCTTCACCAGTTCTATTAGTCACTAAAAAGAACGGAGAGCCTAGGTTTTGCTTGGACAGCAGGAAACTGAACTCTGTCACTAAACGCGATGCCTACAGTCTTCCCTACGTTTCTGAAATATTAGATAATTTGCGAGATGCTAAATATTTATCAAGTATCGATTTGTCCAAAGCATTTTGGCAAATTTTAATAAAGGAGGAAGACAGAGATAAAACTGCTTTCTATATTCCTGGTAGAGGAACATTTAGATTTAAATGTACTGCTTTTGGCTTAACAAACGCACCGGCTACACAACAGCGATTAGTCGATGCATTGTTTGGTCCTGAATTTGATCTTAAGGTATTCGCTTACTTAGATGATATCATCATAATTAGTAATTCTTTTGAACAGCATGTTTCTATATTACTACAAGTCCTTAATAAACTAAAACAAGCTAACTTAACTATTAATTTGGAAAAAAGCAATTTCTTTATGAAGCAGTTAAAATACCTTGGATACGTGGTAGATGAACAGGGCCTTAGGACCGACCCAGACAAGGTACAGGCAATCTTAAAATACCCAAAACCTACCTGTCCAAAAGACGTTAAGCGATTCCTTGGTACAGCTACATGGTACAGACGCTTCGTACCAAATTTTAGTACAGTTGCAGCTCCACTAAATAAACTAACAAGTAAAACAAAAAAAGGCAAATCTATACCCTTTATATGGACCCCAGAGGCCGATACTGCTTTTAATAAACTAAAAGAGCATTTGGTATCAGCTCCTGTTTTATCATGCCCCCAATATAATCTTCCATTCGAGGTGCACACGGATGCGAGTAATTTCGGAATAGGCGCTGTCTTGACTCAAACAATTGATGGCATAGAACGACCTGTTGCTTTTATGAGTAAATCTCTTACAGCCACTGAAAGAAATTACAGCATTACTGAACGGGAAACATTAGCGGTCTTACTTGCATTAGAGCACTGGCGATGTTACTTAGAAAATGGCAAAACATTCACGGTGTACACTGATCACTCCGCTCTAAAGTGGTTTCTGTCCATTTCTAACCCTACAGGACGTCTTGCCCGTTGGGGAGTTCGACTATCTTCTTTTAATTTTGAAATTAAGCATCGACGTGGAGTAGATAATATTATTCCGGACGCTCTCTCCAGAGCAGTACCAGTGAGTTCTGTCAGCACTTCTAATAAAATATTGGACACAAATGACAAATGGTATAAGTCAATATATAATGGATGCCTAAATAATCCACAAAATTTTAGTAACTACTTCATAAAAAATAACACTCTTTATAGATTAGGTAAGGATAAAAATACATTAACATCTGAATTCGCTTGGAAAGAAGTAGTTCCCAGAGAATTACGTGATGCTGTTATCAATGAAAACCATTCTGAACCAATAGCTGGACACTTAGGAGTTTTTAAAACTTATCACCGTATTACTTTGCGTTATTTTTGGCCGGGTATACACAAAGATGTATTAAACTTTGTTAGCAATTGCGAAAAATGTTTGGAGTATAAATCGCGGAATCACCAAACCTTAGGAGAATTAGGTCGCCCTAAACAATGTGATCGCCCTTTTCAGGTACTTTCTGTAGATATAGTTGGCCCCCTGCCTCTCAGTAGGAAACAAAATTGTTATTTGTTAGTCGTTACATGCTGCTTTAGTAAATATTGTCTAATGTTTCCTATGAGAAGAGCCACAAGCGATATTGTATCTAAACACTTAGAAGATTCTGTATTTATGGTTCATGGCATCCCACAAACCATTTACATGGACAATGGTAGTCAATTTGTTAGTAAAGTTCTGGACAATATGCTTTCCAAATACAAAATACCAAATATATATTACACGCCAAAATATACACCGCAAGTAAATACTGTGGAACGATACAACAGGACTATAATAACCTGTGTTTCTACTTTTGTTAATGATGATCATCGATCTTGGGATGTTAACCTACCTAAAATTCAATTCGCTATAAACAACTCAGTAAATGAAACAACAGGTTACACTCCATCATTTTTAGTGCATGGTCGCGAACTTGTCACTTGTGGGTCTCACTATCTAGACAATGATTTAATGGATGAAATCGTATTCATACCACGCGACAGCTACGCTGAAAATCTATGTAGTTTGTCTACAGTGTTTAATAAGGTACAAGAGTCACTGTGGCGTGCTCACTTAAAAAATACTACACACTACAATCTACGTCGTAAGCATGCCGAATTTAATGTTGGTGACGTGGTGTGGAAGCGAACATATTATCAAAGTGACAAAGGAAAGTACTTTAGCAAAAAGTTTGCCCCAAAATATGAGAAATGTAAAATAACTGCAAAGCAGTCCCCTTTGGTATATCGTTTGCAAAATATGAACGGCACAGATATGGGTGTTTGGCATGTAAAGGACATTAAGTTAACTAACTACAAACAATAACATGTATTATATAGATATTAATATATTATATAGTATTAATAAATAAAACAACTTATTACTATATATAATTTTAAGACTACACTATATTACATTATCATAAGTACTTAAAAACTAGATTATATAATTTTGTAAAAAACATGTACTAAATAATTAATACTAACTAAACAGAACATATACCCTATTACTTAACACCAAACTACAATGAGTCCTTGAACATAAAGCTTTCTTTGACTTTTAGAATGATAGGAGATTCATAGATTAAATAGAAAAATCTAAGAAGCTAAGTATGAGTGTTGAAGCAAGAAAATTGAATAACTGGAATTATGTAAGCAGAAGAATGAAATTGGTTAGTAGTTTAGTTTAGTCGGATTTTAATTAAATAAAATCCTACAAGGCCGAGCGGGGTAAATGTAACGTTGTTACAAATTTATATTTTAAATATCATAATTATAAGAGAATTATATCGATAGTCGATGTTCGAGGCGTATCGATAAGCCAAGCACGGCGCATCGTACATTATAACTATATAATAATATAGCTACACTGTACCTGCGCGCGCGCCTCTGTTGGCGAGTCGCGGCCACATTCATTGTGCATGACAACGCCGCGGAGTGCGACTGCGTCATTTATAACTTATAATTATTATCTTTAAGCATCAAATTTAATAAGCTATTGCTCAATACCAAAACAAAATACCTAAGTATAGTGATTTGATCCCGATAACGGGTAAGTGTCTGAACACAGTAAATTCTAAATTAGTTTAAAATTTCTACCTACCATTACTATTAGTGTCATTCACATTATTTTCAATTGATTGTTTTCTTTTCGCCCTTACGGCACCTTTTCAACTAACGATTTTATTGTAACTGTATTCTGGTTGCGTGTATACCTGCCACAACTAGCTAACGTTAGTGCTTTCGCTGGTTGGAGGTAGGGTACACGGGACTGGCCCTAAATTACGGACAATAAATACCTACCGTGACGAATTCCAGGAATCACCCTACGAATCACGGTACGAATAGGTGTACAGGCCGAAGAATCTGCAATCTGAAGGAAAGCCGAGTTACCGAGTACCCACATTTAATCCAGGATGAGCTATTGATGGGCAGTTACTTCTTCCGGAGCCGATTGCCACACATCCACATCAGGGGGGTACGAACAAAACGAGAGGCTGCTAGAACACACCCTAGGCCATACACCCACGACCCATAAAAACCTGTAAACTAACTACTGTACATATTAAATCTTTAGTTCGTAAATAGTGTTTTTCTGCTAAAAACATAAAGCGACAATAAGTAATTTATGTATTGCATTAAGAGTTCTTAGAATTAAAGTGATTGATTAAAATGATTCGTATTTTTTTGTACATATTAAATTTTAACTGTTTAGTCTTAAACCTCGATATACACGAATTTCAGTTAACGCGATTTTTTTCGGAACGTATCCCTCGCGTAAAGCGGGGTATTACTGTACTACTATAGTAGATCAATATTATATTCATGGAATATAGTAATATTTTGACGGCGCCTTTCTGGTTGTACTTTTCATATACGTGTATGGCCTTATTGATCAAATTATAACGGGGGACGTGCGTGTGTCCGCTGTATTTCTTTCACACGCGTAGATTTGTCATAATCTACGAAATAAGAATATTAATAGTTATGTTGCTATAGCCGCACATGTGATGTGGAAAAAATGGATGAATATACACCCAATGCTATTCATAAACGACCGATGTCACTTAAGAGGATCGTCATATTGTATACGTAAAATAAATTCATTATGGCGTGCTATGCTAACAGATAGTGTAAAAACAAGGTAGATGTGATCCCGAATTTATGTAATTTTTTTTTTCGGGAGCGACATTTTTTTAATTAAAAAATTTTTTAGCCATTGGTGAGATTGGCGCAAAACTTCAAGCCGGAGTGGTTGCATCTCTTCTGCACTTTCGTTGAATAAATTTTTTTTCTTGTAGCGGTCGGCTGGGTGTTCAATTGTTATTTTGATGAGATGCTTGTAGACACTTTGTGTTGCGTTCATTGGGTCACTACGTTTTCCCGTCAATCTACACAGTCTTTCTCGCCGTTTATATGGTGTGAAAACTTGTAGAAACAGTTCAAGAAACCGGAATTAACAATAGATAAGTAATTGAAACTACGACAGATATATTGGACTGTGATGGGATCACGTTACAGAAATTGAATAAGACTTGAAAAGGAGAGACTTCAGACATGGCTGTATGGCGTGGAAGCCTTTGTCTTCCCCACAAAGCGGAGAATTAAAAATAACTGATAAAAGATAAGCAGCCTTTTTGCCTTTAACTTAGTAAAAGGTTACTTTTGCAAAATAAATATTGGATTTACATACCAAGCTTTCTCAACAATAATTAAAATCATCGTCTTTGCTTGTTTTCATCCTGCTTTACCGCACTACGGAAACTCAAATTAAACATTAAATGCTACTAATGTGAATTAAACTCAATTATTTTAAATATAAAAATACTGATTAAATAAAACGTAAAGTGATAATAAAAGCAAACATCCATATCGATTTGGGAACCTGTTGTCTTAACCTCTTTTCATATTAAAATGCTAATTCGCATTCAAGTAAGTAATTTAGAATTGATATTAACAGAAACCTACAGTTCCTATTAGTTTCATGAAAGCTTAACAGTTAAAGTAAATATTTTCACTGTTTCAGAGGACATTTGTCAGGCCATTTTATATATCGAAGCATTTTTTTCACAATCAATATATTAAAACAAACGAGGAAAATGGAACTCGAGAAATAACTTTGCATCATGATAAAACTAAGTCAGTATTCTGTACTTACCTATTTAAATTGCAGAATTTTAAATGGTTCTTCCAGAAAACTAGATGTTATTATATTAAAACCTTAGATTATAATTAATACTATATTCTGTTTAGTAAACAGACTAGTCTATTAATACTTTTTTCAGATCAAGCAGGATTACCCAGCAATCGGTCTTACCATGTGCCATAAACATGATCAAAACTATACAAATTATACAGGGAGCCTCTAAATTATGTTAGCAAACAATATCACTAAATTGATGCCAAAACATGTGAAAATACTACTTTAATAACAAAGACAAAGCAGCATGTTTTATTTTTAATATTTTGTCAACATAATTTAGAGCCAGGATGTGATTTGAATACAATAAAATTAATAATCAGCATGTTTTCAATAGAACCTTTTTGATTTGGTCAATAAGTATATGCTGTAGAATAGTCTATCATATTCCTTTAATTAAATTGAATTTTTCAGATGAGGTGTGGTGAGACATTTGTACCAACAGATTCCAGTCTGTTGCTAGTCCCTGTTAGTGGTTGTTTTACATCTAACTTACGATCACATTTGTTGTAACCATGCTGCTGAGCTAGTATAGAAAAGAGCTGATTAAAAGGTTTTTCATATAAATTGACATATTTTAAAACAGTGATTGGTTTAAATTAGCATATAAAACATGTTTGCATATATAATAATTTAATTTTTTGACCAAAATGTAGCAAAAGACAGCTGATGGTAAGGTTCTGTTCCCTAAAAAATGATTACCAGAAAGAAGTTATTGTAAGTGTTAGATCACTCACTTTTGAGTTCTGAGTTGATTAATAATAATACATTTTTATTTTATAAAGAAATTCTTTATCTCTGGATATGATGAACCATCTGATTGAAGCTATTAACAAAAATAAAAATGATGTATCCCTAAGAGCTATTGTATTATCAGCCAAAGGGAATGTTTTTTCTGCTGGTCACAATTTAAAAGAATTTGTAAGTACCTAACAATGAAAATTATGACAATAATATATCGTCACGCTATATCCCTTTCGGGGTGAACAGAGATAGATCCGCTGATGAGTGGATGTATCCACTTTGCGCTTTTGTCATGCACAACATGATCAGTAGCATGGCTGATCTCTGTTCTCAGGGCGCTTACACATGACTTTTCTATTAGATGCCATGCGGGTTTCCTCAAAATGTTTTGCTTTACTGTTGAGCATGTGGTGTCTAAATCTGTACATAATCTAATATAATAATCTAAATAAAAAAAAAATATGTATGTCTCGGGACTCAACCCTATGACTATTTGTGTTGCCGCACACCCATACCACTTCCTTAACTAAAAGGCCACCAGAGTCACATGAAAATTGTACTACCAATTAATGCTTTAATAAAGTTCATCTTGTACATCCATGACTTTTGAGTAGGACTATTATTAAAAAAAAACTTATATTTTCTTTTAGCAATCAAATGCAAGTATTGATCAGCACAAATTGATATTCAATAAAGCAACAGAATTAATGACATCTATTATACAGAGTCCTGTGCCTGTTATTGCAAAGGTATTTTTTCTTTTAACACATATTTAGCAATCATCGTGACAGACATTATATTAAACATTCCCTACAGGTAAATGGTTTTGCCACAGCTGCTGGATGTCAGCTTGTAGCAACATGTGACATGATAATTTGTTCAGAAACCAGTAAATTTTCAACACCTGGGTAAACAAATGTTTATGTAAAGTTGGAATCATACAAATTGAAACCACCTTTAATATTGTTTTAATGTTTATTCACATTCCAGTGCTAACTTTGGGATATTCTGTTCCACGCCCGGGATCGCTGTGGGAAGATCTGTGCCCAAATCAAGAGCAACTTATATGCTTTTTACAGGTAAATAAAGATTAAACATAAGGAATGGTTAAAAAAACAGTTAATTTATCCAAAAGAATTGCTTAGAAACATTCCTAATTCATCAAAAAAGATAAAATATGTCTCAAACTCTCATCCGCATTTGTTGTAGGTAATAAAATAATATATTGTAACGCTATAGCCCTTTCTAGGTGAACAAATATTGATGGCTGTAGATACATTAGTGGCTGTACTCACTTTGCACTTAAATGTTGTGGCCCACATGACCAGTAGTGCAGCTGATCGCCATTCTCATGGTACTCGCACATGACATTAATATTAGATGCCATGCGGATTCCCTAGCGATGTTTTACATCACCAATGAGAATATTGTGTTTAACCCATACTTTAACTGGTAAAATCCATATCGTCAGGTGAAAGGCTATTTGGTTTAAGCGACAGTTTTGGTGATATAGTAATATATATTTTTTCGGAATCAGCGTTTTTACCGATTCCAAAAATATATATATTATTATATCATCAAAAAATGTCGCTTTTACCCTACGATATGTACATACTGGAACTTGAACATATGACTATTTCGTGTCGTCGCACATAGATACCGGTTCCTTCCACTAGGCCACCACAAACTACAATCTAATTATAGCAAAAAATGAGAAAGAAAATGATAAGAAAAATTAAACAAAAATGATATATACATTTTTTTTCCATGAAACTTACCATGTTTGCCATCACCAGTGAGCATGTGGTTGCCTAAATATGTACTTAATCTACCAAAAACACCTGCTAGGATTCAAACCAACAATAAATATTGGTCTCTTAACCACTAGGCCACCAACAGACACACCCATAAAATATACCTATTTCCTGTTTTTACTTGTTACATAATTATTAAGTAGATAATGCTTTCAGGGGAACCTCTAACAGCGCATGAAGCATATGAAAGTGGTCTTGTCACTAAAGTTGTACCAGAAAATGAATTAGACAAAGAAGTAGACATAATAATTGAAAAAATCAAACTCAAAAGCCGTAGTGTTATTTGCTTAGGAAAACAATTCTTCTACAAGCAAATTGAGTTAAATTTATTTGAAGCCTACAAATTAGGCCAAGAAATCATGGTAGATAATATCAATATGATAGATGGACAAGAAGGCATTAGGAGTTTTGTTGAAAAACGGAAAGCTAATTGGAACCATGAGTAATTTTTATCTCAGATAAGGAAATAACCAAATGTGCACTTAATATTATAGCTTATCATTACTTACTGATCAAGATAACTACTGTTGATATTAAAAGGGTATTTTAATAAAATTGGTTTCATATATATACACCTAAAACTTTATTTTCTATTAAAATAATATAATTTAGTATATTGGTGAAGCATGAATATATTTTAGCATTACACAAGATTTTTTTGGTAAATGACACATTTAACATTATTTACACCACATTGAAGCCAATTAATACTTGCCTATATGAAATATTTTGAACATAGCTAGTTTGCTGTTAGTTAAGAAAATATGCATAAATAATTTAATTTTTTTATAGGGCTCTACAAGTATGTTAGACATGTTTAGAAGTCATTTTTGCTATATATCCAATATTGATATTTCACATACATATATCAACTTACATTCTAAAATTGTTTAAAATATCAATGCAATTTAAAATTATTAGGACAGAAAACATCAATATCTGTATGTCATTTACAAGTTTTTTAGTGCATTTACATTTTTTTTATGAATTTCTTTAAATTTATACCTGTAATTACAAATTAGTTTAAGCTATTAATAAAAAACAAATTAGACATCACACATTTAACTCTATATCCAAGTAATGTAATTTTATAATAGTAAATAGGTAGATAGCTTAAAATTATCAATTACACAATTAAGTAAATATTATATGAATGTCCCAGCAAACAAGGCAATAAAGCTATCAGGTTAATTAAATTTATAAACAACATCAAAGTAAACAATTTTTATAGTCTTTTAAGTTCAATAAATTGAACAACATTCACAAAAGATGTTGTAAGTTTTGGGAATGTTTACTGTATTTGTTCCCTGCAACTGGATGACATTACAATCTCACTTCTTTGCAAGCTCATTGGACAACCAGTCTAAGCCTTCATAAAGTCCTTGACCTTGTGTTGCACATGTGGCCTGGATGTACCACTGAAAATTAAAAACTTATTTTAGCCATTATCCATTTAGCTATTTCAATTCAATTGAAAACTTATATAATAATGATATTTGTAGACACTACAAACAACCTAGTCCCTAACTGGGCCTGCACCTATATTATGGGTGGAAAAGACGTACATACTCAAATGGAATAAAAGCCTAAGGTTTACAACAAATGAATACCTATATAATAGAAAATTTGAAGGACTCAAAGTTAAGATTCAGCTTTCCTGATATGTTCACTATCACTAAATTGTCAGAAAAATGTAACAAGAGCTTGCTCTAACACGACATCACCCAAATTCAACTCTTGTTTGAAATACTTGCACAAGAAAGTACAACAAAGTAGTAATGTAAATAGGTTAGAAATAAAACTCACACGACGGTTTCTCAGATTATTCAGGTTAAGAGCATTTGTTAACTCTGCAGCTGTCATGGCATTTGGCATATCTTGCTTGTTGGCAAATACTAATATCACTGCATCTCTCAGTTCATCTTCTTTTAACTAAAAATATAGAAAAATGTATCTTGACTAACTAACGTAAGTTTCATGAGTAAAAATTACAGTATTTCATAGTACTAACCATATTTGCCAGTTCATTTTCTGCCTCTGCTATTCTCTTTGTGTCACTTGAATCTACTACAAATATCAGCCCTTGAGTGTTCTGATAATAGTGACGCCAAAGAGGTCTAATTTTGTCTTGGCCACCGACATCCCAAACAGTAAAACTAATGTTTTTATATTCTACTGTCTCGACATTAAAGCCGATTGTTGGTATTGTTGTCACGATCTCTCCCAACTTCAATTTATATAGTATGGTCGTTTTTCCAGCGGCGTCGAGACCCACTGAAAATATGCATGGCAAGTAATTAGTAATACAATAAATAAATAACCTTACACTAAAAATGTAATATATCGATGAGCTGTCAATAATGCCTACCCATGAGAATACGCATTTGTTTTTTGCCGAAAAGCCGGGTGAAAACACTTGATATTGTTAATCCCATAATGAATTACACCACAAATAAATTATTATAATGATAGAATTTTCAATAAAAAAAATAGGTAAATATCCTAAATAAAAAACAAATCCAACGAAACAAAATCGACGACAACGCACGTCAACGATTTTATCATTTTTTTCTTCAGAATTCGAATAGGGTTGTGGACACGCAAAAGGATCGATTAGCTTCATTTGAATAACTCGATTTTTAAATTGGTCCTTTTCCTTATGAGTAAACATCATGCAAAATAGTTATTTAGGTAGGTACTTTATCAATCTCTAATATATGCACAAGTAAATATCACCAATCACCATCACCATTATAAATAGTGTGATTTATAAGTTTAACTTATGGTGCATATTGCACTGTAGCTTCGATATGAATAAACAGGTATTGGTTTCATTTTTTATTTAAAAGGTAACTTGATTAAGAGTGTTCTTAGCGGTGATTTAAGTTAATTTGTTTAGCTATTTGCAAATCAAGAGCTTTTTTCAGTAAATTAAAGGACTATGAACAAATTATACTGCTCTGATAAATCTAAATTTAATATTTTGACGTGATGTTGCAGCATCATTTAATATCAGTAAGTTATTCAAATCATCATCAACTTAGAGTAGATCCATAATGTTAGAACTCATGTGAATATTCTCAGTCAATATAATAGGAATAATAGTAAATAGATAAACAGTTAAGTGTTTAAAAAAAATGTTATTGATGCGATGTATTTTATATGAATTTTTACAAACGAGTACTTTAGGCAATTCAAGTAGTAATTTTTTAATGTAAAAAATTACCCGGGTATCGTAATGGAGACAGAAGTTGATTACAGAAATTTGAAAACAGTATATACTGTACTTCATAATATGGGTTCATTTTACTTATCTTCTTGCATATAATAATATATGTCATAAATTAAATCAAAAAGTAGTAATTATCACAGTTACAGCATTGGAGCCCTAAATTAGGCACAGACTAAGATAGGCACAGATAATCTTCAGCCGTACACTTGAAAGCTTCTTAAAAGTTTATTTTTAATATCTTTAGTGTCGAACAAGCGTCATTTATTGGTTTAATTAATATCATATTTTGAATATGTTAAAAATGTTTCTAAGCATTAAGGCTATGATTTATAGATGCAACTTTAAGTTTGACTTAGACTTTATTAAAACATTGCAATTTATATTACTCAATTAATGTCGAAGGATTTAGTAAGTCACCGATTTTGTCAACATGGACTTAGCTCTGCGCATACTATGGCTATACTCAAATTTCTATTATATATTCAGCTTTTTGTAAAAATTAAATATTTTTTGAGATTTTTCTAAGAAAAGTTTAAATAGCGTCTATAAATCTCAACCTCATTCTTTCATATAAGACCTATGTATATTATTATACGCAAAAACTATCAATATAACAAATAAATACCTTCTGTTCAATTTTATAGCATCGATATTTAAGATTTGATATTGTCTGCATAAATGTTAGTGGTGTCTTTAAGTGCGTTGTAGTATAGAGCATAGACTATTATACACGTCATCCTTTAGGTGTGAGATATTTAAAAAATAATGAAGTACATAAAAGTATTTATAATAAACCATGAGAATTTTTCCGATGAATATTTTTGTTCGTCTACATTTTGTGGAATAATCTTTTATTCAATAAAAAGTTAGTGATTTGGTCTATGGCTTTCGCGCTGAACATTCAATATATGATCTATTATTATATTATCTTTGATTTGATCAAGGAGTTTTGTTGTCATGCGTCGTCATAGAAACGTATTATCTTAGAAACTTTTCATTTTTTGACTGGAATCAACATGGAAATATACGAGGGTGAGTGTTTTATCCTTAAAATGTTTATGTTTGTATATTTTTAGCTCCCTACTTTAATTAACTAATAGGGCGCGATAATTTAAAATATGAATGGTTAAATTTTTCCCAGATCTAATACATACCGTAATAATAATATTTGAGTATATCTATTTTTAATCTTATACACAATATTGCTGTTTATCCTAAGATGGAGTATTAATCATCTTCGTACATATCTTCTATTTTTTATAATAGTTATAAAATTTAACACTATTTATTATTACACACCTTTTTTTAAATGATAAAAATAATTTGAGTAATGTAATATGAAATGATTGGATATTTATTAAAACAACACATAAAAAGTAAAGTAACAAATTCTCAACAAAAAAAGTGAAAATTTCCGTTTTGCTATGTACACGAAACTTCGAAAAAGAAGCAATAAATGTTCTTCGAGGTCAGCAACGTAATGACGATGCTTCTTGCATGCAATTGTCCATGGGCGATAGTAACCGCTTACTGTTACACAGATTCTCAGTCTGTATATCATCTTGTTACATAAAAAATATATTTCTTACTCCTTAACGTGAAAATGTAGTCGCCTAGAGGTTTTTAACCAGTAGAAGGTACGACTCATTTCGGCCGACAACCCCATTCGTGTCTGGGACGGTCTGCTGAAGATTTTCCTCAAGGAAAATAGGTAGCAGCCATCAATTTGCATTACCCACTCGTTATGACTTGCATTAATTATTAATGCCTACACAGATCGACCCAAATATACCACAACGGAATTTCGACTTTGTTTAGCAAAGATCTCAAAAAATAAATTCGTTCTGACAAAAAACTGAATATACTAGAACTTGAATATAACCATAGTATTCGCTGAGCCAAGTCCATATTTACAAAATCGCTGACTTATCAAATCTTTTAACATTCATTGGGTAATATAAATCGTAACGTTTTAGTAATGTCTGAGCAAACTTAAAATTGCGTCTATAAATCTCAGTCTTAGCGAAGCCGAAGCAAATCACTAAGATGGTCTTTACATTTGTGTACTGTGGTCACGACCCAGTTTTGGCAATCGCCCTACCACCGCAAAATGAAACTATGTGTAAATGAGTATAAAATATAAATGTTCTCAGATTTCTTCTATTTCCCGAATTTAATTATTTTTTCTTGTCAAACGTACTCTTGACTGAGGAACTGTTCTGGTCAAGCATAATGTTTTGAGGTGGGCAGCACAACAGCTCTTCATTTACCCTAGACTGATGCTTACGGGCTTTTTTATTGATCGACGCGTTTGGCCAAGCTTTAATTTGTTCAGTCCAATATAGCAGAGACCTTCTATAAGGCCTGGTTCCATTTACTCTTCCCTGCACAACAAGCCGTTCCATGGCCTTATTACGGCCCGTCACATAGTCAAAGTATCTATACACACAAAGTTCCCAGACTTCCGATGCTCTTACCAATACCATATACCTATATGCTAAAGGTACAAAAGACAGTGAAAATATAGCCTTAATAACCGCAGTGTATTTTCTCGTTAGAGTATGATGTACCTACTAAAGCACTGTAAGAATCATCAACAGCGCCGATCTTCGGCTCTTCTCATCCAGTCACTCATTATAGGTCGCTTCTCGAAAATCTCCGCACTAACTTGCCGAGGGCCTTCCCACACTACGTTTGCCAATTCGTGATCACCACTGAAAAATCCGATCTAAGTAGTTTTCTGTATAAAAAGACGAAATAGATGTTAGCCTAGCTAATAATTGATTATTAATTATGATAGGTATACATTTTACAATTAAAATCTCATCTACAAATGTTATCAAGATTGTCCCGGTCCACCTTACGTCTGTTCTCTAATATAACATTCAATTATATAGAATTCACGAAGATACTGCGAATAGTAAATATAGCATATCAATCAACATTGTTTTCTGCATATGGCGAGCGTAGCAAATACGGTTCAGAGGTGTTACATCGCTTTGTTTCTTTGGCCAGTAAATGTGACGGCACGAGATAGGTCAGATTACGTCATTCTCTTCAGAATAAAACAAGAACTAATAACACATGAGGACACATAGGCCCTTCTACTTTTGATATATAGTTAATCAAAAATGACAACAATGACTCTACCTGAGTATTAATTACCTTGATAATTAGGAGAATAAGATGATACTATCAACAGCATTTAAATTTAAAAAACCTGTCTTATATGTTCTGTGTCATACAAAGGTACTACATCTGTTATCTAATCGGCCTAATGTATTATTGTTTTAACTATAAAATGTACAAATAAGCATTCGACCTCATTACCGGTAAGATATTACCGCCGTAAAAACTTTAAAATTGTTTAAATCCCTTTAAAAAAAACGTTGTTATTATCCTGGATTTTGCTTGCATGAAGTCCGACAGCCCTAAAATAGGCATTGTAAGCATTGTATTAGTTTAATAATCAGTTTTGTTAAACCACCGTTTACAATCTGTTCAATCTAAACAGTACTGATCTGCTGTACATGCGAGTATATACTTACGTATTTAAATTTACCACTTCGATAAAAAAAAATTTTAGTTCCTCAACGTTATTTTTAGTTGCCAAGTGAATATTATCCGCTCCGACGCAGCCTAGAGTTTCTTTCAGCGATTTTTCTCAAGGTAATCGCTTGCAAAACGCTAGTAGATCATCGTTAGGTTTCGTATTTTGGCTGGCGGCCCAAGTCGAGGTCCGTCCCCACAAGTGTGTCCTTGTGTTGCCAGCTAACTCATAAATGGCTGGCTGAACTCCTTCAGTGTTCGCCCGATCGCCCTGTTTAGTCGTGAAGTGCTATCCCGAAAGCCAACAATTATCTTGCCGTAAAAAAAATCAATCGGTTCATAAATAAAAAAAAGTTATGTCAGTTTAAAAAAACACGTCGATCAGTAATTGGAATTAATGTGTTGAGTAAAATGGAACGCAACTCATCTGTCGGTTATTATTGTCATTGTCATTAAATCTGCCCGACGTATATTGTTTGTATTTATTATGTGTTTTCTTGATTTAGTGTTAAACATTAAATGTACACAAATGTTTCTATTCCTCGGTATATATAGTGACTCTAAAATATTTTTTATGTGTTAGTAATTATTATTCATTGTATTTAACGGCGTTTATGGCGGTACGAAGTTCGTCGGGTCAGCTAGTAATGAATATATTGGTAACAGCCAGTATGCAAAACAAACGTATCTATATTTTTTATATTACATTTTATATTTAAGCGGGGGCTTAACACCTATAAACAAAAAGATTATGTCATTCATACTTTTAAGGCATTATAACCGAAGTCATCGTGTTTGAATTCATCTGTACCACTGGAACCGTTATATCGGCATATCATAAATAATGGATATCGTTTAAAACGTAACTATTTAAACTGCGAAATATTTCAATCTTATTGTAATTTCTTAACCGCAACTATTGAGTTACAATGTGGTAGAACACAGGCTGAGGTCAGGTCACATTCCATCAGGCAAATTTAAACATCTGATGAAGCTTGTGGAGTCACCGAACTGCAGCACGTGTAAGAAAGTAGATGACGTACAACATTTGCTGATGGAGTGTGTCCGATCTCAGTCTGCAAGAGATTCTCTGATGGGAGCCTTCAGCCTGAACAAATTTGATGTAGGCATGTTCTGCGGAATTTTAGAAAAACCTTACTCAGCTGAAGCAAAGGAGTTGTTCAGGCTGATGCCCCCCCATCAGAAATAAATGCTAGTAGTGCATGTTTAGGATACTATGGGGCTGGCATGTGCCGAGGCACAAAAGTCCCTTAAATACATACAAAAAAAAATGTGGTAGAAAATGTTCATCATAGCTCAAACTTTGAAACTTCGTCTAGCACTGTGCATTATCTATCATCATCGCAGTGCATAATAGAGGTACAATCTATTTGTTTTCAAATGCGATTCCAGTTCTCGTAATTAAATTCACTCACTGATCACTCACTTTTCCATTTCTTGCACATACATCACGATTAACGTGATAGCAAATAATTGCCTTTCTTTGTTGCATTAAGCACGCATCATTTTTAATAAATAATTCGTGAAGTTTCTATTATTTTTTTCTTTATTCATCAAACATATGCAAGAAAAAAGTGGAGAAGAGAGATGTACTCAGAGATGGGCAAAATGTAATCTGATTAATAATTAACGATTGCAAAATATATCCGCAATTTTAACTTTATTGGTCAATCATGATGAAATCCCTTCAAAACATTAAGGAGTCATAAATATATATGCGATTGAGGATTCCGTAGTGCTTAAAATGCAGTATTATTAATGATGAAAAACGCAAAATGTAATCGTAATCGTTTTTCGTCAATCTGATTACGTTTTGCCGATCTATGGATGTACTAAATGCCATTGATGAGAATCTGTCTCGAAATTCATTACCATTAGTTGTTATACAATCGCTGGCTGCAACATAAACTCCGACGCAGCCTTGAGTTTCTTTCGGCGTTTCTTCTCAAGGTAGTCGTTTCCGAAACGCTAATAAATCACCAATAGTTTTCTTATTTTGGCTGGCGCCCGAAGTCGAGGTTCGTACCCACTGGGGTATGCTTGCATTGCCACCCAACCCATAATTTTGCTGACTGAGCACCTCAATGTTAGTCCTCTTGCTCGGTTTAGTTATGAAGGTATATCCTGGCCGTCAACAAAAGACTTGTCGACAAAAAAACTTGGTGAAACATTTTTCCATTTGAAAAAAGTACTTTATTTGTCGTCTAATGGCACTAGTAGTCGATTTACATTATGCCATACATCGCCTGACAGAGAATATAGGTAGGTACCTGGTCTTAAAGTGTTATTACTTTGGTTAATACCCTTCAATAGGAAATTGTCGTCATCAATCTTGATTTTGCTTTTTGTCTATCCCTTTTGCTAATGAAGCTTAGATAATTCACTCATATAAACTATAGGTAGGTATATTGGCTGTTAATGATTCGAGTACGTATTTACATTCTCATTTATATTGATAATCAAAAAACTGAGCGTGGGCAACCATAAAGCCTTATTTAACATTGTGATAAAAACATTATCATGACATGCAGTTTTATGAGGTATAAAAACTTTATAACTATAGCCTCCCACACAAAGTATCCATTCATATTTTTAAAGACAATTACAAATTGAGCTTCGACTCGTTTCGTGAGATGCACGAAAACAGTGTCACGTGTTAATCTTCTTGTCTGTTTATCGCTCACAGTGCATACAACAAAACGTGGTCACGTTATATCATTATCATTGTTGTAAGTTATAGTGGTTTCTGAGATAAAACCACTAGACATCGTGTTCGATACCATCCGTATGTGGTGGATGTTCCTTATATCCGCACGAAAAGATTCGCTTTTACATTCATAATGCGAACGGCTATGGAGTGGAACATGCTTCCAGCAGCCCTATTTCCGCGATCTTATTATCTGGGAGTCTTTATATGGGCGAACGCGTTTCATCATCGAATTCATCTTCACCTTCCACCAGGTGTGATTGAGGTCAAGCGTTCGTCTATAAATAATAATTAAAAAAAGTTTCTGAGATAATTATGTTGACATTTAATTTAATTTATGTGCTAATTTTAATTCTCGTTTGATTTTCACTTTCGTATTATTGAAATCATAGATGAGCAAAATGTAATCTGATTAATGGTAAACGATTACGATTACATTTTGCGCATCTATATTTTAAACACTAAGGAATCCTCAATTGCATTCAAATGTATGACTTTTTAATGTTTAAAAGGGTTTTAATCATGATTACAGAGTAAAAAAAATCAAAATTATGACAATATTTTTTAATCGTTAATCATTCATCAGATTACATTTTACCCATCTTTGATCGAGATGTTGGTAATGTCAAAACACACAAAATTTTGCAATATTTTCAGGATTATAATAACTTTAACAGGAATCGTAAGTAAACAAAGCATTTAAAGTGATTTGTTAAGAAATTATAATTTTGCTGTAACTGTCTTTAGTTATATAGTAATATCACAAATTTCTCTATTATCATAATATTATCAAAGGCTAATGTTTGTTTGTATATGTATAATCTTCAAAACTATCCATGTAATTTAAAAACAATCTATCGCTATTTAGAATGAACCTTTAGGGCGGACATAGGTTACATACTAATCCGTTCTGACTCAAAACGGGATCTCCATAGGAGCAAAGCCCCACGCAGAAGCTAGTTTTTTCTGAATACATAATTTATTTATGTTTAATAGTGCAGAAATTTAGTATTTTTACATTGAGAATAGTGAACTGTCAAATACTTCATGTTATATATGTACCTTTGCATCTACTTATATTTTTTTATTATAAACTAACGTAGATTAGTTACCTTGTCCTATTTTCGATGAATCAATTTCAATAACTTTGACACCTATTAATTTGTATGTTATAATGTGGCTTACTTATGAAAATTTTTGCTTTTAAACTATGTAATTTTGATTTAGATGATTTACAACACGCGGGGTAGCAATAACTGTTTTATGTGAATTTGAGATTCCATGTTTAACTAATATTGATGAGTATAAAAAGAAAAATAAAGAAAAATGGCATTTTACTCAAAAGTACTGAATGAATGGAATAAAACCATCTAAAGATGTCGTATGCGTATATTCGTCAGCCAGTAGTTGAGATATTCCTTATGCGATAGAAACATTGATAAAAGTTCTTTGCATACTTTTGCCTTACGAAGTAAGTTGACGTTAAAAAGCAAGAATTCTGTAAGCGACATCTGATCTTTTTTCCCTGTTTAGATTCAGTTAAAAATATCATCGAAGGTTCTGGGCCCTATGACTCTTTATGACTATTCTAAAGCCGATATTTATGGTATAAGTCTTCCTTCTGGACAGGCTATTTTTTAAGTAGTAAATTATAAAAAAACAAACAATTTAGATGTAATTGTAATTGTTAAAGGCTTGTAATAAATAATAGATGTAATTGTTTAAAAAAAAAATACATTTCTAGGTTTAATAAGAAAAGAGATGATTTTACAAAAAAATATTTTGTTATTTATAAACAAATACATTCATGAAGTATTTAAAGAGTTTGTACCATAAATAAAAATACTGTAATTGTTCAGAAACAGAGAAATTATACGTTTAGCTTCAAAGTCGATGTTTGTAAAATTTTAATATATTATAGATTTATGGTGTATCCCATCATAAATCTAAATCTGTTAAAATACCAAAAACAAGAAGTTTATGAAATATGTAGGTACAAATTAAATGTTTACCAAAATTTTCTTGGTTTATTTGATGTGTGTCAAGTGCGCTTAGTTCCGGGAAATGAACGATCGATCATTAACTGTGAATAGACAGGCAGTAGAATAACCAAATTTTAGTCAGGACTATATTTTTTATAGAAAATGTAATAAAACTGTATGTCCACGCTCCAAAATATAACTTCCATGTACATATTTATTTATAAAAAAAAAAAACAGTTAAATATACATTGACTTGCTAAATGTTTAAACATATTGGGTTGAGTGAAATTAAAATTAAACACACCTACAGTCAAAACCATTTATGACGAAATCGTTTAGAACAACATACCGGTTATATTGAAACAGAACAAAGGTCCCGGCAAAAAAAAGAAACATCACTGGCTGTTACGACTATCGGTTTTTACGACTAAATAGGAGTAATCCCTTCGATGTCGTTATAACAGATTTTGACTGTACTTATAAATGTTATTATTACGCTTATTGCGTATTATATAAAATGCAAATTAAATTATCCTAAATTTTAAGAAAATGCTTTGCCTATTACTTTACTAGCCAGATAGTATTTCAAACAGAGACTTTTTAAGTTATTACTAATAGATCAGGATGCCTTTAATTTGAATACAAGTTTAATAATAAAATAATATATCGTCGCGCTATACCCCTTTCAGAGTGAGCAGAGATACATTAGTGGTTATATCCATTTTGCGTTTATATGTCGTGCCCAACGTGACCAGTAGCGCAGCTGATCGCCATTCTTAGGAAACTTACACATGACATTTTATTAGATGGCATGCGAATTTCTTCGCGATGTTTTCTGATATGAGCGTATGGTTTCTAAATCCATGCTTATAAGTTTCGCAAATATTAGAAAAGAAAGAAATAAGAAAAATACATTTATTTTAAACATACAACACGGAAGGATAAGTCAATCAATATAGAAAATAACAATAGCAGATACCGTGTGCTGATATGATACGGCACAGGGAAATCAGCTTAGCAAATGCTAGGTGACCAGCTGTGCCACTCAGGTCCAGGCGTGAGTGGTGTGCGATGTGATCCCGCACACCGGTTCAATGCTAAATCATACAGATGAGGGGAGGGTGGCACTTTACACTCTCCCCGCCAACGTGTTAGGAGTACGCGGTGGTAACTATATAACCACCCTTCACCAAGTAGTTAGGGCCTGCAGAAGGCCAGACGTCGCCGGATGCGGAGGAAGATGGCTCAGTCTTGCCCAGGCTGCAGACTCGGCAGACGAGAGAGGGAATACCCCGGGGGTTTTAGTCGGTGCAAGTCCGACACACCGGGGGGCGGCCCTCATCGCCTCCTGAAGGTCCATTAGTGATTTCCCTCAGGTAACCAAAAGAAGGTCATTAAAAATGAAATCCAAACTTACGTATATAGAATTATCAACACGAAAAAAGGTCATAACTTTACGGGCTTAGTGACATTCACTTTTCTACGTCAGAGCTTACTGATGACAATAGCACTGTATAGTTTCAAATTACATTAATAGGTCATAAACAGGTTTATATTCTGTGCATACATGTTGTTTTACATTTCTGCTTTTGAATGTGTGGTCTAACTCGTATCGTAAGTAACATGATATTTTCTTAGTAGTCTGGAGACGTAGATTGTTTAAAATTTGTATTGTCATCAAGAGATATACTTCTGCAGCTTACGAGCAAAAGCAACGTTAAGTTTATTAGTATTTTATAGAAACGAGGGTCTCAAAACCCAAACTTTTTTTTTTGTAACCCGGGAGATAATCCTGCATAGGAACGTCAGGGACACTGTGAGGGCAGCGACCCCGGTGTGTTAAACTCCTGACTAAAAACTCTCAGGGTGTCCCTCTAATTGCTCCACCCTACCCTAGGAAACTAAATTCATCCAGACGCCCGGGGAGCAAAAAGCCTTATTGAGGCTACCTCTCTGGGACGGGTAGAAGTAAAGGAGCCCACCCCTCCAAAACTACTCTCTCAGGCGGTGCGCCGTACACTGTGTACCACCTCTAAAGCTCAAACTAAATCTTCCTGTATTAAGTAGTAATTATTATACAAATTTAGTATAAAACGGAAATAATTAGGTTTATTATTGAGTTTGTATTTTTTTGATAAAAACACTTTATTAATATTGTTTATCTTTATTTTTTGTAAAACCAGTTAAGAATATCATTAAATATATTTTACGACCTGACTGTATTAAAGCTATAACCGCGTATACGTCAAAGTAATTATAAGTTAATTTTAAAGAAAAATTGTTTTTGGTTACCTTCATATCGTAATAAACGAAGTATTTAATACGATTGTTTTTTAAAGTTATTATTGTTATATGTTGTGTAAATTTAAACGTAATTTTAATTATGTGCTTCATTAATTATGTATTTTTAGGATTCCTTTTGATAGCTAAAAGAAATCAAAAACAAATCAATAACAGAACATTCATATGATCACTTTCTCGTTCTTCTTTCAATACCCTTTTTCTTAGAAACGTGGAGAAGTATAAAATTGAAATTGATACAAATTACTCAGATCTACGATTTTTTGTATCCTATTCAACGCATTCAAAAGATATGTCTATTTATGTCTTATTTTTTATCTTTTTTTGCTGTTTTCACATAGGAATCAATACCTAGATAAGTCGCAGCGTAGGGCTGTCCGCATTGTGAACGATCCAGACGTTTCTGAGCATTTTGAACCGCTCCAGTTGCGTAGAGATGTTGCCTCATTGAGCGTTTTTTACCGTCTGTATCATTGCGAGTGTTCTGAAGAGCTATTTAACCTTGTCTCACCCTTTCCTTTTCATAGCAGAACAACGCGCGCGCGTCTACAGAGTCGCAGCTTTTCGATAACTCACATCCCGGCTAGGATTAAGAAATTCTCTAACTCTTATTTATGGAGCCGAGTCGTTAGGCTGTAGAATAGTCTTCCGGCGAGCGTGTTCCCATCGTGCTATGATATGTGGTCTTTTAAGCGAAGGGTGAATAGATATTTCTGCAGGCGGGCATTATCGCTATGACTATCGATAGTTTTTTTCTGTTGATAGTCGTTGTCGTTTTTGGACTGCACCAAGCTTACCATCAGGCGTGTTGTAGCCAATGTGTCGAGTGAGGATAAAAAAAACCTATAGATATACTTCCTTTATATATTATATACATATTATACTTTCTGGTCATCTAGAGCATAAAACTTTGCAAAAAGCAAGGTGTTATATCACAAACATAGGAAAAAGTCCGAATACTATAAATTTGTAGTTACATCATACATCATCATAAAAAAGGTACAATAATACAATGTTAGGAAACTTTAGCGATTTTTATGTAGAAACAAAATTGATCAATTTTTTTTACAGAAAATGAGCTCAGTTTAATTTAAGGATAATTATTTTGTACGATAAGAGAAGAATTTGAACAGTGGGAGTTAGTTAAATTCAATCATAGCTTTTCATACATTTTTAGTTTCTACGGAATCCTCAGCGCGCTACTCGACTCGTACTTGGCCGGTTTTACAAATTAGAAAAGCGATTAATAAAGATAATATGTGAAGAAGTAACACATATTGTAACTGTTCTGTGCCTATTTTTTCCGGAATGTGCATCCAACTGTCAGTTTGTATTGGTTGGTTACGCACCATTGCTTCAGTGTGTGGTTATTGCGCTATCATAAATCGATACATCCATGAACTCTCTTTGGTCTTTTCCTTTTTTTATACTTCTATATTTTAATAAGAATTCTCCTTATATTACACTTACTTTATTTCATCTTATGTTTTAAACTTTACCAATCCAGATATGTGTAAGTACTTATAAATTCTTCTTAAATTAGAAATATGCTCCCGGTTCTAAAGGAACTCAATATTTTCATTACAGATAACTCGAAGCCTACAATCACCAAATAGGCTAATTTTTATCAAGTCTGTGGGTTATTAAACAAATGAAAATTATTGAAATCACATGCCGTCTTTTCAATCATATTATACTGAGGTCAATATAATATAATAATACTATTATTATTTATATTATAAAATAGAAAATGCAAGTATTAGCATTTTTTTAAAGTCAATATATTAAAAAGATTTTGCTTGGTAAGCCTTTAGCTCCTAGACATCTAATCAAACCTTTGACTATATTTTACTTATCATACATACAATACATTTGTACTTAATAATCGCATCCTACGTGGAATAATCACGTAAATTCATTCTTTACATTAAACCATTGGATAGATGTAGAACGGATATATTTTATAATTAAAAAAAAACCTTAAATAACCGAGATATGTTTAATTGAGATATGTTTGTATGTTTACTTTATGTTTAGGGACTACTAAAAAAATTTTTTTTTAAATTAAATTTATAATTTTTCCAGCTTTCAATTCCTGCTTTTTCCTTATATATGGAAAACTATGGAATATATATTTTTAACCGTGAAATGTTGCTTTGACCAAATATCGTTTCGTAAACCCATTCGTGCTGATGAAGCAAATACAAACATTAATTGACACTATGTCACAAGAGAAGTAATGTTTGTTCACAATATTTCACAGCTTTAACTCTATTTGTTTTGCAAAACTAAAGTCTAGCCACCGGTGAAAAATGTTTACTTTGTAACTAAATGTATGAACCTTATTTAGGCAGATCACATACGAAGAAATCTAAAAAAAAATTTCAACTGCGACACACAAGGGTTGTTAGGTTGATATATATTATATTATGATTTAGAGTAGTTCTTACGGCAAGTAACTTCGATATAGACACAGTCTACAATGTAATTGGCTATTTTCTTATTAGTATCTGTAGGCTATGTTGCCGACGCCATTTTTGATTGTCAAATTTTTTATTGCAAGTTGCATAGACTTGATAAAAAATTCTATATAAAAACTGGAGGTTGCGTGAATCCTTAGTCAATATATCATCAAACAATTTATATCATCATAAAACACTTAAAAGCATATCCTATTACTTCTTGTATTATATATTTTTTATTGTCATACCATTGCCAAGTTTGGTTAGATATATACTTTTTTTAGTATGCACAAGATAGATTACCTTGGCCGAATGGCTGAAGTAGTTCGGCTGTGAGTAAAGTAAGGAAGCAATTTTCAACAGGACTAATTTAGATGGACCGAAGAGGATGCGTTATGTTTCCGTTAACGGCTCCACATCTAAAGTGGACGTAATTAGGGAATGTATTCTCAGACAAGATTTGTCTGTTTCGTTCTTAATTTTTATAGTTTAACCTTAACATTTAATATGTAAACTCTTTTATATTTTTGAAAATACATGATAATCATTTGTCAAGGTTCTCTTTTATGAATAGATCGTCTATTTTCTCACGATGCATTCTTGCAATATTGTCAATGTGTGCTTTGAATTCCTATTCATTTTTTGCTACCCTTTGCCCATTTACATTTTTTGTCGTTCGCACCCTCGTGTTTTATACGCAGTCCATATGTATTATTCCAATCGGAATCGTCCCGATTCCTAAAAGTGGCCAGCGTAAAGTTCCATTTTTAAATCACAGCGGATACGTTGTCTCCGGTTTTGTCCCTACCACGCCATTGGAACGGTTCAACTGCAGAAGCTCTCCATATGTGGACATAATTCGTTTTACCACTTGATTAAGTTTTGCGGAAATGCTTTGGTAACCGAAATGGGGTCTTGGATTTGTGTCAATTTTTATACCGGCCGGTCAACAGCGATCTACTCTCTATTATTCTTGTGCGTTGCGCGTGCGACGGCGACTCTGCGTGTTAGTTGCGTTCGTACCACCATTAAGGACAGCCGTCAGCCGGAGTACCCGCCTGAAAATATTATACATATGATCCATAATTTGACGGTTGTGTAATCACATCAGTGTAACTTAAAAACGTCGCACCATATCGCAACATGATTTGTTTACAATAAATTTTAGTTTTTGCCTTGATCGTATGCCGGTAACTTGTGTGTGTGATTGGTGGTTTTTGCATTTATTTTTGTTTTCGTTATCAATTGACGTCGCCTTGTATGTTGTGATAATGGTTGATAAAGCGAAGTAGCGAGATAACTAAAAACTCGTAACAAATTCGTGCGTGGTTTAGTTAAAATATATTATCCAGCATCTCTAACCGTGTACCCACTTAAGGGTGAATGTTTATTTTCATTGATACGTACCTAAGTCATGGATTTTGAAGACTCAATCGAAGTGCTTATGAGTGATGCGCCTGCGCCGGTGCAAGTGTTGCGTTAGGATTATTTTCGTAGCACGGAAATAAGAGCGGCAAAAGGAGCAAAAAGCCGGGATCGCCTGAAAAACTTGAGGACGTAGTATTGAGTGTATTTCTGTCTGTTGTGGACCGGTCTCTAAAACACTTGTACGTATATGATACCAGTGTCGAACCGTGAGAGTTGTTCACAAAATGAAGAAGAGCACGATATTAAAACTTAAATCTATCTTCGGATCTAAGAAAGGTAAATATAGTATAATTTTAATTTGTGCCTTAAAATAAAACTTTTATTTAATTATTATTCATTAAATAAAAATAACAACTTTTTACAAAACATCCGAAACTAACACATATTAAAAAAAAATTAAACAAAAATGATTTTCGTTATTTAAATTAAGCTTGCATTAAACAAAAAAGAACAGTGTATTCTTCTAATAAAAAAAAAAACTAAATTTCAGCCCTTGTAAGCATGCACATATGTATGTACGATTCTGCATAGAGATATATGCATGTTATATGTGTGTCACAGGAATATTTCACATGTATTGTTTGCTGCTCCAGTCACGTTCCCCCAGTTTTTACGACTTTTTACAAACTTTATTCTTTGTAAAATTTACTTCAAAAGGGTAAAGTAGTAACTTGCATTACCGTTCACTTTCAACAATTCACTAAAGAGAAAATAATTTTATGTCATTTATTCACCAAATTGGATTAATTTTAATTTCTTTCTGCTTTTAAATGATAATTACGATATTCATAAATGCCATTTAATGTTTTCGATGGAAGCATTAAGATAAATTTAATTTGTAGTAATAAAATATTAATTCATGTGAGTAATCAGCTTTCGCTTGCGTTTTAAAGTAGAATTCATGTCGTTTAATAACTATTTTAAATTACTTTGTTTTTATAATCTCTTATAAATGGAATAACGGAATTATAAATATTATACACCATTTCGGATTTCAGGTTATATTGTAATCTAAACTTCATCAATATACATTACTTAATATAGTCTCGCGCAGTTCGTTTATATAAAATTATAATAAAAACAAAAAGATTTACTATCGGTATGAAAGTAGAACTGCAACACTTCTCTGTCTGAGTATGCAATAACTGACAATTTTTTTTAACACATTAAAGTGAACAGCTGCTCTGTAAACAGGGGACGTTTATAACCGCTCGGTGCAAGGGGTAAAAAGTACAATGCGCTAACTGCATTCATAACATAACGGTCATGCACCATTCTTTTTGGTGGTGGGGCGATTGCCCGAACTAGGTCATGACTACAGTACACAAGTGTAAAGACCCTCATAGTGACTCGCTTTGTACTGTCGCGTTTCGGGATCAGCTTGTGTATATCTCGTAACTCATATAGCTAGAGACATTCAATCGTGGTATATGTGGACCGACATGACGACAGAGACTATCAATGGATATTCATTCTTTAATGGTCGCTTTCGTTTTTGGACCACACTGTACTTACCATCAGGTGCACTGTAGTTACGATGCCAAGCCAGTGTCAAAATAAATTCTCTTTATCGAAAACGGCATTAAAAATATTCTATAAAATGATAATATTATAACCACAAAGAGCATATAAAGCCTTTATGCAAGCGGACACTAACAAAAGGAAGTTTCCCTTAGCATGTAAGTTTGGAGTTAATTATTTTTTTATTTCAGGCTCGAACTAAAAAATAGATAGTTACTTATGAAGCATTCGCAAAAAGTAGCTAATTAATGTTGCTTAACGCTAACCAAATATGTATGTGTAAAATATTTCGGTTAAATTATTACGTCACAAGATGATAGTTTTACAACGTAATTAACCCATAAATAGAAACGAAACTAAATTACACCTATTACAAAATCCAGTAAAAGGATGGAAAGCGTGTATTGTTTTATATAGAAATTAATCATATTAATAATGATTACTTATATCGGTTTTAAAGTATGCGGAGATGTATTTCCATCATTTCTACCGGTTACTACTTCCATCCACTTTCCACTTCCAGGTGCTTTCAATCAGTAGCGGTATAATCATATTGT
The DNA here is from genome assembly GCA_036320925.1 of Automeris io. Classification (NCBI taxonomy): domain Eukaryota; kingdom Metazoa; phylum Arthropoda; class Insecta; order Lepidoptera; family Saturniidae; genus Automeris; species Automeris io. Next base: position 6,458,964 of record JAUDJH010000014.1, read on the forward strand.
TGGGTCCAGTATAAAAAAAAACAAATGTGACTAATGACCAGGGTCATCATGGTGGTCCAATTATTATTCTGAAATTTTCAATCAATTCTAATTAGCAGATTTAAACCAATATATTTATAAATGTCTAAGGCTGAGGTTTACAGATGCAATTTCGACTTTGCTTAGCATAGTTCTTCAAAAATAAATTTGTTTTGAGAAAAAACTGAACATATAATAGGAACTTGAAAGCCATAGTATTCACAGATCCAAGTCCATGTTGACAAAAGTCGATGAATTATAAATTCTTTTGACATTCATTGAGTAATATAAATTTTAATATTTTAGTAAAGTCTACTTAAAGTTATGTCTGTAAATCATAGCCTAAGCATAACAAGGAAATGCTATTTTTGCTTCTATGGGATGCACGCCACTGCCTAGAACTTAATTAGTTAAAGGTCTCAAAGTTGCTACAGGATTTCCTTCTGTTATATTCCTGATCTGCTATTGATATGTTCCTTATTAACAGACCATCAGTATAGAAACCGAGACATTTATAAGTACTACTGTACCGAGAGGAAGATTTTAATGCGCGTCACTTGTATGAAACACTTCTCTATACATGTGATTTGTGAACTATACGGTTATTATAACTTTATAAAGAAAAATTACGTGAACAATGTTGAATGTAACAAAGCATACATCAATACTGAAACTTATGTATTACCGAGCCATAATTTTACAGTTGCTGATAAACATATGGCCGGCGCTATTGAAACTGACTCCTTACGTTATTTGTCGAGTTCAGTATTTAAGATAGTGTTCGCAACGTTACATGTTCGTTCCGTGAATATTTATGCACTGTTTAAAACTGGTATATAATGTTTTGTGGCATAAGATTACGACGGAGAAAAGGTAACTATTATTTGTTTAGATAAAAAAATTCCCCTTATTCTAGAATTGATATCAAGTCCAGGAAGTATGTTTATGTTATGCTTCCAAACGTTACAGCAACATCGATTTAGGCTGTTATATTTCATTCTTATGACTTCGGTTCTCTCTTATTTCGGCAAAAGTTTATTTTGATTAACTTTTGTGGGTACTTTACCCGAGTTTGGAATCCATTGCAAGATTGTCCATAGCCAATCTTGAATTGTTGAATTTGACTGAAAGATCTTTTCTATAACAGTAGAAACTTATTTATACTAAACATATTTAAGCTGAGGTTTATATACGCTATTTCGACTTTGCTTGAGAAATAAATTCATCGTTGAATAACACTACATATGATATAGTAGGAATTTGTTTATAGCCTAAGTATACACAGAGCTAAGTCCAAGTTGAGAAAATCGGTAACTTACCACAAACTTTGATATGAATTTAATCATATAATTTGTAATGATTAAGTAATGTCTAAGCAAAGTCAAAATGACGACTATATCTTCGGGCATATTAATATATAAAATTACATGATCTTAATTTCTTCATAGTGACTTACAAATGACGACTTTGCAGCGCTTGGCAATGGGCGGCTGTCATATAAACAATGTTTTTATTGTTATCTCCAAGAATATATACGGGTTAAATGTCACGTACCGACACTAGGTAATTTTTTATTCTAACAATAAGTACTAATTTAATGAACATAACCATAGGCATAAGCTAAAGAATAGCCATAAGTGAAACTTGCATTAGTAATCAGCACTTGATCAATCAGCCATCGCAAATCGACGTCATTGAATAAACAAGTTTCTGTAATGTCCTTTAAAAATAATTTATTACTATATTATGTGAAAATGAACTATTCTTGCATACCATGTATTAATGTACTATTTCATAATGTTAAAATTATTCTGAATAGTTATTTGAAATTATATTATAGGTCTGTGAAGGTATTTCGTGATTCATAATCTGCTGCATGCTGTTGAATACACAGTTAAAACATTTCTATAAAATTAACGCCTCTGTAATGTTATTCAGCTGGCTTTCACTGTTCATTGTCAATTAATGAATGTATACTACAATACTAAATATTAAACAATCATTTTGTTCAAATTATGATATAGTTTTAAGATGTTATATTCTGTCTTTAAGAAATATCTGCCCTCTCAGGAACCGAAAAACTTTAGAACGGCCGACGATAGGTGTGGGATGGTTTAGCTGAACTTTACGTAAGAAGCGTGAACGATTTATGTAAACTCTCACATGTCTACTAGAGATGCGACGAATATTCGGCAACTATTCGGTATTCGGCCTATTCGGCCACTTTTTTTGCTATTCGGTATTCGGCCGAATACCGAATACCAAATCATGTAAAAAAGACACGTTATATTACTCAAAGTTATGTATTTATTTGCAAATTACAACACTTTAGTAATTAAAATTGATCAGTGGCATGTTGTGATGGATAAATATAAGCTTTTCAACATTTTTTGGTAGCAAACGATTACGCTTATCATCGTAAATGTTACCAGGCTCAGAAAATAACCTCTCTCACACACACACTCTCTCTCACACACAAACACACACACACACTCTCTCTCGCTCACACACATACTAATAAACTTATACCGTTAATATCCATATAAAAACACAAGACACCTATGAATAACCCGAACGGAAGTGCGAGTCTCACCAGAGACAAGATTTACTTAATTGGTGAGACTTATCACCCTGTGTATATGTATAAGTTTTGTGTTGAAATAAAGATTATTATTATAATTATTAAAAAACACGGTACTTCCTGGAATATTCGGCGGCCGAATATTCGGCGCTTTGGCCGACAGCGTTGCCGAATATTCGCTATTCGGTATTCGGCCAATTCACTATTCATGGCATCACTAATGTCTACACAATATCAGTTGTTTGTATACGATAGTTGTCGGTTCTCACGGACACGTTTTCACAGCATAACCTTTCATATGAGAGTGTCTAGATACGTACTAATGCCGGTGTCCGAGCTTACAGCTGTGACGACGCTTCGTTACGGTCACTTTTATTAAAGTTGTTCTCACGAAAAAAAAATTGGTGAGAACGCCGGTGGAGAACGAGTCGACAATTAAGTGTATAACGTGTGTCACGACATACTATTCTTACCCAACGTGACATAGAGATTTCTTTATTATTGACAGCCTTTCATTTGAATGTAACATTCTACCGTGACCCGATGGTAGATATCAGTTTCCAAGTTTCACTTCACGTTTGTCTATACCCTTAACTAATGATTACTTGTGAGACAGAGATTGTATTCAGTTATGCGTTTGGATGTTATACCATTATTAAAATACTAAAAAAGTAATCCTCGCTAAAAATTAATCTAAGGTTGTATTTGTTTTAAAGAAAGGAAGTAATTTCGTGGTTTATTGCAATCTCCACGCAAAAAGTTGTTTATTATTAATGATCATAAGTAACGCTTTCTTCTTTATGAAAAATTGTTGGATTGCCTAATATTTCTACAAACTTATTTCACACTAAGAAATAACTTTCATAAAAATGTAATAGCATGTTTTTTAATTTGCGTAATTTTGCGGAGAGTTCAATAAAGAGATATTGTTATTTTTTTTTAAATATAGTCAGTTACTACTTTACGTATCAGGACTCTCAATGATGAAAAGGAATTTACATTTGTAAACGCATCGCGATAGCTGAAAACATTGTTGATTTATGCTGGTATTTTTAAACAAACTCCCAAAGTTTCAAAATTTGCGTCGCATGGTAAAATAAGATTAAAGGTACGCTTACTGGAAAATTGTCAGTTCATAAAGGGATTGTAACCCTTAAATTAATTTGAAGCATGTTGACAGGAACACGTCCATTAGCCTTAGTTTAACCTTATTCCGTTGAAAGATATCCGGTTATGATAGTTCTAAGGAATATTAATAGGCTACTACTGCAAGTGTCAATATGCTTACTGTTTGATAACATTACTTAAAGCTTCAAATAAGAAGGTATATTATTTACTCTAGTTGGGTGATGCATCGATTTATAATCGTTTAATCAGTTTGTAATCAGCCAATCACATAGTAAATAAAACATTTAAATGCAATTATATGAAAAATATATCATTAGTCACGTTTAAGCCTTTTTTCCGAGCCTTGTTCTTAACACGTGTCTTAGCTCATATACTTTTCTCAATAGTTTTCAGTATTTGTTGTTAAATTAAAGAATATTAACTAAAATTCAACATAAGTATCGACTCAATACAATAAATAGTTTTTAAGACAGACCTAGGGACAAAATAGGTCTAATAATGACAACTTTGTCGGCGTGCCAAGCAAATTATTAACGTACAAAAAATTGAAAAACAGGTTTAACTTGGCTTAAAATGTTCTATACAACGATACCCCACATGTAACATTAAAAGCGAAATAATATATCCCCATTTGTATGTATGGGAGCACCCTTCACATTTTATTTTTTATTATATTAAATATAATCATTTGGTTTGCGTCAGAGGCTTACATAGTATATTTTAGAGTATATCTTAATTTCGATTTGTTATCTTACTTGGTTTAAAAGTTATAGGCAGAAACGAAAGTGCAGAACGCCCTATCTAGACTCAGAAACCTCACTTCGCTTTGTTGAACTCCCTGTATTATATCTCCATGCTGCTATCATATATAAAATTTAAAATCTCATAATAACCCATCGCATACCCCATTTATCTCTCATTACCTTCAATACTGTGTACACAATGTATTACTTACACAGTAGTTTATACTTCACTCAAATTTAGGGCATCCTAATTATTCAGGTTAGAACGTAAAACATAACCCGTCGATTCAATTACCGCGGCCCTTGCGACCGCCGATCCTATCAACAACGAGGTACACACAAGCACTCGTCACATTCCGAGACACCGGCGTCGCCGACGGCGCCGACGGCAACGATTAAGGATAGGTCCGTCAACTGTCGTTTAAATAACGCAGTTTCACTCCGATGCAACCTTGAGTTTCTTTCGGCGTTTCTTCTCAAGGCAGTCGCTTCCGAAATGCTGGTAGATCACCGTTAGGTTCGTTTTTCAACTGGCCGGCCGCCCAAGTCGAGGTCCGTACTAGTGATGAAAATGCCCGGGAATTTTCCCAAAGTGCCCAGCACTTCCGCGTACATTTCGTAAATTCCCGGGAATATTCCCCATACAAGTTTTGGGCACTTTGGGAAAATTCCCGGGCATTTTCATCACTAGTCCGTACCCACAGGGGTGCCCTTGCGTAGCCGCCCAACTCATAAATTTCGCTGGCTGAGCGCCTTCTGCGTTCGCTCACCAAGCCCGGTTTTGTTGTGAAGGTCTTTCCCAGGCCATCAACGTTGGAAATGCCGAAAAAAAAAAAACGTGAAACATTTTTTTAAATCTGATTTGCACGTTCTGATAACTGTGGTAAGTTACAATCCATTGTAAAGCTCACGACTGAATTCCACTTGAAACAGTCATTCAGCATTAGCTAGAATTATCTATAAAATTTTTGATAGAACCGATAGCTTTACAATATATCTATCATCGTTTTGCTTGAAAATGGTTTCATTCTTAATAATTATTATGGAATTTCTCTTGTAGGACACTTTCTGTTAGGTCTTTGTACTGGCTACGGAAATGTTTGTTTATTAAAAATACTAATTCTGGTTTTACTATATTATATTGTTTTCGATGTATTCTTATTGGAATATTACCGAGTTACCACACAAGACAAGTTGTAAATAGCCTTGAATGCAATTAGTAACTTTTCATGTAAATGTGAAGCAAATAGATCGGAGAGGTCATATGGCTTTACTCTCATCTACGAATAAATAAATACTTAAGCAATATTACTTGTCTAAGTAATTTATTTTAATATCCATAAGTAAATATAAATAATCTGATACTTGCAATTAAAAGTGCATTTTGTAAAACTAAGGTAGAGCTCACATTGATTTTGCTATGTAGACTTAATATAATAATAGCAGTGCTATTTATGCTCTTCCCCAATTTTGTAGTCATCAGTACCAGGTACGGACTCAACACAGTCGTATCACCCTCACCCTCAATTTAGCTCTTTCGTGTCTCCGTATACTAGTATATCAATGCCTTTTATATACGTTCCTAGTGCGAAGTGTTCACGACAAGGTTTTGAAAAATCCTTTTCCGTGTCAATAAAATCTAATAATGCCGCGAGGTCTCCGTTTGAAACTAACGAATACTTATTGTAATGCTATAGTATATATTCATCAATTCAAAAGTAGGTTTTAAAAGTGCATACATGCTCTCAATTCCCTTTAAAGATAGAAGTTGTTTTGATACTTACGAGACGTCGAATATAATAAGTTGCATAGATAATATTTTGTAATTTCATCAAAACATTTTTCTATTGGAGCTTTAATTTATAATCAAAACTGCCTTTCCTTTTTCACGTTGCGTGCGGCCCTTGTTCAATATCTGAGCTTGGCCTACTTCCGCAATTTTTTTGTCCTTGACTATACTAAAACCTAACATTATTTCCATCATAAATCACAACAGCCCATTTTTTATATTACTCTCTATATCTTCACCATTTTCCACTAACACAGTTTTGTCTATTTCTACAAACAGAATGTGGTGGCAAACCAGACTCCGTAAATAGCTTACTTAGTATAATATCATGTTGCCATCACGATGACTAAGTGGCATATATAGCGGACTTTATCAGTAGCGTTCGTACCGCAAAAAATTCCAATACAATATGAAGCTCGGTGCTCGGATCTCTTGAGACGCAATGTAAGATATTGAGGCCAGATCGGTTGCCGACTGCAATTAGAAAAATATTTTCTATGTGAGTTATAGCTGATGAGCGTAACGTTTAAACAAATGGTTACTACTTTATTACTTTACTATTTATGTACTTTATTACGATATATTAGGATAAAAATAATGAAAATTACATAATAATAGATTGACTAACGGAAAAAGGATATAGTGTGCCCTGTGGTGTCTTAAAATATGTACATGTTTGCTTTAACTGGAGAGTAATTTTGTGTTTTATTCAAGGTGTTTTGTGTATTTGGAAGTTGATGACTGAACTCAGAAATACATATCATTTATTCTTCCGCTCGTCGCTTGGACTCAATTGCTTGTTGCTAGTTTCTATCGGACGAGCCGATCGACATCTGTCCTTATCAACATTCAATGAAACTTGTATCAATTTGTGTTCAAGGCACGCGACCAGCGTATCGTATTGCGCATTTTAATTTTTCTCTTCTCGATTGTGTTATTTATTTTGACTATGGGTCGCTATGGACTCTGGTGAACAGTTTCTTGGAAAGGTTAAGATCGGTGGAATCCTTGTATACTTTGTGAATTTTAATTAAATACATCTTGTTGAATACTTATTAAAAGTTAAGACGTATCTTTACAAGCTTCGTGAAAATCGTGCTTGAATTGATAACAAGGTATCATCAATCAATTTGCGTTTAGCTACAGTATTTTTTGTTCAAAAAATGTTTTGTGACTGTTTTCTGTCTTTATTAATATTTACATCTTTTAAAAAAAATTAGGAATTACTTGTCATAAATCAAAATTTTTATATTACTTTAGATATACGAGTAAATAAGTTTTTTTTTTAAACCTGGTCATACTTTGAATCTTTCTTCTGAACTATCAAGATGCTCCCATTTAGAACTAGAAAACCGTTTTGCCGCAATCAATTAGTAGGCGAGTCATGCGCTCTACTCGAATGCCCTCAATCATTCGGGATGCGCCTGCGTTGCAACGCACCGCGGTACCGTCGAGAGTTCAGCCACCCCATCATATACTCTGCTTTTTTAATTATGACGTATTTATAATCACTCTACTCAAATTTATGAAAAAAAAATGTACTAGCTTCTTCTCTCGCGGCTTACCCCTTAATGTCCTTCCTTTTATGGCCTAAATAAATTGAATTTTCGACAGACAAACATATTGTTAAGTTTTAACTGATTAACTAAATTGCAATTCAATATCTTCAATATTGAAACCGACAGAGAAATCTCATAGTCAAGTATAAACTTTCCAGCCTCATTGTGGCTCTCAATTTGAAAAATACCCGTTTCAGAGTTTGATTTGATTCTCAATAAGATTCCATAAGTTATTTTGTGATTCCTAATTTTGATAATTCATTTTTAAATTGGCGTTTACGTTATTTTTTATTACAACGGTTATTGCTTTAATAACTTCACGATTGTAATTTCAGATGTCTTTACTCTTCATAACATAGTCATGTCCAGTCTTAAATTAAGACAATTAATCAATCACAAACTGTAATTGGTGAAAACAATCGGTGACCAAGGTCAACCATCTGGTTTGTCCGGCCTCCGAATTGCGTGCGGTCTTACACGGTCAATTTATTACATAAACTTTAATGATGAACGAAGTTTCAATGAAAACGGAATATGTATTAAATATTTACGACTGTTATAATTGAAGGAAGTGATCATAACATCGTAACACCAGCGACGTGCAAACAAATCCTTGACTGTAGTTTTGTGAATTTAAGATCTTCCGATAGATATTTATTAAATAAAATTATTTGACTAGAATGTGTCTAATTTCAGACGTATTTAATAACTTGTTAACTAATTAATTCATTTCAATTTATTATAATGTATCAAAAACCTGGTGGCTAATATTTGTATAGCATATTCGTCTGGTCCTGAATTCCGTGACCTACCTTGGATTTGAACTAATCAATAGGAGGCTGTTTTTCGGTGGCTTACGTCATGTTTACATACAACTCGCCCTTATTTGATGCGCCTAAAAAATATTGCTTACAGAGTCTCTTATACAATTTTACATATTATATTTAGCGTATAAGCAACTAATCTTCATAACATCCTATAAACATAGGTTCGTTTTAATAAGCACAGTAGCAAAGATTGTATCACTCTAACAATATTTTCATTTTTAATACCTAGTAGAGGTTGATTATCACCCTTTTTAAAGTTATCATTTTAAAAAAGGTTTTCTATTTTCACAAAAAAAAAGTAGAACATGATTACATTTTAAATCACGCAATAATTCTAACCCGGTAATTGTTTTACGATGGCAAATGAATAATGTAAATCCATGCCACATGTCCTCGTTGCCTACATCACAGCCTACATTCGAGGAAAGCCCATGACCTTGAATACTTTTATTGACAAAAAGGTTGTGTACTTAGTTGTTTCTCTGGATATAGGTATATCGTCTCGCTGTCTGTACATTCATCGAGACATATTAAATGTTTTATAATTATACATTTCCGTTGCTCAGTATCATACATCCTTCTCTCTTAACATTATCTCAATAAGTACGTGTTTCATATTTTTAACATAATGGCTATAAATTGGGAAAATTAATGACATCGTAGTTCTTTTATTCGACGTCGTTCTTTTCGTCCCTATCTTTTATTGCTGTAAACAGGTACCATGAGAATATTGAACATCCGTTGCTATAAAAAAAAGAATTAGAATTATATTAATTAATGAAATTTATGCAAATATTAGAAAACGACAATATATTTAAATCTAAAATTGATTTCGTAAAATATAGTAAACTCTATTCAGGAATGTTGGTAACGAACCAGCCTCAGTTTATTTTTCAGTGCGTTAAATAACTTGTTGTGTTAATTGCAGGCAAAAAGCAACTCCATCAACAGCCACCTTCCAAGTCTTCCCGTTCCCCGTCACCAAAGCCAGTGCGAGCGGAAACCCCAGTCGAGGATGAATCATTACTACCAGCGCTCGGGCCTCCCCCGTCGCCTCCTGTACCGACGCAGCCCGTAGCACCAGTGGCTCCAGAACCGTCTGGTCCTCTCTCACTCCTGCCGTGCCCCGTCTGCGGCCGAACTTTTGTCCAACAGTCACTCAGCAAACACGTTAAGATATGTGAGAAAATGACAGTCAAGAAACGGAAGACTTTCGACTCTTCAAGACAAAGGCGTGAAGGTAAGCTTATGGCTCATTAAAAATATTTTTATTGTCGCGTTGTTTCAGAAAACAAACATGCAAATATGCTGTTTAGATATTGTACTTTAGAACCAGTTTCAAATGATAAAGCCGTTGATATAGTGTGTAAAACCAGTTTCCTGCTATCAGAATTTTATCGTGCTCTGGTAACAACTTAGTTTTTAATTGTTCAGATGTATTTTTTAAATATATACGAGATATGTTTATATATCTAGTTGTTTAACTAGATGTTGGAAAACCTAAATTAAAATCGGTAATCACAAAGATTTAATACATGCATGATGTGTTGACACTGATACCAATATGAGCTAAGTCTATAGAATTGCATGTAGGATAATGGTTGAATAACGATCAATTAATGACAAAAACGTCTCGATTACGCCATCAAATAAAACCGGTTGTCGCTTATGGATTCACGACAAACAAGATATTACACATTGACTGAGTTGTGTATATTTCAAGTATAATTCTATCAGTTTTGTATTTTGAGAATATATTTTTGTCAAATGAATAAGAAAAATTTACAGTAAATGAAAAACACTCGTATAATAGTTATATTGTTTAATGTTTTTAAAGTTTTTTTAATTAAAAAATTGATTAATCCTTCATTAGCGATCACTTTAGTAATAACTACAAGATGTCCTTCGTTAGAGTAATTTAAGGTCTCGCAGTAACTTGAAGTTTTAAATAAACAAAGTACCTGTTAAGGTTTTTAGGTGCATTATATTGTTTTTAAAATAGTATTTTGTTTCTGAATGCCTTGTATATTGTAATAGGTATTTATTTTTACATTACATACATTTATAATCAAAGATATAGACGCAAGTGTATATGTGACATAATTATATTTTTTATGTTTCACGTGAGATTTTTTTGTGTTTGACATTGTTTTTTTTTCTTTATACTAAATATTTGTCATATAAATATTTTATTTATATTAGTATTTTGTGAAGCCGTCCCATACAATAATGTTTCTCTTTAGTCCTTTAATTATTTTTGTTTGCATGCTCTAATTTGTGGTTAAATTGATGTTTATTTTATTTTTGTGGGTAATAAGGGCTGATGGCGGCAAACAGTATCAATTCTGGTGAGTGGGTGAATGGTTTATATAATGCTCATGTATGGCTTATTTATATAGGTAGTCAAACCGCAACGGTCGCGTTGGGTTCGATGTCGATGAATGCGAATTATTATTCACTCTAACCATCGAAGCAGTTAATTCGAAACTTGGAGCATTAAATTGTATATAAATGAGCCATAAAATACATCCTTTTTCTGTGTTTTGTGAGACTAACTAACACTATACGCACCCGTGATTTTAATCGTTCATTAAATTCCACCTTAACCATACGCAAGCGGCACCATAAAAGTATTTTTAGATTACATGTAATAAATAGAAGGCCACCTATTTAGTATGGGTGTTGCTTAAGGGGCATTTGTCGCGTACTATTGTTACTTCACGGACTTAAATGTTATAGATGCTAACTTTGACGCTGTTTTTATATTCTTGTTTCTATTGTATTTTAACATTTGGAGGAAGTTATATAATTAAACATTTATGTTTTTTTACACTGGCTCGACAAAGTGACTACAATGTACCTGATGGTAAGTACAGTGTAGTCCAAAAACTAAAGCGACCATCAAAGGATGAAAATCCATTGAAAGTCTCCGTCGTCATGTCTACCTACATATGCCACGACTGAAGGTCTCTAGGTAACGAGTAACTGGTCATATGACAGGCCAATGCGAGTCACTATGACTGTCTTTACGCATGAGTACTATGGACACGACCCAGTTCAATTATAATTAAATTTCATGTTTGATTTTTCTTAATAGAGATTTAGATTTTCGGTGTAAAATTTACTAATACATAGACTATGATACTATGTATAAAACTTAACCATGCTAATATGTCTTCCCGATAGTTTTTTTTTGTATATGTTACCTGGAAATCGCTTGACCGACTGGCATTGATATAACGATTATAAAGTTAAACAACGTCTCTCGTGACCGCCAAAATGTAAGGTACATACAAAATGCAGACGACTTTAGCTAAATATAACGTATGCAAATATGTTGACAATACGCCATAGCTTAACACGAGTGTAAAGAAACTGCCGAGGTCTCTATTTACATAATTTATACTTATGAATGCGTTCTCTTTGTTTTGTTTAGTAACATACGCCTACTAATGGGTTTCTGGCTACGGTTTCAAAACTAAATTCCTCTTATTACTCATTTTCACTAAAGATTTAAGAGGAAAACTAATTAAAACGTTTAATAGTGAATATAAGAAAAGAGTTTTAAATAAAGAGTTGGTTCCTTAGTAGCTTGAATGAGTCGCAAAGCAAACTCTTATAATTAGTTATGAAATACCAATAAGGTTTCTTACATTAAACTTATTAATTCCACACAGTTGTAGCAGGAGACTCATGTTTATGTGTCCCTACTTACGATGATAAAGTCTTGGATTCGAGACTAGGTAGTAATTTATTTTTCTGTAATGTAAAGATTAATTTATTGCGGGTTATGAATGTGTTATGTATATCTTTGTCTAGTAGAAACGCGAACTTAGTATGGGATTATGTCAATGTATGTACTCGTAATTGTCTGCAAAATACTAAATATATTATTATTATGTAGTTGTTATACTTATAACAATTAACAAAAATAAAAAGTATTTTATGTATCATTTAACATATTTAATTATTGAACGATATCTATATCATTTCACAATATAGTTCTTTAGACAGTTATACCTTTAAACCGTTTTTTTTTAGGGATAACATCACCTTTGATATACTCTGTTCAAATCACCATCACTATACTAAACGGCTTGGTTCATGTTTCAAATTAAGACATTGGAAATGCATGTGTCGCCTGTCATGCCTTGTTTCGTTTTGTGATGACTAATGGGACGTGCTTGTTTCGAATGCGTACCTACACTTTATTATGTTATTATTTGTTAGTTTTAAGTTATTTTAAACGTGTGCAGTGGTTCAGTACGAAAATGAGTTTTTTTTTTTACTTTTAGTTCACGATACTTCATAAAAACTTACTATCTACGTTAGTATAATGATTATCATCGATATCATTTAGCCCGTAAAGGAAAATCGTTTTCCAATATTTCCTTGGTCCCGACATACTTTGAATTTACATGATACGTTTTACTACAGTTGTAACAATCGCTTAAATAATTTCTTAAGAAAGATATATATGTATAATATAGATATTTTATTTGATATCTAAATCAAACTAGTACGTATATTTTGTAATCAAGTCGGTATTACCGTTTTTAGAAAGCTTAGATACGTACCAGGTTTCGTTGTCTAAATATCAGATAGTCTTAAGAGCCTATATGAATCTGGGGTGGCTCATACAACATATAGTCATTTTTATGATATTGTCTCTGTATTTCACTTATAAATGTTAAAGATTTTTAGTAAGGAATACCGTATTATGATTTCAGGTACAGATTTAGAACAATACTTGCCAAAGAACTTTGGTCTTCCAGAAAACAGTCCATTCCTTGAAAAGAGTCCGCCGAATACAGCAAAACCTATACCCAAAGCTAAGCCCCAGTCGGTCAGAAATGCTATTACGAAGGTAAAAACCTTTTGTTTTGTAAATTTCATTTCTATGTATATAAGACTCGTTCTTAATGTTAATGTGAACACGTGTATGGAAAAATAAAAATATTGTAGCTATTATGAAGTTGACTTTTTTTTTATATAAGTTTATAATTATTGTAATTTCGAGTTCTGATAGGCATCCTCAAAATAATAGAAAAAATTATGTAAAGTTTCAAATTCATGTTATAATGTTTTTATTAATATTTGAATTGTATATTGTTCTTACTAAAGTTTTTTTTTTTATTTTGCAAGCGCCTAGTAAAAATTAACAAATATGTTAGACTAATAACAACATTAGCGTAATATTTTTGCGTATATGTATAGTTCGTATCAATGCAGCGACGAATCTACGACAGATTATGTATTTAGCTACCTAATTGACTAATTACATCATGCCTTATTTGAGTTATGCTTTTCTTTTGATGTCGTTTTTATTTGAAGACCAGAAGCATACTGAAAAATATAGGAAGCCAAATTAAAAATTTCAAGCCGTTAATAGATTCTTACAATTAAAAACATGCTAACTTAATTTTTTTAAAACAGCCTTGCACATCTCGATCTAATAACGACAATATTTTGGATACGGGTTTGTAAGTAGTTGTAATGTTCCGTTCCAGCCAATGACGGACTTGCAGAAATGTCCTCATTGTTCCCGTGCGTTCGGCGTGCGCGCCTTCGAGCGTCACGTTGAATGGTGCGCGGACAAAGCAAAGATCTTGCCAGCAGCACCGGCGCACCCGCCGCAGCACATCGCCGATGCCAAGCAGCGGCTCAACGCGAGAACTCAATACAAGGCGCCGCCTGTGCGACACAGGAGGTACGTAACCCTAGTAGCACTTTTAGTCAGAAATGGGCAAATCTAATCTGATTAGTTAATAACGATTACAAAATGTACCTAGACGTAATTAAAATTTTGTTACTATGCAATCATGATTAAAATCCATCTAAACATTAAGGAGTCATACATTTGAATGCAATTGAGGATTCCTCAGTGTTTGAAATATAATAAACGTAATCATTTTAATGATGACAAATGCAAAATGTAATCGTAATGGTTTTAAATTTTGTAATCTATTCTGTCTGTAATGTATTCACTGTATGGTTATTTGATTAATTATACTCTAACAGAGATTACTCTTTTCAGGTCATCTCAAACTCGTGATAAATCTTCTAATAGCAGATCCGCATCTGTAGACTCTTCCCGTGGAGTCTCGCCTCCTCCTGCACCCAGAGAATACGGTGACTACAAAGCAGGCCGAACTAGAGCATCAGGTAATTATAAGTAATAACTTACTAAATTCTTAATTTACAAAGACTCGGTTGAGTAGCGACTGGTTCTTCAATTTTAAATATTTATGGTTAAAGTATTTTCTTTACAGAATCCGTGTCTAGTAACGATTGCCACGAAGAGACATCTCCACACATGCCTGTTATAAAGAATGCGAGAAGTTCTCAAAACAGTTTATCAGGGGATGCCAATGTCAAAGCAAGACAAGCTAGACTTGCAAGAGACCTTAGTAGTTCAAGGTAAGTAAACAAGTTTACATTTCATACACATGGATTTCATAAATATTAGCAAATAAGGGGAAAGGAAGAAGCTGCTTTGTTTTTGTCACTTTTAATTACATTCATTATATGTAATGTTCCTGTCTCCTTGTTTGTTAGAAATACAACTAACATTATTTCCTTCCTTTCCCCTTTCTTAGAGAACCTCAAGGCCCTCATCCCTCCAATGTCCAACACTGCAATACTGATCCAAATCTTAAGAAAGATAAACCTAAAATAAAACCAAAAAATAAGATCCATTTACAAAAGCAACAACAAATTAAAAAACTTGAAAATATTGCTAACAAATATAAAGAAAAAAGTATGACTAAAGATGATTTGCAACAATCTAACGGTAAAAATGACAAAAGCAATATTCCTTTATTTAATAAGACTTTGCCTAGAAATCAACGGGCTCAACATCAGGAGAATATAAAAAAATCTAATTTACATAAAAAAGATATAAAAACAAACCTTGAATATTCAGGAATAGATGGTCAAATACATATGACAAAAATGACATGCAATGATGCTAAAACGAAGCTTGTTAAAAGCAAGGAGACAATCCTTAAAGAAAAAAATAAAATGCCCTCTTCAAATATGATTAAAAGCAGCACCATGAGTTTAGATAGTCTAGAAGACAGTACCGCAAATGTGAACTTTAACAAGAATTTCCAATCAATAGGTATCAATACTGAACTGCTTTGTGTACCATGTATTATACACAATAATGTAGAGCAAAGAAATAACAAAAATATTATCAAAAACATTGTAAGTAGTACAAAGAGTACTGCTCGGGAAATCAGTGATAATGTGGCTGAACCGAAAGTAGAGTTACTTTATAAAAATTCAACAATGACTAGTTCTAGTGATGTAATCGAAAAATATAATATTGAGCATGACCTTAAAGTTGAACGTTCCTATTTAGAAAATATAACCACAGAAGGTTCAAATAACTCTATAAATATTGTAGAATGTATTGTTCCTATAAATAAAATCACACTTGTCAAAGAAAACACATTTTTAAACGATGATACAGTCATAGCAGATGTAGTAAATAGTATCGACCAGTTGAATATCGAGACAGATGAGGACATGAGTAACTTATCAGGTGAAAATATAGAAGAAGATTATGAACATGATTTAAGTGGAGAAATATTTGACGATTCTGTTCAAAGTAAATTAAATAATGATGATGAACGCCGCCATGGTAGTGGTGAAACTTACACTAAGTTTACGGAGAACCCTGCAGAATTGGAGGAATTTATGGCTTTAACTGATCAAAT
This sequence comes from Automeris io, assembly GCA_036320925.1. NCBI lineage: Eukaryota > Metazoa > Arthropoda > Insecta > Lepidoptera > Saturniidae > Automeris > Automeris io. Next base: position 6,475,333 of record JAUDJH010000014.1, read on the forward strand.
GATGGAAAATCAAAGTAATGATAATCTTAACTTGGCAAAAGCTGTCAATAGCTTTCATACTCCTAAAACAAATTCAATTGAAGACATACATGATAATACTTCTGAATTAATTAATGTGGACATATCGGAACACCGTTTTTCATACACTTTTGAAGAATTGAAAAATAACTTTAATGAACTTGTCAAAGGTGTCGAAAGCTGTGTCAAAGATATTGTTGATAATGACGAAAATATTCCAGAGAAAATAAATTCAAATGATAATATACCAAATAACAAAACAGTAAATAATATGGATCATATATCTGTATACGAGCTGAAATTTTATGAGAATAAAACAGTAAAAGAACAAGATTCAAACCATTGTACACCAGAAACATCTGATTTGAAATTACCTTCGATCGTACATAAACAACATAGCAGTAAAAAGAAAGATTGCATTAAAAATACGTCACATAGATTATTTAATCTTAACAAAAAGTATAAAATGCTCGGAGAACAGACTCGAACTCGCAAGGAATATCAAACGTTTATCATAAATGAAAATACCGATGATAGCAACAGCGATGGTAGGTCAATATCATCTGAAGCACCACCTTTGAAGTTACCTCGGATAGAAAATAAGAGGTCAGGTTACTTTCCTTGTGCCCTTTTCCTAAGATACATTTAATTATAAGATAGTATAAAGCGATATTGCAATTATTATTTATAGAATAAATAAAAACCAACAATATCATAAGAACATTATAATTTTTGTTACTTTTTCCAGGCTTGATGATAATTACGATCCATTTGAGTCAGCTGCCAGACAAATGAAGGAACTTATGTCTTCAGAGACTAATATCCCTAAAATAGTACAAAATTCGACAAAAGATCTTAGCAGAACTCTCCCTCTCCTTCGTCCTACAAAAGAAAAATCTCCTCCCACTAATGGTAGATCTGATAACACAAAAATGATGAAAGACACATTAAACAAAACTTATCAAAAAACTCCACAACTACAGAGAATGAAATCATTTGGAAGCGCCAATAATGAAAATAATAATCGCAATTTTGGCAATAGATGTAGCTCGTTTCGAATAACTAGGAATGACAAAAAAACTAATCAAAAAATGAACAGTACTTTTACTAAATCAAGTAAAGAAAACATAATAACGCCAGATAAAATGTCATTCAACCGCAATAGTAATCTCAATAGATCATTTTCTAGTTACACTGCATCTAGTTATAGTACCCCTAAACCACGCGACAAAATGCCAAAAATTTCTACGTCCATGTATCATAGTTTTCAAAGATCAACAATACAACAACAACCCATTAAATTAGACAAAATAAACAAGGAGGAAGAAAAGCAAAAATTTGTTAATCTTGATTCCATTCTTATAGACGATAATTCTTCAATGACAGATAGTTATATCGACCCTAGGCTAATTAATGAAAATGATAATTTGCCTATTAACGTGAATACGATTTTAAATAATCCTGACATTATTAGTAGTATGGAATCCCTTCTTACTACAGAAAATTTACCTGCTAAATTTGATTCTTTCAGCTCTAATATACTTAATAATAATAACAGGCTTGATGTTTTTAATAAATCTAATCTCCAAACAGAAATTATTGAAAAAAATAACAGTAGGAATAAAATTACAGCTCCAATTATAGACAATTTGAGCGCCCAGTATGAAAAAATTATGTCTTCTTTAGAACAAAGCATAGCTTCCAAAACTTCTGTTAGAGGCGATGAATCTTTGTGTGAGAATTTTGATCTCGAAGAGTTTATAAGTTCATTCGACGACGAAATAAAAAAGCATAAGTCAGAAAACAAACGTACATGCAGCTCCACAACTAGAGTAATCTCACAGTCTCAGCTTGCTCATAGCAAGAAGACCTCCGAAGTTAATAGTGTTAGCTCGTCCCCTAAAATTCACAATGGTATGGTACCAGTTAACAAATCAATGTCTTTCAATTTTAGCAGTAACAATAATGTGAATGAGAACCTATTCCCATCCTCTATGAAACGTTCCACATCCCTCCTGGATTCCATTCAGAAAAAAGGCACTTTAAAGACTGAAAGCGGTAAAAATAATAATAAAACCGAACAATTAGAACAAGACATTATGCAATCCTTAAAAGAGTTTGAAAGATTAAATGAAACAGAAAAGATCGAAAATTTCCAATCAAAAAAAGGATCTGTTCATTACAACAATACCGTAAAACGAGATGTGCGTTTGAAATCTGAACGAAGAGCTAAGAGGAACGATGTTATATCTAATGGGAACTATAACTCCAGTGGAAAATCTAGCAACGATTCAGCTTATAGCAGGTTAGTCAGGTAATTATTTATAAATGATAATGACCATTTGCATGGTTATTAATGCCTGGTATGTCTCTTAATTTTCCTTTTCATTCATTTTAAAGTTTTTACATAAGTTTTATTTTTACAGTTTAAATAGAATATCACCTACAAAACTTTCGATTTGTACCAAAGAGCCAAATGGATTATCATCTTCAATAGAACACGATCATATAGGAACTGACTCGGGCGGTAGTCACAAAGAAGACATTCGATCAATTTCAAGCGATGAATTTCTCGCAATGGAGCGCTCTACTGAATTGGATGAACCTATACATCAATCAGACATGCATCACTACAAAGACGTAGAAGCTCATATCTTAAATGGTAAGATTTATTTTTATTAAAAGTGACAATATTATCTTCTTTAATATGAAATGTATGTACATCTGCTGCCACTATATTAATGCACAAATTCTCCGGCGTATACTTCTGGTCGCCTAGATATACTTTAGCTAATGTTAAAATGGTCCCTTGAGTACTTGTAATCTAATTTGAATATTTTTCCTTCTTTAGAGATACTATGCTCAGCTGAATTTTCTTTAGGAAATCATAATAAAATATTATTTTTACATTTGCTTTGCTGCTGATCGCTACCCGATTCTATTTTTCATTGTTATTTTTTGTGCCGAATAAACATTGTTTCATGTTTTCAAATTCCAGAAAAACGTGCTAGTTCTCGCGCTTCTTCCCGCTGCAGTCCTGCGTGGAAACCGCATGGAGAACTCAGCTCAAGTGGGTCGGAAGCTTCGATACACCGCCGTGACTCCGGCCCAGCGGCTCCTCGTTTTTCCCGCTTCTGTCACGAATGCGGTAACAAGTTTCCAGTTGAAACGGCCAAATTTTGTATAGAATGCGGGGTTAAGAGGCTTATGGTATAGAACATGAATGATTTCTAGTCTATGGAGATTATTGATACGCACTTCATGTGCCGTGAGGATTATGTATTTAATGGCCACGGATGCATTTATTTTTAACGAAAGATACGCAATCGTATCCAATTTTTACATGTCCATAATATATATTGCATTGACAAGACACCCTTATCATACGAAACCTTTGTACCTTATCACTATAAGGTTAGACTGCATTTAAGTTTTGTTAACATATATTTTCAGGATTGATTTTTAGAGTTGCCAATTTTGTCTAGAAATTGTTCGATTATTTCTTGTGCTTCCAATTAACACAATAATAAATAGTAAAATAATTCAATATTGGCAAAAAAGGGTTACAAAGAATATGTTTGAGCAATTTTTTATATTGCAATTATTTCTAAAGATTGACACAATAGTTACATATCGGGGCGAATCTACAACGGTAGGGCATTACATTTAACGTAGGATATATATATATATATATATATATATATATATATATATATAATAATAAAAATAACTATACAAATAAATTCAAAATAGATATCCTTTATGGGTTGATCATGGGTGACCAGCGAACTTGCGTATGAAAAGAGGTCAAAATTAATGCATGGTCAAAATGATTACAAATGTAAATTTTGTTGTATGTGTTGCCAACAAGTTATATCAACCATTGGATTAGTTGGTTTGACTTTTCATTATATCACAGCATTAATTTTGATTCCTACACCGTTCGTTGAATATACGAAGATAGCATTATCTAATGTTTTGGCTGGTTGAATGTTATAAAGAATGAAATTTTTACTAAGTTGTAAATAATCTTTCATCGCCTGTTTAAACTCGTACCAAAAAGCTACAGAACACTAATCTTTTAATTATCAAATTTATTTTTACACACAATTTTACTTCCCTTTTTGTTCTCTTGTTTCTCTGTCAGAAGTTGATTGGAACTGTAGCATACTTGCTATAAATACTAATAAAAAATTGTTGTACTGCCCTGTAGGTAACATTATTTCTGTAATTTAGTCTGCCTACTAAAAACATTGGCAACCCATGATTAAAATAATCCTATGAACTAGGAATATCCTTTGTGTGTATAGTCTACAATCTTAATCTTTATAATACGAGAAAATCTCGTACAAACCAAATGAACCATTCATTATTGCGTTACATGCAAAATATTTTTAGAGCTTGCTTGAAAAATACCTATTTTAAGGTAAATGAATGTGTATTTTTAACAAATTTATAAGTGTTACCAATTGCTATAATAATAACTAGTGCCTTTCCAAATATAATTTCTGATCCTTTGATTAAGATTATGTTTTAATATATTTTTGTTTTAAACTTACAAAATGTTAGGCCCGATTTCTCTTAAGATTCAAAATATCTGTGATAGTATATGGAAATTTTCGTTTTAATAAAACATATTCATTCTAATGAACAAATTTATTAATTGTGTCTTATATGTGCTAATTTGTTTTATTTAGTATGAATTTTGTGTACATTTCTATTTTTGTTTTAGATTGATAGAAAGACTATTTTAATATTATCCTTTAGAGGATTCTTATCGATGTCTGTTGTCCAAATCATAGTTGGCCATTTTAACAAGACTGATTTATTTTCAGAGTTTTCGAACTATGAATGAGCCTTAGTTACTGTTGTATATTGTTTTTAATAAAATAACATTTTATCATGTAATAAATTAACAATTTAATAACGGTTGTATTATTTATTTACTCCAATATTCTTCTCCATAGGTAAGAAAAATTTGCTTCAACAATATCCACTTACTTTTAATTCAAACCTCATTATTTTATTTTTTTTACATGACTATAATGTATAACAACAATTTTCTCAACATTGGTTAATTTTTAGACATTCTAAAACAAAAATTGAAAATATAAAAACAAAAATAACCATATCAAGAACACTATTTTAGCATGAAGTAAAGACAAAAGAAACTAAATGGATGCAGTGACGTGCATAAGGGTATTTGGACAGGGTAGGCAGATTCACATATTAATGTGAATATTATATTACTTTCATAGGGAAGATAGATGGCGCGAAAATAGAATAGATATGAATATAAAAACGGTTCCTTTTTTTGTTTAAATTACAGGAATTTATTCCAAACTTAGTTACCGTATGGGCATGCAATGCTTTCATGTATATATGGAATGAACGCTACCGGTTAAATGTACAAGTCTAAACAGATAAATATCTACTATTATTGTTACTACCAGTCCTACACAATGTGATTTCTTATGTTGTTATCACTACTTATAAATTAGGAATTTAAAAAACTAAAAAGAGATGTGCTAAGCTTCCTTTTAAATTATTATTTTACAATTTAATGACGCTTTGTAATTACCTTTTATATTTTATACAAAATAAAACGAATAAATTAAATTCAGTTTAATTTATTTACACAAATAAACAATTTACAAAATAAATAATTTATTTACATAAATTTATAAGGAAACAATTATTCTTTCGCTAATTTATTACTTTTTAGAACCTACATTATGTATACACCTCAATTTATTGAAAACTAAAAGACTATCTAGATCTTCAGATCTTACAAATCAGAGAAGTCCCAACTAGTCAGTAAAACAGACTACTCTGCCATTTTCGTTGTCAATGAATATCCTGCAAAGAGCGTCGACTAACCGGCTTTGTACTTTGTATTTTTCAGTAAAATGTATATAAGAAAAATTACATTAAATTACAATTTTTATAATAATAAAACGTTATTTCACAACAAATTTTAGCATCTAATATAACAAGATGGTCTCACAGTTTTGCGAAACACAACTTTGACCCAAGAAGAACCAAAGATCAAGATGTAATGCGAAGCAAACAAAAAATGTCTGATAGTTTCGCAGGCGGCGGTTGCGAAATGCAAGTGAATCATTTGTAAAAAAATCGCAGAAATTGGCGAATATCTCCGAGTTGGTCAATGTCATAATCGGCAGATCTCTACATATTCGATAAGGAGTAGCACAGTATGACTTAAAATAGTAATACTGAAAAACCAGATGTCGAATTTCTAGTTCATTTTTCATCCTAAATCAGTAAGCCTGGATGTCGTTTGTGGAATACAACATGAATACAACTCTTTTTATATACAAATACTTCGTTACATATCAATCTCCTAATTGAATCATTAGAAAAGTTAGGATGTATCGTAAAAATACAGGGAAAGATATTACTTCACATTATTGTAGTACAATTCTCTTATTGCTTCAATTTTTATAATTTATATATTATATTTAATATATAATTTAAATTTTACTTTATAAGGTTGTTTATTTGTAAGTTAAAGTTTAAACATACTTCTGTGAGCTTTTCTTGATGATATCGCTCCCCTCATTCTCAGCCTTCTTAGAGCTTCTCGTAAGTGCTTAGGCTGCAATGGTCCAGGTTCTCCTGATTTTTCTAAAACTTCAAGAGCTGAAAATCATATGAATAACATAAACAAACTTTTTTAAAGTTATTAAAAAAGATTATCTCGTAAAATTGACTCATAGTGTCGTTAGTAATAATAATATCGTCACGCTGTATCCCTGTCGGTGTCAGCAGAGATACATCAGTAGCTATATCCACTAGGCGCTTATATATCATGGCCAATGTGACCAGTAGCGCAACTGATCGCCTTTCTCAGGGCATTCACACATGACATTTCAATAAGATTAATGCATTTGCAGAAACAAGTTCCACATGCACAAAAAACCTAGACTCTCATTACATTGTTAGTTCAAGATAAAACAACTAAGAAATTTAAGAGATGGTGGAATCTTATAACAAGGATAAAGTGATGGTACACATTTCCAAGCTAAGAAAGTTGTCTTTGATGGAGTTGATTTCTGGGACCTTAGAGATGAAAAAAGCACAAACACAATATCATGATTTTATGTGCACAATGCCAGGAAGCCTATGATTGAGAAAATTACATGTTTATATAGAGTTGCAAACAAGGGAGGCCTATACTCAACTGTTGGTAAATTTGGAATAGCTAAGATATAAATTACTGTAATATACATATACTTCACTGTAATATCATTTATAGTAGAGAGAAAAAGTAACATAGACGGAGAAGATATATTTATGTCTGTATATGAAAATATTTTTGTGATTATCTGCTAAAAAAATTTGTTTTTTACCTTCTTCTACAACTTCACCAACAAATACTTTAGCAATGCCAGACATTGCAATAACTACATTTTGTCCGACAGAGCAGCCTGTGATTGTCTGCATGAGTCTCTTAACCGCTGCTTTTGGGAAGGCTGCACGTCTGTACATTTCATATCTATCCAATTGTTCTTCTGTGAAGTTAGACACCAATACCCTTGAAAACAAAATGATTAAAAATTACAAAGTGGCATTTTTTTATTGATAATGCCATAAAAGCAAATGTATAAAATTGACATAACACACATAACAAAACATCTTAACACAATATTTTGAAAGCTTATGTCGATTCATAGTTTTTTACTTGGTTTGTCATTTATTAAATGTTATTTTTCTAGACATTTGATAGATTAGAAGGGAATTGAGATTCTTTATACATTTCGTATTAATTTGTTTTTTAAGCATTGAAAAACCAGACTAAACTTACTGCATCTTTTCCCGCTCCTCTTCTTCTAATTCCTTTTTACTTTTCTTTTCTCTTTCCCTTTCATTCATCAACTCCTCTGCAGTTAAAGAATCATAATGGCTTGATGTTTCATTCTGTTGGTATTCATTTACAACTGAAGAAACTATATTTTGTGATTCTTCTTTAAATATTTTGTCATACTTATTTTCAACATTGTCTGGCTGGGTAATACTTGAGCTATCAAATGAATAATCACCCACATAGGAATCATAATTATCTGTTACATCATTAAGATGTTCTTGTTGAGTTGTTAGAAATGATTCAGAATTTTCTGTATAAATATTACCCAACTCATCAGCTTTGTGAACAATTTCTACATTATGTACATTATCAGAATATGTATCAATGACTTCACTTTCAATATTTGTATTCTGTACAGTTTCTCCATAATTCACTAAAGTTGTATCTGAAATTGTAAAATGTAAACTTTATATAAATGGCACTTGAATAATTGATCAATTGAATGAATTATTCTTATTTTACCATCATTGTAAATAATCAATGGCCTCATGTTTTGTTATATCTATCACAATTTAAGAATGTCTTTTATACAGATTAGAGTGATTATAGAATATAAGTTTGAAGCAAATTGATGAAATAAAAAATAACTTTTTTTTAAATATTTGATTTTATTCTTTAGGTATATGATATGACAAAACAAATTTTAAGTACTAATTCTAGATAAATTCCAAAATAAAAGGCAATTTAAAGTTAGTATGATATGTTTGAATCACAAATACATTTTTATTGATATTGGTTGATGGACGGGATAGACCTTCACAACTAAACTGGGCGAGAGGGTGGACACTGAGGTGCTCAGGTGGCAAATTTATGGGTTGGGTGACAACGCAAGGACACTCCTCTGGGTGTACAGACCTAGACCTGGGCCGCCAGCATAAATATGAAACCTAACATTGATCTACTAGCATTTCCGAAATGATTACCTTGAGAAGAAATGCCGAAAGAAACTCAAGGCTACATCAGAGTGAAAACAAATACATTCTTGATCTTTTTTTTTTAATATTAATGTTGCTACTACATCAGTTCTGTGAACTTATTTGATATAATTGAGTTCTAAATCTATATAATATATATAAATCTATAAATAATATATATAAATCTATATAATATATATCTAAATCTATATAAGGCCCTTCCATAATATTAAGTAAATACTCAGGATGAGGTATAATAATTATGCGTGAACTATGTACCTACATGTTAGAGATGTCATAATTATGATATACTAATTTATACATTACTACTAGTAAGAAATAAAGTTTAAATGACATTTGGAGTTGGTTATGGTTATCTGAATGCTATTGAAAATAAAATAAATTGGACTATAAGAAAAAATAAATTAAGTTGACTACAAATATACTTAACTTCAAATCGATTTCTCATCATAATTGGCTAAATTTGTTACCAATTTTCTTAATTACATATTATCTAAATAGGTTAATTTAAAATAATCTTATATATCCAAAACTGACCCATTAAATCAAGATAGGTGGTATAATTACTTACTTACCAAAGCCAGTAGTTTTTTTTTACTAAAACTTACAAATGGATTTTTAGCGTGGTAGGTATGCAGGAAGAAGAAAGTAGACCTACCGTAGGCTAAAGCGCAGGATAGCATGTAAAGATGAGATGATGAAGAATGAAATGAAGAAGTCCAGACAGCAAGTTGATAGACGTTTAATGAAGCACAGTACAAAGTCCAGTAGAAGTAGTGAAGCACAAGTATGATAGTTCAAGTAGAAATAAAGTTCACGACACAATAATATAAATAACAAACACGAAAATAACAATGCGGGCGAAAACTATAAATAGCGAGCGAGTGGTGCGTGGAGGTGCGTCGAATGAGATATCGAGACTGTTTGCCGGGTGCGCGGGCGCTCGCGTCGTGTGTACATGTACAATCTCCCCGCGCGCGCCCGGTATCCCGCGGCTCTCTGGCTTAGCGCCGTTTCCATCGCACGACACGATATTAAAGTATAAATATCAAGTATGTTAGTACGAAATGTGTTAATAAAATTACTTAGATAAATAAGTGAAGATATAATAATGTTATTTAAAATAGTTGTTAGTGATAGGTTAGTATAGTGAAAAGAATTAGAAAATAGATAATGTTAAGGACAGAAATAAATAAATAGATAGTGAGTATGCCACATCACTCCCCTCCAGAGACCGTCACTACGGGCGATAAAAAATCAGAAAATCGGACTTTTCGGACCGAACGCGTTCTTCTGACGTCTTCCCGAGCTAGGAGATTCTGTGTTAAAGTAACAGGATGTGAGCTAGGACGGGTATTGGGAGGAGTAGAGGTAGTGGTATAAGAAGTAAAAGTATTGGGAGCAGGATGGATCAGTGTGTATGCCGGTCTCCGAGGGGTACAAGCTATAGGTGGTTCTGATGCTGTCCTAATATGTACCGTGTCGTGCTTCGGAATCACCGGTGTGCCTGAAGGGTATACAAGCTCTGAAATCCCATTTTTGGTGTTGCGATAACACATGTCATCCGTCGCCATTACAGCCTGAGTGTTTACTGAGTTCCCAATCTTGCTGAAGTCACAGGGTTTTATGCATTTCTGTGCCTGTGCCCCGAACTTGGTATGATACCAGCATATTGGGTATTTGCTGTAGCTGATACGGGACCGATTTGTCTTTTGAGAAGATGGACGTCGTCTATCCTGTGATCTCGCGCTTTTGTTGTTAAAGCAGGCTGTGGAGGTGCAGGATGTTTGAGAGTGCTCCTCCAGCTTGCTAGCCAAATGTTGCACCAACTTCTTTAACTCTCTAATCTCGTCCGCTTCATGCGATCTGTGTATGCTGCCGAGAGATGTAGCGTAGACGTTGGTCGATGTCGTCATGTTGTGGACGTGGTCAGCAAGATCCGTGAGCTGTTCCAGGGGTTGGGTGGGTTGGGATGTCAGCAATGCCTGGAGGTCACGTGGGAGACGGCTGCACCAAATTGTTGTAAGTAAGTCTTCGGGCACGGAAGGTCCAGCTAAGTCTTTTAAGTGGCTTAGAAATTGGGACGGCTTCCTGTCACCTAGCTCCTCGTGGGTCAGAAGCTGTTTGACCTTGATTTCATGAGATGCAGAAAGGCGCCTAATAAGCTCGCATTTTAGTCTTTCGTACTTATCTTGCGTCGGTGGATGTATGATAATGTCCTTCACAATCATGCAGTGCTCCATAGGCAAGTTGCTTGTGACGCAAGAAAATTTTATCGTGTCGTTCGTTATATGGTAGCTGTAGAATTGTGCTTCCAAAAGTGCGAACCATAGCTCAGGGTCTTCCGACGAAAAAGGGCGCACTTTAATTTCCAAGTGTCGGAATTCGTTCCGTGATGTATTGTCGGGTGCTGTGGAAACACGCTCTCGGTGCGGTCGCCGTTTTGTTACGGTACCTTCAAATTTCGAAGTAACGGCTTCTGCCGTATCACCCATATTCTATGTCGAGGGTCACCAGTTTAGCGTGGTAGGTATGCAGGAAGAAGAAAGTAGACCTACCGTAGGCTAAAGCGCAGGATAGCGTGTAAAGATGAGATGATGAAGAATGAAATGAAGAAGTCCAGACAGCAAGTTGATAGACGTTTAATGAAGCACAGTACAAAGTCCAGTAGAAGTAGTGAAGCACAAGTATGATAGTTCAAGTAGAAATAAAGTTCACGACACAATAATATAAATAACAAACACGAAAATAACAATGCGGGCGAAAACTATAAATAGCGAGCGAGTGGTGCGTGGAGGTGCGTCGAATGAGATATCGAGACTGTTTGCCGGGTGCGCGGGCGCTCGCGTCGTGTGTACATGTACAATCTCCCCGCGCGCGCCCGGTATCCCGCGGCTCTCTGGCTTAGCGCCGTTTCCATCGCACGACACGATATTAAAGTATAAATATCAAGTATGTTAGTACGAAATGTGTTAATAAAATTACTTAGATAAATAAGTGAAGATATAATAATGTTATTTAAAATAGTTGTTAGTGATAGGTTAGTATAGTGAAAAGAATTAGAAAATAGATAATGTTAAGGACAGAAATAAATAAATAGATAGTGAGTATGCCACAGATTAAAATACAGTGAAAAGCAATTTAAACTGTGATATGTAAGTAAACTATAAATCATGGCCTCCATTATTAAGTCAAACCTGTGAGAAAATCTATCAGATTTACACAGAGCTAAGGATGAGATTTATAGACAGTACTTTGACATCACTTAGCAAAGTGCTCAGATAATAAATTGGTCATTGGCAGAAAACTGAATATATAATAGAAATCTGATAATAGTGTATGTATTCACAGAGCCAACACCAATTTTACTAAATCTGTAACTTATCATATCCTTTGATATTCATTGAGTAATGACCATCGTAATGTTTGAGTGAATTCTATGCAAAGTCAATGAAGCATCTATAAATCTCAGCCTTAGATAAAAAGAAACCTAATAAATGTTATGTTCAGTTAAAAGTTATTTTCGGATAGAAAAAACAGTAACCAAGGTAGTTCTTCCCCTTTTACGTAAATATATCACTGGTACTAATATCAACTAAATTTGGACCTTTGAGCACATGGACTGTATATTTGCAAACACTTAACAAAATCTATTAGTCCTGCCCAGCTTTCCTAAATTCAATCTGATAAAATAATTAAAGAACTCACATTCAGGTTCATCTTTAAGTAGTTTTTCTTCTATATCAAGTGATATTTCTTGGGACTCATCCTCAAACGAATCACTATGTTCCAACTCTTGTACTAATTCTTCCTCTGCAATTTGAAGACATTAATACAATATATTTATTTGGCAATCCAATTTATTTCTAAACCGCTGTCTTGGGTGTATAATGAATGAAGCAATTAGGATTAAACTTACCTCTTAATCTCTCTGCTTCTGAGAGCTCACTACTATGATTTTCAGCCATTGTAACCGCACCGTATATTATTTACACGATTATTTGAAAGTCACAAATTCAGTAAAGGTGAAAGTATATTTTTAATTTATTAAGAGCATTACTGATTCCAGCATATTAAATAAGCAAATTGACATTTTTATTAATTGTGGTTATTTGTAAATTGCGACTTGTATGTTGACATTTGACACTAATGACAATAGTCATTTTCAGGATGCTATACCTGTACAACTTAGCTTGATCTTTTTGACAGACAGGCTAGTGATGGAAACAAAATATCTAGTAGTCCAAAAAATAACGTTCTAAAATACTTGTAACTGTAACGAGATGATGTGGGTGTATTGTGTACATTCTTTATTGCACTAGACATATAAAACATTTTAGATAAGCGTTGATGGGTTAATATTCATAATAAGTACCTACTTAATACACAGGGTTATTTTTAGACCTCCCGCCAAATTTAAATATGTGGTTCAGACCATGTAATTAAATAATTTCATCCAGTAAATATACTGGCTCCCTTGGATTGGGTCTGGCCACCAGGCCAAGCAGTTCGCACTTGAGCATTGTCATGTTGGCATTTTCGCCCTTGTTTATGAGCCACTCTATTATATTGGCTTTTTTGTTTGCCGTCGTCGAAGCCTTGTCAAGTTGCGTGGAATGATAGGATGCATTATCCATTATTATTATATGAGGACTATCCAGGTTGTCCTTCATTTTATAAAACCATCTCTTCGTGATACTCATTCGATTTTTTTTATTTAAATGTACAAAAATTTAAATGCAGTAAACAGTTTGGCACAAAACCCTGGGCAGTACCTGCGTGGCAAATTATCAGTCTCTCCCCTTTTCCTTCTGGTACTTTTGTAGACGATTGGTATATGGTATTGGTATCGATATTTGTAACAGTTACTGCCTGTCATTCGTGTCCCAACCGTCCGACCGATATAACATTGTACAAGCGTCTATTATTTACTGTGTTCCTATTTAAAGCTTACTTTGAAGTAATAAAAAGTCTTAATATTTTTGGATAACGCTTGAATCTTTAGAGTCTTTTGTGTTATATGTATTTTTTTCAATATTTTTACAAATTTTTAAATCATTAAAATAAGAAACTAATTTTTTCTTCATTGCAAAGTTATGTCGATCAGAAAAATTGAAATCTGTCAAAAAGATCAAGCTATCTTGTACAATGTTCTAGGTACCGGACAATTTCAAGATAAATAGCACAATTTGACAACCATCCAATATCTTAAGCACATTTGAAACAGAATAACCGGCCAACTTTCCTCGTTTTTAACCATTACACTGACATTGGATAAGTTACAAAGAACCAGTTCTTGGAATAAAGCCATAAATAAAAAAAAAAGGTATAAATATTTTCGCAATGTATTTTTACACCATTCAAGGATGCTTATGACGTCAACAAACGTATCTACTCTCTAACTATATCAAAAGTTTTGATTTGAATAGCAGCATGAACGCACTGTAGAAGTAAATATAATAAGCAAAATTCATCGCAATTAAAAAAAAAGATGATTTGCGATGATTTTATCGATATCTTTTAAATTGACATTAATTTTCAGTTATATCAGTAAAAAAGGGTATTTCAATTTTTTTTTTACATTATAAATTAAATTAAAATTCAGTGATCTCTCATATCTACTTTAAGTAAATCTGGTAATTTCAAATTACTTATCAATATTCAAATAAAATAAAATATTATTTTTGTTTTATCTTCCATATCACTAAAATTTATTTTTTGTTATTGTTAATTTTCAGTTTATAGAAAACCTTTAATTTAAAAATAATATTATATATGTGTTTTTATTTTTGCTATAAAATAGCAATATTTTTAATTCGATATGAATCTCATATTGATGTTTATTTGGCGTTTATTAAAAGTCTATGCCTATTATTATGTTTTACAGAGTGCGTGTGGAATATAAAGTTCGAAGATAGTCAGATAGAATTTAATTATACAACTTTTACAAAATAAATATTTAACACATGTTCAGAAAATCTTAATTAGTTGACAAACACGTTCCTAACAAACATTGCCTAGCAACTATATATTATAATTTATTGTGCCAGTATTATTTTAGATAACGTGCAGTCCACATTCTTTAACACCTATTTGATATTTACTTAATATATTTGACTTCTATTTGATATTTACTTGATGCTTTTTAATATTTACTCTTGCTGGAATTTCAAATAGATATTGAACCTTTTTTATAATTGCATACGATAGGTAAACAAAGTTGTAGCCTATTCACTATCTATTTAATTCTGTCTTTAACATTTCTGGCTTTAACATACAAACTTCATACTCGTACGTGTATGAACTGTAACTGATACCGGTGATATATTGATTATCGCATATCCCTAGTGCAAGTCCTTCGGGCACACGTCCTACACGTCAACGTCAACGATGATTAAACGTCAATTTGACAACGAAGTCGGAGCCTGTGGTCGGAGCGCGGGTGTTGGTGTTCGTGAATGTGAATTAGATATTTATTTATAAAAGTATTTTTGTTTTGTGCTCAGGGTGCGGACAGAGAGTTCCATCATGAGTGCAATAATAAAAGCCGCTGTTTCCCGAAGTCCTACGTCATTGGTTAGTAAAAAAATATATAACTTTCTATCGATTTTTAAATAAGTTATGTAATCGGTAATTGCCCTCTGAAATATTTGAGAAAATCGCTTATCGTATTTCAAATTATATCGTTTTCCTTCTTTTGTAATAAATTAATTTTAACTAACAATTCTATTAAAACCAAATTATTTACACAAGGAGTGATAATAGCTTAATCATTTTCTTAAGTATCTTCTGTTTGATTTTTCTATTAAAATAGAAAATATTAAAATAATTTTATCTCATGTATGTGAATTGTTTTACCATTTAATGAAATTGTTTAAATATCAGTAGTATTTATTTTTACATTGATAATTATTATTAGTAAATTATATGTTTATTTAATATTACAGCAAATGTCTGATAATATTAGCCCTATAAACAATGCATAACAACAATTCAATGATATTAGTCAATATAATAAAAATTGAACCATGATCTGTCTTTGCCATAGTATATAAAAAATATCACTGTAAAAGATAAATCTTTAGCTGAGTTTAGTGCAAGACTCTTCCTAATAGATTTGATTAGTTTCGAAATGCACTATTTTTGGACCTAAAGTCTAAAGTGTGAAGGTAAGCTTAGGGACCTATATTATGTAAGCATGTACCTAAAAACCTACATTGTTTCCAATTTAAAGTGGTCTATCATCTATATTAATTATAGGAAAAGTGCAAATCTTTCTTAATATCTTGTACCATCACAGGTCTTTGATGAGGGCTATTTAACTATTTTGTATCTCTTCAATTTCTTAATGTAAACACGTAAGTTGCTTAGAATATTTTAAAAATTACACAAAAAATAACAAGAATAAATATTAAAAATTAAAAGACAAAGATAAAAAAAGGAGTATAAATATGTGTAATAACTTGTTACTGCCTACATTAATAAAACCAAAATCACCATTAGGAAACAAAATAAAGAATAATTAAACTTAGAAAATGAAATCTTTGAAATAGAAACTTATCATGATGAGAATAGCTATTCATTTTGTTAAGTATAATTTTAAGTGAGATCAGCTGCACCACTGATCACATTGGGCACAAAATATAAGAAGAAAGTATATAGAGCCACTAATATTTTCCTGTTCACCCAAAAGGGATATAGCATGTCCATATATTATTATTAAGTATTTTTATTATTAGTAAGTATTTTCTCATTCAAGTTATTCCAGGAAGGTAACTATTTATGTTATTTTTATATCTATTTTCTTTTATTTTGTTTCAGACCACATATTTATACAAAAATTTCAATATAACAGTAGGAAGTGCCATCTCCATCAGAAATGCATCATCTAACACAAATATGACGAAGTCTTACACAGTAATAGATCACAAGCATGATGCACTAGTTATTGGAGCTGGTGGAGCAGGGCTAAGAGCTGCTTTTGGTCTAGTTCAAGAAGGTTTCAAGACAGCAGTTGTGACAAAACTGTTTCCAACAAGATCACATACAGTTGCTGCTCAGGGTGGGATCAATGCTGCTTTAGGTAAAGTTTATTTTCATAATTGTTATTTACAGAAAACAAGTAGGAATTTGTAATTACTGTGTATTTCATATTTCCTCAACTACATAATGGATTTAGATGCAGCTCTCAGCGTCATCAAACAATGTTTTAAGTTTATATGCACATATAAGCTTGTATATTGTTGTTGTATATATTTTTATTTATTTCAAAATGTATAGCAAAAAAACAAATCTTGATGTTTTTTATGTATTTCACACTTTTTTACCATACATTGTAAATCTTTTTTTTTTGTTTATGTATTTATCCCAAGTTCTGATCTTTTGTGACTTCACCAATTTCAACATGTTGATTTAAAAATGAGGAAAGTTGGCCGATTATGTAATCTCAAATATGCAAATATGATTATCATGCTGGTCTGTTTTACACTTGTAAACTATTTACATTGAGATTGGCTGGTATCTAAACTAAAACAATGCAAACTTACTATTACTTCACAAATAAATACATAAGTAATAAATACGAGACACACATAGACATATGAGTAACAAATTAAGGTGTTAGTAAATTTACAACCTTATGTTAAGATGGATTATATGCTCTAGCAAACCTTGAGGATATGGCGCAGCACACCCTTGAGGTATGCCCATGCATATGGGGTCGCTGTCCTCACAGCGTTCCTGATGGCCCTATGCAGTACTTTCCCCGCGGATACAAAAAAAAAGTGCTTAAGCACTTGGTGTAACTAAAACTATCCTTAAAAGCCTGTGCACACGATGGGCTGCAGAAGTGGTGCTTAGCCAACGCAATCCTCCTCATGTTTTATTATCTTAGGCATAAATAATATTATAACTAGCTCCGCTTCCTTAATGTTTTTTTTTTAACAAAATTTAGCAATAGGCTGAAATCCCACCTGAAGGAAAGTGACGACTGTCACCAACATATAACTGAGTACATCACCAGAATTGTTGCCATAGTAGCGCCAACCTTGAAGAAGAGAAGGGAGAAAAATTTCTGGAATATTGAAACAAAAACTAATGAAAACCATTTTTGTCAACAGGTAACATGGAAGAAGATAGTTGGTTGTGGCACATGTATGATACTGTCAAAGGATCTGATTGGCTCGGAGACCAGGTAAATACATTTAAATATCTCACAGAGGATATTCCGCAACATGTATTTATTTACGTAGTTAACATACAAAAATAAAATATTTATATTGTGCCAAAAAAGTAGTTATCACGATTACTTATTGGTTTGCAAATTAACACACAAGTGTCAGTCAATACTAATATTTATAAAGCAAAGTGGGTTTTGTAAGATGTCAATTGAAAAATTTGTTACTATTGATCTTTAGTGTATACATTCTTTATAGATCTAACGTTCATCCATTTTTTTATTTTTACTATTTACCGGCTTTTAAGATTTATAAGCTCGTATAAACATATTCACATGTCACAATAAACTTTGTTATGAAATAGACTTCTCATTTATAACCTAATGGCAGCCAATAGTTTGTATTCAAATTAATAATTCCTTTTTACACTTATTAAACCCACCCGCTCGCGCCAGAAGTCTCTCCTATTCCTAGTACTTATTTTGTTATATTCACCCACAGACAATAGCTCTTTTTTCGTCGCCAAAAGTCTCTGTCGATTTCAGTCCTCTGTTTCAATTATTAAACTACATTCGTGCGTGTCTTCTCAAGGTAGTCGACTCCGAAATGCTTGTAAATCACTTTAGAGTCTCTGGTTGGTTACGCAAGCCGATGTTCGTATCCACAAGGGTACTCTTGCAATAGCTATCCATAATTTCCCTGGATAAGCACCTGTTTGCCCCGCCCGGTCGGTGAAGTTGTTAAGGCCTTCCGGGCCAACAGTATTTTGTCCCGTAGAAATAACAAATAGTTTTTTTTTTTTGTAATACTCTTCTCAATGTGTTAACACCAAATAAAACATAGGTGCACTATCAATATTTTTAGCATGATGTACGGGTTTAAATGTAAAAAGACTTGACTTTTTGACGATTGCATTTTTAAATAATTTTATTCAATGACACGTTCAGCATCCGTAACGAATGTGCTTTTTTTGTACCTACTGATTGTCATTCAGAGCAGGATATTAAAAAAACCTACTTATGATTAAGTAGAATTTAAAGCTATTTACGTGATACATTTTATTTGCAGAAAAATTTTGATCTTATCTGCATAATTTTTACCCTATCCGCTATAAAAGGAGTTATAAATAATAATCAACTCATTTTAAGCATGATTTGCAGTTTAATTAATTTTGTGGGCGTTGTAAAGAAAGCAAACTACCTAAATGAAAAGCAAACATATACATACCGTAACGTTTTCGGTAATTACATTTTTTTTTTTGTTAACCCGGTGGAAATCCCTACGGACCTTCAGGGGAGCGGTGAGGGTCGCTCCCGGTGTGTCGGACCTGCCCCGACTAAAAGCACCGAGGTGTTCCTTCTCCCGTCTGCCGGATGCTAAGGGCAAAGCCGAGCCATATTCCTCGGCATCCGGCTTCGGTAATTACACTGGGCAGTTCGAGTAAAACTAATTTTCAATTGCTACACAACCGAACATAAGTATTGCAATAAAAGTATCAATCGAAATAATTTATACTAAATCGGTTTCTAACCGTCATGCAACTTGTTTTGTTTGCGGCTATGTTTGCATTTACAACGCTAGTTTGATTAGTCCATGTAAGAATCTTATAAAATCGTCTTTAGGACAACACATACCTTTTTATGCTAATGTCCTTTCAACATTTAAATTTTCCTCTTAAATACTTCAACATGCAGATGTGGCCAATAATAAGTAAAGTACTGTTCTTACTTTAAGTATTCTTTACCCTCTATTATTATTTAGTTCTAATTACGATATTTGTCATGGCGTAAGGTATAAAAAATACTGAACTTATGTTCACCATATCGACTGTTTAATATGAGAGACACATCTTGACCTCTCCTTTATATTCATTATCTTACACTAGAGAGGTAATTAAAATAAATTGTACTCCGTAATGTAACAATTTTAACTTTCTACTGAATAAGTACATTTCATTTTCTAAGTCAATTTCATCTGTGATAAGTATTTCGTCAACGATTGTTAATACAAAGAAAGTCGCGAACAGCAGCTAGTTATTTACTTAACCAAGTATTACACAAAAATAACCGAATACTCAAAAAATACCTTCTCTAAAATCTATATTTAATTAACGTAAAATATTCCGTGGCTCCAATACGAGTTACCAAATCCAATGTATCATTAATGATCTGGTCAGACTGGTTGTGTTATGTTATTCATGCTATCGACTGTACGTATGTTTGTTTTATTTTTATCTTCGAACGCAGTGGAAAATAAACTTGATAAATATGTTATCGTACTCTACGCCTTTTATTTTCACTCGTAGTTTCATTTTATTATGCCTCACATGGACTTAATCCTTATATTACGTAAATCTCTAATTATTAAGAATTGTATAAACTTGCAATGCATTATAAAGGAATTCTAAAATTAGCATTAGGTTTTCTATTTATGGTAACTAGTCGTCGAAATTCTACCATAATTAATTTAAATTATAAGTTTGAACATTATTAAGGTTCCATTGTCAAAGACTATACTTCTATAATAAATATTAATCTATTCTCAATTTGACCACAGACTTTAACCATAAACAAAATAGTATATACGTGTATCAAATGCAAGTCAGTGTGTGTAATGTTTTTTTTATTGATTAAATGGATTTTATGCATTATTTTTAAAAAATATTAGCATACTACATCCCTTCTCTGTGTAAACTATAATTGTGCCAAATTTCATACTTCTCCATTCGCGCAATTTTCGTAAAAAGGGGTATAAAGTTTTGGCTTCACGAATTAATATTATCGTAATAATTACAACAAAAACATCGACCATTTTTAGTCTTATTTACTCATTTTTTAGGAAAATATCAAATCCCTGTAAGTCACATCCCACTACATTGAAGGTATAATTAACTTTGTGGCTTGACTAGTAACAATTTTACTATTTTCTCTTCATATTACGTATATTAACTGAAAAAAGAGTCAAAATATAATCCAAAAATGATTAATTTATTTTAGATCTTTAGTTCCATTTCCCATATCAATTTAGCATAGACATACGGACTTTTGATATTTATCGACACGTGTATACCTATAAAAGAATAATCAATTATTTTATACAAAGTTGATCAATTAGTATTTAAAAACGTCTTAAAATTTAAGAACCGTTTGTGACTTAGGATGTACGATATACGAATATACATACATCATGTTTTCGTTTATTCATTATAAACTATTATTATATTCGTTATTTTCCCTTTTCAATACTTATATTTTTTAATCGATTTGTAAACCGACTATTTGACGGAAGCGTCATTATACCTACTAACTGTAGTTTGCTGAATATTACCTATTACGGAAAATACCGGTTATCATTTAGTCATTTAACATCGTTACAAAATACGCAATTTCACGGCTAAGTACTCGTATAGTAATTATTGAGCTGTAGTAAATATATTAAAGTTATGACCAACCCGTATAATGATTACAGTTTTCTTAAATGATTCTTGAATGCTGATGTATATCTATATTGAAATAAGAATTAACGCTTTGTTTTAAAAACGTAGAAATCATTAATTAATTTTATTACGGTAATTATATAAGAATGAATAATTAACAAACTGAATATCATTGCGTAAGTATTTATGTTTATATATGTGATAAATTAAAAAAAAATCTTCAAATTATGTCAGTATTATTTGTTATATTCTAAAACACGTCTTTGAATTACAGTTTGTTACTTTAACATTCACGTTTCATCAAACAAATAGAAAAGAACTTATCAGAAAATAAAATATCACCAACCGCTTTTTTTATTGAATCAAAATAAAACTAAATGGTTTCAGATTAAAGCCGTTAAATATTGAGGATCTTTATAATATGAATTGTTTTTGCGCCTTGAATGATTACTGAGTTAGTGACGATACATCGCTAATTGTTAAATTAATATAAATTATGTATTATCGCATAATAAAGCGTATATTGCAGATCTCAGAACTGGTACTGATCGCCTAACGAAGGTGCTGATCTTATCTCGAACTGTTACGTGTAAAAGGGTTGTAAAAGTAAAACAACAAAGATCATCATAACTCCTGAGACTCGATACGCGTTCCTGGGTGATATCACCGACAAATAATTTGTAAAATAACGCTTTAGTAAAGTGGCTATACGACTTGATCACAGTATTCACAGTACTTAATATTTTTTGTGCAACGACATAGAGCGATTTGGGTTTCTGCGTTTCGGGGTCAGTCTATTGTAACTGTCCGATAAAAACGAACACTATTCAATTTCATTATTGATAGTCATTATTATTCTTGTAATTTTTTTAAGTAATTAAAATAAACACGTTTTGTAAATTACACTATAAAATAAAAATAAATAAATATTGTACTGTTAGATTGAGATTTATAGACGCTATTTCTACTTTGCTTAGCAAAGTTCTCAAAAAACAAATTCGTTTTGACAAAAAACTGAATATATAATAGAAACTTAAGTATAGTATAATCATAGTAGAGCCAAATCCATATTGACAAAATCAGTGACTTACCAAATCTTTTGACATTAAGGGCCACTTGCAGTAAAAAACGTTAAATCGACATTTAACAAAGACTGGCTTAGGCAGTTAAGTCGATTAAAATTAAATCAGATTATTTCCTCTTGCATTAACTTTTCGACACAGCGATTTTAGTAAGCTTGGCTTAGGAGTTTCATTCATTTCTCGTTCGATCTTTACTACAGATGATAGTTAGGTTATAGGTTTTTTACGTTCCGTTTTGCGCACGGTGTTCAAAAATATGAATTATTGTTTATTTTTTTTCGTAAAACGGAATGTTACGTACCGTATAATTTGAACTTTTTGACAGTATGTAACTGCTTTTTACTTTCAAAAGTTTTATTGCTGTATATAAACGTCTATAAACTATAACGTGTATAACTATATTTAAAATGAAAAGAGTTCGAGCCCCCAATTTCACTAATGCTGAGATTTTGCATTTATTATTATTGATAGAAAAATACCCAATAATAGAAAATAAAAAAACAGATATGGTAACCTGCAAGGATAAACAGGATGCCTGGCAGGCTTTAACCCATGAATACAACAGTTCAACTCCGGGCTGCCCAAGAACAGTAGTAAATTTAATAGCGTGCTACAAAAATCAAAAAATCAAAGTGAAGAAACAACACTCTAACGTAAAAATGACCATCAAAGGTAAGTAAAATGGCTATAATGTAATTTAAATATTATTTATGTCTGCAGCTAGTTCTTAGTAGCTAATTTCCTCTTTAAACTAGACTAATAATACAATTCATGTTTTTTAGCTCCCGATTTGTCTGTTGAGCCTTGTACGTCCAAAAAAAACATAGAGAAAATACTCGATGGAGTTCAAAATCATGGACAAGACTGGTCTCGAATCGCTGAAGACATACCGAACGTCTCTATACAAGAATGTGAAATAATATTTAATGATTTATCTAAACAAGCTAAAAAGCAAAGTGCTGAATTTATCCGTGAATTAAAATGTACAGGTATGAAAACATGTGTTAAATATTATGATATGATAGCATTTAAAATTTTATGAATAGTAATTATAGAGTAAATTTTTCTTATAAGTAGTACTGTGCAACTATCCTTATGCACTTACAAATGTTTTTCTCATTATCAATGCAATAACAATACTAAACATAGTATTGTTATAACAATAAGTATGGAAAAAAATTGTGGTAATGGATTTGTAGCAACAAATATTTTATGATAACTTATTTAATTACAATTTTCAGGAGGTGGCCCACCTCCACAACCACCCAATGATGTAATCATGGAGAAAGTTAAATCATTAATGGGGCCTAGTATAGAGGGTTTATATACCATTTATGATGGAGACGCTCAATTTATGGAACAACAACAGGAGCAATTACCTATCGCCGAAAGATTAAAACCTATTGATTTTTCTCCTACATTTAATATTGACACAAATTCGTGTGATGGTGCTTTAGATGAAGGTAACCTAACCTATACTTTCTATATATAATGTACTCATTTCTACAGATTTTTATACTGAAAATTATTGTGTTCTGAGAATGGTGATCAGCTGTATTACTAATCATATTTGACATGGTGATACTGTGCTTTACATGTACACAAAAAATATAAGATCTAGTACACATAAAGTTATTTTACAAAGTTACTTTTTATTAAAATCACCAAGTGATACAATTTTTGTATATTTCAGTCAAAAAAACAATACAATCTCCATTATTGGCCAGTTCAACAACTTCAACACCTTATGATCCAAAAAGGTTAAAATTATTAAGAAAACGATTAGATCCCTCTCTTGATACAGCACAGGATTCTATCAAAGGTAAAGTATTATGGATTAGCTGAACTCTCTAAAGTTTGAATTCTTGTTTCTATAAATTAATATAAATATATATTTTTCTAGGAAAGAAAAAAAATGTATCTGATGCATTTATGATGCTGACCAATGAAAAACGAGAATTAGTGAAAATAAAAATGCAGATAGCAGAGAGCCAACTTCTTCATCTACAACAACTACATCAACTTCAAGAAATACAGCTTAATATTGCCCAAGAAAATTTAAAGCATATAAAAGAAAAAAATGCCTTGGAAATAGAGCATTTAAAAGAAAAGCAGAAATATGAAATAGAAATATTAAAAAATAAATAATATCTACTAAGTCTGAGTTAAGTCTAGTGTCTGATTTGAAGGCTATTGACCATTTTTTGTGATTTGATTGTGATTTTTAATTATTTTCATTATTTATCTGATTATATTTTGCTATTTGGCTAAATCCAATCAATCCTATATTACCAAAGCCAAAGGTTTTATAATCTAGATAAGAACAGTTCATGATTGTTCAATATTTTTAATTTATTCAATTTATGTTTTCTGTTTATTCATATTATATTGTCTAGAGACTATTAAAATAACTATAAATCTTGCCAAAGTGTGATACCTTGTAAAAAAAAGAAATCTTTTCAAATAAGCATAGCAATTGTTGATATTACTTTATTGTTAAAGGACACTTAAGTTCGAGAAATTAATATATTTTTTTTGAATAATTTGATTCTGTATAGCTTTTATTTATAAATTAGAATTATTAACGTAACTAAATTTTATTGTGATATTGTATATAGAGAAATATTTATTATGCATGGGTAAAAACTTGCATACACTTTCCTTAGTAAAATTCAAAATAATATTAGTTGACAATAAACAAGTTGAAAGAAATATATGCACAGTTAAATTAAATATATTTTGCTGTTATATTTTATACACTTTTATGATAATTGTTACTTTGTTCTGTATTCTGTAAATGTGTGAAATTATAGATATGCTGTGATGATTCCTGTTTTGGTTAGATTTTCTTTTGTAATATGTGCTTTCTATTATTGCCACAAAGTACATTTACATTACAGAATAGCGTTTTACTTGTTGATTTATTGAAATAAAAAATATTCTCTATTATTTGATCTTGTTTTATTGGTTATTAAATAAAACTAATTTTTTTATAACACAATTTTATTTGTATTACAACCGGGCAAAGTAATCGCTGATTAGAAGTGCCCTTTCAATATTCCCAGAACGGTTCACAACTGGTATTGTAGGGTTATCTATGTCTAAAGTCTCAGGTAGGTCATCATCCTCGGGTATTGAATCTTTTTGAAGCATTGCAATATTATGCAGAACTGCAGTAGCAATTATGATTCCTGGTACCTTACATAATTTTACATTAATTCCTTTTGATAAGATAGGAAATCGTCTTTTCCAGATCCCAAAAGTACGCTCGATTACATTCCTGGTTTTGATATGTGCTTCTTGGTATAATTTTTCAGCCCTTGTAGTGACTTCTAAAAGTGGTGTCATCATGTATTTTGTTTGGGCATAGCCACTATCACCCAAAAGTAGCTTATTGTTATACATACCTTGGACAAAATTCCTTTTTTGAGCACAGTTATCCCATATATTGGCATCATGCACTGAGCCATGCCATCGTGCAACAACATCCTGAAATATAAGTTCTGCAGAACATATGCACTGTGCATTTATAGAGAAAAATCCTTTCCTATTTCTATATATTTCTGCATTTTCTCCACCAGGAGATATAATCTTTATATGAGTACAGTCCACAGCACCAATTACTCGTGGGAATCGTGCTATATTATAAAACTCTGTAACAGTTTCATTTTGCTTATTTTCACTATTGGGCATTTTAATGAATTCAGTATACAACGAAGCAATTGCATGTGTCACACGATGAAGTATCCTGCATGCTGTGGATTCGTGTACTCCTATAACATCGCCACAGGTTGTTAGTTGACTTCCCGTCGCAAAATATCGAAGAGTACACAACAATTGATTCATAGGCGAAACTGAAGTATTTCTGAAATTAAATTAGTTAATTATAGCGGGTATTATTGTAATTAATGTTTTATAACAAAGTATAATTGCCGATTATATAGGTTAGATTATAATCTAAGAGGTTAGATGTATACAAAGTATAATGTAAATTGGAAAGCAGCAATTAGAAGTTTATTTTGAATACTTTATTTACCTTAAGCATACGTACCGACTGACATCGTTTTGCAAATGATGAATTATTTTATTTAAAATGTACAAGGCCGATTGTTTACTCAATCGAAACCTTTTTATAAATTCGTCATCTCGTAATGAGTTATATAAATCACTTCTTTCTCCATTTTTTCGTGAAAAACCTGGCGCTTGCATTACATAAACAAATAGTTCTTCGTCATTATCGGAGAAAAAATCATCATCAGACTCAGTATCCAAATCCAATAAACACTTGGAATATATATCCATTATAAATATATTTGTATAAGCGAACAAAAACTCTTTATTTCAATCTAAGATTTCAATATTATATTGATATTTACATCTGCGTAAACAAGTTTAGTGATTTAAATCGACCTCCATGGCGATTTAAATATGACAGTTGTTAAATCTGGAATTAGTACAAAACCGTAGTCGTGCAAGACGAAATTTGCAGTTTAATCCTAAATCGGGTTTGAAACTCGTTTTAATTCGTTAGTGCAAGCCGCCCTAAATGAGTAATAAAAATTGTAATGTTTATGTAAAATCTAAGCAAACTTAAAGTTGCATCTATAAATCTCAGCCGAAGACTTATCCAAAACTTGATGGTTAAGTAATTTTGATATGTACATAAATGGTAAGAATTAAATGTAAATATGTGGCATTGCGAACATAAATACGTTTCTTATTGGACATCGCATCAAAATATTGTTTTTTTTTTTTCTCAGGACGCTATTCACTATATGACAAAGGAAGCCCCGCATGCAGTAATCGAGCTGGACAACTATGGAATGCCATTCTCCCGCACTCCGGAAGGGAAGATCTACCAAAGGGCATTCGGGGGGCAGTCTCTTAAATTCGGCAAGGGAGGTCAAGCTCATAGATGCTGTGCCGTCGCTGACAGGTAAATATTTTAGTACCAAATTTTTTATTTATTTCCGAAGTTTTAGATGCCCGTATCAAAATATTGAAGTTACTTGTTAACCATATACATTATTTAAAGTGTTTGGGTTTACTACGCTTCAGAATTTTCTTTGTAATCGCGTTCTTTTTTCAACAATTTCTAAAGTGTAAGACCTTTTTAACAATAACGCAATAGCCAATCTTTCACGGTGATCAGTTGTTATGGGCAAACAATTACTATGGAAGTTTGCCGCCAACGTATTTGCGTGCACATCGGCTCAGTTAGACCGAAGCTTGTGAAAAGAGAAACTCGGTAATACAGTACGTTCCGGACTAGCAACGTGTCCGAGTTGAAGTTCATCAAAGCTCGTTCGAATGCGACATCAATTCCGAACGATATACTAATTCTCAAAAATGATTTTGCAGTTCGGCCAATAGTTCAAATCTCTATAATCACAGTATAAATCTCGATGATATTCAACAATAGGAAATGTATTCTAAATACTTGGTTCAATCATACACCTACACTGTATAGAAAAGTAATAACAAATACTTTGTTAGGCTTTTTATTATCTACAAACACAGAAAATGTACTCTTACTATTACGAGTATAAATTCGAAAGTGAGAGTTTGATTGATCCGCTTTCACTGCCAAACGTATCAATTTATTTACAATAACGCGTAAAAACATATAGTCCGTATGTATTAAATGTATTTTATTTGGTAATTCTTATTATTAAATATACTCTATTTATTATACTGTGAAATTACAATATTTACATTGTCTATGATGCGCTAAATATAAAAATAGCGAGTGTAAACGTAGGAAAACGAGCAACGTAATATTTATGTAAATATTTAACGAAGTCAATGAGTTGTGTAATAATAATCTATGAGTGCGACTTACATATCATTAACATAACGGTCTTGCTGAATAACAATTAGAATATATTTGTTTTGTCATATAAATGAGATGTTGTAGTTGTTAAGTAAAAAAATGTCATAATATTTTATTATTTAAAATTTCCAGTCTACGCGTACATTCTAAATTTTAACATAAACATTACATATGGATATATAGAAGCACAAATTTAAATTAAATACAAAAACATGTCATAATGAAATAAATAAATAAAGCTTACAATTTCGTCCAGCAATTTTAAACTACTACATACATTTTGATAATTTATTGAACACTAGAATAACGGAAAAAATTCATGTGATTTTTAATAATACGAACGAGGTTTTAGTCAGGGTATAATTCGTAGTAGTTTTAAAGCATACACACTTAAATTATTCTAAATTAAAATTACCCTCAAGTGACTGTTCCCTTATTGTAGTATTAAACAGTGCCATAAAAGATCGAAAAAATATATGAAAGGTTAAAACTGTGTAACTAAACTGAGAAATTTATTGTATTGTCACATAAAGTAGTGGGTCGACTGCCTTTTTTTATTGCGGTTTGTTATCAAGTAATGCTAGTGTAATCTCTTTATCTCGATATTGACGTAATTCTCGAGGTTCCCCTCCGATTTTCTTTTATTCTATCTCTGCACAGTACCTGATGGAAAAGTACAATGAAAACCAGAAATTGAGTAGGATTATCGAGAGACAACTGGAGTCTTGAAATCCTATTTATTTGTCTGGTAAAGGTTTAAGCAAGAGGAATACCACAGGTCAAAGAGCCTTATTACACATACTGTAGCGCCATTTAGTAACAAAACAACATAATGTTAATGCATAATTTCCATTATCTCTGAGTTTATTTTATACTTTGTTAAAGATAGACAAATAAAAAAAAAACATTTTAGAGCCACTAAAAGCATTGACGCTTTAGTATTATGTGTAAATCAACACCTCTGAGGGCCTAGCTAAAATAAAATAAATATATAGGATTGATATATGTATAAGCTTTCGAAATATCACGTCGGCACGGTATGTCAATTGAATACATTTTACACTTTTCTACTAGCATCGCTAATCGCTAATTGCATAATACTTTGTCGAAGCCCTTAGTTGTTGCATTTATTATTAAGCAGTGATTAGACACTTTTTAACTTTAGACAATTGATTTATACTTCTGAAAATACTTCTGAGACCCTACCTATACTTCTACCTTTAGAAGAAAAATCTATTTCGCATACGTCGCATACATACATTCCCTTTGTTATGAGTACCAGCTATTTATTAATATGCTTTGTTTTGTAGGACGGGCCACTCGTTGCTCCACACACTTTATGGACAGTCTCTTCGCTATGATTGCGAATATTTTATCGAATACTTTGCGCTCGATTTGCTCATGGAGGACGGCGTGTGCAAAGGATGCATCGCAATAAATCTCGAGGATGGAACATTACACAGGTAATTATTATATATTTTATAATAGTTTAACCATAATTGGTCTCCCCGACTGAGATAGCGATTAATCTACCATAACCATTACGTTAAAGTTGACATCGACAACGAATTTAATATGTTTGTGTAAAAACTACACACACACTAATAACTTTAGTAATAAAATTCAACCAAAAATATGAAGTATTTCAACGTTTTGTTCATCATTGGGTGGCATTAGTTTGAAGCGTAGACAGGACATCCATGTACTCATATATCAATGTGTTTTCTCTTCTCCCAAACATCCTTCGCAACCTAAGACAGCGTACAACGGTAATGATTAAGGGCGGCTTGCACTAACGAATTAATCCAGTTTAAGCTTGTATAAAACGCTTATTAATTGAATTGGTTTGATTCCATCTTAATGATGATTTCAGTTTAAGAGTTGTTATAACTAAATTTTGATTTAGTGCAAGACAATAAGTACAGATCAGCGCTAAATAGCATTTTATATAACTCTAAACTAGATTTAATTTGTTAGTGCAAGCCGCCCTTAGCCATACAAACATGTATCATAAAGAAAAGAACGCATTACGCAGCAACGCAACTTTGCGCAATCAAAGCCCAACATCATGGCAAACTATTAGACTACATGTAAATTTACATATTCGCATGTAGTGTAAGAGTTTCTTTTGCCAGAGAATCTAAAATGTGTGTAATAATATTTTTATCAAGTTCGATGGATTTAATCTTGCACAATCTCACGATTCCACTTGTTTTGCAAATGTTTATCATTTTATATATGTATAAAAACGTCAACAACAAGATTATATTAAGTCGAAATATGAAGCTATAAGCTTACACTCAACAACCAGATACTTAATCTATACTAATATTATAAAGCTGAAGAGTTTGTTTGTTTGTTTGTTTGAACGCGCTAATCTCTGGAACTACTGGTTCGAATTGAAAAATTATTTTTGTGTTGAATAGACTATTTATCAAGGAAGGCTTTAGGCTATATAACATCACGTTGCAATTATTAGGAGCGAAGAAATAATGGAAAATGTGAAAAAAACGGGCAAAATTATTCATCCTTGAGGGCTTCCATTGCGTGCGCTGCAAAAACGGTTCAAGATACCAAAAATATATGTATGAAAGAATTATTCCTCTTGAAATGATCTAAAACAATGTCCCCGACAGTATATGTCTATCTTTTAAGATTAACTCACTAGAACCGTTTTTATGGTAAACAAATTTGGTCGAAATTAATGCATTATTTGTTAAGAGTTGTATCAACGTAATAATATTAATCTTTATCCAAATAAATGTGTTGTTGATTAAGAGTATTAATTGTGAACAAAACTGTCTTTGACATCACTTAATTTCAATGAACATCTTAGAAGATATTACAAAACCTTATATAGCAAAACAACGTTTGCCGGATCACCTAGTGTAATAATATAAAATCACTAACGCATACAGATGCATATCTATAAAAATATAAGCTTAGTGAAATGCTTCACTAAGCTTCAAATTGCTATAAAAATAAATACTAATATCTTGAATAATGTTTTAGATAAACATTCTCATGATCACTTAGCAGCGATTTGCTTTATAGTCATATCAAAATTGATAAGCTAAATCGTATAAAACCTTTCTGGTTGTTGAACTAGGATGCTAATCTATAAATAATTCTATAGTAATAAAAATTAATGCGGCAAATAAGTATTTTATTAATATCGTATTAAGTATTAACTCAATCAGTGGATTTAATATGAGCGGGTAGGTTATTTTTTTGTAAAAATATGCCTTATATTTATTTTTATTAAGGTTTTATTTTATTCACATGAAAACTTTAAAGTGTTGATTCTGGTACTTAAAGAAACCGTATTTTTTATAAGACATACATTAAAATTTGAAAAAAAATCACGTCCTCACACAAATCAGTATTTTATTTTTCAATTCACTTCAAAATGAGAGAGTTCTATGTTGAGCTATATAGTATATATTTATTTTGATGTCGATTTCATAGAATAAAAAATTTAGCACCAGAACCAGCCTTTGAAGTTTTCATGGCAATTAAAATATAACTATACCGGTGATCTTAATTGTGATTTTTGTATTCTTACTCGACACAATGACTGCACCATACCTGATGGTAAGCATGGTATAGTCCAAAAAACGCCAACGACTATCGACAGGTAAGAAAAACCCATCGGTAGTCGCAGCGATCATGCCGGCCTGCACAAATATCTTCACGCTACGCTTAAAGGATCCCATATCATAGGAAGGTGGGAACACGCTCCATTGACCATTCCACAGTCCAACGACACGGCAAAAGAAGGAGTTAGAGAACTTTTTAGTCCTAGCCGGGAATATTTTGAGGGTACGTAAATGTACCATAAGATAAATTAATTGTGAAAGTATTATGGACCGAAGCATTGATTTTAATCTAATTTCAACAACAATACAGTAAATAGTAATAGTTTTATAGAATGAAACAATGCCTTTAAGCAAAAATATTTTCACAATTAACTTGTCTGGTGATACATATGCAAATTAAAGTATAATTTAATGGTTCTCTAACATTCTTTATAACGGTTTTATCTACTACATGTAAAGTCTAAAATATTACATAGTTCATTACACTACATATTCCGCGTTAGAAGATGGGATTTAATATACGCCAAGGTTTAAAAAGTGGCAAAACTTAATTATATAAATATATTTGATTGCTGCTATAAAAAAAAGAGTAGCGTTTGAAAATAATACTATGCTTTTTATATGATAAATAAGCAAATTTTAAATAAAAATCCGTATTTTAATAATACCGAATATATCTACCACAGACCGGTATATGTCTATATCTAAAAACATTTTTCACAGTAATGTCTATTCGGTAATGTTCATAGTGAACCGCTATATGCGAATGAATAAATTTAAATATAATTTACAAACATTTAAATATTATTAACATCATATAGATAGGCCGTAGGCGCCCCATATGATTACCATATATCAAGGAATTGTGTTGTTATCGGTTAAATTGATTTTAAGGTTCCAAGCGAAGAACACAATCCTGGCGACAGGCGGCACGGGACGTTCGTACTTCAGTTGCACTTCTGCACACACTTGCACGGGAGACGGCACTGCGATGGCAGCTCGAGCTGGTCTGCAAAACGAGGATATGGAGTTCGTTCAATTCCACCCTACTGGTACTTATCAATCAATTTTTTCTGAAAATTTAGCTCTTTTTATGAGTCAAATTTGACAGGAATTTCGTAATTTTAGATAATGACTCTAAAATGTTAACATATATGTTACATTAAGATGTAGCTTGATGTAATATATTAATTGATTGATCTGCTGGGTCAAGCCCCAGATCCGATTGCTGCCACCGACCGTACTCCGGTGTTTCCGCTGCATGGAACCCGGGCACGTGTCGGTAAATTGCAAAGCAAAGGTCGACCGTAGTGCGCTTTGCTTTAGGTGTGCGCAGCCAGGGCACCGTGCCCAGGGTTGCACGGCCAGCGTCCGTTGTGCAGTCTGCGCAGACGCCGGAAGACCGGCGGGGCACAAGCTCGGCAGTGAGAGCTGCGCGGTCGCAAAAAAGCCGCTGAAGGAGCCGAGAGGCATTAAAAAGAAGGCCACCGATAACGCTGCAATGTCGGTGCAGCCTATGCAGCATGAGGAGTCCCGGGCGGAAAATCTGCCCAAGGGACAAACTCGCGGGGTGCCATGTGACGCGCCTGAGGGGGCCGTTACTTGACTCAAACGCCCCAGTGGTGTTGCGCGTGCATCCGCACGCCACTTGGCGATGGGGGGTGGTGTCACTCTTCTCCCACTCCCCTACCAGAGAGAGGAAGCCCTTTGGGCGGATCACGCGCCGGACAGCGGTGAGACCACTAGTCACATTCCCGTAGTCCGGCGCACCCTGTGCTTGGAGATGCATCCCAGTGGTTTTAGTCGGTGAGAGTCCGACACACCGGGGGGCGGCCCTCACCGCCCCCTGACGGTCCATAATGGATTTCCACTGGGTTACCAAAAAAAAAAAAATATTA
This sequence comes from Automeris io, assembly GCA_036320925.1. Classification (NCBI taxonomy): domain Eukaryota; kingdom Metazoa; phylum Arthropoda; class Insecta; order Lepidoptera; family Saturniidae; genus Automeris; species Automeris io. The sequence goes on from JAUDJH010000014.1 coordinate 6,509,198, forward strand.
ATTGATTGCCCTTCAGGTATCTATGGCGCCGGCTGCCTGATGACGGAGGGCTGCAGAGGCGAGGGCGGTTTCCTCGTGAACTCGAAGGGCGAGCGGTTCATGGAACGCTATGCTCCCGTCGCCAAGGATCTCGCCAGCCGTGACGTCGTTTCCAGGGCCATGACTGTTGAAATCATGGAAGGTATTGCCGTGATTTATATCAAGGATATGTCAGATATCTCATTCAATAATGATCAACTTATTTCCAGTTTATATTATCATAGTTTCAAAGTATTATAGATTTATTTATCATTTTAAATACATTTCATTCGGCTTTAATGAAATAAGCAGAGGATTGTTCTAGGTGTAAACGATATTTATATATCGTCACGCTATATCTTTTTCGGCGTTATCAGAGATACATCCTGTATCCATGTGTCCATGGCTGTATCCACTATGCGCTTATGCGTCGTGCCCAGCGTGACTAGTAGCGTGGCTGATTGCCGATCTCAGGCACTAGCACACATGACATTTCTGTTAGACGCCATGCGAGTATTTTTACAATATTTCCTTCACCGGCGAACACGTGGTGCCTCGGATTGCCGGGACGTGCCGGGATTTGAACGTTATGTACGTTAGGTATGAATGCAGCTAACATATGGCTTTAAACTAATGAAAGGGAAGTGGCGTACAGTATCCGGTGCACCGACCGTAAGAACAGTTTGGAGGAGTGGGTTCTTTACACCCACCCCTCCCAGAGAAGAACCTAATTAGGCTGTTCGCTGCCCGGGCGTCTGGATAAATCAGGATTCTCAGGCCCGGGTGGAGCGATTGGCGGGAGACACTCCGGGGGTTTTAGTCAGTACGAGTCTGACACACGCGGGGCGCTGCCCTCACAGTGGCCCAGATGGTCCAATGCGGGAATTTCAGAAAAAAAAACATCTTTAACCTAGCTAGAGAAACTGCGTTGGCATCACGGCACCTGGTGTATATTGATTCTGAACATCTTGAATCGCTTGCGCAGAGATGTTGCCTCATTAAGTGTTTTCTACCGTCTGTATTATGGCGAGTGTTCTGAAGAGTTGTTTAACCTTGTTCCACCCTCTCCCTTCCTGAATAGAACCACGCGCGCGGGTTTGCGGTGTCACAGCAATACGGTATCTCACATCCCGGCTAGGACTAAGCGGTTCTCTAACTCCTTCTTTTGCCGTGTCGTTGGACTGTGGAATGGTCTTCCGGCGAGCGTGTTCCCACCATCCTATGATATGGGATCCTTTAAGCGTAACGTGAAGAGATATTTGTGCAGGCTGGCATGATCGCTACGACTACCGATGGGTTTTTCTTACCTTTCGATAGTCGTTGGCGTTTTTTTGGACTGCACCATGCTTACCATCAGGTCTGGTGCAGTCACTGTGCTGTGTAAAAAAAAAATATCCTGGCTGCAGGACGCGGCTGCGGCCCGGATAAGGACCACGTGCACCTTCAGCTGCATCACCTCCCGCCGGAGCAGCTGAAGCAGCGGCTGCCCGGCATCTCGGAGACGGCGATGATCTTCGCCGGCGTCGACGTCACCAAGGAGCCCATCCCGGTGCTGCCCACGGTGCACTACAATATGGGCGGCACGCCCACCAACTACCGCGGAGAGGTACCTGCGATCACAAAGCGTTTTAGCTTAGAATTGATAGCTGCTTGCGTCCGTATTCCTGGGCTTCGGTAACCTACTTATGGTTGATGGTGAGCAGGTTTATCTCCTCTTGATGTCGCCTCCATTCTAAGACTGAGGTTGATAGACGCAATTTCGACTTTGCTTAGCAAAACCTAAAAGAAACAACAGTTTGAGTAAATAATTAAACTACGGAATACTTTCAGAAAGAGTGTTCCCATGAAATAGAGTTCTTCAAAGAAGTGTATAGAGACATATTTATGTAGGCCTGAATAATTGTGGTGACCCTCGTAAATTCATGCCACTACGTAGTTGGACACGGTTAGATTATGCTAAGTTTACTATCGGGTTGGGTGATGTGTGTGTGTTGAAAGATCTAACAATAAAAAAAACTGCAACTGTCTTGAAAGGAAGAAAGAAAATTGTTTATTTGCTACCAAACATACCATATAAAAATTGAGCTCAAACTGTGTCGCGATAACGAAACGGCTGCCGAATCAATATAAATAACGAGAGTGGATCACACTTGACCCGGTCTAACATCAGTAATCATAATAAAATTTCACGATTATATTTAAAAGCAATAAAATGCCTTTTTTACACTGGCTCGACATAGACATTACAGAGTACCTGATGGTAAGTACAGTGTTGTGCAAAAACGAAAGCGACCATCAAAGGATGAAAATCCATTGACAGTCTCCGTCGTCATATCGGCCCACATATACCACGACCGAAAGTCTCTAGGTATATGAGTTACTGGATATACACAATCTTATCCCGAAACGCGACAGGCCAAACAGAGTCACTATGACAGGCTTCACACTTATGTACTATGGTGTGCGTATTAGTAATTAGTTTCCAATATATGTCACAATCCTGACACAAAAAGAGTATAAAAATGTTTACTTCGTCAGAGGAAGTAAAACGTGAAAAATAGTTTGTCAGTGACAAGACACAATGGGCGGAAAAAGTGATATGTAAGCACAAGTGACAGGAAAAACTTGTGATAAACCGAGTAATTAAGAACATAATAATTAATATCAGAGAACACATTAATTAATGCTTACTTAAGTCGTCAAGTGCCTATAGGTTATGCTGTGAACTTTCTTTAGTAATAAGGAAAGTACAATGAACAATGTTTATCGAGTGTGAATTATTGATACAATAATTTACCCAGTACTTGTATGTTGTACGTAAACGAGATTGATGGTTCCAATCACTTGTGACCTTTACACATATGTATGTATCTAATAGCATAAATTATACAAATTTAAAATAGACGCATGAATTAAAAATATATAAATTATACCCCTGCAAGCAGATAACCTGTGCAATGTAGTTTGCACAATAAACAATGAAATGAAAAACGCAAGAAGTGAGGAGTAGGAGAGAAAACGTTTTCTAGGCCGGCAACGCCACGGAGACAATTCTTACTTTGGGTTGAATAAACTTTCGGCCCGTGGGAAGCCGTCTCGTTCATATCGGTGCGTGCGTAACAACGCGCACGTGCGTATACCTCAGTGCCACTGTTTAATAACACCTGCCCGTTTATAAATTTCGATTTCAAAAACGGATTCTGTTATTGGATCCGAATAAACCGGATTCCGAAAGAACAGATATTCCCTAAGTCCTTGACAAACAGACAGCAAACTGAAGAGGGGAAGCGTTTTAATTTTGTAATGTATCAAATAAATGAATTTATGCATTTTTGTGTTGTGTACGATACTTCGTTTTTATCATGCATTTGATTCGTTGTCTGTCTAACATTAGTTTTTTTATTTACTTGGGGAGATTATCCTCATAGGGCCGTCTGAGCTGCATAGGGGGGTGTCGACCGAGATGTGTCGGATCTTATACTGGCCAAAAACCCCCAGGGTTATTTCTGCGCATTTACGGGGACTGCGCCTGTAATCAATTCTCCACAGTTTTGCTGCATAACATTAGCTTATAGCGTGTTATTTGTGAATGTAAGTGTAATGCGATGTACGTGTGGCCAGGTGATAACGCACACGGGGGGCGAGGACCGCATCGTGGGCGGCCTGCTGGCGGCCGGCGAGGCGTCCTGCGCGTCAGTGCACGGCGCCAACAGGCTTGGCGCCAACTCGCTGCTGGACATCGTCGTGTTCGGCCGCGCCTGCGCCATCACGGTCGCCGAGAACAGCCGCCCCGGGGACGCACAGTCGCCGCTCAAACCTGTCAGTCCTTTTTATATCCCGCAGGAAAATTCTGTACAGTTACATAGGCACTCTCCTGACTAAAAACTCCCAGGGCGTCCCTCAACTCACTGCCAGCGAACCCTGGGCGTAATTACTGCTCCAACGACACGGCGAGTGGATAGACTTTCCGGGGCTCTACCACTCGGTGGTGGCGCGTATATTTACACCGACTCCACCTCATGGCAAAAGCAGACTCCCTCATGTCTTTTTTTTTTTTTGTTATCCCGGTGAAAATCCCTACGGACCGTCAGGAGAAGTGGTGAGGGCCACTTCCCCCGGTGTGTCGGACCTGCCCCGACTAAAACCACCGGGGCGCCAGCACCGCCCCCTCTTCGTCTTCGCCGAACCTGGGAATCCGAATACTTCCGACGAGACTCCCTCATGTCTACTGCCCGGCATATTTATCAACCCTGGCAGACTTCCACGCTGGTGCGACGCGTGTCCTGTCTGCGATGTGCAAGGAAAATACTATTACGAGATGAGTGGGTGACGGTGATGGCGCGTCCGTCGACCGAGACCAGCAACACACAAACATGAATTTATAGTTTTAGTATATAATCAAAAGTATCTGTTGACATTTCCAACAATGCCAAAAGCTTTAACAATTCTTGCCCTTTAAAATCTTCCTGGCCGCAAAGAAGTTGAACATTTAAATGGCATTTCTTTCTAGACATATAAATGTCTAGGAGAAATGTAAAGAGTAAAAAAATTTGCTTGACTTAATAAATATTGCGTTAAAATTGCTATAACTTTACGTAATTTTTCACATATAAAAAAAAAACGACATGAATATTAAGAAATATTATAAAATTATACCACTTCACGTAGAATCCATACATTAAAATACTATATCTATATATTAAATGGAAAAAAAAGAGAAGATCAAGACTCAAAAAAAGATTTTTGAAATATGAAAGTTAGGCCGACAGCTTGCCTAATGACTACCTAATGGCCAGCGGTCACTGTCGCCTGTGGACTAGTGCAATACATTATTGCGTGAAGTATCATCGTTGCGTTGCATACTTGGAAAAGTATTTTCCACAATTTTTTTTAAGGACCTCATGTCGTAATATCGGCGAAATACAGCGCTTGGAAGCCTTTCCAGAACTTTAAAGTGTGCGGCGAGAACGCTCTAGAGAACCTAACAGTTGTTGCAAGCAGTTGAACCTTTAATATTTAGGTATAAGTTGATAGGTAACAGCGCAAAGTGCTTCCCAGGAATGGTGATGAAGGCACCAGATCAAAGAATTCTTCAGAATACTCTCCATTGTCCACACGATAAAATACACAGAATTTGGTAATTACCAGATTTGGAATTAATATATTTATTAAATGACCAAGTGCCGTGGTGGTTGCCGGCAGAATAGAATAGCACCCCCATCTTCTTGCTGAGGTGTCGTAAAAGGCGACTAAGGTATCTCTTGAACACCGCAATTCAACCAGGTGTTCAGAGAAGGAAAACTCGACCAAACCTGCATCCTGCTCCCTCCCGATCGTACTGGTTCTCCTTTCCATCGGGCCTGAGGGAGCTCGGACGAGAGAGTGCTTTTCTGGCTGGGCGTCCCAGCTATGCACTTAAATATCTCCTGCGCAATTGACTGTTTCCGAAAACTGGACCTAGATTTTCTTAATCGGTGTTGAAACAATCGCCGTGGCCGAAACCGGATAGGACATCATCATCAAATGACCAAGTGTAACAAAAGAAACGCTTTTGTGGGGGTGCACGCCACTTTATCTCTTTATGCTCCTCTATCTTGTCTTCCATTCTTGTGATGATTTAGAGCTACGGAATTATGATAAATCAGACCTCTAGCGTTAGGAATGTTATGAACACAAGAGCAATTGATATATTATCCAGCAATAGATAAGGTAATGTACACGATTGCAGACGACCGGCGAGGAGAGCGTGGCGAACCTTGACCGCGTGCGATATGCAAACGGGACCATATCCACCGCAGAGCTGCGACTCATGATGCAGAAATGCATGCAGAAGAACGCCGCCGTGTTCAGGCAGAAGAGTACACTCGAGGAGGGTAAGTCATACCCAACATTTTATTAATCGACCCATGAAAAAGAGGGATGTTATAAGTTTAGCGTGTGTATTTGTGACTTTGAAAATCTATGTTTGTCTGTTGCATCGTAGCTTCTAAACAAATGAACTGATTTTGATTTAGTACTTTTTGTTTGAAAGCAAACTGGATCGATAATATTCTAAGCTACGAATGAAGAAAATCAGATCTTTTCTAGTTGATAAGTGAACCGCTATAAACAAATTCTATTGGTTGAATCGATTTCAAATGTAGTACCCTGTGACTCCAATGGTATTGCAATAACATGGAATCCTGAGCCTAATGCTGCAGTTTCGTTTGAAAGAACTCGAGATGCTCGACTTTTCACTAACATCCAGTAGAAGAATCGTCTTTAAACTCACTCATTGATTAGTCTCGATCCATAATTGAGACGAGGGTGTTTTAAATTTTTAATTTAATGGTTATTATTGAAGCGAAACTTCCTTAACGGCGCTCAATAATTGGACGAGAATTGAGAGTATAATTTTAAGGACGCATAATATTTAGGCACATTTCTCTATATGAGAAGACAGGATATGTTATATAGAGAAAAGAAAAGTGGAACTATCTATTCTAAATGCATAGTGCACGTGTAAATGTTGAGATTCTGAGCACGTAAAGCATAAAGCACATAAGCACAAAGTGGGCAAAACCATTGATATATCCCTATGACTTGTATTATTGTTTTTATGACATTTTTTTATACTGTCACTGCACAATGATCAAACCATATCTGATGGTAAGCCGGATGCAGTCCAAAAACAACAACGGCTACCGACAGCGAAAAAAAAAACATCGTTAGCCGTAGCGATCATGCCGACTTGCACAAATATATATCTTCACGCTTCGCTTAAAAGACCCAATATCATAGGAGGATGGAAACACGTTCGCTGGGAGACCGTTCCACAGCCCGACAACTCGGCAAAAGCAAGAGTTAGAGAACTTCTTAAGAACATATTTAAGTAATATAATCGTTTAGCATAGGGCCTAAACAAAGTAATATTCGATTAACGCAAGTAGAAAAAATGTATACAATTGGCATAAACGTAACGATGTGATATTTTGAAAACTTATGTCAATTCGAAGCATTTTTCACTACATTGTTTATGCGCTCAGGTCACGCCCCGTTCGTCCGTTCGCAGGTCAACGTCAAATCCACGAGATCTACAAGCAGATAAAGGACGTGAAAGTGTCCGACAGATCTCTGATATGGAACAGCGACCTCGTGGAGACGCTGGAGCTGCAGAACCTGCTGATCAACTCGGTGCAGATCGTGGAGGGCGCGCTGGCGCGGGAGGAGTCCCGCGGGGCGCACGCGCGTGAGGACTTCAAGACGCGCTGCGATGAGTTCGACTACACCAAGCCCCTCGAGGGACAAGTCAGTCTATATTATACAATTAATTTTTTAAAGCTTTCGAAAAAAGTGAAGCGACGACCGTGAAGAATTATTTGTGCAGGCCGGCATGAGCGCTGCGAGTACCGTTGGGTTTTTCTTACCTGTCGATAGTCGTCGGCGTTTTTTGGATTGCACCATGCTTACCATCAGGTGTGATGCGGTCAATAAAAAATATAAATAAATTTATTTTTTATACAGACATATACGTTAGTGGTTGTATCCACTTTACACTTATATGTCGCGTGTCCAATGTGACCACCGCAGCTGATCGCCGTTCTCAAGGCACTTACACAAGGCCATGCGGGCTTCCTCACGATGTTTTCCTTCAGCGGTGGACATGTGGTTCCTAAATCTGTATGCAATCTGTAAAAACCCAGAGGTAAGTGCCAGTCTTTGAACGTATGATCATTTGTGTTGCCGGCCATGGAAACCGGACCATTATGCACTGAGCCACCACAGGCACATACACTGTTTTATATATTATTAAAGGATAAAATATTATATTTGTTATAAATTGAACTAGGTTTTTTTATAATTCGATTTCTTTCGTGTTGGGTGTTAACGACTTGTATTAAAAGGATAAGGTTAAGACTGGGATTTGGTGGTGATGAGGCTTGCGGCATCGCGTTCCACCACACCACGCTTTTTCAGCTGACAGTTCGTTTCACGGGTTTTGATTTGAATGCGCCGGCGCTAGGGATGCGCGCGGCGCATGCTCGTTTGAGTCGATTCTTAGTGAGGAGAATGGACAGGAGGAAATAACAAGTCGTAACAATATTATTATAAACTCTTAAAAACTTATCTGGTACCACACGCCATACAACATCTCTTTTACTTTGGTTCTACTTTGGCCTCGTACTGAATTGATGGACACCTGTTCGGATCATTGTATCAACCCTAGACCTCATAATTATTTGTTATTCATTTACAGAATATTAATACTTAGTATCAAACACCTTCTCTCAACATTTTTACTTAAGCCACCGCCATTAAAATTTGCCACACTTCCATATCCTTTCTGTCACTTTATATGCTCGCCAACATAATAATTAATTGTTAATGGTGTTCACATTAATATTTAGTATTGAATAATTATTATTTATATTATATCCATCATAGCTTATTAGTGTTATTTGTTGTTATGCTTTTCTCTATTAATAATTAATTATTTTCTCTTTTATCTGTTTTATTGTAACAATATGTATAATATAGATTTTATTGATAAATAGACAAAACTACCATTCGAAAAACATTGGAGGAAGCATACGCTCGCGGAAACGAACGCTGAAACTGGTGAAACAAAGCTGAGCTACCGTCCCGTGATAGACAACACCCTCGACCAGCAAGAGTGCAAGACTGTTCCCCCGGTTATCAGGACATATTAATTGTGTTAGGTGAGAATTATACATTATATAATATATTCAAATTAGTCAAATGGCAAATAAAAAAATTAATTTTCAAGATTCTACTTTTTCGATCTTTTGGTAAAAAAATATATTAGAGCTATGGTTTTCACGGATTCCAAATAAATAGACCGGAAAAATCTAAAATATTAATCCGTTTTTTTTTTCGGTCCACGAACAGAAAATAATTGTTTGGTTAAACAACAACATGGAACTGATAGCGTGTCAATTCAGCTTCAATTTATTTTTAGATGCTTGTTGCGCTCATTTGTCGCGGATATATCTGAAATTGAACGAAGAAAGACTTATAGAAAATTGATGGATAGTTTTAAAAAGTAGTAGAAATTTGCAGAACGTTCCTATTGTAACATTAAAACGAAAAAAAAATATCCACCCTCAATATCGACTTGAAAGAGCTAAAAAAATATTTTTTTCCGTGTTTTGGTAAATCAACTGCATTTTCGCGAATATTGATAGGGACACCCATGACTTTTAGGAATGTTTATAAATGTACCTCCAAATAGACATGTGAAATTGCTAAAAAAAGTTGTAAATTAAGTTTTGAAAAAATATAGTTATTAGGCCTAGAGCGGATAAATGCCGTCTAGGCATAATAAAAAATAAAATAACTAAAGCTTACAAAAATTTTCATTTAATTTTATTTCAATAAAATTACAAAATTAAAGATTAGTGTATAGAGATCAGGCACACCAATGAACTTTTTAATTTTTTCAGTCTATAGTGGTACTGTATCTGGATCTGTATGAAATTGGAACGTGTAAACACATAACGCAAGAGAAAATTCTATTGAGGGGCAAGAGTAAAAATTAGTTTTAAAAAATGTATGAGAAATAATTTTTCGTACTGCTGTTTTCAGTATTCGCAGGTACAAGAAATATCAGCTCCAGACACTTCACTACTCAAACGGTTCCTGTTAATGTAAAGTCTATAATTAATTAGTCGTATTACAGGTATAAACATCTGTACGATCAGAGATGCTATCGGACGCGACGCAGTGACCTCGCAGCACAACTCTCACCTGTTACGTGTTCATTTCAAACACCGCTATTTATGTCATTATTTATTTTTAGTGTAATGTCATTTTAAGTTTAACAGCCGACAGCATTACGAATACTCTCTAAATTATAAACGCGTATCCATTAATTTAATTCCAAAGGAGTCATGTACAAACGAAATAGTGCCAGATGTATTGTTACCGTTTTAGTTATCTTTATATCGGAACAGTGATTGTATTATAATTTGTAATATATTTCTTGTAATGAAGTTATAACAGCAGCATTTATTATGGCTTTAGATGTTGTGTTTTTGTTCAACGACAGTAAGGTACTAATGATCTTTTAGTTTGTAAGAGCCGCGTATCGCTAAGATGATTAATAATTGGAGGTTTATATCGCATGGAAACAGTTCTCTGTATGACCTAAGTAAACTTTTAATCTGGCAGCTCCTACCTACTATTACCAAAACATTTTTTATTACACGCCAAAACTTTCAACCAAACATTTTTAATCAGTTCTAAATAAATGTAAAATTAAGTTTCGAATTTTGTATTTACACAATCAATATCGATGTTGTAATTGTTTACAGTATTAAAATGCAATATACAATGAAATGTACAACATTACGTAGATTTTAAGAATACAGAAGTGTTAAATATGAATATATTAGTTAAAATTCAAATTATTGTTTTTATTTTCCTGTCGTGGCCGCGATTTTATATATTAACCTTTTTTCTATGTTTTAATTTCAAATCGTTTTTTGGCTTGATATTTAATTAGTAATCATGTCAATAGGTGACCAAGCAAATGAGCGTTCATTTTTGAGTATTTATTGTAAGCAATAGGAGGTGAATTCGTCGCCTGAACTGACAGTATAATAACTAGACGCTTCGTGGTGGTGGTTTAGTTGGTAAGAGCCGATATCCATGCGCAGAAATGTGAACAGACGTACTTCTGAATTTTCCATATTAAGCGACTTGGGCACTACATGTTCACCAAGGAGATCACAAGGAAACTTGCGTGACTAACATGTGGTCACGTTGGGCTCAACATATGAACGCAAAAAGGTGACGATATATTAAAAGACAATTCAATATAACTAGTAGAGCCTGTGTAAATGTTCCTGATTCACAATTCGTTATAAAGTGTCACGTCTAAAATAAAAGTAGGGCTCAGTATGTTTTGCCCAATTATTGTAATAAGTTTCAGTTCATTATATATTAATAAACGTAATCTTGAAACTAAATAAATACTTGTTATCTTGTTTGTTTAAACAGAATATTCCAAACGTATCTAAAAGACCAGACAAAAATTACAATCTAGGTATAAAAGACGGACTGCAAGCGCCTGATTATAGATTATAGTATTCGCCTTGTGCATTAGCAAACCAGGCACAGAAAATATATTGTAACTGTATACACACACAATTTGGTTCAATATGATGTTTGATTTGTTGATAAGGGAATTGAAACCCATTGTGATGAACACATGATGCCACTACTATAACGCTGATAATGGATCTACATTACCAGGGCAGCGCCATCGGTCATGGATTGTAATGTACACTTATTACAAAGGGCGTTGTAGAAATTTTATCTAGTCAGCATACATACAATGTTGATCTTCCTACCATTAAGTGCAGTCTATTCACTTTGTCGAGGTAATATAAAAACGGCGTGAGGCATATTCTTATCCATTGCCAAATGGTGAATATACTCCAAACAAATAAAATAACACTTATTCTATCACAACTAGAACATATCTTTGTGTAAATAGAAGCTTCAGTTCGTTGCTATTACCTTTGTTCGCAGACATTCTAGAATTATTCATTGTTTGATGTAAACAGCTCAGAAGTATTTTCGCATTTGTAATGCTTTAGTTCTATTCTTATTTATTCGCCAAGTGTAAAAGGAGATAAAATAATAATTAACATAAAAATACCAAACAATACACATGGAAATTAATCTTAATGCTATTACAGACAAGATGACAAGCAAATTCTTCTTATATTTACTGAATGAGGATGCCGGAAGGAGCCCCGAATTTAGGTGGATGAAAAAAGGTACAATAAGCTGGCTCCCGCGCCCCGGGCGCTAATTCTAGGGATGGTAGACGAAACTATCACCCGACGTGCCCGCTGAATAATATATCTTAAAAAGTAAACCAATTGTTCCATAAAAAAGACTGAAAATTTGTACAAGCTTTTGTTTTGGCGATTTTATAGTTAATTCAAAAATCTTATATCTTTCCCATTTTTTAAGTTATGTAAAGTCAAAGATCGTTTTTCGTGAATATTTTGCTTTCTATGCCATAAATGATATTTAAATTTTTACAAAATAATACAATAGCAAGTAGCCCGGTGTCTCTAAAAATTGAGCTGTAAATAATGTTTCATTGAAATAATCTACATAATGGAGAAACAAAAGTAAAAGTCCTAATTTGCGTCAGACAGAAGTTATACGCCACCTCGAAAAATTTCAAACTGCGGGGTTGGTTGAAAGATCAATTGCTAGACGCCGCGACTGGTTATAATGAAGCTTGTCTAGAAACCAGTGGAAGGACCTTTAGTGATTTTTAGCAAATAGGCAATTTTATCGCGTTACAAGCTGCTCCTCTCGTGCTAGAAGGAAGAAAAGGTAATTAATTAAAATTAATACTCCACTTGTGGAAAATAAGTAAATTGCTGTTATAAGCAAGTATCTTTTTTAATACTGCGAAAGGCTGTTTATTGTCAGAGTTCCAATTACTAGGTAAATGATAACGGTTGACCAAAATGTGAAGTTATCTGTACGCAACCAGTGTTATGTTTTACTGAGTTCATCTGTTTTATATTTTAACATTATACCTTGGTAACAGTATTTATTAGCAACACAATACAGTTTTTGAACTATAAAATTAAACATGAGGCAATTACAAAGCATTGTTGCTTTTATAAAATGAATTCAAGTGATAGCTATATTAATCGAATATAATAATTGTAACCATTGTATATTTTAGAATAAAATTCCTATATTCCGATAATAAAATCTATCTATTAATCATCACGCCGATTTCCTATTTATGTAGGCAGAGAGACTGGAACGCCACTTCTCTTTCGAAAGCTCTTTAAATTTCTAGGAATGTGAGTGGAAGTAAGAGCCAAGATTGGCCAAGGCTTATCTTCACAAATTAAATAAAATAATTCTAGTATAGAGTAAGGTGTGGAGTTCACGGCATCAGCGAAGGTGCATGAATGTTAAGGAAATAAAAATGACACCGATAAATTCTTAAGGACTTTTGTTTCCAAAAAGTAGAAGCCGATTTTGTCCAAATGAATGGGCACTAAGGACTGGCGTGGATAAATATAGTTTGGAAAGCTGTCGCCATGTGTATACTAAATAGTCTATAAACCTCTTAATACCTACTTCTCTTTGTCTTTTCACTGCCTTCGAGACCTTCAGAGTGATAGAAATACTTCTGGTGTTGCAGTGATCCCCTGCCCACAATAGCCATTTACCATCAGGTGGGAATTTATCTTTTGTGTCTATATTACTAATAAAATACAAGTCTGATTATATGCAAAAAAAAAGCTGTACTATCAAATCCTATACTATAGAAAACTATTCTATTAATTATGATTATATAATAAAGTCTTGAAAACCTTGGATATTCAACCATATTGATTATACCTACATAAACTGTATATGTAAAACTGCAGTAAATTATTTTTACCCCAAATTCATTGTTTTATAAGCTTGATATCTAAGACGAGAATATAAACATGTGAATCAGTACGTCACGTCTGAGGTCCGATAACTTCTCCAGGGGTCATGTCTATAGCAGCCATTTTGAGCAGTGGCTTCTCGGACGCCTATACTGACGCTTGCGTGCTCTCCCGCTTGTGTGACACATTCAGTTTTCCTTTTTTTAGATACTCAGATTGGAATTTAATGGTGCTGTTTAGCACAAATAATTTGACTGACGCGTTTGGCGGCGTTTGTAAGGGCCTGATCTCAAAGGAGTTCAAGATTGAACAAGTCAACAACCTGACGCTGTATAACTTATTCTCCAAACTGTGTAAAGGTATGAAACTACGTCAGATTATTTTGCTACGCCTTTTTTGTGTAGTTTTTTGGTTACGAATAAAGTAAATAAGTTTTTAAGATAATTATGGCGGCATTTAAGCGAAATACAGATTAGTCATAAAATGAGTCTCGAGTTCAGCATGTGATTTGAGCCTACGGTCAAAAGTAACGTCCCTAAAAGACAAATAAGACGTAAAAGAGGAACAATATTGGTTCAATCTATGAAAAAAATTAAATTATTAAAATATTTTTTTACGTAACTGATGATTTGTGTTTAAAAGAGTTTTCAATTTAAGGAGCGTTAATGAAACTGAGCATAAATATTATCCTATCATATTATACTACTATAGTTTCTGTATGTCAACACAGGCTACTTTTTTTCGCAAACTATCCTTCTAGACTCGATGTTTATGTACCTATAACTCGATTGTTAATCGTTCAGTCTCCTGCTTACCATGCCATTGTCAGACGACACACCGTGATTAGTGATGAAAATGCCCGGGAATTTTCCCGAAGTGCCCAAAACTTGCTTGGGAATATTCCCGGGAATTTACGAAATGTTCGCGGAAATGCTGGGCACTTTGGGAAAATTCCCGGGCATTTTCATCACTAACCGTGATTATGGTCTACGTAGGTGTTTCCTGGAAATCACAGCTTACTAATAGATTGCTTTGGGAAAATTAATAATAATTATTAAACATTTGACTGCATATGTTCTGATATACAACTTTGCTATTTTTTTATACAACTTTACTCCATTGTACTAATCTATGCAAAGTAATTCACTGCACCTGGTTCTATAATAAGTTCGGTAAATACTTAGTTTTCAAGACTAGTTTTAAAATGACATTCAGATTTCTTAACAAAAATTAACCTAGGTACATTTTTAGATGTTAATGTTAGTAGCTCAGCAAAATTACTATACTAGACGGTACAGTTTATAAACTTTGACGACCGGTAAGAGATGGAATTCTATTGAAAAACCTTAAGCGAAGGTCCCTTTGTTAGTACAAACTTTTTCTCACAAATAAAAACTATAACGCCAGAAAAACAGTTCGTATTAGTTGGATTCAATTAGAAGTTTCTTATTTTCAGCTTGCCAATTAAAGAATATGGCTTCAGTCCCACCATCCGCATTTTCTGCAGGCCGTATACGCGATACCCAACGGGATATGAAGGTATCTAACCCCAGCAAAGGTAACGGATCCGGAAAGTTCTTCAATACCACATGTAAGACTATTTTTATCAAAAAGTTACAGACGTTAAAAGAGGGAGATGATTCTGTGAGCAATTTTTGATGGGCTAAGTACAAGGTGTCTCAAAAGTAAGTTCACATTTGCTTATCTTATTACGCGAAAGCAACTATTCTGAGGAGCGCGGGGGGGTATGTCAGTCGGTAGTCTGGCTCTTGGGAATTTAGTCGCTATGGAGCGTTTCTCTGGTGCGGACCGTGCGTTGTGCGTACGTGAGTTTTACAAAAACGGTAATTCGTCGACTGTAGCGCGTAGAAAATTCTGCAGTATTCGACATATTCGTCACTTAAATGATGCGCCTAGCACTCGACTCATTGCAAAACGGGTTGAGAAGTTTGAAGAGACTAGGTCAACTCTGGAGAAACCAAAATCTGGGCGGCCAAGAACATCAAGAACAGCCGAAAACGTGGACAGTGTTACTCAGTCTATTCGAGATGATCCAAACCTCTCGATTCAGAAGCGTGCTGTTGCTTTAAATGTGCACAGATCTTCATTATGCCGCATTTTACACAAAGATTTAAAGCTGCACCCGTACAAAATTCAGTTAGTGCAAGAACTGAAGCCTCAAGGTGCTGGTCAGAGGCTTGCCTTTGTAAATCAGATGATTGAGCGCTTTCCGACGTTCACCAACATCTTGTTTTCCGATGAAGCCCATTTTCACCTGAATGGGCATGTAAACAAGCAAAATTGTCGTTACTGGAGTGCAACCAACCCAAAACAAAAACATCAGAAACCGCTACATTCACCCAAAGTCACCGTATGGGCAGCGATGTCGGCGCGAGGAATTATCGGCCCTTACTTTTTTGAAGATGGAAGGGGACGCACACTCACAGTGAATTCAGAGCGTTATGTGTAGATGTTAGACGAGTTTTTCGTACCCCAACTGCAAAACTTTCCTGGTTACAACCAAAGAACATGGTTCCAGCAGGATGGAGCAACTTCACACACGTCCAACAGATCTCTGCCTCGAGTTCGAGAAATTTTTCCGAACAAATTAATCTCCAGGCGAGGTGACATAAATTGGCCTCCACGGAGTCCCGATTTAACGCCTATGGATTTTTTCCTGTGGGGTTATGTCAAATCAAAAGTTTACGCTAATAAACCGACTTTCCTGGCACAATTAAAAGAAAATATCCGTTATGAAATGGCAGCCATCACGGAGACTACCTGCCGAGCTGTCATAGGCAATTTTAGTGCCCGACTAAATGAATGCCGAGAGCGCAACGGTTTACATTTGGACGATGTTATTTTTAAAAAATAAATTCCCAAACAGTGTACTTCAATATAAAATAAACATTATTTCAATAAAGCTAAGACTTTTCTTTTAAAAAAAGATTTAAATGTGAACTTTCTTTTGAGACACCTTGTATTTAATGTTGTTAGAAGTTGTAGCCTGTTTTTTAAATATCAAAATTTTGTAAACAGACTACCTGATGGAAATTACTACTGTTGATGAATACGACTAGCCTAGACGAGTCAGCAATATGCATAGGTCATCTTTGACAAGTTGACTCGGTCTTAGTCCATGATTTTAATTTATCTCTGCAACAAAACCAATGTTTTATAAAATAATCCTATTTGTACTGTTATTAATGTTACTGATTGTCGAAAGACTGCGTTTTCTACAAGGCCGTACAGTATCAAATGGAGCATCACATAAATATTACAATAAAAAGCTCCATTGTTGTAAAAATATTGACAACGATGTTTCGCCTGCTATACAGCAGTGAAAATAAATTGTAATTTCATATCGTCACTGTAATGAAAAAAGTAACAACAATTTCCATGTCTCGTCAGGGGTCATTATGACAGTTTTTACGATCAATTCTAGCACAGAAACCCTATCAACTCGGTCCTCACGTCAGTTGAGACCACCCCAAAATCAAGTGTTCTGTATTATTATATGTTTAGGATAAGAAACATTTACTTCATTTTTTTTATAAAGCATCAAATGGGCTAATGGCCACGTTGTGGTAAGAAATTTATATCGTCATGTTTACTTAAAAAGGAAAAACAGGACCGACTCTCTATACATACGTAACTATATCGTTATACGTTACGTAGGTATAGCTTCATCAATCCTAGCTATGTTAGTACTTTGTACGGCCAGTGAAATTTATCTGAATTATAACCTCTGCGGACCTACACAGGTGGCCACGTACAATATTTATAATTGTTAACATATTTAATTTCAGTCATGGAATTGTCTCCGCTGAAGTACAACAGTAAATTAATGAATAGCATTTGGGGCTTTTACAATCGCTACTCGCCTCATAACGTGAAGAATGTAAGCGTTCCTTTGGCGTACAATGGAGAAATGCAGCAGTAAGCATATTGATAAAAGTATAAAATGGATATAGTAATTCAAATAGCAACATACTTGTTTTCTAAACAAAATCACTTAATTGTTTACATTACTTATCACTCTATACTATAATTTTGTTTCAGATCTGCTGCTAATTCCACCAAAAACGAACCAGTGATAACTCTGCCATCTCCAAAACTAGATAATGTTTGGGCAACTATGAGTGTATCCCAAACTCACTAAAAATATATCATTTTGTGTTAAAATTTGCAACTATATGTAACTAAACTTAAATTTTAAACAAGAGTTTTTGAACAATACCGACTTATATTATTATCCTTATACCAACTTATTTCAGCTTTAATACTTTCATAAAAGTAAAAATACGATCGATCTCTTATTCAAAGCTTACTAAGAATTAATAGCATATCGTGTAATAATACTTTTAAATTTTCGCGGTAGTGACCTAGTGGGTAAGATACCGGTATCCAAGCGCGGCAAGGAGAGTAGTCCTAGGTTCGTATCACGACTTGAGATGAATATGCCCGAAAGTTTCGGAAAGTTTCCAGGAATCATTCCTTTATTCCCGGGAAAATTGGGGATTATTCCCTGAATGCTTCCAATATTCCCAAATCTCATCAATTTTGTCAATCATAATTTGTCTCGATTCGTGCTTTCTTGAGAATGTTTTTAAGGTGTAATTTATACTTAGTACTAATAAACCTTGGTAATATATTACATTACAATGAAATTATTATTAACTATGTGATTAAATTTAAAGGTAAAGGGAAACTATGACATTCGTACCTTCCGGCAAGCCGACCCATGTTTTTTTTTTAATTTCACGTATGAATTTTATAAACAAAGGAAGGCGATATTATTTATGATTTAAATAAATATTTATTTAGTTTTAACTTATGTTCAAAAATCTATATACATATGTATATAAAATCACTTGCTCTGACATTCATGACATACTTATCATCGTTAAGCCCAAACTACAACAGCCAGAAACATGAAATTTGGAAATTGGTTTTTACTACTTATTGGTATGATGGTAGGTATCCACAAAACTCAGAGTTTTTGTGATTCCATCGCCATGAGGGTGTTGAAACTATGGTTGGAAAAATGTTCGAAAAATCTGCCAATTTTGAAGTAAGCACTATCAAAACCAGTATTTCAACTATTGGTTGGAAATTAGAAAAAAAAAATGTTTCGACCTTATTGGAAAATCAATCCCTAAGAAGATAAAACAAGGGTGAAAAGTTTGTTGTTTGTTTAAAATTCGTCAATTTAAGTAAGCCCTATAAAAATTGATATTTAGTTTTTTAGTTAGAAATAAAAGAATACGTGTTTCGTCGTTTTTGAAAAACATATGGCGAAGTGAGTAAATTATTTCTTCCCGAGCAACGCCGGGACACACAGCTAGTGTGTAATGTTTTTTTTACGTATGTACAGGAATTTCTCCAGATTTGTGTATTTTTTAATGATATTTATTATATATATAATTTTTTATAGTATAAATAAATCCGGAGTAGAAGTTTTTAGAACCACTGTAGGTGACAATCTCCTAATGGTGGTGTTTCAGGTAGTTTTTTAAATGTTTGACTGGCGTTTAGTGATTCTTTACCAGAGCTATATTCATTCTCTGCTATAATAATATTTTCTGTATCTTTTTACATAATGTATACATATGTAGGTACAAAAATATAATTACACATGACCACTGCATTACTTTTTAGAAGTCGTTATTTGAAAAGGAAAAGAGAATCTTTATAGAACCAATTCCTTGTCTGTCTGTTTGTCTGACACTTTTTCTCAAAAACGCCCAGAGGTATTAAGCTGAAATTAAAATCAAATACTGATATTAGCAATTCCTTGTACCTCTAATTTTACTTTTAAGATAATACTAACAAAACATGTGCCCTTTTATGTCGCATATTTTACAGTTTATGACGTTTTCACAAAGGAATCAAATTTCAAAGGATATTTTCTGTTCATCTAGAATCATGAAGGTCTTAAAAGCAAAAAACACAAAAATAAAATAAATTAATTCTTTAATTAATTAAGACTCGCATCTGTACGGCATTTTTGAGCGGTGACATAAAAGTGTCAGCGGAAACGTCTTGCTACGCTCTCACTCACACCCTCACAATCTGTGTAATGTCATCGCATGCGTTGTTTGCCTCCCCGCGTCTTGTCGCTCTATCGGTCCACAGTTGGTAAACATATCGCAGAATACGAATAAAATCCGTCAAAAATAATTTGTAGTATAGCAGTGGTGGCCTAGTTGATAAGGGACCGGTTTCTATGCGCTACAGTGTCAATGGTCATAGGTTCGAATCCCGGTACCTACTTCTGAGTTTTTTTCAGATTAAGTACGGATTTAGGCATTACATGTTTACCGGCGAATGAAAACAACGTGAGTCAACCTACATGGCATCTGATAGAAATATCATGTGTAAGTGCCCTGAGAACGGCGATCAGCTGTACTTCTCGTCACGTTAGGCACATCATATAAGCGCTAAGTGAATAAAACTACCTTTTTTATCCCGAGGAAAATCCAGCATAGGACCATCAGGGACGTCGTGAGGGCAGCGACCCCGGTGTGTCAGACTCCTGCTGACTAAAAACCCCCGGGATGTCCCTCTGATTGCTCCACCCGGGCCTAGGAAACCAACTTCGTCCAGACGTCCAGGGTATAGAAAGCCTTGAGGCTACCTCTCTGTGAGGGGTAGGAGTAAAGCCCACCCCTCCAAAACCTGTCTCTCAGGCGGCGCGCCGGACACCGTGCACCGTCTCGGATAAAAACTACTATTGTATCTCTGCTTACCCCGGATTATACTGTGACGATATATTAGTATTTATCATGTTTTTTTTTTATTGTTCAACAATAAAAATATTTTAAATAATAATATACAAATATATCTATTTTGAAATATTTTGTGGGTTATTACATCTCAAATCATTTTGAAAAATTCGACCTCTTCATACACACACAATTTATACACTACACTCGTGTAACTTTCCTATATAATAAAGACACCATCCTTAAATAAAAAGTTTTTGATTATTTCAAAATAGTTAGTTATGACTTCATCGGGAATGAAATAGCAAAGGTAATTTATTTTTTATATTTAAATTATAAGTAAGAAAATAAACTGCAATATAAAAATCTCGTTTTGATATCATATGTAACCATGTTTACAATCGACCCACAGGCCATTATTTTATTTTGGAAAGAAACGTATATTTCTGTTGCACGATCCATGGGAATATTCCCGGGAATTAACGGAATGTTCTCGGGAGTTTTGGGCACTTTGGGAAAATTCCCGGGCATTTTCATCACTAATCACGACACGTGCTTCGGTTTTTCCAGATTAAATACGGACTTAAGCACCACATGTTTAAAAATTTTCTGTGGTGCATAATGATTACAATATTCTATAAGCCAGTCAAATTGGTCATTTTTCTTGCAAACAATCCGAACTAACATTTAATTGGAATAACCTTTACGGGATTCATTACTAGTCTAAATTCAATATGGTGAACCAAATTGACCACCACCGATGTGTTAGGCATCATTTTGAATTTAGGTTTTATGTCAATAACTCTTTATTATTTTTATTAATAAAGTTGTTGAGCATTTAATTCCTTACAATTTTAGTTTTTTATTCATTTTAGTCCTCACTATTTTAATCCTGTAATCGATATTTTTTAGAAGCTATAAATCGTCGCAATTAAATAGAAATAATAATAAAAGACTACGAATTTATGTTAATTTTTGCTAATATTCTAATTAGTACCATTGCCTCCAATATATAATTTCTATAATAATTGATAAACATTCTCTTCGTTTTGTTTTAATATTTTATTTGAGAAATATATGTTATATATCATGTGTATATATACACGGTTAGTCGGAAAGGGTGTATCAATCCAAGGCTATTGGTATAGGTATCGTATATACTTAAAAAGGAATATAGTAATTTTCCTGAAAGTTGTAATTTATTTTTACATACTCAAAATAAATTGTCATTTATTCTTAAACTTTGACAACCATAGCGACAAGCTACGCCCACAAGGGATGTCGAAAATGAAAAAAATATCATTATATCGATATTTATTAAAATATCAATATCGGCGTCGATATATCGATTAAATCTTAATAAACACGAAAATATTTTACCAGTATTCCTTTTTATTAGACGAAATTATATAAATATCAAGAACTAAAATGTTATCTTCTTACTTTAAGACCTATTTAAGATATCAAACAAAAATAAATCAGACAAACCAGTATTTGTCCGGCAGTGAAAGTAAATAAACTCTGCTTTTTACATGCTACGCTGTCAGTCGGCTTCTATTGTTAGACCGCCAGATTTATGGCAGAAGCTACTCTCTCTGAAGGTACAGAGGAAGCCGTAGGTATCAAGTATGCAAGTGCTAAATTTGAAAGAACTGGGGTAAAATGTCTTGTTTCAATCCAAAATTTTATAGGGTTTTCATTACGGGATAGATTTGGAGCATCGAGGAACTGTTTCAACTCGTTCGGCATTCCGTTGCTTCGAGAGGCCACATTAGCAGTTAGCTGCATTGTTGCTGGCTACAGCAACTAGAAGCTTTTCGTGGCGAGACCACAGTGACTAATTCTGACGTTAAAGAAAATAAAAAAAAGTAAACAATTCACGAGATAATAAAGTACTGACACTAACAATGACAATGCTCGCAAAATGGCGGCAAATAATATACATGCATCAAATTCAGATGTCAATGCACACAACGGAACAAAACATAATACTCAACAGTCTTAGACAACAACATTCTTTTTTTTTCGTTCGTTCCTATCTTCTACAGTTTCAGATTTTCGCGACTTCAGGTGCCATAAGAATTTAAAAAATGTCGTTTTCGTTACAATTTTCGATACTGGATATTTTCTATGGATTTATTATTTCAAAATATATCGCCCAAAAATATCGATATTATGAATTGAAAATATCGAAATATCATCTGACATCTGAATTTGTTGCCTGTATTATTTGCCGCCATTTATTTATTTATTATTTATTTTTGTGTGATATCTTAAATAGGTCTTAAAGTTCTTGATATTTTTGTAAATTTTATCTAATAAAAAGGAATTTCTCCTAGAAATCATATTCATAATACAATTTATCCTGAAGCCAATAATTAAACCCATATTACTTAATTTACAAGTAGTGTTTTACCCAGTTACATTGTTCAACTAAATATAATAGCCTAATAATAAAAAAACATTCATTTTCCCTTACTTTATTATTTGTTCTGCACCATTTTCTACAAATCGAGACACCAATTGGGTGATAGTTGAATATCAGCACTGAATGGTACAATTAGACACATTTGCTGAGCTAAATTCCTTTGACACATCATCACAATACACAATATTCACTCTTCTCATACTGTTGTTTATTACCTTCATTATTGCATTCTTCTATGTTGTATTTCTGTGCCAAACAAATATTTTTCTTATATATTTTTTAAATAATACACCAAATAATAAAAAATGACCAATTTGTAAAAAACAAAATATCTATCTACCATAGGCCATTCTATAAGCTAATAGGCTTCTAAATTGTTGTTAATACAATATCAATTGACAATTCAGTCAATTTTAATCGCAAAGCTGGCACCACATGAACAACCCACATCTGCATTTGGATTCTGTATTATTCTAAAAGCAGATCTTATAAGTTCTGTATGGTAGTCCACAGTTGAACCATTAACATATTGTAAAGAAGTTTCATCAATGACTACTTTTACTCCATCTTGTTCAAATATTCTGAAAAAAGTAATATACAAATTATAATATGGCTGTGGTGACCTAGTGAATAACAGATCAGTTTCCATATGCGGAACACGAATGGTTGTAGGTTCGAATTCGAGCACATACCTCTGGGTTTTTCAAGATTGTATGGATTTAGGCACCACCTACACACCAGTATAGGAAAACATCATGAGAATACCCGCACAGAATCTAAAAGAAATGTCATGTATAAGTGCCCTGAAAACAGCAATCAGCTGTGCTACTGGTCACATTAGGCAGAATATTAAGCACAAAGTGGATACAGCTAATGTATCTATGTTCACCCTGAAAGAGATATAGGCTGACAATATAATCTTTACTCAAATAATAACAATTCTTTTACTTTTTAAAATATAAAAACATATAAACCCACAGGAGCGAGGCGTAAGGCCCAAGCCAGAGGTAGTTAGAAGCTCAAATTGAGAAACCTTCTCACAACGCATGCCATATTAATAAATACTACCTTCTGTATCTGGCCTTTGGTCCAACAACCAAGCGAGAGCCTCTAAGGATGGTAATTATTTTTATAATAAAAGTCTGATCTTAATGTATATTATCTAGGTACTAGCAAATAATATGGTTATTTTTAACCCACAAAGGTGATGTGGAGCACTTGCATGGTATGTGATAGCTAAGCCTTAAGCTAAATAATTGATAAATTACTTATATATTTAGTAACATCCAAATTTATTAGTCCTACCAACAAAAATCAAATCCATGTATAACACTTTATTTCGATCATAAACACACACCTGTCATCCTGTGCTAATTTATTATCCAAGTCAAATTTATATTGAAATCCAGAACATCCACCACTTTCAACACATAGTCTAAGAAATGTATTATTGCCGTCACATAATTGTTTTAATTTTCGTACGCAGTCATTACTGATTGAAATGCCTTCTGAGGAACCTGTAGTTTGAACTGCTTGACTATAATATTTTTTCATTAAATTAAATAAGACAGAATTATGTTTTAGAGTAAAAATGTGTCTAGTGCTGAAGGACATGATTTCGTTTTAAATATTTTAAATGAATGATTCTACAGTAATCAGTTCCCATATTATATTTTATATTCTCTTTGGTATTCCATATAGAGGTGAGACATAAATACAAGATAAGGTACAAGGATCATGTATTTATGAAAATAATGGATTATTTTAACTTAAATAGATAAATATATAATTTGAATTGAGTAAAAAAATCATCAAGCGCTTATGAAATATTTGTCTATTATTTTTTACACACGAGATGGCACTCTTAGAATACTGCGACTTGTTATTATTTGTCTTTTAATTAAATAGTTTCAACTTATTCAGGAAAAATTAATTATCCCCAATATAATTAATTGCAATATATAGACAAATTCCTTTGACAATATACGCTTAAAAAACCGATTTGAACTTATTCATAAATAACAAAATTTAAAATACTTATTTTACAAAGTTTTATATAAATGAACTTCTCTAATTGTAGGCCCATTCAACACATACGGTACGTAGACGTACTTCCCTAAAAAGAGTAATTAACATAAATACAAAGAAATATCAAAAAAAATCTCAGAAGAACTAACAAAACAGAATATTTTATTGCATTCTATTAGGCTAATTCAAAGATGACGTCATTGTCATAAGACGACTACGACAGAAACGATTATGAAGAAAGCGACGCCGATCTCTTACTGTAAAAATTATGTTTCATATAAATTTATGATCAAAACGTTATACAACTTATTTTTGTTGTAGTTTTGTTCTGAAATAAACAATTATGTATACGTATAATTCTATATAATATATATAAAAAACCCTAAATTCTTTAAGAAATTTCTAAATACTCTACATCGCGCAAACGTAGTTTTTTCTGTACAGTGTATATGTATATGTCAGAATGGCAGTTTTTATATTTTCCGTCATGCTTATCATAATTCAGCAATAGAACTTTCGTTGGTTTTTGCATATTCAATGACGTTCGCCCCTCCGTCAAAAACGTCTAGCCTCTTCTCTAGCGTCAAGAGGTTAGCTGTTGCGCCATCTACTCGCAATCGTTCGTACTTTACCAATAATAATAACTTAGAACATAGAAGATCAAGTTTTATTTCGTCTTGTTCTAGCGCCATCTATCGATGTACATTCCATACGAGCTTTCCATTACATTAGATAGTTCGCCGATATATATATATGTTATATCTATATATATATATATATATAACTCGAATATTTTTTATCTAGGTAATATAATATAAGCTACTGAGAATCAGATTTATTATATGCATTGATAGTCATTTCTTTAAAAAAATCTTGTTTCAATTTTAAGTTATTCGGACAAATATAAAATTATATTTTCAGTTTATACTAGCTGACTCAGCCAATTTCGTACCGCCATGAATGATGTATTAAGGTTAACCTACACCCTTCTCACTCGCACTTCCACTTTCTTCCCCCTCTCCCACTTTCACTCTTTTTTTATACCGACTCGACACAGTGACTGCACCATACCTGATGTTAAGCATGGTCCAGTCCAAAAAACGCCAACGACTATCGAAAGGTAACAAAAAACCCATCGGTAGTTGCAGCGATCATGCCAGCCTGCACAAATATCTCTTCACGCTACGTTTAAAAGATCCCATATCATAGGATGGAGGGAACACGCTCGCCGGAAGACCATTCCACAGCCCAACGACACGGCAAAAGAAGGAGTTAGAGAACTTCTTTGCCCTGGCCGGGATGTGAGATACCGTAACTCCGACTCGTACTGTGACTCCATGCGTGGTTCTATTCAGGAAGGGAGAGGGTGGAACAAGGTTAAACAACTCCTCAGAACACTCGCCATGATACAGACGGTAGAAAACGCTCAGTGAGGTAACATCTCTGCGCAACTGAAGCGGTTCAAAATGCTTAGTCACGTCAGGATCATTCACAATGCGAACAGGCCTCCGCTGCAACCTATCCAGGGCGTCAAGTAAGTACTGGGCAGAACCGTCCCAATGATGCAAACAATATTCCATGCAAGGCCTGACCTGAGCCTTATATAAAAGGAACAGTTGATTCGGCTTGAAAAACCGTCGCACCTTGTTCAGGACACCAAACCTACGTGATGTTGTAGAGATGACAGATCCTAAATGATCCTTAGGGTTGAGATCACAGCAGATATTTATACCTAAGATATTAAGGTTGTCGCATATTGCAAGTGACACATTCTGGAGAAAAGGAAGGGAGGAGAAAGGGGTTTTTTTCTCTGTTGTTTATATGTACCTTATTTTAAAAATATTAATATATATCTATCTAATGATGAGTTTATTTTTAATATCGTCATCAGTATGAGACCCGCGCTTAAATTTATTTTTATGCGTATTAGTTATTTTGCAATAACCCCGAGATATTCATTTAAATCATCTAGTGTGTACAGGATTGGCATAAAGTGAGCGAAATGCTTAAGGTAAGTAACGCGTTTAAATTGATTAATACTGTAGCCTTTTTTTTTGTATCCTGGTGGAAATTCTCATTGATCGTCAGGGCAGCGGAGAAGATCGCTGCTCCGGCGTGCCGAGCTCTTAGGCTGAGATTTATAGACGCTATTTTAACTTTGCTTAGCCAAGTTCTCAGTAAAGAAATTCGTTTTGACAAAAAACCTAATATATAATAGAAACTTGAGTATAGCCATGTTATTCGCAAAGCCAATTCCATGTTGACAAAATCGGTAGCTTACCAAATCCTTTGACATTCATCAAGAAATATAAATTGTAATATTTTAGTAAAGTCTAAACAAACTTAAAGTTGCGTCTATAAATCTCAGCCTTACCGACTAAAACTACCGGGTTTATTCTCCGAGCACAAGGTGCGCCGGGCTGCATGCAGGAAAGCTATACCACTCGTTCTCATCGCCCCGAAGCGCGCATTGCCCCATTACGGGCTCGCCAGATTCGTGAGATTCTGTGGAGCCGAGCCAGGGGTCTTTACCCGCGGCACAGCAGAAATCTCTTGCTGTGTCTCCATAGCCACGGAAGCAGCATCTTGGACATTATCCCAAATACCGCCTTAAGCATGTTTTTTTTTATTAAAAATTATACTGGGTCTATACTCATTACCATTACCAAGTAAGTAAGAATAATTCCACTAAACATTGTTTTTTTTTTATATTAAAGGAATTAGGCAGCGTTTTCGATGAAAGTTCTTATACAACATGACTTTTTCCGACATTTTCAACAATAATCGTCATACTTCAACCTAAGACTTCAACTAATTTACACAAAACCTTAAAAATTTTCATTAGTATCATCCACATGAATTATTTTGTTCATTAGTGAAAGTCGCATAAAATTTCGTTTAATAGTTTTTGAGTTTATTGTGAATACATAGACAGATAGACAGCCGCGACAGGGGACTTAGTTTTATAATATGTAAGGACAGTGATAGTGATTGTTATATTAATATATAATTGATTAGCTGTGAGTTTTACTGGCAGAATAGAATAGCGTATCTCTTTCTTCATCATATTGAGGCGTCAGAAGAGCCAATTATGGTATACATCATGCTGAATTGCACGCAGATTGCTGTCATGTATGGCATGAAGATGGCATGCACCTTCTCTGTCCATAGTGTACATCCGCTCACCCGCACTCGACAAGCGTGGTGGGTTAATGTCCAAAAACATTTCGATGGATTTCACAAATATAGAAGAAGACATTTGGCCCAATGTGAGATGAAATTGCCTAATAATAATAAGTAGGACTGGATCATCTGGTACTAAAGATTCCTTTCTCATTGACATACCCATTTAATAGTAGCTACATCGCAATCTTAGAAATCTTTTAGCTGCCTGGATTAACTACATATAAAAAGGCATATGATTCGGTGCCTCATACACGGCTCAGGAGGAAGCTTTTTTTTACAAAGTTGATACAAATGTCAGTACCATTTTTGGATCGTGACCAACAAACAAATAATAGCTACGTGTCGTAACGTGAAATAACAGCTGTATAATTTATTTTCAGGTCACGAACTCGGAGACTCGGGAACTCGGGGCAAATAGGGTGGCACTTTTGATGTCGAATGACTGTTTCCGATTTGTTTGGGAGCTGGTCCATTCGAAAGAGCACCTCAAGCCAATCTATGTTTTTCAAAATCATAGTTCTGTGAGACCTAGAGGCCTAGAAATCTAGGGTTTAAGTTTCACCCTAGTTCCGTCATAACAATGTTATCAGAGGTTACATGGATCAGATCTATCTTTGGAACGGAAACCTAGAATTATTTGGGTATGTCTGAAGTTTTAGATATAACTGAAACGAAAGCTAAGCCATTATACCTACGGTTTACTAGTATTAACATGTACGTGGCAGTCTGACAGAAAGCCTGTGGACATGCACAATGTCCTGCTTATTTGTAGTAATCATTTTGGACTATATGGGAAGCTAAACCATTGTTGGTTTTCTACTTCTGCTATAATATAAAATAAATATGATTCAATTCTATAAATAGAATATGTTGGTTTTGATATGTGAGGTTGTGCCGATTTACATTAAAGTGTTTTTCTTTAATTCCTTTATTTATAGTACTTTTTTTTACTTTGTAACACTAAAATTATCAACTGTAGTTAGAGTGAGATAGAACTAGACCACTATGAAAGAGAAATACAGTTCATTGGGAGAGCTGGCCAGCGGACCATTATATCGTCTCATGGCGTGCGCGGATTAAACATTTAATCATCTGTAAATAATTTTAAGTTATCAATTTATTTAACTAGTATAATTTATATATATATATATATATATATATATATATATATATATATATATATATATATATATATATATTAATTTACCGTTATTTTTAAAAATAGATAAACTTTTAATTTTAATTTGACAGAGATTTTCTGCTATTAACCAATGTTTATTATTTTACCTGTATTGGTATTGTTTTATGTTTCTAAAACATTATGATATTTCATGTTTTATAAAAACAAAATATCGGTAGATTTTTGTTACTTACGTTATATTCTACTCCACTTTGCGCGGCAGCGGTCAGAAGGCGGGGCTTATCGGCAAACTCGCGTCGAAGCTGATTTCACTGTCAATTCGAGAGCTGCGTCGAGTACGCTCGCGTCTATGGTCTATTACGTGGTGTGTTTATAGTGAAGTGAATTTTGTGAGATTGTGTGAAGTGAAAGATAGTGTTGTTCTAAGGGCACAAGTGCAAATGTGGGTTATCAACAATGCGTGATGCTAATCTAGTGTGACATGTCAAAATGTATAAAACACAATTATGCGCAAAACTGATATTTGCCACGTAGTGACGCGAATGGGTAATGATTCCTAATGTGGAGCGTGAAGCAAGATGGTTAGAGAGACTCGGCATCTGTGGGTTGGAAATTTACCCGATAACATTCGAGAGGATCGAATAAGGGAGCACTTCAAACGGTAATTTTTGTGTCTTTCCCAATTTGTTACATACTTATGTTTCAGGTAATAAAGCTAAACCACACAAGGTTTTTATTTTTTAAAGGTGTTCAATTCGCTGCTGGGAGTCGTCGCTGTTTATAATACTGTTGTTTTTGAGCTCAATTGATTAACCAATGAATCAGCACTTGCCCGTTTGCGTAGCGTAGATAACCATCATATGAAACAAAGAAACGTAGTTTTTCAGGAAAATGCACGTAGATATTTGTTTGTAGGATTATTTTTGAGTAGCTGCAATCCATGAAATAACTCTTAATATATTATGAAATCAAATTTTACAAGCATTTCTAAACCGCGTCGAAAGCTTTTTACTATTACGCTTAAATTATAAACCCAGTGAAGATATTTATCGTTTGCAGCTGTATTGTATTAAAGGTAACGCGTATTCTAAAATATACTAATATATTAGGATAAAATAGGGATACGTGTAGTGGTACATTTATACAAAACCAGGGGGCCAGGACAGTAACATTCGTTTAACAACTCAAGTAAAAAGTGCACATGTATGTTAGGTATCAACCTAAAGTCAACATAACGTGTTAACGTGATACTTTGAAAAGTAAATCAATTTTATACATTTTGTACTTTACATGTATTAAAACTAAAGATAGTTTATCTAGAAGCACTGAAACTACAACTAAAGTTTCACGATAAGAAAGCACTAAGTGCCAACCCATATGCAAACACGTTTTCTTAATATTCTTTACTGTACCTTTTATAATAACTGCATATTTCCACAATATAATAAGCCATCGATTTTCGGTTGTTATTAGGCGTTGACTATGAGATGCCGGCGAATACTGTGGCCCGTAACAGTGGTGATTTTTTATATATGTTTCAGCATAGAAGCTACGCGTGAAGCAGTCCGAAGCTAGTCCATAGTGCTTTAACTTTTGTTAGACTGAGGTTATTTTACAAAGTCATAATTCAGCCGCTCAGAGAATACGTTTTGAATAGGTTGTATTTAAATGGTCTATGTAATTTTAAAGTAAAATGCAATTCATGATAAAAATATTTTATCATTAATTTACGCTACAAAAGTATAATATCATTAAAATCATACTATAACATTCAATTATTATACATTTTATGATTTTGCATCAAATTTAATGATAAATAAATGAAAAAACTATATTTTTTAATTAATTGAACCATTTTCCATTAGTGATCTTTTGAACAAGAATGTAGTTATAATTAGTTTCCTTCTTCAACAGATGATAGACATAAGTGTCACTGCAAATAGCATGATTGAGTAAAGAGGCCAGGCACTCAACTGATAATATAGCACACCATAACTACAAAATAATATGGTAATAGTTATTAGGTACCCATTTATGTAAAACTATTACTGTCTATCACTATCTATGGTCAAATAACTGATGTCAGGAATGCATTCTCTCGGGAGGAACTATAGCTCAGGAATACATTAAAGTAATTTAGTATAGTCATTACTAACAATTGTTTTTATAAGTCGTTGTACCTAATCAACAGAAGTATAACTGATAGTAACTCGACTCATCTATTGTAAAGATTTTTTTTTATTGTTGCCAAGTATCAGTCTTTTCTATAAAAACAATTTGAGTCTCCAAATTCTTATAGTTCTTTCAGAATTCTTTGAAATATTTTATCAGTTTCTCATTACAAAAGTAACATTTTACTTCTCCTTAAGGGCAATCTGCTGTGAGGCTGCTAATGATGCCTACAACTACAGCTAATAATTTGATTTCACAATACATGAATATTTTCATATATTTGCCATTATTTTGTTGCACCATATTTTCCATACATTAGAAAACTTTTGTCTATGGTGTTTGAGAAAGAGAATAATGATGGCAAATACATAAGAAAGAAAAAGATCCACAGATGTTTTGCAAAACCCAAATTGTTAGCTGTAAGTAATAAAAAGAACTAATTTTTAATGATATAAAATGAGGCTTAATGTGAAATCTTGTCAAACAGCAGTAGCATCAATGCTGTTTGGCAGAAAATGAAATGACTGGTAAGGTAAAATGATATGCAATCTATACTATGCCACTATATTGACCATTTGCCAGGCAGCACTGTAGCTTCAATGGAAATACTCCATATGCACCATAAGTTTTGCTTGCTGCCAAACAGAATTGATAGTGCTTGTGCTGCCTGCTGTATTCAGCTAAATTTTTCAATTTACTATAGCATAATCTATATTTTTCGGCTGTAAATTTTTAATTTCAAACCACCAATATCAAACTAATTCACAAAATATGACAGATTAAATTAAAAATCTATTACCATTTCCATCATAAACTTCGGTACAAAGGATACTAAATGAATGTCATGTTACTGATGACAATTCTTGACTACTTTGTTAATCCTACACAGAAATATATAGGTATTATATGTTTTTTTTTTTTGTAAGTAAGATAACGGGAAACTGCAAGAGATATTCAATACAGTCTTAAGAAGCTTTAGCTCTTTCTGTTTGACAATAAAATTAGATCTGAGGAAACTCTTATAGCATCTAATAGAAATGTCATGTGTGCTGCGCTACTGGTCACATTGAGCATAACATTGATTTCTGCTCACCCTGAAAGGGATATAGTGTGATGATACACTATTAATATAAAATAAGCAATCTTAAAATTTTGATCACTTCCAAAAATAAGTTCTAAGATGGGTCAAAAATGTTTTGCATAAATGAACACACTTTCATGTCAGTATCAATATGTTGTATGATATGAAAAATCTGAGCTGCAGAAGTTAGTTCAATTTTATTATAACCTATAAGGAGAGGTAGGCAAAATGTTATCTGATTAATGATCATAAAATGCAGTCATAATTTTAATTTTATTGCTCTATAATAATGATTAAGGATTACACAATGCAGTCTCAATTTTCATCTTATTAATCTGTAATAATGATTAAATATCTTCAAAACATTAGGGAGTGATAAATGTGTATGCAATTGAAGACTCCTTAGTGTTTAAAACACAGACGAAATAATGCAGTCATATTAATGTAAAAAACGCAAAATGTAATCATAATCCATTTTCATTAATCTGATTAAATTTTGCCCATACAGGGTTATAAGATAGCATCCACTCATAAATCGACCATAAAATTCCAGCATCAGAATTTGTACAGGTTATGTTATGTTTGGTAGTCGAAGCTGCTCGCGTCCGTAGGCTTTACCCTAGTTTCCTTACACGTGACTCCTGGGTGGTGCTAAACGTGCAGCAGCGAGGTGGTAGGGTGTCAGTGTCCACCTGGATCGCGACCACAGTCCACGGGTGTAAAGCCCGTCATAGTGACCAGTTTTGGCTAGTCGTGTTTCGGGATCAGCTTGTGTATATCCAATAGCTCATATACCTAGAGATCTTCAGTCCAGGTATATGTGGGCCGACATGACGATGTTGACTATCAATGGATTTTCATCCTTTGATAGTCGCTTTCGTTTTTGGACTACATTGCACTTACCATCAGGTAATCTGTAGTCACTATGTCGAGTCAGTGTAAAAAAAAAAAACTAGATTATGCTCTGCATAATACTAACCAAATTTAGAATTGACTTATATAGTGTTATCCAAGTAGAGATACTTTTTCAATAGCCTTTTTTTGACAGACCACATGTGAGTTGTGTCATGCTTTCATGTTATTTTTGTTTAGTATTGTTTGACTTTTAATTATGCAAAGACTTAGGCATGAACAGCTTCGCTCTATGGGCTCTTGAAAAGTTCCAAGTAAATCCGATGTTTTTGAAGCAAATTTTGTTCAATGATGAGGCCCATTTCTGGCTCAATGGGTATGTAAACAAGCAAAATTGCCACATTTGGGATGAAGAGCAACCTGAAGAGATTCAAGTGCTTCCACTTCATCCAGAAAAATCAATGGTTTGGTGTAGTTTCATATTTTGGGCCAGTTGATTGGCCACCAAGATTGTGTGATATCACACTGTTAGACTTTTTTCTGTGGGGAAATGTAAAGTCTAAAGTTTATGTGGATGGAACAAAATATCACACATTTCATTTGTCAGTTACTTGAAATGCTTGAATGAGTCATTGAAAATTGGACTCAAGGGATCATTTGAAAGACATAATCTTCAAAAAATATATGCCAAATAATGTACTTTCAAATGATAGTACATGATACCCCATTAAATTTGAATTGTCTGTGTTTTTTTCTTTAAAAAATTAGAGAACCTCGAAATAAATCACCCATTATTATCCCATATACCCAAAAAAATGATTATATTGGGTATGGGAATAATTTTCCACCCCTTTTTTAGACAGTTATTTAAACAATGAAATACAAAATGATATTCAAACTATGCACATATCACAAGTGACAACTTTTTTCTATCTTTCAGGAGACATACGGATTCCTAGAAGAAAAAAAAAATCCAGGGTTTCTCAACTCAATCCATTCATTGATCCATATTTTGATACTTTCCTAACAAATGAACTGCTCTTCAGTAAGGGCTGACCTTATAAATCGAAAAAAAAAATGGTAATACGAAGGTACCATGTCTGAGGAATAGGAGGGCCAGTGGGGCAAGATTTAATAATTCACTCCTTGCAAAAAAAAAAAATTGATAGGTTAAACAAACATTTGGCTAGCTTTGCACTCCATCACATACAAAGGGTTGCCAATGGTCGATCTGTCATTATTTGATTACCCATGCATAAAACTACATCCAGTAATTCTATTCCACTATTTTTATATTTTAAAAATTGTTGTTAGTAACTATTTGTTGCCTGTTTCTCTCATACATCTATATATATTTTTAATTACTTATTGTTAGGTTTTTATATTGTTTTTAAATATAAAATAAAGTACTTTAATAGATTTTAAAGCTGTAGTTATTCTTTGATTTTCATTTTAAATTTCATTTCAATATTTTTATTAAATAAAAAGATTAAATTCTGATATGATATTCCTTAGTACACATATTTACCAAATCAGGCAAGGATTTTGAGTCAATTTGGGATGTTGATCACTATCCATCTGTCTGTCCGTCAGAGGTCTATAACTTATAAACAGAAGAAGATAACTATTTTAATTTAATACAATATGTTAATCATCAACCCAAAGCTGAATACAATATTTAAAAAAATAATAATTGTAATGTATATTCCATGTACTTATATAATATTTATATAAAGTTAACAAAATGTATTTTTTTAGAAAAAACATTTTTATATGCTTTATTTTAAAATGGTATTATTTTTGCTCTCTTTAAAAAAATGTACTTTAATGGCGGATTAAGTGTGGGCTTGTTAACTTTAAAAAACAAAAAAAAATTAATTAATATGTGTGTTATTGTAGCCGGAACTAACAAAAAAATAGTTACAATAGCGTGCTGTACAAATTAAAATTTTCAAAACGTATTATTTTTGTACGTAAAAAAAGAAGTGTTCAACATAATATCTTGGTTTTAGTTCTGGTTGTAGGCACAAGTATCCTAAATAACAGATAAAATAATAAATATATGCCGACTATGACTGGAAGACTAGTCAATTAGTCGATTAAAAAAGGTTGACTTGTTGGCCAAGCCGATGACGGTGTCAGGGATATTTAGAAATTTTCGCAATACTTCGTTTACAAGTGATTTATGCGCAAGTCGCAACCGTCGCTTGTGAACGTGTAGCGAAATGTTTTGTTGACTTTACATTGTCTTGATTTTTCATTTTTCAAGGGTCTGAGCTATGCTCTTGTTCAACTGAAGTTTGAATAAGAACAAACACTACGTTTTATGTGTTTACCGCACTGCGATGCTGAAGTCAGTGTCTGACAAATTAGTACGCGCCGCAGACGGAACGCGTTGGTCATATACGATCAAAATGTAATCAGAGTAATGAAAAACGATTACGATTACATTTTGCGTTTTTCATCATTAAAAAGACTATTTTGCGTATCTATATTTAAACACTACGGAATTCCCAATTGCATATACATTTATGACTCCTTCACGTTTTCAAGGGATTTAATTATGATATATATACAGAGATATATTTAGATACATATTTATTATGATATATATTTATATTACAGAGCAACAAAAAAAATGACGACTTCGTTTTGTAATCGTTAATCATTAATCAGATTACATTTTGCCCATCTCTGGGTATAACTACTGCCCAGGCACCACCCGTGGATTATACATTATATAGATGTCGCAATGTAGGTATAGTGTTATTCCGAACAACCATGTAAATATTTTATGTATTATTTTGTAAAACTTGCTCTGAAAATATATTAAAAGGAATCCTGATAATCAATTCCACTTATAGTTGGCTCACTTTGATACACTCTTTAGACTTGTTTCTCGCTTGGGAGCAGGCAGACGACTGACTATTCAACCTTTTTTTTTTTGAAGCGGACTAACTACTGATTGCCGGGAAAGGCATTTTCTGTTCAACCGGGCTTAGGGGGCGAGCACAGAAGGTGCTCAGCCAGCGAAACTATTCAACCTCGCGGTTGCTATATATAAAGGCAAAGAAATAGGGTGGCCATATAACTAGTTCGCTTTGACGTCAAGACAACTATTAGTGTTGACATTTTAACAATGACCGTAACAATTTCAAGAAATAAAACAATTATAGTTATTTAATAAATCGGGTTTTAAGAAAAAACTGAATATAATCAGTTTCCTACTCTATGCGGTTATCATAACCCTGTTGTTGAGCGGGCTAATAGCAATTAGCGCCTACTAAAAAGTTACCCTCGCCCGGTTTAGTTGTGAAGACCTTTCCCGGTCAATCAAAAACGTCATTTCGAAAAAATACTAAAAATTTGACACAATAGGTATC
The DNA here is from genome assembly GCA_036320925.1 of Automeris io. NCBI lineage: Eukaryota > Metazoa > Arthropoda > Insecta > Lepidoptera > Saturniidae > Automeris > Automeris io. The sequence continues at coordinate 6,545,642 of JAUDJH010000014.1, forward strand.
TTTTTCATCAACGTGATGGATAAACGCTATATCGTACTTAATGCCAGCAAAAGCCAGTAAAAATAAACATTTTCCTATTAAAGCACGGGTTAAATAAGTCCCTGAAATTGGGGAGTTTAAACTGTGAAAAACTAGCAGCATTAGCAGTTAAAAATTAATGGTATATAATTGAAAATTATAATGATGTTTTTTCAAAGAAATACAAACATATTTCACTGCTTATGTGTGTTAAAGGACATTATCACATCGCTTCTGAAATTTCTCCGAAAATTTCTACATTTTTCAGAAAGACACGCCATGATAAAAAAAAATACAGAGCACAACACGGCAACCTTTCTAAATGACAACTGTCGTTCATGAGAAGCCTGTGGCATACTAATACATTCAATTCATTGAAATTGTCCTGCGCACTTAGCACTACACGAAGTGATCTTGAGGGCAAGGAAGACCACACCTCGTGAGGGCATGTTTATGATTCGTTTGGCTAAGACTGACCTTTTTAATTGATCGAATGTTATTCAAAAGGAAATATTTTCTCTTCAAGACGATTCATGAAAGATATTCGCAAGATTAGTCCATAGATGATTAGTCGAAGCAAAATTGTTTGCGAGGCTTGCTAGAACAGTACTAGACACAGACGCTATATGTGTGCGTAAGCGCGTGGTAAACGCAATTCTGCCAAACCTCGAAGCCCGGTTACAGAGCAGCGGTCATGTCACCTACCGTCTGACAGGTACTCACTGGACACGGATGTTTCACTGAGTATCTGTGCCGGTTTGGAATTGAAGGAACGACCCAGTGCTATCACTGCGTCTTGGATCAGGATTCTGCCCAACATACGTTCGCAGAATGTCCGGCATGGGACGATGAGCGGCGAAATCTGGTCCAAAAGATCGGACACGACCTTACCTTGCCATCAGTGGTATCGGCTATGCTAAAAAGACAGGATAATTGGAGGGCTGTGGTCTCCTTCTATGAGAATATTATGTCTCAGAGCAGAGTCTCCGCAGAGCGTGAGCGGCACAGAGCTAATCCCACGCGCAGGAGAAGACGTCGTGCTGGCATTCGCCCCGGCACGTCAATTCCAGCCGATCGGTCCATCCATGACCGATTGGCTGATACTCTTAGGATTGCGGGTGCTCAAGGTGGGGGGCCCTGGGCGCCTGGTTAGCGATATGTAGAGATTGGTGGAGGGGAAGCGTTCATCTTAAAATTCGTGAGACTGATGAGGGAAGGTAGCAGCAATGCCTTCCTGCGAGACAGAGCTTAAGAAATGCAATGCACGGCGGGGCTGTGGAGCAATTGTTGATTACAGGGCCCACAGTCCCGCCTTAGTGTAGATGAGGTCAACTTGGGGTTTTTAGTCGGTAAAAATCCGGCACACCCCGGTTACCATCCCCCATGTGTAGCCGGGACGGTCCAGAGTGGATTTTCCCCAAGTAAAAAAAAAGACACAGAAACTATACAGATAATCTTTAGAAAATGCTAGCTAGAAAATGTTTCAGGTGGATAGTTCGCCAATGGTAAAAAAAAAACGTACGGGGTCCTTTGAAAAACATGGAAACGATTGTTTTAATTTCAGTATATAAGTATAATAATTAGTATATAATAGTAAATATATTAAAGGAAACAATGATTTCATATTCTGATGAAACTTTACGATAACGATACAAAGCAAACGGCGTTAAATTATTCCTAAACGACCACTCAGTGGCGGTGGTAGATTGGCCCGATAATAGCCCGGATTTGATTCCGATGGTACATTATAAAGAAAAACTTATCAGAAAAATATCATTAACATCTATCAATTTTATGCGAATATTTAAAACATTTAGAAGACTGAAAAAAAAAATCCTTTAAAAAGTGATACAGTTCGTTGAAAAGCTATGATTGACAGCTAATTCTACCCAACCAAATATTAACCAAATGGACATTAAAATATTTGTTCCATTGAACATTGTTAAGTATTATTTCCCATAATTTTGTGCCAGTATATCTTCTCGTCTCTAATTCGTTGTCCACTGTAATTAAATGGCCTAACTTTTCTTTATATTTGTATTTCTTGTTTATAATTGCTGCATTTTATTTCCAAAACTTCGTAATAGTATTTCATCATCTGATTATAATACAACTGAATATTTTTATAATGAATTTTTTTAATATATACGTTATGTGGATTCCTTTTTAAATCTAAGATACTAATGAGACAGTGAATTCATTTGATACTGAAAATAAAACTAACGCTAGGTGTTTCTAATTATATGTTCATCATTATACGTGCTAGGTCATGAACAATTGAAATTGCTTATTGCGTCCTCTACGCATAACATAACTTCTCAGCGTAAAAAGAGGATTAATTTTATCAAGGCCACCGTAGATTGTCACGAGCCGAATTTATGATAGGCAGATAAATAAATATAAAGATATTATTTATGTCATTCAGTTAAAACTTAATTACTTTCAAATGCACGCATTAAAATTTATATTTTTCACATTGTTTATAGTCGAAAAGTTCAAACCATAATAGTTCTGATTTAATATACGCGTGAGACGATCGAAAAAAATCTTTATTTGCCGGTGTGTCGATCTACACAGTGCGGTGTTGTCACATTTGTTGGATAACGTAGGCTCTGGCACCCAGCGTACAAACTGGCAACGTCGCACGGCCGCGGTCGTGGCTATGACGCGCGGTAGCTAGGCCAACACAGCTAGCTCGCTTCATATAATATTGTATTCGCATCTTATTCATTAGTTAACATATCTTCATAAAATATTTTAACAAATCATATAAACTTTTAAATAACGCGCTGCTTTTATTAGTATAATTATAATATAATCTTATCTGTAATACTATTTGTCATAAGGTTTATTTTATGTGCTACTTGTTAAAAATTACATTCCTACAAAATTGAGTGAAATCTCATAGACAAATTCGGCATTTATGTACGTAGCAAATTGATAACTTAGTAATACTGTTGTGTCATTTTAATAACTTGTTCAACTTTAACATTTCCATTGTTTTATTCGTTGTACATTTAATGGCCTCTATTTTAAACAATTATAATTTATGTGACGTCAGAATATTGTGAACAAGACTTTATAACAATAACAACAACATTAACAATAACAACATTTGAATTTTTTATTATTATTATTATTTTTTTTTCAATTTGTTGGATTTATTAACAATATTGAACTACATTTTTATAAATATACATATGTAATGATCTCATTAGAAAAGTAAATTGTACAAGGTAGCAAGGTGAATAAATTCTTCATAGATAAAGGAATAGCTACCACATTATACCTTGTTCATTTTGTGAATTTCCCCTATGATACATAAAGAATAGGTTGATTTTGTTTGTGAAACAATTATTTAATGTTTTGTTCTGATTTCACTTTATTTTAAGTGTTCTAGTACCTCAATAGATAACTTTTTATTTTCACTATTTATATTAAATAAGGAAATTTACGTTCAAAGAATTGTTACAAATGATGTAAAATGAACAAGATATAGTAAATATCCTATAAAGTATTATTTTCCTATTGGGTTGCCTATGTGACCACATTTATTGCTCCAAGATAACATATAATTTTAAATTGAATTAAAGTTATTATCGATGTTTCTGCAATCAGCTCTTTGTTTTAGGTTAATAAGGAAATTTATTGTAAATTTAATTCTCTACAACTTTAGTTTCTACTATTTTCATCCTACAATCAATATTGTTCTAATTTAGAAGCAAAGAATGTATAATAAATCGTATAATTGTAATAATCTATTTGCATCTTTTCTTTTTCAACAATTTTAGGAAGTAATTGGCTTATGAAATACGCAGTAGAAGATAAAGTTTTCTACCATTGTTATTTGTAAAATGTTTTTGTACAGCGTATAGCAAAATATTGCGGGTATATCGCCAGAAAACTTTAATTTAAAATGGCTACTGCGGCATTTGGTTGCCATTCTGAATTTAGATTTCTAATGATAGGATCCATTTTTTAATTAACGCACTATGAAGAATAAAACCTGGCAATGTAATACTACCAAAAACACTGTTGGTTTTTCATTAATTCTGTTTTTTTTTTCAATGTTGTCTGTTTTGTTCAATTATTTTTCGTTCTCTGCCAATACCGTTATTTTAATGTATCATAGGAATGTTTCTCTATAGATTATTAAAAAAAAAACTATTACATTTAGAATTTACCCACTATCACATTAAAATAATAAACTATGAAAAATATTTACCGTCATGCTATTAATTCTTGTGGGATGAACAGAGGTGCATTCAATGCAGAGAACATTGAATTATGATTCTGATAATATAATTTGTTAAATTTTTATTTATTTTATCATCCGAAAAGCAAGTGAGTTCTAAAGTACTCCAGCTTTCATTAAACAGTCATTTTACTTAATATTAATTACAACATTTTTACATAAAATGCTTAAATGTCTTTTTTTAATAGATAATATTGTCTTCTTAGGACCTTCAAAGATTAGGCTCTAAAGATATTGAAACAGGTTAGTCGTTTTTAAATAGACGCGTTCCTCACATTTGATCCCGAGATGCAATCTCTGTTCAAGAGGAAAAAAAATATATGAGTTAGTATGCTGAATAAAAATGGGATCTCATTAAAGTTGTAGCTCAATATTATTTAAATTGATTATATTAGACCCTGAAAGTATTCACTGAAACCGATTTGAACTCTGGACATCTTAAAACTAATTCAATTACAGCTTTACGGGCTATAATACCTAGCGGCTTTAGCCCCATAATTAACACTAGATCAGGACTTCTTAAACTTTTGTCATTCACGACCCCATTTATGAATGCGAGTTTCTTGACGATCCCATACAAATATAAAAGAAAAATAAATTAATATTTTTTGATGATTTATTTATTAGGTAACAATATACATATGAAAATATATAGATTTAGAATTCACTTTGAAACATACAAAAATCTAAAATTAATAATTGCACAAAAAATTATAAAATTGTATTTATTATAGTTTCAAAAATAAAAGTAGATTCTGTCCGTCTTAGTTCGCTCGAATATATTTAAGTAGTTGCGTGGTAAGTATTAAATTAAAATATAAGTAAAAAATTTAATGAGATGGATGTGCCTGTTTTTTATTGCATAACAAATCAAATCTTGGTGGGGGTGTTTGAAACTGCTGGACGTAAGACCTCTTCAACATTTTTTAGCGCTGAACGATATTGGGATTTAATATTTGTTCAATCAACAAATGCGCGTGACTTGACGCTGCAAGTACACTGTATTCCGCCAACTCTAGTGATGTTATAAAATGGTATATATAAAATTTTTACATTACAATCTCTCGCGACCGCAGAATTCTGCTACGCGACCCGATTTGGGACCCATAGTTTAAGAAGCCCTGCACTAGACAGTTATACCAAAAGGAGAAATCTTTTTGGAATAAGTTAAGATGAAACCAATGATGACACCAATAATTTTACCTACAAGAATTTAATGTGGAGTTTTATTTAAGAGTACGAAAAAGCCTTTAAACAGGTGTATTTTATTTTAATTCTTTGACTTATGTTGCCCACAAATTAAACTTATTTGAGTATGATGCCAGAAGGTAAAAATAAATAAAAAAATACCAAAATTTAATAACATAATCACAGTTTGATAATGATTCGGCTTTAGAAATAACCAGATGTACATCGTTTATAGCTCAAAAAAAATTAGAAACTGGAACATAAAATACAATGTATTGAACCATTTTAGAAACTACATAAATTACCGCAGTTTTTGAAATACCGGGATACACAATTACCTTTTTTTTAATATTTCCTTTTGCCCTTTAAAAATTTTTTTGACTGAGTAATAATACCTCACAGTTTTTTCTTATACCTTTACGAATACAATGATCTTAGTGAAGAAAATAATTTTTTAATATTCGTAATTTATCTCAAAATAGAGCTATAAACAAATTTACATCATAAAACTTTGTGAATTATTGGAAAGGTCATATATCTAAAGTTATTAATGATTTCTAAAAAAAAAAATCCAAGTACCTTCTTATCACGCTGCAATTGGGAAATTCTATTTACAGTAATTTATAGACCTACTGTTCCTCTATCAGCCCTTTAGCTTTGGACGTTAAGTTACGGGTGACCTGTATAGAAATGTATTTCATAATCTAAAGATATTTCTATATTTTTCAAACTTAAAATTTTTACCATACCATTGTTTTTTTTATAAATCCACGTGTATTTATTGATAAACGCGGTATAGATCAGCTGCAGTTTTTAGCTTTATCATACTGCCATAGCATAGTGGCATCGGTTTCTTGTATTAATATTGGGTCTTTATGAATGAAATTAAATTACAAATATGAAAATGTGGTATGTATAGGGGTAGGTAACGAAAATACAAATGTCAATGCGTTCAGAATCTAAATTAAAATTTAGTCAAAAACACATTTCAAGGGTGATGGATTTTTAAAATACAGTATTAGCTTAAACAAGGAGTCTACCTAAAACCAATTATCACGCCAAAAAAACACAACGCAAAAAAATTGGGGCCTATTGTATAGATCTTTAGGTCTTTGACTGATACATCCGTGATTTTATTAAAGTTTAAATATTACACTGGTGTACAATATCATGGAAATATTCAAGTGGATAATCTAACAAAGCTTATGTCTACTTGATACATAAAGCGATATATGATTATTAACTGAAAATATCTTCAGAATGTAATAATGTTATGTAACGTGAAAGTGGATGCCTTTTGATATGTATGCGGGGTGAAAGCGAGGGCACCACCCTTCTTGGTATAGCCACGATACACCCACGCCCCTTAGCTTTATCGACCTGCGCAGGCAAGCTGTTACGAATGAGCTAAGCTCACCGGTTCACACTGCCGAATGTAACCCCTATCTTTAGACTACGTTATTTTTTATAAGTTTTATTCGTTTCATTTTTACTCTTTTATCAATAATAATCTATAAATTTAGTAAACTTTTAAAATAAATTTGAACTCTGGACGACTAAATCAGACACTATAACCAAAAAAAACCAAGACCGAATCAGACTTGCGTACGAAGGTTACGTATAAACATACATATGTATGATAAACAGTTGAATTTGACTAATTTCCACTGTTGATATTTGTTTCATGCTCTAAAAATTTCGATTCTATTTCATTCTTTCCTCTAAAAAAAGAAAACATAATTTTATCGATTTTCGTAGAAAATTCACCCGTATGCTAAAATTTTAACCTTATCAATTTTATTTTCGAACAAAAAATTCTAAAGCTTACTAATACCGTATTATTGTATCTTTTGTAGTTTAAGATTTCTGCATATTGTCCTTGAAAAGGAAAAAAAAGACCGGTTGTCTCCATACATCAATATAGCTCACGACCCTTTTACCAACTATAAATATATTTATAATTCCAAAATACAATTTTTTTTGTAATGTGATTAAAAGCTTAAGGTTTACGAACTTTTTTCTATATTTGTGACAGAAAAATTTGCTACTTGTCAAAATTCACGATACTAGGTCAATGGGCAGTACCACTATAAGGTTTTGATTCCCATTTATAACCGGCAAAAACGATAAAAAAACACGACATCAACGGACATATTTTGAATGCATTGACTTAAAAGTATGATTTCAGGGCCACTGTAGGCCTGAGTATTTGATGTTATTATCAACTTCATACCTCTCTCTACGCATTCCTAAAAAAAAGGATTTAGGCAGACAGACTAAGAACAAAGTGTTCCTGTAAGAGTTCCGTTTTTCCTTCCGAGGTACGAGAAAAACTTTTAAATTATTGGATCAAAAATCAACGTAGTATTGTGTTAGGTGTCATGTATACTCAACATACAATGAGTCTATTTTAACATAAATTAAGTAAAAAAAAAGTAAATATTAATTATTGTGTATGCTATGGTGTCTTTATAATTATGGGGGCATTTATATGTTCTATTTTTTGTACTTTGTCTCTATTTTCTCTTTCAATGTCACCCATATTGGATACCATTAATATAAAATAAATAAACAGTGAAAAGTCGATGTTTAGTTGGTCGTAAAACAAATGTTTATCATACCTACTAAATTGCATAAGTATAAATTTATCAATACCGCAATACACCAAAATAGCAACTTATATTTTGATCAACAACATTGGTTTTAAAGTTCTTTTTAGTAATTAAGAAAGTAGTAGATGACGTCATGAAGCCGGTAAGTATCTCCATCCCCTCTTCTTCGGCGCCTACTGCTTAGTTTGTCGTGGCAACTAAAGTGCTGCCCCTCTTGCTCCGCGCCCACGATCTCCCCTGTGTCGATTTTCAATACTGCTTCAAACACACGTTGGACGAGTCGAGTTTCACGCGGAAACCGGGTACAGCGAGCGCACGACGCGGCGGCGCAGTGCGGTGCGGCCATGTTGTAAGGCTGTAAAGCTGGCAACGTCGCACCAGACATCGACCGATTTTATAACGCTCTGTGACTACATGATTATTTCTTATTTTATAGACTTACAATAAGTAATTGAAATATGGATACGGGTAACTTCAATGATATTTTACTTTTTTATATCATTTAATACCTGACAGTATTTCATGCTTCTATTTGTAATCAATAATTGTTGTATTCTAATGTACCTTATTAAGTCATATTTTCATCGTAGAGCCTAAACTTCTAAAGATACAAATATGAAATTTACATTGGGTTTTATTTATGACGTAGGCATAAACGGCATAACAAATAAATCGATGCCAGATACCAATAAATAAAAAAATATGTTACAGATTGATATTTTTTAAATTAAAACTTTATATAAAAGGCAGGAGTAGTTTAACGGGATTGAATTTGATCCAGATGCTAATTTCAGTCTAAAATTTATAGATGGAGCTTTTGACTTTTTTTAGACTTTACTCAGAAAATAAGTTCACCTCTGAAATAAAAATGAATATATAATAAGAACTTAAGTATGACTTAAGAAGTATTCACAGAACCAAGTCCAACTTGAGAAAATTAGTGATTTACTATACATATATGTATCTTGATATTAGCTAAGTAGTACAATTTTTAGTATTTGAGTAAAATCTAGGCAAAGGTAAAATAGCGTTTATAAGTCTTGCTTATAAATCGTGTGACTTTTTTTTTACTTGGGGATAATCTTCATAGGACCGTCTCGGCCACGAAGGGGGTAGCAGCCGGGGTGTGCCAGACTTTTACCAGCTAAAAACCCCAAGGTGACTGCGGGTCCTGTAATCAATTCGCCGCAGCCCCACTACACCGCGCCTGACAGGCACAATTACGGGAGGGAGACGCCGCCTCCCCCGATACCACCTAGTGTACTTCGGCAGAGCGCGTCACCCAACGCACCGCCGACTTCTCGAGGGTCGCTAACCGGTCGCTCAGAGCCCCCCTTTTTTTTGTAACCCGAGGGAAATCCCTAACGGACCTCGGGGAGAGGTGAGGGCCACCCTCCGGTGTGTCGGGCTTGCACCGACTATAACCCCCGGGGTGTTCCACCTTCCGCCTACCGACATCGAGGGCACGACTGGGGTCTCATCCTCAATGACCGGCTGGGCGTTAGGCCGTGAGTAGGCCTCTACTCGTTTAGGGAGGGGTGGTGTATAGAGCCACCCTTCTCGTGCCTCTGTGTTGTAGAGCGGCACGCGGGAACACAATCGCGCGCCGCTTGCACCCTTGTTGGACGACACACTCCGTCAAGCGTGCCGCCCGGTGAACGCTCAGAGCCCCACCCTGTACAGCCACAACCCCTAAGATAAATTGTGTGACTACTTTAACATTTCCACCTAATTTGAATTTTAAGTGCACATTTTGTATCACGTTTTCCGTGATAATTTGTCCTAGTTACTTTCGTTCCAAAAAATATGTCTTACTACCTATTAAAGTGCAGGTTTTTTCGTGTTCGTATCGTTTTCTCAAAATTTATATTTTCTGACAAAACTGACATGGCATCGCCGCTATTTTACTTCCATTTATCTCTCTCAACAACGGCACCCACCGAATACGCCGGTGCTTATAACAGCTTCTCGGAATGCTAGGTATTTTTCCACTGTTACGATATTTTTATTGCTCTACTAACTTTGAATAATCTTATACCATTGCCTTTATGTACAGCATCATTTTATTTTCCTGTGAGAAAAGCCCATGAGAGTCATAGTTATTTTAGCTAGGTTAGAAGACAGGTGACGAATGTTGTATGACGTGTACAGCGCCATGATTGTGTTTGCAAATAAACTTGTTTACATTTATTTTGTTCTTTAATTTTTGATGAAATACTCCCACATTGTTTTATTACCTGTACGTAGGCTATCTACATGTTAACTCTATGTGGGTATCGAAACATTTCCTGTAGCGTAAACGTCAATTGCTCAACCACTGCGCGACAAAGTTATGAAGTATATATTTTTAAATACAGGCTATTTTTATCTATTCAAATAAATGTTCATAATAAACCAATTTAATATATTTCAATTATGGTTGGGAGATTTTGTAATACTTGAAGTGAAATACATTCATGTCCGAAACCATGTTCAGCACGCGTGGAGAAAAAGGCGAGCAACGGCCAAAATGACGGAAGATGAATTGTAGTTGTTATTCTCAGTGAACTGTATTTGTCTTACTTTAATTATTAGTATCTAAGTTGTCTGAATATTATGTGCTCGTATATTGGTCGAGTCTAAATACCGTCGTATATGAGGGAGGGATCAGCGAAGTTCTTCCGCAGTTATCAATTTTTAGGCCTGTATTGTGCAAACTCTTGTACTACGCAATTGTCTCAATGCTTTAAGCGTCATCAATTATGGTGATGAAGAGCTTGCCTTTGCCTCTTGACAATTCTTCACGAGGACTATAGCGCTCGCCAAGCTTGTTGTAATTTGGGTGATACTGCCCAAATGATCAAATTGTGCAACAAACAATCACTTAACTATCTTCGTAATGAACACACAACATGAATAATGAAACTTTAAATAATTAAAATTAATAACATAGCTCGGTTTTTCTTGTCATTATTTAAATTAACCGGGCATTATACATATGTAATAATGTCCTTATTAAGACTTTGTCCATAACTATAATACATAAACAAAGAAAAAATGTCATGTGGTCATATAAACTACTACTACTATTGTTACTTCTGTTATTGAAAGTTAAAATGTATGCGGATAATAGTTTTATTCAAAATTACTATTATTAATTTCTATAAATATAAGTAATATTTAGTTGGGTATATCGTTTATTTGATACGAATTCATAGCTGGTTGCATTGAAGTTTGTTCGCAGTTGCCGTTGTGTAGATAAATAGAGCGAGAGGCGTACAGAATGGCAGCGTCGCAAATGTCTGATACTGCTTGTAGAGCAACTGCGTATTTTTTAATATGCCCCTCTCGCTCACTCATGTTTTTACCGTCGCACACCACTGCTCGTCCGGTCAGACGTTCTCCACAGCAGTTATTATAATAATTTTATTGCATTGCTTGTACCGTCTACGTTTGTATATATTCAAATGAAACTTACAAAAATAATTATTATTCCATTAGCATGACAAAGTTAATAAATATTGTAACTTTAAATTTTGATTGCTACGGCTATAAAACAATTTAGAAATGGACCTTGCAATTTTTAGCTACAGGAAATACATTTGTTAGGATAACTATATCATAAATGGAATTGTGTGGATAACATTCATAATAATTGTAGATATCTATTTATATCTCTATTTCTACTTTGTTACAGAACTTGGCATGGGTACGTAAAGTTAACAAGTAGACCTTGGAAAAACAATTTGAACCATATTACCAACCAACAATATTATAAATATATTATTTTTATCTGAACGTTTTGATGTGCTGCATTAATCAGCTTATTGTATACATTTTATTTTGCGCTGTGCATGATTACTGTCGAAAGTAGATATGTTGTTTCAGACACGATAAATGTTGTATGCGAATGTGTGCACGTTTAACCTTTCACCATCGGTAGGTAAATAGTGTTATTTCTTTTTGCAGCTATGGCCGAGTCCAGAATATCAAATTGTTGGGTCGAACAGAGAACGTCACGGTTGGTGTGGGTAACGTCGGTAACAGTGGCATCTGCGCCACTGTCGCGTTCATGGATATTAAGTCTGCGTCAAAGGCGCACAACGAGGAGCACGTCCTGGACGAGCGTACGCTCACGACTGAGTATTATGAGCCCGCTGCGATACCATCGGCGGCGGCGGGGGCGCCCTCGGCCGGCTCCTCACCTGCCGGCTCCGGTTACTCGGGCTCTTCGTCCTCCGTGAACTCTGCTCCCGCTCCGGCCTCTGTGTCCAGATACCATGTCACGTGAGTACCATTACCACCCACCCACCTGCTCTACATGTTGATGCTTTACATTCTACCGGATTTTTCATATTCTGAAGGTTTCTTTCGTCTGGTTTATATCGCCAAATATTTTCTCTTTACAAGGTGTAACATAACTAACAACTATTATCAAACATCATTATCAAAGCTACTAATGGACTCAGACCTTTACTATAAGCTGCCATTAAGCCCGGTCATCGTGTCCTTATCCAGTTATTGTAAGACTCTTTTTGGTAATATCAGACATTACATAATTAAATAAATTAATATGAGCTAAAACTTCTAACTTGAAAATGCAATCGTTAATTTAAAAAATATATAACAAATTATATTAATAATATCTATTTGAAATTCGTTGATGATTCTAGAGAAACCACCCTCAGGAACTTAGCTAAATTATATTACACCTTATATATTATGTACTCTTATAAATAAAAGTAAATTATATAATATAAAAAAAGAATATGAATAAATCGGATACATGAACTCCGTAGTTTAGAAACACGATTTAACGTAATATTATTTCAGTTATATGTGCAAATTTTGATAATAACAAGTAATATTAGCCATATTCGAACAGTTGTGCACAGTCGGTTTCTATCTTTGGAGTACACTGTATTTAATAGCAATTTGCATAATGACGAGCAAATTGTGTGAATGTATGTGTTTATGAAGTATTTTTAGTGTTTGTTGTTACTAAATGTGCTAATTTGCGCATTACTAAACAACACCGCTAGCGGACTGCTTGATTGTTGTGGTAATTTTACTAAAGAATGCATGTACACTGTTATTTCACGCATAAGTTTCGGTGCCGCCGCGGCCATAAGTTAGTTCTCTATGGAATGTATTCACGGATTGCAGTGATAAACTTGGATTGCAGTGTGGAGATCACCGAAAAAAGTGATATAGTGAAGTGAAAAAAAAAACTGTGACAGTGCTAATTTAGTGTTGGAGTGCAGTGAACTCGGTTGTTCCTGTGGATTGCTTATAGAGAAAACGAGTCTTCGATTTTATATATAAGTATACATGTGGTTTGCGGCGGCTCCTTGTGTTAAGTGCACCTTGTCAATAACCATCTGTGTTTGTCTCTCTTCATATATATTTTATTTTGTTTCATATACTATAATTTTTTAGTGATAATATATAAACATATTTACATGAGACTCACAATATCTAATCGTTTTTTGAAAATTCGTCGTGATGAATTTATTAATTAAGTCAGCAAATTTAAGCTCAAAAATTTCTTGGGTAGGCAGCAACAATGCATTGTGGTTGGTACCTTTTGTTAATGATCAGCTTCTGCCCACAACTTTTACTTTTTCAATACGCAAGAAGAAAACGGCATTGTTATAAAATGTAAGTCTAAGCAATACAGTAATATTATAGGAATTCTACGATACATTTTGGCTAAACAACCACTATCGGCTTGTTTGATTTTGTGTTATCAATCAACTAGCGAGGTTTTTCTAATATCTTCCTCTGAATAAATTTATGGCATTTGTGCTCGGAAACGAATAAAGTTACTCTTTTAGCTTTCATTACTATTTTCTCATTAAAGTATTTGCCGCAAGCTTTTTCAGGGAACATATCAATACGGCAATTCAAATTTTAGTATAAGTAAAAAAATCAATGACAGCCTTAAAAGGGCTTACCCACTACTGGAAATGTTAAATTAATTCTCTTCATAATAAAAAAAAACTCGGAAACTAAGCAGTTATATTTTAGAACAATAGGCTAGAAAGTACCAATGATTCGAAAAAAAGTGACGTTTACGTTTTACCACTAAAAAGTAAAACATTTTTGTCTATAATTAAAATTAAAAAATACATTACTGTCAAAAATTATTCATTTTGCCAAATCATACATGGAGATGGTTTATATAGCTCAGGGGTTGCTTTATCTCCGTTCTCAGAAATGGAGCCTATGCAATGCTGTTCGCATACCGAGTCGTAGGAGGAAAATAGATCACCAAACCAGGCATACAGTGGGTTGGAGGGCATCCTGAGGGATTTTAACTAGTAAGAGTTTAAGCACACCGGAGCCGCCGCACTTATGGCGGCTGTGATGGCCCTGTGCAGGATTTTCTCTTGGGTTAGCAGAAAAGGGGTGCTTTGTATATTTTTTTTAATTATACCATACTAAGTGAGCTGTATAAAGCTATAAAACGAGCGCACCGAGATGTATATTATATTAGTATCGGAGACTGGCGTAGTCTAGTATACAAAGAACCTAAGAGATTTACCAAACTTAAGCTTTATTCTTGTGTAATTTTTTTAGTACTTTGACTCGAACATCTAACTGAATTAAAGTGCCTTGACAAAATACCTTTCGAGAAAAATGCATAACATATGGGAATCCCACAAGCTTTCAAAGTATCACTACGACACGTTATATCGTTAATTCCAAATATTTCCACTAGCATTTATGCTGATCCAATGTTACATTCTCTAAACTCTCAGGTCAATTTATTACATGCACATTTATAATAGAGCTTAAAATCTTAATATACAATATATACAGTGTAACCTCCATGTAACTTCACTCGATTTAACGACAAACTCCCTAAAGCGTCGATATCACTCGCCTTTGGTTAGTTTAGCTTGTTTCTCATACAATGATACACCTACTCTCAGTAACGACAGCAATTTAATAATATAATGTACTTTTTAAGCTAAGATGACTTTTGAAGTTGCCAAAATTAGTAAAAACTGCGCAGCTGTGTACGTACTTTTATCGGTTTATTATCCTAGCCCGTAATAAACTCGACTGTCGGCATTACACATTCCGAACTTTCTAAGAAATCCGTTCTTTTGTTTACATATTGGAATTGATTGCACGTGTTGACTGTTGTTAGTAGGAATAATTGATTATCTATACGTTATCATATTCTTAGTCACAAACTTTGAAACTGTAAACATGGCAAGTAAGAGTTTAAATATTTTTTTTTCGAATGCAGATATTTATTTTCTCCATTTAACGACAACTCTCTATAAAATCAAAATATGCACAGTCCCTTGAGGGTCGTTATATAGAGTTTGCACTGTATATATAAATTACGTGTCACGTTGTTTGTCCGCGATGGACTGGTAAACTGCTTACCGATTTAAATAAAATTTACACACCACGTGCAGTTTGATCTAACTTAAAAGATAGGATAGTTTTTATCTCGATTCATAATCGCAATATTATTTTATTGCAAATTATTTGTCCATTATTTGGCAGTCACAATTTTCAGTTAGCTCTAAACGATTCTAACAGATGGCGGTATCTGTTAACTGGATTGAGTAATTATTCGTTATGTGGTGCTATGTTAAACGTACTGTAGGGGTTGTCACTACAATAAATGCGTAGAAATGAAATGAAATGAAACAACTTTATTCAAATAGGCCTACTTCCAAGCACTTTTGAATCGTCAAAAAAAGCAAAGTGAATCTACCACCGGTTCGGAAAGCAGAATCTACCGAGAAGAGCCGGCAAGGAACTCTGGTAGTTGCTCCTTTTAACATAATGAGTAATCACATGTATCTACCATATATATTACTTTATTTATTCATCTTAATTTGAGTTGCAATTACTCTGAAAAGAGGATTGAATGTTAATAGACAACAGATGATGGAAGGGAGGGAGGAAAGGGAGAAAGGGTATACGTTTAGTTATGAGCTAAAGGCTCCCCCACACAGGCGCGTTATTATAGGTTGATAATATCGCATGCGTTACTGCGATATCTGTTTTGAGTACATATTGTATTAGGATGGTGATGTAGTTTACACTCTGCTGCGATAATAAGAAGTAGGACGTTGCGTTTCTTCGTCCTGCGATGTTCCGATATGAGTTCTAGAATGTTTTGTATAAGGAGGCAAACGACCGTACACTCACACCTGCGATAATAACGTTAGTACTTGTTGGACGTTTGGTTTGGCGCGGCGCTCTCTCGTAAGAAATATCGAACGATAAAATCGCAGCTATGTGCAAGGAATGTAAAAGGAATCGAGACGCATTAACGCAATACCGCATGCGTTCTTATCGACCTATAATAACGCGCCTGTGTGGGGGAGCCTTAATACGACATTCGGGACTGTACAAAATCGCCGGGTCATCTAGTGATTCATAGAAATGTCTGCAATACCGTATATTAATGACGTTTCGTATACTAACTTTGAGCAATTTTTCTGCTAATTGCTGTGTGTTTTAGTGTGCATTCTTACATCTGTCTTGTAATATATGGGCCTCGTGTGCGTTTCCAAAATAAAAGCCAGCATTTAGAAAATGACGCCAAGTTAGCTATCGCGACCTCCCAAGTACAAGAAGTTAGTCTTAAATCAACATTTTGCGTTACTACATTAAGTGACTAAAATGTTTAAGTTCACTTTTTAAAATACTCTTCATTTATCACTGTACAGCGATTAATTCGTATAAACTAAAACTAAAATAGGGCATAGTTTACTTTAGGTAGATACTCAGCTTCTGTTATAAAAGAATTTGGCCGTCTCTTAAGCTTTTAAATGCTGCTAATCAAATAAATATGGCGTTATATTATAAAACGTATAAAACTCAAATTTTGAGGTATGTTAATTTTTAAATTTACAATAAGTTACAGAACTGGAAAAGTTGATAATATGTATTATAATTTGCAGCAAGATACAAACTTGATTTCATCTTTATATTACATTACTGCATTTCGATTGCGAACTAAACTCCGTTTTGCAAAACTATTTTAATCATTTACTACTAGTTAGGTAAAGAAAGATTCGTTTATCTATTAAATTTGTTATTAACGATTGATAAATTGGCGACCATTAATGTATTGAACGAAAATTACAGTACCTAACAATCAAATACGTGAAGAGATGTATATTGTGCTTAAATAATAGTCTGATTGCTGTTTCAGGGATTAGATTAATGTTTTAATTCTTTCTTTGTTATTCGTCGCTGATTTGAAAGATTGTCTAGGATTTTAATATGGTAAATAGTGAGCTCTAACTACTGGCGTGCGGGTAGTTATTATAAGTTACAAAAAAGACCGTTGTTTTCGTATCGTTTACGTGGATAGCTGGCGAGGCCAGCGCTGTCTTTCCAAGAATAATTACGATCATTTACAATCCCCCGAGCTCTTTGCAATCTATTACAATGTTTTGTGGACAGATTCAAGCTTATGATGAAGAAAAGAGTCTTATTGTAAGTATTATATGTTATGGTAAAAAGTAATTAAAACAGTAGACTATAAGATTCAGCTCATCTTTTGAGTATATTCGTCAAAGTCAGTTCTAGGTTTACTACAAATAATTTAATATTATTTAGACAAGGGGATAATACTACCAATGAATAAAACGATAAATTATATGCCATTCTATGGAAAAATACAATTTAATATTAGGTCCTTACATATGAAATTGGCGTTTTGTATGGGAGGAACAAAAAGTCGAATATTTTTTAATATAATATATTTAATTAATCAAAGTATGAACCATTATTTTCTATGCACTTTTGCCATCTCATAGGTAGTTCATTGATCCCTTTACTAAAAAAACCAGTCGGACGGGAATCAATAAAATCTTTGAAGGCGATTTGGACTGCCCCATCGGAGTTGAATTTTTTCCCTTGCAAGAAGTTATCCAAATTTCGAAAAAAATGGTAATCTGTTGGAGCAAGGTCCGGGGAGTACGGAGGATGTCTTAGACTTTCCAATTGAAGCTCTTCTAATTTAGTAGCCGTCTGTTGCGCAGTGTGTGGTCTAGCGTTGTCGTGAAGCAGCAGTGGCGTGAAGCGATTGACCAGCCTAGGTTGTTTAGCCGCTAGCTTTTCCATCATGGTTTGCAATTGCTGACAATAGACATCAGCCGTAATAGTCTGGCCAGATTTGAGAAAACTGTAATGAACAATACCGGCACTAGTCCACCAAACGCTTACAAGTAACTTTTTTGGGGTTAATTTTCGCTTGGCAGGATTTGGCTGGCTGGCCAGGATCCAACCATTGCGCTGAGCGCTTCCGATTATCGTAAAGAACCCATTTTTCATCACAGGTAATGATTCGGTTTAAAATACCTTCATTATTGTGCCAGTTTAGTAATGTAACGCAGCAGTCGACGCGCGTTTGCCGGTTTGCTTCAGTCAATTCGTGAGGTACCCACCTTTCAAGCTTTTTAATCTTCCCAATTTGCTTCAAGTGAATTAAAACAGTTTTATCACTAACATCGCAGCCTGCAGCTAACTCGGACGTGGTTTGCGATGGATCCGCTTCCACAATAGCCTTCAACTCTTGATTATCAACTTGAGTCTCAGGCCGTCCACGGGGCTTGTTCTGCAGGTCGAAATTTCCAGAACGAAAACGTTGGAACCAAAAACGAACTGTGTTTTCTTTTGCAACACGACCGCCATGCACATCATTCACCCTTCGAGTTGTTTCCGCAGCACTAGTGCCACGGCGGAACTCGTACTCGTAAATAATGCGATATTTTAAGTTTTCCATTTTGTAAAATGAGTGACGCAAACAGAAAAAAACAGAAGAAAAAAAAAATGAACGACGATCATCGAAGCACAAATACATGAGTCTATAGCTGTACAAATTTGAATTTGGAATTCCTTACCAAAGAGGAGAAATTTGTGATTAAAGTGGCCAGTACGAAAAACGCCAATTTCATATGTAAGGACCTAATATTACAACGAAATCCGACATCAAGATACGTCCCCACAACGCACACATTACATATTTTTTGCTACACGAATCTAGACAAAAATTGAGCATTAAATGTTAACTTATAGTAAATTTTGTTAGCATCAGATTACTATATGTATTGAATACCATGTATATTCAATTTGCACAAACGCGCAACTTGTAATTGTTAATTTATAAAGGTGTATGCCACACCTTATATCTATATCGACGCTTTAGGGAGTTTGACGTTAAATTGATTGACGTTAAATCGATTGACGTTACATGGAGGTTACACTGTATATATAAAATGGAAAGCTACTGACTGACATGGTCCTCACGAAATCACGGAAACTATAAGATTTGGAATGTATGTTTCTTTCGGTTTGTAGGTGAAAAATAAAAAGGGATTTTGAAAGATTCAACCCTTCAGGGTTTGAAATACGGGGTTGAAATGCATACAATTTCGATACCAATAAAGTTAAAGCTCAAGATTCTGTACTAAGATAAAAAAACTAATTTTATTACTTTTTGAAAATCATCTGTGGGGATAGAGATAAATGTTTTTATGATTTTTATGGGTTTTGTTATTTTTTTACAGTTATTTCATACCCCTATAATTGTATGTGGATCCCATAATGAATGAAAAATACATGTCTCACTATTTTTTCAAAATCTAGTCCTTGTGGATGGAATAAGAGATTTAAGTTTATATAAGAATTTGATATTAACAAGGCTCGAAATGTGAGAAACACAATGTTTGTATACCATTTTTAAATTAAATGAAATATGTCAATATTATTTTTTAAATATATTCTCGAAGGGGTTAAATACGAGAAGGATTGATTATTTTTAATGGTCCAGTCATGTTTTATGCCATAAGCAAAGTAAATTTGAGTGCAGATTGAGCTATATATGTCACATTTTCGTAAATCCAATGTCAGGACATGATATTAGAGGTTGAATTTTATATGAAAGTTTAGTTATAATCATGAAAATTAGAATGTACACACGTAGATAGTAAATTAATCTTTAATTCTTAAAATCCCACCTCCGAGATATGAAAAATAATACGATTGTAAATTGTGCAGACTTTTTAATTATAAATATTTTATTTACGTTTGTTCTATACTTACTAAGTAAACAATAAAAGTAAAGGAGCCATTTATATCTAGATCAACAAAAAATAATATACAATTATTAAGACAAACTAATTAATACAACATGAAATAATATCATAAATCAAATATAAAAAACAAATACTAAACAATTATAAAAGGTAAAACAATTGAAATTTAAAAGAATATATAAAAAGCGATTGTTAAATGTATAACTTAAAAAACTTGCAAGTAAACTGTAAATACTTTATAGACGTTAAAAACAAACTTCTGTGCTAAACGTTATAATCACACATTAAAAAAGGAAAGCTGTGTTTGGAGTAAAGCAACCAAAGTGTGAGGTCTTTATTACACAATATAAATAGGTACATACGAGTCTTAGTATGTCCATACTCGTATGTAACAACTTGTTTTATAAAGCGTCATAAATGCTGCAAGTAACAGATTATGTTTTTTTATGTAAAGAAGTCCGTTGTAGGCAGAACGGTTGCGAGCTGAATACTCCGCCTGACAGAACTGCAGTTACCGCGTCTGGGTCGCCGGTGCTGTGTCGCGACTGCTATCATTCGACGAGGGCCTATAGTCACAGATTAGTCCGCCTCAGATTCAGTAGAATCCATTATATTTGAACGTAGTTAACCGAAATTTCAGCTTTGTTAACAAACTCGATGTGATGAAACAAAAAACTTCCGGACAAATGTGTTTTAACAGTAAGCACTGATTGAATATTTCCCAACGTATATGCATGTATTATAAAACTGGCTCTCGACTCTGATTTTGTATTTGTTTTGTTTTTGCTGTGAACAGTAATTATGACCACCAAAATATCAAACTTTGTATATTACTTATTTAAAAAAAAAAAGTTGGGTCTGGGAAAAAGTTCGTGGCGTTTTTTCAGTAAAATTCGACTGGTCTCCTTAAGCGCGTGAATGAATTTATTAAAACCAAATATTTTCCATTATTATCGACAATGTTTCGGTATTTTTTAGGTAGATCCATGATTCCATTAGTAAAGACCTGTGGTTTCTGGTTAAAGAACTGGATCAAGTAGTTTTCATAGGCTTCTTTTGAAACCGAGTTAATTCCATGAAGAGAGCTCTGCAGAGATTGGAATTGATGATAGTCAGAGGGTGCTATATCCGGACTGTAAGGTAGATGCAACAAAACTTCCCAACCGAACTCTCTAAATTTTTGGACGGGCCATCAAAGAAGTGTGTGGTCGGGCGTTGTCACGATTATAGACAATACCTTTCTTATTTATCAATTCGGGCCTTTTCCTCTCAATCGCCAAGCCTAATCTTTCTAGTCAACCACAGTAGAGTTGATAATCAATCATCTCACCAGTCGCAAGTAGCTCGTGCTGGACGATAACCATCCAGTTCCACCACACACAGAACATCACTTCTTTTGGCGTCGATGTTAGTTTAGCAAATGATTGTGAAGGCTCACCGTCCTTTATTCACAATATTTTATGCTTCCAGTTGTCGTACGTACTCCATTTTTCATCTCCGATTATTAGACGTTTTAGAAATGGCTCGCTTTCATTCCGTTTCAGCAGCGTATCGCAGATGTTTAATCGGTCCATAATGTTTTTCGCGCTCAACTCACGAGCTCCATTCGTCAAGCTTTTTTTATAACCAGTTTTGTGTAAATAATTCAAAACATTTTTATGGTCAATGCCTAGCTCTATACCAATATTGACACTGCTGATATGCTTATCTTGTTGGACTTTTTCAAGTATTTCATCAGCTTTTTCAGTGATTGGACGACCGCAGTGTGACTCATCTTTCACATTAAAGTTATCGGAATGAAAGCGAGCTAACCATTTCCATACAGCAGAATTTGACAAAGTACCTTCACCGCATACAGCACATTTTTATTCGTAAGCCTGCGCAGCGTTATTCCCGTTGTCATAACGATATTGTAGAATACACCGGATTTTTTTCATTATTCAGCACCATGTTCGAGTGCGAAATACATTCGAACCACTGTGCAGATTGCAATGTTTCTTACATTTAACTAACGTTCAAAAGGTCACCTTTAAAGGTTCACTCTTTGATGTTGCTGTAATTTATTTTTCTTTAGTTATATGCGACCAACGCCATTCATCGGAAAAAACGCCACGAACTTTTTCCCAGACCTAATATTATTCATACCAGCGTTTAGGATAAACATCAAGGGTGGCTTGTACTAACAAGTTAAACCTACTTTAAGCTTGCATAAAACATTAATTAATTGAAGCTGTTTAATTCCATCTTAATGATGATTGCAGTTTAAGAGTTGTTACAACTGGATTTTTATTCTGTGCAAAAAAAGTACACTTCAGCGCTAAATAACATTTTATGTAAGTCTAAACTAGATTTAATTTGCTAGTGCAAAGTGCCCTAAAACGATAGATAGATAGGTCGAGATTTTTATGATTGATTTTTATAAGTATAAAATCGTCCCCAAAGAACATTTAACCCTTTGCGGTCCTGAGATTTTTTTTATAAAAATGTACCAGGTCCTACCTATTTTAGTGAATATTTTAGAATCCACACGTGAACAGTGGGACCTACCAGTAAACACAAATGTCCAATACGTGTGGTCTCTAAAACGGAAAGTGGAATGTATAGAAGTCGGAATGTGGTCCGAATCTTAACCTATGTTTAAACTTAAGATTATTACAGAGTGTCACACAGACCTATAGCAGCCTTTTGATCTGCTACCACATTAGTAAATAACTATGCAGAGTATTAGCTTCCCACTGAGTTTCAAATTATTACAATACTCTAAACAAGTGGTTTATGCGTGCGTGCTTACTGGGTGTCTCTCCCATACACGCCAAAACCGGGTTATGTTAGCACAAGTAAAGAACAAACTCGGCTGTGTAAAGCATGCGGTAATTATTTTCGGTCCACACTTATACAAGGTTAGTCGGAAAGGGTATATCAAGCCAAGGCTATTGGTATAGGTATCGTATATGCTTCAAAAGGAATATAGTAATTTTCCTGAAAGTTGTAATTTATTTTTACATACTCAAAATAAATTATGTCATTTATTCTTAAACTTTGAAAACCATTTCCATCAAACAATTTCCAAAAATATCAAGAACTTAAAGACTATCTTCTAACTTTAAGACATCAAACAAAAATAATAAATAAATAAATAAATGGCGGCAAATAATATACCTTTAAGTTCTTGATATTTTTGTAAATTTAATCTAATAAAAAGGAATACTGGTAAAATACTTTCGTGTTTATTGAGATTTAATCGATGTGTCGATATTTTTCTTTTGATATATATTGACTCCGATATTGATATTTTAATAAATATCAATATAACGATATTTTTTTCATTTTCGACATGTCTAATTTATTATTACCTAAAACTTCACCAACCAATAGAAAGATCCGTAAGATTTCATAGGTCGAGGACATTTTATAGATCGGTGTCACAACAGACTGGTCATTTTTCCTTTTTGGTGTTAACACTTGTTTTAGATAATAAATTTTAGAAATTAAGTATTTAATATAAAAATTGTTCATTTAAAACGTATCTAAGACACCAAAAAGTATAGTACATCAAAATTTCGATGATATAGGGAAGTTCGTGCGAACTGAATAAAGTTGTTGTCTATTTCTAGGTACATCCCCATCTACATTAGATATTCATCTTTGGTGGTTCATTGACACAAAGAAACATATGATATCTAGGGCTGCCTCTTTATACTTTTAGTACGTAAATCTGTAGGTACCTGTATCTCATTAGTTATTCATTTTTGCGAAAAGTTATAGTACACAAGATGTTCGTTTTAATGGCCCCCTTCCTAGGTTTCTCGCTTTATATACCCTTTCCGACTAACCTTGTATATCAATTTCATGTGTTTGTCAAACGTGACAAAATGTGAACAAATTTATCTACTAAAGACAACTCTTTAAGTTAAATGGAATTTAAACTTTAGTTTTTTACGACATCTTAATCGATAAACTTTGTTACTTAGATCACAAGATGGAGTCCGCTCATGCGTTAACCATAAAATTCCCGCGCCAAAATTTGCATGTGTCTTGGCCTACTAGATGCATTGTGGTAGATGTTACCCCAAAAATAGAGTTGCCCCATTCACCCTATATACCCTTAAAATTAATTATATATTCCAATACGGAATAATGATTAACTTCTGTCAAACATTCTGTTTTTGCACACAACTAGTCTTGAATTAAAAACCATTTATGTAATTAATACACGTGAAAGAATTCAATACCATACTCACGATGAGGTACAACCATAGATGGACAAAATGTAATCAGATTAAAAACGATTACATTTCGCGTTTTTCATCATTAACATGATTGCATTTTGCTTATTTATGTTTTAAACACTACGGAATCCCTAATTGTATACACATTTTTGACCCATTCAAATTTTCAAGGGATTTAATCATGATCACATCAATCATGAGTAACAAATTTAAAATTACGACTTCATTTTGTAATCGTATAATATTCATTAAGATTACATTTTGCTCCTCTCTGGGTACAACTACTACCCAGGCACCACCCAAGGATTATATAATTATTATATACTAGGATATATTAGGATTATATAATTTTATGTATTATTTCAAGAAATAAAACAATTGTAGTTATTTAATCAATTGGGTTTTAAGAAAAACCTGATTTTCTACATAATGCGGTTATTCTAACCTTGTACAGGGTGGCCCATAAGTCCTTTGAAAAGTAAAATTTGAATAAAACGAACACGATGCGCGTGAGCGGTGCAAGGGAAGCGGGGACAGTAACTTCAGTTTCTGGGAATTTAGTCACGATGGAGCGTTTCACCGGAGCAGACCGTGCGTTTTGTGTGCGCGAGTTTTACCAAAACAACAATTCGGCAACCGTTGCGCGGCGTAAATTTCGAGAACACAAAGGTTTACACAACTTTGAAGACACTCCAACTCTTCAAACGACTAAGAACTGGGTTCTTAAGTTCGAGAAGACCGGTTTGACGCTAGATAAACCGCGGTCGGGTCGCCCAAGGACATCACGTACAGAACAAAACATCGACTCAATGGCACATTCTATTCGTGAAAATCCTACACTGTCAACTCGTAAGCGTTCCAGTGCATTAAACGTACCCAGAACATCGTTACAACGGATTTTGAAGAAATATTTACTTATGCACCCTTACAAAATCCAGTTGGTGCAAGAATTATAAGATACTGACGCCATTCAGAGAGAAAATTATGCCAATGAAATGTTAAATCGGTTTACTTCGTTCAATAACATAATGTTCTCTGATGAGGCTCACTTCCATCTTAACGGGCATGTTAGTAAACAAAATTGCCGCTATTGGAGCTCCATCAATTCAAAACTTAGGCATCAGAAGCCCTTACATAGTCCTAAAGTGACAGTTTGGGCCGCTATGTCAGCCCATAGCATCGTAGGGCCTTACTTATTAGAGGACGCGCGGTTACTGCTACTTCGGAGCGATATGTAGCTATGATAGAGGAGTTTTTCACACCAAAATTGCAAAATTTTCCAAACTTTAATGTTCAGACGTGGTTTCAACAGGATGGAGCAACTTCCCACACTTCTAACACTGCTATGCCCGTTATCCGTCATCTTTTCCCTAGCAAAGTAATCTCTAAGAGAGGAGACATTTCCTGGCCACCACTTAGTCCGGATCTGACTCCAATGGTTTTTTTTTTGTGGGGCTACCTTAAGTCTAAAGTGTACGTCACTAACCCGCGGTCAATTGATGCGCTAAAAGAAAACATCCGCAGAGAAATGGCAAGCATTTCAGTAGACACGTGCAGCGCAATTATCGACAATTTTAGACATCGTTTGCAAGAGTGCCGTGATCGTAACGGATTACATTTAGAAGACGGTACTTTAAAAAAATTAATCCCGTTTTTCAAGCTTTATTTGTAAATAAAAATATAATTCATATTGTAATTAGTTTTAATTTAATGATTTTTTTTCATTTCATAGGACTTATGGGCCACCCTGTATTTTGAGCGGGCTAAGCAATTAACGCCTACAAAAAGTTTACACAAATAATAGGTACCTTTTCCATCAACGTAATGATTGATAAAAGCTATATCGTACTTGATGCCAGCAAAAGACAGTAAAAATAAATATTTTCATATTAAAGCACAGGTGAAATAAGTCCCCAAAATTAAACTGTGGGGAGTTTTAAACTGTGAAAAACTAGCAACATTAGCAGTTAAAAATGTTTGTGGTATAATTGAAAATTACAATAATGTTTTATCAAAGAAATGCAAACATTCATTCATTCACTGCTTATGTGTGAAAGAACATTTTTTCATTGCTTCTGAAATTTCATGGAAAATGTCTATACAATTTGAAAACAAAGCGTCCCATGATAAAATAAAAATACAGAGCACATTACGGCAACCTTTCTGAGTGACAATATCGTTCATGACAAGCGTGTGGCGTACTAATAATACGTTCAATTCATTGTAACTGTCCTGCGCGCTTAGCTCCATCTAGTGATCTTAGAATGAGACTTACTTTTTATTTCTAATAATGAGTCGATTTTCACGATTTTAACGTAAAGATTAATTAAATTCTTAAAAATCATAAAAAAACCATCAGCAATAAAAACATCAAATTGCGCACAGAATTAAGAGTTGGGATATAGACAACACTTGGTTGAATCAAATGAAATCGGTTAAATTTCAAACCGAATTAGGTCGATCGGACTTAGTCTGATCAAATCGACACATATCAGTTATGAACGATTTTGCAAACAACACATTTTAACCTTTCGCGATTTGTACTCATTATAAATACTTTAACGGGCCGTAATTAAAAGTTAATTAGAGCCTAACCTTAAAAATATAATGATTCTGAAAATATTTCTTTTATATTAATTCGTTTTCATTCATAATTTTTTGGTAATGATCAATTTATAAGCATAATCTGATAATATTGATCTCATATAAATAGAAAACTTTATTAAAAAATATCGTTTTCTTTGGATAACTCTAGCTATCGCAGCACTGTCTAGATGATGGCGGCATTATTCACGAGATCAACGGCGTCATTCTACTGTTAGTTTCAATACTATGGCACAGTGGACCACAGATCAATCATATTATAGTCATGCTCAATGTATAGTAACAATTTTCAATGAATAAAACTAAGTGCTTTCAACATTTTTAACATAACTGTTTGCGTTCAATTTCCGTAGTTGTGATAACGTCCATATGGTAATTCGCCTCAAAGATACTTAGTATTGATTCAAGCATAGAATAAAAAAGACTACGCACTTGATACGGTACTTGTCCTCTGGTTAAAATTTCTTCGGAGTGGCTCAGTCTACAACCAGTAATCAGACAGCGACATCTAAAAGTACCTACAGTCAGTATAATCAACTGATTCGGCTAGTTATTTTCATCTTCAGCGGTAATACCGCTGCGACCTTAGGTCAAGGGATATGGATTGCCGTCAAAGAGTAGCAAGTGATACTGTTCTGGATTCGTGGAGATTTAAAGACAAAACAATAAATAGAAAAAGCAATGAGAAATTCAATAAGGCTCATTCGAATAATTAATTCCAAGAGGTCCAAAGAAAATACCGGTGAATAAAACCTACTTTATGGTGACCCATGTAAAACAAGTTTTAGCTACACGTGAATCTGTATATCAATATAATTAATAATCAAAGAAACAATAGCAAAAACATTACAATTTTGTAGAAACTATACAAAACAAAGTCGAATAAAGAACGCCATATTTCCTTGATTCTCTTTTCTTTTCACATAAACATACCTACCATATTATTATATTACAATATATATATATATATATTATATCCGCTATCTAGGCTATGGCAATGACCATTTTCGTAATCACCACACCTATGAATCTAGAAAACGTCACTCATATTATCTGCTATCTTGGGCTCAATCTTCCTGCGTCTCACCTCTGCCGCCCAGCACTATTGCTCGTTCGAAATGTCTTCATCGAACGACAGAGCTATTGACGAACTGTGACACCTCTGAGGAGTTAATTATTGTCCAGAATGATCTTACTGCAGCATTAGGTTTAGGTTCCATAACAAAACTCTGATTAAATTTAGAATATTAATATACAGTCAAAATCTATTATGACGACATCGAAGGGACTACTCATATTATCTCGTAACAACCGATAGTCGTAACAACCGGTGATGTTTTCAAGATACGAAATCCTATAGCATTCAGACGGAACCTTTGTTCTCGGTCAATATAACCGGTATTTTGTTCTAAACGATGTCACTATTTTGACTGTATCTGCTGTACATCTGTGAAAAGTTTAGGATTGTCCAGACTGACCTTGCTACAGCATCGGGTTCAGGTCTCATAACGTTTCATAACAAAACTCTAGTTAAATTAACTTATTGTCCAGACTGATATTGCTGCAGCATCGGGTTCAGATCTCATAACGATTCATAACAATTTCGAGTAAAGTTGTACTGTAAAGACGATAAGTTACAACATAGGTAATTCCTTCTACAATACAGTTAGCTCGTTCAATTTGTCTTTTTTTTTGTTTCGAACAGGACTGTATGTTGATGGTTGAATTAGACCTTTATAACTACACCGGACGAGGCGCTGAACGGACCGTTCGATACGTAGCTTTCTTGTACACGCATTATGATTTAATGATTTTTGCAAATTTAATTAAATTAAGTAAAATAATGCCTCTTTTTAAATCTGGTTGTAGGAGAGACCCTACTAACTATAGGCCTATTCCAATTTTGCCTACATTAAGTAAAATTTTTGAAAAATTATATTAAATCAATTGGTAAAATATTTTAATATACATAATCTACACGACAGTCAGTATGGTTTTACCAAAGGGCGTTCTACAATTGATGCCGGAGTTGCTATTCTTAAGATCATTTATGATGCTTGGGAGGAGGGACAGAATGCAATCGGTATATTTTGCGATCTATCCAAAGCTTTTGATTGTGTTGATCACAATACTCTATTAACTAAGCTTTATCGTTACGGTATTAGAAATTCCGCTCTTAAGTTATTTAAGTCTTATTTAAACGAAAGGACTCAGTGTGTCATTATTGGTAACGTGAATTCTTCCGGCTCACCTGTCATGATGGGCGTGCACCAAGGCTCGATATTGGGTCCATTCTTATTTTTAATGTACATTAATGATCTCTCATTTTTTGTTAACAATGTTTGTGACATAGTTCTATTTGCTGATGACATATCCCTTGTTTTAAGGTTGATAGAAATACAATCAATTATGACAATGTAAGTGGGGCTATGGAGGAGATATTGAATTGGTTTTAAATAATTTGATGTTAAATTATAAGAAAACCAAGTATATTAAATTTGCAATCCCTAATGTACGACAGCTCAGTATAAACATAATACTTAATAGAGAAAACGCGGATATAGTAGAGTCCACAGTTTTTTTGGGAGCGACTTTGGACTCAAAATTACAGTGGGGTGCACACATTACATGTTTTGCAGGGAAACATAGCTTGGCTAGTCAGTAAAATCAGGCGACTCACAGATATTGAAACAGCTCAATTAGTTTATTTTAGTTATTTTCACAGCGTTATGTCTTATGGTATTTTACTGTGCGGTAATGCGGTTGATTTGAAAACGATTTTCGTTTTGTCAAAGAGGGCTGTTCGTGCTATCTATAATTTAAGGACTAAAGTCTCGCTTAGAGAACGTTTTAATGACTTCGGTATTTTAACAGTTCCATCGCAATACATTTACGCTTGTCTGTAAAAACTCCATTTATTTTTGGCGAGTAAATGATATTCATAATGTTAATACTAGAAATAAACACAAATTAGAATTACCTAATTTACTGCTTAAAAAAGTTCATGGTTCCTACATGGGGCTCGGTATTCGCTTATACAATACAATACCTAAAGACATCTTGGAGTTACCACTATTGAAATTAAAAAAAAAACCATTAAAACTAAATGGCTACAAATATGATATTATTCCATTAATGACTGTTTGAATTTTAAAAGTGCGTGGTCTTAATATATGCAATCTTTCCCTTGGGGCATTCAATCCTTTATATATTATACCTGTTATTGTACCTCATTATGTTAAAAGTAGCAAATACTAGAGTTTCTTGCCGACTCTTCTCGGTAGATTCTGCTTTCCGAACCGGTGGTAAATTCACTTTGCTTTTTTTTTGACGATTCAAAAGTGCTTCAAAGTAGGCCTATTTGAATAAAGTTATATTTCATTTCATTTCATGAAAGAAATTTGCATGTTTTTTTTTTTGCATTACCTAAAAGCATTATTTTATTATATTAATGAACAAACTGCATTAATGTTATTAAAAATGTAGTTAAAAACCATCCCTTTCTATTTAAATGTTCAGTGAGTAAATAAATATCTGTAAGATCCCACTCGGAAACTAAGAATTCAGGGTACCGGCAACTACCCTGACGCATCAGTTCCAGCCAACAGGTCAATTCATGATCAGTTGGCTGATGCCTCAGGGATCGCGAACGCTCAGTGTGGGGGCCATGAGTTACCGATTAGTGACACCTGAGAAGTACGGTGACCCTCTGTGTTGAAAATATTTTGAGATGTAAGAGAGATTCTTTCATACCCCTGAGATGCGCGGCGAGACTATATCGAATTGATTTCAAGAGCAGAGATTTGATAGTCCCCGTTGATGTGCAGATGTGGTCACATAGAGTTTTAGCCAGTACAAGTCTGGCACACCCAGGTTATGCTAACCCCATATGTGGCCTGGACTGTCCAATAAGCCTTTTTCCCAAGTAAAAATTAAACAATATCTTTACAAAAATAACAAAATAATAAATATACATATAGAAGCTCTATCTCCTTTGTTAATATCAATTCTTATAAATCATGATATCATTATCTGGTGTAACCACATCTTTATATCTTTTATTGTTTGCTACCCACAGCATTTTTAAAAACCTTTTGAAAAGTTTTGTGACGCTTTTTTTTCCTTCCTGGTAATTGTTGTATATACTTGAAATGCAAACAGTATTAAGTTATTTTCTTTTTGACAGTTGTTGTTTACAGTTAAAATATGAGCGATTGGAAAACGTGTATTTGAAATTTGTACAATATCAAAATAATCCTGTGAAAAATTGTGTTGAATATATTTCTTTAAATTTAAAATTGTTGTTCCTCACTTTGTACGTAAATTGTGTATATTATAATGGAAAATATGTTTAGTGGTTTTATCCAGTTATAAAACTATATCCTAAAAATGTTGGTCTCAACTAGAGATGAAAATGCCCGAATGTTTCGGAAAGTTTCCAGGAATCATTCCTTTATTCCCGGGAAAATTGGGGAATATTCCCTGAATGCTTCCAAAATTCCCAAATCTCATCAATTTTGTCAATCATAATTTCCTCGATTCCTGCTTTCTTGAGGTTGTTGTTAAAGTGTAATTTATACTTACTACTCATAAACCTTGGTAATATATTACATTGCAATGAAATTATTATTAACTATGTGATAAAATTTAAAGGTAAATGGAAAATATTACATTCGTACCTTCCGGCAAGCCGAACCCATGTTTTTTTTATTCCACGTATGAATTTTATAAACAAAGGAAGGCGATATTATTTATGATTTAAATAAATAATATTTATTTAGTTTTAACCTATGTTCAAAAATCTATATACATATATATATATATATATAAAATCACTTGCCCTGACATTCATGACATACTTATCATCGTTAAGCCCAAACTACTACAGCCAGAAACATGAAATTTGGAAATTGGTTTTTACTACTTATTGTTATGATGGTAGGTATCCACAAAACTCCGAGTTTTTGTGATTCCATCGCTTAGAGGGTGTTGAAACTATGGTTGGAAAAATGTTTGAAAAGTCTGCCAATAATAATAGAAAATAAGGGTTGAAAATTTGTTCTAAAGTCCGTCAATTTTGAAGTAAACCCTATGAAAATTTCGTCGTTTTTGAAAAATATATGTAGAAGAGAGTAAATTATTTCTTCCCGAGCAACGCCGGGACACACACCTAGTGTGTAATGTTTTTTATGTATGTATACGAATTTCTCCAGATTTGTGGACGGACTTGTGTATTTTTTAATTTATATTAATTATATATAAAAAAATATATTTTTTTGTAGTATAAATAAATCCAGAGTAGAAACATTTGGATCCACTGTAGATGACAATCTCTTAATGGCGGTGTTTCAGGTAGTTCTTTAAATGTTTGACTGGCGTTTAGTGATTCTTTACCAGAGCTATATTCATTCTCTGCTATAGTAATATTTTCTGTATCTTTTTACATAATGTATATTAATTAATAAATATAAATTATACATGACTACTGCATTGCTTTTTCATTGCTCGTCAGAATCGGTCCACAGTTGGTAAACATATCACAGAATATGAATAAAATCCGTCAAAAATATTTTGTAATATCTACAATTGTGGTGGCCTAGTGGATAAGGGACCGGTTTCTATGCGCTACAGTGTCAATGGTCGTAGGTTCGAATCCCGGTACGTACTTCTGGGTTTTTTCAGATTAAATACGGATTTAACACCACCACCGCCGGAGCATTACATGCTCACCGGCGAAGGAAAACAACGTGAGTAAAACCACATGGCATCTGATAGAAATATCATGTGTTAGTGCCTTGAGAACGGCGATCAGTTGTACTACTGGTCATGTTGGGCACAACACATAAGCGCTAAGTGGATAAAACTACTTTTTTTTTATCCCGGGGAAAATCCAGCATAGGACCATCAGGGACGCCGTGACGGCAGCGACCCTAGTGCGTCAACTCTTACTGACTAAAAAACCCCGGGGTATCCCTCCGATTGCTCCACCTGGGCCTGGGAAACCAAATTTGTCCAGACGCCCAGGGAACAAAAGGCCTTGTCAAGGCTACCCCTCTGGGAGGGGTAGGAATAAAAGTCCATCCCTCCAAAACCTCTCTCTCAAGCGGCGCGCCGGACACCGTGCACCGCCTCGGATAAAACTACTACTGTATCTCTGCTCACCCCGGATTATACTGTGACGATATATTATTATTTATCATGATTTTTTTTTTATTGTTCATCAATAAAAATATATTAAATACAAAATACAAATATATCTTTTTTGAAATGTTTTGTGGCTTATTACGTCTCAAATCATTTTGAAAAGTTTGAGGTCTTCATACACACACAATTTATTCAGTACACTCGTATATACTTTCCTATATAATAAAGACACCATCCGAAAGAACTTAGATTTTTAGAGATTATAAATATAGGGGAAGATTTTGACAATATTGACAAAGTTGATTTTAATCTTGAAAATTAGCAGCAATGAATGCATTAGCTTTTTACACTAAAACAACCAGCGAAAATACATCGCGCTTTTTTCTTTTCTTTCAATTATCATAAGGACTTTCCGCAGTGTATATAAATATTCATTTGAACAGTACAGCTGAAACGACATCTTAAAGATTCCTGAAAGTTCTAATATAAGAAAAACTTGCCAAACAGTTTTTTTGGTATTGTAAATAAAGTTATGTGTCTATTTTAAACATGAATGTGATAAAAATACATTGAAAGAAATCGCTATATGTAAAAATTGTGATGATGTAAATAAAAGCTAAAACGAAATAAAAAAACAAATAATATTACTACTTTATCTAATTATGTATATCATGTACCTGCAGAATTAGTATAAAATTTATTATATTTCAGACTTTTCTTCGACTTTTTTATATTAGGTCCTTACATATGAAATTGGCGTTTTGTATGGGAGGAACAAAAAGTCGAATATTTTTTAATATAATATATTTAATTAATCAAAGTATGAACCATTATTTTCTATGCACTTTTGCCATCTCATATGTAGTTCATTGATCCCTTTACTAAAAAAACCAGTCGGACGGGAATCAATAAAATCTTTGAAGGCGATTTGGACTGCCCCATCGGAGTTGAATTTTTTCCCTTGCAAGAAGTTATCCAAATTTCGAAAAAAATGGTAATCTGTTGGAGCAAGGTCCGGGGAGTACGGAGGATGTCTTAGACTTTCCAATTGAATCTCTTCCAATTTAGTAGCCGTCTGTTGCGCAGTGTGTGGTCTAGCGTTGTCGTGAAGCAGCAGTGGCGTGGAGCGATTGACCAGCCTAGGTTGTTTAGCCGCTAGCTTTTCCATCATGGTTTGCAATTGCTGACAATAGACATCAGCAGTAATAGTCTGGCCAGATTTGAGAAAACTGTAATGAACAATACCGGCACTAGTCCACCAAACGCTTACAAGTAACTTTTTTGGGGTTAATTTTCGCTTGGGGCAGGATTTGGCTGGCTGGCCAGGATCCAACCATTGCGCTGAGCGCTTCCGATTATCGTAAAGAACCCATTTTTCATCACAGGTAATGATTCGGTTTAAAATACCTTCATTATTGTGCCGGTTTAGTAATGTAACGCAGCAGTCGACGCGCGTTTGCCGGTTTGCTTCAGTCAATTCGTGAGGTACCCACCTTTCAAGCTTTTTAATCTTCCCAATTTGCTTCAAGTGAATTAAAACAGTTTTATCACTAACATCGCAGCCTGTAGCTAACTCGGACGTGGTTTGCGATGGATCCGCTTCCACAATAGCCTTCAACTCTTCATTATCAACTTGAGTCTCAGGCCGTCCACGGGGCTTGTTCTGCAGGTCGAAATTTCCAGAACGAAAACGTTGGAACCAAAAACGAACTGTGTTTTCTTTTGCAACACGACCGCCATACACATCATTCACCCTTCGAGTTGTTTCCGCAGCACTAGTGCCACGGCGGAATTCGTACTCGTAAATAATGCGATATTTTAAGTTTTCCATTTTGTAAAATGAGTGACGCAAACAGAAAAAAACAGAAGAAAAAAACAAATGAATGACGATCATCGAAGCACAAATACATGAGTCTATAGCTGTACAAATTTGAATTTGGAATTCCTTACCAAAGAGGAGAAATTTGTGATTAAAGTGGCCAGTACGAAAAACGCCAATTTCATATGTAAGGACCTAATATTTGGTCAACTAAATATTAAACCGATCAAAATAACCGGGTTGGTAAAAATAGATATATAACAAATGTTGGTATTTCTAGGTTAAGACTAATTGGCGCAACAACCGCGCAGTACACGTCCAATAAATGGATGGATACAATAAGATGTACACAATATAATTTATAACAATCGTTTTTAACTGTCAATGTTGCTAATTGTATATAGTTTCTAACTTCTTAATTTTAGAGACTTCTCTAACCTGTGCTTTAACATAAAAATATTTATTTCTATTGCCTTTTGCTAGCTTCAAGTTTTTTTTTTTTGGTAACCCAGTGGAAATTCTCATGGATCGTCATGGGGCAGTGAGGGCCACCCCCCGGTATGCTGACTCCTACCGACTAAAACCCCTGGGGTGCTCCTTAAGTCGCGTGTGCACCAGTCCCCGGGTACAACGAGGACTTCCAAAAGGACTAGTGCGCGATCAGCCCTGTGGGCTCCTCCACATATCGGGAGAGGCATAGTCTCTCTACCACCGCCTCGTGGTGCGTAGGAACACGCACGCCACCACTGGAGCTTTCAAGTCAAGCAACGGTCCCCTCAGGCTCGTTGCCCGACGTTCCCCTTGAAGCGAAGTTCTTCAGCAGTGACGGAGGTGCCGCCACTGGAGAAGCCTCTTTTGGCACAGGTTCTATCGCCTCCGCCGGCATATTGATGTCGTCGGGTGCGGATGTAATTCCACTTTTGCCCTGAGGCTTTTTGATGGCCTCTTGGCAGCCGCGCAGACTGCTCTGCCTAGCCGGTGGCCGGCCCGCTTGCCGGCGTCGACGCACAAACAGCAGCGAGGGTGGGCCTCGCATCCCTGGGCTTTATACCCAGGCTGCCCACAACGGAAGCAGCGACCACTATGGTTGGTGGTCGCTTTACAGCTTTGCCCCACGTGCCCGGGCTCCAAACACCGGTAGCACCGGAGCACGCGGGGCTCTATGGCATCAAGTATGATATAGCTTTTATCAACCACATTGATGAAAAAAAATCCTATAATTTGTTTAAATTTTTTTGATTGGCGCTAGCTGTTATTAGTCCTATCAAAATAGACATACAAGATTATTATAATCGGCATAAAGCTGATAATTGATACAAATGTTGTTACCGCCATTATAAATTAAATGTGAAAAGATCCATTGATCTCACAACCACAAAAAAATTTTGTTTAAGTTTACATATATGGCTTTTTTTGCACTTAACGACATTGTAACTTTTATCTTAAAAATGGGGAAGATAAAGTTTTTGATTATGAAATTATCTATCAACTGGACGAAATTGGTTACCCAGACCTGGGTGGAGTGATTATAGGGAAATCCTGGGAGTTTTTAGTCAATTGGCATCTGACACCATGACCCCATGATCCCATGTAGGATTTTCCCCAGGGTTATAAAAAAAATGCTATTATCCATAACAATAGACGTTAAACTTTTACTCCTAAGAATTCCCATTTCTGAGATATACTGTTTCAAAGCGTTGAAAAAGTTACGTTCGCCTTAATATGCATGTCTCTGAAACTATCTTGACGTCAAGATTAACCGAATGTGAAATTACGTTACACATTATGTTAACGACATCAACCTAGGCCTTCCAATTAATATGTTTAATAGTACATATTTATTTTTTATAAGTACTTCAAGTTTTCTACAGATCCAATGTTATTTAAGAATACCAGCGCTGCGGTACTCTGTGTAGCACGAACAGAAACTGTATCCTTAACGGCCTAGTATTCCATGTTATTTTGATGTTTTTCATTTTTACTTTGCATTATTTGTATTATGTTATAAACTTGTTTTGTGGCTACCGTTGGTTAAATTTTTTCTATTCTTTTTAACCTTGTTTTTTTTTTTTTGGTATTAACCAACGAGATAATTTTATTATTATAATTATCGATTATTCGCGAAGTGTTTCGCTACTAGTTTAAAAAATATAGGTAAGATTGAAATGGTAAGAATAAAACTTGTCAATTATTAAACTCCTAGAGACCTTAAGTCATGGCACATGAGAGCAGGCACACCAGCGGCGACAGTTTGTGGATTCTAGTTCCTTGATAGTTGTTGCCGTTTTTGAACTAATCTATACTTCCCATCAAGTGCGATGTATGTAGATACTTTGTCGACCTAATTAAAAAAATAGTAATAAATAATAATGATAAAATAATATATAGTCACGCTATATCCCTTTCGGAGTGAGCAGAGATACATTTGTAGTTGTATCCACTTTGCGCGTGTATGTCGTGCCCAACGTGACCAGTAGCGCAGCTGATCGCCGTTCTCAGGGCACTTGCACGTGAAATTTCTATTAGATGCCGTGCGGGTTTTCTCACGATGTTCTGCTTCACCGGTGAGCATGTGGTAGCTAAATTCATACGTAATCTGAAAAACCCAGATTAACAATTTCTGTACTCTATATCCTTAAAAAAATTAAATGTATATAATTACAGTAAAAAATCGAAATGGCACCTAATACATTAGTGGAATTTGGTCTAAATTTTCATTTTAGATTTAATTAATTCCGGAGGGTTAGTCAAATGAAATGTCTGCTGGAAATTTTTGTAAGAAAAATGACTAATTTGACTGGCCTATAGAGGATTGAAATCATTATGTACCACTGAAAATTATACAATTCATTCACTTATATTATTTACGTAAATAGTATTTCATTCTCTACAAGATAAGTCGAGTGCAAAAATAGTATGTTTGACAGAAGTTTAGTTCTAATTCGTATTTTGATAAATAATAAATGTTTAGGGTATACAGGGTGATATGTGACAACTGTAACTTTAGGTAATAGTGCGCGAGGTATAATCTAGTAGGTCATGCATTTAGCCGGTCATTACACTATAAATTCTGACGCAAAAATTTTTTGGATGCCGTATTAGCAAACTATTTAAAAATATTAATAATCTTAGGAATTGCAGCAGTTTTTCAAATAATAGGATTAATGTTTGTATATTATTTTTAAGCGGGACTTTGTCCTTGGAGTGCCATATTTCAGGTGTATAACTTTTTTTTTTTAAAGGAAACGAGTGGATCTTTTTAAGTGCGGTTTTTTCTGGCTTTTTTTATTCATGATATATAAAACATCAAAAACATTTTGAAAAAAAAAAAACAAAACAAAAATGACGGCCATTGCAGCACCGCGAAAACAGGTCCTCAAATCCCGTGAGGTAAACGGCATCGCTTGGGCAGTGTTGATCTGAATCTTTGTTGATCCGAAATACAAATTCAAAGCATGTTATCAAACTGTAACGCTTTGGCCATGGAATGACGGATGGGTTTTTCGTTTATTACAAATTTCAGAAAATGGCGGTAATTAAGGGAAAAATCGAATTTTCACGCTTTTTTTCGCATACAAAGATTAATAATAAATGCAATAATGTATTTATTGAAAAAATGATCCGTCGTTCCGTGAAGACATATTTTCTGAGTATACTCTCTAAATTTCAGGTCGATATGTTAATTACAGCGGTCAGGAGAATATCAGCTATTTTTAAAAACGTGTTTTCGAGAAAAACGCGTTTAAAGTTTTGAAATGTATCTACACAAAAGTGTTTATAATTACCGCCAATCGGCAATGCCTGGTCTATAGAGGCATCCTTCTTCTTCTTGCTGCTCATGTCGAGCCGCTAACACCTCCCGCTGCTCAATCCGGGCTTTTTTTGCTGCGTAGCTCACCTGCCTCTCCGCGCGCTCGATCCTTACTTTGTCGCGATTGGACCCAGCTGTCGGCGAATGTGCCGGACACCCAAGAGATCCATGGCAATGAACAATGATTTCTCACCTTCGTTGAAGATAATCACTGCTAATTTGTGGCAATATTGACCACATCTATGCCGGAATGAAGATTTCTGGGCGCACGCATCCAAATCATATTATTAAATTCAGTTTGAAACCGATGCCTCGTCGATCATGCATGGAAAAAGCGATTCGTCCGTTGTACACAAAACGCTATCGGATAAAAAGTTAAAAACTAATACGAAATTCAAAAAGCAGTACACTGAATCAACATTTAGATCATAACTTCCCAATTGCTACTTTGTAAAATTTTCTGCGCTGACGTGCTTGTCAACGACTTGCTCTTTTCAAATTCCCAGCGATTAGGGGGTTGCGGATGCGATCTTTTGCACCCGTACTGTTTGGGATGATTTTTAGTATCCTTTCGAGGCATATTGCGCACAAATTTTCGATAAATTAATTGAAAATAACGAAAAACAAAAAACAGACTCTACGATGTTTTTGCTTTTAATGCCGAAGCCAGGCTGAAATAAACGTTGCAAAATCAATAAAGGAGAAAATAGGGGCCCTATTCAAAGGTTTCTAAGCATAAAAGGCTATGTATACCTGCGTCAGACGCGCTAAGACCTGCAGGAACCCAGCTAACCGGGCGCCCCGCTGAGACGGTCAGAGCGCGCAGTAACTTAAACGCGTTTAAAATAACGCAAACGTTTGAAATCCGAAAAACGCTTCGACAGATTTATTTCTACTTAAATGTAAATTAAGAATCGGTGATAATAATAATAAAACAGATTTTTTGAAAATTTCGAGGACGAGAAGTCCAATCGTATTATCGAAATAATCGGGTTAATTTAATATGAAAAAACATGTCTGAAATTCTGTTGATGCCCTTATATGGACTTTGTAAAAAAATATAAGCTTATAAAATATTGTTACTGTGTCTTAAGTTATTTCAGCTCAAACGTTACGAAATTTGTTTTTTTGTGAATATCAATATCAATAAAGGCTTAAGGATGAGATTTAAAGTTGCCACCTAGACTTGCTCAGAAAATAAGTTCGTTTTTGACGAATAAACTGAATATATAATAGGAGCTTAAGTTTTCACGATGCTCAAGCAGAGATGGGCAAAATGTAATCTGATTAATGATGAACGATTACAAAATGTAGTCGTAATTTTAATTTTCTTGCTCTGTAATCATTATTAAATCCATTTAAAACTTTAAATAATAATAAATGTGTATATAATCTGGGATTTTGTAGTGTTTAAAACATAAATTAGCAAAATGCAGTCATATTAATGGTAAAAATCGTAAAATGTAATCGTTAATCATTTTTATTAATCTGATTACATTTTGCTCATCTATGAGTTCAAGTTGAAAAATTCGGTACCTTACCATATACTTTGATATTATTTAAATAATAACATTTTTCATCGTTGAGTAAAGTCTTGCAATGTGATGTATATAAATCGAATAAATCGACGCAATGTGAATGTAACGTATATAAATCGGAGCCTACGACTTAGGGACACTTGAAGAATACAAAAAAATGGCAATTATTAAATACATAATGATATAAGATTTAAAACAATTTTATGCTTGTTTGTACTTTAAAATAATATTATAGCCAAATGAACAAAAAAAAAACAAAGAAGTTAATTAATAAACAGCAAAGTTCAATGAAAAGTTTGAAAAAATTAAGGATAAAGCGAAAAAAGAGTTATGAGTGTTAGCTTGCAAAAAAAAAATCAAATAATAAAATGAACTTTACATAATTTTCTAGACATTTGCCTAACATATTAAATATATTTATATAT
The DNA here is from genome assembly GCA_036320925.1 of Automeris io. NCBI lineage: Eukaryota > Metazoa > Arthropoda > Insecta > Lepidoptera > Saturniidae > Automeris > Automeris io. Next base: position 6,586,347 of record JAUDJH010000014.1, read on the forward strand.
CAATTATAATCAAGTATTAATTAAGGATTGTTTAAAAAGTGTAATAATTATTAAAAACGATTAGTGGCTCAATTTCGACTTATGAAAATTATTTTTTAAAAGTGTAAACACTGTCCGCCCACTATGGTGGTGGGGTTTCCTTTCAGCATTTTAAGTAAATTTCGGCTGTCCTTTTTAAGCTACCGAACTAGTCACTTGTGCGACAAAAATCAGAGAACAATAAAGGAGTGCAAGAAAAGGAGTCTTGGGTTTTATATAAATTCTAACATGAGATAGAAATTTAAACATTAAGGGCGGCTTGCACTAACAAATTAAGTCTAGTTTAGACATACATAAAATGCTATTTAGCGCTGAACTGTACTTATAGTCTTGCACTGAATAAAAACCCAGTTGTAACAACTCTTAAACTCAAATCATCATTAAGATGGAATTAATGTACTTCGATTAATTAGCGTCTATAAAAGCTTAAACTAGACTTAATTTGTTAGTGCAAGCCGCCCTTAGGGCCACTTGCAGTAAAAAACGTTAAATCGACATTTAACAAAGACTGGCTTAGGCAGTAAAGTCGTTTAAAATTAAATTACATTATTTCCCCTTGCATTAAAATTTCGACACAGCGAATTTACTAAGCTTGGCTTAGGAGTTGCATTCATTTCTCGTTCGATCTTTACTACAGATGATACTTAGGTTGTAGTTTTTTTACGTTCCGTTTTGCGCACGGTATCAAAAAATATTAATTATTGTTTATTTATTTTCGTAAAACGGAATGTTACGTACCGTATAATTTGAACTTTTTGACAGTAACTGCTTTTTACTTATGAAAGATTTATTGCTGTCTATAAACAAAAACTTAAAATTATATTTAGAATGAAAAGAGTTCGAGCTCCCAATTTTACTAATGCTGATATTTTGCAGTTGTTATTATTGGTAGAAAAGTACCCTATAAATAAATTCGTCATCTCGTAAAGAGTTATATGAATCATTTCTTTTTTTGTGAAAAAACCTGGCACTTTCATCACATAAACAAATGGTTCTTCGTCATTATCGGAGAAAAAATCATCATCAGACTCAGTATCCAGATCCAATAAGCACTTTGAATATATATCGATTACAAATATGTTTGTAATAGCGAACAAAAACACACATAGAACTCCTTTATTTCAATATCATATTGATACTTACATCTGCGTAAACAAGTTTAGTGATTTAAATTGACCTTCGTGGCGATTGAAAAATGACAGATGTTAAATCTGGAATTAGTACAAAACCGTAGTCGTGCAAGACGAAATATGCAATTTAATCCTAAATCGGGTTTGAAAGTCGTGTTAATGCGATGGCGCAAGCCGCCCTTAGGGGGTATTCTACTCTAGAGGCCCGAATTTCGAGCGATTTTTGGCAATTGATAAAAAAAAGCAATTGATATTTTTACTATACATTTTTTTATCATCTGTTTATTTATATTTGAAGAGTACACAACATTTTTTTTTTTTCATTGACTTATGTGTCGTTGAAGTAGTGACGTGAAAAAAACAGGACGTGTCTTCGCAGCCATGATTTCTACCCTTATGGTCATCTGAAAAATAAATCAATGATGAATTCTTAATTAGTACGAATGTCGTTGTCGTAAGAAGCGGCAAAATTGAAAAATAAGTTTTCTTTTTTCATTAAATGGCGATTACTGAAAATAAAGGTAGATTTTTTTCACCAATTTTTCAAATTTATCAAATTTTTTAGAATATTACAAATTTAAAATTTTTATTTTTTGTTGCTTCACGCGATAGAAAGATATTGAAAAAATATTTGTATCAAATTTGAATAAAATCGGTTGATTAGAACTTAGATATTGTGGATACCGCATCGAAAAAAGTAGTTTAGAGAAAAACGCGTATTAAGTTTTACGTTAAGTTTCAGGCAGCGTAACTGATAGAATAGTATGTATAACTTACATTCTCTTAATCAACCATCCCAGCTTCATACATTGGGCCTTCTACTTCATATTGATTGATTTCAGCATTTCTCTCTTGATAACGAACAGTTCTTTCTTCTTTTGAAGCTTGAACCTCAGACCGTTGAATTCGTACTAACGTAATTCGTATATAACTTCGGAAATAATTTAAATTTTTAAAAATCCTTTTAGGAGGATATTTTTGAATGTCTAAACTATCGAATTATGAAAAAAAAATCTTAAATTTCTAGAGTAGAATACTCCCCTAATAATGAATATTCAGTGGCATTGCGTAATCAGTAGGACCAACTAATGCAGAAGTAATAAAGGTTTGCATCATATCGGCATGCTTAAAAATCAGTCTGTCTAGAGTGGTTTTGGGAAGTTCGGGAAAGTTGCACGAAATGACCTTGTTCTGTTCGTAATGAGGATAGTATTCGACGCCATTTTGCCGAGCAAATCCCGTGCATGCTCGATATGGTTCATGTCGCACGACAGCGGAGGTCAGTCGAGGACAGTGATATAATGTTTGCAGACCATGTTCATCACCGAGCCTAAGATATTTGCGCGAGCATTGTCCTGCATGAATACTCAAGTTCGACCACCTCGTGGCAGTATATTTCGACGGTCAGGGTGCCCCGTCTCAAAGCGGGGTCAGTACTACAGCCAACTCGAATTCGCTAGCTCAAATCATGATTGTTTCGCCTTGATAGGGCAATACTTCTTGTGGACAAGGACGCCGTTCACAATGTTCAAAAGGTCGCCACACTCACTTTCTTGGATCAGGATGAACTTTGATTCATCAGAAAACAGGACATCAGCTCAATGAAGATCATCGATCTTCAGACCATTTTATTGGTGCACCTGTGCTTGATTGCCATGCCGAAGAATTTGGGACCTGTTTCGGCCTACAATTCCTGAGAACGAATTCATGTAACGTGTTCTCGCATTTTGGGCGCTCATTACTGTTCAGAAAGCAACCTTTCTACGAGTTGCCGAGCTGTAGTATAAAGATCTGTTTTGTAAAATACGGTCTTGTCGCTAAAATACGTTCTTGTCGCTAAAATACGTTCTTGTCGCTACAATACGTTCTTGTCATTGTTGCAAGATATATTCCAGGATTCCGTTCAGCCGTGCTTCCAGTGACCTGATAATGTTCCTACAATCGTCGGAATTCAAAAAGGATTGACATATATATATATATATATATATATATATATATATATATATATATATATATATATATATACGTATATATAATATTTGCCAACCGATATATATATACTGTGTACACTCTATATAACGACCCTCAAGGGATTGCATACTTTGGCGTTATAGAGACTGATCGTTAAATGGAGAGAAGAAAAATCTGTATTAGAAAAAAAGTTTATTTCAGGCTAGTGTTAGTAATTACATAAAAAACAATTCTCATTTGATCGCTATTGAATATAGTCTGTTATTTTTGTCTGACGTCTTTTGCTGCACCAGTAATTTTGTCGTATTTTTTCCATTATTTTATTCATATCTTGCGATATTGAGTCATCTTGGTGATAAAAAAAGTACTTTTTAAATAATTTTGCTGCTTCCAGGGCTTTTTGAATGCTCGGCGGTGGCTCAGGCTCATCCTTCTCATCTTCTTCATCTCCTTGGTCTTGATACTCGGTTTTTCTCACCGAATCCAAAATTTCTTTGTCTGTGAATGATGCCATTGTAAACAGGCAGTCGTCTATTTCGATGTAGGTTTGAAGATTTTCTGTAAATTTTCCTGCCATGTTGAACTGTTGAATCCACTCAGTTAATGGAAGGGCGTCGTCGTTATTAAACTCCAGTTCCGTTTGCACCTCATCACTCATAGAATTTGTACAAAGTCCAGCATGTCGAAAAGAGTGCTGTATAGTTGTAGATGTGACTTCTTCCCAGGCTTTAGATAAAAAATTTACTGCATGCAGCATATTAATAGAAGTTTTACCCTCAGATTCGACTAGCTCCATCAATAATTTCTTTCTGTAGTGACCCTTGAGGCTTTTAATCACGCTATGATCCATTGGCTGTAAGACACTAGTCGTATTTGAAGGAAGGAACTCCAACTCTATGTTTTGAAGGTTTGTTGTAAGAGGGTGGGCAGGGCAGTTGTCAACAAGAAGTAAAATCTTTCGTCCCTTTAATTCTGCATCCCACTTTCGCACTTCTTCTTCAAAAAGTTGACTGGTCATCCAAGCTGATTTATTAGCTTTATACGTACGTCACTGGCAATTTTTTAATGTTCTTAAAACACCGCGGATTTTTTGATTTGCCTATTACCATTAGCTTTTTTTTTCTGTGCCATCCATATTAGCAGCCACAAGCACTATAATACGCTCCTTGGAGAGCTTTCCTCCCACACACTTTTCCCTTTAAATTTCAGAGTTTTATCTGGGGTAACTTGTAGAAAATTCCTGCTTCATCAGCATTAAAAATGTCACTTGGGGTGTATTTTTCTGTCAATTTTTACCACACTCTATTAATCCAGTCATGAGTAACATTCGTATCAACACTTCGTGCTTCTCCACTAATTTTACCATAGTTGATATGATGACGTTGCTTGAATTTTCCGAGCCATTCTTCAGCAAACTTCTCCGCCATAGCTTTCACGATCGGCCCCGAGATAGGCATATTATTCAGGCGCTGTCGTTGGAACCATGATAGTATAGCTCGATCCAAATCTTCGTATTTAGGTTTCTTTAATTTTTTAGAAAATTTTCCATCCTCCTCTGCTTGTAGAATTTTTTCTTTATTTTTCCATATTGTGGACACTGTAGAGCGACTAAATCCAAAGCGTCTGCCAACATGACTTATCTTCTCTCCCGCCTTTATTGCGCGTATCAGTAAAACTTTTTCGTCAATACACAGATTTTCTCTTACTTACCATGTTTAGAGTTTGAAAGTTTGTGAGCAACTAAGAATATGATAACGTATAGATAATTCATAACTCCTACTAACAATAGTCAACACGTGCAAGCAATCCCAATTTGTAAACAAAAGAATGGATTTCTTATAAAGTTCGGTATGTGTAATGCCGACAGTCGAGTTTATTACGGGCTAGGATAATAAAGCGACAAAAGAACGTACACAGCTGCGCAGTTTTTACTAATTTTGGCAACTTCAAAAGTACTTTATATGATTAAATTTCTGTCGTTATATAGAGTGGGTGTAACGCTAAATAGAGTGTATCATTGTATGGGAAACAAGCTAAACCAACCAAAACCGAGTGATATCGACGCTTTATGGAGTTTGACGTTAAATCGTGTGACGTTATATGGAGTTTACACTGTATATTATATATATATCGCAAAATAAATATAAAATTAATAAAAAAAAAATGATGCCAAATATTTATGCAGGCGTTCAGAAATTTGTTTTGTGTAAACTAAGGAAAATTTATCAAAATATTATTTTGTATTCATTGTATTACTTTCGTAAAATCATAAATTAAGTTCAGCTAATCTATAACACGATATTCATTGACAGTTGGCTTGAAATAACTATTATCATAGCAAATGTACTTCTTCGACGCGAAGCCACGGGCACAGCTAGTAATAATATAAAATAGATTCCTGGACTTACAAGGAACAAAAACCTACATACAGGCTTTGCCATTATTTTGATCCTCGTACTTTGGGTATTCTAACGTATGTGCAATTTGTTGCTTCAATCACTTTATTAAAACCAGCTATAGTTTCATTACATTGACCTGCTTGTTTAGAGATGTAGGCATTTTAACACTTAACGGACGGACCGAATCTGCTCTGTCTTTCTTAGTTTCAGGACATTTTTCAGGGGAATTAAATAAACATTAATGTATGGATTTAAATCGTTGTAACTACAATAAAACTTAATTAAATCAATTATATTTCTAATAATATTTCATATCAGTATATATTAAAGCATTTAGTATTTTTTAAGCATATGATATGATGAAAAACATGCTCCTTTATGCAGTGGAACGTGACAAAAATGACAAACATATCTAGTTTTGCTTCTTTTTCCATACGAGCTGCAGACTTTGCAAGGTTTTTGCTTTTCTTTCCTGTTGCCACAATTTGTGTAAGGGTATGATGCTTCATATTTCCTGACAATCTACCTTCTTTACTTTCTTCATCAAGGTTCTCAAACTCAACATCACTTCCGAATAACTTATTTAAAAACTCTTTGCTGCTTGCCATTTTTAGCGTTATAAAATTATTTGGATATACTTCCTAAAATCAAAACTACACCGTAGGAACAACAGGCAGATAGTGCTAACTAATGGCACTAAGAAAAAATCTGTAAAATAAAAAAAGCTCTTTAGTTTTTTTTACCTACCAACGTACCTAAAATTCAAGCAAAAACATAGATCTACATAGCCCGTCCTAGGAAGCCAGACTGGAAAAACCTAAATCTACGGGGCCCGTCCGTTAAGTGTTAGTTAATATAATTGAATCTTTAATATTGCCCATGGCAAACGATGACACACTAGTAATTGACAGCACAATCACACCATGAATATTTGGAGCATCGTCTTGTATCTAAAAGGAAAACAGAAAACAATTTCGAGAAGCACATCTACAAATATAAATAAATGGTAGGTATGCTTACATGATTCTAATCGTAATACCGCAACGTTATCAATATTTAGTGATAAAAAACCAATTCTCCGCCACGTTATCCATGTTTAAAAAACTACCAATTCATTAGTCTATAAACATAACATCAATTTAAATTAAATTTAAAGAAAAATCTTCTTCACTATATAACTCAAACGATTGACCTGGCTTTTGTAAGTTTTATTTGTTTACACATATCAACATAAAAGGAAAATGGGTGCAAGGTCGATTTCACTTTTTTAATTTAAAGAGTATGTATAATTACATGTATCAACAAAGTCCACAACAAAGTAAACAAGATTCAACCTGTAAATCCAAACTTTTTTGAATAAAACTACTCGAATTAATGCAGTAGGCAATTGAAATTTAAAAATAAACAAATACGAGTAAGTAATAAAAATAATGTTCTAAAATAAAATTTATATTCACTTTTTTGGATAAATTGGAGGTAAAACTTTGCTTCGAATTTTGTGATTATCTTCCATTTCTTTAAAATTATCAGATAATGCATATATTTTGGAAAAATAAAGATATTTTAAACAAGCAAATTTGCAATGTGTTACTTTTATGTCGTATGGCCATTTCACTCGAGAAAAGACATTTTATGCGCTGTGGGTATGCTCTAAGCTCAATCATGCATTCAACATAATTTCAAAGTTAAACTGTTTCTGATGTAGGTAAAGTGTGTTAAGTACAAGTAAATGTCCAACCTGACATACCTTAGATGTCGATGTTGATTTTTCCATACATTTGCGTAGCTCATAATAGAACTTGCCTAAAACTCACTTTTCAAATGTGCTTGTATCATTTTTATATACATTGTATACAACGAGGCGCTCCATAATTGATGCTCTTAAACACATTTATGATGTTTGAGAGGAAAGGCAAAATCTGTATCTTTTGCGACCTATCCAAATATCGTTGATCGCAATACGCTATTACGTAAGCTGTATTATTACGGGATTAGAAATTCTGCTCTTAAGTACATATATAGTAGATTTAATTTCGCGCCGATGATCCCATGTTGCGGCAAATACATATAAAAATCCCCGTTCATACACATACAAGTATAGTTTATCAATAACGTCCAGTCTTGGTACTTTTGGATTTTTAATACTTTATAGTTTCGGGAACTCATAATATCGCGCGTTATTTATTTCCTTTCCAGAATACCTGACATGTCGATTACTTCCAATAACTATTAATATTCCAATAACTTCAAATATCTATTAGGTAAATAGGATATTTATGCTTACTATATTTTTGAATACGACTATATCTACATATTTAAATATTTGTGATAGGATTGCACACAGATGCTATAAAATATTATAACTTTAATTGATCAGTAACAACATTTTCCGCATACATACTACCAGAGATGGGCAAAATGTAATCTGATTAACGATTACAAAATGTAGTCGTCATTTTAATTTCTTGCTCTGTAATCATGATTAAATCCGTTTAAAACATTAAGAAATGATAAATATGTATAGAATCTGGGATTTTGTAGTGTTTAAAACATAAATGAGCAAAATGCAGTCATATTAATGGTAAAAAACGTAAAATGTAATCGTTAATCATTTTTATTAATCTGATTACATTTTGCCCATCTATGCATACTACAATAAGTAGTCAGTCTATACTGTCGTTCGACGAAGGCGCCTCCACAGAACAATCATGCACAGTTACAGGCTGAGATGAGATGGAAAATATATATTTTTTGAATATGATAATCGTTTTCGATATTATTTGATGTGGCGATTATGAATATGGCGTCCATTTTTATATCAGAGATGGCGGAGATGGGCAAAATGTATTCAGATTAGTGAAAATGATTACTATTATATTTTGCGTTTTTCATCATTAACATGACTGGGTTTTGCTCATCTATGTTTTAAACACTACGGAATCCTCAATTGCATACACATTTATGGCTCCTTAATGTTTTTAAGGGATTTAATCATGATTACAGAGATACAAAATTAAAATTACGACTACATTTTTATATCGTTGATTATTAATCTGATTACATATTGCCAATCTCTGTGTTGTATATATGTAATAGTATATGGGTGTTGTTTTCGAGGTTCTTTGGTGAGGTGATTACGAAAATTACATCTATTTTTATATTCAAGAAAACGAGTATATTATAATATATGTATAATTAAAGTTTTATAACAATTGTTTGCTTCCAAAATTAATCGATCCTCGTCAAGTAAGGTTTTAAATTCATTCATAATATACCATTATATCAATAATTCTGAAAGCGAAAAACTAAAGCTGATTACTGTTATAGGAATCGTGCACGACCTTAATTTGTTTTACTTATTCTAATTATGATACAGTCGGTATCTTTGTACGAAAGGAAAAGATAATCAAGGAAATATGGTGTAAATATTATAATGCAAAAAAAATATACATATCTATTAAATTGGATATAAAATGGACGCTATTTTCGTAATCACCACACTAAAGAACCTAGAAAACGACTCCCATATTATATTACAAAATATATATAACAACAACTCATTGATCTCATAATAATTTCAAGTGAAGTTGTGCTGTTAAGTCTCAAAATAGTTACTTGCTCCTATAATTTCATCTACACTGTAAACAAAGCAATATTTTATATCAGAATATTTTATGTACAAACGTATAAGCATGCGTTCGAGACAGCTCCGAGAGCTGGAATAAGCGTTAGAAACTCGAAACGAAATTTGTATGGAAAAAATGTTGCGTTTTCTAAAAGTATTATTTTATTACATTAATGAATAAAATGGCCTTCGAATTTCGTATTGAAATGTAGTTAAGGACCGTTATTTTTATTCAAAAATTAATGTATTTTCTTTATTGTGTACGAACTAAGAGTCGCAATTTTTGTCATTTTTAGCGAAATGGCCCCAAGTAAGGTTTAAGTGTTTTTAAGTGAAAACTTTCAATTTATACAGAAAGCATTCATATTAAATTAATAATTACGAGTTCTGCTTTGCACTAATACCTTTTTATTGTTTATACTTACAAGTGAGATCTAACAGACGAAAAGCAACTTTTTTAGCGACGTACCGATATAATATACCCGTAATGTATTCTAGTCCTATTTAAGCAAAAGGGCTCAGTACGTTAGTATCGGTAGCGTTAATATTTCGGATTCACCTATTTCAATGGGTGTGCTTTAAGGGGTTATATGGGTTTCCTCGGGAAAAAAAAAATCTATTTTCAACAATTTTTTTTTGTGTAATTATTTTTTTAATTTAAATTTAGTACTGTTATTAAAATACACATTTAAACAAAAAGTCCTGAATTTTTTGTGAAAAAATATTGAAAACCCTGCCATTGGGATATCATTTTCGGCGGCCACTTGAAAAAAAAGACGCGTCCGCGTTGGCAAAAGAACTTCTTACAGGATCATTTGAAGTGAAAATATATTTATATATATAAGTTAAGACCATAAACTAGGACTTGGACGAAGGAAAAAAAAGTCGAAATTGGATTTTTGGCAGACCTTTTTACTAAATAGATGACAATTTCGGTGAAATTTTCTCTAGATTTTCTTTAATTAGTTGTCACTGAAAAAAAAAATGAAATCCTTCTTCCAAGTTCTTGTGAATTGTATTTCGAAGACCTGTGTAAAATTTCATCAAGATCGGTTCAGTAGTTTTCGAAAAATTTTGCCAACCGACTTTGAAAACACAGTTCGAGAAAAACATGTTTGAAGTTTTAAGTAACACTAAAACGGGGGAAAAAATTTTTGCACCTTTTACTGAATCATCGATTCCCCTGGGCCATAAAGTAAAGAACCTTCTGCAGCAGCAATATCCATTGGATCCTTTTCAGTTTATCCATAGATAAACTGAACGAATCCTGTTTTCGCGAGTCTCGCTAACAGATTTTTTCTCGGTTGCGCATTGCACATGGTTTTCATCAATTTGTTGGGCATATTAGTGGAAATTTCGGCCAAGTTTTAAATCCATACCGTGCGTAATAATTAATAATATATTTTTTTTAATAAATTAAATTAATAATTAGTTAATAATTATGATGACATTCCTTCATTAAAAGTGCAAGCAGCAATAAATGCAGCAATTTCAACTATTTTCGAACCACCAGGAAGTGTTTTGGGAGTAATCTTCCAAATCAACTTCAACAAGAAATGACCTACTAAAATATTTTTAACTACTTGCCCATAGAGATTGAAAGAAATGGACAAGAAGGATGGACTAACAATAGATGAACAACTGTTCCGGTATACCTGCGGCGCGCTCAGCCTAGCTAGCTTCAAACGGTCGACTTCTGAAGGCTGTATGTATCTCCGAAACTATTGCTCGGATCGACTTAAAATTATAGGAAAATATTCTAGAGATGTTATAATTTTAATAAAAAAAAAACGTTTTTTTCGATACCGTGAAACCCATGTAACCCCTTAATGCTCTATTATTATTAGTATACGTCAATAATTTTCCACTATTGTATTAACTACCAATATATACCTATGATAGAGTTAAATTTGCTGATGACATATCTCTTTTTTTTGAGGTTGTAAGAAATACAAGCAATTATGACAATGTAAATGAAGGAATGGAGGAGATATTAAACTGGTTGACAGTGAATAATTTATTGCTAAAGTCTAAAATATCCAAATGTATTAAATTTGCAATATCTAATGTCGGCATAAACATAATACTTAATAGAGAGTACGTTGCTATAGTAGAGTCCGCAGTGTTTCTAAGAGTGACATTGGATGGTAAATTACAGTGGGATGCACACATTACATGTCTTGCGGGTAAACAGTTTGGCTAGTCGGTAAAATAACAACTCGTATATATTGAAACAGCTCGATTAGTTTATTTTAGTTATTTTCACAACTTTTTATGTCTTGGTATTTTACTGTGGGGTAATGCTGCTGATTTGAAAACTATTTTCATTTTGTAAGAGTGCGGTTGTTCAAACTATTTATAATAGAAGGACCAGAGTATCACTTAGATAACGTTTTAATGAGTTCAAAATTTTAACGGTTACATCGCAATATATTTGTTCCTGTATTATGTACACACGACGAAAACTGTATTTATTTTTAGCGAGCAGTGATGTTCATAGTTTTAATATTAGAAATAAACAAATTAGTGTTACCTAATTACCGGCTTAAAAAAGTTCATAGTTATATATTTGGCTCGGTATTCGCTTATATAATACAATACCTAAAGATATCCTCATTGAATTGAATTTCATTCAATCATCATTGAAATTTAAAATAACGATTAAAACTAAATAGCTGAAATGGAATATTATTTCATCAATAATTGTTTTAATGATGAAAGGGCGTGGTCTTAATGTATACGTTTTTTGTCACGGGACATTCATACTTTTATGTATTATACAGGATGATTTTATAGACGAGGGAAATATTTCAGAATATAATAATGTGTACCTTCTTATAACTAATAAAAAAGTAAATAACAATATTCCCTACCCTAACAAATCATAAAGAAACATTGATGAACCAATGAGAATTGATCCGTAAAAAGTTTGGACACCGCAGCGCGTGTGGTGCACGATTGAATGGCACGTAGATATAATTCCTTTTACATAATTTTAGGTAAACACGTAATTGACTCGTTACCCTTTCGTACTTTATCCTGGCTTAGGAGAGACAAAATACTTACTTAATAATTAATTGACTAATTACATTTTTTTTATACAAGAGAAAATCCATTATGGACCTTCAGGGAGTTGGTGAGGGCTGTTCCCTCGGTATGTCGAACATTCTCCGACTAAAAACTCCTGGGTATTCCTTCATCCGCTAGTACACCGGCCGTGGGTGCGGACTCGCAATCTTCCACGACCGGCGCGCAGAGTGAGCCTTGTTAGGCCTCCTCAGTAGAGGACGGAAAGAGTATTCCCGTCCCTCTTTTCCTCAGAATAGGCAGTAGGCAGAATAGGTGGAAGTACACGCACACTGCCGCCCTCATGTACGGGCAGTGGACTCCCTCAAGTACCGCTGCCCGCTTCAATGTCACGGCAATGTTGCGTAGAAAATAACGCGCGAACGCACCCCGTCGGCGAACCGTTCTCCGGCGCCGAATGACCAGTGTAGAAGATATTTTTTACATTTAGAGCAACTTTTGTTGGTTTTATTTTCTTTACAGTATCCTATTTACCTTCACCTCTTACGTTGATAAGCGTCTGTAGGAGAATAAGGCAACGATTCTTTCGTATTTGTTTTCTTTTGGTTGTTCACGGGCTTCTCGAAAATCTGCGCCAAGTTAGAACTTAAAAAGCTAACAGTAGACTGCTAGCTTGAGTAAAAAATATTTTCTCGAGATATTTTCTGCTGTCGTTTGCTTGTACAAAATCCAGTCATTTATTCCAGCTAAATTAAGGATATTGAAAAAACTTGCAGAGGTCATCTGCAAGACTTAGATCTTGTGGTAAATTTTCTCGCCATTTGTTATTCCACAAAAAATAAATATTCAAATTATTTGCTCCATATGCAGCTCGGGCATATAAAATTGCAATCAATGCATCTAATTTTTCTTGAAATAAATTTCAATTGGATGCAAACACTCTCTTTGCTTCTTCTATTGTGCATGATCTTATATGATTCATAATACAGTGGTCAATTATCAATGAAATTGCAGTACTAACTTTACCTTTCATTATATGACGTTTTGCATATCCTGTTGGGTTTACTTCTTGCCTGAAAATGTTATAAAGCGGCGTTCTTCCAGGTGTGCCACCTACTTGTATTTCTTCCCAAACAGATCCATCATTCACAACATGGTGTTTATTTATTTCTACTTCATTTTCTTCAGAACTTGAGAGTAATCTTATTCTTTTTTGTCCACAACATATATTCACAATATTTTCTTTTTCATCGTCAGTATATGTAGAGTCAAACTCATTTTCATTTGTAACCAATGTATCTTCATTTTCAGAAAATTCCTCTTCACCAATTTCCGAAAACTCTTCGCCAATATTATTTATATCTTCTAAGAACTTGTACTGTCTTGTTTGCTTCAACATTTTTCTGGGTAAAGAGCGATCTGTATTTTATTAATTTTTTTGCTACCTTTCCAAACCTTAAAAATTGACGTCCAGACTAAAATTTTGATATTTTCTTGAAATTATTCTCAGTTATTTTGATTGAACTACTTTACGTAACAGTCTGTATTTCCTTGCAGAAATGTGCAACTAAAACGATAAGCAATATGACTCGATATGCTTATAAAACAAAAGACTGCTCTCCGGGTCAAATCACCCGTTGTGGTAGGTAACAGTATACGAAAAGTATTACTCAAAATAAACAAAACAAAAAAAAAAACTAAATAAACTGTAGGTTTAATTGGTTTGAAAAAGTCATTAATAATCAAATGTGCAGAAACAATAAGATGATACTTGTATTTTCAATGCAAAAGTTCAAAATGGGTCACTTGACCCGCTATGGTATGTTTAGTGTTAATATGATGACTATAAATTACTTTGTTTTAATAATAATAATAAAATTATTTATTCGACAAATAATAAAATTATTTATTCGACAAACAACTACAAGGCAGCACATTAAAAATCAGCTGACATCCAAACTAGGACACCCTGTATTTTGGATGTCAGCATATTTCACACAAATTTGTTACAGTTTTTTAGTGCTGCGTAGCACCAATCATATCTCAAAACAATACAAAAACAACATTACATACCAAACAACAGACTATACAAATAAAGTGAATAACAATTACAAAAGAATGTTAATATTAAAGCTCAAGCACATCTATACCTGCAACAGTTCCTCAGTATCATTATATTAGGTCCTTACATATGAAATTGGCGTTTTGTATGGGAGGAACAAAAAGTCGAATATTTTTTAATATAATATATTTAATTAATCAAAGTATGAACCATTATTTTCTATGCACTTTTGCCATCTCATAGGTAGTTCATTGATCCCTTTACTAAAAAAAACCAGTCGGATGGGAATCAATAAAATCTTTGAAGGCGATTTGGACTGCCCCATCGGAGTTGAATTTTTTCCCTTGCAAGAAGTTATCCAAATTTCGAAAAAAATGGTAATCTGTTGGAGCAAGGTCCGGGGAGTACGGAGGATGTCTTAGACTTTCCAATTGAAGCTCTTTTAATTTAGTAGCCGTCTGTTGCGCAGTGTGTGGTCTAGCGTTGTCGTGAAGCAGCAGTGGCGTGGAGCGATTGACCAGCCTAGGTTGTTTAGCCGCTAGCTTTTCCATCATGGTTTGCAATTGCTGACAATAGACATCAGCCGTAATAGTCTGGCCAGATTTGAGAAAACTGTAATGAACAATACCGGCACTAGTCCACCAAACGCTTACAAGTAACTTTTTTGGGGTTAATTTTCGCTTGGAGCAGGATTTGGCTGGCTGGCCAGATCCAACCATTGCGCTGAGCGCTTCCGATTATCGTAAAGAACCCATTTTTCATCACAGGTAATGATTCGGTTTAAAATACCTTCATTATTGTGCCGGTTTAGTAATGTAACGCAGCAGTCGACGCGCGTTTGCCGGTTTGCTTCAGTCAATTCGTGAGGTACCCGCCTTTCAAGCTTTTTAATCTTCCCAATTTGCTTCAAGTGAATTAAAACAGTTTTATCACTAACATCGCAGCCTGCAGCTAACTCGGACGTGGTTTGCGATGGATCCGCTTCCACAATAGCCTTCAACTCTTCATTATCAACTTGAGTCTCAGGCCGTCCACGGGGCTTGTTCTGCAGGTCGAAATTTCCGGAACGAAAACGTTGGAACCAAAAACGAACTGTGTTTTCTTTTGCAACACGACCGCCATACACATCATTCACCCTTCGAGTTGTTTCCGCAGCACTAGTGCCACAGCGGAACTCGTACTCGTAAATAATGCGATATTTTAAGTTTTCCATTTTGTAAAATGAGTGACGCAAACAGAAAAAAACAGAAGAAAAAAACAAATGAATGACGATCATCGAAGCACAAATACATGAGTCTATAGCTGTACAAATTTGAATTTGAAATTCCTTACCAAAGAGGAGAAATTTGTGATTAAAGTGGCCAGTACGAAAAACGCCAATTTCATATGTAAGGACCTAATATTTTAGATTCGACAACCAGTCTCTCAGCTTCATCTTACATTCGAATTTTGATAAGTTCAAGATATTTAATTCATGGGAATATAAAGATATCACTATTTCTATATATAATATTAGGAATTAGAATCGAATGCTGAATATCCTCCTTGAATATGTCCCTCGTCTATAAAATCAGCCCGTATATTTGTATATCATTATGTTGACAAAAGTAACTAGCAGAGTTTCAAGCCGACTTTGTTCGATAGATTCTGCTTTCCGAATCAGTGCTAGATTCATTTTACTTTTTTGACAATTCAAAAGTGCTTGTAAGTAGGCCTATTTGAATAAAGCTATATTTCATTTCACAATTCCATTGGTCAGCATTATCTTATATAGTGGCATTTTATTGGGTTTATAAATTGCATATTATACTATCTTTTTTACTAGAACAAAATACACTCATAGGATAGCCTCAGTAACAAATAATGGTTATAACCAAGGTGCCGGATTTGCCAGTTAAAAATCCAAGGTGACAAAATTATTGCTTTGACAGGGGATGGGGGCCCTCTTCAATAATCTAGGCAAGTAGTAAGAGAATATAGCCGTATGTGATACAATGTCTTTGATATAATGGTATAGTATTTTACGATGATTTTCCGGGAATAGCTAACCGGTCAGTCCGGGCACCCAATTTGAGTTGTGAAGATCAGATAAGAATCAATCATCTGATCGTAAACCGACCTGTTGGTGAGACTAATGCACCAGGGTAGTTACTGCCAACCCAACATATTATTATCTAAGCGAGATGAGCTTTGTTCCCAGGCCGCTGGTTTACCTCCTTCTGGTTCAAGACATTTAGATAGAACTTTTCGCAAGGTTAGGCAAGGCGTCTCAGATTTTATTTTTTGTGTAATTAACGTGATAAATTTCCCTTAAATGGCAAAATGATTGATTATCATAAACGAAAATAAACTTATTCCTTATAATACTATTTCAATCATTGAGTTAGAGATAAAGGATTGTTTGTTAATTGTTCATTAAATTTCATTAGGATTTTGCACTCGGGCGACTATTATTGTTTTAAGTGAAAATTTCTCTAGGCAATGTGTGATGATCTGTTTAGCAACATGTATGAAAAATATAATTTTAATTCTGTCATTTATATAAAAAAGGCAAAATCATCAGTAAATATACTTGAATCCAGCGAAGTGACACATAGTTTCTACTTAAACCAATATTTATTTACGTTGAAAAGAACTTGAATTATCTTTATTTTAATAAATTATTTAACTTCATTAAACATTAATTTAAATAAGTTTTGGTAATATATCATTAACATATTCTAAAAATAACTAATTTAACTATTTCAATGGATAGGTTAATTTATTTATAAGATATAAGCTTATGAATGACTCGTTTTCGTAAAACGAACATAATTTGTTATAAAAAAATAATAATAATGTATAGTTACGCTATATCACTTTGGGGGAGAGCAGATATACTTTAGTGCCTGTATCCACTTTGTGCTTATATGTCGTGACCAACGTGACCAGCAGCGCAACTGATCATCGTTCTCAGAGCTCTTACACATGACATTTCTATTAAATGCCATGCGGGTTTCTTCGTGATGTTTTCCTTCACCGGTGAGCATGTGGTGCTTAAAATCAAGATTCGAACCTAGGACCATTCGCCTCGCCGCGCATGGAAACCGCTCCTTTATCTACTAGGCCACCACAGCCACATAATATTAAAAAAAAATATATTAAATTATTAGCTTGGTATTTAGTGTTATAATCTTCAAAGTGCTGGAAATAATGCACTTCAATTGTGTAGTAACTAGTTAACACTAGGTAGCCTATAAGACCATATAAACTACCATAATTTACATGCTACGAGGTGTGTTCAAAAAGTATCGCGAATTTTGTGTATTTTCAAAAAATATTTATTTATTCGTGAATATCTATTTTGTCACCGTCAAATTAATCACCCTGGGATATTATACACTTGTGCCAACGTTTTTCCCAATCTTCGAAGCACTTCCAAAAATCATTTTTTTGTATCTTGTTCAGCTCCTCCTTCGAAGCCGTCTTTATCTCGTCAATCGTGGCATAGCGTCGTCCTTTCATGGGAACAAGAAAAAGTCACAGGGGGCCAGATCTGGGGAATACGGTGGCTGCATATAATTAGTGTGTTGTTTTTGGCCAAGAAGTCACACAGTTGTACAAGCAAAATCGAAATTGAGCAATTTTGGTTCGAATTTTTCGGTGACCTGCCTCATGCCCAAATTATCGATTAAAATCGAATGGCACGAGCCAATCGTTATGCCTAGGTCCTCGGCAATTTCTCTAACGTCGATTCGACGATTGGCTAATACCATTTTCTTCACTTCATCAATTTTTTCGTCTGTTGTTGAAGTGCTCGGGCGTCCGGCACGCTCTTCGTCGTTCACATCTATCTATATATATTATATATATTGTTGTCTTGTATCTATTTATATTTCGGAAAAAAGACTTCATGGTTAGGTTCCTTCCCTCCAGTATTTTTTTTAACAAAAACATTTAAAAATCATTATTTTCTTAATGTATCATAATAACAAAATTGATATTGGAATAAGCGTCCAGGCTATGCAAGTACAGGATAATTGTAAATAAACGATATTAAAGTAGTCCCAAAATTATAAGTGATTTTCAAGGAGCTATTGTTTTAAGAGAGATGTTCGTTACAAAAAGGAGATTGTAGCATCCAGTTTTACTTCTTACTTATTTAGGTCTAAGACCTACTATCCACGTGAGGCGTAATTTGAACTACAAATGACGACAGGCGTAGTTTGTATCTTAGATTTCTCCAAGCGATCATCATCTAATCACCATGCAAGCTACAAATCGAGTCAGTTGTCTCAAGTTTAGCATTACGGAAGCACGTTTAATTTCAACGCGAAAATATCGTCAAGCGTTGCTGAAGAAGTGTTTGTGGCGTACAACCTCATAGTATTGACTCCATCTATATATTAAAAAAATTACATTGATTGTAGAGTATTTGTTGCGGCAAGAGAGCTATCCAAAGACGATTCCTAATCCCAATCATTTTACCGAATGTTTAAAAATACATTCTCAAATATTCTTCTGATTTTTTTATTTATTTAAAAGTACACTTACATAATCTACATTAACACATAAAACTATATAAGACATGAACAGGATACATTATAAATGAGACTATATTTACAATTGACTATATTTATTATTGTATATACAAGAATATTCTTCAATAAACCGAACAAAGTTGGCTGCTTTGGCCACCATTTCGTAAATAAAAGACGTGTTAGCGTCTTGCAATACGCTTTATTAGTGGCAGGCTGCCGCGCACGATCTGCATGACGACACGCAAATGCGTCGTTGCAGCATCGTGGATGCAGTTTTATCCATTACTCTGCAAGATGGAAGCGTCTTAAATTGACCGATTATTTAAAATATGGTATTCATTTATAATAGATCAATTAGATAGATCTAGTAATAAATTATCCTATATATTTAGTAGGCAATGCAATGATAACACTTGTTGCGTCGCATTTGTTCCTAAAGGTGCGATTCAGATTCTAGCATTCGTTGCTTGGCAGCAGTAACCGGACAATGGCTGCCAGGCCCCAATGTACCGCTTTGTATGAAAAGGCGTACGATGTAGGTAGCTGTGGACCTCTCATGATCGCGAACTAGACACGCCGCCTGATAGCGCTTCGTAGAGCAATCTACATTGGACACCTTTCCGTTTAAATGAATACGGTGTGGCACATCGCGGTTTCTTACCGTCAGACGTGCTATCAGCCCGTTTGGCGTTTCTAAGCATTTAAAAAATATAAGTAACCGGTAAAAAGGTAAATAGTAACTTTTTCTTCCAGAGGGGGTGAAGATGGCACTGGTAATACATGTCCTCTGGCAGCGTCTGCGGCAGCGCCAGCAGCTTGGCGGGGAACAAACGATAGCGCCACTGAATACTGTCGACGCGGGAACACGCCTGCAGCATACAGCCGGTATCAACGAAACAACACCACCGCTCCCTACGCTACACCACCTTCAGATGTTAACAGGTAAATATGTTTTCCTCTAATCAACATTGATATTTTAATGTAAACTAAGAGGAACCATTAAGAAAGAAGTATGCGGTAACTCAATTAGCTGCATTTTGCTATCATGTTACTAGATTTACAATATTACAGTCAACATGTTGCTGTGAAAATGTGGCTTTTTAGGAACACCGTCATATAAATATTATTGTCCGAATTATTTCAACTCCGAAAAATATTACTTTTAAGATTTGTAACTACTGTCGGTAACGGTAGACTACCTTTGATATTACTCCTGAAACGGTAGGGATACATTTATATTGAATATAATGTATATTTTTAGGATATCATCTGTAGTAAAATTAACAAAAAGCACAATTATTTGGTGCATGGCCTTGCTATTTCGAATATTATCGATATATTATAAGTGATAGTCTGATATTACGTGTATAGATTTATTTACGTTGACTCGATGAGGCGATCACAGTGCGTCTGATGAAAAGTATAGTGTAGTCCAATAACGTCATATATGCTTCTATCGGCATATATGCTTAGTAACTATGTAGTCGTGGTCTAAACGGGCCCGTTTGGCGACTATCAATAGATTCTCTTAGTTATTGCTGAAGTTATTACCTAATACCTAATTATCAAAATAAAAAATAAAAAGATTTTGCCTAATGAATGAATATTATGTACAAAGAAGTATTGTAGGTTTAATTTTTTACAAACGCTAAACAAAAGTAAAGCCGCAAAAACTATACTTAATTAATAATAATACTTCTTAATGCGAGCGAAGCCTCGGACAAAAGCTAGTCGATAAATAAGATTGATAATTGAAATATAGATAATTTTCCAAACCTACAAATATTACGCTGACATTTGTCATTGGCATATCATAGATGTCATGCTATTTTTTACAAAGTACTAGCTGTCCCGGCAGACCTTATTCGGCCCTATTTCTCTAAAATAAAGTTACTTTGTTTTTTTTATGTTAATAGCTGCCCCGTCAGATTTCTTTCTTCCAAAAGTTATTGGCTTGTCGCAGTTTATTAGAAATAAAATTGCATTGAAAGACTTAAGGCAGTAGTCTGCTTTATAAGCCGAAAAAAAAGCGTTTTTTCAGCAATTTTTTTTTAAAGGGAAGGAAATTATTGGGGTAAACGAAATGTTGAGACGATACTGTATTATATTCAAGCTATAAAAAACAATTTTTATTTAAAAAAAATATTGAAATTTTTCTAAGTTGTAACGATTTTTCTGGGGCGCCTGGAGTCTGCACTTGTAAATCGGTGCCGGTTTTTTTTTAGTTTTTATAAGTTCCTTTTCTATATGAACTAAAAAATTCCCGTAGAAATGATAAAATTCCATATTTTTTCGAAGTTTGAAAAAAAAATCACTTTTTTGAGTATAAAAATTCACTTTAAATTGAAACTTTTGTCCAACTTTTTTAGTTCAAATAGAAGATAATTTAATACTGAAGCTGGATCATTTTGATTTTTTCGATCGGACATATATTGTTTTTGCTATCGCCGGCACCGTTTTCTAAAACTTGTAAAATGAAAACTCGAGAAAACGAGCTTTAAAGTTTTCGCTCCAAAAAAATATAAGTTTTTGATAACTTACACTAATTACATGTTAATAAGCTATCCTCGGGCCATACAGTAATCCTTCCTCTTCTTCAAAAAACTCGTTTTTGTGGAGGCTTTCCAATCTTAGAGCTGTACGAGCCTCCTTGCTGGAAAATGATGCGCGCCGGTTCTCCCGCGTTATGCGCTCAGCATCGACGGTGTCAGCAAAATTTTTGTACTGCTGCTTGATGACAATACTGAGGAGTTGCATGGTAGAAAGCACAGCTGAATAACCCTCGTTGAAAATGCCTGTAGACATATTTGCTGCTATTTCGACGATTTTATAGCCGAAATTTACGTGTTTTGGATTTAGGCGCCAAACAATCGAATTAAATGATTCGTTCAAATTTTGAGTGTGTCCGCCTAAGCACCGCATAAATAAATCGTCATTTGAAAGATCTTCGTAAATTGGGAGAATATGCTTCTCTATATTGTAATTAATTAATCTTGCCAGGTGTTTGAAAGGTGCCAGATTATTCGCCGCTTGAGCCTTGCGCCATTCGCACCAACTCTCCGCACCTTCTGGACAATTTTCATGCCAAGGATTTTTATCGGTAGAATAATTATGATCTAATGTTGCCATAATAGCCCTCTTTATACCTTCTACTAAGTTCATATTTCGACGAATTGACAGACCGTAGTAAATCGTCAATTTCTTAATGACACTCTTCGTCAGCCCCTTCTTTCCTCCAAGTTTCTCGGTGTTTATTTTATACCGTAAATGTGTACCCACCCATATGTTTTTGCAACAAAAACAACATACTTTTCAAACAATAGAATACACGAAGAGCGAAGCGCGCGCGCTCGGGTCTGCCCGAGCTTTCGTACCTGCTCGACGATCGGCCACTAAAACTGATCTAGCTTCGAAAATATGACGAATTGTCGTCTAAAATTTTGAACACATATTCTTAGATAGTTTTAGAATAGATTTAATACAAAAAAAAATCGAATTTTTGACACCTGTAAAGCAGACTACTGCCTTAAGTCATATCTAAGGTAATGATATTTTTACTGAAATGCCTAATGGGACATATTTGGGTTATTTTTTGTTTGATTACTTGCCGTATAAATTATAATTTTCATTAATGACATGCAACCTCTAATTATCTTGAAGGCATACCTTTGTTTTGTTTTGATTGACATCATATGTTTGACAGCTGGGGACAGAGTGGTTTGTATGGGAAAACGAAATTGTTGTTTTTATTATATTCCTAGCATTTTTTTCATATTTAGTCACCTTTTAAACCTTCTCTGGACTTCAACAATCAATTCTAAACCAAAATTAGCCAAATCGGTTCAGCTGATCTCGAGTTTTAGCGAGACTAACGAACAGCAATTGATTTTTATATACATATGTATATAGATTTCAATGTTTTGGTTCAAATTTCGTTCGTATAGAAATTCATTTTTAGTGACACCGGGTTCTATACAATAATGCTTATTCTCCTTTAAAGGAGTACACCACATCACCGATGGTACGCGGGGACTGACCGGGGATCCGGTGCGACAGGAGGAGAGAGCACACCCAGCACGCCAGGGGGTGGCACAGAAAGCGGGCGGAGACGTCGGCTCTCTGGATCCGGTTCGTCACAGTCAGACTCGAGTTCACCGGAGCCGAGCGATACCTCTCGAGCTTCCACTCCTGCGGCCCAGCCCACGCTTACCTTACATAACAACCATCGCACGCAAAATCAACATCAGCATCAGGTAACCTACACCACTCTTGTCTGGACATTATTTGCTTTACAAATTTTTATATTCTATAATATTATAGCACTGCAACGTTACTATGCTGCACCTGATATTTTGAGTACAGCGCAGTCCAAAAATTGTCCGTAATTATCAAAAAACAGATCACTGTTTGTCACCGTGACAATGCCGGCCTGCTCAAAACTCTCTTCACACTTTAAAGGACTCCGTATCGTAATTATATCATCGTGCTGTTTCACTTTTGGAGACACCAAAGACACTTTAATAGCTGTATCTACATTGCATTTTTTATGTTGTGGGCAAACATTGACCAGTATCGTAGCTGATGACCGCGCCAATCTCAGAGTTTTGGTGGATTATCAAAACCGGAATGGTTCACATGATTTTATTTATATATCAGTTGGTTTATTTTAATGAAAACATTGATCCCCTTTAAGTTTGAGTTTAATTTATTGTTTTTGTTCCAGTGGGCTGCAACAGCGAGCGGAAGACCTCTTGCGATATGTGTGCGAAACTTACCAACCAGGTCGACAGACAGCTCTTTGAAAGATGGTCTTTACCACGAGTACAAAAAACATGGAAAAGTTGTATGGGTCAAAGTGGTTGGTCAAAACGCCGATCGTTATGCAGTCGTCCGTTTCAAAAAACCGTCCGATGTTGAAAAAGCTCTAGAAGTGTCGCAAGATAAGCTTTTTTTTGGTTGCAAAATTTCTGTGGCGCCGCATCAAAGTTGTGATGAAGACGCAGATTCCGCTAAACCGTATGAGACTGATATAGATGAGTACCATCCGAAGGTAAATAATTAATTATGTTTTTATTACTTGAATGTAAAGTAAAACACCTAAATAGACTATTTATTTTTCAGGCTACTAGAACATTATTCATCGGAAACTTGGAAAAGGATGTAACTCAGCAACAACTAAGAGAAAAGTTCAAACATTTCGGACGAATTATTGAGATAGACATAAAAAAGGGCAGCGGAGGGGGTGCTGGTTACGCCTTCTGTCAATATGCATCAATATCAAGTGTGGTTGAGGCGATACGGGCCATGGATGGCGAGTATGTCGGTGGGTCGCGAGTTAAACTTGGATTCGGCAAGCCTGTGGCTACCACTTGTGTTTGGGTAGACGGCCTCACCGAACACACGGAAAAACAGGTATCAAGCGCTCTATAAGTTCAAATGATTTATTATCATTAAGACAGAGTTATTTACATGAGAACAATTGCCTTTTAGTATATTAGCCGAAGTAATCTAATCTAATCGCTATTACTTATCTATTTATCTACTTATTTTACTTACAATATTAGAATGGGGTTAAATTATTTCGAGTTATTTAAAAAAAAAAACTTACAGGCCCCATGCGCGGATTTGTCAGCGTATATATATTTGTCTACCAACAACTATTTTAAATTTTTATTATTATCGGGCTACTTTAGTCTATTACTGGGCATGGGTTTCTTCTAATAAGCGCCACAGATTACGGTTTTCTGTTCACATCTGGATATTGTTTGCAGACTTTATTTTACCTAAACAAAATATTCGCAGGGCTGTCCCGTCCAAAGTGTAATCAATGCTCCACGGTCTCCCTACGTTGTGCCTAACAAAATCAACTTACCTTTTGAACAATTTGATAACATCAGTACCGTGTTTCGGTCTCAGACATGGGCAAACTTTTGTATTTTTTTACTGGCCGAACAAAGTGACTAAACTATACCTAGTGGAAATTACAGTGTAGTCTACGAACGGTATCGGCTGCCAAGGAACGAGAATCCATACACAAACTCTACAGAATTCCACAAAATGTCACGAGCCCCGTGTATCTTGCATAGATGGACAAAATGTACAATTACAATTACATTTTGCATTTTTCATCACTAATATGATAACATTTTGCTCATCTATCTTTTAAACATTAAGGAATCCTCAATTGCATACACACTTCTTAATGACTTCTTAATGTTTTGAAGGGCTTTAATCATGATCACAGAGCAACAAAATTAAAATTACGACTACACTTTGTAATCATTAATCTGATTACATTTTGCTCATCTCTGGTATCTGAATCAGTTGGAGTGTACTTTTTATTCACTTTATTCTTTGTCAACTTGTCCTTAAATGTTTGTTTCATGCAATCTCGCGCCTACAAAGCGCACGTCGTAATTTACTATCTCGTGCCCTCTTTGTGTTCACCTGAAAATCCCCAATTTTCGGATCGCACTGAAAGACCTAAAATATACTTGGCATGTGTTTGAAATACACAGTTAGACCCCAGGTTTTCAGACTATGAGAATTTTTCACAAAGTACAATGCAAGATACATTATAACAAATAATATGGTTGGAATATTTTTCAATTGCTCGTTACGCACCAGTCTGTCAAGCCAAAAAATAAGTTTGTTGGTGTTATAAATAGCGTCTCGTGACAGGTCTTGGGCGCAGTGTCGCGTTGCGGCGCGGCGACGTCCGTGTGCGTGGACCGTGCGGCAGGCGCAGCGCTCGTCCACTTCGAGCAGGCGGCCGCGGCCGGAGCGGCCGTGCGCGAGTTGCGCCGGGTCGCTGCTGCCGTCTCCGCCGCCGAGCCGGACCACCCGCGCCTCTGCGTTGACTACGCATCGCGCGAGTGCCAGGTCACTGACACTCCTCATGCTCCTCATTATATTTAACAACGTTTTATACACTGCCAAATTTACGGGGATTGCCCGTAAAGCCACAATTTATTTTTTATGCCATACATAAATATAATAAAGTATTATGTGTAACAAATACACCGTTACAATACAAATCTTAGTATATGTATAAACAAACATGTTAGATATGTTAATTGCGATGAAGGTTACCAATGACTCTTGTGGCGCTGGAGTCCGATTTCTAGATACTGTCATTTGTTCAAATAATGTATATTTATATCAATTTAGACGGCACCGGAATACCTTCGGTGGCATATCACACATGTTAGTCTTAGAATACTCAGGAAAGATAATCGAATAAAACATAGATTTTTACATATTCATTTATAAAAATAGCGTTACTCTTTTTAGGCCCAACTTCCTCAAATAAGGACATATAGAAAATCTGAATGAATAATAAATGTATTTATGTTTTTGACTCCAATTTGTCCCCATTTGTTGTGTAGTATAAATACTATTCCTAACAAGCAAACCTTACAATCGAGATGCAATGTCAAGAAGGTATGGTAATGACCCCCGCAATATTGGAGGTGAGGTAAACACGTTATTTTGAATTGGTTTTCATTATGGTCATTTTTGTCACAGGAGGCATTCTATGAACAGCTTGAAAAGCATGGCGGGTCGGCGGCGCTCACGGGCTCCGAGCGGTTACCAGGCGACGTGTCTACCCGATATTTACCATCCGCCCGACATGAGTCCGTAAGGTTGGTGTCGTAACAAACTGTATTAACCCGTCGCTTTGTTTTAAGTCACTAGTGATAACAGTGCTACCAACCCCTTTTTATATACAATTAAGCAAAATTTTTAGTTACCTAAAATCGTGAATTATAAAATCAAGAGCTATTAAATTTAAAAAAAACTACAATTGACAGAACTTATGGATTATCAAAGACTTATTTATTAAGGTTTCATAAAATATAGTTAAACTACATATAAAACACAGTTTATTATAATTATTATCTCATCATTTCATTTTTAAGAAATTAATAATTAAGAAACTATTTCTTCGATTTTGTGTAGATACGACAGTTGCGGTTCGCGTTCTAGAGCTAGCAGCTTTGGCCGTGCATCTTCGAGAACGCCTCGATATACATCTGTTGATCACTACGATCCAGCGGACTATGCAGCTGACCGACGATACAGGTATACTGAACTTGTAAATGTTGAAATTAATCTTACTGTGGTGCTAGAGGCACAATCACTTATCGTGTTATCTTCTACTTAAATAAAAACACGTATTTTTTGTGCTTTTAATTTAGGATACATAATTTTACAATTTTTGTACTTACTTAATTTTATTAGCAATATTTACGTTTTCGTTACCAACCCAATAGTTAAATAAAAGTATTTTGTAATTTAATATATTTATTTGTTTAATGACAATCCTTTAATATGTGACTTCGCAGTCGTAGTATAATAGTTTCTTATCGTTACAATTTATATGAGGGATTAAATTTAGGGGTTAAAGACATTAGGACAAGATTGCTTCAAGATAATGAAAATCTATCATTTTCTAAACTAATTGAAATTGCAACACCAATAGCAATGGGAAAAACTAAAACCTCGAATGTCTTCAGAATCTGCAAAAGATATTAACGGAATCAATATAATAGCACTCCCAATAAACAAAAAAAACCCTCAATCTACGCTCCATACATCTGGCCAGAAGATACCAATTCCAATTAACACGTTCACGCCGGCGTGTACCACCGGAGGTACACGCCTTATTGCGCCATCGGGCGGCATGTACCACCGGTGGTACACGCCTGATTGCGCCATCGGGTGGCATGAACCACCGGTGGTTCTCATTCGATTGTGCTATTGCACAATACGCACTCACTGAACTATTAAGCAGACATACAAGCGTATGAACGTCTAACACGGTCTAACTAGGCACAAATAGTGCGCCGCCAGATGAAGCGATGCAGTAATTTGAGCGTCGCCTCACAGCGAAACTACTGAAAACCGGCCCCGGCGTGAACGTGTTAAAGACCCTAAAGGAAAACGCTTCCGCTGGGGTAATTCAGATCACAAAGCGCGGAGTTATTAAGGTCATTTGTAAAAATTGACAACAATACAACATTTATCACTTGTTCGCCTACAAACAAATAATAATGCCAACCAAAGTAGCATTATTTTTATATGACTCATCAAATTAGTTTAATTGGAGCAGGCACATTGACTATGTGTGTAATAAGTTAAGACATTTTCTTGCCAATATAATAATACTAAAGAAGAGAATCCCCTTTAAAGTGAGACTAATGCTATATCACTCGCTGGCTGAATCCTACGTGCAATATGGTCTTACCAGTTATGGTCGAACATACAAAACGTATCTCAATTTAATATACAAATTACAATTAAAAATTCTAAAAAGCATAGTACCACACACTATTAACCTTCAATTTACAGCCGACGATAATGGGCTCTTTAATTATTGTAAACTTCTACCTGTACACGCCAAAGTAAGGTATATGTTGTTAAAAGAAAAATTTTTCGATTTGGAGGTTAATAAAATAAATCATCCGATATATACCCGTGCCGTTTCACGTGAGCAGTTGTGCACGACTCGTGCAACAAACGTGTATGGGGAAAGAACTACCTCCTTTTTGATCCCGCGACTAATCAATGAATTACCCTCAAATTTGCGAGAAAATATCTCAGTTAAAAATGTGAAACAAATATTAAAAAATCATTTTTTGGACCTCATTAATAGTGACCACCTTAATCGAAATGTGTTTACGTAGTTCCATACATTAATTGCGACTCTTAATGTGGACTGTTTGTAAATAGCATGCGTTCAAACCTTAGTGGTTTCTTTATGCTATATTAAAAAAAAAATGTAACAATGATTTTTGTAAATGATAATAAATGAAAAAAAAAAAATAATATTACTGAAGAAAAAAACTGGAAAACTTTACATTACTGATCAACAAGTAGATTCTATATTTTTAAAAGAAGCTGGATGAAAGAAACAGAACTTCCTGACGAAAGTATCTTAGAAAATATAGATCATATAAAATTACGTTTGCTACTAAAAATATACTCTTCGCGTTTATTTAAAGATAGTTTAAGAGAAATTCTTGAAATCGAAGAGCACCCATAATTAAAAGAAAGCATGCAACCAATTCTCATAAAACCAAGGCGTATTCATTAATTATTAAAATCAAAAGTCTTTGTTCTCAAGGTGTGATTACCAAAGTTTCCGCAAGAAACCGTTTATACTGGGGAACTTCAATTATTTTAATTTTCAAACCAAACAGTAAAACACGTTTGTGTGCTGATTAAAGGTCAAAGTGATGTTGAATAAAGTTATTCGAGAAGAATTGAAGATATTTTTGATGAGATGAATGGAGGATAAATATTCTGTACTTTGAACATCAATCAAGCTTATTTAAACATGAGTATGGATAACGACAGGTTATTATTACAAACTTTAAGCATACACAAATGACCGTACAAAGTTGATAGTATTATTTGGTGTCAAAGTAGTACTATGTTTATAGTAAAAATTCACAGCTAAATTCCTGCAAGGAATAGAAGGAGTGAACTGCTTTTTTAATGATATTGTTTTACAAGTCTTTTCTGAGAATGAATTACTTGGACAATTAATACAAATTTTGTAAATGCTCAAAGGAAATAATTTTCATGTAAATAAAGACAAATGTCACTTTTTCAAAATAAGTATAAATTATCTGTGTCATATGATTCATAGATATGGAATTCACAAGAATAAAGAAAAAATAAAAGCTATTTATTATCAATACAAAAAGACGTCCAATAAATTTTAACGAATTACGTACATTTTTAGGTATGGCAAACTATTACAATAAGTTCATTACACTTTAGACATTTTTGATAAAGGAGCGCAATTAACAAATGCGTTTCTAAGGCGTAATAAACCCAAACACATTAAAATAAAGATACAATAGACACCTTTGTCATTTTTTTTAACTGGGGAATACAAAGATGGCCGGGATAGACCTTTACAATTAAACCAGGCGAAAAAACTTTTTTTTGTGTATACTATAATTTTAAATAAAATAGAACCGGGTGTTTCTTTAGCTAGCATAAAAATCGTAACTGCAAAAAAATGTTTGTTAAAAGGTTTTAAAACTAGAGTCTTGAAGCTTTTAAAACACTACTTATTAAATTACTTTTTAAGATTTTAAAATATGACCATTTTTCACTTAGACACAGCCCATCAGGAAAAAAATTGATTTTTATTTTGCTCCATTAATTGTTGTGCGTAGTTTATATTTTCATCGAACACTTAATTATTGTAGAACGAATACGACGTCACATATTGATCGACATTGAAGAAATAAATGTATTAAATTACGAATTACTTTTATTTAACAGTGCCACATCAATAATCATTCTAGAATTTCAAGCTCAATTTTTAATCCCTCATCTTCCATAATCTTCTATAGAAGGATTGATTAATGCAATGGAATTATATATATTTTAAAATTTTAAAAACCCTTCGCTCGTTCGCTTAAATAGTAAATAAAACTTATCTGTCAGCTTTCTTTTTCGCACATACCTATTACATTACACATTGTTATCGTTATTAAAAAAATACAGTGTAGCCAAATCCTGAACTGTAGTAAAAGTTTCGTATCATTTTACTGTGATATATCACATAAGTATAAATATATATACTTAGTAAAAAAATGTTCTACAAAAAGGTTATTCCAGCAATGTTATATACAACGTTACTGGTAACTAACGCAAAACCTCTTATAGGGAACTTAGGTACATCAAGACTAACAACTTTTATTCTATGACTTTTGCCAAAATTTAACATATCCTAAGATATATATTGTTTTTGTTTTAGTAGGGATTTCTATCAATCGTTAGCTCTATGTTTAAAAGTTCAGTCAGCTGATGCTACGAAATCGTCTGCCCCAGTTGCATCGCGCCGCATTTCAGAGTATTAAAAAGATCAAAACTGCAAATTTGATTGATTTATTTTTTTGTATGGCGAAAAAAAGTTTGAATTATAAAAAGTCGTAAAACAAAAGTTGTTAGTCTTGATATACCAAAGTCACCCTTAAGAAGTTTTGCGTTAGTTACCTGTATCCCTCTATATCCATATACATACTTTTATAACATAGGTCAACATGAATTTTGACTGTGATAAGAGGGTATGAAATTTTGATAGATTTATCCATAGTTAGACTAAAAATAAATATACAGCCTTAAAAGTTTACTTTTGTAGCCAGGAGAACGGTAGTTTGCTGTTTTTAAAAATTATTAGTTTAGATTTTTATTTATTAATAAATTGTAACATATATATTTATATATAAATATACATTAAGTTTTAACATTATATCAAATTAAGAAAGAGTGGAAAAAAGCTTAAAAGAGAAAATAATTACTTTTTCTTACATGTCTATAAGTACATCCTCTCTCACTAAACTCAAGGGACTAAGTACGCAAAAATAATAATTATCGAAAAATAACAAATCATATTTTATGATTTTACAGGGTATATGATGAACTAGGCTCGAGTTCACCAGCAGAAGAACCGACATATGAAGACAGATTACAATCTGTGGTTGTATCACCTCATAGACTACGAAAACATAATCGGGATTCTAGCTCCGAAGACAAAAAACATTCGAAGGTAAGTACAAAAACTTAAATTTAAGCATTATATAATTGACAAAATATTTTTTTGTTATTCTCATGAAGCAATTTCAATAATTGCAGGAACGTCATTCTCGTACAAGTGTAACAACAACAACAACAACAACTATACGACGGTCACGGTCTGGTTCTCGTGGCGCAGGAAGTGACCGACATAGTTCACGCAGAAGACACAGAAGACGTTGTGACGGCTCGAGCTCGCGCGCAGGCACACCTTTGCGGGATGAACCCGACGCGATGCCTGTTGAACCGCGACGTCCACCACGAGAGCGTCCGCCTTTACCAATGAGTTTGCCTCTACCAAAATTCGCTGCTCAGCTGTTACGTACCGCACCACCCACGCCGCGTCCTATGCCGGCGCCGGCGCCTGACTCGCCACCGCGTCCGCCTTCCGTTTCCTCATCGAGTGGTGGCTCAGCACCGCATTCGCCTTCGCTGGAAGAACGAATTCGGAGTCTAGATGAGAAGTATGAAAAATGGAGTGGATCACGTGCCCTCGC
Organism: Automeris io; assembly: GCA_036320925.1. Lineage (NCBI taxonomy): Eukaryota > Metazoa > Arthropoda > Insecta > Lepidoptera > Saturniidae > Automeris > Automeris io. Next base: position 6,618,217 of record JAUDJH010000014.1, read on the forward strand.
GGACGCTCCTGATCGCACGCGTTTCCGCCACCGTCTACTTGACATCGATATTAATGAAGTAAAGCCGTCTGAGGTCGTGAAGTCACTACTCGCCAAAAGATCTGTCTTTGACGAAGACTCGGAACGATTGGAAAGTGTTGTGCGACCACCAAGTCCTGGAAGTAGTCCTCATTCCCGTTCTACTTGCACTACGCCTCGTGCTTTACATTATCCGTATACGATACCTACGTCGCATATGGTTCATGGGTCTTCACATCTTATTTTGAATCATCATGGTACTACTCCTATATGTAATATTTTAGAGAGTGAAAATGAACTGTCTGAGCGTCCGGCAGACCCCAGACTTAATAGACCTGAAAGGTTAGTGCGGATTGAGAAGTTAGGAATGTTTAATGAGAGTGATTATAGACTCGAATCACGAGCTCGACCACGAACTCCTTCTACCGACAGATCTCAACCAGATTCGAGTGGTCGAATTTCTCCAAAACTTTCAAAGGGTTTATCTGAAGAATCTAAAGAAGATAAAAATATTGAAAGAATGTATAAAAATATTTTGAATAAAACTGGTGAAATTGACAATGGTAAGACCAGTCCTCCAGGCGTCAGATCCAGTCCTGACAATGAAGTTAAGGACAGTAGTAGAACTGATTCGACTTTTATTAAATTTTCCGAATTACCTAATCCGCAAACTTTAAAAATATACAGTGATAACAAATTGTCAATATCATCTGCTGAAAATTCCAAGGAAGTTCTTGAAGGCGAAGGGGTTGTCGAGGCTGTTCTTTTAAATACGGAAGATAAATGCGCTCGGGATGTTGTAGACATGTTGTTGAAACGAATTGAACAATATGATGAATGTCATGTTGTGGAGACTCACGTGGAAAAGAAAAATGAATCAAGTAAAGAAAAAAAAATTACATCAGACCGACATGAAAGAATAACTGATAGATCTATTATAAGTGGTGATAATAAACTGGAAATTGTATGTCAATCAATGAATGACAGTGAAAAAAATACAGAGATGTTGGTAACTATCGACAGTGATAAAGAGTTGCAGAAAATAGGATTACATTTTAAATTGAACAATTGTATAGACTCCGTAAAAGTTGCAAAAGATAATTTTGAATCAATTCGAGTAGCAGTAAGTGATTCTTTAGAAAGAAATTGTATAGAGGAATACAATGACAACATTTTAAATAACTTGCAGCACAATATAATTGAAAAGGGAATGAATGACAAACAATGCGACAAAGATAAATTTCCGAATAATTCCAAAATATGTAGTGAAACAAAACAAGACCTTGAAAAAATTGTAGATGATCGTACAAAAATTGATCGAGATAAACCACGACATATCAAAGATCGCTTAGATAAAGAGAGACATGATTCTGAAAAGTATAAGAACAATAAAAATGACAAGTATTCCGAAAAGTCTGATAGGATAAAAACAGAAAGAGACATTGAAAAATCTTTAAAAGAGAAAAGAGATGAACGTGATCATGAGAAAGTAAATAAACATCACGAAGATAAAACACAACGCCATGATTCTCACAAAAAAGAAAAATTTGATAAAGATAAAAATTTCGAAAAGCACAGAAAAGAAGAAAGACATAAACATGAAAAACATAAAAAAGACAGTGATTCAAAACGTGATGCTAGAAAAGAATCTGAATTAATAAAACATCGCAAATCTTCCAAAGACGAATCTACTAGAGAAATAAGCCGTAAAGATTCAACTGACTCTTCTGCATCAAGAGCATCCCACGATTCATCTAAAGTTAAGGATTTTGAAAACAATGACTCAAAAGAGGAAATCAAAGCTAAACCAAGATTAATTGATCTATTTGGTAAACTAGATAAAGATTTTTCATTAAAACCTGTAGACTTGAAAACAGACGAACTTGTTGCTAAAGCTAAAACTGAAATTAAAACCGAAATAAAGCAGGAAAAACATTCTCTAGAACATAATAATAAAATAAAAAATGACAATTCAGAAAACAACGTTAAATGCAAATCAGAAGCAAATGAAAAACAGCGACATTATTCACTTGATTCACCGAGTTCAGAGAATAAACGCAAGGAGCGTTTAAGCTCCTGTTCAAGCTTACCTCCAAGCATTTGTCATAAAAGACGAATGTCATCGCAAGATAGTTTTGATTCCATAAAATACGAAGATAGTAAAAAAAGTAGGAATGACATAAAGTTTCCCGATCGAAGGGATTCCAAAGACTCACGAAGTATGGATCGACATAAAACGACAAAATTTAGTAAAGGTCATTTTGCAAAACTTATCGAAAGCAAAACGAAAGATGATAAGAAAAATCAAGTTAAACCTCCTGATGATGCTTTTAATGAATATAATAAAGAGAGTGATATTAAAGAATCTAACAAGCATTCCGAAAGTAAATCTAAAACAACAAGAATTGGAACTAAAGAGATAAGTGATAAACTTAATGAGGGCATTAGTGTTAAAGAGGGACTTCATAACAACTTGGATTTTCTTGCTACGTTAGAACTCAGATCAAGTGAAGAGGATGAAAGACAAAAAGCACTAAGAAAAGAAATGAAAGAAAAAAAACGTATTCAACAACTACAACAGATTCAAGAACTACAATTGCAACATGATGCTTTGCAGCAGGGAGAAATCGTAGGAAAAATCAAAGATGATAAAAGAAACAAAAATGATGAAAAGAAAAAGGAAATAGCTCGTGAGAAACGCATGTCGACAGATCGTAAAAGTAGAGAAGAAAAAACTGAAAATATCAAACGCAAAAATAGAAAAGTACAAAGCAGTGGAGATAGTTCAGATTCCGATGAACCAAAAAAACATTCAATTTTTGATATTGTCGATGATGGGCCTACCTATATATCAATGTATGACAAAGTTAAAGCTCGTTCTTGTAAAAATATGCAAAAGCAGGAAGAAGAAAAACGGCAAGAAAAAATTAAAGCGAAATTTAGCCAATTGAAACAATGTCGAGCAAAAAGAGAAGAGAAGAAAAGATCAAGCTGGGATGAAGACAGTGATTCCGATCAGGACAAAAAGAAGACGCAAAAGTCGTCACTTGATGATTCAACAGATGACGACATTCCAACGAGTAAAAAACACGAAAAGTCTCACTTTTGTAGTCTTGAATATGACTTAAAAAATGATGGATATAATGAGATTCCTGCTGATGAAGAACATTTACCCAATAAGTTGTCACGTAAAAATTCCAGAACTCGTATTATGTCCGACACATCTGATGATGAAAAATCAAAAAGAAGTATCAGCAAAAGTCCAACCTTCACAATAGACATTAAAAAGGAATGCATATCGGACTCTGATTCACTATCAACAATTAAAAACGATGAAATGACTGTTGAAGATTCCTGTTCCAAATCAAAAAAGAATTCTTTATTGACTTTATTTGGCAAGAGTGACGGTGAAGATAGTAAAACAAAAAGCAGTATTGATACTAATGTTTATAAAACGTCTCTAATAAAATCCATGTCTAATGATTTCTCATCAGAGAGTGAATCGATGATGTCAAACCGAAACTCGAGTGAAATCCGTAAAAAACATAAAAAGAAACAAAGAAAGCATAAATTCATGTTTTCCGATGATGAAAAGAAAACAGATAATAAAGATTTGAGTTCACAGGACGTTGAAATTAGTCATAAAAACGGAGAAAAACAACGACACCATAGTAGTAAAAAAGAAAAGAGGAAAGACAAGCTAAGAGACAGTATTGACACAGATGATAATCGTGAAGATAAAATAAAATTTAAAAAAGATAGAAAGTCTCCAAATAACAACAGTTTTGATTATATAACAGACTCTGTTACTTGCATTAAAAAAGATGGTAAAATGGAAGACATATTTGGCCCTCTTTCCGACGAGTCAGACAGGGATATTCGAGAACAATTAAAAACAAAAGATTCTCCTTCAAAAGATAATATTTATAATTGCTCTAAAAGCAATATATTAGAACAAAAAATAAATATTGTTGATACTAAAATTAAGGAAAAGGATGATAATAAGAGAAGAAAAGAAAGGAAACGAAGAGAAAAGTTAAATTTTAAGGATGATGATAATAGTCTGGATGTGGATGCTGTGAGCAAAGCAATAGAAGCACGTTTATTTGCAGAATCTATAACTGATGAAGAGAATAGATTTTCAGTGGATTCTCGTGTATCATCAATTAATAAAAATGATATTACAGTATTGAATACCACTAATTTCTCAGATTCGACTTCAATAATAGATGATTTTATTAAATCTGAGAAATTGAAGAGGGACTGTAAAGAGAAAAGAAAGAAAAAGAAAAAAAGCAAAGAGGTTAAAATCAATCGAAAAGAACACATTTTTTATAATCAAGATACTCTTGCTAAATCCGATCTTGTATTGTCTGATATACATAATTTAGAGTCATCTTCTAAAATATCCATATTTGATAATACATTGACGTATGGTTCAAAACATTCTATAAACGTAAGTGAAAAGCCGGACGAATGCAAATCACTTTCAGTATCTCCAAGTTTACCTCGGTTGACTGAGAGCCCACCAGTTTTGAATATCTTAGAAGATAAAAATAAAGGAGATAGTTGTCTTAGTGAAATAAATCTTGATAAACATATTGTTGTCCCATCGAATGACAGAAATATTGAAACTCAGGAGACTTTAACACCAATGTTATTGGAAAATCTTGATGAACAGGGAAGTGAAGTTCCCTCAAATAATGACACACATCATATGAAAATCGAACAAAACAAAACTGATTCGTTCGCATCAACGTATATTTGTGATAACAATGAAAATGCAGTCCGGAGCATACGTAATATAGAAAAAGAAACAGATAAAATAAATGAAAAACAAACTGAAAAAAACGAAAACCGTATTCTAGAGAAAAAGATTGATGAAAAACCAAGAGCTGTAATTTCTCAAGAAGAAACTGAAGATGCCGTAGCCGCTCTTTTAGGTGAGAGTTTTGGAGGAAAAGATAACGCTTTTGCAAATTGTTACGAAAAATCGGAGGTCGTATGTAGTAATGATAATGAAGTGGTTAATGCTAATGTAGAGAGTGAAAATATTCCGGAAGAGGATGCAGAAGAAATGAGACAAGCTGTACAAAACTTAAATGCCAGCGAAATGGAGACGAAGCCCATCAGGAGTATAACTCCGGTTTCGGATAACGATCTTTTGCTCATTGATACTGATACAGAAGAATTGGAAGAATTAGCCCAAGATGCGATAGATAGATTACCAGTTAATATAATAGCTACAAGTCAATCCTTAAATTCCCATATAGAACATACGAAGTCTTCAGAAGCAGCTAATATTATTATTACAAAACCAAAACCAATATCGGAACAAACATTAAATACTCGGACAAGTGATTCTTCAATTAAAATAACTGAAGCTGAATCAAAAGTTAATTTGACAAGAATAGACAATATCCAAGCTAAAACTTCCGCAGCGACTCCAGTCATAACCTCTTGGACGTTAACTAATAATAAAATGCGTGAATCACACGTATTAAATATGCAGGGAAATCTTTTAGCGTCACGAGACAAAAATGAGAACAAACACCAACATATTACAGCAAATATAGTACAAATTAAAAATCCACAAAGTCAAAATTTGCAAGTAAACAACCCAATAAGGCCTATGTTGGCTCCGACTAGACTAACTACTCCATTTCAAGTGATTAATCAGATAATACGTCCACAGTCGACAAATATGCAACCTCCAACTATTAAAATTCCAGAACCTCATGTTTTGTACCAGAAATCACAAGGTATTGTTATATCTCCAAGAATGTCTAGTGACCCACATTTACTGAGCCCAAAAACAAACCAACAGGTAGAAAATGTTACTTCACCACGATTAACTAATATGGCGACGATATTAGGTTCATCATCACAAAATTTAAGTTCACCTGGATTAGTGTCACCAAATGCTAGTATACAGCAAAGATCCCCTGGACAGGTCACTGTGGTCAGAATGCAACAACCACCATTAAGTCCTATTCAAACTGTCCATATACCGCATGGTGCTCGAGCTGTGGTTTCTCCTAGCAGAGCTAATTCAGTGTTGGTTCAGACGCAGCGCACGCCAATACATTTCAATAGGTTACCTGGTACACCAATTCTAACACCAATACCTAAGCAAGTTAATATCGGCAACATAATTCAACAAAATAAAAGTATCGGAGTTAATTCATCAATAATACATGCACAAAAAATTATTTCAAGCGAAAGTAAGAAAACTGATCAGAGAACTATGTCAGAAAATGTAAACGAACCTTCTAAAATAATTTTGTCACCAACAAGCTTGCAACATAGTACAAACCCAACTGTAATGGCTCAGAATCGTTTAATATCGATGCAAAATGCAATCCATGTTAGTAGTGTGAACAGTAACATACATAATATTAATAATAAAATTTTAATTAACTCAATAAATCATGCCAACGATAAAAGAGAAAACAATATAAAAAAATGTGATCAGCTTAACATGTCGTTATGTTCTACGCCTGTTATTCACGTTGCAGGAGCTAATCATTCAACTGCATCTATTATTCACAGCAGTCCAAAACCTATTGTGTGTGGTCTAAAAGAAACAAATTCTTTGAGTAGAAGTCATAATACTAATGTTATACAGACTATAAACTCACAAAGACTTGTAACAGCTACTTCTTTAGGGAATGTCATACACATGGAAACCAATAAAGGAAATTCTTCAGTATTGTCAATAGCTTCACCCATAAGACCTTCTACTGTGCTTACTAAAGTGGATTCACCTATGTCAACTATGAGTAACAATATAACATCGCCAAAGCCATTTAAAGTTAATCTTTCTGAACATACTCGGTGTTATTTAAAACCAGATATAGAAAATTCTCTTGTTCAACCTTTAACACCTATTAAAAACAACTCCCGAGATGCTGATATTAAAATAGAAAATAAAAACAAAATATTTTTTGATACCGACATACCTAATAACAAGTTTACCACGGAACCATGTTTGAATATAGTTAAAAATGAAACTGACTTTGAAGAATTGTTAAAAGATAATACGAATGAAATAAAACTTACCAATGATCCTGAAAAGAAACTGGAAGTTAATGTAGGAAAAACAGTTACTTTATTTCCAACAAATGCCCAAAACTTAGACGCATTAAAAAGTCCAGAATGTATTAAAAATGAATTGGTAGAATTAAAAAAAAAATCCGAACAAAAAGATACAGAAGAACAATCCGTTCAATCCATAGTTATTGAAAATGTTGAAGATAACACAGCATGTAAATCAAAGTGTAACACTGGCATGCCTATAGAAAACTCAACATTTTCTCTTGAGATTGTACAAAGCAATGACAATTGTTCAACGATTTTCACTGAAATTGAAAATGATAAAAAACAGACAATGGATACACAAGAAAAACCGGAAATTATAAAGAATTTAAGCCAAAATGAAGAAACTGAAACCCAACTAGATAAACATGCAAATTTAGCAGATATCATCGACAATCAAATTAAAAGTATCGATGATAATGATTCGTGGAACACAAACGACTTAAATATTGAATCTGTAATAAAAAAGGTTGATTATTTGTGCAACGAATCTTACGATTTTATCGAAAAAAAGCCAGAGGAAGATACTAAAGATATAATAAAATCTCCAAAATCTGATAAAGGTTTATTGATGTCAGAGATGACATCTATCCCGTTATTAAATAATTTTGAAGATGAAAATCCAGATCCTAATACCATTCAGGAATCTATTGTTGACAAAAATTGTACACCTAAAAGAGGTGGACGTAGTTTGAGGGGAAAAAAATCTGACAAATCAAATGAGAGAGTACAAACCAGACAAATATCTAAAGCAACACGTGGTACAGGTTTTACGAAACGTGGGAGAGGTCGTGGAAAAGTGGATAAAAAAATAAAGAATTTTGTAAAAATTAACTCCAATACCATCCCGGGTGACATATACGATTTTCATGAAGATTCTGGAGATGAAATTACATCTGCTCTTAACAAAGCAGAGAGTCGACCAAGGTTAATATTGACTATCAAAAGTCCACTTTCTGGACATTCCAACATGACAGCGACATCCACATTAAGTATAACACAAAAAGATCAGAATAAAATGACAGAAAAACCAAACAAAGAAGAGAAAATTGAAGATTTTGCATCACCATCACTAAATACTCGAAAATCTAGGAGACTTCAGGAGAAAGATGTCCAGCGAAGCAATGTTGATGAATTTATAGAGGATACGGCGAAAGGGCCTGGAGCTCAAAGTAAGCCTAACAAAGACACGAACAAAAAGAAACCTACAAAGCTAATAACAGTGAAAGTAACAAATCCGGATAAGACCAGTACTGACGTACGAAAGTCACCTCGTGGGGCAAAGAGGACCAGGGATAGAAGTTTATCCGACGCTTCACTTGAGAGTAGTGATGAAAAAACTTACCGAAAAGATGAAGATTGCACTATCCCCAAGGTTCCACGGCCGCAAGAACCGACTATAGCTGCCGGCGAAGAACCCGATCCACCTGCCGCAACTCGCACCGTCACACCCAGTACTACACTAATTCCATCTGCTGTACCGGCCTCTGCATCTGTACCTGCTGCTGCAATCCCATCTGCGCTCGTCGCCGCTTTGGTACCCGTGCCTCTATCCACACCGCCTTCTGCGCCAACGTCCTCGGTCGTAGCGTGCCCCGGATCGTCGGGGGTGCCTACCCCGATTACGAAACCACCAAAGAAAATGATATCGGAAATCAGTGCCAAATTGGCGTGCGCCTTTGAGGCGCAACAACAAGCGACTGGCGGTGAAGCAGGAAGTCAACATGGAGGCGAAGCGGGTCCCGGGCGTCGCGCTCCCGACAGCGTTCCTGCGGCTCTAATGCCGCTGGGTGCGACAGAAGCGAGCGATGCGCGCGTGCAATCGCCAGCGTTACCACATCGGCCACCGTCAACGCCTTCTACGCCGTCCGCGCACCGAACCGCTGACCGTGCTACTCCTATACTTATCAGGTTACAATTCTCTATTTTCCTTTTTTTTTCAGTCCGAGTTCATATTTGCTTTGCACTCATGATAGCGAATATTTCACAATTGCGATCCACGGTTACTAGCGACATTTTTATTTTAGAATAATCAATGAACAACAATCTAAATAAAACCAAGTCCTAATATTATAAGTTTGCTTAGCTGTCATAGAAATCACACTCGTGGTATATTTATTCGACACCATATCTAATGATACTTCAACTTTCATGACCGTTTAGACAAGTTTTATTAGTCGTCCAACACTACATATATTACGTGAAATATTTTTGTTCTTCACTGCTTAACCCTTTCGCGGCGGAATGCTCTGGTAAGAGTTGCGCTCTAAGCAGCCGATGCCAGATTGACCGCGCCGAAAAAATACGCGAGTCGTTCCAAACGCATTAATGGCAGTTATTGATAACAAATGAACAGCGCCTTCGTACGAAAAGAGCGGCTTCGGATGGGCGCCATCTGGCGCTGTTCGTCCGCCGCGGGTAAATTTGCCTGAGCGCCGAACGGCGCTGTTCGCTGAGAATGAGCATCTATAGCTGAGCGCCATATGGCGCTGTTCGCCGCGAAAGGGTTAAAATAGGTTAGAACGACTTCAGTCTTTCTAGCCCAGCTGCTTCAGGAAAGTAACCAGTCACTTAATACTGCTGGTTGGTTCCGCAAGCAACTTCGATGGGCCAAGATGTTTTTTCAAGCCTAACTAATACTTAACGTGTTAAAATCTTAACATTTAGCTTCAATTTCCAATGAAACAAGACAGATGGGTAATTGAATTTAGAATGTAATGAAAATACAAATACACCCCTGTGAGTACGGCGGACGTCGGCTTAGGTACCCACCGAGATGTAGCGTGAGAGTGACCTATTAACGTTTCAGAAGCAATTTCCTTCAGAATAAATGTCAAAAGAAACTCAAGGTTATGCTGGAGTGAGCTTCAGTTTGTGAACGCATCGAAACGAAAGGAAAAGTCAGTCAGCGCCTGTATCTTGGTGTGATATTAGTACGTGTGATGTGCCACACTTTAAAGCTGTGATAATTGGTTCATTGGTATTTAATATGCCAATGAGGTGTCGTACCCGGTATTATAGGCCGCTCCTTGCATATATCTGGCGACCCCTGATCCATGCATGTTATTCACAAAGCAGAAGTAGTAGTATTGATTTAAAATATTGTTTAGAAACGGCGAAGGAGAGGGCGCAAACGGGAAAGGAGCAGGCGCCAGCGGTGGAGCTGGTGGGATTCCGAGTGTGCGCGGCTACCGGTCGTATGTGGGCACGGCGAGCCTGCCGCGCGGTGCGCATCACCCCCCACCTGACTCGCTGCATCACCACGCCAAGCAGGTGGCAGTCGTTGGACCGCATCTCCGGCATCACCATCCGGGTATACATGCCTTTTAATTATTTTATATTTGGAATTTTCTTATTTGGCTTTCCAGACTGTGTACATGTGTGACTGTGGGGCTGTTGTAGCGACCGAGTTGTGCAGGACTTTTACCGACTAGGATATAAATTGTGACACATCTACGCATTGATGGGGGCTATGGCTCCTGAAATCGATTCTTCTACAGATGGACGCCTACATAACTCAAATTATGCGGGTGACATTTAACATAAAGATCGCCCATACATTAACATTTATGTCTATAACAATACTTTTTATTATAACAATACTTTTTGTACATACCATGTATGGGAACCTTTGGAGAAACTATTAAGTCTGGGAAAAAGTTCGTGACGATAAATGGCGTTGGTCGCATATAACTAAAGAAACGTAAATTACAGCAACACCAACGAGTGCACCTTTAAAGGTGACCTTTTGAACGATAGTTAAATGTAAGAAACATTGCAATCTGTGCAGTGGTTCGAAAGTATTTCGCACTCGAACATGGAACTGAATAATGAAAAAATCCGGTGTATTCTACATTATCGTTATTACAACGGGAACAACGCTGCGCAGGCTTACGAAAAAAAATGTGCTGTATACAGTGAAGGTACTTTATCAAATTCTGCCGTGGAAATGGTTCGCTTGCTTTCATTCCAGTAACTTTAATGTGAAAGATGAGTCACATTGCGGTCGTCCAATCACTGAAAAAGCTGATGAAATACTTGAAAAAGTCCAACAAGATAAGCATATTAGCAGTGTCAATATTCATATGGAGTTAGGCATTGACTATAAAAATGTTTTGAATCATTTACACAAAACTGGTTATAAAAAAAGCTTGACGAATTGAGTCCTCGTGAGTTGAGCGCGAAAAACATGATGGACCGATTAAACATCTGTGATACGCTGCTGAAACGGAATGAAATATAGCCATTTCTAAAACTTTTAATAGTCGGAGATGAAAAATGGATTACGTACGGTAATCGAAAGCATAAAATATTGTGAATAAAGGATGGTGAGCCTTCACGATCATTTGCTAACATTGACGCCAAAAGAAGTGATGTTGTGTGTCTGGTGGAACTGGATGGTTATCGTCCAGCACGAGCTACTTGCGACTGGTGAGATGATTGATTATCAACTCTACTGTGGTTGACTAGAAAGATTAGGCTTGGCGATTGAGAGAAAAAGGCCTGAATTGATAAATAAGAAAGGTATTGTCTATAATCGTGACAACTCCCGACCACACACTTCTTTGATGGCCCGTCAAAAATTTAGAGAGTTCGGTTGGGAAGTTTTGTTGCATCTACCTTACAGTCCGGATATAGCACCCTCTGACTATCATCAATTCCAATCTCTGCAGAGCTCTCTTCATGGAATTAACTCGGTTTCAAAAGAAGCCTATGAAAACTACTTGATCCAGTTCTTTAACCAGAAACCACAGGTCTTTACTAATGGAATCATGGATCTACCTAAAAAATACCGAAACATTGTCGATAATAATGGAACATATTTGGTTTTAATAAATTCATTCACGCGCTTAAGGAGACCAGTCGAATTTTACTGAAAAAACGCCACGAACTTTTTCCCAGACCCAATATTTGTAACTTAGAATTTTTATTCTAATTTTAGGGATACATAATAAACTCAAAGTTTAGGACGTATACTCAGTAGGCTGAGCTTTCGAGCATTTATTATTGTCGTTCTGGTTCAGTTGTGCAGTGACAACATATACATATCGTCGGGTGAAAGGCTATTTGGTTTAAGCGACAATATGTATTAGTATTGCTGACGAGATTGGTACAAGACAAAACGTGATATCTAGGTTATGGTCACGCTACCGTGCTACTGGTGAAGTGGCTGAAAGGCATCACGGCGGGAAGCGCATAACCACTTAACGACAACACCGATTTTTGCAAGTTGCCGCGAGAAGAGAACCAAATGTTACGGCAATGAAGTTGGTTCAGAGGCTCCAGTCAGTGCACCAGTTGCTTGTGAGTTAACAAACTGTGAGGAGAAGGCTGCATGAAGCTAACCTTCATGCTCGCAGACCGCTTCGTACTCCAGCACTACGCCGACGAAACCGTGGACGACGACTAGAGTGGGCACGTGTATATTTGCTCTGGGTGTGTGTCAGCAGTGGTCTGTAGTGCAGTACACCGATGAGTACCGGTTTGGTTTCCATCCTGATACACGTAGAGTACGTGTTTGGCGAGTCCCTGGTCGTGATAGCTGTCTGCAACATCCTCAGGAAGTCCATTCATACCACGGCGGGACAATTATGGTTTGGGCGGGAATTCGTCTTGGTGGAAGAACAGACCTCTTTTGGATCAGAAACACCATGACGGCTGAAAAATAGAGGTGCTAGTGCCGATAATCTACACGACTACAAATGGGCCAAGAATTCACGCTCATGTACGATAACGCCCGTCCGCACACAGCGAGAGTGGTGACGAATTGGTTGCAGGAACACGACGTATCGGTCTTAGGCTGGCCCGTTCAATCACCTGACCTAAACCCCATAGAACACGCGTGGGACATGCTCCAAAAAAGGGCTTTGAGGAATTTCCCTTCAAACATTGTGACGTAAGAACAAGTTTTTTTGCATCTTAGCCGGACCTGGGACAACATACCGCAGCAAGACTTGGATAATTTGATCCAAAGTATGAATAATCGTTGCAGGACCGTTATAAATGTCATGGTTGGTTTTACAGACACATAACTATTAAAATCAATAACTTTTCCTTATTTTTCACATTTTCTAGAGAAATTTGTTCTGTTTGTTTTGGCTATGTTTTGTGTAAGCTGCCTATGGAGTTGTGTAGTACTGTTGTTTGTATAACGTATATTGAGAATAACGTAAATTTGGATGAGTATTGGTTATTATCTCTTAAAGACAAGAAGAACTCTTTGTGATTTGAAATTTTTATATGACATTTTAAATTATCACATAGACTGCCCAGATTTGTTGAAGAGAATTAATTTTAAAATAAACACCAAAACTACTAGACAGCCGAACTTGTTCGCCTTGCCGAAAATACATCACAATTACGCAAAGAACTCTGTAATACACAGATGCCTAAATACTTAAAATAAGGACTTTCGCACTATTGACACATTTTCCCTAAATAGAAACAACTTCATAGCCTCGGTTTTAGCTTTGCTAAAGTTAAAACGACAATAGGAGGGGGAGGCCACTCTGCATTCATACACATATCAATATACATATCATATATAGCTTTCTTACTCACCTTGTCACCTTGTTTTGTTATACACACACACACACACGCACACACATCTATTTCTTATTGTTACGAGTTTACTGTTATTTCATTTTCCTTTTCTTTGTTAGTTTTTAAATATTACTAGCAAACCCGGCGAACTTCGTTTCGCCACCAGATGGCTTCGTTTTGGTTTTTAGTTAGCGTTTGAAAGAACGTGCGCATAATAAATGTCACATGAAATTAACTGAGCAGAGTACAATGAGTAGCTGTCAAACAATGTATAACGCATCGGCGCCATCTACTTAAAATACTGGTGCGATCTGCTCCACCATCATGCAAAACCATATTGGTTTGTAGTACATGCTATGAATCTGAGATGGCGCTGTATGTGAAAAATGATTTTCCCCGTTTTCCTGCTTTTCTGTTGAAATTTTTCGTGAATTTTGTTTGCTATAAACCCGGACGGGCATGAGACCTTTCCGACGAATGCAAAACCGTGGAAATCGGTTCGGGCGTTCTCGAGTTATAGCGTCAGGAAGGAAAACCGGACTTATTTTTCATTCATTCTCTAACGAATGAGATTAGAATAGGTCTTGGTTTTGCATCTCTTTCGGTTCTCTCTTTTCCAAGTCTATAAATCTTATTTATATCGCTTTCAGTTATTTTTATGTTTAGATTGTGTTTTATTTTATTACTAACTAATTCATAAAGCTCAATAGTCGATTTTTCATTTTCTTCCAAGCCAAATAATATAATGTTGTTCTTTCGTTCTTTTATTTCTAAATTATTTATTTTATTATCTTAATCCGAAATTTTTAATTTTAGTATTTTGTTTTCTTCAATCAAGGATGTTAGTTTTTTGTTAATTTGGTCCATAATCGTATTTGTTATTGAGTTATGAGTTTCTTGGCTTTGTTTATTCATCTCAATTTTTAAGTTTTAAAATAATTCTTTAAATGATTTGTTAATTTTTGTGTAAACCGGAACGTCTTAGAATATATATGGTTAGTTTTGAAGTGTGAACGCAACTTAAGTTAATATCTGTGCAGACAACACTGAAGTTGACATTTGAATAATTATGTTGTCGGACTTGGTATAAGATATCAATTCCAAAGCAAATAATTTTACCAGTACCCTCAAATGTATTTGACGTGTTCTTACTTTTAAGGCCAAGTAGATTATATTGTTTTCTTGTACTGCTTTTCAAAGATTTATCGTGTCTCAAGTAACTTGTCGATCGAATGTCTGTTTTTAAACACTCACTTCGCGAAATTCCTGTGAACTATTTTTCTACAATATAAATACAGAGCTAAAGTAATGTGTGCGTTTACTGTTTGACAACCGTAATCGGAAAAAACGTTTTTTTATATTAAGGGTGCAATATTTTGCAGATTCAAGTTCTTTTATGTATATGTTGGGATGTTTTTTATAAATCTTTTTTTGATTTACATAATATATTTATGAAATTAAGCTAGCCATATCGCTTTGTTACAGGTACAGGATCACGAGTTACCATTACAAACGTGCCATCTCTCAGCCCACAGGGTCAGGTCTCAATGGTGAGTGGTCCTATGTTTATTATTTTGGTTTTTTAATTTACAGAAACAGTCGAAGTGAAATAGTGAGTGCACTCGACGTAGGTTTGGAGAATAAATTTTACTTTTGTTCATGCTCTCCGGAACAGTCTGCAGATTTAGTTCGGAGTCCTCCGCCAGCACACCAACAAACCTCTCCTGTTATATCGGTATACCACAATGTAATTACATGCTTAACGTGCTACACACATACATAAAATGCGTAAAAGATATACATTATAAATATATATTTTACCAATGTAAAATTATTATAAATTTTGTGATATAATTCAATAATTATGTCACAAAATTGAAATTTTATGTAATATTACAGGGCGATGGGGTGTATCCTCATTTTTCTCATCAACATTATCAAATGTATCAGCAACACTTTCGAGCCACGCAACAAGACATGCGGACGTCGGCTTCTCCTTTCAATCGGTAAACTTTTATAGACTTATGTAAATACGATACGCCAAGGATTTGCATTGTGTACAAAAAAATACTATAGAACTGTGTCCCAATATGTACATAGACGAAATCCATAGAATCACATATTATTTACACGTTCTGATGGTCATATAAAATTATAAAAATGGCGCGTATGGCTCATCATAATTGTAAATCCATGAAAAAAGTATAACTAACAAATGTTATATACTTGTGTACCTTAAATTACCGCAAATATAAATTGATTTTGTTATATATTTGGGATTACAATTTTAATGTTTTGTTACTAGTTCAGATTAGCCGATTAAACGTGAGTCAACTGTGCGGTCACATTTGGACCATTCTAGTTTTGGTACTTCGCCTTAATATATTTACCTGCAGCTTAGTACTGTCAGTCTGATAGTAGCAATCATATAGGTCCCTGGAAGCGGAGGGGTGCGAAGCGCCAACGCCGCCACTGGAGCTGCGCCGGCCCGGCTCGGCGCGTGTGCCGCGGCCCGCGCATTCGCCGGCTAACTCGCCGGCGCCGCTGCAGGACCGACTTATCAGTACGTTACACGACACAAAATCATACTCATTCATTTTTCATTACCTATCATATTACATTATGGCAAAAGAGGTAACGTAGCATGTCGCTGTTTTTTGCGCGTTATCACACCAAACGGTTATCAGTTGAAAGCACTTAGCTCATCAGTTGAAAGTCATAGCTGATCACGTAGCGTATATGCTGAGCTGACTTCCCTTTGGTGCATCATTACAATACATTTGTTTTTGCTGTATTTTTTACCTAGTTTAAATATTTTTCTTTGTTGTTGTAATTCTTTTTCTGTACTTTCATCTTAACGAGATTTATGGAATAACTTGTTCAGAATCTTCGACTGAATCTATATCAGCTAGTTCCGATGTGTCACATCTTCTTTATTATTATAATACTTCGTCAACTCTGTTATTTCTAGATATTGACTGATATCAGTCATTTAGGAGCTTTTGAAATGAATATGAAATGAACACTTTGAGTCATAATATTTTGACAGTCCGTCTTATGTAACAAACACATTAAAGTATTAGTGCATACTTTTGTAACACTTGGTAGAATATACAATCTTAACGGTGTAGTGTACGGCGCGTCTGTGGGCGGTACTGGAGCTGGCGCCGGGTGTCCGCGCTCCCCTCCTCCCGCACACGGCACGTCGCACATGCCGGCACACGGACCGGCGCACGTCCTGCCGCACATGTCCGTGCACGGCACACCGCACGTCGCGGCGCACGCAGCGCACGCGGCACCTCAAGGCCCGCGTATCACCAGCGCCCTACCGCCAGTCACGGTGCAGGGGCCGCCGCACGCCTCCCAAGTGCCACGTGAGGCCGACTCATTACAAATGTTACTTCGGGTAAGTTTATGGAACACACTTGGATTTAATGAACACTGATATTGCTTTTAGATCTATGAACTATGACACGATCAGAAACTAAAAATTATTTATTGTGATAATTGTTATGCAAAATAATTTACTTTATATAAAAATATCCATAACTGAAAATCCGGAAAATCTAGAAAAATCTTTGATACACATAGTAATATTCACAGTTCAGCAGAATCTCGCTAGTTCTAACACCCAAAAATTATACCCTATTAGGATATACGAAGCTTTGGGATTAGTATGTAAACATTTTGAAAGGCATTAGTTCGAATAAAACAATGCTTTTTGTAATAAAGTTTGTATTGAAATCGTGGAGAATTGATACATGAAATCAGGTATAAACTAAACTCCTTTCCTATGACTATTCGCGTTTCTACTTGTGGTTACTGGTCACTTATTCACCAGACAAACATCGCCACCACCGTATGTGTAAATAAATGCACTTAAAATAATGAAAACAAAGTAAACAAAAATAATTAAAAAAACTAATATGGTGTGCCACACCAAATCACGCTACCATGCCCCCTACTTCATCGTCCCGCCCCCTTCTCGGATTCAACTATGATTCGTTTCGGACGCAATTCATAAGCGTTCATATAAATAGTACAATGGTTACTTCGGTCCGTTAATTCTGATACGAAACAGAGAATAACGGATTACGAATAGAAATTGGCAGGCGGACAGGGAATATATTATCACGGGTTCAGATCGGATGCGGTGTGTAAACGGTCATAGCATAAGGCGAACGTGTATGTATTGCAGCGGTACCCGGTGATGTGGCAGGGCCTGCTCGCGCTGAAGAACGACTCGGCCGCGGTGCAGATGCACTTCGTGGGCGGCAACCCCAACGTGGCGGCGGACACGCTCACGCGCCAGCCGGACCACTCGACGCCGCTTTTACGCATCGCGCAGCGCATGCGCCTCGAGCCCGCTCAGCTCGACCAGGTGCACCGCAAGATGAAGGTCTGCCATTGCACGAGTCTTCTGCCAGCATTACCGTTTTTTCATCTATTATTTTAA
The DNA here is from genome assembly GCA_036320925.1 of Automeris io. Lineage (NCBI taxonomy): Eukaryota > Metazoa > Arthropoda > Insecta > Lepidoptera > Saturniidae > Automeris > Automeris io. The sequence continues at coordinate 6,636,332 of JAUDJH010000014.1, forward strand.
CTATTTTATTATTATCACTTTTTTATTTTAAGCCGTGGTGGTTGCCGGCAGAATAGAATAGCACCCCCCTCTTCTTGCTGAGGTGTCGTAAAAGGCGACTAAGGTATCTCTTTAACACCGCAATTCAACCAGGTGTTCAGAGAAGGAAAACTCGACCAAACCTGCATCCCGCTCCCTCCCGATCGTACTGGTTTTCCATTCCATCGGGCCCGAGGGAGTACGGACGAGAGAGTGCTTTTCTGGCTGCGCGTCCAGTTATGTACTTAAATATCTCCTGCGCAATTGACTGTTTCCGAAAACTGGACCTCGATTTTCTTAATCGGCGTTGAAACAGTCGCCGTGGCCGAATCCGGCTAGGACATCATCATCATCATTATCACTATTTTTTAAATTTATTAAATAGTTTCTTCCACGGCATAAACCGTGGGCTTGTTGGGCCTTAACAATAAATAAAAAACAATTTAAAAAAAATACTAAGATCAATCATAATATATTTTAATTTACAATAGTATTGGAAAGAATACAATATTGAAACCAGGCATAACTCTACTTCAATAAGTTATTATTATTATTATTTGCCTAGAGACAACTAATACCAGCTCTGTCAACTAATTGAGGAGTAATTAATTTTTGAGTCTTAGGTGTAGTTTGCTGAGTGGAAAGCTTGGTTAAACCGTTTCAAACATACGATAGCGTACCCCGAACTGTTATTGGCTTTTCTTTTAATACAATTAATGATGTACGATCATCTCATTTTCACATACATAATCCAGATTTTTTAAATATTAATGTTGTTGCTGATGTTAAAATAATCTAAATATCATTGGTTTTTCTTTCCTTTCGAATATCATTACTAAATGTTTTAATCATTTTAACAATTATAATTTCATTCTTGGTATTGTGTGTGTCTTGGGTAGTTTTTATACAATACAATTAATTTTTTATTTTACTGTTTCTATACGCCATGTACAGAAAAAGCCACACAAAGAATAAATATTGGAAAAATGGCTTACACCATTATTTTGAATTTTAGTGTATATGTGGAATTCGTGTTTGTAAACGTACCAACGACAAATGAGTTAATCCGCATAATATAAAATATTAAAACAATATTTCATATGCAATAAATATGAACAGATGGAAAACGAGCACTGCATGCTGCTAGCGCTGCCGTGTGGTCGCGACCACATGGACGTGTTGCAGCAGTCGACCAACCTGACCGCCGGCTTCATCACCTACCTGCAGCGCAAGCAGGCCGCTGGCATCGTCAACATCGCACCGCCTGGACACCACCAGGTTATTATACTCACTTCTTTCCTCCACATCGTGCCCGGCGGGCGTAGTGTCACAGGACCAACATTCTCGTCAATGTGTAGATGTAATAACTTTGTGACCTATTGCCGGTATAAGTTCGACACGTCTCTGATACAAGAGAATGCATGTTGCGTGTACTCAAATGCTGCGACGATTTTGTCAAATGATTGTACGGGTTAGGTTGATTGTTGTTATATTGATTGATTCTATTCTGTAAACAGTTTTTCTTTGTAACATTGCAACACCTTCGCTTATTATAAATACGCTTATAATTTGCTTTATTTCTTTACTGTTCTATAGGAATAAGTCGTTAGACTTCATGCATGTAATATTTTTGAGAAACTACTTTAGATGTTCTATGTAAAAATCTTGGAAGATAATAATAAATATTGTTAAGTCATTATAAAATGTTTACAGGCAATGTTCACTGTCCACATCTTTCCGTCGTGCGACTTCGCTAACGAAAACCTTAACCGCATCGCTCCAGACCTGATGCACCGTGTCACCGACATAGCGCATCTGCTCATTGTTATAGCCACTGTGTAGCGGATATACCAACAGCGGCGTACCGACACACGTACATCCCTACCTACAGCATTGTAAACTGCTTGTTAACATCGGAGCAGCTAAATGGATAAAATAATACAAGAATATATTACCGGACTCTAAAATTTTACTAAAATATGTGATGGACTTTTAACTAAACTGTGACATCAAAGTGTATAAATAAATGGTCGTTCGAATTATATTGATAGCCGCATTGTAAATACGGGCAGGTTGTGAAACTTTTATAACGTTTATTTTTAACTTAGCTATCGATTGACCTGGTACACAGTGACGTGACTGTAGCAGCTCCGAATGAATCGGAACTATACGACTAGTGTTAACAGGAATTGAATCGTAAATACCTCTGTGAAGCTGTACTTTTATAACGACGCTAAAATTTAGTTGTAGGGTAAAGACGCGAAGCAAACCGTCTCTAGTAATTAAGTGCTAGATGTAAGAGATAGCTTATTTGTATAATAATACTTTTGTTATTGCTGACTGGGCTCGGCTATTCGGAGTTTAAATTTATACTGTAAGTGAATAATGATGTCGGCTGGTGAGAATATATTCGATTTGGGTTTTCTATTATACATGAGTGGCAAACTGTCGAGCATTTTTATTGTTATTGTAAATTGTTATTTTGTTTTAAGCGACTACTAGCTCGTAAATAATTTAAATGTTGTAAATATCAAATCTATTCATACTAAAATTCGATTTCTCTTAGGTCATTACGGTAGGTAATGGAAAACTCATAAATACTGGGTCGAATGATTATCGTTTATGTGTAAAAATTTATCGTAGTTTATTAGTAATTATTGTAAATTAAGGAAAAAATACACATGGAAAATAAACTGTGATTCTGTCTTATAAAAGTAGACTGTAAGTAGTCTTATGGAGCAAAACGAACAGTGTGTGTGTGTTGTGTATGTGTATAGTGTACGGGCGGTGAAAAGCGGCCTTCGCGCGCCAGTCGCCGACCAATACGACACGCTTCCCCCTCCTCTGTCCTAGCCGGCAAACACCCACCCTTCCAGAAACGATCTTTTCATTTGAAACAAGATTTTATGCGTCGGCGTGTCATTTACGCAAACAGTTACAACTAATTAGGGCTTAAAATCTTCATCAAATTTAAAGAGCGGTTCTGCATCTGTGTGACTCTGCCATTGTTTTCACAAGACTTGCACCCAGTTTTGGAAAAGTTATGAGTCATTTTGTTGATGATTCATTGGTGTTTACATTTATCTTTATATTCAAAGAGTATTTCTGAAACTGGGCGTATGTCTTTAGTATATTAACGACTCGTTCTTTAAAACAATCAATTTATTAATCCTTAGTTTTGATACTTCATAATAATGGAACAAAACTTGTTTTACGATCGGCTGATTTAGAAATCTACATTTTTTTTTTATGAAACTTGTTGACAATAACTAACTATCACGGAAACAAGCGCCGAATCCAAAATGTTCAATGAATTTGTGCGTTAAAAAGAATATTATTTTATATCCCGTTTAGAGTTCTGATGATATGTCAGGATTTGCTACTTTATTTTAAAGGGCGTTAAGACTTTGGAGGTTAAACCTACTGTATTCAACATTAATAAGTCATAGTTTTTTTTTGTTGCTCTTTATATTAGGAATTATGTTTCTGCAAAAATTGTTTATGCCATTCTGTTTTCTATTTATTATTTGTATTAACCGCATCATTTATATTTTATTGGTCTCCCACACAAGATTCTGGTCATAGTACTTACATTAAAGCATCCTAGGTACAGTAGTACATCTACCTTTCACAAATAAGAACAAAAATAATGTGACCTTTTATAGTGGATTAAATTTATTTTTTATGATGATAATTGATATAATGTGGTTTATAGTAGCTTCGAAAAAAGGTTTCCTTTTTCATCTGTGACTGCGATCCGAAACACCTAACCATTATTGTTCAATTCTTATTTAGTATTGTCAATGAGTGAATATATGTTAAGAAGTATCAAATTTTTTATAATATCAACATTCCTCGCAAAATAAACATTCGTAATACAAAAACAAACTTGCTACTGTGCTAACGAAGTGATGCCGCCTTACGAACTGTTACGTAGCTTAGAAAATATAATTGACAGAGATAGCGATTTCAGTTTCAGCCACATAAAAGAAAACCTTAATGCCGTCTTATCAGATGCTTAAATCACGTTTATGTTTGGTCATGTTGGGCGTGATTCCGGGATCGTTAGTTTCACACTGAGTGGCGTACTGGCGCTTCTATAGTTAGGCCGTCGGCTGCGGCGCGACGCGAGCACGCCGTGTTGCGTTGCAAGAGCGCTGGACGCCAGCGGAAACTATGAGCTTTCGCATGAATAAGATCGCGCACGAGGTACTATCAGGTTCTTTTATCCATTATAGCGATTACTATTTACCGTATGATAGATATATTTGAATAACTAGACAGTTGATTACAGTAATTCATATGGAAGTTGATGTTAATCTTTTTTTGTTAATAAAACAATGTTCATTACAAGTTTTATTATTTTTAATTGCAAGATTAATTTGTGTTCAACTTTACGCACGAATAAAGCGTGGATTCGAAGGGAAAAACAAAAAATTTATGATGCGGCTTTAGTTGATTAATTCCCGGGTTAAATCTGAAAAAAAAAATCGAGCGAAAAATATCTATTAATGTTCACTCTGACTCGAATCAGTCGCGATCATTCCTCTTATCAAACAACAGACAAAATAATGTACGATGATTTGGAAATTTTAACCATAGTTCACAATAACACTTATTAATTAAACAAAAATATTCATTACAAAAATATTTCCGTATATTATTAAGTTCTCATGTAAGTGACTTGTACAATTCTTAATGAGAATAAATTCCTTTGAACCTAAACATAACTTGTTAGTAAAGTATTCCTCAAATTATCACAAAAGAATTGTGATCGAGTAAAGCCGAATATTCGAGTGGCACAAAATCAAAATAGTCAATACAAATGCTGGAACAATACTCGAATGAAATTGTTTCGACATTAGCGATACAATCGGAATCGAATCGCATCAGTACCAACTAAGGACGTTATGTGTGGCCACTAGTAATTGCGACTGTTGCTAAAAATTACGAATTAATCAACAATTGAACAATGGCTATTTGATTGTCGATTTATTCCTTGACACGAATTACTATTACACTGAAAATCGATATTGAAAAAGATATTGAATTACTAGCTGGGCTTGCTACGCCGCTAACACCGCGTGTAACTAGTTACAACCGATAACTCTCCTTGATTTCTATTCAATTAAATAGGATATATTAATCAGTTGATCATATTTAGGATTCCGTACCTAAAATAAAAGAAGTTCTTATAGGTACTCTTCGTTGTACATCATGTTTCAATACCTTTTTTCTCAGAAACGTTAAGAGATGTCCAGTTGTAATTAATTACAAATACTCAGGTCTGCAATCCTTTGTAGGTGTTTAAAAATAAAAATTTCAAGTCCGCGCAATCAAATGATATGGTCTTTTATGTCGCAGATTTTAATTTTGGCATTCAAACCTATGGGTATTTCCCGATACGTAAAATCGTGAAATTAAAAAAAAAAATCATTGTCTCACGGTGCTAGTAAACAAAAATATCTGAAAATTTTATATTTATAGTAACACAAAAAATAACGATTACAAACTTATACTTACGTTTGTATGGAACCATCGATTCCCAAGTCTGATAAGCCTTTTTTTAATGATCGCACTTCGCTAGTGGCCATTAACCTAATGCTCGTAATTCCGTCGTTACGCTTTGCGATCACCCGTAAACGGGTCGAATAGTCTTCTAAAGTACAGGCGGGCGTTGGCACTATTTTTACATAGCGCGAGTTATACCGACCGATTATACACTGCGATCTCATGTGATGCTCGCTGCACCGGACCAAGTTCTACTAGCAGAGGCGTATTCATTCGTCGCTAATGCGTTCATACGAGTATATAATGACGATTCATAATTTTTCACTCATAGAGTCCGCATTGTTGTAAGTTCGATTTCCTTATAAATAGTTGTTTTTTTTTTTAACGCGACGTAAAGCAATAAATTATAGCCTAGAATTGTATGTACATTAACAATATTGTACTTCTCATAACTTTATGTAAATTGTGGACATTGATAGTAGGTATCTTGTCACTTTTGTCGACTAAGCGCATATATAGAGATATTGTTGCACGTATTTAGATAGATAATAGTGCGACCTCGCTGTCGTACGTAAAATGAAAGTACAAAATATTTTATGTATTGTAATTTTATAATGTACGATAGAAACTAATAGCACTGATAATATCATTAAGACTTAAATTAGAATGTATAAATAAATAAATATTTATAATTTCCGTCGCAAACATTTCTCGACCCGGCTAAGAGGAAACTAACGAACTCGTCACTTCGTCCATTAATTTTAACCATACAACATAATGTACTAGAGAACAGAAGCCTCTTTGAATATGATCTATATTTAATATAATATCCTTAAGAAGGAACTCCGTGTATATATATAAATTTTACATAATATAATGATAAACGCTAAACATTATACTTAAACTCGATTTAAATTATGAACATAATGGTTTATAATATGAAAAGTAAAGATATTTATGAGTGCATAAGCAAGCAGAAAGCTGGACATTTATTTGTAAAGGGATTATAGTTATCTAACCAGTGCTTAGATGAATGATCGATGGAACTGTAGTCTGTATGTTGTAAAACATTATATTTCCTGGTAGTCTAACAAGAGTAATAAACTTACACTGGAATAAACGAACTACTACTATTTTTTTTGCAATAATTTTAGTATGAATATGTTGTTGTAAGTATCATCATAGTATGGAGAAGTTTTACTAAATTAAAATCGTCAATAACAGAATAGAGAAAATAATAAATAACAGAAAACATACAAATCTACAACCCCAGAGTACAACACAAATTGACTGATAGACAGTGGCGTACATATATGCTTCTTTAAGATCTTTTATATTAGCTCCCACAGCTAATCAAATTCTTTGTCCAACCGTCCTCTAACCTTCAACCTGTTTTTTACCATTTCAACCACCAATATTTCCTTTTTTTGTGACCTCATTTATTCTTAGTCATTTAATATTGTATTTTCTGCCAAAAGTCTTAAGATGCAAAATTTACTGTATTTTATGCACTATAGTTTCATGTTTAACATTTGGTGGTGTATAATTCTGCCTAGTAAATAACTATGATCCCGTGTTATGAACTGTGGAGATGTCAATTACTAATCTATAATGTTTTAAACGGTCGACTCTTTTTAAGACTAAGTTAATGGATTATCATAATGCTAATTGATATGTAAACAAACCTAATACGTGTAAGCGCATATGAGAAGTATAATATAGTTTAGCTGTTAATTTATTTAACAATAAAGCCAATATTCCATTTCTTAATGCCTCCATGTAGAGTATGGGCGCATTAAGACATCGAATATTGGGAAGTTGAGCCTAGATTTGCACTGCATTCGATTCTCCAACATGAGATGTGGGTACATGAGGATGGAATAGTACCCTCGGTCGGACCCGAAGGTGGCTGTTGCCCGTGTGTGTGATGACAGAGTTTAAAATATTTTATAAAAGTAATATTTGATCTCAAGTATGCAGCAAATGTGAGAGTTAGACTTATTATTGGCAACAGGCATCTGCGGACGCGAACGGCTGCTGTTTGCAGTTTGCATTGTTCTGACAGTGTATGGATAGCAAAAATTGTGATCATAATTATATATAGTTTTATTGCTAGAAGTTATAAGTAAATGTATATTTTGTACATACTGATAATAGTATTGTAACTTCTTCCTCCCTTTATCCAACAAACCCAGACTCTCCTGTAACATGTATGTGCGATTTACCTACCCAATACTATTAAAAAAATATTACACAACAGTGTATTCATTTTTAGTTTTGTCACTTGTTCTTTCCAATGATTTTATGATACTCATTGATTTAGTGAATAGAAGATAATTAAGCAATAAATAATTACACAAGTTGCTAATTATTTATAAATATTTCTTAATTTTTATACATATTTGTAAGATTAATAAAATTAAAAAAATCACAATTACAATATTTATTAATGAAATCTAAACTGAGTGAAGCCCCCAGAGATAAACATTATTACATACTTTAAGGTATCAAACAGATATATGGAATAGATTTTGCAATTGTTCCGTATGTTTCATTACAGAAGCGAATATTCTGAAAAGTTATACGATTGCTTAGATTGATAGTTTCTACCAACAATACGTTGACTGATCCAAACTTCTATGTAACACGAGTTGTTGAGACAATGCATGAGTATGGTTACTATGTATATGTGATGAATATAACAAAAGATCTATGTTATATTCTTCGGAGTAGTCTGTGGTTTATGATCATCGGTAACTGAAAACTCAAACAGGAAGAAACTTGTAAAATAAAATAAAAAGTTTGAAAGACTGTCTTGAAAACTATATAATTCTTTCCTTATTAAATATAGTATAATACGTATTAATGTTCTTTTTATTTTGTACAAACGATATGACTATATGATAATTATTGAAAGTTTCGTTTGATATTCTCTATGCACTGTAATGGATTTACAATATATATTCTGATGATGAACTTTATGGGCTTATGGTTGATATATAGTTCGAGACAATACTCAAAATCTTTTACAAAATTCTATACCAGGGAGGTTAGGTCAAATGATAAGTCTTCAAAGGTGTGAGAGAATTTTATTATAATAACACTAAGTATACCACATTTAATATAACATACCCATGTTGCATCAATATAAACGCAAACTCAGCTAAAGCAGAAAATCTATTTTAGTAACTTATTGGCGGGTCTAGATTCGCGCTGTAAATTGCGGCTAGAAATTACGACGTGAACTTTGCTAGACGCGAACTACTTTCCATATTTACTGATTTATACTTACTGAGACTAAACAAATCCTTTGACGCTGATACAAAATTGACTTGAAAATTGTGAAGAGCATAGAAAACCACACTCGTATTTACGGATGCTTATGTGTGTGTTCACGGACAATTGGGAACGTGAGTGAAGATGGTTTTCGATACTGGTCGCTCCTGTTCTCGCCTTGGCTGTCCGTTTCGAGTAGATTGCGTTATGCGAATGGTTGCGTTAAAGAATATGTGTAATAACTGATACTGATTTCGTGAACGTGGATAGTCGTTCCGTGTGCTCACAAAGTTTGTGGAATAAATTTTCACCGTAAGTTACGACGCGAATCTGGAGCTGCCATAACATCTGTTTATGAAATAAAACCAACCTTTAAAATGTTAATAAACATTACGAACGAAATAACAATCACACTCTAACAACCTTGCTTCATCATTAGGTCCGCGAGTTTAAAAATACGAAGCCAAGCGAAAAGTCCAGTTTGCAAAGGCGGGGCTGTTGCGGCAGGAGGAACATCTGCAGATTGAGGTGTATCAATGTTGTTTGACGAATCTGTTGGAGATTTGTTTTTAGCCTTCGCGTTGCATGGCGATTTGGTGACTGCAGGTGACGTCATTCTGTAAATAATTTTAAATAGCTGTTATTTTATCGCAATGACAATTATATTGTGAATATGACTAAAGGTTTGGTCCTTTTTAAGGCGATAGCGTTAATGAATTATCTGTGCTCATTTTTGGTGTATAGGTGCGATGAAGAAAACGATAGTATCAATGCAGTAATATCAATGTGGTGTACTAATTCTCCAGATAACCCAATAAAGTTGAGAACAAAATTCCAATGAATGGTTACTGAGAAATTGGTTGCAGAAAACAACAGGATCATTTTTCATGCAAAGTTCAATGTCTCGGTAATAAATGGTTCAATCAATATATTAATATTAACAAATTCAAGCTCCATAAACAAGCTTATAATGGTTGTGCTGAATAAAATTCTAAGCTCTAACACACAAAAGAATAAGGAAATTTGCATTTTTTTTACTTCGTGAAATTTGTTTAAACTAAATTAGAATTCCACATAACAGGTAAACTTTGCAGTTTATAAGTTGACCTCTGTGGGAAAGATTATAAATCAGTTTCGTGCAGGTCCAAGCAAAGGTCGGTTTAGGATTGACTGCTAATTTACTATAAGTAGTTAGTCCAATGTGAGGAGTAAAAAAAAAACAATTCCCTTGGATTTTTTTTTCGAAAGGAATACATCTTGGAAATGTGCACGAAAAGTTTCAGATCGATATATTATAAAATATAATTCAATAGTCATAGGTAAAGAAAAGAAGGGTGTGCCATACTGTCTACGAATTGTACGATAGAATTTACGTACACACGTTTGACCATTAAACTCAAAACTTCTAATAAAACAAGCGTAGGAGACAACAGCGCATAAAGGTTTGTTGAAAATATTCTTGAATGGGTTACACCCAAAATAGTAACGTAAATTATAATCAGCACATATGGAATTTCTCTGTTCAACATACTTTTATGAGAAAAAACGTTTTGAAATTTGCTAGCGATTTGGCTATCATTTTTTTTTTATTGAGAATTATTACCTATACTCGAAAACATGGAAGCAAAGGGAGTTACAATAGGACAGACAGCAAAGAACTACGTTATACTATAAAGCAAGAATTTTGCACAAAACTGCAGAAATCAACCCTTAAGAGTTTTGATCCTTACGTAGATCTCGCCTTTACAAGATCGTACGTTCAGATACAAATATATATATATATATATATATATATATATACATATATATATATATTTGTGGAAACGAAAGGATAGTTTTATGCACCAGGCATAACTAATTATTTAAAGCATATTTTTTTTACAAAAAATTACTTGACGAAATTTTAAACGCTTTTTTCTCGAAATTTTGGGTAAATACAGACTCAAAACTATTTAACCGAATTGGCTAACAATTTGACCGCTATTATAGACACATCTTTATACATGCAAGATAATATTATTAATTAATTTAAAATATATCAACAAAAATAATCAATTTTGAAAAGTACTTGATAAGATCGCAATCTTCATTTTTTTTTAACTCAACCATGCATATTATCGTTAGTGCATTATAATAAATTGTATACAATAATTATCTTTTTGATTTTTGTTTTTATTTCATATGACTTCGGAAGGAAGGCTGTGAGCTTCACCGAAATAAATCATAGTTTTTCGAGAGTACCACTTTGATATAAAAAAAAAGATTCCATTAAGTCATACGTAAGCTTTTTCTACACTTCAAGACACCAATAAAAACGTGGAATATTAAAACTATCCGATTTTTTTCTTTGTTTGACACCTTTACGCCAGCGTTCATGTTTCTCGCCTACAGTCGGCTAACCTAAACCAGGTGTCGGCAAACTGCGATGCGGCTCTTTAAATCCATAAGCAAATAAACATAAACAATAACAAAAAAAAAACAAAATACTTAAAACTCGTTTTGAATCAATGAATAAATAGATTAATATTTTTTTGTTATCAAAAAAACTTAATTCATGCAAGTAGTAAAGTAGTAGATGGCAAGAAATGTTTTTATGGCTCTTTAAAAACTTTGAATTTTTTGTAAATTGCAACTTTTGTCTCTTTCGATTCAAAAGATTGCCGACCCCTGGCCTAAACTAAAATTTTCAGGGAAAGATTACTGCTATTATTTATTTTTGTGGTGAGTATATATGCCCACACTAAAATATTGAATATATACACAATTATAAACAAGGTAACAAAATTGATAAGGGACTAAATTGTCATTTAGAATTATCTTGAGAGAGAGATTATTTATTTTTAGAAAGACAAGGCCGAATAACCCCGTCCTTGCTGGTGGGTATAGCAAAACAAAGGAATTATATCGCAACTGATGGTAAAGAGTGTTATGAAAGAACGGTGGCGACCTCTATTGCAAGTGTCCATGTCATTATATACTGCATTCTGTTCTAAACATTTATTACATGTAATGCAAAGGTTAAAATGCTGTAAAGACGGGCACATGGTGATGGCTTGATGCGATGGGAGACGTTACTATCATAAGTATAAATAAACCTGTTCTCTACTATTGTGGTACTGCTGTGAAGAAATCATTAGTTTGATTTATTTATAATTTTAGGAAGTAACTAGGAACGATGGATTTTCAAACAACTAATAGGTGAAAGACCGTTCGTGACCTATCGTTGTAGATATCTGCCTTGATCTATTTTTGTCCTTCGTTTTTTTTTTGTTAGGTCGTTGAGTGCCCAACCAAAAGAAGCAACCTACCTACCTACCAAAACCAAACCTTTTACCTACCTAAAAACCTACCTTTACCTGGAAGTACCTTTTTAAATCGTAAATAGGAAGTAGTTACTTTTTCATTTAGGAATTAAAATTCTGATTATCTTATTCATTGTTTTCTAAATATTCAATTGAGTATACAACATTTATTATAATAACTATATTAGATAGGTAATTTTATAAGACAAAATTGGATTTGAATAGGTATCTAATTATTGATGATACTGCATTCATATTAACGCCCTAAGTGTTTGATTAAAATTATGTAATTTTTGGGCTTAAATCATCCATGGGGGCCGAAGAATTAAATGAAGTTTCTTAGGTCGAAAAAATCTTTAATAATGAATTGCATCTAGTTTTAGAAGGAACCTTATGCCCAGTATTTGGACTCCGCGAAGAATTTATCGTGTTCACAATTATTTACCTAAAGTTATGTTAATAGTACTTACGTATATGTATATTATTGTATTACGTATATTATTGTGTGCCCGTGAGGATTTTAGCTTGCTGCTTGTAGGCCGAAGAAGATCATCCAAGTTGAATTATGTAACAAAGACACGACATGTTAATATAAATTTTGATATACAGTGATAATATTTTGGTTGTACAAATTGGGCAAGCGAACAAGACGGGGAAAACTCCGCCAATGGCAAATTCTGCGCTATAGGTATGCGGTATCGACCTGCGCGCTCGTAAGTTTCAGAGAGTTAACTACTGAGGTATTGACCTACATAATCAGAAAAAGAATGTTGAAATAGGTACTTATAAGGCAAGCAAACTTTTACTATTTCACAGATTATCAAAAACCTAACTTTTTATCAAAATGGAAGTTTACAATATTATGAGGGAGCAGCTCGTTGATATTTGGTTTTCGCATTAGATTTTCGCTACCTCTATATAATAGTTAATGAAACTTTTACTCCTTCGTCTACTAACAAAGATCTGTGAAAATTTGAATGTATTATTTGTTCTATAATTTTCCGGTAGATGGCAGAATATACATGAAATTTTCCATTATGTAAATGTAATAATTTCCGAAACCTCGAATAGATTGTTCTCTTGTAACCAACCAAGTTATTATTTTGTAGACCATGGAGAGTCCAATATAATAAAGTACTCGTGTGTAGGTCTTTCATTATATTATATGTTGTTAATTTAATATTACTGGTACAATGTGTGAAATAAAAGTTAATCATTGCATCCTTTTTGACGAACTGCAACAAAACTATTATCATAATATGGTATTCCTTAGTGACGATTTATAAGTGTTTCTAAAAGCATATTTATATAAATCGACGGAGGAAAGGCTATTTGGTTTTAGGGGCTTTTTTGGTGATATAGTAATATATACAGTGACGAACTAAAGTATTGGCACAGTGGGGTAAACAAAATTATTATAGTGCTAGCAATTATAAAAATACAAATAAGATCTGTTTTATTTATTATAACAATACTTCCATCCTTGATACTTCATTATATTAAAAAAATCGATTGAAAATAATTCCGTAGTTCAGGAAAAAAATAATATAAATGGCATCATCTATTTTGGCCGGACCAAAAGTATTGGCACAGTATAAAACATAAGTTGGCAAGGCGTTCTATGTTGCTATATATATATATATATATATATTACTATATCACCGAAATATGTCGCTTAAACCAAATAGCCTTTCACCCGTCGAAATAATAACAATAAAATAATATTAGGTCCTTACATATGAAATTGGCGTTTTTCGTACTGGCCACTTTAATCACAAATTTCTCCTCTTTGGTAAGGAATTCCAAATTCACATTTGTACGGCTATAGACTCATGTATTTGTGCTTCGATGATCGTCATTCATTTGTTTTTTTCTTCTGTTTTTTTCTGTTTGCGTCACTCATTTTACAAAATGGAAAACTTAAAATATCGCATTATTTACGAGTACGAGTTCCACCGTGGCACTAGTGCTGCGGAAACAACTCGAAGGGTGAATGATGTGTATGGCGGTCGTGTTGCAAAAGAAAACACAGTTCGTTTTTGGTTCCAACGTTTTCGTTCTGGAAATTTCGACCTGCAGAACAAGCCCCGTGGACGGCCTGAGACTCAAGTTGATAATGAAGAGTTGAAGGCTATTGTGGAAGCGGATCCATCGCAAACCACGTCCGAGTTAGCTGCAGGCTGCGATGTTAGTGATAAAACTGTTTTAATTCACTTGAAGCAAATTGGGAAGATTAAAAAGCTTGAAAGGTGTGTACCTCACGAATTGACTGAAGCAAACCGGCAAACGCGCGTCGACTGCTGCGTTACATTACTAAACCGGCACAATAATGAAGGTATTTTAAACCGAATCATTACCTGTGATGAAAAATGGGTTCTTTACGATAATCGGAAGCGCTCAGCGCAATGGTTGGATCCTGGCCAGCCAGCCAAATCCTACCCCAAGCGAAAATTAACCCCAAAAAAGTTACTTGTAAGCGTTTGGTGGACTAGTGCCGGTATTGTTCATTACAGTTTTCTCAAATCTGGCCAGACTATTACGGCTGATGTCTATTGTCAGCAATTGCAAACCATGATGGAAAAGCTAGCGGCTAAACAACCTAGGCTGGTCAATCGCTCCACGCCACTGCTGCTTCACGACAACGCTAGACCACACACTGCGCAACAGACGGCTACTAAATTAGAAGAGCTTCAATTGGAAAGTCTAAGACATCCTCCGTACTCCCCGGACCTTGCTCCAACAGATTACCATTTTTTTCGAAATTTTGATAACTTCTTGCAAGGGAAAAAATTCAACTCCGATGGGGCAGTCCAAATCGCCTTCAAAGATTTTATTGATTCCCGTCCGACTGGTTTTTTTAGTAAAGGGATCAATGAACTACCTATGAGATGGCAAAAGTGCATAGAAAATAATGGTTCATACTTTGATTAATTAAATATATTATATTAAAAAATATTCGACTTTTTGTTCCTCCCATACAAAACGCCAATTTCATATGTAAGGACCTAATATATCGTTCCGCTATATCCATTTCGGGGTGAGCGGATACACATTACTGGCTCTATCCACTTTGCGCTTATATGTGGCGCCCAACGTGATCAGTAGCGCAGCTCATCGCTGTTCTCAGGGTTTTTGCACATGACATTTATTAGATGTCATGCGGCCTTCCACTCGATATTTTCCTTCACCGGTGAACATGTGGTGCTTAAATCCATACTTTGGAAAAACCCAGAAGTTCGTATCGTGATAAGAACCTAAGACCATTCGCGTTGTCGCGTTTAAATACCGGTCACTCATCAATCATCAACAGCCACATATTTAAATTAATACATACAGATCTAAATTAATTTCATTTAGTGTTATTTTCTAAATAATTATTTACTAGTTTTATTTTGTTACATCTCAAAATGAAGTTTAATTTTTATTTTAATATAGGTAGACACTTGAATTATTAAATAAATTAGCTTATTTAGTCTTGAAAATAATTAATTTTACATAAATATGTAACAAGGTATAAATTCAATATATTGGGTGTTCAAATAAATTAAAAAGCTATCTGAATAGATTTTTTTAAGATATTGTTACTTATAACGCTATTTCTAGTTTAGCGAAGAAATATTGTCATAAATAACCAGTCCGATAAAGTATGTCAAACATGACGTGCAAGTTACCTGCACCTTCGCCGGCGATATGAACGAAGTGTACTTAATTTACATTTTATAATGCTTGGAAGGTTTAACGGGAGAACGTAAAAGCTACTTTATACTTAATTTATAGGCACAGACAAGTGCTAAAAATTCAATTTTCTTGAGGTCAATACACCACTTCTGTTTTTGAGCATAACATTTTCTACTACGTTTCACGATATGTGCTTTTCAGCAAATAGATTGTCGCTTTGAGTAGGAGTTATGTAAATAATCAATATATCAATTATGTGATTAAAAAAATTATAACTGCTTTCTTCTGGATATATTAAAACTTATTCAAAAGATTTGTCAACTATCTGTGATTTACCAAAAACAAAACATAGATAAGTTATTCTTTACAATAGCAAATTATATTTCAGTACATAAAAATATTATTTAAAAAAAATATTGAATTACTCATAATGCACTGTATGCTAACGTGATATTCTTATGTGAAATGGTTTGTCTACGAGTGTAATTATTATGTTATTTACTTTTTATAAAATTAGGGAAACACAGTATCTTAAAAACAATAAAATAATAGAAGATATTGAAGCCCGGAAAGTTTCCACAAAAAAAAAAATAATTAAAAATCAAGCCATGGGATACAAAACACATTAAAAACATATAATAATAAATTATAACAAAAATAAATACAACAATAAAAAGCATGAACTGACAATTAGTCTCACGGGCACCAATCTCATAAAAGTGCCATTCGTACAACACAAAATACCCACATCACGTAACTGTTTGTTATATCTGTATGTATGAATGTATTAAAAATAAAAGTATTATTAACAGAATTGAATTTAGCAAATTACATTTTAAAAAGCGAAAATGCACTACAATGTGTCATCTGAAAATGGCTTAATAAATAAAGCGAGGCTACGAAATTTTAATAATTAAAAATTTTAAAAAGTTTTTTTTTTCTTACCTTTGATGTCTTAAAGAATGGATAAGAACATTAGAATTATAAACAATTAGCATTACAAATCACTAACTTGCGTATCTTACTATTTATTATTTAATGCAAAACATGTAGCAATTACGGCGATGTCAATAATTTGTGTGATGTTTTTAACATCTGTTGTCTGCATAATTAAACTTGCCAGCAAACTTGATACAATACACGCCGTGCTTTGCGTCGCACTGTAAAGTAATGTGCCTATGAGTTCTAGAACTGGCTTTTAAAGGCTGTTTTATGAATTTATACATAATATTGTAGTTGACAGGCATCCTCTATATAATAATATATTCTCTTGACAGGACAGTTGTATTCAATCAGAGATGGGCAAAATGTAAACTGATTAATCATGAACGATTACAAAATGTAGTCGTAATTTTAATTTTCTTGCTCTGTAATCATGATTAAATCCATTTAAAACATTAAACAGTGATAAATGTGTATACAATCTGGGATTTTGTAGTGTTTAAAACATAAATGAGCAAAATGCAGTCATATTAATGGTAAAAAACGTAAAATGTAATCGTTAATCATTTTTATTAATCTGATTACATTTTGCCCATCTAAGTTTTCAATGTTCTATATATTGTCTACATCCAACCATATTTAAATGTTAAATGCTGAAGAATCTTGTTACAGTACTGAACCGAATGATTCTTTATCTTCTTTAGATAATATAAAATGAAGCCGCTTCCGCTGTCTGATCGCTTCGATCTTTTAAACTATTCAACGGGTTTTAATACAGTAACACTGTATGTCGTAAGTTTACATAAGAAACAGTGTTATGACATATTATTATTATTAAATGTGGCAATGGACGAGCTATTGAATTGGTTCATAGTAAATAATTTATTTCTAAATTCCAACAAAATCAAATGTAAAAAATTTACTATCCCTAATGTACGAAGGCTCAACCCAAGTATACCACGTAATGAGAAATAGTAGAGTCACAGTGTTTTGGGAGTAAGACTTGATTCGAGATTACGGTCAGTGGCATACATTAAATGTCTTGTAGGGTTTCGTTCGTCTGCTTATGCAGTCAGTAAAATCAGACAACTGAACTTATTGAAATAGTTTGACTAGTTTATTTTAGCTATTTTCATAGCGTCATAACCTATGGTATTTTAATGTCGAGTAATACTGCTGATATAAAAAAATTCATTTTACAATAGAGGGCTGTTCGTGTTTTTTATAATTTAAGGACTAGAGATTCAATTAGAGAATGGTTTAAAGATTTCGCTATTTTACTAGTTCCCTCGCAATATATTTACATCTGTATTTTTTAAATACGACAAAATCTGCATTAGTTCATAGTGTTAATACTAGAAACAAACACTAGTTAATGTTATCTAATTACCGGCACCAAAAAGTTTTAAATTCTTATATGGGGCTCACCATCCGCATATTTAACAATATTGTTAGGATCAGAAGTTATTTTACTCAAAAAAATAAATAAATGTCAGGATCAAAAGCCATTTTACTAATAATAAACAAATAACAAATATACGTGGTGATTTAGACTAAACACGATTTAACATTTACTTGTACATTTAAATTTACTGAAACTACAATTGTCAGAGATTCGACACAATAATACAATCCTCACGTAAACTAACAAGAGCTCCGCTCCGCACAGAGCCTCAAACAAGAATCCCCCGGCCGACGAGTCTACATCGGCTTATAAACGGTTTCTACGTTGGGTGTATAGAAACGGTTTATTTTGTTCCTATTTTTCAATCTATCTAATAATATATTTTACTTAAAAACATTTTTGACTTATTTCCAAGGAAATTTAAAAGAACTATAAAAAACACTGGTCAAAAAAGAATTTTGTTCCATCAATGATTGTTTAATATAGTAGTATTTGTGATGTATCTTGTTCATCTGTTATATTATTTCTGTATGTGTTAATGTAGAATATGTATTCTTATAAATAAATAAATAAATTGATAAAAATGCGTATTTTTTTCGGTAGACTTTGCTTTCCGAACCGACGGTAGACTCATTTTGACGATTCAAAAAAGTGGAAATAGGCCTATTTGAATAAGACTATTTTTCATTCAAATGAAATTATACCAGATATGGATTTACTTAGGTAAACGTAGACACTGGACTTATTATATATATTATTAACTAATTATTTTCAGATTCTGTTGGACAAATATTGCGAGATCATCAGTTCATGAAAATATGAGACATAGAGGTAAAACAAAATTAATGATTGCAGATAAAAACATGATAACGACGAGTTTATTCCCTCATATACGGAATGTCGTCTAGCTGTATTAGTTTTACCTCAGTCGGTGGCACCTTTGGAAACACCAATTTATTAATTTGTTCAAAAAGAATATTTCTGTAGTCACTTTTTGCGAATTTAATTTCTTGTGACCAAGGTGAGGTGCAGTAAGTTCCTTATTAATATACACTCATATTAGAAACAATAACAACAGGTGTTAGAGGATCAGTGAAAACATTCCTCTTGCTGTTTAATTAAGTTTTATAGCATAATCTGAATAATATTTTATGCAAACGTTTCAGACTTTTTAATTTATGTATTAAAATATTTTTCAATTTAGGTGTATAGGATTTTAAGCATCATCCCCAATTTTGTTTTTAGTTTTAAAAGTATGTTTTTTTATTATGCACGAAGAAATATTGCAAAGTGTTTATTATTTTACTTATTTATTTGTTAATTGTTTCATATAGAAGATTTATATTTAATTAAAGTATTCTGTAATAATATAAATTTTTAATTAATTTTTTATTGCGACAATATCGATGTGTAGGACTTTTCCTTAATTGAGGTTAGTCCAATCTCGGCAGAGGCCTATTCTATCCGCCCGACGCTGTAATAAAATAAGCAGTTCTTTCCGATTCCATGGTTTATCTGTCGGTTTGTATTCAGTAAGCAACATTTGTTCATGAAGATCCGCTGCGAGTGAATGTAAAAGCCACGCAGGGATGGGCCTTATTTGTATAATAAAATGCTATGTTGCTTAGAAATTTTCATAATAAGTAATACATACAGCTAAACTATTTATCTCATTAAAATCTGGTTTAAAAGTATTTGCAAAATATTTTCATCTGCCTGCGTAATTTCCTAGATAAAAGATTTTCTCATTTAGGCATATCGTTGCTTTTTATATTAATTAATGCTTTTCTAAGAGAATTCAGTGATTTCAAATACATCTTCAGTGTTTATCAATTACAATAATATTTTTAGGGACCTTGTATATTTCATTAGTGCTAATAATCTTAGCTTGTTTTGATTTGATTGATTTGGAGATTATATTATATTAGGCATGTAGTGTATTACAAGAATATTACGTAGGCATATTAGATGAACCTATCGAACCTGGGTCTAAACCCAGGGATATCTCTCAATATTTTGAAAAAGATTTCCAATAATCCTTTTCTAATATGTCAATATACGTTGTTACGTAATTATCCTACGTCTGCAATAACCTCACTCTCCCCTACAATAATATTCACATTTTTTTAGAAATTAATTAATTATTATAAATGTGTGCATGTTTGATGATATTTGAAATATATTATTAGTATCACTAATCGTAGATAAAGATAAAAATTAACCCAGTTGCTATTATTATAAACTTTCGCTAAATAAATCAGTACAATTTCACCGTAATTCACCTCGCAAAGCCGCAACGAGGTTACATAAGGTGGAGTAGGTAATTTAAGTCCAAACATAAATCAAAGAAGACTTTAGAAGGATTCCAAGACGTGAAGCGGCACCTATATGAAGGCTTTACATATTATGTAGGAGTTTTAAATAATGCATTTAGTGTGTGAATTATGTTCGAAAAACTTCATGCTTTACCCAGCTATGAGAAGACAAAACAAAAGTATTTCTTAATATATTACTATAGTTTATGGCTAGGTTTCTTACGTGTTCAGCAGGTGTGGAATAATTAAACAATTTATATTTCCTGCAGACAACTACTTCATACAAATTATTTTTTACCCTAATCGTTTGCCGGTGTAATTTCACACAATGCAAGTATAATCGACTTTTAATCAAGGTTATCCTATATTAATTAGGATATAGCTGTTTGATGCGGGTCACTATATGATCTGCCCAATGTAATGAAATGTAATAGCGTGTAATTTAATAATATAATGCTATAAATTATATTATAACATTACACGCCAAGCCACATTTGACAGATATACCTGAAAACGTATATCCCATCAACTATATTTCCATATAAAAAATAGTTAAATCTGGGCTCTAAGGCTGAGGTTTATAGACGCTATTTCCACTGTGCATAGCAAAGTTCTCAAAAATATATTCGTTTTGACAAAAAACTGAATATATAATGGGAATTTGAGTACATTCTATAATATTCGCATAGCCAAGTCCATGTTGAAAAAATCAGTTACCAAATCCTTTGACATTCATTGAGAAATATTAATTGTAATGTTTTAGTAAACTTAAGTTAGGTAGTCTAAGTAAACTTAAAGTTGCGTCTATAAATCTCAGCCCAATTCTAAATATTAATCAATATTGTTTCTTTAAAAATTTACTCTTTGATAGGGTATAGCGGTACATTCTGCGAAAGTAATAAATACATATTAAGTTCTATAATATTCTTTATACAAAACTTATGGTTGTACTACGAAGCATCTAAGAAGTCATATAAAGTACATTAATTCTTTGTCTAATGTAAATACAGAAGATCACTGAAATCAGAAGTATACCTAAGGTGTTTGCTAAGAAAGTACAGGTATGTCGCTTTGCTACAATTTCACTTGATTTGAAACTTAGCATATTTGTCAAGTGACCAAAGTATATTGAGCAACATGCATAATTTGTACAAAACATTCCATACATATTTTCTCGGAAATTCTTCGTTTATTTACCTAAAACATTTTTTTTTTGCAAAATGATACTTGGTTTTTTAGCTTTTACTTAAGTAATGACGATTCCTTCTTACAAATTTTAATTTAAAATGAGATTATTATTATTTATCTATACGAATACAGCATAAACAATAACATTATTTTGTATTCGTCACTACAAGGGAACATTTTAACATAAAAACTGGAGTTTTTTAAAAAAATACTTAAATCTTGAATATCTCAGAAATTAACAAGTTTCGGACATGGTGCCATATGACTTAAATGACTCCAAATAAGCTGTACTACAACGTCTATCAAGGAATGTATCGCATTACCGTTCACGCTGTATAGTATGTGTTCTGGTTTACCTGATACGTATGTATGGTCAGGTGTGCCTGTACGTGTATGGAGCACTGCCTTTTTTCTGTTTTGTTATCCCTTAAATGTATTATTGCCTCCCAGGTGCGGCAGCACTGGGGCCTTTCCTTGATTGGGCCTCTTTGTAAAAATGTTTTGTTTTTGGTTTTTGGGAGCGTTCCCTTTCCCGGAGGCGACTAATCCATCGTTCCGTGAACAAAAATTATTTGATTTGCAAAATGAAGTATCATTTTCGGGGAATTTACACCATTTGTAGAATGTAAGTCATTCTCGTTTATGTTTATTAATGTAAATAAAGCTCTGTATTTTTTGATTATATTATTTTATTTAAGAGGGCTTGGAAAACAAGTATGTACCTAAGGTACGTAAGGTACGTTTGTAAGCATACCCAAATTATTAGAAATGTTACATAACTAGATCTTATAAAAATATATTAGTTAGAAAGATTATTTATGGTTCATATTTGTATGTAATTAATCTATGTATATATAAAAAGTAGAAAACACCATTTCTTTACGAAATTTCGTCCAACGCGCCGCCGAGACGACTCAATTTGCGCGGTTCTAAAATCTATAAATGAAATGTCTGCAGCAGAACTGTCATCTATTGGTGCGGTAGATTGCCCAGTGCTTTGTCATAATATGTAGCACTCTACGGGCCATAGTGATGACAAACAGTAGTTGTCAATTAATAACATTTGTAATTAATTAATATTCCTACCGCAAAAGGAGGATTCGCTAATTATTTTTAATTTGTGGAAGGTTTTGTAGAGCTGATTTATAATCAAATTAATAAAATAATTATTTATACCCAGTGAATTTACAATATCAATGTCTACGCCGTAACATTACAATACAATTTGAACAAATTCAACGCTTAATAAAAAAATGTACCAACAGATATTTCCGAACGTATTCGTACATACCATATATTACGCAAGCCTTTGTGATCCAGTTATAGAAGATTAAAAGCGGAGGGGAAAGAGTAAAATGGTTTTTCACTTAAGTGTTAGAGTGAATACAAACTAAAGCAGACCTACGTTCGTCTGAGTTAAGCCAATAATTACAATTGTATTCCATAGTTTTAGAGTGGTTTTCTAGTATAAACTAATTTAAATTTTGTTTTTTCCTGGTACTGCTTCAAATTTGTATAATGCACCATGGAAATTTAAATTTAAATAAGTAGTATAATGTGTGGACCATAAGCACCTGAAATAAAGAGTTTTTTTTGTAAAAAAATATTATTTCAAAATTTTTACATCACGAAACTTGTGGAATGCAACGCTAAACTTTTCGCAGTTATGTTTACCGTGCGTCTTATTGTTATGAATAATTTACGTGTTGGTTTATTAGCAATGATATTCGTTGCGAAGATTGGGCTTTTCGAGGTTCGTCCTAAACACGCCTTTGGGAAATTCCTGACGATTACATTTTACCGTGCACGAGAGCTTTTTCTTTCATGCTGAGTAGGCGCAATTCGACGATGACACCCTGGGTTACTTCAGCCCTTTACTTTGCTCTAGAGCCAGTATTTTACTTTCAACATTTTATAGTGACGTACTGACAAAGAAGTAATCTAATAAAGGAATATAAATTTCTATTTATACCTTAAACGATCAGATTTCTCCCAAAACAGATTTTTTCTGCTAATATTATATATCATAGATACAATATTGTGAATTTTAAAATTTGTACTATAATATTATGTATTTTCTTATTAGGCCGAAATTTAAACAGTAAATATTTTCAGCAAGTCTGGCAGAGACCCTATTTTACATTGAGTACCATATAATTTAGAGATAGAATAAATAATTAATGAACTATTGTGATGTTCAGATATTTTACTTTTATAAATTAAATTCAGAGCTCTATCGGCTGAATCTGACCTAGTTTTAGTAAAGCGAGTATGTAGGTTTTACAATCGAAGTTTAATGTGTTTTAATATGTCCGGCCACGCCGGCGAACTTCACTAATTACAATCTATTACCCTTTGTCACTGCCGGCTACGTTAGAAAATCTACATTTTATTTCGTTTGATTAAATCCATGAGTAATTGTTTATTTTCCTTATTCAGACTTTGGCAATTATTGTAATTTATCAAGGTGTAGTCATTCATTACTACTCGTAAATATTAACTCATGTAAAAAATGGTGGAATATCATAAAGTTAATGATGATGATGAAATCCAGGTCGATTTCGGCCTTTGCGACATTTCCAAATAATATCTCCCCATGTCACCTATATGCAGACTTCACACAGAGCCTAACCAGGAAAGTTAAACCCTTCTACTTCAGTCCAAAGCCATAGGAATTCCCCAAGTACCGTATATTTGGAAACAGCATGAAGTTAATGTATAAAGTGACAAAATATAAGGAGCTTAAAACAATGTTTGAACTTCAATTTAAATACTTAGCTGTTTTATCACAGCTTAGGGACTGAGGGAGACTGAGTACGTTTGTAATAAAGGACTGTTGAAACACCTCCAATCGCGCAAGCCACAACATCAAGAGTGGAGGTTTCCAAGGGCAGAAGAAGCAGATAACAGGTCTTTTGGAAGTCGAAGCTGCTCGCGTCCGGGGGTGGGGGACTCCTGGGTGGTGCTAAACGAGCAGCAGCCAGGTGGTAGGCGTTGGTTCCCGTCTGGATCGCGACCACAGTGCACGGGTGTAAAGCCCGTCATAGTAATCAGTTTCGGCTTGTCGCGTTTCGGGATCAGCTTGTGTTTATCCAGTAGCTCATATACCTAGAGACCTTCAGTCGTGGTATATGTGGGCCGACATGACGATGTAGACTATCAAAGGATGAAAATCCATTTCAAATCGCTTTCGTTTTTGGACTACACTGTACTTACCATCAGGTACTCTGTAGTCACTATGTCGAGACAGTGTAAAAAAAAAAGGAGGAATCATAATGTTCTTTGAGCCTTGATTGATCACCGGAGACCATATTATATTTTGATACCCAAAAGTAAGTAATTTGTATTCGGTGATTGTTCCAATGATTATGGTGTCTGTTTAAGTGAGAACAATGAAATTGTCTTTAGGACTGAAATCAACCTTCTAAAATATTGTATTATGATTAGTTTTTGTTTTCTATTATTATCTCTATAGGGGACGGTTAAAGCACTTTTAAGGATACGATTGATGCAATACACATTTTGAATCTTTATACATTTTAAATCTAACTGGTGCTTTTAAAAAGATTGCATTCATCTCACTCAATTACGTTTATTACGTTTCTAGTATGTTAGTATTTTTTTTAATGTAAACTGTTTTCGTATATTATTGATATTTCTTTGTAGGTAGTGATTGTTTTTAAATCTAATATTTTTACATTTATATAGCCCTACCCCTACACGAAAACATATTTTTTCAAACTTTGTTGACCAAATGTATATACAATATAAATTATTGTTTTATTTTAGGTCTGTCTAAAGCTATGTAGATTCGGTTCCAGTGGTAGGCAAATAATCTAAAAATGTGAAACATAACGAACCAAGTGACCTGCATAGAAATTGGCCTATGGAGGGAGTTGCCAACAAACGCTTTTGCAGCGACACACTTTATTTGCCTAGTTTGGGATAAAGTCAACGTGTGTATTGAACCATAAGGATTTTTTATTATACAAGGTGTCTCAAAAGTAAGTTTACATTTGCTTATCTTATTACGCGAAAGCAACTATTCTGAGGGGCGCGGGGGGTATGTCAGTCGGTAGTCTGGCTCTTGGGAATTTAGTCGCTATGGAGCGTTTTTCTGGTGCGGACCGTGCGTTGTGCGTACGTGAGTTTTACAAAAACGGTAATTCGGCGACTGTAGCGCGTAGAAAATTCTGCAGTATTCGACATATTCGTCACTTAAATGATGCGCCTAGCACTCGACTCATTGCAAAATGGGTTGAGAAGTTTGAAGAGACTGGGTCAACTCTGGAGAAACCAAAATCTGGGCGGCCAAGAACATCAAGAACAGCCGAAAACGTGGACAGTGTTACTCAGTCTATTCGAGATGATCCAAACCTCTCGATTCGGAAGCGTGCTGTTGCTTTAAATGTGCACAGATCTTCATTATGCCGCATTTTACACAAAGATTTAAAGCTGCACTCGTACAAAATTCAGTTAGTGCAAGAACTGAAGCCTCAGGATGCTGGTCAGAGGCTTGCCTTTGTAAATCAGATGATTGAGCGCTTTCCAACGTTCACCAACATCTTGTTTTCCGATGAAGCCCATTTTCACCTGAATGGGCATGTAAACAAGCAAAATTGTCGTAACTGGAGTGCAACCAACCCAAAACAAAAACATCAGAAACGGCTACATTCACCCAAAATCACCGTATGGGCAGCGATGTCGGCGCGAGGAATTATCGGCCCTTACTTTTTTGAAGATGGAAGGGGACGCACACTCACAGTGAATTCAGAGCGTTATGTGGAGATGTTAGACGAGTTTTTCGTACCCCAACTGCAAAACTTTCCTGGTTACAATCAAAGAACATGGTTCCAGCAGGATGGAGCAACTTCACACACGTCCAACAGATCTCTGCCTCGAGTTCGAGAAATTTTTCCGAACAAATTAATCTCCAGGCGAGGTGACATAAATTGGTCTCCACGGAGTCCCGATTTAACGCCTATGGATTTTTTCCTGTGGGGTTATGTCAAATCAAAAGTTTACGCTAATAAACCAACTTCCCTGGCACAATTAAAAGAAAATATCCGTCATGAAATGGCAGCCATCACGGAGACTACCTGCCGAGCTGTCATAGGCAATTTTAGTGCCCGACTAAATGAATGCCGAGAACGCAACGGCTTACATTAGAACGATGTTATTTTTAAAAAATAAATTCCCAAACAGTGTACTTCAATATAAAATAAACATTTTTTCAATAAAGCTAAGACTTTTCTTTTAAAAAAAGATTTAAATGTGAACTTTCTTTTGAGACACCTTGTATATAAATTAGTTTGTTTTTAAAGAAAATATAAATACAAACTTATCTTTTATAGCTTTCTTCCTGGATATGATTATATACGTAGTGATATTATTTATAACTTTGACGTAACTTTAGTATTACGATATGTATTTATGAAATGTTATGAAGTTAATATATTAGGTCCTTACATATGAAATTGGCGTTTTTCGTACTGGCCACTTTAATCACAAATTTCTCCTCTTTGGTAAGGAATTACAAATTCAAATTTGTACAGCTATAGACTCATGTATTTGTGCTTCGATGATCGTCATTCATTTGTTTTTTTCTTCTGTTTTTTTCTTTTTGCGTCACTCATTTTACAAAATGGAAAACTTAAAATATCGCATTATTTACGAGTACGAGTTCCGCCGTGGCACTAGTGCTGCGGAAACAACTCGAAGGGTGAATGATGTGTATGGCGGTCGTGTTGCAAAAGAAAACACAGTTCGTTTTTGGTTCCAACGTTTTTGTTCTGGAAATTTCGACCTGCAGAACAAGCCCCGTGGACGGCCTGAGACTCACAAGTTGATAATGAAGAGTTGAAGGCTATTGTGGAAGCGGATCCATCGCAAACCACGTCCGAGTTAGCTGCAGGCTGCGATGTTAGTGATAAAACTGTTTTAATTCACTTGAAGCAAATTGGGAAGATTAAAAGGCTTGAAAGGTGGGTACCTCACGAATTGACTGAAGCAAACCGGCAAACGCGCGTCGACTGCTGCGTTACATTACTAAACCGGCACAATAATGAAGGTATTTTAAACCGAATCATTACCTGTGATGAAAAATGGGTTCTTTACGATAATCGGAAGCGCTCAGCGCAATGGTTGGATCCTGGCCAGCCAGCCAAATCCTGCCCCAAGCGAAAATTAACCCCAAAAAAGTTACTTGTAAGCGTTTGGTGGACTAGTGCCGGTATTGTTCATTACAGTTTTCTCAAATCTGGCCAGACTATTACGGCTGATGTCTATTGTCAGCAATTGCAAACCATGATGGAAAAGCTAGCGGCTAAACAACCTAGGCTGGTCAATCGCTCCACGCCACTGCTGCTTCACGACAACGCTAGACCACACACTGCGCAACAGACGGCTACTAAATTAGAAGAGCTTCAATTGGAAAGTCTAAGACATCCTCCGTACTCCCCGGACCTTGCTCCAACAGATTACCATTTTTTTCGAAATTTGGATAACTTCTTGCAAGGGAAAAAATTCAACTCCGATGGGGCAGTCCAAATCGCCTTCAAAGATTTTATTGATTCCCGTCCGACTGGTTTTTTTAGTAAAGGGATCAATGAACTACCTATGAGATGGCAAAAGTGCATAGAAAATAATGGTTCATACTTTGATTAATTAAATATATTATATTAAAAAATATTCGACTTTTTGTTCCTCCCATACAAAACGCCAATTTCATATGTAAGGACCTAATAGTTTTTTTTTTCGTTCGGTCCTATCTTCTACAGTTTCAGATTTCAGTGACTTCACTATCATAAAAATTAAAAAAATATCGTTTTCGATACAGGATATTTTGTATCGATATATCATTACAAAAAATATCGATATATTGAATTGAAAATATCGATGTATCGATATTTATTTATCCGACAAGCCTAAAGTAGGATATTCTTCTAGTCTATATATAATAAGTGTTATTAAAATCGATTATATAAAAAGTAGATACAACTTGATCTCTCTGTACTGGCCTAGGCTCTATTCCTTAATAATATGGTCATGTGAATTGTTTTTTATAATACTTGAAGTCTAAGAGTAAACTAGTCTTGAAGGGACTTTCGAAATTTAAATACCCATTATCCAACTTAAAACCACCATTCCTGACAATCGGCGTTTTGTTGAAATTGATTGCATAACAACAGATATTACTTGAACTTTCCACTGTAGTAGCTATCCTACATTAGAGTGGTTAAGTTGTTAAATTAAGATCTTACTAATATAGCTCGACATAATCGGGGTTATTTACTGATTAGTAATGCAGACGAAGTACGTGGAGAGAACTTGTGGAGGCCTATGACGCAAGACAACCTGACCTGGCTGGTGATGATTTAAAAAAAAACATCAATTATTGGTTAATATATATTACTTACTTACATTAATATTGTTTTTTTAAATTATCAAAAAAATATATTTTAAAGGTCACAGAAAATAAAGACTATTTTTATTTTATTTAATGCAAACGAAGTCACAGACAGAGCTTAGTTGTAGTGTAGTATTTTACTTTTACTATTACATTAAAGTTTACTACATACTAATAAAAATATTTACAATAATATAATCTACGCTAAAGGTACTGTTCGGATTCTGGTGGTCGCTATTCGGCATCGGTTGTCATGTCGCGATTTTCCGATATGCACTTATAAATACAAATAATACTTATGTATATACATATAAATAGTGCAGCGCTGTCAGCTGTCACGATCTCAAGCTTGATATGTCGCCTGAGAGTACTGCACAGACCTGCATCGGACACCAATCTATATAAATGCATATATATGCTGGCATATGCGCATTATATGTATAATACGTACATGCTGGTTGCCTCCGAGCAACAAATGCCAGATTTGAATTGTACCTTTAGAAGTAGCAGGCAAACGCGAACACAATCTCATATGGCAACATTTTAATATAATATGGAATGTATACGACTTCTGCATGCAAAATCAGGCTTCAAGTAACGACGCATTAACATGAGTCCATACCATGCATGCAAAACAGTCGTCCTTGAGCGATAACAACTGAAGTTTTGCGAAGAAACCTACAGCCTTGTTAAACGACGGGTTTTAAGTTAAACCAAGGTTAAAAGTTGTAACTGCTTCGGTGGGTGAAGTCCTCGGTATGCAGCTAACCGCTGACTTGTATTTTATACGGTCGATTGAATTCAGAGCTAAAACAGCTGCTAAAGAATTAAGTATTATTTTCAAGGTCAAACGATACTTCTCAACATCACAGGTTCTTCATCTATATCAGGCGCAGGTCCGATCGGGTGTGGGTGGGATGTGGGTGTGGTAGAGGTGTGTGGTGTGTGGCAAACAAGATGACCGTTTACCGGATGGATAGTGGCTTTTGTCTCCTATAATCGTGAAGAACATCCAAAGTATGGCCCCATTTATTTTACAGGCACTGAAGAGTTTTATTAGACACGTTATCATGAGGTTTTTAATCTGTGTATAGAATCATTATTAGAGATGCCACGAATATTCGGCAACTATTCGGTATTCGGCCTATTCGGCCACTTTTTTTGCTATTCGGTATTCGGCCGAATAGTACGTATTATTCGGCCGAATACCGAATACCAAATCATGTAAAAAGGCACGTTATATTACTCAACATTATCTATTTATTTCCAAATTACAACACTTTAGTAATTAAAATTGATCAGTGGTAAGTTGTGATGGATGAAAATAAACTTTTCAGCATTTTTTGATAGCAAACGATTACGCTTTTCATCGTAAATGTTACCAACCTCAGAAAATAACCTCTCACTAAACACGCTACTTCCAGGAGAAGAAAGATAAACTTTAACAAATTTCGAAAGGTTTGGGTCAGGGATGGTACGGAGCTTCGACTCCGACTCCGATAAGTCGGAACTTCCGATCGTTATTACACCTTCGATTCCGACTTCGGTTCCGAAACTTTTTAATCGGAGGTATTCATCGGAGGTCACCACCACTGTTCTAGTCAATTCATTTGATTTTACTTTATGTGTTGTTGAAACATAATATCAATTAATCAAACAATCAGTGCTACTTAATTTGCAGAAGACATTTTTTAAAATTTAGATTAAAAAAATATGATTAAATTATTAAATTAAAAATGTACATTTAAATTTATTACTAAAAGGTTTTTTTTATTTTACATTTACATTAAATTAAGTAAAATAGAAATTAACATAAAAACAACCCTGCAGCAAATTTGATTTAATTTGTTCACTGGACAATGTTCACTGGAGGATAACGGTTTCTGATATATCCAACACTTTGTGAACAACAGCTTTTATTTGCCCAAGTTAGGTTGTGTTGTGTTGTGTTCTGTTGTGTTTCGTTTTGTTGTGTTGGGTTGTGTTGTGTTGGGTTGTGTTGTGTTCCCGGCGTCGGGACGTGACGACCCCATCGCCCATCGGTTCGCCGGTGCAGTCAGTCAGCCCTCTCCTCACTCCCACCTTACCTTTTCCTTGTTTCCCTCCTCGACACTCTATCCTCCCCACGAATTATCCTCCTTACGCCTTCTATTCTATCCCCCCCTTCTTCTTCTATATCTCTTCTTCTTCTATCCCTTTTACCTTACTCCTTCCCTTTCTTTTCTCTTCAACTCCAGCGCGATAGGAATGAAAATTTGACGAACGTTAAAAATTATCATGGCAGTGCAACAAAAAATAGGATTACCCCAGGAGGGTACTGGCCGCTCCGCGGCCGGAGAATCCCTCCCCGGGCTGGAGCCTCTCTCCAGCCCGGGCTGCCCCGCGTTCTCTGGGGGGGGCAACGTTGCACTCGGCGGTAGGGCGGACCCCCCTACCGCACCAACGACTAAGGCTATGCAAACGGATTCCGAGTTAGCTTCACCCGCAAGGGTGCCCATGGTGATATGCGAGAGGCTCGAGGACTCCGACTCCGGTCGGAGCCTCAGATCAGTAGCCTCCACTAACGCTGAGCGCAAGAGGCGCTACGTGAGCGCGCTCTCTTCGAGTGGCTCAGAAGGGGATGCTTCGCCGCTCAAGACCTCGGCGATCCCCAAAAAAGTACGTGGCCGCCCGCCCACAACAGGCAAATATGTGGGGCTGTGGCAGGCCAAAAGGGAATTGATCGCGAAGGAGAAGGAGGACAAGGCTCCACAGGAGCAGAAGGAGCTCACCCTGTCCTCGCGGAATGTCCGTCCGCGCGAAACATCGCGGCTCTCCGTCGCGTCATCCGAGGACGAGGACAAGAGGGAGGCCTCGGCCGCTGCGTTACTGAAGCGGGCCGAGAGGGATTACGGGCTCATTAGGGACTCCATTAAGAAGTCGAAAAATATGAAGGGGACCACAAAGAAGGATATGAAGGAGGCCGCCGATGACATGAGGGAGGTGGTCGACGAACTCCATCGGCGGACGGCCAGTGACGAAAACCGTCGGCTCCTTAGGGAGAACGAACGCCTTCGCTCCCAGCTTAAGGAGCTGATGGAGGACATGGCTGCCGATCGAGCAGAAGCCATAGCGCGGATGGCACAGGGACTGGCTCTAAGAGCTCCGCCAGCCCCTGCTGCTCCCGCTGCTCCGACGGCATTGGACGTGACACAGCTCAGCAGTTGGTTCGAGGAAAGGGATCGAGCCCTCGTCCAACAGCTGAGCTTCATGATGGATGCGAAGATCGAGGGGCTGCAGGTGGATGGACGTCTTCTTCCTCCCAAGCGCCATCGCCCCCCGTTAGCGGCAGACAATGCGCGGGACGCCCCTCAGGTGGAGGAGGCCCCGCAGGCCGCGACCGGGGCGGCAAAGAAGAAAAAGAAAAAGAAGAAGAAGAGTTCCCCACCTGCAGCGAACTCGCGGCCTGATCCGACGTCCGGCAGTACCCGACCCCAGACGAAGGGGACGGGGAACAGGGACACGGGAAGGGCCCAACCAGATTTAACGGTGCGGGAGGCGCCACGTCAGCCTCCCCCACCAACCACCGGACATAACAATGCTCCCTGGACTGCGGTTATGGGGAAGGGAACCAAGCGCAAGGCCCAAAGAGCGCAGAGGGCCGCGCAACGGGACCCTCCTCCGGCTCCCCGTCAGCCTCAGCCTCAGCGGACACAGAGGAGACAGCAGCAGCCCACCACAGTACGGCTGCGCGCACCCAAGACGGCTGCGGTGATGATAAAGCTGCAGCCGGGGTCGGAGGCGTCGGGCCTGTCATACAAGGAGGTCATGACCAAGGCCAAGCAAGGCCTGGACCTACCGAGCCTGGGGATAGAGAGCGGCCTTAGAGTCAAGATTGCGGCCACGGGAGCCCGGATCTTTCAACTCCCGGGCTCCGCCAGTGGCGACAAGGCGGACTCTTTGGCCGCCAAACTGAAGGAGCTTCTCCCGCAGGACGGGATATACGTCTCCAGGCCGGAGAAGAAGGCGGACTTCCGAGTGTCAGGGTTCGACGACTCCACGACCCCGGAAGAGATCCAGGCTGCCGTCGCAAGGCTTGGCGACTGCCCACTGGATCAAGTCAAGGTCGGGGTGATCCGCGAGGACAGATCGGGGCTGTGCTCCGTCGTAGTAAACTGTCCAGTGGCAGTCGCCAAGAAGGTGGAAAACGGCGGCAGACTCATCGTCGGCTTTCTGTCGACGCAGGTCAAGATGCTGCCGGCACGCACATAGCGCTGTTTCCGGTGCCTCCAGCCGGGGCACGTACGGGACAAGTGCAAAGCAGAGGTCGACCGCAGCAGACAATGCTACCGCTGCGGTCAAATAGACCACATCGCGAGAGAGTGCACCGCAGCAGTCCCGTACTGCTCCATATGCGCGATGGCCGGAAAACCGGCACAGCACAGCGTCGGCAGCAGGGCTTGCGCCGTCGCCTTCAAGCCGCTCAAGCCCAAAAGAGGACAGCCTGCAGCCCGCACAGAACAAGAGCAGCAGGCCCAGGCCCCAGTTCCCGAGAGCGCCCAGGGCGCTGATAGGGCAGCGGGCAATCACGTGGAGACCCAGATGACCGTTCCTTAATGGACCACACTCCGCTGAAGTTTCTCCAGGGAAACATCAACCACTGTGCCAGGGCTCAGAACCTTCTCTTTCAGAGCCTGACACAGTGGGGGGTTCATTTGGCGGTGGTGTCGGAACCCTATTATGTTCCCCCAAACGGCGACTGCTGGGTGGGGGACCTCTCGGGCACGGCAGCCATAGTGAGACGACCGAGTGCGGGTGCCCCTCTCTTTGGTACCATCTCCAGAGGGACGGGGTACGTTGCAGCAGTGGTGGGGGAGATAGTAGTCATCTCCGTATACTTCTCCCCCAACAAGGCGCTAGCCGAGTTCGAGGGGTTCCTCGCTCAGCTTGGAGCCCTGGTGGAACAATGCCGACCTCGACCCGTGCTAGTCGCCGGGGATCTCAATGCCAAATCCATAGCATGGGGATGTCCGGGGACGGATGCGCGGGGCGAGGCGGTAGAGGAATGGTTGCTGGGTACGGGGTTGTCCGTGGCCAATGTGGGCCAGGAGCTGACCTGCGTCCGGGCACAGGGCGGATCCATCGTGGATGTCACATTCACATGCCCCGCCCTGGCCAGTAGGCTTGAGGGATGGAGGGTGCTCGTCGCGGAGGAGACTCTGTCCGACCACCGGTACATCCGGTACTGCATCAAGCCGAGACGGGGGGCCCAGACCAACTCGGGCCCCAGGGACACACGGAGGGACCCTACTAGGTGGAGTTTAAAGTCCCTCGACGTGGAGCTCCTCCAGGAGGCGGCGCTCGTCCAGAGTTGGCTCTCCGAGTCGAGGGGCGATGCCAGCGTGGATGAGCAGGCAGACCGGCTCCGAAGAGCCATGTCCATGGTCTGCGATGCCTCCATGTCGCGCTTGAGGGGCAGTCCCAATCGTCGCCGGCGCCAGGTGTACTGGTGGTCGGCCGAAATAGCGGAACTCCGCCGCGCCTGCGTTGCGGCCAGACGGGCCTTCACCCGAAGCCGCCGCAGGGGGCGCAGAGACGTCGCGCGAGAGGAGTCTCTCTACGCGACGTACAGGGAGAAGTGCGCGGCCCTCAAGGTCGCCATTGCCCGGGCCGTGGATGAGGCCCGAAAGGAGTTGCTGGAGCTCCTAGACCGAGATCCGTGGGGGAGGCCCTATCACATGGTGCGGAACAAGCTCCGCCCATGGTCCCCCCCGCTGACGGAGACGCTCCAGCCAGATATATTACGGTCTATAGTTTCCTCCCTGTTCCCTACCAGGGCAGACCATCAGCCCCCACCGATGGTGCCTGCTTGGTTCGTCGACAACCAAGATCCACAGGTGCCACCGGTGACCAGGGAGGAGCTAGAGTCCGTAATGGACAAGTTGAAGGGCAAGTCCACGGCCCCGGGCTTGGATGGGATCCACGCCAAGGTCTGGATCCTCTCCTTTGATGCCTTCGAGGAGTGGTTGAGGAGGATTTTCAACGCCTGCCTGTCGCAAGCTACGATTCCAAGGACGTGGAAGACGGGCAGGCTGGTCCTCCTCCAGAAAGGCGGACGTCCGGCCGACTCCCCCTCTGCCTACCGACCCATCGTTCTCATTGATGAGGTCGCGAAGCTATTTGAGAGGGTGGTAGCCGACCGGATCACCAAGCATCTTGAGGGAGAGGGCCCAGATCTGGCGGACAATCAGTTCGGGTTCCGCAGGGAAAGGTCGACGGTGCATGCGATCCGTCAGCTTAAGTCCCTATCGCAGGAAGCCGTCTCCAGTGGCGGGGTGCTCATGGCGGTGTCCCTTGACATCGCCAACGCATTTAACACCCTGCCCTGGAACTGCATTAAAGAGGCGCTGCGGCGTCACGGCGTTCCGCTGTATCTGCGCCGCATCATAGGGGCGTACCTGACGGATCGCAGCGTCAGGTACCCGACTCGTGAGGGATGGGAGACTAGGGAGATGACTTGTGGGGTTCCACAGGGGTCGGTCCTCGGGCCGCTCCTGTGGAACATAGGTTATGACTGGGTCCTGCGCGGCCAAAATCTACCCGGCGTGAGCTTGATATGTTACGCCGACGACACGCTGGTGGCCGCGCGGGGCAATACTTATCGTCGTGCTGCAATGCTCGCCACTGCGGGCACGGCACATGTGGTGCGCAGGATTAAGGCGCTGGACCTTGAGGTGGCGCTTAACAAGTCCGAGGCGTTGTGCTTCCGCGGCCCTCGGACCTCACTGCCTCCAGACGCCCACATCATTGTCGGAGGTGCTCGCATCGCTGTCGGGAAGACCATGCGATACCTAGGCCTGGTCCTCGACGGCAGATGGGATTTCGGAGAGCACTTCCGGCAAATGATGCCCAAGGTGTTGGCCACAACAAAGGCCCTTGGGCGACTGATGCCCAATCTAGGCGGACCAGGGGTGCCTAGCAGACGCCTCTACTGCAACGTGGTCCGCTCCATGATGCTGTATGGAGCCCCGATATGGGCCGACGCTCTGAACAGCCGCAACACTCCCTTGTTGCGGCGGCCTCAAAGAGCGTTGGCCATCAAGATCATTCGGGGCTACTCTACGGTATCATGCGACGCGGCCTGCATGATAGCGGGGTCGGTTCCCTGGGACCTGGATGCTCGAGCCCTCGCGTCCCTCTTTACATGGCGCGAGGAGCGAAGAGCCCGGGGCCAGCGAACCGCCCCGACCGAGTTACGAGCGAAGAGGCGTCTGCTGGACGCCGAATCAATAGAGACGTGGAGGTCAAGGCTGGAGAACCCACGATACGGCCGGCGGACAATCGAGGCTATCCGTCCGGTGTTGGCCGAATGGCTGAACAGGGGTCGCGGCAACATCTCCTACCGGTTGACGCAGGTACTCTCGGGGCATGGCAGCTTCGGGTGGTATCTGTGTCGCATAACCGGTAGCGAGCCGGACCCCAGATGCCATCACTGCGGCGGATGCCTCGAAGAGTCCGCCCAGCACGCGCTAGAGGAGTGCCCAGCCTGGGCCTCCGAGAGGACTGATCTGACCAGGGTGGTAGGTGTTGACCTGTCGCTGCCGGCGCTCGTTCGCACGATGGTCGGCAGCGACAGGGCGTGGCAGGCGGTCCTCAAATACTGCGAGGAAATCATGGAGAAGAAAGAGGCGGCGGAGAGGGTACGGGAGGCACTTTCCACCCCCGACAACCCCATCCGTCGCCCACGTAGGACTGGACAAAGGAGGAGGGCCTTCGCCAGAGGCCTTCCTACCTGAACCGGATGTGACGCCCGGACGGCCGCTTGGGGGAGCTAGCCGTCCATCATTCCAAGCCGAGAGCGGTGTTGTGATGTGTTCCCGCACACCGCTCCAAGACATAACTATTAAGGTGAGCAAGGGGTGGCTCTTTACACCACTCCTTGCAAATGTAGGAGATAGAGGCCTATCATCTAAGGCCGGACGTCGCTGTGGGTCGGTGAGGCGGACTCTACTGTACCTCCGACCCCAGCTCATGACGGGAAGAGGAACACCCCGGTGGTTTTAGTCGGGGCAGGTCCGACACACTGGGGGAGCGGCCTCCACCGCTCCCCTGACGGTCCGTAGGGATTTCCACCGGGTTAACAAAAAAAAAAAAAAAAAAAAGGGTTGTGTTGTGTTGGGTTGTGTTGTGTTCTGGGTTGGGGGAAATGTGTGCAGGGAGTGGGTCCACAGGCGAATCAGTGTTCCACTCTTTGAGAGGGACCCTAGCCTGCCACTCCAAGACCGTCGGTGCGTGGTGAAGAGCCACACCCTACGCGAGGTGACCCTGTTTTCGCAGAACACCGCGGATCTAGGCTGGAGAGCCGATAAATACTCCTGAATGTGGTATGTGCGCAGCGCATTCAGTATCGGGTTGGGGCGGATGAGGAAATCTTGCAGATTCCCAACGGCCCAGTTCCGAACAGCGGCTGGCGGGTCGGCTGTATTATACCGACCCGGCAGGCGTACTGCAAACGCAATGAAGTAAAAGAAAAATGAGCGCAAAATCCAAAAGTGTATTACCCCAGGAGGGTACCGGTTCTACCGGAGAATCCCTCCCCGAGTCATCTGGCTCGGGCTGCCCCACGTTCTCTGGGGGGGGCAGAATTTTGCGATCCAGTACAACAAACACGACCACTGCAAGAAACAAGGATTCCGATTTGACGCAGGTTTTGGACCAGGATGTTCAACCTTTTAAAGTGCCGCTGGTGCCCGTACAAGTGCGGACTCCGTCACGCGGTCGTAGAGGCAGACCCAAGAGTGTCCCTCAAAGCAGGTCAAAGGGCCGTAGTGATGACGAGGACAGTGACGCCTCTGTCACATCGATGGCTTCCTTCTCCGCTGCCTCGACCTGCTCCAGTGGAGTTAGGCCTTCTAAGAGGGCAATCGAGCCACCACAAGAAGGTGATACCGGACCTCCTAGCCGTAAGTTTGCGGCTCTTCCCGGGGATTCGAGTGAAGATGTTGTCACTGACACTGAAGTTGAGGAACTACTCAGTGACACCGGTAGCACCAAAGTGACACGAGCGATGTCGACTCTTCCTCAGCCGGAACAGTTAGCCCGTGAGATGCAGGAAAAACCCACGGAGGCCTTGGTCACCTTCATGGGAGAGAGCCTCGACGCAGTCGGTGTAGTTGCGGACAAGTCCCGTAACTTGAAGGGACCATTTGTCCGCTGCCTCCGTTTGGCGGCCCGCAGGATAAAAGCAGCCACAAATGAACTGGCCCACCGTCTGTCAAAGTCCGACGCGCAAGTGCTCTATAAGGAGATTGCTGAACTGCGGTCAGACTTAAGAAAGGAGCGTGATGAAAGGCAGCGCATGGAGGAAGAAGTTGTAGCTCTTCGTCTTCAGGTCGCAAACACTGAGATTCTTCCTAGGACGGAGAGTGCAATATTGCCTTCGTCTATGTTGCCGACGATATCTGCAAGGACGGCCTCTCCGCCGTCACCACCAGATGCCGAGATGCCGTCTGTTCAGCCGGCCAAGAGACCACAGAGAGACACAACGTTGGAGGATGTTTGTGTGGAGATAGGCCGGCTAGCAGCTGCTATCAAGGTAATCGAGGCACGAACATTGCGACCACCGCTTGGTCAGTTACCGGCGGTAACGTTTGAAACCGTGCCGGAACAACCAGTGCCTCCTCAAAAGCGCAAAAAGAAAAGCCGAAAAGCCAAGGAGAAGGAGAAAGCACCTGATCTCTGCACTTCCCAATGGCCCCCGTTGCCGGCCACTCAGCCGAATGACGTGACAGCGCCTTTACTGGCGCCGTCAGCAGGGTCTGAGGTGCCATGGACTAATGTCGTCAAGAAGAAATCTAAGAAGGCTACTCCACAGGCAATCCCACCCACACGGAGCAACAAAAAGAAAGGGGGTAAAAAGGACGTGGTACAGAAAGTGCCAAAAGCGTCCACGGTCGCAGTTGTCACGGTATCTCTAGCTGAGGGTTCAGAGGCGACCTACAGCCAAGTGATGACTGCCGCCCGCCAGAGGATCAAGCTACCTGACCTAGGTATAGAGTCGGTCCAACAGCGCAAAGCGCTGTCAGGCGCCCTTCTGATGGAGATTTCTGGGGACGATCGAGATACGAAAGCTGACAGCTTGGCCCGAAAACTCCAAGAAGTGTTGGAGGAATTCAACGTCCGGGTATCACGCCCAATTAAAACAGCAGAGATCCGAGTGCGGGACCTAGATGAGTCCATAACAGCCGATGAAGTGGCGAGGGCGGTCGCTAATGCAGGCGGTTGCGGGATAGACACAGTGAAAGTGGGAGAGATACACCAGGCGCGTAACCGCCTGGGCTCAGTATGGGTTCGGTGCCCAGTCATAGCGGCGCGCACACTTGGGTTAGCCAAGCGCCTTTGTGTCGGCTGGGCATCGGTACGCGTCGAGGTATTAGGGCGGCGACCGCTGCGCTGCTATCGATGCCTCGAGTTGGGGCATATTAAAAGTCAATGCTCCAACCAGGTGGATAGGAGCGTCTGTTGCTACAGGTGCAGTGACTCGACCCACCGAGTCCGAGACTGCACTTCTCAGATGCTCCGCTGCCCCGTCTGTGCGGATCTAGGTTGCTCAGCGGATCATCGGTTGGGGAGTAAGAATTGTTCCCCGCCTAGAAAGAGCAAAACGGGGTCTGGGGTCCAGCAGGTGGCTCCAGTCCCAGTGTCCAGAGAGCGGGAAGCGACCACCGTCGCCACGCCGGCTTCTGAGAGCCAGCAACAGGGGGAGAACATGGAAATATAACAATTATGATCCTCCCCCTAAAAGTTCTCCAAAGCAACCTAAACCACTGCCGCGACGCGCAGAACCTGCTACTGCAAGCCGTCGCGGAGTGGTCGGTTGCCTTAGCCGTGGTGGCGGAGCCCTATCGAGTTCCATCAGATCACCCTCGCTGGTTCGCTGATGCAGGGGGCCTCGTCGCCATTCACTGGAATGATGGGCCTCCCTGCTCTCTATTAGAGAGAGGACAGGGCTATGTAGCCGTAGAGTGGGGCCCCCTGGCCATAGTAGGCTGCTACATTTCCCCTAATGTGTCCCTCGCCGACTACGAGGGATACCTCGACGAGGTAGCTGCGTGCATTCGTAGATACCTGCCTCGTCGTGTGGTTGCTCTCGGCGACTTCAACGCCCGTTCGAGGTTCTGGGGCGATCGCTTGGACAATCAAAGAGGGGAGACGCTTCTGGAGTGGTCTGCTGGCCTGGACCTTCGGCTTATTAACCAAGGTTCAGTCAGCACATGTGTGCGGTGGCAGGGGGAGTCCATTGTAGATCTCACGTGGGCGACTCCCTCGGCCGTAAGCATGTTATCGGGGTGGCGTGTGGCGGATGAAGTAGTCACCTTGTCTGATCACCGCCACATAATTTTCAATATAGGCCACCCGGAAATCACCAGGAGCCAAAGTAGCAGCTCACCGCGACGTTGGTCCCTCAAAAAGCTCGACAGGGACTTTCTTGTGGCAGCCGCTAACGTCGCGGCATGGCCAGAAAGAGGAGAAGTGTCCGATCCAGAAGCAGAAGCAACCTGGTTCCGGGATGAAATGACGTCTATTTGTGACTCGTCCATGCCCCGGACCAGGTGCCCCAAGCACCGGGCCGTTTACTGGTGGTCGGAGGACCTAGCTTCGCTTCGTGCGGAGTGCCTTCGAACCCGACGCCAGTTCCAACGTGCCCGGCGAAGGCGAGCAACAGCCGACGAAACAACCACAGCCTACGTCGTTTATCAGGCGGCTCAGTGGGCGTTCCGAAACGCAATCACGGACGCCAAAGCTCGGTCCTGGAATGAACTACTCGAGGGTCTGAGTAGGGACCCTTGGGGGCGTCCTTATAGGATTGTCATGGGCAAACTCCGCCCATGGGTTCCCCCCTTGACGCAGACCATGGACCCGCACTTAGTTGCAGAGACTGTCAACTGTCTGTTTCCGCTGGTCCATGGTGGTCCCTCAAGCTTCTCGGCCACCCACATGTCACCATCCGACTGGTGTGACGAGTACAGAGTGACCGAAGGGGAACTGGACCGAGCTGTCAGCCGCCTGAAGGCCAAAAACACGGCGCCAGGCCCAGATGGTATACCGGGTCTGGCCTTGGCCTTGGCTATGGTTGCCCTGGGTGACAGGATGAGGGAACTTTTTAATAGCTGCCTCCAAACCGGAACCTTCCCCAGGGCATGGAAGTCGGCTGAGTTGGTCCTAATTAAGAAGGATGGCAGGGCTGCGGAGTCTCCCTCAGCATACCGACCCATATGCCTGCTGAACGAGATTGGCAAGCTCTTTGAGCGGGTGATTGCCTCTCGTCTCAGCCGGCATCTGTCGCGCGTCGGCCCCGACTTGCATGATATGCAGTTCGGGTTTCGACAGGGCCGCTCAACGATAGACGCTATTCTAAGCGTTCGGTCTCTGTCGCAACAAGCCGTCTCTCAGGGCAGGGTGGTCCTAGGCGTCAGCTTGGATATTTCCAATGCGTTCAACACTCTGCCCTGGGCTGCGATCACGGGGGCACTTGACCATCACAACGTGCCCCTCTATCTGCGCTGTATCATCGGGGCGTACCTGCGCGACAGGTACATTTCGTACATGGGTCGAAACGATATTCGTTATACGAGGGAGGTGTACTGCGGGGTTCCACAGGGGTCAGTTTTGGGCCCACTTTTATGGAATCTCGCGTACGACGCGGTCCTGCGTGCTGAACTTCCCGACGGTGTCAGCGTCGTCTGTTATGCAGACGATACGCTAGTACTTGCCGTCGGGGAATCCTTCGCAGGGACCACCGAGCTCGCCGAGCATGGGGTAGCACGGGTCGTTTCTAAGATCCACGAATTGGGCCTCCGGGTAGCGCCTCATAAGTGCGAGGCGCTATGGTTCCATAAACTGCCGCGAACCAGGGAACCTCCCGATTCGTCGATCCGAGTAGGTGACGTAAATATAAGGGTGGGTCGGTTCATTAGGTACCTTGGGCTCACCCTTGACGGCCGCTGGGGCTTCGAGGAACACATCGAGCGCCTCGTCCCCCGGGTACAGAGGGTAGTGGGTGCTTTGCATCGACTCCTACCCAATCTCGGGGGACCCTCTGAGGGAGTTCGCCGCCTCTATGCCGGTGTCGTGCGGTCCGTGGCCCTCTACGGGGCCCCAGTCTGGGGTCATAGGTTGCGCGTCCGCCGCTGCAGGCAGAAGTTACACAGCTTGCAGCGGTTGATGGCTATACGGATCGCACGCGGCTACAGAACCATCTCATATGAGGCGGCGACGATCTTGGCACGCTTTCTGCCCTTTAGTATTCAGGCGGAAGTGGACTCGGCAGTGTTCAACCGAGTCCGCGAATTCCGTCTGAGAGGCGTAAACGTGGCTCCCGTGGTGCTCGAGAGGCTGAAGGCAGAAGAACGCCGATCAGCCCTGAGAATTTGGCGCGTTCAGCTGGATGAGGTGCGGTGCATGCGCCAGCGCGTGGTCGGTGCCATTCTGCCGAACCTCGAAGCCTGGCTCAGTAGTCGAAATCACGTCACCTACCACCTGACACAGGTACTTACGGGACACGGATGTTTCCCTGAGTACTTGTGCAGGTTTGGACGAGAAGTAACGACCCAGTGCTACCACTGCTGTTCGGACCTGGATTCCGCCCAACATACGCTCGCACATTGCCCGGCGTGGGGCAATGAGCGGCGGGACCTGGTCCGAAGGATCGGACACGACCTCTCCCTGCCAGCAGTGGTGTCGGCAATGCTGGCAGGGTATGACAACTGGAGGGCCGTGGTCTCCTTCTGTGAAGATGTCATGTCCCAGAAGGAGGCCGCAGAGCGAGAACGGCAGAAGGCCGTTGGAAGGAGACACCAGGGTGCCGGCAACCGCCCTGGCACATCAGTCCCAGCCGACCGGTCGATCCACGACCAGTTGGCTGATGTCTTTGGGGTCGTGGCTGCTCAGGGTGGGGGCCCTGAGCAACTGGTTTAGCGGCCCTCGAGAAGTTGGCAGGGCATTGTGGCGTGCTCTGCCTAAATACAACGAACAGTATCGGTGAAGCGTATCATCTTCCCCCGAGTTTGTGCCCATCGGGCGCGGCGCGACGGGGCTGTGGCGAATTGATTACAGGACCCACAGTCCCCGCCAATGCGCAGAAGTAGTCACCTTGGGGTTTTTAGTCGGTATAAGTCCGACACACCTCGGTCGCGCAACCCCCCTGTGCGACTGAGACGGTCCTATGAGGATTTTCCCCAAGTAAAAAAAAAAAAAAAAAAAAAAAAAAAAAAGGGTTGTGTTGTGTTGTGTTGGGTTGTGTTGGGTCGTGTTGTGTCGGGGTGCGATGTTGGTCTCACCTCCTCGTGGTGCACCCTGGGCAACAATAGGCAGTAATGTTTTTAGGCATTGCTGGCTATTGGCGAAGAGGACCAACAATTCCTTCTCCTACGTCCCCTTTACCTTGTATTCCCGTCTCGTCTCCCTCATCCCTTCTCAGTTATTACTCCCACTCCTACCCCATCCCCACTTACTCCCGTCTTCCCCAATTCCAGGCCAGTTATGTTAGGTTTATCTGTTAGGGACTTATGTTAGGTAATGTTAGGATTGTATGGTATCTCTATTGTTTTTCCCCTTCTTCTCTTTATGTCTTTTCTCTTCTATTTTCTCCCCTTCTATCTTCTTCTTCTATGTCTCTTCGTTTTTCAACCCCTGCGAGAAGTATGTCAATCTGACGAATGCCAAAAAACGATGATGCAAGCACAAGGACCAAGCGAATTACCCCAGGAGGGTACCGGCCGCTCCGCGGCCGGAGAATCCCTCCCAGTGCGGGAACTCCGTTCTCGCACTGGCAGCCCCGCGTTCTCTGGGGGGGGCAACCAAGTGCTTGGCGGTAGGGCCGAACCCCCTGCCGCACCGACGACCCATGCTACGAATACGGACACTGCTTGCCTGCGAGAGGTCTCGGTCCGCTTAGAGCGGATGGAGGACTCCGACTCCGGTCGGAGCCTTGTGACGGCGGCTTCCGGCGCATCTTCTGACCGGAAGCGCACCTACCTGAGCGCACAGTCGAGCGACTGTGACTCTGAGGGGGAGCTGCCTGCCAAGACCTTGGCGCTCCCCCAAAGAGGCAGAGGACGCCCCACGACCCACGGCCGCCATGTGGGCCTCTGGGAGGCGAAGAAAAAGCTCATAGCAGAGCAAAAGGAGGAAGAGGAGCGCCTTGCGGCAAAGGAGCTCCTCGCAACGGCGCGGAGCGCACGTCCCCGCCTCACGTCGCGGCTTTCCGGCACGACCTCTGAGGAGGAGGACTCGTCGGCGTACGCCCTCCACGAGAGGATTGGCCGGAATTTA
The DNA here is from genome assembly GCA_036320925.1 of Automeris io. Taxonomy (NCBI): domain Eukaryota; kingdom Metazoa; phylum Arthropoda; class Insecta; order Lepidoptera; family Saturniidae; genus Automeris; species Automeris io. Next base: position 6,680,687 of record JAUDJH010000014.1, read on the forward strand.
GAGCAGCTCAATCAGTCTGTTCTAAAATCCGGCAACCTAAAGGGAACCGTCATAAAGGACGCCAAATCCTACATGGCGGAAATCAGGACGGACGTAGATGAGCTTGTGAGGTCCCGAGTCTCAGACGAGGTGCGCAAGGTGCATACTGAGAACACCCGTCTTAGAGCCGACCTTCGGGATCTCCGAGAAGAGATGGCTGCAATGCGCGCAAGGGAGCGCAAGTTGTGCGATCGTTTGGGGATTAGCCCCTACGATCTCGACGAAGCACCCCTGCCCACTTCTGCGGGCGAGTCCCACAACTCGCTGCTTCAGGAGCTGGGCAGGATGATGGACCAGCGGTTTGAGGCGTATGAGCGCAAACAGCTCCGCCCACCGCTGGCACATGAAGAGAAGACGTCCTACGCGGCGAAATCGGCCGCGCGGAAGCCCCGGCCGAAGCCGGCCGGCGGCGCCGCGGAAGACGTCTCTAACCCGGAAGTGACCTGGACAGAGCGGAGCTCTCACCCCGACCCCAAACCCTCTAAGGGCAAGGGCAAGGGGAAGAAGACCCGCCCTGCGCCCAACTTAGACGTAACTTCAGAGGAGCAATTTCCTCCTCTGACCCAGACCGCCGCTTCTAGCACTGGCGGCTGGCAAGAGGTGGGCCGAGATGGCAAAGCCGTCCGCCCCAAAAAGGCGAAGAGGGCACCCCCAAAGGAGGCCCCGAAGAAACAGGAGAAGCCGCGTAAGCGGCGCCGCGCCCGGCAGCCAAAGACCGCTGTGGTCTCCTTCAAGCTGCTGCCGGGTGCGAAGGAGCGGGGTACCTCCCTTGAGGGAGTCCTAAGAGCCGCTCGGGGCCAGTTGGGACGGGCAATGTTCGACGTGGGTGCCAAGGATGCATATCTCCGCGGCACCCTAACAGACGCCCGGCAAATTCATATCCCGGGCCCCCGTGAGGAGGCACAGAAGAAGGCAGATCGGCTTTATGATCTGCTTAAGGACGTCCTCCCAGCGACGGATGTCAAGGTGACCCGGCCCGTGAAGTGCGTGAGCCTTCGCGTGTCGGGCCTGGACGACTCCGTCGTGAAAGAGGACGTGCTTTTGGCCATAAAGCTGGTCTGCCAATTGACGGATGAGCGGGCTCATTTGGCCGAGCATATTAGGGTGAGCGAGGTCCGTTTCGGAACCTTCGGGCTAGGCGTGTGCTGGGTGACTTGCCCAGCCGACGTTGCCAACATGGCAATGGAGCGTGGAGTTATGGTAAACGGCTGGGCACAAGCCCAGCTCCGCCTAATGGAGCCTCGCGTGCTCCGGTGTTTCCGATGCTTGGAACCCGGGCACGTGAGCCAGAAGTGCAGGTCCGGAACGGACCGAAGCGGGCTCTGTCACCGCTGCTCGAAGCCGGGCCACAAGGCCCAGGAGTGTGACGGGCGGGCCTATTGCCTTGTCTGCGCCGCTGCGGGCAAACCTGCCGGCCATCGCGTCGGCAACCCAGCGTGCGCGGCCGCCAAGAAGCCCGTCCGCAAGAGACGAGGGGGCGTCTACCATAGAGACGCCCCAGATGCCGCCCCCGCGGCTACGGAGACACAGGAGCAGTCCGTGATTGCCCCTGTGCCGCGGGAGGAAGACCTCGCTTCGGCTCCGCCGAACTTCCTGCGAGGTTCTTCCTTAGGAGTGCCGGGCAGTCTGGCTGAGGGGCCAGCTGCTTAGGCTATACTCCGGTGGTGTTGTGTGTGGTCCCACACACCACAAGGCGGTGGGGAGGCGACCATCTGCCTCCCCTACATTCACGGCGAGCCCGTAAAGGGGCGACGCGCAGGGCCGGGCTCTGGGAAGGCGAGTAGCCATGCCCCTCGGCCCTAGAGCGCTTGACGGACCACCCCGGGGGTTTTAGTCGGTAAAAGTCCGGCATACCGGGGGGTGGCCCTCACCACCCCCTGACGATCCATGAGGATTTCCCCCGGGTAACAAAAAAAAAAAAAAAGGGTCGTGTTGTGTCGTGTTGGGTTGGGTTGTGTTGGGTTTCATTAGGTACCTTGGGCTCACCCTTGACGGCCGCTGGGGCTTCGAGGAACACATCGAGCGCCTCGTCCCCCGGGTACAGAGGGTAGTGGGTGCTTTTCATCGACTCCTACCCAATCTCGGGGGACCCTCTGAGGGAGTTCGCCGCCTCTATGCCGGTGTCGTGCGGTCCGTGGCCCTCTACGGGGCCCCAGTCTGGGGTCATAGATTGCGCGTCCGCCGCTGCAGGCAGAAGTTACACAGCTTGCTGCGGTTGATGGCTATACGGATCGCACGCGGCTACAGAACCATCTCATATGAGGCGGCGACGATCTTGGCACGCTTTCTGCCCTTTAGTATTCAGGCGGAAGTGGACTCGGCAGTGTTCAACCGAGTCCGCGAATTCCGTCTGAGAGGCGAAAGCGTGGCTCCCGTGGTGCTCGAGAGGCTGAAGGCAGAAGAACGCCGATCAGCCCTGAGAATTTGGCGCGTTCAGCTGGATGAGGTGCGGTGCATGCGCCAGCGCGTGGTCGGTGCCATTCTGCCGAACCTCGAAGCCTGGCTCAGTAGTCGATATCACGTCACCTACCACCTGACACAGGTACTTACGGGACACGGATGTTTCCCTGAGTACTTGTGCAGGTTTGGACGAGAAGTAACGACCCAGTGCTACCACTGCTGTTCGGACCTGGATTCCGCCCAACATACGCTCGCACATTGCCCGGCGTGGGGCAATGAGCGGCGGGACCTGGTCCGAAGGATCGGACACGACCTCTCCCTGCCAGCAGTGGTGTCGGCAATGCTGGCAGGGTATGACAACTGGAGGGCCGTGGTCTCCTTCTGTGAAGATGTCATGTCCCAGAAGGAGGCCGCAGAGCGAGAACGGCAGAAGGCCGTTCGAAGGAGACACCAGGGTGCCGGCAACCACCCTGGCACATCAGTCCCAGCCGACCGGTCGATCCACGACCAGTTGGCTGATGTCTTTGGGGTCGTGGCTGCTCAGGGTGGGGGCCCTGAGCAACTGGTTTAGCGGCCCTCGAGAAGTTGGCAGGGCATTGTGGCGTGCTCTGCCTAAATACAACGAGCAGTATCGGGGAGCGTATCATCTTCCCCCGAGTTTGTGCCCATCGGGAGCGGCGCGACGGGGCTGTGGCGAATTGATTACAGGACCCACAGTCCCCGCCAATGCGCAGAAGTAGTCACCTTGGGGTTTTTAGTCGGTATAAGTCCGACACACCTCGGTCGCGCAACCCCCCTGTGCGGCTGAGACGGTCCTATGAGGATTTTCCCCAAGTAAAAAAAAAAAAAAGGGGTTGTGTTGAGTTGGGTCGTGTTGTGTCGTGTCGGGTCGTGTTGTGTCGTGTTGGGTCGTGTTGGGTCGTGTTTGGTCGTGTTTGGTCGTGTTGAGTCGTGTTGGGTCGTGTTCGGTCGTGTTGGGGTTCGATCGTGTTCGGTCGTGTTCGGTCGTGTTCGGTCGTGTTCTGTCGTGTTCGGTCGTGTTCGGTCATGTTCGGTCGTGTTCGGTCATGTTCGGTCGTGTTCGGTGGTGTTCGGTCATGTTCGGTCGTGATCGGTCGTGTTGGGTCGTGTTGTGTTGTGTTGGGTTTGTGTTGTGTCGTGTTGGGTCGTGTTGTGTTGTGTTGGGTTTGTGTTGTGTCGTGTTGGGTCCTGTTGGGTCGTGTTGGGTCGTGTTGTGTCGTGTTGGGTCGTGTTCGGTCGTGTTCGGTCGTGTTCGGTTGTGTTCGGTCGTGTTCGGTCGTTTTGGGTCGTGTTGTGTCGTGTTGGGTCGTGTTGTGTTGTGTTCAGACATGTTCGGTCGTGTTCGGTCATGTTCGGTCGTGTTCGGTCGGTTCGGTCGTGTTCGGTCGTTTTCGGTCGTGTTGGGTCGTGTTCGGTCGTGTTGTGTCGTGTTGTGTCGTGTTGTGTCGTGTTGTGTCGTGTTGTGTCGTGTTGGGTCGTGTTCGGTCGTGTTCGGTCGTGTTCGGTCGTGTTCGGTCGTGTTCGGTCGTGTTGTGTCGTGTTGGGTCGTGTTGTGTCGTGTTGGGTCGTGTTGGGTCGTGTTTGATCGTGTTGTGTCGTGTTGTGTCGTGTTGTGTTGTGTTCAGACATGTTCGGTCGTGTTCGGTCGTGTTCGGTGGTGTTCGGTCATGTTCGGGCGTGTTCGGTCGTGTTGGGTCATGTTCGGTCGTGTTCGGTTGTGTTCGGTCATGTTCGGTCGTGTTCGGTCGTGTTGGGTCGTGTTCGGTCGTGTTGTGTCGTGTTGTGTCGTGTTCGGTCATGTTCGGTCATGTTCGGTCATGTTCGGTCGTGTTCGGTCGTGTTCGGTCGTGTTGGGTCGTGTTCGGTCGTGTTGTGTCATGTTCGGTCGTGTTCGGTCATGTTCGGTCATGTTCGGTCGTGTTCGGTCGTGTTCGGTCGTGTTGGGTCGTGTTCGGTCGTGTTGGGTCGTGTTCGGTCGTGTTCGGTCGTGTTGTGTCGTGTTGTGTCGTGTTGTGTCGTGTTGGGTCGTGTTGTGTCGTGTTCGGTCGTGTTCGGTTGTGTTCGGTGGTGTTCGGTCGTGTTCGGTCATGTTCGGTCGTGTTGGGTCGTGTTGTGTCGTGTTGGGTCGTGTTGTGTCGTGTTCGGTCGTGTTTGGTCGTGTTTGGTCGTGTTTGGTCGTGTTGGGTCGTGTTCGGTCATGTTCGGTCGTGTTCGGTGGTGTTCGGTCATGTTCGGTCGTGATCGGTCGTGTTGGGTCGTGTTGTGTTGTGTTGGGTTTGTGTTGTGTCGTGTTGGGTCGTGTTGTGTTGTGTTGGGTTTGTGTTGTGTCGTGTTGGGTCCTGTTGGGTCGTGTTGGGTCGTGTTGTGTCGTGTTGGGTCGTGTTCGGTCGTGTTCGGTCGTGTTCGGTCGTGTTCGGTCGTGTTGGGTCGTGTTGGGTCGTGTTTGATCGTGTTGTGTCGTGTTGTGTCGTGTTGTGTTGTGTTCAGACATGTTCGGTCGTGTTCGGTCGTGTTCGGTGGTGTTCGGTCATGTTCGGGCGTGTTCGGTCGTGTTGGGTCATGTTCGGTCGTGTTCGGTTGTGTTCGGTCATGTTCGGTCGTGTTCGGTCGTGTTGGGTCGTGTTCGGTCGTGTTGTGTCGTGTTGTGTCGTGTTCGGTCATGTTCGGTCATGTTCGGTCATGTTCGGTCATGTTCGGTCGTGTTCGGTCGTGTTCGGTCGTGTTGGGTCGTGTTCGGTCGTGTTGTGTCATGTTCGGTCGTGTTCGGTCATGTTCGGTCATGTTCGGTCGTGTTCGGTCGTGTTCGGTCGTGTTGGGTCGTGTTCGGTCGTGTTGGGTCGTGTTCGGTCGTGTTCGGTCGTGTTGTGTCGTGTTGTGTCGTGTTGGGTCGTGTTGTGTCGTGTTCGGTCGTGTTTGGTCGTGTTTGGTCGTGTTGGGTCGTGTTCGGTCATGTTCGGTCGTGTTCGGTTGTGTTCGGTGGTGTTCGGTCGTGTTCGGTCATGTTCGGTCGTGTTGGGTCGTGTTGTGTCGTGTTGGGTCGTGTTGTGTCGTGTTCGGTCGTGTTTGGTCGTGTTTGGTCGTGTTTGGTCGTGTTGGGTCGTGTTCGGTCATGTTCGGTCGTGTTCGGTGGTGTTCGGTCATGTTCGGTCGTGATCGGTCGTGTTGGGTCGTGTTGTGTTGTGTTGGGTTTGTGTTGTGTCGTGTTGGGTCGTGTTGTGTTGTGTTGGGTTTGTGTTGTGTCGTGTTGGGTCCTGTTGGGTCGTGTTGGGTCGTGTTGTGTCGTGTTGGGTCGTGTTCGGTCGTGTTCGGTCGTGTTCGGTCGTGTTCGGTCGTGTTCGGTTGTGTTCGGTCGTGTTCGGTCGTGTTCGGTCGTTTTGGGTCGTGTTGTGTCGTGTTGGGTCGTGTTGTGTTGTGTTCAGACATGTTCGGTCGTGTTCGGTCGTGTTCGGTCGTGTTCGGTCGTGTTCGGTCGTGTTCGGTCATGTTCGGGCGTGTTCGGTCGTGTTGGGTCATGTTCGGTCGTGTTCGGTTGTGTTCGGTCATGTTCGGTCGTGTTCGGTCGTGTTGTGTCGTGTTGTGTCGTGTTGGGTCGTGTTGTGTCGTGTTCGGTCGTGTTTGGTCGTGTTTGGTCGTGTTTGGTCGTGTTGGGTCGTGTTCGGTCATGTTCGGTCGTGTTCGGTTGTGTTCGGTGGTGTTCGGTCGTGTTCGGTCATGTTCGGTCGTGTTCGGTCGTGTTCGGTCGTGTTCGGTGGTGTTCGGTCATGTTCGGGCGTGTTCGGTCGTGTTGGGTCATGTTCGGTCATGTTCGGTTGTGTTCGGTCATGTTCGGTCGTGTTCGGTCGTGTTCGGTCGTGTTGGGTCATGTTCGGTCATGTTCGGTCATGTTCGGTCGTGTTCGGTCGTGTTCGGTCGTGTTCGGTCGTGTTCGGTCGTGTTCGGTCGTGTTCGGTCATGTTCGGTCGTGTTCGGTCGTGTTCGGTCATGTTCGGTCGTGTTCGGTCGTGTTTTTGTGGTGTTCGGTCATGTTCGGTCGTGATCGGTCGTGTTGGGTCGTGTTGTGTTGTGTTGGGTTTGTGTTGTGTCGTGTTGTGTTGTGTTGGGTTTGTGTTGTGTCGTGTTGTGTTGTGTTGGGTTTGTGTTGTGTCGTGTTGGGTCGTGTTCGGTCGTGTTCGGTCGTGTTCGGTTGTGTTCGGTCGTGTTCGGTCGTGTTCGGTCGTGTTGGGTCGTGTTGGGTCGTGTTTGATCGTGTTGTGTCGTGTTGTGTTGTGTTCAGACATGTTCGGTCGTGTTCGGTCGTGTTCGGTTGTGTTCGATCATATTCGGTTGTGTTCGGTCGTGTTGGGTCGTGTTCGGTCGTGTTGTGTCGTGTTGGGTCGTGTTGGGTCATGTTCGGTCATGTTCGGTCATGTTCGGTCATGTTCGGTCGTGTTGGGTCGTGTTCGGTCGTGTTGTGTCGTGTTGTGTCGTGTTCGGTCGTGTTCGGTCATGTTCGGTCGTGTTCGGTCGTGTTGGGTCGTGTTCGGTCGTGTTCGGTCATGTTCGGTCGTGTTCGGTCGTGTTCGGTTGTGTTCGGTCATGTTCGGTCGTGTTCGGTCGGTTCGGTCGTGTTCGGTCGTGTTGGGTCGTGTTGGGTCGTGTTCGGTCGTGTTGTGTCGTGTTGTGTCGTGTTGTGTCGTGTTGTGTCGTGTTGGGTCGTGTTGGGTCGTGTTCGGTCGTGTTCGGTCATGTTCGGTCATGTTCGGTCGTGTTCGGTCGTGTTCGGTCATGTTCGGTCGTGTTCGGTTGTGTTCGGTGGTGTTCGGTCGTGTTCGGTCATGTTCGGTCGTGTTCGGTCGTGTTCCATCGTGTTCGGTCGTGTTCGGTCGTGTTCGGTCATGTTCGGTCGTGTTCGGTCGTGTTCGGTGGTGTTCGGTCATGTTCGGGCGTGTTCGGTCGTGTTGGGTCATGTTCGGTCGTGTTCGGTTGTGTTCGGTCATGTTCGGTCGTGTTGGGTCGTGTTGTGTCGTGTTGGGTCATGTTCGGTCGAGTTCGGTTGTGTTCGGTGGTGTTCGGTCGTGTTCGGTCATGTTCGGTCGTGTTCGGTGCTCCCAGAGAGGTAGCCTCAACAAGGCCTTTTGTTCCCCGGGCGTCTGGACGAATCTGGTTTTCCAGGCCCGGGTGGAGCAATCAGAGAGATACCCCGAGGGTTTATAGTCAGTAAGAGTCTGACACACCGGGGTCGCTGCCCTCACGGCGTCCCTGATGGTCCTATGCAGGATTTTTATACATATTTTTATGTTTTAAAATTATTATTGATTAAAATGAAAAATATAGTAAAATTTATTTATTTTTATTTATGTATTCTTCATAGAGATGCCAGTGGCCCGGTACAATAATTCAGTTACACAACACATACACAATTACAATCAACAAAGTACAGTTCCTATTAAGGCATCCAACATACGTCAGAGTGGCCTGTTTATTTATGTTATATTATATTAATGGTAATTAAAGTCAAGATTATTACTTTGTGCGTCTCTCAGCAACCCGAGCAATAACTTTGGCTCCTAGGTTTGTTGTTCGTTTAAAAGCGTAAATTAATGCGTTCATAGCAATTATCATTTACGCTTAGTATAATTTAAATTTTAATTTAATTGTATAATTCTTATGATATGTTTCAATAGATTTTATAGGATTTCATTTATTTTAAGCCGCCACTGATGCAGGAATAAATTTGTATCTGCAGTCTGAAACGGTTAGAGCTGCGATCGCATCGCTAGCGCTTGAATTCACATGTTGATTGTATGTAGTACGTAAACAAGCCAACAAGGTAGCGCGCCGCACCGTTGCCAGCCGCCGGGATGCACGTCCCGCTGTATGAAATGGGAATTAAATTGCCTGTGAAGAATACAGCAGGATTACCATTTATTCGCTAGGAGCAAATAGAATGTATGAATTTTATTACTTCTCGATATTATCTTTCCGTAATTAAGTTATAAAGACTATTTAAAGAAGATTATTAAAAAAAAAAAAATAACAACGCAAACAATAAAAGTTTTATTACGGGTACGGTGGTTTACTCAGAAAAGAGCATTTTACAAAAAAATAATTATTTATCAAAATAATCAAAATGATGGAACTCATGATGGAAATACGAGGGCTTTGCCGAATTTATTGGCAACTGATTAAATTTTCTTGCATTATCTAGAAAATAAAATGGGTACGAAGATTTTTGGTGAAGATATTGATTTAAATTATTACCAGAGTGATAATTCGAATTTTTATGATTAAGTTTTGTAGGATATACAGGATTCAGGGGATAGCCGGGGTTTTTAGTCATTTGTTTTACAGACAAGTTTTGAATATTATTCAAAAATTGTAGATGGCCTAAAAGGGGACTTTTTAATACGCTGTCATTCAAAAATCTTCTTGTCGGAGTAATGACAAATTTTTCCGGCATAAAAGTTTTATATCTCGTAGTGTCACTTAGAGGTGCCTTGGTTGCAAAATAATTAATTAGTTCATTATACAGATTAATGCGAAGATTTTTATATGGTACATTTTGTTCAGGAGCTTGCGAAGTGTCCCCTGATTGCATTGCTATCTCATCTTTACGATAACTCTTTGGTTTTTGAATTGACTTGTATCCAAATTGATCACCAGTCGGTTTTTGGTCGATATTCATATTTTGATCTTTACTTTGATTTAGTCTATATTTAATTCCATTAATAAGATTTTCCAGTTCAGGTAGACTTAGAGGTAAAACTGTACTCACGGCAAGTTCAACTTTATTTTCAATGTTAATCAGGTTTTCGTTACTATTTTTTAAATAACCAAGTTCCTTGGAATATGCTGGATTTTTTTTTTCTAATGATCTTATATACCTATCCCAATAAGATCGAGACGGATAACTATTTCCGTTAAAAAATGGTTGAATAGTGGTTGATGGATTCGATCTTTCTATTTCTATATTAAGTTGTCGTTTGCCATGATAATCTATCTTTCGAATCATTGATGCTATTTGTCTACCCAAATTGGTATAGTAAGAGTCATCAGAATCTAACGGTCTTGGCAAAGACTTACGATCTTCAGCGGCCATCGGACGTAAATTTGATTGATGTGCATCTTGATGTATGTCGGTATTATAATAGTTATTTCTGCGCCCTGAGGTTTGTTCAGGAACACCTACAAAAATATCATTTGATGGCAATTTTTGGACCCGTTTGGTATTATTATTTTTAGCTCTGTGAATAAGTTCTGTTATATATTTAAAGTCCACGTCTTCCATTGGTGTTCCATCTTCAAAGTTTTCATCCTGTTTTTTGTAGAAGATTGGATAATTTGGAGGATAATTGCCATCTAGTACCGGTTCATTTATATCCTGGTATTGATCAATAAAATGGTTTATGGGTAATATTTGATTTCTTTTCTTCAAATTTTCTTTAATTTTTTGGATCTGAAAATAGGTGTTTAATATTTAAAAAAAAAAATAATCTTTCGATGTTATATTGCCTAAGGCTCTCTTTTACAATTAAGTACGTGGTTATTTAATGCGTGATAGGTTTTTAAAACATTTTTTTTACTAATATAAAATTTTAGACGTTTTAATTAATTAGTTATGAAAATAAAGACTAAGAAAAAACTCAATTTGATTTAATACTTAACCTCAATTCAATACTTACAAGTTTTTTTTGAGGTCCCCTTAATTTATTGTGTTTATATTGTAACCGTCTCCTGAAACATAATTACTGAGTAAGGAAGTATTATTTGTTTAACAACCTACTTAAAACATGTATTTGGTCATTGTAGGTTATGTAGAAACTAGGATATAGTTTGATCGACATATACGAACCAACACTCCTGCGAAAGCTTAATTATTATAAGAACATATTTAGAGTTTTTACAGTATGATACATATCAATTGGATAGAAACAGAGGTTCTACTTTACCTTTCCATAATAATAGCCATCTTACAATAAAGTGGTAAGAAAAATAATTTCCAACGTTACGTTAAAATAACGTTATTACTCAATGCTAACGCAGAAAAACTCGCGAGCAAATAGTGTCTTATAAATTTAATATAATTCACAAATGCAGAGATTACTTACTTTTTCTTAGAATTAGTGCCAGACCGTTCCTTAGGCTTAGTTTCATTTTCCAGATCTGTCAGTTGATCAGATGATGGAGTTGATTCGTTTGATTCGATTCGTTGAGTGGTGGTGGTTAGTTTTGGGTCTAAGGTTGTTGTTGAAAGAACTGAAGTTTTAGTCGTTGGCATTGTTGTTACAACTGCGGTGCTTGATTGGGTTGGTGTTGGGGATTTGCTGCCTTCATCACAATTAGGCGTTGTTCCTGTTTAGTAAAAACCTTTTAAAAAAATAAAAATATTGTGAAATCTTTAGATAAACATCATATCATCTTTTCAAACCTGGAGCAAAGGAATATATCGGTCCCACTGGCGGTACAGGCACCACAGGATACATGGGTAATGCTGGTGGCGGAGGTAAACCTATAGGCGGATAAAACGGTGTATCCATGTTTGGTAAGAAAATAAATGAAGGCAAAGGGGGTTTAGGTTTTTTGTTGTAAATTAATATTTTTTTGTGGTCGTGATCTTTATTTTTGTCCACGTCCGATCTATCTCTCTCTCTGCTATCGGTGTCGCTGGAGCTAGAAGAGGATTCATCTGATGTCGCACTCGAACTTGAATCGAACAAACTATCGTCTTCAGTGATCCGAAGTAGTTTCTTCTTCAATCCACTCTTTTTATATTTTCTTCTTTTATCAGATTTCCGCAGATATTTACGATGTTTCTTTCTAGGCTTCGATTTTATAGATACACTACCACTTCTCCTGGTTAACATTTGATCATGTTCGTCAGTTTGGTTAATAACTTGATTTTCTATTGTTTTGAAAAACTGATTGTAGAGCCAATCGCCAAGGTCACCCGCATCTTTTGCAATTTCATCAATTTTGTCATCTACCGGATTATTAGTTGATACCAATTGATTTTCTGCTGACATGACATGTGAATGCACCGGAATTCGTGTCGGTTCAGGTAAATAATGGCGTCTATAATCTTGTGTTAATTTTGTGCTAAAAAAATGTTCGCATCATTAATATTTATTATCTTATAATTTCATTAATTTTGTTAGTATGTACTTACTTAGGTTCGCATATCTTTGTGTCCGTATCAAAATAGTATCCGGGATGACAATGGCATCCGACAACACATCCTGGTATGCCATCAATACAATATTCAAATTTTCCGTGAGATCCACACTCTGTAACATGGAAATTATAAGTGATTTCAAATACAAGCTCAGCTATTGTCCAAAAACATTATTAACACGTTCTCTACCAAGCTTTTTACCCAATTCTCTTATCTAGTGCGTGGAAAAGTTAGATTGACCACACAATACATATTTTTGAAACAGTATCGTGAAAAAATTCTAATGATGCAGCGAACGAGTTAATGCAACAAGCATTACTTTTCACTAAAATTTACCCCTAGGTATTTGAACTTTAAAATTGTTTTTTACAACTGGTATCTGAGGAAAGAGCGTACCGATCGTTTGAGTCATAATCTTGTAGCAATAATTTTCCATAAAGATAAATGGACATTGGCTATAGTAATAAATAACTATTCAAAAATAAGTATATGTACCGTATTTAACATCGCTCGATGCGTGGTAACACGGCAGGAGGAACAATGTCAACCAAATGCATCTATTCATTATATTATTAAATCTTATGATAACTGTAATATTACAATTTGCGGTTAAATTCTTAAATATAAAACGACAATGTTATTTAAGCATATAAGATATTTTGAAGGTGTACATATTATTTTAATTTCACTTTTTATAACTCATTAGAGACACCTTTAACTAAATAGCCAACGAATACTCACGAGTAGCGCAAAGAAACTTATTTTCCTGAATGTGTTTAAACAATGAAGCATTTTTGTGATGGTCTTTTAGCAATCGACACAATGAACGTATTGAAATGATAAAGTAGGTTAGTAGGCAATTGAAATTGTTTTATTCTTATCTTTCATGTTAGATTGTAACACAACTTATGCGTAGAATTGTAAATTAAACCCTTAAAAATAATGAATATTTAAATTTGTTCTCAATAATGAACTGTTATAATTTATTCTTTAAGCCTTTCGGCTCTTTTATTCTTATTTTTCACAGTTAGCAATACGATGGCGACACATCTGAATTTGTACTCGGTTATAGGTGATAGTAGTCACATTTAATCAAGTTGCATTTTATCCTGTTTACCACAGTTTATTTTTATATATTATTATATGCAAAACACGTTAATAATATTATTTAACTTTGTAGACTGTACGATATCAATTATTGTCTAATTTTTAAAACTCACGACGATATTTTTGTCTCTTTGTTGAGATAATGTGATCTGTTTCTTGCTTAAAGAAACGACCACTGCTGCTTATCTATGTATAGATTAATAAGGAGAGTTAGTTAATTTTAATAACAAAACAAAAGTCTGGATATCTTTTTAATTTTGCTTTCATATGATATAAATATGCAAGTATATAACTATAGTATGAATAAGTTAAATATCTTCTCCCAAGTCAGGAATTCCTTTCAGCCCTCTGAAATAAATGATGAAATATATATAAGTATTCTTCTGTATTAAACAATCAAATGGTATCAGGTCATTTAGTTTAGAGGCATGTAGTTTTTCAACATTTATTTCATGTACATCTATTCATTTTTAGATAAATATAATAAATCAAGAAACAGAGCTGATTTTGCTTTTGTGAAAAATTTTGCGGGAAGAATTTCTTACACTTTTTAATTCTATTGATAAAACTTTAAGAATGTGGTAAAATAGGAACTATTATATATTTTCAAAATGAATATACATATAGTAATCTATTCCTCAGCCACCTATATAATATTATCTATATTTTAGCTTGATATAATTATTATAATAACAAAAGCACTTCTACGCGAACGAAGTCGCGGGCATAGCTGGTGTAACAATAATGTACTTACTTTGTACACTCCTCGGGTAAAATGCATTTATGCGTTCTATCGTCTCTAACATAAGGATGAACACATATGCAGCCAGGCTCGCAGAACGGATAACAGGGTCGCAGCCGGTCTCTGGGATTGTCACAACTCACGGACGCGCAACCAGCGAAGCACGCTTCGTATCTAAGTAACGTTTCAACGTTAAAATATTTTGTAAGAACGGGAGACTTTATATCTATTAAGTAATAAGTAGTTGATTAAAATCTTAAGAAATTTTACACCGACTATGGGAAGATTTTCCAAGAAAACTTAAACCAAATAGCCTTTCACCCGACGATATTATTATTAAAAAATATATAAGTAGAAGTATAAATTAGTTAGGTGAGATTTCCTTTAGTTTGCGTGTCTATTTTGAGAACGTTTCAAACAGCAAAACAGCACCCATGGCATTCAAATAAAAAATACATATTTAAAATATGCATTAAAATGTAAGGCATTTAACTAGACAATAATATTAAGTACCTACACGGTAAAATAAATTTTACCATTAAGTGCTATATTTTGTTCAACTTTTAAAATAAAAAAGAGACAATTCTGGATAATAGGATTATATTATACCTTTCATGAGGTCTCTCACACTTCATGGGTATTGTTGATTTCTTATCAGTTTCCCTGTCCCTGTGAATTAATAAACATAATAAATGAAGGCTACTCCCGTAGAAAGGGATTTTTAAAGATCACTAAAGTTGTTATTTTATAATACTTATTACTATTTTTTATTGAAAAAGGAAAAAAATTACATTGGGTGGATTGATTTTTAGCCAATACATACTAAATGTATATTTAATTAGGGGAGAGTCCCCCAGTACCGTAACCTTAAGGTTTATCAACAAGAAAATCGAAGTACCTTAGGTTACGTGCTTAATACCTTCTGTTATGTGTGAAGGAACTCTTAGGCTATGAATAAAAATAAAAAACTATCGATATATTTAGATATAATCAACTTTATTACATTACAATTTGAAAACTAGGAAAAATCAGTTTAAAAAAAAATTGGCACCCAGTACCGGCCAGCAAAAATATGACCATTCATACCGTGCAATAATCGAAAATATACAGATTCGATAACTCTGATATATTCGCACAAGCTTCGTGGACCCAAGCTTAGTGGTTCCTTCAATCCTCTTTATGAGAATCAAGGCACAAAGCAGTCACATTAAAATTGTCAGCGGGTTGGTCAATGACAACTTTATTTTGAGAAAAAGTTAAAGGTGTCATCAAACTCGTTGATTTGGAAGTCCACAATGATAAATCACTGTAAAAGCATAATAGTAGTTCATTTCTGCAGATTCTTTTTCTTTATTAAATTGGCGAATTTCAACTTTTCTTTTCTGTTTAAAGATATTAGCCTATTTGCCAAGTCTTTAACGTGTTCTGCCAAAAAAATTTCGTGTTCTGGCGAAAAGGTATTGTGAAAATGACCCATAAACTCAATTAACATCTCTTTGTTATATTTCATAGCACCAACTCGTGTCATTTAATGTAGTTCGTGGCACCTTATAGCGATCTGCGACTTGGGGTGCACTCATTGCGTTATTTAGGATCTTATCTAC
The DNA here is from genome assembly GCA_036320925.1 of Automeris io. Lineage (NCBI taxonomy): Eukaryota > Metazoa > Arthropoda > Insecta > Lepidoptera > Saturniidae > Automeris > Automeris io. Next base: position 6,695,751 of record JAUDJH010000014.1, read on the forward strand.
GACTTTACGCATTTTCGAAGAACGCCAGGTGCCCTTCTTCTTTTTCTTACCATCAGTTTCAACATTTGACATCTTTGTGTATCTGTAACCAAATTAATCTACACACAAATGAACTTAGTTAATGGCCGGTACTGAGGGCCAACTTTGTGGCCGGTACTGTGGGAAACAAAATAGCATATTATGTTCGACCACAGACCCAAACGAATGAATGAAGGTCCATTTGAAGCATATACAATAATAGTCATATAAACGGCCAATACATACCAGGTACATACTTATTTCAAACTCAATCTTTAACTTCGAAAAATCACACACAGAACTTTAGTTGCGTAGCGTACGTCTACCACGTTTTTCACAAATCTTTCCACTGTTAGTAAACTGGTCAAGATAGATTGTCACCGCGCGGGGCATATACTTGCTAGAGTATATCACACTAATACCGATGAAAGTCACAGCGCGACTCATTATAGAATACTGGATCTAGCAACTGGCCGGTACTGGGAGCCGGCCGATACTGGGGGACTCTCCCCTATATACAATATTAAAGATTACAATATGTATCAATATGTGTGTATCATGGTCACGAATATACCACCCAGTGGTAGACACCATTTCTTTTTTAACAAAATACATAAAATATACATTTATTTACACATAAAGTATATAAACCAATTTAATAATAAAGATGCATTTGATTTCTAAAACTACGTGCACTCTAATATAACTTTTTTTTTATAAATCTGTTTTTAGGCATGATACAATTAGTGTAATTCATTAAAAACCCTATAATTAATTATATTAAAATAAAGACATCAATGTTAATAAAATAAACTATTAGTAAAATATTTACGTAAAGGCGGAAGAGTGAGATATCTCTGAATTCTTTATTCCAGTAGGTATGTTCAATGTTTCATCATCGTAGAACTGTGGTCCTCTATAGGCGGCTGACATATCTATTTCCTTTTGTCTTTCCATCCCACTAAAGGATTTAGTATCGGATTCTTCCAAGAATCTAGGACTGTCATATTCGTGTCTTTTATTATCCCAGTCTTTATGGATATCTGTTTTCAGCAGTGCTTTTTTTCTCCAATTCCTTCTCTCGTCTATAATTCTTTTGTTGCCTTCAATATCATCATAGTCATAATTGTTGCTCGATCGAGTTGCTAGAGCAACGATGTTATCTGCAATATATTCGACATAATATATAGTATCGAGTCACAATGACTGTCATTATCTTGCTCCACTCCTATATTAATAGTTAAAGTGAACTTACATAAAATTAGTGCTAATATTAGCACTTTACGCATTTTCTGTTGAGTTGTTCTTTAACAGTAGATACTGTGCATATTTCAAGATGGCGGTCTCATGTGCTATTCACTTATTACTAACAGCGTGTGTCACGACTAATCAGTGAAAATTAATTTGGTTTTGCAAAAAGAAACGTTGGCCGGATGTAGGCGCTCGTGTTACTTTATCGGTGTTCAATAAAAATGAAAGGCCGATAAACGTGTATAAGGTGACTTATTGATTTTACTTTCGCAAACTTAAAAAAAAACTTTGGAAAGTTTTATTTTAAATTGAATGAATTCAAATAAATAAATTACATAAAGAAATGTAAATACCTACATTAAAAGTCAAGAATCGAAGAATAGATAATAAGTTAATATTTAAAGCGCTTACTTATTAATAATTTGTTTATAAAAGACTCATATTATTATAATTTATATTGCGAAAGCATTATTTTACATAAACGGTGACCACATGTACAAATATTAATCGATATATAATTTGTCAGAAAGTATATACAATAATATTAATAATATATCATTATATATTATTATATTAATGATATTTTTTTATTTATTAGATACAGAAATGCTATAAGTACCATATTGTTAATTTATATAGGAATTTAAGAAAAATAAAAGCCACTGTTGTATTGTATATAAATGTTTATTTTAAAGTCGCTTTAATTGAGATCTAAATGGATCGTTTTGTATAATTTTCCTCGGCTGAAGCGCCTTGATAGGGGGCGGAGCGATCACAATATTGAAGTAATTGCCCATTCTGGACACCTCTGAGTTTCGCTTGAAGTCATCCAGCTTAGTGTGGCTTGGTGGCAAATCGTTCTCAGCATATTCCTGATTCAAATTGGGCCTTTTACCGTGACGGAGCGTCCTGCCGATGTACTTTGAAGGAGGAGTTTTCTCAGTTCTTTTTGAAGGGACCGGTATTCCCATTTGTGTACTGAAAATAAATTAAATCGAACAGTTATGTGAAGTTGAAAATGGTTACAAAACATAAGTGACTAAACATATTAGTAATGTAGTTATGGGTAATTACAAAATATATATATGTACACCTTATGTATTCATATAACAATTTTATTTGATTTACACCTTTTTTAACAAACTGTTTATCACAAGTTTAAGGTTTAAATAGAAGCTTAAACTTAAATAGATTTTATATCTGTGAATTATTAAAAGTTAAACGCATGTAACATTGAGCCGTTTTAAGATTTTTTATGTGATAATTTCAACTATATAAAATAAAAAGTGATGATTTCGGGTGAATAGAGTCAAGCATCGTCACAATCTTTATGTACAATTTGATTAGATCAAATAACTACAAAACCTTTGTAGTCTAGAAAGTAATGATAATAGAAAGTATAAGATAATGAAACCAATAGTTTAAAATGAATATTTAACTGATATGGCAAAGGGCTAATAAAACTATAATAAAATATGAATTAGATCAATATATGGAAATAATTTATAAAAAATATTTTATTTCTAGTAAGAAAAAAGAGATGAAGTGGTTTTCATGACAGAGCCTTAAAAAAACGTACGGGGAGCAGTCTTGAGGCAAGACGCATTGATGTGTTCTGTCATCTCTGACATAGGGCTCTTCACACACGCACCCAGGCTCGCAGTAAGGGTAGCAAGGCCTCAGGTGGTTTCGCGGGTTATCGCATGACACCTCGGCACAACCACCAAAACATGGCTCGTAAATCTCGTTTGGCCAGTAGCATGCTGGAATAAAAGTACAGACAAAACCTAAATGGACTTTCATTTTATTTAGGTGGATTATGAAATTGGCACGATAATTCTATTTGATTATTTATATAATTCTATATAGCTATTTAGAAAAAACTACAATCACATGCAATCTCATCCAAGACACAAAAAAGGGATTTTATAAATTAAATGCATATTTTAGGCTTTGTGTATTTGTTTATGGCATTGTAGACCCTAAACAGATAAACTTATTTAGACTTAGTTATTTTTAAATAAAAGGTGATTTAATCGAGAGTATTCTAAGGTATCAGTTAAGAAAATCTAATTAGGCGCTTGGAGACAATCAGCTCTTTTCTAGTGGTTGAAGGAATCGCTATAAACCACTTATATTAGTTTAATGAATTTGAAATTTATTATTCTGTGATTTTGATGGCATTACAATTAGATAGTAATATAGATCTGATGCTGTAGCATCAAGAAGTAACAAGATACTTAACTCTTCGCTCACTTACAGCAGAAATATCTTGTTTCAGCTCATTGGGATAATAGCAATGAATAGATTACAACTTAAGTAGTGGGTGTTTTTAATTTTTAATTTAATGGTTATATTACAAACAGGCTTACGCTTGATCACAATCAAACCAGATGACAATCGATAATAAGACCAACTTGTTGCTTGAAGACTCCTGTACTACATGACGCTGGAAAAACAGACGCTGGCATCGAATCCCACTCCTTGGCACTACGCAATACTAGCTATTTTATACTACTCTTAACGTTGCTACCGGATATTAACTTTTCTTAATACCTCGTTAATAATATTTACATGTGATATTTACATGTAATATTTCTTGCTGGTGTTCCCTAAAACCCTCGGTATATTGCGCCGATTTCAAAATCCTTCGGAATAAGAGGACTTTGTATATATTAGTATTATTTTTAAAACGTTATTATGCACCAAGATTGTCTTTGGTATCATGGGCGCAAGGATTTTATGCACAAACTCCTAAACTCAAGACAACTACATGCAAACCATATAAATATTTGTACTTGTGTTGGAATCGAACCCACAACCTGTAGCACAACCAATGCACGACAAACCCTTGCACTTAGCGAGTGGTGAAATATATACGAACTATAATGAAGTTATAACATGCTATTTATTGTACAGGTGCGTTTCAAACTAGTTTAAAATCTTAGCATAACCCTGTAATTATAACTTATAGCTCTTGGAAGTTGAAACGATGTCTTAAATTGCATAAGAAATTACAATCAAAACCGTTCATGGTGACATCGTTTAGAACAACATACCAGTTATATTGACCCAGAAAAAAGGGCCCAGTAAAAAAAAATAGGACTCCGTGTCTCGAAAACATCACCGCTTATTACGACTAAATAGGAATAGTTCTTTCGATGTCGTTATAACAGATTTTGCCTGTAATTACTATAGTGTGTAAGAGCCATACGTTCTTGCCGTGTAAAGCGTTCTAATGCGTTGGGGTGACCCGAGACGCGGGGAGCGGGTATTGCGTCAACGCAACAAAGAATTTTGATTAGTTAGTCATCTATTGGGATACAAGTTGAGAGTATGTGCGCGCGCGTCACAGTTGGTTGTCATGATCCCTTATAACTACAATATACACTTACCCACCCACGACCACATTATATTTTAAACAAAATATAGACGAATTTATATTCATGGATGGATTTATATCCAACAATTTCGCGCAGGTAACGATGCATAAATTGGAATTAACATTACTTATCGTGTACATGAGAGACATAATTCATTACAGTAAAAAATAGTGGGTCTTGAATAGTGTAATAAATAATTTCAGTCTAATTTATTCTCATGACTTTATTCGTCCATTATAATAACATGACACAAGTGTAAAAATATTTTTCACATTTAAAACGAATGTACCTAAGTGCTTCCCTAAAGACATTATCGAGAATCTGGGGACACTAAATCTTATAGAGGTACTAGATCTCTATCCTTTTGCAGTTTCCACACGACTTTCAAAGCTCCCTGAAGTATTGTAAGATATCCTTGGTTTACAATAAATTCCTTTAGTCAGGTTAAATGTTCACAGGCATTTTTAACTACTTTTTATTTAATCTATACTAATATTAGGTCCTTACATATGAAATTGGCGTTTTGTATGGGAGGAACAAAAAGTCGAATATTTTTTAATATAATATATTTAATTAATCAAAGTATGAACCATTATTTTCTATGCACTTTTGCCATCTCATAGGTAGTTCATTGATCCCTTTACTAAAAAAGCCAGTCGGACGGGAATCAATAAAATCTTTGAAGGCGATTTGGACTGCCCCATCGGAGTTGAATTTTTTCCCTTGCAAAAAGTTATCCAAATTTCGAAAAAAATGGTAATCTGTTGGAGCAAGGTCCGGGGAGTACGGAGGATGTCTTAGACTTTCCAATTGAAGCTCTTCTAATTTAGTAGCCGTCTGTTGCGCAGTGTGTGGTCTAGCGTTGTCGTGAAGCAGCAGTGGCGTGGAGCGATTGACCAGCCTAGGTTGATTAGCCGCTAGCTTTTCCATCATGGTTTGCAATTGCTGACAATAGACATCAGCCGTAATAGTCTGGCCAGATTTGAGAAAACTGTAATGAACAATACCGGCACTAGTCCACCAAATGCTTACAAGTAACTTTTTTGGGGTTAATTTTCGCTTGGGGCAGGATTTGGCTGGCTGGCCAGGATCCAACCATTGCGCTGAGCGCTTCCGATTATCGTAAAGAACCCATTTTTCATCACAGGTAATGATTCGGTTTAAAATACCTTCATTATTGTGCCGGTTTAGTAATGTAACGCAGCAGTCGACGCGCGTTTGCCGGTTTGCTTCAGTCAATTCGTGAGGTACCCACCTTTCAAGCTTTTTAATCTTCCCAATTTGCTTCAAGTGAATTAAAACAGTTTTATCACTAACATCGCAGCCTGCAGCTAACTCGGACGTGGTTTGCGATGGATCCGCTTCCACAATAGCCTTCAACTCTTCATTATCAACTTGAGTCTCAGGCCGTCCACGGGGCTTGTTCTGCAGGTCGAAATTTCCAGAACGAAAACGTTGGAACCATAAACGAACTGTGTTTTCTTTTGCAACACGACCGCCATACACATCATTCACCCTTCGAGTTGTTTCCGCAGCACTAGTGCCACGGCGGAACTCGTACTCGTAAATAATGCGATATTTTAAGTTTTCCATTTTGTAAAATGAGTGACGCAAACAGAAAAAAACAGAAGAAAAAAACAAATGAATGACGATCATCGAAGCACAAATACATGAGTCTATAGCTGTACAAATTTGAATTTGTAATTCCTTACCAAAGAGGAGAAATTTGTGATTAAAGTGGCCAGTACGAAAAACGCCAATTTCATATGTAAGGACCTAATATTATAAAGCTGAAGAGTTTGTTTGTTTGTTTGAACGCGCTAATCTCAGGAACTACTAGTTCGAATTGAAAAATTCTTTTTGTGTTAAATAGACCATTTATCGAGGAAGGCTTTAGGCTATATAACACCACGGTGTAACTATTAGGAGCCAAGAAATAATGGAAATGTGTAAAAAACGGGGAAAATTATTCATCTTTGAGTGCTTCCATTGCGTGCGCTGCGAAAACGATTCAAGATACCAAAAATATATGTATGGATAATTTATATGGCAGAACAACGTTTGCCGGATCAGCTAGTTTCTTATACAAATATAGTTAAAACCATCGCTATAGGCTTAGGCTATAGGTTTCTCTTGCTTATTAAGAAAACATATAGAAAAGCCACAGTCCACCGCGTAGTAGGAGATGTTTTTAAATACATAAAGCGATCCGGATTTTATAAAAATAATTTAATAATTTTGTATTTACCTGTACCTTTCACAATTTTATCCTCATCTCGACACCAACTTAAGTCTAACCATGTAGCAGCAGTAAGAAGTATTGTAAATCTCATAATAAAAGACACAACTTTACCTCTCGAGGGACTCTAAATCACTCGCAGAAGATTGTTTTCAATTTATTTTTTCCAATAATAACCGTGGTTAATTTTTACGTTTTGGTTACTCACTGGTAGTTATAGTATTCTAAAAGGAATGGATAAAATGTATAATCTTTTATATACCTACTGCGTCGATACAATGTACAGAGGACAAGCGTATTTAGTAAACACAACTATAGCTCGGTAAACAGTCATGTGATTGGATTATTGTTTACGTTGTTTTATTAAGGTGAGTTGATCACGTTTTGGGGATTCTAAGGTTTTGCCTATATATATAAAAGTGACTAAGAAGAAGATTCATTTAGATTTCATCGTTTATTAAAAAACAAATGGTATCCAATTTCCAATTGATATGATAGTAAATATTCCCTTTGATAGATTTTTTTTTTTATATAGTTTGGTTAAATTATTTTTTAAAGCCAACGTTTATAAATAAACATGGAATAATACAATCATATAGGTAATTATGATAGTTATATAATACAATGAAGCGGTATAGAACAATTTAATGGAGCGACTTGTAGCTTGGACACAAGTGTTTTGTATTACAGTTATATCGATATCAGAAAACGGAAAAGGATCAAAGGTAAACTGCAGTTTTATGGGTAATAAAAAAATCCAAAGAAAGAATTTGGAAAGATCAAAACAAATGTATACTATACAGGGCAACATACATTTACAACGTGGACACATTTTTGATTCAAATTGTGAATAATTCAAATATAACTACAACTCTTTATTAAATTTAGTTATTCTCAATAATTAGGTAATAATTTCATATTCCTATTATATCCCTTAATTCTTACACTTCTGCAGGTGACGTCTTTTGAGAAAATAAAATAAATAAACAAGTTTTATAATTTATATATTAAAAATAAATCAATGTTGTTATACAGGACATTATTTTCTGTTGTATTCTATATTATATCAATATTAATTTTCAGGTGCGTAAATTTAAATAGTAAAATTTGCTAAAAGCAAGCTCGTTACTATCGAGATATCTTTAAAAAGATAATGAGTTTAACAATTGTCTATTTTTTTAAATAATACTAATAAATTAAAAAACAATTAATTCAAATTCAAATTCGTACAAAAAAGTGATCAAGTATCCAGTCTAGAATTAATAACAAAAATATCCAACAACATACAGACATTAGAACTTGTTTAAGTCGCGTAAATGGTTAACATTATGGAAAATAATTCGGACGGTGACCTTTTATCAGTCAAGTATGTAAATACCTATTTGTTATAAATTAATAGATTTTGTGTGATTTAATTACAATACATTTTTGTTAATATTCGTTTTAAAATCTTATTCATAAAATACACAAATCAATAAATGACGAATAATAAATTTTCAAGAAAGGAAATTCCGAAACAAAGGAAGCTTATATAACCGCACGACACCAGATAATTGCAAGACACAGTTGTGAGCATTAGAACAGCATAGTAAAGTACCGAAATTATAAAGTGAATTATGCTAAATACTGCAGGTATTGTATAAATTAATTTCAGTTGATCATTGTGAGAGTGATTTTATCCATTACCAAAGTGGTACCTTACAATTTTATTACCTTGTCCCAAATAAAACTTGTCCTTTTACAAGCACAAGTGTGTTTTGTAATATGGCTATCAGAAAAAGATACAAGAACTTAAATACACATACAAATATACGATTACGTTCAGTTTAAATGATAAAAAAAATATTTTGTAGAATACGAAGAAAAATCATACTCGTATATATTTATCAATGCCATCTAACGAAATACCAGAGTCGATTAAATGACAACGTCCAGTTACACATTTAGCTTTATCACTTGATAGGAACATGATCAATTCCACAACGTCTTCAGTTGTAACATTTCTTTTTAGCGGTGTATTGCATTTAATATTTTCAAATATTTTCTCAGCTATATCGTCATCCATACCGCCATTTTTAAATAGTTCAGTTTCTACAGCTCCAGGATTTACAGCATTAACTCTTACTCCTTCAGGTCCTAATTGCAAAGCGAGGCATTTTGTAAACATATCAATGGCCGCTTTAGACATGCAATAAGGCGTCGTGGCTGTGAGTACATTAGATGACAGCATACTTGAAATATTAACAATGTTCCCTTTTGTCTTAATCAAATGCGGAATAGCATGTTGGGTTAAATTGTACGTACCACGTACGTTAGTTGCCATGATTTTGTCAAAACCCTTCATTTTATCCACTATTGTTCCAAACAATCCGGCGTTATTTATTAAAATGTCAATTTTTCCAAACTTGTTAATAGATTCTTTAACAATCCTCTCGACATCTTCGTCTGAAGTTATATCAGCGACAATCATTAAAGGCTTAAGATTACTTACTTCCTCGCATTTCCTGGCGATTCTATTCAGGTTTTCGAGATTCCTCCCGACTAAGCATAAGGAAGCAGCAGCTTTGGCGAACCCCAATGCACACGCTGCACCGATTCCAGAGCTAGCTCCGGTTATTATAACGACTTTGTTGTTAAAGTACATTTTGCTCCGATGCTGTTTAGCGACTGATGGGGCTGGTGGACTAGACCGCTTTACAACGTATCCGGTTTTGCGGGGAGCCACAACATGATACTGATCATACTTACATTACCTACTTGGTATTCAGGATGAAAAATAATTGCCAATTAATTTAAATTCATTATTCTGACTAATAAAAAATAATAATAATAATGTATTTGTCATCACGGCTACATAAATAAAGATTTAAGATAATAATAAACACTGAACTTCTGTATTATTGGAATCGTACTTTTGTTTGACAGTTTATTGTGCAGCTTCACTGGTTTTGGCAGATTCTTTGTCCAGTGAAGCTAGAATGCTATCTCAGATGATGACGCTTGCGTATCGGCGACTCCCCTAGGATGTAAGGACGTAGTTTAAAGCACAATAGAGTTAATATGTTCCTTGGAATAAAAGCCCCTAAATAAAAAAAAAGCTTCACAGCACACTTGCCTTTCTACAATGAATATTAGAAGTTAGTACATAAGAATTAATAAACACAATATTAGATTTTTTGTTGTTTTACAAAGTACAGCTGCCAAGACATAATAAAGTGCTGAATTGTAAAGCAGATTTTAGATTTCTTAAGCTCGGACTTTTTTTTTGCAAAAGAGACCTTCATTGTACCTACATTTTTACATTGTACTACATTTTTACATGAACAAATATTTGATGAATTCGTGTATTATAAAACGTCTTTTTATTAAAAAACAATTACCTAAAGACAGCAGAAGGCAATTGTTAATAAATTTGCTAATACTTTCTTTTGATGCAATCTTCATAAGTAAATAGGTCCACATTATATTAATAGTGAAACGTTTTTATCTAACTTTTACAACTATTTCCTATAGCGTAAGTATGTATGTAGTAGGTACTTTATTAAAATATATCTGGTACCTTGAATAAACTTCTCAGTGGGACACTATTGTCATAGATCGAACATCTAAAATATTTTTCATTCAGGACACGTGCAATACAAATTACAAGTAAAGCGATCTGCTGGGCCCTTAAATAGACGCCTGTCGATTACGCAGCCCTTTTCTATGAAAACAAATATTTTCTCCAATTTAATGATTTTGAACTTTAATTCTAACTTGTTAAATATCACATTCGGGTAAGTAGATAAACGAAACACCGAATGATCACCAAGAGCCGAGTTTCTCCGGTCTCTAGGGCCTCTACTTCCAATATATATTTGGGCGGGTTGGTTGGCAAGTCTTCAAGATTACTGTCAGCAAATAGGACAGTTCGACGTGCTTTGAAAAGGAGATGTCCAATAATGCGGCATAGTGCAAGCTAAGACCGTTTTCTTATCTCAAGGGTGTAATGCAGAATACACACAGGCGTGTATGATACTTCCTTTATTATATTCTTTTTATAACTAATTAGGTATTGTAGAGTTTGTGTGTAAGAAGTTCATAAAATTAGGTTACATATCTATGACATAAATATTATACGATGTTGACCGTTTAGTAAAAAATAATGTTTTGTGAGAAATAATTGGAAAAAAGGAATTTAAATTTTGAATTTGAAATTGAGAATGGATTTTCGATTATTCTAGAGATTGAGAGTCTTGAGCTTTCGAAAAGTAATGTTGTATTTAAATGACTGTATAAATAAAAAAGAAAAATTATGTAAATGTTACAATAATAATATAAAATACATACATATTGGGAAAATAATATAAGCGTTTAATTAATGTGAGGAAGTCCCACCACTATTCATCTTCCACAGCAAGTTCACAATACGACCACAGTATGTACTCGTATTTTATTCTGCGTTTATTAAAGATGTCTAATTCAGTTTTTTTTTTTTACACTGGCTCGACATAGTGACTACAGAGTACCTGATGGTAAGTACAGTGTAGTCCAAAAACGAAAGCGACTATCAAAGGATGAAAATCCATTGATAGTCTACATCGTCATGTCGGCCCACATATACCACGACTGAAGGTCTCTAGGTATATGAGCTACTGGATATGCACAAGCTGATCCCGAAACGCGACAAGCCGAAACTGGTCACTATGACGGGCTTCACACCCATGCACTGTGGTCGCGATCCAGACGGGCACCGGCGCCCTACCACCTCGCTGATGCTCGTTTAGCACCACCCAGGAGTCACGTGTAGGGAAACTAGGGTAAAGCCTACGGACGCGAGCAGCTTCGACTCCCAAAATAAGAAATAAAAATTAAAATAAGAATTAAATAAGAAAGCAAATATGACGTCTGATTATTTTACTTTATTTGTTGTTACTCGTGTATATGTATATTTTACATTAAGCATAAATTTGGGCGAGCGTAAGCTGACATTTAAAAACACTACTTTGACATTTCATAGTTTTTGCTCGGGATAAAGTTCGTCTTTGACATAAAATTGAATATATAATACGAACTTGAGTACAGCCTAAGAATTCCCAGAGACACGTCCAAGTTGAGTAAACCAGTAACGTACCATGTAATCTGATATTAATTAAGGGGACCCAGTGGTCTAGCGCCCTAAAATTTGAACTATTAAAAAAAAAAAATTATATGAACGTAACGACTAATGCTTTTAATTTTTTTACACTTATTTTATTACTTATTAACTATACAAAAATAAAAATTTAAACAAATTTTTTTTTTAAGTTAGATAATGGCACTGAAGTTCCCTTCTCCAAAGAAATGGACCCGGCTCATGAAGCTCATATTATCTCTCCCTCTGATCTGAAAAAAAAAAAATAAGACGGATTTTTAATTAGTATAAGTATAGTTATCGCGGGGACTAGAATAAATAAAAAACATAATTTGACAAATACGCATAGCTTAAAGTATGAGTCTGAAAACAACTCGTTTTTTTCAATGTTTTCACATTAAAAAAAAAATAGAAATATTTTACAGAAACTATTTCTTTTAGTTCCAGCGAGAGCCAGTATCGTTCTGAATGACCTGTTAAAATTTCAGACAAATCGGTCGAGTAGTTTTTTTTTTGGCTTCATTAGACGAAAAAAAGTAGTTTCGAGATAAACGCGTTTAAAGTTTCAAGTAAGTATATTCTCAAGAAATTGTATTGAAATATGCACTTATCATCAATCGGCGATCCCAGCACCGTAAAGAATTCCCTCAGTTTTCTCAAAGTCTTCATTTTCTTGACTCTTAGCTGTTTACGAGCAGTTCTTGCCTCTTTGGAGTTACTCGTGCTTTGACGATCAGCCTTATAAATTCTTCGCTTGTCCCGATCTTGGGCTAGTTGATCGGCATACCTTTAAAATTTCTTTTCTTGGCCTTTTGTCCAGGTCTTCTACTAGTTTTTTGGCCCTGCTTACGATCCATATTTTTTTATAGAATTATTTCACTCGATATTACTATGAAATTATTTATGTTATTATAAAATTATTTCACTCGATATTACTATGAAATTATTTATGTTATTATAAAATTATTTCTATAAAATTATTAGACTCGATGTTGCTATTGCTGAGGAACACGTTAAACTAACCAAACAGCTCTTGAAACTAAAATATTTCCCCTTAAATTTATACATTAGTCTAAGTCAGGTATACGAACCCGAGCTGCGATGAGCGAACAATAGAGCCCGACCCACCGATCTTCTACCTACCTGACCTTGTAACTGATTATAAACACAGAAATACTCGGAATTTCGTCACCAAATTTTGACAGTATATTTTTAAAATACTATACTTTCAATATATATATATAAAAAATCGATTTTTCGAAAATTCTAGTCCACCGGGTCCCCTTAAATGATATAATTTGTAATATCTAAGTAAGGTCTCATGATCACTACCATCAGCCCATCCTCGTTCACTGCGAGACATCCTATTAATGTCTCCTAATAAGTGCCGTTGAATCCGGTCTTAAGCTATTCTCATCCAATCTTTCCGGCCACTATTCGTAGGTCTAAAAATGTGAGTAAAGCCTAAATAAGTTATCCTCATTGAGCGTCTTCTACCGTCTGTATTATGACGAGTGTTCTGAAGAGCTATTGAACCTTGTTAACTTGCTGTTGCTTTTGTTGTTTAACCCTCTCCCTTCCATAGTAGAACCAAGCCCGCTGGTCTACGAAGACACAGTTTTCAGTAACTCAAGTCCCGGCTAGAACTAAGAAGTTCTCTAACACTTACTTTTGCCGAGTTGTTGGGCTTTGGAGTGGTCTTCCGACGAGTGTGTTTCCATCGTCTTATGGTATTAGGTGTTTTAAGCGATGCGTGAAGAGATATTTGTGCAGGCCGACACGATCGCTGCAGCTATCGATGATTTTTTTGCTGTTGGTAGTGGTTGTCGGTTTTGGACTGCATGCTTTCCATCAAGAATGGTGAGGCCGGTGTGCCGTGGCAGGGTAAATAAAAGTTAATATATGATAGCCTTATTCGCGGCCTCACCGTGATGTGAGCCACTTTTGTTTATTAGCCCACTTATCTGTAAGCGTCACAGCAATTTACGAGCCTGGGGTAACTGACTTTGTAAAATATACTCTTGAAAAATTTAATTAAATCATTAAGCTAGGAAATTAAAACTTATAATATCCTCAATGTAACAATAGCACTCCGTACTAATGTTACTTGCCATTCTAAAAGACGTTTCGCTTCCAACGAATATTTTCCTCGCTTGCACGAAATTGATAACAATCCACGATGAAAGCTCATTAGATCGTTTGATGTTGCAAGACGAAGTGGAGGAACGACGTTCTCACGTGCGATCACCCACAATATGGATACATTTAATTAAGTACTTTATGAGGTGTTTCCTCATAGAATGAAGTGCCTCTAAGAGAGAGATGGAGTTGTCTTGCAAGAGCTACAAAAAACCAAGTAGACAATCCATATCCACGAACACAGGAGTGTCCGACAGTAGGAGAAGAATGTCACCAATATATTACGTAATCATTACAAAACTTTATTAATTGTATACCTGCTTATTTAAAAACGTTCTATCTTATCTTATAATCTAACTATAATATATGTATTCAAGTTATTTTTATTGAATTCTTTTTTTTTTGTAAAAACTGTTTTTAAATTCTATTGTTTGACGTCATCTGTGTTAAATAGCTCTCGATTAATATTCTTATAATGTGATAAGATTGTTATTTTTATCAAATATTTTTTCACGTTTTTATTTCTTATACATTTTACGTTTTACAATTTGTAAGAAATGGAATGTAAATAAGTAAACATGTGTATGTAAGTTAAATTTAACTGAAGTCGAAAATTTAGACTTATGTATATGTTATACCACAGAGTACTTACTAATATTTCATAGTTATAATCAAGGTGTTAAAATAGTAACTTAAGAAAATTGTGAAAGTAAAATAGAAAACGGAATCAAAAATATTTCATTGTTTTTAAAAATTAACTTTTCAGAAGGATTTGAAAATGTTATATTAGTAAGTAGTAGCAGGATATTTCGAAATTAAAGTTGTATAAGAATTGTTTTTTGTCGGCAAGCTGAAATCCTTTTGGTCTAGGAGAGACTTTACAATTTCACTGAGCAAGTCGTACAAATGATGATTACTAGGTATATATAATTCATATTAGTTAAAAATAAGGGCACACACACGTAGAAATCTTGGCGCCTGGCACCTATCACAAGCGTTTATCAATATTGTAGCAATAGCCAATAAACACAATAGATGATTTTTTATATAACGCTGTCACTTTTACGCCTCGTCCGGATGGTGTCGATTTGTATGAACAATTTTGTCATTCTAAAGTAAATGTGTAAATGTAAACGAATTTTATTTCCAAAGATTGCTTTCCAGGGTTATGATAGAAAGCATAAAATAGTATAGTACCTATAGATTCCCTAAAATTATAAACATAACGTGAGGAAAACCGCATGACATCTAACAGTAATGTCATATGTAAGTCCCTTGAGAATGGTGCTCATCTGCGCAACTGGTCACGTTGGGCACAACATATAAGTACAAAGTTAAAACAATTACTAATGTATCTCTACTCATAACGAAAGGGATAAATTATTATTAGTATAAATAGAAAGTAGAAGTATAATAAAAATTAAATTATTTTTGTAGCACAATATTATTACGTATTCCATTGTACTACATATATATGTATAATTCTATAACATTTACTGATAAAGCTTAGAAGTAACTTCTTCAATAAAAAAATGTTAAACAGTCTTGTTTCATCTAGTGGTACAATCAATGTTCCTGATTATTACGGCAAGGAAATTACAGCAAGATAACACCGCGATGAGCACCCGCCTGGGGAAGGATTCCGGTCTACAGATAACTAAATATATTACCTCAAATACAAACAAGAAAAGAATAGACATTTAAGGCAAAGCAGTCAAATTGTCGTTGTAATCTAAACGAGGCTCTCCAGAAACTTTAAAACATCCCACACTTATCAGTTTATCATTATCTTAGAAGCTTTTGTTTGTTACGAAGATTTGTTAATCTCCCGCAGTATGTTTACCACGTTATATATTTTTATCTTTTCGCTTCATTGTTTTTAGCGAATCCCTTAAGAATTTAGTTGTTTCTTGGGTATATCTTGCGTAATCTTTGCGTAGAGAGAATTTAATATAGAGAATCAGTAACGGTTTATATTTTTAAATACATACGTGAATAAATGAAATAAATAGGCGTGACACATTTTTCTTATGATCTTGTCAAAAAATATCTATTTAATTTAGTATCTTACGGGAAGATAATATTACTATTTCTTTTAATTTTGTTACCTTTAGACTTGAAATATGAACACTTTCTTAAATCATCGTCATAATTCGTATGAGCGACAATCACAATAGGAATTTGATCACCAACGTTTCACAAAGTTAATGATATTTGGATTAGGTTTTTATGATTTCTACCTATTAATCATATAAAGTAACAGTGGTTGTGGATTTTCGAATTAATAACATTGTTTGTACCATTACACCAAGATATGATGATATTATGGGTTAATTTCTAAAGGAAAATCCCATATCATTTTCATCATTATCTACAACAAATTAAAAAAAAATTGTACGGTATATCACAGGATCATACTATCTGTATTAATGATTTCATTAAATTATTTGATGATTTATTTTAATTACCTAAGATATACCAATACAAATAATTGAAGGTAAATTCATATAGGTTTTTTTACATAACTATGGTATGTACAAATGTGTTCATTTTGATTCACCTTTGTAGTTGAAAGTGACTTAATCCTGTTTTACAGTCAAAAAAGTATGCATTATAAATATAACCGACGAAGGTGGCTCGCTCGGCTGGAAATGATGCGTTGGGAACCAAACCAAACCAGAAAAGTCAAACAAATGTTAGGGAATCAAATGGATTTATGTTTTAGGTCGGTTTGTATCAACAAATTAAATCTAGTTAAACTTGTTGATTTAAATTAAAATTGTATAATGATTTTGTATTGGACAAGTACAAGTTTAACCCTAAATAGCATTTTATACAAATTTAAACTAAATTTAATTTGTTAAAACAGTCACTAGTATCTATTTTGTTTCTTTTTGACTTTACATTATCCTCTCGTCCGTGGAATCCCATTACAGGTCTTCCCACAGACATAGGTTTAAGCACAAATTTTTGGAACCTATGTTTTGAAAAACCTTTTTTTTTAAACCCGGGGGAAATCCCTAATGGACCTCAGGGGGCGATGAGGGTTGCCCCCCGGTATGTCAGACTTGCACCGACTAAAACCCCCGGGATGTTCCTTCTCCCGCCTGCCGAGTGCCAAGGGCAAGGCTGAGCCATCTTCCTCAGCACCCGGCGACGTCCAGCCCTCTGCAGGCCCCACCTACTTGGCGGGGTGTTTTGAAAAATCTGATTATATCTAAATCTAATTGGACTTTTGTATTACTCCAATTAGTTTTATCAATAAAATATATGTATGTCTTTATGTAATTTTTTACACTGCACTAGACTTAAAATTGCATTGCAAATGTTCTATGAGAAATAATGATTAACTAATAAGATAAGCACTTTTAGTCGTTTTCTTTGATGGAATGCGTCACTGAAGAAAGGTTAATATTTCTATTGACATAATTTGTAACTTGTATTTGGAGCTGCATATTATTGAAACTTCCTGTTGTATATTTGGAAGATGGACAAGTCTCATAACGTTGGTTGTATATACGACTATGATATTGTATTTCATGTTTATCGTCTATACTCTGCATCTCAATAAATGAATAGAACCTACGTTATTCCGTCATTTTCAAAATTAATTACTTATATATGTAAAATATTGTACATAGAGCTATCACCGTCCCTTAGGCATACTTTTATTCAGTTAAAGTATATATGTTTATATTTCTTGTGTTTCTTCTGATTACTTAAAATTGTGGATAGTCATCGGACTGCTAAAATACGAAAGATAATTAAAACAAGATTTAAAATGGTTTTATGCAGTTTATTTCAATCATCCGGTCATACAACAACATTCAATTTTCGAAGCAATTATTTACAATTTTCTTAATATTTATTTGAAACTTACATTAGAAGCTCCCTAAATCGTTTTGGCACTTGTATTACAACTAAAACTTGATACCTATACGAATAAAATTATAAAAATAAAATTAAAATACGAAATAACAATCAACACAATGTTATAGGACAAGGTATTACATAATTTGTATTGTACATTAATATTACTACTTATGAAATAAAAAATATATGATAATGGTTATTGTTTATATTTAATTATGTATTTAGATACATATCAGAAGACACAAAAACATATTAATATTCCAAAAATTGACAAATCTTAGATTTATCACGAACGTTTGTAAACTAACAATTTTATTAATAACTAGCTGATCCGGCAAACGTAGTTTTGCTATATAAGTTATTGTAATATCTTCTATGATGTTCATTGAAATTAAGTGATGTCCAAGACAATTTTGTTCATAATTAAATACTCTTAATTAACAACACATTTATTTGGATAAAGATTAATATTATTACGTTGATACAACTCTTAACAAATAATACATTAATTTCGACCAAATTCGATTACCATAAAAACGGTTCTAGTAAGTTAATCTCAAAAGATAGACATATACTGTCGCAGACATTTTTTTAGATCATTTCAAGAAGAATAATTCTTTCATACATATATTTTTGGTATCTTGGACCGTTTTCGCAACGCAAGCAATGGAAGCCTTCAAGGATGAATAATTTTCCACGTTTTTTTCACATTTTCCATTATTTCTTCGCCCCTAATAGTTGCATCGTGATGATATATAGCCTAAAGCCTTCCTCGATAAATAGTCTATTTAACACAAAAAGAATTTTTCAATTCGAACCAGATGTTCCTAAGATTAGCGCGTTCAAACAAACAAACAAACTCTTCAGCTTTATAATATTAGTATAGATATGTAGAAAATAATAGCTCATTGAATAGTAATTATTAATGTTCCCATTGCGAGGTGAACCCCCATGGCGATAAAACCATGATACCAATACTTGAAGAGAGAAACGGTTTATTATTCTCGCAGGGATTTGTATTGAGAGTACAATTTGCATATTATAATTCATGCACGTTCAACGCTATTAGTATGGACTTGTAGAGTCGATTGTGTTGGCTTTCGGGCTAATGCTAAATAACTGTTTCCAATTATTTCACTTGTCTTGGACTTGTAATGAAATAGATCCATACATTAATATTTTAGAGCGTTCTTTAATGTCGTAAATGCAATACCATATTATATATTTATTCACGGATAATCAAACTGTTTTAATAAGATTTAAACAAGGTATAAAGTTAATCATACACATAAATTAATTCAATTTAAAAAAAATCAAATTCAAATTTAATTAAAATAAAAAAATACGTCGCGTCTGCGCGGCCCCGGTACTATGATTAAAAGATATATTCTTACTGCCTAATCACTAAAAAAATGGTTTATACAAAGCAAAAAGTACTAAATTGAGTCCGAAAAGGACTAAGGTTTGAGAATACGAATCTTAAAACTACGAGTATAAGTATATAGTGCTTTCTAAGACTCCATCTACAATAGATCGCAATAATTATGTTAGCCTTTTTTTGTATTTTGCATCATTATCCTTGACACCATAAATTTACATCGATGTTACAGAAGAATTTACTTAATATGCATTAATACTTAAGTTTTGTACCTAAGACAAATTAATTATGAAAATATTATCGATTATTTTATTATCGATCAAAGCATTAATTTTATCATCACTTAAGTCTATCAATGACAATACAGTAAATAAAAATTGTTATTTATAAGATAAATCGTTTCACGGAAAATAGGTGTACCTACTGTGTGACCTCGACTCAAGGAAACAAGTCCGCTTGAGTTTGAGGATAAACCGTTGCTATGAGCAATAATCTTTTCTCAATTAATTATCCCTATGATAAATATGTATGTCCTTGGATATAAATGCATATTTCTGTAACACTGTACAATATAGTAGTCTTAGGCTGAGATTTATAGACGCTTCTTTGACTTTGCGTAGAATTTACTCAAACATTACAATGAATTGTGAATTACTCAATGAATATCGAAGGATATGATCAGTCACAGATTTTGTAATATTGGTCTTGGCTCTACGAATACTTACGCTATACTCAAGTTTTTTTTTATATACTCAGTTTCCTGTCAAAGATCAATTTATTTTCTGAGCACTTTTTTTTTTTTTTTTTTAGCGGACTTACTACTGATTGCCGGGAAAGGCATTTTCAGCTCAACCGGGCTTAGGGGGCGAGCACAGAAGGTGCTCAGCCAGCAATTTCTGAGCACTTTGCTAAGTGATGTCGAAGTACCATCTATGAATCTCAGCCTAGCTATATATTTATAGAAACAAGTAAATCCTGACACTATAAGTTTTACGGATTGACTTCTACTCCCAATAGATATATTTTAAAATATCAATCTTTTTGGTTTTTATGTTTTTATTTTCTGATTAAAAAATCGACTTTTATTCGGCAATTGATTTTGACTTTTACGTCATAGCCGCTGCATGCTGGTGGGTATAAAAAGTGGTCGAAAAGAATTAAGTAGTCTGGTCTAGGAATAAAACAATACCACCTTCACACTTTCCTATATAAAATGATTTTACAATTTTTCTCTAGCGTAATTGAAAAAATTGTAAATATTATCTTATTTGTATATTATCTTTTGATAATAAAAGTTTAATGCCTTATGGACGGTCTTTTATTCTGTGGCTTTACACGCATACGAGTTGTTAATTGAGATAACTCTATTAAAATCGTAACAACCACTACTTGCTTCTATTAATTTTAAATTACTTCTCTTCATCAAGCAGAAAGTATGTTCAGAATAAACAGTTTGAATCCAGAGCTAATGTGGAATATTAAAAAAATCTACTTAATGACTTTGATATTTGTCAAATAATGCTTCTATACTGTAGTCAGATTATCTTGATGAACATAACCAAATAAATGTACATTTACTCGGCAAGCAAGTTAATTTGAGTTGAAAATTCTGGTGATTGTAAATAAGTAGAGATACATTTGTAAATAATTGCAATTATTGTAAACTACAAAATCAGTCATTTTGACATATGTGAAGACTACCCAATATTAAAAATTACCCAATAATTATTCAAATTATCATATCGGTTATGCAAAATTTCTGCTAATATTATACGACTATAAATGCATGGTATGAAGTCTACTTTCTTCACTAAATATAGCAAAATTGAAGCCACGATATATACAGCATCTTTGTACAAAAATTTGTGTAAACACTGGAGGGAGTGCGATATTGGACGTTTGTGTTTTTCCACCCTTTTACATAGTAATTACGTAGCCCTTAGCATACTATATTCTACTAATATTTTAAAAAAATGTATCTTATTGATATAATTAGATTTAGGCAACATTAATTTACTATCAACAGTTAGTAGAAGTGAAGTTAAGGTATGTAATGTTTGATTGCTGTGGATTTTGGAGAGGTGAGCTCTTTACTCCCACCCTCTCAGAGATGTTTTTGCTCCCTAGGCGTCTGGATGAATTTAGTTTCCCAAGCCCGGGTGAAGCAATTAGAGGGACACCACGGGAATTTTTAGTTAACAAGAGTCTGACACACCGGGGTCAAAACTTGGGTTAAAAAAAAAATGTTGTGTTCTGTAGTTGTAGTGCCTGCGCTGACATTTAGCATATTTTATACGATTTTAAAATAAAAAAACACGGCCTAAGAAAAACAACTTAAAAAAAATTTAACTGAAGTTGTAAGATTTTTTTTTTAATTTATTGAAGGCAAACTGTATAATTTTTATATGAAAGCAATTTGACTTTGCAGGACTTGGTTCCATCACAATCTGTATAAAATGTGCATCATATCTAGGTATGTCTGAAACATGGTACGAAGCAAATTCATATATTATTATTTCGTTCATCGAAGCGTGAAGGGGTTGCTGTGTATTATGTTAGCCATTTTAAAGTAACAAATGTATTCATCAAAAATATTGTAACAAATATTGAAAATTTAAATTTGGCAACACTAAAGTCTTCTTGTCATGTAGTTTTTTTAATATTAAATAAAACGTTTTGTATTTTTTAAGAATGTTGTTTTTAATATAAAGACCCTAATCGAACAAAAAATATATAAATACCACCTAAGTTATTTTATAAACTTGCAATTATATTTGTTTACAAATGCAAAAACCATTAACGTAAAACATAATTCTTGCAGAATAAGAAATATTGACATTGAAAAAAGTACATTGATATATACATATATTAAATTATATAAACATCGGAAACCACATATTATTTCTAGAGTAATACCCACATTTATCGACAAATACTACTTATACAACAGTTTTCATCTTTATTGATTACTAATACACAAAAATACATAGAATCGCCACTAATATTTAAAAAGGCTAGGACAATATAAAAATATAGTAAAATATTCCTACATCTACAACTACAAGCATCTATATCTACATACACGAGGATAATTATTTAAATTTACATCTACGACAGGTTTTTACTCTAGCAGCGTCTTTCTAGACTACGAATTAAAATAATTATTTATAATTAAACGCCTATATTAATACGTACTACTTAGCCGATACCTAAAATTCGAGATCACAATATCGCTTGGCAATATAACCTTAAAAATAATAACTAGCAAAGATTTACTTGAGATCATGTCCAGTGTAAATTCATTTAGGCGTTTTTCGACTACCAAAATAGATACACTTAATTATTACTAAGAAATACGAAACGTTAATTCTTAAACTAATAAATAAATAGGAGAGATCAATTACGACGTTCATAATTCGTGAAGTCGACAAATTAAAAACACGTCGCTGAATCTAATTCAAAGATAATGTAAGCGGTACTTTTTCATTGAACTACCTAAGCTATCGTTGGTTGGAAAGTACATTCAATAGTTTTTAAGAAGTAGTAGTTAGTTCGATCATTATGATTTTCATCTATAATAAACTACTTTTTATATAGCAAACGGTATTACAATATTTTTGTACATATAAAAATGAAAATACACTTCAAGAATAAAGTTATGAGATATTTTAGGAACTGCATTCATAACTAAATGGAGTAGAACCGTATTCTCTATAACAGTAGATTAATGTCTAATGTCTTAAGGTTCAGTTTACATTTATTTTTATTTAAATATAAAACATATCACTGCACCCATGTAATAGTTATTATACATGTAGTTTTCATCATCTCTAGGGGGTCTACATTTACTCGATTTTTGACAATCATAAAATGTATCAGCTGTTTACAGTTTTTTCTATCTTTATTAATCATTACTGTTAACAATTCATATCATGGATTCTATCTTAAAGTGTTTATTCTTAATTTAAATCGATAGAGCAAATTCAGTACGCACCATTTTTTATGTATGGATAGTAAAAAACGAACAACAATTATGATTGTCAGAAAAAGTGATGATAGAGATATTGCTCATATAATTCGAATTTGATTGTCAAATATCGAACTAATTGTATCCAGACCCGTCGATCCGATTCTAAATGTAGTGTATGTTGCAATCGAACTTAATATTACTGTAAAATCGGATTACACTTAGCTGTGAAGGTATCTTATGCCGATGTACTAATTAAGAATTCTTAAGATGATGAGCGTCGTGGTCACATCGGCGGAGAACAGCGAAGTGCGTCACTTGGAAGGTGTTTGTGGAACGGCTGCCCCGTTCAAGAGTGCCGGTCATTGTGTAGCCCATGTTAAAGTCTGATTGAGTCACGTTTGTTGTTAAATAAAGCTGTTGAAAAAGTTATATTGAATTTAAAACGTTCTCGATTTATAAACTACCTTCTCTCTTTCGCCGGCAACTGACATACGTCAAATACCATTCCTTGAGTCGACATAGTATAGTTAGATTTAAGTAGTATTGTTTGTCGTTGTAGTAGTGTTTCTATAGCATAATAGCAAAGTGATTATATCGCATCTGTTAGTTCAGACGAGAATGTAATGATAGTTTCCATCATCATGCCTGCATAAATATGGTACGGCCGATAACTGAACGTTCACGCGCTAGGTAATGCGCTTCAACTAGTGTACTATGCGAAGAAAATATAGGTACCTTAAAATCAGCATCAGTTCCAAGATGTTTGAAGGTACCAACAATGTAGACAGCGTTGACACCGCTTACTACCATGCGAGCTTGCGTGCTGTGTCTGAAACAACAATCCTTAATTAACACAATTATGTACACGTATTCCACCAGCCACATTCCATCATAAGACCACTAGATATCGTGTCGAATGCCATCCGTATGTTGTGGTGTTCGCTTCTACATTCATCATGCGAACAGCTAATGTGTGGAATATGCTTCCAGCGGCCATATTTCCGCAATGTTATGACCTGGGGGTCTTTAAGAAAAGAGTGAATAGGCTTTTTTTGGACGGACACGAATCTTCATCGGACTCATTTTCACCTTCCACCAGGTGTGATGAAAGTCAAGCGTTCGACTATAAATAATTAAAAAATATATCGAGGGGTGAAAGGCTATTTGACTTAAGCGACATTTTTTGGTGGTATAGTAATATATATTTTCGAAATCACCGTGTTTTCCGATTCTAAAAATATACATTTTACTATATCACCAAAAAAATGTCACTTAAGCCAAATAGCCTTTCACCCCTCGATATATATCGATAATCTTTTTTAAGACTGTTGAGTGATAAGTAAATAAACTTATCTGTAAACTTTCTGTGTGACGCATTTATCGAGAGGATATCATTTGAAGGCGTGTCACGTCGCCCAGTTAGTAGGGCGCGAATCCAACACGTCGCTAGTGGATCTCTAACGGCCTTGTAATGGCGCTGGCCCTGTAATAACCCTGAACGTCTAACGCCTCTTTTCGACGGCGCCGCACAAGTAAATTAATTTTTTTTAGTATACTCTTACTATGCTATAACACTGGCTGTCGGAAATGGACGAGCGGTAAACCCAAGTAAAGTAATTACTCATCATCTCAATTCAATAGCTCTTCTATTGCTGCAAACAATTTTATGCGATGAAATTTATTCATTTCCATTTGTTTTACATATAAGGTCATTTTTAAATATAGAACTTACATTTCACCACGTTTTTTAATCTTTATTCTCGCTCCCGACGAATACTCCCCGACACGTCAGTCTAATCGTGACCATGATTTGTGTGAACAGGGCGATACGCCGAGCCCTAATTAAAGGTAACTTAATTCGCACATAAGTTGAGTTGAAGTATTTATAATTAAATTCTATTGTTTACATAAGTTCCTGTGACATATTTGTTGCATAAATTCCTAAAATTTTGTATTTAATTACTTATAAAATTAGCTTTAAAATGTTTTTATATCTAATTAATTTAATAATTGATCTTATTGGATAGTCTAATATAAACCAAAATAATGAAACTTTTTTTAAATCAGGCAAAGATGAACCTGATAGGACCATAATAGCATGATGTTATTATGGATAAACTATATGAAGGCCGTAAAATTGCAGAATCATTTTTTAAATATCTCATACAATCAAATTTTTTATATATTGAAATATATATTAGTATTAGCTATTGAATTACTACAAATAGTGAATAGAATTTAAGAATACAAGTAAACTTAGAAACGTTTAACTTTCCTAGTTAAAAGGGTAGACTGATTTAAATAAAATTCCTTGCCAGACGCGTACATATATTTTTCTTTATGAAATATACTTCCTAGTTGAAATTTTGCAGCACAGCACTTAAGGAAGGGTTTATGGGTACACGCCTGTGGTGATGAAGCTTCCGAGTGCATTATAGCTCTTTGTATGTGCCAGTATCTGACATGTAACGTTTGGGGGCTTTTCATTTGCTTAATGAAACGTTATCACGGCAGCTCGCTGCAGTCTCCGTGTTTACTCGGAGGCGAGCAGTGTTAATTAAATTGTGAGTTGGTTATGTTGACGCAGGTACGACAAAATTACTTTAAATAAATAAACAGGGGCTTATTACATGTTATATTTATCTGTGAAGGAAGCCGTATACTGATTAAGGTGCACTATTGCGTTCCAGCATTGGAAATGAAATAAGTAGGTACCTCACGTTATCCCATGAGCCGCTAAACTACCATATAACACTAGGAAAAAATCTGTCATACTTTATTTTCGTTTCGGCATCAATACACGTTGCCACAGCCAGCCTAGCTCAAGTAATGTAAAAGTAGAATAGATTGCTACAAAAATATATTTTAAAAATATCTTAAAACATATTTTTTCCTACAAATATGGTTGATTTTACCTTTAATATTGACATAGCATTGCTATTGTTATACTTCATAATTGGACTTGAATAGCCCATTTAATTTGGATCACTACCATTTTGGCATAATTTTTGGCGGACTTAAATATAAATTTAACTATCAATTATTGTCTTCCGTCATACTTGTAAATATAACCATATTTAGCTGGCATAAGAACAACGACTGCCATTTCAATCATACCCGTTGATACTGGTCACCATTCAATGAAAATAGTGTACTTATCGAGATAATATGAAAGAAAAATAAACAAATTAATAGTAAATTGAAATCAGAATTTATTTACATTGAATGCGTTGTACGGGTAGTAGAGATTGCGATGTAATCGTGAAAAACGAGTCGTTTAGGCAAAATGCCGTGGGTGGGGATACAATCGTTAACGTTAATGGTCTTCGTTGAGCTGCCATATCCTAGCTTCGATGTTTTTCCGAGAGGGAAATTTGTATTTAACAGTTTGGTGGTAACCGTAAGATCTTTAGTAATTGCTCTCTCAAGAATATATTAAAGGGGCTCAGTATAAAAGCAACAAAACTGATTTTATGCTTATTCCGAAGGACTTGTTAACGACATTGTTGTAACTTAAGATACAAGTTATGAACTTTTGCGTTTGATTATGCAGATATGTATACTGTAGCTTAATTTCTTTTATAAAAGATAAAATGATCTATTTCAGGAAGAATTTAACTCTTCTTTTGCAGTGACGTTGAACTATGAAATAATCACATGATTTTCCTTTATACAGGATGCACATAGACTGTTAATTTAATACAAAAAGGAATTATGTAAATTGAACTGTTCATTATTGTATAGCTCACATGTTTCAATAGTACCAGTGATATTTCGATGTAGTCTTTAATCTATTGAAAGTCGTGATCAGTTTTTCGACTGCACTATGTTTACCATTAAAAAAAATTTAGCAAAAACAAAAGATATATGTAATTATTTCTTGCTTTTATCGCAATAGTGTCGTCCCTTGCCACGTCCGGCCATTTTTCAAACTCTCAGCTTACTGGTCTTACCTGAGGCGTGCAGGTAATTACAAAGAGCAGCGGCTAATGCGCGTAAATATGATGAACTGCTTCCTTCTAGGGAGGCAGGGGCCGTTTAATTTCATGTTTTTATTAATATGCCTCAGAGACAGTGTAATTTCCTTTCATGTATATTTTATAGCACTTGTTCGAGTTTATATAAACTGGATGAAATCACAGTATTTTGCTCTTAGTGGTAAGTTTGGTCCAATAACGGTAGCGATCACAAATATACGAGAACTTTTTAATGGTCATTGTCGTTATGCCGGCCTGCATCAAATAAAAGGAGTGGAAGGCTTCTCGGTATCACCAATATTTCTAAACGGGCTGATCGTGATACAAAAAAGACTTTAAGGGGTCATTATAAATAATTAGCTACATAAGAAATGTTATGAATGATTGCGTCATGTAACATATAGACAGCATAAAGCAAAGTTGAATCGCGTAATGAAGAAATTTTTTTTATAGCTTAGATTGATATAACATATAATAATAATATTTCCAGTGGATAAAACAGACAGATGATCCAACATATGAAAATATAGTTAAATAATTTTTAACCATTTGACACAAAAATAAAAAAACAAGACATTTGATTGGTTAATGGACTAGTTCAATCTTTTCAAATTTGAGTATTTACTTTAAGAATATGTAATAGGAATATATTACCGTCTAGTTCCTGCTACCTCGATGACTTTGCACCTCGATCGACGCCACCAGCAAGGCTGCAGTGTCCAATAAGACGAAGAGGCGCTGCGTGCCCAACCTTCCTCAGGAAACATCAGCACCTGGACGTCATAAAATAATGTTACCTTAGACATCGCTGTGAAGATAATTTTTTTAATCAGCAAAAAATTTCCGGAATATCATGGAATATTTAATTTGAGAGAATATAAAATCAATCAAGTTGTTTTTATTTTTTCTAACATATCTACAGTATTTTTTATATATGTATGTATTTTGAGATTATGTGTGTCTCTCTTAACACTGACAAATAGATAGTGGATCATGCCGCGTCAATAAAAAAGCAACTCTTATAGTATATTACATCCAAGAATTTGTAGCGACTGTTTAACTCATTTACGTCCAGTTTCAAAAATTGCTCCTATTTAAAGCGTTTTTAAATTGAAGTAATATAACGTTTCTAAAACTGGACATTACTAAAATAACTTCGCGTCTTTATTATTTTAAATTTTGCTATCCGAATTTATGCAAACATTTTGAAATTTCCATTCATTACATCTCTGAGATAAACAACATCTAAATTGTTATCCTTACAATCGGAGCAAAATTTCAGAAATAATATCTTAAGTAAACTGTTATCTTCAATCTAACAGAAACCGGCAAGACGCAACATTGAGTACGAATTAACTAAATTAGAAAACTTTCGAAGCCTTTCAACGGGGGTTTGAAAAATAGCTTTTTGACTAAAACTAATATTGCGGACCAAAAACAACAGTGCGGAGTTGTAACGAAGTTGTTTCAGACGCCACAGTTTACAACCGCGGGCGATGGGTGCCTGTGTAAAGCCCGATGTACACTAGGAAGCTCTAACCGTAACCGTGCACTTATAATATCGAGGCTATATTTCACTTCGGCCTCTCGCTTTTCAGGATCAGTTTGTGTATATCCAGTGATACATAAGCCTAGAGAACTTCCAACGTGGTATATGTGGGTCGACGTAGCGTGGCGGCTGTTGACAGATTTTCATCCTTTGGCGAACGTTGTCGTTCTTGGGCGTCACAGTACTGTCCATCAGGTGCAATATAGTTCGTCGAGCCTGTTAATTATCATAATCATAGTATCACATAAAAATATCTAAAAAAAATCGCCACTGTCGTAAAAATAATAGTAACGATTTTTTACCTGCTATATAGCAGTGACATAAATTTATAATTTTATATCAGCACTGTTATGAAAAGAGTATAAATCATTTACATGTCTAAATAAAACCCTCGATAAGCTCACAGTGGGCTCACGAACTACATATATACATTAGGATTTTTGGTTACAGCTTTGGTGTAACTGTTCTGGTAGCTCGCTAGTGAGCACCAACTTTACCCGGTCGGCGCTCGTTTACGTTTACAGTCTTAGTACTTCCGCAGCGATCCTCATCGATAACGAAACGTGGAACCGTATTGCTAGCGAGGCTCGTTCGCTCGATTGCCTTCTGGCATTCCGTTCTCATTTTCTTCGTCTTGATAGGGATGGTATAAATGCTGTAACGTAGTTTATTTCTACAACCGAAACTGTCGGATATTTCAAATGAATACTATATCCGATAAGATAAGTTAAGAGAAGTTTACTTAGAGATACTATTATTACATATAAAAAAATAGACTTTATTCAAATGTCCATAACTGAAATTATCAGAATATACAAAAGATAATTTATTACCACATTATTTTTTACGATTTACTGGCAATAGCTCAATTATTCCTAGTGCAGAAAATGTTGATGATTTAATAGAATGCGTTTGCCGGAAAATGTCTATTTACGTCTTTTTAAGGGTTTCCAAGTCTGAACGAAGAATGATGAATGTTAATTGCTACCATTATGGATGGAAAATTACGACTCTTTTGTTGGTCAAGCGCCCGCTAATATCGGTCTAATCACCACTTTCTATCGGGTTTAATTGAGTTGATGCGTAAACGTATCTGTAACATTTTTTTTTTAATTGCGGATTCTTTATTTTGTATATCCGAAATCGCATATCCCAAGCCACCCTAGTGTCGAGCTTCTTTTCTGTGTTTTCCCACTTTCGACAATATTGTTCAAGTATCAAAAGCGGTCGATTCAACAGGACGAAATCGCTTTCGGATTGAGTGAACACACTAATGATCGAGTTCCGCGCACGGGCGCGGGGACCGACCGGGGACATCCCGGAGTCTGCAGGGATCTTCGCGACTTTCCTGCCCATATCCGTCATACAGACAACTTATGACAGCGATTACAATTAAATAGAATCAAAGGTTTTTTTTAAAAGAGAGCATATAAGTTCATAGTTCACCAGATGGAAAAGAGCTACTGTGGTCTATTAACGACAACAGCACCATTAGTATTGCGATTGACAATGTTTATTATTGTAATTCAAAATTATTAAGACACAAACAAAATACCGCTTGTTTATTTTTGAATTCCGTGTTTAATAATATATTTTTATTGCTTTATTTCGCAGAGAAGCAATTGAAAAAATACCTGTGATAACGATACCGAAACAGCGACAATAGACAATAATTATTTTACGTAACGAAACAAAAAAATAGTATCTTCAGGTTTTCTGGCTTTGTAACAATTAATTTTATTCATAATCTATCCTCTTATTGCTCTTGAATGTGCCCACACAAACCCACTTCAGTATCCAACCATTAATATTCAAAAGGACTGTTCAATCGACACCTTTTTGCATGAAGCAATCAATTCGTGACACTCCACGATCATCCAATTATGAACCGTTCTCAGAACGATCTATTAATTGCGATAGGATCTGTTCCATTCAATCACACGTTGTTTGCGATTGAAAAATACGAAACATCTGTTAAAGGCGAACATTGGCCGCGGGTACCGTGCGAAATTACATTTGAGCGATTCGGCCGTTCGAGTTTTCGAATCGCGACCGCTTCAGTTATTTGGTATACGAATAAATTATAGCAGAATGTTGTTATTCCTTTTTCATTTATTCTCAAGTTGAATAGGTTCGTTATTTCAGTCTGTAGTAACCGTAATTTGAGTTTTAAAACTCGATAGTAAGCTTTCAAATTTTATTTCCGCGTTAAGTTTATTTTTTAGTGCCTAGAAAAGATAATTTACTGCATTTGAGAGACAATTCCATATTTGGTTAATACAATGAAATTAAGAGTAAATAAAAATATTGCTATTTTAATTTAACTTAATTTATCGTTACTTGTTTTTCCATAAACGTTCAAAATTATGAAAAAGAAGTAGAAAACAGACGTCGACTCGAGAATGAGTGATTTTCGTCAATTTCTTTATAATTACTATAAGATTTTAATTTTCTTAAGTTTTAAATATAAAATTGTAGGTTATTTTCAAACTATCCAGTAGATGCATTGATCAATTGATACAGTTTTAAATTTCAAAGATTTAATAAATAATTTAGAAAATAAATCTTGTATATCCTCTCATATTTTCCTTGGGTTTCAATCTCCATTTTTATATTCTATCGTATTGACCAAAACCGCCTAACTCTATTTCCAAAGCTATGATATTTTTTTTTAATAACCAGACAACGAAAAATAATACTTTAGATCAAATTATAACAAGAAATTAGAAACTATATTCCAATTTACGTGTACCAAAACACAGAAAGTTTAAAATACTAAAGTAAGTGAAACTAAATTTTCCAGATATTTTCCAGATGGCTTGTGATGTGTATTTCATGACGGTCGAGTCGATAGTCACGTCCTGGCACTCAACATCACTTGACAGCTCGCGCCGAGCTCGTTGCCACTGCATTTAGTTGAAGCCTCCGAAGCTTTCATCGCCTAGATGTTCATTCACTAGATAGTATACATTCCACTACCTCAACGGAATAAAATGGTAATAAAAAAACTTAGATTTTAAAGATAAAAACCAAACCCAAAAAAAAACTCTAGTGGCATTTGAACATCTTTAGTAATACCTCTATACAGAGCATAAAGTAGTGTATTAGTATTTGTAATTAATAAAATTAGAAAATGTTAAGAATACACTCATCAAAACCGTAGCCAAAAAATGATCCTAAATAGAACAACATTAAATTCTAACGACCTATCGCATCGTGAGCTCCTGATTTTATTTATAATACCATATGCCGTTTCTTTGGCGTATTTGTATCTAGAAATGAAATAAAAAATCACGCTAGAACAAAATGAGCATGAACGAATTTGCGAAAATAGAAAATATGTTGCTTCACTTTTTGCCGTACATTTCGTACTAGATTTATCCTTCCGTATATTTTATATACCCCTACGTAGCATTTACGAATCATGACACCGCTATTCGAAAAATATTTATTATATTATTTTAAAAGTCCGTTTCTATAAGAGATATTTTTATGCAAAGTTTTATGATGTGTATTGGAATGTCTTAAATACAAAAAAGTTAAAAACCAATTTTAATGTAAGTTTAAGTTTTTTTCTAAATATTTATGTAGTTTTATTGGTTACGTAGATTAGCTTCTAAATCCAATAAAACTTGCAAACATTACCTTTTCATAATATATATACAGTGTAAACTCCATATAACGTCACTCGATTTAACGTCAAACTCCCTAAAGCGTCGATATCACTCGGTTTTGGTTGGTTTAGCTTGTTTCCCATACAATGATATACTCTATATAGCGTTACACCCACTCTATGTAACGACAGAAATTTAATAATATAAAGTACTTTTGAAGTTGCCAAAATTAGTAAAAACTTTATAAAATTACAAAATTACTTTACAAAATTAGTAAAATTTTCTAAAAAATTGAAGAAACCTAAATACAAAGATTTGGATCGAGCTATACTATCATGGTTCCAACGACAGCGCCTGAATAATATGCCTATCGTGAAAGCTAAGCCGGAGAAGTTTGCTGAAGAACTTGGTTTACTTTCTTTCAAAGCATCAGAAGGATGGCTCGGAAAATTCAAGCAACGTCATCATATCAACTACGGTAAAATTTGTGGAGAAGCACGAAGTGTTGATACGAATGTTACTCATGACTGGATTAATAGAGTGTGGTCAAAATTGACAGAAAAATACACCCCAAGTGACATTTTTAATGCTGATGAAGCAGGAATTTTCTACAAGTTGACCCCAGATAAAACTCTGAAATTTAAAGGGGAAAAGTGTGTGGGAGGAAAGCTCTCCAAGGAGCGTATTACAGTGCTTGTGGCTGATAATATGGATGGCACAGAAAAAAAAACAGCTAATGGTAATAGGCAAATCAAAAAATCCGCGGTGTTTTAAGAACATTAAAAAATTGCCAGTGACGTATAAAGCTAATAAATCAGCTTGGATGACCAGTCAACTTTTTAAAAAAGAAGTGCGAAAGTGGGATGCAGAATTAAAGGGACGAAAAATTTTACTTCTTGTTGACAACTGCCCTGCCCACCCTCTCACAACAAACCTTCAAAACATAGAGTTGGTATTTCTTCCTTCAAATACTACTAGTGTCTTACAGCCAATGGATCAAAGCGTGATTAAAAGCCTCAAGGGTCACTACAGAAAGAAATTATTGATGGAGCTAGTCGAATCTGAGGGTAAAACTTCTATTAATATGCTGCATGCAGTAAATTTTTTATCTAAAGCCTGGGAAGAAGTCACACCCACAACTATACAGCACTTTTTTCGACATGCTGGACTTTGTACAAATTCTATGAGTGATGAGGTGAAAACGGAACTGGAGTTTAATAACGACGACGCCCTTACATTAACTAAGTGGATTCAACAGTTCAATATGGCATGAAAATTTACAGAAAATCTTCAAACCTACATCGAAGTAGACGACTGCCTGCTTACAATGGCATCATTCACAGACAAAGAAATTTTGGATTCGGTGAGAAAAACCGAGTATCAAGACCAAGGAGATGAAGAAGATGAGACGGGTGAGCCTGAGCCACCGCCGAGCATTAAAGAAGCCCTGGAAGCAGCAAAATTATTGGAAAAGTACTTTCTTTAACACCAAGGTGACTCAATATCGCAAGATATGAATAAAATAATGAAAAAAATACAACAAAATTGCTGGTGCAGCAAAAGACGTCAGACAAAAATAATAGACTATACTCAATAGCGATCAAATGAGATTTTTTTTATGTAATTACTAACACTAGTCTGAAATAAAAAATTTTTCTAATATAGATTTTTCTTCTCTCCATTTAACGACCACTCTCTATAACGTCAAATAATGCACAGTCCCTTGAGGGTCGTTATATAGAGTGTACAGTGTATATTCCTTTTTATAGATATTATTTTATCCCTATCGCACTGTAGATTAAAAATTGTATATATAAGTATATAAGTTTTATAGTGGTAAGGCGATTGCCTGAACTGGGTCATGACCACAGTACACAAGTGTAAAGACCATCATAGTGACTCGGATTGGCCTGTCGCGTTTGGGGATCATCTTGTGTATATCCAGTTACTCATACCTAGAGACCTTCAGTCGTGGTATATGTCGGCCGACATGACGGAGGCTACCAATGAATTTTCATCCTTTGATGGTCACTTTCGTTTTTGGACTACACTGTACTTACCATAAGGTGCACAGTAGTCACTATGTCGAGCCAGTGTAAAAAATAAATAAGAAGATTTGCGTTTGATATTATTATTAGTGTCTCTTTCTGCAGTACATATGTAATTCCTTGACCCGTGCAGCGTAAAGCCAGGCGCCCGGGTCACGTAATTGGATTTAGTCTGGACTACGAATACGACGTGAGGATTACCGTTTTAAGGGGTTTGACTAATGTTGCAATTTTAGAACCTCGTTTATTTCGGCTTCATATAAATCTTAATTAATACAGTTAGTTATCTCATTGATACAGGCTAAATTTCTGTGATTTGAAATATTTATTTGGCTCTTGTTTATTTGTTTAAAATATATAATAACTACGCAAGTCGCAAGTTTTATTTCCATAGTAATAAATATTATATAAACTATTAATCTTTAGATCGATAATGTAATCATTATCAACAAAATTTATTTTACTTGGGTATCACACAGCCATAAATACGTATTACACAGTCAAAATTTGTCATAACGACATCGAAGGGATTACTCATATTTAGTCGTAACCTCCACGGTTAAAAATTATATACTCCAGAGTAGAACTACTTTTTTGTCTTAATAATAATATCTGTGCTTTGAATAGAACATAATTGGTCTTTTACGTAATGACTTCTCTAGTCCCACTGAAGATTAAAAATATATTATCTCAAACATGTGCTTTAGCATTTCATTCGGATCAATTTATAATTTCAATGAATAATAATAGCCTTGCAATCACGCTTTTGGGTATTATTTTCTAGTTCCAATAATTTTTGTCTAACACAAATACAAAACCTTTTTTATGCATTTCTTGTGGCTTGAATAAGGTACCAATGAATACAACGAATATACGATATGGTAAGAGGAAATTAAGAATATTTCAAGATAATTTAGCTACAATATTGCCAGGTGGTAGGGCGTCGGTGCCCGTCTGGATCGCGACCACAGTACATGGGTGTAAAGCCCGTCATAGTGACCAGTTTCGGCTTGTCGCGTTTCGGGATCAGCTTGTGTATATCTAGTAGCTCATATACCTAGAGACCTTCAGTCGTGGTATATGTGGGCCGACATGACGGTGGAGACTATCAATTGATTTTCATTCTTTGATAGACGATTTTGTTTTTAGACCACACTGCACTTACCATCAGGTACTCTGTAGTCACTATGTCGAGCCAGTGCAAAACAAAAACAAGTAAATAACTATAACCTTGCCATGCAAATGTCAGGACAAAAATATTGAAGTCTTTCGAAAAATAATCTACAATCACACACCACTTAGAAGTATATTTTAAGTATTAAAAATAATCTGGTAACATGGATTAGTAGTAATGTAATGTCATGTGCATTTATTTCATTACAGTAACTGGCCGTTTATTGTTGTCTCATACTTCTAGTTGGATCAATCAACACATAACATAGTCGACCTTATCCATCAAATCATTTGACAGACTTCCTGTCCTATTTTATTACATGACTAATCTATTATACATATATGTCTATGTTTTAAACGTTAGACTAAACGTATCAGCTCCAGAACTTCTCAGAATGTTATGGAAGTAGAACAGTAAAGGTCACACGCAGTATGTTTTATAAATAGACGTACACAGAGAAGGGTACTTGTCGCTGTCCATTTTAATCTTAGCCACTTCTGAAGGGTTGGAGTTTCCTTGGACGTTATCATTCTTTTATCTTGCGGAAGTGTTTACTCGATTAAACTTGTTTACTTAGGTTATAGCGAGTTACACAATTGATTTATGATAAAGCATGTGAAGGGAAATAGTTGGGACAATCATGTGGATGTACATACAGCCACTGGCACTATATCTATTTTCGATCTCCAATAGAAAACCTCACGTTTATGTACACATTTATATTATATTTAAAATGTTTGTAATAAGCATTTGTAAGTGGCTCAAGGAACAGGTACTTTAAGTGATATTTTATACCAATTTCTATAAATGATGCTTGTGATCAGAGATGGGTAAAATGTAATCTGATTAATGATTAACGATTACAAAATGTAGTCGTAATTTTAATTTACATGCTCTGTAATCATGATTAAATCCTTTTGAAACATTAAGAAATCATAAATGTGTATGCAATATGGAATTCTGTAGTGTTTAAAACGTAGATGAGCAAAATGCAGTCATATTAATGGTAAAAAACGTAAAATGTAATCGTAATTATTTTTATTAATCTGATTACATTTTGCCCATCTATGTTTGTGATAATCGATAGTCCTGGCTGGTTTTTTTTGGTCTAAAACTTGTATTATTTTACTTTTTTAATTTATCAATTATGGCATAGTCACGTTAGTTAAATTAGGTTCGAAGAGTTTAAATAAGGATGTTTTTTTTATTTGGCAGGACCTTATGCTGTCAGCCTGGGAGGGCCTTTAGAACTTCACCGTGCGAGAGGGGCGAATATATATATATATAGAAGCTATTTCGACTTTGCTTAGCAAAGTTCTCAAAAAATAAATTCGTTTTGACAAAAATCTGAATATATAATAGGAACTTGAGTATAGCCATAATATTCGCAGACCCAAGGCCATGTTTACAATATCGGTGACTTACCTTTGACATTCATTGAGAAATGTAAATTGTAATTTATTAGTATAATCAAAGCAAACTTAAGGTTGCGTCTATAAATATCAAATATAATATCTAAGGACACTTAGCCAGCAAATTAATGGGTTGGGTGGTGGCAACGCAAGGCGTCCTTGTTTGCACGTACTTCGACTTGGGCGGCCAAGCAGGAAAAGCTCCTAAGGTGATCTATTAGCATTTGGTAGCGACTGCCTTAAGAAGAAATGCCGGAAAAAACTCAAGGCTACGTCGGAGCGGAACTGCGTCTCGTAGCATAAAGGCATCGGTTAGCGACAGTTAACTGAACTATCTCTCTACGATATCCCCGACGAATCCGGTGTCATGGAATTATGTAATGTAGGTAAATAGTGTGCCTACGATTTGCATATTACGAATTTGCAATCAATGCTAATTGTACAATAATATAAATTCGTAATCAATTAATTCCCTTGGAATATATTTAATTATAATGTAATACATTTTTATTTGTATATTATAATAATACAAATTGTAGGTTGATGTTGAATATATTGTTACGTTTGTTACCAAATATTAACTTGATTTTAAAATTTAATTCACTTGAGATGTTAAGTAAGCTTGGGAATATCTCTGGCTCACATTTATTATAGAATTTGCATTTATGATTAAATAATATTCAAAATATATCTATTACGATAAAATATTTATAAGTCTGTAATACCAATATAAATCTATTATAAAAATATACTAAAAATGAAATCTAATGAAGGACAGCAATGTATCCAAATTCAGTGATAGCATATTTTTAAGGTATAACATGTATATTCTATCCAAGATAAATCAATAAACTGTTTATAAACACAATGCTACAACAAATCAAAGATTATTTACGAGATTAATATAATATGATATCACGTTGTTGATATTTAAAGACATAAATGAGGCAGGAAATAGTTTCCTCAGTCGTAAACATCAGCTATTTCCGTATTTTCTTCTGCCGAACAAGCCGATACAAGGAAATTAAAACTCCCCAGACGTTCGCCGGCCAGACAATTCTGTTACAAGCCATTGATTCGACAACAAATCAATTTTAGACAACTGAGGTTCGTTAATTGGGGGGCTATAAAGCAAACATATTTATAACAAATTAGCTCAATTTATTAAACAATTTTTTTTAATTTAGTGTCAATGTCACATACAGTAATATTCTAATAAGGTAATTGAAAATGCGAGAATGAACCTATTGTAAGCATTACTTTTTTTAATCTTTGCCGGCAAATAGACCAACGGCCTACTTGAAGATAAAAAGTTACCGTCGCGTGTAAGCAACTTCAATACAAGGAACGCTATTATTACGAAGAATTAGTACCATTTTAAATGATATATGCGTTTGAAATGAAAATTAGAAAACTTGTTGAAAAATTCTTTCTTTTTCTACATTTATTCATAGAACTAATGGCTCTTTCAAATAAGCTATTACAAAATAAGATTTATATTTAAATGTAATAAGTTTATGACATTGTAATCAGTCTATACGTCGATGACACTAAAATTGAAGAAAATAAGATGTAAACAGGATTGTATTTGGAATAATATTTTCTATTAGATTCGATTGTTATGTCAGTAAAGTATTGGATTTTTTTTTTAAATTAAATAGGTTAATGAAAATAAATTCTTAGAAAAATTAATTAATGATGTGAGTATAATAAAGTTTTTACAAGATTATTTGAAACTTTATCTTGTCTTTGAGACAGTGATATATGTAAATATACGTGTTCGAGAATGACAATCTTATTTGCGATAAAAAAATACGCTGAAGGCTGATATGTTTTATCAGATAATTGAGAGCAACTATCATAGTAGTGACACGAGGGGAACCCCCAATTTCTTCCCCTTGAAGCAATCTCGTATGATTCATGGCAGTGTTATTTGACCCTGATTTGATTGGAGTAATAATAAGAAATGAAGGATTCAATTGTAATATCAACAGATCTGACGATGTGGTCGATGATGGGCGCGTTCAATTAACAGGTATTTATTTACTCACAATTGAAGAATCATATTATTATATTGATAACAATTATATGTAAATGATACTGATGTCAATTCTACTCTTTGTAAGGTAAGAAGATAAATAACAACTGCTTTGAGTGAATTGAACATTTATAACAAGTTTATACTCGTACATACTAACTAATCTACTCAATAGAATGCACTCCACAGTATAAAATAAAAAAAAATTAAATAAATACCAAATTATGATGGTTTCTCAACGGTAATCATCGTTCTATAATAATAATATATCGTCAAGCTTTATCTCCTTCGGGGTGAGCAGAGTTTTTTTAAACTGGCTCGAGAGAGAGACACTAATAATAAAATCAAACGCAAATCTTATCTTTATTTATCGTTTACACTGGCTCGACATAGTGACTACAGTGCACCTGATAGTAAGTATAGTGTGGTCCAAAAACGAAAGTGACCATCAAAGGATGAATATCTGTTGATATTTTCCGTCGTCATGTCGGCCCACATATACCACGACTGAAGGTCTCAAGGTATATAAGTCACTGGATATATATAGTATAAGCTGATCCCGAAACGCGACAGGCCAAAGCGAGTCACTATAATGGTCTTTACGCTTGAGTAGTGTGATTATGACCCAGTTTAGGCAATCGCCCTACCACCATAAAATACATTGGTGGCTGTATCCACTTTGCGTTTATAGGTCATGCCCAATGTGACCAGTAATGCAGCTGATCGCCGTTTACACATGACATTTCTATTAGACACCATGCGGGTTTTATCACGCTGTTTTCCTTCATTGATGGGAATGTGGTGCCTAAGTTTGTATTTAATCTGAACAAACTCAGAGGTACGTGACAGGATGAAAACCGACGACCATTCGAGCTGACAGATTAATACCGTTTCCTTATTCACTAAGCTATCATAGCTACTCTAAAATAGCATGACGAAATTTCATTTATTAAATCGCTATACATTTTTTAAACGTAAAAAGTATCATCGCGCTTGAGCAAGGTGTGTGGCTACAAATTATCATTCGGCTCTTATGTTTAACCACTTAAAACTTTAGTATTATATAATACATAAACAGTATAAATCTATTTCATTATATCGATGAATGATTTTTCCAATAATATAAGAGCTTTTAACTGTACTTTTCAATAGACGTCCAACGCGCCTCTTTCAATTTGAAAGTCTTCAAGATAAAGACTTGTAGAACAAATAAAGAGTAGTCTGAACGTATTACCACAGTAAATAAATATAGTAGTATGAATATAGTAGAGAGTATGAAACTAAGCTTAGTTGATGAAATAAATACCTACCCTCTATTGGAGCAATAGGGCTTTAATGTTTTGTCTTCATTCAGTCAATTATTCTTCTTACGTTTCAAAATAAGCAGAAAGTTTAAAAGTACGATGGCTCCGGTTTTGAAGAAGACGAATTTAAACAGCCGTATACTATGCAATAAGCTCGTGGCATTTTTAATCATACCAATGACACTCACTAATGACACCACCGCGAAAACCACTAAGGGATCTCGTTCGATCCGTTGTGTGAGTGTGCCGTTTCGAGCGTTTGTAGGTAGTTTCTGTACTGTCTATAATATTTATACTGTGGTATTATGGTCCCTTCAGACAGAATTATTGTAAGCTGCTTTTTTAAATTTATTTTTATTTAGGGGCTTTTATTCAGGCGAATATATCAGCCCCATTCTGCCCTAACCTACGTCTCTACATCCTAGGGGAGTCACGGATGAGCAAGCGTCACCATCTGGCACAGCATTCTGACTTCACTGGACAAAGGATTCGCTAAAATGCCGTGCCATGCTCCAATATTTTGTCTGTTAATTTTCAACTTGCTGATCAGCGACTCCCTTTGTGTCTCGTTCCGGGCACACTCCATCAGCAAGTGATGCACATCTTCAATCTTTCCACATGTGTCACAATTGGGTGACCCGGCGTAAGCTGCTTATATCTTTTTCTGTGACGATAAAATTACTGAACATATAATTCATATAAAAAAGTTATTAACTGAATAATTCGACAGTTGTATATCTATGTACAGGAAATGACCCACAAATTGACACGTGGACTAGAAACATTTTTTTAGAATATTACTATAATTTATTCAATTCATAACTGAAATTCAATAAAAATGATAAGTATTAGTTCATTTAAATTACTGGTAGTCGTATAATTTCTTATAAAATTTCCAGAATGAAGTTGTGAGATTAAATAGCACTTGTCTGCTTTTACATAAAATACAAGTATTATGTTGAAAGTTATAAACTGTGTATTGGGTTGCGCTTTAGCAGTGTATACGTAGCGAGTATCAGTAGTACTTTGTGTATTATACAATATTTTGTTCCCCTGAGGTTTTGCTTCGGCCGCGCCCGAGGCTTGTCCGACAGAGAGTAATGCTTAAGTGCGTTAAGTGTCGATCCTAGTTTTTCAAGACTATATTTTACTTGTATTATATATAACTTAGATACCTGTACTATAAAATCGTAGCAAGATCAAAATAATATCGAGGGGTGAAAGGCTATTTGGTTTAAGCGACATTTTTTGGCGATATAGTAATATATATATATTCAGAATCAGCGTGTTTTACCGATTCTAAAAATGTATATATTCTATATCATCAAAAAAATGTCGATTTAACCAAATAGCCTTTCACCTCTTGATATATAATATATTGAGGATACTTGAAAAACTGTTTGGAGCTGAATTGAGTTCATGCGATAATTTAACATGAAACAAACATTTTTTAAATATTTGAGTTATGTTGACTCGGTATAGTGTTGACATCGCATCTGATAGGAAGTATAGCGCAGTCCAAAAACGAAGCACGAAACCACTACTGAAATGCATATCACTACCAAACGAACACGAACCTTGATGAGTAATTTGCATTTTATTCAAACACGGTAATAAACTTTTTTTACGTTTAGAAAAATCGAGGTCGTAATTATCTCAATGGGCAGACTCTTTTAATTTTAAATTAATAATGCTAAAAATAAATATAAATAAAATTAGATTTACCTAAACATTAGCGTCAAACCGTACAAATTATTTTAAAATGAAAGATCGGCTCAATGTAAATCGCTTAAATAATGCCGGATTACCGAAGGCATAAAGTGTCTGGGACGGGGCGGATTTAATAGCCGGGTATAATTCAATTGTCCGGGTTGCAGCGGAACTACCGTCCTATTGCTCTGCGGACCGCGCCAGGTGGGTGTTTGTTCCCTTTATTTGTTTATTTTAATTGGACCAAATACACACACAAACGTATACACAATAAAATTTACATGTAAGTTCTTGTATGCATTATGTATATTACAAAGAAATTGATGTGATAAAGTTTTAATGGACAACTCAGCTTAATATGAAGCATTTTTTTTAATTACTCGTGGTCTAATCTTTAACCTCAAGCAGAGTGGAAGGCTTCCAATCCCGCAGACTATTTTCAATCTTGGTATATGTGGGACTGAAAATTTGCCATCCTGCGAAATCCCGGTATTTTAAGGATCTCACATACAGAAATTAGTAATATTTATATAAAGTAAATAAGTTATAAAATATAACACATAACTATAAGCGTAAAAGCTCATGGGATCCCATATCCGTAATCACGATATACGCGGGATTGGTAAATAACGAGGTATCTTGGAATAGCGGGATTGGACGCTATAGTGCAAAGTGATTAAAAGTGAGATGTTGGATTTCTGCGCCCGACTGAATCGGAACAACAGTACAAGAAAGCAAAGTACTCAAAAATAAATTCTATGTCTGAATACCGCACGACGAAAAATCTCGAGATCGTATCTAATTTTAACTTTATGTAACCTTATTTCGTATGTACATTTTATAGGACAAGTCACTACTTGGCATAAAATAAATCCAATACAAATATCGATTTTGTTTTGTATTATAAGCGAGACACGTAGATACAATATCATTACAATAGTCATCATAACAAAATAGGGAATGAATAACCGCCATGCGTGGCAATACGAGGTTAATATCAAATATTGGTTATGGGATGGAGCCCGCGACGAGGGAATCAAACAAATAACGTACATTTCGCGATATTACCAATAAAGTATCGGAAGATGGGAAGACAAGTCCGCTAAGATTCGAAAATGAATTCTAAAATGAACAACAATATCAACAGAATAAAACAATATGAAATAAATGCAGCATGTTTTAAATTTTATTTTAGTAATTTAATTTAAACAATTAATAAACAAATCTAGAAACAATTCTTGACATAGATTTTTATTATTTGAACCTAACAATGTTCTTAAATGTTTTGTTATTTTATTTATATATTACCATTGATACATTAGTAAAAATTACGTGCTCATAATATTTCAACATTAGATTATTTTTACAAGCCTACCCAATGTTTTTAACAGTATTGCTTATTACATGATTTGTTTTTAGATATTGTTTGTGCTTGCTTAAGTTGTTTCATAGACTTATTTTTGCTATTAAAATATTTTAACACTAGAAAGACTGAATATAGGTATAGCACATATGTATATAGGGAATAAAGAGAGGGGGGAGGTAAGTACATCTATTCATAAATGCTATAAGATAATATATAAAAAGTCATAATATTTAAAAAAAATGGTTCCTTATAAATATATATGTATATATATATATATTTATATAACTAAACTTTAAAAACAGTCAATATGACTGCCCTGGGCAATCTAGTGTTAAAAACCTGCATTACATTACTGACAAACTATATATTATAAGGGGCAAGAATAAACAGCGCGTACGATGCTATGATCGTACAGTCAGTTTGATTGTGTCGCAGTTGGGTGCCAATTACGTAGCGGTATCGGACTGATTTCATAGTAAATAACTGCTTCAGCGACAAATTTCATAAGGCCTAAGCAATCATGTTTATCTGTTCTGAATTTATTTGATATAGTTTCTCAAAAAGATTATTTCTTATTTGAACTTGCATAATTTATATGTAAGCAAAGTACAGTAGGTACACATACACTTATCCTTACTACAGTGTATACATTGTGTCAGCCAGGGAAGTATTATGAATCAGTATTAGATAAACCTCTTATTTATTTATATTCTGTTTCTTTAATTTGTAAGCAAAAAATATCGCCATTACGAACATTGGTTCGCTTTATTGTACCTTTTTGCCTTTAGGTGGTCTCTGTACGCCACTTAGCGCAGTGTAGTCATTTTTCAGAATTACAGTAACATAAATCAAATTAGCCAAATTGACTGTTGAATGAGTTCGAAGGCTCAAATATATTTCAACACCCTGTACCAGGTGATCATTCAATCGACACGTGTGTAACCAATGAGCACGGATGCATCCCCAGATCACACGGGAGTGTAACGAGTAATGTCCAATTTACAATTCACGTGTACCGGTAATGTGATTTATCCAACGCTTTGTGCCTCAGACACAGCTATTCCCCTCGGATGTTGCCCGCAACAAAGGATAACTGTTCTATGAGTGATATTTTTTGTTTGGTTTTCGATATTAGTTTTGTCATATATTGTATTTACAAATTGTTTTCTTAATTATAAATCGTAAATAAGTATATTTTCTATCATCCGTTGACATTATGTGTAATTAGTAAAACTCAAGGCAAAATAATAATA
This sequence comes from Automeris io, assembly GCA_036320925.1. Classification (NCBI taxonomy): domain Eukaryota; kingdom Metazoa; phylum Arthropoda; class Insecta; order Lepidoptera; family Saturniidae; genus Automeris; species Automeris io. The sequence continues at coordinate 6,740,560 of JAUDJH010000014.1, forward strand.
AATAAAAATAATAATTAATAATATGGTTTGGTAATTTTTGTTATTTGATGTCACGTACTGTATCACGATAAATTATGAAAAAGGACCGTTATAATTATTAATTTTACACAATTAAACGTCACTTCAGTATATTGTTTATTTGAAAAAATACCATCAGAATAAGAAATCAACTCAACTTATCTTCAAGTAGATGAAAAATGACGTCAATTTTCAATAGTACTTTAGAAAAATTTAAGCTAATTTGACATCAATGTCTTGTTACATTCTTCAGACGTTCACCGTACGTAAATTGAGTTTAGATAATTCAATGTTTCAACGTTTGTGTAACAAAATAATTCTTTCCATGAAAATGTATTCACGAGTTTTCTTAGTAGCGTGAATATATAATGAGTCTTGTATACTTCAAAGACAGAACCGGTCATATAGCTATAAAGATTCGATAAAACGAAGTTTCTCGGAGCAAAGTTCAGAAATGGACATAGAATGCTGACATTCTTTAAAACTAATTGAAAATTTGGCACCAGAAAGAATTGCGAATAGTTTATTAATCAAAGTATCTTCCTTAATGGTGTCATTCTGAATGGCAGATGAACGGCAATAAATGGTGATGATTAAGGCATAATAGTTATTTTAAGTAATGTACCTAGTGTAAGTATTTGAAGCAATGTAAACAAAGTTATCAAGAAAAATATTTTGGTATCAGAAATGCAGGTATGTTATAAATCTGAACAAACTGCTCACTACCTAAGCATGAAATGTAGCATTGTGCGAGCAATATATTTTAAAATATCATTAAAAATATACCCAGATACAGTTTACTATAGAAGTGTCCATAAAAAACAAAAATGTAGCGCCTGCTTTAATTTAATAGCCATATTTGCGAATCTATGTTTTTTTATGATGTATACAGCTCAATGTACTCTGTTGACAATTTTGTTTCCTAGATCTAAGTAAAATCATTTAAATATAAAAAAAAAAATCTTATTTCTTACAACTGATTTATATTTTTGTCATATTTCTTTAATTGGAAAATAAGGAATTTTGAGAACTTATTTACTAAGGAAGTACGCTGAGCCGTAAAATTTATAGAGTAGTACTAGGAAGAGGCACGTGAATAAAATCTAAGGAATTGAATTAAGATAGCCTAAATATGTTTCTAAGTTTTATGTATAAATAAGCTTCGAAAATATTACGCGAAAGATTTACGAATAAAGTCAAACACGTGGACTTACAATGTAAACAAACAGCTATTTAAATTTTCATGATCTCAACGTTGCATTGTATATACTGATGATTAATAAACGCAAATGTAAATATGCTCCTATTTGTGGATATGAATTTATTATATTTTTTACATTTATTACAGTACAGTACTATAAAGACAATGTTGTCGCTTAGTTGGTTGTTATATGGCTACACGAGAAGCTGTCTGACTTTTAAGGCCAGTTAGTGGCCAATTTTTCTATTATTAAATGAATAGATTGTAATAAGTTAAGAAAAAAGCCATTTTAAAAAAATTATATTTTCTTGTAGTATATGTACGAAAACGAATTTATCAGTTTTTGTAATTATAACAGACGATACTGTGTTAATTTTATTTAATATACTTGTATCTTAATTTTGTTACAAGTGTTGTCGGAAAAGACAAATCATTTGTATTAGATATTATTTTATAGTTATTATATTTATAGTACAGTTTTCTTGAAGTTCATCCGCCTAGCTGGATCTAAAATAAAGTTTTTTTTTTTTGTAAATTGAATGTAAAGGTATTGATACCACAATACTGAGTTTACCAATTTTCTAAAAGCCAAAATCCAGATGCTGATCTGTAGAGATAAGTAATGAAAAGCAAATCGCAATGACTGAAGATGCGGTGTAAATAGCTTGAAACATAGTCTCCTGATCCAGCTACCACGTAAAAGAAACGTCTGAAATTCGATTTAGACCCTTCGAACCCAACGGTCCTTCCTGAATGTAAATCGGGGGCAAATTCGTGTTCCACTAAATTTTCCCCGAACATTTTTAAATTATATTCAAAATTTATTCTTGTCTTACGTCGTAACCTTTTATGGTTGAGAAATTATTTGAAAACACGTACTCATTTTATCAACATCATTAGTCTTTGTAATTAAATTTGGTTAATAAGTTCTTGAGAGATGACGTTACATACATTTCCACTTAAAAAAAATCCAAGGTATGTTTATAGATAGCTATGTTGCCTTTTGAGAAGATATTGATAGTGCAAGATAATGTTTTTGGCTTTAAATAATTAAGTATTAACTAATTAATTTCTAACAATTTGTTTTGTAAATATAGCGTTCTCAACTTATCTGTGAATAATATTTTGACAATATGAGTAAATGAATTCGGTTAAAGGTACATATAAGTGGAATTATTTTCTTTTTGACAAAAGTTATTCAACCATTAATTTATTTCACAAGGACTGTCCGGTATTTTAGATAATTACGCATATTAAAAATATCTTTAAACAATTTATAAGAATGAATGTTTTTAATACATCACTACATCTACATGTTTCTGTTAAAAATAAATGACATACTCGTTTGTTAATCGACAAGGGAATTGGGTCAACGCGATCCATGCAAATGAATTATTGGATATATTCTAATTATATACCCTCGACCCTCGATGATTGCTTTCCCATGTAATTTGTATACGTAATGACTTAGGACCGCTATAATTTCAGCATCATTTCCCGGCTGCCATATCTTATTGAGCACTTAATTAGGTAAAATAATTAGTTGCACAATTTACGAAGACTGTCTCTTCATCAGAAACGATATTTAAAATAAAAGCTCTTAAGTAATCGCTTATATATACTAAAGCGTTAGAAAGAAATGGACTCTTACGGTCTTATTCATAAATAAGGTATACTTGTCCGTTGTCATAGTATATGTTGAATCATGTATAATAAAATAATATATTTCTCAATGTGTTAGGTATGATAAATCTTATAGAAAAAGATAATAGCATGGCATGAATTACTAACATAACAGTAACAATATTGTCCATGAACACGTATGTAACAGGTACACTAAATAGTTAATTGAGTCATATTGTAACAAGTTTTGCTTACGATGACCGTAATAAAAATTATTTTAATATTGTGTTTTGAAATTGTGAAAATAAACTCAATTTGTTATTTATTTTCTGGCTAAAGGAGAACTCGTGTATTCAAGTAATTTAAGTTATTCAGCTGACTTGCCAGCGTATTGCTACGAGCGCAGTGCTACGAACTGAATCGCCTCCAGCGATGCAAGCTCATCGCTACGCCGAAGGAATGACATTTATGAATCGTCTAAAGAAAAAGAAAACTCCGCAACCAACACATTTGGCCTGAACCTATTTATATTATCGTCTAAGTTTTACCTTAATTTATTAATCTACTTTTTTTTTATGCAGAATTATCTTTTAGATACTTTCTCTTTTTGTACGTCATTATGTTTACGTCTTTTTTTAAAATATGACTAAGTTTTTATATTAAAAAAGGTATGTCTTTTGCAATATTTTTTTTTTATATAAAAATCTTCTCATTACTCGCCTGTAGCGGGCAATAGCATTATTATTTGTTACAGAATTAGCGAGCAACAGCCTTCAGGCGCCACCTCGCAAAAAAATATAGTAGCCCTGGCGTGCTTAATTGGCTCGCAGATAAGCTTTATATCACAACCCTTGCCGACATAATTGTGGTTATTAATTTACGAACTCGAGCAAATGAAAAAATGAAATATTATGAACACAAAGTCACAAGCGCCAGCGGCTCAAGTAAAATTGCACGCAATTACGCGAAAATTTAAATTTTCCTCGTATCCTTTAACTGCTAGGTATCTCATTACAGAAGGAGTAAAACTTTATGTAAAAATGAAGACTGTCGGTCGAACTTTTCCACTTTACCGACGTCAAAATGAACTTCGCTTAAGGAGCAAATTCTATTTCCAACTTGTTAATTCCGTCTACAGCGCAGTTACTTAAGCAAGTCTTTCATTAGCGGTCGTCACGTGAGCTGAATTACAAGGTTGTCGGCTTAAAAAATTGAGATACAATTTCGAGAGACAATGACCGCGCGCCGCCGTGGCAGCCGCGATTGCAAATCTTTCTTTAGTTGGATTCCTCTGAATACAAATGGAAAGCAAATGCAACCAATCACTTATCCTAAAACTTACGTTTATTTATTTATTTTTTTTCAATACTATCACGCCGACTATAAAAAATGGCTCATTTATGTTTAAAGTTATATTTCGTTACAATTAGTTACTTTTAAATTTAGTTTATTTTCATAATGACGAACTGCTATATATCACAATTACATTTGGATATTATAGAAAATCATTGAATATAAGCTTAATTTAAACTATAAACTTATTACCGTTACTTTAACCTTAATTTTGGTAGTTAACATGTGACTCCATTTTTGAGATTTGTGTGAATATAGAAATATCCATTACACAGTTCTCCGTTTACACTATTAAGCACAATAGTTTAACTTGAAAAAGAGCAAAGACGTGTTAAGGCTCACTGAATCTGTATATTGAGGGTTGGCAGTGGTTACAAAAAGAACCTACGTCTGTCACACGCGACGGGGAACTTTCGAGGACAATAAAAAACACTTTCCTCCTACCGAGAGGGAATGCAAAATAGGGTAAACCTATACACACGCGCGTCTTACTAGACACATTTAACTGGCGTTTTTTAAACGAAATCTTAGTATATAAAACAAGTACGGTATAAAAAAAAACCTTAATATTTTCTATTGTTTCTAATAGTTTGAAACAAATTAACATTCATGTATTTTCAAAATGAAATTTCTTGGGGCACTAAAAAAGTGAAAATGTTATGAAATACCTAATATATTTAAAGTAAAATAAACACTGTAAAATCGATAAACACTTAAAACAAAAAATAAGTAAATACTTTAACTAACTCATTTATTAACTATTATTATACTAATTTCAATAATAAATGTTGACAATAATGAATACAAGAAAATAATATATTATTATGACTACCATAAAGTATAAAGTTAAATCATATGACAGGTATTATTACAAAAGTTATGTGATTAATAGGAATAATAAAATTAACTAAAGAAAGAAGACTACAATCAAAAATTTTTATAGCAAAAAGTATCGGTTGCTATAAAAAGGGTCATCGAGCACTGGTTTTATTATATTACACTATGAAAATATTGTTAATCTATAGAGATTCGAATGTCGATAAAACCACTAAAACCACTGTATTTATATTAAAATCTATCTTCAATAAAGTTGCTTAAATCCTGAAATCGGGTAAAAAATAAACTAATTATCAATTGTGTATTTTGTTAATTAGTCTTTAAGTTTAACTTACATGGCAAACTTAATAAGTCATTTGATAAAAACCGACGAATAACTTCCTACTAACATTTTTTTAATAGCATATAAACATATATTTATTGTATAATAATATGTTATTATAAACACTATACGTATTATCATATCAGAATATACCAAAAGTTACTTCGAATTAAAATTAATACTATTTTATATTCACTTAAATTTCCAAAAAATCCTATTACATATATAACTTAATTCTCTTAATTTTGATCTTCGGTTGATTTTCATCTCAAGATTCATTTCGATGCAAGTAAATATTTTATAAACTGTCAATAAAACGATAGTATATTCAATGCTAGTGAGATAAAACTATATTTAATAGGTCGGTGTGGGTAATTACTTTCAGGGATAGTTCCTTAACTTTGAATAGTGAGGGTGACGTCGAAAGTCGACGCTCATTTGAATGACACCGTGACAGTTGAGAGTGCCGCTTGTCTCGACGAGGTATTTCCGCCAAATGCGGGTATTATGCATACCACGTATTTATGAGTATGTACGTGATGTCTAGTAGATTGATTTCAGTAGTACAATGTTATGAATTTAGATTGCTATCGGGTTATGTATTTATGCTATGACAATTATGATTTCCATTATAAAAAGCCCGAGGCCAATTTTTACGGGATTTACTTCTCGAATTTACTTAATTTGCCTATTTAATGAATGTCAAATTTTATGGAGTTTATGACATGAAATCTAGTAGAAGCGTTAGCCAATAATTCTATATAAACTTTATATTAAAAATGTAAAATATAAAAAAAAACATTCTAGCATAAATTCAAATTTGTACCTTTGATCTTATTTTCATGTTAAAAGATCTTTAACGGGTTTCTAATTCCATGAACAAAGGTATTTATAAAAATGCTTAAGAAATGCATGTTATTATCGCAAGATCTCATAAATGGTATTTATTTTTGCACATGATTGGAGTTTTTGTAAATACCTCGAAATATAATAGATACTGATTTTGGAACTTATCGAAATACGATGTTTTTACATAGTAATAAAAATTAGACATATCTGTCACTATTTTAATAAAACTATAAAATTAAGTAATCGTCTATATTCTTAACAAACAGTTGAGTACCCACAATAGTTGTGCATCTCCAAAGCTCTTGTATAGCCTAATATCAATGGACAAGAGGGGTGACAGTGGTTGAGTGTTTGCTTTACACCCATCCACGTTCGCCGATGGGATAATGGCGGTCCTCGGTGATACCGAGACCAGATGAGATTTCATTCCTATCCTTAATGAAATCCCGAATTAGTGGTTTTTGCTTTATTAAGATATTATCCTTACGTTTAGCTGATAATGTTTAGAAAAACTATGGTAGAGCTTAGTTCAATATAGACGATTTGAATACTATAATCGTAATTATTATGGGATAATTGTATGAGTAACGTTTTAGTTGGTTATAATATTATAATATAATATATGAAGTAGTCAATATTGGCTATGTCTTTATAAATTATGTTTTGTACGTTTTTACGATAATTATTTTTTTTTAATCATTTTTCCTTTAGTAGTCTTTAAACATTGTAACAGTATTAGTCGCGCCAAAAGGCACAACCCCAGAACATTTAAACAATAAACGCACCCAAACGCAAGCGCCATCTGTTGTACAACATTTTTCACATTACTGTTCTCGCTAACATACAAACGTCGCATCGCATTTTTTCCCCGTCACAATCGCTTCTAATAATTTGAAATTCATTAACACACATCACAAATCCTCACCTACACCATACCCGATATCACACATACAAAATACATATACAGTGAGTGATTTGTGAAGTGCCTTACTTCTGCTGCCAACTGGTAAGTACTTTGTTAATTAATTGTCTCAAATTATCGCAAATCTTTATTTTAAAATTATCACGGCCCGAGTAAGTTTCATTAATTAATGTTGTCGTTATTACTGAATGTGGTGTAATGAATATAATACATAATACGTTCTGTCTTGTAATTTTCTGTAACTATTTAAATCAATAATATAACTAATAAATATTAATAAAGTAGAACCGTAAAAATGCTGAGTCCTTAGTGTTGGTCTAAATAATACAGCCATTTCGATAAATCATCGAAATAATGGGATACAATAGTGCTGACATTTGACCCTATTTTCGGATGTCTGCGTATTTCTGAAAGGAATCACTATGTCTCTAACTAAACAAAAGATGGGGATGAATACGCGTTTTACTGAGGGCTTCTACAGCAACGATGGCTTAATGGCTTTTTCTTACAACAGTGAAATATAATGTTAAGAAAAAGTATATATATTATTAGGCGTATTATAAAATATTATTATTTTGAACGAGCTCGCTTGTATGTTTTTTTTTTTTATATAAAAGAAGTATTTATGAAATTGTATAACGAGGCTGACTCTGAAACTACACCAATTATTGTTACAGTTATAAACTGCATGCATTACGCTTGAAAGTATATCAGAAAAATCAGTAGGCCAAATAAATATTTGTAGATAAAAAAAATCTTTTTGCAAACATTTTTAGGAATAATGAAATTAATGTTTACTATAGAAAACTTTGTTTTTTAATTCTTTTAGAAATAAAATGAAAATTAAAAAATGCGAAAGAATATATTAATATATGTATAGCGCTGTTATTGCCACTGCGCTTTAGGGAATAAACATCAATTCTTACCTCAAAGAAAATCAATTCGACGAGGGAACAACCAATTCAGATATGTAAGATGAATCTTATTTTAACATTTCTTCAAAAATAGCAAATAGTTACCCAATAAATATAAAAATATATATTTATAATACCTACATACTCGCAGGAGTAACGAATAGTTTTGTTTCTAACGTGTATTTTAAATGAAACAGTACATTTCAACAAGTTCTTATCTCCCGATCTTTGCGGTTTCCTTGTCGCGAGAGAATGCGCTCTCCCATATTAAACTCTACACCAAGTCGTTGATTCTAGCTGTAGGTAGTATCGCGATACCCACCCGGCTTTATTGCACGCTCCTTAAAAGCTTGCTTGACGGCTTCCGCTTATATTGAAGAAGTTTAAGACGGCAATGAAAAAGTTAAGATGGCTATTAATACGATTTTAATTTTGAATAACTTTGATCATTGAATAGGCTACGTGACTAGGAGACTTCCAAGCGTTAAATTCATTTTAAAAATGCTTTGAATTTTGCTGTAGTTATAACTATAATAGTATTTTTAATGTTTAAAAAATAATCAATTTACATTATGTCAGCTTTTATTTTAGTAAATAATTATATAACATTCACTAGACTAAGATAATATCATAATTATATAATTAATAAGATGTTAAAAATCTCATTCTTATATATTCCGACATACAGTTACATTCCTAATTGTACTAGGGCATATATACATTTCAACTAAATACCCAGTATCTAAAAGTACTTACAGACTTTCTATCTAACAGTTAAAAAGAAATTAGACCGTTTTGTAAGCGCGTACTGGATAAGTTCTACATTGGACTTTGATCGGGTATAATATTGTCGGAGTAATATTTTTAAATGTTCACTGAGTTTCTTACAAACTGAAAAGAATTAAAAACTGAAGCTCCGGGAATACTTACGCTCCGCACATACTTGTCCGATCAAACTAGCTTGTCAAATTAAAAGAAAATATGTAATACTAAATCTTAAACTGTTTAATCTGTGGTAGATTACAGCACACTACTATGTTCTTAAGTATGCGTGTAACCTTTTTATAATCTGTGTATTAAAGACAAATAATATTAAATATTTACATTATCCGACAAAATAAACACTTCAAATGAAATTCCCTCGAAACGCGTGAGAAGATTAACATTCTTTCAAACAACAGATAAACCAAGAAGTGGTCTCTGATACTTCTCAGAATCGTAAATTACTAATTTCAACACCTCTTATTTCACCTAGGAGCTATTGGGGTATGATCTTAGTCTACGGTGTCTATGGTCTGAGGCAGTGTTTCTCAAATACGTTTATATTAAAAGGGGACGGATTAGTTCAAAAGCCACCTAATGAAAAGTGGCTACAGTAGCTCGTAACTGAGTGTAAAACTGGAACCGTCGCCATTGTGCTGTCACTTTGAAGAAGAAGAAAGAATGGACTTGGATATGCTAGCGCTAATCCCGAAATGCGACTGGGCACAGCGAGTCACTATGACGGTCTTTGCATACAGTGAGCGAAATCTATTCCTGCACGGACTTTACTATACTATACTTTACACTTTGTAACTTTTATCAACTTTTTAAATGACAGATTCTTAATTTATACACGATTATCGTCAAAGATCCTTTAACTAAAAATTAGAATAAACTCATATTTTTAAATACTTGCTATTTTAGTTTCTAGAAAATAACATATGTCAAGACATACCTAACGAAAAGCAGTTTAATGGTAACTAAGTGAAATATATATTCAAAAATTTTCCAACAAATAAAATATATCGAGCTATTCTTATTTCTCCAATATTTTAACCTTATGAAGGTATATCTTACATTTACTTTATTATTATTATATTTATTTACAAGAAGTACTTGTATAAAATACCTAGGTATATTAATTGATAATACTCTAAATTGGAAAACTCAAATTGTCTCTGTTTACACGCATTAGGAAACTTATTTATGTTTATAAAAAACTCAGAAATGTTGCTGCTGATGATGTTGTAAGAATGGTCTATTTTGCACTTGCGCAGTCAATTATCTCGTATTGCATTACAGCTTGGGGTGGTGCCTGTACTAGTCATCTAATCCAACTGGAACGAGCACAGAGAGCTGTTCTTAAAGTCATGTTTAAAAAACCGTTCTTATACCCAACAACACTACTGTATAATGAGACTAAAATCATGACTGTGAGACAGCTCTTTGTGCTCCAAACTATTGTTTTTAGGCATGACCCTCAATCATTGGATTTGGGCATTCTAAATAAACGTCTAGGGCTTACTGTCTGTAAAACTGAATTTCACCGCACCTCGGTCGCCTCTAGACACTTCAAAATTTTAAGCGCTCGATTTTACAACAAACTAAATGTAATTCTCAATATGTATCCCCTTTCCCTTTATAACCTAACTTAAAATCAAAGTCAAGGATTACTTGTTGCAGCTTGATTATTTACAAACTGAAAATCTTTTAAATACTTATATATAATCTGCACTCACACACAACACTCTTTACTCGCCCTTTTCTACACATAACACACCTATACACAACACGTCTGTATATTTTTATATATTTTTGTAATTATTTGTATTCTTTGTAATGGTGGGCGCTGACGTCTGCGATACAGTCTCACGACTAGTGCAGGCGTCAACGTAAATTAAATTATATAATCTTAATTTTTGATCTAATAAAATTATTATTATTATTATTAAAAATTTGTCAAATTATCAGGTATGACAGTCTTTCAGCCAGATATTCATATACATAGTCCTTTATAAGAAGTATGTAAAGACTTTGGAGCAGGCCTGCATAACATTGCAACTAGCAACGTATTCATCTTTCGAATTGCCGATAAACGACGATTTTTAAATCGCATTGTGCTTTTCAGATGCTTTGTCAGTTTGTTGAATTAAGATAAAAAAAAGCTTATGGACTCTAGATTGAGAAAAGATGGTCTAAGGTTCAATTTGAAAATTTGTATTTTGAGGTCCAGCTACAGTTATTAGCACCAAGGGGCTTTATTTTTTAAAGTTTTCTACACAATAAATATTCTGGATAACTTACTTTACAAAATGTCTAAAAACATCATGTAACCAATTCTATTAAATTGCTTCCTGTTAAACTATTAAACATTGTTAACATGATATATATGTATATATTCTTCGAGGATACGTAAAATTATATCTTAGTGTATGAAAATAATTAAAATTCAAGACACAAGGTTTGTTCCAAAAAGATGCGGATCCTGCTGTAGGTAGTTGTCAAGACTGTCCAAGACAAAGTAAAATCTATCGTTCAAGTAAAACATTAATAGATTACTTCTTATAAATTCCTATTGAACAAAAGAAGAAACTGTTCATAAATCTCTTTGAGTGAATTATAGCTCGCTATTTTGTATTTATGGAAAAACGTCCCATGCCTAGCATATCGGCGGTATAGTATTGAGATTCTCTCACAAACAAGAAATGTTTTCTTTTACCGTTAAAAATAAATATAGCTCATGAATATTGGATATCAGAAATCTTTCATAAACGAAATTAGAAACTAGAATTATTCTAAATTTAATGTTATAATATACTTATATACGTACGCATGTCTATATGTGTAACGGAAACATAAAAAAAAAACTGCTCAAAGCTAATCTCACGATTATGTTAATGTAAACTTACTTATACAGACCTTCTGTTAAAGTCTTATCTACTATTGATATTGAAATGCTCGAGTGGAAAGTATGTAAATAGAAGAAAAGGAAAGTTTTATGAAAATTTCCTACGGCAAAAAATTCTGTAAGTAAATGGATTAAGTTATGAGAAATTTCGCTTTGTAATCATAATTTTCTCATTCTGTCAGCTTTTACTTGTAAAAAGGATTTGCAACACTTTGATGAAAAAAAAACCTACTCAGCGTTTTAAGGGGAAAACACTTTTTGTAATAATAATTATGCAAAGCCTAATGAACTGGGAGAATAATTTACTTCCGGCTAAAATATTGGAGTAACTTTTTTCTATTTTAGGCTATACATACTAAATTATACCACTAAGCAGAAAGCAAAAGACGTTTGGAAAATTCTAAGATCAATTGATCTTTTATGCACTGACGATTATCTGATCTGATCTATTTATGCCCGTTTCTCGGTAAACTCTATACAAGACTATAAGTAAAAGAGCTAGTAAAGAATTCGGATATGTGGATATTATTAAACAAAAACATAAAAGGAAAGACCAAAAGTAAAATAGAATAAATAAGTTTTAGTCATAACTCGTTTTTCATTTTTGAATTCTCTAAAAGGTTATTGTTGTGAAGGTAAATTAACATTGTTATAAGTTTTTATTAAACTTTTGATTTAGGTATAATATACCTAATAACTAAAACACCGTTATATTGTTTTAAAGAACATAAACCGTAGACACATTACTTACTCAAATTGAAAATACGTCGCTGCACCTACTTGGAATTGTAAAATGGTGAATGCAACCACTCTCGGATGCTGTTTGATTCACAGGGGAACATCTTATTCGTATGCTTTCGATACGACATAATATTGGTATCCGAGAGATTTCATAAAAATACAGATAGTAAGTACCTAACGGTTTTCAAATGCAGCCTACGCAGGTAAAGTAACGAATGGTTAATTGTAAGAGCCACGCATATTTATATATTACATTGTTTTAAAAAAACCTGAAAAGTATTTTATATCGCAAGTATAACGTTTAAGTATTTTCTCAAGGTATAAAAGCGCAAAACTAGGCGCCAATATTACGAACAAATAATGATAGACTTTTTTGTTGATAGCTATAGCTTGATATACAGTGAGTCCAAAAACTATTCGTCTAGTTGCAAGTTTAAACAAAAATCGTTTCTAAAGAACAAGGTAAGGAGCGAATAAAATCTCGATTAGTCAAACATGTTGAAAGAAGCTTTTTTAACTATAATTATCCAAAAATAAGTACATAAACAATTTTCTAGCGATAACAAGCGTAACAAAAAACTAAACATTCATTTTTAGCTAGTTCTAAAAGTATTCGTCCATACCATGTTTCATGGCGTTTTGAGGTACAGAACATAATTTTAGAATAGGATTTAGTACTTAGTTGGATTTCCCTTCGCGGCAATCATTGCTGGGACCCTTCTGGGCATAGAATCAACAAAAATTTTTGCCACAGAAGATGGAATTTTATCCCATTCTTACTGAAGTGCTCATTTTAAGTTATTCTTGTAACTGATGTGCCTTTTCTAATATTATCTTCAAGCACTTTCCAAAGATTTTCGATTGGATTCATATCCGGACTTTAACGTGGCGTATGAAGTTGTTTTGGGGTGTTATATAACAGCCACAGCTTAGTATTCATAACTGTGTGCTTAGGATTGCTGTTCTGTTGAAAGATATAATTGTCATGGAGACCCAATAACTCGGCACTTGTATTCAAATTCTCGTTTAAAATGTTTATACACATTTTATAATCTATAATGTCTAATATGAGTGCAGTTTTCCCATACCTTCTGCACTCATATACCCCCCACACAATAAGGGAATGTTTCACAATGTTGTACTGTAGGCGCGAGATTTTGAGGCAGCACCTTAGTATTCATCTTTCCCCACACAATTTGCTTCCTTCTGACCAAATATGTTGTGTTTGTTTTTATCGGATAATATGACATACTTCCAGAAATATTTTTTCTTAAATCTATCTATCTTCTTGGGCAAAAACGAAACGTTTTTTTGTCAATTCTGTTTGCTAATTCAAAACTTCTTGTGATCTACCCGGCCATTGTACCCATTTTTTTTTGCACATATTCTTGATTGTATTTACTCATGCTTTTTTGCCCCTACTGTACAGTTCCCTAGGAAGCTTAAGTGCACTAACTTTTGGGTTGTTCTTAATTTCTCGCACAATAAACCTCTCGTCTTGTTCGGTCAGTGCACGAGGGCGTCCACTCCATGGATTGTTTTTCAATGTTTTTATTCTACGGAAACGATCAATAACCGATTGTACTGTCGGTAGAGGTCTACCTACCAACTCGGATATCTTGCAGGAAGATTTACACTCATTATGTAAGTGTAAATGAGTTTTCTTTCAGTCGGGCTTGTTTCACAGCCCTTCCGACCCATAACATTTAAAAAAATATAACTATTCTTCTCCGATCAGCTCGAAATAATGACAGGTTGTCCTATAGGCTGTAAGAGCTAACAAAAGAAGCGTGTTAGGTATTAGAGGTGACCTTGTATCCGCGAACGCCTATTGTTTTAAGGGTGGACGAATACTTTTTGAACTAGCGAAAAACGAATGTTTATGTTTTGTTACCCTCGTTATCGCTAGAAATTTGTTTATGTACTTGTTTTCGCATTATTATGGTTAATATTCCTTTTGTCAACATGTTCAATTAATCGAGATTCTCATTCTCATTCGCCCGGTCCTTAAGAGACGATTTTATTTTCAAACTTGCGACTAGATGAATACTTTATGGACTCACTGTAGTTGATAGCTAGTTGATTGATGATATGTCTTCCAAGCTGGAAGCGCAGTTCCGAGCACTAAGGTTCAATTAAAAATAGGTCACTTTCAAGCGTTAAGAATACTTGTTTTATTTGTGTTCACTGGGCATGAGAGTTTTTTAGTTAGAATATGTTGTTGATGCTCAGTTATTTCCCCTGAGGTGGTTAATCAAAGTGTGACGGCACGCGACGTCACCGAAACTAATTTGATCTAAAGTTAGCACTATTCATGGACAAATTATTTGTTACGTCACTACATACAGCATGTCACTTCCAAACTTGTACAATAACGCTGTAGATAACTACTTGCTTGATAGATTCATGCTTTGCATAACTTAAATATACCTTCAGGTAAAGACTAAAGTTCTTGCAGACAATGAGAATACCAACTTTAATAAATATATTATGTAAATTAAACGTAAAGGAGATGTAAGTATGAATAGAATTGTATTTCGTTATTTCTACCGAACTTAGTTAAGATACATATACTTTATACATTTTTGGTAACATTTTGCTGATATATTTATTTCATAGCACAAAAACTAAGTCGCTCTACAACAGATGTAACATCGTGAAAGCACTGAAAAGTCATAGATTTCAAATTATTAGTAACTGGATAGTATTTTTCTGCGCCTTTTTTATTTTGCGGAAGGACAGTACATGTAAACCTTTCTCAGAAGCTACAAACTGAGAATACAAGTGTTATCGTATTGGTTGTTCAAAATATTTAATAGCATTTTACAAAAGTCTTCCAGGACTTTTATTTTGACTTAAATAAGTACTTATATTTAGAAAAATTGTTCAGTGATTTACGAAAATTATTATCTTGAGAAACAGTCAATGAAGAATTAAAGTTCAAAGTAAATTAAAACGATTTTAATAAAGGCTAACAAGGCTGTACCATACAATGTTTAATGATAATATTTTGAAATTCAAAAAAAGAATGTTATTCGAGAGCATTGTGGAATAGCTTATTGTTTGTTTTTTTTTCTTTTCCTCTGTTTTTTGTTTGTTTTTTTTTTTGTAAATATGATTTGTTTTTTTTTTCTTTTTATTCCTGTCTGTGTGTTGTTAGCCTTTTAATTTTTTTATTTGTAATGTATCTTGTTCATGTCTTATATATTAATGTACGTGGTAATGTAGACTACGTAAGTGTTCTTATAAATAAATAAATAAAAAACAATAATAATCAACATGTACCAAAACCGAAAGAAAAGTTAAAATTTTATTGGATGTAGTAACTTCCATCAACTATGAAGATGTATAACCAATGTCAGCGAGAGTGATCGTGAGTAGCATTGAGGCCAGACCACCATGGCTAAAAGTGGTTGGAACTTCGATTACATTGCCTAAACCCGCTGTACCTTGAAATATGAGGATAGCTGATTGCCGGGAACACCGTTCCATTTATATCAAGATTGGCAACTTCAAATAAGTACGCTATCTATACGCAAATAAGGGAACTAATGTCAATGTAGCCTTTTAAAATATTTCTCAAACAATTGTAGGTTGCCAGGTATGTAATATCACTTTAATTTGTTAACATATAGTTCCGAAATAAAATCATGAAAATATAGTTAATAAGATTAATATAAAAGTAGTAATGAACTCTGTTATGTTTACTTTAGTTTAAGTCATTTTTTTTATATATATTAATTACGAGAATCATTTTTCGGAAGAATGCTGCAGATTTGCTCGTAAACAATCATTTTTTAGGAAGGAAATATATATAATACCAGTTTCAATAAAAGCAAATAATGAAGTATCATTAGATGTAATTAATTGAACTCAAAAACTTTACCTAATTTACCTACTTATATGTTGTCGTTAGTTAGACAGTTTATTTCAGATTCATAGTTCAAAACCACCTGCAGCTATTGACAAATATGAATTGCACAAATTGATAACATCCATTAAGTAGATATCGATAAAACTTACCTTTTTAGGTTTTCCATTCTTTCTGAGTAGTTTAGCACAACAGAGGCCCCTTGTGTCGGGCAGAGGCGCGGGGGGCCGGCGGGCCCAACACAGCCTTTTCGGAGTCTCCGCCGCCGCCGCCTCGCTTCGCGCCTCTTCCTTATCTTCACACATTACCACTACCCTACGTCCGTATTACCCTTACACAACCCGAGAAAAATCACAACCTACTAGATATCGATGGTTTATGACAACCTCTAGCATTGTTTCCCCTAAAATTACATTCGTCGATCGATAAAACTATCTATCTCGCTTCAATATATCGTAGAAAATAGTAACGATTTCGCAAATCTATGATTTCGAGATTATATGGATGCGGTTACCTAGCAATGTAAAGATGTATTTATTATAATAATAAGTTCGATGTTTGTACTAATTTGTCTAAATGAAATCATTGAGCAAACATATATCTATTGATATTCATTAAAACGTCCGATTCAGCATCTGAAACAAACATACCAATATTTAATAAAAAATGATAATTATATAGTAAGTCTTAGCTCTAAAATTGTATTTGATAATTCAGATTAAAGCCATAGCCTTAGGCCATAGCATATAAAGGCATAACTACGTTGTACGTAATAAGATAATATACCATTTATTAAAAACTAGTGGCAGCCTAGTGGTCGAAATTCGACCATGATTAATTAAAAAATAACTAATATAATATATTGTAATAAATGAATTTTATTACAATATAAAGCACAATCATCATCAATCAATATTATATTATATAATAATTTTGGTTATGTTTGACTTTAGACAAATAATATTAAAGATAAACAATATTAATCTATTCTCTATTTGACCACAGACTTTAACCATAAACAAAAGATTATACGGTTATATGCATGTGTGTCAAATGCATGATAGAGGTGTGATGTTTTTTAATTGATTTAATGTATTTTTAAAAATTATTTTAATGCATAAAAATACATAATTTCATACTCCTCCGTCCTCGCAATTTTAGTAAAAATGGGTACAAAGTTTTTGCTTCAGGTATTAACATATAGATAATAAGTAGAACAAATTTGCCCATTCGTAATTCTAATTGTTAAAATTTTAATCATCATTAACTCATATGTAATTTGGTGTGAAAAACTCACGTTTTTTCAGACTGACATAACTTTTTTATTTATAAACCGATTGAAATAAAATCAACACTACCTATATGTTAAAGGAAGCTTTGTACAATACATTAGTGAGACCGCATATAAAACGGTTATGCCGGAATCGACTATCTCTATCTATTCTCTATCGGTTATCTCTGAATAGAGATTAGAGGGCACAAATGGAATTAACGATTCTCATACATTTTTAATAACCTACATCGCGCAAGTGAAGTTTTTCTAGGCTTTGGCAATGCATATATACCTACGTGGAATTGCAATCATAGTTTCTACGGAACGTCGAAGAGGTGGCTGCGGAACGGATTTGTCGATAACGATATGTCTCGTCACATAAATTAAAATAATTTAAGACCAGTGTCATTAATAACATCCCGATGTTTCGTGGAACAGAATTCAACTCTGAAATTTTGTGAACAAAGTCTTGAAAGGAAGCTCGGCTTGAAATGAACTTAAGACTAATTTCCATGTAATTTGTGTTCTTACTCGGGATTTGTCGAGGACTCGTAAAGTAAAAATGTTACTCGTAGACCGCACCCTGATGAATATTAAACACAACACGTTTAATGAATGCGCCAACTTGCTCGACGTCATTACAGCAAGCTCATTGAATACTTTGATAAATTACTGCCAACGTTCTTTAGTTTTTGTAATTATTAATAAATAGATTTGATGGCATTTGTATTGTAAACACTTTATAATTTCTATCCTTTATTATATTATGTTTTATTTCGTGGTTGTATCAAAAAGAAATCATACTAGCCATAATAATAATAATAATGGACACGATAAAAAATAATAGAGGCTGTTAATAAATATCTACAATTAAATTTAAAATTATTTCTAATTTACAACATTTTTAAAGATCTGTCGTAAGGTTGAACCTTAATTTATATGATGTAGGCATGTTTCACAGCATTCTAGCGGAACCAGTTCTGGTGCTGCTGCAATGTTGTAGCACATGTACATTAGTTCATAATTCTTTATTTTTTAGCTTTATTCTCTTTATATTTTTAGGTTAAAGTATGACGGGACTGGCATATTCTAGAGAACAAAAGTACCTTTAAAAATAAAGAAAAAAAAAATCAGCATTAACAATATTCAAAAAGGAAACTCGTATTTTTTTTAAATACCATTCACAGGTATGGTATAGGTACTCACGTATGTACTAAAGCTACATTTCTGGTTTTACCCTACTAATAATAACTAAAGAAAGACCATATTTTACGTTAAAAAATAAGAGTTAAATTTGCGAAAACACCATCAAGATTACTTTAGTAATTTATGCCTGTTGCGTGCACAAGTATACAATAAAATAAATATTGTTAAAACGACTGATTCGTATTTAGCAACTTCTAAAATAAATTGCTGATTTCATTATTTTTTTAATACATAACTTGAAATAACAGAGTTAGATGTATTAGAAAAAACATCTTTACAAAATAAGTTTGCTAAGCAGTCACGGATGTAGAAAAGATGATTGTGTACCGAGACGTAGCACCTGTCCGTACTCCTTTATTTAGAATGAGTGAGCACTGAGCACCTACCGCCACCGCAATCCTGGACTCATTCCAAGAGCTAATATCCCATTCTGTTTGTCTTTCGAGGCAATAAAATGACTTTTATGCAAATCATACGAATTCTATACATTTTTTGATGAGCCTCTCATCGACGCATTCGCAGCGTTTAATTAATATCTTTTTCCATTAAAACTTTGAACATTCCCTACGGATATATTTACTTACGCAAGATTTATTGTTTTTTTCTTCCTTGAGCTATATTTAACTTCGTTTTTGACAGATTTCGTTTTTTGATTAAATTTTGACTCCATATTTAACTTTTATCGTTGTATGTATATAAAAAGTACCTATTTTCATTTTTGTATTAAAGACATTTCAAATATTTTTAAGCGAAGTAGTTGGCGATTATTCAGGTATTACAAAAAATTTAGAGATGTGTTTATATTAAAGTAATTAGGAGATTAACAACAAATTATTGTATCCAAAATCTTAGCCACGTCCACATTTCGATATAAACATGGTGTAAAATGAAATAGGCAAACAAATAAAAATATCGCATAAAATAGTTCTACCTAATACCTATTACATTCGTATATAATTCTAAGCGGCAGTCTACTTACTAGACTAGGGTTTGTTGACATGAGAGGGTATAAGGTATTTTTATTTTTCCCTCTGTACGCCGTCTCGGCGTCAACAACGTATAAACTGCCTTTATTATAAAATCAAGCGCTTTTCACTCAAAAACGATAAGTGTGCTTGCCGTCGCTTTCACGGCGTAGAAAGAGACTGAAATGGAAAATTAACCCTAATGCGTTTGTACCTTGTTTACAAACGTGAGGGCTCCTTTACCTCTTACAAATTATGATTTAATTATAAACGATAAGAGTTTTGCCTTATTTATTAATTAAGCTAATTGAGTTAAGTTGATTAAGTAAGTTTTATACAAATATCGAAATATTTAATAATAATATTAAATATCGTCACGCTATATTCTTTTCAGGGTGACAAGAGAGGTTAGTGACTTTATCTACTTTGCATTCATAGCCCCTACTCAGCCAGCGCGACCATGCATATTTCCTCACGATTTCTCCTTTACAGTGATCACGTGGTGCCTAAATCCGTACTTAATCCGAAAAAAACTCAGATATACGTGCCGGTATTCGAACCTATGACCATTCATGTCACCGCGCATTGATGGCGGCCCTTAATCCAATTGGCTACCGCAGCGATAACATAGCTCATCGATGTAACCAACTACGATCTATATAAATAACTAGCTGTCCCGGCACAAAGTCACATTGTTTTTTTTAATGTTAATTATTAATTTTAATTTAAATTGTTCGAAGGAATCTGGCCTTAATGCTATATGTATAAAAATTGACAAACACTGACATTAATATTTATACGTCACTCGATTGTTTTGCCTTCCCGGAACCCGTCCACTAACATTTAAACTTTATGGTATGGTATTAAAGTTCAAAATGACTTATAACGAATTTTTTGTATGAGAATATAGAAAAGTGTTGTTTTTAGACTTTTTCAGACAATTTTTTTAATTTTTCTCTCCGTAATAACCTTTCCCAGACTTCAATAAACACAACAAAAAAGAAATCAGCCAAATCGGTTTAGCCGTTCTCGAGTTTCGCGCTTATCAAGACATTAAGGGATTCATTTTTATATTATAGATGTATCAATCATGTGAAACACGCTTAAAAAAAACATTAAGAAATTCAAAAAGGATAATTTTTTTAACTATAACACGGGCCATTTAGATTATACGTATATGTTTAATGTACGTATTTATTTAGCTGACACACAGAAAAATCTCGAGGCATTCGAGATGCGGTGCTACCGTAGAAGCTGTGCATTAGTTGCGTACAGAAGGTTTCCAATGTTAAGGTACTCCAGCGCGTTGGCAAGAACAGTGAATTATTGCAAACCGTCAAGAAGAGGAAAATCGCGTATCTGGGCCTCGTCTTACGACATTAAAAATATCAACTCCTCCAATTAATAATGATGGGCAAAATAGAAGGAAAACGACGCGATGGAAGGAGAAAGAAATCGTGGCTGCACAATATCAGCGAATGGATGAGTATTGCCAGTGTCGAACAACTGTTTCGCTTGGCTCAAGACAGAGAAGTTCACTGTGCTGACGGCCAACCTCCGGTAGTGGAGAGGCACCTTAAGAAGAAGAAGAAGGTATTTATGAGACTATCAGGGTCTGAGTGCCCGAAGTGACAATTTTTTGCTTGAAGATATTGCTCCAGAATAGTATCTTAAAGTCCGACCAAAGTAGCTTTTCCTTTTTCTACCAATTTTCATTCATATTTTTATAGCATTACAGTTTTTATGTTTTATTACTAGATCAGTAAGCCCAATTCGATTTGAGTCACTGTCGTTTTGACGATATCACTTAGTCCACTCTGCTTCTGAAAGTCTCATATGCTGATGATGCACATGAGTTTTACACGGAACAAATTATTAGAACTGTTTTTGATTGTGAGGTAACTTGTTTCAAATTTTAATTATGTCGTGAGAGAAGTGATTCATCTATTTATTTTGAAGTTTGTTATTGTTATATCGCTGAGATATATCTCATTTTCTTGTTATACCATCACACTGTAATAATTCACGGTAAGCAGAGATACATTAGTGCCTGTCTCTACTTTTTACTTGTGTGTCGTGCCCAATGCGACCAGTAGCGCATCTGATTGCCATTCTTAACTATCCACAAATGGCATTATTGTTAATTTTCTTGTCATGTTTTCCTTCTCCAGTAAACAAGTGGTTTCTAAGTTTATATTTAATCTAGAAAAATAGAGAAATAATGCCAGGATTAGAATTTAGAACCATTTGCTTATTTAGGCATGGGCTCACGTTTCTTATCTATTAAACTTTCATGGTTTAATTATTATTTTTTCAGAACAATGAAACTATCAATCATAAAAATATTGAGATTCAAAGCCTCAATTGAAATATATACGTTCTATGTTTTAACTACAACATTAAGTAATATTCTGTTTTGTGGTAAATTTAGTATTTTATTACAGTGAAGTAACAATTGAGTTTGATTCGATCTCACGATAACGTGTCCTGGAAAGTACTGAAGCGTGACAAAACAATATAAAATAATCATGCTATTTTATCAAATAAATCATTTATTGAAATACAAAAGAAAAAAGGTTTAACAAAAATACAACTACATGACGCACTAAATCTTACCCAAAGAATTTGAGTTTGTTACTCTTTGTTCACCAATCACGCGCGTTACGAAGAAAAATTTCTTTGTGTTTTCGTACAAAGTTGGCTAGGAAATTGTCACGTCGCACAACAAACGTGCACTTCGCCGGGAGCCACGGCCGCTCTGTTCCGCCCAACGTCGCCGCCCGCCTTATATCGCTACGGGCTACGTCGCGACCGCACACGGCACAAATTCACCCTCGTAGCCGTAATGCTACGCGCAGACTTATAATATTAAAGTGTGTAGATGCCGTAATCGGCAATGGGTGTGCACATTTCTACGATAGACTATTTCGTATATACTTTTAAAGGAAACTTAAAATCTATCAAAAAAAATATATATGACATTTCCTTTTAAAGTCTACTCAATTCCATGTCACAGTAATAAAAAAATCGACAGTTTAAATTGCTGCGCAGTCCTTAGAGTGCCCGCAGAGCTACGGTTTGAAGTTATTAGATTATACTGAAAAGTATTTTATAAGGTTGATATAAGGGAGCCTACATACTTTACGATACAAAAATATATTTAGAACAATGCCTCTAATTAATAAGCCGACCACCAATCGATTTATGTGTACCTATATAAAGCTGTTTGATACCGTACATGATTAAATAGTACATCTGTACAATTTATATAAACGAATTTCGGGGAAAATAGCAGACTTCCTAAGCGAAAATACTCCGTAGCATCAATTGATATTCCAGGCATTTACTCAAATTATATTACTCGAAGAACCAACATGTAACAGTAATAGAGGATGAGAAGCGACGAAAAATCTGTTAACATTTCGTCAGTGACGCGGTCCATTACAAAATACGGTAAAAACTCCTTATTTTATTAGGCAATTCATTATTTCTCATAGAACAGTTGCAATGCAATTCAAACTCAAGTGTAGTGTAAGAAATTGCATAAAGAAGTATATTTTATTGATAAAACTAATTGGAGTTATACAAAATTCCAATTACATTTAGAGAAAATCTAATTCAGGTTTAGGGTCCTGTAATGAGATTTCACGTAGGAGAGGTTAACGCGGTCAATTTTTACTTAATATAAAAAAAAGGAATTAAGGGATCATTACATTTTTCAATACAGATTTATCTTTATTCTAAGGTTCACAAATTTGAAATTCTTCATTGAGTTAAATTAATAAATTATAATTTTATTAATATTATTATATTATTTTAATTTTATTAATTTGATTATAGGCTTGTGTCCTGTGCAATAGTAACACGTTAACGTTTTACTAAACTTCTAATTTAAATGTGATATAAATATATTTATAATTAATAATTTGAATTTATGTGTATTGCTTATGGTATCCAAAATTACAAATACTAGGGTATTATGGATCCATAGTAAAAACTATGTTTATCTAAAATTTACAAAGCCCATGTCAAACAGTGTAATTTGGTGCTACATTAGCTATGTAGCAAAAAATAGCAATTTCTACGGACCTCACGCACACTTCACCTCACGGACCTCAACCTGAGCATAATTTTTTAAATGAAATTGTCATAGACGTGGTGGAACGATTTTCTTTAATGTCACAAAACAGTGAAACGCCTAACCATCCGACTCCACTTTTTTACTAATTTAAAGTTAAGTACCAAGGTTCTCTTGACAGGACTTGTTACGAGTTCCGCACTGGTTTGGTATTGCGAAACTGTAACCATAGATGCGAAAAATGTAATCAGATTAATAAAAATGATTACATTTTTTATCATTGATATGATTACATTTTGCCCATTTATGCTTTAAACACTATGGAATTCTCAATTGCATACAAATGTAGAACTCGTTAATGCTAAAAATGGTTGCAATCATGATTACAGATTAACGCAATTAAAATTACGATTACATTTTGCCCAACTCTGACTGTAACCCATATTACGTTATAATATACATAATAATTTCTATTAGATTTTTATATGATAATAGTTGTGCTCGTGGCTTCGATCATGTTGATTTTCCTTTTTGCATAAGAACGGGATAATATATGTACGTGAATCACATTTACATTGAAGGTCCATTCTTAATATCGGTGAAAAGAATTTGAAATGGGATGGATAGTTTCGGAGATTATCTATACTAATATTATAAAGCTGAAGAGTTTGTTTGTTTGTTTGTTTGAACGCGCTAATCTCAGGAACTACTGGTTCGAATTGAAAAATTATTTTTGTGTTGAATAGACCATTTATCGAGGAAGGCTTTAGGCTATATAACATCACGATGCAACTATTAGGAGCGAAGAAATAATGGAAAATTTGAAAAAAACGGGGAAAATTATTCATCCTTGAGTGCTTCCATTGCGCGCTCTGCGAAAACGGTTCAAGATACCAAAAATATATGTATGTAAGAATTATTCCTCTTGAAATGATCTAAAAAAATGTCGCAACAGTATATGTCTATCTTTTAACATTAACTCACTAGAACCGTTTTTATGGTAATCAAATTAATGCATTATTTGTTAAGAGTTGTATCAACGTAATAATATTAATCTTTATCCAAATAAATGTGTTGTTGATTAAGAGTATTTAATTGTGAACAAAATTGTCTTTGACATCACTTAATTTCAATGAATATCTTAGAAGATATTACAATAACTTATATAGCAAAACAACGTTTGCCGGATCAGCTAGTCACTTATAAACAAACAATACCTCTTTATTGAGTTGTATAGATTTGATTTCTTTTTTATATGTTAACATATAATGAAACTGGATAAGCCTTTTTCCGATAATATCATATTATGAAAACAATAGGAAATACATATTTGTATAAAATGAAAAATAAGTTTCTGTCTGAATTTCTAAAGGTGATTCCAAAATATGTACACATTTACTAGGAATATAATAAAATAACACAAGTAAATAAATTAAAACATGAACATATATTTATAAATATTATTTAACTTTGTCTAGATTTTTGTTCTTTATTTAAGTTTTTGTAAAATTTGTTGTTATTTAAGTTTATATAATCACACAAAGGAAAATACGCGTTACCTTTTAATTGTGAAGCAATATATTAGTTAGATGACATTTTTAAATTACTATTAAGTTTGCGTATACATTATGAAAATTTCATTAGTTAAATATACCAATAAGCCTATATACCCTAAATCACTAAGGGCAATTGCATATTTTTAATTTCTATTTAGCTGTCAACAGATTAACGCGTCTTAGATTTAACGTATCCCTTACAGTTCATAGCATCGTTGAAACACACTAAACAACTAGGGGAATAAATAAATACAAATAGGTATTAAGTACTTACCTTTATTCTTCACACAGTCTGCTTAACATTCAACTAATTCGATTTAAATTTGTACATAAATAAAGCAACCTCGAGTTTACAAATTCACGGGCTTGTTTACATAAATTGGGTAAATAAGATATTATAATAATACCGTGTTATGCCAGGGCGGGCTCGCAGCGCCGTCTAGCGGCGAACGCGCGAAGCTTGCGCTAGGGCGGCAACGACTGTGGGTCGCGAGGGTTCCGTCAGCCTTTTCCTTCCCATTCGCGCATCCCCTAATAGGCAGCATACTCAGTGTTACGCGAAAACGGCGCTTTTATCAATGACATAGGAAATATATTATTAGCTACGGTTGTTTGGCGTCACTCGCCCCTCGGGCTGCGCGTAGTGGCCTTGAGTATGCCCTCTTGTTTTCATCCCGTGTGCGTAATAAACCGTTTAGAGACGGGACCGAAGTGACTTTAGCTGAAGGATTTATGAAGAAATCTCAAATTAATTTGCGACGGTTGATTTGTCCCATTTGATGTGGGATATAGGGACCTGGGTAAAAGAAATAATAATTAAAAAAGCTTTATTATTCCAAATTTATTTGTGTAATATATTTTACATCTGTCTTTACAAAGAACAAACAAAAAATGAACATAAATGAAAATAAATAAACATAATTAAAAAGTAAATATAAAAAACAGCGAATTTCACTTATTATGATTATGGTACTTTGTTATCACATTTATGTATTGAACTGTCACAATTTTGCATTACTTACAACATGTATACAAGATGATATAACTTTAATAATATATAAACAATAAATATTGTACTTTAGATTAACATATATTAACATCAATAAATTTTATCATGGTTTTGAGTAAGTGTTTAACCAACAAGCATGGGCTCTAATTTACCAGAGTTGTACAATTCTTTGACATCCGAACCACCACCAACACAGGTTCCATTGATGAATACTTGGGGTACCTGTAAAGAAAATACATTGTGAATATTCATAACTGGTTTGTTAATTTGATACATATATAGATTCACTATTTTTTATATTATTTAAATACATTAAATCGTTTGAAAATTTTAATAAAACTAAATTATTTTAGCTCTATACACTACTATCTTCTAGCACAGTGAAAAGCCATAAATGTGTATTATATACAAGGGGAAAATCCTTGTGGACCGTCAGGAATATATGTATAACTGAATAATCTAATAACTTCCTAAAAATACCAATAGGTTTTAAAAAAACTATAATCATGCATTTGAAATGTAAAGTCACTGCCTATAATATCAATAGATTAGATTACATCCTTATTTCCATTACTTAATTATATTTAATCATTGAGGTGTGAATTTATTATCAAGATACTAACTGATATCACATGAGTAAATATAGTAGAGTATTCACTTCCCATGAGTTGCTGAATGTTTACACAATCACAAGCAAGCAGTTCATGTGGTGTGTCCACTGGTTACCTATCTCATACACATTGAACCACTTTAAGTTACCACGGCTGTCTCTGTGAACACATCCACAGCCCACCACACCACATTGCCCAGTTCTGAGTTTGTCCATTAGCCAGTACTAGTGGACAAACTTAGGGCTGTGCAAAGCGTGCGGTAATAATTTTTGTATCACATTAAAATTTCAATCTATTATACTTACTGAAGTGTTACATAGGATGTGACTAATATTTATCCTATATTTAATATATATTAAATAAGTCTTACTTTCAAATTAAAGTTAATTTTAGTTTATGTCATTAATATTTTTGGCAAAATGGTAGGTAGATAGGAAATTTATTGTGACTTTAATTCTCTACAACTTTAGCCCTTATTATTAACATATATAAAATTTTATATTGACCCTTATATAAAATTGACTTAACAAAGAAAAGAGTAGGAAAAGATAAAATTTGCATAAAAAAATCTTTACAATTTTTTATACAGCCTATAGGAAAAAATAGCGGATATATGGACAAATAAATTTTAAATAGTGGTTAACTCATAGCAGGAATTGGTGGACATTCTGAATTTAGATATTTAATGGACTATTAAGAATTAAAACGTAAATTTAAAATAAAATTTAAATTAAAACTTAGAATATATTATTGTTACTTCAAATACTTGGGTCTTTTTATAAATTCAATGTTGTACTATTTGTTCCATTATTTTTTACTCTGTGGCAATACTTTCAATTAGATATATCATAGGAGTGATCATTAGACTGCAGCCCTAAGGATTGTAATATTTAAAAAAAGAAGTTAGATTTGGAAATTACTATATCATATTTAAAAAAAAAAAAAACAAAAAGAATACAATATTTAAAGTAATTTATATAAACAATAACATTCAATACACATATTATAATAATATAGAAAATAAGTAAACATTTCGTTTAATTATCCTTACTTTATTATTTTGTTATTATTATTATGTTTAACTTATCTATCTGTGACCGCCCTTGTAAATTCAGTACCTGTTTGACAGATTTCCTTGAATCAAACATTGTGGTCAGTCTTACCTATTCATGTGCTGATATAGACCTATTTCATCATTTGAAAATGTATGAAGCAATAAAAATGTATCAATGTTAGAAACATAGATGGGCAAAATGTAATCAGATTAATGAAAGTGATTAACGCTTACATTTTATGTTTTTTACTATTAATATGACTGCATTTTGCACATTTATGTTTTAATCCCTACAAAATCCCAGATTGTATACACATTTATGATTTCTTAATGTTTTCAATGGATTTAATCATGATTACATAGCAAGAAAATTAAAATTACGACTACATTTTGTAATCGTTCATCATTAATCAGATTACATTTTGCCCATCTCTGGTTAGAAACAATACAATACTATTTTTTATAGAAATTATTTAACCAAGGTAAGGAAACCATAAACCATGAAAGGAAAATACATTACATATAGAAGATATCAAATTTTATTTTATTTTAATTTGTAAATATAGTTCAATTTAATTACTCTAAATATAAGACTATGTTTTTCAAGAGATTTTATCGCTTTTATAAACCCTATGGATTGGTTTAATAAGAGTGATTATTAATTTATTGCATTTTTTATTAATTCAATTTCCATGTTTTTTTAAAATATTTTAATATGCTTTTTTAATAATAAATAATGGTTTACTTGTGAAATATTTAATATACCCAAAATTTAGTACACTTTCTTAAATAGCTATTCTCTTTTCCCAACTTCTTTATTCTCATATTTTAAAGAATGTTCAATTTATAACAAGAATATATTTTTAATATAACTAAACTTGAAAATGGCAATCTCTTAACTAAAAGCAACATCAAAATATATTATCGTTACATTGACATATTGGTTATTTGCCAAATTTCAATTGGTTGATTTTATTGATGTATAAAGTTATAGTAAACTTTAAGTTATAACAATACTCATACATTTCTAATTTAATTGGTATTTTTGCTTTTTAGAATAGTTTAATCCTGGTACTTATGTGGTATCTGGGTTTTCCAGACTACATGGATATAGGCATCATATGCTCATCAGTAAAGAGAACCTGGATTGCATCTAATAGAAATGTCATGTGTAAATGGATTGAGAATGGTGCAGATCCTTCCTTTTTGTCAGACATGTGTCATTTTCATCTTTTTCTTAAAATTTGATAATAATGATAAAATGAGCCTCAAAATCCAAATTGGACTAAGCCTTAAATGAACATATGTTTTAAATATCCTGGTATAACAAAATATTGTTTTTATGCTTCTATGAGATGCATGTCACTGGTTTTATCTACCTGATTTTTCATGCTACAGGTACAATTTATTAGTAATATTTGTAAATATCAACAAAAAATACTTACAGTCCTAAAACCAGTAATTTGAGACAGGTTATCTTGAATGGAATCACCATCATCTCGTTGGTCCAACTCAAACACTTTGATTGGTTGCTTTACCTTACTGAATACCTGAAGTGGAAATTTATTGTTATAAGCAAAAAAAAACTTTATAATAATTAATATTATTCTTAACATAACAATGACATAATATGTTTTATGACTTTTACAAATTAATCTATATAGTGAATGTTAAACATAAAGCTTAAAAAATGTAATGTGACACCTTGCAACTTTTCTCTCATGTTTACACAGCATAAGAATTTGTTTGACTTTGTCCGTAGATTTGTAGGTTCAAATTTATACATTTATAAAAACTGGATATGACATACTGCCTTGCCAATCTTGTTTAAATTCAACCATCAAAACTATTCTATCATAGTAAAAATAATTGTTAATGGTGAGGTAGATTTAGATCTGTTTAATAAAAACTATAACCAACAGTTTGGATGAATCATACATAATTAATAGAATTGTATGATGTCATTGGTTTAAAAAAAAAACGTACAAATATTCTACAAAGAAAGTAAATGTTATAATACTAATCAGTTGTTTTTTAACATCTCTTTACTTTTGACTACTAGGTATTTACAATTAAAGAAAAGATGAAAAATTAGGCTTCCTATATTGTTTAATAATGCAACATGACTATTTTTATATCAATGATAAATAACTATAGCCTATCATGAAATGAAATAAGAATACCCCAAGCTTTCACAAATTTTTGATAAAAACACAAACTTCAAAATTGTTGAGAAAGCTAAAAAATTTGCGCAAATAATAGTAAATCAGATATGTTGCATTTTTATATAATACTTACATCTTTGGCGAGTTTACAATAAGGGCAATAAGATTTTGAAAAAACCACAACTTTATCTTTAGAAATCGCTTCCTTAATAAATTGCTTGATTTCTTCTGAACTCGCCATTTTTGAAACACGAACGATTTTGCTTGATTTTGAGCCCATATGAATCTTTTATAGTGCGACCCAACTAATAGTGATTAGTAGTGGGCGATATATATCAATATTTCAAAAAATATCGATACATGTACGCGATATATCGCTTCAATCCGATATTATCAAATCATCTAATATCGCATGTAATATTTCATTCGTTTCACCAAATATCGTGTCACACTGAATTTTTTTTCTTTATATCTACTTATTATTTAAATTTATTATTTAAATCTGTAACATTGTCAATTTGAGTAAAAATAAAACAAAAAACCCCGGATTATTGAAAACTAGCCTTTGCAATAACGAAACGCAAACATGAAATACTCTCCACGAGGGCAGAACTAGTAGCAAAACTTTTATAATCTATGGTGGTGACAGTATTGGGACTACCCAAACGAAACCTTTTCTATTACTTACAATAAAAAAAAAATCTGTGGTGTCTCTGGTCATTTGTTTCGGCTAGCTCAGTTCCATCCGAACGACTTTTCTCAAAACCCGCACAGGTTCTTACACAGCAAAGAAGCAGATTTCAAGCCTAAAGGGTAAATAAAATGTTATTTTTGCAAGGTTTAGAGAAAAAGTACTGGGATTTATAAATCTTTCATATTGGTTTGGTAGAAAAGAAAAATTTGTAATTCTTTACGCGCAGATGCTAAACATGGCTTTTGAGTTGTATGACCTTTTCGTATGATTTATAAATAAAGTTAATTTGTTTCTTCCCTATAAAGTGTTTTTACTCCTAATTAACCTGATCCCTATTTAATATTATAGACTTATTATAAACTTATACACTTACTTACTTTACTTACTTTATATGTTATTTATAACCTCAACTTATAGGCTTATTATAGGCTTAGCCGTGGTGGCTGCTGGCAGAATAGAATAGCACCCTCCTCTTCTTGCCGCGGTGTCGTAAAAGGCGACTGAGGTATCCCTTTGACACCGCAATTCAACCAGGTGTTCAGAGAAAGCAAACTCGACCAAAACTGCATCCCGCTCCCTCCCGATCGTACTGGTTCTCCATTCCATCGGGCCCGAGGGAGCTCGGACGAGAGAGTGCTTTTCTGGCTGCGCGTCCAGTTATGCACTTAAATATCTCCTGCGCAATTGGCTGTTTACGAAAACTGGACCTCAATTTTCTTACTGGGTGTTGAAACAGTCGCCGTGGCCGAACCCGGCTAGGACATCATCATCATTATAGACTAGTTAAATACAAGTAATTACTTACGATATTTTAAAAATATTGATATATTTGTTTGATATATCACATAGTATCGATATAACATTACGATATATTATATCGAATAAAATATCGAAATTTTTTACATGAACATCCCTAATAGCAATCAGTTATCGAATAATTATTTATTGAAATAATAATTGATACAATGTTTAAATCGATTTCACAATCAATTGGCTAAATTATTAAAAAAAATTGTAAGCATAAAATTCTTAGCAGTAGTAAAAAAATACTAACTATATTTTTATAATAATATTATTTTTATTATTATGATTCAATTTTATTCCGTGAAACATGAAACATAGCTATAACAATATTTTATATGCTAAAGTATGACTTAAAACCCTAATGTATTAACTAGTAACATTATAAAAGAGTTATATATTTATTTTCATATACTAACATTTATCAATGTAATACTCGATTATATATTAATGACTACATCCTACAACTAAACTCCTAATACTACAAGTCGTGACTAGCACGGTTTAAAAACAAATGTTGAAAAAAGGTGTGTGTGCGATTCACACACGATAGAAGTGAAACTTCAGTAAATCAACAAAAGAATGAAATGAATATATATATATATATATATATATATAACAAGGGTAGGATAATTACAAAGTTTATTTGTTTAAAAATGAAAGTATTTTGATTAACTTTAAAAGATATTTTATGTTTTATTGAACTTATGTTACATAATTTATTGGTGTTTATTAATACTTATAAATATAAGATGTTCAAATAACATCTATCCTGAATCCTGATTGTTCAATAATTGTTTTTTACACGCACGAATCTCGCGGCTACATTCTGTTGAACTTTTTCCTGGTTTATTTGTAATTTTAATTTCGTTTATTTTTGCGTCGATATTGACGACACATTTTGGCATTAGTTTTCGACATCTTATAAAATATATTATTTAGCACAACAAGATATAAAAATATTCACAAACACTTTTAAATAATAACACACCACTCTTACTCCTTACTAAAAAGCTGTAATACACACATACACACCGACATTTGCTCTCTCGCTCTGGCTCACAAATTTTTGTATTTGTGTTTCTTACCTGTCTGCCTGTGTGTTTCAAATCACAACGATTCTATAGAAGTTTCACTTTTATAATTTGACAAATATGAAAATAAATAAATAAAGTTATTTCAATAATATTAGATCGGCGAGAAAGTTTCAGGCCGGAGCGGTAGCATCTCTTTTACACTCTCACAGAATAATTATTGTTTTCTTGTTGTGGCGGTCATCTGGCTGTTCAAATATTATCTGAGCTTGTGTTATGTGCTTGAGCAGCAATTGAGTGCTCGGCTGATCGTGTGAGATGGGGAATCAATGGTTTTTTAGCGAGACGCTAGCGAAGTAATGCGTACCTTGGATCGTTGAATTGTCCCGCCAATCTACATAGCCTTTCTCGGCACTCATATTGTGTATGTACAGAAATGGTGCATTAAACAGCAAATGAAGATTGATTAGATCAAATTGAAACTACGCCAGAGATATTAAAGCGTGGTAGGAAGACTTAACAGAAATATAATAAGACAAATAAAAAATTACCTCAGACATGGCTGTATGGCGTAAATGCCTTTGCCTTCCCCATAAAGGGGAAAATATATCCAAAAAAAGCAATAATATTAACTTTTTAATTATTTTATTTTTTCAGTGAGTTATTCTGTTTTGAAGAGAAATAATAAATACTTGTATAGAACTATGCAAGAGTACAGCGGTGTGCTTAAAGCAGAGATGGGACATAAGTGAAATAACATGAAATATCTGTTCTTTAAAAACAAATAATTTGAAATAAAAGTGTTGTAACTAAGACGGGTTTATGACACAACTAGGCGTGCAATGAGATGAAATAAACAGCATGTTGTCCCACATATAAGAGTTATTACACCTCTATATTAGTTTTTATAGAAATTAGCCCCGGAGGTTGATTTAGGAGTTTTATGATGTTATGGGTTTAGCCTTTTTATGTTAAGCTGTGAAATTTTGAATGAAGACTTAATTATTAATAAAAATAAATGCGTCATTATGTTTTTCAAAATTTACCCTCTGTTTTGACAGTCCACACTCGGGGGTTGACATAAGGGGCTTAAGATTTTTGCGAGCTTATTTATTTTTTACGTTACAACCATAAAATTAGAATCTAAACATCAAAAAAAATCAGCCAAGTGTGAATCGAATTCGCACACCGAGACCGTCGTACAACCAGTACAAGTTTCTCCTTCCACTCTTTTCCTTTCATAACGGAACCACGAGTGCAATCTTACGAAGTCACAGCTTTAACCTAGCTTATAACCCAACTAGAATTAGGAAGTTCTCAAACTGGCAGAGTCGTTGAATTATGGAATAGTATCCCAGCGAGCATACTTCCACCATTCTGTGTAATAACATTAAGCAAAATATCAAGGGATATTTCTGCAGGCTGGCAGGAATGATTGGCAGTACTATCGATATGTTTTACCCTCCTTTTATACTTTCTCTTGATCATCGTTATCAGTTTTTGGTCTGCAACATGATCACCATTAGGTAGCCACTATGCTAAGTCAAAATAAAATAAATTATGAAGGCATAGAGCATTGCTGTAACCTGTAACAAATCTATAAACCAGATTCAAGAGTTAACTTTGCCGTTGGTAAACTGCTATCGCCATATATTGACATAGCCAACGATTCTTTTACCAACTGCAAATAAATTTATAATCGCAAAAAAAAACCTTGTTTTGTTATGAAAATAGAAATTCCTTGTTTTCGGCCTCTTTCTTGTATATATAATATAAGTCCTTGCTTCTTGCCAAATTTCATGATTTTAGGTCACCAGGAAGTAAGTTTTAATTACCTTGCTAAAACAATATAATGATGAAAAATACTATATTAACTGATTTTTTAACTGTGTAGACTTGGAGGTATGATTTTTTCAAGGCTACAGAAAAAAATGGTCTTGACAGACAGACGGATAACAAAGCGGTTCCGTTTTTCCTTTAAAGGACCAAATGAATGTTTGAATAAATTAATAATATAATAGTCCTATAGTTATATAGTACCGTACTCAGACATCCAGACGAAAACTATGAAAAAGGCGACGACGGTCTGGTTACGGAATGGAATAGAGATTGAAGACTTTTAGTTTGAGTTTTATTGAGCTCTTGAATTGTACTATGCATTTTAAATATATATGACACTAATTATGACGAATATACCGAATTATTACTAGATACGAATTACTACTTCATATATTAATAGAATTTTCTTTATCTACGTCCAATTCTTTAGATCAGGGGTTTCCAAATTTATTTAGTTCGGGAAGCCTTTACAGATGAAATCTTTGTTCTATCTTCCCGCAAGTACAAAGTAAGTATATACACATTTAAAGCCGATGTTTTTGCTCATTTGTATTGTTTTGTGATAAAAAAAATTGGCATAAATCCCCGATTCTCCCTCGCATGAGTTATTCTCTTATGAAATGAAATGGAGAACAATTAAAACTTTGGCATATATTAGTAAGATAGGATAGAATTATAATTCAGTCATCGAAATAAAACTGGCTAACTGGTTAAATTGAGAAGCAAGATATATAAAAAATTGACGAACTATAATTGTTATAGTACGTGTTTACTACATAAACTCTTATTACCTAAAAAAGTGTTTTATCGCTACCCTGTCAACTCTCCACAGCTTACCTTGGGAGCCCCGATGTACAGTCCGTGAGCCGGTACTTTAAGCTAGGCTTTGGACTCTGTTTTTTTTTTCGACAAGACAAAATTCTGTTAGCCCTGAAAGAAATTTAAACCTTTACCAGGCGAACGTCAGATTCTGGCAATCGAGACACCTTTACATACAAATGCATACAGAGTAAGTATTGTTACATCGCCGAGTCGCGACTGCCAGGATCCAACGCGACTCTTTAGGTATGTATGGTAGACACTTCCACGCCACAAATGTTGTTTTCACTACAAAGTACTAGATGTACATACAAATTTAAAAACTTTGTTAAAAAGATTAATGAAAATCTACCAATCGATATGTAAATTTAAAGTTAATCAAATACGAAATTGGGAATTATATGTATTTGTATATTAAACGAATAGTAAAAAGTTTATTCAAACTGAATATTTTTATGCAAATAAAGAATACAATATGTACATACTTGAAATTGAGACGCTTGTTAAATTCCTTTCACATACTTATCCTAATTCCTAATCATTTGTCAACATAACGTAAGTTTCGTATTTAGAGTCGAATAATATTTATCATAGAGATAAATCTTATCTGCTTAAACCTTGGTTATCGTTGTCGCTATACGTAAGAGCGACTTAGTAATAATAAAATATGAAAAGTTTGTAGTATTGCTTAATTTAGTAGGTGGTTATTTTTACATAGTAGAAAATGAAGTCGCTTCCGCTGTCTGTTCACTTACATCTTTTAAACAATTCAACGAATTTTAATAGAGGTTAAGATTCATATATATATAATACATATATGATGATGATGATGTCCTAGCCGGATTCGGCCACGGTAACTGTTTCAACACCGATTAAGAAAATCGAGGATCAATTTTCGGAAACAGTTAATTGCGCAGGAGATATTTTAGTGCACAACTGGACGCGCAGCCAGAAAAGCACTCTCTCGTCCGAGCTCCCTCAGGTCCGATGGAATGGAGAGCCAGTACGATCGGGAGGGAGCGGGATGCAGGTTTGGTCGAGTTTTTCTTCTCTGAACACCTGGACGAATTGCGGTGTTAAAGAGATACCTTAGTCGCCTTTTACGACACCTCAGCAAGAAGCTGCTATTCTATTCTGCCGGCAGCCACCACGGCAATACATATATATTATAGTACAGAAAGGGCGAAAAATTCTTGTAATGTCGTAATAAACATATTTTTTGTCCGCTTATATCACAAACGCTGCCAAAACCTTACGAGATAGGTCAAATTAATGTAGTACGGAATTATAATCTTCAAAAGATCGATAAACAAGTACTCGATCGTATACATTTATCTCTAAAGGATAATCCACTGTAATCATTTTAGCTTTTACATATTACAAAAAAGGTGTTTTTTACCAAGCTATTTGATACAATACAGTATTATTCCTTATCCAAATAAATATATTACATACGTTGTACATTTCATATGGATACAACTGCCCTTAACAGCATTTCGGTAAAATGAATATCTTAGAAAAATGCGCCATATTATTAGTATCTACATACATTGCACTCTTGCGAAGCCGGCGCGGGTCGCTAGTTAATTAATAAAAGTGCCATCTGTCCAACTTCAGCAATGTAAGAAAAATGATAGAACCGTGTATCAAAAATATAAATAGACCACTAACAAACTAGAACTCTATATTCCTGATTACAAATTAAAACTTATATGTATCTATATAGGCTCATTTTTCTCTATTTCGTCTTTAAGATCGATAGCACGATGGTAATATTATACTATGACCGGTGGTCGTAGGTGTGGTTGTAGAAAGACACGGATTTTGGCGTTTTACAGTTTATTTGCGCTTTACGGCACATCGAACTACGACGTACACGCACGTACTCTCGCCTTGCGTCTCGGTAGTCGACTAACTTGCAAGCATCCCGTGCGCGCGCGCATCCTCATACCCCGCACGTCTAGTAACACCCTAACGACCCTTAGAGCGACAATTACGATCGGGCGGCGTCTACATGCTATAATACTTGGTTGAGTTGAATTCATAAATAGGTGTCAGCGGCTACTTTCCGAAAAGTAGCTTATCATCCTGTGCTACCTTAGTACGTACACAAAGTAAGTCCTTAATTGATTAAGATACCCTTAAATGAATGATATGTGTTTTTTTTTAATTATATATAACACTAGCTGATCCGGCAAACGTTGTTTTGCTATATAAGGTTTTGTAATATCTTCTAAGATGTTCATTGAAATTAAGTGATGTCAAAGACAATTTTGTTCACAATTAAATACTCTTAATCAACAACACATTTATTTGGATAAAGATTAATATTATTACGTTGATACAACTCTTAACAAATAATGCATTAATATCGACCAAATTTGTTTACCATAAAAACGGTTCTAGTAACTTAATCTTAAAAGATAGACATATACTGTCGCGGACATTTTTTTAGATCATTTCAAGAGGAATTCTTTCATACATATATTTTTGGTATCTTGAACCGTTTTTGCAGCGCACGCAATGGAAGCCCTCAAGGATGAACAATTTTGCCCGTTTTTTTCACATTTTCCATTATTTCTTCGCTCCTAATAATTGCATCGAGATGTTATATAGCCTAAAGCCTTCCTCGATAAATGGTCTATTCAACTCAAAAAGATTTTTTCAATTCGAAGCAGTAGTTCCTGAGATTAGCGCGTTCAAACAAACAAACAAACACACAAACTCTTCAGCTTTATAATATTAGTATAGATTAACAGTCGGCGTACGTCAGCTCCGTATTTTATTATAGATAAATGATAATGTATTTTTTTTTATAAAGTTTTAAACGGCTTTTTTATTTAAGAATTGGAATCAAAGGCTCCATGCCTTTTTTGGCAAGTGAGCCATGATGCATATTCACCTGTTTGCTTACCGACCTTGTATGTGCAGTTTCTTAATTAGGGTTGCAACCTTTATAAAATGTAAAGTAGATTCAAGAAATATAATTTATTGATTGATGTATGTTCGATATTTTTATTGAAGTTTCCGGGGCGATTTCCCGACATAATTAACATATAAATCTAGTTACAATAATAAATGGAAACCTAATCCTAATAAAACATTCCGCTCAAAAGGAGTGTAAAGTTCCAAGTTAACGGAATTTATGTATAATTAAAGTCATAATAAAATATGTATATGTTTTTTTTGTCATATCACAACAACAACAAAAACTGAATTTGCGGCATATTCTTTGGGAAATCAAACAGATTGAAAAATGTTTGGCTTATAAAATATTTATTTCTTTGGAATGGTTAAGAAAGAAAACATTGAGGACTAATTAATGTTGTTTTACAGTGCTATATTGTTCTTAGAATGCATTTTCCGACTGAACCTAATCACTTTGTCAACCGTTCTTGGTACGGGGCCTGTTGAAATTAATCGAATATATTACTGTTGGCAGCATAGATTTAAGGGATTAGTGGTGGGTTGTCTGTGAAGTATCAGGAAGTTCCATGAATGCAGGGAATAATGATTTATTGTATTTCTGTGTAAATACACAGAAATGTTACAAATGTAACGATTTGGTTTAAATAATTATTAATAGAAATGACTGTAGTAGAAAGTTGTAGATTACAGTACTAAAAGTATAAAAGCGTTTCCAATTCTCGATAATTTACTCAAAATACTTATGTTACATATAATAATAATTTAGTAAAAGATAGCTTTTGATTTATAAATAACTCTTTTTTTTGGAAAGACAGACTAGATAATATTTTTACACATTGTAAAATATAATATCTTACCGCTTGTGTTACTTTGTTGAGTTAACTAATATTCTAAATTAACATAAACTACTTAGATAAATAAGTAAGAAATATATAACAGTATTGAAATTTACAGTAATAATAGCGCAATCTAACAAATAATTTCTTCTTAAAATAATTATTCTAAGTACCTTGGTGTCTAAAATGTTTATGAACTCAGAAAGAGTTCTTAATAAATACGTAGTTGCCGTAAATCGAAAAAAATGAATAAATTTTGATACAATAAATTTAAAATTATGTGCTAATTTTTAGGAATAACTGATATGTGGTAACCTTTACGTTATTAAAGTGACTCAGCCTCAAATTGATCAGTGAAAAAAGGATCCTGTAAGCATAGGTTAAGTTATATGACTCACGCAAACCTTTTGTTTTGAAATAGTTGCCTTTTCGTATTTGTTTACAAGTTCTCAAGCACCAATGGTGGCTATTTCTCTTTTTCATATCAAATTATAACTAATTGGAATAACTTCCAAATAAGTGTCTACATACTTTCATACATTCTGAAGTGCCCAAGAAACCCTGTTTATAATATTATTGGAAAAATATGACACTTTAATTAAACCTAAATATAATTTCTACCATATCAACTAAGGATTAAAAATATAAGATAATTTATTGTTTATATTACTTTTTCTTAAATAGGTACCAAGCAAAGAGTGAGTTCACGGACTAATTACTTGGTGGCGCCGAGAATGTAATAAATTTTTCAAAAGGGTAAGAGTGTTTTTTTAATATCAGATAAAAAATATATATTTATATTCCAACCTCATCGTTTTAATACAAAGAGTGCCCATTTTCATTTGGCTCGGTTACTCTCGAATAGTCGAGGGATTCCGATAGCCTACACTATCTTTGATACCATCATTAAACTTAGCGCTATGAATAAAGATATAGTTCTCCAATGGATTTCTTCCCATGTAGGTATTACCGGCAACGAGTAGGCCGATCTAGCGGCAAGACAGGCAGTAAGACATGATAATATGTATTGGTGCCTACCACTATACTCAGACTTACTGGGTGAGGTTAAAAGACAATGTAGTCAACTCTGGAATGAGTATTTTAATGAGCGGTCTCTTACTTAAGGCATCTGGTACAAAAATATTCAGCGTAGTCTGCCCTGTATCCGTGGTTCGAACAATCTTATATTAGCAGGAGAGACGCTGTGACATTGTTTAGACTCCGCTCGGGGCATATTCCATCGAACAAATTCAAATATTTAATAGGAATCTCCGACTCCCCAAACTGTATGACATGTGGTGTGGAAGAAGATGCTTATCATTTGCTGATGGGGTGTGTCCGGAACGAAGCACAGCGTCGGGATATACAGATTGTCAATTATCTTGTGGGCACTTGCAACTGCATTTTGTCCTCTCCGCTTTCCAAGCAGGCCAAAATGCTGGTTGCACTTTACCTAGAGGTGGCTTGAGTTAGCTATAAGTGTTTCGCCTGTACGGGGGTGACGTGGCCACTTTGTGACAAAACCCCTTTGTCGTACTCCTTTGTATTTATAAAAAATATACTTGTCATGTTTCCTATTGTCATTCTATATATAATAATATGTGTATAATTCTTAGCTAATTAAAACCAAATGTCTTGGTTTTCGTCTTATTATTTATCAATTTAATTAGCTAAGATGGAAAAAAATAAGAATAAATTATCTCTGAATATGTATCAATGTTTGAAACCAGAACGCTTCGATGTGGATCCAAGTTCTGCGGGAGGTGACATAAGGTGGGCTCATTGGCGATTTACATTTATAAATTTTTTATCTGAAGAACCAGAAGAAATATCTAGTTCTATGAAACTAAAAATTCTTATTAATCTCTTGGCTCCAACAATTTATGTTTATATATGAGAATGTAAAGATTATTCAAGTGCCTTAAAAATACTTGACAATCTATTTGACAAGCCTAAAAATGAAATACACGCACGCCATATTTTATCCAAAAGAATACAAAAATCGGAGGAATCTATTGCTGATTATTTACGAGCTTTAAACAAACTTGCTTTTGATTGTGATTTTAAAGCCGTTACAGCTGAACAAAATAAAAATGAATTTGTTCGGGATGCTTTTATTGCTGGTATTTCGTCGCAAACTATTCGACGAAGATTAATAGAAAATGTAACACTCAGTTTAGACGAGGCATATAATCAAGCTGTATCGCTTGAAATGGCAGAAAATAACTCGCGTTCGTTTTCAAATAACATTGAAAATGAAATAAATTTTGTTACTGATCATAGTATTCCTCCGACATTCGAAACTGATAACTGTAATTCAAGAATAACTACCACAACTCCTCAAAAGCGATGTTTTTTCTGTGGAGACAATCACCTTAGCCTCAAAGGATCATATATCCGTTGTCGATGGAATGTGTTTTGCTATTTCATCATATTTATGGTCAAAAACGTCTATTAGTAGTAAAAAATTTATGTCATAACGTAATGATTGGTAATGATATATTAGAAAATCATTCATATGTGGAAATAAAATACGGAGGTGGATTGGAACCATTAAAAATTTGCAATGTTATTCAGGCATCTGTTCCTCCTGCAACTGTGTTTTCAAATCTTTCAGCCGAAATCAGGCCTATAGCTATTAAATCTAGAAGATTCAGTGACAACGATAACGAATTTATTCAAAAAGAAATCGAAAGTCTTTTGGCAGATAAAATAATTGAGCCCAGCATTTCTCCTTGGCGAGCCCAAGTATTTATAACAAAAAGTAGTACGCATCGCAAACGTCTTGTTATCGACTATTCTTTGACAATCAATAAGTTTACATATCT
This sequence comes from Automeris io, assembly GCA_036320925.1. Classification (NCBI taxonomy): domain Eukaryota; kingdom Metazoa; phylum Arthropoda; class Insecta; order Lepidoptera; family Saturniidae; genus Automeris; species Automeris io. The sequence continues at coordinate 6,782,577 of JAUDJH010000014.1, forward strand.
TGATGCTTTTCCTCTACCTAATATTGAATCTATTGTTAGCAAAGTTGCAAATTATAATTATTTCAGTCAAATTGATTTGAAAAGCGCTTATCACCAGATTCCTATTCTAGAATCTGAAAAGATTTATACAGCATTCGAAGCGTGTGGAAATTTGTATCAATTTACACGTATACACTTCGGTGTTACCAATGGTGTCGCTGCGTTTCAGAGAGCATTAGATTGCATCATCACTACAGAAAATTTAACAGGAACTTTCGCCTATTTAGATGATGTAACTATATGTGGCAAAGACAAACAAAATCATGATGCTAATTTAAATAGATTTTTGAATGCTGTCGAAAAATATAGATTAACATTAAATGAACAAAAATGCAATTTTGGTACTAATACTATAAATTTGTTAGGATATACAATACAAAATAACACCATAAAGCCAGATAAGGACCGTTTAAGCCCATTAATGAACTTACCAATACCAAAAGATACAGCTTCCTTGAAAAGAGGGCTTGGTATGTTTGCACATTATTCAAAGTGGATAAAGAATTTCTCAAGAAAAATTGTTCCTTTAATTAATGTATCACGCCTACCTTTAGATGATATGACTAAAGCATGTTTCGAAAGTTTAAAACTAGATATTGCTAAATCTGCTCTAACAGCAATTGATCCTAAAGAAACTTTCACTGTTGAAACTGATGCATCAGAGTATGCGATTGCCGCTACTCTATCACAAAATAAACGCCCTGTCGCATTTTTTTCGCGTACTTTGACTAAATCAGAACGTCGACCTTCTTCTGTTGAAAAAGAAGCTTGTGCTATTGTAGAATCTTTAAGAAAGTGGCGACATTACTTGATTGGACGACATTTTTTGTTAATCACTGATCAACAATCCGTTGCATTTATGTTTAAGCAATCTCATTCAAGCAAAATTAAAAATGAGAAGATTGAACGATGGCGTTTAGAACTGTCCAGTTACAAATATGACATAATTTATCGTCCTGGTAAGGAAAATATAACAGCTGACGCGTTATCACGTGTTATTGCTAGCACAATTTCGAATAAATTGTATGAATTACATAACTCCCTCTGTCATCGAGGTGTAGCTAGAATGGCTCACTGGGTACGTGCAAAGAATTTACCTTATTCGATGAATGAAATAAAAGCTATGACCTCTGACTGTTCTATCTGTGCCGAAATAAAACCACGATATTGGAAAAAGCAAGAAACTTTGATAAAAGCTATAACACCCTTTGAAAGACTTAGTATCGATTTTAAAGGGCCAATTCCATCCCGCTCGAGAAATAAATACTTATTAACTATCATAGACGAATACTCCAGATTTCCATTTGCCTATCCGTGTAAAGACTTGTCTTCAGAAACTGTTAAAAAATGTTTAAAAGATGTGTTCTTCACATTTGGCATTCCTCAATATATTCACTCTGATAGAGGAACCTCATTTATATCCAGCGATCTAAAACAATTTCTTCTATCATTTGGTATTGCAACCAGTCGGACTACTCCATATAACCCACAAGGAAACGGTCAAGTAGAAAGATTAAATGGAACTTTATGGAGGACCATTCAACTCTATCTGCGTTCTAATAATTTAGAATTATCCGAATGGGAGCAAGCATTATCTATAGCTCTACATTCAATACGATCTTTATTATGTACTTCTACAAACGCAACTCCTCATGAACGAATGTTCAACCATACAAGACGATCAGTTTGTGGAGACTCTCTTCCTACTTGGCTTATGACACCTGGTCCAATATTAATGAAAAACAATGTAAAATCTTCTAAATATGATTCCCTGGTTAAAACGGTAGAACTTCTTGAAGCAAATCCTTCTTACTCCTATATAAAATTACCTGATGGTCGAGAAACCACGGTATCAAATAGGCAATTGGCACCGTTTCCTGAATTCGAAGTACATGAGCTAATTGATCGTGATAAAAATGGCGAAGAAACGTTCGAAGATGCTCTAGAAAATACAGGAAATGATGACTCTGTCGAAAATCAAATTCCACACAATCATGTAGTAGCGACAGAAAACAATAACCTAAGACAATCCTCACGCGAACGACGTCCCCCTTCATATCTTCAAGATTACGTTGTAAAATAAAGAAAGGGGGGATGAATGTCGTACTCATTTGTATTTATAAAAAATATACTTGTCATGTTTCCTATTGTCATTCTATATATAATAATATGTGTATAATTCTTAGCTAATTAAAACCAAATGTCTTGGTTTTCGTCTTATTATTTATCACCCTTTAAATAAATAAAGAGAAAAAATCGTTTTAATAGTTTCTAAGTGAGGCTTGAATTACAAAACAGAAATAATCGAAACAGCAACCAGACAAAAGTAAAAATGTTTCAACCATGTATTCGGCTACAAATATTAGAATTTAAAACTGGTCAGAAATAATCATATTGTTAACTCCCCTGTTAAGTCTTGTAATCTTTGCTGCACCCATCAGTAATTAGGTGAGGTGTTCATTCATATTGAAATTGGTTAAAAGGGAGAGCACTCTTTTAGATGTTAAAACCAAAGTTTTTTTTTTAAATAGGGCTACAAAACAAGGCTAGCATAATTAGGTATAAGATAAGGGTTTGGAAAACCCTAAAAAAATTGTAGATTAAACCAAGATTCTGTTGTAAAGTATCATAATTATTACAGTAAATGATGCAATAATTATTTGGAATTTGATCTTGTTGTCATTGCTTCAGACCGTCGCGGTCGCGGTGTCGGTGACCAACGACATAAGATCTCGACCAGTGCTAGCCGCGCGCAATATTTTGCTCAACCACGAACCAACGGTACTATCGGATATGTACCGTTAACTAATTACATGGGTTCATTACTTATTACGCTACTACCGTTTACGCTAGCTTTATTTATAGCATACAACGTATCTGCTTTTTATATAAGCAATACTATAATTTATTTACAAAGATTCTTTTGTGTTGGCTGCGTTTACAACCACATCTTTCACATTAAAAAATATCTAGACGGAGAATAATTTCTTGTAGGTCATACATTTCTTTTCATGGAGAAATCGAAACCAGGTTCTCCAACATACAGTAACCCGATTTTGGTTGGACAAAGTCTACAGCGTACTAAATGGAAAGTACAGTGTAGTCCTAGAAAGGCAGCAACTGCCAAGGGACGAGTATGCCATGCACGGCCACATATACGACTGAAGTTTCTAGATATAAGAACGCATGCACATATAAGAACTGATTTCGAAACACGATATACTGAAGTGAGTCACTATGACAGTCTTTACATTTGTGTACTGTGGTCAAGACCCAGTTTGGACAATCGTCGAAACAAGTTAATGTTATTTATCAGATTTTAGAGGTAAACTGATCAATGTTTATTTTTAAGTTTAGTAAATTTATTATCATAATACTAAGTCGTATGTTTTCAAATGGCTGTAACATCGTTAATAAAGAATTATAGACCTTCTTTCTTTTGATGCAATAAACTTTTTTAAAAAAGAAGTATCATCACGTAACGCTATCTACCTATAGGTTTTGCAAAAAGTGGAGCAAGAGCATATTGTAATACTTTCTAGTTCTAACAAGATGAATCTAAAGTAAAACAAAATGAATTAATGTATATTAGATTTTTAAATTGTCATTAAATAGTCCAGAGTTCTAAATACAAGAAATTCTTATGACATAGGATAATGCACTTCCGGGTTTGATTCAAAATATTAACAAACATTGTTTTGAAATTTGAACGCTAGACGTCTATCACCTTTTCCGATCACCTTCAGTAACTATTATATACCACAAATAACATTAATCCTGGCTCCAATATTGTCTTTTTATCTATAGTACATAACTACAAGCATATTCCGTATATAAATAAGAATTAAGCAACGACAAAGGTCTTAAGATATCTAAAAAATAAAGTCCAGATACTTTTAACCTACACAAATATATATATATATATATATATATATATATATATATATATTATATACAAAAAAATACACATAAGAGACACAAAACGATAAAAGAAAACTAACCAAATATATATACACACATACATATTTACATATACATATAAACAGTACATATATAAAAAGAAATAAAAATATAAAAATTACAAATTAAATAAAATTTAAATTATGGTTTGAATCATTTTAAATTTATAGAATTGATAAGGCACGTAATATTATAATTATAAGATCCAATTTTTACAGTATCTACTTGTGACTGTTTCAGGAAATAAGGGTAGATATTTTTGTATGCAGAGATAAGCCCATCTTGATAATAACATTGTCGAAAAATAAATGTTTACATTATCATCCTACGATATTCTATTTATCTGTTAGGAATTTACTCCATGTAAGTGGTTCATCCCTTTTTCAATGTAAGTATCTATTACACATTACATAGATGATGTTCTTTTGTCACTTATCATTTAAATGCATCGTATTTGTTTCAGATAATTAAATATTTTAATTCTAAGAACAGTTGATATCAGGTCCCGAAAGTATATGCAAAATGAATAAAAATAAATTCATTTAGCAGCGCAACATTGTTTTACAATACTTACCCATATTAATCAGTCTTAGCAACATGTTAATTATTCTGCCTTTTCTTATGAAAGATGTAGGTGTAAACTTTTTATTACAGATTACTTACTGGCTGGTTGTAATGAAAATATCTCGATTATGTTTTGTTTTTTATAAAATTATGTGTATGTGTATAAATTTTTGATGTGTGAATTATTAATATTATTATCATATCGTATCGTATTATCGGTATTTTAAATAATCATTACAATACACAAAGGGTTTTGACACAAAGAGTTTTGACACAACTACAAAGGTTTTAATGACTCAACATTTTTATCATTTTTTTTATATGGCTCCAAACCACCATATATAACATATATGGTGGTTTTGGTGGTAATATCTAATCATATACCATAGCGTTTATATATGCTATGTTGAATCATATATGACGATATAAATAAACAAAGAGTCGAACTAAAATGACGATAACTGCTGAAATTATTGGCGCAGTGGTTGCGCTGATTGCTCTACAGAGCGCAGGATGGATTCCTACACGAAATAAATATTGGTATGGTCTATAGAGAATTGCTCTGGGTTCAGCCCCAATGTTCATATTTTTTACAGGTGGAATAAGGGTTTGCAAACCTAGTGATGATACAGAAAATGACATGAAGTTCCTCATTTAGCATAAAGTTTAAAATAATCGAAAATAATTATATATAAAAGGTACAAATGAAAATACCTTTTTTGGTATCCCGGGGTAAAATCCTGCATAGGACCATCAGGGCCACTGTGAGGGCAGTGACCCCGGTGTTTCAGACTCCTACTGAATAGAAACCCCCGGAGTGTCCCTCTTATCGCTCCACCCGGGTCTGGAAAATTCATCCAGACAAATGAAAATCTCTAGTGTTAGAATAATCAACACCTTAATTTTGTGCAAATATAAACTAACTCATACTCATAACTCATACCGTTATTCTGATCTGAGTCAAGGTTTGGTTTCCGAGAAATAATCTTCTACGTGTACCTATTTACTTTTTATTATGTATTCCATGAAGTATAAACGAACTGTCGTCAGGTTTCTCTGAAAATAAATCAAACGAAATTTCGAAAGCAATGACAGTCATCTCATAGATCTACTCCAAATCTTTCTTATCGAATCAGTAAGTTTTATTTATAATGTTTAACTAATAATTAAGGGAAATTTTACGATATCATTGAATAGTATTTTTTATACTAGCTCGGTGCAGTGACTACACTGTATCTGCAGGGATGTTACGGAGCTTCGACTCCGACTCCGATAAGTCGGAACTTCCAATTGTTATTACAGCTTCGGTTCCTACTTCGGTTCCGAAACTTTTTAATCGGAGGAATTAATCGGATGTCACCACCACGGTTGTAGTCAATTCATTTGATTTCATTTTATATGTTGTTGAAACATAATATCAATTAATCAAGCAATCAATGCTACTTAACCCTTTCGTTACCGCAGTCCATTCCGCCGAAGTGGTGCTACTGAACCGGGCAGCACGCCGCGAACTGTGCACATTGCGTGATGGCAAGTTGATGTTCGAATTTTCTCATTTAAGTGCATATTTAAAGATTTTGCTGGTATATTAAATAAAATTTTAAATTAGGATAATTCTTAGTAATTTATTTTTTAGATACTTTTCTATACAATGAATGCCGGCTAAAGCTGGCGCTGGTGCACCCTGGGCGTTTTGTGAATGCCATCTAAAGCAGGTGCTGGTAACGAAAGGGTTAATTTAAAGAATATTTTTTTAAAATATAAACTAAAATAATATATGTTTAAAATGATTAACTTTAAAACTAAATGCACCTTAATTTTTTTTACTAAAAGGTTTTTTTTATTTTCCATTTACATTACATTAAATAAGATAGAAATTAATACAAAAATAACCTTGGAGCAAATTTGATTTAATTTATTCACTATTAATGGGAAAATGTTAGTAAAAACCACAGCAATTTTTATTTCATTGTCTGTGCATGTGTAAATTTATTACTTTCTAATTAAAAAGGTTCACTAAATAATGTTTTTATTTATCAATAAATAAAACTACTTTCTTCTGCCATCACTTGCCTCCGACTCCGATTCCGACTTCGGTTCTGACTCCGATAAATCAAATTTAAAAACTCCGACTCCGACTTCGGTTCCGATAAACTGCCTCCATTACATCCCTAATCTGATGATAGCACAGTGCAATGCAAAAACCGATCAAAACTATCAAGACACAGGAGACTGTTCAAAATACCACTTTACTCAAGTGTCTCCACACTTCTTATGAAGGGTCCAATATCATAATAAGAAGGTAATACGCCAGCAAGAAAATTATTCCAGTCTCATGATACAGCGGAGGTAAAAATTGGATATCAATTTAGTGTATATTGGAGTAGAAATTAATCATAATACAATATTACATGAGTGTAAAGCGTACGCGTAGTACTTCGCTTCGGCTTTTTTTCGGCAGAACAATATGCTACCAGTCGAAAAAAGCCTTTATAAATTCACCGGGCGAAAACGGCTACGCGTTCCGATATCAGCTCGTAACTATACATCCAGTACCTTTTTCAGTACTGTTTTAAGTATATTTATGTTACGCTATAATAAAAACTAATAATTACTGATGTAAGGCTGGTTAACATTGTCACAAAATTGAAATATATTGCTGCATCAAGAATTAAGGAATAAAATAGTTGCACTTACGCCTACCCGGATGAGAGGGAGGTGGCGCACGGTATCCGGCGCGCCGTCTGAGAAAGAGGTTTTGGAGGGGTGGATTTTTACTCTCAACTCTCCCCCAGAGAAGTAGCCTCAACAAGGCCTTTCGTTCCCTAGGCGTCTGGACGAATTTGGCTTCCCAGGCCCAGGTAGGGCAATCAGAGGGACACTCCGGGGGTTTTTAGTCAGCAAGAGTCTGACACACCGGGGTCGCTGCCCTCACAGCCCCCTGATGGTCCTGTGTAGGAATTTCCCCCGCGGTAAAAAAAAGGCACTTACGCCTAACGTTTTACGATTTCATTTTATGTTAAAGGTATACGTGTTCACTATTCATTTAACAACGCAATGGCAAGAAATATGTTGCAATTTGCTGATATCGCAATAAATAAAAGACAAAAAGCGATTATATATACTGTCAAAAAGATCGTGTCCAAAATAAATACATTTGATAACATTATTCATTATGGGTTATGTAAAGATTCAACATTACTCAATTGGCACAGTGATAACAATATTTGTGCTACGACTCACATCACATTTGACATGTTTACAAAGTTTTTATTGTAAAATATCATATCATTCTAAATTACGATCACATTGACATTCTCCCAAAAAACGGCGCACGCAACTCAAGGAAGTCCATAATTGCTTGTAGTTTTTCCGAAATACTAGTATATCACAGTTGTTTCAATGGCCTAGGCGACCAAGATCCGTGTCCACTAGGTGCCCTTGCAATGCTAGTAAATTTAATAAATTCGCTGACTGATTTCCTTAAGAAACTTTTGCCCTATATCTGTGACAACTCTTGTAAATGTAGCAGGCATTTGACAGCTTCCCTCTAGACTAACCTTCTAACGATGATGGAATTATCTATTCTTGTGATGTAGATACATACGTATGTACATATATGTGATAGATACATTATAGTAAATTATTACCTTCTCTATGTAAATTTTGATACAAATAAAAATTTTAATATAAATAATTACGTGTAATATCAACCTTATCTGAAATTGTTACATGTGCATTCATTTGTAATAACAAATCTATGATACGAATAAAATAGTGAAAGTTAAACAGACACAAAAAGCAACCTTACCGGAAGAAAGAAGCAGAACATAATATATACAAGAGTTACTATATCCGCGATACCTCATTTAATGAAATTCTTGAAATTAAGAATTGAATTTAGTTTTATTTTTATGGCTATAAAAAATAAATTATATCATTTATGGTTCTGTAAACAATGGTTTAAAAAGTTTTGAATCATTGAATATATTTACTACTAGCTGATCCGGCAAACGTTGTTTTGCTATATAAGGTTTTGTAATATCTTCTAAGATGTTCATTGAAATTAAGTGATGTCAAAGACAATTTTGTTCACAATTAAATACTCTTAATCAACAACACATTTATTTGGATAAAGATTAATATTATTACGTTGATACAACTCTTAACAAATAATGCATTAATTTCTACCAAATTTGTTTACCATAAAAACGGTTCTAGTGACTTAATCTTAAAAGATAGACATATACTCTCCCGGACATTTTTTTAGATCATTTCAAGAGGAATAATTCTTTTTTACATATATTTTTGGTATCTTGAACCGTTTTTGCAGCGCACGCAATGGAAGCCCTCAAAGATGAATAATTTTCCCCGTTTTTTTCACATTTTCCATTATTTCTTCGCTCCTAATAATTGCATCGTGATGTTATATAGCCTAAAGCCTTCCTCGATAAATTGTCTATTCAACTCAAAAAGAATTTTTCAATTCGAACCAGTAGTTTCTGAGATTAGCGCGTTCAAACAAACAAACAAACAAACTCTTCAGCTTTATAATATTATAAGTATAGATTATATTCATTTCCGAAATTCTGCAGTCTGTCACTATTGAAGTACTGTTAAGTTACTGAAGTACGTAAATATTAAGCAGTGATTAAAAACGATAAAGTCAAAACGAATATTAGTAAACCACAAGGTAGACGTCCTAACTTACAAGTACGTGAATCAGCCGTACCTATACGTTCTTTTGTCTCGTTCGTGTATGAAAAGTCACGTTTTGTCTCGGATGATGAAACTCGGAACAATAACCTTATTTATTTGTTTACGGTTCAGGACGCAAAGATGCAATGTGTAGGAGTGATGTGCTTGTATTCCACTACATTGTTTTAATTCTTGTAACTTTCAACATGACCCACTATAAAAGTAGGCTGTTCTGACTCATAGAATATTTTGAAAATCGAAAGGAACTTATTTTAGTCGTACGATCCCCAATGCACAAAGAATATTAGTGTAAATGCCCCAATGCCATAGTGCCCATGACATAGACATTAAATGTAAAGATTTCCGTAGTAATCTGAGATAAAAATTAATTATTAAATTCATGTTATCTGGTTCATTCTTGATATTAAAAATAAGTCATGAACCTAGTAGCCCATCACAAAAATCAAAATTTGTCTGTATTTCATTATTTAATTTTTAACAAAACAGCCCATATTCTTAAGAGGTCGTATTAAACTGAGCTTCATCACTTGATATTTGAAAGAAAAATATATACATATTTCTTCGCTTTGTCATAAACTTGTGTAGAACTCTACACGTGATATTAAATAATTTGAAATAAATTGTTATGGTTCATATTTATTGTTCTGTATACAGTTATATTTTGGTGTATACCAATATATTCAGATTTCACAAGTCATTGCAGCAATGTAGCAATTTGTTGCTGCTAACTACAAAAACTAGACTTTGCTATTTTTTATTCAAACAATATTACACCCTTCTCGCGTCTCGCGTGAAAGATAAAAAATTATATTGCGTATTTCTATAAAATATCTAACCACAAGGCCACTAGGTTTGATTAAAGGCAATTCACGATAGAAGAAGAGATCGGTTTTTCTATCATACTTATTCTACGAGTACATTTGGGCTTGGGTACGACCCGACGCAATACGTTTATGATCAAGACAGTTTTGTAGTCGGACACCAACTTTGGCGTGCAATTCCGATGCCGCATATTGCGACGTATTTTTTTTAATACATCTTTACATGATGTAGATGATTAAAGTCACTATTTTTGTATATCTGTGCGCTTACTTCTTCTAAGCTATGCAACTAATTTTAATGCGATTTTCACTACCTTTTAAGTAATTAACTAATTAAGGTTTATTTTTTAAAATACAAGACAGAAATCTCAATGTTTCTGATTACACGACGTTTTTATGGTGAAGCCCAAAAAGTCCTTGGCAGTAAATGTCTATCTCTTAAGGTTGACCCTAACCATAACCAAAACTGCATTAAAATCAGCTGAATAGTTTAAAAAATCTAAGCGAACAGACAGCGGAAGTGACTTCATTTAATACTATGTAAAGATAACAACAAAATTTATGAAATTAATGTTGTTTCTAGTTATAGTAAAAGATATTTTTTAGTAATTCTTGATATCCGATACGAAGCCTGTCATATACAGTTTACCACTGATCACACCACAGAATACGTTAGTCACTTATCCACCCTTCAAGTATACAAATATATTTACAATGTACTTTTAGAATAATAATTATTCTAAATTTGTACTTAATGTAAAATAGGTTTTATTTCTTATTCTGATAAGTTGATGTTTCTCTCAGTAAAGTATTTATTGACGTCATATTGTTTGTTATCAGAACAATAAAAAAGGACCTAATTTAATATAAATTACTATTAAAAATTAAATTAAGTGATGGTAACGTTGAATGTAAAGATAATGAAACCAAGCTATCCAGTTAAAATTACAACCATAAATAATTAATGCAATTTATATCGCTTATTATCTAGAAAATTTTGAGAAAGTTTGACACATCTACCAATTTTAAATATTTTTCCATTTCTTTCAATGCTAAGAAAAATTTGCATAGTATAAACTTATAGGTTTTATATATATGCGTAAAATAATAATAATAAAATACAAAGTTAACAGGTTGTCGATAAAAATAAAGATTGTAAAGTACTTTCTTAAAAGCCCGGTTGAACTGTAAATGCCTTTCCCGGCACTCAGTAGTTAGACCGCTCTAAAAAAAAAGAAGGTTTTTCTTATCATAAAAAAATTTAAGGACTTTTTACAACAGTAATCTTCCCTTGATAATTTGCTGTTTAATCAGTTTACTGAAGCGTAAAGAGACATTTTGTTTAGGCGTATTACAATCATTATCAAGCAGATAGTTATGGTCTGTTCTTTTTTTACTGCATTGTACCTACCTACTTCAATAGTAGGTAGGTCATCTAATATGAGGTGTATTTGTCGCAGTAAAATTGCTTTAAGAATATATTTATAACCAGAAATATAGTTATAAGAATCTCTTTTATAACAATCACGGTCTAGTAGCATAACTTATTACGTCATGAAATACAAATAAATAAATTGAATAATTGATTTCAGAGGTTAACACAATATATTAGGCATATCTTTTTTCTGGATGGATGATGAATTAGTAGCCGCCGCGCGTGATCTGGTGCGCTTCCGCTGCCTGGAGCCCGGACACGTGACGGGTAAGTGTACAGCAAAGGTCGACCGTAGTGCGCTTTGCTCCAGGTGTGCACAGCCAGGCCACAGGGCCCAGGCGTGCAAGGCCAGTGTCCGCTGCGCAGTTTGCGCTGACGCCGGGAGACCGGCGGGGCACAAAGTAGGCAGCGAAAACTGTGCTGTCGCAAAAAGGCCGCTAAAAGCGTTGCGAGGAAGAGGGAAGGTTGTCGCCGATTGAAAAAAAACGGAAGAGCCCATCATAATGGTTGAGGAGTCACCGGCTGCACAACTACCTGAGGGACAAACTCGCGGATCGTCTAGCAGGGTGCCTGAGGGGGCAACCGCCTGACATTAAGCTCCAGTGGTGTTGCGCGTGCATCTGCACGCCACTTGGCGATGGGGGGTGGTGTCACTCTTCTCCCACCTCCCTACCAGCAAGACGAAGCCCTTTGGGCGGATCACGCGCCGGACCGCGGTGAGGCCAACGTCACATTCCCGTAGTCCGGCGCACCCTGTGCTTGGCGATGCGCCCCAGTGGTTTTAGTCGGTGAGAGTCCGACACATCGGGAGGTAGCCCTCACCGCCCCTTTACGGTCCATAATGGATTTCCACTGAGTTACCAAAAAAAAAATGGATGATGAATTAGTAGTACTCGAATTAATTAAAGACTTCATGATTTTTAGGAAATGATTGGGACCTCTGTGCCTGAATAGACTGCGATAATTGTACATATTTAGATTAAACGTTAATTACAATATCTACATTTTATACTTCACTTCGGGTACTAGATGAAAATACTTTTTACTAGTGGTCGCCCAGTGGTCGAAATTCTAGCATAATTAATCTATACTAATATTATAAAGCTGAAGAGTTTGTTTGTTTGTTTGTTTGTTTGTTTGTTTGTTTGAACGCGCTAATCTCAGGAACTACTGGTTCGAATTGAAAAATTCTTTTTGAGTGGAATAGACCATTTATCGAGGAAGGCTTTAGGCTATATAACATCACGATGCAATTATTAGGAGCGAAGAAATAATGGAAAGTGTGAAAAAAACGGGCAAAATTATTCATCCTTGAGGGCTTCCATTGCGTGCGCTGCAAAAACGGTTCAAGATACCAAAAATATATGTATGAAAGAATTATTCCTCTTGAAATGATCTAAAAAAATGTCCGCGACAGTATATATCTATCTTTTAAGATTAAGTCACTAGAACCGTTTTTATGGTAAACAAATTTGGTCGAAATTAATGCATTATTTGTTAAGAGTTGTATCAACGTAATAATATTAATCTTTATCCAAATAAATGTGTTGTTGATTAAGAGTATTTAATTGTGAACAAAATTGTCTTTGACATCACTTAATTTCAATGAACATCTTAGAAGATATTACAAAACCTTACATAGCAAAACAACGTTTGCCGGATCAGCTATAGTGTCTTGATAACCGCGAAACTCGAGAACGGCTGAACCGATTTGACTGATTTCTTTTTTGTTGTGTTTGTTGAAGTTTGGGGAAGGTTATAACAGAGAGAAGATTTTAAAAAAATATCTGAAAAAGTCTAAAAACAACACTTTTCTATATTCTCATACAAAAGATTTGTTATAAGTCAATTTGAACTTTAACACCATAGCATAAAGTTTAAATGTTAGTGGACGGGTTCCGGGAAGGCAAAACAATTATTGAGTGACGTATAAATATTAATGTCAATATTTGTCAATTTTTATACATATAGCATTAAGGCCAGGTTCCTTCAAACAATTTTCAAAAAACAGCCGACAGGCCAATAGCTATTAACATTAAAAAAAACAATCTGACTTTGTTTTAGAGAAATAGGGCAGAACAAGGTCTGCCGGGACAGCTAGTTTGAAATAACTAAAACGTTATAATAAATAAATTTCCTTATAATATCAAGCACAAATATCTATTATATAATATTATGGTTGTTTAGCATTCAATAAGACTATAGACAAACAATATTAATCTATTCTCAATTTGACCACAGACTTTAACCATAAACAAAAAAGTATGAATGCGCGTGTGTCAAATGCATGGTAAAGTGTAATGATTTTTTTATTGATTTAATGTATTTTGTATTGTGTAATTTTTACGCATTATTTTTAAAAAGTTTTAGCATTCTGCACTCCTTCTAGCAACTAAAAGTGTGCCAAATTTCATACTTCTCATTCCACGCAATTTTCATAAAAATGGGTACTAAATTTTTACTTCACGTCATAATATATAGATATTGTCTATCTCTCAGGATATGATTATTTGTATGTAGGAATTTCATTTTTTCTCTAATACTCCAATATACTCAATACAGTCTGCTAAGCTGTAATATGTTAAAATTGCTTAGGCAAATATTACAACATTTTCTAACATCATGCTGAACAACAACTAAACATTTAGTAGTAATTTGTCAAATTCGAAGGTACATATTATGAACTTATCACGTACTCGACATCGTCAGAAAACGTGAGTTTGTGGAATTCCCTTGCATTTAGATACGTGTGGTATGTTGAGGAAACGAAAATCAACAGAAACACTTACCGTTTACCTATTACTATGAAACTTATATTACTTTTGAGTAGGTACCTGCTGTGGTTGCATAGCACATTATCTACTATAATATTATAAATAATTATTTTTCTTTTGAATGTGAAAGGTATTTGAATGTATTTCAATTATTTATCTAATTAAAAACGAGCTGTCCTGGGACACCGGGCAGATGTAAAACAGAAACTATTTTATACAAAAAAAAAGCTGATTATCAATTAAAGTTATTATTTATCATTATTTATAAATAATATTATTTATAATTAATATCCAAAGGCTGTCAAAAGATTGCATTTATTCGAAGTCAGTCCTGGTTCACAAGTTTTAAATACTCAATAAAAACCCCAATAAATGTTCGTCTATATCTCAACACTAGTTCTTTTTGTTAATCCAGGCAAAATTCCTGCATAGAATCGTCAGTGCAGCAGATCTGGTGTGCCAGACTCCTACTGACTAAAATCCCCCGAAGTGTTCCTGAGCACCAGTCGGACCTGGGGATCCATATCCCTCCGACAATTCAGCGACATTCAATACCAACATTAAAATCGAAGCAAAATTAATTAACCATGTCAATAATTGAAATACACAAAACTATAATATATACCAACCTCATTAAAGCATAAAGTATTAAAAGAAATTAGTTCTGTAATAAGCTAATAGAGTGCGCTTTAGCATACTATATATCAGGGATGTTACGGAGCTTCGACTCCGACTCCGATAAGTCGGAACTTCCGATCGCTATTACACCTTCGGTTCCGAAACTTTTTAATCGGAGGTATTCATCGGAGGTCACCACCACTGATGAAGTCAATTCATTTGATTTTACTTTATATGTTGTTGAAACATAATATCAATTAATCAAACAATCAGTGCTACTTAATTTGTAGAAGACATTTTTTAAAATTTAGATTAAAAAAATATGATTAAATTATTAAATTTAAAACTAAATGTACATTTAAATTGATTACTAAAAGGTTTTTTATTTTAGATTTACATTAAATTAAGTAAAATAGAAATTAACACAAAAACAACCCTGCAGCAAATTTGATTTAATTTGTTCACTGGTGGATAACGGTTTCTAATATATCCAACACTTTGTGAACAACAGCTTTTATTTGCCCAAGTTAGGTTGTGTTGTGTTGTGTTGTGTTGTGTTGGGTTGTGTTGACACAACTTGATATACGCCGGCGATGCGCTTGAGGGAGCGTGCCGCCCAACTTATCCAGGCGAGAGCGCTGTGTGACCCCGGGGGTTTTAGTCGGTGCAAGTCCGACAACCAAAAAGCTCCCTGAGGTCCGTTAACAATATCCCCCGGGCTATCAAAAAAAAAAACCTGATATACGTTTGGAAACAGTCTCGATCTTCAACATCTGTCTACACACGAGGGAGATGTAGAGGGAAATGGATTATGCTGTTGTCAATTCAAAAGTTCTGACTTATACTTTCGAAGACATGTATCAATCCTGCACCATATTAAAATGGGATCAAATTTAAGATATAATAAATAACATATTTTCACGCTATCACGCTATGTGAGCAGAGATACAATAGTGGTTTTATCCACTTTGCGCTTAAATGTCGTGGACTACGCGACCAGTAGCTCAGGTAATCGCTTTCTCACAGTACTATGAAAATGTTAATAAGAAACAGCAATTTTTATTGTCTGTGTATTTGTAAATTGATCACTTTCTAATTAAAAAGGTTCACTGAATAATGTTTTTATTTGTCCCTTAATAAAACTATTTTATTCTGCCGTCACTTGTGACTGACATTGCCTCCGACTCCGATTCCGACTCCGAATCCGACTCCGACTCCGATAAATCAAATTTAAAAACTCCGACTTCGGTTCCGATAAAACTGCCTCCGTTACATCCCTACTATATACGTTACGTGATAATAATACGAGTGCCTAGCGACCTGTTTAGCAAAGAGCCGGTCTGGCATGCATTAGATGTTTCAAAATCGAATCATTTTTATTAATATTTCGAATGCATCTTCAGGGCGGGCATAAACAGTGTATTCTGTTCCCACGTGAATTGTAAAACTTCAATTCCACGCGAATGAACTCACGGGTATTGTTATAACAAGGGGTTTGCAGATTTCACTACTTATATTATTGTAATGGCACATTATTTTCTTATACAGATATTATTCCATAGCACTTTTCCTGTATAAAGGACCTTGCTACATTCTGTAAACAGCACTTTCAAGAACAAGGAAAAACTGGGCCTGATCTATTGATATTAATAATCTATATTCATTCCATGAGAAGAACTTTGTGTTGAATTCTCAGTCGGAACCAAATAGATAAGCCAGTTTATTAATGTTTATGGTCCAATTCGTGTGTTTTAGACGAAATAATATAGAGGTATACAATAAAATATTTATTATATTATATTATACATATCTGATATTTAAAACACTCCACGTTCAATTTACAAGTTCAATAAATAAGATAATTTAAAATTTTGGATATGGACATCAATTTACTGTGTTTATTGTTTGTTATTACAATATCATTACTAGAGATGCCACGAATATTCGGCAACTATTCGATATTCGGCCTATTCGGCCACTTTTTTTGCTATTCGGTATTCGGCCGAATAATACGTACTATTCGGCCGAATACCGAATACCAAATCATGTAAAAAAGACACGGTATATTACTCAAAATTATGTATTTATTTCCAAATTACAACACCTTAGCAATTAAAATTGATCAGTGGTAAGTTGTGATGGATAAAAACAAGCTTTTCAGCATTTTTTTGGTAGCAAACAATTACGCTTTTCATCGTAAATGTTACCAGCCTCAGAAAATAACCTCTCACTATACACGCTACTTCCAGGAATATTCGGCGGCCGAATATTCGGCGCTTCGGCCGACAGCGTTGCCGAATATTCGGTATTCGGCCAATTCACTATTCGTGGCATCACTAATCATTACAACACAAGGCTCCACACAAATTAGGAATAAAATCTAAATATATTATAGATGTTATCTAGAATAAAAGTAAAAATTTCGCCCTGTAAAGTTAAGTCCTTTCCTGGTCAATACAATTTTGTCATGACGAAAAAAAAAGTGAAAATACGTTCAGTATAAAATAAATTGATGATGACATGCAAAATTCTAAATTAATCTAATTATTGAACTTAATTGAATGTGGAGTTTTTATATATCGGTTTTGTAAATAATTAATATTTCGTACGTAGTAGCCGATATGTAAAAAAAAATGTATCTGTAAATATGGCATTAGGCACAACGCAGCACATGTCATCGCTCTATAGCTGCTGCCGTCGCCGTATCGTATCAATGTCACCTTAAACATTTCGAAATAAGTATTCTATAGTAAAACGATTTTTTAACATGACCCTAACAACTTTTTTTTAACCCGGGGGAAAATCGTACATAGGATATTCAGGATCGCTTTGACGGCAGCGACCCCGGTGTGTTAAACTCTTACTGACTAAAAACCCCAGGAGTATCCCTCAAGTCACTCTACCCGGGCCTGGGAGTCCTTATTCTTCCAAGCGCCTGGGGATCGTTCAGTCCATAGAAGATACCTCTGGGAAAGATGGGCTTAAAGATCCCACCTTTCCGAGTCTATATCAGGTGGCGCATCAGACTCTGCATGCCACCTCCGTCTCGTCTGGGCAGCAGACTCCCTCAAGTCTACTTCCTGGCTATTGTTAAGGAGGTATATCGTGCTCATTGCGAGTTAATGTTTCCCTCCGGCGACGGTGTCTTGGCTGCTGAAGACCCAAACAACCTAACCTAAGTTATAACAAAAGACTCTGTGTTCGTATGACGTATCTACTGTTAGACCCTCTAAAAGGAGACAAAATACTTTTTGAAGTGGTAAACGTAGTAAACATAGAGTTTCAGGGATTTAAGTAATGTACAAGCGTCTATAGCCGAGATTAATGGAGGCTACTTTGGTTTTCCTTAAGCATTCCTCAAATATTATAAATTATGTTATGTAATTAATATCAATTTCAAATAATTAGTCATCGATTTTCCCCATTTGGACTTCGTTCATCAAATACTTAGGCTATATTCAGGTTCCTATATATACTCAGTTTTGTTGTTAAGGACAAACTTATTATCGGAGCAAAGTATACGCAAAATGTTTTAGATTAAGATTTATAGATGCTATTTCGATTTTGTAAAGTTCTCAAAAAAATAATTCGTTTTGACTAAATCTGAATACATAATAGGAACTTGAATATAGCCATAGTAGTAGCAGAGCCAGTTCCATGTTGACAAATCCGATGACTTACCATCCTTTGACATTCATTGAGAAATAAAAATTGTAATGTTTTAGTAAAGTCTAAGCAAAATTAAAAGATGCGTCTATAAATCCTATAGTTACTTATGGTTCTACATAAATATTTACTAAGTATAAAAAACAAATAATTTTAGTTTGATTGCTATTTAGCTTTTTCATTATAAGGAATCTTACCAGAAAGAATGGACGGAATCAGCAAATCATTTTTACAATAAACATCTGCATTTTACAGCGAACACAAGTGTTCTCTATTGATCATGTTACATAATACAGTAGTATGAATAGAATATTATTATACTTTAATATGGTTTACACTTTACATTCTCGTGATCACATAATATTGTCATACAATATGAATAGGTGTTAGGATTTCTTGTACCTCACGCCGCATCACGCCGCTATTAAATCAATGTATTTTTAAACCAAAATAAAAATTAAACGGTAATGTTATTATTTCATATTTAAATTCTCTGTCTCTACTAACAAAAATTCTGTTAACTTTTAATTCTGTTTATTTATTGAAACGTGGTCTTAGATAAACATCTTTTGAAGGAATTAGAGGAGAAAATTTTATTTTGTAGTTGTGGTGGCCTAGGGGATAATGGCCAGGCCAGGGCCAGCGCAGGGTTCCCATGCGCGGCAACACGAATGGTCGTGGGTTTGAATCCCGGAACATGTCTCTGGATTTACCAGATTACGTACGGCTTTAGGCACCACATGCTCACTGGTGAAGGAAAAGATCGTGAGGAAACCCGCATGGCATCTAATTGAAGTGTTATTTGTAAGTACCCTGAGAACTGCGATCAGCTGTGCATGGTCACGTTAGGCCCGATATCTAAGCGCAAAGTGGATACAGCCACTAATGTATCTCTGCTCACCGCGAAATTATATAGCATTACGATATATTATATTAAATTTCTTATTATAGAAAAAAAAAAATTACAAAATAAAAGTCGTACTCTATTTTCATTCAATGCTAAAAATGTATACAACATAAAATGCACGTTATATTTTCGTAATTATAGTTGTAATACAAGTCTTAATTTTTTAAATAAACTATTGAGGTATCTATATGTAATATATTCATTTAAAAATAAAAGTGAAATGATCCTTCTACTTGAATTATACAACGGTCCAGTGTTCATTCGCCTTATCAACAATTTGAAAGACTTGACATTCTATCCACACACAAACATGCTTGTGTTAATATTTTGGAAGGCCTAACCCCGACTTAGATACGTCAAAAGGACAAGACGCCTTTTCTTTCTAAGTATTTAAATCAGTAATTAAAGTGTTTACTTAACTAAATCAATACACCGGAAATAAAACATATACATGCATATATTAATTATGCCAATGCGTATTTACGGATAGTCAAGTTCAAATAAGATTTGAATTCATTAGTAATTATAGCAATTATATTTCAAGGTGAATATTGACATTTACAGCGAACTACAAGTAAGTTGAAACTTATTAACGTCTATTTAACGTGAGCTAAACTGATACCGGCTCTTCCACACAGAGTTCATATTATATATTCGAACTTTACTCAAAGAAAATACTATTGTACTCTAATGAAATCTTTTTTTTAATATCCCGGGGCAAAATCCTGCTTAGGACCATCTAAGCCGCTGTGAGGGCAGCGACCCCGGTATGTCAGACTCCTACTGCCAGCGTCCAAAGCTACCGTGACTCGTGAGGATCTGGATGAGCCGGAAGGAGAGCGCGTCGTGTTGTCTGTCCAGCCATGAATGACAGGTCTCAATAATAAAATCTTAATGGTTTAGGAAGCATATCTGCAACTGGGTATCACAGTGGGTACTATTTTCTGCTTAATAGCAGCCCTAACAGTACTTTTTTTTCGCCACTCTCACCCCCTTCATCAACCAGAGACCTTGTAATTTTGTATTCTTTTGTTTTTGTCTATGTCGTTTTATTTGCTTATTTTCTTGCCGACGCGCTTTAATCCGCAGCCCCCCGAGTTACAGTACGCCCACTAATGTCCTGTACCTTTTCACAGTCCTCACGACGACGTTATCCACGAAATCGAGGAAGACTTCGCGACGATCCCTAACAGCTCTTAGATAGTGACTCCTGTTCTTCTCTTCGAAATAATTTATTATACTGAGGTTGTGATTGTAATTATGTATTCTATTATGTTGGCTTTATTGTGTTTTGTTTATGTATGTCGTTCTCAATATTTACTTAGATTTTAATTAAATTTTTCGTTCTTTGTTGTATACATAATAGCATTAAATATTAATTATCGTATATTCAGTGGTACCATATACCTATCTGTGGAAATATTCATATGTTTTGTGTGTACCTAGTCTCCTTGTTTTCTTTTTCAATATCACTCATATTAGGTACCTATTAATGTAAGAAAAAAAAATCTAATGAATAAAATAACTTTTTTAAATTACGGAACGTTTTATGTCATGTTTTTGCCGTGTAAAGCTACCCAAAAAAAAAATGTAAGAAGCAGGCTTGGGCCTAGTGTGGACTCAGGTTCACAGCCCTAATACATATAGTAGATGTGGATAGATCCTTCCGTGTGTGCGACGGAAGCGCCACGTGACGCATTTGGCCGTTGCGTGCGCGCCTAGTACTCAGGTCACTGCCCATTGTCTACTCACCATAAAAGCTGCCCATTTACGCCATAGATAACATTAAACAGGGACGATAATGGCGGTTACTGTCCATGTACTTACGCACCTTTATACAGGGTTGTCAGATTTTTAAAGAAATAAATGGGTTTTTTGTTGTAATTTTTATATCGGACAATATTTTTACTCCAATCCTGCTCTACTAATGATGGTTAAATGTAACTCATTTTTTGTTGGAAGATATGCAAATATGTATCTGAGATCGTTACAGATAAACATTCCATAAACAATTGATTGTTCAAAAGACAGACAGATATATAGACTAAGTATTCGCAAGTTGATGAACTCGGTGAATTACCATATACTTGATATTATTTAAATTTTATAATTTGTAATGGTTGAGTAAAGCGTAAGCAAAGTCAAAGTAGCCTCTATAAATCAAAGCCTAAATGATGGCGAACTAGCTTTCAGCTCACCCGATGATAAGTAGCCATTATCTCTTAAAAACCACTGCAATACTATATGTATATCGTGCTAATTAAAAAAATAGGATATGTAATCAGATCTTCATAAACTTATCTCAAAACACGATCAGTCATCAATTTTATACTGAAAATTCCAAAAGACGGACAGCATATTACAAATTATATCGGACAAATATAATTCAGGATAAACCTATCAATAACTAGCTTATAGATCTTTAACAGCTCAGTCTAAAGTTGCATGTCGGATTCTGCAAGTCCCGACTCTGCACGAGTAATCCAACAGCGGTACAAGCGCTGCCAAGTAACCGACGCGCGCCTTTACGGACTAATAGCAAAGTCTATATTTATTTCAACACTGAAAAAGAATGTGTTTACAATATTTATACCTAGCTAGGTAACTAAACATTTCCAAATTACTAGACATTAACATGCACTAGCTAACGAATAAGAAGGGATAATGCATTGTTACACAAGCCGTGCTCTAAAAATGATTAGATTTATTAGATACGTCATGTCAAAACGATTACACTTCCATGCAACAGCTTCTTTACGTAATTTACATATTCTAGACTTTGCTAATAACAGGATTCGGAAAAATAGTTCTAGGAAATCGAAATAAATGAAAGATTTTCTTTTAATGAAACTTTTATTACCAATTGATAATATCAGTGCCACTGTTTCAGTCAATGAACGAATATTTACAAAAAACATAAGAAACACAGCTAAGCACAATTTATATCGTAGGCATAACGATGACACATGTATTTACAAGTAAATCATAATTGTTTCATATAAAATTAATGAATAAATAGATTTGAGAGAGCTGAAGATATCTATTGAAAGGAGAGCAATAGTTCCAATAAATAATTAGGATTACTGTGGACGTAACAAACAAACATATGAACTAGCACATTCTCAATAATTTAATTCTATTCTACCAAAGTAACTTGCTTCTAACTCATACAAATTCAACGCCTGACTCCTTTGATCGAACAATAGATACTTATCATAAACAATTAGTATTAAATATTTTCCAAACATACTCTTATACATAATAGTAAATGCGCAGAAAGCCTCACATGATTAAAGCGTCTATCTACATACTTGTTAAAAAAAATCTTGAATTATAACAGATTTCATTATCCCATTTAGAGTGGCAGGTTTGAAGATATGCTAACTAACCTAGGGCCTTAGAATATTAACATATTTATAATCTAAGACTGAGGCGTAAGTTTAAGGTATACCATAAACACAAATTTATTATAAACATTTTTACCAATATAGGCCGCCCCTTGATTGATCAGACACTGTTTTTAGGCCTTTGAAGAGTTATAATTCAAATACTTGGATACAAAAGTGATCAAAGTACATCATAATAACAATAATATTTGATTGTCAAATAAAATGTCACATTTTAAGCAAACTAAACACAAATATGAACTTACACAAGATTTGAGAAATATTATTAATTCATTAGAAATATAAAAATTAATGCTTGCGGATAGATTTTTAAAAATGTATTTTAAGTTATAAAATATGGATAATAATTGTGTATGAATATAGTGGTGCATTGGCCGTAATGATTGGAACGGATGCATTAAAACGAGAGCTAAACACCGTTACGTGTGGCGGGGTAAGGCGGGCCATCCGCCCGAGCATGGATGATGCACCTACATCGCCTCCCACCAGCGATACAAAACTGACTCATAACAATCAAAGTTAATTAGAACAAGTAAGCGACCGCTCTAATCCGAGACCTTATAAATGTACTCCAAGGTGTCCTTAAACATAACATCA
This sequence comes from Automeris io, assembly GCA_036320925.1. Lineage (NCBI taxonomy): Eukaryota > Metazoa > Arthropoda > Insecta > Lepidoptera > Saturniidae > Automeris > Automeris io. Next base: position 6,806,084 of record JAUDJH010000014.1, read on the forward strand.
AAGATTCTGAGAAGCCGTTAATACAAGTACTAAGCAGTCTGTGTGTAATGGGTAATTTTAGAATATATTCGATATCACAAAATGCATACCGAAGCGCTATATGCAACGATATTCCGGTGGCGTGCTCAGATACCAAAATTGTCCATTGTAACCATGTTAAGATTACTGACTGCGATAAGGTCAATCTTTATCGCGCAGTAATTCTGATTTAGCACTTTTTTCGTTACCATGAAAAGAGAAGTTAGCGTTATCCTTTTGTTTGTAAGCTTTATCCAGCTTTGCCGACGGGAGATCGTTGTCTTCTATAATGGTCGGAGGTGCAGTGGTCGTGGGCGCTGGGGTTATATTCTCACCTCGGCAGAACTCCTGAAGCCAACGCTCTGAGTTGTATGATGGTCCTTCCCCTCCCAACTCTGCAGGAAGTATGTCCAGCGGCAAAGAGTCGTGCAGTGTCGATAAATTGTTCCCATGTAGGACTATACGTTCCCGCGTTTTTGCCTTTAAATAAGGCTTTATAACCGCCAGAGCAGTTTCCACATACCAAGGCTGACCGATAAAATGTATGCTTTTAAACCTCACAGGCATGCAATCTTGCAGACAGTCGATCATTAACTTTAACACCTTCGCTTGTAAACTGCACGATTGTTTAAACGTAAACTCAGTCCAATCGACAATGATCACATATCCGTTTGCTTGATTTTGTATATCTTCAAGTGTGCGTTCGATGGTGAGCAGTAAGGCTCTGTAGACAGAGAGTAGAGGGCAGGCATGCGGTATCCAGTTGGAGGCAAACATGAGAAGCACACAACGGCCGCGTCTATCGCGTTGCGCCAGGACGCCGGGCAGCCCGTCGGCAAGCGCGCGCAGCACACCGCCGTCTGCCGACGCCCATAGCTCAGGGTGTTCGCGTCTATACTGATGATAACGCACTAGTAGTTCGAAACTTTGCTGCACGTCGTGTTTCCGTGCATACAAAAAACGTCGCAAGAAATTATCATCCTGACATCTGCTTTTGTCACGCAATGCTAAGTTCAGACTGGAGTCAACAGTTTCTTTCAATGCAACGAGAGCACGTTGCCTGTCTCCATCTGTGAGTCGTTTTCTTGCAACATCACAAAGCCGCTCGTTCTGCATCTGGTGCAGCTTCCAATCATATTCAGCGTATTCGTTCATGACTGGTTTTTGTGTGAGTCATCCGGCCTTTCACTAATGTATCGCGTAGCTGCGCGCGCGCCGCTTGGAGGTTGGGGCCGACTGCGCACCGGGCTCGCGCTGCACGCCGACTCCAACCGCGCTCGTTCATTAAACTGTATAATGACTCGTTTACACGTCATGCTAGTAACTTGTACAAGCACTGTCATAAGAATATCTTTCTCCTTAATAAACCATCTTTGAAGTCTAATAAAGATTCACTTGGTATCTATAAGAAGATAACTATTTTTGTTATTCCTAATAATTGAAACGAATCAACCATATAGAAATATAAATATATTTTCTAATTGATTTCAATAAAAATTCTCCTCGACTGCTAGAAAGAATTAATTATGCATTATACATATGATTAATCGTAATAACATTATATCGTCACGCTATATCCCTTACGCGGTGAACAGAGATACATTAGTGTCTTTATTCACTTTGTGTTTATATTTCGTGCCCAACGTGATCAGTAGTGTGGTTGATCGCCATTCTCAGGGCACTTACTTATGTCATTTCTATTAGATATCATGTGAGTTACCTCTCGATTTTTTCCATCACCTGTGTTAGTTTGGTATTTAAGTTCATAATATACGTCATACATAAACATATTATTATTTTCTCTTAAGCAGAAAATTTACATAAATATGAATGTTCCTATTTTTGTCAGTTAGGATTACTTTAATTATATTTAAAATGAAACACCACTGATGAATACCACGAGGCGGCGACTTGTTAAATTTGCCGTCGCCATGCCAGCCTAAAAACAACATGGTGAACGACATCTTTATATATTCTCGAATATTCTCAGCATAACCATAACAAGTTTGAAGGTTAGAGCAAGTTTTTATGTGAAGTATTTTCATATAATTAAACCCTTATATGTAAACAATCCACATAAATCCAAATAAAGTTGGAAAGGAAAAGCGAGCCTTTGCCATGCAGTGAGACAAAACTGGCTAATAATAATAATAAATTCGTGCACAAATACCAAGATACGGATACTCACTTATTTCACATATACAAAGTATAACATTTTCATTTTTTTTTGTATCCCGGGGGAAAATCCTGCATAGGACCATCAGGGACGTTGTGAGAGCAGTGACCCCAGTGTATCAGACTCCTACTAGCAAAAAACCCCCAGGGTGTCCCTCTGATTGTTCCACTCGGACCTGGGGAGCCAAATTCATCCAGACGCCCAGGGAACAAGAAGCCTTGTTGAGGCTACCTTTTTGGCAGGGGAAGGAGTAAAACCCACCCCTGCAAAACCTCTCTCCCGGGGGATGCGCCCGACACCGTACACCGCCTCCCTCTCATAACATTTTCACTGTATTGAGTAATACTAATAAGAACATTATCTAAAAAAAGTAAACAGAGTCTTATAAGAAATTTCATGAGAGAAAATATTAATTATTGTTTTTACTGTACCAATATACATAATAAGTAAAAATTGCCTCTTATTATACCTGCACAATTTAAAATTTAAAGCCTTGGTCGATTCATATTTTATATTTTCTTCAACATTATTATGTATATATTTAATAAACCGATGATAAAAGTAACAACAAAATAATTAATTAATCTTATTTATAGTCTATTAGTTTTTATTAATATATATAGTATAGTGCCGTGGTGGCTGCCGGCAGAATAGAACAGCACCCCCCTCTTCTTGCTGAGGTGTCGTAAAAGGCGACTAAGGTATCCCTTTAACACCGCAATTCAACCAGGTGTTCAGAGAAGGAAAACTCGACCAAACCTGCATCCTGCTCCCTCCCGATCGTACTGGTTCCCCATTCCATCGGGCCTGAGGGAGTTCGGACGAGAGTGTGCTTTTCTGGCAGTGCGTCCAGTTATGCACTTAAATATCTCCTGCGCAATTGACTGTTTCCGAAAACGGGCCGACAATTTTCTTAATCGGCGTTGAAACAGTCGCCGTGGCCGAATCCGGCTAGGATATCATCATCATCATTATAGTATATATTATTTATAGTATATTTATGGTAGATATCTATACCGTATTTAGAAATATTAAGTAGATTCACTGTGTTTCAAAATGAAAAGTTTTAAGTTAAGACACGTATTGGTATAGTTGACATTCAAGTGAGCAGGATAGTAAGCAAGTTCATGCGTTAAACAGAGCATAACTTACTCAGCCAGAGCGAGTTATAAATAAAAGAAAAACTGAAGGTTGGCGGTATACCGGTCAATTGGCTGGCTGGTTTCTGCGATGACGTAGCATCAGGAAAAAGAGACACGATCACGAGAGCGAATGAGACAATAAATCACTTTGTATCCATTATTTCTATGAAGCCTTATACATAACGTATAAACGGATGGCCGAAAAACGAATAACGTCCGCGCTTTGTGTAACGATGCTAACTCGCAACCGTAAGCGGTCACATTTTACTTGTGCGATTATTAATTACCTTCCATTAGCACAAGAACGCGTTTCTGACTTGCGTTATCAATTCTATTCATACATCCACTACTTAACATCCAACAATTTATATTTTATAAATTGCAGAATTTGTTCCGTAAAATAAAAAAAAAAGATGTTTTTGTTATTTTGTGGAACATATTAGATGAGATAAGTACTTGCCACAAGTTTTTACTATGAATGTAAGTATAATATAATAAATTTATAATAAGTATGTACACTATACTGGATGTGATAATATAAAACAAATAACTAGTGTGCATATAAAGTGTATATAGTGTGTTATAAATTTGTCGAATTTTATAAATTATATATCCATACATGGATTTCCACAAGAAAGATTTCAACGGCGTTTACAATTTTTATATCTATTTTAGAACTATATCAACTTTATTTTTAGTTTTTATTTATTTTATCAGCTTACGAATTACTAAGTCATTATCATCGATGCATTAATAGTGAATCTAGATTTCAATCGTTTATCCTTTAGTCATCTCATTAGTAAGTATAATTTACTTATCTGTTAAACGTTGCAGGATGCCATAGATAATTATTATCTGTATCGTTCCCAATTACTTCAAAGACAATTACTTCTAAAAAATAAGCATTTTGCTGCATGACATGGTCATTGGCCTTAAACAGTGATTCAGTTGACTTGACTAGCTAGCAGCCTGGCTTGCTTGACGTGCTGGCGATAAAAATAGACACCACGTTCTCTATTATGGTTTATTAGGAACCTGTAATATCTTTACTCTCCTTATAGAAATTCACAAGAAATATTAAAGCATTACAATTGGTGTTTATTTCAGTAATTGATAAAATTAGATACATAGCAGACTCCAAATTACAAATATAGGCAGTATAAGCTGATAATATTAGTAATTTCTGCATATAATATAGATATTGGGTGAAATTATTGAGATAAAAATAGGTACATGATTTAAAAATATGACGTAAAAATTGATTGCCCAATATTGAGTAATACAAGAAAAATATATTTTAAAATAAGTAATATAAGACTTATATTATTTTAAATCAAAATACTAGCGTTTATGTCGAAGAAATATCCAAAGAAGATTTTTAAGAAAAATATAATATGCAAACAATTCTAATTATGTAAATTGTAATGTTTACAAAAATGATAATAAACCAAGTTACTCACCTTTACGCATATCTAGGTTAATAATAAACAAATATCTTGTACCAACATTCAAATATTTCAACAAAGAAACATAAAATTAAAATACTTTGAGTTGAAGGGTATTTTTTTGAATTTAATAAAATTCAATATTGTTTAAATAGCTCATAGACTTAAATGTATATGGTAATTACTCTTTGCCAACATCATCAAACAACAAAAATGTAAATATAGGAAATTTTATAATATTTTGAAAGACAAAAATCCTAACAAGAGCGATGACGAGGTCATTATATCGATCGCCAAAGATAAATTATGATAACGTGACGTTATCCAGTCGATAAATTGTATGATAACACTCACACGATTTATTTCACAGCAAAATACTTTGTTTGCGTAATTTAACAAAACAAACCTCGTTGACTAAGTATTAAATAATTTTTATAAAGCCTTAAACAAACAATCTTTGTTTAGAAAATTAAATAATGAAATCCACATGTCATTTAAAAAAAAAAAAAAAAATATATATATATATATACCGTTTCCTAAGGATAACTATCACCACCACTGGTCACCTCGAAAGCGATATAACGTTAGGTCTAACTAGCTGAAGTACCTGGCTTCGCTTCGGGATTTTATATAACGTTTGTTGTAGTTAGAATATAAGGATAAAGTATTCCTAAAAATTGAAAACATCCTCGCACAATTTGGAATACTGTAGAATGTTCTAGAATATTCATGAAATGTTCTAGACTGTTGTAGAAATCTTTAGAGAGCAAAACTTTCAGCCTTTCTGAACTTCAGCTACTCTAAAAGTACACTCCCTATGTAAGAACGACAAAAATCTTCATCGACAATTTTTCAGGATTTTTCAGTATGTTTTAAACTATTCGCGAATAGTTTAACACAGTCAAGAACAATCTGATATAAAAGTCATTTTCATCCATAAGAAAAATCCAACCTATGGTATTCATTAATCTCTTGTTTAGCCACCATCTTTAATATTTGCCAATTATTTTCCCATAAGTCATCTTCAATTGCTCATAACCCCTGACTGACAGGAAATGTATCAAAACAAAGCAAACCGATCGTTCTTGGACATTTCTTTCGATTGGGGCCCGTTTATTTTTATCCCTAGTTTACGATAGATTCGTTCATTAATAAATAAATGTTTAAATACATACAAAAACATTAATAGTAAAATATAGAATCAGTAATATTAAATAAACTTTTTGATATTATTTGTCATCACCGTAGTACATCAAACTATAGCGTTCATTCCATAAATGCATTAAAGCATTGCATGTCCATATGATAAATATGTCTGGAATAAATTCCTTTAATTTAAACAAAAAAAAGGAAGCCTTTATATTCATATCTATTGTATTTTCATAATAATAATAATTATTATGAAAGTATTATAATATTTATTATCATTATATAATATTCAAATTCATTATGTGATTCTACCTACCCTGTCCAAATACTCTATGCACGTCACTGACCTCAAAATATATAATATTGATTGTAATAAAGCGCTATTATATGCAATGTTGACTGTGAAACTTAATGTTAATCAATAAAAAATGCAATTTCTTATTATTAATTTATTTACAGTAAATAGTAAGCACCTAATGATTTTTTTAACTACTATATCTAAAGGACTGTACTGCATCTGCATCATAAATGTGTATGCAATTAAGGATTCCTTAGCGTTTAAGTCATAGTTGGACAACATTTAATCATAATAATGATGGAAAATGCAAAATGTGATCGTAATCGTTATTCATTAATCTGATTACAATTTGCACATCTTAGCTTATAATTAATTATACTATAATACTAAAAACAAAACATGTAGTAACAAGTTTTGAGAGTAATTAATCAATGTAATGTTCACTTTAAGCAATAATCTAATTCTGTAGACAATGTTAACATTTCAAGATTAATATTTATCACTTTAAGTGATATATTTAATTATAATTGTTTTAAAATGCTCGCTGATGCAAATGCGTTCATACCACCCGTGAAATCTGGAGAGAGCGTAGAAGCATTCAAGCGAGAAATGTAGTTCTAATGCTATTCGGCTACCCGTCAGTACCACTGATAAAAAAAATCAATTTTGTGTTGAATACCAGCCCACGATACGATCACGTCGTGATGAAAAGCTAGAGTGACTTTAAATTTTATGTCGGCGTCAAAAGAACCAGTTATAAATATCGCCGCCGCTCCACGCCGTAGAATCGGCCATTGGCATTTTGGATTATAGAGTTCAATGGGATAGAAATAAATAGACAGATTCAGAAACTTTACTGATGCGATGTGAACTAGCATAAAATTGTTTCTACTTCGGTGCTAAAATAATTATAATAATAGCCTAGATATAGCTATAGCCAAGTTTATCTTTGATAAATTGGATAAATATATTCACCCTAGGTTTCTCATAAGCAACTGTTGGCACTTAGGAGGGTTGTCATATTGTCTTCATAAAATAAATTATATTACGGCGAGTCATATTATCAGAACGTGTAAAAACTAATTAGCTAATGTTCAGAGTTATGTAAAGATCACATTAAAAAAATATGTTAAGAAAACATCAGGCTTTCATGATTAAAATAATAATAATAATAATTTGCTAGCTAGGATCTTAGTGTTGTCAGTTTTTACATTTACATAATTCCCAAATATACTATATTCACTGTTAGACGTTTTTTTTTTTTACACTGGCTCGACATAGTGACTACAGAGTACCTGATGGTAAGTACAGTGTGGTCCAAAAACGAAAGTGACCATCAAAGGATGAAAATCTATTGATAATCTACATCGTCATGTCGGCCCACATATACCACGACTGAAGGTCTCTAGGTATATGAACTACTGGATATACACAAGCTGATCCCGAAACGTGACAAGCTGAAACTGGTCACTATGACGGGCAATAAATATTTATTTATATGCCAATTCATTTCGTCTGTCGAATATTATTATTTTTAAACGCCTTATTTTAAATATTGTAAGTTTTAGTTTTTCAATAATTTATAATTTATAATGAGATATGGTAAATTCTAAATCAAACTTTGTTTAAAATAATGTCTAGGGAAACAGTTGTAAATATGATCACTCTAATGATATATCAAAGTGACAGTATTTCCACAGAGTGAAAAATAATTGAACCAACTGACAACATTAAATAAAGTACAGAATTTAGGAAAAACCAAAGTGTTTAAATTTACAATATTATATTACAAGCTTTAATTCTTTATAGACCACAATGCATTTTAAAAAAAATGGATCTTATCATTAAAAATCTCAATTCAGAATGACGACTAATTGCTGCCATGTATTAGCCGTCGTTTTAAATTTAATTTTTGTCAATATCTCCGCTATATTTTGCTATAAAGAAAGCAAAAAGAGAAAGAAAATTTTTCTGAAATTAGAAGTTGTATAAATAAAAAATGTAGCAAATTTAACCGTCTACTAAAAATTTTTTAAAACGAGTTAAATCGATTATTTTGATTATAAGTAATATTTCTGCCTTTAGCTTAAAAATATAAATAGTAAGAATTGAAGTTGTAAATAATTAAATTTACAAGAAATATCTGACCTACCACTTGAAATAAAAATGAAAATAGCGTAGATGTCTATAAATACTTAAATTTATAGTTTAATTTGAAATTACGAGAAATATAGTTTGGTGGTGACTCTTTTATGCAACGCAGTGACAAAATTAGTACATTTTAGATACAAAATCAGGCATACAACATATTTATCGTCTGTGTGGGTCCGGTGCAAAAAAGGCGGCCCCCATCGGTTGGTTGTCCCCAGGTTGTCGAGCCGGTTTGGAGAGTATCGATAAATGTGTCTGAAGCATGTGTGTACGTGTGTTTTTTGGGAGTCGAAGCTGCTCGCGTCCGTAGGCTTTACCCTAATTTCCCTACACGTGACTCCTGGGTGGTGCTAAACGAGCAGCAGCGAGGTGGTAGGGCGTCGGTGTCCGTCTGGATTGCGACCACAGTACATGGGTGTTAAGCCCGTCATAGTGACCAGTTTCGGCTTGTCGCGTTTCGGGATCAGCTTGTGTATATCCAGTAACTCATATACCTAGAGACCTTCAGTCGTGGTATATGTGGGCCGACATGACGATGTAGACTACTATCAATGGATTTTCATCCTTTGATAGTCGCTTTCGTTTTTGACTACACTATACTTACCATCAGGTACTCTGCTGTCAATTTGTCGAGCCAGTGTAAAAAAATAAATAATAAAAAGCGTATACTATGGGTTCCCAAACTTTTTGTCTCCTAAACCCCTTGTTGTATTTTTTTTTGTTCCGAGTAGAGCCCCCTGGTAAGGTAATATTATATTTTGCAAATTCATTACTTGAAAATTTATTTTTTACTAATTTCTGACTGTACTCAGGTGTAGAGTGGAAAAACAATAGAAAATACATATTAAGCTTTATACGTTTATTAATAAAATTCAAATTGACAAAAAAAAAATGTATGTATTATTTAACTGGCTTTTAGAGGGACAGATGAACCTGATTTTTTTATTACAAATTTATAAGCCCGGTGTTACCCGGGTAGAAATAATTTACCAGTTATGACTCTCAGGATAAATGATTATATTTATATAGATAGCTTATAGATTAGATATAGATAGATATAGATAGTTGTCATGCCCTGCCAGCATGGCCGACACCACTGCCGGCAGGGAGAAGTCGTGTCCGATCCATCGGACCAGGTCCCGCCGTTCGCTGTCCCACGTCGGACAATGTGCGAGCGTATGCTGGGCGGAATCCAGGTCCGAACTGCAGTGGTAGCACCGGGTCGTTGCTTCTCGTCCAAACCGGCACAAGTACTCAGGGAAACATCCATGACCCGTGAGTACCTGTGTCAACTATAAATATACCTAAGTTAAATGTGCAATTTTTCAGTTTTTTTGTACTTACAGAAATTTACGATAATGTATTGTAATGTGTAATAATGTACCTATAATACAGGTATTGTCATACTTAAATATTCCTGGTGTCATTCTTGTACTTATTTGTAGTGTTTATTTGCATTTATATTATTTCGTCTGTGAAAATAAATATCTAAATATTTACGCCATTGCGATAAAATCATTCAGTGCTAAATTGGCTTACATATTAAGCACAAACTAAAATAGTAAAATTATAAATATCTAAATTTCCAAGTATTAGAGACCATTTAAACAGATTGAATAAATAACCTGTTATGTATGTGAGTCATCTATCATTAATGCACATCCACGGTTCACGACAGACAATAAATACTATATATTGAAAATATTAATTCAACTCCGTGGTAACTAATTGATTTGATCGCTTGTACTTAATACAATGACATGTTGTATTAAGTTTATGAGTTCCTCATTATAAATTAAATTAAGTAATTGGTTTCAATATTTAAGCCTAAAGGTGGCCTTTGGCTCAACGCGGCAGACGGCAGTCGTATGTCAAGATCGGTTTCATATAAATTAATTCTGCGTAGTAATGTCGTCCTTGCTGCACACCTCATCATGTTCTGTTGCATGGTACTGAATTTCACATTTACACTCTATGATATAATATATACACTAGATACTTCGATATCCTGTCTATTTGAAAATACTAAACGGAATTATTTTATTTTTATTGAATGCTCTTTGTTTAAAATTCTCGTGTCTAATGTTATGTATCGTTACAGACCACCATAAGATGCGTCAATAATTAAACAATAATAATAATTTATCACATTATTATAATAAATTATCATTTAACATTCGATTTAGTACATAAAAATACCTTTAATTAGAAACATTCTAAACATATGTTCGAGTTCTATAGGGTGTTAAATCTCAAAAGCATATTCAACTAACATAATACTATAATAATTTGTAACATATATTTAAACTAATATGGTACATAGCATATATTCTTCCTCGTATATAAGAACAACCGGAAATTAAAAAAAATAGATAAGGTTTTCCTAAAAGTACCTAATTAATAACGTTACAAGAAAACTTCACGCTCGAGAAGATGCAAGAAAGAAGTTCTGCAAGATTCTTCGAGGGTTATAAACCGTATTATCGTAACACATTGCAGAGGAAGTGTGTTAATTAACCAGTGAAATACGTAATATTAAACTGCATTCTAAGTAACGTGCAGTGAGCGGCCCAAGGTAGTCTGATGAAAAGTAATGAGCATATGAGGTCATTTATTTGATATATTGATTACAACAAATTAAAATCGTGTAATATAAATCTCTGCTAAAAGTCTTATCATTAGGATATTACGGTATACCGCACTACGCGGCAACGAAATTATCGTGACAGAATATAGCACGACCTAATTTTTTTCGTCCTAAGTTGTTTGCCTGAAAAAGTCTTTACAGTTTCGCAATACATGAGGAAATTAGTATTAAGCATTTAATCAGCGAATTTAAACATTTTATGGCAACGGCATCCCCTGTGAGTACATACTACGGTTAGATGACAACTAGGTGAAACGCTGAAAAAACTTAAAGTCAATGCGGAATGCGATGTGACCTTATTGATCAGTTGTCAACTTCGGTCAAAGTTGAGAACTGCCAGTCGGCAATTCCTTTAGTCTTAAGGACAGTCGCCATCGTCACGCTGGCCTCAACATACCAAGCCCAAAGATCTCCAGGTACTAAACATTAATATTAAGAACTGCTAAAGTAATATACTATATTATAGATTTTTTTTTCGAATTTACGCGTGTTGGTTGACCGGGAAAGGTCTTCACAACTTAACCGGGCGGGAGAAAATTTGTTTATCAACATAGTAACAATAAAGTGGTGAATATTTTAAATATTCGTGTTTTGTACTCATTATAAATATAGTAATGGGCCTTATGCGCAAATTACCTTACGACCTGTTAAAGTTTTTATAATGTATAATATAGCTAGCACGTTAGCTAAAGGTGGGATTCGAATCCTGGCATCCGGTGCGCCAGTCGGCAGTGGCGATACAGCAGCTACTGTTAAAATACGTATCGTACCTTAACTGTACTTGAATGACACCCACACTTATAGAAACTTACTAAGTAGATAAATAAAGCCATAAATAAATAAAAAAAAAAAAACTAAGTAGATAGGCAAAACATAAAACTGCGCAATTTGTCAATATAAGTACGTAAAAAATACTGGAAAATTGTTTTCGTCCGAGCCATAAATGAACTAGCTTCGGGAACTAATTTACTAATTAAAGACAATCACTAATAAATTACGGTGTTAATAGTATATTTTCTAACAATTAAATGTAAATAAAACAATTTAGAAAACTGATGCAAAGCAGCTTGTATGCCTGTGGAACATGTTTTTCATAATTATTGGAGTACGTCGTAATAATTGTCCGTGTAATAAAAAATCACCGTCATTACTTCCGTCCGCATAGTTATCGGCAAAATCAGTTTCTAACAACAATTATTGCATTGCAAGAGTAGAGGACATCATCATCGCGAAACTCAGTGTATACAAAATATCTAAAGTTGAATATCAAAATATTAATTGAACCTAACGTGACAATTAACGCGCGAACTACTGAGGCAAACGCTTGTTATATAGAAATATTGATAAAGTAAAAAATATTTGAATTGGAAACCCACAACCACAGTGTACTTTGCTTAGATGAATAACAAAAAACAGTTAAGATCGTGACTTATACAAATTGTAAAAATTGAGCAGGAAAAGTCGTTCCATTACGTAACAAAAAAAACGTAACTAACGTTATAAACTAGACAAGTAATCAGTACGTCGCCAGATGTCGCTCCTTGCTGTGACCGCTATTCAGCCAAAAAGAACTGATGTAACGTAAAATTAACGGTCACAGTTCTTCAATATAAATTCATTGCCTTCCGATAAATGCTTTTGTAACGTGCAACATCTTGGTCGTCGACGATGGTGAACTTTTAACAATTGTTTCACCTACGTGGCCACAGTGGGGCGCTGGTACCGGCACACCGAACAAACATTGACCAAGCACGCATTATACTCCTACCGACAACTTACCGCAACATTCTTAGCGTAAAAGTTACCGTGAATGGTTTACTCTATGTAATTTGTGATGTTTAAGTTGATTTTCCTAAGTTTTCCCTTCGAACAACGCTGTGCGAACGAGTTTTTCTAGAATTTCGAACTACGACTGTGATTTAATCGAAGTGTGCCTATTACTGCTTAATGTTTCAATGATGTTATATTCATTGAACTTAATAAAGATTCGGAAATATCGTGCAAAATGCAATTAGTGAGTATTGCAAATTTACTTTCAATTATTTTACGACTCCTCATTGTTTTCAACGGACAATAGTATTTCTCACTGTTCCTTTTTTACATCAAAGCCATTTCAGTTACCTGTCGCCGAATCTACCGCAATGAATTTGTATTATAAATTATTATTTTAAAAATATTTTATTGTGTTTGAATACGTGTCTATTAAATAATGAATGTGATTCATTAATACAGTGTGAATATGAGTATAACCTTGAATTGGAATCCGTATCGTCTTAATTCTATTAAAAAAAAAAGACATATAATGTCTACAATAGCAGGATTTGGTAAAATTTCCCAAATTAGTATTCGGTCTTATGTTATGCAGTGATTATAAAACTTACAGTGTTATTTTTAAAGATAACAGAACGTACTGAAGCAAATAATTTACAAAATTTAGGTTTCAATGTGTCTTACGATATAAGATCCGGGTAAGTTCTTATAAAATATGTTTATGTTAAATCTCGTTTTAAGATAAAGTTTCTCAGCCATTAAATTTTACACCAAATAAAGTTTGAGTTATTAAGCTAAGTTTAAGTGTTAATAATGGATATATTTAAAAGTATTTACTTCATTTTCACCATGCTATATTGCCGCAGTTTTAAACACCTGCCTCTGCATCGCGGTTGCTAGGCAGTTTTTTGGCATATTACGAATTCTTTTTTAATTTTATTCAGTTTATTGTGTTTTCGTAAAATGAGGACGACTGAAAATATATACGTAAATACTATAATTATCTTTTAATACTAAATACTACGTAGTAATACTTTACCTAAATATTTTAAGCTCAGCAATAAATAAAAAGAAACCAGATATTCAGTAACGTAAATCTAACTAAAATGGCGCAATTTATTATTCTTTATAGAATTTATCAATTTATTATATGTAATTACCAATTTCTCAATAACTGTCAAATACTCTAAACCCTACATTATAGAAAAGCATAATTTCTACGGCCAGATAAAGCCTATGATTGCATGATTTAGCCGATGATATAATTATAATATATCATTGTCTTTAGCTGACTACAGATTAATATACAATTAAATTAATATACTAAGTTAGTTAAAATTTAAATCTGCTATCTTTTTTTTTAACTTGAAATTACATTGATCAATATAAAATTTGCAAGCTGATGTAAACTAGGAATGAATAGGACCAAATTAAATAAAATTCATATGTATTTAGAACAAGATAACGTGGCATCTTTAATTAATAAATTTAATTTAATTAGTTCTTATCTTTTTATTTAATTTCTTCTTCCTCTGTGGTTTTAAGCTGATGAAGGTCCCATTTTCGCCATGTTTATACATTTTTGTATTTTCTTTTATTTCTGTATGTTGTTTGTGTTACTGCATTTAAATTTTTAGTTTTCTGTTACTTTTTGGCGGAATAAATACATTTCTTTTTCATTTTTCATAATAATTATTAGACCGTGACTATCATGACTTCTCAGGGCCTAGCCAATGTAATGTTACTATCAAGTGACTGTAATTACTTACTTAGACTATAAACGTTGATATAAATGTGGCAAAAAAACATACACAGACACAATACCACACTTACCTAAAAGATAAATTAATGTTCCAAGAAATTATCTAATATTTTACTAGATAAGTTCGCAATTGATTGAAAATATTAAAAATCATAAGAGCATTTTGTTGTTTTAAACCACAACATAGTAGTCAGTCGCTTGTATTTAGAGAGGTACTTGAGTTTTTATTGCTCACCTCAGTACCAACGGTGGAGTAACTTCAAGGTTGTAAAAATAATTACTTTGTAATTATAATTTTAAATATCCAATTCGCACATACACAAGCGTTACTTATAATATTACAATTTTCTAGAACAGATGCTCCCAAAACTTTTCTAAGTGGCCACTCTCTTTATGAGGACAACAAATCCAACATCGTATATTAGTAAATACAATGTTTTTTATATGTATAAACTATACATACTATGTATATATTATACATATTGAACTCTTGCGTTACATGCGTAATTAAGTACTATTGGCATCTGAAATGCCTAATGCATTCAAGTCACTCTTACCTTGATTAACCGTTCATGTTAATTACTAAAAATAGCTATAATATAAATATCGGATTTATTAAAAAAACTTAGAAATTAGTCCGCTTCAACAACTTATTAAAATATAAAACTGATATGATTTCCCCGTGCCTTAATAAGCGCCATCATAGGAAGGACAGTAGAACAGTAAGGATAATACTGTTCAACTGAAAACATGAGCCCTTACAAACCGTTGCCGAGAATTTTTATTATAAAGCTCGTAATAATGAACTTACTGTTTTAAAATATATGGTACTTGAAATGTCAAATAGTAAACCAAAAGTTTATGTATGTATGTTAAAATTAACATACATATGTAAGTTCATTCTCAAAACTCTACGAAGGACTCCATAAATATCACGCCAGTAACTGACTGAAAACTTCTTTACAATGCTTTGCTCTAGCTTGTTTGCTGCAAGTTACCGAGGTTTAAGCATGTATATCCTTATCTAGTGCCTATAGTATAGGTAAAAACCTGTTTTTTTTTGATTCGGTAAAAAAAAATAAGTAAGGGTGACAGTCTTCGTACTCCAGAGTCAGACTCCTACTGGCTAAAAACCCCCGCGATGTCCCTCAACTTGCTGCCAGCGGATCCTGGAGATTTATATTCCTTCAGCAATCCGGCAAACATAAGTATACACCTAGGTAAATATTAATATTGTGAAGCCCAAACGCAAAAGCTCAATAAAGTAAATATTTAGAAAGTTAAAGTTACACAAATACTTATAGAGCCAAGTTAAATCTCGTAATTATGGGCTTTGGACTGCCAAACCTCTGACAGATAAACGATTACAACCTATCCTATGATATATGCAGAGTGACAGAAAATCTCGTGGTTTGAAAAACAAACATGTATACCATATGCTTGGAGTAAGGAAGGTAACAAAAGAAAGTGGCATCATATCCACCAAGGGGTAGATATAGTCTAGTCAGATAGATAGAGATATCTTTACCAGTCCCAATGCAATATATTACGAGTATTATTGTAATGTATTTTTTAAGCGTCTATACGTTCCGTAAATGGTTGATATTCAGTAAGTAATGGCCGTTGGCCGGCGCGGTGGTGCTGAGTTGTGCAACAGTAACCGGTTTCGTAACTAATAGCCTAACTTTATTTTTATGACTTCGCACTATTTCGTACGGAAACAACATCAATTTCAATTTTCTCAGGTGATGTAGTTATCTTTTATATTATTTATATGTATATCTATTCATCTATCCACGGGATGATGATGTTTGTACTTCTTTTTTACAGTATTAGTGACAGCTTGATTTTGTTTTAATTTTCTAATAAAACTTCAATTATTTTTAATGAACTCACATTTATGTATATACGTTCAATTAAATTTTTTTGTCCTAATTCGACGTAGTGACTACATCACACCTGATAGTAAGTATGGCAAATATAGCCCAAAAACGACAAGGACTATCAACAGTAAAAAAACTTATCAATATGCCAGTCTGCACAAATATCTCTTCACGCTTCGTTTAAAGGATAGCATATCATGATACGGAGGGACGACGTTCGCTGGAAGATCATTCCAGAGCACAACGACTTGGCAAAAATAAGAGTTAGAGAACTTCTTAGTCCTAGCCGGGATGTGAATTACCGTATAGCTGTGACCCGCGTGTAAGCCCGGGTGCGTGTTTCAATTGTGAAAGGGAGAGGGTGGAACACGGTTTAATAGCGCTTTAGAACACTCGCCATGATACAGAGGTAGGAATATGTAGAAAAAAGATTTTAAAGTATTTCACATTAAATTAAACAGCGATATCAAATGTTATTGGATTAATTATTTATGGTTGAATCTAAGATTTTTTTCCGTGATTATACCTATGTATCATAAAACTTCTACATTTATGTTTATTTTAAAAAGTAGCCAGTAACGTACATTACATACAATATTGTTTTTTTTTTATTAGTAATATATATTTATTTATAATATACAAATAAGAATACATACGATAAAATAAAATAAAAATAGTTTACTATTGAACAAGTCAGCTAACGTTAAACTGAACTGCCTTCTTAGCTAATAAATTGGATTGCGGGCAAGCTTATCGATATTAAATATATTATAATCTTAACAGACTGATGATATTTAGTATTTTTCAATATATCACATTAAATAAATAAATATCGAAGCCATAAAACCGAAGTTATATTGTAATAGGTGGGTAAATTGTTCTGGCTAAAGGAGTCAATGTTTGACTAAATCCACCAAAAAATTAATATTCATAAACCCGAAAAATCTAGATATATTTGCTTTATGAAATAGCTATATGTTTTGTTATTTCAATTAGAAATTACGTAACGTTTTTATTCATTTCCGCTCTAATTTTTTATGTCTTTGCATAAAATACATATTAACAAAAACAATGCTTTGTGAATATAAAACTGTTCAGCAT
This sequence comes from Automeris io, assembly GCA_036320925.1. Lineage (NCBI taxonomy): Eukaryota > Metazoa > Arthropoda > Insecta > Lepidoptera > Saturniidae > Automeris > Automeris io. The sequence continues at coordinate 6,823,626 of JAUDJH010000014.1, forward strand.
TGTTATCGAAACCGGTTTAAAATGTTTCTTTAATTCTTATATAATTTAATACATCAGGAATAATTGCATTATGAATTGTTGTGTCAGATTGAAATAGAACCTGCATGCTCTAGAAAACTAACCGCAGAATATGGAATTGTAGAACGCTTCAATAAAGGCTAAAGGCTATTTTAGTCTTTCCCACGCTTATTGCATATACATTATTACTTGTATATACGACGAACTTTGTGCAACGACGAATGAAAACTAGGTCTCCTTTTCAACCGCCTTTTTGTAAATTCAAGAGACAATGGCATGTTATTAAAAGTCTTGCAATTTGTAATTGAATTTAGCCTCTATTCTATAATACAAAACGATTTCACCACAAACAGATACATAGTGACAACTGTTTAATTATTTGGAATAAAAACCGAGTTAGGTATATAAAATTACCATTGGTTACTTAAACAATGGATAGATCATGCATGCATGCATTTATACATATGATAACAATGATATATTACCATTTCCGCCAAATCAAACATGTCTGATATTAAAAGATACATGAATATTAAAGTGTCGTGAATGGTTGTGTGGTCTTATCGTTAGTAATTTTTTTTTATATATTAAGAAAACGATTTCATTTGACCTCCGTAAAGAATGGATATGCGAGAAATCGATGTTTTTTATATTCTTGTCTATACAATTTTTCTTTCGTTTTCTAATTGTTACTAATCTATTGATCTCATCAAATTTTGCCTAAGAAGAATAATATCTTAGAATAATGCGTTGCGGTGACGGTGCGGTACAAAGAAACGCGTTCACCCCCTTCCACCTCATGTCGTAAAGCGCAAGTTCGGTATGCATGCGATATGGCTTAGCAACGCATTATTTTTTTCCGACGTGTACGTTATGCCGTTGGTCGGCAAAGGCCTCTACAACTTTACCGGACAAAGACGCACCACGGATATTTTGTATGGAAACTGACGAAGCGGCAGTGTGACCAGATTTAACCTGTTCTTAAAAAGCAGGATGCTTTTTAACAACATTTGAACTCTAATTTAGAATTTAGTAAATTTCTTACAAGATAGATAAAATTAGTGTTCCAGTATCTAAAGTATTAATTACATAGGTAGTTACTAATTAATCAAAATAATACTATTAATACATTATTCCGCAAAATAAGAAGATATTGTTATCCAAGTTTGATTTTTTTTTTGTCAAATACCTATAAATTAGTTAATATGCTATATTTCCTTAAGTGCTTAAAAATAATTGAAATGATTCAAATAAAACGTGATATTAGTTTTCATTTTATTAAAATAAAAATTAACTTGAAAACTTACAAAAAATATCTGTGCATCATTACTTTTAAAATTAAGTTATGAAATGACATCACGTCTGTAATATTGCAAAATAAACAGCTGTTTCGTGTTACAGTGTGGTTTCCTGTTCTTGCTGATGTGAATAATTAAAGACAATGAACAGAAACTGTATTAGAAGAACTGGAGATTTCCGCGATGAGCCCTGTTGCGCGGCTAATGTCATCAGTAATTTCCGGCGCAGCTCCTCATTGCGGCTGCGTGGAGAGAAGATGGTGCAACGCTCACCTCTTTCTACAAGGAAATTAATTTCAGTAATCACGGAAAATACCCAACAAAAACAGCGCAGCGATGGCTCTCGTATTTTGGAGCCGGGCCATCGCCAACGAAGTCATGTAAGTGAAACGTTTATATTCCAAACACAGTATGAATAAATTACAAAATATGCTACTAGGGAAGCCGGTCCGCGACAATGTAACATATTGTTCAATTTTTTTACTATGTTGTATGGTATAGTTAAAATATTTTTCTGTGCAAATATATGTTCAGAAAGAAATTAGGCTATTTAAATGTAAAATTATTATATTTATTTTGATAGAGCTTGCAGTAATCATAAAAGTTAAAATGTAGTTAAGGCCTCCCGGTGTCATTGAAATCAACCATTCATTTTTTTTATTCTTGCATTAAATTTACATTGATACTCATTTCTGTCTCTATGCCTTAGACCAGGGCTTCTTAAACTTTTGTCATTCACGACCCCCATTTATGATTGCGAGTTTCTACTTTCTTGACAACCCCATACAAATATAAAAGAAAAATAAATTAATATTTTTTGATGATTTATTTATTAGGTAACAATATACATATACATATGAAAGTATATAGATTTAGAATTCGTTTTGAAACATACAAAAATCTAAAATTAAAAATTGCACAAAAAATTATAAAATTGTATTTATTATAGTTTCAAAAATAAAAGTGGATTCTGACCGTCTTAATGAGCTGTCTTAATGTGCGTGTCTAGACGTTGCAAGTCCACTGTATTCCGCTAACTCTAATGATGTTATAAAATGGTATATATAAATATTTGACATTAAAATCTCTTGCGATCCCAGAATTTTATTATGCGACCACATTTGGGGTCGCGACCCTTAGCTTAAGAAGCCCTGCCTTAGACTATTCAATCAGCTATTGAAACCAAAAATGTATATAATAAACCAAACTAAACCTTTTTTTTTGTTAACCTGGTGGAAATCCCTTTGGACCATCAGGGGAGTGGTGGCACTCCCCTGGTGTGTCGGATTAAAACCACTGGGGTGCCAACTATGTCCTCTCTTTGCCTTCACTGGGCCTGGATATCTGTATACTTCCTATGGACCCGGCGAGCGACTGACCTTGCCAGGCCTCCTCTTTGAGAGGGGGTCAATTGTTACCCCTCACTACCTCTCGATGAGATGTCATGTGGGCACTCACACTTAACGTCCACTGCCCAGCCTGTGTCAAGAGACAAGTATGTCCCAAACCAAACTAAACCTATTATTTATTTATTATCAAGCAAGCAGTTGAAACAACTTATAAGTGCCTGTATCCTGCTATTTCATTTTTTTATTTTTTTATTGTATTTTTTTGTGATTAAGTTAGTATTTGTATTCAAGAAGCATTTTCACTAAAGCTCAAATTAATTTAAATATACATAAATTTATGTTATTTAAAAAATTACATATTTAAATATGTAACTTGATAATATATATTTTTTATTTACAGTCATTCAATTCCAACAATCAGCAAAAGCTTAGAAAATCTTGCTTAAAAACCCAAGATGTCAGCCCAGATAGAAAATTGAGCATGACAGACTCAGCCAACACTCCACCAGGGTCCCCAGAGGATTTGCCTGATGATGAATCACTCCATAGCTATGGAAGTGCTGCAACGGCAGCCTCAGTAGATGCTGGGTATGCTCCATTTAATGGTACAACATTTAGTGGCAGGTCTATGCGTTATGTTCTGCATTGCTCATCACATGCAGGACTTGCAGGAGATGAATATTTGACACCAACACAGAGAGCTCAAAAACAGATCAGAAGGCTAAAAAATCTTTTATGCAAAGCTAAAAAGGATTTAGACAAGAAAGATAGTGAAATATTCCATCTTACTAAAGAGGTTGTTGAACTCAGACTTTACAAAGCGTCCATATGTTCTCCAGATGAAAAATCTAACTCAAGTGAAATTGTAACAATAAGAGAAAATGAAAAAGAAAGTTCTGTGGCCAAAGAGAGTGCTAAATGTGAGGAGGCTTGTAGAAGTTATGATGTTACAGACAGTCCATTGTACAAAGATCAAACTCCAACAAGATGCCGCAATGAGATGCAAGGCTCATTCACTGATTCAGGACATTTTGATGATCTTACAAATTCATCGTTACATTCAAAAGAATCTGTAAATATGTTAACACATGAAGCATCCTGCATGACAGAATTTGGCGATGTAGAAGAGGAGCGTCATAAATTAATTAAACACTATGAAAATAAATTGGAAGATTTAATAAGATCTCATGTTGGTGAGACACAAGATATTAAAAAGAATCATAATGATAAAGTAGAATGTCTACTTCAAAAGTTGGCAGACATGAATACACGTTATTGTGAGCTGTTACCAAACTATGAGCAGGCAAAAGAACGAATACATTCCTTGGAAAAGCAACTAGAAGAGGCAAGTAAACAACTGCAGGAAGAGGAAAATAAACATAAATCTATGTACTTGCAAATGTATAATAAAGGTGTTGAGGCTGCAAAATTTCAGACAGAAAAGGTTTTGTATATATTTTATAAATATAACATGTACTAGCTGACCCAGCGAACTTCGTACCACCATGAATACCGTTATTTACAATGAATAATAACTACCAACTCAAATTAATGCACATAAAAAATATTTTAAAGCTACTGTATATTCCGCTGAACACAAATTTGTGTAAAATACATTTAATGTTTAACAGTAACTCACGAAAACTTACTATAAATACAAACTATATACGTCAGGAAGATTTAATGACGATGACAATAAAAACTGGCAGATGAGTTGCTTTGTATTTTACTCAACACATTTTTTAACTATACTCAACTATAAATATTGACGTATTTTTTTAAACTAACATAACTTTTTTTTATGAACCGGCTTGAATAACATTAACACTATATGTTAAAAGCAGCTGTGTATAATACATTAGTGATTGGGCACGACCTCTCCCTGCCGGCTGTGGTGAAAGCCATGGTCGGTAGCGAAGAGGCATGGCAAGAGGTAGCATCCTACTGCGAGGTTGTTCTGAAGCAGAAGGAGGCCGCCGAAAGTGTCAGAGAGCGAACATCTTCTCTGGTCACTCAGCGGCCAAGGCACCGTGGCCGGAAGGACGAGTTCGCCCAGAGCTAGCGTGACATCCCCCCCTTAACAATAACCGAGCAGTAGACTTGAGGGATTCTGCTGCCCGGATGAGAGGCGGTGCAAGATGGCCGGCGCGCCGCCTGAGAAGGAGGTTTTGGAGAGGTGGATTTTACTCCCACCCCTCCCCTAGAGAGATAGCTTCAACAAGGCCTTTTGTTCCCTGGGCGTCTGGACGAATTTGGCTTCCCAGGCCCGGGTGGAGCAATCGGAGGGACACCCAGGGGGTTTTTAGTCAGTAAGAGTCTGACACACCGGGGTCGCTGCCCTCACAGCGTCCCTGATAGTCCTATGCAAGATTTTCCCACCGGGATACAAAAAAAAATACATTAGTGATAAATGCATTTAAAATGATTATGCCGATTCAGAGATTAGACGGCACGCGTACAGAACGATTAACGATTCTCATATATTTTATTAACCTACATCACACAAGTGAAGTTCTTCTGGCCACTCACATATATACACAGTTGTAAATTACAGTATTTACGAAAAGAAAGAAAAAAAGAGCAAAGTGGTTACTGCAATTAAATTTTCCTAATATTATTGTTGTTTCATCATATTTTGATCTTATGTGACTGGCAGACAAAAATCTAACTGAATAGCTCTTATTAGGAGATACCTATGTACAGCTATGAACTAAAGTGGACAAAATAGGTTAAAAAAATTAAAGATTAATATTTCTCAATTATTATTTCAGGAATGTGAACCTGGAACCTTGCAAGGGCAGCTAAGCCGGGTGTCTGTTGAGGAATTACTAGAGCAGCTTCAGATTACACAGACCGAGCTCGAGAAAGTCCGAGTAAGTTACGTCAATATAATTGGATATAATTATCTTCATTCTTGCTTGACCAATAAACTTATTTTAAAATGAACATTGTTTACTCTTTCTAATATATTAATTGTGGTACTTTACTGATAATTCTATCATTCATTTATGTTCTTCTAAGTGGGCATGGAAATTAATGCTAGTTTTTTTTTTACGATAACATGAAATTATTCGTTTTATTACTATTATTATGCCACAGGGTAAAAATCACAACCAGCTATTTTTCCATGTGACAGTTTTTGAATCTATTTCGATATTCACTTATGTTTTATCAGCGAGTTTTTGCAAATAATTTTATTTAAAACAAAACACGAATATTGAGGATTTATTTTCACTCAAACATTACCTTTCTGTTTGGTGAAACATGTTACTGCAAGGATTTTAGTTCCTGTGTCATTGTGATTTTGTTATAGCCATCACTCAGTAAAATTTCACGCATAGTAACTTAGGTTCTCAATTCGCGTGATTTTGCACAGCAGTTATAAGTTGTTGTAACTGATACTCATTTGATCTTATTTTATTACTTAAATATCCTGTAATTTGTGATATATTCCATGCCTACATTAAATTATGTAGTGTCCGACCGTAGCTTCGGCTGCGTTTACGACTATAGGCACGTTTTCACAAATCTTGAGGTGATTTTAGTAATTTTTAGATGTTGTTTATGTATAATTAAAATACTTGTGTATTTCGGTTTTAGCTACAATTTCGGACGATTTTAATTTTACCTATTGTGGTTTTTTCGGTCTAAGTCGGACGATACTGAAACCGAAAGGCTTCGGTTGGACACTAAAGTTATGTAATACTTTCTAAATTAATCCTTTCTGTATTTGGATACCGTATTGAAATGAAAGATAACATGTGAAATGATTAATACACTTGTATGCAGAGTATAGAAGTGCATGTAGAAGCGATTAACATAGACCTGCTTTAAAATGTAGTGTATTGCAGGACACGGCATTCACAGAGGACCGATCGTCAAAGTCACAAGTACTGCTAAGTGCAAAGGAGGCTGTTTCTTTATGGGTCCTAGGAGCTCGAAAGGTTGGAATTACACGACAAGACAACCAGCAGTGCTCATTATGTCACTTATCTAATTATTTCACCACGCTTACTGTTCGGTTCAAACATTTCTAGCTGAATAGACATTATTTCTGTGCTGAATTTGAATATTTTAAATAATAGGGATACAAAATTATTATATTATAGATTTTTTTAGATTATTATTTAAATGTAACAATGTAGATGCTTACTTACTAACATTCCAACTTAACACAGGTATAAGGTAACGCAGTATAAACATATCTTTATAATGAAAAGGCTTTGCATGCAATTCTTTTGAAACAGCCTCTTTTGGTTTTGGGTTAATTTATGTAAGCATATAGAAATAATAAATGTTAAAAAAAATACAAATATGTATTGGTGGTAGTACATTATTTTTTTATAGTGGAATTATGAGTTAAAATGTACTTTCAATATTATATTTTTATGCTTGTATTTTTTTTCTATTATATTTTGTAGCTATAGATAGCATTTGGTACTTTTGTATGAAATACTTTAAATAAAAAGATGTAGTTCAGATTATACACCAAACAATTTTTAAAAAAATGTATACAAAATCTTGAGCACTGAGGTAAAGATTGTACCCCACCAACACCAACCAACAACCATAAACCAACCAACCAGCCAGCATAAAACTACTTTATTTAATCTTTAATTATTCAGTACACATCCATTGCTAATGTATCTTTGCCCACCTGGAAAAGATATAGTGTGACGACATATTTTTATTCACTCCACATCTATAAATTAAAGTAGATGCGACACTTACAATTAATCCAAAAAATATGTTAAAGTAATGACGTGTGATATTGTTATAAGTTACACATACAACAGTCTCCAAATTACATGTAGAAAATTAGATGTATGCCATGATTAGAATAAAACAAATATATAAATTTAATAACCATATACTATATAATTAAAATACAATTATTTTATTTGCAGGCGATGTATCGTCGTATTGTCGAGTCGCAAAAAGGAAACAGGAACATAGATCCCGAAGTGACGTTGCAGTTCCTCAAATCGGCAATTTACTATTTCCTCACTGATCCTGAGAACCATCAGGGGCATCTGAATGCTATAGAAAATATTCTTGGATTTTCTGATGCAGAGAAACAGTATATTCGAAAAGCCAGGTCAACATAGGAGAGACTGCTGAAAATGTGTGATATGTCCTAAACTCAGTGGCGGGTATCCCGTAGAAGCTTTAAAAGCATTCTCTTGTTATATTTTGATATTTAACATACATATATATTGATTTCTTTGATTTTTGATTTTTTAGAAGTTCTCTAACTCCTTCTTTTGCCGTGTCGTTGGGCTGTGGAATGGTCTTCCGGCGAGCGTGTTCCCTCCATCCTATGATATGGGATCTTTTAAACGTAGCGTGAAGAGATATTTGTGCAGGCTGGCATGATCGCTGCGACTACCGTTGGGTTTTTTGTTACCTTTCGATAGTCGTTGGCGTTTTTTGGACTGTACCATGCTTATCATCAGGTATGGTGCAGTCACTGTGTCGAGTCGGTATAAAAAAAAAAAAAAAAAAAAAAAAAAAATTTAAAATCGCTTATTTTGGTAATTACCAGATTTTAAGTCATTATATTTATTAATTGTCCAGGTATAACAAAATAATGTTTATTATGCTTTTAAGGAATGCATGCTACTGCCTGAATTAGATAGGTTTTCTTGATACTTAGGTTTAAGTTGTCGTCTAGGACGATACAGCTTGATTTTAGGTCTTATGCAATTAGCTAGGAGTAGCATAGCATAATATTGCACATAATAATAGAATTAGATTTTGTGAGTATTACGTCTACACTACGTTTATGATCGAATTTATTCAGAATATTATAAAATGTGATTTTATTTGTAGTTTTAAGAACCAAAGAATAAGGTTTCCTTTTGAGTGTGCAATTTATAAATTAATTTTAAGCAAACAGTGAAATTTGCTACATTCCTTGTAGATTTTATATTGTTAAGTTTTATAATTTTTCCTTGGTGTTGTTTTCCTATTTTTATATATTTTTCATATGCATGATAAAGAATAATTTTACTTCTTACTTTATTTGGTAAAGTTACTGCATTTTTATTAAACCGCTATGGAAACATATCATGATAAAAAATTTAGAATTGCGATGAATATTTATGAAGACAAATCTTAATGACGGGAATGTTAATGTTAGAGGAGGTGTCACCATTTTAATTTCAATTTGTTAACAAGTATTAAAACTGCAACTAAGTTCTGGTTGTTTTTCTTTTTTTTTAATGAATGGTTTTTAAGGTACGTAGTTGAAAACTTGACACTCAAAGCAATTTCCCACCATTAGCCACTATCGGATAAACCACATGTCCAACTAGGTTTTCACAAGTGTTACGACATGTGGACAAGCGTTATCACGTCAACAAAAATATCTTGTCATGTATTTGTTTGTATAGTGGCCATTATTTTAAAGCTCGGCTCCAATTCACCATTTGATACATACATAGTATAAAAAGTCGTTTTCGCTGTCTGTTGGCTTAGATCTTTTAAACTAGTCAACGGGTTTTAATCCAGTTTTCAGCAATACTTAAATTGATTCATGAGGAAGGCTTATATGTATAATTCATTTTTATTATAGTTCCGAAAAGTCGAAAACTTCAAGGATTTGTAATGTGATGTCATAACAAACATATTTTTGTGTGTTTAAATCGCAAACGCTGGCTAAACATTACGAGATAGATTTAATTAATCTACTACGGAATTGTATAAATTTCAAAAGATCTATAAACAGGTTTGGGATGGTACATATTTATCTCTAACAGATAGCCCACAGTAAAATAATGTATATGGTAGAAAAACGTTTAGCGGGTCTCAGCTAGTTTATAATAAATTACGCCTTACTCGTGCCATCAAATATAAAGTTAAAATTATAACTCCTCAGATGATATTGACTCATGGTTAGGCTTACCCCCACGATTTCTACACTTAATGTTATCGTATTGTATAAAATTTCTATTGCCAGTCACAATATAATGCGGAAAACCTATCCTATTTTGGTCATTGAAGCAGCATTTCACACGTGAGTAAAACATTATTTCACGTCTCTCGGTTTTAACTCATGTTGCACCTAATATTCTGCTTATGGGTCATCCCTAATACTTTCAAACGTTTTGAAACTTTTGTGTCATCTACTCGGAATGTTTTGGCGTCGATTTTTATCCAGTAATTGTTCAAATTATTTGTCTTAAATTTTTTCGCCGCACTAAAGTGTCGCTTACCTTCATAAACAAAGTCATTATTATTGAAACATCTAAACTAGTCTCTGCATGTCATTTCTATCAGAGCATAATCACCATAAGTCTAATGAGAATGCTGCATACTTCAAATTTATTTTCATTGCTATGAAACTTAATATTTTTACAACTAACAAAAAAAGAACTATTTTTCACTGCGGCGGAGTAGCGTGGACTCAAGTTGAAGCTTACCAAGAGTATTTCCTTGTATTGCATTACCAATTGAAAAAACGGCTCGTCCTTGCAAATCCGTCCGGCTTCTAAACAGCGAAAACTTAGTTGCGCACCTGATAGTTATTGAAAACGTAATCTCATTAAATATTTGTCTTCATACACTATTCCAAGTTACCTCGAAATTACCGAGTATGGTATAAAAATTAATGTTCTTGCCACTTTGATAATTGCATCTGTGATGATAAGTACCTTAGTTAATGTTGACACTGCATAATAAAAATTAGTTGTGAATAATTTTCGTATTATGCGTCTAATAGTTTAGTTGAATATCATGGTTTAACAAATTACTACAAACCATATAACATATCAAAGATCTAGAATGAAAATCTTGCTAATTTGAAATTTCCTAAAGATATCTACTCAATTGTATAAATTAACCTATCATCTGAGGCCTTATAGCGAGTTTTATTTGGTTTATAGGGGGTTGTAGGTAAAGTAACCTCTGTGATGTTTTGAGCAGTTAACAGTTTTGGACTTGTTTATGTTAATATTCTTTCGCACAGAGCCCAACTAGGGTGCCTCGAACCCTGAGTCTTTTAAAGCGCCATCTAGACTTTCGAATCTTATTTCACAAATGGAACAACGTGTAGTGTAATCTCGGGCCTTACTAATAATTATTATTACTACAAAATCGAATGTCAAACACATCCTTAACCTTAAATCGAAAGGTGTGGAGCACGCTTTAGCAAATCGTACGGAGTTTGTTTCCCAAACGCTCCGGTAGATTGCGCTGATCAGAAACTTCGTACAATTAGATATTTTTAAAAAATAATTCGGAAGGTAAATATCGAATAAACTCGCGCTTTAACCTTTTTCTGATCTTTAGCTTATATCGAATTAACAAGAAAAAAACCTTGAATTCACCATAATTCATATATTCTGTTTGTAGTTTTGTTAAACCATAAAACAGATTTGCGTCTAATGTTGCCTTTAATGTTGATATAAAGCTAATAAACACGGAGGCTATAGTTGTAACATTGTTGATTAAACGTCCAATAGTTTACAAATCGTATACCTAAATGTTCTGTAGGTATTTAAGATTTTATTTGTTACAAATGTTTACTATATACCTATTGCTAGGATGGTTACAGTGAGCTAGTAATATATTTTTTCTGTGACATAATTTGCTTGCCTTTGTTATGATTACATTATAAATTTATATTTATTTGTTTCAATTCACGCCGATAATATAATTCCTAACCTGATTACAAAATAAATAAGAAATATGGTCATGGTGGCATAAAAGGTAAGATTTTTGAGGTTTAACTTCATTGGAATAATCTTATATATGCTAATGGTAAATACAGTTTCATCATAAATCTATCTAAACAAACTGAATGTCATAAACTTCGTGTCATGTTAAATATGATAAACTTATAAGGATTGAAATTGAAAACCGTTTTTAAGTTACGAAAAAAGAAAAAAATATTCATATATCACTAAATTTACCAATAGCGCCAGAAACATATTGTTATGTGTGGAAGTAAAAAGTTCTGCTCGCTTATTGTTCAAAAATTTAAAAAAAAATCGAAATATATTTTTTATTTACTTCTAAAGATTTTAAACAATGTGAGTCTATCTGATGGATGACTAAGGGCTACTATGACTTAAATTACTACCACTGCAGAAGCGTTTTCCTTAAGTACCAGGAAATCTATTTCTAATAAATCTCGATTGACATTTTTTATCATAACACAAATATATACCTACGTTTAAGGGTTTGATATCAGTACTCGCATTAGCTTTAAATTATAAATAACTCTCTCAGACTTCATTTTGCAGCGATCGGACCAAGTGGCTTAAATATCTTCAAAACCTATAAAAGCATTACAATCTATAGAAAACTGAACTGATTTTCTTTAATCATAGGTCAAAAACCCGAAAAAAAAATTAGTTTATGAACTACAATGTCACGAAAAAGACAACCTTAAACATATAAAATTCTTCTTTTTTATATCGGGGGTTAAAAAGAAACAACATCTTACTCCGAATTAACATATAATTGTAAAAAAATATGGTAAATTGATTATACAAAATATCAAAATTTAAAGCTAGCGCAGACTTATAAAAAAAGTCAATGAATAAGTTATCTCCAACAGTATCGGTTATCTCCAACATGAACCGACTGATTCTGATGTAATTCTTTTTATTTTAATACTAATAAAAAGCAGTCACATTTATTTTGTCACTTAGCCTCACATTATATATACAATTATGGCGTCACAACCAATTCTTCTACCGTAAAATCGCCAAAACAAATGTTATAGTAAAAAAGAGTTTCACTTCATCTTATAAATATACGATTATTCTTAAATAGTATAACTGTAACTTATAAAACTGCAAAAATAACTATGGCACTTGTATACACCATTCGCTTTCTGTCATGGATGTCGTTTAGGATAATCATTAGTATTATAGAGATTCAAATCAGTCTTTATTTTCTTAATAATATCAACCATGATATACTGAACTTATGTTAGGAATCATAATGCAAAATACTTTGGGCAAAACTTGAAAATCTAATTTGAACTTTATCCTTAATCTAACTAGCAATCTTTATTGATCACTGAATTAACTCAATAACATCATCACATTTAATCAGTCATCATTCATTGATTGATTTCTTGATTATTGAGTTCGTAAACGATATGATTTCATTTAGTCGTGCTGAATTTCACTTCGCAAGGCAGATGACGTTAGTTTCGACAGCTCGAAGCCAGCTTTTCGCCTTGCTATTCTTTGTCTTGCATGGTCTTCATTTCGCCACCTTTAACCGAAAGCTTTCTAGAAACGTTCTTCGAGACTCGACAGAGAGGAAGCGAAGGCTGGCGCTTATTTTCTAGTTACGAACTTTGAGTTACCTAAAAATCTAATTTGAACTTCACCCATACTGGTCGTTTCAGATCACTGAACAAAAAAATTTCAAGTTCGTAAACGATAAGATCTATTTTAGTCGAAGCTAAATTTAACTTCTTCACGCGACGGATCGTTGTTAGCTGCGACAGCTTGAAGCCAGTAGCGGCTTATCTGGCTCTCGATCGAGGGCGTACTTTCTTTGCGCGTGTGAGCCGCGCGGGCTTTTCTTTTCGCCTTGGTGTGTTTGGTCCTACGTCGGCCGACCTTGGTCTTCATTTCTGCGATTTTAACAGACAGCTGACTGTCGAGGGAGTTCCTTCGAGACTCGACGGAGACATGTCGAAGACTGATGCTTATCTGCGAGTCCTGCGAGTTGCGGCGGTCCGGCGTTGAACTCAGGGAGTGGTGCGTGTGCGTGGGCAGCACGAGCGCGTCGCGTCGCCGGACGAATCGTGGTAAGTTGGCCGCCCACGATGACGACAGCTCACCGCTGTGAGGGAAACACAGACTAGTACAAATTAATACGAGTATTTTTACATAACTACCTAAACTCTTAGATTTATAGACGCTATTTCGTCATTGCTAAGCAAAGTTCTCTAAAAATAAATTCGTTTTGACAAAAAACTGAACATATAATATAAACTTAATTATAACCACAGTCATAGATGGGCAAAATGTAATCAGATTAATGAAAAACGATTACGATTACGTTTTGCGTTTTTCATCATTAATATGACTGCATTTTGCTAATCTATGTTTTTACCACTACGGAATCTTCAATTGCATACACATTTATGACTCCTTAATGTTTTGAAGGGATTTCATCATAATTACAGAGCAATAAAATTAAAATTACAACTACATTTTGTAATCATTAATCAGATTACATTTTTCCCATCTCTGACCGTAATATACGCAGAGCCAAGTCAACGTTGACAAAATCCATGACTTACCAAATCCTTTGACATTCATTGAGTAATATAAATTGTAATGTTTTTGTAAAGTCTAAGACGACTTAGGCTGAGATTTAAGTTTGCTTATAAAGGTTTTTTTTTCATAGACACATAGCAAAATGACTACCGGACTTAATTAGTACAGTGCCGTCTAAGAACGATAGCAAAACATATGTGCAACTGAATTTCACATCAAAAATTGAAATCAAGGTCCAATATCTCATGTACTTAACAATTGTAATACATGGCTATCGACATCAGCCTAAAGTAGTCTACTGCTGGATTTAAGTTACTCTTAAAAAGCAGCATCAAGCCCTCTAATCATCCAACTAGCTTTTGCCCGCGGCTTCGCTCGCGTTAAGAAGTATTATAATTAATTAGATATAGTTTTTGGGCTTTACTTTTGTTTAGCGTGTGTAAAAAATTAGCGCCTAATCTGTCATTAGGCGCTAAAACTTTCAAGCTATTATTATATTATATTATATTCTAGTCGATAATCTGAGAAGGTTTATATAAAATTTGATCCCCTATTTTATCCCCTTGGGGTGGAATTCATCAAAATCTTTTCTTAGCGGATGCCTACGTCATAATATCTACCTGCATGCCAAATTTCAGCCCGATCCGTCCAGTGGTTTCGGCTGTGCGTTGATAGATCACTATGTCGGTCAGTCAGTCAGTCAGCCAGTCAGTCACCTTTGAGTTATATATATTTAGATGTTTACTAACCGTATTTCATAGTACAAACTTCAAAAACCGTGATGAAGAAAACGAAATCAGAGTAATTCACCTCTCGTGTTTAGCGTCGTCGGGGTAGTCGATAGGCGACGTGTGGTCGAGGCAGAGGCCGACCGGATCTTGCCGCGACCCGTTGAGCGATATCGAGAGGCGGCCGCGCGCCGCGAACTCCGCCCGGCGCCGGTACGCGCGCCGGATCAGCTCATGCTTGTGCGCGCGCCGGGTCGCCTCCTCCTCCACGGAGCACCCACATTTTCTGCAACACGTTATGACGCCTTTAGAACTGATGTCTTCATAGTGATACTTGTCCAAATTAAATGACCTATTCTGCTCTAATAAAAATTGATAATAATTGCAATTGAATGGTAATCTATCTATTTGTAAAATAAATAATGTTACACCAATTTTTCTGCAACAAACTAAACAACAAGCAACAAAATTGCCAGATCATAAACACTGTTGATCAGTCTCGAATAGGCCTGGCATTCCCATTTGTTTTATTAACTTACTATTATAATATTGTTTAGTGGTTATTAGTTTTCGTTAATATACTACATTCTTGGCATTTAGATTTTTATCACTTAAATTTCAAAATATACAAAGTTACGTTAGTAATATTGAATGTAATATACCTAGTTTTAATTTAATATACTGGTAATCAGAGATGGGCAAAATGTAATCTGATTAATGATGAACGATTACAAAATGTAGTCGTAATTTTAATTTTCTTGCTCTGTAATCATGATTAAATCCATTTAAAACATTAAGAAATCATAAATGTGTATACAATCTGGGATTCTGTAGTGTTTAAAACATAGATGATCAAAATGCAGTCATATTCATGGTATAAAACGTAAAATGTAATCATTAATCTGATTACATTTTGCCCATCTACGCTGGTAATTTGTATGGTTAAATTACAAAAAAATCGCCAGTGAAATTGAGTTGCTTTTGTGTAAAGTTGCCAGTCTAGTGGTAAATGTTTTTTTTACACTGTCTCGTAGAAGTGATCACAGTGCACCTAATGGTAAGTACAGTGTAGTCCAACAATGAAAGCAAATATTAAAGGATGAAAATCCGTTGATAGGTTCCGTCGTCATGTCTGCCCACATATACGACTGAAGGTCTCTGAATGTGTCAATACCTAGCCAGGTATCGTCTCCAGGCGGCGACGGCGGCCGGAGTCCAGGTCCACGAGGCCATGAGGGCACCGGCCGCGAAGCAGCACAGCAAGCGCAGCTGCAGCACCGACACCGACGGTCTGGTGCCAGGCGAACACTCCTTCTGAACGTCCTTCAATGCTTCCAGTCTACAACTGTACAGATATTTAAGTTTTTAAAAACCATTGCCGATGCTCAAGAAAATCTTGTGTTACTTTCTCTACGCCCTCATGTTTCTAGTATCCCAATTGATAGGGTAATCTTCTGGCAATTTTTACTTACATGATATTCTTTTTAAAGGACGCCTTCCACAGCTCCGCATTTCTGAACTCGTAAATGTGGCACGCGAACGTTACGCATATGAAGACGGCAACGAGAACGGCAGTTATAGAGCACCGGGTTATAGTTTGACGGATCTTGTTTGCAGCTCGCGGCGATATCACATCCTTGCTCGACACGCGCACCGCGATTAACGAGAACACACCTTAAAACACACAACACGTTGATTAACCAGAACCAAATAACTTGCTAGTTTGTTTAGTTTTAAATTTTCTAAGACCCTCGTATATAAATTTTAGTAACTTAAAATATAAATCAAATAGTCACAATATACCCGTTGCAATAGATGTACACATATATGTTGTAAATTAACCTAAATATTGCAGCTATATTTCTAAATATGACTTTATATATATGTTTAAAAAACTATAAAATTCAAAAAATGTCTTTTCCGATTTTAAGCTATTCGGTTGTATTTTGTTCGTCGCGGTAATCAAATATCGTTAACATGCTGAACAGATTAATAATGGCCCTACACTAGTACTATATTACTGGCATGTGTTATAGGCGACATTTATAAGATAAAAAAGGTATTTGTTGTCGTCTATCACATAGTAATAAACCACTCTACTCTATATGCGGCGTCGCGTCAATTTTATTTCAAAGAATCGCGGATTTGATAAGTTCATTTTAATGAGCTTTGACCCCTTGTACCTTTCCCATCAATCTTACCAGTAACAATTAAATGTTCGAGATAATCATCTCGAATAAAATAATAAAAGACTAATCAGTCTTTTTTAGGTATATGGCCAAAACACTCTAGTATTCGGCAGAGGCAAACGAAGATAGATGGTACACTGACCTCTCAAGAGAAAATATCCCCCAAGGGAGAGTACGACCGCGAGCGGCGCTAACAACAAGGCAGCTCGCATCGGATGGTTCACGTAACCGACGAAGCACACACCCGTGACACTGCTGCCGTCCACTTCGCCGAACGCCATCGTGGTTATAGTCAGAACAAGAGGCAACGACCATGCGACTAGGTGGAAATAGGCCGCTTTCTTGTCTATACGATCTTGGATTTTACCTGTAAAATGTAATTCATTAAATATCTTATGTAACGGATTTTTAATCTAAAAATATTAAGAACAGTTTTTATATTATTCTTATTATATCGTATTAATATCCAGGTGCATCAGCATTATATCATAATATATTATGCCTTTTCATAAATATAGAAAGTAGAATGTACGTATAGGCTAAAGTTGTACTTTAAAAAATAAAACTTTTTCATAAACCCTTAATAATAAATATCTTAAAGTTCAATATCATTAAAAATTTTAGTGAACACCTACAAGTCAAGTTTTCAAAATGACATTTCGATAGTTAAAAAGTCATAACAATTTTAATTAAAAGAATATTTATATACATGTTATTCGTTTTTGCACTATATCTTCGCTTACACTCACCTAAAGCTCTGAAACTCATGTGCCAAGCATACGTGAAGATAACAAACCACACACAAGCTGCCATCATGAAGTAATAAACCTAAAAATGAACAAAAATTCTATCATCTACAAACATTAACAACTTTAATATACATAATAAACTATTTTCAGTTTATCTTTATGAGATACCAGAGACATGAAAAAAAAAAGATTTACCAAAACGAAAACCACAACACATGATAGATTCTCCTCCGCAGACGGCTCTCCCTGTCTTCTTGTTCCGTCTTTAGAACAGACTATGTCATCCCTAGATGCCACACCAAACTGCACAAGCCATCTGTTAACAAGAAATGCAAAGTTAGCTTTGAAATATCTTAATAACAAATAAAATATGGACTTTAAAACGATTAATATAGACATTAGTTACACATATTTAAAAGAGATTTATTATCAACATTAGTATAATCAGTGAAAAAAGGGTATATTTTTGGTTGCTTAATTTCTCCAAACAGTCTTTATTTTACATAGCCATGTCCACATATTTAAAGCAATCTTTAGTTTTAAAAACCACCACCAGGTAATAAAGACAAACCTACTTTTGTGTTCAGTTACATTAATTGGTGTTATGAGTTATAATTACAGAACAAGTAAGACATGTTTGTTGGATTGGATGTGTTTATATGTTGTCGTTTGAATAGCACATTTGCACTTTTTTTTCAAGCTACAATATATGTTGTATATAGAATTAACAAGTCACAGTATTTGAGCTCATAGTATCAAACTATCATCTATAATTGCAGCCTTATTCTGCCCAGTTCCCCACCCCCCCCTTCTGCGTCTGTGACGGTCCTGAATCTAGGCAGCATCGTCCACCCATCATGCTGCCGGATGCAGCTTAACCCCCTTGAATGGAAATGACGAGCCTCGCCCGTCAAGATTTGCTGTACTAAATTCGAATTTGACAGGCATCGCACGCATTATATATATTTTATTTTCATATTAATTTATTTCTTTTTATATAAATTTATTAAATAAAAACAAAAACATTTAAGTTTTATTTTATGATATTATTCCACTCATAGAATTGCGCTAAATTTAATTGCCTGCACGCGTACTTTTCTTCGAGATTTAATTGTAAGGCAAGGGGTTAAGACGCAAAATAACATTCACTAAAAGTTGAATATAGCTCACCCCATAGAAGCAACAGCAAAACACACATTGATATAAAATATGACTAGGGCAGGATATTTGTTAGCGCTGCGCCAGTCTATCAGGAAGGTTGCGACAGTTAGCAAGTTCAAAAATAGGCACACCCCGGCGCCCCAGCCCACGAGACGGTGGATTTGTTGATGCTCATCCTCTGTGTACAGAGGATCACGGCAGGGTAGTCCACAGCCTGTTATACCTGAAGAAATAGAAACGTTTTTAAATATTTATATGAAATGAAACAATTTTATTCAAATAGGCCTACTTCCAAGCACTTTTGAAAAGTATTTAAAAAAAGTAAAATGAATCTACTAACGGTTTGCAAAGCAGAATCCACCGAGAAAAGTTAGCAAGAAATTCCGGTAGTTGCTCTTTTCAACATAATTACCTTCAAATATATAATACACAATATTATTGCCTCAGGAGATAATTGACGAATCATCAACTAATCGTTTCATAATTACATTGCATAATTAGCTCTCCTCTCAATCAGAGCTTAGTGTATGGTCAACACAGTGCTAAGCAATATAATAATAGTTAAATACATAGTTGAGACAGGCACATCGGCTGCTCGCCTATTATTTGGTAAGAATAATATTTAAAACAATCCAATTATTTATATTAATCTTCCAATCTTCTGCCCTCTTTATCGTTTATTATTCTAACAATGAGTAGACGGACAGTGACGAAAAAGCAGTTATCCTAAAATACCTTCAGTCACTGCACAAAGTCCTTGTCAAAAAGACGACGAAATGATATCGAGGCGGAGTGTTTTATTTTCTAAATATATAAATATATTGTCAGATGTCATCAAAATTATCAAGAACTGTAGTTTATTTGTTTTTTTTTAAACAAACATACCTTCATAAAAGTGATGTAGCTTGTCAGTGTGTATTAGAGGCGGCAAACACTTTCTAGATGTGTTGAATTTGATTTCTCGCACCGCATTATCACATCTCGATGGGAATAAAGTTGTATTGCATTTTAAAAAGGACGGAAAATAAGATGTATTGTACAAGATAGCGCAAGGCTCCATTGTTATCTTGCACATTTCATACGACGGCAAATAAACCATATCTCGCCCGAGTATCGTTTCACATTTTGGCATAAACGTTGCACAAAGCAAGGGCTGTAAAACGGCCCAACAATTTGGCACATTTATAAGTACTCTATATAACTCCAGTTGATTCTGTATTTGATTCTGATTATCGTAAAAAGTAAGATGAACACTTGTCTTATCATAAGGTAGTCTGGAACCAAAACATGTGGCATTAGCATTGAGTTTATCGCAGCGAGCTTGTCTCACACAACTGTCCAGTTTAGACTCTTGCTCTGGGAACCATGGTGTACTTTTATCTGGCTTTATTAATCTATAGTTAGGAGTCCCTTTGATGATTTCAAGTCGTTCTGTGGTATTGTAGCCAAGATCAGCTATTGAATTTTTGTCTCCACCGGTGTCGAACTGGCTGCCGTGACATGCTGACGATATCAACAAGACACAACACGCCCATCTCGCAACGACCATCTGGAACAATAGAAAATATCTTTGACTACCCTCATTTCGTCCATAAGAAGGGCTAAAAAACGAAAAAAATTGAAACTACATTTTATATTTCAATATTTTTTTATTTCAGGACGAGGGTGACGTCAAAATGAAACCCTTTGAAATTTTAAGTTTTTATTACATCCACAAATGTTTTCAGCAGTAATCTCTTATTGATACGTATATGTAAAACGCAATCCATATCAGGTCCAAGGGATAGAGGAAAGGTATATGAGTGTATCAGTATATATAGAACAAACCCTGTAATATTATTGCAAGATTATTGATATCCACATTAATTTATAAATAACGATTTATTAAATCAATGATATCAAAAAGCAGAAGTGAGTTTTATCTACTGTTATCAACTACTAACAGATCAATTCCTACAGGATACATTTTAACCTAACACTTATGTCTTACAACAAACACAAGCTTTCTCTATACAAGGTTTTAACTAATTATTTTACAAATGAATCTTTCAGTAGTTTTCTGATTTTTAACATTCATTTATTTCTTTATTTAATATTCTTGGATTATACTTTAAATTATGACTTATATTTTTGTTTTTGCAATTACCTAGTTTTCAATGGTTATAAAATAATTTCCAGCTTATTTAAACTATCAAAAGCATGATACAAAAATAACTTAAACACTGGCAAATCCCACTGTAATGGTACTTTTTTCAAGCTTTATGAATTCTACATTTGTTTTAATAAAAAAACTATATTTAAAGGAATCCAAAAAGATAAATTAATGTAGCTCTCAGATCTTGCATTTCATTTGTGATTAAAATTATATATATATAAAAAAAAAATTTGTTCTTCACAACTTACAATAAGAAGAACATACAAAATAAGTTTTAAACTTGGATGAGAATTTGAAAATTAGTGTCATTGAGAAGATCTTTATTACTAGGATAATGTATATTGCTTATAAGATATATAAGTGATAATTATGTTGCATCTGATGAAATTTAACTATTTATAAACTTTGGTAAACTGTTAACTGAGAAACTACGCTTAAATGTTAAAATATAAATAAAAAGTATATAATTTTTTATGTAGTCATCCTCAATTCTTGCCTTAATTTGTAAATGTTTGTTGTATTTTGTAAATGTATTTCATATTTATATTTAATTTTTTGGGTATATTAACTTAAATATACCATACAAGGATTTAAAAAAAAAATCCTTTTTTTCATTAAATACACAACACACAACAGCACACGAATTTTCCGAAATAAATGTAATCAATTATAACAGTGTAATTTTGTTCATGTAATGTTTTTGTGATAAAAATAGACTTAAATCTAAAAATAAATGAAAACAAGGTAATTCCTTACAAATATGTACTGACAAGATTACGTGAAAAGATAGGAGTTATCCCTTGGACAAGAATCGTTTTTTTTTTTCACATTTATTTAATCATTCTTTATTATATACAAATGGATTAATATGGGTAAAAATAATTGGATAACTTTATTTATTATTGACAAATCAAATTCAATAAATACCAGACTCTTACTATAATGTTGATGAAGATGATGCAACGATGCCTGAAGATTGTGGTGAAAAGCATAGCAGGCTATCCCAAGGCACGCTACTGTTTCTACTGACATTTCATATAAAGGTACCTGGTGATTTAAAAAGGAAATTAGACAACAGAATATTTACAATTTACCACAATAGAAGTTCAACTCACCAATAGCTCCAAAGATAAGGTTCCTCACATTATTCAAAAAGTTACTTTTTTTTTTAATACGACGTACTTTATATTTAGCTTATGAAAATACAATACAAGCTGTAAATAAAAATTATGTACAACCAATTTGTCGTAAATGTATTTTTTTTTACACTTACACTTCATTAAAGTTCATTAAAGACCACCTAATATAGGCAATAGGTAACCTTATTCTGTGCTTAAGTAAAATTTCAATTTAGATTATTATGAAATAGATTTACTGCCTCTTCTAAAATTTCTGATGGCCCCACTGCCTCTGCGACCTCTCGGTGAACCTCGAGCACCAGTATTGCCTCTCCAACTAGGCCTACCATTGTGCCCATTCATCCCACGGCCTCTACCTCTACCTCTTCCCCTAAAACTACTATCCCATCGCTGATTTCTTGAAAATCCATCATCTGCATTATCTTCCTCATTATAATTATTATCATCTTCATAATTTTGATCATAAGATTCTTCATCATTATCATTCTGTGAATACGACTGATTGTCATAATTAGTATCATACCTTGGTTTATAGTTATTGTCTGAATATGAAGGATGTGGCGGCATATTCCCCATAGGAGGCCTGTTGCCCATTGGTGGCATATTTCCCATTGCTGGCATGTTACCCATTGGCGGCATATTTCCCATAGGTGGCATATTTCCCATAGGTGGCATATTTCCCATAGGTGGCATATTTCCCATTGGTGGCATGTTACCCATTGGAGGCATGCCTGCCATATGTGGTGGAGGTAAATGCATAGGATGCATAAGATGAGGCCGTAATGGACCCATATTGCTCATAGGCATGGGTGGTCTCATAGACATACTGTTCATAGGCCCTGGACTGATCACCTCTGGTCCATTTTGGTAACTTTGTTCTTGATCTTGGTTTTCTTGTTCATCCTTTTCCATATCATCGTCATAATAATCTTGATCATAATTTTCATAATCATCCTTTTCATTGTCACCCACTTCTGGTTCATCATTATTTTCTTCTTGACGAGGGTATTCAAAGGGAGTGAAATTATCATCATCAGCATCACTATCTACATGTGGCATCACATCATGCAATTCTTCTATTTCTCCAGTTGCTATGTACCTTTTCAAAGCCAAAGGGCCAGATGATATTGCTTTTTCTAACTTTGATCCAGGTTCAACTGGTATTAGTTTACCATAAACAAATATAGCTGATGGTGTTATTTGTTGCAATGGTATTGCCCCTGGGACTGACTCCACTATTGCTTGTGTAAGTACCTCACTAGTAGTATCATCCTTTGTTGGACCATGATTCCACTGAGCTTGAAAATTTCTAGGTATGGGTTTGCTGTATGGTACTTTCTTAACTTTCTTCTCAAACTCCATTGGAACAAATGTGGTATCTAAGTCCAGTCCAGGAATAACCTTATTTTTATCAGATGAAAATAATTCTACTTTATCTTCTGGGCCCATACCAGGTATAATTGAAGGTTCTTCTAAATCATTATCATCTTGAACGCCAGGAGGTAAAGTATTCAAATTGTACTTGTCTCTCATAAGATCCCCAGGGCGGTTTCGAGTCCAAAATTTAGAAGTATGATCATTTGAACCTGAACATAATATATGACCTAGAGGATGCCAAGCCATTGTCCAGACAATTGAATCATGTGCACCTTCAATACATCCAACTTCTTTGTCTGTGCCAACATTCCAAAACAAAATAGCACCATCAGATCCACCAGAACAGAATAAACCTTCATGGGTAGGATGCCACACCACACTGGAAGCTTCTTTCTTGTGCCCTCTAAATATTTGTAGTTCTGAACCAAGTTTGCGAATATCAAACAATTTGAGTAGATGGTCACGAGATGCAGTAATTAACCAATTGCCATTATCATTCCATTTAAGATCCATCACTGTGGATTTATGTGCATGTAGTGTAGACATAGCTGTACCTGATTTTGGGTCCCACAATTTTATAGGTTGCTGATTATCTTTACTACCGGAAACAATGAGCGCTTTAGTGGGGTGCCATTGAACACATTTAACATCTGCTCCATGACCTCTTAATATTCTTTCTTCTTGACATCTATAGAAATCAAATATACGTAATGTTCCATCATCTGAACATGTAACTAGTTTTGAATCACTAGGACTAAAACTTATACCTCTCACAGCTTCTTTATGGGCTTGATACATTTTTACATTATTCATATTACTTTGCCAATATTTAATAAATCCGGAATGGTCTCCTGTCACCATCCAACCTTCACCATGAGACCAAACCATAGATCTTACTGGAGAGTCGTGAGCTTGAAGTATAGTTTCAAAATTAAAAGTTAATCCATTCCATAGAGTAAATTCACCCGATGAAGCACCAGTGATTAATCTGCGACCTTCCGGTGTCCATGCTACAGCAAAAATCGGACATCTCATTTTATTTGTAGCTGTTTTAACAAAACGTGTCGTCACTGCATTAATGGGATTATCAGGATATGAGGGCGGTGGCAAAAGATCAGGAGTGTACATGGCATCTGGCTGCAATGCATGTCTGTCACGCCAATCCCTTTGCCAAACTCGACATTCCAAGGCTTTTATAATAGCTGCATTATAATCTACAGTTTTACGCATAACAGATTTACGTAAACGTTTACCATCAAAATCATCTTGACTCATATTTAGTGGACCCTGAGGAGGGAAGCGCATTTGGTAGTTGAAAGGTCTAAAGTTATGGCGCATGTTGTTGCGCCCTGGTGGACCCATAGGCGGGCCCATCGGGGGACCCATCATTGGTGGCGGCATCGCCAAATTCGGGGGAGGATGGCCAAAATCCATGGTTTATACTTGGATACCTAATTGGAGAAATAATGCATTAAGATCTTAAATGTCAAAGAACATTACGGGAACGAAGACAATTTATAATAACATGTTCTATGCAAGAGCTTACCTTATGAAGAATAAATGGGCTATAACATTATTTAGATAGAGTTAACAGCAACACAACACACAAACTCTTAATCTAATATCTTAAAGAGATGTACGCATTCCACAATAAACAAAATTATGAACACGACGCTAACCTAAACGAAACAAAATGTATGTAAGTCAACCATCTTTGTTTTTTATTTTTTTATATAGGTTTTTATACTCTGCGGAGGCAATGGACATGGAATACTATATTCTATTGCTTTAATGATAATTATTTAATTAAATATCTGGAAGGAGAATTTGCTATTTTTCTTTTATTATCATATATCTATTAATAGGATTAAATGGATGAAAACAATGTTAATTCCCCTAATAATGAGACTGTAAGCTAAAGAAAAATGTCTTATAAATATTAATTGAATTATTATTTTAAATGCTAAATGAAATCTAAATTATTAATTAATCAGTACAACATTAATCGTAAAATCAAAACAAGATAAAAAACAAAATATACTTAGGGAAGTATACATTTTGTGGGACGTATTTTGTAGGCATAGGTTTAACTACAGTATTTCAAATTTTCGATTAAACTAATAAATCAATTAGTAAAGCAATAAAAATGTATACATGTTTAATTTTTTTTAATACAAACAGTTTTTCATATTTTTTATTAAAAATGCGACTTAATAATAAAATATTTCATTATATTACAAACATATTTAATATATTATCGTGCTAACACGATCAAGCATTTACAATACGTATTGAAAATAACTCAGTTTACTAAATATTTTCGATAATCAATTGTCTGGACAAGTTTGGTGATTTATTTGATGCATCGGCACGACGTTGGGCATTAATTGAAATACTAAAACAACATAAATAAACATTTGATTGGCATTAAAAAATATCTTGGAATTTAATATCACGATAAAAAATCTGGAGAAATTGAAACTCAAGAGGAAACACCTTGGTAGATGAATCACCTTCATCATGATCGTTATTTTCGGGTACTATAACTCCTCGAAGTAAAAATAAATATTTCCCTAAATTTAGGGCCATGAGTATTACAAGGATCCAGCATCATTAGCACCTTGAACCGCACCGGTTGCGCAGAGATATTGCCTCACTAAGCGTTTTCTATCTTCTGTATCTTGACGATAGTTCTGAAGAGTTATTTAACCTTGTTCATTCCTCTCCCTTCCCTAAAAGAACCACGCACGCGGGTTTACGAAGTCACAGCTACACGATAACACATATCTCGGCTAGGACTAAGAAGATCTCTATCTCTTACTTTTGCCGACTCGTTGAGCTGCAGATTAGTCTTTCGGCGAACGTGTTCCCACCATCCTATGATATTGGGTGCTTTAAATGCTGCGTGAAGAGATATTTGTGCAGGACGTCGTGATCACTGGCCTGCGACTATAGGTTGTTTTTCTTTAATGTTGTTAATTGTAATTGTCTCTTGGACTGCATCGTGCCTACCATTAGATTAGATTTGGTTACTATAATCAGACTATATAAGTCAGAATAAAATAAAATGGAACTCACAATTCAAAAGATTTAAATAATTATAACCAGTTATGACAATCAAGTTTTAATTAAATACAATGAATTTATGATTAAATTAATTGTAGGTGTGACGTCATTTATTACTTTAAAATTTAAAAAAACTTGTATGAAACGTCATAAATAGTTTTTTTTTCGTCAACTGTTATTATTCGGTGTAGTAGATGTTTTCTTGGATTTGCTGATTGTTGGTTCGGTCCGATTGCGCCGTGGCGGCGGTGTTACAACGGTAGGGAATGAATGTACTACGGATTTCATTTCAAGCGACATGAAGAGTTCGTGATCAATGACGTCTCTGGATTCGTCTACGCCGCACGTCAGGAACTTGCTGTATTTCTCGAGGTCGAGGAACCCGACACCGCAAGGACGGTCCACGAGTTTCGATATCATCATGCCTTGAACAAATCCTGAACACACGATCACAGATCCAAAGTCGTCCTGTTAAAACGAAAATACTTGAAAGGGGCGTAAAGTTGCAATAAATAATAACAAACTCTATATAAGGGATATCTTAATTTCAATATCTACTGAAGCTATAAAGTTAAAATTCGATGAGAGGCTCACGAATTATAAATTAAAACACCAAAGGGCTTAGACAAAATAACATGCAATTAGCTATAACGGTAGTAGAAAAGTACAATAATTATCGGATTGACATAACTGACATAAGTAACTATAGAGCTTACATAACATATTATAATAGACGCTATTATGTCTATATCAGGATGTTAAATTAATCATACGTTTTTTTCAAGCTAGGTCCATTATGCTAATTAGCACTATAAGTAGTAGCTAAGTAACTGTATTTCAATAACAGAGATACAATAGGTACTTTGAATCTATTTGAATTTTGAAACTACGTCCTGGATCAAGTGCTTGAGTTTGATCCTAAAATTTTGTCTACAGACAATTACACATGTTGACCTAGCCCTAAACGAAGCTTATTAATGGTGTTACTGGTGAAAGTTATGTCGATGAGAAGTTTACCGGTACAAGAGCAGCACTCGAAGTAGTAACCACTATAAACTGCGCTATTAGGCCTTCAAATAATCATAAATAAGAATATTATAAATAAATAAGTTTTATCTATTTTTATCGATTCTGTAAAATAAAAATCATAAATGTACTTACGGGACACAGTGCACCAAATTTGTCCGACTAAAAAAAAGGAAAAAATGAAACTAAAACCTAAAGCGAACTCATTTTAATCAGTCTAAGGACTTATGCGACTCCTTAATAATCCCTACTCAAATAATATTTTCTAAGAATACATTAAAAACACACCAGGCTTCAAAAAATTTTTTATTAGTTGACTATATTTGCCGTCTTATTATAATTTATAATAGTCATGCGCAATTTTATTTACATCTGTTACGTAGTTCATTTTGATCAATCAAATTTTTGAACGTGCAGTACCGGCATGTTTCGGTATAGTCATATTATTTCTCTCCCTGTTATGAAAACCAATATAAGGGATTGAAAACCTTTATTATTATAATATCGTTATGGAGTGGAATTATGTTATTTAAAATTAAAAAATCAGAACAGAGAGATCAATCAAAGCAGTTTTTCTTTCATACATTATAAAAATTTTTCAGACTGGAACTCCATCTCTCTAAACTAAAATATTGTGCGTGATATTGTGTTACCTTGCAAGCATGTTGTTGTATACAAAGGAATTTGTCATTATAGTTCCACATACTGGCACATTTATCTGGCGCCATTATCTTTACATCAACACGACGAAGTTCAATCAATAGTGGAATTAAATACGCCTAGAATAGAATATATTTTATGAGTTGTGTTCGGCAACGCGTCTTCTCCAATTTACAAGTTGCAACCCTCTTTTTCAAGATGAATTCCAGGATAAAAACGATTCAATATTAAACAAATTCAAGTTCTTAAACTATCTCCATACCAAATTCCCTTTTAAATCGGTATAGTAGCATAAATTCCTTTCAGTTTCATTTGCTAGTCTGCTGGGCTAACTTACATTACGTACTTACATTCCTTCTACTCCCCCAGCCGTAGTATCTGCAACTCGTATCTTTATTACGATAGTCCTGGTCCAAAGATGATAAACCGTATCGAACTCGATTTATAGGGTAATCAGCCCCTGGCTCTCTTTTATTGAAAGAAAAATGTTCATTCAAGATCAAAAGAGCTAAGTTGTCAGTCGAACACTCTGTCCAACGCCTCGAGTAGTTATAACCTAAAAAAATTGAATTCCACATTATATAATAGTAAATATTCAATCAATGACTATTTGAATGATAAAAGTGCGTGGTCTTATTATAAGCAATCTTTTTCGCAAAGAATGTAATCCTTTGTATATCCTTTGTATTTGTTTGTGATAATACCTATTATCATACCTCATTATGTTAAAAAAGAGCAACAACCAGAGTATCTTGCCGGCTCTTCTCGGTAGATTCTGCTTTCCGAACCGGTGGTAAATTCACTTTACATATTTTTGACGAATCAAAAGTGTTTGGAAGTAGGACTGTTTGAATAAAGTTATATTTCATTCATTCATTCATTCATATGCCACGAACTACCGCTATGGATAGTACATAAGAATATAAGAATAAACAACATTACTCAATCATTTTTTACGGCAAACTCTCAGGAGTTACAACGTCGCCATAATAGTCACGGAGCCCTTCTAAAAAAATGTTTTTTAAAAAAATGCTATTATCACGCATATATCGCATGGGCTATATGACGCTTGGTAAAAGTAAAACTTCATGGAAAATTCGCAATTTTCCTACAATTACAAGCCTTCGGAGTCTTCAGTTTTTATTAGGAAAGTATCACTAACTGTTAAAAGTATCAGTTACCTTTATGAACACAAAATTGAGTTACATCTCGATAAACGCCTGCACTTTCCAGGAACTTATGTGAACCAGCAAAAACTGGAAATTTATGTCTTTCTCCATAAACACAATTCGCTGGCGTGAGAATAACATGTGCTTCTAACAATGCCCCCGTGCAGAACATCATCGCATGCGAGAAATAATAAACCTAAGTAATATAAAAAATATAATGAAGCACTGAATTTCAAATCAAACCTTTTTTCCAACTGTCTGTAGTGCTGAGCAATAGAAATAATTTTAATAAAGTCACATACGCCCTTAAGTTTAAGATAGATTAACATATATAGTTACTTTCTATCATTCGCTACCAAATAGGTAGTAGGTGTTTTAGATGTATTTGTAATCATAAGTATTTGTGAACCAAAAGAGCAAAAGGTAAACAGGATAGCAAATTAGGACAAGTACAAAAACCATCATCATCAATCAATAATTAATTTATGTAATTTACATAAATTACATAAATATGTTCCTTAACCACATATATTATATTACCTATATAAAAATTGTTTGAGCGTTATTATATATACCGCCTTACTGAAAAATTTCGCTTGTGTAATGTAGATTACAAATATTTCTAAAATAATTTATGGTTTTAACGAAACAATTATACATACATATATATTGATGATATCAATTTAGTTTAGTATAATCAACGGTAATAACAAAGTTTTAAGAACAAAACGTAATATGAACTTTATATCAGGATAGTTAATTAAAATACATATATCTGTGCGCGGCTTTGCCCGCTAATGTCATAAACGGCTTGACGGATTTGGATTTGATTTTCACTAATAAATTGTGGAAAGTTTCACTTAACATTTAGTGTTAATTCTATTTCAATCGATTCATAAATAAAAAAAGCTATGTCAGCTTAAAAAAATGTATAAAATAACTGTTCAAGTGATTTAGCTGAAATACATATAATATTATAATAAAATTGTAATTGACCGCTATCTGTATATGGAAAAAAATATTATAAGGATCCTTTCATATTCACATAGACTCAATATAATGATTATTAGAATGTTTGTCTATTTTTTTTGCGTGTTAATGAGAATAAGTATAGGCGACTAGAGAATTTTCATTAAAAATTAATCACGATTACATAAGTACGAAGACCGAAATAGTGACTTGCTTTGACCAGTTACATTTCGGCATCAGCCCATGTATGTTATACTCCTTTACATACCTCTTTTTTTAAGATTGAAAGCACAAATGCAACAATTTGACGTTTAATTATTACTAGGTCACTAGTAGAAGTACTATGTACTTATTATTATATTCATTAGCATATTTTTATTAGCTTGGTTCTTACAATATACTGAGCCTCTGTTACTTCCGCCTTCGTTCCACCAAAACCCGCAGCATTGTCGAAATCTATATCCACTGGAAATAATAACAACGCTCAAAGATTATTTTAGGCAGATAAAGTTCATGTAATGTTAAATTGCACACTTAAATATTAGACGTACATAAAGTCGCAATACCGCCTATTTGACCCGCTCCCATTTTTCAAACCTAAGAATAAGAAAATCACGATTTTATTATATCCAAAAATAGGTATTACATTGACTGTAATTATTGTTATTTCTGTTATAATTCAGAAAAATATAATGATTAAAAAGCATTCAGGTGAAACAAAACCTTTTGATTAAAAATTAAATTATAAATTTTAGGTCTAGTGATTAGAGTCCGCCTTTATAGTAAATGGCATAGACTCAATTCTCGCCCTGCTTATTTATGAAGATCTATCCCAGCTATAAATCCATACCATGTTCGAAAAAAAGGCTCAATAATTATAATGTTTGTATGTAAAGAATTATAATACATTCCTTCCGGATTTTCTATACAATAACACAGTAGTAAAGAGGGTACAGACTATTCGCTGTCACTAAGTTTCCAAGTCATTACACTATTACACTTTACAGATTACACTATTACACAATTAAGGCGTAGGAACTCTTTAAAGTGCCCGCCACTCCGCGCCAGAACGCTGCACTCAGACTATCGCTGAACGCTGTACATTTCCCTCTACTTCTCGCGAGGCAAGAAGCAGCGCTTCGACCTCGCTGTACAGTTGAGCCCATCGCAGTCGCCCCCATCCCGGGTCAGTCAGCTGGAGATGCTGTCATCATCGGTACCTCCACAGCTCAGACTGCTTCCATACACGCTGTTGCAGTTCCTCGTACCCCTGTGGCCGCACCTCTAGCTGCGCCAGCCTACACCCAAAACACTTGGATGCACCGCAGCGCTACGATACCCACCGCGTTATCAGCGGCTGCCACCAACGTCATGACTAACCTCGCGCTGGTCTGTACAAGAACATTGGGCAATAGGCTTTGAGCTGCCTATTTATATTATTTGATCAAATACAATTAGTATAAAATAGGTCCTTTATCTCCTACAAGACTGTTGTCGCCGATAACATTGAGTAAAACCATTATTATTATTATTTAACTGTAATTTTAATATGAAATCTTTCAAATAATGTTTCTGGAACATAATAGGATGAAATATTGAATTTCTGTGAAAAAATAAAAACTCAAAAAAGTAGAAAGTTAACCCTAGAGTACTAATATAAATTTACCACAGCTTAATACTAATGATCGCTTGGGAGGCTACTTTTTAAATAAAACCAATTTATTACAATAGTTATTTATTATTATAAATCTTTACAAGGATAACATAAATTACTTGGCAAACCTCTACCTTTTTAAAAACTTAAATCAAAATTCTTTTATAAAATCAACATTTGTCTTAAAATAAGACTTAAATCTTACAATAACGAACATTTTATTTATAACGTAACAGTCTTATATCAGTCTGGTAAAAAAAAGTATTACTATATCCTTACTTTTTTGAGATCAATATCAATATCCAATATATAAACTTTATAAAACACTAAATCAAACTCATAATAACATCACATTTTTGTCTACAGACTAATTTAAAGTCAGCCTTTTTATTTTTTGTCACAGGAACTGCAGTTTGGAGATCGATGTTCCAAGCAATAGTTTTTCTTACATTTAGCGCAGTAATAAACAGTCATACGTCGTTTATTAGCTGGGCAATAGCTACACATACTTCTCTTGCCTTTTTTTATACCTGGTTCAGTCACAGTTGGCTGATTTTTGGGAGCGAGAACCTCTTGTATAGCATCTCTAACTCGTTTCCTCATTTTTGGTCGCTCTTCACCTCTCAATTCACACCACGGTCGACATAACTCAGTACTCAGTTCTTTCATGTACTCTCTTCTGTTCTTTGGTTTAGTCCCGCGTGTCCTCGAATTGGATACATGCAATATATAGCTGTTCAATACGGCCATGTTGATCATCCCGTAGAATAAGCACAGCGGCCAACGTCTTGTTTTGGGATTACAACTCAAGTGACCACACATTTGATCGAATGTATCAACAGCGCCTTTAGTCTTGTTATAGGACATAATGATTTCAGGCTTTTTCGTTACAGGATCTATTACCGGTTCCTCGTGCATTGTAGACAACAGAAGAACTGTTTTTTGGGGTTTTGGTTTGTAACTAACTAGTGTCAGTTTATTGTGAAAACCAAACATAGATGTGCCGACACGACGTGATGGATTGTGCTTGAACTCGGATGGTATTTCTTTTTTATTGGCTTTTATTGTTCCAATGAATGTCAGATTGTACGGATCTGCTAGAAGTTGCTCAGCTAGAGGTACCGATGTAAACCAGTTGTCTGCTGTGACGTTACGATTGCTCCCATAAATAGTCTTTGTAAGCAGTTTGCAGTAATGAATACCAAGAGGTTCGGTCGGGGCAGTTTCGGCGTTTTTTCCTAAGTAGGGACAAGCGTCAAACATGTACTTACTGTTCACATCACAAGCCAAAACTATCTTTATGCCGTACTTTGCAGGTTTATTCGGTATGTACATCCTAAATGGACATCGACCTCTGAAAGCAAGCAGCTGTTCATCGATAGTTATATAGGAGCATGGCTTATAAAGATCTCTACATATCTGTATAAATATCTCCCAGATGTTTCGGATGGGTGCGAATTTGTCATGCTTAACATCATGCATAACATCTCTACCATCCTGCTTTGGGCCGGGAAAAATGTGGACTACGTTCCTGGCAGCAGTTCTCATGGATCGTGACCTATCAGATGTTTCTCTCGACCAAATATAATTGTTCTTACCTCTCACAGCCGACGCAGAAGGCAAAACAATAAGATTTTCCGCTGTTTGTTTTTCTTGTGACGCAGTTTCTGGAACTGGTGATTCTGATGCATTGCTTGTGGCTTGATGTGGTTCTGAATTCGAAGGTTCAGAGTCATCTACTACAATATTTTTTAGGTCTTCATCTAGTTGAAATGACATGAAAGAAGGATCTGCCGCGCTGTCGTCAGAGTCATAAGGATCGACTTCCAGGTGATCCTCAGTTTCGCTATCGGAGTTCTCATTTAGTAAGGAATCGGCTATTTGTTCTTCGTTGAGATTCGTCTAAAAAAAAATAAACATTTGCTAAGTTATAACATCGCTAAATGCTGAAAAAAAGCAAAAATCAAAACAAGTAACGAAAAATAAACTTACCGTTAATACTAATGATCGCCTTCCAGGCGATCCAGTAGCTTATATTTTGAAAACGGAGAGTTCGCGCCAGGCTCGCATGAGCTCCCCTCTGCGGCGCGGGGAATACTGAATTGGCGCGAAAGCACAACTTGTTCGCGGGCGCGTTTTTGAAATAACGAAAAAAAAACTGATCGCGCGGCCTCTCAGGCGATGATTAGTATTCTAGGGTTAATGAAATCAGATATTGGAATGATATTATAAAGTAAAGATCTTTTTTTGAACATGCATACTAAGCATGCATACTATAATTCTGTATAACATGGAATGTTATCACTGTCAACACTGACAGATTTCTTCGAATTTTCGTTTCATGTTTGATATCATGCAATCACATGCAGCCCCTTCCAACTCAGGGCAAAAGTTTTGTCACGTTAGCGGTCTCGCTATTTCTTTCTTTTTTCCATACATAAACTCTAGTGTCTCTTTCTTAACTTAACACATCCGAAAAAAGTTCACGCACACTATGCTTTACGTAAACGTATCGGTGTAACTGATAGTAAATTCATTCAAGTGTCAAGTCAACTGTCAACTTATTACTGACACTTGCCGCTAATGGCGGTTGGCTGTTATTTATCCTTTTCAAACTTTTCATTACTTTTCAACTTTTAACTATTTTGCAATACCACTTTTTATGCTATTTATTATTCAATTTGGTTTATTTACTTGTTGTTATATTGTTGTTAGATTTGCTAAAGTGTTGTGTTTTGTAGTTTGTGCTCAGTGAAAAACATCGTTTATTTATTGAAATTAAGTTTTGTTCATTTGATATTCGTTTTAATTCGTTTGGTGAAATGACTTGGGCTTGTGCTGTCCCCGGATGCCCTAGTCGTCGCACTAATTTTAAATTATTTTGCGTACCTTTGCTTTCGAAACAATTTTCAGAAAAAGGACCTTAATATTGCCGGAAAACGAGCGACATGGAAGCATCTTGAGACACTCTACCAAGTAGATGGCTACCAAGGACGAGCCAGAGGCACAAAACTCACCGACAAACATATAAATCCAAAATCTTATGACAAAATGAAGGTAAGTCTTTATTTTACCTCCCCTATAAGAATCATTCCTATTTTACAAATAATTATTTATCAACTTCAATGCGTTTTTCACCATCATTTAGGATATTTCTTTTAGGAAGTTTGCACATATAATTACATTTACAGGTATTAAATGTATAAACAGCAGACTCCGAGCGAAGCTGGAACCTGTTGCTAGTTCATACTATTCATACTTCCACGCTTAATAATATAAATGCAAAAGTAAATCTCTTTTACGTTTTCACAGCTAAACTGCTGAATCGATGTTGAAGAAATTTAAGGAAATAGTTTGAACCCAGAGCATGAATATAGGCTGTTTTTATTAACTTCTAAGGCGATGAATAGGGGGTTGAAGTTTGTATATATGTATGCATCAATTAAAATTGTATAGTAATAGTTTGTATGTTACCTTCTACAGCCTAGGGTCTAGACTTTTCAAACGATTTTCCTGAATAAGGTGTTGATAGATTCGTACTATCACATAGTGTCATGGGCTACAGACGTCAGCAAAAATTCATTAAGGCAAGGGCTAGACGCCATAATGTGTAATAAATTTTCATGTACCACCACAATATGGACGTCAAATGAAAGAACTTGTCCTAGCGATTCCAAATATATAACATATGTATATTTTTAAACCTTTTATTTAGTCTATATTAGTTAGTCTGGTTTTAGTTTCTTTTTAAATATTTTTAAAATGTAAAAGCTTTCAATCTTTTGAAAAAATGGTTTCATGCCAATAATTACTATATTGGAATAACAGTAATTATTTACATATGGAATATCTACTATATAATTTCAGGTCAAATATGCAGCACAAGTATTCAGCAAGGAAGTGTCCTCATTATTGCAACTGCTCATGACGAGTCAAGATGCTTTACAAGAACATTGTTATAGTACAGTTAATCTGGACATTGAAAGCGGTCTTTTTACAGCTGAAATTTTATTGTTTCTAAATAATTTATTTGATAGCCTGATTAATGTTTGTAAAACATCTTTTTTTTATGGTATAAGGGCAAGCGAGCAGACACTTCACCTTTTGTTTTGTTGGATTTTACTTAAGTTATATTTTTTGGATTCTTGAACTTTTACAATTTGCTTGGATTTTCGTACTGTTCATCCTGTATAAGTCGTAGCATAATGATTTGTACCTCTAACAATATTGGTCAAATGGATAAAAAAAAACCCAAAAAGTACTATTTTTTGTGCTGAACTTTGTTATTTAATTTTTTGTCTTATTACTTAGCCCGAGCTTTAGCTCATATTTTAACGTAACTCTTTAGACTAAGTATTATTAACAACCCGCAGCATAACTCGATCGTTTTTACTTGGTAAGGTTCGTCAAATAACTAAATTTAAAAAAATTATTTAATTTAAAGTTTAATGTAGCTCCAGCCGCCAGCACGCACATGATCGGCGCGCCGGCGCCGGGTATAAGTTCCCAACCCTCCATTGCAAGAGGCATCTGTTCAGCAGATGACAAATACTATAATAAATATAATTCAATCCTCTTCTCCCACAGCCTATATAGCTGTGAAAGAAGAAGATTGAATTATAATACAATATTGTAGACATAGATATTATAAAAATCTATTCTATTAATATTTATTTTGTAAATAGAGCTGATCACGTAGTTTCTCGTACAGCTTCTTCGCCAATTGTTCCAAATAAAAATTTAATTTGTTCGCAAGAGGTAGGTACTCAATTAAATTGTAAATGTAGTAATTACCCAAATACTCTGTTGTAAAAATATTTATTTTAGAGTGTTCATGTGAAGTTTATCGAGTTTCTTGCGCTGCTAATTCTTCACATATTATTATGAACTTTACGCAGCTGTAGTAGCTTGAATTCATAATTAATAAACATTGAAACTAAATCTTGTTTTATTGCCGAATCAAAAAAGAAATAAGTAATTATTTTATTTTATTATTCAAAAATTATTAAAAACCGGTAATTTGCTGTAATTACAGTAGCAGATTATCGATTCGATATTTAACGTTGCCGATTCAGAAACGAATGTTATCGGTTGAGTCACATCACTAATTTACTACGCTATCTGACATTTGCTTCAAATTTATATTTATGTATATCTTAGCAAGAAAGAGAAACAAAAGTTTGAAGCAAAATTTAATGAGTAAGAGCAGGATGCATCATATGCAAGATGAATGATGTATAGCTAATACTTCCTCGCCCCTTAGGCCGCGCCTCATACCTCGCGCTATCGTGACAAAACTCTTGTATGAAGATGGTCGTCTGTATTATTTATTAGTCTGTGATCACATGCAATCGTGTACAAACTACAATGGGAAATATGATTATCTGCAAAATCCCTGAACGACCAGAAAACATATTTATATTTTAAATATTGTTATCATAACTCCTACACAAAAGTATAACGAGTACGTTGAGTTTCCTGTAATATAGATAGCAACAAGAGCGCAAATTATCAATAGTGAAGCGACTTTGTTTAAAAATTAGTTATTCCATAAAAGTACAAAATAATGCAGAAAACAAACCATGTTTGGAATATGTGTATTAGCTTACTGGTATTGACATTTTTATTGAATATTAATAAATCACTTTCCCAATATAACAAAGCATGGAATGACAAGTATGAAAGTAATAACTGTCCTAAACTATATCCAAAAAATTTCGTTAATTATGCACCGGTTGGTGAGTACTTATTTCTTTATTTATTTTTCATAGAAACTAAATGCTTATTTCTTCCTAGTTTTGCTTTCAGTTCATCCTTACATGCAGGCCAAAATAACGAATAAAGAATAGTTGTTGTTAATTACAACAGATGTTGTTGCTTAAATGATGGATTTTAGTAATGATAAGCATTGTAATATACTTATTATGATATAAATCATGAAGCTTTAATATTTTGAAAACTTAACATATAATTAGATAATGTTAAGGAGTGATTTTTTTTACAAGAATATTATTTTCTCTACGTCCTAAGAACTTGGATATTCTTGTACTTGTTTTGTAAAAATTAAACAAAAAACTAGAATAAGTTTTTTGAAGCAAAAAATTAATAAAAATATTTTCTTAGGTAACCTGACAGCTGGAAATTTTACAGAAAAAGTTGGCCATAAAGGGGTACGGCAATGTGTAATGTCATGTTGCCTAACAGACTCTTGCAATATTGTGTTT
Source organism: Automeris io (assembly GCA_036320925.1). NCBI lineage: Eukaryota > Metazoa > Arthropoda > Insecta > Lepidoptera > Saturniidae > Automeris > Automeris io. The sequence continues at coordinate 6,861,809 of JAUDJH010000014.1, forward strand.
ATAGTGGATTCCAGGTGTTATCATGTTGAATGTGTTAGCGATGAGTTGTGTCTTCCATTACTAGGAACAGGCATTCGAAAGTGGGAATCGCACATTTCTATGATATTGGTAAAACCAGTTTTGCCCAATGGTAAGTAGTTAATACATGTGATATATATATTATATTATATAAGATGTTAATGTTAAATCTATAAAACATAAAAATATTTTATTATAATAAATATGATATCACCCGATATACCTCTCAGTTAAAGGGAGATACATTTTTTTTGTTACAGATAGGCTTGTATTTGACCTCAATCTCACCTGATGGAAAGTCATGATGAGGCTGATGATAGTGAGCTGGTGATAGATAGGGAGTGCTTACACAAATTCACTAATACATATTTCCCAAAATAAATGAATAGTTTGCCTTGCAACATGCAGGATATATATCTCCATGCCCCTAAACCCTTCACTAAAATAAAATAATATTAGATAAACTAATAGATTAATTAATATTAGATTTGATTTTATTAGATACTAAACTAGATCATGAAAATATATTATAGCAATGTTATATGATTGATTTAAGCGAATAATATCAATTTTATGAATTAAGTAGTCTATACTTATAAAATTGTTTGCTCCAAATTCACTGGCTGCCCATAAGTCATATGGTTTTGCAGTCTTTAAATTGTGATTTATTCTACTTGTAATTTTGAACTAATAAACAAAAAAATTGTTTCAATAATTTGTTACATTTTAATTTAAAAGCTATTATGAATATGGATTATTATGAAAGGTGGTAACAAGCCATGGACGAAGCTTACCACAAAAAAGAGTTGCTCCTTTAGTACCACCCGAGGGTTACATGTAGCCTAACTAGGATAAAACCTCTGGACACAAGTAGCATCAACCCCCAATATTGGCTAATTTATATGCTAATTTAAAACATTGATGGCTGTATCCACTTTGTATATTGTTCAAAATATTTAATTTTGAATACAAAGGATTTTATTGTATATTTTAATTATCAACTATATTATTTATTGCAATCATCTATATATATATATATATATAAAGACTTTCCTTACAAACATATTACAGTAGAGCCTTCAATACTGACACTAAAAACTTGTCATTTTAAAATTAGATCACTTTTATTACATAAGGTCACACTAAAGGCGGATTTTTTATATTCAACCCTAAGGAGGGCGAAGTAGGGGTCAAAAATTTGCCCACTTGCATATAAATTGTACCTAGGTAAAACCAGACCAGGTCAGGTAGTACATAGTAAAAATTAAATTATTTTTCCCAATTTCTTTCAAAATATATTGTTTACAATTAAAATAGTAACTATAATTACTTTAATTGAATCTGATAACCATATGATTGATATGTATTGATAAAACAATATTCAAAGCAATTTTAGATATGTTCCAAGTATCCATCCATAGCTTTGTAGTGTAATCAGAATGAATCTTTAAATAAAACATTTTATTTCAGAAAACTGGTCTGATATTCTAGATCAATCTAACTATAGAGATGTTAATACAAACTATTCCCCAGAAGATGAATCTCTTTATTCACCATATACAAGTCACCGCAATGATCTTGTGGCTGATGATGAAGATTCTAGCTTCCTGTCCCATTTTATCAATAATTTGCCAACAATGGATGATAATGGACCTAGGGCATATACCAAATACAGAGATAATACAGAAAATGATATGATAATGGATGCAACAAGCTTTCTAGATAAAATATCCTGTGTGATTGGAGCCGATGACTGTCCAGTTAATGCTGAATGCATACCATTAGGCCTTAAATTACACAACGGCATTTGCAAATGTGTGCTAGGTACTGAACAAAATGCACAAGGCTCTTGTGTAGAATCTATAAGGACATTTTCTAAAGGTCCTACAATACCTATGGATACTTTAAAAAAAAGTGAGAATTCTGACTTAAAGAATGATGATACTAAAGGTGATAGCACTTCACCCAAGACAGTGCAAACCTTAATGGTGTCAATTTTATCAAAAACGGTAATATATGATTTATAATTACATTATTTTTATCTTAGGAGTCATTTAAATTGATCAATTTATTAAACAAGTATTATATACAATTACATGATATACAATTCTCCAGATTAGTAAGCTGAAGTTGTAGTAGGCAGGCCATATATGCCGAAGAACCAATGGCTATAGGGGCAGTTGGAATCATGAGTGTAGACCACAGTTCGGCAGATGTAGTGTGGGGCGCCCTCTAGCAAGGTGAAGCTGCTACCTGCGAAAGGTGGCCGGAAAGGATTCCACAAGAAGTGCTGAAGGCCGTGTTCTATGGCACTTGTTAGGAGAGGCCTATGTTCGCCATTGGGCTAAGATGGGCTGATGATGATGATAATGATATAACAATCAAGTTCAGTATCCAAATAGTCACAAGTAGAGAAACCCTGCCCGATTAGATTTTTTTAAAGTAAAAATCATTATTTCATGGTAAAATGACATGCTTAAAATCAAGAAAAGTTAATTAGTAGTTAATAGATATTTTTTTCTTAAAAGTTTAGTACCTATGGCAAACCGAGGGCCTCTTGATTTAATTTGATGAGTCCCAACGCGCATTCTACCTTAATCTGTTACTGCCCAAGCTAATTCCTTTAAAAGTGCATTTACACCTTGTCTTAAAAACAAATTATCAAAGAGATTAATAACTATTCAATTTAAACTTCTAGGTACAGTTACCAGATAATGAAGTAACTTTAGCAGCATATACAATACCTGATGAAAAAGCTACTATGAGTCACTATAATTATGTATGGACCTTGGTGGATCAACCTAAAGGTGGATTTACTGGTACGTAGATTTTTTTTATTGGTGTTTTTTTATAGCTGTTTTCTACATCAACTCCAGATTAGTGTAAACTGTAGCGACGTCAACATGTACACACATCATTCGATCAACCATTATTGTACAGTCGAAAATCACATATCAACTGTTATATCGAAGGCTCAATTTACACGTGGTCATTAGTTAAGACATTCCAGCAAGCCAGTTGGAACAAAAAAGTTCTAAATTTCATGAATTGAAGTGCTAATAATGGCTTGGCTTCATGGTGTGTCATGAAATAGCCACATCTAAGGGAAACATAAATCTAGACCTAAGTATTGTAACTGTCTTATCTCAACCATCTAAATACTGTTTGTAACTGTACTGTCTAAATAAATTAATATTTAGTCATCTGTTAGTTGTCACTGCATCTCACTCTGTATGCAACACGATCAACAAGTGTGTTACAAGGTTCTGGCATGGCTGTTTACGTTTTTTTGGAATATGTTTTCTATTTTAAAGGAAATATGAACCAAAACGGAGCGACTGTAACTCTAACAGACTTAACAGAAGGTCAATACCAATTCAAAGTGACAGTAAATGGAACAAACTCGTATGGCGAAGGATTTGCAAATGTGACAGTGTTGCCTCGTCAAAGGATAAACACTCCACCAATGGTTGTGATCACACCACAGTCTCAGACTGTTAAGCTGCCTAATACTGGGGCTGTCCTTGATGGCAGTGCAAGCAAGGTAATTGTTTTCTAAAAATATAAAACCATTCCAAATTTTAAAGATTTTTGTAAGTAATACTAAGGCCCCTTGTAGGCGTGATAGATTTAAAATAAGAATTTGCGATAATAGAAAGAATTAATTAACAAAGTACTTACTATTTCGCAGCGGTAGTCAGGCACTTCACAAATCACTCACTATGTTTGTATTTGTATGTATATAATATATAGTATGGTGTAGATTTGAGATGTGTTTTAATGAATTTTAAATGATTAATAGCGAATGAGACGGGGTAAAAACAAAACTAAGAAACGATCGAAACTAAATTTAGAATATTTTAAAATTATCAGGCTTGGTCTTTAGGTAATGCTAAAATAGACAAATCAAAAATAATTAATAACAAAATAAAATGTATTTATTTATTTGCATTAGGATGATGATGAAATTATATCCTGGCACTGGGACTTAATATCAGGACCTATTGGTTATCAGCCACCTTTGAAAGATGGCGCTACTCTTGTACTGAATGATTTGAAGCAGCCTGGCAATTATACTTTTAAGTTGACTGTTGAAGACTCAAATCATGTAAAGAACTTTACAACTGCAAATATAACAGTATTAAACCACACAGATTACCCTCCTGAAGCTAATGCAGGTAATTAAATTATATTTAAATTAAAATCTATCAGGGATATTTTTATACTTTTAGTGACTAAGGAATAAGGACCATATCAAATAATTTTTTTATCATAAAATAAAAATGTCAACAGGTCAGGATGTAATAATATATTTGCCAAAAAACAATTTAACATTAAATGGTAGCCTTTCAACGGATGATCATGAAATAACTTCATGGGAATGGACTAAATCTACAGAAGATGAAAATAAAGCAGTTGATATGCAGAACACACACTCGCCATATTTGCAAGTGAGTAATTTTGAAGTCTATAGAATACTACAGAAGAAAATATTGAGAATAGTATCAAATTATAAACAAGCTCTTCATGTATGAAGCACAGTACAGTGCAGTGCAATAAATACAGGCAAAACCGTTTATGACTACATCGTTTAGAACATCATACCGTTTATATTGACCAAGAACAAAGGTCCCGGCTGAATGCTATAAGACTTTGTATCTCGAAAACACCACCGGTTTTTACGACTTAATATGAGTAGTCCCTTCAATGTCGTTATAAAAGATTTTGACTGTACAACTGTGGCCATATATTTTTTATCATTTTAAACTGAAAATTAAAAATGTATTAAATCCCTGCTGTCTCGGACGTCATCCAGTCAAATATTTATAGTAAACTAGCTGCAGTGGTCCAGCGTTGCCTGGGAATAATTTTTTATTTTACTTCCTTGTGGTTTGATTTCCCAAAAACGTCGAAATACGTTTTTTTAATTTAACCAAATTTAAATGCCGCTTTTCATATAGCTTACTTATTGACAGACTATCCAACATATTTTCAACCCTTATTTTATCTCCATGAGGATTGGTTATACAAAAAACGTCGTAACGGATATTTTTAATTTCCAATCGAAAACTTAAATGCAGCTTTTTACAGCGCTTACTTCAAAATTACAGATTTTTTACAAACCTTCAACCCCTATTTCATCCTCTTAGGTGTAGAACATTAAAATGACCGCCCTTAGTAGAAACCTACGTTATAAAAAGAATCCGGTGTAAACATTACATGTTTGCATCTTTAGTAATTTGGGTAAAAACAAGATCTTTTCTTCGCGAACTTCTTGGAGCAAGATTCCCTTTTTTGGTAACCCGGGGGAAAGACCCCACGTGTGTGCCCCTGGTGTATCAGTCGGACTTTCACCGACTAAAACCCCCAGGGAGCCCTACCTTCCACCTACCGGGATCGAGGGCACGACAGAGGCCTTCTCTTCGACTGGAGCCTCCTCCTCGAAGGAGTAGGATTCCCTAGCGACTCTAAGCATCCTCGTTTTAGGCATGCTGATACGATGCAGAACTTCGTTTTTTCGGTTTTTATTCTTTATTTTTTTTTACTTTTTACTCAAATTCGTTCTTTATTAATAAACTTTTATCTTTTTGTTCATTGAACTAAAATTTAATTTAAAATTACAAACAAGTAGAAAAGTACGTTTTAAATTGTATACGACTGTTTATTTAAAAAAACATATTGTTTTTAGCTGGCTTCCAAATTTTTCCTGTGACTTACATTTTGTTGACGTATTTATTTCTTACTACTTTTAATATTTTATAGTTATCCAACTTATCAGAAGGAGTTTATACATTTGTACTGAAAGTAACGGACTCTTCGGGACAATCGTCAACTGCAGACGTACATGTATTCGTAAAACCCCCTACTAATACACCGCCGGTTGCAGATGCCGGACCGGATGCTGTAAGTGCTTTTATATGCTCGTTTATTTAAAATCTGTCTATTGTCCATTAGAAGAGGAATAAGTAGAATTTAATTAAATTTGTCTGGGTGAAGTTATACATGCCAACAGCATTCTTTCCCCTGAAAACTTAATTGAGAAGTCTCACGATTGCTTTAATAAACCCCAAAACCCGTTTTCACTTTACTGTCAAATTTTGTATTATATTTTGTTCACTTGGTGTCCCAGCGCGTCACTGTCTTCATTCTAATATATATGCTATTTGCGTATGCAATATTACATGGCTTGATCTTTCTGGGTAGCTGAATGGGTAAGTTTTTACAATGATTAGCACGTTATTATTTGTTTGTCTCATGTGTATTGTGTTTTTTAACTAGACCACATTTTGTAAAATGTTTAACTAATTGTCAAATAAAATTAATTTTTGCTATCGATCCTAAATTTAATTTTGAAATTTTTTTACAGTGTATCGTTCAATTGTAGAAATATTGATGTCTAGAATACTAACAAAAAATAATTCAAAATTAAATATTTCGATAATGATTGAATTATGAGGTGTACAATTTATTTATTTTAGGTTTACTAACGCAATCTAACATTCGATAAACGAAAACGACTAAGAAAAGTGCAAATGTATAAAATTTACGTAATGTGATGATGTCATACTCCGAAATCTTATGTCAATTCCATACATTTTTCACTTTCTACTTGCTTTGTCTTCAACCGCACGTTTCTTTGTCTATTGCGGTGAGTCTGAATTTTTAATTTAAAAAATCCTGTATAAATATGTAAACGTATTAATTACAGTTTATATCTTTGCCGCAAACTTGGATTATACTTAACGGTTCAACGTCGCAGGACGACCATAAAATCGTAGCGTACACATGGCAATGTCTCAGTGGACCAACAAATTCTAACATTATACACTTCAACGAGTCCATAGCGAATGCCACGGGACTAACTAAAGGACAGTACGTCTTCTCGCTGACAGTACTCGACGATAATGGCAATACTGCAACAGATAACGTCACAGTTAATGTAGCTCAAAGTAAGTAGGAATTTAATATCAACTATGGTATCATACTGTACATTCTACGTAACTCGAACGGCGAATACTTTCTGGATGATAAACAAATATCCACACTGTTGAGACAATTGTAAAAAAAAACGTGGGCGATTTTTCTTTTATGACGGACTAACTACTGATGGCCGGGACAGGCCTAACCTACTTCTTAACCGGGTTTAGAGGGCAAGCACAGAAGGTGCTTAGCCAGCGAGTTTATGGGATGGGTGGCAACGCAAGGGCACCCCTGTGCGTACGGATTTCGACTTGGGCAGTCAGCCAGGGGAAAGAACCTACGGGTGATCCACTAGCGTTTCGAAAGCGATTACCTTGAGAAGAAATGCCGAAAGAAACTCAAGGCTGCGTCGGAGTGAACGTGAGCGATTGCCGCCGCGGGCCTTTTATAGGTCGTGAGAAAAGCCTTTAAAAAGCGCGTGAGAAATGAGTGTGGCTTAGTGAATCTATGCAACTAAAACTGACATTCACGATGTGTGCAGTGATACCATGTTTAAATTGCTTTCGGCTCACTTGGTTAATTGGGTGACTATATAATAAATTAACAGTAAACATATCGATAAAGTATCGTAGTGTGCATATTGCCACGTTATAATAAGATTTATTATTTATTTTTTTATTAACTCATTCTGTTCTTTATTAATAAACTTTAACTTTTTTGTTCATTTGACTATTCTTTTGTTTTAAATTACAAACACGCATAAAATTACGCTATAAACTGGGTAACACTGTTTATTGAAAAAAAAAAAAACATTTTCTTAAATAGGTTGCAGGCAGTATGTGTTTATTCGCGCTATATTCAAATTTTAAAGTAACTGTAATTCACTAAGAATAAGACATTCCAAGCACCATTAGTAGGAATTTGTACTTTTTTCAGATAGATTGCTTTGAAAGACTCAAGATTAAATGCAACTGATATATTCAAATGTTTTTGACAGGTGCTAGTTAGGGATGTCGAAAATGGAAAAAATATCGATATATCGATTAAATCTCAATAAACACGAATGTATTTTACCAGTATTCCATTTTATTAGACAGAATTACAAAAATATCAAGAATTAATAGGCTATCTTCTGACTTTAAGACCTATTTAAGATATCAAACCAAAATAAATAATAAATAAATAAATGGCGGCAAATAATATACATGCAACAAATTTAGATATCAATGCATGCAACGTAACAAAACATAATACTCAACAGTCATAGACAATATAGTTCTTTTTTTTTTCGTTCGATTCTATCTACTACAGTTTCAGATTTCAGCGACTTCACTGACATAAGAATTAAAAAAATATCGTTTTCGATACAATTTTTGATACTGGATATTTTATATCGATATATCATTACAAAATATATCGCCCAAAATTATCGATATATTGAATTGAAAATATTGATATCTCGTTGTAACGATATTTATTCGATAAGCCTAGTGCTAGCTACTACTAATCGTGTAACGTTTATCATGCGTATTTTTTTCTAAAGTGTATCTTTAGATTGTAGAACTTATAGAATAATAGTGATATAAGTTTAAAATTGAAATTAATGCGCAATTTACATGTTTTATACACGTGTTTGTTTATGTTTTTGTTGTTTGTGTTGTTTTATGTTTGTTGTTGTTGTATTAATTTAAACATGATCTATATTTCAGATAAGAACAGTCCACCGAAAGCGGACGCCGGTGGCGATCAAGTGTTGAATCTCCCATTGCCAGTTTTAATACTAAACGGGTCAAAGTCGTCCGATGACTTTAGGATTGTTTCGTGGAAATGGACAAGATCCGGCTCCGGTCTTGCGGCAGGAACTGTTATACTCGATTCGGACACAAAGCCTGTACTTATGGTGGGTTGAACTAGCTTAAACATTAAAAAAAATAAGACACGATGTACAATTTAAGTCTTGTCATGTCCTTAACCTTTCCAAACTGATTATTTAATCTATAATATTTCACTCATTAATTTAATTCTGCAAACAATGTACATTTAGTTTCAACTAAATACGATATATTTTGTGAAATATTTTCGATGTATTTTCGAGGAAAAATCGTGATAATGATTATAGCTTTTCATTTATTTATTTTTCTGTACAATAACTGATGAAAAATTAACACGTTGAACGTCAAGAAAAAACATTCATCTGTCTATTCAGGCCGCGTCGGTAAGTGCTGACGGCGTTTAATGTTTTCGAGTCATTCATACAAGCCGTAGGGCAGTGTATCAATCTAAATTACATATTCATTGGCTCGCATGGGTCTTATTTACTCCAAATTAAGATGGTTTTTGAAAAACCTAAAGGGCTTCGAAACCCTCAAGCCTTTATTATTATTATTCCTCATAAAACATGCATTTGAACGTTAATTAAAAATATCTAAGTATTCACACGTGTGTAAAGACCGTCATAGTGACTCGCTTTGTCCTGTCGCGTTTCAGGATCAGCTTGTGTATATCCAGTAACTCGTATACCTAGAGACCTTTAGTCGTGGTATATGTGGGTTGACATGACGACGGAGACTATTAATGGAATTTCATCCTTTGATGGTTGCTTTAGTTTTTTGGACTACAGTGTACTTACGACCAGGTAACACTGTATCTGTGATCACTGTGATCAGGTGCACTGTAGTCATTATGTCAAGCCAGTGTAAAAAAAAATTAAAAAAACATTTGATCTAAATTTGGCTATCCAAATCACAGTTCTATAACTGTGACTTGTCTTGACCTAAAGGAAAAGTTCAGTTGCAGTTAGCACTGACCGTGTTACGTTCAACGTGTTAAGAGAAGTACACTTCAAATACTTTTTACCCAATTTGAGTAGTCATTTATACTATTCGATTCTAATGAAGTAACAAAATAATATTATTAACAGCTGACCAATATTGAACAAGGAAGATATGTTTTCGAACTGACGGTAACGGATGACCAAGGTGAGTCGGACAAAGACACAGTGAGTGTGCAAGTCAAATCCGACCCGCTAGAGATGAACCTACTGGAGATGACTCTTAATATACCGATATCGACATTTACTCAAGGACAATTAGACTCACTACTGCAGAAGATGACATTACTACTGAAAGGAGGCATGTCGATTAATGTTACTGAAATTCGAGCCCAAGAAGACTCTGGTAACACTCAACTGATTTTCTTCTTATCTGAAGAAGTAAGTAATTTTATCAATGCAAATACACTAATAAAAAAATATGTGTGTGCGATTCATACACGATAGAAGTGAAACTTCAGTAAATCGACAAAAAAAATGAGATGAATGCATATATATAACAAGGTTAGGATAATTATAAAGTTTATTAGTTTAAAAATGAAAGTATTTAGATTAATTTTAAAAGATATTTTTTTTAACATATGTTACATAATAAACCGTTTGTCCATACTAAGTAAAATATGGGAATTGCAATAGAAAACCGTAATAAATAAATAAGTTACGTATTTGTATAATTTTATTTTGACTCCTTTTAAGTTATTTTCGTAATATGGTGTAAATGTTACTAATCAAGCTACAAAATTATTTATATTTTAGTTGTAGTGGAGTGATACTTATTTAAATTTGGTATACAGATTTTTTTTAAGTATGATAGTATGTGGAAATCTTAGATTCTTTTTTTTTATTTGGTTCACAGACCGGATAACATAAACTACATACAAAACTTAAAATAATAATACATAAGGTGTGTCCTTAAAAAGTGAACGCAACAAGCTAAGTTAATAATATTGTGATAAATATATCAGACAAAGAATAAAAGGAAAACAAAATACGAGCTACACTTGCACGCACTGCAAAATTTTGTTTGTTTTTAGATGAATGTAAACCAGGATTGGTAGTAGCACCACATTTTCCTGGTACTATTAGCATACACAATAACTAATTCGAACCTTATAAATGATAGAAAAACATATTGCTTGATGAAAGGCTATTTGTCTTAAGCGACAGTTTTTGATGATATAGTAATATATATATTCGGAATCAGCATTTTTTACCGATTTTTTTTTTTTTTTTGAAGCGGACTAACTACTGATTGCCGGGAAAGGCATTTTCAGCTCAACCGGGCTTAGGGGGCGAGCACAGAAGGTGCTCAGCCAGCGAAATTTTGGGTTGGGTGGCAATGCAAGGGCACCCCTGTGGGTACGAACCTCGACTTGGACCGCCAGCCAAATAAAATACTAACCCTACGGGTGATCTACCAGCGTTTCGGAAGTGACTACCTTGAGAAGAAACGTCGAAAGAAACTCAAGGCTGCATCGGAGTATTTTTTACCGATTCCAAATATATATATATGTATGTATGTTCTTTAATGCGTATTTATGTGCATTATCAGTGTGGGTAAGAGGAAGAGAAAAGCGACGCCATTAATAAAGCCATTCTCTGGCCTTGCTCGTATGAATGTTTCGTTGTCGTGTACAGATGAAGCCAGTGGAGGGCACGGAGGCCTTGGCGCTGGCTCGCAGTGCGGCGACCGTGGAGCGGTCCGCGCGCGTGCGCTCCCTGCGCTGCCTCAGCACGTGCTCGGGCCGCGGCGTGTGCGAGCAGGCGACGCGTACTTGCCGCTGCGACGCCTTCTGGATGCAGAGCCTACTCACGCAGCTTGATCCCGACGCGCCCCCGGATTGCGGTACGCTATTTTTTTTGGTAAACCTAAAGAAAATCCTACATAGGACCATCGGCTAAAAATCTCCGGGGTGTTTTTCTAATCACTACACCCAGGCCTGGGAAACGAAATTCATTCAGTCACCCGGGGAGCGAATAGACTTATTCAGGCTTTCTTTCTGGGAGGGGTGGGTGTAAAGATCGCAGGACACTGCGCACAATCTCCCTCTCCTCCGGGCAGCAGAATCCCTCAAGTGTACTCCAATTAAAATATATTTCTATCCAATTAAATACATTATATCCGTTGTACATTTCATGGAAATCAAATTGCCCCTAACAGTATTTCGTTCAAATCGATATCTTAGAGGGAGGGGGTGGGGTGGATGCGGTCGCTAGTTATAAAATATTTTAACAATTTTAATTACATCTAAGAAGTACTTCTCAGTAACTACAGTTCTGAGAGAAATAATAAGCGGACGCAGAATATTGCTCGTTTTCCCTTATTGCTTTGTAAAATTGAACCGTCCATACGTTGTGATTAACAGAGTGGTCGGTGGTGTACTTCAGCCTGGGCGGCGTGGCGGGCCTGTGCGCGCTGTGCGCGGCGACGTGCGCGTGCGTGCGCGCCGCCAGACGCGTGTGCGCCCCGCCGCGCCCGCGCTCGCGCCCCGCCTACCGCCTGCTGCCAGTCGCCGACCACGACGACAAACCTTGTTAGTACATATACTGTCACACCATGTCCCTTAACACTTAACGGACGGGCCCCGTAGATTTACGTTTTTGCTTAAATTAGCTTAGGTACCTTGCGTTAGTTTTTTTTTAATTTTACCGATTTTTTCTTGGTGATTTTGTAGCTTAGTGCCCGGAAACTGGGAAAGACAGCAGATTCGGCCTGTCCGTTAAGTGCCTCTATTTCTTCTTTCTTTTTCTCAAGATAGTTGATTCCAAAACGCTAGTAGATCACCGTTGTGTTTATGTCATTGGCTGGACGCCCAAGTTGGGGTCCCCTACCAACAGGGGTGCCCTTGCGTTGCCACGCTACCTATAAATCGCTGGCTGAGCACCTGAAGTGCTCATATACTCAAGCCTGGAGCAGTTGTAGAGGCCTCTCCAAAGTCACCAATAAAAAGTCCCGTCAAAAAAAAATTACCATATACCTGTCGGAGTCAGCAGAGTACGCACTTTGCGCTTATATTTCGTGCACAACGTGACCACTAGCAAAGCTGATCACCGTTCTTAACACTAGATTGCCCAGAGCAGTCATTTTGACTGTTTTTAAAGTTTAGTTATATTAAAAAATATATATATTTATAAGCAACCAATATTTTAAATTATTATGACTTTTTATATAATATATTATCTTATAGAATTTATTAATAGTTGTACTTACCACCCCCCTCTCTTTATTCCCTATATACGTATGTGCTATACCTATATTCAGTCTTTCTAGTGTTAAGGCATTTATTTAACATTTCCTTTAGGCGTTCATTTGACATTTTAATTAAATGCTCTACGGTTTTCAAATTACCTTTGATAATTTTACATAACGTGTTTTCTTTTTAGTTGCCAACAAAAATGTCTCTGAAACTGAGACAGATTCAGATGTCCTGTTTGAATCAAAAACCAAGGTGTCATCGTTCTCAACTAGAGCATTGAATGGCGAGCCACAGAGTAACGGGTGGAAGAAAAATGGATTACATAAGGGTTCGCGTAAAATAAAAACGTAGCTCTTCACGATGGGTGCCTATCTCCATGTTATATATATTATGATTTACATAAAATATATTCGATGATAAAGGGCATAACATAATAATAGTTTTTAGCTAAAAGATGGGTGATAGGCTGGGGCCAAACTAGTCTAATTCTGATCGCGCATAATGAATTTACATATAATTGAATTCATATACGGTCAAAATGTAATCGGATTAATAAAAATGATTACGATTATATTTTATGTTTTTAAGCTTATGCATTTTGCTCATCTATGTTTTAAACACTACAAAATACTAGATTGCATTCAAAATTTATGATTTCTTAATATTTTAAATGGATTTAATCATGATTACAGAGCAAGAAAATTAAAATTACGACTACATTTTGTAATCGTTAATCATTATCAGATTACATTTTGCCCACCTCTGGTTGAAATAACTTTGGGTTATCAACTGACTTACATTATACAATTGCTTTTAAATATTTATACGGATCGTTTCGCTTATTAACTGCAATGGATTATTTGAGAATAGTGTGGACTTTGTATCCTATACTTGGGAATTCTCAAGAGATCACAATTTGGCCTCAGCAAAACTTAGATACATTAGCTAAGTGGGATGGCTTGAAGATGTTTTATAATAAAATTGCACCAAAAATTAGGAACAAATTGGAGATTAGATCAAAGGATCAAACGTTGCTATTGACAATATTAAGGATCAATAATAATTATTTATTAAACAGAATTACAAAAACAAACCCCTAGTAACAATATATTCAGATTAAAAAATAGAGTCTATTAGATAAATTATAGTTAAATAGTTGAATGTAATAGTTTCATTCTTAACCTGTATTGAATACTGTAGTACGATTTTGTAATGAAGTTATTAAACACTAGAATATGTACAAATAGTATTAGACTTTGCATTCCGTTATATACAGGGTGATTTTATAGCTGAAGGAGATATTTCAGAATACAATAATTTGTACCTTTTTATAACTAATAAAAATGTAAATAACAATATTCTCTAAGGAATCATAAAGAAACATTGATGAACAAATGAGATTTGATCCGTAAAAAGTTTGGACACCGCAGCGCGTGTGGTGCACGATTGAATGGCATATAGATAAAATTCGTTTTACGTAATTTTAGGCAAAGAGGCAATTGACTCGTTACCCTTTCGTAATTTATCCTGGCTTAGAAGAGACAAAAAACCTACTTAATAATTAATTGTTATTTATTGTATCATGTGTGTATTTGCCCCTTAATATGTTGACTATAAATTACTTTGTTTTAATGGAAATATTAAGATATCACTATTCCTATATATTTGGAATTAGAATCGAATGCTGAATATCCCCCTTGATTATCTTCCTCGTCTATAAAACTAGCCTGTATATATATAAACTTTTTATCAGATGAAATAACTTAAATTACATTTTAATCGATAAGAATTCGTTATAATGAAACCATTATGTTATGATAAACAATCATAACTAACATCTCAATACAGCGTTGGTAATATAATAGATATAATGTTTTAATTTAAATCACTTTTTCCCTCATAGACCACTTGCCATGTTTTCCATAAATGGAAAGCCAAATTAAAGTCAGGTAGAAACTCGTGGACCTTCGTTCATATTTTCGCTCACATGGTTCCCTTGCAGGTTGTTATCGACCTCTAAGTTGCTATATAGAATATTACAAACCGTTTTGGTTATTATAATGCAAGCTTGAGACCAGTAGCGTTCATTCTATAAATGCATGAAAGCATTGCATGCCCTTACGATAAATAAGTTTGAAACAAATCCCTTTAATTTAAACAAAAAAAAGGATACCTTTATGGTCATATATATTCTATTTTCACGCCATCCATCTTCCCTATGAAAGTAATATACTATTTATTATCATTATATAATGTTCAAATTCATTGTGTGATTTTCCCTGCCCTATCCAAATACCCTATGCACGTCACTGCATGCGACCATATATCAAATTCACAATCGATAGGTGCAATATATTTTTATACAAAATTGATTAAAAAAATAAACTATAAATTATTAACGAATTAAATTATGTAACCATGTACTGTTAATAATTTACTCATTTTAAAATTAATCGTTATCCGTTTTATTTTCATGGCTTGCCTTTTACTTTATTGGCAATTTTCTGAATTTTCTACATAATAACTAAGTAATCATCAATGATTTGTATTTATAGTTTGTAGCATTATAACGATTTATGTATTTAAACACAATGTGTCATTGCTGAAATGACTTGAAATTCTATATAGGTCCTCCGTTTCATACGTCATGTAGCTGTATGAAAACATAGTATATACAAAATGTGAGTTATGAATAGTATATTTATGAGTTTACAAAATTGGAAAGGTAGAATAAGTTGTTAAAAATGTGTAATATAAACGTGACGTAATAAATAATAAACAACCTTATTTACTATTTCGTGCTTATTTCTTCAAACTAACAATGGTATATTTTATACTACACTTTCTTTTTACTTTTATTAGTTGTTTATTTTAAATTCAAAGATTTAGTTTAAAGGTTTTTATTCCTATCATTACAACTACATCAGATTTTTACATATGTTTCAAATGTTTTTTAAATTTATGGATGAATGTAAAATTGTGCAAAATTTTCTTTTTTTTTTTGGAGATTAAACACAAAGTGGTTGTTTGGGCAAATAAGCACTGGAGCGACGATTAATTGCCATCGTATACATTATCCTGAATCTTGCCGAGTAGTTAGTAACTAATATAAATAGTTGTTTTCAGTATTATTGTAAGAGTTTAACAGATAAAAGATAAAAATAAGTAACCTAAAATATGGTCAGGATTACAATTGTTAATATATATGGTTACTAGGTATTTATCATATTTGGCTATGATTTCATCAGGCAATAGAGTAAATTAACTTTTTCCAACTGTCTATTGAATATTAGTAAAAAATATGTAGATATAGTTTTTTTTTATAAGCATTCTTTAGAACATGTTGGGATCACTAAGATTTTGTTGCCTTAATTGCAACATAATAGATTTTTGTTTTTTTTTTTTATGTGAACTAATTTGTGCGGTTAGCTCAAGAATGACCTGTCCCATATAGTTTGTTTATTGAAGACAATGAGAATATAATATGTATTCTACTTTTTTTATTATTCAATTTTTATATCCTATAACATTTTTAAATCTGGTTTATATTTCAATTAAAAAAATATATATATGCAAAAATTTACTTTAATAGTCATTATGTAATATTAGTAAGTAGGTGAACCAGGGGCATGATGGGGACTCTAAGAAAAAAACAACAAATATATGTTTTATTCAATAATAGTAAAATCACTACTTTTAATCATTGACATAGTCCTCGGAATGACATGTCATCACATTTTTTAAATATATTTTTTAAGAACACAAAAAAATCAACTCGCCCCTTATGTAGGGTAAGTTGGGGATCCATATATGGGGCATAATGGGTTCTAGAGGCAATTTGGGAGGCTTATTAATCTTCACAGATTTAAAGCTCTTCTTCTAGGTCTTCGCTATACAAACCAGAACATTGAGTGAGAGCCCATCGCCTACAGAGTTGACATTGTACCCTGTTTTCAGTTGATTATATCGGTAGTTGTACTTATAGTACTTTTATAAATAAAAAAAGTATTATACATTTCCAAAATTTATTTAAAATGTACTTATTGTTTAAGAATATTTTTGTTAAATTTAATGTAACCAAGGCCTAGACATCACTGCAAATTGTTACCAAGCGGTATTTTGGGCGAATTCTGTAACACAGAGAAGCTTAAATCTTATGCAAATACCCATAGCTTTTGTCAGCAAAATTCGCGCGTAAAATCTTAAAGAGACCCGGTGCGAACCACAAAAAACCACTAACCACACCGCACGATAAAAATTTGCAGTGCGGCCTAGACCTATTAAATGTGTATATTTATTACTTATATATAACATGTTTTATCAAAAACATAACTAAACACTTCATTGTACTCTGCATATGTTTTTATAAGTTACGATTCAACAGTAGACACTAGCTATGGCTTTTATCACAAACAGATTTCTTCCATGCAACCTTTAGCTTCATTTGAGATATTCTTGTATCGAATGTGTTTTAAAAATATATTAGACGCATATTTTTTTTGGTCTGTAGTCGTAATAAAATTTATAATCGAATGGAGTTAAATATTTTTTAATAATTTATTTTTTGAAAATATACAGTATTATCAGTCGAAAATTCAAAATAATGAAACTTTCATAATGAATAAGATATAAATAACCTATGTGCTTTAGTAAAAAATTCTTTATTTCTATTCCTTTGTAGAAATTATCTTTTAATTATTTTAAGTTTTTTTTTATTATAAATATTTTAAATTTAAAAGCGGGAATTATTTAAATGTTTATCTAATACAACTCCAGCCATTATAGTCGGAGACTTAAACAATTTTAAAAATAGAGAAAGCTTGCAAAGCAGTTATTTTATGGTTTTATTTTTTATTATGACCATACCTACGAAAAGGTAATTCTGAAACAAACTATCCATTGTTAAAATAAAAAATAAATGTATCTAGTCCTTATAAGTGATAATGTATCTTAGTTTTATGTAGTTCGATATAATAATTCATTTCATAATTTTTTTGCTGTGATTTAAAAAATCATGTATTTTTAGTTATACATACAAATTGCAATGAATAATAAACTTTAACGATACAAATACATTTTATTTTCCTTCTGGTTACCGTCATAAAAATTGTAATGTTTTTGTAAAGTCTAAGAAAACTTAAAGCTGAGTATAAATATGAGCTTAAAAGCGACTTCCGCCAAGAAATGTAGTCTAATTTAAATGGTATTTAGTAATAATCTGTATTTATGGTCCTGTACGAAAACGTTATCCATTTTAACAACTGTTAAGTTTGAATGACCATTAAGGTAGAATAAACCTCTTCAAATGAATAGAGTTATATACACGCTAAAATTAGTTTTAGTTTGTTGGTGCAAGCTAGTCTAAGCTAACTGGTGGTGGTAGTAGTAGTTACTGGTAGTTTGTTGGCTTATGAATATTTGGACGTATGAGTACATGAAGTAATTCTGAAACGCATCGAGCCGAAGCAAGTTTTTAATTGTGACGGACTTGACCTATATTCTATGGTCGCGATTTAGTTAGGCATTGATAACCTACCATCTCACTTTCTTATTTAGCACCATAGAGGGTCACGTTCCGAGATGGAGCAAAATGTAATCAGATTAATGATTACAAATTGTAGTCGATATTATAATTTCGTTACTGTGTAATCATGATTAAAGCCCTTCTAAACATTAAGAAGCCATACATTTGTATGCAATTGGAAATTCCTTGGTCTTTAAAACGTACATGGGCAAAATGTAATCATATTAATGATGAAAAATGTAATCGTAATCATTTTTATCAATCTGATTACATTTTGCCCATCTATGGTCACGTTTATAGTGATAAGGAATAATTTTGGGTAAAATAAAAGTAAGTCATGTTGCAAATATTTTTATTACAAAAATTATTGCTTTCTTTATTAAGATATTACATAATATTAACAATTAGTGACATTTGAACACGTTTTTAGGCAAAACATATATTTAGATATTTATCTATATTTCTGGAGCAGGTACGTGGTGACGACATATTTTATAAGTTACAAAGTTTTCAGACTCAACTTTATAACGATTTTGTAAAATAAAACGAGTAACATGTTTATTTTAAATTTTCTACAATATTTCGTACCTAAGTCATGTATTTCAATAAACTTTGTGCAGTTATTTCATTTTCTTTTACGTCATGGAGATACATCACCATGACTTTTATAGCAAGCATTTCTATCAAGTTAACTTCAATTGTACAAGTAGGCACGTAATACAATTTTTTTCACTAGTTACAACCTTAGAAGCGTATAGTGTTTATTCCTTATACCAATTCAATTTGGCGGCTACACGAATAACTTTCACAATTTACACAATCCGACGAATTGTTTTGAAACTGATACAGTTAAAAAGACAAATATTCGTTCTTACATCTTATATATTTTGGCCTCAGAGTTGAACAGCGACGCGCCACTTGTTCAACATAGCGCAATACCTATTTCAATGATTAAGTAGAGATCTAGAATCTTATAGTAAGATCTATAGATACAATTAGCAAATATTATTTATATTACAAGCTTACACAACATACGATTACACATATGGGACACAAGAAAACACATGTATAGAAATAACGTTGCTTTTAAAAAGTACTATCAATAATAAAGTTAAAAAAAATTGAATTGTGACATAATTAGAAACGTATACACATGCTGGAATAGTGTTGACTAGCGCAGGAAACGAAGGTTTGGCTTATTTTTATATTTTGATTGAAAAGAAAAATAAATTTAGTCTGCATTACTCAGTTAGGTTAGTTAGGAGACGAGCATTATATTTTGCAAACATTATAATACCGCATTCGAGCTATAGGCTGAATCTTTTACAGTAATCAGTAGTACTATGTCCAAACCAATGTTATATTATTCATCCGGCTCTTATCATATACGCCGTGTACCCAATACGTGCTGAAATCGTGTTTGACAATCCAAAGAAAAAGCGATAAAATAATGATTTTAACAATGACGACAATTACTCATTAATTACTTACATTCCGCATAATTAATTAGATAGTTGGTAGCTGTGTTTATTGCTGTATATTTTTTTATAATTACATACCTATCCATTGTTTTAGAATAAGATATCTGCGATTACATTAAGTACTTACACATTTGTATTAAATTATATAACAAACGAACTAATAATTACTTATTTTCGCGACTTATCTTAAAGGGTCATCAATGTTTAATTATCAACGAATTTGAATAAGTAGCTATATATCTACCTAACTAGAATAAATGTTAAATACGTATATCTAGATCAGACTGTTAAAACGAACCTAAATACTGTCATGGTTGATAGTTCTATAACGTTTAATTTAGAAAATACAGGGGGTCTATTCTACTTTTACAATACGTATATATGTTTTATAGAACATGTAAACACATATTTTATAACTGATAATATATAAAGTTTAATAAAACTATCTAAATACAGTGTAAACTCCATATAACGTCAAACTTCCTAAAGCGTCGATATCACTCGGTTTTGGTTGGTTTAGCTTGTTTCCCATACAATGATACACTATATAGCGTTACACCCACTCTATATAACGACAGAAATTTAATAATATAAAGTACTTTTGAAGTTGCCAAAATTAGTAAAAACTGCGCAGCTGTGTACGTTCTTTTGTCGCTTTATTATCCTAGCCCGTAATAAACTCGACTGTCGGCATTACACATACCGAACTTTATTAGAAATCCATACTTTTGTTTACAAATTGGGATTGCTTGAAGAAAAAATTCTACAAGCAGAGGAGGATGGAAAATTTTCTAAAAAATTGAAGAAACCTAAATACGAAGATTTGGATCGAGCTATACTATGATGGTTCCACCGACAGCGCCTGAATAATATGCCTATCTCGGGGCCGATCGTGAAAGCTAAGGCGGAGAAGTTTGCTGAAGAACTTGGTTTACTTTCTTTCAAAGCATCAGAAGGATGGCTCGGAAAATTCAAGCAACGTCATCATATCAACTACGGTAAAATTAGTGGAGAAGCACGAAGTGTTGATACGAATGTTACTCATGACTGGATTAATAGAGTGTGGTCAAAATTGACAGAAAAATACACCCCAAGTGACATTTTTAATGCTGATGAAGCAGGAATTTTCTACAAGTTGACCCTGGGGTTAACTTTATCTGGATAAAACTTTGAAATTTAAAGGGGAAAAGTGTGTGGGAGGAAAGCTCTCCAAGGAGCGTATTACAGTGCTTGTGGCTGCTAATATGGATGGCACAGAAAAAAAAAGCTAATGGTAATAGGCAAATCAAAAAATCCGCGGTGTTTTAAGAACATTAAAAAATTGCCAGTGACGTATAAAAGCTAATAAATCAGCTTGGATGACCAGTCAACTTTTTGAAGAAGAAGTGCGAAAGTGGGATGCGGAATTAAAGGGACGAAAAATTTTACTTCTTGTTGACAACTGCCCTGCCCATACTCTTACAACAAACCTTCAAAACATAGAGTTGGTATTTCTTCCTTCAATACGACTAGTGTCTTACAGCCAATGGATCAAAGCGTGATTAAAAGCCTCAAGGGTCACTACAGAAAGAAATTATTGATGGAGCTAGTCGAATCTGAGGGTAAAACTTCTATTAATATGCTGCATGTAGTAAATTTTTTATCTAAAGCCTGGGAAGAAGTCACACCCACAATTATTCAGCACTCTTTTCGACATGCTGGACTTTGTACAAATTCTATGAGTGATGAGGTGGAAACGGAACTGGAGTTTAATAACGACGACGCACTTTCATTAACTGAGTGGATTCAACAGTTCAACATGGCAGGAACATTCACAGAAAATCTTCAAACCTACATCGAAGTAGACGACTGCCTGCTTACAATGGCATCATTCACAGACAAAGAAATTTTGGATTCGGTGAGAAAAACCGAGTATCAAGACCAAGGAGATGAAGAAGATGAGACGGATGGGCCTGAGCCACCGCCGAGCATTAAAGAAGCCCTGAAAGCAGCAAAGTTATTGGAAAAGTACTTTCTTTATCACCAAGATGACTCAATATCGCAAGATATGAATAAAATAATGGAAAAAATACAACAAAATTACCGGTGCAGCAAAAGACGTCAGACAAAAATAATAGACTATACTCAATAGCGATCAAATGAGAATTGTTTTTATGTAATTACTAACACTGGTCTGAAATAAACTTTTTTCTAATACAGATTTTTCTTCTCTCCATTTAACGACCACTCTCTATAACGCCAAAATATGGACAGTCCCTTGAGGGTCGTTATATAGAGTGTACACTGTATTTTCAAAAGGTAAAAGATTTAGAACAATATAAAATGTGAACTAAATTCAAATGCCAGGTGGAATGTTTTACAATAGCACATACGTTACCCAATTCTTAACTAAATTACTATTTTTTGAAAATATTTTTTTTAATTTATTTACACTTCTTAAATTAAAATGCGACAAAGTATTAACAGTTCAACTAATGTAAATCCATGTTTTAGTGTTTACCTTTGTAAATAATCATATTCAGAATATAGGTATAAAAACATTTTTCACATCTATGCACTTTTTGTTGTAAAAATTAGATAATTACGATTGTCCTAGATTTTTAGTCGTGAATGAATGAATATATATAAATTTTAAATTTATTTTTATTTAGGGGCTTTTATTCCACGTCTACTATACTACGTCCTAGGGCAGTTGCTGATGAGCGCCACCATCTAGCACAGCTTTTGGCTTCATTGGACAAAGGATCCGCCAAAATGACGTGCCATGCTGCAATAATTTTACTGTTAATTTTCAACTTGCTCATCAGCGCCTTCCTTTGTGTCTCGTTCTAGGAGCATTCCATCAGTAAATAATGCACAGATAAATATGTGAAATGTACACTATCATAAAACAAAATAAATAAAGCATAGAAATATTTATTCAACAAACATGAAGACAATAAATAAAAGGCTTTAGTATAATGATAAAATAAAGAAATTATTTAGTATATAATGAGTAGCATACAATAGCGCGTGTTTCAAGGAGCCCCATGCTAGCTCTAGCATACGCATTCTGGGAATGGTGGCATGGCTTGGATATCGCCAAATAAAAATGTGCAAGCACGCAATGTCGGAAAGTAATTTGTAGAAAGGCCTCAATGCATTTTCTCTAGCCAGGGTTACTTGATGCATTTGAATACCCATGATTGCTTCCCACAGCACGTGTTTAAATGAGTGCCGGCACTTATATCCAATTTGTAATAAAATCCAATATGGAAAATCATAATATAACAATATTAGGAAAATCAGATTTCCATTTATTGAAAAAATTAATTTTGTGACAATCTTCATGCAAAAAAAAGATGGTTAAAAAACCTGGGGAAGCATGCTACTGTTTCCTCTAACATATCGCCTTAATGGTTCTGAAATACAGTCATTTAGAAACACACATAACAATATTTTTTTGTTTTACATAAGTAAAGTTAGATTTCTAACGAATTAATAAGTAGATTCAATTTACAAAGTCATATTTTCATTTTACTTAACTATTTCATATATATTTATTGCTTATTCGTAAATAACCATTGTGACTAATTTTTGAGCCCTAACCACACAAGCAATAAGCTTAGCTTTATTCCCTAAAAATTTTCAAAACCATCGAATTATTGGTAATAATTATTTGCATAAAAGTTTAAATTTTGATGCCCTTTTAAAAGAACAAATTACATACTTCTATTAAATCTATTGCAACTGTATTGCCAATGATAGTTTGAAACAAAAATCTATTACAGAATTACTGAATCATAAAATGGATTCTCACACATAGTGTTGTTTTTTATACATTGTGATAATTATAAAGTAAAAAGACTCTAAAGCTTTTTTTTAATTTGTTCATTTTTAAGATTATCCATTTTTATACTTTGTTCTTTTTAAAGGGCATGGGGTTATACTAACTTCACCTAAAAAAGATGGCAGCTTTAGTAGAAGAGATATAGTTATCTTTATATTATTTTGCCTTCTTTTTCCCAGATTTTACTGTTTGTTCTACTTCTTTAGACCATACAGTTCTATTTAAAGCTTCACCAACATTGTAAAGGCTACACACAAGACCCAAACAACAAAGATAAAAGACAACTCTTAGTGGCCAATTAATTACGTTCAATATTGGATAAACCCAGCTGCCAGTCTTGAAGAAGATTATGTGAATCCAAACCATGTAACATAGCATAAATGTACAAAGAATTGATAGGCCAACCTTTTTCCGAGGATACATTCTAAATGATGTCATGAGATCAATCAATATACATCCCATAATGTTAGTATGTAATACATGATTTAACCATGTTGGAAAATAAGGATCAAAACTTCTTGGTAATATTAATTCTCTGTCAACAGCATAAATTCCCCAGAATGTAACCCCCACAAACATAGCTACAGGAAATGCTAAAGCACTAAATGTTATATCTTTGATGCGTCTAACCAATGGTTTCTCTGATGCTGTCGGCTCATTATTACCTATGACATCATTGAGCAAGGCCAATGTGAAATATAATGTTTGAATTATCTGCAACAACAAAATATCACTTAATACAAGGAGAACTATATACCATTCTGTATCAATGCATCCAGGTATTATTATGAAATCTATCAACATCTATCAACAATTAATGTATTTAGTACCAGCTGAAGTGAAAGTAAATTCAGCATATGATCAGATTTTTCCTTTCATTTTAACTATACATATATGTGAAAACGACAAATGTATAACTCATTTAAATGGTATTGGTTTTTCATAGACCTTAAAGACATAGCAAAAAAACTTTCTAATTTTAATTAATTGAAAATTATAAATGCTACATATATAGCAGAATTGTAACTGATAGCTAAGATAAATTTAATTTTAGGTTTTTATGAATAATACATCATGACGCTTTAACCCTTTCGGATACTTATCATGCCTAACATGATCTGAAGCACAGCTCGTCACCATTCTCAAGGCACTTACACATGATATTTTTATTATATACCATGCAGGATTCTTCACAACGCTTTCCTTTAGATATTAAAATAATAAGAGTTTAAGAAATATGATAATTGATATCCTTACCGCATTCAAGTGCGTTAAATATTTCATCTTGCCCCCATAGGGGCTAACAATTGCTGATGTACTAGGAATTCTAACATAAACTTGATCGTAATAACATCCATAACAAAATTGTACGGCCGCAAAAAGATGAAATAATGCTCTTAGCATTTTGATACCTGAAAAGATTGTTTAAAATGAAATAGAATAGTCAGCATTAAATTGCAATGAGATTTTTTCACGTTACGTAAATAAAGTAACATTTTTACTCACCGAATAAATTGTTTGGACAAAATTTTGTTTCTAACACAATATTTAAATACTGTACTTTCTAAGTAGAACACTTTCAACTGAAAAAAAATCTTCTTTCAGTCGTCAGTTACAAAGATTACTTAATAATAAGTAATTGTAGTAATTTACAACCTAATGTATAATTTACAGTTTATTTAACGTTATCGAATAGCTATATAATTAGATAAGCAACAATCCGAGACTGTTTTACTTTTAAAATTTCAATTGTCATGTTAAATTCAGGGACTTAAATACCGGTATAAAAGCGGTAACGTTATAAGCCAAGAAGGGCGATAACGTTATTTTTTAGAGTAACGTTACTCAGTATTTGTTATTTTTTATGTTACTTTTCGTTAACGTTATCTTTTTCGTTCTGTTATTTTCTTTAGCGTTCCGATATCTCGATAACGTTATAACAAAAAGTAACGTTATTTATTTTCGTTATTGTTTGTCTCATTCGCTCAGTTCAATTCGCTTTTCTTTTTGTATGTATCGTACGCGACATTTTTTGGTTGCTATGAGATGCACATTAAGTGAGTCGATTTACTTAAATCTTATCAAGACCAATTAAAGGTATGATTATGTATGTATTAAATCTTTATTATACTATATATATATATATATAAATATAGTATAATAAAGATTATATATATATATATATATATATATATATATATATATAATATTATTGAGTATATTATATACATAATATTAAAATGTTATCTTATATTTTAATTATAAAATATATATATATAAATAAATAAAAAAAAAATATATATAAAAAAGGGGGAATTTACTAGACCATGCATGTACTGTTCCTCCAGTTATTCATATACCTAGATACCGTGGTTCCATTCGTGGTATACGTGAGCCGGCATAACGATGACGATTGTCAATGAATTCTCGTTCCTTGGCGGTCGTTACCGTTCTTGGACTGTCTATGTAGAAGATACGGCTTAATCACATTGTCGAGCCATTTGCCATTGTGTCAAACTGAGAACATGCTGTACTATTATTTTTTAATACAGATTGGAGCCAATACATAAACGTGATGTAAATAAAGTGGTAGACTGATTGCAACTTGAGCTCTTTTATGTAAACGAGAGGAAGGCAAGATGGAATTAATTCATTAGCTCAATTGTGAGATATATCAAAATTTAAAATTGGAATTACATAAATTGATTAAAATTGCGTAATTATCTATTGCATTCTGTGTTAAAAAGAGTACATGGATTTAAAAACATCGTATCTCTTCTAGTCAAGTTTTTTTACATACTGTGCAAGAAAAACAGTAATTAATAAGTATATATAGTAATAATAAGTATTTAAAGATAGAATTAATTATCATTTCTATTGTGTTTAAAGAATGTAGCGAGTAAATTCTCGTGACTTCATGGATTCAAAAACTTTTAATAGCCCTTTGATGTTTGAAATAAGTTCTAAAATCTGCAAATCTATGGGAGACAAAAAAAATGTATATGCACAGCAAAAAACTTCTAAGAATGAATGTTGCGCATCTCACAACAGCAAGACAAAAGAAATGATCAATTTGCACAGTTGTTACTAGAAGAACTGAACCATGTCAATCCCTGTATAAGAACAAGATACTACGTAAATGTTTTTAACTTTATGAAAATTGTGAAAAATCATCACAATCATGAAAATGAGGCGACGGACAAAGAAAAAGTATAAAATAATTTAGTTGCTAATTATTCTTAAAATGTTAACTAAGAAATTAAATGCATCTTAGTCGCATTGGTAATGCATCTTCTTCATATTTTATGTGTTAATGTAGATGATGTTAGTATTCCTATAAATAAACAAATCTTTGTCCAAGAAATTTTGGAGACTTGTTTGCGCAATCTAAAAAATAAACTTTTTGAAGTGTAACTTCTATAGAATAGTTGTGGTTTAAAACCGGATGCAACGGGAAAAGGACAGGTAAGAGATACAAATACAAAAATTAGTGAGCCAGAGCGAGAGAGTAAATGTCGGTGTGTATTTGCGTATAACAGCTTTTTAGTAAGAAGTCAGCGTGGTGTTTTATTATTTAACAGTGTTTGTACTTTTATATCTTGTGCTAAATAATACATTTTATAAGATGCCGAAAACTAATGCCGAAATATGTTGTGAATATCGACGCAAAAGAATGAAATTAAAAATACAAAAAAAAAAACAGGAAAAAGTTTAACTGAACATAGTCGCGAGTTTCGCGCGCGTAAAAGACAATTATTGAACAATCAAGATAGATGTTCAAATATAAGTATTAATAAACACCAATAAATTATGTAACATATGTTAAATAAAATATAAAATATCTTTTAAAATTACTCTAAATACTTTCATTTTTAAACAAATAAAGTTTGTAACTATCCTACCCTTGTTATATATTTTCATCTTATTCTTTTGTCGATTTACTGAAGTTTCACTTCTATCGTGTGTGATTGGCACACACCCCTTTTTTAATCTATTATTTAATCTTATTAGGGCTTTAATCACGTATGTGATTAGCCAGCCCCGTTAGTCAAAGTTAGAGTTGGCACATGTGTCCTTATATAACCTAAAATTTGATTATATATTGAAATACAGAATAGTACCTACTAAACATTTGTCAAATATACTATTTTTCCGCTCGACTTTTCTTGAAGAGTATTAATAATAATTGATGTAAATAATAAATCCACCACAAAAAGAAATAACTAGTAAAAAAGTTAAATATAGACACTTTCAATATAAAACATACATATATATATATACTATTTAGATACTATGTATATTTTCTACAAAGTGCAGATAACATGATAAAGTAATTACTTCGTCAAGGTATTATTCATGATAGTTTTTTGGAATTGATGAAATAATAAACAAAATACCACAGCTTTCATACATACTTATAACTTACAAGTATGTGTGGAAATCTACTTATATATATATATATATATATATATATATAACAAAGTCGGGTTTGTGTGAACACTTATAACTGGAGAAATGGACCGATTTTCATGGTATTTGAATTGTTGTATTGGTCTCTGTCTCGAGTAGAAGAATAACTACTAAAAAGATTAGAAAATAGACGAAAAATAATACCATTGCGAAAAATATTTTCCCATAGGAAATGTTAATGAGTTTCGTAGCTGTCAAACATTTAATATACATCCCGTCGATACGGTAAGCTCTCGCCTCAAATTAAAGAACGTATTTAAATGAAAGTTTCGAATCGACACGATATATGCACAAATTCGGATATTGACATGTTTTGAATTTTAACAGTGTAGAATGATGTCAGTACTGAAAAAGGATTTGCTTTAAATTTTTATGAGTGCGTTAAAGAACTTATTTTATGTAAACTAAGGAAAATATATGAAAACTAGCTGTCCCGGCAGACCTTGTTCTGCCCAATTTCTCTAAAACAAAGTCACATTGTTTTTTTTAATGTTAATAGCTTCCCCGTCAGATTTTTTTGAAAATTGTTTGAAGCAACCTGGCCTTAATGCTATATGTATAAAAATTGACAAATAATGACATTAATATTTATACGTCACTCAATAATTATTAACAATTATAATTGTTTTGCCTTCCCGGAACCCGTCCACTAACATTTAAACTTTATGGTATGGTGCTAAAGTTCAAATTGACTTATAACAAATCTTTTGTATGAGAATATAGAAAAGAGGTGTTTTTAGACTTTTTCAGACAATTTTTTTAATTTTTCTCTCCGTAATAACCTTCCCCAGACTTCAACAAACACAACAAAAAAGAAATCAGCCAAATCGGTTCAGCCGTTCTCGAGTTTCGCGCTTATCAAGACATTTTGCGATTCATTTTTATATTATAAGATAATTATTTTGTATTCATTCGCTCTATAATCGGCCATATCGTCACTTTCCATCGGGTGAGATTGGAGTCGAGCGCAAGCTTATCTGTAATAAAAAGAATCGATGGCATTTATATCGTTTACACAAAACTTTCAATTTGAAGTAATTATTATCCTAAGTTATTATCATAGAAACAGTATTTTTTCCACACAAACGAAGTCCCGGGTACAGCTAGTATATTATAAATTAGTTTAAAAGGTAGACAATATTCGGTATTTACTGGGTGAGCGCGCTCTATCTTCCACCTCATCATCACTTTCCATCAATTGACTTTGAGGCCAAGCGCTATCTGTAATAAATACTAAAAAATAAAATTTAAAAATATTAAAATTCCACCATTAATTAATAGACCACCATTAAAATTTTTCGTCGACTAAATATTTAGCACGCTTCTTTGTTTCATCTATATCAACATATCTGTACACTTTGCTAACTTTTTTCCTCCCCGTATTGTAAAACAAGCCAAAAGTCGAAAATACGTCACGTCAGCTTGCAATGCATGAGTCCTAATCATCGACACGTATTGAAAGTATTGAAACAGAAGCCGCCGCAACGTCGCTATATTTCTATCAATTATAGCGCAGAATTTGGTGACGCGTGTTTAAAAAGTATAAGAGTGGCAACGTCGCATTTATAACGTTATAATAACGTTAATTTTTTTGTTATAAATTTCGTTCTGTTACCTGAGTAACGTTACTGATACCATTATGACGTCATTTTGTTATTGCGGTAACGATACAAGAATAACGTTATGTATCATTACTATAACGTTATTTTTAGTAACGTTACAAGTCCCTGGTTAAATTAATGAAGCGACGGTTCATTATCATAGTATCGACTATCACACACAATAGAGATACCCCACCATAGACTGGCTAAATGTAATCAGAATAATAAAAATGATTAATGATTATATTTTACGTTTTTTACCATTAATATGACTGCATTTTGCTCATTTATGTTTTAAACACTACAAAATCCCAGATTGTATACACATTTATAATTTCTTAATGCTTTAAATGGATTTAATCATGTTTACAGAGCAAGAAAATTAAAATTACGACTACATTTTGTAATCGTTAATTATTAATCAGATTACATTTTGCCCATCTCTGTGCTCAACAAGCGCGATTACAAGCCCACTTATTAATTAACTCAATGTTTTGTATCGTTATCGATTATAACGTGGGTACAATCGTCAATGTATCATGGCCTCTGTGATCGAGAAAATTAGAAGAAATATGCAAATTCTATATATTATATTACTATATGACCAAAAAAGCTTTTCACCCCTGTATATAATAAGATTTTAATCGTAATTTAGCAATTGAAATTCAATTATCAGAGTGAGTCGATGATTCATATTGTTGAGCGAGTCGAGTTCGACTCATAATAATAAAAAAAGTTTTAACTAATCAACCGACAAATTGATCCAATTGTTGTCTTGATTATAAATTTAGTGGGATACGATTCTCTCGATTGTTGTAACCTGTATGCTTAGATTATATAGATAGAGTCCGCTCATACATCAGACATAAAATTTCCACGCCAAAATTAACACGTGACATGACCTACTAGATACATTGTGGCAGTTGGCGCCACCAGATATAGAGTTGCCACATTCACCCTAAATACCCTTAAAATTAATGATATATTCCAATACGGAATAATGCTAAATTTCTGTCATATATACTATTTTTTCACTCGGTTTGTCTTGAATTAAAAACCATTTATATAATTAATATACATAAAAGAATTATAAACAGTTCTATGGTACATGATGATTTTAATATTTTTCCATAATATTGAATCAATACTTAGCATGAGGTACAACCAAGGCACCACCCTAGGACTATCTATATATCATATAGATGTCATGATGTAGGTATAGTGAACGTATAGTGTTATTCCGAACAACCTTGTAACTATTTAAGTATTATTTCCAGAAATATATCAATTAATTAATAATTTATTTAATAAATTGGACTTTAAGCAAAAAATAAATATATTTAACAAAGATTAAACACTGATGCTAAAAAAATTGTAAATGAAAACTATAGTATACTGTACTAATATAATGCCTAAGAGCAATTTATATAATTAGTAAATATTTTTATTTTTATATTAGTATCAACTATGGACCCTGTTGGGCATGGTATTTATGTAGGCAAGAAGGCTTTAATATATAAATAATAATTCGAAGGCCTAGGCTGATGTAATTAACGAAATGTGCAACGTAATTTCACGTTCGGTTAATATTGGTATGAAGATCGTTGCAGACACTGGAAAACACATATAATACTTTCATTAATTAATGTTTTGTGCGGTTAGTACTACTAGGTTGCCTGTATGATACAGGTTCAATTTTAAGAGACTTCATACTCGAGTTAAATCGGATCACATATGATCGCGATAAAACGGTTTTCCAAATGACTGTAGCTAGAGCAGATTACACGGACATATCACTCATCCCAACTGATATCAGTGATAGACGATATTATGATTGTTTTAATATAAATGACAATAATAAACATGTTTCATCACAACACTTTTGTTCCAAAATTTTGATTAATTAAGCCTAATTTAATTTAAACTACAAGTTTTACCCCAAAGGCACACTTTATATTCTAGCAATTGCTGTGCAGTCGCTGTTGCGCGGTAATCACTGCTGAGCAGTGATTACAAGAATCCAAAGTGTGCTGTAAGATTAATACATATAATATAATATTAATGTCTACATGAAGTTTGTTCATGTGTCATCCAGAAATATTCCAAGTAAGAATTTGTAGATGTCATGGCCTACTAGATGGCACCCCGCTTGCTAACCAAAGTTAGAGTTGCTATTTATCACCCCAAATACCCTAAAAATCTATTATATATTGAAATAAGAAACAGTACTAAACTTCTGTCAATCACACTATTTTTGCACTCGTCTTGAAAGAAAATTAAAAACCATTTATGAAAATTATATTAGGAGTAGAAATAAATTATGTGAATAAATTGTAAAATTTTTGATGGTGCCTAATGATTTTAGTCTTCTATAGGCTAGTCCAATTATTACGATCCGTGAGGATTTCCCCTGGGTTAACAAAAAAAAAGTCCAATTACTAATTTTTCTTGCAAAAAGTTTTGGCTGTCATTTCATTGGATTCTCCTTTATAAGATTCATTAGTAGTCTTAATTCAATATAGCGACTAAATTCCAACGAAGTGTTAGCCGCCATTTTGAATTTTGGTTTTTAAGCACTTAGCAAAGGTCCGCTTTGTGCCATGAGAGTCCCCCACTGTCGTTTATATATATTGAGACAGGTGTCAAAATAAAATTGCGCCCTACGACCTGCGCTCAGGGTTTCACAAAGTACAATGGTATCGTACTTACCAAGACGTAATGTAAAAGTAGTAATTGTTGCCACGGGCCTTTTATGCTTCGTGAAAAAAACCGTTAAACATACGTGGGGACAGACTCGCCTACTGAAACAATTCAACCTGACTGACATTCGCTAATTGTGATACAAGTTCTCTCTAGTTAAAAGGTCAATTACCTTAAAAGTAGTTGAGTGACTATATAATAAATTAATACTACAACTAAACATAGCGATGAGGATATTGCAGTATGCATGTTACCACACTACTCGATAGTCTAAAAATCCATAGATTTTTGACTTACTGCAGGTGAATCTTGGCGCAAAGCTATGGCGCAACGTTTCAACCCTGAGACGTAAATATACGTTGTTAGCGCTTTGATTTGTCTCCTTCCGAGCTTCCAAGTATTTTTAATAATAACACTAGATACAATATATATAGAACATTTATTGTAAACATAATTTATGTCCTGCATTTACATATATGTATGTCAAATAGGCGGCAGTCTAGCGAAGGGTAATGGAGCTTCATCAGGAACTGTAGCCGTAAATGCAACCGGAGCAGAACGTAAGTATTTAGGCGGCTGAACTACCAATTTCGGTAAAGCGCCGTAAACCAACCGCCTTAGGGCTGCGTTGCGGCGTCTTAATTGTACCACTTCTTCGTAAAGACGCTCACGTTCTAAAATGAGATATTATATTTGAAAGGTCTTACTCATTCAACAGACCTAAGTAATGACAATCAAATGAGTCCGAACAAAGACTTCCTTTTTACCGAATTTTTTATAGACCCCACTTGTATGAATATTGAGTTCGCAAGTTGGGTTTTGTGACGTACCTACTAGTGGCGTACATCCCGTATAAAACATAAAATCAGTATCTTGTTATATTTGGAAATTTAATAAATATATTAAATTAAAATCTGGTGTTTACCAAAATAGCGGTCTGAGAGTCCAAATTGAACCAAATTTTAAGTATATACATATGTATATACAACTACTAATGTGTATGTATGTACTTGGACAAATAATACATATATATGTATTAATTGTCCAAGTATAACGAAATAATGCTTTTTATGGGATGCACGCCACTGCTATATATGCAGTATTCAATTTTGGGCTTGTAAACTCCTATTTTGATGTTCGTGAAACTATTCTCCACTCTTTCATAGACCACTATTTAACGTCGAGAACTCTACCTATTCCTATGATAAAAATAATTATATTATATTTATTACCAGAATTAGTTTACCTTGTAGTATATTTAAATAACTATTCAGTCCTATGAGTACACCATCCCAGAAACGATCTTTTTCAGGTGGAAATACATTTTTCCATTGGGCCCAGTACAAATCAATTTCTTCTCTTAGCAAACGTCGAGATGGAGTTGAAAAATCAGGGGGCTTAACACTATCCCTAGAAAAAGATCATATTGACGTCATATTACACACTCAATATGCTTAAAAACGAACTTAAAATAAATTAATCTTTACATACAATATGCTATAAAGCGTTTTCTTTCCGGGAGGTACAAATATTTTGATAAACTCCCCCAACGCCGTCAACACTTGCATTGGCTCTATTTCCAGAGGATGTCCGTCTAAAAAAAATGACATTAAAATAACATCTATTGATTCTCCCACAAAACGAGCGCAATCTTGATTTGGTCTTGTCACAAAACGAAATTCAAATTACAGTTTCATCCTAGTTTAAACATATTTAGACTTAATTTTGTAAATAGACCCATTAACGATAATTACATGGTATGTTCGCAAAGAAAAATAAACCAAAATATTATAGGGAGCATTCTTTTCAGGCACGACAAGCAAACTACAACACCTAATGTTACCTATCTGCCTACATCGTAGGTCAGAAGCCAATGGCGACTATAGAGTCTGGATGTTCGCTGTCATAGTTATGGATTCGATGTTAAATGGTGTGATTATTTTAGCCCACACAAAAGCTTATTCATACTTCTACATATCTATCGAGGGGTGAAAGGCTATTTGGTTTAAACGACATTTTTTGATGATTTAGAAATAGGTATATATATTTTTGGAATTGATGAAAAACGCTGATTCCGAAAATGTGTATTAAAGAATATCACCAAAAAATGTCGCTTAAGCCAAATAGCCTTTCACCCCTCGATATGAACTCTACTCTATTCTAAGAACTTCCACGAGATTACAAAGAGATGAATTACTTGTGACGTAGCACGTTTACTTGTGGCTAGGAAATAAAAGGCCTAAGTATAAATTAAAAAATACTTACGTGGGCAAAGGAATGGATTTGAAGGTTTTTGTGGAGCTAACGTGGGCTGTGAGGAAACCGTAACACCACGAGTTCCAGGTCTACGTCCTGATGCTGAACCTCCTGCATCTGACGTTGGGCCTAACATTAAACTGCTCACTGCTAATAAAAACATACTATGATAATGAAACTCAATCTATTTTTCTGAGTTTAAATATTATTACTTTTAATCCTGTGTCTATCTATTTCTTCATTCATTCATTTAGCATTCATCGCTATAATGCGTTGACTGGCAGTGTGTTGGTTTATTTTTCTTATATGTAATGACTACATAAGGTTTTCACTATAATTCGACAAATGTATTCCGGGTTGAGCCGGAACAAAAAAAATTCACTTACATATTGGACGTGATAAGTAAATAGATACACCACTAGGTAGTAACCTAGTGGTTAAGGTTACATTAAGTTAATTTATGGACTCGATAAAATAATAATGTTCTCCTTTGTACTCTCATCATAGTTCATTCTATTTTTTCTAGTATTAGGTAATGTAGAGTAAAATACATACCTTACAAAATATAAAAAATAAGCATTAGTTTTACCTACGTAGGCATATAAAAAAACTCGGTGTCAGAAGAAGGCATGAAGGTATAAAACTATTCCATAAGGTGGTTCTTTTTATTACTTAAGTACGTACCATCAAGCTGACTATTTTTTTTTGTAATTAAGATTGAAAATAAATGTAGTTCAGTTTAACCTCGTATACAGTTAAAAAACACATTAATTAAAAGCACCCTATATTCGTTTTTGTCATTATTCTTTAAACGTGCCTTTAGTAAAACGCAAATGCTTTATAATAATAAATGTTCATCTTCTTTGAAATTGTAAATCATTTGTTTAAAATTATATCAAATAAGTAAGTAGTATATTTTAAACCTGCTGTCTGTCCACATTTTTGTATAATTTCATCTGCTTCTGCCATCATTATTTGGTCCGCAGGTGATAATTCGTGAGTCCTGTGATATTCAAAATTATTTTAGCATGTATCTAGATAAGATACATCTAAAGATAAATAGATCCTAAGTATTTTTCTGTTTTCATAAACAAATGAATTATCTTTGTTGTGATGATATTTCTTATTACATTTATTTCCAGATATGGGATGGAAACATTAATGCGTGTTTAGTAAATTATTGCGTCAAAATAAAAAATAAAAAAAATTGCATGTACTTATATGAAATATGCGTCACTCGATGAATAATATAATATAAAAATATTAAGAAAAATAAAGATCTTCATTTCAATAGGAACAAGCAACGCTTTTAATCATTGTTACTTGTACTTGTGAGGTGCTTATACATTATCCATTACACAACAAGCCAACTCAACAACATACCTGAAGGCAGTGTGAGCTGATCGAGACGTACTGGCAGAAATACTTCTAACGACACTTGCTCTTCCTTTAACTGACGAACGATCTCCTACAAATATTTTTAAGTTACTTAATTGTTGACACATCTTAAGTATATCTTAAGTATCAATATAATTGTCAATATTATAATTTTAATGACAAATTTGTCTTAATTATACTTAATAGAACGAACTTATAAAAAATGCCTTTGAGTGTGCGGGGGCCCTAACGACCTGATGCATCAAATTAATCCTATTTTTAGTAAGATCATTACAATTCCTCGTATTTGCAGATTCTAATAAGTGAAGTAGATAAGAGACAGTAGAGTACGCAACAAAATTAGCTTTTGAATGCATTGATTAATAAACGTGCTTTGAAACATTCACATTAGCTATCACCCTCGAATGCGACACATAGATGTAAGCTGATTGATCATCACTGCCACTTTTTCATTACTAAGTTTTTTTTTCTTTATTCTCAAAGGGACATTTGTTCTTTTGAGCATGCCAGCCCCATCATACCTTAACCTAAAAAGACATGTCCCACAACATTCCAGCTGCATCAAAGGCTGATTCTACTAGAATGGTGTGAAACATGCCTACATATATATATAAACTAATTAAGGTTCAACCTATTTACAAAGAGATCTTTCCTTGTTGTGCTCGTCACATTCCATCAGGAAGTGATGGACATCGTCAATTTTCCCACATGTTTCACAAAGGAGTGAGTCGACCAGTTTCATGAGATATCATCACCAAGTTATGGAAAGAGAGTTGTGATACTATATACAACATATTTTTTTTATAGATATAATACCAGTTAAGAAATTAACTAAAAATAACGCTCACCTCGCGTTGATTTCACGTTGACGTTAGCGTGATGCGATTCATCTTGGGAGTCATTCGAGACTTCTATTACTTCAGACACCATTTCCAAACCAACACAAATTGGGCAAAAAGCATAGTTTAAAAACGTTTTACATAGCAGTTCGATATCCTCTTCAGCTTGAATTTCTAAGGCCTTAAAATTTATTAAGAGTTAGGCAATTATTACTTTCTCCATTTACTGGATAGGTTTGTACGAAGTTATAATAAACAAGACTTTTATAGAAAAGACAGAAAAAGTTTAGACAGAAATAATTACACTAACCATAAATATTGCATCTAATGTACACAAATTCCTTGATGTCAATGGGTATTTATCAATTAACTTAAACAAGCGATTTTCGACCAAAAATCCTGTATTATCCGCAACAAGTTGAAGTATATGGCTGACCTAAAACACAATATAATAAGATAATTAAAAAAGCATCAGCATTATTTCAAAATTTTGCATTCC
Organism: Automeris io; assembly: GCA_036320925.1. Classification (NCBI taxonomy): domain Eukaryota; kingdom Metazoa; phylum Arthropoda; class Insecta; order Lepidoptera; family Saturniidae; genus Automeris; species Automeris io. Next base: position 6,899,372 of record JAUDJH010000014.1, read on the forward strand.
AATATTTCATTTTTACCAAATGATTTTTAGCTTCTGTAACTTCCACATTCCCAGAGACTGTTGATTCTTTTTCAGTAAGCTCTGCATTTTTAACTGCCTTTACAGTTTCCTCGCGTTCTACAAATATAATAGTGTATTATACATCATTAGTACCTATAGTTTTATAAAGGTATAAACTCTAGCCAGAGAAAAGCTTTGTTGTTTCATTTATGTAAATTACTTACTTTATTGGGACTATGTCTAGGAGAGTTTTTATCAATGTAGCAATACAAGTGTGTAGTTAAGTTATAATATTTACCATATTTCGATAAAGGGCTTTTTGGTGGTGGCGGCATCGGAGGAGGAGGTGGTTCTGCAAGAATGTGAGCATGCAAAGCCACTTCGCTTTGTCTCAATTCATGGCTTAACTCCGCACAACGGTGTGCAGACATACGCCAAATTTGACTAAACTTGTAATTATTCACGTGCTTAAACTGATTTGACTTTTTCTCTAAATCATCCATTGTCTGCATTAACTTGACGATTTCCGCATCAGCCTTAACTTCTTCTATAGCACCATCTTCGGCGGCTTTGCGTATTTTCGTTCGAAGTGCGTTTGCTATATCTGCCATTTTGTTCAATTTCCTCTTTTGTTGTGATCTTACGAATATGTTTTCTTCTTCACGTTTTTTAAGTATCTATAAACAACATTACTTGCAAGAAAGAATTACACTGAAAAAGATAGGTATAAATTTGAAAACAAAGTATCACAATCATACCTGATAATTGTAGCCAATCTTTTCAGTATTAATAACGCATGTCGATTTTAATTTCTCCAATTCTTTTTGTAGTTCTTGAATTAAGGTTTCTAATTCTATTTTAGCTACACGATATTTCTCATGATGATCCCACATTATGGCTTCTATTTCTTGTTTGTGTTCCTCTAACTGTAATCATGTCGTACAATGAACGTACAATACCTTTATTTTATTTTTATTAAACATAAGAGCATGCTTCTCTACAAAGTTTACAATAATTAATTCATTTTTAACATTAATTTATTTATAAGTACCTGCACAAATTTGTATTCCATGTGAGCCACTTCTTCCTTATCGCGTTGTTTATAGAGAGCTTCCCATCTCTTATTATTATGATCTATCATAGATTCACGTTCTAAATTAATAGCATGTTCAATAAGATTCAATTGTTTTTCATAGGCTCGTTGCAAAATAGTTACTTGTTTTTCAATCCTATCTGATAATTCCTTTATATCTTTATCCTGAAATATTGAAGCAAGTATAAATAATGTAATTTATTTTGTATACTAGCCAACAGAAATAGCTTCTACGTATCTATATTATAATTAATTCCATGAACTAGACCTGTGTGAGACGAGTACCCGTTGGCAAGGACAACCTTCATGCCATTCTAAATTTACTCCAACGAAAAGCTCCTAGATAAGTTTGTCAACTTAGATTAGATGTACATATCTAGACACAAGCTCCACATAAGCTGAGATCCGAACACACATATAGTAAGTATATACAACCCAAGAATAGATGGCTACTAACCGATGTTCAAATATGGAAAATCGTAAGTTAAACCTAAGGACGTCAGCTATAGCAGCTTTAAAATTTAGCCTAAAATGTTTAAATAAATAATTGTTAAAGCATTGATTACTTGTTTATCTAAATCTTCGTAATACGCCTCATCCATACATTTTAAATCGTTTTTTAATTCAGCAATGAGAGCATTTTTCTGTTCTAATAACGTATCACATTTTCTTTTTTGTTCTTTTATTTCAGCGTCTATATCTAAAGGATCTTTTATGGCAAGCATTTTTTCCCAATTTGAATTAATAACTTCATATTGAATTTGAGCTTCCGTTGCTTCTGCCTCTATTTTTTCTAATAAGCCTGTTGAAAAATTATTTGCAAACACATACAACTTACATCACCATTGACTTTCTAAAATATGTAAGGTACCTGCGGTAAATAAGGACCACCTTAATTAAAAACTAAATATTTCAAATATTTAAACATTGTGAATAAAAAATATCACATAATACAAATATTTATTTTATTAAGAATTCAAACAAGTATATTTTTTTAAATATTTCTTATAATTTAAGGTCAAAAATCAATTTTTTAAAAACCTTTATTTTGGCCCTTTTTAAAATTAGGTAGTTTAGTAAGATCCACATTTAAATGTTTGTTTTTCAAGTTTTATTATTATGAAAGCAACGTTGTCGTGTTCTTGCTAACTTTCAATTATCATTTGATAATGTGTCAATTTTTCAATAAATCTGAAGTAAGAAGAAAAACATCGATTGGCCTTATTAAACTAATGAAACAATAACATTTAATAAAAGTATTAACTGAGTTAGAATTAATAAAATGTTTGTATTTTTGAATAGTTAATTCGCAACTCTATATAAATATTTAATAAAATCAAAGAAAATAACATATTATTTTTTTCTGATTTATTTTGTGGCCCATATTAGACTAATGAAATCTGACGTTATAAAATTACATTTAATGAACTTCTAATCACAATAATCGATTCAATAATAATTGTACAAAACAATACGACATTTACAACACTGCAAGTATAGCGAAAAGAAATAAAAATTTGTAAAGTAATTTACATGTCTTCAGTAACAAACGTAATTATTATAAGTAATCAGCAAAGAAAAGATACCAAACAACAATAACACAAAATGGCGCAAATATCATAATCTTCCTTCAAAACTTTTATAGCCTTCATCACCAAAACACTTTTTATCTTAGGTGTGTCAATTGCAAAAAGGACATATGAAATCAATGTCCTCATTTGTCAAGCCTACACATTCCTCGTGGAACCATCTCTGACACACAGGGCATTGTCGCATATCTTTAGAGCTCACTATATTACATGCATGACAGTACCATTCATCAGTAGGATCAATTTTACTAATTTTATTTATTTTAATTTTCTTTATCGTTTCGTTTTTAATCTGGTTCGTCTGTTTCTTTTGGTGTTCCCTGCTAAGGTCTTTATTCTGTATTTTTTTCTCATTTCTCTTCTTTGCTTGTGATGTTTTGGAATCTCCTTCTATGTCATTTTTTTTTAATTGCTGGACTTTTATGTTTCTTTTCTTACACTGTTGTGTCCCACTCAATTCTTCTGTTTTGTCTCTTTCTGAAAATAATCTTTTTGTCACAATCTGAGCTTTATAGTTGATTGCTTTCCGTCTTGGTTTCTTTTGTTTTACCACATCAAAATTTGGTGACGGTATTAACTGCTGAAAAGGAGATTTCTCATCTTTTTTTGCTTTTGATTCTGTCAATGGTAAGTTGTCTTCTAAATAGCTTGCTACTGATGACCTTTCACATACTTGCATAACTAGATTATTGTGGTTTATATGTTCTACTTTTTTTTTGGGTGCCCGTTCTTGACTTATTAACGGATTCATATTTTCATCATCAGAAGAACTGTATATATTATGAGAAAATTGAGAAGTATGTTTTGGCCTTGCAGTAAGTGTTTCAGTAATAGAACCATCAGACTCGGAGCTATAAATTATAGGTCGTTTTGTTGTGGTAATAAACTTGTTTGATTCTGCTGGCAAGTTTGATTTTTCAAGGTCAGAACTTGAAGAGCTGTAATCGACTAAGCGTCTCTTTATTCCTGAATCAGCTGAAAAAAGTAATAATAGATTATCCTGATGCAGCAAAGATGGTGATTGTGGATCACGATTTTCAAAAAATGTATCGTTGGAATTTAAGCTATTGTCTCCAAGACTTTGCACAGAATGACATAAATGTAAACCGCTAGAACCGGGAGTAAGTGATTTCTCCAAAGATTGGTTGTTTTCTTCTTCTTCTATAAATGTCTTCTCGGAATCTGAACTATCGTTATTTGGACTCTGCAAAGCGGTGTATGAATTTAAAACTTTATGCCCATTATTAGTAGATTCTTGCGATCGTTTATTTTCTGTCGTTATTTCTATTGTGCCCGCAGGTTTTTCAGTCAGTACAGAAGGTGCATATGCTTCTTCTGGTATTGCATTTGGATTAAAAGGATACAATCCTGTAGCCCTGAATCCGTTCACTATGTTATCGAGAGTCATACATTTTGACCAGACTACACTAAATATGCAGTTGAATCGCGCTTTAGTTAATTTCTTGTCAGGATTTTGATAAAGAAATAATAAGGTTTGATCGTCCCAATGGTGTTCAAACGATTTGTTAACACTTTTATCGAGAGGTTGTAACTCATGTGTAGTATTTGATGGCAAACAGTACAATACTATATCATGTTGGTCGGCTGCATCTACAATTTTATAATCTAAGTGGCATGAAGCGCCATCAAAAACCAGAAGACATTTTCCAGCCGATTTATATTTCCCTAAGTGATGTATAAAGTCTATAAACAGTAATGATGTCATGCTGCCTTTTTGTGCCATTTTGATGAGCGATCCTGCAGGCAAATTATCATTGAATTCTGGTTTCAACCTTTTCCCTTTGAATAATATCATTGGAGGAATTGGACTACCTAATGCATTTACACATGCAGCTACAGTAACATTCTCTGCATGTTCTGGTGCAACCATATGCACCCTTTTAGCACCTTTTTGAGCTAATACTGTTGGTTGGTTGTGTATGGTAAGACGGCAGCCTTTTTCGTCCATATTATACAAGCGTTCCGGATGATGTGCAATCTGTAACTCTTCATATATCTTTTTATACTCTGAAAAATGTTGCATAACAATTGTCTTATTTAGTTTTTGCGCTCTACCTGGGTTTAAGAATTGAACCTTACGCTTTGATATGTCGGGGTGCCTTTTTAAAAATAATTTTAACCAGTCTTTACCAGCCCGCTTTGTTGCTTGATTAAAGCTATTTGGAATTTCGTGATGTTCACAAAATATATAAGCTTGATGACGTATAACTTTTGGAGTTAACGGAAATCCTATAGAGGCAAGCCTTTTGATTCTTGACGCTAAATCATTTTCTTGCGTAGCAGTTAGAATTGTACGACGCCCGATTTGTTTCTCAATTTTTCCTGACTTTAAATGGTTTACCAAAGTTCTTCTAGGAATTGAATATCTTGCTGCAGCTGCACGTTGTGACATTATTTTTCCATTAACTGCTGTCATTGCAGCTTCTAATTGCTGTAGTGTCCAAAGTCCTCGAGGTTTTTTAACTGAAGATTCCATGAGTAGTTATGTATGCTAAAAACGAGTAAGTTTAAAGAAAAATTTTAAAAACAATACAACATTTTAAAGAAAAATCATTAAATTTTAACAAGCAATATAAAATGTTGAAGTGAAGAAGTTCAGATACACAAATGTAAAACCAAAAGGAATAAAATAAAGAAATAATTTGAGTATACTATGTCGTAACATAACATTTCTATACTGTTTATGAGTTTAATAAGGACCAGCCCTATTTACCAGCCTTGTAGGTGGCCTTTATTAGACAGTGAGTCTCATTTATAATTTTTAATGTAAAATATTATTTTATATCTTTTTAACGATTAAACTTACGTTGTATATTTAACACAACTTACTTATCTTAACTATAAAATAGTAAATAATATAATATGCCGACTATTTTATGCACAATTTAAGGAATTTGAAAATAATTTTTTATAAATGACTCGCGCAAGTCAACTCTCTTGACGGTTATCTGGCTACTGACAAAATGCCGGATCGTACGATCATGCGGCATTGAATTTAAGTGTTCCGATTGGTCATTTATGTGTGTGCGTAAGCGCGATCCAATAAATATGTGGGAAGTGTATTTTTTTTGTAGTGGCCCTTGCAAAACGCCGGCCCTTCTTACTCGCAGGTACCTTAATAAATACAGTAAATTTGTTAAAAAAATATATATTAATGTTAGAAAAGACAGTATTATAAATCTTAATTACGAAAATTTAGATATTTTAATTGACTTAATTTTAAAAAAGGATTTGTTAAGCAAGTCAGATAGTTATAAAAAATAAACTCGCTGCCTTAGAATTTGTGCTTATCGGAATTTATAAATATATCATATTAAGGCTCAGCCAACATATACAATTGCGTAATATTATTATTATACATATAAATAATAATAACATATTGTCACGCTTTATCCCTTACGGGGTGAGCAGCGATACATTAGACGTTGTATCCACTTTGCTCTTATATTATATATCATGCCCAACGTGACCAGTAGCGCAGCTAATCGCCGTTCTCAGGGCACTTACACATGACATTTCTATTAGATACCATGCGAGCTACCTCACGACGGTTGCCTTGAACGGTGAACATGTGTTGACTAAATCCGTACGTAAACTGAAAAACCCCAGAGATACGTCCCAGGATTCGAACCAACAACCATTTGCGTTGCAACGCATGGAAACCCGTCCATTATCCGCGTGGCCACCGGAACCCCATTACTATTTTATTATTCTTATGTTGTAATGATTTTACTAATAGAATGTTATAAAATAATAATACTTCGCATGTTCTCAGCGAAAAGGCCGCGTCGTATGACCTCCCGTTCATCAGTTGTGACTTTAACATTTGTAACTTTTGCAGCTCCATCTAGTGAAAGCCGTTGCAGCGTCTCTGCTGCTGATACAGTAGCTTGTTCAATAAGACTTGTTTCTTCTTCCGCTATAGCTTCTTCAGAGGGTTGGTCTGCTCTAAAGGTTTAATTAGCAAACATGATTACAATGAGAGAACTATTATATCATAAAGATTAAGAGTATGGGAGAATAAGGTAATTAATTATCATAATAATTAGAAAATCAAAAAAAGTTGACAAGTAAACATCAATCAAAACCATTGGTTGTATAAAACTTGTACACCTTGCTCATGCACTTTCACTACTTTTTTATCCTGTGATGTTCGGAGAAGGCCGGTTTTTTCGTTTCTCGCACATTTAGTATAATTTTTCATGCAATTAAAAGCAATATTTGCATATAGTAAAAGGGAATCGTCAGCATTTTCATTACACAGGAATTTCATTTTCATTTTTATTATACAGGAGGTTCCTTTACGTTACCACACCGCATCTGATGAATATTACAGTGTAGTCCAAATACGGCAGCGACTGCCGACGGACGAGATTTTTTTTTATACAATATAGGCTGACGCTTGACTTCAATCAGACTTGGTGGAAGGTGAAGATGACTCCGACAATGAACCGCGTCCACCCAACAAATGCCTATTCACTCTTCTCTTAAATACTCCCAGGTCATAAGATTGCTGATATATGATCGCTGGAAGCATATTCCACTCCTTAGCTGTTCGCATGATGAATGTAGAAGAGAATCTTTTCGTGCGGGATATAAAGAACATCCACCACATACGGATGGTATCCGACTCAATATCTAGTGGTTTTACATATACAAGGTGTCTCAAAAGAAAGTTCACATTTAAATCTTTTTTTAAAAGAAAAGTCTTAGCTTTATTGAAAAAATGTTTATTTTATATTGAAGTACACTGTTTGTGAATTTATTTTTTAAAAATAACATCGTCCAAATTTAAACCGTTGCGCTCTCGGCATTCATTTAGTCGGGCACTAAAATTGCCTATGACAGCTCGGCAGGTAGTCTCCGTGATGGCTGCCATTTCATGACGGATATTTTCTTTTAATTGTGCCAGGGAAGTCGGTTTATTAGCGTAAACTTTTGATTTGACATAACCCCACAGGAAAAAATCCATAGGCGTTAAATCGGGACTCCGTGGAGGCCAATTTATGTCACCTCGCCTGGAGATTAATTTGTTCGGAAAAATTTCTCGAACTCGAGGCAGAGATCTGTTGGACGTGTGTGAAGTTGCTCCATCCTGCTGGAACCATGTTCTTTGGTTGTAACCAGGAAAGTTTTGCAGTCGGGGTACGAAAAACTCGTCTAACATCTCCACATAATGCTCTGAATTCACTGTGAGTGTGCGTCCCCTTCCATCTTCAAAAAAGTAAGGGCCGATAATTCCTCGCGCCGACATCGCTGCCCATACGGTGACTTTGGGTGAATGTAGCGGTTTCTGATGTTTTAGTTTTGGGTTGGTTGCACTCCAGTAACGACAATTTTGCTTGTTTACATGCCCATTCAGGTGAAAATGGGCTTCATCGGAAAACAAGATGTTGGTGAACGTTGGAAAGCGCTCAATCATCTGATTTACAAAAGCAAGCCTCTGACCAGCATCTTGAGGCTTCAGTTCTTGCACTAACTGAATTTTGTACGGGTGCAGCTTTAAGTCTTTGTGTAAAATGCGGCATAATGAAGATCTGTGCACATTTAAAGCAACAGCACGCTTCCGAATCGAGAGGTTTGGATCATCTCGAATAGACTGAGTAACACTGTCCACGTTTTCGGCTGTTCTTGATGTTCTTCGCCGCCCAGATTTTGGTTTCTCCAGAGTTGACCCAGTCTCTTCAAACTTCTCAACCCATTTTGCAATGAGTCGAGTGCTAGGCGCATCATTTAAGTGACGAATATGTCGAATACTGCAGAATTTTCTACGCGCTACAGTCGCCGAATTACCGTTTTTGTAAAACTCACGTACGCACAACGCATGGTCCGCACCAGAGAAACGCTCCATAGCGACTAAATTCCCAAGAGCCAGACTACCGACTGACATACCCCCCGCGCCCCTCAGAATAGTTGCTTTCGCGTAATAAGATAAGCAAATGTGAACTTACTTTTGAGACACCTTGTACCACGACACAAAGCCTCTAGACATATGAACAACTAGACGTACACAAGGTGATACCAAACACGACGCGAAGTTTTGGTATTACGTTTTTTAATTTTGTTCTGAAATACCAAACTGTAAGAATCTATTTGTTGTTATTGTATGATGTTTTTAGAGTCCACAGTACTTCACCTTTTAAGAGCATCCTGCCTTCGTTTGATACGTAGAGCACGAGCCGCCTTTCGTTCAACTGGATCTTCAGAAGTAACTTGTGGCTCCTTCGGCACTAGGACGTTGTCCTCATCATCAAATCCTTTGTATGCTCCAGCCATTATTGTTAAATTATTTTACTAATAACCATGATAAAAAATATAATTAAGCTATGATTTAACAAATCCTGTTTCCATGGCAAAGGTGTTAACAGGTGCAACAAGAATTGATTCTAATTATTTTAAACTCATGAACCGAGTACCTACACTACTCCAGCTTTCCGTCGCCTGACTAATTTGAAGCGGTGAACGAAGCGAACGAATTGACTAATTACTTTCTGCGAGCGGTAAAGGTACAATTCGATTTTCTGGGAGGTTGCGATATGTGATGATGTATGCTATATGAACAAGCGTCTAATTTAAGTAACTGTTCAGGGCTGCCCACTGCTTCCTATTCTTAAGCCAATCTTGTACTTGATAAATTGGATATCTAATTTTTTGTAATCTAGTTGACTCGGCAACCGTTCCGTCATATAAATTATTTTACCGAATAGAATACAATTCGGTAGTACATTAATTTGATCTATCTCGTATGGTTTCGCCCATGATTGATAATTAAGTGCCAAAAAAAAGGTTTATTACATTACATTACATTGCAAATCATTATTTTTTTTGACTTTTCTGTACAACATATATTATACATCTAAGCTTTCCTCACGAATCACCTTATCTATTGCTGAAAACTTCAGTCAAAGCCATGGAATAGTTTAAACTTTAGAAGTTCTAAGCTAACAGACAGCGGGAGCGACTTCCATTTTATACCATGTAATGATGTGTACCTAAGTGTTTGAGACAAAATATTGTATATTTATTTTAACAATATCTCGATTTATTCTATACTAGTTTTCATGATTGCTCTAGAACGCGGATATAATCTAAAAATAGGTATACCATAATACTATTACAAAATGTATCTGCTACTTTCCTTAAATTGTTTCCTAAAATATAGCTTAAATTATTATTGAAAAACAGTATATTTTTAGAGTTCCATAAGTCGAGAAATAAAATATAGGATCTTATAGAACCGCTTTGTTTTCCCTTTTTCTCAAGACCGCGTTGAAGAGTGGTGTTGAAATATCAAATACGGTCCCTTGTAGGTCTGTTTGTGCGGTACGGGGTACCTGAATCCGATTTATACTTGGCATTTTTTTTATTCTTTGTTCTGCAGAATTATTATTTCGTTTATTAAAAGTTTTACTTTAATTCTTCTAGAGCGAAGTGTGAGGTTTCAAAAGCCTTCAGAGTCACTGCAATTTAATAAGGGCGCAAGGACTGTATGACCACAAACATTTGGTTTTTAAAAATCTTAAGCGCAGGTCCAACACAGCGAATTATCACCATAATCAAGCAGTTTTTTTTTTTTGAAGTATGTGCGTCTCTATACGCATTATTCCAAAGGTTACTGAATTTGTAAAAAAATATAGCCTAAGCCTTGTTGATTAGAAGAAATGCTGTCTCTGCAATTAAAATATTCAAATTTTGCCATACTTATTATCATAAAATAATGAATAAAACTCAGAAATAATTTTCGAAGTTCTTTACTTATATTTTACTTTTTGCTGTTTAGGATGATACCATCGTATTTTTGTTGGAACCACTTCATTGCATCTTCCTTGGTCAAACGATGGGGAAATCCTACTTTCCCTGTCTTTCGTCTTCTATGAGCTACATTGAAACCTGTAAAAATAAATATAATCCTTCAAAAATCAATTTTCATTCGAAAATTAAAATGTAGTAATGATAAACTTTGCTCTGTGGTAAATACAAGAATAATAAAATTATTTTCACTTATAATAAATACATCATTACACTTTAGCTGTATGTAAAGGTACATTAGTGGCTATATCCGTTTGCATTTTTACATCGAAACATAACAAACCAGAAAGTGCAGCTGACCACTATTTTCAAGGCACCTCACCTAACTCTTTTCTCATAACATTTTTTTAGATGTCATGTTGGTTTCCCAAATATATTTTCCTTCATTGGTGATCATGTAGTGCCTACATCAAAGTTTCTTTTTAATTATTCTATTATAGATTCTTTTACGTAACTAGATAAATATAAAATTTTCCTATCACTTGAAGAAAATGTACATGTTATCTCTGTACGTCAATTAAAAAGCAGTTACTATAACTCAGAATTTAAATTTTATCATAAAAATAATTATTTCCTATTTAAACAGTAAGAACATAACAATGTTAAATATGTTAAATAAATAAATAAATAAATGTTAAGAAACAGTAAGAAGTAACAACTTCTGTTGAAGGTAAAAACACTAAAGTATATAAATTTCATACAAATGTTCACTAGCCATTTGGATTACACTTTATAAGATGGAAATAGTATAATAGGCATTACTCAATGGTTAGTTATATACTTTAGCATATTTTTTACAGAGTGAAGTTAATAAAAACATACTCCTGAACAAATATGCCTATGCTACATAAACATTAAATAAGCTGATTATATTGTTACCTGGTCGGCCAAGTACGACATAGAAGTCCAGACCATATATTCCAATGGATGGATCGTACTTTATACCCAAATCAATGTGTTCTTGGATACCAAATCCAAAGTTACCAGTAGCGGAGAAATTATCACGTCTCAATTCATATTCTCTCACCTAGAAAATAATTATGATATACTTTATAAAAGTTAATAATGAAATTAGCAAGGCATCAATTACAGATAGGCATTTTCCCACAAATAATTATCATTAAAAAATTGGCACTTTTATTTATTTAGAGGGGTTTTGTCTCGCCCAGACTTGTTGTGAAGGTCTATCCCAGCCACCAATATATTACCAGTTCGTGAAAAAAAAAAGGAGGGTTTTGTCACAGAGACTTGATCACATCATTCTTGTACATGTGCAACACTTATATTATACTCAAGTCATTTTAAAGTAAAACACAACCAGTATTTTGGACTTCTTGGAAAGTAGAGAGGACAAAATGCAGTCATACGTGCCTAAAAGATAATTAACAATCTGTATATCCTGACCTAGTGTTTCATTCCAAACACACTACATCAGTAAATGGTAAATATCTTCTTCCACACCACATGTCATATAGCTTGGGGAATCAGAAATTCCCATTAAATATTTGAACATGTTCGATGGAATATGCCAGAAACAAAGTCTAAAACAATGTCACGTCTAGTCTGCTATTATAAGGTTGTTCAAACTAAGGATACTGGAGCAGACTACATTGATGTTTTGTACCAGATGCACTTAGTGAGAGGCTAGTCATTAAAATACTCATTCCAGAGTTGATTATACCGTTTTTTAACCCCACTCAGTAAATGGAGTTAGAAATAGAAAGTTTATAATGTTGAAAATATAAGTGAACACACATACATACAGTAGTACAGTACACATAGTCATACATTAGTATGCCAAAAGAAAATCTAAGAAAAAAATATATTATTTACTTTTTTCTCTTCATAAGCATTGTCTAAAAATTAAGTTGTCTGGTATTAATTTGACTTAATATTGCCAATGCAAATAAAATCACAAACAGAATATCTAGCAGTCACTAGAAATTCAGCCTGTGATATTGTTTCTATATAGGCTATAGAAATGAAGAATAATATGTTGTAAGTATTGTAATTTGTTAAAAAACGAATCAAATATTACAACAAAGTTATAATAAATTAGCATTTCAAATAAAGGGGAAATTACATGTATTACAGTAATTCCAGCACCATTCTATCTAATTATTGTGTTTCCAGAATGAAACTCAAACACAATATCATGTAAAAATCTGCATTACTACTGTCATTCATTAATTATATAGTCCTCAGTAATCTATACTAATATTATAAAGCTGAAGAGTTTGTTTGTTTGTTTGAACGCGCTAATCTCTGGAACTACTGGTTCGAATTGAAAAATTCTTTTTGTGTTGAATAGACTATTTATCGAGGAAGGCTTTAGGCTATATAACATCACGGTGTAACTATTAGGAGCGAAGAAATAATGGAAAATGTGAAAAAAATGGGGTAAATTATTCATCCTTGAGGGCTTCCATTGCGTGCGCTGCAAAAACGGTTCAAGATACGAAAAATATATGTATGAAAGAATTATTCCTCTTGAAATGGTCTAAAAAAATGTCCGCGACAGTATATGTCTATCTTTTAAGATTAAGTCACTAGAACCGTTTTTATGGTAAGTAAATTTGGTCGAAATTAATGCATTATTTGTTAAGAGTTGTATCAACGTAATAATATTAATCTTTATCCAAATAAATATGTTGTTGATTAAGAGTATTTAATTGTGAACAAAATTGTCTTTGACATCACTTAATTTCAATGAACATCTTAGAAGATATTACAAAACCTTATATAGCAAAACAACGTTTGCCGGATCAGCTAGTGTGGAATAAAGAGAGACTATACTTTAATGACATTAAGTTACTACAAAAAGTTTCTCAGCTTACTTTAAGTCCTCTCTCCAGGATTTCTTCAGCCTTTGCACCACGTACGGTGCAATGGACAGCAATCTTTTCATTACGTCGTATACCAAAGGATCGCACAGTGTATCTGGCTTTTGAGAAAACAGGCTGTTGGCCAGTTAGCTGTTCCAGCACCTGGGAAAAGTTACAATAACATGGATTTTTTTAAACTGGTTCAACAATGTGACTAAAATAGAATATAATTTAAAACTTATTAAAATATAATACTATATAATAATATGTTTACTGTTTAATTACTCTTACGGCCGAAATTAATAACCAATCTTTATACCAATCTGGATATCAATCTTTCAAATCCAATCTCCCATCGGCCGGTAACCTATCCGCGTCCCAATAAAAAAACCTTTCCATAGTTGATCTCGTTTTTGTCAAGATAGCCGTAGCCATCTTTTCCCTCTATAAAGTTTCGTTTTACGCAAAAAACATTATTATTTCCATAATCATTGCTAAAACTCTTCTAGTAAAAATAATATAAACAATATCGTGAATAATTTTAAATCTTTATTTTATAAAGGGGTCCATATAATTTTTGTTTTTAACTTATAAATAATAAAAAACTCGACTCAGTGTTGCAGCATGTCAAAGCTATTGTCGTAATATTAGGAAAATAATATTTTTGGGAAAATTTTAGCCAAATGTTTCGAGAAAAGAAAATAACTAAGAGACTTTTTAGATTTACTAATTTAAATCAAGTTTGAAGACTGACTACCTAATTATAATAATAGCTGTTTCCCGCAACTTCACTTGCATTTATGATACGTTTTCAAGATATTGTTACATCTCTTCAAATTAAGACTCCTATACATTTATAGCACGTTTCTTTCCTTAATAAGAGATTTTAATAATTCACAAGAATTTTGATAATTAATCAAACTTTCATGTATTATAAGAATAGTAAGAATGTAACTAAAATATTTATATTATACTAGTTACCAAGAGCCTGTTATCTTTACAGATCTTCTTGGCTCTTTTAATACTATTTTTGAGATGAACATCATATTGTTGATTTCTTATCTGTAAGTGTACACAAGAATGGAAAAAAAAGTTATGAAATGTGATATTTTTGAAAAAAGGTATATCAATGTGAGAAAAATTTAGAAACTTGACTGTTATGACCTACCTAACCTAACCTAAAAGTAAACTCTCCTTTATCAAGGCTCTGCATATAATTCACCCTCTTAAAATGATTTACAGAGCGTCTTTGTCAGTCAAATAATATTATTAAGTTTTCCAAATCACTGTCACAATCACTACTTAAAGATGTAATTTTAATATTAAAAATAAAAAACAATAAAATTAACAATTCAAAGCACAAACCACAACTTGCAATCAAACAAAATGCTACGATCGTAATCCTTGATTGTGTTAGCCTATCGAAAGAAATGTCAAAGTGTAAAGATTGAATATTGGGACGGACAACTCAGTATTTCCATACAAAAGTCAATCCGTAAACGTCATAAGCCCTCCCGAAGATGGATTAGTGTTATAGATAGCGGTGCTCATATCTAGATTGGTTATTGGGATGCTTTTTATAAAAAATGGATTGAGTTTATTACCAAAAGTAGCTACTAACGGGTCAGGATTGGATATTAATTTCGGCCATTAGAATGCAAAAAAAATGTATAATACCAAATATGAACAGTGTACAATAGACAATAATTAATTATTAACATTGTAAATTCTTTTAGTATTCTGAACAGTAAGAAATTAGTGCTCAGAAGTTGCAAATAAGAATTATTTCTCTTGCATGAATTTACAAAGAAGAACACAATATGTGTACCCCTTGAACAATCCATGCTAAAACATTAATGTGCGCTGGATTTTTTAAGCAGTATCCACATCTTCTGATTGAAGATGGATAATGAATTATATATTGGAAATCCAATTTTTCAGGTATAATATTTTAAGTTAATACACAATTAGTATGATTGAATCAGAAGTTCAAGAGACCACTTTATTACTAGAGAATTTTTTTTTTAAGTAAAATATAAACACATCAACAAAGTCTAACCAATATCTGTTTTTAATATTTTAATTGGTATTTCACAACATTTTTTATTCTTAATTTTTTTCCCTAACTTAACTTAACTTTGTTCTTCATTAATAAACTTTTATTTTTTAAATTCATATGACTACATTATTTTAAATTACAAATATAAAATTGTGTTTTAAATTGTATAACATTGTTTATTTAAAAAATTGCAATTAATTTAGTAGGTATCAAGTGCACCTGTGTCTGTCTTACTGAGACTTCGTTGAAGCCTTTATATAGCCTAAATGTAGGAGTGAGTTTCAAACTAGCAATGTGTTTTTCCCAAATTGAGTTGCAGTTGAAGATAACAATCAATTTTAAAGTGAAAACATTTTCATTTAGCTATTAGTAAACTAAATCTGCAATATTTTAATAAAATTTCTAATCAACAAATTGGGTTTAGATTATATATGGCAACATGTGAGACCTTAATATCAAACTATTAATGTATGATATCAAAACAAACATGAATATAAAATTAATGGAAATGAAGTCTCAATTGATTATGGGAAATTAACACTTTGAAAACATATTCAAAACAAAATATAAACAATAATGTGAAGATAAAGTGCTTTCGAGGTTGGCATAAACATTATAAACAAGATCAGGCTGGTTTTTCCTCTTTGGATTACCACTTCATTGGCATAGAAACTTAGTTATAAGTTAAAGGATTTTTGGTCACCTATGGTGATCAAATATTATTCTTATCATTATTGGTTTTGAATATTTATAATACCATAACCTAATACCCATTTAATCTATTTAAAATTAGCTGCAGTTATAATTACCAGTAAATTATAATAATTATATAAAAACAAACCTTAGCAGCACGCGTGAGCCTGTCACCAGATTCACCAACACAGATGTTTAAGCAGAGTTTTCGGATGTGAAGATTTCTCATAACATTTTTGGAATTGTCTTTTGTAGACTTATCCTTTTTCTCCTTCAATATCGGCGGTTGTGGTAGACGCTAAAAACATACACTTATTATATCCACTTTTCATACAGTTGCCCAAAAATTATTTCAACACAATAGGTTATGTAGGTGATCTATGTATATACGATAAAAATAAGACATTCTAAATATAAAGTACTTATGTTATGTTTTATAACGGATAAAATAAATTAATAACGTAAAAGCTGTTTAGTGATTTATATGGATAATTAAAAATCATTCAAAATTACACCCACCGCCATGATCACAACTTTTCAAAAGAGCCACAAAGAATTAAACTTCTGTCAATGTCAAAATTGTTATGCCAAAAAGTATGTCAATTTTTTTTCTTCCTTATGGCCATGTTTAGGCTGTAGCTAAACTTTTCCACTGTAGTAGATATTTATGTCAAATATTATTGATGCCAGTCAACGTATCAATTTCGTCGAGTGAAGGCTATTTGATTTAAGCGACATTTTTTGGTGATATAGTAAAATATATTTTTTTGGTAATCAGCGTTTTTTACTAATTCCAAAAATACATATATTACTATATCACAAGAAAATGTCACTTAAACCAAATAGCCTTTCACCCGACGATTTTATATTTTGTTATCAATTATTACAACTCAACTTAAAAGTAAAATCAACAAATATGTTAATTAATTTACTCAGACTTTAGCGACTCATAATAACTCGTAAGTTACTCTATTATTCACCTAAACAAAATAATAACAACATCATGTTTTAATTTAGATTATTAAATATATATATCTGCATCAATAGCTAGAGTAAATCAAGTTTTCGTGTGACTATATTTTTAACAACTCGTATAGGTAAAAGACCATCCTGAGCAAATGTTTGGTGTTTCGCTGCTTAAACAATAGCTTGTCTTTTTCTTTCTCTTCTATTTGTTATCATTTGTCTCTTTCTCTTGTATACTCTAGCAAAACATTTGTCTATGGCGCGCGAAAAAGGGCAAAATAATTGCAATTATACAAAGGAGAAAAAGAATACGCTTTATTATTTATTAGTCTGTGCTTCGGACGCTCTATTATTTACAACTTTGCCAAGCTTTGTTAATTTTTTAAAACACAGTTAATACATAAAAAATGTTCTATTATTGAGCCACAATATATAAAAGTCACGGATACGTTAAAAAATATGATAGATTTTATTGTGACGCTGCTATTCGACGAGTGAAGGCAAATAAAACGTAGAAGTCGAAATAATGCTAAAAAGTGACTTAATTTTTATTGAGCCTTAGTTACATTTCAACAGCTTCAACCTTACAAAAAAAAAATAGCCTGGTGTGATCGGTATAGATAATTACCTATATTTATCTAATCATCTTTAAGCTAACAATAAGCGGTCGACGGCTCATGACGAGAAGTAGTCATACGTTAGTGCTATTACATTTATGTATTATCAGAAAGATCTGTATTAATTTCGGCGTCTTCCTCTGAGTGGTATGTGTAATATATATATATATATATATATTATATAGCAATACCAACCTATACCATGAATCTAAAGCATATTACATGTATATACTATATCTATATTAGAAAGTATTTACAAATATTTTCATGAGGTCAAGAACTCAAGCTATTCTTTCAACATTTTTGCACATAACTACCTAAATTATAACGATTCATAGTTTTTGTTAAGTTTAGGCGTTCAAACAAAATCTAGTTAGAATTAAGATTTAATAAGACTAAGTAAGAGATGATGAACAATATTAAAATTTTTATTGTAAATACTTAAAAAAAATCCAATGAGAAGAATATAATGTTTTATACATTATTATTATCTTTGATTATATTACATAAGTCATTTTATATTGTTAGAATCACCAACTGACCACCTTTAATAACACTTCTTGCTATCATATACTACAATTGTTACATCACATACTACTCACTATTATTTGTTATTACTTTATGTTTTGTGTAAATCTGTAATCTAATGTAGTATCATAATAATATCGTTCATATTATAAATAAACACACATATTCACTTTTAAGTTGTTTTGAGGTAAGTACTTATACTTAAGTATTGTATTTACTTTTGTTACAGATCGAACTGTCTCCTACTTTCATTATAAATATCTTCTTATTCTAGAAATACTTTTCTAAGTTAAGCCTACTCGTCCTGACATCAACAATTATCGATAAATCTAAGAAATGGAAGAAACTCGGACATCTAAAATAGCAGTACCCAAAAAGTACCGGCGCTACTTGTGTAACATCTGTAACATATTTACTAATTCTGATAATCAGCTGACGCAACATCTAAATGGTGTTCGACATCACCAGAAAAAAATAAATTTTCACCACCGCAATACCGGTATTCATAATTCCGATGATTACGGGTGCGATTTTGGCATATATATTCCTGCGTTCATCGTTATTATTGTGACTACCTATGTTTTTTGCTATGTGATTGCTATGTATATTAATTGACATGTAGAGTTAGTTACTAATTATCATCATCATTAAAACATTAATTGTAATTTAACGACTCCTTAAATTTCGCGCCATAATTTTAATTGGCGGAGAAGTCTTCCCCAAGCGTTCACGGCTTCTATGCGCACGAACGAGCGCGCAGAACAATGAGGTAGCAGCCATTTTATGTCGGTGTTATGAAAAACATAATTCGAATGGCCAATCTTAACAAAATTGTGTAATTAGTGCTATAATTTATGTGATTCTGTACACACATCTATAATTAGGTGTTTCTTTACATAAGTGAGTAGAAACAAACTTTTGCTATATATATGTAGCGGTAGAATAACATAGCGCGACGGAACTTAAAATTTTGCATACAAGGAATAATAATAAATTTATTTCCGAATCAAATAAATATTAATTCGAGGTCGTTGAATTTCTAATAGCTTTCGGATTTGGTCTGTAAACAATGATTCTAATTGGAATGTGAATACTACTAGGAATCTATAGAGATCATTGCAAAGTATGTTTTAAAACTAGTATCTAAATAATATGACATAACTTTGAGAAAAACGAGAAATGTTGTATTGTAAACTAGTGTGTTTACATTACACCTGTATTGGTTAGTAAATTACTTGTCAGATGACAACCGGCGACGCGCAGCCTCTGAAAGTTGGGGACAAAACTCAATAACGAATTGGCCATTTTATTGATGGCCGGGGGTGGCTGGGTGGAGACAGTAGGTGAGCTTCCGCCATTTAATAATTTACTTGCGATTTAAATCGCTTTTAAGTTTTTTTTTGTTTACGTTTTCACATAATTATATAGTAATAAACAAAAGCACATAAACTTATCTACATACCTATATAGCTAATAAACAGATATGCAAAAGATAAGCGCGCTTTTTATGTTTAGGTTTCGTATACATACATTCCTAATTATAAGTGTATGGACTTGGACAATCACATTTCACATTGATATTATATCAGATGGCTTTGACATTAAGTAGATGCTTAACTGTTTAATAGAATATATTGCTTACTCAGTCATTGGCCCAAACAATGCCCATGGATTTTATATTAATAAATATTTACATTAAAATTACATTTAATTTAGTCTTTTGTTCTGTCAAAAATATGAAACTATATTAGTTTGATAAATATTTAATAAATTACTTATTTTTCTTTAAGTAATACTTTTTCCTATTATTTTAACAATTTAGGAAATAGCTTAATTTTTTTGATAGTCAATAGAAAGATTTTGTATAAATAAAAACATTCAAGTGATCACAATAACAGTGATATTAGGGTTAATTTTACAATAAAAGGCTTCACATGATTTATTTTTTAATGATAGAATTAATTTGATAACTAATGAATGTAGTCAACCTATAAAAACGTTTTTTAAATGTTCCTAATTTTTTTCAGCAGTGGCTAAAGGTCCTTTGAACCTTAAATTGGAATTTTTCACAAATGAGGCATCTAATTTCAAAGCGCGCTTAAATAATTGTTCATACAAAATTACTTAATAGTCCTAAATAGTAATTTGAAATGTTTTTATCAGTGCAAATATTATATACCAATTTTTTTCGTTTTTGCTTTTTCACTCTAGAATAATAATTTAAATACCTTATAAGAATATGATTGTTAAGTCAAAGATTAATTATAAGTTTTTATAAATTTATGGGTTTTGAAAAAAATATGTTATAGAGTGGGTTTTGAAATTAGACTCCTCAAATGTTGGTAATTGGATTGTTATTATATATTTAAATTATAATTTTCATTTCTTTTTTGTTTCATAATATTGCTACATATTTTGTAACTATTTTGTTGTATTTTGTTTTGAGTAAAAAAAAAATATATAAATAGTTTGAAACTATGAATTTAGTGTTTTATTAATTTAACAATGTTTCTAACTTAAGACCTTCGTTTCATAAATTTAACAATACTAACTCATTAACTGCTATTCCAATTTCAGTGTCTCTATTGGATTAGACAAAAGTAATGGAATGCTGCTTTCTCCATCTGAACTACCCATTTTGCCTTCATGAATTTAACACTTAATGCCTCCATACAATCTATTTTCTTTAATTGTCTATGAACTAAAATAAACTGAGCTATATGCTAATATGAAGAATTGTCTATTCTGTGGTACTAATCTGTCTTTTAGGAATGGTGATTCTTTAAATATAGATCCTTTTTTAAATTGATTTGAATTCCAATGTAGATTCACAAAAGGTAAATTAATCTAAAAGAA
This sequence comes from Automeris io, assembly GCA_036320925.1. Classification (NCBI taxonomy): domain Eukaryota; kingdom Metazoa; phylum Arthropoda; class Insecta; order Lepidoptera; family Saturniidae; genus Automeris; species Automeris io. The sequence goes on from JAUDJH010000014.1 coordinate 6,920,428, forward strand.
CAACATTTCAAAAATTAACTTCTTAAAATTTATGTATACATTAAATAATAAATATAAATTCACTTTATATACAACAGGAATTCCTTAATTACCATTATTTTTACAACCATTCCAAAGTATCATGTAGAAAACAAAATAAGTGAAAAACTGATAATTATTTCTATGTGTTTGCATACATTTAAGTAACTGTTAACAATTTTATGTTTTTTATCAAACTATACTACTTATTCTACACTATACAAACCATTATAAAAAAAAATCACATAGGTTTTGTATGATTTCAATAAAAATATGCTAAAATCCAAAAAAAAATGTAATGTGACCATAGACTTTTTACATACAAACAGGGCTAACAAAAATGATACAATTTTAATTTGTATAAACAGAAATACATTTTAATGTTCAACAATGTTTTGGTATTATATTAAAGAAGAATTCCTAGAAATATTATGGCACTGTTTATTTATAATGAAAACTATTGATAATATACCTTATGGGAAGAATAGTATTTAAAACTTTTTAGACTTCAAAAGTGCTAAGAAGTAAGGAATTTCATTAAATAAACCCTTATACCGCTTGCTATTTTGTTTTACTGAATGTGAATGGAAACCCTCATTTTTGTATTTTTATTTACTAAAACCATTTTACAATTATTTTTATGTTTGATTTTTGGATTCAATTTGATATAATGGATGAGGCTATTTTGGTAATTACATAATCTTGCCTTGATTTGACTACAATTTACCCATTTTGTATAATAAATTTTAAATGACGTAAATAGTATAAACGATCGAGTTAACGCTAAAAAGACAAGGAATATTTTTGCAAAGCATCAAGCGTAAATAGTTTTTTTTTTCGAATGTCGAGGCGTTGACGACCCGGAAAGGCCTTCACAACTAAACCGAGCGGGAAGCGTAAATAGTAAGCGTCATATGATATGCAATCTTTTAAGCTAAGCGTGAAGAGTTATTTGTGCAGGCCGGCATGATCGCTGTGACTAACGATGGTTTTTTTTTTACTGTTGATAATAGTTATCATTTTCGGACTGCACTATATCGGGCGTGGTATAATTAATGTGTCGAGTCGGAATTAAAAAAGATCTTGACATAAAGCATAAAAAAGCAAATGAGTCATTTAAATCACGCACACAAATTTAGTTACTCATTAGCTAACACATCGAACTGTTATGATGCGTCCGGAGCAAACGTTTCGTGTTTCACAAAACATCTGATTGTTTTTATCACTTTGTGAGAAAGTGATAAATATTTGCCAATATACGAGAAAGAAAATGATAAGCAGATGTATTGTTAAATACAAAAACATTCGCTCAGGACGCAGATTAAAAGTTATTTTTTTGTTTACTGTATTTAGTTCTACTTCTCTATTAACATTTTACAGAATGCATGAAACTTATTTAAAGTTGGATCATTTTCTAGCGCTAGTAATAGTTTTTATTTAATTTACGTGTTGCTGCAAATAAGTTGAGGTTCAGCTTCGTTTTGCACTGTAATTAATCTTGGGCTTCTTAATGCCTGTATTAAAAAGCCCAAGTCCATGTTTGTACCATGTGCGAATCTAATTCCTATACTAGATACATAGAGTCAAAAATATAAGATTCGGGCTCTACGCTGCCTTAAAACTAGAAAATTGTCCAATGGAGGCAAATAAATAAAGATAAATTTTTAGAATTTTTATCATCATTAGTATAAATAGCCTCAAAAAAAAAATACATCTGCTAATTAATTCAAATGACTGAATCCAAACCGTATGACGGTAAAGTCAGTCATTGATAAGAAACGATCTACAAGTGTCACATAGAAATTGTCCTAGTAAACTAAATTCTCTGATGAATATTGATTGATCGTCATCAAGTAATAACCACTCCTAGTGTCTAGACTGACTAATACAGAAATACTTAGCACTAAAATCAGTCAGTGTTAACTGTGGACGAGAATTGTCATGAAGAAAGACGTTTGATAAAGTGCCTAACTCTAAAACGAATGGCGCTACAATCGGCCACTTTCTACAAAAAGTCTATAAGTGCTACGAAAAAAGATTCCTTAATAGTCTGCTTGGTTTTATGGTCATTCATCATCGGTCTTATTAAGAGATATATATTTTATATTAAAAGGTGATAAACTGACAGTTCACTTTGTGTAAAGTAGATACTATTGCTTGCACAGGCTATAAGTAGGGTACCACCAAAGGTTTTGCCACTGTGCTGCTGAACTTGAAGAAAATAGGTGCTGGATATACACGGGCTTATGTCGAAACGCGGCTGGCCAAAGCGAATCGCGGACTGTTTTCAGCATCCATGTATTTTTCACGATGCAGAAGGGTACATTCAAAGTACTGTATTAAATGTAACATAATATTGTTTTTTTTTCTATAGGAGGGTGGGGTTGAAAATGTACGCGATGCATCGAGTTCACCATTAGTTTTCCAACACACTGGGGCATGGGCGTCGGGGGCGTGGCGCGGGGCGTGGGCGTCCCCGTGCCGCCCCCCGGCGACCTGCTCGCCACCATATCCATGTTCGAACAGCAGATCAAGGCTGAGCCCATGAGGTAAATAAAACACTGCATATTCTGTAACACATATACTCCATACGAAAGCCAAAAAAGCAACAAGCCGAAAATTCCGTCAATAATCGATGAACTAAGTTTAAGTAGTAGAACATTGTTAAAATAATTTATTTATTAGCTAAAACATAAATAATCGGTTTTTATATTGAAACGTAACTCTATCTGTCTGTGGCGTTTTCACGCCAAAACTACTAAACCGATTTAGAAGAAAATCACGTTTTTTAACGATTATAAATATATATATTACTATATCTTCAAAAAATTTCGCTTAAACCAAATAGCCTTTCACCCCTCGATATGTATTTAAGTGTATATATCTTTGTCTAGTACCCATAGTACAAGCGCAAGCTGAATTTAGGACTAGGTCAATGGGTGTAATCATTATTAAATATTATTAATGATATATTTTCGTTTACAGCTTTTACACATCCCATCCACACATCCACTCTGGTCCTCCAACTATAATCCGTTCAGATTCCAGTCAAGGGATCATCCACATGCACCACCAACACCAGGAGGACTCCAAAGACAGTCTTATAGCCCAACATCAAGTACAGCACCAGCAAGATATCATGGAACAACATCAGCATCAACAGGAAATGCAGCAGGATGATGAGGTTATTTTTTTATCTTGACTTACTCTGCCCCTGATAGTAAGCATTTTGCAGTCCAAAAACAACGACTGTACAGACTTCCCTTTACTGGGTCATGAGCGGGGAGATTGAATTGAAACCACTAGATACAGACCACTAGTTTAATTACTTCACATATATAGCACGTAAAACCAATACTTGATATATCCTTTGTTTCTCTGTAGATTCGTCACGATATACAATATGGCACCTTTGCCTTATATCCAGCTGCTGTGAACGAAACTATAACGCGATGCAATTTTGCACAACGCCATCTACCGAACCGACATGTATCACGCCATAGTCTGCTCACAGCAGCTGACTAATGTTCTTTTACTCGAACAACGACCATCAACAGTAAAAAAAAATTATCGATAGACGCAGCGATTATGCTGGACTGCACAAATATCTCTGCACGGTTTATTTAAAGAACCCCATGTCATAGGACGGTGGGAACAAGCTATCCCAACGACTAGGCAATAGTAAGGGTTAGAGAACTTCTTAGTCCTAGCCGGGATGTGAGTAACCGTATAACTGACTCCGTAAACCCGCGCGCGTGATTCTGCTATGGAAGGGAGAGGGTGGAACAAGATTAAATAACTCTTCAGAACACACGCTGTGAAACAGACGGTGGAAAACCCTCAGTGATGTAAAATGTCTACGCAATTGGAGCGGTTTAAGATGCTTAGTTACGTCTGGATCATTCAAATATTTTAATATAGAACCCACTGATCGAACTATACATAGGTGTTGCAGTAGCGTTCATCCAATAGAAGCATAAAAAGCATTATCTTTTAATACTTTTTTTTTTACACTGGCTCGACATAGTGACTACAGAGTTCCTGATGGTAAGTACAGTGTAGTCTAAAAACGAAAGCGACCATCAAAGGATGAAAATCTATTGGTAGACTATATCGTCATGCCGGCCCACATATACCACGACTGAAGGTCTCCAAGTATATGAGAGACTGGATATATACACAAGCTGATACTTGGACATTTATTAAATATACTGATTTCAAAATTATTCCAATTTAGATATTAAGATTGCTATTCTGGTAATTATCAGATTTTAAGTCAATATATTCATTAAAAGTCCAAGTATAACAAGATAATGCTTTTTATGTTTTAATGAGATGTACGCCACTGAGGTGTACTATAATCTACGTTCAAAAGTATCCCGATCACGCGTGTGGCTTATCTGTAGCCAATACTTCGTGTTTCTCATGCACAAAAGTGTGTGTGTGTGTGCAATATACATACAGTAGAAATGAATTATATCTCATTGTCTCAAATTAAAAAAAAAATTGTCTCATAGGTTTAAACCTATAGATATGTGTGTTCTCTATTTTTTTTAGTGATACTTTTCCGTTTCATCGAATTTCAAATCACGATTTTAAAAAGTATTTTTTCACCAACGTTGGTACAAAACATATTTTTCTATTGTTTTGCGTTCACACGTAAAATAAATCTGAGAAAGAGTAAATTGTACAAACACGAAAAGATGTCCTGAGAACTGCGATCAGCTGCTTTACTAGTCATGTTGGGCACAACATATAAGCTCAAAGTGGATACAACCACTAATGTATCTTTGCTCATCCCGAAGGGATTCAGCGTTATGATATTTTATTATTATTACACGAGAAAAAAGTCCAATAGTTGTCGTATATATGAAACATTTGTTGTAAAGTGTATGTCTGATTTATTTATCTTAGCATTATTTACTTAGCTTGTTGTGTTTACTTGTTAAGGACACATTTTGTATTATTTTCGTAAGATTCGTTTATGTTCTGTATGTATTTGTGTGATGTCCGGTATGTGAACCAAAAAAAAAAGGGGACCATTATTTGAACGCCACTGAATCTCATGCCATCCCATTAAGATTACAAATGAAAAAAAAAGCTTAACATATTCAAATATGTTGCAGGATAATTGAAACAAATATAATATTCGTAATTCTATTCGGAATGCCATTTCCTTAACAACACTCATAGATAATGAGGTAATATAATGAACTGTTAAAAAAAAACAACGTTTTTTTTTGTTTTTACAGCTTAGCTTTAAAGGGATTGAAGATGAAGGTGTCGAGTTAGAAATGGACAATCGTCATTGTTCACAGGTACTAGATAAATTTATATATATTTTAAATAATTTTATTTACTTTGATCCGTTAAAGAGTTATTGCTAACAAGTCTACAAGCTCTACAATCAATCGAATCCAAATCCGCCAACTAATATTTAGTGGACCCGTCCCAAAGGTGACTTACTCTACACCCGACCACACCTGCGCCTGATACAATTATGAAAGTAGATTTAAATTTAACTCGATTTCTTTTTTTAAATTATACCTATAATGCCTTAAATTAAATTGTCTGATGTTTATTAAATTTGCAATATTTTAAATCTCTACCTTAGTTATAAGATGTGAATTGTCACCAGGGAATGGGGGTTGATATGGAATCAGTGCAGACTAAAATGGAAGTAGCAAACGGCGGTCAAACTGCGACACGTTCAAAGCCTCAAGCCTGTAAGGTGAGTACATAGACATATAGCACATATTTTGTATAATAAAACTGCTATGATTTTTTAAAATCAACTATTAATATACGCAGATGTCTACAGACTTGGTGTATAAATTACATAAGGAGCCCTAATATTACATTAGTGTTAACAACTGGTTCTTTGAGGGTTTTTTATACATCTAAGATTTTAGAAAACGTTTTTCTCCAACAAGGATGCGAGCGGAATGCGATGTGTTCCCGCTGGTTTTCTAGAACAACTTTGTGCAGGAAGTTGGTGTCAGTGGCACACAGACTAAGATCCGGACACATTCCATCTAACACATTTAAACATCTTATGAAACTAAATAATTCTCCACTGTGTGTAAATTGTGGAATCATAGATGATATCCATCATTTGTTGATGGAATGTGTCCGATCTGAACCTGTGAGGGAGGCGTTTGTGAGTGCCTTTGCTCTGAACAGACTTGACATCGGGATGTTTAACAAAATCTTAGCGTCTGGCTTTTTCAGATCAATGGCACCATATGTAATATGTTAGGTATTTCTGTATTAGGGTACGATGGGGCTGACATACGTACACACGTAAAAGTCCCAAAAATAAATAGAATAAAAAAAAAATGTGTTCCCGCGTGCTGGTCAAGAGCGTAAAGGCGAAACAGAGGGTTGGCTCTTTACACCACCCCACTCCAAGCGAGTAGAGGCCTATTTAGAGACTGCACGCCTTGCCGGGTATCGAGGACGAAGTCCTAGTCTTGCCCTTGATCTCGGTAGGTGGAAGGTGGAACCCCCCGGGGGTTTTAGTCGGTGCAAGTTCGACACAGGGGGAGGTGGCCCACACCGACCCCTGAGATCCGAAGGGATTTTCCCCGGGTTACAAAAAAGAAGGGGGTGTTTTTTCTATTTTTGAAAAGTAATTAAATTAATAGAAATATATTGTAAATTTTATTTAAAAAAAATCACATTATGAAGTGTCTATTACAGGTTTGCGGTAAAGTATTGTCCTCCGCGTCATCCTATTACGTCCACATGAAACTCCATTCCGGAAACAAACCCTTCCAGTGTACGGTAAATATATTTTTCATTCAATTTATTTATTAATTTTTAACGTGAGTATTTCGTTTTGTAAATAATTTAATAATTCATTCAATCACATCAGGTGTGATTGAGGTCAAGTGTTAGCCTGTAAATCATAAAAAAATATGTGGGAAGTTTAATTATACCCATTGGTTTGGTAGAAATGTTATACTCTTCCAATAACGCAAGAGTGCTAGTGTAAGTACAGTGTAGTCTGATGACATTGACTACCAATAGGCAATAATTCATCGACAGTTGTCACTGAAACCTACCATATCGAAAAGTTTATAGATAATAAATATGAATAACTGGAGAAGAAATGTGACAAGTCGAAGCATAACACAATGACGGACAATTCTCAGAGGGATTTCTGGGTCTCGGTTGGTCTCAATTGCACGCATATTTCCGATCTTGTTTGTCTTACGATTAAGATTGTAAATCTAATTTACATTTGCTACGATTGCGAAGTTCTCTAACTACTTCTTTTGCCGTGTCGTTCGGCTGTGGAATGGACTTCCGGCAAGCCACCATTCTATCATATGGGACCTTTTAAGCGTAGTGTGAAGAGATATTTGTGCAGGACGGCATTATCACTGCGACTACTGATGGGTTTTTCTTACCTGTCGATAGTCGTTGGCGTGATTTGGACTACACCATGCTTACCATCAGGTTTGGTGCAGTCACTGTATCAAGTCAGAATAAAAAAAAAAAAAAAAACACTCCGATACAATGATGTACACCGGGGTCGCTGCCCTCATAGCGTCCCTGATTGTTCTGTCCTATGCAGGATTTTAGCCCTGGATACAAAAAGAAAAAGGTCTCGTTTGTATATGTCAAGAATGAAACAATAATTTTCATGGACAGGTTTGCGATGCGGCTTTTTGCCGTAAACCGTACCTGGAAGTCCACATGCGCACGCACACCGGCGAGCGCCCTTTCCAATGCGACCTGTGCCTGAAACGTTTCACACAAAAATCCAGTCTTAATACGCACAAACGCGTCCACACTGGTGAGTTTTAAGTATAATTTTTAATTTATTTTTGTTTATCTGGGAAATTAGCTTATTTAGCATTATCTAGCCAAGTGAAAGGATGAACGATGCTCAATTCATATTTACATTAAATATCACAAGTTCATTATATCTAAATACAAAAAGATTTCGTGTTTTAGACGTGTCAATATAATCGATAAACCTCGATAGTTATCTACCGTCTCTAACAAAATGCTCTCCTGTACTAATCGTTTCACGGGGCATATTTCGTTATATATGGGTGTCGCAAATTATTACAATGGTTATTGTAAAATGGGGTTACTAGGTGTTAATATCATATTTAAATATAATTTTGAAAATAAATTTCAGTGCAGCTTCATATTTTATACAATATGATTATTTTATTGCATATTGATGTATTACAACCTCTTCTCTATAATGTTGTCTATGATTTTACACGTTTCCTCTACAATCAAACTATACATTTCTCTTTTATAATTAATTTGTTAAAATTATATTTTTTAATTACCGTTGATTTATCAACTTTCTATTCAACTCCTGACAGATATGTAAGGTTGTTATAATTTGAACGTGTGTATCTATTCATCATTGTATTTGTTTGTGGCATCGTAGCTCTTAAGCAGATGAATCGATTTTGATTAAGTTTGGAAAATGACTTAACCGAGAGAAAATCTGATCTTTTTATCTAATCGACCTAAAGTTTACTGTACTGTGCTTTCAATTTGTGTTACGATAATATGGAATCTTGACCTGAAATTCTAGCATCATCTGAAATTAGAAAATACCATACATTTCAATTACTTATAAGAGAAGTATTGTGTTTAAGCTCCTTAGGAGTAGCTAGACAACGAACCCAAGGTGTATTTTTTTTTTAATTTTAATTTACTATTAATTCCTTTCTATGGTTTCATGGCACCTCTATCACTCACATCAATTGTTCTTTATTAACTGCACTTAGGGGAAATTATTACAACGAAAGCCAGAATAACGTTACTTCTATATTAAAGAAAAAGAGCTAAATATCGAAAAGTTAGTAAATACGAATTGAAATATTGCACATTTTCTATTGGCAAACTTAAAGTTCTAACCAAAATAAATTCAATACAAAGATTTATTATAAATTTTTTAATTTTTATAAATTCTGCAGCCTATTTACCCCAATTTATGATAATGTGTTTTTGCGGCTAAACTGATTTTTTAGATAAGATGTACCAAGTACAGATTTGTACGAATATTACTAAATTAATTCAATTACAGAAAGGTTTTCATTACTATACTTTTTTTTGGGAAATTTGTACTTTGTCCATCAACAAATAATAATATGTACTAGCATTCATTAAAAAACTAAAAATTGTGGGTTTCTATACGTATTTGCAATCGCGTATTTGTTAACGTCATGGTATATGATTAGGTTAAATGTAATTTCCATATTATATTAATTACTTAACAAGCAATAGAATACGTCAGTATATTTATTGGGATTCGTCGTATCAAAAGGAAAATTAATGCAATCCAAATCAATTTTTTTTGCAATATTCATTAATTTGTTTTGATAATAGGATGGAGGCTTAAAACGTTTATATGGAAGTTACATTAATATACATAATAGAGTTCACGAACTGGATCCCATGTTTTTATTACCATGAGGGGATTATTGTTAAAATTTTTAAAGAATATTTAATATCTCTAATTCGGACTGACCTCCTCCTGTTTCCACAAAACAAACGAATAATTTGATTTATGTTGTTTTTAAAACTATTTTATATTGGCCTGATTTTCAGTTTATATCCTATTTTGACGCCCTGATATTTAAGCTACAATGGTTTGTTAGGAATATATTTTTAATGTATTACCTATAAGTACATTTTTATTGTGTTAACTATTCATGTGTTTATTAAATAGTGTTATTATTATTTTACCTATTTCATTACCTACCGTGCTTTGTTTACTCTTATTCATTTAGTTGCATTTTAGATAGTTATATTTTTAAAGCTTATGTACAAATTATGTTTGAAATTATTTTTTGTTGCAACTGCTAAAGTAATATATACATATATCAATCGAGCACGCAACCTCTGTACGTATTTTACCATATAAGTAAGTGTACTTACTATTTTTATATTATAAATGTTATCGGTTCTTATACATATATACATACACATTTAATATTACCGTAATTAAATTGTCAAAATTACGTATCGTGAAAGTGAACGACAGATATGTTTCACTCAACATAATATGTGAATAGTTTTTGAGTCGTGTCCATACAAACAGTTCCACAATAAAGATCAGGGCGTGAGGAAGGCATCTCTGTAAGGTAAACAGGGGGAGGTAAAGGACTCACAATTGATGAGACGTAGTAAATCGATTGTGCGTTCTTATTAGACCAGAGTGAGTAATAGATGGTGTGTTGGAATGGCCTGGGTTCTAGATGAGCACATTCGCGCCTTGATGGTGAAGGAGCGGCCCTACAAGTGTGAGCTCTGTCAGATGCGGTTCACGCAGAGCTCCAGCCTCAACCGACACAAGAAAATACACACGGGTGGGTTCCCTCACTTAGCGCCGCCCGTGCCGCCTCTTGCCCGCAAAATATATACGCGTGGCCTCATTGTCTTTCCGTATCCCTTCGTATAAAATTTTTATTTGTACACATTCAGTTGACTTAAACATGCGATAATTTCGTTCAGAGGAACACAGACGTGCGCTGCTGGCTAAGGAACGACCGTATCAATGCGGCATCTGCTTTCTGAGATTCACCCAGAAATCGAGTTTGGGCCGGCACGGAAAAATACATACCGGTGGGTCTCTACCTACTATATACCTACTGCCTACTTATGCGTGACGTTAATCCTTGAGGCAGAACGGGACTGACGCGTTCCCGTATAATCGGCACCCTACCTCCCCCTGAATGCGCGTGAATGGATGTGACGTTAGGAATTAATGATAATGTATTTGTTTGAGTGAGTGCTGAATCGCTATATATAAATCGTATAACTTATAGAGGAGCACAGACGAGCCCTGTTAGAGAAAGTGCGGCCGTACCAGTGCCACATCTGTTTTATGCGCTTCACTCAGAAGTCCAGCCTGGGACGACATGGGAAAATACACACTGGTAGGCATTTTCCCCTTATGTAGCAAATGAGTTTGATTATTTTACGTTAGCACACGTTATTAGGCATTGTCAACATTGGCAGCGCGTCGAGCGGGACCGTTGATGTAGCTGAAATTTGTTGGTATTTCTAGAGGAGCACATCCAATCGCTGATCAACAAAGTGCGCCCATATCAATGCGACATCTGTGACAAGCGGTTCACTCAGAAGTCCAGCCTTGGCACTCATAAACGTATACACACCGGTGGGTCCCTTGATATTTCCTTTTGTTTTCATTTGGTTTCTAAGCCACGATTCGATACTGTCGCACCGGATTGCCTTTTTTTACTGAATCGCACTTGTGGCTTCGAAACCTGAGTTTTGTGAATAGTTTAAGGGCTCCCAGCTCCTATTTCTGTTTCATTTGCGGGACACGGTTTTGTGAGTACAATTTATTTTATTTTTATTTGGTTTTTAACAGCATCGCACATTCTACAACATATACTTTGAATGAATAGGTAGACACGCTCAAAAACTATTCACAAACGTTCAAAGTAAAGCATGTGTACGTTGTGAGGGTTTTCGTTAAGTTATAGTAGGAAACAGAATGTTTGATGGACAAATAAAAAAGTGATTGTGAATTCCCTCATGGTAGTGAGTGTGCATACGATGCAGCTGAATCGGGTAGCGTTTGCGCGCGAGGTACTAGTTATTATTTGTCCATCGTGGTTTTGTTTTGTTTCTCTGTCCCCCCGCGCGGGTGTGGGTGCCGCGCGGTGCAGGCGAGCGCCCGTTCCAGTGCACCGTCTGCCTCAAGTCCTTCACGCAGAAGTGCGCGCTCAATTTGCACGAAAAAATACATACGGGTTAGTAGCCCACATATATTTATTCCGCAATATAGTTTCGGTACGATTAGCGTCAGCGTGCGACTCGTCATTCAGTCACACATCTCATTTAGCGTCATGCTTCTTTCCTATTTTTCCGTTGCCCGCCTAACCCGTTAATTTGTTCCCAATAAATTTAAAGCGTCCACCTCGTTGCTTCTGACTAACATCTCAATTTCTGTAACTCTTCGAGTACTTCTTACGATGACCGAAATGAAAAAAAAAATCATGCTAACGATATAATAATATTCTATTGAACGTAATTGTCCTATCACTCCTCTCATTTCACATTCGCAAAGATTAGGTTATTATGTGTAGCGTTTCATTTATTTTCATTGTTTTCATAAATATTAATTCTGTCACAAAAGCGGTAATGCAATCGCCGCAATGACGCACTTTTGGCGCCTCGTTGTCCTAATGACAGCAATCAAAATTCGTATACACGAAATTGGGAGGGTAAAAGTCGCCACGAGCGACGAGTCGAGACCGTGATTGGCAGCGGGCGGGCGGCCAAAAGCAACGTTGCAAGCGTGCGTCGGCGACGTGCGTTACTCGCTTTTGTGTGTGCACTGGGCGCAGTGCAAGGGCGTCCATTCGCGTGCGGGCTATGCCCGGCGGCGTTCACGCGCCGGCCCTACCTGGACATTCACATGCGCACGCATACAGGCGAGCGGCCCTATCAGTGCGACGTGTGTCTCAAGCGCTTCACGCAGAAGTCCAGCCTCAATATACATAAGAGGACGCACACAGGTGGGTGTCAGCCGTGGGCCGGACTGGCCGCCCGCCCGCCCCCTCTCCACTCGCGCAGTAGGAACTAACGAACGATCTGGAGCGGAGCCCGCGGCGGGGCGACCGGTCCGCGCCGCGCTCTGCGTAGTACGTCTCGCGAACTCGCCGCCGCTATAATGTATGTCTTGGGCGCCAGTCCAGGGCAGACCGTTCCAGTGCCTGTCGTGCCCCGCCGCCTTCACCTGCAAGCAATACTTGGAGATTCACACGCGCACGCACACCGGCGAGCGGCCGTATCAGTGCGACATCTGCCTGAAGCGCTTCACGCAGAAGTCCAGTCTGAACATACACAAGCGGACGCATTCAGGTATGTGGAGGGCGGGGCGGGTCGGCGGTCGCCTGGGGACGAATGAACGCGAGATATTATGTGGGCTACTAGACGTGCGCGGTGCGGTGTGCATGAGTGGGCGCGGGATGGCGGGTGCCGCTGTGCCAGGCGGCGTGCCTAAATCTAACCGGTGCGCTCTCACAGTGCAGGGGCGGCCGTTCCAATGTCTGCAGTGCCCCGCCGCCTTCACCTGCAAGCAGTACCTCGAGATACACAACCGCACACACACCGGTGAGCGACCCTACCAGTGCGACGTGTGCCTCAAGAGATTCGCGCAAAAATCAACACTCAACATACACAAAAGAACGCACACAGGTCAGTTTCATTACTCTGTCCTCGATCGTTCATTTCTCATAATTTAACTGTACATAAACTGCATACCTTAGTTGTGAAGTTGTCGGTGCCACAGGTCCTATTTCATGATGGTGCTTAAAAATGTGTCGCTGTATTGATATGTTAATATAACGAAGAGAAAGTAATATTGTCGCGGTTGGTCAGTGCAAGGTCGCCCGTACCAATGCGTGGAGTGCCCGGCCGCGTTCACGTGCAAGCCATACCTGGAGATACACATGCGCACGCACACGGGCGAGCGACCGTTCGAGTGCGAAGTCTGTTTCAAACGCTTCTCGCAGAAGTCTACGCTCAACATTCACAGACGCATTCATACCGGTACGGAGACGAACACGTATTAATAAACCTCTATTACAATTTCTTATGATTCATATTAGTAATATAGAGGAGCTTTGCATCTCCGATGACTTACATTTGAACACAGTATTAAATTTTCACGTTTATTTGCATCATGTCAAATTTAAAGGCACTTCTGGATCTGGCAGTTGCGATTCGTCAGCGTATATGTAAAAGCGACCGTGTGGGTTACATCGGACGGTTTACATATGAATGCATAAAGAACGGTACATTCCGCATGGCAGCTGCTGCTGAGGAGTAGAGACTGCCAAAATCAGAGTCTTACCTTAATTTAGAATAAAATCAATAATAACACACATTTTCCGTATTTAGTGTTTCATTGAATTACGAAAAGATTGGTATCAGAAATAAAAGTAACACACATTTTCAAAAATTTGTCATCAATATCGCTGTAGTACTTTGTGAACCAATGAAATACAAAATTAATTGCGACCTCTAATTGAACTTTGTCAATGTCAGTGATCCTAATTTTATATGTCTACCGAGATTGGAAGACTGTTAGAAGACGGCAAAGTGCTATCGGACGGTAATGCTATATTGTTTCTAAACACATTAAAGTGCCACCGACAACTTCTTAGTATATTATTTGCTACATCATAATTATTTCTTACTATTTCTTTGCTTACATTCATTTAATTTATGAGTCATTACTGTTTAATTGCATCTTGCCGTCTCCTAACATTACGCCTTCGCCATTGCTTTGCATTACTGTTTTTTAATATTTTTGATCATCTAAAATATTCTTTTGGACAGTTTTATTATAATTTGACATTTGACTGTTCGTTTTTTCAGGAGAAAGGCCGTACGCTTGTGATATATGTCAGAAACGATTTGCCGTGAAGAGCTATGTAACAGCTCATAGGTAAAAATGATTTACATATTGAAATTATTATCATCCAAAATTAAATTAATTAATGCAACTTAATTATACATATTGTGGACTGGCTCGACGAAGTGACTACCCACACCTAACGATAAGTAAAGTGTCATCCAAGAACGACAGCGAACAATAAGAAGGGACGCGAATCCATTAACAGTTGCCGCCATCATGCCGGGCAACTAATGCTACGACAGAAGGTAACAGGCACAAGCGAGTCAATCGCCTTATCACCTCGATTAATCGATATTTTGATGATTTTTTTACAATTGCTCGACAAAGTTACTACAATGCATCTAATGGTAAGTACAGTGTCGTCTAAAAATGAAAATGACTATTAAAGGATGAAAATCCGTTGATAGTCTCCTTCATCATGTTGGCCCATATATACCACGCATGAAGGTCTCTAGGCATTACTAGATATACACAAGCTGATCTCGAAGCCCGACAGGCCAAAGCGAGTCACTATGATGGTCTTTACACTTGTGTACTGTGGTCATGACCCGGTTCGAGTAATCGCCCTACTGCCATAAATCATGCTTAAATAAACAAAGCATAACCATTTTTACAAGCAGTAAAAAGCAGCTTTTACCGCGATCGGAGATTGGTTTGGGTCGGAGAAGGTTTAGAGTCTACGTTGTGTGTTGTCAGATGGTCGCACGTAGCCGACAAGCCGCTGAACTGCGACCGGTGCTCGATGACGTTCACGTCCAAGTCGCAGTTCGCGCTGCACATCCGCACGCACTCCGCCGGCTCCTGCTACGAGTGCAGCGTATGCGGGCGCAGCTTCGTCAGGGATAGCTACCTTATAAGGTTACTTGACATTTTGGATTAAACATTTTAAATTAAACAAAAAAATTAAGGTTGAACAACCCTTATTACTTAGGGGTATGAAAAATAGATAGTAGCCGATTCTCAGACCTACTGAATATGCATATAAAATTTGGTAGAAACCGGTAAAGCCTTTTTGGAGGAGTAACTAATATTGTGACACGAGAATTTTATATATATAAAGATAGTAATTCTTCAACCTTCAGCCACACAATGCTGAGTGTAGATCTCTTCTATCCTTTTTTTAATATTGAATTGATTGAATTAAAATTACCGCTGTATCTTAAAAGCAGCTTTCCATGATACATTAGTGACAACCGCATTTAAAACGGTTATGCTGATTTATAGGTTAAAGGGTACAAACGTGTACAGATCGATTGACGATTCCCACACATTTTTACTAACCTACATCGCACAAGTGAGGTTTTACTGGACACTCGCATATATAAACGGAGTTGCAAATTATAGTATCTATAGAAAGTCGAATAGGTGGCTGCAGAACAGATTTGTTATGTGTCATGATTAGAGATGCCACGAATATTCGGCAACTATTCGGTATTCGGTCTATTCGGCCACTTCTTTTGCTATTCGGTATTCGGCCGAATAATACGTACTATTCGGCCGAATACCGAATACCAAATCATGTAAAAAAGACACATTACATTACTCAAAGCTATATATTTATTTCCAAATTACAACACTTTCAATACCTTACCCGGACGGAAGTGCGAGTCTCACCAGAGTCAAGATTTACTTAATTGGTGAGACTTATCACCCTGTGTATATGTATAAGATTTGTGTTGAAATAAAGATTATTATTATTATTACTAAACACGCTACTTCCAGGAATATTCGGCGGCCGAATATTCGGCGCTTCGGCCGACAGCGTTGCCGAATATTCGGTATTCGGCCAATTCACTTTTCGTGGCATCACTAGTCATGATTGATATTTATGATTATTCAGGAAGATCAAAAAAATAGTCTTTTAATTTTTTAAAAAATATTATTGGACGAGATGTAATCGTGTAAAATAGATTGAAACATAATCAAGTTTACTAAGTGATGGTACAACTATTTTGTTTGCATAGTCGATTATTATTTCAGACATCACAACCGCGTGCATCGCGAAAACCACAGTAACATGTCCGCAAACAGCATTGGCACGTTAAATAGTGTCGCTACGAACACCAACAATTCCAGCAGCAACTTCGATTCGCCCGGCGTCTGTGATTTAAGGTACTTATTCATTGAGATTTTATTACTTAACTAGCTGATCCGGCAAACGTTGTTTTGCTATATAAGGTTTTGTAATATCTTCTAAGATGTTCATTAAAATTAAGTGATGTCAAAGATAATTCTGTTCACAATTAAATACTCTTAATCAACAACACATTTATTTGGATAAAAATTAATATTATTACGTTGATACAACTCTTAACAAATAATGCATTAATTTCGACCAAATTTGTTTACCATAAAAACGGTTCTAGTGACTTAATCTTAAAAGATAGACATATACTGTCGCGGACATTTTTTTTTAGATCATTTCAAGAGGAATAATTCTTTCCTACATATATTTTTGGTACCTTGAACCGTTTTTGCAGCGCACGCAATGGAAGCCCTCAAGGATGAATAATTTTCCCCGTTTTTTTCACATTTTCCATTATTTCTTCGCTCCTAATAATTGTTCGTGATGTTATATAGCCTAAAGCCTTCCTCGATAAATGGTCTATTCAACTCAAAAATAATTTTTCAATTCGAACCAGTAGTTCCTGAGATTAGCGCGTTCAAACAAACAAACTCTTCAGCTTTATAATATTAGTATAGATTTATAATTTATCTAGTCCGTCTATATAATGACGATATTATTAGAACACAAGTACGGAAAAGGCACTTATTAACTATAGTGATTTGCTTTGGCCTGTAGCATTTTGGGATCAACTCTTGTCCATTTTCCCAGGAACTTAGCGTCTGGGGCGAGGGTCCAGACTTGAACTAGATCTGGGCGTGCCTTAGACATAGGATTACATCATTTACCGACAATTATACATATTGACATAGCCCCGAACTAAGCTTGCCCTTATGCAATGGGTTCCAGAGAAATTTATCTGCGCACACTGTTGAAAAGTTTGTCGATACTGGGACTCGAAATCAAACCCTTCAGCGTCGCAGACAGGGCCACTATAACTGTACTATCAAGCTGTTAATAGATAACATTGTCACATTGTAACATTGACAACTTCGTAACATCTGATCTTCACTGAACTCCTGATGTTTTATTATTGCTTGTAGACATTTCTTTGAAACAGATTGGTAGATAGTCAGTTTAAAAAATCTTATAAAACAAATGAATTCTAGAATATACTAATTTGATATAGTATTATATAATGTAGGAAACATTTCTACTATTACGAAATTGTAATACAGATGTTTATCAACATTTATTGATTGATAATATTGATGATTGAATGAGTGATAACTAGATGTTAATTAAGTGAAATTATGAAGATTTAATGTGTGTATATGTACGGATAATTTTTTAATTTTCAGTTTTGTGCCAATGGTCAATCGGTATATGACATCGCAAGGAACACAAGTGTCTATGCAGGACACGCAAAGCAAAATGTCAGCCATGTCACCGCAGTCCATTGCATCCATGTGTGAGTTAACCAGAGATGGGTAAAATGTAATCAGATTAATGATTAACGATTACAAAATGTAGTCGTAGTTTTAATTTTGTGGCTCTGTAATTATGATTAATTCCCTTCAAAACATTCAGGAGTCATAAGTGTGTGTGCAATTGAGGATTCCGTAGTGTTTAAAACATAGATGAGTAAAATGTTGTCATATTTATGATGAAAAACGCAAAATGTAATCGTTTTTCATTAATCATATTACATTTTGCCCATCTATGTAGTTAACATTATATCTCACTATTCATTTAGTACACTCAAATGGTAAACTCATTTGGACAACTTTCGGTTGTCGTATGTTTTAGCTGGCATGATGACGGCGATTCTCATTGATGAGTAATACATTGGCGGTCGAAGCTTTTCTCGGACCGAACTTTACCTACCATCAAGTGTCAGCCACTATGCTGTCATCCCGAAAAAAAATCAAAGACGCAATGACTCGAAATTGCCCCCACATTTAATTAACTTTATATTGTAGCAACAGCATTATGTTAAAGGGATTGTTTCTTTTTTAGCGTCACCCCCTCCTTCCCATACGCCGACACCGCAACCCCAGATGACTGGTCAGATGCATCTCGTAGACTGATTACAAGAACAGGTAAGTTTGCGGGCTCAAATATCTTTATTCATATTTTTTTAATGACTTCTTGAGAAAAGCTTTATTTAAATCCTCTTTTAAGTGTAACAGTCCGATCTCATTCTACAAATCATATAAACTACGCAAAAAGGGAGCAAAACAAAAATCCATATTTTCCCCGATATTTGACGGGCTGAATCTCAGTTAATAATTGTCACATCACAGATGTTAATACATATAACAATATCTATGACGACTACTAAGGCCTTGCATATCTTTAAAAAGATAAGATAAGAGAATTAGATCCTGATCGCACCATTTCTCATGGCTAATTTAGCCTATGCTTGAGCAGCAGCGATGGCTGCCATATCCATATCCAATATGTATGTCTGAATAAGTTTCATTGCATCAGCTA
Organism: Automeris io; assembly: GCA_036320925.1. Classification (NCBI taxonomy): domain Eukaryota; kingdom Metazoa; phylum Arthropoda; class Insecta; order Lepidoptera; family Saturniidae; genus Automeris; species Automeris io. The sequence continues at coordinate 6,939,444 of JAUDJH010000014.1, forward strand.
TCTGCTGGCGCGATGCCAGTAGCGTTCATTCTATAAATACATGATAACATTGCATGCCCTTACGATAAATAAGTCTGGAATAAATTCCTTTAATTTAAACAAAAAAAAAGGAATCTATCTATCTTCTCTATGAAAGTAATATAATATTTATTATCATTATAAAATATTCAAATTCATTATGTGAATCTACCTACCCTGTCCAAATACCCTAGGCACGTCACTGCGCGATGCCTAGTTATCCAACCAAGTGGCATCGTGGATTGACTCCCTATCAGTGAACATCTGCCTCTACCGATCGCGGCACAGCTCATGACATGCAATAGAATCAATGGTACTACTTTTTTATGGTTTATAAGCGGTCGATTGACCTCAGTCACACCTGGTGGAAGGCAAAGATGAGTCTTAACATGGACCGCGTCCACCCAATAAATTCATATTCGCTTATCTCTTAAAGATTCCCAAGTCGTAAGATCGTGGAAATATGCTCGCTGGAAGCACATTCCACTTCTTAGCTTTTCGCATGATTGCGCGAATCTTTTCGTGCGGATATAAGGAACATTCACCACATATGGATGATATCCGACACGGTGTCTAGTGGTTTCATGATGAAATTGGGCTGGCGGATTGAGAGAATCTAGTTCCTAGGAACACTCCACTATGCAACTGGTAAATATTATCATACTATTCGTGTTTTTTTTTTACAGCTCTTGGTTGACTACAGAGCAGCCAGAGTGCAATATTTAAAATATGGCAGCCTTCAACAAGAGCAGCTACGATAACATAACTTTAATAGCGGAGACCGGTTGCTCCTCGAATGGATTGTCAGCATAGACTCATGCGCAGATTATATTATTTTATATCAGATTATTTATTTATATTGAGTGTTTTTGTCGACCGTGAGGTGAGCGCGAAGGAAGCCAGCTGAGTACGGAACGAACGTGGCATGAGACGGTCAATGATTTCGTTCGCTTGTGGAATCCCTTGACACCAGGTGGTGGACATTAAGGTTAGGGTTGCCAATGAATTTCTAGAAAAATGGTATTACTTAAAAAAGTATAAAAATATGTAAACATTTATTTCGTATTTATTTTCAAAGTTTTTATTTTTGGAGTTTACTACGAATTTTAACAAAATATCTCGAGTTATTGGTATAACATGGATTTCGTTTATTATATTTACTAAAGAATAAAGTTTATCCAGTGTTAATCTCATATAAGTGCAGCTCAAGGAAATGTCCTAAAATACTATATAATGTGCACCACATTGGCAACCCTAATGAGAGTAGAGACGAGACATATTGGTTAGTCATGTAGTGGTACCGCCTATGATTGCATTGTGATTTTTACCCACAACTGTGATTTATCTATACCATCACACCATCGTAGCTATGAACCTGGTGATGGCGTTCATAAATCCATACTTAAATGTCTCATCGTTTAGAAAGTAGGCCTAAAATTTTTGATCTCATATTCTAATTTGCTTAGTGATAAATTTCGGAATTATTGTGAATGGTATAAAATCTCGATACTGTGAAATTCTAAATTGTAATGTTCGACTATCGCTTTTCATTATCATCCATACCCATTAGGAGTAGTGAAATGTAACATTATCTTATTGCGATGCTTTAACTTAGAACGTGTCAGTGTATATGGAAGTTCAGTAATTTTATACAAACTGTTACCGATTAGTGGTAAAAATGTATTTTAAACTCTGATAAGTTTAAAGGGTACACCTGAAGTTTAAATCAGTGAAGATCCTTTGAAGAGTAATCAGAATTCTTATTGAATCAAATAATAATTGATAAGTACAAAATAAACACCATAAACTAGCAGAGTCCTAAGAGGCAATATCGAAAGCTTCACAAAAATAATTACTTTAATATGATGTTTATTGGAGAAATCCAGAGAAGTGCCTGTTGCAACATAAAATTGGCAATATTTTTACACGTATTACGTTCGGATTGTAATTATGTTTGGTGTTCAATTGTGTACGGAGATCTGCCCATGATCGCAGGCGGTCTAGAGGCAGTTAGTGATAGTGCACTACGTCTGTACGCCTAGACCAGCGTTTCCCAACCTTTTAATGACAAACCCCCTCCCAAGAGATCCCTTTAGGAGGTGACAAAAATCTGAAATTAACTGCCCGCGTCCGTTTTCTTTATATAATTTGGCAGTTTTGAAAACTGGATAAGCATCTGTAAAGCTTCTATTGTAAGCTTAAGCATAACCTTTCACCAAATGTGACAGAAGTCAAACGTATGCCAGTAAATATAGGGAATGATTATTAAGAGTTCGTTAAATATAAATAACCTTTGATCTCAAACAATTGAGACATTTAGCGATTAGTGGTTTAATAGATATCCTATTTGTAATCGAATGCGTAAGATATACGAAATATTTATTTTCCATGCGAACTCCAGGTTGGGAGTCGCTGGTCTAGGCAAAGTGTATCATTTGTGAAGCTTCTTACTAACTTTGTGTGCCTTCTAGCAGATAGCTATATTAGGCAATATCACTCATAACACCATTTAATAAAATATTATTCGTTTCTAGTTTTCAAACTAATAATTATTCATGTTAGGAATAGTAATCATGAAATTTATTATACTATAATTTGACCATAACTTTTGTGCCATGCCTAAGGTAAGGCAAGGTGAGGGAGGAGAGCACATGATATACGATAACGCCCATTATCTATTCAAATCTTTCTGAATTATATGTGTACCCACACAAAATTGTTCGTCTTTTTGCGGCATAGCTTATGAGTGTAGACTCGCCGTCTATATGTACTAGTATATCAAAATATATACCCCCCCCCTCCCGTACTTCTGTCACCACTGAAGGAGGTACACAACGGTTATGGTCACACTATAGTTATTACTATTCACCATATAGGATATTGCCGTTTCTATGATAATATTGAGCGTGTGTTTTTACCCGTAACTATTTTTCGAATAATGATTAGAGTATAGAGCAGTAGTCTTCCAATACCTTGAGACAGTTCTTGCGCACTGTGGATCGCAGCCAGTGTCCGCTGCGGGGGTTCCTTATGGTTTGCCATTATTGATATCAAAGATAGATTGGTGCCATTTCTATGTAAATGATGCGGTAGGGTAAGTTTAGTTAAGTCTGCAGGTCAGGGTAGAACTGGAAATGAAATATTGTAAGAAAACTTATATTCTCGTAGTATATTAAAACTGGCGTGTATACCTTAATATTATTATTATTATGTTTCTATACAGCCGAAATTAATAATCAACCTTTAATTTGTAGATTAAACACTCTTTTCTTTCAGACAAGTGAATGTAATTAAGCATATTATCAAAGCACCGAATCACGAAAAAGTTTGTAGGTAATCTCAAATATTCGGAACGAGATATATCTGTTATGATAATAAAACGATATAATTAAAAGTTGGCCAAATTATTATTAAATCGGGCTTAATTTGTTCTGGGGTTAGTGTCGTTTTTTGCAGAGTAGGAAAAGTAATACAGACTAGAGTAGAATAGTCTCGTTCAAAATTATGTCTTTCATTTACTACATTTGCCCTGTTTTATTTGCATTCACTGTTACGGATAAGTGTGTGCAAAAGGGACGTACTTATATGGCTGCTAAAAGGTAAACATCATGTATGGGGTTAGATTTATTAATATCGGCCGTTATTGTTGTTATATCCTATACATTATTTTGTTTCTATATTGTATGCGTCCATGAACTGGAACAGAATTGTAAATATGGTAGGATTTATTTATTCAGCTGCGTTGAGGTGGTACAGGAATGAAGTTTACGGTTTATAGAGTCGAGTCATTTGACGGTCGGGCAATGAACTGAGCACATGATTGCAATAATCGTTAGCATTAGCGCGGAACTAATTTGGGTACTATAAAAAAAAATCAAATTTTCTTGTAGATGTACATAAGTATACATAATTATAATATACATGTGAATGTCGTTTGATAGTTCTCGATATTTTTTTATATTTTGATAGCTCTGTATTTGAAAAGTAACACGACAAAAATAGGCCAATATCTCATTATCGTTTTAAATAAATAATATTATGTACACAGTTTATATGTTAAGGTATAGTGAAGTGACGGATGCATTTAGTTGTTGCCCAGAAGTGTAAGTGTAACGGCTAACGTTTCAATGTTTTAAATTCTAGTGACATTTTTCGTAAGTCTCTTACCAAGCCATTGATAACAGTATTATTTAGAAAAAATAGAAATTGATTTTAAAGTTTTTAAATCTTACTACATCTACCATTGTAAAATGATCACAAGAAAATAGTTTACAATAGTTTATATGTAATCAACATATTAGTCTTCAACGGTATTTGAGTGAAGTTGATTACTCTATTAATATAATTATTATATTATCCATAGATATAAAACGCAAATAGAAACACCAATATAGTAAACTTATAAATGATATTGTCTCGCAATTCCAATAATTCGTAGTCGGACGATTATATCTATTTTAGATTAATATATTTCGTTGTTATATTTTCATATATAATTGTTTTATTCTATTGATCTTGACCTTTGTTGAAGTACGTCCTTATCGAGTCAGTTGGAATTCGAGATTCCTTGTTGATTACGAGATTTACAATACATTTCGACGATATACGAGTGCAATATGTTGGTTTCAACAAGTTATAATATACCTAAAGGGTGTGTAATTGCTGCTAACAATATAAACTTTACAAACTTATAATTGTATTGGTATGTTCATTTATATTAAGTTCATTTTTATAAAATGTGTTTTAAATTATCGCCCAAAAGTTAATGTTTAACACGTTCCCGCCGGCGTGTACCATTATTGGTACATTGAGGACTGTTCCATCGGGCGGCGTGTACCATGGTACTATGAAAGAAATCAATTTAATTTGTATGTTTTGCTAATAAAAAGAAAAAAAGATTGCAAATGAACGCAGGCATAGTCGGCAGAAACGCTTAATGAGAGATGTGCGATTACGTACAAACGGCGCCGCCCTATGGGACAAATTTGATTTTACAGAGCCGTCAGATGCCGAAGACAGCGAATTCAGCCGCCGGCGGGAACGTGTTAATCTCGTAATTAATCAGGAATAAAAACGAGCAGTGAAAGAATAAATAATTTTATCTCATTAAATAGAGACCATATCGACTCTTTTCAAGTAAACATCGTAAGAGACATTTCGTAACTTTTACAGGAGGGACATTTTATTAATTGTTTTAGTCAATTAAAGATTTTTTTAAATGTTACTACTTAATTACATAGGACTCCAAACTACATATGGAAAAAAAGGTAAATTTGTCACTTACGGTGAAAACTGGCAACATAAAACTGTATTTTTTATATATTTATTTGGAAAATGTAAATATAAATATCGGACAGAGAAAATAAATTTTTGGCGCTTACGATGTTTTACCTGAAATGGCTCGACTTCTATTAATGATTTGTTCCTCTTCACTGTTCTATATATTTTACATACAAATGTTAGTTGTATATGTAGGAGGTAAATGAGCCATTCGAATTTACGTAATCATAAAAAAAGGTATGAAGTTTTTTCCGTTTTTTATATTCGAACCGAACGCGTAGTAGAAAAGACTGAGGAATCCACAACGTTAAAGAATACTCACTGGAATTATATATTGGCAGAGTTCGAATTGTGTTTGTTGTTTTTTTTTTTTATAAATGTTTCGACATGAGATCGGTTGTGGCCGTGGAGTGTGGACAGTGGACGGTGGACCAACGATGATCGTGAGCGGTTTGATTTAATCATTTCGATGAAAGAATGCGTACATATCCGTATAGCGAACGCTCGTCGAGACAAACTAGTCCAGGAGTTTCGCGACCAGTTGCATTATACTTGATCGTGCTAGTTATAAAATAACAGTGAGCCTTGTATAATCATAATGTCTAAGGTACATAACTATTTAGTTTTATTGTATTGTTAGATTTACGCGATCTTCCGCTTTGCCAACATATTTGCGTTGCTTTACCTACATTATAATCATACGAAGAGTACAGCCTAAGGATTTTAACTTTTTTTTTTATATACTGAGAGCTATTTCTAAGTCACTGATTTTAGACTATCTATGTAATATAAAATAATATGGCTTTAAGTCAAACTAATGAAATTTTGGAGTAATTTACAATAAGTTTAATCACAATTTTATTATTAAAAAATATCTTTACAAACATCATGGCATGATGGTATATCGATGCGGTCATTTAGTTATAGCTCTTCAGAGTTTTAATGACCAATATTTTAACAAGCGTTTTTCTTTATTGTTAAAATGTTTAGGCTAGTTTATATTTGATATAAGTTAGATTCGTTAATTGTGATGTATTCAATTGCACGTGAATGTTAGCTCTCACAGCCTCCTTTACATTTATATTATTTAGTTGTTTTATAGTCTGAAGTGATTGTGATAAATTGTATTATTATTGATTCGGTTAAATGAACTAAAAGTACTTCTTATTGTTTATTGTTAATACTTTAAGTATGCACCCTCGGCAGCGCGTAGCGGACGACGCCGACGCCGCGTCGTAGAGAAGGCTGTAAGAGCATTTATGTAGTCAGCATTATATATATGCTTTAATGTGATTTTTTAAATGTACTCTTTATTATAGTGTCATCCATGAAATATTATTAGCGAACTAACAAAACGTTTACTTTTTTTTTCAGTTCATAGTGATTTTATATTGAGAACAAATAAATACAGAGTTTATATTATTATTTTATGAAAGTATATGAATTGTAAAATTATTATTCTTTAGTGCTCTTTTTTGTAGAGCTCTATTTAAAAAGAAATTATATGAATGCAAGATAATGAGTCACGATTCTTTTAGAAGTCGCCATGTAGTGGAGAAAAATAAACGTGCCATGATATTTGTGGCTATATTTGCCTTTTTTAGTTTATTCACCTCCCCTTATCTTACCTCTATCCCTCTTTTGTCTTTGTAAGATGAATGAAAGCGTAATGATCACAAATAAGTTATTAATTGGCAGCATTAACATGTATATTTTCGGAATCGGTAAAAAACGCTAATTCCAAATACACACATATATATAAGGGCGTTTAAAAAAAATAATAAATTTATTTTTCCTCGGAACCACGCTCGAAAGTTTTGTTTTAATGCCAAAATAGGCCTCTGAAAATATGAGCCCTTAATATTAATATTTAGGTTGTCCGCATCGCACTTTTCGATTTCTCATACAAATAACACAGGACGAAAGTTTTTTTTTCTTTTGACTTTTATAACTAATGAACGATATATCGTATTGCAATACCCATTCATTATTTTTGTAGAGAATTTAACGCTCTACAAAAAAGGTTTAACGATTGATGTTAATTTTCAACAATCAGAATTTTCAAATGTTGGGTTAACGGTCAATGATAATTCGTTTTAATTACCTTGTCCACATTTACTATAATGCAGGAAATAAAGGTTAACAGTTTTCAGAAGTCTAATTTATATTTTGTAAAATGTTTTGGTTTCAATTTTTTTTAAAATATAATATTTTGCCAAATAAGTAAATAAAACAGCTGAAGTGAGGGTAAGTTAAACTTCGATCTTGAATAACTTTTGACTGAGTTGTTTTATCAAAAATTGACCTTTTTTGTAGAGCGTTAAATTCTCTACAAAAATAATGACTGGATATTCGTTCATTAGTTATAGAAATCAAAAGAAAAAAAAACTTTTGTTCTGTGTTATTTGTATGGGAAATCGAAAAGTGCGATGCGGACAACCTAAATATTAATATTAAGGGCTCATATTTTCAGAGGCCTATTTTGGCATTAAAACGAAACTTTTGAGCGTGGTTCCGAGGAAAAATAAAAAAAAACTTTTTGAAACGCCCTAATATATATATTACAATACCGCCAAAAAATGACACTTAAACCAAATAACCTTTCACCCGACGATAGTTTTTTTTTACACTGGCTCGACATAGTGACTGCAGAGTACCTGATGGTAAGTACAGTGTAGTCCAAAAATGAAAGCGACTATCAAAGGATGAAAATCCATTGATAGTCTACATCGTCATGTCGGCCCACATATACCACGACTGAAAGTCCCTAGGTATATGAGCTACTGGATATGCACAATCTGATCCCGAAACGCGACAAGCCGAAACTGGTCACTATGACGGGCTTTACACCCATGCACTGTGGTCGCGATCCAGACGGGCACCGGCGCCCTACCACCTCGCTGCTGCTCGTTTACCACCACCCAGGAGTCACGTGTAGGGAAACTAGGGTAAAGCCTACGGACGCGAGCAGATTCGACTCCCAAATTTTAACCATACTTTGTTACAGGGTCAAATATTAAAAATACTCATTCTAGTTGCTGAATTATAGAAAATACAAAGTACATACATTACAAAATACAGCACATATAATCATACAGCTGATTCTGTCTAATGGATATATTGGTACAGTCGATACATTGAATAATCCGGTTATCTGTAACCCAACAATAACTGCGCGTTTACTATAGTAACACGAGTACCCGTGGGATTACATTAATGCTAATCCATTGATGTTATTAGAAAGATTTGTCTTACAGGTGACGACTGTGTTCAAGTTGTTTGTGTCAACAGTCTACAACAATTTCCTCCTTGACAACATTAGCATCGCCTGCTGGAGCCATGGTACTGTCGATTATAGGCGCCGGACTTCTATAGTAGCGGTTACTCGCGTAATGCTCTTTGAGATACTCTCCGCCCATTTCATAATACTCTTCCTTCGTGATACAATAGTTTTCGAAGTCGTTGCTGCCGGCGAAGTCCCGCGCTCCGTACCACGCGTCGAGGCTTGGGTTACACGCTTTCACCACTTTATGCGTCGACTGAAACGGCCTCATTTCCAGAAGTTCTCTTTCTAATCTTTCTTTTAAACCTATAATAGGTAATATCGTTAGATTCTTCGTTCTAATGCCAAATTGAAAGTTATATTTACAAGACCTGGTTTCAAATATAGATTATTTATTATTGTTACACTTCCAAACCCATATTAACCCCTTGAATGGAAATGACCCCGCCCGTCAAGATTTTCTGTACTAAATTCGAATTTGACGGGCGTCGCCTGCAGTATATTTTTTTCATATGAATTTCTTTCTTTTCATATAAATATATTAAATAAAAACAAAAATATTAATTATCTGCACGCGCGTACTATTCTTTGAGATTTCGTTCGTAAAGCAAGGGGTTAATTTGTTTTGCTTTCGTTCAAGTTTACTAATTTTTCTATTTGAAAGGATCTCTGTTATAATATTTTTTACTTTGGCCTGTTTTAGTTAAACAAAAAATATCTGTGTACACTTATATACATTAATCTAGTCCCAAAAGATATTCACCAAGCGTACTAGATATAGTTATACTTAAATGCATGTAAGGCACTCGAATACATCTATTGCTACCAACCTACTTGTGACAATAGTACCCTAGTAGATCACGGATAGGTATCCATGCGCGGCGATGCAAATGTAGATTCGAATACTGGCACGCACATCTCGGTTTTTCCAGATAAAGTACGGAGTTATACTACACATGCTCATCAAATGAAAATATCCTGAGGAAATCCAAATAATGATACAAATTACGATTACGAATAAACGAAATGTCATGTGTAAGTGCCCTGAGAACGGAGCTCACCTGCGCTATTGGGGACGGCATATATGCGCAAAATGGATGCAATTACTTAAGCATCTCTGCTCACCCCGAACGGGATATGGCGTAAAGTATAATATTAACGCTAGAAAAATGGCTTTTTTTTAAGCGATAATATTATACTTTACGCAAAAATGAAAAATGATTTTTTTTTATCATAACACGGCTCATTGGTCACATTACGCGTGATGGTAAGCATGGTGAAGTCCAAAAAACGGCTGCACTATCAACAGTAAAATAACGATAGATAGTAGTCACGCTACAATACAGGCATTCAAATTGATAATCTACTATTTAAGATTATCAATTTATATATAACATTGGAAATGTGATCAAACAAAAGATCTTACCAGGAAACTGAGAACATCCTCCAGTAAGAAACACATTGTTTGCCAGCAATAATTGATCTTCCGGAGTAAAGTGTTTGAATACATATTCCATAGTTTCTGCCAAACCAGCTTCCAGGTTACCCATCATTGACGGTTGAAACATTAGCTCGGGTGCTCTAAAATTTAAATATAATTAAAATTTATAATTTAGTTTACAAATGTGTGTAGTCAACAAATGTTGGATCACGTCGGGGTAACCAATGTGGGATCACGACAGATGTGATTAATGTGGAGGATGAGACTCCAGCTGTATTGTCACCAACTGTGGAGGCTGGCGGCATGAGATTCTCCACCTACCGTCAGAAGGTAAACCACAGCTTGTGGAAGGCTTTTCTCTACCGCTAGGGGAGCTAATAATTCAAAGACAGTCCTTACTTCAAATCCCATTTATTATTTATAAGTAGTTCTCATTATATACAATGCACTCAACCTAGATATCATGCTTTGAACTGTAAATGTCCTTAATTTGCATTAAGTGTATAAAACTTCCATTATAGCCTTACTTTGCATAACATATGACACCCACGAATGTATAAAAGTTCGAATAACTTAGAACAAAGTTTATTTACAGAATTTTTTAAGGCATAATTAACATCACAAGGCCACATTCCTGGCATCATATACTTAATGTTACAACCCTGAAGTCAAAAGAGAGGTGATGAGTTTTTGGGAGTCGAAGCTGCTCGCGTCCGTAGGCTTTACCCTAGTTTCCCTACACGTGACTCCTGGGTGGTGCTAAACGAGCAGCAGCGAGGTGGTAGGGCGCCGGTGCCCGTCTGGATCGCGACCACAGTGCATGGGTGTAAAGCCCGTCATATTGACCAGTTTTGGCTTGTCGCGTTTCGGGATCAGCTTGTGTATATCCAGTAGCTCATATACCTAGAGACCTTCAGTCGTGGTATACGAGGGCCGACACGACGATGTAGACTATCAATAGATTTTCATCCTTTGATAGTCGCTTTCGTTTTTGGACTACACTGTACTTACCATCAGGTGCTCTGTAGTCACTATGTCGAACCAGTGTAAAAAAAAATAAGGAAAAATAACGCGTAGATCTGTCTGTAGTATTGTAGCTAGTGAACGGATGAACTGATTTTGATTTCGGTTTTTATGTTTGAAGATGATCAGCATTTTCTTCCTATTTAACGGATTCAGAATTGAATATCGTGTTACTTCAATAATTTTACAATAACTTGGTAACCCTGATCTGATACTTCAGCATTACCAAGGAATATTAGGATGTCCAATCATCCAATAACTTACAACAGAAATATCGTGTTAAGCTCAATGAAACGGTCTCGGTTAATATGTTACAGACAGATAATAATCGAGTGGAGGAGGTCTTTTAAACTTTTAATGTAATGGTTTAACCTATGAATTTTATCAAAGAAAATAATCGATCTTTTCTACTGGCGTTATCGCTGATCGAGTATTGCTTTGTATAAGCCTGATTTTTATAAGCAAAGTGTATATGGGGTCATGCTTTGCTTGTCGGCCTAAAAAAAGAGTCACCTAAAGGGCTCTATGGCGAGGTGCAGCTGATGGCGCTGGTCTGCCGCGACGGGCGGCGGCTCGTGCTCACGCAGCACCTCCTCCAGCTCCACGAGACGCTCGCCATCCGCCTCCGAGTCGGAGTCTGCCTCGCGACTTATACTGTCAACGCAACGCATCATCACGCTATATCCCTTAATAGGGTCAGTTGAGATATATTAAAGCTTATATCCTTTTCCCTTGCATATTGATGATCAATGTGAATATTAGTGCAGTTGCTTTATTTATCTGGTTCACAGACCGAATGTCACACAACAATACAAGACATCAGCAAAACTTAAAACAATACAAAAAGTTTGTCCTTAAAAAGTGAACACAACAAGCTACGTTAATAATATTCCATATCCCAGCTAGCACTAAGAAGTTCTCCAACTCTTACTTTTGCCGAGTTGTCTGGCTGTGGAATGGTCTTCCGGCGGACGTGTTTCCATCATCTTATGATATAGGGCCTTCTAAGCGAATCGTGGAGAGATATTTATGCAGGCCGGCATGATCGATGCGGCTATCGATGTTTTTTGCTGTTGGTGGTCGTTTTTGGACTGCACCATGCTTTCCATCAGGTATGCTGTAGTCACTGTGCCGTGTCAGTGTAAAAAAAAAGAAGATAAATCACAGAAAGAATAAAACACAACACAAACAAAAAACACACAGTTCACCATTATAAGCAGTAATGCCAACATGCTACTATTGCACTCTTCCGCGATCTTTTTAGTTCCCGTCCTAGCGAGAATATGCTCATGAATGTGTAACTTATAATTCAAACCACAAAACGATACCGTTGACGTGGTAGGGTGATTTCTCGAACTGAGGTCGTGACCATACTACACAATAGCACAGAGATCGTAATAGCGATTCGCTTCAAGCTGTCGTGTTTCGAGATGAACTTGTGTACGTCCGGTTGTTCATATCAAGGATGTTACGGACCTTCAACTCCGACTCCGATAAGTCGGAACTTCCGATTGTTATTACACCTTCGGTTCCGATTTCGGTTCCGAAACTTTTTAATCGGATGTATTAATCGTAAGTCACCATCAGTGTTGTACTCAATTCATTTGATTTTATTTTATGTTGTTGAAACATAATACAAATTAATCAAAAAATCAATGCTACTTAATTTGAAGAAGAAATTTTTAAAAATTTAGATTTAAAAAATATTATTAAAGTTATTAAATTTAAAACTAAATGGACGTTTAAATTTATTACTAAAAGGTTCTTTTTTATTTTACATTTACATTAAATCAAATAAAATAAAAGTTAACACCATAACAAACCTGGAGCAAATTTGATTTAATTTGTTCACTGTTAATGGGAAAATATTAATAAGAAACAGTCATTTTTATTTTCATTGTCTGTGGATGTGTAAATTTATTCCTTTCTAATTAATAAGGTTCACTGAATAATGTTTTTATATGTTTAATATAATAAAACTACTTTCTTCTGCCGTCACTGGCCACTGACATTGCCTCCGACTCCGACTTCGGTTCCGATAAAACTGCCTCCGTTACATCCCTAGTTCATATATCTAAAGGCTTTCTGTCTAGGTTTACCTAAATGGTGCAAAATTGTTTCCTCAACTACGGTGTTCTTTCAGTACGGTCAATTCACTTTGTCGAGCTACCATAAAAATATACATTTCATAAAAATGGAATTTTACTCCGACGCAGCCTTAAGTTTGTTTCGGTGTTTCTTCTCAAGGTAGTCGCTTCCGAAACGCTAGGAAATCACCGTTGGTTCTTTCCCTTGCTGGCGGCCTAAGTCGAAATCCGTACCCACAGGGGTGCCCTTGCGTTGGCACCCAACCCATAAATTCGCTGGCTGAGTACCTTCTGTGCTCGCCCCCTAAGCTCGGTTGAGTTGTATAGGTCTGTCCCGGCCAATCAATATTTATTTGTCAAGAAAATGGAAGAACCTCTTGTAAGCGTCCCAGTCGGAATCATGTGTACCGAAGTCGTCCCCGGCGGCAGCGAGCCGGGACAGCAGCCGCATGCGCTCTGCCGCGGCCGCTGTGCGCCGGCGCACCATGGCCGCGCGCCGTGCCCGTCGGGCTTCACGACGCGACATCACTTCACGATACTATCAACGTACATATCACACTCTATAATAATCCATTAACCCTCTACTGAGTGTAGCCTACCTGTTTCCAGAATCACGTAGTTTAGTTGGAATGGAATATGTTACCGGAGACCATATTTCCGCGATCTTATGATCTAAACCATGTTAAACCATGTATGGTATATACTATATATATATATTAAACGCTGGGGTTTTTAATGGTTTATAGAAGGACGTTTAACCTCAGACACACCTGGTGGAAGGTGAGGTTGAGTCCAACGATGAACTGCGTCCGCCAAACAAAATTACTATTCACTTTTCTCTTGAAGACTCCTATATATATATATATATATATATATATATATATATATATATATATATAATGCAAATGTATATGTATATATATATATATATCCATTTGCCCTGACTAATATAAGGTCATAGAGCATAAACTAGTAAAGCTTGAAACATGAAATTTAGACATAGTGTTCTTTGTATAACGTTGGAACCAAATTAAGAGCAGATTTTTTAAATATTTAACTTCTAAGCGCGTGAAGTAGGAGTTGAAAGTGGGTTTTACAATCCGTCAGTTTTGAAGTAAGCATTATGCAAACTGTATATAGATTTTTGGATAGAAATAAAAAAATACAAGTTCTGTTTTTTTTTTGGGAATCAATTAAGAGAGTAAATCAACACCAAGGCACTGCAGGTAGTCAATAAAAAAATAGAACTATGTATGTTGCTATGTACTCTGGATATACAAAATAGGTAATACATATGGTCTGCGGGTTGTGCTAAAAAAACAGCTGTAATAACTTATTTACTTAGCACCTTTAGTTACTATATCGTTTATATAGTTACAAATCTAGATGTTAAAATTAAAGGGCATGTTTAAATTTTAGTGACGTTTCATATTATCTTACTGACCTTAGCTCGTGTGTCCTCTAGCCAAGCTTGGAATGCTTCGGGGTCGGATGGTGGCTGGAATCTGCCTGAGGCGGGCCGTGATTCTAAACTGTCCTCTGCATTGGCAGCCGCTGCAATGCGCTGCTTATTTTTTTCTATTCGCGAATAAAGATTTGCAATTTGCCTCTGTTAAGCACAAATGGTTTACTTAATGGTTTATTTGAAAAGGAAACGATATTTTATTAGATATTTTTTATATTTTAATTGTGTCCAAAAGTGTTTAGTAGCTTTTTTAATCAAAGTAAACAGTTTTAAATAATTAATACCCATAATATAATGTAATACATTTAGTTTATGCTTCATTATAGGTATGCATGCAATTCAAATAGCACACACAGTTATTTTGGTCAAAGTTATTTTTACATGAACAAAAATGTTTCGTAATTCATATACCAATTAGTTGATTACACACTTAAATTATTTTACAAAATAACACCATAATTCGTTTTTAAATCAACACGTTAATATTGGCGAAATAACAAGGGCCAGATCCCTGGGGAAAAGCCTTAAAAAAGGAGATTACAACAAAATTTGGATAAAATAAAAATTAATTAAAGCTGGTCAATTCAGTAATCCTACCAAATTTTCAAAAAAGGAACATTATTAAACCACAGCCTTCTTCAAAAATTAGAATCTAATTCACCATAATTTTTCTCCATATTATGGTACAAATTAATATCTACATATTGGATTATTAATTGATGATAGATATAACAATGGTTTCTCGTACCTGAAGATCTTCGTAACTTTTAATGTCGAATCCTTTAATTGCTTCATTGAATTCATCAGTGTCTCCGTCTTCTGTCAATTCCTAAGAAAACACGATAATTGATTAATTATTGAAATTCTGGTATAATTTAAAGAACTTGATGATTATTTTAAATTCTGTAACATACAGACCTGTATTGACAATAATTGACCCAACTGTTCTTCATCATCTGCTAATCTTTCTTCTCGTTTTCTCGCATTAATTTCTAATAACCGTCTTGCCATTTCTTTCTTGCGTTCCTTTTGTTGTTCGGCTTAAATAACAATATTCTCCCTTTATATATATATTATTAAAATATATAAGTCAGTATAAAATAAAATTATAATTGTGTATATTATTTACGTCATGATTTGTGTTGTGTCCTTGTTCTTGTTCCTGTCTTATTAATAACTTTTTTGTGTTTGTGGTGTGTATTTTGTTGTAGTTAGTAGGTTTTTTTGTTTTAGGTACTTCTACCGGACAATCTCAATATAATTAAAATTAGCAAACACCGATCAACCTTCCTCGAATATTAAAGTCAAAATCAAAACGCTGACTTTGGCAAAATCACATTGGTCATACACCAGTGGAAAAGCCACAAGAATGGAAAAATAATAATAACAATATTAAGTAAGTGAGCACAGTATTATAAATATGGTTACTAATGGCGATCATCACATTTTCACTCATAAATAAACACATTAACAAAGTCTAGCGCTGAGATTTAAAGATGCTATTTTGACTTTACTTAGTTCCAGTTGTCTGATGTTGCAGTGGATTCCATCGCATGTGGGTATCATGGGGAATGAAAGGGCTGATACTGAAGCTAAATCAACCAACGGTATAGAATACAAAATTAAACTAAATTATTGGGAATTTTTAGGGGAATACAAGCAAATTATGGCTGACAGCTGGAAGGAGCATTTTGATAAAAGAAGTAAGGAGAAGGGAATTTGGTATAAAACGATACAGTGTCAGCCCTTGCATTCCCCATGGTTTAGTAATAGCGTACAGAGTAGACACTACATCAAGGTAGCGTTAAGACTTCGTTCCGGTCACTATCCATCGGCAAGTTTTGCATATCTTATGAGGAAAATAGAATCGCCTAATTGCAGTACCTGTGGAAAACGGGAGGATTTGCATCACTTGCTGATGGAGTGTGACCGGAATAAAAGTGCAAGAGAGTCGCTGATGAGTCAATGCAGAGTCAGCTTATTTGATGTAGGCACCTTTCATGGCGTCCTATGTGATCCGACAGGGAATACTATGAAATTGTTGGTGGACATGGTAGCACTGACTCATCAGCGACTCTCTCAGAACTGAGGGGTTTTTACTGTATTGGGTACAATAGGGCTGATATGCCAAAATTGCAAAAGCCCTTAAAAAAATAATAAAAAAATAAAAAAAAAGACTTTACTTAGCAAAGGTGTCAAAAAATTAATTTGTTTTGACAAAAAACTGAATATATAATAGGAACTTTGAATATAGCCACAGTTTTAGCAGAGCCAAGTCCATTTTGACAAAATCCATGACATACCAAATTCTTTTACATTCATTGAGTAATATAAATTGTAATATTTTAGCGAAATCTAAGCAAAATTATTTGTGTCTATAAATCTCAGCCTAAGATACAAGAACTCTTGTTATGCTTACTAAAAAAAACATTTTTTTTTTAAATAAACAATATTGTACGATTTTTAGCTTAATTTTATGTATGTTTGTAAGTTAAAATTAAATAAACAACAATTTAGAAGTTTATTAATAAAATAATGAAAAACAAAACTTTAAAACAGTCCTAATACTCACAACAATATGTTAAAAAGTAAACAAAAGCTACATAAAATTTGAATTTAGAATATTATTATCACATACTTATTTACTTTTTAAATTTATAAGTAGTCAGTAACTACATTAATTTGTGTAGTTTTCTAGGAAAAGTGTTTTAGGTTCTGTTGGTTCCTCTATGTTAATGTGTGTTAAAAATCAAATGAAAAAAATATGTATTAATTACTAAAATACTTATTCCACACCTGTTAACCCAGAAGATGTAGCTGTTTGTATATATGGTAACTGAACTTTCTTAACATTAGCATCATAATAGTCAACATTTGCCCATTTTCGGATCTCCTCCTGATAGTCAAGGGCCACTGAACAATGCTCCTGTAATATTTCCTCCACACGTGACATTGTTATTGCATTCACATGCACTGGATACTTTAATTGAAGAAGTTTATGTAAATAGCTGATCATTTCACTGCCTCCTGGAATTGAATTGTAAGCCTGATGTAAATTTCAATTGATCACACCAGACACAGTGGCATATAGAAGAGATATTTTAAATTTACAACAATATTATAAAAATAGCAAATATATTAAGCAGCTATAACATAGATATTACACAATATAAGTTAAAAAATCTCTATCCTACAACTAAAACAATTAAATATCTCTAACATAAAATGTTGTTAAATCAGTCTAGGAGTTGTTGACTCAAAATGGTATTTAAAAAAAAATAGTTTATATTAAGAAAGATAATATATATTTAATTGTGGCTGGTTCAGATATGATGCTTCAGCAGGCAAAAGTTAATAGCTAATAGTAATTATTTTTAACTTTTAATTTGTACACCATTCAATATTGATTTCACAGATATAGACTATATTATCATATCAATATAGTAGTTTCTCTTGTGAAACATTCACTACATGGTTCAAATAAATCCAAAATACTTGTTTATTTTTTTATTTATAAGGCAACCAGTTGCTGCTACATTATATAAAATATAACAATGATAACTTTTGACAACAAATATATAAATGCATCAACTGGTGAAGGCTATCTCTATCACAGCATGCATCAAAAGTAAAGAAAAAAAAAAAGAAATACATCTGGATTACAAAATCACCTAAATTAATCCTCCTTGAATGTTCCAAAATCACTTGACCTCTTATAACAGGTATAATATGAATAGTGTGGTATCCACAATTGACAATAAGAGCTGTATCACCAATATTATTCTTGTACATACTGAATAAGGAATCTAAACCATAACTGACTGCAGGTACTCCATAACCCTCAAACAGCAACTCTGACATTACTGAAAAACATACAACTTCGTAAAGCCACAATTAATAACATCTATTTTTTATAAATTTATTTTTCTAAAAAGCCTTTTAAAAAGTTATATACTTAATAATGTAGGCGTTCTGATATCATAATATTTTTAATTTTGGCTCAATAATGTACTATGCCAACGAAATGATCAGTATAGAGTAGTCCAAAAACAGCAACAACAATTTATTTAATATAATGTGCAGTTGATAGTTATCATCCAGCAATACTGTTTTTTTTTTTAATATTGTGCCAATGAGCTGCCAGGTCTAGTTAACTTAGATCCTCTGATACACTCTTCCACAAACAAATTACTTAACAAGAATCAATCAGTATACCTCTACAAAGTAAAATTTGATTATGCTACTTTATGTTTTTGAAATAGACCTACCAGTTTTGTACATTATATATTTGATGTATTGTATCAACTTGAAAAAAAGAGCAACAATAATTAACAAAACATACATTGCCTGCAATAATTTGGATTAACAAAAGCCTCCGTCATAACTATTGGGTGTGGTACTCTGCCCTCCGAATCAATGGATAAATGTGAGAAAATGTAATCACAGACTTGTTCTTGAACTTCAAAATGGGTTACTACATTTTTGTCAAACTGAGTTTTCAGCTGAAATCTAAATCGAAACAGTATTATTATTTCAGGATTTATGTGCTTTTTAAAACAAATTGATAATGTTTATACTAGTGGTTTATTGGTTATATTTCTAAATTTCATATAACAAATTCAAAAACTATTTACATAATAATGAATGACACATTTTTCTCTTTTGTTTTCATGATTAGTTAAATGGAGTAGCTCTACCAGTACAAACCACCTTTACAGCCCTAACAAATTATTTGTACTAATAAATTATTTATTTCAGAAGAATAATTGTGGAATAGGTACATATCATTCACTAACAATTTACTACAATTGACATAGGCACTCATGCCGACCTTCACATTTTTGGTAATATATTGAATAGTTACAAAAACTTAGCACCAATGAGTTAGTGAGGGTAATCCCTGACAAACTTTTCAAATCCAACTTAAATTATGTTTAAGGTGAATTAAATCTCACCTAACAGCCTCTATATTCACTATATCATTTCCTATTTGAATTGGAGGTGTTACAGGAGGTTCTGCATCTTTTTTACACCGGTCTTTCCGTGGCCGAGCAATTAAATTTTTAAATATCAAGTTTGGTTCTTCACATATTGACCAACCAACTCTGCATTGATATGAACCTGAAAAAGTGATTTTTGGAATTAATTTCAACATAATTATTCAATTACTTTTAACTGTATTTTATAATTAGTATTTATTAATTCAATATTTAATCATTATAAGATATTTTATGGTGTTCCTAAAATATATATTTATTATACTGTACCTAACCTATTTTAATTACAGAACCATATCTTAACATGAGAAGAAACATAAATAAATTGTTTTGTATCAAAATGATTTCAACACATTTTTAAATATAACAAATTCACAGGTAAGTAATTTGAAAGAAATCAAATATTTATATGTAAGTTTACTAACCATTATCTATAACTAAAGGTATATGACCAAATTTAACGGTAGGTTCGTACTCATGAACAATATCAGGAATAGTTTTATAATCTTTTAGTATAAGTATATTATCCATTATTTGTAAATTTAATTAATATAATTTTCTTTAATACACTCCGAAAAAACTTTCAAATTTCAAACACAAATGACAATTTCATTGTCAAATTACTATTTTAAATTATTTTTAGTTAAGTTATTAGAAACATTCTGCCTAAATTCTCACATTATAATTTATACCTATTATTATATTCTCTTTGATTATAAGAAACACTATAGGACACTAGAAACACTATAATACGAATTGAATTATTTCATAAATCACTGGTTTGTTAAAAGTGATAAAATAAAATCATGCAGATCAAGACATCTTCAAGAAAAGATCAAAGATCGTGCCACCGCGCGTTATATTTCACAATTATTATAAATTCTTGTAACAGATGGGGCATGTGATTTATACTTGTCGCTGCTATATAACAGGCGATATATGAAATACCCCATGTCTAATAGCTACTCATCGGAAATAATCTCATACTTTTAAAGAAACCTGTTCTCTTCTTCATACTGATGAGGCGAGAGCACGGTGAAATATAATGCAAGACTGGGAACTATTTTCTTTCAAAGTGCTCCTAAATTTTGGATGTTTAAAGAGTTCTCAAGATCTTTCGATTGAACCCTAAGATCACATTGAACCTTACAAATCAGATTCTTATTTAAAATATTCACTAAAGAGCCTGAAGTTCGATTTTCCACCAATTTTTCTTCCTAAATAGACACGTGATCCTCTTTACATGTATTTAGCAACTTTGTGCTATTACTGTCTTTATTACGGGTTGTGGGTTCCATATGCACACGGAACAAATATTTGTATGTCTTAGAGATTAACACTAGATTGCCCAGAGCAGTCATTTTGACTGTTTTTTAAATTTAGTTGTATAAAAAAAAATATATTTATAAGGAATCAATTTTATTTTAAATATTATGAGTTTTTGTATAACTTATAGCATTTATTAATAGTTGTACTTACCTCCCCTCTTACTTTATCTATACTAATATTATAAAGCTGAAGAGTTTGTTTGTTTGTTTGAACGCGCTAATCTCAGGAACTACTGGTTCGAATTGAAAAATTCTTTTGGTGTTGAATAGATCATTTATCGAGGAAGGCTTTAGGCTATATAACATCACGCTACAACTATTAGGAGCGAAGAAATGATGAAAAATGTGAAAGAAACGGGGAAAATTATCCGTCCTTGAGGGCTTCCATTGCGTGCGCTGCGAAAACGGTTCAAGATACCAAAAATATATGTATGAAAGAATTATTCCTCTTGAAATGATCTAAAAAATGTCCGCGACAGTATATGTCTATCTTTTAAGATTAACTCACTAGAACCGTTTTTATGGTAATCAAATTTGGTCGAAATTAATGCATTATTTGTTAAGAGTTGTATCAACGTAATAATATTAATCTTTATCCAAATATAAATGTGTTGCTGATTAAGAGTATTTAATTGTGAACAATGTGTGTGTTTGACATCACTTAATTTCAATGAACATCTTAAAAGATATTACAATAACTTATATAGCAAAACAACGTTTGCCGGATCAGCTAGTTCCCTATATACGTATGTGCTATACCTATATTCAGTCTTTCTAGTGTTAATTATTCCAAGTCTGGCTGTTCGTGCATATAGAATTAATATTTGTAGACGTAACCAACACATAATAGGGAACGCGATTACAGGACAAAGTAAAAAAAAAAAAAATACAGTGCAAAGTCTATATAACAACTCTCGAGGGACTGTGCATATTTTGACGTTATAGAGAGTTGTCGTTAAATGGAGAGAAGAAAAATCTATATTAGAAAGTGTTTATTTCAGACTAGTGTTAATAATTACATAAAAAACAATTTTCATTTGATCGCTATTAAGTATAGTCTGTT
Organism: Automeris io; assembly: GCA_036320925.1. Lineage (NCBI taxonomy): Eukaryota > Metazoa > Arthropoda > Insecta > Lepidoptera > Saturniidae > Automeris > Automeris io. Next base: position 6,961,429 of record JAUDJH010000014.1, read on the forward strand.
ATTTTTGTCTGACGTCTTTTGCTACACCAGTAATTTTGTTGTATTTTTTTCCATTATTTTATTCATATCTTGCGATATTGAGTCATCTTGGTGATAAAGAAAGTACTTTTCCAATAATTTTGCTGCTTCCAGGGCTTCTTTAATGCTCGGCGGTGGCTCAGGCTCATCCGTCTCATCTTCTTCATCTCCTTGGTCTTGATACTCGGTTTTTCTCACCGAATCCAAAATTCCTTTGTCTGTGCAAGCAATCCCAATTTGTAAACAAAAGAACGGATTTCTTCGAAAGTTCGGTATGTGTAATGTCGACAGTCGAGTTTGTTACGGGCTAGGATAATAAAGCGACAAAAGAACGTACACAGCTGCGCAGTTTTTACTAATTTTGGCAACTAAGAAATACTTTATATTATTAAATTGCCGTCGATATTGAGAGTGAGTGTAATGCTATATAGAGTGTATCATTATATGGGAAACAAGCTAAACCAACCAAAGCCGAATGATATCGACGCTTTAGGGAGTTTGTTGATAAATCGAGTGACGTTATATGGAGTTTACACTGTAATTGAAGTTATATTTTCAACGCCGCAAAATACTAATATTTTCATTGGAATAGGGTTAATTGATAATAAGCTTGAAAACTCCTGTTATTGAAATTAAAACTTGTTTATAAAAGATGGAATATATAACACTTAGGAAATTAGAAATAAGAAAATATCTATATTATGAACTTTATTCACAATACTGCTGTAATAATCACGACATCACAAATGTTCTAATATAGTAATAATAGACAACTACTTTCTATTCACTTTCACAAAGCCATTTTCTATGACCTCAGAGGAATGTACATATTTTAAGAAATTGTTAACAGGATAAAATGGCTTGTGACACCAAGGCTTTTATTAGCATTAAACAATAATAAATCATTTAAATATCTTACTCATAAATAGATAATATATTTGATTATTTACAATTGTATTTTTAAATAGATATTGTAACAGCATCTCTTAAACACTGCTCAAGCAGTATATAAAATTAACTCTTTCATATTTGCATTATAAGCCAGTAAATCCAAGACAACAATAACAAGATTATGAATTATAATAACATTTAGGCTTTAGCTCCGACAACAGTGCCAGCTTGTTTGTCGATTTGTTCCTTTTCCAGTTGCTTGCCAAGGTATTCCCTGCAAGAAAAAAAAAACATTTATAATTCGCTTGTATGTTTATAAGTTAATTGTAGCATGGGGGAAAGAAACTAATACCTTGCTGTGTCCCCTTATTTTTGTATATAGTCAGTAAAACAAGTATTTTAATATTACAAAGTTCATTATGCCTTAATTACATTTATTTTAGACCATTAAATTTGATTTTTTAGGATAAGTGATGACTTTGGTCTATGGAGACCCTAGGTAATGAACTTGAGGGAATCTGCTGACCGGATGAAAAGGAGGCAGCGCACAGTCTGAGAGAGGTTCCGGAGGGGCGGGTCCTTTACACCCACCCCCTCACGGCGAGGAAGCCTTAACAAGGCTGTTCGCTCTTCAGGCTTCTGGACGAATTCAGATTTTCAGGCCCCGGGTGAAGTGATTAAGACACCCAGGGGTTTTTAGTCAGTAGGAGTCCAACACACCAGAGTCACTACTCTCACAGCGGTCCTATGCAAGATTTACAAAAAAAAAAACATCTATGGAGGATCAACTTATATTCCAAATCTTTTCTGTAGCTGTTTGATCAATTATGATGGCTTTAAATTTAAAAATGTGTATTAGAATTGCAAATTCCTATCAAAGTTAGCTCAGTAGTATCTCCACAGAAGCACTTCAAATAGGTTTTCTTAAAATTATTGGTTAATGTTATAAAGCAACAGTCTACAATATATAGAAATAACAGAATTTGACCGTATTATGAATTTATAATTACCGAGAGAAACTTATTTTAAAAATTGACTGCTACTATCATTAAACCAATTTAATTACGAGGTCTACAATAAACGCTTAGAGAGTGTGCAACGACGTTTTGTTTACCATCTCTCCTACGGTGATAATGTGGGGCATAAAATCTTGAGCTATCATGATAGGCTGGTTTTTTATAAAATGCAATCTTTAGCTAGTCGCAGGAAAATATCTGACCTAATATTTTTATTTAAAATATTCAATGGATATCTAGATTGTGCAGAACTTATCAATAATCTAAAAATTAATGCTCCATATCGTTTGCCCCGCAAAACAGCTTTCCATTTTTTTTCTATACCCTTCTTTAAAACGAATCTTGGACAGTTTTCTACCATGCCAAGGATCTGCAGGCAGTACAACGCACTCTCGCGACTCGGTGACTTGGACCTGACTGTTTCTCTTTCAAAATTTAGAACAGCGTGTAGAAAGTGACTGTATTTCTTTATTCTTTTTTTTTGTGTTACTTTTTGTGTTACTTGGAATCAGTCACAGTTTCGTTTAAAGTTGTTACTTATACATTCTACAATATTATCCTTTTGTGTTGTGTCCATATATGTATGTATATGTTTTTTCTTTTTTTGGAATTTTATTATTATTCTTTAATGTAAACTAGCTTTATATATTAATCACTGTGCATGCTGTGGTGCCCTATAATTGTGGGGGCATTTATATGTTCTATTTAAGTACCATGATCCTTTTGTTTTCTTGTCTAATGTTACCCATGTTGGGCACCTATTATGTAAAATAAAATAAATTAGAGTAAAGACGTTTACGTACCAGTTGTGGACCATGAGTTTCTGCACGGCAAGTAACGCTTCGTATCTAACATTCGGATCGTCGTGACTCAGTAAGTACATCACGCGCTGTTTGCCACCGAGCTGCTCAATGATGCTGTAAATATACATTTTCATTACACAAAGATGGTACATTTTTTTATTACGTGTATCAATCAACTCTCTAGTACTTTCGGCTGTTTATGTTTCATTGTGAATGTATTGTAGGAAATCAATAAAATAATAAATTAAAAACAAATATTATTAGAATGTTCCAAGCTCACCGTAATCATTAGTAAAACCAATTTTTGCGAGCATCAAGGTATATATAATCGTGCCACATCTTCAAATGGTTTTACGTGACAGTATTTATTTGTATAAAACTGTTCTGGCATACACCATAAATGTCGTGACTGCCTAGGGCATGTCAAAATCGGTTTCGTTCATACGAATACTATAAAATAATAATTTCTGCCGCACACACAAACACACACACACAGATTCACTGGTCCTTTAGGTCCGATAGGAGTGCGAGTAAGAGGGAGTGAAAAGCGACGTCATTTATAATCCATATTTTTAACAGCGCGCGTAGTGCCGTAGCACTACTACTTTGGCGCCTTTTTAACACGTTTCTATCGCTTATCAAGCGTGAATGGTAATTTTTTGTAATACTTTTACAATGGATGGATAGATGTCGTACAAATAAGTTATGTAGAAACAGCTAATTATAGTTAATTGATTATAATTCTTAATATTACAATTAGATATTCATAGAACTTATCACAAGCATTGCTTTTTTGCTTGTATGAGATGAACGACGCCGAGTAGCTAGTATAGGTGTATTTATATGTACTGACTGTTTCCCGCGTGGATAGTGGCGCACGTACTCGCCGACGTCGTAGCAAGCGACAGCCAGCACAACCGGGTCGCGGCTCTTCTCGAGCAAGTGGACCAAGGTGCGGAGCAGCTCCTGTCCGCGCTCATTGAGGCGCGCCGCGTTCTCGCGCCAGAACTTGGCGGACTTGTGCACCGGAGACCACTCCAAACTGTATTGATAACGACACATATATAACTGCCAAATTAAAAAATATCGCGTCAGTTTAAAACATAGTAAAATATTAAGACTGGGATTTATAGACGCAACTATAAGTTTGTTTAGACTTTACTAAAACATTACAATTTATATAAAACTCAATGAATATGAAAAGATTTGGGTAAGTCATCGATTTTATCAACATGGACTTCGCTTTGCGAATACTATGGCTATACTCAAGTTCCTATTATATATTCAATTTTTTATCAAAAAGAATTTATTTTTTGAGAACTTTACTAAGCAAAGTTGAAATAGCGTCTATAAATCTCAGCCTTAGACTAAATAATATTATTATGACGATTTTGTTCATGATATTTTTTATGCAAACAGGTTTGCTTGATTTGTATTTCAATATTATTTTTATGCAAGAATTGCTCGCCAATGGGTTTTTTGTATCTTTTTGTTATAAATACATTATTATTTCTTTCCTTTCAAAGAAATCATTATAATAATATAAAAACGTTTACCGTCCACTTTTAACTTCGGTGGCATATTGGTCGAACGAGCTCAAGTCTTGAACCGAAGCCTGCAGACGTTCATTCAAGAATTCGACGTCATTCATAATATCTTCATCATCAGAGCGTTTCTGCTCTAGAATGGACAGTTGTTTCAACACCTTGCACTGGACCATTGCAATGCAGTGCTCTTTTGCCACCTGATAAAACGTAAATAAAGGATGTCAAACTGTTTAATCCAAAATCATATTATGTCGTAATAGAATTGTACAATATGACATGATGCGACTGAGGCGTAAAATTTGGTCTGTTATCAATTTTCTTCTATATTTTTTTAAATTATTATTATTTAGCCCATGTGGATCTGACAGTCACTCAAATACACAACTAAGTTTATTTCTTAGATAAAAATAGAATTTATATCACAAATATAATACAAATCGAGATAATAAACAGAGCAAATATTTAAATATAAAAACAATATTTTTTGTTTGATTCTATATTGGCTATTTCAAGTTGCAATATATGTTATTGCATAGTGCACTATATAAATATAATGTTATAGTGGAATATTTTAAAAATTCAAACACGCAGCGACAATATAGAGTAAAGAATAATCGTATAGTAATTACCAGGATCATATTTATCATACAGGTTAGAAAAATTGCACAAGGCAAATTGTGTCTTATATTGATTTACGCAATAGTAGATTTTGCATCTGTTAATTTATGTTCTGATATGCACGACATTGTGTTTATTTCTTTCATAAAGAACTTAACTCATATGCCTCGAACGCTACCACCCAGAGTTAAATGTATCTCGTACCTGCTGATCTTCGGGCTTTTCAATCAAGTTCCTGAATACAGCGAGCACAATGCGCGTCACCTTCTCCTTGACTGAGTCGCTAAGAATGTCGGCGAGTATCGGAATCGCGTTGAACTTGTTCATTTTCTCAGCCAAAAGTGGGTTGAATGTTAGAACCCATAGGCAGAATACCAGTTGATATTGAACCTATGTAGGAACATTTAAAAATTGTCTTATTATATCATATTAGTTGTTTTATGTACGTTTGCAACCCCTTCTCTTTTTTTTTGTTTTTCGATCGGCCGATACGTTGGTGGCCGGGAAAGACCTTCACAACACCTTCCCTTCACACGATTCTCTTGGTTGTCATCTGCACTCCCCTTTAACTTCACAGGCGAGAACTAAAGCATTAGTTTATTTATAATCTTCTATTGTTATTTTCGATTACACTTTATATTTACACAGATGTACAAAAATATTACTACAAAATTATATTCTAAAGAACAGTTGAAGTCAGTAACAATGGGTGATATGAATATAGAGATAAAATTTTAGAATATTTTCAGATAATATTAAAACCGAACGAATTAAAAGAGACATTATTGTGCCTATTGTCATTGTTTTTTCCGTGAAAGCTATTTATGTAAAATTAATAAGAAGTATGGTTTACTTAGTCTTAAAATAATCCTCTTATCAATCATTTTTTCATATGTATGTTAACATAAAAGCGATTAGTGCCAATGACCTACCTTTGGACTATTTTTTTCTAATGCATGAGTCAATAATAATAGGAATTTTTTGTTGCAGAAGTTCACGGATTTTATTTGACATCAAAACAATTCATCAACACAAACAATTTGAAATTATTCATTAGTACTCCAAAAATATTTACCTGGAAATTGACTCTCGAGGCCAGAATCGACAGCAGAGTGGAAATGCCATCGACAGACAGGAAAGCGAATCTGTATTCATCAATGCGCAACATCATTTGCAAACAACGAGCCACGGACTGGATGTAGTCATTGTTCTGTGTAAACATTAAAAAGATTTCCTATATTATTAGTTTGATATAATATCAAATAAAAAAAGAGTTTATTAGAACATAATTTTGTGGATTATTGTTCATTGTATTTTAATTGTTACAATTGAAAGTGTAATAAAATTACCTATACTTAACATATATACATACTTAAACACTTTTCTAATCAACTAAACAAATCATATAAATTCTTTAAAATTATATACTTTGAGTACTATATCAGATTTATCTATTTTTATAATATTTCCTGAAATAAATTAAGTTTTAAGAATATATATCTCATAAAAATATGAGAAAAGTCATTAATGTTCTACTGTTTACTTTTATGTTATATTCTTAGTTAAAAAAATATACTAAACTCCCAAAAATTCCTAAGTATTTAAAACATACATTCCTAAGTATTTTAACATTTAAAAAATATAAGGTATTTTTATATAATTATAATTTGTTATACATCTGAACAAGTTATACAAATATATTGCAAGCAACAAGTCTAGTTTGAAGATTCTGCCTAACAAGATATAAAAATTGAAGCTACATCAAGTATTACTAATTGCATTAGTTATATATTATATGTATAAAAATCTAAGCAAGATATTGTATTAAACCCACCACCAAATACAAACTTTATTTTATAATTATGTATAAATAAAATCTATGCAGGCTGAACTTAAACATTAAAATCATTTATGTGTAAATATATTTTATTAAACATTATTTTACATTTTTTTTTTACTCAAGATCTTAATTTCTATATAGGAAACACAAATATTGTGTTAATGTAAGCATTCACACAAGTTAACAATAACAATAATTATATAAAGTAACACCATAATTAATCTTACAACACAGTATTAGTCACGAAATTGTTACACAATGGTATAAGCATTCATACTTGAGACAACATCTCTACACATGGAATACCTTATGCAGACCAGGAGGCAAATCATCATGCGGTTTCAGATCATCAAAAGAGCTGTAAAGACTCTTATATTTCTCGCTGACATCACTGTGCTCTTTATCCTTATGATGTTTGTGTTTATCGGAAAAATGTTCTTTCTCATGCGCCAACATAACCTGCTCTGCATGCTCTAACTCAGCAGACATTTTCTCCGCCTTACCAGAAAACAGAGCTCTCAGTGACCATCCACACCGTTCATCAAAGCCCCAATGATGACACTTGCTTGTGATGCTTATAACATGTTATATCACAAGTGCCTGATTCTCATTCATTCAAATAAACACTAAACAAAGTTTTAAAATGTAAATATTTTCTTGTTTAAATGTTCATTGATATGATATTCAGGACACTAAGGTTTATTAGACACATAAATGATTTTAGTTGAAAAATTTGTATAAATGTTCAAAGCCTTACTGTAGTACACTTATTAATAGCAAAGCTTACTGATCTTTGAAGAGCAGTAATTTTATTATGATGATATTGTATCCAATATATGAGATAGAAGTATTTTTTTTTTATAAGCATTGCATTTTATTCCATCTACTATATCATGACAAAACATAAATTAAACTCTTTTCAAATGTAATTGCAGAATTTGATTTATATTTTCAAATGTAAAATGGGTATGAATATTAACATGATCAATTTTTTTTTATTTATAAACAATGAAATGTTATTAATGGTGTCTATGTTAAATGAGTGCATATGTTATCTGTTGTCAAGAGAAAATGGTTGTATGAATAATAAAATGGTAGACATAGGTAGAACAGCAGTATAGAGCAGCAAGCATCACACTATAAATATAATCAAATTCAAATATTATTGGCACTAAAAAATAAAAAAAAACATGCTGTATAAAATCTTCATGCAAATCAAGTTTCTTTACACAACCATTTAAATATTATTTTGACAAACTTACATTCATCTTCAGTTGGTCCTTAAGCCAGGAGAGATAGAAATGTAGATCACTCTTGTCCATCAGCTGGGGATGCCAACAGGCTAGCTTGGCAATAATGCGAGCGGTCATATGCTGAACAAACTCATCTTGACGGTTCAGCAGGTTCAGGAATGGCTGCCAGATGTTACCAGAGAACTTAGACTCCCGGAAAATCTTCACACGGGATTTATCTTCCTGTAAAGTATTGCCTTGGAATTTAATACTAACAATAAATCATAAAATTCAGGCCCATTAAATTACTTTTTACAAAGATGAATTTATGAATAATTATTTAGCAATAAATAAGAATGTTTTCAAACATTCATATCAGAAAAGTTAATTAAATAATACATTATTATTTTTTAGATTTTTACATTATAAATAAATATATAATAAATTGTTTTTAAATAGTTATAGTAGATATTACAAATTAACTTTCTTATTATATTGTTTACTCAATCTGTTTGTATAGGATATTTTACTCACAGAAAGAATGTCATCAATCAATACAAGAATGTACTGAATGGTGTGGTCCTTGCTGATGTGAGTGAGGAGATTAAGAAACACCTCAGCACAGGCATCTGGGTTTTTATCAGGTAGGTCTTTCTGGCCGCGCTGGTCCAGGTTCACAATAAAATCATGATCCCGTTGAGTGATCATCTGCCCTCTGATAAAATAAGTTTACAGTAAAGCACTTGCTATAATTTTCCTCAATCTAATAATTTTTAGTTATTGTAAAGCTCTTGCCAATGTTGACTTCTAAACCTACATCGCTCTGTAAGGAATTATTGAGACAAAATGGGAAATCAATAAGTTGGTTTCTTTAATCAATACTTACTGTAAATAAGACTGCCAGTTGATTTGGGTTTGGCGTATCTCACTTGCGCGTATCTGCAAGACGCTGGTTGCTGCAATCATATCTGGAAATACAATTATTTAGAGGAAATTAAATCTCGCCATACTATGTAGGTATAATAGAAAATTAGTACTTACCGATTTTTTCATCACCCAGCGTCGGGATCAGCTGACTAACATTTTCGTCACCAATGTTAGCCATTTTGGCAAAAGAATTGAAAATTGCACCTTCTAATTATAATGCAAAACCCAAAAAAATTAGTATTTTTTGGGAAATATAAACGTCAAACGTAACCTCAGCTGAGAGGTCTTGTGACTATGACAAGTGAAGTTAGCTTTACTTACGGTGATAAATATGCTCTTACCTTCTCTTATGAACACTTTTCTTGCTGGAAAAAAAAAGACAGAATGATTAATGATGCAGTTGCCAGCACTGTTAAGAGGCAACCAAATAAAATAAATTTGAAATCATTACTTTTTTATTATCGTAAGTTGTAAAAGAAAATAAGTAAACAGACTACTTTTTAATAAATTTATTTAATTATGCTGTTATACATTTTACCTATCATTACATTTTATATAATAAACTGCGTTTTACATAAACGTGACACAACATTTACAAAAAGGTTTATTTTTCTTGTTTTATCATAATATAGGTAATCATAATAATTCAAAGAAAATATCATTTATATATTTGGATAAATAGTTAGAGGCCAAAAACGTAAATATACAGACAAAGGTTTCACTATCTGGATAGGATGCAGCTGATTGAAACATGAATTTAAAATATTATTACTGTGATCAAAATAATGATTTTGCTTGACCCAAGTCAATTCGCCTGATAATAATACCAGCTTTGTTAGATATGTTTCTCTAAAATCAACTAAAAATTATAAAGTTGGTTTATCGCTGTATATATTTATTTCTAGGATAATAAATATTAAAAAAAAAATTAAAACAATACGCTACAAATATTTATAGTTTTGCCACTAAATTATGACTTACATTTGTCAATATTAAGTCTTTTGGAGAACTTCGGGTAGGTAAGTGTTTGACGTATAAATAAATAACGTTCATTTAATAATTTAATACATAAAAATTATTTATTTCTTCAAATACTTCTTTGACACAAAAAATTGATTGGAGCGCGTTACTTTTATGATTAAATGTTATTTTTTGGGCAGTTTCTTGTGACCTTTGACTATCTGGAACTGGTAACACTGCACTGCCTTCATTGTTATTGAATTTTAAATGACTTTTAATTTGTAGGAATGCCCTCCAAATTGATATATTTCGATATTTTTTAATTACGTTCATGTTTTTAAAAAGGTCTGTTAAATTGGATATTTTTAGGAAAAAATTGAGAGTTTAGTGAATTACGATTTAGGGACTTACGGTTAAAAAATTCTTGAGAATCGTGCTGTTGTACACTAGACGAAGAAGAAGATTCCATTTTGAGTAAATTATTGTTTTGAATAAATCTTTTCAAACATAAGATATTAATTGGATTGTATAATTAGTATGAAATTCAGTTTCAGAACCATATTTTACGCTGTTCACTCGAAACTGTGACATTCGTCTGTAAATAAATTTGGGAACTGGCCAGTTCTTTTGTCATGAATACTTTGCAATCAGAAGATTGTCAAATTAATGACCCGAATGACTTATTTCCTATGCCTATTGAATCGTTACGTTTTCCATTAGATAACTCGATGCAAATTGTGTTTACTGGCTATTACAATGGGTACAATGTGGAAGTGAGGTCAGCAGAAGAAGTAGGCTTGCTGTATCACATGGGTTGTTTCGGTAAAGGATCAGCGTCGCGTTCACGACCTACGCAGGCACAGAATGATAATAGCCCACGTATAATGCGAAGACGACAATACTTAAAAAGAAGTTATTGGTATAAAAAATTTTACAGTCACAATGACTCATCAGAGGTAACAAACTTTTTGAAAGATATTGATGAACTGAATTCAAAAATATTAGCTGATTGTAAGAAACTGGTGCCTAAACTTGTTATAGACTTAGTATCAAGTGAGGAAGACAGCAGTGATGATATTGAAGATTGCAGTTCTAATAATGAAGCATTATTACATTCTCGCAACAAAGATGATATTGTTATTATAGTTCCAAACAGTGATTCTGAAAATGAAGACTACTTTGTGAATCTAAAACCAAAATGTTGTATAAGTAAAATAAAAACCCAAGAAAAACTTATATTGAGTCCCGAGGAAGCATTTTTTTTAAGTTATGGACTGGGTTGTCTTCAAATAGTTAATGCTGAAAACAATTTACTGAATATAGATCAATTTTGGAAACTACTTTCAGCAAATGATGTTAATTTTATGTCAAAGTATATTGTGTATCATTATTTTAGATCTAAAGGTTATATTGTTAAGCCAGGAATCAAATTTGGAGGTGAATATTGTAAGTTTATTTTAAATAATATCTGTTATTAAAATAAGCTTTCAAAAAATTTATACATTTTTTTCTGTCTTTGACTAGTTCTTAAAAAATGTACTATAAGGTTTTGTTCCAGTGCTATACAAAGATGGGCCTGGTGTATGTCATGCAGACTACATTGTTGTAATAAAGCATAATGAGAGGAAAGATGATTGGATTTCTATACTTGGTCATGTTAGAATGGCAAACACAACAGTGAAGGTATAAATCACTCATAAAATATGTTATGAGCAAAAATATTGGTCTTTATTATTTTACCTTAATTTTTGTAGTATTGGTTCAAAAAACTTTATTTGTTAATAGTAAAATTAAAAAAAAAATGGATATAATGTCAGTAATACACATAATTACACCTGATTGTCAATAATAATTTAAAAGAGCTATTTTTAATGAAGATATTACATAACCATTGGTGATTGTGAATAAAATAGTTTTTGAGAAATAAGAATAGCCATCCTTGACATTTCCCAGGATGTGTAAATTAAATATACTGCAGTACTTTTTATCTTACATTCAAAATATAAATTGCTGTTAATATAGTAGATGTAGATTAAGTAGATGAGTTCTTTCAAATTTTACAATTTATTTAAATTTTCAGGAAGTGTTAATTGTTGAGATTATTAAACCTATTATTGAAACAACTAAACTTCCTGAGGGACTCTCTGCTTACAAAGTGCGGGAAGTACTATTAACAAGGAGCATTCCAATGACAATAAAAAATGATGATTGAATAATTTTTAATTTACATATTTATATCTTCTAAATTATAAGCTAAACTATTTCAAGCGATGCATTGGTTTTTTTTCTCCTGTTCTTCTGTATTCACTCCTTTCTTTCAAATACTCTTCAGTACATAATTTCTTGAATTCTTCATTTTTATACCAACTAGATAAACATTCCTTTAGTGCAGAATTTTGTGGTCTGCATTTTACAACCATTAATAAAGCTGCATCTTTGCAACATTTCTCGAAATTCGCTACCTCTGGTGTGCATTTTTCTTTTCTAGCTTTATCTCTGATTAGTTTTGGTATGACTACTTCCACTTCTACTTTTCTCAAACTTTTATCCTCAGGATCGCCTGGGGGAATATAAAGAATCTAAATTTATTTTTTAATGTTTTTATATGAAAGTTTATGAATGCTTTGATATAGTAATTTACCTAATCCATGTGGTCCCTTAGAATATTTTTCTGATAAAACTGACTTATGTGCAGACATAATATTAAATAATGGTTATATTTCTATAGGTACATTGCCGCACCAAACAGTTTGACAATTACTGTAGTGCTGCCAATTGTGGCTAAGCAAATTCTCCTAAAATGATTTAAAATAGACCTAAAAATGTCCAAAATTAGAAAACTATATTTTTATCCAAATTGTAAAATATAAAAGCGTAAGCACAAGCCTATTATGTAAATATAAGAAATAGTGTACGAATTATCTAAGATGAATTAGGTTATTTATAACCTGAAGTTAAGCTGTATGTAAAATAATGTCTATTGTCTGTAATATTTTAATATGTTTTAAAACCATTCATTTGTATTCAATTGATAATTTATTACTGTTAAAAAGCTCTTAAAATATAAAGACCGTTTCTAAACGTGACCGTTAGACTAATATGGATCAACATTTTTACTGTACCAGAAGGTTTCTAGAAATCGCTGAACCAAAAGTGTTTGTTAATCAATTAAATGTTAGAGAATAATGATTCCATTTTATTATTTTTCTTCGAAAAATTTTTATTTGCTTTAGTATTAACGGAAGGAACCAGACCTATTCAATGATATATACGAGCCAACCTCTTCTAAACTTGTACCTATTAGTATCAGATCGGGAAAAATATTGTGAGACAACCCTGGCGAAAAGATCTATTTAGTAATCAGGTGTGAATATTAACCCCATACATAATATAGATGAAAATCACGCTTATTTTATTAATTAACTAGCTTTTTCCCGCGGCTTTGCTCGCGTTAAGAAGAATTATTATTAATTAGGTATAGTTTTTGCGGCTTTACATTTGTTTAGCGTGTATTAAAAAATTAGGGCCTACAAAACTTCTTTGTACACAATATTCTTAACTAATCTGTCCTTAGGCGCTAAAACAATCTAGCTATTGCTTGAGAGAAGCAATGTTCTCTCAAGTCAATACTCGCAAATTTGAGATTTTGCCCCTGAGACTTGTTTATTATCATGGCGAAGCAGACTTCACCTACCTGCACGCCAAATTTCAACCCGATCCGTCCAGTGGTTTGGGCTGTGCGTTGATAGATCACTATGTCAGTCAGTCAGTCACCTTTGAGTTATATATATTTAGATAGAAGATGATATAGAACTTTTCTTCGACCTCAAACGACATGAGCAGGATATCGTTGATAGCTCCTGCTTGATCGTTCTTTGAAGTAAGTATGGCACGCTCACATAACCGTTCAATAGGCTTGTCATGTATATGAATAATGTCTGGATAAACTTTAGACAGCAATTCTTGAAATTCAAAGAAGATTTATACAAACTTTCATGCCCTATTTTATCCCCATTGGGGGTGGTATTTATCAAAATCCTTACTTAGGGGATCTCTACGTCATAGTAGCCTTATGCATGCAAAGTCTCAGTCCGATCGGTTTAAAATTGACTAAGTTTCATACTAACATACTACCCCTATTTTATCCCCTTGGGGGTGGAATTTATCAAAATCCTTTCTTAGCGGATGCCTACGTCACAACAACTACCAGCATCCCAAATTTCAGCCCGATCCGTCTAGTGGTTTGCGCTGTCCGTTGATAGATCTTTATGTCAGTCAGTCAGTCACCTTTGGATTTATATATGTTTAGATATAAAGAAACTCGAATATCAATGAATATATTACAATTCTTTAATCGAAAAGTTAATTAATATTAACTTTGAAAGTTTATTACAAATTCGGGAAAATTACGAAAAATATCACAAAAGCTCAAAAATATATATATTTAGTGCATATGACGGCACTTCTTTTTGATTGATTTTAATTTTCATGGTTTTGACAGCTTCTTGACATTTGTTTGCAATGTTACTACGTCTTATTTCGTTTTTACCCTAAGCTTAGTTTTCGTTTATCCTACATTGCATTTTTTAACATTATTTTTATAAATTGTATATACAATTTTATTTTTGTCGCAACGTAAAATTAATCATGTGCTTGGATATTATTCACGATAGCTTTGGAACCAATGGATAATATTATTTTGTTTTTTCAATAATTGTTAATACACTAAGCAACGAACACATGCTTGTTCATGAGATTGCAATTTCGACGTGGGCTGTCATTTGTCAAAATCCGTTGATCATTAAAAAATCAGTCTACTTTTTAGAAACGAGTTAATTTGTGGACTAAAATTTTTATCAATAAATGATAAATATTATTTAGTAAGTCTAAATTGAATATATAAATAATTGACATGTGGTTTTTAGTTCTTCACATAACAGTTGTGCATAGCCATACCGCCTTGTCATGATGCTTTCGCTTTGTTTCAGGGTTTAAACTACAGAAGTAATTTAATAAAATGGATCGTCTGTTACGTCTTGGAGGTGGGATGGCTGGCCTTTCCCAGGCGCCTCCTCCGACCGATGCTCCAGCAGTAGATACTGCCGAACAAGTGTATATTTCATCCCTAGCTCTCTTGAAGATGTTGAAACATGGTCGAGCTGGTGTTCCAATGGAAGTGATGGGGCTGATGTTGGGTAATAAGAGTGTTTTATTAAAAGAAACATTGTTTTGCTGTAAATATTAAAATTATACAAATTAATATTTATTTAATAACCATAAGCTTACATTTAAGCTGGATCTAGAACTTGTGATCCAAACTTACAAATCAGACAATGTGTGGCAAAGTAGAATTTGATATATTATAATTAAAAAGTGTGATGTTCAATTTCCAATTCATATTTTATATTTAGTCTGCTGGATGTTACTGTTTATAATATAATTTGATAGTAAAGTTAGTAACTGTTAAACATAATTCTATTCACTAACTGATTTCACTCATATTTTATATAATATGGATGTTTTTCAAGAGTTTAATCTATACTAATATTATAAAGCTGAAGAGTTTGTTTGTTTGTTTGTTTGTTTGAACGCGCTAATCTCAGGAACTACTGGTTCGAATCGAAAAATTCTTTTTGTGTTGAATAGACCATTTATCGAGGAAGGCTTTAGGCTATATAACATCACAATGCAATTATTAGGAGGGAAGAAATAATGGAAAATGTAAAAAAAACGGGGAAAATTATTCATCCTTGAGGGCTTCCATTGCGTGCGCTGCGAAAACGGTTCAAGATACCAAAAATATATGTAGCAAAGAATTATTCCTCTTGAAATGATCTAAAAAAATGTCCACGACAGTATATGTCTATCTTTTAAGATTAACTCACTAGAACCGTTTTTATGG
Organism: Automeris io; assembly: GCA_036320925.1. NCBI lineage: Eukaryota > Metazoa > Arthropoda > Insecta > Lepidoptera > Saturniidae > Automeris > Automeris io. Next base: position 6,977,183 of record JAUDJH010000014.1, read on the forward strand.
TAATCAAATTTGGTCGAAATTGATGCATTATTTGTTAAGAGTTGTATCAACGTAATAATATTAACCTTTATCCAAATAAATGTGTTGTTGATTAAGAGTATTTAATTGTGAACAAAATTGTGTTTGACATCACTTAATTTCAATGAACATTTTAGAAGGTATTAGAATAACGTATATAGCAAAACAACGTTTGCTGGATCAGCTAGTTAGTAATGTAATTTCATGAATTCTAATAGAATGGATGTTTTTATTTAATTTACTTAAATCCCACAGCATTTGGGGCAATAAACTCCATGACTGCCAGGAGCTACTGCTTAGCTCATCAAAATGAGAATTAAAATGCTGTTCTCTCGATTTCAGGAGAGTTTGTGGATGACTACACAGTCCGTGTCATTGATGTGTTTGCTATGCCTCAGACTGGTACTGGGGTGTCAGTAGAAGCAGTGGATCCTGTGTTTCAAGCTAAGATGTTGGATATGCTTAAGCAGACTGGACGTCCTGAAATGGTTGTTGGATGGTAAACCTACTGATTTTTTGTAAACCACCAGATGCCCCAGTGTCAATTTTATTTTGATTTGTTCCTCAAATTTGTTTACATTTTTAAATGTTAAATTGTATGTAGATTTTTATTAGAGTCACCACTGGCAAACATTAATTCTATACATTTAGAAATTAAAAAACATAAACTAATATGAAAGATATTGAAAAATTCGCACCTGGGCCTCAGAATAATAATAATTATTATTATTACATCTATTATTATAGATGTAGATTTAGATAGAGAATAATAATAGATGATGTTATCTATTATATTTATCATGTTACTTAATTTAGATAGGGGCAATTATTTTTATAATTAAATGGCAAATAACTAACTGGATCTGATGATACATACAATATGTTCCAAGAATGGCAGTTACTACTATGAAACAGGCATCTAAAAATATTTGCCATTCATACTGTCCTTTATTGATCATTTATCAATAAATAACAATAATAATCATGAGAATAAGCCTCTGGGTATGCAGATAATGATAGATATATAACTGATCTTGGTATGTGATAGGCTGATGCATATCACTATGAGATTGACTTTGCATTCATGCACTGTGTCAAGATGTAGCTGAGCAAACACTTGCTCAAGATCACTTAAGAATGTGCTTTCTTATTGCTGCTGCTTTCATACCAATCACAAATCCTGTTTATTTTTAGTTTTATAAAGAAATATATATTTGAGGTATTTTTATGGTCATCAGTTGCGCTACTGCTCATGTTGGGCATGACATTATCAGAAAGAGGATAGTCTCTAATGTATCTCTGCTTTTCCCGAAAGGGATTTAGTGAGACAATGTATTATTATTATTATTTTATATTTCAGGTATCATTCTCATCCTGGCTTTGGTTGTTGGCTATCTGGAGTTGATATAAATACACAACAGTCCTTTGAAGCATTGTCAGAGCGAGCTGTAGCTGTTGTTGTTGATCCAATCCAGTCAGTTAAAGGCAAAGTGGTTATTGATGCATTTCGTCTTATCAACCCTAACATGATGGTGCTTGGACAGGAGCCAAGGCAAACAACCTCAAACTTGGGACATCTCCAAAAACCATCTGTGCAAGCTCTTATTCATGGTCTCAATCGTCATTACTATTCAATAAGTATAAACTACAGGAAGAATGAATTAGAACAAAAAATGCTATTAAACCTTCACAAAAAATCCTGGATGGATGGCCTCACACTGTCAGATTATAAGGAGCATTGTTCGATCAATGAAACAACAGTAACAGATATGTTGGAACTAGCTAAGAATTACAATAAAGCATTGGAAGATGAGGAAAAGATGACACCAGAACAGCTAGCTATTAAGAATGTTGGCAAACAAGACCCCAAGAGGCATTTAGAAGAGAAAGTGGATGTTCTCATGTCAAATAATATAGTACAATGTCTAGGAGCTATGCTCGATACTATGGTGTTCAAATGATCATAAATCATAACATTTAACTTTGTTTTAAGGCTGTAATACTATTAAAAACTGTCTCATTTCTATTGATACTATAACACATAAATGTTGTAATAACTTACTGATTTAAAATAAAATTATTCTTTTTAGACGCATTTATTATTAATAGAATAATCTCTGAGGAGCTATTTGTTTACGTATCTCTATCAATTTCTTCTCTACATTTGGATAGTATTTCAGATTGCTGAAATCAATGTCGAACATTGGCTTGTTATTTTTTTGAGATTCAACAATTTCCCGTATTATTTGTTTTACTTTTTTGAAAGCAGCTTCCGGATCATCCATGGTAACCTGCAATTAATCTAATTTTTTAAACATATTTTACTAACAACATTGATTCGTTAAATGACACAGATGTAGGATTTGTGCTACGATGTTACAGTCCTAGCTTTTTTATTTCCAGTTAGTATTAAAATAAGATGCTATTAGTGGCCTTTTTATATGTTTTGAATAAAGATGAATGGGCAAAATGTAATTAGATTAATGATTACAAAATGCAAACTTAATTTCAATTTCCTGAATCTGTAACCATGATTAAAACACTTAAAGATTACACTCAATCACTTAAACAATTATAATTACCGTCACTTAAACAATTCAGGATTAGGATTTAAAACAGATAGGTAAAATGTAATCGTATTAATATTTAACGATTACAAAATGAAATCGTAATCATTAATCTGATTACATTTCGCCAATCTTTGATAAAAGGTTGGAAATGTAAACATATATATGATTTAAGTGTAATGCCAGGTTGATATTTATTTGTATATATTGTTATGAATATTTTAGTACTATTTTAGTGTACTTACAGTATCCCAAAATAGTCCTGGATTTTTGGCACAAATGTCTTCATAATCATCTCTTACAGTTGATGTGGATGTTTGGTGTGGAATCTGTTAGTAATAATAACAATCATTTTATTATCAAAGTAAATCACGTTTTGTTAATTTTCAATATGAACCTGTTGGTAGTTATCCATTTGTCGTATAATGGAATCTGGATCATCGATTTTCGTTTTGTGGCGATGTACTGTATCTGCTGAAGAAATAAAAACGTAAATGTTTGAAAAATTATATTTTGATGATAAATAAATTAAAAAAACTTCATATTTATATTTTTATAATATTGCTTTAATTTAATTTTTACGTTATTGTACAATACTATAATAACATTCTAACATTCTAAAATTACATCGTGTTTAACAATAGAGAAAAAAAATCTTAGGTTCATATACTTAACAAGAAGTTATAGACTTCAAACAACGATATTTGTATAATAGGTATATATTCTGTATTTGTTGAGGAAGTGTGTTTTGCCATCGTTCTTAGCTCCCCTTTCCGTCACTTGCGATTGAGACAATGGTAAGATAATTCAGCAGTATGATGCATGTTAAAGACCAGTAAATTTTCTATATTTCCCGATTGTTTTCATTCTTCTCTATCTATTCAAAGTGATTATATTCACCTATCTATGTTATGGTAAACAGTGAAATTAATGAAAGACTGCGACTTCATAGAGATGTGAATTTATTGAATGTCTACATCGCTATGCTGGTTAAAATATAACACGATAGAACGCCTCTAAGTATGTGGATAACTAGATGTAAACAAGCTGATCTCGTAATATGACAGGGCGAAGGGAATCACTATAACGAGTTTTATACTCCTATATAAACAGTGGTCATAATCCAGCCGAGAATAAATGTCCTAACACGTCATAAGTAGATATTAACATTGATTACAATCAACAATTAATAAGTTTAGCTATACATTTCTGAAAAAAAAATGAGGGTTTTTTAGACATTTAGTTACTGTTAGACTGGCTGGCGATGTCGCTGGCCTGCATCAACCCGGTTTCAGTGAGGAAGGCGAGCCAAAGATCTTGATCATTTATGGAACCACCAGATCCTAGTCGCGATGTTCCTCCCGTAGGCCAGGGCATTCTGGTGCTTATTGATCGAAGAACTTTTGTTTTCTCAACTGCAACTCACATATTAATTATTAATAGAAAAGTTAATCGTTTTAGAGTTTTTCTAAATCTACTATGAGAGAGAGTAAAGATTTTTTTTCTATGGTAAGCAGAAAAAATAGCATATCGCTTTTAACGGTACTATCCCCAAAATTCTTTTTGTGTGTATGACATTTATTTAATCTCTTCACCCATATTCACTGAGCCAGAATTTTAGCTTTATCTTTTGACAGAATAATATTTTTAACTAAAAAATCGTAAAATAAGGGATTGAGGCATAGGCTGTCTTTGATTCTTTACTCTAATCTTCTTCTTCTTCTTCTAATTTAAATGGTTGCAAAAATCTATCCATGTCCTGTTATGTTATGTACTATCAAATTACAATTCAACTTCTATTTGTGTGGTAGAATAGTACATGCAAATAGCATTTCTTCGTCTCCCGCAGCTTTACATAGCTGATAAAAGCATTTAATTTATGCTAAAAATCGTAAATACATAATTAAGTAATTATGGTAAACTTATTACTCTCGTTCTCGGTCCGAGGTTCTAACACCATTCCTGTAGGATCAACTTGATCTTTACGTTCTATATCTGTATTGTCTTGGGATGTAAAAGTAACCGATTTAGATGATTTTGAACTGTCTGGAGCCACGGCTAATCCTACAAATACATAATAATATTATGTAAGTTTGTCAAGTGAATGAAAGATTTCCCTCAGTAGTAATTTTCCTTAAATAATATAATAGGTGTGTTTAAGTGACTTGAATAAAGAACTACGTCCCATGCAAAATAATCATGAGAGTATTCAATTAAACAAACAATCTTTTGGCGGTTTACAGAAATTGTCGATTGTTTATGTTAAAACAAACTGCAGAACCGCTTTTTAAATTTAATAGCTTTTAATCCTCATTTAATGTTAAACAGAATAAGACATTAGTGTTTAAAATCGAGTTTAAATATAAAGACTGCTTCTATACCTCCCAGGTCAGACAGGGGATATATTCTAAAGACGAAGCCTAAACAGGCTGTTTGCTCCCAGGGCGACTAGAAGAATTTGGTTACCTAGGCCCAGGAGTGATTGGAAGATTACTTCGGGAAGTTCATTATAAGTCTGACATACAGGGGTCGCTGCCTTCATAGCGGTCCTGATGTTCCTATGCAGGGTTTTGCCCCCTGGTTAAAAAAAGGTAGGCGATGTAAGGTACCTATGTCTGCGTGATTAGTATAAAGTTTTATTTGATTTTATAGACGAGGGAGATATTTCAGAATACAATAATTTGTACCTTCTTATAACTAATAAAAATGTAAATAACAATATTCCCTAACAAATCATAAAGAAACATCGATGAACAAATGAGAATTGATCCGTAAAAAGTTTGGACACCGCAACGCCTGTGGTGCACGATTGAATACGCGAGTAGATAAAATTCCTTTTATGTAATTTTAGGTAAACAGGCAATTGACTCGCTACCCTTTCGTACTCCATCCTGGCTTAGGAGACCAAATATCTACTTAATCATTAATTGTTATTTATTCTATCATGTGTGTAATTGCCCCTTAATATGTTGGCTATAAATTACTTTGTTGTAATGGAAATATTAAGATATCACTATTTCTATATATTTGGAATTAGAATCCAATGCTTAATATCCGCCTTGAATATCTTCCTCGTCTATAAAATCTGCCTGTATAGGTAACTGACAGAATTGACTTGGCATTACCATTTTTACTATTAAAAATGATTGACAAAATTTTTATATTTTTGAAGTTTTTTTTTAAGCTTAGTAAGATACATATTAAGTTTTAAATATGTTTAGTTTTAATATTAAAAAGGTATTAAATTATGGGTACTACTACTGTACCACTAGGTACCATTGACTAGTTATTAATGTTTTACCTTTCCAAGTAGATGATGTATATCTACTAAAATCAACACTTTTATGGTGCGATAAATTTGAAATTTTATCATGTTTGGTTTTAGATTGACGAGGATCGTTACATCTAAAAAGAAAATATTAGACGTACATAGGTGGAACGTTATACATCAGTAAAATCTTTGATAATTATGTAAATACGACCACATTTCGACTATAATATATTGCAAATAAGCATACGTCTTTACTTGATTTCGTACGCTTTGACACGAGTTCTGGCCGTTGGCGTAGCTTATATATTCATCGGTGCCTTGAGACTCTTTGTACAGCGAGTACAAACTGGGCTCATTTTGACTATTCTTTTCTTGAGTATGTTTGAACATTTCATTCAGTGATGATGTACTCTATAAATTTACATTTATTTTTATATTTATCACTTATATATACGAACACAATGGTAGTGAAAGTGTTAGAAGAGAACAAACACTGGAAGATTACGACCAGCCTCCCATGACACTGGCTTACTGCGTAGAATTGGATCACCTAAACCACAAACCACAAAATACTACAGTATTTTAGACTCTGTTATACACTTAACTTAAGGATAATAAGTAATTAAGTCTAAGCATTGAAAAGATCTTTAATTCAATCGAGATGTCCAATTACAAATCTTTGTAAAAGGATTTTCTTTTCCAAAGGTTCTTCTTAATTGCCGGATTTCAAACCAAATATTCAGACAATCTTTCCATTTTATTTTATTTTCAATTCAGTTTCAGAAGTCATGATTCAGAATTCAGAAGTCAAGTTTCAGAAGATTATTTAAGCTGTTTGGTTATCTTTAAGTGAGCATTAATCCATATTATTGTAAGGCACACCGAAACTATTTTAAATAAAGGCCAGTGAAGTACAATGTGACATTACCAAACTAGATATATTTGTAATTTATAACAAAAAATAAAATGAAATTAGTTAATTTCGTGATAAGTTCTTTAGCGGTGTATATTTCAAATTTGTGGGGTGGAGATATGTACCTATCTATGATTAATTTTTACATCAACGTAAACAAGAATAAATTCAGTTTAAGGCTTCTCGATCGTCGTTAATTAACTATATTGGTTTTCAGAGTGAAATACGTGTAGACATATTTTAGTGTTGAATTTCTCGCTGACGTGTTTCGTAGGGGTATTGACTGTACGTAATAATAAAACGTCAATTTAATATGACAACCCGAATGTAGTTAGGGAGTGTGTTCAAAATAGTTGGATGGCACCCAGTCGTATTACTGACAGTTAAAAAATAAAATGCCTTTGAATAAACCTTCTTAACATTATTTGTTAAAAATACTTAATTTGTACAATTTTTAATAGAATATATACTATAGTATACATAATAGGTATATCTACGCAGGCAACATTACATCCAATTAACGATAAAATACGCGTACGGTTTACCTAGCCTTATTACACGACCGTCGCGTTGGTAGACATGAGGTCGGCAAAGGAATTAATGAAGGTGAGAAGTTAAATTAGAGGGTAAAAAACACAGCGTGACTTTTACCTTGAAGACATATAATTTGATTAAAAATTGTGTCTAGAGACGAATAATTAAAACTCACTTAAGGACCTAATACACCAGTTTCAGTGAAATTTAATTAACTATTAAGCAATATTTATGTTTACGTCTATTCAGCTATCCATATAATATTATGCATCTAAAGAAAAACAATGAAGTTCAAAGGGGCCTGGACAAAGTAACATTCGATAAAAGATAACGTTAGTGCAAAATGTATAAACATAAGCTTTTAAAATATTGCGTCGTCATGTTATGTTTATTTCATACATTTTACACTATTCTACTAGTGTTATCGTTCATTGAATATTAGTTTGTATAGGCCCTTAGTTTAAAGAAGTTATCTGTGATTTTTTGTGTTAGTTTAACTTTTGCCTATGTAGATAAAGAGTATGGAAATGAGGCTAAGAATACAGCAATGCAAATAATTATATCTGCTCCACTGGTCAAATTGGGCACGATTTATAAGCGAAAAGTGGATACAGCCACTAATGTATCTCTGCTCACCTCGAGTAGGATATAGCGTGACGATATTTTAATAATAATCAATCAAGAAGTCACAAATTACGTTCGATGATTATGTAACGTGCAGTCCAAAGCTACCATTTCGGTGGAGATAAATTTTTCATTTTTTATTTATTCCTGTCGTTTCCTTTTCATCAAGTACAATTTTAATAATTGCTGAATTCATTAATGAAAATTCAAATAATTATTATTATTTAATGATTAGTCATAACAGTTAATATCTACATCAGTGAGGCATGGTGTGTTGATACTGGTTGGCATGAATGTTCAATTTTAATAACTTAGCAAATAAATTAAAAAAAAAAAAACGTACTGAAGTCAACAGGGATAATACATTCACCCCTTTAGCGAAATCTCTGATTGCTTGACGAGCTTCACTGTCCATCATTAGAGAGCATTCAGATTCGATCATGAATTCGCTTTTTTCTTTTTCTTCCGGCAAACACTATATAATAATAAAAAAAAAAAACAAAAATGTAATTTATTTCATGAGTGATTGAAAATCACATAGCATTTTTAAAGATATAAATTAATTACGGTAATGAATATTATACATTTGAATAATGATTGAGGAAAATTAATATTAAATACAATTTTTAACAGTAACTCAGCACATAATTAAATATTACAAGTTTCAAGAACCGTCATATTTACAAAAATAAGGAACTCAATGGCAAAGGAAATGTGCAGTTTTCATTTATTCAGGTAGGTACGTCATTGTAGGTAATAATTATATCTAAGTAATGCCAAGCTATTTTCTGTTTAACCTATGGGATGCCTGAATTTATAAAATGTTTTTTGTTAGCTCTTACCAAAAGTATTTCGTTGAGGATCCCGGTGATTATAATGCGCCCTGAGAGCAGAACTTGTAAAGTGGATCGTTCTAACGGTGTTTCTAAAGACATTCTATGTTTGTCTTCGTTCCGGACGCTGTAATACTTAATGTTTATTATTTCCATTTAATTTATTATTATAATATTTATTATAATTGCAAACGTATATTAAACGTAATCGAGATTATTGATAAAAATGTGCATAATAATAATTTTAACTAGCTGAGATGCATTCCAATACTAGTTAGATACATTCAAGCTTAACCATAATCTTAAAGCCTAAAGGACAATAAAATTGACCATATAAGTTGTTAAGCTACATTTAATTAAAATAACTATTGTTAAAAAGATATATAATCGTTTTTATTACCTTTTTCGAATAGACTGTCTTTTACTCAAAGACCTCTTATCTAAGCAGGACGCTAGAATCAAATATGGCCGACGTCCGCGTAATTTAAGCATCAAAGCTCCGTTTAAATCCATGCTTACAATTTTCACTTTTCCGTCCTTTACGAAGGCTTCTTCTCGACCTTCATTATTATTTATTTTGTTAATTTAAGTAATGTATGTATAAGATATTCATTACCAATTATTTACTAAGCTAAGTAAGTACTCATACAGCCCTGCCGGCAGTAGTGTCGGCCAAATAGCAAGGGTGTGACAACTGGAGGGTCGTGGTCTTCTTCTGTGTGAACGCATTGTCCCAGAAAGAGGCCGCAGAGCGGGAGAGGCAGGAGGCAAATCCCTCTCGAAGACGAAGATGTGGGTTCATGGCCGCTCAGGTTGGGGGCCTTGAGCGGCCGGTTAGCGACTCCCGAGAAGTAGGCGTAGCATCGTTACGCGTTCGTAGTGTCGAGGGCGGCAGCGTTTTCCATCCGTAATCGTGTCAGGAGGGCGTAGAGTTGCGAGGCTGTGGAGAATTGATCTCAGGCAATGCGCAAATGAAGTCGACGTGGGGTTTTTAGTTGGCATAAGTGCGACTCACCCTGGTTGTTTTCCCCTAATATGTTACTGGGACGGTCCCATATTTTTTTTCTCTAAATAAAAAAAGGGCACTCACACAAAAAATTCAGGATATCCTTTTTTCATTTTAAACAAATATACATCAATTTAACCAATAAAATTGTAATCAGGGTCACGCCTGTCGTATAAGATGTTTACGAACAGTTTTTCTAAGTTTTTTTCTAGAAAATGTGTACAGAATGAGAGTAATAATTGTTTTACTTAAGCCATAAGATTCGCCATCTATTTCACCGTATGTAAGAAAATCTCCAGCTAGCAACATATCGTCAAACTTGGTCCGCGATATTTCTCGATAATGTTCTGAATAATGGTAAGGAGCTGTGGTGTGTTGTCTTGCCAGCGCTATGTTTCCACTACATTCTGTAGCTAGGCGACGCGCTAATGAGCCTGAGAGAAATTTGCAATTAAATAAGGGCGTAGACAAAGTAACATTCGATCAGCGATAACCCTAGCAGAAGAACCTAAAATATATGGGATTGACATAATTATTCGAAATATCACGTCCAATCTTATGCTGATTCCATACAGTTCTCACTTTTCTACTAGCGTTATCGCTGATCGAATTTTACTTTATCTACGCTCTCTGATTCACTTACCACAGCATGCACACATATATTTTTTTGTGTATACTCCGTGATGTTTTAGTTTAAACGGGGCCCATAGAAAATTTTGTTCAGAGGTTCTAGGCTGGATTTGGGTTCTTAAGCTCAAAGAGGTAAAAAATGAGGTCAGTGAAAGTTAAGCATTTCACTTTTTGTAATATTTGGCTTAATCATTCTACCACGTTTAATAAGAATTCACTTCAAAAAATTTCGTTTCGGCAGAGCAGAGGTTCTGGGCGCGAGTCAATGGCAACTGTTACACTTGCTACGCGGCTAATCTAGCACTTTACTATCCATATTATTTACGTAGATATTATATTTACTTAATAATATATCATAATGTACATAATAAGGTAAAAAAAAACATAAAATTATATCAGTAGTATTATTAAGTAGAATTAATTCTTACATTCATAATAATGGCTACTGACAATTTGGATAGCGTGATTATTTTCCTTTACCGACCTTTACCGACTGCTTCATACCCGACTAGAACCACTATAGGCACTTCAGTGGTGTCAGCAGGAGGGCTGAATGGAGATACCCGCGCTCTCGACAGCTGCTCGATGTATAGCAAACGTTGCAAGCGTCTCGTTGCAAAAATATGAACGTCCGGCGTCATTTCCATTTTAAATGTTCTCTGTAATTTCAATAGAGAACTTCCAATTTATAATATCGTTATTGAGGTGAAATTATCCCTACTCTGATGTAAATAACTATTTTTAAATTACTCCTATTAATGTCACACTTGCAACAGTTTATGGAGTGCGTAATAATCATGGAGGTATTTGAGCAGAAAACAATGATGAATGTTGGTTAACTAAAGCATAGTCACAAAATGATTTATAATGTAAAATTACAGAGGTAATTGGCGTATTTAATGTCGTGAAATATTTACTGTATTTTAGTAATATTTACAAAAATGACAGCAAAATGGATACAGGCACTAATGTAACTATCTCTGCACACGATGTAGTAGCTGTTCTGAAAAAGTGTGACGTCATATATATTAGGTCCTTACATATGAAATTGGCGTTTTGTATGGGAGGAACAAAAAGTCGAATATTTTTTAATATAATATATTTAATTAATCAAAGTATGAACCATTATTTTCTATGCACTTTTGCCATCTCATAGGTAGTTCATTGATCCCTTTACTAAAAAAACCAGTCGGACGGGAATCAATAAAATCTTTGAAGGCGATTTGGACTGCCCCATCGGAGTTGAATTTTTTCCCTTGCAAGAAGTTATCCAAATTTCGAAAAAAATGGTAATCTGTTGGAGCAAGGTCCGGGGAGTACGGAGGATGTCTTAGACTTTCCAATTGAAGCTCTTCTAATTTAGTAGCCGTCTGTTGCGCAGTGTGTGGTCTAGCGTTGTCGTGAAGCAGCAGTGGCGTGGAGCGATTGACCAGCCTAGGTTGTTTAGCCGCTAGCTTTTCCATCATGGTTTGCAATTGCTGACAATAGACATCAGCCGTAATAGTCTGGCCAGATTTGAGAAAACTGTAATGAACAATACCGGCACTAGTCCACCAAACGCTTACAAGTAACTTTTTTGGGGTTAATTTTCGCTTGGGGCAGGATTTGGCTGGCTGGCCAGGATCCAACCATTGCGCTGAACGCTTCCGATTATCGTAAAGAACCCATTTTTCATCACAGGTAATGATTCGGTTTAAAATACCTTCATTATTGTGCCGGTTTAGTAATGTAACGCAGCAGTCGACGCGCGTTTGCCGGTTTGCTTCAGTCAATTCGTGAGGTACCCACCTTTCAAGCTTTTTAATCTTCCCAATTTGCTTCAAGTGAATTAAAACAGTTTTATCACTAACATCGCAGCCTGCAGCTAACTCGGACGTGGTTTGCGATGGATCCGCTTCCACAATAGCCTTCAACTCTTCATTATCAACTTGAGTCTCAGGCCGTCCACGGGGCTTGTTCTGCAGGTCGAAATTTCCAGAACGAAAACGTTGGAACCAAAAACGAACTGTGTTTTCTTTTGCAACACGACCGCCATACACATCATTCACCCTTCGAGTTGTTTCCGCAGCACTAGTGCCACGGCGGAACTCGTACTCGTAAATAATGCGATATTTTAAGTTTTCCATTTTGTAAAATGAGTGACGCAAACAGAAAAAAACAAATGAATGACGATCATCGAAGCACAAATACATGAGTCTATAGCTGTACAAATTTGAATTTGGAATTCCTTACCAAAGAGGAGAAATTTGTGATTAAAGTGGCCAGTACGAAAAACGCCAATTTCATATGTAAGGACCTAATATTTTTATATCTTTATACAAATAATGTAACATTTTTGCCATATTGTCAATTCTGTGTATATAGAACATAATATATTACAAAGCGTAATAAAAGGTTCAATTTTCAGAAGTGTCGAAATGGATTAGGTTTTTATCCAACCGTGTGAAAATTATTGTACTTTTCTCGGTTTTCGCATGAAAAAGGTTTAATCCATTTGAGATTTTATCAATAATTTTGTTAAACGCATTTTATTTGTAACCATCACAATATTACATTAAGATAATAATTTTCGTACTCGTTAATAACTCAACTCGGCGTACTTATAGTTTTTCAAATCAGTCCACGGTATGTGATTCTATTGATCTTACTATATTTTCATTTACACATATCAAGATACCCTATATCGCCTGGTGAAGATGTAAAGGATCTCCCAGGCCAACAACAAATTGCCATTTAAAAAAAAAAGAGAATGCCATCTATTCAAAGAAACTATGAACTTTCCTATCTTTTTGATCAACACAGTGCAGTAATTTTGATAAACTTGTAAAAATGTTAACCCTTTGCACTCCGTAGGTGCCGTTATTGCGCCCTATGCCTTCATTGCAGTTAGAAAAACCAGTATAGTTTGCGTTCAATGACTAGCAGATACCAATGCAAAAATGTCACGTAGTTGCCGCACTCTTGAGTAAAAAAACACTCGGAGTGCTAAGGGTTAACTAAATGTTATTTGACAATGGCGTCGGTAGATGCGAGAAACAAAACCTGTCAGTATACGTTTACTACGCTTAATTTGAAAAGCTGTGACCGACAGAGGGATAAAGTAACAAGTATTTTATTTATTAATATCAAAAGTAAAGTATCCGTACTTGTTCCACAGGGTCTAGCTCTTCTGCATCAAGACTAAGGAGAATGGGAAATGTGTTAATCACGACATCCTTGTACCCAGGTGTAGAGCAGATAGGATTAGCGCGTAAATCTAGTACGATAAGTCTTCGCATTTGACGCATGTACACAGCCAATTCCAGTAAAATGCTCAAACGGTTGTTACGGGCATGTAACTCACGAAGCCTGAAAGTGAGATGTTAGTACGAAGTATAGGTTAATACCTATTGATATTTTTATTTAGTATGGCAAATGTTAGACGTTCTCCTAAGCACCTATCGTATATTACTTATTGTGCTTAAAACTGTAGCTATCCGATAAATAATTGTTAAATAAATGCTAACTTAAAATATATTCCCAAATTCTACTCAATTTTTCAAATTACATTTTCACAGTCCGCGACTTTGTTCAGCAACGATGAACCGCTTTGAAGTCGAATTAGACTTGCCAATTTTATCTTATAAAGCTATTTTAATGTTCGGAGATCATTTCATTTGACCTCTGTAGTGTTTGATGCAGAGTATAATGGAGACGTCAAGCTATATTTTTGCCATATTAATAATCAAAGATTTTTGCATATATCTGTGATAAAGGATTGTATGTAATTACATATCTTCAATCATATGTTTGGATCTTAACAACCAAGTGTGACGAATTCTACATTGTAAATTGGAAAAAGCTACAAAAGTTTTGTCAATGTTGGTATTTTTACACTGGTTCGGTATAGTTTCTACAGTGTACCTGATGGTAAGTACAGTATAGCCCGAAAACGAAAGCGACCATCAAAGGATGAAAATTCGTTGATGGTCTCCGTCATCATGTCGGCCGACAAATACCACGATTGAAGGCCTCTAGGTTCGGAAGCTTTCTAAATATTCGATAATTCACATTAGTGTGATCCCGATTAAATACAGACAGAGATGTTAATCATACCTGGTACATCCAGAAAACATTTTCATGGAAACAAAATTGTTTTCATTAATATTTAAATATTCTAGATATAAGAGAGTCCAGAGGCCAGCGTGAGGACTAAATTCAAAACTTGAAATATTGTTATACGATAGGTCCAACCAAAGAAGACGAAGATGATTCAAATTCTCAAGACGTTGGATGTGATTAAAAGAGAGATCAAGTCGCCGCAGGAACCTAAATGGACAAATCATGGTAATATAAATATGTAGATTCACAAAGGGTATAAAGATCTATTTGGGAATCGAGATCCCTTCAGAGCTTAATACGTGGAAGATAGAGACGGAATTGTATTTAAATAAGCAATTGTGATGTATCAAGGGTGAAAAGGGATATGTCAAACTGTCTATAATTGAATTGTTAATATTGTCGTAATGGACCTTTGTTAAAAGGGATATAAATAATAATGTAATATCGTATAATTTTAAATAAAATATTCTTATTTTAAATACGAATCTTTCTTGGTAGGGCGATTGCCCGTACTAGGTTATGACCACAGTACACAAGTGTAAAGACCGCCATAGTGACTCGCTTTGGCCTGTCGCGTTTCGAGATCAGCTTGTGTATATCCAGTAACTCATATACCTAGAAACCTTCAGTATCAATGGATTTTCATTCTTTGATGGTCGCTTTTATTATTGCATTATACTGTACTTACCATCAAGTGCACTGTAGTCACTATGTCATGTAATAAAAACCAAGGTTTAGAGATTCTTTTTTTTTTATTTCTTTATTAATTTAAAGGGGTTTTGTCACAGAGTGACCACGTCACCCCCGTACAGGCAAAACACTTATAATTACTTTAAGCCACCTTCAGGTAAAGTGCAACTAACATTTTGGCCTGCTCGGAAAGCGGAGAGGACAAAATGCTGTTGCAAGTGCCCACAAGATAATTGACAACCGGTATATCCCAACATTGTGCTTCGTTCCGGACACACTCCATCAGCAAATGGTAAACATCTTCTTCCATTTTAGAAATTCAGTTCACTAATTAGTGTATTTTTTTAAATGAAATATTATATGAAGTTTTTAGCGTCTGTACTGGATGGTGTGGAGAATATGATCTCCATATATTCGACATCAAAATAATGAAATACCTATTACTGAGAAGTAAATCTGGACAAATAGCCATAATTCAGCCTAAAATTGTATCTCCACCTCTTTTTCTCGCTGCAATATATTAAGCAACAAATAACGGTCAAGTTACTGGTCTCTATTATATATACAGCAACAAAATTTATGAAGAATAAATTGAAAAAAGATAAATATTACTTTAATATCGGACGTAAACGCCACAATCATGAACATACACTACTACGTAATAAATGTAACGATAGAAAATAGAACAAATTACCTTAAACTCTCAAGGCCACTGATATTCTTGATATTATTGTGAGATAAGTCAAGAACAGTTATAGACCAAAAGGCTTTCAAATCTCTTATTCTCTTTACAGAGTTATATTTATAATCGACTTCAGTCAGGAACCACTGAGCTGGAAAATGTAACGTGTCATAAAACGTTATGGTAATGAATATAGATTGATAATAAAATATTTACGAGTGCTGTATTCCAGAACCGTGTCGAGCCTGTTGAACGCCACAGATAGGTACTGGAGATATGGCAAATATGACAAAACTGTCAACTCTGTGAGTAAGTTTGATGATAAATTCAGGTAGACTATGTACTTGTAGTATTGCAGAACTTCTATGTTTATTAAATGCTGCAATAAAAGTTGATGAGTTTAGACCAGGAATATGACATTTCTGATAGAGATGAAGACATGTAGTATATTAAAAAAATGTTAAGGTTACGAAAATGGATATTCAATTTATTTATTTTTTTATTTTATTTTTTTTCTATAAATTTAATTAATTTAGGTTAAATATATTTCAATATAGGAAGAAATTTTTATTTCATTATTTATATTAAAGAGGATTTTTTATATTTCACAAATGACTCTACATTTGAAAATTAATAACCAATTCTATCTTAGATTTGTTACTATAGCAACTATAGTAGATCCCTTTTCGCATAGACAAGTTTGAAAGTAAGAGGTATAGCTGCTGATCTACGAATTAAAGATAGGTTATTAATTTCGGTTGTTAGTCGATAAAGACTACAATTTTTAGCGTAGTATACGAAATAACCTGATATGTTTATGTTAGATACTAATGTGGACCTGAATATAAAATATTTTTAGATATTCGATAGTTCGATTACGTGTGTAATGTTAATCTCTGGCTTTTACGAAATTAATAAATTTAATTTCATGAACATTGACGTTGAAATAACCTTGGAAGAAAGATCCAACTTGATATAAACGAAGTCTCCTAAGATAGGGGTCCGTTTCAAATATGTTAGGTGTGGGGTAATGGTGTCTCGGGTCAGCTCCCCTCCTACAATCTCCGGCACGTCTTCAGCACTCCGTATATGGACAACCGGAGAGTACACATCCGCATACAATTCCGGAAACGTATAAAAGCATCCCCACAATTGATCTTCATTCATCAGACGTGTCACATTAATTGGAAACTGGGAGCGGAGTAATAAATACAAATAAGTATAATGTTTTTGTTTTTATTATATGTTATATAAACGCTTACGTGAGTTTACAAAATAGAGAACACTAGTTTCGTCGTCGATATGGAATTATTCGGATATTTATAATTAAGATAAATTATTTTTATTTAATGACTTATATGCATAATAGGGTAATTGGTAATTTCGACTAATATTAGTCATCTTCCGTGATTTTTTGGTATCACTAGCAATTTCACGGAATCCGTAAATTAAGGGCTATAAAATAAATATTTTAGATTTTTTCAGTGTATTTAGAGTTAACGAA
The DNA here is from genome assembly GCA_036320925.1 of Automeris io. Lineage (NCBI taxonomy): Eukaryota > Metazoa > Arthropoda > Insecta > Lepidoptera > Saturniidae > Automeris > Automeris io. The sequence continues at coordinate 6,994,556 of JAUDJH010000014.1, forward strand.
GAAGTCCGATTCATTTATATCGAATATGGTTAGGTATCCCAAATTATTAATCGATATTCAATATTTTTTTATTTATAAAATTACAGATAATGAGTATATCAATATAAGCCCAAGTGTAGAAGAGGTACAATTATTTTTAGATAATTATAATTTTATTTAGTTTTCGGAAACTATAGTAATTTTTACGTAATATGTAAAGGCAATGTAGGCAATGTAAAATATTTTTACCGCCGAGAAATTTGTAACGGTGGCTATGATGAAATGTAACCCTACTCAAAGGAGGTACATACATTAAATTGGCTTGCGCCCGCTGTTCCAGTTACTTTTTATATCACGACATCGTCTTACACAAAATGTTTTAACGGTCCTTTATATTAGATGTCCCGGTAAACTTGTTGACACAGGTATTTCATATAAAGTTTTCAAACACATTTTACGTAAAATTACAACATAAATTTCCCGTATAAGTTTAGAATTTCATAACGTTTATAAAGTGTTCAATAAAGAAGCCTTTAAGGCAATTTACATTTTAACGACATTTTAATTTACACAATTCGTGAATGTAGACTATAATTCCAACATATAAACGTACTTCTTATGACTTAATTGGATACTTATCTTCGCACATTTTTTATTTGATGTAAGATATACATATCTAGTTTATTCATATAATTTATATTTTTATAATAAAATAAAATGATTAAACTATTTAGTAGATATAGTTAAAACAGCAAGTCATAGGTATCTTATAGGTAGGTATCTTATAGGTAGGTATAGGTTATAGGTAGGACTTATTGTCTATTTACTCAACAGTGCTACATATGGAATACGTATACGGATAACAACGAATTTATTTCAATAATAACTACTGTGGCCTTGCAGAATTTAGATACGCAAAATATAGTTGAGCTGAAATGTTTGAAAAAATTTATGCAATATTGGTACAAATTCTGGTTACAGCTTCAATTTATGTGAAATCAATGAGACACGTAATAACATCAGAGTATTAAGATATTTAAAATAGAAATAGGCCTACTTGCTCTGCGAACAAATCTTCTTCGCTTTTGTTTCGCAGTTCTGCCGGAACAAAGCTTTGTATCGAATATTCTTTCGCTGGCAGGCCAATGCTGCGGCGTCTTAAAATGCTTTGACCTGAAAAATACTACAATGTTTAGTATTTTTATCCATACTCACAGTGGGAAAATCATTTCAATATTTTTTGTATCAAGAGAACCTTCAAAGTTTAGTTGTTAAAAACTTAAATAAAAAAAGAGAAATCCATATCTAAAAGTAAGTCCAGTGGAAGACATAGAAGGGTTATTGGATAAATAATATCATGTATTATCTATATTTATATGTAGTGGAGGATAGTTTAAGTTAAAAGAAATAAATTTCAGTCGACGACGGCGAGTGTTATTGAACTCTTGTACTTTGGCAATCGTCTCCGTTTTTCAACTACACTGGTAGTAAGTATACCGTCAGATGCGGAGGAGTCACTTTGCCGTGCCTATGAAACAAGTTCCTATGAATCTAGGATAAAATAATAGGAAAAATTTCAAATAAGTTGTACAATTGCTGAAGTTGAATGTACTACAATTTTAATTTAAAGGGTTTGCACTACACGCCAAAAAAGTAGAATTATATTTCACTAGCCAGTAATATGTTATTAGTGAAATCGATTAGATTCTTGACAGTATAACAGACGAACCCTGTATATATTTCCCCTGTATCAGTTATGATAAGCACGTCCATTCAAAAACATATCAATGTATATTGTAAGTAGTTTTAATGGTATTTATTGTAATTTCTGGACACTGCGAATCGATTATGCGTTTACAAATACAAATATATTTTGTTTATTTACAACATATTTATTTCTTTATTTTTAAAGGGAATCATATAGAAATATATAAGCAATAAAAATATTTATTTATTTTACTTTATTTATTCATTTACAAATCTACAGTATATCATTTTATTAATACAGGAAAACAAGCAAAAAATCAGATTAACAAAAATGATTTGTATAACAAGGTTACATGAGAGCATTAAATGCGATTCAAATAAAAAAAAAAACAATTCAGCAAAGAAAAAATCTAAATAGAATTCATACTAATATTTTCCTTCTCACCATTCGTCTAAAAGGCCCAAATGGACACAGGACAAAATGTCGATATCACAAAAACGTTTATTATACAAATCGCAGGCACGAAAAACAAAAGTATTACTAACATAATTTGACCTTACGAATGACACCTTAAACGGCGAAAAGTCTCTAGCATTAGAATGCGAACACCTGAAATCTATTTGGCTTAGCAAATAGGACGAGTCTACGAGACTAATAATAATGTTTAATAAAAAAACTTGATCTCTCTCAATTCTACGATCATATAATGTAAGAATTGAGTGATATGGAGTAATCTGTAACTCACATTTATGTTTTAAATGTTTTAAAAACTTATTTTGTATGCCCTCAAGAAGATTATATATTTCTAATATATTGTGGGTTTATTGTGTATATTTCTAAAATGCATTTACCAGAATTGATGATGTCCAATGGCTGGGTTGACATATAGTTTATTTTAGATACTTCAGCCCATCTCCGAAGAAGACTGCCGACACGAAGGCCGCTTGTGCTACCATCAGACAAGTATGTGGCCTGTTTCTCTTCGCTTTTAATTTCAGAATTGTACGGTTCGCTATCACATGCTGATTGGTTTGCTTTTACTTCCAAAGTGCACTTGCCGCTCATTTTGGAAATGTTTATAGTAAATTCTGAAAGCTTAAACGCTATTTTATTAATATTTTTATGTATTCTCTGATAAAAAGACTCTATGTTCTTTTGACATTGAATTACATATGCCACATTATTTTATTTACTATAAAGAAGTAATTATTTTAATTGTATGCAAAGTAGGTTTTAAACTCAAGTAATTAATAAGTACGGAATATAATTTTTACGGTCATAAAATTATAATATGAGACTTTTTAACGTATTAGTTTATCATTCGGTAAAATAAGGCGTTGGCCATGCATCGAATCATGAAATTACTACGCAGATAGTATCTTATATCACAGGAAAGAATCAAGTAACTGAGTTGCTACTTAAATAAAGCCAAAAGATTTTGAATCATTGTAAGATTTTTATAATTTTATTTATTTTATAATTGTTGTTTATAATTGTTGTTAAAATAAATTAAATAAGGTTTCTTATGGAAAAGAAATCACCATAATAAGCTATAATAACAAACAATTATTAGCTTGTTTTTAAGTTTTATGCTAAATAATACATGGTTTTATGCAGCATAAAACTTGACATAGAATAACTTTAGAATAACTGTGACAAATTAATAACAAAATAATGGAAAATATGAATAAATAAAAAAGTTATAAGTAAGCAAAGAGGTGGATACACTATATTGGGTTTCATATAAAATGTCTAAAATGCATGCTTTAGAATCCAAAAACTTTTTGTAAATGTCTCTAGGGTTGCATAGCAGAAAGCACCGTAGTTAATTGGCGCACTGACTAGAAACAAAGTGTATTAATCAGTGTAGTGCCGTTTAATTTTAAACAGGCCATTCAAACCTAATAGTTCCGTGTTCATTTTACGAGTTCATTTAAATGCGAAATTTAACAAAGTTGAATGACACATATATCTTTAAAAATTTTATAAAACGGGATTCATTATAGTTCGCGTTTGGTGATTACTCTTGAATGGTGTTCTACGAGTAGTGGTAAGGTGGCACGACGTCAGTGCCTAAATTTATTGCAACCGCTTTACTTTCGCGCAAAGATTGTTATAGTGTCTTACTTCGGCCTTTAGTATTTCTGGCTCAGCCCTCTTATGTCCTACTAAATCCGTTCTCTTTTCCCCTACTTCATGGTCGAGAGCATAATGACAACACTTTTGGTGTTGCAACGGATTATAAGCAACCATAACATAGTATATGTTTCATTATGTGGCTATAGCTAAGCCCAGCCTCGAAAGTGAACTGAATATCTGCATTTAAAAAAAAGATAGATTAATGTAGATACTGATCTAGTAGGAATTGTAATTTTCACGTTGGTGCTGATTTGGTTTAGGTGCAAAACTTTTATAAATTCCGGTACAGAGCTGAGAGATATTTATGTAGGCCGTAACGTCAAATAACAACAAAGTGTCATAATTCAAAGTTATCTGAGGGGCTTTGTAAATGTGAAGGAGTGTCTCGTACTCTGCGCTTGTTTGAAAAGTGAATAGAAAAGTGTCGCGATGGTGCTCCCGGCCCCTGCTCGGCTCCGGTCTGGAACGGGCGAAACGTCGTGAGAGAAATTTCACTTAACACACACTTTGCACAACACCGTAAACATAATGAAAACTCTGAAATACACTACTGTTTTTTTCCTCTATTGTACTTATGCCCCATTACTGTTCATTGTTTTTTTTTTTCAACTTTTAATTTATGTGTATATCGTTCCTATACTTATTTTTATAATGACACTAAACAATAGCTACTCCTCATCCGATGATAAGTACAGCGCTGTTCATAACCAACGGTGATCGTTAAAAGACGAGAGTCCATTGACCCTTTGTCATGCTGGTCTAAATATAGCCACTAAAATACTACGCGTAGCCTTTAGGTTTATGTGGGCGTACTAAGCCTAATATTGATACATGACTGTCCGAACCAAGTCACTATGATAGACTTTGAAATTTTAAGCATTTGGAAGTTTTTGGGCATCGCGCAGAGACTGCTGAAGAGATTTTGATGAAACTTTCGCATTTAATGCTAATAAAATAATTATGTATTTCAGTTAAAAGTACGAGAACTAATATCATGATAAATACTTAGAATTTAAATATAATTATTTATTTAAAATAAAAACTCGTAACTTATCTTGTACTTGAATGATTAAATGCATATCTCAATTTTTTTGGGACAGATTTCACGTAATTCAGAGTAAATACAGTCAAAGTCACTTAATTAGAGGTTTGAAGTAAATTCTTGAAAGTGGCTAAATGGTACACGACAAGGCAGTTTCAACTTGTATATTGGGGCACTGGGCTTCGGCATAATGGCCATGGAAAGGGCAACATCTGAACGAGATATTTTAGTTTGAGGACTACGGCCTTGTGTTACGTAATACTATATAGTATAGGACTTAGATTTTATACCAAATAATCAGCAAAAGATAATAATTCGTTAATTTTGTTTGATACTAAAAAATCATATAAAGAAAAGACCATTTGTCAAATTTTAATGAAAAAAGAGATTTCAAATCTAATTAATTGTTGGTTATACACAACTACCCACCACGTAAGCCATGCAAATATTTGTTCCGTGTGGAAATTGAACCCATGTACATTCCATAGCGCAGAAGTATTTCTGTATGCCATATTTTGTTCATGTTAAAAAGCATATTTATTACTGTTTTCAATATCTTAATTAATTTTTTCGTTATTATGGGCTTTACGTCCACGGACCATGGCGTAATCGTAGCACAGAGACTATTTTGTACTGTATTTCTCGTACAAATAACGTACAAGAACAGTAGACTAAGCAATAAGGTTGTAGCCATATTAATACTTCGTAAAATATACCTTGTTTCTTCCACTCCGACGCAGCCTTGAGTTTCTTTCGGCGTTTCTTCTCAAGGTAATTGCTTCCGAAACGCTAGTAGATCACCCGTAGGTTCTTTCCCCTGGCTGACTGCCCAAGTCGAGGTGGTACCCACAGGGGTGCCCTTGCGTTGCCACCCAGCCCATAAACTCGCTGGCTGAGCATGTTTTGTGCTCGTTTCCTAAGCTCAGTTGTGTTGTAAAGGTATGTTCCGGCCAATAAACATTCATCCTTAAAAAAAAAACCTTTATTCCTGGTCGCTGTGACAGTGTCATTGAAGTACACACACACACATACTCACATACTTACACATAATGTTTCGCATTTTAAGAGTTAAAAAAATGCTTCCGAGACATTATTAAATTTTTTGTATCAAAAATTGTATTTATAAATCGATAACTCTTTACCCTTAGGGACATTTACAACATACATTTAGAGCATTTAAATATATCGTTTATAGCTCGGCTTTAAATTACCTCGAATTTATTTAAATATCAAAATTATGAATAGGGTTGACATAATAACCCCATGGCTACAATATTATTCAACTGAAATTATGCAAATGCTTTTGATTCCTTGGTTGGATCTTGTCATTTATTGTTTCAGCGTTACAATATTGTACGTTTTTATCATGTTTATAATGAAATATGTACCAAAAAATCTTAAATGTCTATAGAGCATTAAACATTCTACAATTAATATTCAACGGTAAAATCTTTACTATATTATTGTAAAACACTTTCAATCAATTCTGTAGGTATATAGTTTTTTTTAATATGTATATATGTGAAAATGAAAAAATAAATAAAGTGACAATAATAATAACACTATATCGTCATGTTATATCCATTACTGAAAATTATTCCATAAGGGTGAGCAGAGATAAAATAGTAGCTGTATCCACTTTACGCTTATATGTCTTGACCAGTGGGCCCAATAGTGCAGCTACACTTGTGCTCAGTGCAAGTTACACATGATATTGTTATTAGATGCCATGTGGCTTTTCTCACAATGTTTTTCTTTATCGGTGAGAATGTGGTTCCTATATCCGCACGTAATCTGGAAAACCCGAGAGTTACGAGCCGGGATTCGAACCTACCACCATTCGCGTTACCGCGAATGTAAACCGGTCATTTATCCACTAGGCCACTATAGCTATTTATAATTTATAAAGGTCTACTAAAGCAGATAATGTTAGTAAAATATAATAAAATACTTACTAAGCATATTATATTATATTTGTATACTTTGTATTTAAGATTAATTTTAATAATTTAGTTTCAAATATTGTATAATTAAATTTCACCTATTTGAAATTTAAAACAAACTTATTTCTAATTGTTTGTACGTATTTGTGTCTCTAAAGTTGACTTAATTATGGAAATGGATACGATTTATTAATTTGAAATTGTATGTTGTACTCTTTTACAGGATGTTGATATAATGTTCAAAGTAATTTCGATGTCATCGTTAATCATCGGCTCGGCCTTATACAAGCGAAGTAAATAATGCAGGCTTCTGGTCTCCCAGGCAATACTTTACTGTGTTCCTCCACTTTGATTAATGAACAACCAATACTTATTCAACACAAAAGAAAATCCTATTCATGAAAGATTGTCTTTATTGAAATTCTCTTATAATATAAAAAAAAAACTGTAAAAGAACATCTTATTATTTTTTTAAGGAGTTGTGGGTATATTTTATATCAATAATTTTAGGTTAGGAATAAAAGTAAGTAGGAAGAAGATAACTCTGTTAATAATTATTCCGGGAAGAAGACTTGAGGGAGTCTGCTGCCCGAATGAGAGGAAGGTGGTGCACGATGTCCGGCGCACTGCCTGTGAGAGAGGTTTTGGAGGGGAGGGCTTTCCCCCTACCCCTTCCAGAGAGGTAGCCTCAATAAGGCTTCTTGTTCCCTGGGCGTCTGGATGAATTTGTTTTCCCAGGCCCGGGTGGAGCAATCGGAGGGACATCCTGGGGGTTTTTAGTCAGTAGCAGTCTGGCACACCGGGGTCGCTGCCCTCACAGCATCTCTGATGCTCCTAAGCAGGACTTTACCCCGGGATACAAAAAAAAATTTTGATTATTATTGTGTACTATTAATTTAAATTTATATGATTGATACGGGTTCTAAATGACTCAAATATAGGTATTTACTAAAAGGATTATATAACCTTTGAAATGGTAGAGGAGAGGCGTTAAATCGGTCGATCGTTTTAAGATTTTATGTTTTTTTTTTCATTTGAGCTTTTTGAGTCGATCTGTGGAAATATTGGTCAAAACACTTTTTTCGTTTGATGGCTACATGATTCACTTTTGAGTTGATTCATATTTATGCCAGAATAGACCTCTTATTCCATTATTATATCGGAATAACCTGACGCTAGCGGCGAAAGGTGGCTTTAGTAACTATTGTAAATGAAACGCCGTTTTGTAAAAACCAATAAAGACGAATATTTGGACATTCGTTTTTTTCACAAACATTTTATACATTACAATCCTATAATAAACATACTTGCGGCCTCTACGTACCTATACCTAGAGAGTCGATCGTTTATATATATATTTTAACGATTTCAAGATAGATTGCCAGGAGTTTAAGTCTGAGCATTATAAGGCTGAGATTTATAGACGATAATTCGACTTTGCTTAGCAAAGTTGTCATAAAATTAATTCGTTATTCTAAAAACTGAATATGTAATAGAAATTTGAATGTGCCCATAGTATTTCCCAGAGCCAAGTCCATGTTAACAAAATCGGTGACTTACCAAATCCTTTGACATTCATTGAGTAATATCAATTGTAATATTTTAGTAAAGTCTAAGCAAACTTAAAATTGCGTCTATAAATATCAGCCTAAAGTAGAGCATCAGTGCTTGATTATTTCTTAGTATAGTACTTATTACTGTACTGGGGAGTAAAGACGTTATGTTTAGTCACGAAATGGATATTATATGAGCTACTCATTACAATAGAAGAGAGCAATCGTACGGTACATTAATCGATACAATTAACATTAATAATAATTTTGTAACAATGTTGGCACCCACGTATTATTGAATCACATAATACTATGTGCTCGCAATAGAATTATAAATATACTAAATTATTCGCTGCTTGCGGTAATCATACAGGCTTATAATTTAATAAAAGTTGTATATTTTATAACTATTTAAAATAAACTTTGAAAAGGTAAAAGTAATTCAATAAAGTTATATAATACTAGCTGATCCGGCAAACGTTGTTTTGCTATATAAGGTTTTGTAATATCTTCTAAGATGTTCATTGAAATTAAGTGATGTCAAAGACAATTTTGTTCACAATTAAATACTCTTAATCAACAACACATTTATTTGGATAAAGATTAATATTATTACGTTGATACAACTGTTAACAAATAATGCATTAATTTCGACCAAATTTGTTTACCATAAAAACGGTTCTAGTGACTTAATCTTAAAAGATAGACATATACTGTCTCGGACATTTTTTTAGATAATTTCAAGAGGAATAATTCTTTCTTACATATATTTTTGGTATCTTGAATCGTTTTTGCAGCGCACGCAATGGAAGCCCTCAAGGATGAATAATTTTCCCCGTTTTTTTTCAGATTTTCCATTATTTCTTCGCTCCTAATAATTGCATTGTGATGGTATATAGCCTAAAGCCTTCCTCGATAAATGGTCTATTTAACTCAAAAAGAATTTTTCAATTCGAATCAGTAGTTCCTGAGATTAGCGCGTTCAAACAAACAAACAAACAAACAAACTCTTCAGCTTTTTAATATTAGTATAGATTTGAAAATACAACAGGAACAGAAAAATAATGACGAGACAATATAATATAAAATATTTTTTCAGCCGTATTCTTTTGTATAAAACGTATTTGCTCACGAGGCGTCTATGTCATTGATGCATTTACAATTATAAATACATATGCACGTTGTAAAAATACAAAAACTACGAAAAAATGCTTCTAGATAATGCGATTATCTGTTCCGTGTGGACATGAACACGAATCCATTACCTTTGGCGTAGATGTTGATCGCTCAGCTAATACGTCAACACACTCGAATTTTGTGGTTAGAATATTTTAATAATTTGGCTCGAATAAACCTATCTATATATATATATAAAGTAGGACCATATTGTCCGTAATTGGCTTAACCCCGTCAAAACGGCCCCTAAATCCAACTCATGCAAGCCATGACAAAAACGTGACCCGAATCAAACTAAATAGAAATGTTTTACACGAATCAAATAATTTTGTACGAGCTCAAAATCTTCACTGATGATAAGACAATTTATATATTTCACTAAAAGTTTCATACAGTTTCAGTTGATTTTGTTCTAAACTTTTTAATATATTGTTATTCATAATTAGTGCGTGTGCATTATATGCTGTTGTTAAGAAAATGAAAAAGTATTTAAACCTTCATTTATTTTTACACGAACATAGTTTTTTGCTGTAAAGGACTTCTATTGCATATAACGAGCTCTAAGAATTACTTTTCATTGTTCTGTTAGTGCGAAAGTTAAATTAAGTTAATACAAATGGATGCGGTGTCACATGTCAGGCGGGCCCTCTATTTACTCGCAAATATTTATTTCGAAAGACTTCTATTATTGTGTTTGCTACCCACTGGTGGGGACATACAAATTTTTGTAACGGTATCCAATTTCCGTCGACTTCGCGATCTATATTTTCAATTTATTTCCTCCTCTCGGAATTCGTTGTCGCCAAGGCTGTAGGAAATAGCTTTGTAATGCCGGTATAATTGAAGTTCCTATTCACTTTTATCATTGTTATGATGCTAATAATAAAAAAATAACTATAAAATTTTGATGGTGACGTAAAAGTATGTGTTTAATTTATTTGTTATCTAATCTTTATACTAATCGAATAGTAAAGTAAGAATAATACTTACCTATATTCAGAGATGGACAAAATGTAATTTGATCAATGATTAACTATTACAAAATATTGTCGTAATTTTAATTTTCTTGCTTTTTAATCAGGATTAAATCTATTTAAAACATTAAGAAATCATAAATGTGTATGCAATCTGGGATTCTATAGTGTTTAAAACATAGATGAGCAAAATGCAGTCATATTAATGGTAAAAAACGTAAAATGTAATCGTAATCATTTTTATTAATCAGATTAGATTTTGTCCATCTACGCTTCCATTTTACATTAAGCGTCATTTCGCATACAAGAAAGAGATACAGTATTAAGTAACAGGTATGTTTATTTAAATATTACGTTATTTAAATCTTGTATAAATACCTAATCCATGCACCTAATCCGATAGTTATGCCTCAACTCTTAGTTGCATATAGGAATAAAATCATGTAATTCCATTTCAATTTTATGTTCTTTTTTTATTGATAGCTCGATGCAGTACTTTCGGTGTCGCACTTGGCTATGAATCAGACTTACTTTCCATATAGTGGGTTAACAGCTTGATTCCCATAAAAAAATAAAAATTTGTTAACTAATAAGCGACGAAATTATACCGAGCTAGAATTGTATGTCTATTTACAATTCAATTGAGAAAATGTGTAGAAAGGACGCAGGGTCTGTTCTTATTGCCCTTTTAAAATAATGGACGATGATACTTCGACTTAAACGAAATCAAGACATTCGGAATTTATTTTGATAGTAACCCTTCAGATGAAAACAAAAAGCTTTTGCCAACATACTGCAAACCTTGTTATTATTTTCAAAAAGTTACTATTGGTTGTAAACTTTTTTTTTTATATAATTTATAGACGAACGCTTGACCTCAATCACACCTGGTGGAAGGTGAAGATGAGTTCGATGATGAAACGCGATCGCCTAGCAAATGCCTATTCACTCTTCTCTTAAAGACTCCCAGGTCATAAGATCGCGGAAACATGGCCGCTGGAAGCTTATTCCACTCCTTAGCCGTTCGCATGATAAATGACTAACATATTTATGTCAAAGTTGGTAAGCAAGTTGACCGCCCACATGATAAAGAGTGATTATTGTTACCTATGGACTAGCGTAAAACCAGAAACATCACCGTCGTATTGTGAACCTTGAAGAACGTTGCGCACTGTCTTTTCAGTATCAAAGTGTTCTTATCCGTAATGAATTTCTTCAACTTAATAATATATTTATTTAATGTAATACTACTACTACTAGTTAATACTAACCAGTAATATCCTAGTAGTACAATACTAGTTATTTAAAATATAACTATTGTTCGTAAACTAACATATTTATGTCAAAGTTAGTAAGCAAGTTGACCGCCCACTTGATAAAGAGAGATTATTGTTACCTATGGACTAGCGTAAAACCAGAAACATCACCATTGTATTGTCAAACTTGAAGAACGTTGCGCACTGTCTTTTCAGTATCAAAGTGTTCTTATCCGTAATGAATTTCTTCAACTTAATAATATATTTATTTAATGTAATACTACTACTACTAGTTAATACTAACCAGTAATATCCTAGTAGTACAATACTAGTTATTTAAAATATAACATATATAGACTCGTTGTACTCTGTAAAATTAATTTTATATCCATCACTGTATGAATGAATTATATGAATGAGGAATGGAAATACTGATGAATTCAAAACGTTGAAAGGATTTATTTTTATCGTATGTTTATCTCATTTTTATTTACAAACTGGCATAAACCAGTAAGTACGCATAGTTATAATTAATGTTTCAGCATCCTAATTTAGTTAATATAGAAAATAATTTTGTCAACATTTTTCTTTCTCTTTTTAATAATAAATGTAACAATAGGATATAGCGATGCAGCATGTAGCAATGAAAATATAGGGATACAGCGTAACTATATATTAGCAACTTAAAATTATTATTATGTAACAATGAACTGATGTCATATGTGCCTAGTGTATAGATGCCGTTAAGAAGTTAAGACATTACAATATTTGAGTGGAATGGGTTCACCGCTTGAGAGCCGCTGACACCGCACGTCCACTCCGACCTCTTGAGAAGCGGTGCCTGACTCGGCTTTACTACCCCTTCACTAGCCCTCCACACAGATATCCTATATCGATCTCGAAAATCTAACTCCTTTGCTAAACTTACCAGAAAATATTTAGTTAAAATTGTAATTTTCGCTTACGTGATTATCCGTTCCATCCGTATATTGCTTACATGTTTTTCTTTTGATAAGAAATATGGCCCATGTTTTATGGCCATGGTTTAAAAGGATTCCTTTACAATCTGCAATTGATATAAGTGGGCTTTCTTATTCCTCAATAATTTCACTCTGAACAAAAGCTCGGGCTTCCCATCGCTTAATACCTTTACGAGAACAATCGCAAGGGATAAATCTTACTAAGTGCAATCAATTCAAGGCATTCTCAGTCCATTACTGACGATGAGCTTAGAAAAGAAGATTACGATCACAATGCGAACGTCTACAGTTTGCCGAAGGATTGAGCATAATGAGCTAAAATAAAACGTTCCCTTGAGTACACACATCGTTTCACATCCAAGATACCCGGTAAAGACGAAGCTTGTGAGTACGCGTTACCATAAACTTCATCCTAACTTCACAGCAATGTATAAAGTATTAGATCTCGTTGGTTATTTTGTTACTCTAATTTTTTACAAATGTTTCATTTTAAAGATCGTTTAAAACATATTTTTTACGATTATATCAATTTAATTTTATCACATTAGATAGGAGATTACAAAATATAGAATTATACACTTTTCCAAGCTTAAATTATATATAAATAAAAAATGTTTAAATTCCATTTCACAACCTCGTTTTTGTTTATCTTAAGTTAAAAAATAAAATTGTTCAAAATATTATATGTTTTTGCAAGGAATAGGACATTCGACGTCCTAACACAATATACATTGATGATTTATTTGTCACCTTTGTAAAGGTAGAAACAGAAGTCCTTTATAAAAACAAGTATACTCATGTAATTTAAATAGACACAAATAATGATGTCTGTAGGTAGACAAATCTCTCGTATTTCTCAAAGTAATATTATTTTCCCTCATCAATGTCAAATTTTTGATTACTGTTCCAGAAAGAACTGAATTTCGTATGTATATTGCTAAGTTTATAGAAAATAATATGAAAATAAAGTTTTTAAATAATTGTACTTTAATTATTCGCAAGAACTATAGTAATAGGCTCAAAGCAGAAGATTTATTGCATCGTTGCTTTCGAATTGGATCAATAATATGAAATTCGAGTAAAACGAAAGCAATAAAATATCTATGCATATGTAATGGGCGTAAAATGAGTAGTATATTATCTTGTATGAGAGCAGGAACGTACCTATATAGGTATATCAAACATTGTATACTTAATTATTATATTTTTATATATAACTATTAGGTCCTTACATATGAAATTGGCGTTTTGTATGGGAGGAACAAAAAATTCGGATATTTTTTAATATAATATATTTAATTAATCAAAGTATGAACCATTATTTTCTATGCACTTTTGCCATCTCATAGGTAGTTCATTGATCCCTTTACTAAAAAAACCAGTCGGACGGGAATCAATAAAATCTTTGAAGGCGATTTGGACTGCCCCATCGGAGTTGAATTTTTTCCCTTGCAAGAAGTTATCCAAATTTCGAAAAAAATGGTAATCTGTTGGAGCAAGGTCCGGGGAGTACGGAGGATGTCTTAGACTTTCCAATTGAAGCTCTTCTAATTTAGTAGCCGTCTGTTGCGCAGTGTGTGGTCTAGCGTTGTCGTGAAGCAGCAGTGGCGTGGAACGATTGACCAGCCTAGGTTGTTTAGCCGCTAGCTTTTCCATCATGGTTTGCAATTGCTGACAATAGACATCAGCCGTAATAGTCTGGCCAGATTTGAGAAAACTGTAATGAACAATACCGGCACTAGTCCACCAAACGCTTACAAGTAACTTTTTTGGGGTTAATTTTCGCTTGGGGCAGGATTTGGCTGGCTGGCTAGGATCCAACCATTGCGCTGAGCGCTTCCGATTATCGTAAAGAACCCATTTTTCATCACAGGTAATGATTCGGTTTAAAATACCTTCATTATTGTGCCGGTTTAGTAATGTAACGCAGTAGTCGACGCGCGTTTGCCGGTTTGCTTCAGTCAATTCGTGAGGTACCCACCTTTCAAGCTTTTTAATCTTCCCAATTTGCTTCAAGTGAATTAAAACAGTTTTATCACTAACATCGCAGCCTGCAGCTAACTCGGACGTGGTTTGCGATGGATCCGCTTCCACAATAGCCTTCAACTCTTCATTATCAACTTGAGTCTCAGGCCGTCCACGGGGCTTGTTCTGCAGGTCGAAATTTCCTGAACGAAAACGTTGGAACCAAAAACGAACTGTGTTTTCTTTTGCAACACGACCGCCATACACATCATTCACCCTTCGAGTTGTTTCCGCAGCACTAGTGCCACGGCGGAACTCGTACTCGTAAATAATGCGATATTTTAAGTTTTCCATTTTGTAAAATGAGTGACGCAAACAGAAAAAAACAGAAGAAAAAAGCAAATGAATGACGATCATCGAAGCACAAATACATGAGTCTATAGCTGTACAAATTTGAATTTGGAATTCCTTACCAAAGAGGAGAAATTTGTGATTAAAGTGGCCAGTACGAAAAACGCCAATTTCATATGTAAGGACCTAATATTTGTGTTCAATAGATTTGTATTTGTCACGATGTCAGATGACGAAGATATATTATGAAGCAGAGATATATTTATAGTAATATGTAGTCTGCAATAAAGTTATTTTTGAAGATGTACATATATAATGAAAATTAATTTTTAATTCACAATAACTCTCTAAACAACTCTTGTTTGATTGGACAGATAAGCAAGTAATCTATTCAGGTTATGTGTTCCTTTTGTTTAAAATATCTAAACTAAGTCAGAAGAGAAATTTATAGAGATGGCATGATTCGCTAAAAAGACCTCGAATGTCCTGCTTTTGGACCGTACTGTGTTAAATTTAAAAGGGTGGTTGCTTTTTGGAACCATAATAAAATAAAAATTAAGACATTCATTGTGAGTACGGTAGTATTCATTATATTTATTTTTAAGTGAGGGGTACAAGCAAACTGATTTTATTTACGCAATACTGATGTTCGGTAAGTCAGAACGTTAATTTAATTCGTAGCTTCTTCAGATACCTTTTGTTAATCCGAGAGATGTGACGCAGTATATTGTAGTTCAAGGGAAAACGGTCCTGAAATTGTGGCTATTAACAAAATTAACAATTTAGCTGCGGGTTGAAATGCGGGTAACTGCTCTCTATAATTGTGTTAGCCATAGATTTGTGGTAACTGGTCGATAAATATAGATTAAGTGAGGACTTATTGACTAAAATTTTAGTAAATTAATGACTTTAAAAATAACATTTTGTTCGTATCATTTCAACATCAACATACAAATAATACAAAACGCGTTAGTTTTGTGTTATTATATAATTTATTTGTTTTGAATTGATTAAAAAGATGTCATATTTGCATATAAGAACCAAACATGTATATGTTTATATGTACACCGCAAATAAAATATATTTTGTAAGTATTCAATATTATTTCGGTTATAAATCATATAAAATAGCTAAATAAATATTAATTTTATAGCTATTACTGTAGTTTATAAAGTATTTTATTCAACATGAGAAGATAGCTCTCATTAATTCAGCCACCCTATTTTGGTGTTAGTAGAATGAAGTTTGGGTAGTTTCATAATTGTTTGAACAAGAAATTTGTTCGTTAGTAAATGTACTACGGGGATTCGGTAATATAATTTGTAAATTATAACGATATTAGCTATTACTTAGATGTGTGCGATATTGACGTCTATATAATATTAACTATTATAGCTTGTGGATTGCACATACCTAAATTATTATTAAACAAAGGTAAAACTGAATATACTTTAGAACGATTAATAGATTTTCTATAATATTTTATATTTTCTGGACTGTAATAAAATTACTATTTATTTGATCTACATTTTATGTAATAATGTTAAAACAGATTTCATGCAACCTATCTATATGATATTCACAAAACTTAGAAACAAAATAACGAAAGACTAATTTAAAAACATTGTGATGAAGATTGCACAAAAGGTTTTTCGAACGTTTTCAAAAGCCATTGGTCGACGCAATTCGTCTTCATTAATAACAAGCTTTACGCATTCTAACAACCGGTATTCATCAAAAGAAAATGTTTTTATTCTGGAGATCTATATACCTGTAGGTAGTACCGAGAAAAACGGTATAAATTCACGAACGTAATTTAGGTATAGCGGCCGCTAAAAAATGAGGAACGAGTCCGAAATATTACTGAGAAAACTGAGTGACGACGGTGTATTTCATTATTTATTAATATTATAAGTTACTTGCAGTCAGCAGACAGCAGTTTCTGCTTGGAATTATCACAAAAAATAGATTCTAGTTGTTCGAGACTTTATATTAGCCTATTAAGCGTTTAAGTAGTTACTGTTTATGTATGTATAAATAAATGAGATTACAAAAAATAGGTTTTCAAATCTTTACTTAGGTCTTGTCAAATAAAAACGTCCTGGGAATTGTGGACTATGGCAATAACATTTTTTAGTTAATAAAGATTCATATTTTGTAAATTATACTAAAGAATAAAAAAATATACAATATTTTTAACAATGATTAATAAACGTATCTTCAGCGGTAGGTAACAGGATGTGTTTGTGATTTCATAATTTCGTTGTTCGTGTTATTTAAATAGAAAAAAGTAAGTTGGGATTAGACTGAACTCTCTTCAGTTTTCTCAAATCTCAACGGGCGTAATTGGATTAGCTATATAACTGACAGTAGAATTCTGCCCTGTCAACCCTACATTATTTAACGACCAAATTTATATAACGTTCGCTTTATTAACAAAGGGCGGACACCAGCATTGTTTTTTTATTTTATTTGTTTATTCTGTGAATAACAAATGCTCTTAAAAGTGACGTTATTTAACTATTTATATTACTTACTTACATAGATATTACGATAACTAAAGGCATATCGAGAATTCCGCCCCAATGTTTAGTGTTTTACTAATAAGTAACAATTGTTAAATTTTAAGTTTTTTTTAAATTATTTGTAGGCGGACGCTTGACCCCAATTACACCTGGTGGAAGCTGAAGGTAAGTCCGATGATGAACTGCGTCCGCCCAACAGATGGCTATTCACTCTTCTCTTAAAGACTAAGGTTAAGGTTATAAGATCGCGGAAATATGGTCGCTGGAAACATATTCCACTCCTTAGTTGTTCGCATGATGAATATAATGAAGTAGCTCATTTACTATGACAATAAATCTTTGGTGAAGTCGGTGGTCAAAAAGTTTTGTCTTCACTGTTTCTGTAAAATCACTGTGCAGATGATGGTATGCCTAGTGTGGGTCAAGATTGGCGGCGACTGCTGAGGGTACGAATTCTTTGAGCATTATTGTCATCGTTGTGGTTTAAATACACCACAACATAGTACCAGAGTACAACAACTTAATTTCCCCATCACCCTTCTACCACAAATTGAAAAAACATTGCTCTAGATTGGATTGTGGTTGGTTGATATTCCAGCTGCTTGCATGAGGCGATTTGCCTACTCTTTTTTTGCTGCGGACGGCCAAGGAGTTGGATTCGCTTCTTATGTCGGTTTTGCCAGCACTTTACGATATAGGAATCTTGAAACGACAAGTGAATAGGTATTTTTTGGGTGAGCGCACTCCGTCATCAACCAACACTTTACATCAGTTGAGATTGAGATGAAGGTGTGTAAAAATGATCTCAAAGTTCCTAGATAACTAATGTAGACGAGCTCTTCTCTGGATTAGATTGATTGAAAACTTTATACTTACGTATTGTGGTCACAGTCTAGTCGGGCACTCAAAGCACATTGACCATTTGACCTCAAAATAAAAGATTAACAAGAAAAATAATTATTAGTTAAAGATATACAATAATCTAGCTATGTTTGGTACAAGTACGTATTTGTTTTAAAATAATTCTTAACACATTTATTGAATTACGGGTAGAATTTGGTCGCACTTGAGTCTTGCGCTGTGTGGCACCTAGTTATCCTTATTTTGCACTCGGTGCGCAATGAACTTTCATTTCTTTACGTACATTTGAAGTTACGATGATATGGAAAAATGTAAAATGTAACGCATAACTGTAATTCTTTATGAGGGTAGTATATAAGCTATACAGTACGGACAGTAAATATGATTTTGGCGCTTTCGCAGTGTACGAGTTAAAGAGTATAAAACAAAAACTTTCGATATCGCTTGTACCAGGAGACTTGAAATTAAAGACATTAAGGAATGCAATATTGTGAAAAATATCTCTGTAAATAAATAACTAGACACAGAGCAAAGTAAAACGAACGATAGTCGTAAAATCCTAGAGCAAGCCTGTTCGGTGCTACAAATTTCAAGAGATACGGAAATAAACTAAAACGACCAATTTCCGAATTTGTGTAGCAATAAATTTTCTCGTAGGATGTTTCTTATTACTCGTTGTTAAATGAGAACAGAAAAACCACAAAGAAAGATTTCCCAAATCTTTTCTTTGAATGTACTGTAGACACTTCAACATTTCATGGTGTGTATTAAGTAAAAATCATTTTATGCTTTACTACTTTATTATTCACACACAATATTCCTACATTTTCTATATCAGAAATAAAACACTCTTATTTTATAATATTAATTATAAACACTCAAGCAGAAAAACGTGACTTCTAATATAATATTTTTATTTTATTTGCTTAAATTCAATTGTTTACATTTACAGTTAGAAAAATTGCAGGTGCTTGCTAATTTTTTGGTTAATTAATATCACGTGCAAATTGAAGTTAATATAACAGCTTTACGGATTAAGTACTTTCTGAAATTGCAGTAAAATAATTAAATAAGTAACGAGAAGCCCTACAAATTTGAACGGCAAGGACATGTCTATATTCAAGATACGCAAAAGCGTGAAAGACAAACCACGAGTTTCAGTGTAGGCTAATAGAGTTCGTGCAATATTGCGACTCGATTTATCTGAAACATTAAAATAATGCTTAAATATATATGCGACTACGTGAAATAGTATTAAAAATTATATAACATACTATGATTTACTATATTGTAAGTTATTAACCAAAGCTGCGGCGATATTACAAACTCACTAGTGACTTAATTATTAAATGGATTTTAAAAATATTACAAATTATTAATAATACATCGATACATATATCTATGGGGGTGGACAGAAATATATGAATGACCTAAGGATGGTCTAATAAAGTGTTCATCATCAGCTTATATCTAGTCCACTGCTGAACATTGGCCTATTTTAAAAAGCGCTATTGAGCCCGTTTTTCGGTTATTCTCATCCAATACTTTGCAGCCATCTACTGGTGGTCGTCATTCCACCTTGCCGGGGGATGCTTCACGTTACGCCTGCCGATTCGCGGTGTCTATTCAAGAACCCGCCTGAGACCATCACGATTATCGATTCTTTAGCATATATGGTGGGCCCACTGCTAGTTCAGCTGGCTAATACGAAAAGCTATGAAGACAACTTTGGTTCATTGTCGGATTATCCGAAAAGTCTGAAATGAAAGATCGTTCTGAGAGATGCCCTTTTTTTGTAACCCGGTGGAAAATTCTACACAGGACCATCATTGCCGCTGTGAGGGCGGACCCCAGTGTGTCGGATTCCTAGTGTCTAAAAACCCTCGGGGTGTCTCTCTAAACATTCTACCCAGGCCTCGGAAACCTAATTCGTCCAGTCGCCCGGGGAGCGTATGGCCTTATTCAGGTTTTCTCCGTAGGAGGGGTGCGAGTACAGGGCTCACGTCTCTAAATAGGCGGCGCGACGGACACTGCGCACCACCTCCGTCTCCTCCGGGCAGCAGACTTCCTCAAGTCCAATGCCCGGTGTCAGAGTATGCCCAACATAGCCCGCTCTATCACACATCCACATAGTGTTACAGTAATTGATGTACTGTTTATGTTAATTAAGTCTATTGTTCAACATTACCATAACATTGGACAGTATACATTATATTTCAAAAGTAAATATTATAGTAATCATATAGTTCAAATTATAGTTACCAAGTTTATTTTCATACAGCCTAGAAGCAAGCAGTTCCCTAAGACGCCGCACTTCGTTATGCACTTGGTCTCCGAAGAAGCAGGGTGCGAATAAAGGGCTCATTACAACAAATGTCTTGCCCAAATCCGTTACTAAATAATCTAGAATATACTGAAAAATATATCATTTTAATTTACACAATAAATCAGTAGTTTTCCTGGAATGTAGCGAGAATAACAACATATTTCATAGCATTCCCGCATTCGATAGCAAATTAAAAAATTCAAATGCAAATCACAAGTACCTAAATGTATATAAACACAACAAAAGTCAAAGGGATATTAGTTATAACTAAATAGACTAGAAAATGCATTAAAAAATTATAGAATAACGTACCTTGCCTTCGTTAATCTTTATTGAAAAGTTGAAGCAAAAGTTTAATACAGATATAAACGAAGTAATTATTATCAGTAAGAGCTGAAAATAAGAATTCAAATCAATAAAAAAGGTATCTTTGGAATAGCGGGGGCTACGTATATTTTGAACTTAATTTTTTTTTTTTTGGATAAAATCCTCATAGGGTCGTCCCGGCCGCATATGGGGCTAGCGGCCGAGGTGCGTCGCATTTGTACTTCTGCGAATTAGTGGGGACTGTGGGTCCTTAAATCAATTTGTTGCAGCATAATATGTAATACAGAGTAACATAGCTTCTTTGTGTAAAATTTAACTTATAGCTAGAGATTTTTGTGTAAAGAACCAAATCTATATTTTTAATTTTATATTAATAATATGATTACCACGATTAGTGGTTTCATGCGAAATATTTAACCCGTAAGTATATACCCGTCAATAAGTTTAATATATATGTACTAGCTGTCCCGGCAGACCTTGTTCTGCCCTATTTCTCTAAAATAAAGTCACATTGTTTTTTTATGTTAATAGCTTCCCCGTCAGATTTTATTCTACCAAAACCTATTGGCCTGTCGGCTGTTTTATGCAAATTGTTTGAAGGATCCTGGCCTTAATGATAGATGTATAAAAATTGACAAATATTGACATTAATATTTCTACGTCACTCAATTGTTTTGCCTTCCCGGAACCCGTCCACTAACATTTAAATTTTATGGTATGGTGTTAAAGTTCAAATTGACTTTTAAATATTATTACGAATTTTTTGTATGAGAATATAGAAAAGTGTTGTTTTTAGACTTTTTCAGACAATTTTTTTAATTTTTCTCTCCGTAGTAACCTTCCCCAGACTTCAACAAACACAACAAAAAAGAAATCAGCCAAATCGGTTCAGCCGTTCTCGAGTTTCGCGCTTACAAAACATTTCACAACACGTCTGTATAATTTTATATATTTTTGTAATTATTTGTATTCTCTGTAATGGTGGGCGCTGACGTCTGCGATACAGTCTCACGACTAGTGCAGGCGTCAACGTAAATTAAATTATACAATGTAAAATTTTTGATCCAATAAAATTATTATTATTATTATTATTTAGCGATTCATTTTTATATATAAGAGATATATATAAGAGATATATATATATATATATATATATGTATAGATTATAATAAAGACACTAAACGATGTGTACTGTGCTAAGCGTTACATAACACATGTGGGAAAATTAGCAGTCATACCATTCGCTTATGTATGTCGATGTACATACTTAATATAGTTTAAAAGTTAATAGATTTTTACTTAAATAGAAAATAATGCGATGGAGAAAACTATTTGCATTCATTTTTTTTATCGAAGACTTATTTATACAAAAACACACTTATTGATTACATACCTATTTATTGATTGATCGTGCCGTTTTAAAAGGTTAAAACACTACGCAAAGAACACGAGTAACAGTGCATAGAGCGGTTTTGGTGCCCACTTTTTTCTACTCATTACACTTTTTTCTAGTCCTGGACATGTCAGGAAAAGCATTCAAATAGAATTAATGCAATGGAAATGCGTTTTGTTCGTTCTATAAGCAGAGTAACGCTTGCCGAATGCATTAGGAGTGCAGAGATACGCAGAATAGTTGGTTTGAAAGATAATGTCATTGATTGTATACACAACAGCATGCTTCAATGATTCGGCGCGTGGAGAAGATAAAATGATGACGAAAAAATATACAATAAGGGTGGCTAGCACTAACAAATTAAATCTAGTTTAAGCTTGTATAAACACTGATTAATTGAAGCTGCTTCGTTCAATCTTAATGATGGTTTCAGTTTAAGAGTGGTTATGATTGTATTTGATTCCGTGCAAGATAATAAGAACATTTTAGCGCTAAATAGCATTTTATGTAAGTTTAAACTAGATTTAATTTGCTAGTGCAAGTCGCCCTAAGAATGTGAGTAGAAATAAGAGTCAAGGCTGATTGAGCTTTACTTATAGAGCGAAAGTGAGTTCTGATGGAGCGTAATGGCAAAAGTACGCAGTATCGGTGAAAGTGCAGTAAGGGTTTAATGAATGTTAAGTAAGCGAAGAGGTTTACAAAAGTAGAGAGAAGTGGTATTGCATTCTCTCTGTCTAGCCCAATAAGGATTAGGCGGGATAATAGATAGATACTTATTGACACAAATAAAGTCCGTAACATATAAGTTGAGCTTTGTGCGAAAAGAGAACATTTGTTTCGCGCTCGGCACAATAATAAAAAGTTCAAAAGCTGCTGCGAAAATGCGTAATACGTTACAAAGCTGAACTTACGTGTCACCCGCTTTTTTATATTAAGTTTTACAGTGTCATTCGCTATAATTACTATATTACCTGCCATTTGATGGATTCCATCAAATAGTTGTAAGCTTTTACAACAATATAATAAAGGTCCATAATTTTCTTCATTTGGCAATTTCTACTCCTATCATAATTTTTGAAAAATATTACGTTATTGATAATGTCATCTTTTGTATCTTTATTATTTTCAAGTGATATATGCATATAATAATTAATTAAACGTAGCCTTGGTGTCAAAAGATTTAAAAGATGTCCGTAATAATGGAGCTCCAATATTGGAATAATACGCATAGGAAATATGTATACGAAAAACTTAGTTGGAGTCGGTATCTGATGAGGTACAAATATTATTATGGGTATAAACAAAACCACAATACCGGTGTAAATGAGATTTTTAATTGAACTTTTCGTGAATTTGGGACGACAGCCCACTTCCATATCAAATTTATTTAATTCACAGTAATAGCGATCCATTCTTGTACAGAAAAGAAAAGTTAAGAACATGGATGATATGTAATATACTGCATTTACACCGACTATAATGTTATGCAAATATACCTCTCCGTATGTAATAATAATATATAATGCTGCACTCAGTGACAGTCCAGTATAAATAGCACTGGGGATAATGTAAGCCCATTTCTCGGTAATAAGAGGCAATCTGTTGAAACCGAAAATTAATTCGAAGATAATGTAAATTTTTGTTATCGAATCGATGAAAGGTTTCGTGCTTGGTTGCACGAATGTGTTGATACGAACTGTTGGCGGCGACATCGCGTAGACAATAATGACCACAGAGGGTATAGTGCCCACTGACCACAATGCCTTTACAAAATGTCATTTACTAATGGCAAGAAAGTCAATAGATAAAATATTCATAATGTTCACATCAATCGAAATCCAATATTGTTATAATTTTAATTAATTAGATAAAGTGTCGAAGTAACAAGGTGGTAAAACCATAAGCTACGACCATAATCAACGATAAATATTTCGAGCGGATAATTACAAAAATTATAATTGGACAGGAAATACATTTTTGTATTTTTACGTATATTTTTATCCTAAAATCAATAAACAGACTAAATACTTTTTTTTGGTAACCTGGTGAAACTCCTCATGGACTGTTAGGGCAGCGGTGAGGCCCATTGCTCCGGTCTGCCCGACTCTTGACGACTACAACCGCCGGAGTGATCCTCCAATCACAGTGCTATTGGAGCGGATTTTTGATATTCCAGCCATAATAATAAAATGGATGTAATAATGGTTGAGAGTGTACTTGAAATCCGCCAGTTTTGAGTATAAATCGCACCTGGTCAATGCTAGGCCCGATCCGTTAATATGAATTAAATTAAAATTTGTGAAACCCAAAAATATACACCACACAGTGTTTCTCAGATACGTGTGATAATCAGCTATTCGTTTTTTTCTTATAATGTCTAGATATAAAATTTGTGGCAGACCAACCTTGCTGCAATATTGTCCATTACTCAGTAAACAACGCCTTTTTATAACTTTTTAGCGGTTGATTTGAAGTGAGGAACAAAGCTCCCGGGCGGGCGGTCTCTTTTATTCGTTGATAATACGAAAGTAAACAGAAGGGCAAAGCACCGTTTTTTTTGTGACGAAATATGATTCCAGTTACGTGTATTATTCAGAAGTAGAAATTTCAACAATATTAATATTCAATTAAATGATACACGTATAAAAAAGTCTAAGCAACATGTACTAATTTTAATTCTAGAATGTTATTTCACATCATAACGTTTGTTTTTTATAAATTAAATACTAAAACTAAGTTTAAATAAAATAGTTTTAGGGCGGCTTGCACTAACGAATTAATCTAGTTTAAGCTTGTATAAAACGCTTATTAATTGAATAGGTTTCATTCCATCCTAATGATGATTTTAGTTTAAGTGTGGTTACAACTAGATTTTAATTTAGTGCAAGACAGTAAGTACAGATCAGCGCTAAATAGCATTTTATATAACTCTAAACTAGATTTAATTTTCAGTGCAAGCCGCCCTTAACGACAACCGTTTTTTTGTAATAAGCAATTATTAACATTTATTAATTCGTTATTAAAATGTTAACAATTAACATTTTGAGCTAGAAGCAAAACATTCCGTATTAAACGATAATTATAATAATAAATTTATCTTGTTTTTTACTACCAAAAATGTCGGGTTTACATTTAGGAAAAAACTTAACTTTGCTGTTGGGAAACGGCGGTTCACGTCCATCATTATAGGTCGCAGTCTTTTTACCAACTGCAAATACATTTAAAATGCCAAAAATAGTATTTATTTGTAGTGTAAATATAAATTTAGAGGTCTCGGATTTCCCTGTATTTGTGTCCTTACTTAATGCCAAATATCATAATTCCAGGTCAATGGGAAGTACCTTATACGTCAAAGCCTTAATCAAATTTCCCTTACAAAATCGGCTAGAACGATAAAAACACAACATAAACGAAAATATCTCTTCATTGTATTGACAGAGAAGTACAATTTTTTCAGGGCCCCACGAGACCGCAAAGTTTAGTATTTCATATTTTTTTTATTTACTTGGGGTAAATCCTCATTGGACCGTCCCGACCGCACGCAGGGGGTGGCGCAGCCGAGGTGTGCCGGACTTGTACCGGCTAAAAACCCCAAGGTGACTACTTCAGCATATAGACGGGGACTGTGGGTCCTGTTATCAATTCTCCAAAGCCTCGTCATGCCGCGCCCTTCGGGCACTATCTCGGGAGAGGGAAAAAGTTCCTCTCCGACACCGTACAATGATTTTCGACGAAGCGCGTCACCCCGATCCGTCGACATCCTGAGGGTCGTTATCCGGACGCTCAGGGCCCCCACCCTGAGCGGCCACAACCCTAAAGGCATCAGCCAACCGGTCTTGGATAGATCGGTCAGCTGGGACTGTTGCATCGGGGCGGTTGCCGGCACCCCGACGTCTTCGTCTCCGAGTGGGATCCGCTTTCTGCCGTGCCCACTTAGCGGCCTCCTTCTGAGACATAACGTCCTCACAGAAAGAGACCACGGCCCTCCAGTTTTCATGCCCCGCCAGCATGGCCGACACCACCGCTGGAAGGGAGCGGTCGTGTCCGATCAACTGGATAAGGACCCGCCGTTCGCTATCCTAGTATTTCATATTTATTTTAACTTGACACCTTCACTTTTTCTTGAATATTGACGGATAGAACAACAGATGTTTAATAAGATGATCCTACAAGGATTCCCTTATTTTATTTCAGGTACAGGACCCAAAAAATAGGAACACACACATTATAGCTTAGGTTCCAAACATAAGAACAATAATTAAAAAATGTATTAATGAAAAAAAAAAACAAAAAAAAAACGTATCCAATATTAACTCGTGCTTTATTTTTATTTAGTACGGCTTGCGATTCAATGTAGTAAATTAATACAGTAGACTCCTTCATAGCTTATTATCACTGTAAAAATTTCGACGACCGATTCTTTGTTCTTAAATGAACGCTTTCAGAGCGTCACTCAGAGTGGAGGAGTCTTGTGCAGCACAAGGATGCCGAATTTGAGACAAGAGTTAGGCTTGAACATGATGAGAAGCGGGTTCGATTTAAGGCCCGTCCATCTGTGACCACTTCATGTAACTATGTTGGCGGTGTCAAGGACATTTCTCTCGTGTACAATGACATTCCGTGCTAAGGTGGGTTATGTAAGCTACCAGCGAGTCCAACTTCGTTGAAAGGGCTGAAACCCATGCCTACTTGATATGATTTTGGGAACGGTGCCCAGGACGAAATCGGCTAGAATTTCATCTATATACATACTACAAGGTATGTTAGCAGCTGTGTGAGAAATTTTTAGATACAAAACCATTAAACCGATTTTGACGACACATTTACAGTTGTAATACATATGTTTCAACTTAGGTAAGCCTAAGGGCCGCACTGTGAAATTACAAGGCAAAGTGTTTTTTTGTAAATTCTGTAAAACTTACAATGTTATAGAAGCGCACTCACTGGTCAAAGAAATCCGTGAAACTGGTGAAAAAAAAAATAGAATTAAACGCGGCGTCGAATAAAATCAGTGCAATTTTTTTACATAGTGCTTACTAGCTTTTAAGTGCGCGGAAATATTGACGCAGAAAACTACCAGGTAGTTAAAATAAGAAATCTAATGCGAATTCTGTCACCGCTGTGGGTCCGTAATGTGTCTCGATAAAATCTGTCTCATTTCCGCAGGGCGAGGTCTAATGTTCCTATCAACACATTTAGCCAATGCGTGTACCTTTTAGTTCACATTGAATGCACAAATAGTAAATATGTAGATATCGAAATGGTTATTTTAACTGTCTTTTTAGTGA
Source organism: Automeris io (assembly GCA_036320925.1). NCBI lineage: Eukaryota > Metazoa > Arthropoda > Insecta > Lepidoptera > Saturniidae > Automeris > Automeris io. Next base: position 7,022,342 of record JAUDJH010000014.1, read on the forward strand.
TAATGTTATAATACTGTAAGTAAATAACAATGTATGTACGAGGAATGAGATCTTCACGTGGTTCCGACAAAATGTTGAGACCACAAGAGAATAGTGATCTCTTTACGCAAAGTCATAAACAGAATAGTTATTTTCATTTTCAAAAGTGAATACCCAAAAATGGGGTTCACGGATTTCAATGCTAAAACATTTTCCCATGTTTTGTCGCAGGGCTTACCACGAAATCCTTTGTGGCCAAGAAAAAATGTCAAGACGCACTCCTTTTATATTTCGTGAATACTTTTCTTGAATATTTCACAGTGGTTTTTCCATACTTGTTCGTTTTTAACAATGTACTTACGAGAAACATTTTGATGAGAATTTTTTTGTCATTCTAATTGGGAATATCTACAATACATAGTTACATAAAAGTACTTTCGTTTATTATTTTTCGATTTTTTTTAATATGTTATATATACACGATTTTTAACCCAATTAAAATAGACATTCAAGGTTATAATAATTCGTATAGAGCTGAAGATCACATTTCCTTTTTGTTTTTAAAAATTCTAAAAAACACAAAAAATGTTTTAGCGTGTACTTTCTCAAAGGATGTTACATTAACAAACACTTTGATCAGTTTTTACTTTAATTAATCAAAATGAATTCTTCATCGAATTCAAATTTTAGTTCCATTATAACCTTTTCCTTTTGAGCTAATTGAACTGGCTTGTTTGAAAATAATATAAAATAATTATAATACAATTTAAACTTATATGAAAAAGTTGTAGGAATGAAGTTATGATGCTTGCTTTAAAGGACATGGGTAGTTGTGGCACTCTTATTTTAGTATTCTCTGAATTAAGACAAGGAAGGTACCTTCTCGAAAGCCATCGTAAGCGTGCAACCTGTGCTCGACGTTCAATTACGCAGAAATTTGGCAAGCTGCGTCCTAGGCTGTGCATTGTTCAATAGTCTGTGCAAATTAGAGGCTATGTTGTCCCCTATATGTAAATTAGACATGCTATAGATTCTATATAATGTAAAATGCTATAGGTTCTATAACATGACAATTTTGGTATCCATTTAATTGAAGTACTTACCAACACATACTCGTCAGTGGCGTGCATCCCATAAAAGCATAAAAAGTTTTACCTTGTTATATTTGGTCGTTAATTTAGACATGAAATCGGGTTTTTACTAAAATATTATCTCAAAATGCAAACCTGACCAAATTATAAATCAACATATTTATGAAATTTCCAACTATAACAAGATAATCCATTTTTATTTTATTATGGTATGCACGCCACTGATATTTGTTTCGCATTTCTTTTATATAATAAAAAGTCGCAAATGATGTTAGCTCACCTAATTCAATATAGCTACTGTTCATGACAGCGCAGTTTAACGTGGGAAGTCTTGATATCTTACCTATTTCCTTGAAAAGAAGAAGAAAAAAAGGGTTTGTCTGGAAAAAGGTAGATCTCGTAACGTAGCTGGCCGAGGCGAATCTCTATCATGAGTTTTGCACCTATATCCTAGTCACTGTTCATAGTTACTTTTATACTATATAAATTGATATTCCGCGTAATCAGTAGTAAAATAAAGGTGAACATATTTTTAGGATACGACTCACATAATCTATCAGACTATCTTCACTTTTAAAGGAAGTATAAGAGATTTATAGAAAAGCCTTGCCATGTGCTCCTTAAGATGATGTGTTCACGAAGCACAAGCAGTCGCTGTCACGGCCAGCAGTAGGCGAAAGCCTGTGAAATTGTAAAATATCGATGTAAAATTGCTTTTTCTTTTGTTTTTTTTTCCAGATCTGCAGATTGATAGCACCAGAAGCTTATTTTCATCCTTCGGTATATAAAAATAGTTTATCTTTAAAATGTATAATGTAAATATTACAACAACCAGTTCGACTATGAATGTTCAAACAAATTAAAAAGGTATCACAGTGCGATCTGAGTCACAGGTTTAGGAAGATTCGCACATTTTACGAGCTTAACGAGATAATACCGTCTTCAAGCTTGGTTTTCCTCTATTATCTACGCGAACAGACGGAAAACCATGTAGTAATGTATTTACTTCAAATCACATCAAAAACTGCGTCCTAAGTGAATCTAAGGGGTTTTGCTATTCGTTATTGTTAGTAACTTTCACAATTACCTACACATAAACATTTGAACTATAATAAATTTAAATTTTGACTCATTATTAGCGAAAAAGAATTAGTAGTATCAAAAATTTTATGTCAACCAATCAATGATTATCATCGTCGTGGACCGTCATAGAAATTTCTCTTTATTTCGTGTAGTGAGTTGCTCGCGGTATTTTTTTTGTTTATATGAAGGAAATTTGAACTTTACGTCATTAATTTTGCAACCTTGAGATATTAATGATTTTTTTTTTCGAAAGATACTATAATCTCTGGTGCAATGGGATCATAAGGAATTTGTTTTCCTCGTGAACTTATTAATATGATAAGATAATAGGCCACAAAGTAATATCAAGATATGTTTTGGAGTTATGAAGTTCATTATTTTCCTACAGTGCGTAACATATTTTTTATCGTTTAAATTATCCAGTTACTCTCCTCAATTTCGAAGGATTACAATCTGCACGTTTATTACAATCATTTGAATTTTATTTCGGTCGTGTAGGATATAATTTATTGGTTGTATTATAACTTTATATCTTTGTTTCATTACGGACTTCTGATGTTCAGTATATAAGTACAGGAAGGTCATAAAATATAAAAATATCGAATAGAGTATCTAGCGTGTTATGTTATTCCGCTTACTATATAAAATAATATTTCTTTCTTGTCTAATATGGGACAACAATTTAGCTTTTTCGCTAAAATACATCTGTTACGTTTATTATTAATTACACTTATTACTGTATTATAATATAATTAATAATTTATTAGGTCAATAGACCATTCTGATTGATTGTCGATTGAATGTGGTACCATAGACAGTAGATCCATTAGTCAATGTCATCATTAACAAATCAATAATTTAGTAGGTTCGAATACATTACTAAAATTGTGTTTGTTAAGAAATGCTTTAGACTATTTTGAAATATAATATGTAATGTTTTATAATTGATTAACTCAATCTTATCTGATGAAAAGTGAGGATAAATAAATATTGATTGCTTAATAAATCTAATGAAGGATTTATAATATCTACTATTGAAAATGGTAAAAACTTTACAACTAATGTTAAACATATTACATTAATTGGCTTAACGTTTCTTTAAAATAAAGCATAACGAAATTAATAATTAAATTAATTTAGTAAACATCTTTTGAATGAATATTAAAGTAAACTAAGACGGGTTGTTTATTATGAAAATTTAATTGTGTTTTATGCTAATTTTTTTATGAAGCGAGAGATCGCTGTCACGTCTTTGATTAAAATAGTCATTTTCATAAATGCAAAGATTGATACTTTTTAATGAGTTTTGGGAGACACAGAAATTAAATTACATTATATTTCCCGGCTGACCTCTCGTGTTAATATAATCTTACTAATGCATGAATAGAAATTAGTTATTTCGACCAGTCATAATATTTTCATGAGGGACTCTCAATGTTGAAGCTTAAACTTAACAAATGGACGCTATAAATGTTCTGTTATGAGGGTAATTTGTTTAGGACCCCCCTTTGTATGATGCTGATGTTTTATTTCTCTTTCCACGAGGATACATAATATACTCCTTACAAAAATTACAGAAAATAAAGATGTATTTCAGCATTTAAAATAAAACGATATTTGATAAAATCTAACACGGGACTATCTGAACAAAAACTAAAATAGTATTACGATCTGTACAAGTCTCAATGATGACAATAATAATCTATCATTGCATAATATTTTTATAAAGATGGAGCTGATCTATTTTATGGAAATTAGATAACGATGAAGTTAGAAACGTAAATCTTCCTTTTACTATTTGAATACAATGTTAGATGGTTTATTTAATTCATTTCAGAGTGGCTAAATAGCAATTTATGGAGGCTATAGTTTATACAGCCCCCGTAAAGAAAATAATAATATGTATCTTTTATTTAAATTCCACCTATCATATAAGGCATGATAGTTTATTCCAATGTCAGTTCCATATAATGATAAAATAAGAAAAAGAAGGTTTACTGGAGTAAAAAAACCTACTTGTGAGGTCTTTATTGTAATAAATAAATGGATAAGAATTTTAGCACGGACAAATATAACACAAATATAACTTCTTCTATAACACGTAATAAATGCCAGCAAAGCATCGAGTAATAGTTAGTATCAGTATGTGTTGACTTTTTAAAATTATAGAACCGACATTTTATTACTTCATAACCTTTTTAATTGGCAATTTTGAGGAACAAAAGATGCAAAATAAACCTGAATTCAATATTTATTTATGCTATATTATTTTATTAATTTAATTATTTTATTTTACTTAGGAATTTCGTGTAACATATTATACATTTAAACGTTAATATCTCGAAATATATCCTCGTATAATACTTATTCCTTTAGCACAAAATTAAATGGTGACTTCTAACTTAAACGTAGTACGAACGTTGTACGGTTAACTTTAGAAGTTGTTAACTCTTTAGAAATTGCTAATAAGGTGGCATAAACTTAAGCGAGCGTTTATTCATAAACTTTACTATATTTAACTCTTCAATTTGTATCCCGCAGCGCTTTAATTACGACTTGTTTTGTTTAATTATATTTCATAATTTCCTGTTGACTATATGAATTTCACCACAGAACATTGCTAATCCTACATCCAACATACCAAATCGAGCATCATTATTTTGAAGTGGTACGGGGATTGTCTGAACTGGGTCGTGACCACGGTACACAGATGTGAAGACCGTCGTAGTGACGTTTTTGGCCTGCCGCGTTTGAGGATCAGTTTATAATCCAGTATATCTAGTTCTTTATATACCTAGAGACCTTCCGTTGAGATATATGTGAGCCGACATGGCGATGGCGGCTGTGAATAGATTTTCGTCCCTTGGGGGTCGTTGCATTTTTTGGACTTCATTGTAAGTCCCATCAAGTGCAATGGTATTCACTTCGTCAAATCAGTTATTGTTGCTATAACTTTTTTAGGATTCTAAATTGTTTTTATAAATTTTATATGAGAAAATTAAGGAGCTTTGAAACGCCAAACTCTTCTCTGCCAAACGGAGTCCTTTGGTCATGGCTCTTACTTTCCAGAGAGTTAACATAGCAGTGGCTGACAGCCTTAAGCTTCTTGGCATGGATTTAGCTGCTGACCATAACTTTGGGCGTTCGATTGCAGCCAAATCAAAAACAGCTGCTCAGAATTTGGGGATCCTTTTCAAAGTCAGGCGGTATTTCACGACGACTCAATTTTTTAATTTGTGTCAAACACAAGTTTGATCGTGTGTGGAGTATTGCTGCCACTTCTGGAATGGCTCCGACAAACACTACTTGCCAACCTTGGACTCAATCGATTACCGAGCTTGGCGACTCACTGCCGATGAGGCTCTTACACCGCGTAAGCTACTCAGTTTGTATCACCGACGTAGAGTAGCCTTCTTTTGGTTTTCCGTAGACTATTGTACAATTTGATTCCTCCCTTCTCTTTCCACCATACATTGACAGACGCTGTGCGGAGTTGCACCCCATATATGGTTGACATTCCAGCTGCTCACACGAAGCCATTCGCTTCTTCTTTTTATGCTGCAGACCGCCAAGGAGTGGAATTCGATTCCTGAGTCTATTTTTCCAACATATAATGATATGGGAATCTTCAAAGGCCGAATGAATCGGTATTTGTTATGTGAGAGTGCTCCATCATCGGCCTCATCATCATTTTCAATCAAGTAAGATTGAGGTAAGGTGCAAACCTATCGGTAATAAAAACAGTCCTAAATAAGAGTCCGTAGAATTGAGACAATAATGTTTTCTCAATTAAAAATTATACAACCTATAAGAGTTTTACGTTCGTTTTCTGCAGGTGTTCAAGTTCTTCAAATCTTAGTCATAAATGTTATGGGAGTAATTTATTTGAGAAGCCGTATTGTACGTGGAATATTTGGTTTTCCATATTTCCCCAAGGAGCCTTAACTTGGTTTATGTGCAAATCACTCGAAATAAAGCCGATTAAATTTTGAATTAGCAACTTTTACTTCGAATTTGATAAAACAGTTCGTTCACGACGTAGGCATACATTTTCATGTTACTCTATGTTTTCCTAATTATATTTTTAAAAATAGGCTAATTTCAAATTAACTATTAAAAAAAAAACTTTAAAATATTAAACCATGCAAACCATTTCATTATGCGAACGGCTAAGGAGTGGAATAAGGTTCCAGCGAGCATATTTTTTGGTGATATAATATATATATATATATATATATATATATATATATATATTCGTAATAAGCGTTTTTTACTGATTCCAAATATATATATATATATATATATATTACTATATCACCAAAAAATGTCGCTTAAACCAAATAGCCTTTCACCCCTTGATATTCTTTCTTGATATTTATGTGCTTTTGAATAATGTAAAGTTGATCTAAATAATTACATTCAGATACATAGTCCCATGTAATTTTCGATTATGTCCTTTATGAAGATATTTTGCTTATAGGGACATGCCTAAGAGAAAATTTCAGATCCCCAAAAGCTAGTAAACCGTGAACTTTCCGAATTCACCATCCGAATACTAATTTGTTACCTTGATAACGGAAGGGAAGCGAAAGAAATAATAAACGGTTCTATTGTTTCTCGTTCGGCTTCGGAACCAGAGATTTCTCATTGATAATTAAAAGTACCGGATTCTAGACAAAGAAATTGTTTTTGGCCTTTGTAATATAATTCTTTTAAAAGCTTTCAATTATACATTACACAATTATTCAAATGAATGGTTTATGGTAAATATATTTTCTTAAGCCGTGATAGAACATACAGTGAAATGAAAAAAAAAATGTAATGACATGTATTTATTTCGCCAAAAACTAACAAAAAACTAGAAATATAAATGCAGTAACAGAAACAACAAACAGAAACTAAAAAAATACAAAAACATATAAACATGGCGAAAATGGGACCGTCATCAGCTTAAAGCCACAGAGGAAGTCTGGAGCGCTGATTTTCGTGATGGGCCCCGGTCGTGTTACATCTTATTAGAAATATCTATAAACAATAAAAAACACAATAAATAGAATAACATATAGCATATATCAGTGTGATTTATATAAAAAATAGCTGAAATAGAAATTTTATCTACTAATATTAAATCCTATAAAAAATAAGAAAACATGTAAAATGACGTAGATTTTATTTATTCTCCTTCTGCAGCCTGAACTTCCAAGCAAATGTGTATGAGAGAACCCTGATCTTCTGGCAATTATCATTAAATTCCGTTCAGAGATGCTTTTATATACACCTAAAATGTCATGGACATGATATATATGGCATAGGAAAATGTAAGTAATTTTTTATATCCTAGCATAGGCATCTATTTTACAATAATCAAGGCAATTTCCTTCAAAGAAAAGTAATACATAAGTCATATACAATAAAAAATGTCGAAACAGTCAATGGATAGACTGGCGTATCGCCAAAAAGCTATAAAAAATACATTAATCATTATAAAAGATTTAATATGAAGCCTTACTTATTAAATGAGAAATCTTTTTTTATCATAATTCAATTTGTTACCTTTGTATGTGACAATAACATTTCTAAATCGTTTAAGATTGTTTGGGTAATTTCTGTTTGAGTTATCCTTATATATTTTTTAAACAATCTTATTCCCATTGTAAGCTTTTATTTTTACCACTGCTAAGTTATCCGGTTCGACCTTCTAATCGGTATATTATTTTTATAATATTAGGTCTTTTAAAAAGTGTCCAGACTTTTACGGTTAGTGTTTATTTATTAACAGACGTAACTACAGAACAAAAATAAAAAGTGTACTAATTACAATAAGTTAACAACGGAGTTGTCAGGCGACGCGACAAGCTAGGGAGGTGGGTAGAGACCTCTTGTTGCCAACACTTATTCCAATCATAGTTGGCACCGAGGATGCATGGAGAACCGTATTTCGCTTCTACGAAGAAGTTCTGGCGTAGAAAGAATTGGCAGAGCGGGTGCGGGAGACGTTAGCTTTATCATCCACAACAATGTCATCCCAGCCAATCCGTCGCTCAGCAAGAATGAGACACCGTAGAGCGGCATTCATTAAAAATTTCCGCCTCTAACGGCAGCAACTAGGGGGGGGGGCGGCCCTCACCGCCCTCTGACAGTCCATAACGGATTTCCCTCGAGTTACAAAAAAATGGTGCGTTAAGCTGCACAGTTGCTTGCCTCGGACTCCTTTCCATATAAGTGGATACATCATGACATGGCACTACTGCCAGAATTCGAATAGTATCTTTAGGTAAATACTATATATTTCCTTATTACCTATTTCGTAGATAATTTGAAATATATAGTAGGATTCATTAAAATCTAGCGCCATATTAGCTACGTAGCAAGCGTAGCAATTGCTACGGGCTCCATGTAAAGTAGGGCCCTGATTATTCAAAACCTCTGCCCGAGTCTAATTTTTTTTGTTAAATTTTTGTAAACTGTAGATGATTTTGTTTGATGAGTTCATTTGTGATAGAAGTTTTATTACCACTGTCTATAGTAAACCAAGCACATCTTAATATAATTTATTACGGACCACGCTCAGGCTTAATTGGATATTGCTAACTTGCTTACTTAAGAAATTTTCCCTAAAGCTATAAAAAAGGAAATTTATCAATTTACTTTACTATCCACCTTTTCTAGAGTCTTTATCGTTAAGTTAATCTTAATCACTTAATACTTTTTAGAAATTAGTTAATATAATTTGGAGAATGAATCATATTTTATGCTATTACATGATTAGATACATAAACTTTCGGTCGATATTCTGGTAAAGTACCTGAGTAGTAATGACAATAAAGGCGGTATGTCGAATGAGGCCACAGAAATATTTGCTGGCGGGTACCAAAATTAGTGCTTTATACTTTGTATGGAACACATGCCAACGAAGCAGCATTGCTGCCTTTTGCTGCTGATTTCGACATACCTCCATATTTGTGATCCAAATCATAGAAGTCAAGCCTCTTTGACCATATGGTTTTTTAAAATAATTTCCTTACAAATTTAAATGAAAATACTTGTATTATCTTTTATTTGTCTTAAGGTAGTAGTCTGGTAACTTATGCCTATTTTCATGACTTTTTTGGAGGGTGTTTTTTTATAGGAAAATAAAAATGAATTATCTTGAATATTTAGAGTGTTTTTATTCACATACTGAAAATATAAAAAAATATATTTGAAAAAATTTAATCCTTTATTACTATTATTATTGTCACTCGAAGTTGGAACCACAAAAAAAATGCAGGTGGGTGTCCGGGTGATTTTGGCTCTTGATGTTATATGAAATCAAATATTCTTGATTATTCCGATTATTCTTAATCTATAGACATGTCATTACTGAACTACTGAAGTTAAATTTCAAGGGTAAATAACAAAATGGCGGACTTTGAAAAAAAAGTCCTTTTATTTTAGCAAAGAAAGGGTTGTAAAATAAAAAGCTGGGGTGAAAAAAATTCTCGTTAGTACCGACGAGAACTACTCGTATAAGTGTGTAGAACAGCCTGTTAAAATTTAAAAGCAATCGTTTCAGTAGAAAAAAAGTTAAGACCCGGGCCGACCAGAAAAACAACCGGGGTGCCGGCACTGCCTCTCCTCGCCTTCGCCGAGCCTGGGAATCCGTATACTTCCGTGGAATCTTTTGTTATATGCGAAATTGATGAAATAAATAAGTATGAATAAATACAAATTAGCTAAAAATATAATATTATATATTAATATGTCATAAAGAACTGTAAAAATAATACAATTGTTTCACGAATTCTTTAATGGATATTTATTTATTGCTATACTATTGATCAAGAGATAACCATACCTTATCTAGGAGTAGTAGTGATTACTTTATTAAAAACTTTAAAGAATTACCAGTCATTAACTAAAACGAGAACAATCTGTTGATAATCAACGTTCCTTTCAGTGCACAGGCACTTATTGCGGTCAGACACATGCGCCGTCCACTAATACCCTTAGATGAGTTTTTTAAATTGCTGTGAACGAGAACCGACCTAAATTGAAATTTGCTTTAATTTTTTTTTTCATGTAATGGTATGAAAGTTTTCTAGTATAAGTAATTAATAAACAGTTTTCAGAAATTTAAATAAGTGTACCTAGACAACTGAAGTAATCATAAAATGTTGCGCATTTATTTTTTACTAGCTTTTGCCCGCGACTTTGCTCGCGTTAAGAAGTATTATTTTTAATTAGATATAGTTTTTGCGGCTTTACTTTTGTTTAGCGTGTGTAAAATATTAGGGCCTAATCTGTCGTTAGGCACTAAAATTATCAAGCTATTATATTATAGTCGCAAAACTTTAAAGATTTATACAAACTTTCATCTCCTATTTTATCCCCTTAGGGGTGGAATTTATCAAAATCCTTTCTTAGGGAATGCTTACGTCGTAGTAGCCTTATGCGTGCAAAGTCTCAGCCCGATCGGTTTAAAATTGACAAAGTTTCATACAAAATTTCATCCCCATTTTAACTCCTTGGGGGTGGAATTTATCAAAATCCATTCTTAGCGGATGCCTAGGTCATAACATCTACCTGCATGCCAAATGTCAGCCCGATCTGTCCAGTGGTTTGGGCTATGCGTTGATAGATCACTATATATATATATATTTTATTAAGTGTTGTATTTTTCGTTTTTGCTTGTAGGTATAAAAAAACTAGCTTTACTTTGCTTTGCTTTTATATAAGCGTTTTTATTAGTATTATATTAAATATGCGGATTCACTTTGAGGTTGTAGGGTGATTGCCCGAACTGGGACGTGAACACAATATACAAGTATAAAGACCGGCATAAGGACTCTTGGTCATTTCGCGTTTCGAGATCAGTTAGCCTACTTCCATATGTTCAAGTACCTAGAGACCTTCAGCCGTGGTATATGAGTGTCGACATGACGATGGCGGTTGTCAATTGATACTCGTCCTTTGGCAGTCATGGCCATTTTTAAATTGTACTTTAATTAGATGCGCCATAGTAACTTTGTCGAGCCAATATAAAAAAAGTTTCTTTTATCTATACTTTTTTAACGGTAGGCAGCAGTATTTCCTTTTTTTGTTTCATAATCTTGTGAAATTCCTATCACGTAGTATGGACACGGAAACCAATAATGGAATGTGTTTTGTTCGAATGCAAAATATTCTTTGTGACATATGAAATAAATATCAACATGTATTATATGCCAAATGGGTACTTTTTGTAAAGTCTTTTTATATTAAACTTTGCAAACAGGCTAAAAGAGCACCTGATGGAAAGTGGTTACTATTGCCTAAATTTGTGTGTAGCACCCAAGATGAGACCATCGTGCCGCTGCTTTTGGAGTGTAGAGAAAGGATAAATGTAAGCAAAAAGGAAAAATTTATACCAGAAAGAATAATTATTAAAAGAAATAAAATAACACTATCCAATTTAAATGTGAAAAAAATTGGTAAAATTGTTATTCAATAGTTGTTAAATGCCTATAAAAGGGGTACATATTGGTTTTGTTTACTGGGCGTCTGGATGAAATTGGTTTCCCAGGACCTGGTTGAGCAATCATAGGGTCACCCCGGGGGTTTTTAGTCAGTAGGAGTCTGATACACCGGGGTCGCTGCCCTCACAGCGTCCCTGATGTTCCTATGCAGGATTTCCACTGGGATACAAAAAAGGGTGCATATTGGTGAAATAGAATTTTTAAAGTAATAAATCTTCTACATTTCCTATAAAAAAATACTGGCATATTTTTTAAGTAAAAAAAAAAACATTTGTGCTATCATTTATAACATTATATTTTTAAAATCCTTGTTTTTTATTATAAAGTGTTATTGTACCACAGTGAACAAGTTACGTGCCATGCAAATACCAATATTTAAGAATCGACATTCACCGTTTCAAGCAAAGTGGATTCAAACATTTCATACTAAAAGCGCATACAAAGTACAAACCGACGATTTTATTCTTTTAAATATTCTTATTATAACATTATTATGTCCGGTAGATTCCCATTAGAGATGAGGCCTACATTTCTCACAGGATTATCTATGTCAAGTCCTGTTCCTAATCGAACATGCGGGCTCGTTTTAGTTCAATGTCTAATCGATATAAATAGCAGGTATGGAGGTTATACTGAAATAATTTTTGTGTTACAAATAAACCCTGGAATTAGTAAGCAAATACGTTGTAAATTTTATATTTTACATCCTAAATTTTAATAAACAAACCTAACTGACTTTTTTTAAAAGTACTGTAAGTAGTATGTTTTTAACATACTTCAAAACGGAGTAGATTTTATATTCGGTTGTGTATTTTTTAATTAAATAAATAGTCCACAAAGAGCTGTTACGTATATGTGTAAATATTTAGAAATGTTCTCGTATGCATTGTTAAGATTAATAAAATATTTTGATGATTCAAAGAAGCATTTGTATACGAACTAGTTTGGAAGCACTCTGAAGTCGAGAATATCTACAGCAAATCTATTCAGGTTCAAAAGTGCAAATCTCCGAAGCTGTTGCACGAAGCCAGGCGAGAGATTACCAACTCCGGTCTCGGGGAATATATTTAGAAATAGCATTGATGCCTTTTATACTTACATATTTTCCTAGAACCGCGATAGTTTCGTTAAAATTTTTCGATAATCGGTAGTACTTTTTACTATACATAACTTTAGTAAAAGTGAACATTATGATGGAAAATAAAATAAAAATATTTAATATTAAAGTATCATTGTATTGATCGCGATTATTAAGGAGTCTTTTCGGATTTTTTTCAGGTGGTTGGGTGATGGCCCGAACTGGGTCGTGACCACAGTACACTAGTGTAAAGGCAGTCCTAGGGATTCGCTTTGGCCTGACGCATTTCGGGATCAGCTTGTGTATATCCCGTAACTGATACCTAGAAACCTTCAGCATCAATGTCTCTTCTCAATCAGAGATCTTGATTCGCGGTATATATGGGCCGACTTTGTCGAGCCAGTGTAAAAAAAAGTTTGTCTTTTATTATATTTAATGGGCTGTTCATTAAAATAAAAAGATATATTCAATTGTCATAAAATTGTTGGGTGTAAAATTTTGCTATTTTGATATTAAAAAGTACTCATTGGGGTCGACTATATCAACATAATGTATGATCACTTTCACTAAACGATCGGTTACAGAAATGTTGTGTTCTTATAATTGTATGTTTGCTTGGTTATTACGTTGAAACTGATTTTGATTAGACTTTCACAGTATTAATACATAGCTGCCTACTTAAAACATGGGCTTTGTTTGGTAACGATTGGTTGGAACCGAATATATAATTTGACTAATGTATATAATGAGAATCGCTATTCATGTAACAAGGTTTATATAAATGAGAATAGATTAGTCTTTACATAATTCCCAGTTCTATTAAAATCGGTTAAATAGACAAGAAGATAGAGCTGACTAGGGCATCAACTTTTACTAGTGAAATGGATTTTTCTCTAATGTTAGAAGTACTTTACTAGCTTTACAGTTAAGGAACCGATCTTGACGGGATTTACGTAGATTTAATGTTTTTATCTATACACACTAAACACATCAGTTTCGAATACATACAACCATAAAATCTCTTCTCACCCTGAAAAGTTGAGAAAGCTTCATTACTGTCCCAATTCGTCGTAACAAGATTAACCTGGACGGTTGTATATTATTATATCTTATAATATAAAAATAATATTATAATAATGTCCACTTAAATTGTAGAGCTAATATATAAGTTAAAGCAATCGATAGATTTTCGATACGTCTATTAGAGACCCATGTTTATCGACGGGTACAAGGCAGGGCAATATATTGAAACTCTTCGATTAGGGAGACGCCGGAGGGATTAGAGACCATTCACCTGTCTGATCGCTCGTTTATTGAACGATCTGTTATATTTACTCTCCTAAAGTGTATGTTTGTACTTCGATAGCCGTAATGCTCCTTATATACCCTCTAATATCTCACAGCGCCGTGGGATGAATTGAACTTATATTTTTTCTATGTTAGCTCGATGATATGTATAGAGAGACGTGTGAACCGACAAGCGACTATAAACGCACTGCTTTATTGTCACAGCTAACACGATGTCGTGGCTCAGCACGCACACATATATAACACTCGATAAAGTGACTACACTCCATTTGATGGAAAGTATCCTGTAGTCTAAGAACGGTAATGACAGCCAACATGTCAGTCTATTGACAGTCGCCATTGGTACGCTGACTTACATTGTCACAATAAAAGGTCAAAGCGCCGTAGGATGAACAGAAGCTATATTTTTTATGCAGGTTCTATAAAGTGACTACACTGCATTTGATGGAAAGTATCGTGTAGACCAAGGACAGCAATGACCGCCAAGTCCTCAATCTATTGACATTCTCCATCGGCTTACTGACTCATATATAAAAGAACAAAAGGGCTCTTGGTATATAAACAGCTGGAAGTACAGAAGTCAATCACGAAATACGACTAGCTGAAAGGAGTCACTATGCAGGCCTTTACACTACCCGCCGAGCCGTCGGAAGTATTCGGATTCCCAGGCTCGGCGAAGGCGAAGAGAGGGCAGTGCTGGCACCTCGGTGGTTTTAGTCGGGGCAGGTCCGACACACCGGGGGAAGTGGCCCTCACCACTTCCCCTGACGGTCCGTAGGGATTTCCACCGGGTTAACAAAAAAAGGCCTTTACACTAAGGCACTGCTGTCACGACCAACTTCTGACGATTACCCTAACCTGAGAATACCACATCTGGTACATCTATTGGTTTATAACAATTATAGCTCTATCTGTATTATGAGCAAAGTCCACATGTATTTTATTTAGGTCTACGTACATTTCGTCAACATACTATTCTAAATAAATAGAGAACTAAATCGTTTCATTCTACATTAAACTCGATGACATGTGCGTGGGTTGTACATTCACAAGACTACTTTACATCATTGAAACATTTTTATGTCAGTCAGATGATCTGAAAATAATTTTAATGAAATCATAACACAGTTTTAGAACCGTATAAATGGCTAGAAGCACTAAATATTTTACATTATTTGAATCAAGTGGATTTGTGTGACAATATTATTAGATGATGAAGTGAATAGGAAAGTTTTTACCTTCAATATATTTTATTATAACCGCCTAAATACAACATTTAGTCCACGGGTTTTATTATTTTTTATATCAATCAAAAGATGTATTTGCTTTACAGTTTTAGAAAGAAGTAGTCCAATATACCACGGCACATGAGAATTTTCTCCAATTAGAAAAGGTTATATTTTTATTACTACGCTCTATTAGGTCGTAAATATAAAAAGGTCATTTAGAATTTGTTACAAAATGGATTGAGTGATAAGCGTTTGTGAAATTAGGACCATTTGTTTTAATCCTTGTTCGTCCGTGCAACTCTGACTTTTACGCGACTCACCCAGTATTGTTTTTTTTAATAAAAACATCCTTATTATATTCACTCCACGTTCCTTCACGCGCTTTATAAATGATGATAAGCTTACACGCCGTTACTGTTTCACTTAAAAGCCTTCAGTTTTGATCATTTTTAGTATTTATAGTTATTTACAGTTAGTTAAATTGTTTGTTGCAGTTATAATTTTATTACATACTATGGTATAATTATTGTGTTAAGTTGTATGCATTTTTTAAATTTTTATAGCGTAAAATTTGATTTGAATATTACATATCTGAAATGAAAAAAATGTATGATTATTTTTTCATTGAATTGAATAAAATATTACTTATATCATGAATTTTTTTATTACTTTTGTTGACACATTTTTTGTTTTCTAATCATAATTTTACAATTAAAAGAAAGATAGATTTTTTAAATAAAAGTAGTAAACTGTTTCGAAACAAAATATAAACGGTTCGGCGTTTCTGAGTTGCTCTTTTTTGCAGACATCTAATATCGTTTCAATTTCCTTTATCACATTATGCGAGCTCTAAGGAAATAATTCAGGGTCAATTATTGATTTATTTTATTCACGATCTCAATCGCTTAATGTACAGCTATTATTACATTCTATTAATACAGTCGATACGAGCTGTGCATAATTAAATCTAACCTACATTATAATATTGCAATAAAAAAATGAATTATGCAATATAATATTGTAATAACAATTAACGTGATATTATGATCTTTGTGAGTTTTACAATTGTTTTTGATTCTTACTGCGAAACAAGTCCACGGTTCTTGCCATAGGAGTCATTGTAAAAAAACTTACATTCTAGCGGTGACCTTATTTTTACAGTTAAATGTTCTGGAACACTTTTGTAATATATGGAATTATCGTATAATACATACCTACTATAAAATATGTAGTTTTAAATTTATTCTTGTTAACAATATGAAGTAGTTTATAATAATAAAAACAAAATAATGATAGTTTAAATATAATATATTGCATTTATAAATATACAAATAAGCGAAGAAAAAAAGCCCCATTAATAATATCGTATTTATTATTTATGGTCGTCAATGCGCTAATAGCCCTCTATATGTTGCAGTTGACTGTAAGCTGCGTGCAGCACTAATCATCCATAAGGCTCTTTGTCTATAAAAAAATTGTTAAAAAAGGATAGTAATAAAAATCTACAATAATATAATTCATACATAACTATATTAACAATTCGTACGTTCCATTAAATGAACTAAATTAAAACTAAATTTTCCACATCCTTAATAGTCATCCGTTGTCTCCTGATAAAATAATGCGATGCCGTTAGTTGTAAAACAACTGTATTTCACAGCTCACACTGTAATTGGAAAGCATTTTAATTACAGACGAGTAAATAATGGTGTTCATAAAATATGCACAACATTGTTTCACTTAGGCACGGAGCCAACTAAGTGATATTTATTATGTAAATAGAAAATATTAAAAATAAATATGACTTCAAGTATTTAAGATATTTCTTAATTCTGCTGGTTATAAATCAACTTAGAGAGTACTTTATAAAATATTATATAATACTGTAGAACACCTTGTTATTGGCGTAGGAATACATAATGAAACCTATTACCGGAGTAGCGCAGATTTCATTTCTCATACGTATATCGTAATGGGCCTTAACTTCTCGAATGTTCTTAATTCTTTTTTCAATAATTAATCTTAAAGCTAATTACTTTACTTTTACTCTCATTTTTTACACAACACAAGAGTTTAAAGGGCTATCAAAGCGGTCAGAACGCGGCAGGTGTTTGATAGATGTTAATTGCTAACTCATTGATGAAAAATTTGAATTGCTTCGCAGCAAAGATATTGTAATTACTGGAATTATTTCTATTCATAGTACGATGTAAAATCTGCAGTCCCTGATATATGTTGTATGTAGAATGATTCTACAAATCATTCTACATTCTAGTTATCAGATTATCATCAGTTGAATAAGTGATACAATATAAATAATAAAAATGAATCGATACTGATACCGATTAAACAAAATTATATTGATAATTAGTGTTATTTTTCAGACCTGGAAATATCTCTGTTAAAGAACAATTTTGGGAGTTAAAAATCTCCCAACAAATATCCAAGCCATAATCTCAGTGCATAGTTTAAAATATAAACAAATTTATAAAAAACAGGTGGTGCTATGGACCGGGCAGTTAGTTGCTTCTATAATACAGTATTCTGGCTCATTACTTTCCGTAAAATGTAAATTTGACTTGATAAAGTTCGCAACGAAAATAATGAACTTGAGTAGAATTTGCTTAAAGCCCGCGTTATGAGGCAAAGAAAATTGATACGCTAGCCAGTATCTGAATAATAAGTACGCTGAAAAATGGAGGTACGAGAACTTTCAACTTGTTTTATCAAGTTGCATCGCTAGAAAAAGTATCTAATAATTCTTTGTACTTATACCTCTATATTTTACCTTTATTTGATGTTTCATAGACTAATTGTCTCCTTTGTTATCAATAAATTATTATATTTTGTTTTGTAATTAAAATATTTTATAATTGTAATTTTACATTGTTACTCAACTCCTAAGCCGCTATTCAGATGAGTCTATTAATTACATCGGTAGTTAAATTATTATTTGACAACAAAAGACTAATTAAAACAAACAATATGTCTGTCTCTTACGAAGTTCGCGTTACAAGGCTCGCTATCACTAGCAGAGGCACTTAAATAATTAAAGACCATTTTAAGCATTAATTAGAACAAGAAGTCACAACTAGAAAGAATATACTACGAGCTCTTTAAAGTTGATCAACACACCGTTGTTGCAAGTAAACATTATTTTCAAAGTAGGGAAATATGGAGGACTAGAGTTCCTACTTTGTAGTTTTAAGGGTGACGTCAAACGAGCGTACGGTAATTATTTAAGTTGTAATCCACGTAAAATTAGTTGCGTAATGCAGCTTAAGCTTCCGCAGACGAACTATTTTGCATCATCTTGTGGCCCAAACATGATTTCTGTATGATACCGAATTACGCGACTCACAACATAAAAAATTACACTTGTTTGGCCTCGCCCTTACTTTCCAGACTAATGATAGCCCACAACAAGGCTATTTTAGAGGCTTTGAAAATGATAAAACTTACGTAAGTTTTACAAATTGGTTGTGGCTATATTATAATATATTTATATATATATTTATATATATATATATATATATATTTGTATATTTGAAAAATAGCTGGTACAAAAGTGTAAGTTAAATGTGCCCCGATGATAGGAATTTTGCAGTGCCAACAGTTTCAAATATATATTTTATTGTTCATGTTGAAATAGTATATTCGAATACCTCTTTTGCATACAGACACGTTCAAAGACCAGTGGGTAGGATATTAGCATAATCTTTTGCTAATATATTCGGTGCACGCTACCATCCCCTGTTCTTAATTACAACGCTCTTATGATAGACGATAGTCCCGTGTATTGCCAAATCCTGGTATCCACCTGGTACCTACTATTCAGTAGACCTCATTTACAGTAGTCATCTTATTTATTATCTAGCTCTAAAGTCTAAGTCGCAAACTGCCTTACTAAAGGCCTTTATCAAACATCAATAGAAAATTTATGAACAAATAAAAGAAAATTGTGGTTTTCTACGCACGCCAATGTGTAATGTGAAAAACCATAGTAGTGACTCTTTTGAAGAGTTGTATTTATAGTTCAGAACCCTCATAAATACACCTATACCTTCGTATTTTGCCGTGGAGAATATATTTTTGATTATGGCCGTTTGACCGATGCTTTTTTTTCGATAGATTTGTATCCTTTTACTATTTTGGGATTATATATATACATATAACATAAAAGTGTATGTGTATAGTATAGTACATTTAATTTATTTTTATTCCAATGTACAAAGAATGCCTATTTAGAAAGACTTAGACAAAATAACCTATTATCACATTTAAAAAAATATATATTTCACCTATATACCTAACATATGACTTACGATTCGAGATATATTCTAATTTATATGGATAACTTTGTAGTAATTATTTAAAAAAAATATATAGATGTTGGACCTGATTGTGTAATAAAATTCTTCCTATGCAATTTTTGAGGTGGCTGGGTAAAATGACAAATACGGAATATTTTGGTTCTTTGAATTTAATGAAGCAAAAAAGACAGAAATAATGAAAAATATAACATTGTGTGTGTATGAATGAAAATAAGCCTATATAAAAATACGTGCTGGTCAATTTAAAATGCGTGCTGCGTAATTGGCAGCCATACCGAGATGAAAATAGAATTACATGTTTTGTTATATTTCCGCCTGGTAATCATTCATGTCGGATAAGTCGAGATAAGTCACGCGGTTTGTCCGGTGCTTTTTAGTTCCATAAAGTAAGCATACCAAGCCGAAACGTGTTGGGAATGTGGAATAATCACGTCCACAAATTAGGCGCCGGGAACACCGGACTACATGATCCTCGTAGACGTGACGGGCTTCTAAAACAAGCTTCATTGAAACTGATTACTTTTTCAATCATGATAATAAAGAATGCCTTTCTTGAGGCCTCTTGTAAGCACCTCCCTAGACGAAATTAATAGTTCAGCGATATACCTTTTAAATGATATAACATGTAATCAAAATATGTATGTAATATGTCATTTGATCAATAATCAAAAATCAATAATCTTTATTATATTTATTAATACTTAAAAAAAAAGAAAGAGTAAACATTCGCCATGAAATGAGCTTACTTGAGTCTATTCATGTAGAATGTCTGCTTAATATGGTAAAAGTCCGTATTATGAGACACATTTTCAGGTTGGTCGTACATTACCGCTATTATATAATCTGTTTAAGTCAAAAATACTATTTAAATCGTATCATACAATTGTCTTATGATTATTTAATTAATATAGCTAGTTTTTATTATGTTAATTTGTAAAAATAATATTAATAGCCTTTTATGAGAGGAACCTCTATGTCCCTATTTATGAGACACTTAAAAAGTAGATGGCCCCAATGTCTCATGATGTATGTCCCTATTTTTGAGACAGTTTAGAAATCAATAAGACTGATTTTAAAATAACTATTTATTAATTTTAAATCACAATACTTATAAAATATATAATAAACTTGAATCTGAAATAACAAATAATTAGTCTTAACTAAATTAAATGAGAAATAAATGAAAATTATAAAAATATTTAATTCACTTTTATTCTTTAATTTTCTTCTGCAGTTCTTTTACTTTGTCCATCAGTTTTTTCTTTTCTTCTTGTAACTTTTTTTTTATTACTTATAGGCGAACGCTTGACCTCAATCACACCTGGTGGAAGGTGAAGATGAGTCTGACGATGAAACGTGTTCGCCCAGCAATTGCCTATTCACTCTTCTCTTAAAGACTCCCAGGTCATAACATCGCGAAAATACTGCCTCTGGAAGCGTATTCCATTCTTTAGCCGTTCGCATGATGAATGTAGAAGCGAATCTTTTCGCGCTGATATAAGGAACAACCACCACATACGGATGTTATCCCACACGATGTCTAGTGGTTTCGCGGTGGAATGGTGATCCTTTTTATGCCAACACGCTCTCTGCTTCAGGACAGAGGAGTAAACATCTTTCATCACAGTTAAAAAAAATTGTAGGAGAAATATTACATACATTTTTACTTTCAAAATATGCTCCAGACTTTTTAAACCACTCTTGCAATTCTACGATAATCGGAAGCGCTCAGCGCAATGGTTGGATCCTGGCCAGCCAGCCAAATCCTGCCCCAAGCGAAAATTAACCCCAAAAAAGTTACTTGTAAGCGTTTGGTGGACTAGTGCCGGTATTGTTCATTACAGTTTTCTCAAATCTGGCCAGACTATTACGGCTGATGTCTATTGTCAGCAATTGCAAACCATGAAGGAAAAGCTAGCGGCTAAACAACCTAGGCTGGTCAATCGCTCCACGCCACTGCTGCTTCACGACAACGCTAGACCACACAATGCGCAACAGACGGCTACTAAATTAGAAGAGCTTCAATTGGAAAGTCTAAGACATCCTCCGTACTCCCCGGACCTTGCTCCAACAGATTACCATTTTTTTCGAAATTTGGATAACTTCTTGCAAGGGAAAAAATTCAACTCCGATGGGGCAGTCCAAATCGCCTTCAAAGATTTTAATGATTCCCGTCCGACTGGTTTTTTTAGTAAAGGGATCAATGAACTACCTATGAGATGGCAAAAGTGCATAGAAAATAATGGTTCATACTTTGATTAATTAAATATATTATATTAAAAAATATTTGACTTTTTGTTCCTCCCATACAAAACGCCAATTTCATATGTAAGGACTTAATATAATTTTGTATTTCAACTTTGTACAAGCTGTACCGTCCATCATAAAATGAAATTTAATTAAACACTGGTACGTTTCATATGATATGGTGTACGCATTAATTAATTTAACACTAGCATGAGTCTTAATGGATAGATGTGTATTAAGATTTTATTTATTTGAATATGTAAAATCCTAAAATGACTCATATGATACTTATTATCCTATATGTATATAACAATAGTTTATTTTGTATTAGAATAAAACGCAATAGGTGCTAATTACTTCTTTATTTAATACAGAATCTGTAAATCACACTTTGTTCAAAAATCAACAAATATCCCTAATATTAAATGGTAAAATGTTTAGACAGTAAAATATTCGGCAACGGTAACAAATAATAATAGGTATGTTCTGTCAAATTCTATTAATAGCGAGTAAAATATTTTACAATTGACTTGGTTTATAACATAAATAAAGAATATTGGCGTACATATATTCATATATATATATATATATATATATATATATATATAGTAACATAAGTAACGTAAAGTAGTAACATAAGTATATATAGTAACATAAGTTTTGTATAATTAATATATCAAATAATACTATAGTTAAAGTTGCAGATACAATTCATATATGTAAAATTTCAGGCTTATGAAAAAGGTACGGAAATATCGAAGATAATGATTAAAACAGTATTCACGAGAAAATGATTTCTACGTTTCAAAATATCAACTACTTCGACAAAGGTCCCTCGAGTAATTCAAGAATTGAAAGAATTTGCAATATCATTAAGAGTTTATATTTCTATCGCTTGAGATTTCACATAATTATTCTAGGAAAGCAAAATATCAAAATATGTCAAATTCACAAACAATTTTCCTTTATTACACTCTGGAGAGTATATTTGTGAATAAAAAATTAGTAAACTTTTGTATATCAATAATCAGGATTGCTCGAAATCTTTAAATAAAAAAGTTCGAATGAAACTACTTACTTAAAATTATCATTCGACTCCTCAATATAACAGGTTCGTCATTTCTACAAAAATGAATTATTTACATGCTCTTTACTAATTACTTAATACAAGAATATAATGACCAGAACATTTGAAATGTACAAGAAATTCGTAATTCGGTTAATGACTATCTTACATAATGTAATAAGGAGACCGATATAATAACCAACTAAGCATAACTCAAAATCGTTACGCGAATGATACTGTCATATTGTTAACCGGCATACATATCCGATAGGTGATATCATAAAGATGATACACAATATTTGTCATGCGCTATTTAAATAATTCGTTAGTATTTTTAGGTGTATGAACTAAATATAAAATTAAAAGTCAGCGACATTAGCGACCTCCTGCAAGGCATGAGGCTCCCTGAACTGAATGCTTATTGCAGCTTACTGAAATGGTCAGTCTAGAGAAAAATATTACATAATAGGGATTACATGGAGGACAAATAAGTTGTTGACATATTTTATTTGTATTATTAAAAACAAATTGTACATGGCGGGGATGGGTCCGTAAAACGCTAGCCACAAGTTAATGTGTTAGAATTATACGGTCTCACAGACAAATAGACAGTCGTCTTGCTATAACGGCACGTCGTTGGCCGTATTGCAGCTAGTTGGTATTACGTTGTGCATTCAAGTATTTGTGAGAGAAAATAAAACGCACACGTCTATACAGATGTTGTGATTTGTTCGATGAGATGGTGCTCGCGACGACGGCAAGCTTGTTTACAGGAGCCAGCACGATTCCAACTTGCGGTTTGAGTCGCAAGCCCTTCTGGAACACTGCGGGACGGACGCAGTGGCACCGCTCGCCGGCAGCAATCGTGGCAGTGAGTAGCAGAACAACAAACTCGGTCCAGAGGGGCGGCGTATGATAGAGATTTCGGTAAGCGTGTTCCGCAAGTAGGACCCGGCCACGCGCAGTAGGCAGTGGCTCCCCCAGCACTGCACGCACACCAGGCTGGCTCGCATCGTGGCGGCGGCGTAACGCACGGACAAGCCTCAGATATCGTGGGGGCTGGAGCAGGAGGGGGAGGCTCCGGATCCCTTTTGGAGAAACCAACGAAGAACAACAACAAGGCACCGGCGAGTGTTGCTGCAGTTGAAAAATAGAATCCAGCTCGAGGCACTTGCTGGTTGATATATCCCGTTACTGGCACTCCCATTATTACAGGAATTGCTTCGGCTCCTTGGACATATCCTGCAAATATTACACAAATTATTACGCACTGTTTTTTATTGATGACATACTTTGTTATTCATAGCTCTACACTATAAGTTATACATATATCGTAGGTGCAATTACGACCCACGATATATCATAAATGCCACTTCTACAAATACCAAGAAATCTAGGGGTATTTTAGAAAATAATAAAAGTTTAAAATTGTCTGAAGATAAGTATATTTTCAAATGAAACCTACCCCAAACTTTTGTGAAGTGGCGTCCTCTAACTCGTTCCATTGTCAGCATTTTCATTGAATACAGAAACCCGCCCAGGCATAATCCGTACATCCATGCGAATAGCACATATCCGTGGTATCCTTCAACACTACTAAGAGCGAGCATTGATATTCCTGAAAGTATACCTTTCTTAATACGTTTAGAAAAAGGGAATGTTCCCTAATATATATTTTGGTGTGCAATCTCGTATTAAAAATTACGTAAATCTATTTCATATCTTATGTTTTTTGTAGATCTTTAAATCCATATACATCATTTAAAGTAATATGTTATATTTTTTATTCATATAGTGGTTATGAATACTATGATAGAATCAGTACAAACGCAGATTGTTTTTATTATAGTTTTATTGAAAAAAAAAACGATTTACGTTAGTTTTTACCTATTCCAAGCATGGCTGTCTGGCACAAGTACTGCTTAGAGACAAGACACTGCGCCGAGGGCCGCACCAACACGAGTCCAAAGCCAGCACATCCGAGAACAGCAGCGAATCCCAAAAACGTTTGAAGCAATACCAAAGCACTTTCTTCGAGCCCTTCTTGAAAACCTTGTAAAGCCTATGAAAATAAAACTTTATTCGTATAATATTTATTCAAAATTTTTAATAATAAATATAAACATATCACGTTAAATTTTTTTCAAACTAAAGAAAGGTTATATTTAATCGACAAAAGCAAGTCTACAATGAAAGTTCCAACAAACAACAAGAAACAATTCAAAGAAAAAATAACTCCTCTTCTATCTTCTTCTACCTGAATATAAAATTATAAATGCCAACTTCAACATGATCCCTAAATTATCAATGCACCTTATACTAAGAACACTGTGGAGTTCTTAAAACAATATATAGTATGTTAGAGTACAATAATGTATTCACTAGGAAAAGTTATCTTTTATTTAACAAATATGTTATAAATAGTGTCCTAAAAATATACAATAATATTTACAATATCAAACTTTATTATTAAATTAAGAAAAAGTTTCGAAAAGAACAACGGGCGATTACTCGGTTACTCACCAAGAAAAACACTGGAGTGTAAAGTCCGAAAGCTGCTAACCCAGCAGCCAACAGCAAAATTTTCGCGGGACGAGATTGCAGGGGACTTAAGTCGATAAGCGGAGGTCTATTTAAGACCTTCTTTTGTTTTACCTAGAGGAAAATTGTTAATAATAAACACCATCTGTAGCAGCGTTATAACGGACTTTATTTAACGACAAAAAAATTCCACGTCTTATTTAAAATTTTGCAGTTCATCTTCCTTGATTACTTTTCAGGTGAAAATTTAAAGATTTAATGTGAAATTCTACCTTTCGCCGTTGATTTTTTAGATGTAATATAGCTCGACGTTGTGGGTGATAAAGAGATGCACTTCGGTAAACGGCGCTGAGAAAAAATGCTAGCACTAAGATCACTGTCACTGCTTGCAATCCTAAGCGCCATCCAAGCTTACTGAAACAACATGAATGTAGGTGTAACATAATATACATTATAGCATGTAGGCGTAACCCGATACGCTCTTGTCGCCCTAAGGGTCGTTAGGGTGTTACGAGACGTGCGGGGTAAGAGAATGCGCGCGCGCACGGGACGCTTAGAAGTTAGTCGACTACCGAGACCCAAGGCGGGAGTACGTGCGTGTACGTCGCAGTTCGGTGTGCCTTAAAGTGCAAATAAACTGTAAAACGCCAAATTCGTATCTTACTATAACCACACCCACGACCACCGGTCATAACATGCAATATCAGAGATCACGGCTAAGTAATATTTTTATAATTGTATAATTCATTGTATTTAACTTTTTACTTATCTATACGTAGAGTTTTCGTAAATCAAGAGTAATATTTTGCGGCGCCGTTCTTTATATAGAGTTTGTGATTTAATATAATTTAAAAACTATTACCTATATTAAAAATATCTTTAATTCAACCTACGATTATTATATTAACAAACTATTATCACAGGATAAGATAATCTTTATTTATGATACACGGGTTTTTTTTGTTAACGCTGGAGTAAATTCTACATAAGACTATAAAGATTGCTGTGAGGGCAGTGACCCCGGTGTACTAGACTCCTACTGACAATAAACCCAGGGGTGTCCTTCTAATGACTCCACCCAGGCCTGGGAAACCAAATTCTTCCAGTCGCCCGGGGAGCGAACAGGAGCTGGCACGGGCGGCACGCTGGACACTGCGTACCACCGCCCACTCCTCTGAACAGCAGACTCTCTCAAGTCTACTACTCAGTTACATGGTATACTAACAGGTAGCCGTGGTGGCTGCCGGCAGAATAGAATAGCACCCCCCTCTTCTTGCTGAGGTGTCGTAAAAGGCGGCTAAGGTATCTCTTTAACACCGCAATTCAACCAAGTGTTCAGAGAAGGAAAACTCGACCAAACCTGCATCCCGCTCCCTCCCGATCGTACTGGTTCTCCTTTCCATCGGGCCTGAGGGAGCTCGGACGAGAGAGTGATTTTCTGGCAGCGCGTCCAGTTATGCACTTAAATATCTCCTGCGCAATTGACTGTTTCCGAAAACTGGACCTCGAATTTCTTAATCGGTGTTGAAACAGTCGCCGTGGCCGAAACCGGCTAGGACATCATCATACTAACAGGTACTAAGGTCGCATTGCATCAACAAGTTAAATCTAGTTTAAACTATATATAATATGTATATATAAACGCTATTTAGTTATAAACGTACTGTCTTACACGAAAACATTATACAGTTTTGACAGTTAAAGCACCATTAAAGGTAGAATTAAAGCGCTTCAATAACGCGCTTTTATATAA
Organism: Automeris io; assembly: GCA_036320925.1. Taxonomy (NCBI): domain Eukaryota; kingdom Metazoa; phylum Arthropoda; class Insecta; order Lepidoptera; family Saturniidae; genus Automeris; species Automeris io. The sequence continues at coordinate 7,049,548 of JAUDJH010000014.1, forward strand.
GTCTAAACTAGATTTAATTTGTAGATGCAAATCGCCCTAACACGTATGAAAAAATACGACATAGATAAACCGCGTAACCATTTAAAAAATTCATCTCACAAATGAATTCTGAGATTAAAGTTATTACTCTTTTTAAGTTATAACGTAAACATGGGTTTGATTTAAGTTTAAAAATACATTATAACAAAAAAATATACTATCATTAAAATATGAATATCGTTAGAAATTCAGTTCCAACGAATACAAATATTCTTGCATAAATATTTAGGAAAAATCAAGCAAAGAAATAGCTGGTATTGTATAACGTTTTACAATCGTTACATTTACATTATCATTTGTAAGCCGACATAAAAGAACTCACGAGGACGAAACAACAAAGGAATATTATTGTAATTTAACAATAGTCTATGGTTTAGTTTAAACAAAGGTAAGTTCACAACGCTATAGAAATCAGCAAGTAAAATATAAATAACATTCACACTAGGCTTATGAATAATCTATAAGAATCTTTATCAATAAAAAATAATTTCCGCAATAAGTGAGCTCAATCTCAATCAGTTTAAACATTGAGGGTTGTTAATTTTTTATTTAAAATATTATTTTTTATAGTAACTTAACCAAGCGACTACAATACACCTGATGGTAAGTACAGTGTTGTCTAAATACAGCAGAGACTAGCAGGCGATGAGGGTCCAATAATCCGCCGTTGTCTTGCCGGTCTAAGTAAAAACCATGACTGAATAAACTCTAGGCATATACAATATATATATATAATGGTATATATATTTATATAACATCTATATAATTGTATATACATGAGCTGATCTCGAAACGATACCGGCTGAAGTGAATTACAATGTCCAATTTTGTACAAATCAAACGGACATTGGTTTTCATCTTTCTGTTGCTCTTTTAGGACCGCCCCGGGGTCATATACATAGCCTATTATGGATTAAACTTATAGACGCGTGCAGAATCAACCCTTTAATATATTCTAATGTTGCTTTCCATTGTATACAAAGATCATAATAAAGTTTTAGTCATTAGCAATGTAACACAGAGATCAGTCATAAACTACGCTGAGTAATGTTCTTGGACATAACTAGCTAGTCAATTAGAGAGCTGAGTATCCTTAAACTACTCGGTACAACGAGTCCCGTTCGTTGATTAAACCTGTCGATAGCAGATGGTATTGATCTTTACTTCAAACACAAGAAATTCATGATAATACGGTTAATGTTACACAACCATATCAATTCATTTCATATAACATCTACACTAGCTATTTTTTTAACACATTAAAGGCGGGAGTCATATTACTACGATTTGTCTTATCCTTCTTGTAGTTTTAAGAGTTTAAATATACTTTTTTTAAGTTGAATACACAAAATATCGCCCGCTCTAGAACGAAAAACGAGGCGGGTCGGTCGCCGCGTTACCTAGCATACTTTCGCCTAGATCACCCGCCTTTAATGTGTTAATAAGGTAAAAATATTATAACTCTGTTTTTTTTTATATACTGGCACGGTAAAGCTGAGTATACACACTTAATTGTAAGTGTAACCCAGGCAGTCCTAAAACAACGGTGACGGACGGGTAATGGACATGGGTCTATTGACAGTCACCGTCGTAATTCCTATCTAAATATACCACAACATAGGATTTCTAGTTCTAGATATCTAGACTTTCACATTTGCAAAAGCTTGTTCAGAATCACGTAAGAAGTTGTTGTTACGAGTTTTTCCATCTTAAACTCTGCTCGAGTTTATTAATGTCTTACAATTTCATTGGCGGTTATTTAGCGCCACACGGGAGTAACTTGTAAGGTACATGTACAGTATCAAACAATATTAAGAACTGGCTATTTTTAAACATAAGTCTATATATTAATAAAACTTTTTTTTAAAAACATCAGACTAATGAAGGACTTCGTCCTTTGTTAGATTACAACAAGCACTTACTACGTTAACCTAAATGGAGATAATAAAAAACCTTGTTTACTTTACGTTAAAATTCTTACCCGACGGCCTCTTTGTACGCGACGCTGAAGAGCGCTATGCCCACACCCCCACCGGCATGAGCGACGAGCTCTACAAATTGTCGCCGGCGTTTGAAGTAGGCGCCGAGTACTAGTCCGGCTGCTTCTCTCACCAAGCCGCATCCTACGCCGAGAACCACTCCTGATTCAATTAAAACCTTTAATTAGTCTTTGTGACTTTAAAGAGCTTTGCAGATTATAATTTACGAACTATGTAACTGAATTATACAGGCGAAACATTTTGTGATTTCTGAGCACAAACTTTAATGGAAACAGTTAATAGATTTATTTCGGTAATATTTATAATCTTTCAATTGCACAGATTCATCTTAATTTTAATTTATCTTAAAAGAATTGTAATTTGTAAAAGTATGAATAATATATGTATAAATACCAAATTAATCTTTGAAAAAAAAAAATATTTATACATATATTACTTGGTTGTAGACAATATAATTAAGAAATTAAACTTCTACAATACCTAAAGTAGAAGTAGAATTATAAATGTGTATTATTAGGAAGACCCACAATAACGACGTATAAACAGATGAAGTTACCATCACATAAAATTATTGAGATATAAAAAAGGATAAGATAACGTTTCCAAAGTTTCAAAGAATAATACGCGCAGTTAGATAAGTTTCTTACCGTAACTAAGTAATATTTGGTGTAACTGCGTTGCAAAGGATGTAAATAAACAGGCCAAGGGTAACACAAGTCCTCCTAGGAGAGCGACAAGTCGCGGCGACCGTCTACGACCTGCTACGAAGGCCCCAGCGGCTCTAGACACTCCCACACAGATTGCTCCGGCCCACACTGCGCATAAATCATTTAATGTACAAAAATAGATTTCACCTCGTGTGCGTAAAATATACAAGGCGATGAATATATTTAATAGTTTTATGATTTAGTCTGGCTATGTGGTAGAATAGAATACGTTAATTACTCCAATTATTCGTAAGCTAACAACAAGTGTTCTTGTACTGAAGTGACACAAGAAGGTCATACATTAGTGCGTTTCTAAGCGATGTGATATCAGACCCTCTTGACAAAGTAACCTTTTTTATCAATAATGCCAGTGGAAAATTGCAAATGTTTGGTATTGTCATCTCATAACGTCTCAATATGATATTATGAAAATTCCATACATTTTGCACTTTTGTACTAGCGTTATCTAATATTATTTGTTTAGGTCCCTAGAAATATCTGAGCTATATTATAATCTGACGTTTTCTTTTTATATGTCTGGGTCTCGTGCTCTTAATTACATGACATTCTCTGCGATATATTCTAGGTTCTTCGTAATGTTATTAACATTTTTACGATAATATGGACACAATATACCTCTTTGTAGTGAGATTACAACATTTCTTAACCACAAAGTTATGTTGATCTAGGAGATTTAGCACATTATGTATAATTCACGATGTTCAGAAAGTTCATGTACGTTATTCAATTTTTTTTTATATCATTTATCTATCGAATCATTATGGGACCAATACTTGTACCTAAAAGTTGTCAATCGTAATCATATAAAGCTTTAGTTCCAAGAATTAAATCTTTGAGATGTTTTAAACAGTTTAAGAAGACGATTCTGTGACGTACTTGAGTGACGTAAGTGACATACAGTGAGTCTAAAAACTATTCGTCTAGTTGCAAGTTTAAACAAAAATCGTGTCTAAAGAACAAGGTAAGGAGCGAATAAAATCTCGATTAGTCAAACATGTTGAAAGAAGCTTTTTTAACTATAATTATCCAAAAACAAGTACATAAACAATTTTCTAGTGATAACAAGCGTAACAAAAAACGAAACATTCGTTTTTAGCTACTTCAAAAAGCATTCGTCCATAACATATGTCATGGCGTTTTGAGCTACTGAACATAATTTTAGAATAGGATTTAGTACTTAGTTGGATTTCCCTTCGCGGCAATCACTGCTTGGAGCCTTCTGGGCATAGGATCAACAAAAATTTTTGCCACAGAAGATGGAATTTTATCCCATTTTTACTGAAGTGTTAATTTTAAGTTATTCTTGTAACTGAAGTGCCTTTTCTAATATTATCTTAAAGCACTTTCCAAAGATGTTCGATTGGATTCATATCCGGACTTTAAGGTGGCGTATAAAGTTGTTTTGGGGTGTTATATAACAACCACAGCTTAGTATTCATAGCTGTGTGCTTAGGATTGCTGTTCTGTTGAAAGATATAATTGTCGTGGAGACCCAATGACTCAGCACTTGCATTCAAATTCTCGTTTAAAATGTTTATACACATTTTATGATCCATAATGTCTAATATGAGTGCAGTTTTCCCATACCTACTGCACTCATATACCCCCACACAATAAGGGAATGTTTCACAATGTTTTACTGTAGGCGCGAGATTTTGAGGCAGCTCCTTAGTATTCATCTTTCTCCACACAATTTGATTTCCATCTGACCAAATATGTTATGTTTGCTTTTATCGGATAATATGACATACTTCCAGAAATATTTTTTCTTAAATCTATCTTCTTGGGCAAAAACGAAACGTTTTTTTGTCAATTCTGTTTGCTAATTCAAAACTTCTTGCGATCTACCCGGCCATTGTACCCATTTTTTTTGCATATGTTCTTGATTGTATGGACGCATGCTTTTTTGCCCCTACTGTACAGTTCCTTAGGAAGCTTAGGTGCACTAACTTTTGGATTCTTCTTAATTTCTCGCACAATAAACCTCTCGTCTTGTTCGGTCAGTGCACGAGGGCATCCACTCCATGGATGATTTTTCAATGTTTTTATTCTACGGAAACGATTAATCACAGACTGTACTGTGGGCAGAGGTCTACCTACCAACTTAGATATCTTGCAAGAAGATTTACACTCATTATGTAAGTTTAAATGAGTTTTCTTTCAGTCGTGCTTGTTTCACAGCCCTTCCGAACCATAATATTATAAAAAATGTAACTTCTCTTCTCCGATCACCTCGAAATAATGACAGGTTGTTCTATAGGCTGTAAGAGCTAACAAAAGAAGCGTGTTAGGTATTAGAGGTGACCTTGTATCCCTGAACGCCTATTGTTTTAAGGGTGGACGAATACTTTTTGAACTAGCGAAAAACGAATGTTTATGTTTTGTTACCCTCGTTATCGCTAGAAATTTGTTTATGTACTTGTTTTCGCATTATTATGGTTAATATTCCTTTTATCAATATGTTCAATTAATCGAGATTCTCATTCTCATTCACCAGGTCCTTTAGAGACGATTTTATTTTCAAACTTTCGACTAGACGAATACTTTATGGACTCACTGTATGTAGGTACGAGCGTAATTGACCTGCTAAAAGTTAATCGTTCACAATGCTAATCCGGTAGAAAACATTATAACCTTTTCCATTCTTTGGTCCCGTATCCAACGCTTTAACTGGTAGCCTAATTGGCAATAGAATGAGTATGTACAGTCGCATACGACGTGGACCCCATTATCCTGAATACGAAACAGTGATATTACACAGAATGGATCCAAAAGCTTTATTCTCTCAGGACGATTACTATAGTCCACTGTATTACGTAATGCAATTAGTTCTGTCACAGAAATATAAAATCTGCATTTTCAACTGAGTTATCACTGTGGCTGTTTTTCATCTACTGTTTTGTTTTCTATCGTGAAATTAATGTAAGTACTATATTTTCTGGTAATAATAATATAATATATCATCACGCTATATCCCTTACGGGGTGAGCAGATATACATTTGTGGCTGTATATACTTTGCGCTTATATGTCCTGGCCAACGTGACGAGTACCGCAACTGATCGCCGTTCTCAAGGCACTTACACATGACATTAGATGCCATGCGGGTTTTCTCGTGATTTTTTAATTTCACCGGTGAGCATGTGGTGCCTAAATCCGTACGTAATCTGGATATATAAGTTTATATTAGGTAAATGTAACGATGATATCAGGCATAACGCAGAGGTCGGCAGCGTTAGAAGGTATGACTTAATCCATAACGGCAAACGTCAATACTTTATAATAGTTTTAGTTAATTTTAATAGTTTTTTAAGACCAATTCAGACATACGGCTGCAATTGTCGAGAGGTTTTTGTAGTCGTCTATCAGAATCGGTCTCTTCACTACCTGCAGTTGACATTTGCCGCGTTGTGACGATTGTCACATTTAAGTTTCTATAATAACATAGGCCTTATCAACATCGGCTTATTGTAGTAATACATACAAATTATTATTTATTAAGCGCAGTTAGATACGGTAGCACAGACATCACGGTTTATAGTGATCCTACCTACGACGCTGTAGGTAATAGGTTCGAGTCCGGGATCCGGCAAACTTTCCTGTGATATGCAGAATAGTTTGTCGCAAGTCATAGATGTATATTTGTAAATAAGTATGTAAATCTTTAGCTGGAGCACAATATTATGTATCCCGGGGGAATCCTGCATAGGACCATCTGGGAAGCTGTGAGGGCAGTGACCCCGGTGTGTCAGACTCCCACTGACTAAAACCCCGGGGGACGTCTCTTTACTTCCTCTACCCGGGCCTGGGAAGCCAAATTCATCCAGACACTCAGAGAACAACAAGCTTTGTTGAGGCTAACGCTTTGGGAGGGGCAGGAGTAAAGCCCACCCCTCTAAAAACCTCTCGCCCAGGCGTTGCGCCGGACACCTCCCTCAAGTCTACTGTCCGGCTGGAGCACATAGTACAAGCATAATCTTAGTTTGAATCTCGATTAATGTACGTACCTAATTATCCGTGAAAATTTTATTAAATTTTTTCCTTTTTTTTATTAGGCATAGTACCGCATTGTCGACTCTTGTGAGTGAGTAATAATAGCAAACATGGATGCTATTTGTGGTTTGATTAACAGCCGACATGCCTTTTATATCACCTCACTCAGTCCTACAATTCGTTATCATTGTTTAACCAAATTGCAATTTCCGACTGCGGATGTAGAGGCAGACAAAATTATGCCCTATCCTCCCGCCCAACACACGAACACAAAGACCGCCCTCATAACCGAAATTACTTCTGCCTCTTAATATTCAACCCGGACCGTGAATCTTGGAAAATTAATTCAATAAATCAAGTCGGTCCACAAATACCGGTAACTGGAAAACTTAATTTACTTAACATCCAGTGTTACATTATAATTGTCAAAACACGAAGCCACGGCTTGTTAGCATAAATTACTTTATAAAATACGGGCATTATGAAAAATTATGATTAATGGCAAAGCCTACTGCCAAGTTCTTATAAATTAGCAAATGTTTCTGCTTATTAAAGTTGGTGTATATAAAATGAAATAAATTGTTAAAATTTTCAAAGCGAACTTACTTATTCTCATGTTAGTATTATGTTTTCACTTTGTCTTAAACGTAGGAAAACTTTTGTCGGTCCCTGTTTACTTAAATATTACCGGAGGGATGTCGCTGATAGATTACTTTCCCATTCGAGCGTTAGACCGATTTTTCATTAGCCGATACTATTAACTATAGTAAATTCTTGAAGTTTAGATAAAACATGACTTGAGGTTAGCAGCGGCTTTGAAAATTATGCTAGTAATACTAGAAAACTTATAAATATTCTTATGCATTTTTCTTATTCCAAAGAGCTAATTAGATGTCAACTAAAGTTAAACTGTATATGAAATACATAGAGACCTTCAATCGTGGTATATGAGGGCCGGCTGCAATAGATTCCCGTCCCTTGTTCGTTCTAAAATCTTAGAGATCAGTTAGCCATGTAGTGAATTTATTACATTATCCGTCTGCATCCATTACATCGTTAAACCATATTTTGATTTAGATTTTTATATAGAGCAATACACGTGTATAGATTTATACCGCAGTGTTATTTTTGGAGTATGTTATAGATGATATAGGACATTTTCATCTGGGTTCGACATGCAATGGATATCCCTGTATTTCTTCGTTATATGAATAATAAAATAAAATTTGTTGTTAATAGCTACTGCCGTTGCTAACCCTGGAGTTCAGACAATAACACAATTTGTTTATCGACACGAAGTATTAAAATGTTATGCTTGCATGAATTTCGATCTGTCAAATACATACATCTACGTCGGAGTGTCCCGCCCCCTGTGTTAGTACGACCCTTTTCATATGTAATACATCTGACAGAGATAAATAACTGTATCTAAACGGTATTTATTCGAGTCATTAATCTAAGCCACTAAAGTGGAAGTGTCTAAAGCGGATACAGATACTAATGTACCTTTGCTCACCCTAAAAAGGATATAGCGTGACGATATATAAATTTTGTAAAATGTTGTCGGTCTCAAGTTACCGAGATCGGAAAATGAAAAAGTGATCCACTGCCAGCCCTGTATTTCTTCTAAATTGTTTTCTTATTCTTACATTCAGCTGTAACGTTCAATCTACTGCTATTTAAATATTTTCGCGTTTTATTTATTCGTTTTTGCGTTTATAAAAATGATTTATGAGAACTACATAATTGACATACCTTTTATGTTTTTATTGATTTACATGTAAAGATTTGAATTAATAAGTGAAAAAGTATTTATAAAAAAAGGTAAATGATTTATTTCTAATTGAAGTAATATCAACTACAATATCTTCGAAAAATGATCTTTTTAACTCTTTTGCATAAATACGTGAAAACATTTGACAAAAACATTTAAAAAAATATAGTTACATATAAAATCACATACACAATCAGTAAAGACTGGGCATAGCATATTTGGCTATTGTTTATTATACTTTTTTTTTGGGGAACACGCATCAATTCAACATTACACACCTTTTCCTTTAAGTTAAGAACTTTGTGATGTTATCGTTGTCCTTAAAATTAAAGGACTTTAGATAACAAGTAACCTTGGTTTACGTGTATAGATAATTGTGTATTATAGAGACGTGTTTTGTTCAGGTGTCGTTACAGATTGTAGAGCATTTGATTGCAGCCCCTCTTTGTAACCGACAAATACACCTCTGGTTTATACACTTATAAAAATACAGCAATATTGATATAGTAAAAGAATAAGATGAAAATTTTCATCCAGTATAAATACAACGACAAACTAGTTACCAGCATGATCGGCCGCTGATCCCAGATGTTTCAAAGCGTACACGTGAAGCGCGCCATATGCTAACTGGAGCCCAGTAGACAGCAAGTGTGCGAGAAAAGCCGCTCCACAGACGATCCATCTAAATAAAACTCGCGGTAAAATAAACGTTAACATATTCACTAATAAAAAAGACTAAGCTTTTCGCGCTTTACAATGAAGAATGCTGTAAGGAAGCTAATAGGAATTTAGCCACATTTTACTTAACGTTATTGTAGTTCCACAAGTGGCAATCATAAAATTTAACTTTAGGGTTAATTCTATGCGTATACAATTCATATAATTTGAAATATCACACCCTAAGCTTATGTTAAATCGTATATTTTCATATTTAATAGGATCTAGGTTAAGAACGGAAGTGAAAATACACAAGAGATGGTAGTCTCAGGTGTCCTTTCTACACTATAATTTGAGGCTTATGCAAATTAGATAAGGAACTAACAAGGCCACTGCAAAGTTGTTCAAAATTTCTCTAACGATGTATAAACATCATAACACACCGTATAAAACAGTCAGTTTAACCTTACAGCATTGATAATTTAGTTAGCTTTAAAAGATGATCAAATAAAGGGAAAATGTTTTATATTTATTTTTTATTTTTTGTTTCTATTTACCAACTATTAACAAACTACAATAAGGTATTTACTTTTATTTTGGTAACACGGTGTAAGCCCTTATGGACCGTCATGACTACCATGAGGGCTGCGACCCTGGTGTTCAGACTCTTGCTGACTAAAACCACCGGGGTGTTCTTCCACCCGTAGGGTGCGCCGGGCTACGAAAAAATGCAAACCGCGGCCCGACACATGATACACTTCTTAGGGCAAAAGGAGGGAAGTGTGCTACTACTGCTCCCTCGTCAAGTGGTGAACAGGAATATGGACACACGACTGGAGTATAGCCTAAGCACCAGTCCCCTTAGGCGTACTGCTCGGCACTCCTGCCGGACACACAAGGTGGACGGGTTCTCAAACAGCTCCGTTTCTGGAAGTGGGAGCTGGAGCGTGGCCTTTCCCCCCGTTCGCCCGAATGGGACTTCCTGTGATGGTGCAAGCTTCACCGCAGACTTTATGGCCTGATGGTAGGCCAGCGGCTGCAACCTATAAGGTTGTCTATTAATGTAATCAAATCTAAACAAAGACAACCCCGGACTTGTTAGTATTTGATTGTCTGATAATATAATATTAGAATTTTTTGAGATGATAAATACTGTAAATAAAATAAAATAAGTACTATACTGTAACTGTATTAATTATTGTTTCATTAATAAAACCGCAATTACACGAAACAACAATACGTACTGATATAATGTACAGAATGTTCTGATGGAATATTATGTAAATATCATTAATTGTTGCGGCACGCAGTCAATATCCGTGATACTGGGTACATTAAATTGCTTTCACGTCCGTGATATTTTTTCTTGTTAATATTGATACTGATAAATAAATTGAATTTCGATATCCATTATTTACGACTCACCCTTGTTACTTTTTAAATTACAGTAAACGTCATCACGCCCTTATATTCATTAATACGTAACTATCTCAATGTATGTTAAGATTAGCTTCAGATTGTTATAACATATTATTATTAAGTAGTTCGCCTTACACCTATTGAATCAATTTTAAGAAAAAAACATTCCTTTCAAAATCCTATTTAGGAAACTGTTCAGTACTATTAATTCCTTAATTTAAATATCTACGATCCAATATGCGTATTTCAAAAACATTGTATAATATTAAAATTTACAATTTTTCTTGAAGACGTAAGTGGATGCTTTATTGGAATTAATAAATATATAACAAATAATAAACTGAAACTAGTTGTAACTTAGATGTCGTGACATACAAACTTTGGGCTTTGATTATTTTAAGCAAAATATGTGTTATTCGCTCACGTGAAGTGATGTAGTAAGTGATAAGTACGTGTTCATCTTTCTCATATGTCACGTCACCTGAGAGGAAATTCGAGATCGGAGCTCACGACATTCATGTCTCTTTATACTTGTCATAATATTTATCTATCTTCTAGACACGCACGTTATGACATACACTTTACCTTAGGAAATAGTGAGGAATATAATATGTATTAGTATCAAGTTAATAATAGAAATACATTCGTAAATTACGTGATTTATAATTTTTAATACGCATGGGTGTCTCAATAGACTATAGTTACATAATTTTATTGTTTTCATCGTTTAGTGCTAATTTGAAGATAATATAAAAAATAAGAATCTTATGAAAATAACTTAATTATTTATACAAGTTCCTAGTCTCTGTTTGCTAGTCCGTTTGTGTTAGTAATGATAAACATGTTTTTGTAACTATCTATATTTATTACATGTATTTATTATGGTATTCCGTTAACTGAGGATTTTCAACTTTCAGCTAAAATATGGAAAGCTCTGATGGAATCGTAAATAAATTGCTGAAGTTGCATTGTGTGCATCCGTTATTGTATATCCTCTTTGTAAAATGTTGGAATGAGAGTATTGTTCCGCAAGATATGAGAGATACTTATATAATTACTTTATGTAAAGTTAGAGGAGACCGTTACACCTATAATTCATATCGTGATATTTGGTAGCTGAGCACTGTGGGCAAATTATTCGGAAAAATGGTATTGGTCAGGCTTCGTAGATTGGCTAAATGTTTATCCTAAGGTGCAGTGCGGTTTTTAGGCTCAGGGTTCCACAACGGAAATCTCGACGGAGATCTTTACCTTGCGGTAGCTATAGGAGACAAGTCGCAAACAAAGCGTTTGACACCGCTAGCTGTAAGACCTAAGTCTGGATAGATGCTGTCACAACGATAAGCACACCACCGTCATCACCAACTACCGTTTTTAATAGTGCAGCATTGAAACCGATTGATATTCCTTGATGGGTTCGGTAAGGTTACGTTCTAGCTCCAACTATATTTGGTATATTCATTTATGTGCTCCTAGGATTCGCATTTGATGGTACAATACATGGTGTGTATTTCAACACTAGGCCTTCCGCCAAATAAAGCTGCGGCTCGCGTCTATTTGATGTGATTTGAAAACGTCGCCAAGGCCGAAATCGACTAGGATATCATATCACATGTATAATTATTTAGTAAAGTTACTACCGCACTTTTCTCTTGCCTACAAAACACTAGAAACGCATTTTTCATCGCGTTATAATGCAAAATAGGACTCCTAAAAGTCTTTTTATCTAAATTATGTAAAGACATGAAAATGTCTGTTATGGAAATCTTTTAATGAAGAATATGTAAAATATTTATTTTAATAACAAGTTCCACCAATAATACCTATTATCCGAATATCTAGTTTTATTTTATCTTCGAACGTAAAAGGAGCCAATAAAAAGTATTCTTGTAACCTTTTCTTGATAAAATGACAATCGTCAAACGTCGGGTTTTACGACTATTCCTAAGAAACTAAGTTTTTATCCTGATATCATTTTGCAGAACATACAATTTAGATGTTTTTAAATTTCAAAATTACTTTATTTTATAATGTTTAACTTATTTATCAATACAATATTATACAAATGTAATGTAGTTCTAACTACTTCATTGTGTATTTTCAATCTTGTTTTAAAGAAAGTTCTGTACGTAACAGTAAATGCCATAAAAAATTGTTGTCAGAAATATCATCATCATCGTCACCATCCATCCACTTGGTCCACTGCTAGAGTTAGACCTTTCTTGGTTAGCAAAATTGAATGTGGTCGTTTCTTCTCGCCTAATCTTTGCTAGTCGCTTTTTGCAAGTCGAGTTTAGACAAATTTAGACAATGGTTTGAATTTATTATTATTTGATAACAAATAATGATTTAATTTAAGATTTCTTTTACCTTAGAATTTCTATACATTGCTTTAAATATTTTATGAGAGCATTTTTTTGTATTGTGCTATTAAAAATGTTCTATAATACTACAGTACCCCCAGCCTCCTTCAGGGTAGAAATGATGTTTGATAGCTCGCGTGTCCAGCTCACGACGACGAAGCGCTGGTACAGTGCGATGTAATGACCGTAGCTCTCGTTCTCGCAGCACACCTGTAGATTCTTCCTCTCCATCTGGCCATATATCTACGAAAATATCAATAAGTTCACATCCTTAGGCACTCCACTTCCTCACTACTACTCGATCAAAATTAGGTTACGTGAAAATTTTTCAACATGAACTGATAAGCTATGTTTTTTCTATAGGCTTTATTCTTCTATTTCGTGATACGTTGTTACCCTTTACATTAATACTTTAATAAATCAATGCTGTCAGAGACTAGCTGCACATTAAAAACATAATGCTACACTATATTATATCATTGTCAGTGCACTTTTGTCCACAATTGGATGAGAGTGTAAGATACTTTCTTACTTATACTTTTTTTTAATTTAAATTATACTTTTTACAATACTAATATGCCAAAAAAAAAGAAAAGAAAAAGATGACGATTCCAATTTGACACAGTGCGCTCATAAAAATAAAATAATGTATTTTTTTATTTTGAATTATATCTGTGTTTGAAAACCCGTTTTACTTGTGCTGACCATCTTTCTTAGTGTTTTGTATATACATATTTACTTCTTTTTATTGCTTTTAAGCTATATGTGTGTGAACTATTGAATAAAACTTGCGTTTATATTCTTTCATTCTTATTAATTTACTCTGTTCTTCATCTTTTCCACCATTTCTACAATAGTAACAAAAAATAAATATGTATATTTTTAATAGCATTTAATGAAAAGTGATAGAAAATTCATAAAGCATTATTATTTTACTAGAAGTATTATTTTGTTATATTCCAGTACTAATTGAATTTTATTACATTATATTTGTAACAAAGGGTTTAAATGTTAAATTAATTTTGATTATTATGAAAATAAATACACAAAGGAATAACAAAAAATGGCCATTAATATCAAGTTAGCTCTCCGTAAAATGTCTACGCGTGTTTCATACAATGATTGGGTACTTTTGTGATGGTTATCGCTATACAGATTTTTATCCTTTGGATATTTTGCGGGATTTCATCTCATTTCTCATGACTCAGCTGTATTATTATACTTAATAAATCTCTGCAATACAAAACAAAGGAAGGTGGATTTTTATTATCATAGAAGCTTGAATTAAATTAGATGGTAATAAATTCGGGAAATATATCCTTCGCTATAAAATATATTTATTAGGGTAAAATGAATAATAATTGAAACTTTTTTGCGTTCTTACTATTTTTAATAATTATAAGAATTTGTTTTGAACTAATTTCAGTTCATATACTTAATACGTTAAGGAAGGCGGGCACCACCGGTGTCTCTCATGCGAATGGTTCATCTAGCAAAAGTTAAATAACAAGAAAAATAAATTCAAGTTCTGGTAAAAAGCATTTTATCCAAGGCGCCGCCAGAAAAGGCAAAGTACGATGTTTGCTGCCGTCCCATAAAGCGAAACAAGAAAAACTGCGCCGTCCTTAACGTGTTAGATAATTGAAATTTCTAAATTGTCATATATTCATAATCGCCAAAATCTAAACGGTACAAAGTGTTTTTGTCGTATTATTTTGTGGACTTAAATCTTCGTTCGCTAAGTTAATTAAGTTCAGCGAAGTCTGACAGGAACTACGTCGATTTTGCTGTGATCATGCCGACATATAAAAATATTAGGTCCTTACATATGAAATTGGCGTTTTTCGTACTGGTCACTTTAATCACAAATTTCTCCTCTTTGGTAAGGAATTGCAAATTCAAATTTGTACAGCTATAGACTCATGTATTTGTGCTTCGATGATCGTCATTCATTTGTTTTTTTCTTCTGTTTTTTTTCTGTTTGCGTCACTCATTTTACAAAATGGAAAACTTAAAATATCGCATTATTTACGAGTACGAGTTCCGCCGTGGCACTAGTGCTGCGGAAACAACTCGAAGGGTGAATGATGTGTATGGCGGTCGTGTTGCAAAAGAAAACACAGTTCGTTTTTGGTTCCAACGTTTTCGTTCTGGAAATTTCGACCTGCAGAACAAGCCCCGTGGACGGCCTGAGACTCAAGTTGATAATGAAGAGTTGAAGGCTATTGTGGAAGCGGATCCATCGCAAACCACGTCCGAGTTAGCTGCAGGCTGCGATGTTAGTGATAAAACTGTTTTAATTCACTTGAAGCAAATTGGGAAGATTAAAAAGCTTGAAAGGTGGGTACCTCACGAATTGACTGAAGCAAACCGGCAAACGCGCGTCGACTGCTGCGTTACATTACTAAACCGGCACAATAATGAAGGTATTTTAAACCGAATCATTACCTGTAATGAAAAATGGGTTCTTTACGATAATCGGAAGCGCTCAGCGCAATGGTTGGATCCTGGCCAGCCAGCCAAATCCTGCCCCAAGCGAAAATTAACCCCAAAAAAGTTACTTGTAAGCGTTTGGTGGACTAGTGCCGGTATTGTTCATTACAGTTTTCTCAAATCTGACCAGACTATTACGGCTGATGTCTATTGTCAGCAATTGCAAACCATGATGCAAAAGCTAGCGGCTAAACAACCTAGGCTGGTAAATCGCTCCACGCCACTGCTGCTTCACGACAACGCTAGACCACACACTGCGCAACAGACGGCTACTAAATTAGAAGAGCTTCAATTGGAAAGTCTAAGACATCCTCCGTACTCCCCGGACCTTGCTCCAACAGATTACCATTTTTTTCGAAATTTGGATAACTTCTTGCAAGGGAAAAAATTCAACTCCGATGGGGCAGTCCAAATCGCCTTCAAAGATTTTATTGATTCCCGTCTGACCGGTTTTTTTAGTAAAGGGATCAATGAACTACCTATGTGATGGCAAAAGTGCATAGAAAATAATGGTTCATACTTTGATTAATTAAATATATTATATTAAAAAATATTCGACTTTTTGTTCCTCCCATACAAAACGCCAATTTCATATGTAAGGACCTAATATTAAAAGAGGGTGAGAGTATTGACTGGAAAATTATTTCACTGCCCACCATCAGATTATCACCAGATTTGTGGTAAGTATTTGAAAGATTTTTAATTTCTGCCAAGATGGAAGTTATAGTAAAACTGTAGATTCGTAAATAAACTTCAAATATTCTCTTATGGAAAGGAGAAGTGGAAACAGATTAACCAGCTCAAAAGAAAATACGTCATAATAAATTTATTAGGCTACTTCCAGCGGCTTTATACGTTTAGTGATGTCTGTACCATTAGTAATACAGACTATCTGCTGCTATAATCTCTTCAGTAAAACAAAGAAGTATTGTCCGGAACTTCCAGACAAGTGGTTAGTATTTCGAGCACAACCAAACCTGAACATAATAAAGATGGTTTGTGAGACGGTAAGCCGTTTTTGGATAAGCTGGACTATGCCTAATTATCATATATCTAATGGTCTTCCATCGTAGTACAATTAAACCTGGAGGACGATGGAAAATATCCACTAAAGTTAATCCAATCTTATTGCCTTTTTGTTACCACCACATAAATTAACCAATAATAAATTTGTTTTTTAAAAGTTGCCAGTTAAATTATTGAATGGATGAATTCTTTTTTTTGTATTCTCATTCTTACATCATAATAATTAATCATCAGTCCAGTTTACTGGTACTAATCTCCAATGTTAGTTTCCTAACGGTTAGCAGAGAAATCCTGACAAGAATGTCGAAGTCCCATTTATTCGTGGATGTATTCAATGGTTACCGTAATGTGGCAAGCAGTTGTAGCTGGTAGAGATGGGATGCCGGCATCGGCAGCGCGGCGGCGGGGCGCGTGGCGGCGGGGCGCGGGGCGGCGGCGGCGGCGAGGCCGACAGCGACGGTGACCACCAGCCTGACTCCATCAGCCGGCCATGGCTGCACCCGCACCCGCGCCCGCGCCCGCGCTACCTGCATCACATACAAACAGATTCAGCGAAATTCACATATAAATAGATTGATAAAAAAATATATGATGTCGAAAAGAGTGTTGCTGCCGATAATAAAGTAAATTATGCATTGAGAGCCGTTCTACAAAGTAAAAACGTTATACAAATAGCACAATTACCAGTGCATAGAACGGTCCTGGTGCCCACTTAGCTATATAGCAGTGAAGCATAAGTATCTCAGAAGAAGCATGAAAATAGTCATGTAAAGCAGTAGATATTCGATCACTCCGTTCTATGTGAGAAGTAACGCTTGCGAATCGAATTAGGAATAATGAGATACTCAGAACAGTCAGTTTGAAAGATAGTGCTGCCTATAACATGCACAAAGGCAAGCTTCGCTTGTTCTGACACATAGAAAGGATAAATTATCAAAGAATGACGAAAAGATAAACTATATTACGGTAAGGGGAAGTAAAAGCAGATGCCAGCCGCGACGTATACACACCAAATAAAGAGAATTCCGATAGAGGGTAAGGTCAAAAGTACGCCGAATTGGCGAAAGTGCACGAAGAGATTAATTAATGCTTAGAATGCGGAAAAGCTTTGGAACGTATAGAGAGAAGTTACGTTCCATTCTCTCTGAGTATACCAATAGAGAATCGGCGTGATAAGAGATAGACAAAAACAGGCTATATGTACATATGTTTTTAAATGTAACCTTATTTATATAGAACTTGTAAGGCGCTTCATAAAAATAAGTAGTATGTTACACTGGAAGGTATCATTCTGTACGATGCGGCCAATGTCAGCAACAGGGCAGACGGTAAGATGCACCGTGCGTGCAGACATCGCTAGTAAATATTGTATCAGACGAATTCCGACATACGACCGCAATTATGGCGCTTATTGATATAGGAAAACTGATTTTAGTATAAAAAGAACAATTTGTATATATTGATCATACGGAGTATTATTCTAAGGGTTTCGATGTCCCTTTTGCATAAGGTCACGCACTTGGAACAGATTCTCTGAATCCGGTACCCACGAAAGCGTAATTATTTGCATATTACATTCAGAATAAGGACCGATGTTTTCCGCATAAAATGTATATTCTAAGACTCCAGTGGTGTGATTTCTGTGCTTTAACTATCACTGTACAAATATTAGGTCCTTACATATGAAATTGGCGTTTTGTATGGGAGGAACAAAAATTCGAATATTTTTTAATATAATATATTTAATTAATCAAAGTATGAACCATTATTTTCTATGCACTTTTGCCATCTCATAGGTAGTTCATTGATCCCTTTACTAAAAAAACCAGTCGGACGGGAATCAATAAAATCTTTGAAGGCGATTTGGACTGCCCCATCGGAGTTGAATTTTTTCCCTTGCAAGAAGTTATCCAAATTTCGAAAAAAATGGTAATCTGTTGGAGCAAGGTCCGGGGAGTACGGAGGATGTCTTAGACTTTCCAATTGAAGCTCTTCTAATTTAGTAGCCGTCTGTTGCGCAGTGTGTGGTCTAGCGTTGTCGTGAAGCAGCAGTGGCGTGGAGCGATTGACCAGCCTAGGTTGTTTAGCCGCTAGCTTTTCCATCATGGTTTGCAATTTCTGACGATAGACATCAGCCGTAATAGTCTGGCCAGATTTGAGAAAACTGTAATGAACAATACCGGCACTAGTCCACCAAACGCTTACAAGTAACTTTTTTGGGGTTAATTTTCGCTTGGGGCAGGATTTGGCTGGCTGGCCAGGATCCAACCATTGCGCTGAGCGCTTCCGATTATCGTAAAGAACCCATTTTTCATCACAGGTAATGATTCGGTTTAAAATACCTTCATTATTGTGCCGGTTTAGTAATGTAACGCAGCAGTCGACGCGCGTTTGCCGGTTTGCTTCAGTCAATTCGTGAGGTACCCACCTTTCAAGCTTTTTAATCTTCCCAATTTGCTTCAAGTGAATTAAAACAGTTTTATCACTAACATCGCAGCCTGTAGCTAACTCGGACGTGGTTTGCGATGGATCCGCTTCCACAATAGCCTTCAACTCTTCATTATCAACTTGAGTCTCAGGCCGTCCACGGGGCTTGTTCTGCAGGTCGAAATTTCCAGAACGAAAACGTTGGAACCAAAAACGAACTGTGTTTTCTTTTGCAACACGACCGCCATACACATCATTCACCCTTCGAGTTGTTTCCGCAGCACTAGTGCCACGGCGGAACTCGTACTCGTAAATAATGCGATATTTTAAGTTTTCCATTTTGTAAAATGAGTGACGCAAACAGAAAAAAACAGAAGAAAAAAACAAATGAATGACGATCATCGAAGCACAAATACATGAGTCTACTATGCTACTCTACTACTATGAGCTGTACAAATTTGAATTTGGAATTCCTTACCAAAGAGGAGAAATTTGTGATTAAAGTGGCCAGTATGAAAAACGCCAATTTCATATGTAAGGACCTAATATTTATTCGCTTGGCGCACTTGGCGCTTTAATTCGGACCACTTGACTTGTCGCCGGCCGTTCTTGACATTATCGGGAGATAATAAATTGTTAAGTTTATCTGATCTCATAGTTAGTTCTCATAACTTCTCAACCCTGTTCCCCTATTTTCATTAAATGTTCGTTGACCGAAAGTTTGCGCACGTCACCACTATGGTGTCGCCGGACGGCAAAGTGTTAAAAGCACTGCAACTGAAAAACATACTTTTATTTTAATCTAGGATACATGAAAATAATAAGTTCAGAATACGTAGCATTCGGCAAGTATATTTATTAAAGGGTATTGATATTGTTAGAGTACGTTATAAAGTACACACGTTCATGTTTGGAGCCCCAAGATAAGGTGATTTTTGTGCTATAGGGACAGAACAAACAAGAAACGAGTTTAAACCCGCAAATCAAAGTTTATCTTCTAACAACTTTGGTTCCGCCTGGGGATGAAGTTTGAAAACTTGATGCTAAACGCAATATTCCGCTAAAAGCGCTACAAAGCTGCTTGACATAAAAATACTGCAAAACAAAGGAAAACACTCGCTGCCTGCGCTATACTTGTTTAATTACCCATGTATTGGATAATAAATAATCGTTTACCTTTGCAATAATTATTAATTTAGCGTTATCTATGGCCTTTGCGTATAAATTACGCTAAATGTACGTGATATTTATGAGAGATATTTTTTTATAACAGATACCGAGCCAAGTACTCTTTGGACTCTAGTTTATATGGCACAAGGCAGTATTATTATTCATAATATTAATTTTAACGTATTTATACAGAAATTGTTTTTTTGTCTCATATATCTGTTTTTACACTGACTCAACGTTATAACTGTCATGCACCCGATGGTAAGTACAGTGTAGTCCAAAAACGAAAGCGACCATCAAAGGATGAAAATCCATTGATAGTCTCCGTCGTCATGTCGGTCCGAATATACCACGACTGAAGGTCTCTAGGTATATGATTTACTGGATATACACAAACTGATCCCGAAACGCAACAGGTGAAAACGAGTCACTATGACGAAAGTCTTTCAGCAGGATGTAATAAAGAAAAAATATCAGCGACATAAAATTAAATTAAATTAATTGTGAGAATTTGTGTTTTCTAGTGTATCTGACATAGATGAGATGGCAAATGTAATCACATTAATGAAAATCGATTATGATTACATTTTGCGTTTTTTTATCATTAATATGACTGCATTTTGTTTATCTATGTTTTAAACACTACGGAATCCTCAATTGCATACACATTTATGACTTCTTAATGTTTTAAAGGGATTTAATCAGAGATGGACAAAATGTAATCTGATTAATGATGAACGATTAGAAAATGTAGTCTTAATTTTAATATTTTGCTCTGTAATCATGTTTAAATCCATTCAAAACATTAAGAAATTATAAATCTGTATACAATCTGGGATTCTGTAGTGTTTAAAACATTAATGAGCAAAATGCAGTCATATTAATGCTAAAAAATGTAAAATGTAATCGTTAATAATTTTCATTGATCTGGCTACATTTTGCCCATCTATGGATTTAATTATGATTACAGAGCAACAAAATTAAAATTACAACTACATTTTGTAATCGTTAATCATTAATCAGATTACATTTTCCCATCTCTGGTATCTGACTCGTAATGATTATGTATTTTAATGTAACAATGTTATACATATAATACACAATTTCAGGTTGAACTTGATATTTTATA
The DNA here is from genome assembly GCA_036320925.1 of Automeris io. Lineage (NCBI taxonomy): Eukaryota > Metazoa > Arthropoda > Insecta > Lepidoptera > Saturniidae > Automeris > Automeris io. The sequence continues at coordinate 7,070,765 of JAUDJH010000014.1, forward strand.
CTTGCATTTCTTAGTGAACGGTTAATCGAATTTCATTATGTAGCATTACATTTTACCGTAATTGTTTATTAAAATTCCTTACGTACTAGTGAAACGACCTCATTACAATTTAGTATTAACACAGTTGCTCGTATACTAACCGTCTTACCTTGTGAAACTTTCAACATAACGTAAATTCACCCACGGGCTAAGGCCGCTAAATATTTATAATAATAGCTTTAGGTGGAAATACACACCGATTTTCTTCTAAATCCGTATTTCATATTCCATAAAATTTAATAAAAATCGAATCACCACAATGTAATATTTTAAAAGGATTATTACGACATTTTTTATATTTCAATATTATGGAGTGCCGTGAATGAATTGAATATTTTTTTCCGCAACCATGACTCGTGACAAACTCATCATCTGCTCATCACACAAAAGTTTACCACTACCGAGACTCGAACCCAGAACCTTAACATCGTAAGTAGGGTCGCTACAAAACTAAGCTATCAAGCCGTCAATTTTATCTTTGATTAATTTTTTTAAGGCCCATATACACAGTTTTTTTATTTACCTGGTTCAAGGTATGACTTGAAACACGATCTTACTTACGAAGTTGTTACTTTTTTAAGCTATGATTAATTGCTGTAAATATAAAAAAATGTAGATTTTTGAAAAATGTAATTACTAGCTCTGAAAATCGCTTTAAAGAAACGATTTATTTACTATCCGTTTTAGTGTTAAAGTAAATAGCAATGGAAGTTTTTATACTCGTTTTACGAGCACACTTTAATGTTAGATTACTTTATAAAATATCTTACCGAATTTAGTTTTCTATTTTTTTTTAAGCTGGCAAAGGTCTTTACGACTTAATTTGGCGAATTACTTCAATCGTCTGCTAATTAGATACCCAAAAACTGGAAAGATTATATACCGTCTACCGAACATTGATTTATTGATTGATGACTGTATGACATTTATGGAGACGAAATCGATTTGAGCTGATCACTTATCGCAAAATTTCTCTCGTTAAAGGAATAGGCTGTTAAAGTCAACGAGCTATACGCGCAGAAATGGAAGCTTTACAGTTATACAATCGCTCAAAACGTGAAGATCAGGTGTTATACTTCGTCAACTCTATAAAATTGTAATCAGAAATTAGGTACCATGCAAACTAGCTATGGTCTTGCCATCGGTATCACGTCGTCTGACTCAAAACATTCAAATATTGTTTACCAACTCCATTTCACGTCAATAAGTTCGGCTGCACTGGATAGAAACAAATATAAAAGCTTTAACTGATTCTCCGTTTTACTCCTGTAAGAGGAATTGGTTCATTAAATAAAGAATTAACAATGCAATAAAATAAATAAATCTTACCTAGCACAAGCGCACCGCTCCAATCCTTCGCTTACACTGTATACGCTCCCGCGCCGCATTCGCCGGACAAGTAGCGCGTTGTCACACGCCTCTCTCATGCATCCTATCCGATCCGCTGGATATCCGCATCCTTTATTTACACTAAGTACTTCTGTTTTTATGTCATTTATTAGTCCACTGAATATGAATCCACATTATTATCCATCTCACTTAGCACTCACAAATGCTCCATTGTTCCCTGTAACAAAAAAAATAGGTTTGGGAAAACAAAAATAAAATCAATGCACAGATTTATAATCTTGGCTTTCATTAACATTAATACTATATAAAACAGGCCACTTTAATGTATGTTGTGGATGCATTAATAGGAACTGTACATTGTTGATTGTAATTGGTGAATGGAGTGTATTGGGCCACTGGTAAACTTATTATCCGAAAAAAAAAAATCAATAGTATATTTTGCTCAAATTCAGGTTAAAACAATTTCTCGCAATATTGGTCATACAGATAATGTTTAAATTATGCTTCAGCTACATAAAAAGATATACGTATTAAGTGCTCTATCTTGTTACTCTTACCTGTAAAAGTCTTATTTCTATATAGATTTTTTTTAAGTATGTGTTTCATTAATCAAAGTATTGGCCATTTTGTCAATGTTCCTTTGCTAATTTTATAAAAATAACAAGTTAGTAGGGGAAAATATTACGTACTTCTATATGCGAAATGAATCGCCTTTATTGCAGATTTTAGTATCTTCCCCTAGCTCGAATTTTTCGACATTCCATTTTATTCCCTGCTTCCCACCATCTCTTATAGGAAATTTTACACGACTTTTGAAATACTAAGATCAATGATATCGCCAGTGTATCACTTATCTACCTTCAAACGAATACTTTGTATTTATCTTGCTGTGGTAAATTTTTGAATTATTCTAGAGACACATAATATAATAGAAAAAGAGCGAAGAAGTGAAATACGCCACCAGTTTTTAATTTTTCATGTTCCTATAATTTAGAAACATTTAAAAGAAGATTGAGTAGAAGTTATTTCTGCAAACGCGATCTTTTATCAGCCTTATCTTCATTTTTCAGGCGTGAACAAACACTTTTACATAATTAGTACGAAATGTAAATTATGAAAAAACTAGCACTCGGGCCAAGCAAAGCTTACGCTTAAATTTTACTGGACATGTGAAATGTTGTGGACTATTTAGACAAATGTACAGATATTTACTCATTTTTCTGCATACTGAAATTTACATCTTTTTCACATTTTTGTTTTTGATAGTATTATACTCAAACTTTATAAAACATCAACAAATAAAACCAATAACGAGGAAAAACAAAAGAAATCAGAAGCCGTATAAGCAATTGAATACATTGAAATGTTACTACTGTTTGTTGCCAAACAGATTTTATAATGTTTGATAACTGCAGTTGCTTTGGCTGAACGCCATTCCTTTAAATGATACATAGCGCTTTCGTCTGAGGCGTAATTTATTCCACATCGGCAAGACAAGCGTAAATGTTGGCAGGCCACATACCATTTTACAACAAGGCAAAGTGGTATTTCAGCTATTATAACAAATTATTATTGTAGTTATATGACTGAAGATATAATAATATAATCTATATTGTAGTACTAACAAATATTGCGCTAAAAACTCGTAAATATTATAGAATAATCACTATTACAAATTACTCGGTAAACTAAAAATAAATTAACAGTAAATATTTTGATATTTCTTGATACCAGTGTTTCGTAAATTATAAGATTTTGTCAATTTACATTTGGCGTTCTATTTTGTGACCTTTCCACTAAAACTCATTTTTATAAGGCAATAAAAATAAAATACGTATATAGTTAATTAGTTAAACAAGTTTCTCGAAATGAAGTTCGTTAAAATGGTTACATTTTTGAGATGATCATAAAAGTATAAAAATACAGCAGCGATAACAGACCTATCCGGTTTTTTATTATTCATGATTATAATGTAATGCATAAATACTCAATACACAATACATTTATATTTTAATAGTGACCATATTTTTTATCTATAATAATTAAAAGGAAACGTATGTGAATAAGCAAATAATGAATTAATTGATTGTCACCATCATCACATCTCGGCCAATTTTGATTGCAGTGCAATTAGCTATTTATTACCTATTGAAATTAATATCTTGATATAACTGTCTTGGTGACAGATACGTTCCAGAAACTATTTTCACTTTCATACTTATATTCGTATAATGCGAAGAATCTGAAGGATTCCTATTTGAATTTCTACGTATACTGTCAATTTAGAAACGCCCTGAGGACTTATTCTAAGCCATCTGGACGCTGAGATATATTAGAGGCATTATTCAAGACAGATTCGGCGCCGTACGCGTGAGTGACGTAATACAAGCTAAAGCATGCAGAATTTTTCCGTAAGCGCATTGGTTTCCATGATTCAAATGTTTACCTTGTTAACCGTAATGGTTTTTATGATTTATGGCTACAATTCAGAAAATGGTGATTCGCTCGTTACAAATGGGCAACATCGATTAGCGATGACCGCGAAAGTACGGCAAAATATTCCGACTGTCCTTATGACAAATTAGTGTGCTTTTATCTCGTTTCATTGAGAGTTTTTATTTGTGATATATAAAAATTTACCGCTGGCGCCAGAATTTTCTTTTGTCTTTCTCAACTTTTGTTTTGTCCTCGATCTGCCAAGTTTACTAACTGTTGGGGTACCGGGTGTCTGGGTGTAACAAGAAGTTAGGGAAACACGTTTTTTAAATACCTTCGTAATAACGTTCAAAATTTGTATTTTTTGGGTATTATTGTATATAAAAATCAACAAGACAAAAAAATGTTTATAAGTAATCATTTTTAAGAATTCATGCTAAGATTAGCAGATTTGCTAGTGCATTGTTTATCTAATTAATATACGAATATTCTCTATTTCATGCAAGCACACACATAATGAGCATTTGATGTTTAACACAAAATGTGTATATTTAAATTAACTGATAGACTAGTTAAACACAACACCGATATTTATAGCTGCATGATTTTTATATTAAGTAAGTTGTAGATATAAGTACTATTATATTATAGTTTACATTTGAGTGAAAAAAATTCCAAACGTAAAAATATATTCATATAACAGTTTATATATAATATCCATTGACCTCTCATGCTAGGTATAGGTATAGGCAAGCATGTAATGAAAATATAAAGCTATTTATTTTCCTCCTATACCAACATTGCGAAGTTTATTGATTGCTAATTAAAAATATTACTTTTATTCATTACATTATTAATAGTTACGGTAATGGTGTTAAACTAGGAGAGTTGCGAACCATTAAAAAATGGAGAGAATTTCAGGTAATTATTTCAACATCTCACGTTTCGAAATCAGTCTACCTAAATGCCTTCTATTATGCTGTTATCGTCAAATCTTCATTCTTTAATTGAGGCCACAAATAATGTAAATTACAAAACATTTATTTTAGAAAGCAAATATAAAATAATAATAAATGTCACTCAAGAGTAGCAATAAATGCCGTAGCCACAGATAACAGGTCGTAGCAAATTTTATTTTCCTTTTATATTTAACGAAATATGAGTAAATCGAGTTCGTTACACGAGTATATTGTAGCATTACCCAAGCAATAACTTACCGAATCCTGAATAAATAAAATATATAAGTACATTGTATGTATAAAGAATGATAAATTGATATTTACGTGATCCTTAACTGAATCGCGGGCTCGTATAATGGCGTTATTGGATTAGTTACTGACGAATTTATGAACGTCGGAAAGTAGTGTTCTCGTGATATTGTAAATGTATCGTATATTATACAAATAAAGTGTTTGATGAAATTTTTACTTTATTCATGTATTCCTTTATTTCATTAACTTTATTTCATGTATTCCTAATTATAACAATGATCGAATGTGTTTCATCAGATTTTTCTATGTTATATTTATTTTATATAGGTTTGACATATTGATAAATTAATTTTGTTTTTAACATTTTCATCTTTAGCTTTTGTTCAACTGCAGTTTGTAATTATAATACATTGGCATTCAACAATTAATTATATTTATTACGCATATGTAAAATGCATGTGTGAGTACACGTATGAGTAAACATTTCTTTCTGAACACTTAGTGTCACTTAGTTACAGTTATCTATTAAAATGAGTAATATGTAATTAATGCAAAATTTCTTATTTGTCTTACAATGAATGATATTACTTATACTCGTAATACCTATGCTAACCGATGTGACAAAAAAACATGGATATAAACTAAGCGGGGTACTGCCACAAAAGGCTCCAATATTTACACACTTTTGATTAAAACTAACATCGTATAACATACATATATGGCTTATAAAATATGAATGTATGTTCATTGTTAGAATTAAAAATATAAACGCAGGCAACCAGCTGTAGATGCAATTGAAAAGGCTAAGTCTGCTCGAATAAACTGGACTACTTGGTACTAGTTGAATGGCAGGCGTGGTCGAACACGCCTTCATGACGACAATGTAGTACAAACCGGAGTAGACTCCCACACACTAGTAATTCTTCGCTATTATTACTTAAAGTGTAGCTAGGTCCAAATCCAAGTATTTAAATTTAAGTTGCCGAAGTTCCTAAATGGCTGTAGATTAAAACGTCATATATTTTTATCTAACAAATCTAAGCAAATGAACGGTTTTTTCGCCCCGGACCAACTGTTCCTTGTGTAAAAGGCCCAGGCCAGGCCCCGCATGGAATATTGTTCGCATCTCTAGGATGGTTCTGCGCAGTACTTACTTGACGCCCTGGATAGGTTGCAGCGGAGCGCTGTCCGCACGGGTTTACGGAGTCACAGCTATACGGCAATTCACATCCCGGCTAGGACTAAGAAGTTTTCTAACTCTTACTTTTGCCGAGTCATTGTGCTGTGGAATAGTCTTTCGTCGGGCGTGTTCCCACCATCCTATAATATAGGATCCTTTAAACGAAGTGTGAAGAGATATTTGAGCAGGATGGCATAATCGCTGCGACTACCGAGGGGTTTTTCTTAACTCTCGATAGTTGTTGTAATTTTTTGGACTGCACCATGCTTACCATCAGGTGTGGTGTAGTCACTGTATCAAGTAAGGATAAAAAAACTAACAAAAAGTTACCTGAAGTGTTCTGTGGTAAAAGAGAATGTAACATATATAAATCCAGTCGTTCAACAAAATAAGATATGTGATAGCGTAGGGCTTGAGTACGCAAGCCAATTGCGCTATTGATCACACTACAAATGCAGGGTTAATACAATTCTTACATCAAATATATCTATTCCCTCTCCCGTAACACAAAGATGCTAATTGAGGTAGGTAGCAACTATGGAACACCATTAACACTATATCGAGGGGTGAAAGGCTATTTGGTTTAAGCGACATTTTTGGTGATATAGTACCTATATATATTTTAAAATCAGCGTTTTTTACCGAATCCAAAAATATATATGTATTAATATACACATATATGTATAAAAATGTCGGTTAAACCAAAAAGCCTTTCACCCCTCGATATATTTTTACGTATATATCCAGGCCTCTATTTATATATGTTTTTTTAATGCATGTGACTCAAATGTATGATGAAGATATGAAACGTATTAATCATGATTCATTCTGTTTATTTAAGTTATAATATGGCGTTTTTTCTATATTATACTACAATATATATAGGTGGCGGCTACGTCTAACTTTATAGTGACGCCTAACCTATTCTCTCAAAAAATTAATTTAACACAGTGCGTAACGTAACGTAGCACGTATCTCATATACTTTTTTCTCTCTTACACTCACGTAATCAATTTTCTCACATATCAAGACCATATAAAAAGGTTATTATATTTAGGATTTATAGCCACAGCTCAAAGAACTATTGAATAGTACACATGTGTTTTAGGATTTCAATGTCGTAGAACTTCATCGCTAAAAATATTAGCATTCAGTTATAAAGACGTATTGCATGAATGCAACTAGTTCCGAAGACAGCTGAACATTAGTAATAAACCTTTTGCAGCACAAGTTTATGATATATATATTTTATAATAGCCCTGCTATATTCAAACGCCTTGGCATCTAGACTGTACAATACATTTTACATAGGTATAATTCATAGATCCAAATACATATTATAAATATGCTATAAGCTAACAACAAAGTATAAATGTATTTACAAAATAAAATATAATATATTAAGCTTCTGTTATTCAGAAAAGTATTTTAAATATTTATGAAAACATAATCTATTATGCAAAAATAATATGTTAAGATTTTCATTAAAACTTCATCAGTAGACGCTAGCTTATATGATTTCATAACGTAGCTATCTAAGTATAGTTGCTTTTATATTTAAAATCTAGATTACTGTAAGAATATATATTAGAAACACTATTTTATTTTAATAGATTGAAATATCTGTTTGACTTACATTAGCAAAGGCACAAAGGCGCATGATAGACTACACTTAATAAGCCCAAGTAATTTAGAGAACAATGACTTACCACTACTCATTTGGTTTAATTGGGCTGTCCCTTGTCCACATTCATATAGGCAACTTAAGTTATTATGTATCCAGTAGCGACCAGAAATTAATGGCGCTGTAGAAAATACATTCAAAATAATTGCTTTGTCACACTATCCTTAATATTAAATAAACCTATTTTTACTCTAATTTCCGTTAGAAATTTATGGTTATAAAATTTCAGATACGCTTCACAATATAAGGAAATCTGTTAAACAGGTCAATCACAATTTTATCAAAATATTAGTATCTATTCTAACAATTTTACTGTATCTATTACTTGTATACTATAAAAATTTTATTTGTATGGTGATTAGTGAGGGTTCTGGAGCAATGCTAGTAGACCTCATATTTACTTACTAAGTATTATTGCAAAATATCTATAACTAATTAAGTTTTACATTTTATTTACATTACTGTATAAATGATATTTTTATTTTCTCACGACCATTATTTAATTTATTTTCCAAATTATTTTAAGCATCAAGAAACATCATGATTTTTTTTATGGCTTAAAAAAAATATTAAGACCTTCGACACGAATGCAACACCTATTCACCTATTTTATCCATTTATATCCGAGTAGCTTATTGAAACTTTTTATAACAAAAAAAATTACATCGTTAATCAAATTCAGGACCGTAATTTCCTATAAATTTTTAAAGCTTTAACTTTTATAACAACATGTTTAATAAGATATATATGCATCTTCAGCTCAAGTCACTGTAATATTTATCAAAGCCCGAGTAAATGTTTTGGGACCAAAGCCTCCTCTACGTATTTTATTAATGGGATGTCGCTCTTAATAACAGCATGTCGTGTTCATTGTATTGCTTACATGTCCCTAATTCCCTGGTCGCCAGGTATGTTGTTTTGGATTACCGTATAAGTTCAGATTAAGACAGACTATGTGAGGAAATTATCAAACCCTTTAAATTATTACTACATTGATTTTGTATGTCTAATTATTATTTGTTTATGTCTAATATAAAAAGGAGAGGAGAGGAGTGGGATACTTATCAACCAGGCGGTGACATATTTTAAAATAATGTCATTAAATATCTAATTTTAATGGAATATCTCGGCTTACTTAAGTTTTATGAATGATTTTGAATTATTTTTTTTTCGATATCGGTGTATAATTTGTTGGATTTCCCCATACTATCGTCCAAAATAAATTAATTACTCACTTTTTTATGACGTAACTACAAACATACAACTTTAGAATTGTTCTTTTTCTTGTGATATAAAACCTTGCTTCTACTTGAATTTTATGATTCTAGTTCAACGGGAAGAACCTTATGGGTTTTGATTAGCTTACGAAAACGGGAAAAATCATAAAAAAAGACATGGAAAGACATGTTTTTTGAATGCGTTAACTTAGATGTATGATGTTGTTAGAGCCACGAGAGAACACAGATGTGAGTATTTGGAATCGATTTCAACTTAACACCTCCACAGGTTCCTGAAGAAAAGACTCTGGGTAGATAGACATGCAGAAGGCAATAAAGTGTACGGGTTTTGTCCTTCTTTCCGAGGTACAGAATCGTGTAAACGGCGATATTACAAAGTTTTTCTAATAAAGCTTCAATAAAAGCATCTGTTGTGTTCTAATACGTACTCTTTGGAAACTTAAACAGCTTATCCTGAACAATCTTATTAAAAAAACGGAGATTACCGATTTTTAGTACATTGTTAATAGATTACAAATGTTACCTTTCCTCTCATATAAGAAATTTATTATTATTGCAAAATATAGTTTATTTAATACAGAAAAGATAAAATATAATTTGTTATAAGGAATTTAACGTACGAACTATTTACCTAGCAAATATACTCATTATAATGTAATAAGTTTTTATCTGTTTATATTAATAAGTATTAAGCGTATTGCTTAGTTATTTTATTATTAACCTCTTAACTCAAAGCACGTAATATTAAGCAAACTTTATTAATTATACGGCATTAAGGGAACGCACACTTTTCTTATCCTCCATTTTCTCGGTAAAGTTTATTAATTTTAAGATGCCCGTATTTTCTAAAATAGACGGTGAATAAGTCATATTATTATTCAACTAGCACTACAGAATTATATATATCTCATCAGGTTGCAATCGAGTTGACGTGTTTATGCTGTGTGAGGATTTGTGCCAATGACTGAAAGACAAACACGCAGTGTCTGATTGGAACACGCGTGGGTACCCCTATAACGAGCTACGTGACGTATAGAGGTAGCACTTTGACATATGTTGTAGGAACGGTCTCCAAATTGATGCAAATATGTAAAGACAAACAACGAAAATGTCACGTTCAGTTAAATTACTTTGTACGGGCTCATTGTATAAACAGAGTTAATTGTAAGCATCGTTTAAAATCACTTCTATTTTTTAGTTATATGAGCAAAGAAAAAATCGTTACAAGTTTTGTAGCATGTCATAGACAATGTGGATTTTTTTTGTATCCAATGGTAACCCTGCATAGGACCATCAGGGCCGCTGTGATGGCAGCGACCCCGGTGTGTCAGACTCCTACTGACTAAAAACTCCTGGGTATCCCGGGCCCGGGAAAACAAATTCATCCAGACGCCCGGAGGGAGCAAATGTAATCAGATTAATGATTAACGATTACAAAATCTAATCGGTACTTTAATACCGTTATATGTATTCTTGATTAAAACCCTCCTAAATATTAATAAATCATAAAGTAGTATGCAGTTCAGGATTCATAAGTATTTAAATCATAGATGGCCAAAATGTAATTATTGACGATTACATTTTGCCATATATACAACCAGAGATGGGCAAAATTTAATCAGATTAATGATTAACGATTACGATTACATATTGTAATCATTAATCATGATTAATGATTAACGAAATTAATCAAAAAAAGTAATCATTTTTCGGTGATTAAGGATTATTAATCTTTAATCGGATTACAATTAATCATGATTACTTTTATGATTACTTTTCTGTTTGATACGTAAAATGTGCTGCCGACAGCAGAGCGGCGCTCGCCTATATTCATTGGAACGAAGTTTCTTATCGCGCATTGCGAAAGGAGGTTAGAGAGGTGTCGTCCAGCGGGGAGTGGGGGTGGTGGAGTCCAGCGGAGAGTGGGGGGGTGAATTCCAGCGGGGAGTGGGGGGTGACTTCCAACGGAGAGTGGGGGGGTGTCGTCCAGCGGAGAGGGGGGGTGGCGTCCAGCGGAGAGTGGGGGGTGGCGTCCAGGAGAGAGAGGGGGTGGCGTCCAGTGGAGAGTGGGGGGGGTCGTCGAGCAGAGAGGCGGGTGGCGTCACGTAGAGAGTAGGAGAGGTGGCTTCCAGCGGAGAGGGGGGGTGGTGTCACGTAGAGAGTTTGTGCGTCCAGCGGAGAGTGGGGTTGGTGTCACGTAGAGAGTGGGGAAGATGGCTTCCAACGGAGAGTGGAAGGGTGCGTCCAACGGTGAGTGGGGGGGGGGGGGGGGGGGTGGCGTCCAGTAGAGAGTGGGTTTGGCAATCAGCGGAGAGTGGGGGGTGGTGTCCAGCATAGAGTGAGGAGGGTGACGTTTAGAGTGGCAATTATGACACCATTACTACTGTAAACCAATATTATTTATGCTAAATATAATATATGTAGATATCTCATTGTTTAGAAATATTTATTATACACATTTGTCCTGATACAATGTTTGATTATAGCGCCATCTATCTGTTTAATAATATTTAGGTACTTCGTAATGAAAGCCATCGTAAATTAAAAATGTTATGTGATAATAGTTATTTCCGATAGATGGCGAGATAATTAAAAAAGTGAACGAGGCCGATGTTATAAAAATAATAATAAGTGTGGATGGTATACAGATGCACGCCGGTTGATGGTTTTGATTTTTCATTACTGAAGTTGATGTTAAAAACACTGGCCAAAATGAGTGGAAGTTTATCTAATTTTTGCCACCCCTCCTCGCCACTCCTCGCTAGACGACACCCCCCTCTCCACTTGAAGACACCCACACTCTCCGTTGGAAGTCACCCCCCACTCTCCACTGGAAGTCACCCCCCACTCTCCGCTGGAAGTCACCCCCCACTCTCCACCCGACGACAGCGCCTCATTTTCTGCTGTATACAACTGCACAGACCCTTATAATGAATCGCTCAACGAAACGGATGTTCGGGGTCAGCTAATTCGAAATAAGATAACTTGAAAAATTAAATAAACGAGAATTTAAATTGGTCTCTCTCTCAGCCAGAACTCAAAAGTAATCATTTAAATAATCATGATTAATTGAATGATTACTGTAATCAAGATTAATGATTACTCGTGTAATCATGATTAAAAGTAATCAGATTACAAGTAATCATGATTACATTCATCATCATTACTTGTAATCTGATTATTAATCTGATTAAAAGTAATCATGATTACGCCCATCTATGTATACAACCGGTATGTTCCTAGAAAGGTTTTCACCAACTAAAAAAGCTCTATCTTAGCACAGAAACATTCTCGTACCACCGCACATACGACGAATAAATATAGCATGATGATATAATGTGAATAATTCGCTTTTATGGCAATATACGGTCTTTTTTTTTATTCTAACGCGACAACGTAATTACAGCACACCTGATGGAAAATTCAGTATTCCAGAACGGCATCAACTACCATGAGACTAGAATAGATTGACAATTGCTGTTAATATTACGGTCCTCATATACCACGACTCTCTCTAGGTCCCTAGATATATGAATAGCTGGGGGTTTAAAAAACTGATCCTGAAACTCGACAGGCTGATGGAAGCCACTATAGTGGTCTTTCCATTTATATAATTATATAACATACAATTAAACTACTGTCTAGTTATTTGACACAAGTTCAAAAAATGATTGATGATGAAAATCGAAATCGTTGTTAATTTAGAAAAGTATTTGTTTTGAACGTATATTCAACAATCTCTATTTTGACTGAATTTTATCATTATTTTATAATATTTGATATCTCAATTAACGTTAACAAAAAACATACTAATACTTATTTTAGAACTCCCTAATTACTTCACTGGAATTTATAATGATATTTTTAAAGTGAAGAATATTTTACGCGAACACTAAATTCGATGTCTTTTCAATGTAAACGCTAACCAGCTTTGTTTCGCTTTCAGTGATCACAAGACCTCATCTCAAGGCTGATTAATCAACGGATGCGCCGAGGTCGGGCGTGGCACCGCGGATACCGAGTGTCACGGGCGAAACAAACGACACCGACATCGCGGCACAGTTGGCTTCATCTAGGTCACGTAATACTTCTAGAATTAACATCCTTTAGAAAGGACTACATCATATGATATTTTATACACATGATGGATAATATCATATGATACAAATCATTAATCATCAACGTGAATATGATTGAATACGAAATGTCAATACGCAGAAATATTTATGTTAGGTAAACTTTCATTTTGAAAGTGAAAAATATTATTAAAAAATTTAGAAATATAGTTATTTAAAGTATGAGTAACTAATATGCTATATCAACAAATATCCTAATGCAAATTAATGTATTATATATTTTAACTTAAAACAAATTATAGTTTTCATATTAATTATAATTTATACCAGTTGCCGAATACGTATTCAACGTAACTGAGTGATTCTGCAGCTTTACAAATTGAACACGTAATAATAAATAAAAGTGTGTCGTTGGACATTGTTTCCACCGTCCTATGATATGGAGTCCTTTAAGCAAAGCGTGAAAAGATATTTGTGCAGGCCGGCATGATTGTTGCGACTACCTATGGATTTTTCTTTGCTATTTATAGTCGTTATAGTTTTTTTGGACTGCACTATACTTACCATTAGGTTTTGTGTGGTGTTTATGCCAAGTCAGATTAAAAAAAAACCGAATAATTTAAAACCATTACTAACTGGGTCGCAGAATTACATAAACATACATATTAACAGACAATTTAATCAAATCCGACATTTGTGATTTCCTTTGAGCTACAACTGTAATCGCAACGATATGCAAAATCGTCGCTTGGTTTATTACACCGAATATAATAATTAAAGTATACTAAGTAAATTTCTAATGTAATATAATATTTAAATTTAGTAAATTTTATTGATATGGCTTTAAGATTTTATTGAACATAAATATTGTAAACCGTTTAGTTACTGCTCCTTTCTATAAATTATATTGACAATATGAGAAAAGTTTCGAATGAAATAATTGCTACTGTGTAAAATAATTATTTCCAATATGCCCAATAACTTTTTTTTTTTTAAATACACAAATAATTTCATATATACATCTTAAAATAATCACGTCACCACTTTTTGTAGTATTTAATTTTATTGGGATTTTTACTATTTATAATATAGCTTTATATATAAATATTTATACAAAACAATGTCACGATATTTTTAAATTAGTATAATGAGGTAAGTAGGCCGTTGTATTAGATTATAGAACAATGTTTATTTATAGTATCTATTTTAGTTTATTTTGGTAGAGCGTGTTTACATTTTACATGTAGTCTGAGGTCAAATAATATAATTATTAATGAGAATAGCGGGCAAAGTTCCAACATCCTAATATTTTATCTAATCTAAATGAAAATTCCCCTTCTGATTCTATTGATGCATCGTCTGTGTGAACAACTTCATTGTTACAGATCGCCGGTTTATTTGCCATAACGAACAAGTACTGGCATAGCCTGCATCCCATACAAGTATAAATAATCATTATCTTATTATATGTGGGCATTTAATATATATACAGTAGCGGACAAAAATTTAAGACGATGATTTTCAATTTTGTTTATAGATCTGTCATGCCAGTACTAACGTTTCCTACGGTTTGTTATTTTTATATAGAATATGTATATGTTTCACCTTCATAATGTAGAAGTCTCAGTCATCGACTGTAAATAATACAGATTTTACAGTATTTTCTTTCTTCCGACCGACTATGACCAGCGGACATTAGTTTAAGACGATCTGTCGAACAAGATGTCCGTACTCCATCCACGCAATAAATTAATACTTTAATGTTGTGAATAGTTTGCGGTGTACCATCCAGTGTTTAAAGTTTATTTATTTACGAAAAATGTATGGGTAAAGCCTGTAATTTGTCATTAACTGAACGATAGCAAACTGTATCTGTACGGAGGCAAAATGAGACGTTTGCTTAAATGGCAACTTCAATAAATCGATCAGAAACTGCGTGTAAGTATGCCTGGTACAAGTTGATAAAGATTGGGGACTATTTGGATCGACCAAAGAACGGTAGACCGCGGAAAATCACACCAAAGCTGGATCGTCAAATTCATCGATTAAGCGAAAGAAATCGTTTTCGTTCAGCAGTCGATATCAGAGCTGAAATATGCAGAGATAATGATACACCAATTAGTGTAATTGTCCGAGGACGATTGACCGAGTTCAATTTGAAAGCTAGAAAGCTACGGAAGAAGTATGCTTAGTAAAAAAAAATAGGCTTCAATTTGCTAAAGATCATTGACATTGGACACGTGAGGATTGGCAAAATGTGCTATTTTCGGATGAATTCAAATTCAATTGAACTTGTATTGACAGAATTATACTATGTAAGAAGACGAATTGGCGAAGATTTAAATCCTCGCTGTATTTTACCGACGGCTATGCATGGAGGTGGGAACGTAATGGTGTGAGCATGTTTTTCTCGCTATAGTCCTGGACCAATACGTCGAATTAAGGGAACCATGGTCCGTTTTCAATACTTGAATATATTGAAAAATACTATGCTACCGTATGCACATGAAAAATTGGGTGGTAATTTTATTTATCCACAAGACAATGATCCAAAGCGTACGGCTCGGGTAGTAAAAACATTTTTTCAAGATGAAAATATCACTTCATTACCGTGGCCTTCACAGTCGCCGGATTTAAATTCGACTGAAAACTTATGGTGTACCGTAAAAATATGAATCCAAAAAAATAAACCTAAAAATTTGGACAATTTGTACAAGTTGGTCGAGAAAATATGGAGTGAGAAAACTGTTGACGACTGCAAAAAAAATTAATTGATTCGATACCTCAAAGTTATGCTGATATGATAAGAAATAATGTACTGTAGACAAAGTATTAAAGGGAAGAAAATTTCTTCACATTTTTCATCAAAGGATATATTTTTAATGTGTAGTCTTAAACTTTTGTCCCCTGATATTTCCAACAAATGTATGTTTTCTTTGTTTATTGTATCTAATATGCATTATGCGCAAAATTGAATTACTATAATAAATATATAAATAAATGATTAATTAGCTAACACCAAAAAAAAAATCCACTGAGTCAATTTTTTTCATAAAACATGAATAATTTCTTCTCTTGTTCTTTCCTTCTCAAACTTATGTCCGCTACTGTATATATATATATCAATATATATATATATATATATATATATTGATTTAAAGTTTGGTCCAATTTGGATTATGACACTCTTATTACGGTATTTGCCATAATCTAAGTCAATACATTTATTAAAGGTCCAAGCACAACAAGGTAATGTTTTAAATGCTTTTATAAAATAGAATCCGTGTTCTTAAGCGTCCCACATTACATAAACACATTTTGCTGCGATGCAAACTTAAAAAAAAAGCAATGGTGCCATATATCGATATTCTATAACTTACATTCTATTACATCTATTTAATAAACAGTGCTTTCATACAGTTTTCTGTTCAAGTTATATTACGAAGGACAATTTCGAGAATACTATAAATCTATGGGTACAGTATTTGTTGTTAACTAAGCTGGTATCAATAAACGTTTACCAACCGAAGTGTTCACCGGAATTCCAATCTTTCGCTTCATAAGAGCAGATGGGATCTGTGATTCGGCGTATGATACCGCCGGCTGTGCTCGCTCGGACGCACCATGTCGGCCAGCGTTTCCACTTAATAAAGTTCAAATGAACCGAGCCGAATGTTAGCCACACCAGCGTACACCGCAAAATCTATATTAGGATGCGGAATACTCTGCTATTTTAAATTAGTTAAAATGCTTTGACTAAGTACCTATCACATATTCCGAAGCACCTTCATGTTTATTGATATTTATAGTGTACTTGAAAATCATTGAGCATTACAATAGTGTAGTGTAGGAAATAGTTTCTAACTAGTTTACTCTATTGTATTAAAACAATGGTCGATACAAAAATGTATATACAATCTATTTTAAATTAGAGTGTTGAATAATACTACCTATTAAATTCACACAAGCAGCCAATTTGTTTATTGTTTTACATCATAGTATCAACCATAGGACGTCCATTGTTGGACATCGGCCTCCCTTAATGTTTTCCAGAGTGACCAGCCGGAAGAGGCCTTGTATCGAAGTGTCATCCTGCGATCTAGACTGAGTCGTCTGTTATTTTACATATCGAGGGGTGAAAGGCTATTTGGTTTAATTGGTATATAGTAATATATATTAGTGTATAGTAATATATATACAGTGGGCAAAAAAAGTCATCGGCCACTTCGAACATTTGCCTATTCTTGATGTTTTTCTTACTAAGAGATATGAAATTCCACTCCAATTCATTATATTCACTTAAATTACAGTATATTTTCATAAAATAATACATTTCTGACTAAATAATTTAGATATATCTCTTGGTATTCATATTTATTTAAAAAAAATAGCAAATCGGTCGCAAAAAAAGTCATCGGCCATATATCATTTCTTAACATCCTACTTATGTTTCGACGCTTAATCGATGGCAATCAAGTGAATTTTGTGCATAAAGGGGTGTTATTCTTGGTGGGTCAAGGCAATACATTCTCCAGCTGAGCTTTTTTATATTCAATATTATTTTTTGCTTTAATCAAGGATGTGTTGGCTTGAAGAGGTAAGTGTTACGATTCTCGGCCTAACCATTCTTTTTTTCACATATCAATAATTGTTCAAAATAATTGGAGTGTCATATTATTACGATCCACACGTACTCACACAAAAAAAAAGAATAAGCGCTTTACTACGACCGGTACAGTATTCAACAAATCAAGATTTGGCCGGCCCTCCAAAATAAATCGACGATTGCGCAACATCATAATCAGAGAAATAAAAAGAGACCCGAAGATTTGTGTTCCAAAGATAACAACAAATATTGTGGAATCTATTGGAGTGAGTATAACGCCACAAACGGTTAGAAATATTCTGTAGAAGGATGGATACCGTGGTCGAGTATGGCGCAGAAAGTTCGTCGTAAGTAACAAGAATAAATCGAAGCGAATGCAATTCGTGAATGATAAAATAGATAAGCTGCAAGAGTACTGGAGCAAGATTATTTGGTCAGACTAGAGTAAACATAACAATTTCAGTCGAAAAGAAGAGTTACCTTTTGGCGTGAGAACGGCACAGCGCTTGAGCCTAAAAATCTTACGCCAACTGTCAAACATAGAGGTGGAAGCGTTATGGTGTGGGGCTGTATGATTGCTTCTGGAGTCGGAAAATTAATTTTCATCGATAGGAAAATGGACTAGTATGTATATAAAAATATCTTATAAAATAATTTGATGTCAAGCGCCCGTCAACTAAATATTGAAGCGGACTTCGTGTTTCAACACGATAATAATCCGAAGCATACTGCGTGCAGTGTGAAGGACTGGCTCTCCAGAAATGTTCAGAATGTACTCGAATGGTCTGCGCAATCTCCAGATCTGAATCCGATCGAGCATTTTCGGGAGCATTTGGATTCAAAAATACGCGAGCACTCTATCACCAACATCGCTCAGCTGAAATCAATTGTAGTAAACGAATGGGAGAAAATTTCGGCGGATGTGACCAAAAAGTTAGTGGAATCCATACCAAGAAGGCTGCAAGCAGTTCTTAGAGCTAAAGGATATCCCACAAAATATTAATTATTTTTCAATATGATGATAAATTGGACCAATTTTCAACCAAGTGTCATTAAATTATATGTGGCCGATGACTTTTTTGCGCCCGATTTGCAATTTTTTAAAAATAAATATGTATACCAAGAGATATATCTGAATTATTAAGTCAGAAATGTATTCTTTTATGAAAATATACTGTAATTTAAGTGAATAAATTGAATTGGAGTGTAATTTCATATCTCTTAATAAGAAAAACTTCAAGACTAGGAAAATAATCCAAGTGGCCGATGACTTTTTTTGCCTACTGTATATATATTAGTATAATACCAAAAAATGTCGCTTAAACCAAATAGCCTTTCACTCCTCGATATTAATTGTGCCTTTAAATACTGTTAAATAAATGTAATATTTTTTCCGATGTCTTTGCCTTTTGAATATAATAATAAATTAATATTTATTTATGTATAACAGCATAACAAATACATAATTTATGCACATGTGATACATGTATACTGTAATACAAAATTATATAATTTTAATAAAGAAACTAAGATTATAAATAAAACAACAAAAGATAACTAGCGCATTAAGTCACATTCTTTGTAATGTAAGCTACTAATATTGACACTTAAAAGAGAATGGAATTTTTATGCGCTCTTTTTCCAGTTGTAAACATGTAGGCTACTTTCTATATATAAGTGGTATGGGTACAGGACGTAGCATCATATACTATAGTTTTACAGCTACCTACTATCTATTGAGGAAGCCTTTACTATCTTTTGCATTCCAGCTTATTTCCTTTTTAACCTTTCTGCGTTGTATCAAAGAGATACGTATCATAGAAAGACATTATCCGAAATGTTTATAGTTTTGTAGCAAAATATCCAACGACAATTTTTATATAGAAAACGGTGAAGATAAACAAATATGTCAAATAATGTTATGTTCATGTGTTCTTTCGAGTGATAAAATTGTAGAGAGTATAAAAATGTGATTGGTGCCAACTATTCAGAAGTTTTCTGAATAATAAGTAAAATTTTAGAAAAAAAATCTGTTGTAAAGTTAATATGATATCCATTCGGTTTGGTCAAGTATGCGTCAAACGTTACAGTGATAATCCGCATAATTAAATCTTCATTTATTATTAAGAATCTTCGTTCTTAATAATTAAATGTTAAATTCGCTTTTTAACTGCTTTTCAATAGAAGTCATTTCTAAAGTTGGTTGAGTGAGAAGGATTAGTTGTAAAATATTATTTTATTATAATATAAAATTAGAGCAATGCCAAAAAAGAATGGAAGTGTACTGGATTCGGTCCTTTCAATTCGGTGTAATAAATGTGTATAAGGAAGCATTGGTTCAAAGGCGGTTGAGTGCTCTTCGTTGCCTCGTGTGACCAAAGTGGTGAGTGAAGGTCTGCGTCACACAAAAGATTGCTAAAGCAACCATTTAAGCACTTATGTGGAAGGTCTTAGAAGTAGGTCTGTTAGAGCACTCTCAGCGCTACTGACAACAATAATGTGATGTCTGCGACCATAACCTAATTTTTTGTGTCAAATCTTGAGGCGATATGGAATACAAATAGTAATTTTTGTGTTCTTGGCCAGATACATGCTCATTAGGTATTATTCCCAGGGAAAAAATATTTTTGTATAAAGAAGGCAAAGAGAAAATAAGCATTGTTTTTTGTTTGATATTTCATGGCTGAGTGGATGTGTGTTATATATTAATATCCAAATGTAAAAATATATCAATATTGTTGGCTATTTTTATTATACCTATATGTAGACTTAAACTTAATATGTACTTTTTATTTATTAAAAGCAATATTTATATGCAATATTTTATTCATATTAGAAAAATATAGTTTTTGTCATAAAAAGGGAACAAAAAGCAAAAAAATATATAGAATTGGAAATTATTAAAATAAAATAAATCTTTTATTATTTATATATTAATGAAGTTCGTAAATACATATTACAAAACTACAATGAACGTATGGTTTCGTAAATATAAAAAAAAAACAGTTTTATTGTGTCTGTTATAAACGCAATAGATACAATGATATAAAATTCCTTTAATGATGTAAAAACACTAAACCCGTTTATATAATAAAGCGTATATTATTATTAACTCACATATTAGTAATAAGAGACGAAAATATTCCGGTTAAAGTAATCCCACGCGGATTATTTTAGTTTCAAACGTGATCATTATCCGTAATATCGTTATTATGACTCAGCTAAAGTGATAATGTAGGTAGGTTAGAGTTTCATTGAGGATTACTCAAGGGGTTCCGGAACGTAATATGTGGATACATCCGAGGATATGATCGATCGTTGCGACACAGTGACTTTATACTAAGGGAAATAAATGTGTTTAGTGGTAATGAAAAACAAACATTCAAAAGATGCAAATTTACAAATTGTCGATGTCCGTTTTATTCTTGTATCTTTCTAAGTTAAATATCATCATATCAGCATAAGTGCCCATCTTTAGATTTAGACTTTCTCGAATTTTCCACCTTGATCAATATTACATGACTTTACGACACTGAATTCCTGCCTGCTCCGCAACATTGGTAATGATTCTTTGTGCTGATATTTGGTTTTATCTTTTCTGTGAAACAGAAAATATTGGACAGTACCACAACTGAAATATATGTATATATGATGCAGGGATGTTACGGAGCTTCGACTCCGACTCCGATAAGTCGGAACTTCCGAACGTTATTACACCTTCGGTTCCGACTTCGGTTCCGACTTCGGTTCCGAAACTTTTTAATCGGAGGTATTCATCGGAGGTCGCCACCACTGTTGCAGTCAATTCATTTGATTTTACTTTATATGTTGTTGAAACATAATATCAATTAATCAAACAATCAGTGCTACTTAATTTGTAGAAGACATTTTTTAAAATTTAGATTTAAAAAATATGATTAAATTATTAAATTTAAAACTAAATGTACATTTAAATGTATTACTAAAAGGTTTTTTTATTTTACATTTACATTAAATTAAGTAAAATAGAAATTAACACAAAAACAACCCTGCAGCAAATTTGATTTAATTTGTTCACTGGACAATGTTCACTGGAGGATAACGGTTTCTGATATATCCAACACTTTGTGAACAACAGCTTTTATTTGCCCAAGTTAGGTTGTGTTGTGTTGTGTTGTGTTGTGTTGTGTTATGTTGTGTTGTGTTGGGTTGGGTTGGGTTGTGTTGTGTTGGGTTGGGTTGGGTTGTGTTTGCCCCAGGGTGGTGGGTGGTGACCTGTCGCTGCCGTCGCTCGTTCGCACGATGCTCGGCAGCGAAGGTGCATGGCAGGCGGTCCTCAAATTCTGTGAGGACATTATGGTGAAGAAAGAGGCAGCGGAGAGGGTACGGGAGGCACTCTCTACCCCCGACAACCCCATCCGTCGCCCACGCAGGACTGGACAAAGGAGGAGGGCCTTCGCCAATGGCCTTCCTACCTGAACCGGATTGACGCCCGGGCGGCCGCTTGGGGGAGCGTGCCGTCCATTATCCAGGCGAGAGCGGTGTTGTGATGTGCTCCCGCACACCGCTCCAAGACACAAATTTTCGAGGTGAGCGAGGGGTGGCTCTTTACACCACCCTTTGCAATTGAGAAAGACAGAGGCCTATCTCAAAGGCCGGACGTCGCTGTGGGTCGGTGACGCTGATCTCACTGTACCACCGACCCCAGCATATGACGGGAAGAGGAACACCCCGGTGGTTTTAGTCGGGGCAGGTCCGACACACCGGGGGAGCGGCCCCCACTGCTCCCCTGACGGTCCGTAGGGATTTCCACCGGGTTAACAAAAAAAAAAAAAAAAAAAGGGTTGTGTTTGCCCGGCGTGGGGCAGCGAGCGGCGGAACCTGGTCCAAAGGATCGGACACGACCTCTCCCTGCCAGCAGTGGTGTCGGCCATGCTGGCAGGATATGACAACTGGAGGGCCGTGGTCTCCTTCTGTGAAGACGTCATGTCCCAGAAGGAGGCCGCAGAGAGAGAGCGGCAGAAGGCCGCTCGAAGAAGACACCGGGGTGCCGGCAACCGCCCCTGCACATCAGTACTAGCCGATCGGTCGATCCACGACCGGTTGGCTGATGCCTTTGGGGTTGCGGCCGCTCAGGGTGGGGGCCCTGAACGACTGGTTAGCGACCCTCGAGAAGTAGGCAGAGCATTGTGACGTGCTCTGCCTAAATACAATGAGCAGTGTCGGGGAAGATATCTTCCTCCGAGTTTGTGCCCAGCGGGCGCGGCGCGACGGGGCTGCGGCGAATTGATTACAGGTCCCGCGGTCCCCGTCAATGCGCAGAAGAAGTCACCTTGGGGTTTTTGGGTTGGGTTGTGTTGTGTTGGGTTGGGTTGTGTTGTGTTGTGTTGGGTTGGGTTGGGTTGTGGTGTGTTGTGTTGTGTTGTGTTGTGTTGTGTGTACGCTTGGAAACAGTCTCGATTCTCAACATCTGTCTACACACGAGGGAGATGTAGAGGGAAATGGATTATGCTGTTGTCAATTCAAAAGTTCTGGCTTATACTTTCGAAGACATGTATCAATCCTGCACCATATTAAAATGGGATCAAATTTAAGATATAATAAATAACATATCTTCACGCTATCACGCTATGTGAGCAGACCTACAATAGTGGTTTTATCCACTTTGCGTTTAAATGTCGTGGACTACGCGACCAGTAGCTCAGGTAATCGCTTTCTCACAGTACTATGAAAATGTTAATAAGAAACAGCAATTTTTATTGTGTGTATTTGTAAATTTATCACTTTCTAATTAAAAAGGTTCACTGAATAATGTTTTTATTTGTCCCTTAATAAAACTATTTTATTCTGCCGTCACTTGTGACTGACGTTGCCTCCGACTCCGATAAATCAAATTTAAAAACTCCGACTTCGGTTCCGATAAAACTGCCTCCGTTACATCCCTAATATGATGCTATTATTGATGTATATCACAATGTTTTATAATAATATAGCAATACGATATACTAGCAGAATACTTCGATATATTCTAAATATATGATAATGGCATTTTAGTTATTGAAGAAATAAAAAGAAAAGATAAAAGTATTGTTTTTTAAAATCATTTAACTTATATTGTGTTTATTAACAGTGGTATTCACCAGAATAATTTGGTACAGAGTTCATTTTTCACTTTTAATTTTTGTTAATTTCGGCTCTTACTTAATTTTACATACTTTCTGAGTTATTGAAGACTTGTCAATTACATAATTTTACTATCCCTTTTAGATTGTGTATCAAGTACACTTCGATCAAGGAGGTGCCATGGTCAATCTAGAAATATCAAATTATAAACTAATTTTTAAAGACATTTCTATAATTATTTATAACGGAACATTACAATATCATCACTTCTATGATCATATATATGATAATAGAAGTGATGTTCACAGAAATGTATATCTTTCCGATTGTAATTTCTGGTTTTTGTAATTAAAATTCAAACTTGTTACTTCATGGGGAACGTTTAAAACAATTACATTTTACTTGAACACCGGTGTGTCAGTCATACTAGTATGAATTATGTAGTATTGGAACCACAAATTCGTCGCGTATAACATTTTCTATGAAATCAAAGAGATTTTACAATCCAATATGCGAATGAAATTGCTACAGTACGAATAGCATTGCAGATACAAGACGTCAAAGTAGATCTTTCTCATTTTATTTTATATTTGAGCACGTAATGTTATTTACAAACCTAGAACAGTAAAATAAAAAAATATCTATATAAATAAAATAATATAGATACATAACATCTTGTTCTTACGGACAATACGTTTAGGTGAATGTGAGCTAACATTAACTTGGATTACATATAAAGGTGGCGAAAAGAAACTCAGCTGATTGCACTGAATGTACTTTGTTTGCGTTCTGATGTGATATATATCGCAAATAGACGTTACAAGTCAATCCCCACCTTAACATAAATATTATATATATTACGAAATGCTCATAAAGTATTGATTTACAATACAAAGCGCATTAGACCGTAAGTCCATAACAACATAAAAGTCTAGTTGATCGCTGGAATGTTTATAGAGCATGTAATATTTATGAAGTTATTTACGATTGCAGTTATCGTTTAAATATGATTTCAGAAGATGTTGTGGTATACGGGAATGATTTAATGAGACTATCAACTAAGGCACAAAACATTTTTAGTCCGCTGGTAGCTTTACCTCGCAGTCATATTGTGAGTGCATTTCCGCTTCCACTGAGAACAATGCGCTCAAAATAGCTCCTTTACGTTCCCGCGAGTGAGGTATAATGTAACGAGCTAGTTATTGCAACTGTATCATCATTTGTATTACAATATTAATTGGAATTCATTGCTGGACAGACAATGTAGAGATTTTATTTTTTCATTTTATAACGATATTAAAGGTTTTCCTTTTAAGGTAAAGAGCTATAAAAGTAAAAAGCATAAAAATGTTAAAATTCATGCAGTTAATTTCCGATAGAAAACTTCATTTCCAACTAATTTTAATTCAGATTATGTGTTAACTCAAGCCTTTTTTTAAGTACTAATTATGAAAAGAAAACTGCATTGCAAAAATGTTTTCAATAAATTTGATTAGGTACGCATTTTTTTCCACTGATAATGAAAAACGTAAATAACTCCCTTATTTGTTCCTTGATAGCTTGCTCATAGCTTAGGACAAAACAAAACAAATCAAAATGTATTTGAAAGAAAGAAAAATAAAAATGAATGTAATAAAACTAAGTAAAAATAGAAAGTAAATGAATAGGATAATATATTTAAATGGCAAGAACAATTCATTTATGCAACGTGGTTTTATTTCTATCAGACATATATTGTTTCCCAGTTACAATAATGAAAGTAGATTAGTTTAGTATAACGTTGTCTTGAATTCAGATTAGAAAGTTACTCAAACTCACCCCAAAGTTGTTGTATAAGATCTTTATTATGTTTGTATGGAATTACGTTTCGTTTCTATCTTTGTTCATGAGTTCAAGGAAATTATTCCGTAGTAGTTTGCAAACTTAGTTGCAGATTTAAAATGCAATACTTGTTGCGCTGATCATTCGTGGTAAAAGTTCGATAAGGAACAAGACATCCGGAAGGAATTGTTCTATTCTTTGGTCGTGAACAAAAAAGAAAACAAATTTCTCTGTATTTAATTAATATTAATACGAGATAACTAAATTTTAAACTGAGCTAAGATTTCCGTATTTTGTTGTCTTTGGATACATTTTTTCAATTTTCTAATATTTTGAACTTGACTTTTAGATAAAGGGGTTATATTCCACTGCTTCCATTCTTTCAGATTTGAATAATTTTATTTTTTCATTAACGAAATTTAATTATTAGATTTAATTTGATGTAAATTTAGTATGAAAAAAAATTAAAAAATAATGTCAATGATATATTACATGTAGTATTATGTGTATATGGTATGGAAATAAAACAGTTATTAAATCTGAATTTTGGTTATTCTATTCTACAGTCATAAAATTGTGCATTACATATATAAGGGAATGTATACTTATTTTAGTTTCAATTTTTTTTTAGCTGTTGAGAGAAAAAACTTGTGGACTCCTTGTCTGAAAGTATTAAGCGAGGTGAAGTGCTGCGGCGCATCTTTCTCCTCAATAAAACGTCTTTAAATCGAAGCGAAGGTAGCAGAATTGGTTGAAGAATAAAAGGGAATCGGAGCAGAGAGTAGTTTTAGTAAACAAATAAGTACTGACCGCTGATATTTGCTTTGTCGCTTTATTTTTGTTCGACTCTGACGCTTAAGGAGAAATGTGTTTCACAGAAAACTTCACCGGTCATGTCCGCAGCGCTATTCGCATCCACTGAAGTTAAGCGCAGCAGAAGATAAGCCGTTTAAATCGATATTGACTATTTCTTTAACTGGCAAAACTGTTTGAATTAAACCAAGAATCACAACATCGTATTAAACGAGTAGTATACTGCCTCTATGCGTCATTAATAAAACTACAACTTTTTTAACACTGTATAACTATCTACACGTTCAATATGTTATTGTTTTGTAAAATAAAGGTTAATTTATCTCTTTGTACTCTATCTGCACATTTTACAAAGACTCTCATAAAAGGAACTCACTCAACAACCTTAATATGTTGCTAATGTTGACACTCAAAGTCTTCAGCCTGAGCTCACTGTATGTAATATACTTGTGTTTCATACCCTCATTGTTCGCGACTATTGCCCATTGTATTTAAGCGTTGCTTATTCAACCATTATGTGTTAGTATTTGTCGAAAGCAACCTTTTATTATTCGCAAAAGAAGTCTAACTGCTTTCATTTATTTTAATGGCGCTGCTTACAATGCGGAATTGGTTTTATGTGTTATCGCCCGAATCCTTTATAATATCCTCAGAGATTTAATGCAAAGTTTATTTATAAGTACTCGAATGCTATATAATTAATTACTGTGCATTGATTTATACTTGGAAAATATATTTCAAATAGCTTTTTATCACTTAGAAGCCTGTGGATTGGCTGAATGCATTACATCCTTAATTTTTTTTAAAAGAACCATTGATCCCCAATCGCAACGGGCTATTTATTGTGCAGTATTATAGCGAATATTATACATTCTTTACGAAAGAAAAATATATTGGTAAGTATTCGATTTCAGTAATACAAAGAGTTAGTATTTCCTACGTGAATTTACGGTAAAGGGTTTGATTTTTCTACGAATTCTCTTTGTACAGCAAGCCATTAGCGCCCTGCTTTACATAATATCTGTTTCTTTTCTATCTATTACAGTGTTATGAAAGTCAACAATAACAATAATTTGTTATATAGCACGTTATGTGAAATTTTGAAACTTAATACTATATATTGGTTAAAAGGCTTCCAGAAAAGTTGAATAGTTTTAGCAGGGTGGATTTCCATAAAATCGAGTAAAACTAATGAATACAATCTTTAATAATACCAGGCTCTAAATATTTATTACCTAAAACCTAAAAATAATAGTCGTTGAAATAATAGCATACTGAATACTATTTATAAAAATATTATAAAAAAAATATTGAAAAATATTCCGCCTGAGCAGTGGAATAATGACACTTCTTAAATCGTAGTTGTTCATATGCAATAGTAGTCTCTTACAATCACATGGGTAGCCGGCCTATTTGTATTTCTTTTACATAAAAAAATAATCAGACGTTTATATGTCTACCGAATTATTGTAAAATTACGTTAATCATATTAATTATCTAGATTAGCTTAATAATGGAGGAAAATATAAAAAATCGACATATTTACATATTTTCTTTTGTTTCTGTATGTTGTTTGTGTTACTGCATTTAAATTTCTAGTTTTTTGTTAATATGTGTCGAAATAAGTACATTTCATTTCATTTTTATTTCATTTCACATA
This sequence comes from Automeris io, assembly GCA_036320925.1. Lineage (NCBI taxonomy): Eukaryota > Metazoa > Arthropoda > Insecta > Lepidoptera > Saturniidae > Automeris > Automeris io. Next base: position 7,098,981 of record JAUDJH010000014.1, read on the forward strand.
AATTATTATTAGCCAGTTTCGTCCTACTGCGAGGCAAGGGCTCCCCTTTCCTTTTTCCACTATAATTTTGAAATCCATGTGAAGGGGTTTGAACATGTAACCTACGACACTTGTCCAATGCAGGTTTGCGGGTGTATACTATGCGCAGAGAAGACGCATGAAGCAGCTGAGATGCTAGCACACTGCAATTCGGCATGCTGTATATCTTAATCTGCTCTTACGACACCTTAGTATGAAGAAGAAGGAGGCACTATTCTATTCTGACAGGGTATCCCACAGCTTAATAGACATGGTAGTCAGTAAAAATGCAGGACTACAACATTAATATATTTACTGTAAAACTATGTATATGTATAGATAACTCAAATCAATAATTTGACACAACGACGTGTCACAATCACAGCAAATCTAAACGCAAAGTACATAGAGACAACAAATGCTCATGGTATTAAATAAAAATCAATATACTTTCTAAAAGAACTATAAAAAGATCTCGTAAAAGGTGAAACTTCGTAGCAAAAGTGTCGAGAATTTTCTGTTGCCAGGTAATCAGCGCGTTGAATAAATTTGAATATGATATGAAAACATTTGCGAGTACGTAATGATATACTGTCTGCAAAATTGTGTCTTTAACTTCATTTTTTAATTTTAATGGTACCTATCATTTGTTTTCTGACAGAATTGATCACATTTTTATCACTTTACCAATATATAACTGCTACCAATAATTTAATGTGTAAAACATAAAGAACAATCGGTTTGTCCTATACATAGGTATTTCATTATTGAACATATTTATTAAATATAATGATTTGTAAGCATAAGCGTGTGCCATTCAAATGTTTGATTACCATCAATATTTCATAATCAGAGTAGAGTTTTAATAACTCAATAACGTTTTATTTAATACAGATACATATTTACTGTTATCTACATTGTTATACGACAATTATGATTGTTATCGCGTGTAAATTTTCGCAACATTTGAAAACAAAGCGCTTTAAATTGCTCCTATGGGCTCACGACAGCGACAGCCAATAAAATAAAATACTGCACATCTGCAGCATGTGTGTGCATGTGTGTGCTATGTGCCGCATGTGTAGAAATGTAATCTATATTTCTAAATATACGAGGTTTTGTAAAGAATGTAATGTATTAAGTAAATTATAGAACCATAACATGTCTATAAGTAATATAATTTAATTTTGTAAGGTAATATTTATTTTAAGTTCGTTAATCATTTGATAAGTAGAAGATCAGACCAATTTGGAATGTAAGTTCACTCGGAAACATGTGATAAATCGACAGATCTTTATGAATAGGATCAATGTTATATCAGACACCCGGTCAGAAATTCCCCGAAGACGTCTTGAAAAGTTTATATGTTATTCGTCAAGGCTGAAGGAAACCCGAGGTCTCTGAGGAGTGAAAATAAAATGAAACATAATAAAAGAAGGACGTGTGTCTCGAGAGTTAGTGCAGATTTATTTTATGTCCGAGGCCCGGAATTGCTTGGCGCGTTGGATGGGTACGTTTATTCACAGATCACTATTTCCGATTTATAAAACAATACACGATTTCAAATAACATTATGCCGACTTTAGTACAAACATTATCAAATTTACCTTTGCTCGAAATATTTTAATTAACAACAAATTATTCCTTTTTTGTAATATTATAATATACAACAAATTATTTATTTCATTCTTAACCAATTTTAAAATACTATAAATAAAAAAAGACTTAAACACACTAATCACAAAAAAAAAAGTTAATAATAAATTTAAAAATTGAGAAACGTAAGAAAAGGTACCTAAAGAAAACTTTATCACTTTGGTTTAATTACAAAAAGATATGAAACATAGTTTTCGTAGTAATCTAAAATATTTTACAGACAAATAAAAGATTAGTCTGGTTCGAGCCTCTGTCTCTATTGATTAACTGCTAGATACTCGTACAAACTATCGTTACATAAGAAAATGAAAGTCCAATGATTGGTTTAATGACTAACATTCTTTGGAAGTACATATACATTTTTCCAGCATATAACAATCTATTTATAGAATTTCTCTTAGCAATAATTTTCAAAATCATTTATGATGCACTGTAGTATTTGTATTAGTTGGTTATAAATATTCCGACCTATGGATTTGATTTTACATTTAAAATGCGGAAATAAATATGTAATAAAGGTTGGTATGTTTGTGTCACCTTATCTCACATTTCCAGTTGGCTTCCTAAACCGAATTCAACCGCGAATGAATTTGTTAAGCTCCTTGCTCCATTTATTTTATTGAGGCATTTAGTATGTTTACATATTTGATACATACATTTAAATATAAATGTTTATGTTTGCTTTATTTCAGCAATCAGTATCACTCATGAAAAGGATAACACTTGACCTAAATTTCACAAAGTGAAGCGTAACTCTATGTTGTATAATGTCGTAAAACAAAGAGCAGGTTACTCAATTTGTGAAAATATGACTTTATGAATGATAGGAATCAAATCCCTAGCTTTAGAGCTACTAACTAACTACTAACTTGGGTTAGTATGCGATATAATAATGGGTAAAAGTCCGTGTGTCTTTTATACTGTGAATAGAAGGAGGGAGATTAGAGTATATAAAAAGCATTATGAATTTCAGTTTTTTTTAATTACAAATAGGTTTGCGCTTGACCTCAATCTCACCTGCTGAAAAGTGATGATGAGGCCAACGGTAGAGCAAGCTCAGCTTACAAATACCAATTCACTCGTTGACTGAAGAGTCCCATGTCATAAGATGTTGGGAAAACACGCAGGAAGTGAATTCCACTGCTTGGCGGTTCAACCAAATATAAGTGTAAACCCACACGGCGTCTAGTCAATTTATGGTAGAAGAAAGAGGGGGAATTAAATTATACATCTCAGCCGCACTCTCTTCAGAGTATAGTCTATAGAAAACCGAAAGGCAGGCCACTCTACGCCGGTGTTCCAAACTGAGTAGTTTACGCGACGTAAGAGCCTCATCGGCAATGAGTCGCCGAGCTCGGCGATCAATTGAGTCCAAGGCTGCCAAATGGTGTTTGGCGGACCACTCCAAAAGGTGACAGCTTGGAATACTCTGTGTAAATATCCGTAAGTATAATAATTAATAAATCTTTACTAAAGCAGCAGTGACCTAAATATTATTAGTTTTTTTTCCCTAAGCTAATATCAGTTATGTAAATTACAATTATATTATATTCCGTTGTTAAATTGAAATGAAATGATTCACAAAAAGGAATTTATACAATGTCATCATTATCAGCCCACCCTAGTTCACTGGTGGACATAGGCCTCTCCCAACAAGTGCCATTGAGCCCGGTCTTCTTCGGCTCTTCTCATCCTATCTTTACCAACTACATTCCCCATGTTGTCGCTCTACCTTGCCGGGGGGTCTTCATTCAAGAACCCACTTGCTCCAACGACCAAGTTTTTCGTCGGTTCTTCTTCATATATAGCCTGCCCACTGCCATTTCATCATGTCACTAGTAATCATGGTCATCGGCTATTCTGGACAGTATAGAGGCCAGTAATATTCTTTTTCCAGTCTAATAAAGCTGTCATCGTGCTTATTAGTGCGGATAATATCTACGCAAAAAGTAAGACGTATCTGTTTACTATTTCTTCAGAAATACGCGACCTTTGTATTATTATTTTTACAAGTTCCTGTTGCCGTTGACCCGTCAGTCCCTTGACAAAGTATCCAGCGAGCTCTTTAGTAATATTTATACGCGTTGGAGCATTTCCTGAATACGTGGGTAATTTACACGTAAGCAAAAAATATTCATTTTTAGATTAAAAAGGCAATAAATGTAAATATAGTCATGAATAAAGAAATACACATGATTATTTACAATGACAATTGATTGTAATACATTTGAAATTTTGATATAGTGAACAAGTGCTAAGACCGTCATAGTGACACGCTTCGGCGGTTGAGTTCCAGGATCAGCTCGTGTTTATCTAGTTGTACATACAGGTTAGAATGGTGGGTGGCGACCTCTGGCTGCCGAACCTTATTCCAATTATGGTCGGAAGCGAGGGTGCATGGAGAGTGGTGCTCAATTTCAGCGAGCAGGTGCTGGCACAGAAGGAGGCAGCGGAGCGGATTCAGGAGGCGCTTGCTTCAGCAGCGTCATCCCAGCCCGCCCGCCGACCCGCAAGAATGGGACGTCGTAGGGCGGCGTTTCTAAGAAACGTCCGCCTCTAAAGACAGCACTAGGCGACACACTTGAGCGAGGGGCGCGAAGTGTTTCCGCGTGCCGCTCAAGAACGCAGAGGCGACAGAGAGGGGTCCCCCCCCAACACACCCCTCCCCAAGTGAATAGAGGCCTATCCAGAGGCCGCACGCTTTGCCTGGTATCAAGGACGAGGCCCTAGTCGTGCTCTCGATACCGGTAGGTGGAAGGTGGAACACCGTGGGGGATTTTAGTCGGTGAAAGTCGGCCACACCGGGGGGGTGGCCCTCACTGTTCCCTGAGGTCCGAAGGAGTTTCCCCCGGGTTACCAAAAGAGAAAAAAGAAGTTGTACATACAGGTACCTAAAGTCCTTCTATCGTGGTATATCGGGCTGACATATCAACGCGACCGCCAACGGTTTTTCGTCTAATTGCCATAGCTGTTGTTGTTGGACAATGCTGTACTTTCCATCTGCTGAAATTGAGAGTATAAAGAAACTTACCTATAAATAGATATAATCGATATCGATAATTTTAGCAAATCGACAAAATATTTGAAAAGAGAGTATGTTGTCGGTGACAAATTAAACAATTAAAATCGGATAATAATTTAAAAGCAATTTTTAAATTTGCTAATACGTAAAAAGAGAAACATGTTAAAATATGGTATAGGTAATACTTATTTTATATCGAAAGTGCAAAATTATTTAAATTACAATTTTCATAGCCCATTTTACCTTCCACAAATGTGTTTGCGGGTTTTGTTGTGATTCTGGTCATAATTCGCAAGATTATTGGATCCATTCGAGATCGTTGAAAGAAGTACGTAATATGTGAAAACTGTTATAGCCACGACGATGGTCATAAGATCTTCCTATCTCTTTTTATAAGAGTTTTTATCTTTGACACGATTTTGTTATTATACAAAATCAAGAATCAAATTTTATAATAAAACCACATTGCGGTAAAATAAGAATCCAAATTGTTTAGGATACTTGTCAAGTTAATCCATTTTATTTTAGGAGACCACTCTCAATACTTTTGTAAAAAAGTTAATGTTCTTCATGTTATAAGGATTGGTGTAAACTTAAGTTTACACCAATTTATTTTCTTAAGAAAATATTATACTTAAAAGGAATCCATAAAATAACTGCCTTTTCAATCTTCTGTAGTCTTATATTGTCGTCACGCATATCAGCTTCACCCAGACGCTGTCTGAGATCCGCCTGAACTAAACAAAATCAATTTATTTTCGAATTACCTCGACGATGTTATTTCATGTAAAATAAGGAAAACATTTTAACCATCACAAGGGCAATCGTGTTTTTCCGATGAAAATAAGTGCCCATAAATCCTAATGATAATGCATTTTTTATCGAAGCATTAAATAGGCAGTATAATGATCTAACGGTCGATCATTATTCAATGTATTTTATCAACTCTGTCTCTAGTTATTTATACGAATCAATTATATTTTTTTTAATATTCATAAGTAGTGTTCGACCGAAGCTTTTACTACGGTTTCTGTTTTAGTCATATATAAAAAAAATGTGAGGCAATTTAATATCTCTAGACATTGTTTTTATATATCAAAATTAACCTTACATGTAAAATTTTAACAACAATTATATTATTCACATTTAGCCAATATTAAACTGAATTATTTAGGATTTAACCTCTTGTGGTTTATCTAAAGATTGTGGCAAGAGCCGATTAATCGGTTTCGACGTCGGCCGGATATTACCCCATAACCGGATACTTATTAAAAATAATTAAACAATCATAATTAGAACCATCAGTATTAGTTTCACGCTTGTTAGAAGAAACGTATAGGCTTTAGCTAAATGTCAGTCTACATTAAAGCCAAAAAACCAAATGTTAACCATAATAAAAAAAAAATGTTATGCTTATGTTTACCAAATGTTTTTTAGACAAAGATGGCTAAGTCACAGCCGAAGCCCTCGGTCGGATACTATTCGTATCAAAGCTCACAAGTATTCATCTATCTATTAAAGATTTGAGTGATATAATATCGTTGTCCGGGCGTTTTCATATTTTCATATGTAGGTAGATCGCGATACCGGGTTCATGACGGATACCTACCCCTGTTTTACACACTTACTTTTCGATATTACGTACAACGGGCGGACGCTAACGAATTATTTCTTTGTTTATACTTTTTCTGGTTTTTAAAAGGAACAATAACACTGTGTGACTATTGTGAATACGTGTGTGTGGCGGTGCACCGCAAGGACGTCCACAACAACCCAGGTTAGTGCTTTGCTTCATATGGTTATATGAGAACACCTGGATTGAGGGTTGAACCAGGCCATCTTAGGTCGTTATTTGATATTGGCGACAACATCTTGGTCCATCGAGTCGGAAGTAATTTTTCTGGATATTGAAAATAATTACAATAACATTTCGTTGTAAAGGTTCATATAACAGTTCAGATAAAATGGCGTTAAAAACATGGGAAAGTAAATTTAAAATTAAATCGGATTGGTTGAAAAATTCCATAGAAATGCTGGAAAATAAATCACATACTAAGGGAGTTATATCAGCTCGACTCAGAAAACTTGAAGATAATTTTAATCTGCTAACGGAGGCATACGAAAACATTTTGATTAGTTGCACGGATGAAAAAGTTGTTGACGATTACGGAGTAAAATATAAAGAGGCTACTGAGATTTATGATCAATTAGAGGCGGTATCATCAGCTTATCCAAATTTGGATGGCACACACGTAGCTACCGAAAGTGTTGCCACAGCTAGGTTGCCGCGCATTCATTTACCGGTTTTCGACGGTGATGTATTTTCATGGTGTAGTTTTATTAGTTTATTTACATCATTGGTATTGTCTAGAAAGGACATATCTAAAACAGAAAAATTTCATTATTTATTCTCAAACTTAGATAAAGAGCCGAGAACTTTAATAAAGCATTTACCCATGATCGACGGATCGCTGGATATAGCTATGGACATATTGACGAGTAGATATGATAATAAGAGATTATTAGCGGATTCACACATTTCTCGAATTTTACATTTACCAGTGCTTTACAAAATTGTTGAGCTTAGAACTAAAATTTTGAATCCATTATTGGAATCGACCCAGGCCTTGAAAAATTTAGGATTACCTATAGACCAGTGGAGTTACATACTTTTGCATATAAGTTTGACTAAGTTGCCCGCGGAAATTAAAACTCGATTCGAACAAAATTACGGAGGTAACAACGCCAATTTCCCTACATTCAATCAATTTACGGAATTTTTGTCAAATGAATGTCGGTTGATAGACACGGCGAATAGAGAACCGGTTCCAGCAGAGTACTGTCCGGAGCGAGCGCGCCCTGCGATCCACCGCCCTCGACCGGACCGTAATGTTCACGTCGCTGATAATTATTATTATACACAAAAAAGAAATGAACGTGTCAATAATTATTACAATAATAAACAGTGCATATATTGTAAGTCATCTGCTCATGAAATTAATAATTGTTACCAATTTAATCATTTATCTCGGGATGGACGGAAGAACTGGGTACGAAGCAATTATTTATGTTTTAAGTGCTTTGGTAAACATTCGGCCGCTTCATGCAAAATGAATGTACCATGTAGTCGATGTGGGAATTTCGGACATAACACATTAGTTTGTACAATGTACAATTTGCGCCCGACGTCGCCTACTGGGGATGAGCCGCGTAATCGGCATGCCCACATTATCGCCTCACACGACAAAGCAGATAACGATCATCGCTCAACTAATATGCCTCGACCACCGCGGCGCAGTGCAAGTCCACCATCACCAGTCCGATCGGAGCGTAGTGTGTGTTATCAACGCGACAGAAATGATTATTATCGTTATAAAAATTCGGAAAATATACATGAAGGTCGCAATAGTGCCAGGGTTGCTCGATCATTGAGTCCCGCAGATGTACGAAGGTCACAACAATAGCAATTACAGCAATTATGTAATGTCGCTTCACAACCTAAGCTATTGAATAACGTCATTTTACCCACTGCCCTGGTTGAAGTAAAGCATGCTAACGGTGAATTTCTTAGGGCACGGGCATTGTTGGATCTCGGTGCACAGATATCAATAGTTAGGGCAGACTTAGTAACAAATTTACATTTGAAGCGATATTACTCACATATTCGTTTATCCGGTGTTGGCGGAAAATATACTAGCGGACAACAATTTGCCTCTTTATATGTTAGACCTGAGAGAACGGGTAAACCTTTGATTACAGTTACAGCGGCAGTTTTGAAGAATCCTACGACTTATTTTGCTGCCAGATTAGGTATTTCGGTTAAGGACCTCATAATTTCAGATGACGGCTGTCATAATAATCCTCGGATAGATATAATTTTTGGTAGTGATATTCTTGGTGAAATTTTGCGTCATAGAGTCGAGTTAGGATCAAACGGACCTTATGCGTTGGATACAATTTTCGATTTTGTGGTATTCGGTCCACTTCCAGATAATGTTTTTGATAAATCAGGGTTAAATAATAATAATTATGTTACGGGTCTGACGCTTGTTGAAGCAGTTGAAAAATTTTGGCGGACAGAGGAACCTCCTCTTGTAAAAAATAAAAATCCACTGGAGGCGGAATGTGAATATCTGTTCACTTCGACGACCTCACGTGGTGTTGATGGAAAATATACTGTGCGCTTGCCTATCATTCCAGAACACGTAAAATTAGGTGATTCTAAACAAACAGCGCTTAGACGATTTTTAGCAATCGAACGTCGTATGAAACGCCAGCCAGAATTCAGAGATAAATACATAGAATTTATGAAACAATATATCGAGCTCGGTCACATGGTGGTTTCTAATTTTAACATAGATTCTGACAATGAACATTATTTTCTCGCACATCATGGTGTTTTTAAAAAATCTGGAGACACTGAGAAGATTCGGGTTGTATTCGATGGCAGCGTACAAACGAGTAGCGGTGTTTCTCTTAACGATTGTTTATATTCTGGAGAACGATTACAAAACGATATAACAAATATAATTTTAAACTTTCGATGGCCATATATAGTTTTCACGACAGATATAAAGATGATGTTTCGGCAGACTTGGGTTCATCCTGAGGACAGACGATACCAGCTTATCTTCTGGCGGTCCACGCCAACGGAACCAATTCTTATTTATGAACTAACAACAAACACTTACGGCTTAAAGTCTAGTCCATTCATAGCGATACGTTGCCTACATCAATTAGCTCATGATGAAATGAATAAATACCCTCGGGCGGCACGACTTCTTGTTCAAAATTCGTATGTAGATGATTTAAATGGCGGTGCTGATACACTTACTGAAGCTCGCGAACTTAAGGCAGAACTGATCTCACTCATGAGCACGGCCGGTTATGATTTACGAAAGTGGTCATCCAATGATCCCGCGCTGCTAGATGGTTTACCATTAGATCACTTGGAGACACCTCGTACCTTTGACGAGAGAGAGAGTAATGGTTTCATTAAGGTACTAGGTATTGAATGGGATCCAATGTCGGACTGTTTCACTTATCGATTAAGATTACCGTTGATAACCGATACGATTACCCGACGACATATTTTATCAATGGTCTCAAGGATATATGACCCCCTCGGATGGATTAGTCCGGTTGTATTTAAAATAAAATTATTGCTTCAATTTTTCCTTAGTAGCGCAGGTAGCCAGAAAATCGAATGGGATGCACCAGCACCAGTAGACATTCTTCAGAAATGGCAAAACATTCTCGTGGATCTACCGAATTTACAAAGGGTATGCTTATCTAGATGCTTGAAACCAAAAAAAGGCGGTAGATACTCGTTACACGGATTTTGCGATGGTTCATCTTTGGGGTATGCTGCTGCGATTTATCTTCGCTCCGAGGATGAGGATGGCTTAGCAAACGTACAACTACTAATGGCTAAGTCTAAGATAGCTCCTTTGAAGACAAAACAAACAATACCGAAGTTGGAATTAAACGGTGCAAATTTGTTGTCGACACTCCTTAATCACGTGGTGTCTTCAATGAGACACAATGTTGAATTTGAAGAAGTAGTGGGATGGTGTGACAGTACTATCGTGCTAGCTTGGATTCACACGCCACCCCATAAGTTACAAGTGTTTGAGGGAAATCGAGTCTCTCAAATAAACTCCTCAACGGTCCCGATTCGTTGGAGGCACATTCCCGGCGATATGAATTGCGCGGATATAGCATCACGGGGAACTTCAGCGGCTGAATTATTAGATCATCAGTTATGGTGGAGGCCAGAGTGGCTGTGCCAGTCTTCAGAGCATTGGCCCGAGGACTATTTGGAGCTCCCGGCGGATCTTTTACCTGGTCTTCGGACAAGAGTTGTAAATGTAAATATTTTACAATCGGAATTTGACTTGCTTGAACGCTATAGTTCATACAATAAACTTATCAACGTCACAGCTTATATTTTGCGCTTTATACAAAATTGTACAAATAAATCACGTGTTACCGGCGTTATTTCTGTCCTAGAACGAAGAAATGCTCTCAAATGCCTAATTCGGTTTGTCCAGCAAGACAGCTTTTCGGAAGAAATATTATCATTGAAATCGGGTAAACCTATTAAAACTATTATGAGAAGACTAAATCTGTTTATGGATAAGGACAACTTACTGCGAGTCGGTGGTCGGATAGATGCATCCGAACTATCTTATGAGGCCAAGCATCAGATTTTGCTTCCAGGAAAGGGTCGGTTCACAGACATGTTAGTGACCTACTACCATCAAGCACATTGTCATGTCGGAGCATATGCTCTTGCTGCTATTTTATCACAGAGGTATTGGATCGTTTCAGTTCGACGCATCACAAGACAGGTTACTTTCCGCTGTATTCAATGTTATCGGTCTCGTGCACATCCAACACAACCGTTTATGGCTGATTTACCATCTGATCGTGTCACCGGAATACGGCCTTTCCTCGGTGTCGGCACAGATTTTGCCGGTCCGTTTCTCATTAAAACAAGCACGTTAAGAAATGCAAAGGTTCAAAAATGCTATTTGTGTATATTTGTTTGTTTGTCTACGAAGGCTGTACATTTTGAGATTGTAGCAGATTTGTCGGTAGAGGCATTTATTGCGGCTTTTACTCGCTTTATTTCACGACGTGGACTTCCATCACTAGTCAGGTCGGATTGTGGTACAAATTATGCTGGTTCTGACAAATATTTGAGAGAACTATATTTGTTCTTGAAAACTAAGCACCCGGACATTGAACGTGAGTTAGCGAAGCAGCAAATAACGTGGTCGTTTAATCCACCAGCGAGCCCTAATTTTGGGGGGCTCTTTGAAGCAGCAGTAAAATCTGCTAAGACCCACTGTAAACGAGTATTAGGCGAGACACGGCTCACGTTCGAGGAATTAACCACCTTTTTTACGAAGGTGGAAGCCGTACTGAACTCGCGTCCTTTGTGCCCTTTAAGTACGGACCCTTCAGACTTCGAAGTCCTAACCCCAGGACATTTTTTAATTGGTCAACCGTTAGTTGCTTTACCGGAATATTCATTTGCGGAAATCAAAATGCCTCGTCTGTCCCGTTATCAGCAGATTCAAAAGATGTCTCAACATTTCTGGTCTCGGTGGAAGAATGAATACTTACATACACTACAACAGCGTTTTAAATGGACTTCACAAATTGAACCACCCAAATTGGATGATCTAGTTTTAATAAAAGATGATAACTTACCTCCGTTACAGTGGAGACGGGGTCGCCTAGTAAAACTACTTCCCGGTAAAGATGGAATCGTGCGGGTTGCTGAAGTCAAAACGCAACATGGTCTTCTACTAAGACCAATATCAAAATTATGTCGCTTGCCTGTTACTTAATAACCAAGGCTGGTCTTGGTTAGGCGGGGGGATGTCCGGGCGTTTTCATATTTTCATATGTAGGTAGATCGCGATACCGGGTTCATGACGGATACCTACCCCTGTTTTACACACTTACTTTTCGATATTACGTACAACGGGCGGACGCTAACGAATTATTTCTTTGTTTATACTTTTTCTGGTTTTTAAAAGGAACAATAACACTGTGTGACTATTGTGAATACGTGTGTGTGGCGGTGCACCGCAAGGACATCCACAACAACCCAGGTTAGTGCTTTGCTTCATATGGTTATATGAGAACACCTGGATTGAGGGTTGAACCAGGCCATCTTAGGTCGTTATTTGATATTGGCGACAACAATCGTTATATAGGCTAAGCTACTGAAGGTACATGAAATTTTTACATTAAGTTCTTTTTGGAATAGGGGTTGAAAGTTGGCAATTTTGAAGTAAGCACTAATCATACCTGGGCGTAGCTAAGCTGGATCCGCTAGTCTTTAGTTTGAATATTAATAATTTGAGTATATTATTTTATAAATTGTAATAATATTTTCTTATTTTATCCAAACGGTAATAAAGGCTTGTGTTCACACTTTATATCTCAGTGCATGGGAGTGACAACGTAATAACTGTAATTTACTGCTACCTTACTATATGGGGTTGGAACGACGATACTTATTTTTTTTGCGTTTTATGTATGTTATATTTTATATACGCATTTAAATAAAGATTATAATACTTATATTACACAAAGATTGATTTTAGTAGTACATCTAAAAATTTGTTTAAACGATATAAGAATATTTAAAAATTACTTGTTATATTGTCGGAGTCTCTGTCATAATATCTATCAGTATGTCTAATGGTCTCATAGTTTTAAAGTTAGACATTCGCAGTAATTAAAAAAAATTATATATAATGTATATTACGTCAAATTCTCCAATATTGTAAATTTATTGATCAATATTACACTACTGTTTTTCTAAGATATGAATAAAGACCAAATACAATGAAGTGAATATTGCCACAGAAATATTGCAGTTGTTTTTGTTTTAAATTTGTAATGTGTTCTTTTTTATCCTGATTTGGCATAGTGCCCACTCCACGTCTGATGGTAAGCATCGTACAGTCCCAAAAACGACTACAACTATTAATAAATTAAAGAGAAACAATTGATAGTTGTAGTGATCGTGCTGGACTGCACAAACATATCTGCACGCTTCGTTTGAAGGACCCAATATCAGAAGACGTTGGAAACACGCTCGCCGGAAGATCATTCCGCGGCTCAACAACTTGGTGAAAGAAAGAATTCGAGAATTTTTTAGTCTTAGCCGGTATATGAGTTACCGTATAGCTATGACTCGGTTAACCCGCGCGCGTGGTTCTTTTATCTTTGGCATCTAGCTTATCTTTAAAGTTTTCAAACAGACATTTTCGTGACTGTCTTAGTAAACCTGGTTGCGTTGAGATCTTATCAAAATTGTACCTCCGTGTCGTATATGCATTGGTATATTGGTTGATATTCGCATTATAAAGATTTTATCAACTATAATTTTTTAACAGTTGTATTATTATTTTCTGCATTTAGATTCATTTGTAGCATCCTTTATTATAAGATTATGAGCTTTTATATATTTCCTGATGGCATCTCGTCTTCTTTTTAACGATGTTATCAAACTATTACTACCACTTGTGGTCGAAATTCAACCAAGAAATTACTTGTCTTAACACAAAATACAAGTACATTATTTTTATTTTCTGCACCTCTACGTCACAGCTTTATCGAATGATGTAAGTTTTGTTCCTCTATTTTATAATAAATACAAAACAAAAGGAAAACAATTTCCTGCATCACGTATAACCAATAAACTACGGTTAATTATTCCATCGTTTTTTTTTAACTGACTCGACACAGTGACTGCACCATACCTGATGGTAAGCATGGTGCAGTCCAAAAATCGCCAACGACTATCGACAGGTAAAAAAAAAACCCATCGGTAGTCGGAGCGATCATGCCGGTCTGCACAAATATCTCTTCACGCTACGCTTAAAGGATCCCATATCATAGGAAGGTGGGAACACGCACGCCGGAAGACCATTCCACGACCCAGCGACACGGCAAAAGAAGGAGATAGAAAACTCGATAATTTATCATAATGATAAATAGATATGATAAATAATAAATTTAATTAAAGCAAAAACCAGATAAATGAGTCGTAAAATAAATGAATGGAAAAAAAGCGGTCAAGATTGAAACACGCAACCATCACGGCACCGGCAGCTCGGTCAGTGGTTGATCACTTACCTTACGGGTAATGGAGGTTCTACGCGCGTGCCTACGACTTTTTACCCGCCCACTTAGGTAATTAATTACCCTTTTGGGATGGGTCTTAATTTATCTCTGCAGATTTAACCGTTCTCAGGCTGTTTATTACCAAGTTTTGTTTAATAGAAAAAGATTCCTTAAAGTATATTTTGATCATTCTAACATTATATGTTTGTGTTATTGACTCTAAATTAGTAATATATATTTCCTAAAGCTGCGTAATAATTACTTATTCTCTATTAATGACTATTATTCATTTTCCGCGATTAGAAAGTCTGATGTAATGAAATACAAAATTGCTATCATTCTTGGGAACTCACAATATCTCAATAAATTTTTATCAATATTATTATTTTTTGTTTTTATATAAGCTTTAAAAGAAATTTAAATGCAGCAACTCAAACAACACACAGAAACAAAGAAAATACAAAACATATAAACATGGCGAAAATGGGACCTTCATCAGCCTAAAGCCACAGAGGAAGCCTGCAGCGCTGATTCGTGAAGGGCCCCGGTCGTGTTACATCTAATTAGAAATATCTATAAGCAATAAAAAAAAATATTTAAGAAGTGATGCTGCAATTAAATTATTGATATAATTGTTTCGTAAAAAGTATTTGTAACAACTTAGTAACAAAAGTGTTGTTACGATGGTAGAGAATGATAAAATTATAACAATAAGTCATATTACTTGAACTCGATTGAAATACGCTTATGTAATGTTAAAATAATTCGCTCTCGTTGAATTCCTGTTTTTTTAGATAGCAGCAAAATAGCCTATGCTCACACTGAAGGACGTATTAAAGATTTTTTTAATCGGATGGATATTTTCGAAGCTTACCTCTCACATCCAAAAGGACTTGCAGACATGACTTGTTATAATATTAACATTTGCTTATGTTTACATTCTGTTAGCATGCAAAAATAAGATTTATTTTATTAACAAACTTTTATTTATTTTATGTCTTAGATTTTATATTATGTTTTCAACGAGTTTAATGATGTAGGTGTATCTGTAGGAAGCAAAAGATCTGCGAATAAATAAATTGCACAATAATTTTTGAAATCTGGAGTCATATTGAATCGTAATATGTACCTATTTACAAATAAGGAGATATTCTTGTAGAAAAACTTCAAGTTTTTTATTCACTGTGCGGTTTCAGCTTTATAAAACGTCAAGAGACTTTTGGTCTGAAAAGTATGAAATAATATAATTAACAATTTGGTTAACTCGCTTTGAAAGATTAAGGCGAGTTTCTTTATAAATCTAATTAAGTTTGGTTTCTTGTCAGAAATATTTAATTTTTACGTCATAGAGTTTCTTGATAATAATTTAACATTATATTCCATTTCATTAATTAACATTGTTTGATCTCCAATAATCCTTTAAGACGTTAGAATTATAAAATACCTTAAATCAATACTTTAACTAAATAATAATAACATATCGTCGCGCTATATCCCTTACACAGTGAGCAGAGATACATTAGTGACTGTATCCACTTTGTGCTTATATGTCATGCCTAATATGACCAGCAGTGCAGCTGATTGCCATTTTCAGTGCATTTTCACATGATATTAATATTAGATGCCATACGGGCTTCCTTACAATGTGTTTTTCTTTGCTAGTGAGCATGTGGTGCCTATATCCGTATGTAATCTGGAAAAACCCAGAGGTACATGTGCTGGGATTCGAACCTACGACCACTCGCGTTGCCTTGCAGGACATTGGCCCCCCATACGCTAGGCCACCAGAGCCAGTAACTATATATTATAAAAAAGGGGTTTATTTCGAACAATTATTCATTTGGGTACATAACATATAATACTCTTATAAATAATGTAATAATGTTTTTTTTTATTATTATTATTATAGTAAACTGAGTTCCTGTGTCTATTTATTAATCAGTGAATCTAGGAATTGTAGAGTTCGTTCAAATGCCACCATAGCCCGGCCATGGAGCTAATAAAGAAACAATAAAATAATCTTTATTTTTAATATAGTTAATTACAAGCAAACAAACTTATGTTTCCTTTCAAAGAATCATTTCATACCTTAATTTTAATATAAGCTTTGGATGCAATTAATTATACAAATTGATCAACGGTATGAAACAATAAATACTTAGTGTAAGTTAATTAAGTACAATATTACATTTATTGTACACGGATTAATGTGAAGACGAGTTCGGTGAAGATTACTAATATTGCCGATAACAGAGTGTGACAACGGCCAACGTTAGCGGATCTTGCAAACCATTCACAAAACGTCCCGATTTAAAATTAATATCTTAGAAAAATTAGCTAATTTAAGTAAACACAGAAATAATATAACATTTTTGTGAATGTAATAAATGAATATCTACAGTTTTGTCTATTATTACGCAGTACTTTTTAGTGGTATATACTCTGTAATACATGTATATGAGTGTATTGTATTTTAAAAATTCTTCCAACCAGATTACAATTGTGAAAAAATTAATATATTCTAAAATAAAAATTCTGGTGTGCGGTTTAACTAAAAACGGGTCTATGTACTATTCAAGAAAATGGCGCGAATTCAAATTTTGTCCGCAAATGGTTACCAAAGTAAGCATATTTCGAGTGACAACGACATGATACTGTGGATATTTACGTGAATTATTAATAATGTATATCTAGCATACACAAATTTCTGCAGACTACGAATTGATAATACCAAGATTCCTTTGAACTAAATTATGGTAACAATCAACATAAATATTGAAATAGTTTTAAAATTTAAATCTAATTACTCTAATTACTACTTACCTACCTTATAATATTACATAATTTATATACTTAGTCAAATTTTAATTTTCTTAGCTAACAATTATATCATCTCATTTATATTTAAAAAATACTTACCAAATAAACCATTCAAGTAAGAATCAATCTAAAACACTCCTGTATGTATCCATTGACAAAACTCACTGATACAAACTTGCGTTAGTAAGCGTTCTTGAATGGGATAATAATTGCGAGTATTCGTGTGGAAAACTGCGGAAAACTTGCGCTTAACTCGTGTTCAAGTGGGAATGCGAGAGCAACTCACTGTGCCACGGTTACTGCGATACTAGCGTGGCCCGGGCGATAGTCTTGCCAACCCTAAACGAGAATATCCCTCCATAATTATAAGAAATCTGTCTAAATATACATTTCTTTACTGAAACTATTTTTTATTACCTAAATCATAAAATAGAGTTATTTTATAGTATTGTTTAACTAAATATAAACCCTTGTTTACCATCTATGAAATTGTTTATGAAAATCAGTAAAGGAAAATACAAAGACATAAATTTATTTGGCACATAACATACAACATAGAAAAATGGATTAGTCAACATAGAAAACAACAAAATCAATTGCCCTGTGTTGTTATGCGTTACCTGTATGTGAGCTGCCTAGCGCTACTTTTCAGCTAACATCCATTATATTATTACTAGTATTTTGGGGCAAACGGAGACCTTACGGTATTATTATATTATAAAAATGCAAAAAAAATATTTTTGGAACCTTGTCCTTAATGCATCACACTTAGCGCTTTTAAAGTAAAATCGTAACCAAATAAAGTTATGGAATATTACAGAAGAAAAAATTAAAAAAAATACAAGCTAAGTACGAACCAGATACGCGTATAGAGCGTTCCGAACAAACTGACCTACAAGGAAATGTGTATTCGATATTACATTTAACTGGATACTTCCACGCAGTTCTGAGAAAATATTCGGAAATCTCGTTTCTCTCAAGTCTATTATTCAGTGGTATTATAAGCGGACGTAATGTGTGGAAAAATTTGCATTGCCTATGTATTTTGTTTTAAATTATCAAAAACAAAATACCGAAAAAATTATATTTCCCAAAAAACCACTTAGCCACATAAAAACCCTAAAAGATAGGGATAATCCACTAAGTAGGCATCATTGCCGGGCGAGAGAGCGAGCTTACCGCCCTGGGCTCGTCCACGGCTGTCGCAGCTTTCAGCGGAGGTCGTTCGGCAAGTGTCCGGCGCGGCGCGGCGGTGTAAGGCTTCCGAAACATCCTTCACACTTCGTGACCGGGCTGCGAATTACCTTACAACAAAGGCGGTAGGTAAAACAAAATTCATGGCTTTCACACCGACTTGCAAATAAAATTAAACACAAAAGCCTAATCGGAAAAGTACCTGTAGTAAATGTGTTCGCAAATTCTTTTTCATCCGTGCAGTCTCGTATATCAATCACTATACACGACATAACGTTTTGTACGTACAAATAACAGATGTCATGATATAATCAAATAATAAACAAGAAAAATATATGTATATAACTCAAAGCTGACTGACTGACTGACTGACATAGTGATCTATCAACGCACAGCCCAAACCACTAGACGGATCGGGCTGACATTTGGCATGCAGGTAGATGTTATAACGTAGTCATCTGTTAAGAAAGGATTTTGATCTATTCTACCCCCAAGGGGATAAAATAGGGGATGAAATTTTGTATGAAACTTTGTCAATTTTAAACCGATTGGGCTGAGTTTTTTCACGCATAAGGCTATAACGTCGTATTCCCCTAAGAAAGGATTTTGATAAATTCCACCCCTAAGGGGATAAAATAGGGGATGAACGTTTGTATAAATCTTCTCAGATTTTCGACTATAATATAATATAATATAATATAATAGCTTGATAGTTTTAGCGCCTAATGACAGATTAGGCCCTAATTTTTTACACACGCTAAACAAAAGTAAAGCCGCAAAAACTATACCTAATTAATAATAATACTTCTTAACGCGAGCGAACCCGCGGGCAAAAGCTAGTGAAATAATAAAATTTACATTTTTATTAGCAAGTATTGACATGATGAATAAAAATCAATAAAATTTGATTGAATTATTTTTATTTATTTTGATTATTCATATTTTATTATATTTGACATATTTTAATAATCAGTTGTAAAACAGATTATTTAAAATTATAAATAATCTGAAAACACAAAGTATGCTTGTTTTCGTATTGTTACATAAATAATATTGAGAGTCGTTATCAACTGAAAAAAGATACAAACAAACATAACAGAAACAAGAAGTGTAATTCCTAAAAACTCAATGGAACGTAGACAGATATCGAGATACTTCTAAAAGTAAATCTTCTGTGCGGTATCTAACTTTTTTAATTATGTTTTTTTAGTCCGATATTGATTTTTATCATATAACCGGTTGTGGAGAGGTTTGAGTAATTTTAATCATTTCATTGCTTTATATTTACGTCAGTATTATCAAAAATAAAATGGAAAACAAATATCAACACTTGAAATTTATATCTTAAGTTTAACTGACAAAATTATTGTGGCGCTCGATTTAGTTTTGTAGCTTTTGTAAACGTTGTAATAATAAAATATCTTTATGCTTTTTTATTTGCATCAACTTACTTGAAATACCTAATAAAATCTGACCTTATCATACTTACATATTTAATAATAAATAAATATCCACAGTAGTAATTGTGTAAAAAAATCGTTCTTTTTATATTTGTATAAAAATATTAAAACCGCAATATTGAGGTGGTCGGAACAATCACGTCCCTTAACTGCGTTAAAGAGCACAAAGCCAATTGGGATCGTTACAAAACATAATAAAAATGTAAATTGCCAATCATATTGTTGCAGTGGTCATTGTGGGTTTGATCTGTATTAGTGCCCTTAAAACATATCTTTATTGTTCTTTCAGACGTATGCTCAATAAAATAAAGATTTAAAAAATCTATAATTCATAATATAGACTAGGGATGTAACGGAGGCAGTTTTATCGGAACCGAAGTCGGAGTCGGAGTTTTTAAATTTGATTTATCGGAGTCGGATTCGGACTCGGAATCGGAGTCGGAGGCAACGACAGTCACAAGTGACGGCAGAATAAAATAGTTTTATTAAGGAATAAATAAAAACATTATTCAGTGAACCTTTTTAATTAGAAAGTGATAAATTTACAAATACACAGACAATAAAAATTGCTGTTTCTTATTAACATTTTCATAGTACTGTGAGAAAGCGATTACCTGAGCTACTGGTCGCGTAGTCCACGACATTTAAGCGCAAAATGGATAAAACCACTATTGTATGTCTGCTCACATAGCGTGATAGCGTGAAGATATGTTATTTATTATATCTAAACTTTGATCCCATTTTAATATGGTGCAGGATTGATACATGTCTTCGAAAGTATAAGCCAGAACTTTTGAATTGACACAACACAACACAACACAACACAACACAACACAACACAACACAACACAACACAACACAACACAACACAACACAACACAACACAACACAACACAACACAACACAACACAACACAACACAACACAACACAACACAACACAACACAACACAACACAACACAACACAACACAACACAACACAACACAACACAACACAACCCAACACAAACCAACACAACACAACCCCTTTTTTTTTTGTTACCCGGGGGAAATCCTCATAGGATCGTCAGGGGAGTGGTGAGGGCCACTCCCCCGGTATGCCGGACTTTTACCGACTAAAACCCCCGGGGTGGTCCACCGAGCGCTCTAGGGCCGAGGGGCATGGCTACTCGCCTTCCCAGAGCCCGGCCCTGCGCGTTGCCCCATTACGGGCAGCCTTGAATGTAGGGGAGGCAGATGATTCGCCTCCCCACCGCCTTGTGGTGTGTGGGACCACACACTACACCACCGGAGTATGGTCTAAGCAGCAGGCCCCTCAGCCGAGCTGCCCGACACTCCGTGGGAGGACCTATGTGAGATGAGGTCCTCCTCCCGCGGCACAGCGGAGATTGTGATCTCCTGCTGCGTCTCCATTGCCGCGGAGGCGGCAAGGCGGGCGCCCCTAAAATAGGCACCCCCTCTTCTCCTAGTCGGCCGTTTTGCGGCGGCGCACGCTGGGCTGCCGACGCGATGGCCGGCGGGTTTGCTCACAGCGGCCCACAGCACGCAATAGGCACGACTGTCACATTCCTGGGCCTTGTGACCCGGCTGCGCACATCGGAGGCACAGTCCGCTTCGGTCCGTGCCGGCTCTACATTTCTCACTCACGTGCTCCGGCTCCCAACAACGGAAACACCGGAGCACGCGAGGCTCCACCATTTTGACCTGGGCCCTTGTAAAGCCGATCTCTAACCCATATTTCAACACCATTTCGGCGACATCGGCTGGACAAGTGGCCCAGCATACGCCGACGCCGAACGTGCCGAAGCGGACCTCACTCATCCGAATGTGCTCGGCCAGGTGAGCCCGCGCCTCCATGCAGTTGCCGACCATCTTGATGGACGAAAGGACATCCTTTTCGACGGAGTCGTCCAGGCCCGACACGCGAAGGCTTACGCACTTCACGGGTCGGGTCACCTTGACTTCCGTCTCCGGAAGGATGGCCTTAAGTTTGCCATACAAGAGGTCGGCCTTCTTCGCGGCCTCCTCGGGCGGCCCAGGAATGTGGACCAACCTCGCATCGGAGAGGGTGCCCGACAAGAACGCAGATTGCGCCCCTGCCTCCCCCAACGCTCTTTGCATCTCCCTGCGGGCTGTTTTGAGAACATCCCGGAGGAAACACCACGTTCCTTCGCGCCCGGAAGCAACTTAAATGAGACGACTGCGTCTTTCGGTTTCCGGGTGCGGACTCGCTTCCGCGGCTTTTTGGCCTTCGGGGCCTCCTTTGCAGGGGCCTTCTTCTGCTTGGCGGGGCGGTTCGGCCTATGTTTGCCGTCCCGCCCAACCATAGTCCAATCGCCACTGTGGCCGGCGGCTTGGGGCTCTCCTAAGGGCGGGAAGTCCGCCACCGAGTCTACGTTGGGAGCAGCAGGGCGGGTCTTCTTCCCCTTACCCTTACCTTTGGAGGGTTTGGGGTCGGGGTGAGAGCTCCGCCCTGCTTCTGTCTCGTCCGTATAGGGGGCGTCCTCCGCGGCACCGCCGGCCGGCTTCGGCCGGGGCTTCCGCGCGGCTGACTTCGCCGCGTAGGACACCCTCTCATGCTGCAGCGGCGGGCGCAGGAGTTGGTTCTCCATTGCCTCCTGCCGCTGCTGCATAACCTTCATGGACCCCACGACCTCACCGATCATAGAGCGAAGCTCGGCAAAGCCGGGGGTCTGAGTCATATCCTGTTGTTGGGCGGGAGAAGGGTCTGCCGACAATGGTGGCACCTCTATCCCCCGCAGAGCCAGCTCACGCTCGCGCGCGCGCATGGCGACCACTATCTCTCTTAGTTCTCGGACTTCTTCTCGGAGGCGGGTGTTCTCATTATGAACTTTCCTCACCTCCTCCGAGACCTTACTCCTAACAATAACCTCTAGGTCCTCCTTAATGGCCGCCATGGCGGCTTTCACGTCATGTACGACCGTACCCTTGACGTTCTTGGACTTGACGAATCCGTTGCCAATGACGTCAAGGTTACGGCCGATGTTCTCCATACGGGCGTAACATGTGTCACCCTCGTCCTCTGATGTGGTCGCTGAAAGCCGCGACGTGAGGCGGGGACGCACGCTACGCTCCGTGAGTAGGAGTTCCTGTGAGAACCCAGTGAGAACGCGGGGCTGCCAGTGCGAGAACGGAGTTCCCGCACTGGGAGGGATTCAAGACAACACAACCCAACACAACCCTTTTTTTTTTTTGTTAACCCGGGGTTATCCTGCATTGGATCGTCAGAGGAGTGGTGAGGGCTACTCCCCCGGTATGCCGGACTCTTACCAACTAAAACCCCCGGGGTACTTCTCCACTCGCGTCTACGCCAGCCCCCGGGCACACCGAGGACTTCCAAGAGGGCTGACGCGCGATCCGCCCTGTAGGCTTCTCCACAATCGGGAGGAAAACTCCTCTACCAACGCCTAGTGGTGCGCGGAAGCACACACAACACCACTGGAGCTTGAAAGTCAGGCAACGGCCCCCTCAGGCTCGTTGCCCGACGCTCCCCTCGAGGCGAAACTGCCAAGCAGCGACTTAGGTGCCGCCGCTGGCGAGGCCTCCCTCTCCATGGGCTCCACGCGCGCCTGTGACGGTGGAATGTCGTCGGCGGTGGCGGGAGGCTTCCTCACTTTGCCCGGAGGCCTCTTGGCCGCTGCACAGGCCGCGCTGCCGAGCCGATGGCCAGCCCGCTTGCCGGCGTCAGCGCACCCACAACATCGAGGCTGAGCCTCGCAGCCCTGGGCTTTGTGCCCGGGCTGGCCACATCTAAAGCAGCGACCACTGCGATTTGTGGTCGCTTTGCACGATTGCCCCACGTGTCCGGGTTCTAAGCAACGGTAACACCGGAGCACGCGGGGCTCCAGCAGGTGGATCTGGGGCTTGGCCCAGCCGATCCTTAGCCCTCTCTCAAGAAGGTTTTGGGCCGCGGTGGCTGGGCAGGTTACCCAGGCCGTTCCGAGGCTGAACCGCGTCATTTTGATTTGGCTGGCCCGGACTTGCTCCTCCGGGCAGCCTCCCACCATTGCGATTGCGCTTTTAAGATCCTCCCAGATGACGGAGTCATCGAGGCCCGTGATCTTCAGGTCTGCGCGCTTATATGGCCGCGAGACCTTCACGTCCTCCGTTGGGAGGATCTCCTTCAACACCTCAAGGAGGGCGTCCGCCTTCTCATCCGCCTCCTTGGGCTCGCCGGGCACGCGAATGATGCGCGATTCCGTGAGCGTGCCTCTGAAGGCGATGTCACGGAGGCCGAGGCCGATCAGGTGGCCGTGCACCTCTCCTCGCGACTCCTCCAGGATCGTTTTGAACGATACGCCTCTCTCGATCGCCCGAGGCGTCAGCTGCAAGATCACTCCGGCCGTTTTGGGTGGCCGGATCTTGATCTTCTGCGCTGCGCTTTTCTTCTGAGGAGGAGCCGCTTTGGAAGGGCCCCTGTTCGCTTTCTTTTGTCTGGAGGGCTTGCCCCTCTTCAACACCTCTGACCAGCTGCCCTCGGTACCGGCGGGCTGGGTCGAAGTTGGAGGTGGTGGGGGTGCCTCCGAGATGTCGCATCCGTGTTGGCAACGGGGCGGCTCTTCTTCCCCTTCCCCTTACCTTTGGTGGGTTTGGGGTTGGGGTTGAGGCTGGGCCCCGGTGCGTCCATATCGATCGTGAGGACGTCTTCTGCGGCGTCGTCTGCCGGCTTGGGCTTAGCCTTTCGCGCGGCTTTCTTCGCCGCGGGAGGCGCCCTCTCATGCTGCAGCGGCGGTCGCAGGAGCTTGCCCTCCAGCACGTCGTATCGCCGCTGCATGTCTCTCATGGTACCCACGACCTCGCTTAGTACCGAGCGGATCTCGGCGAGGTCGTGGGGCTGTGTCTCGTCCGGGTGGGCAGGGTCTCTGGCGGAAGGTAGCAGAAGACCCTGCCTGTTATAGCCTCGTATTTCGGCTCGGAGTGCGGCGTAGTCCTCCCGTAACTCCTGGAGCTCACTCCTCAGACGAGCGTTTTCTGAGTTCAGCTTCCTCAGCTCGTCATTTACAGTGGAGGACTTCATCACCTCCATATCGGCCAAGATTTCATCCAGGAGGACCTTCCCCTCGTGAATGACCGTGCCCCTCACATTCTTTGACTTCGTGAAGAGGTCCTTCACGAGGCCAACGTTCTTGCGAACCCTCTCCACCCTGGCATATGCCGACTGGTTTTCCTCGTCGGTGGACGTTGCGGAGAGTCGCGACGTCTGTCTTGGGCGCGCGTTGCGCGCCGTCTCTAGAAGCTCTCGCCGGGCCTGCAGCTCCTCTGCCTCCTTCTGCTCGGCGATGAGCTTTTTCTTCGCCTCCCACAGTCCCACGTGTTTCCCATGGGTTGGGGGGCGACCTTTGCCACGTTGGGGGAGCACCAAGGTCTTAGCAGGTGTCTCCCCATCTGTGTCACAGTCAGAAGACTGCACGCTCTTATAAGAGCGTTTTCGCTCCAACGTAGACGTGGAGCCTACCGTCACGAGACTCTGACCAGAGTCAGAGTCTTCCAAGCGCTCGCATATAACGCGAGCCACTCGCATGCTGAAATCGGGGTCCATTATGGATGCCTGGGTCGTCGGTGCGGTAGGGGAGTCGGCCCTACCGCCAAGCACTTGGTTGCCCCCCCCAGAAAACGCGGGGCTGCCAGTGCGAGAACGGAGTTCCCGCACTGGGAGGGATTCTCCGGCCGCGGAGCGGCCGCTACCCTCCTGGGGTAGTTCGATTTGTCCTTGTGCTTGGTCCATGGTTGTTGTTTACATTCATCTAATTGACATACGTCGCGCTGGAGTTGAAGAACGAAAAATAAAAGAAGAAGAAGATAGAAGGGGGAAGAAAACGAGGAGAAAAAAGACATAAAGAGAAGAAGGGGGGGAAACAATAGAAGAAGTCATTCGTCGCCTAACATAACCTAACATATAAGCCTAACAAAGAAACCTAACATGAATATCCTGGAGTTGGGGAAGACGGGAGTAAGTGGGGATGGGGTGTGAGTGGGAGAAATAACTGGGGAAGGATAAGAGAGACGAGACGGGAATACAAGGTAAAGGGGGAGATGGGAGAAGGAATTGTTGGTCCTCTTCGCCAATAGCCAGCAATGCCTAAAAAGAAGAACATTGCTGCCTATTGTTGCCCAGGGTGCACCACGAGGAGGTGAGACCAACTTCGTACCCCAACCCAACACAACCCAACACAACCCAACACAACCTAACTTGGGCAAATAAAAGCTGTTATTCACAAAGTGTTGGATATATCAGAAACCGTTATCCTCCAGTGAACATTGTCCAGTGAACAAATTAAATCAAATTTCTATTTTACTTAATTTAATGTAAATGTAAAATA
This sequence comes from Automeris io, assembly GCA_036320925.1. Lineage (NCBI taxonomy): Eukaryota > Metazoa > Arthropoda > Insecta > Lepidoptera > Saturniidae > Automeris > Automeris io. The sequence goes on from JAUDJH010000014.1 coordinate 7,125,145, forward strand.
AAAAAACCTTTTAGTAATAAATTTAAATGTACATTTACTTTTAAATTTAATAATTTAATCATACTTTTTTAATCTAAATTTAAAAAAATGTCTTCTACAATTTAAGTAGCACTGATTGTTTGATTAATTGATATACTGTTTCAACAACATATAAAGTAAAATCAAATGAATTGACTGCAACAGTGGTGGTGACCTCCGATGAATACCTCCGATTAAAAAGTTTCGGAACCGAAGTCGGAACCGAAGGTGTAATAACGATCGGAAGTTCCGACTTATCGGAGTCGGAGTCGAAGCTCCGTAACATCCCTGATATAGACACTCAAACTAAACTTTAATTTAATATAACTAACGTCTTGTGATCTAACAGTCAATATGTTTGGGCTTTAATTTCGCTTAAACCAATTAAATTGGTGTTTATTTGGTTGGAAGTTAATAGATTAATTTTCCTAAATAATGGTATATGGTCAATAAATATTGGGGACCGCATATTTTCTTATTATTGTAAGAAGTAGGTCTTATTCTAAAATTGAGATGAAAGAAGGCTAAAGTTGTTCTAGAAAGGTTACAAGCTCCCAAAGCCAAAATGAAATATCTATTTTACCTATAAGATCTAACCAATTAATAATAAAATGAAAGTTTTCCAAACAAACGGAGTTAAAGGCAGCGGACAACTAATGGAAAACGAAATCTGTTTTCGCTTTTTCGTAAACATTTATTATTCAAAGATCTGCCGTGACGCCTTAGCAAAAACATTTGCTACTGTGTAATAAAATCGAGTTCCGCGTTTGAATATTCCTCGACTAAGCAATTTTATTTTATTTTGAATAAAATGAGATAATTATGTTAAATCTTTCAAATAGTACATTAACACGATATATATCCTATTGGGGTGAGCAGAAATGCTGTCGAAATTTGAAAACATAAAAATGTATATATAGTAAATTTGCCATCAGCCAATATATATTTTTAACACGCTAATTCAATTTTCATATAGGTATATTTGAAAAAAAGTAATCTAATGTTAATAGCTATAGTACATCGACAAAAAATAATTAAGTACTGTTAATTATTGTCTATCGATACGTTTCAGAAAAGTTTATTCAATTTGAAAACGCCAATTCCAGATAATGTATAAATTTTAAGGAACGTTTCTGAAACTGAGCATTAAAATGTAAATTTTAATTGAAAAGGTTGTTCTGTAATTTAAAAGTGAATAAATAATTTTATATACTAGTTTTCAATCCATTAATCCGAACGGCCGTATCTGACCACGTTCGCTGCAAATTGGATTTTTTATTTTCTTTCTATGTTGAGTTCTAAACTTCTAAGTTTCCATCTCTCTTGCCATCTGTAGATAAGGTTGCCAGCAAAACTACATTTACTACTTAAAAGTTTTCATTAAATTGTTTGTGCTCGGTCCTAAAAGCGAAAAACTTTCATACACTAATCTTGAAATTATCGGTACAATATTGATAAATCTAACAAGACATAATATTATTAATTACCGTTATATCATAAGAGATCATAATATACTTTTGTTGTTGTTCTTGGCGTCAATATAAATTATCCAAAATAAAAATCACTGTTCTAAAATTTGACTCATTACAATAGCAATTAATTAATCAAACTGGTTTTAAAAGTCAGGGCATAAATATAAATAATATCTACATAATTGGTTGTCTTACAATAAAAATATGTAGATGATTCAATCAAATGATACCGTAGATTAGATTTGTTATGTTGGCAGAGAATTGCATGCTGATTGGTTTAATTACTATAAATCGATAATAAACAGCCAATTACTGAAGTGACACGAGTGTATATGACATCGCATTACTTTTATATTTTACTAGCTGATCCGGCAAACTATTTGCAAACTTTGCTATATAAGTTATTGTAATATCTTCTAAGATGTTCATTGATATTAATTGATGTCAAAGACAATTTTTATTCACAATTAAATACTCTTAATCAACAACACATTTATTTGGATAAAGATTAATATTATTACGTTGATACAACTCTTAACAAATAATGCATTAATTTCGACCAAATTTGATTACCATAAAAACGGTTCTAGTGAGTTAATCTTAAAAGATAGACATATACTGTCCCGGACATTTTTTTAGATCATTTTAAGAGAAATAATTCTTTCTTACATATATTTTTGGTATCTTGAACCGTTTTCGCAGCGCACGCAATGGAAGCCCTCAAGGATGAATAATTTTGCCCGTTTTTTTCACATTTTCCATTATTTCTTCGCTTCTAATAGTTGCACCGTGATGTTATATAGCCTAAAGCCTTCCTCGATAAATGGTCTATTCAACTCAAAAAGAATTTTTCAATTCGAACCAGTAGTTCCTGAGATTAGCGCGTTCAAACAAACAAACAAACAAACTCTTCAGCTTTATAATATTAGTATAGATAAGGAATTGTTATATCCGATTTCTTTCTTAGTGGTCTATAGTAGGAGGTAATAAGAGTTCGTAAACATCGTTCAAAGGTTATTTCGCTCAGTGCCGTTATTTACCAGAAGCAGTGCTGCTGAGATTTTACTGAAAACTTTATTAAAAACTCGGACCCGGGGCTTATCTAGTTACGGATCTCAGGGTCCCGTTGAGCAAGTTTATTTTTACAAGCACGTACTATATAAATAGCCCTGCTATCGCTGTTTACCTACATTGGCCTTGTTGGTAAAACTAACGCATATTTCCATTACATAAACGTAGACCAAGAAAATAATAATTGTATTAAAAAACTTGATTTGGCTTATATTAGGTCCTTACATATGAAATTGGCGTTTTGTATGGGAGTAACAAAAAGTCGAATATTTTTTAATATAATATATTTAATTAATCAAAGTATGAACAATTGTTTTCTATGCACTTTTGCCATCTCATAGGTAGTTCATTGATCCCTTTACTAAAAAAACCAGTCGGACGGGAATCAATAAAATCTTTGAAGGCGATTTGGACTGCCCCATCGGAGTTGAATTTTTTCCCTTGCAAGAAGTTATCCAAATTTCGAAAAAAATGGTAATCTGTTGGAGCAAGGTCCGGGGAGTACGGAGGATGTCTTAGACTTTCCAATTGAAGCTCTTCTAATTTAGTAGCCGTCTGTTGCGCAGTGTGTGGTCTAGCGTTGTCGTGAAGCAGCAGTGGCGTGGAGCGATTGACCAGCCTAGGTTGTTTAGCCGCTAGCTTTTCCATCATGGTTTGCAATTGCTGACAATAGACATCAGCCGTAATAGTCTGGCCAGATTTGAGAAAACTGTAATGAACAATACCGGCACTAGTCCACCAAACGCTTACAAGTAACTTTTTTGGGGTTAATTTTCGCTTGGGGCAGGATTTGGCTGGCTGGCCAGGATCCAACCATTGCGCTGAGCGCTTCCGATTATCGTAAAGAACCCATTTTTCATCACAGGTAATGATTCGGTTTAAAATACCTTCATTATTGTGCCGGTTTTGTAATGTAACGCAGCAGTCGACGCGCGTTTGCCGGTTTGCTTCAGTCAATTCGTGAGGTACCCACCTTTCAAGCTTTTTAATCTTCCCAATTTGCTTCAAGTGAATTAAAACAGTTTTATCACTAACATCGCAGCCTGCAGCTAACTCGGACGTGGTTTGCGATGGATCCACTTCCACAATAGCCTTCAACTCTTCATTATCAACTTGAGTCTCAGGCCGTCCACGGGGCTTGTTCTGCAGGTCGAAATTTCCAGAACGAAAACGTTGGAACCAAAAACGAACTGTGTTTTCTTTTGCAACACGACCGCCATACACATCATTCACCCTTCGAGTTGTTTCCGCAGCACTAGTGCCACGGCGGAACTCGTACTCGTAAATAATGCGATATTTTAAGTTTTCCATTTTGTAAAATGAGTGACGCAAACAGAAAAAAACAGAAGAAAAAAACAAATGAATGACGATCATCGAAGCACAAATACATGAGTCTATAGCTGTACAAATTTGAATTTGGAATTCCTTACCAAAGAGGAGAAATTTGTGATTAAAGTGGCCAGTACGAAAAACGCCAATTTCATATGTAAGGACCTAATATATTTATTGCGTGATAACACCATATAAATTTACTTATTTGTGGTTATATTTAATTAACATCTTTAATAAATATGTCATAGTTCAAATTATCAAGATGTGGGTTTTTTGTTTTGGATTGTGGCTAAGAGACAGTCGTGATAAAAACTAATGAAATAATTTTTTAATATAATATTTATTCAATATTGTAATATAGTAGCAATTAAGAAGATTTATAAACATAAAGTTTCTCATAGTTTACAAAATAATACAGATAATATTTTCCATAATTGTTTAACATAGCATGTATATATTTCGGTGGTAGGGCAATTGCCCGAACTGGGTCATGACCACAGTACACAAGTGTAAAGACCGTCATAGTGACTAGCTCTGGCTTGTCGCGTTTTAGGATCAGTTTGTGTATATCCAGTAATTCATATACCTAGAGCCCTTCAGTCGTGGTCATATGTGGGCCGACATGACGACAGAGACTATCAATGGGTTTTTATCTGTTGATGGTCGCTTTGTTTTTGGACTACACTGTACTTTCTACCAGGTGCACTGTAGTCACCATGTTGATTCAGTGTAAAAAAAAAAAATTTATATAAAAATGAATCTCTATTTTGCTTTTTCACGCCATAATTTGGGAACGACTTTACTGATTACATTTATTTTTCTTTTTTTTAAGATTTTAAATATTTAGCAGAAGGTTCTTCCGGATATAAAAATTGAGGACTATTTAACATTCACGCGTTTGACAGTTAGCTCTTCCCATTTTTGACGGTTAGGACATTACTGTTTATCTGTGACGTGGATAGGTATTTGGACAGGGTAGGCAGAATTCACGTAATAAATTTGAAAATTATATTATGATAGTAAATATTATATTGCTTTTATAGGAATAACACGGCGTGAATTTTCAAAAATTTGTTTAACTTTAAGCAATTTATTCCAGACTTATTTATCATAAGGGCATGCAATGCTTGCATGCATCTATGGAAAGAACGCTACTGCTGTTTATTTAATCTGTGGAGGTATCTCTTGGCCGGCCTCAAGTCTTACTTCCACTCACACTTATATCGTACCGCGGACGGTATTTCTTTTCTGACATAAATGTGGACATAACTTGTATATTATTTCTTTCTCACGTGAAACAGCCATTACATGGAAGCTCAGCCAAGGGCAAGGACTAATATTTTATAAATAATCATTTTGGTATATAATTATCACAAATGATATTATATCTGTACCGATTACGTATTAATCTATAAATACATCTACTTAATTACAATTAGCCAATGTAACGTGTATATATAAATCAGATGACTAAAATAATATAAGACGAGTGAGAAAACAAAATATAAATAGCTTACAAACAAAACTTATCGCAAAGGCCCCGAAGTGAGGGGTTTTTTATTAATTCACGATGCCGAAGGTCGAGGCACGTCCGTATAAACGATTCATGCAAATGAAGTAACTGAAGCATTTGTTTGATATCGTTCCCCATACGAAAAACAATTTTAACGATATAAATTCCTGATCATAAAGACACTTTTGTTCTATCTCTTCTTATATAATCATATCAATTTTATTAATTAAGTAATCTATGCTTGTAAAATTGCTCGCTCCGAATTCATTGGCTGTCCATAAGCCTCACATATGGCTTCGCACTCCTTAAATTATAATTTATTCTCTTTGTAATTTAGAACTAACAAATAAATAAAAAAATATATATTACTTTTAAAAAAAATATATCATCTGGTATTCAGGAGGACTTTGGCCCATAATAGACTACGTCAAATGTCGCTATCCAGGCTAAATCATTGCAAATTAGCCAGTAAGATCTAACCCAGAGAAATATTAACAGTTATTCGGTAACTCACATCCTGGCTAGGACTAAGAAATCCTGTAACTCTTACTTTTGCCAAGTAGTTGGTCTGTGGAACGGTTTTCCGGTGACAGGTTTCTATCCTATATTATTGGGTCCTTTAAGTGAAGCGTGAAGAGATATTTGTGTATATATTCGCTGTGGCTATAGATGTGTTTTTTTTAACATTTGGTAAGGGTTGCGTTTTTGGATTGCACCATACTTACCATAAGGCGTGTTGTGTGTGTGTGTGTGTTTGCCATGTCAGAATAAAAAAAAAAGAATCTCTATTTCGGGGAACTTATGCTTCAAAGAGGACGATTACAATAAAAATGGCAATAAGATAAAAAAGTATGTCATCAATAAATATACCTAAAAATTAAATGGTGATTTATTTATCCTCAAGCAATATAACCTAATGAATGTTTATCAAAACACATATTTTGTCCATTTCGTTTTAAACATAATCTATCACAAAGACCTTCAAATATAAAAATACATATTTGAAGACTCATAATTTGAGGTTTTATATTTTGTGCTGTATTAAACTTTTTAATAAGATTATAATTATGTATTCAAGATTGTAACTTCAAAGGCAAATTGTTGGATCATTGCTATCCATTCTATAAAAGATATTTAAGCCGGTCAATAGCCTAATGATCTATATTGATTTTAGCCGTGGTGGCTGCCGGCAGAATAGAATAGCACCCCCCTCTTCTTGCTGAGGTGTCGTAAAAGGCGACTAACGTATCTCTTTAACACCGCAATTCAACCAGGTGTTCAGAGAAGGACAACTCGACCAAACCTGCATCCCGCTCCCTACCAATCGTACTGGTTCTCCATTCCATCGAGCCTGAGGGAGCTCGGACGAGAGAATGCGTTTCTGGCTACGCGTCCAGCTATGCACTTAAATATCTCCTGCGCTTTTGACTGTTTCCGAAAACTGGACTTCGATTTTCTTAATCGGTGTTGAAACAGTCGCCGTGGCCGAATCCGGCTAGGACATCATCATCATCATCATATTGATGAAATCAAAATATTCAATCGTAATAGCATTCAGCAATAATCAATTACGTATTCGATCGGGAAATTCATGCACAATACTCTACTCGTAACAATGACAACTTTTGCATAAATGTATTTAAGAACCATGGCATGTTCATTTTAACTTTAGTTGTAACCAGATTTTAATAAATAATGATATGTCATTCGCTGCTCTTATATGTCGTGACCAATAGCACAGCTGCTTGCTGTTTTCAAAGCACTTAACACATGACATTTCTATTAGATGCCGTGCCGGTTTTATCACAATGTTTTCATTCACCGGTGAGCATGTGGTGCCTAAATCTGTATGTATTCTGGAAAAACCCTGAAGTACGTGCCAGGATTCGAACTTACGACCATTCGCTTTACCGCGCATGGAAACCGGGCTATTATCCACTAGGCCACCACAGCTACAACCAGATTTTGACAACTTAGTAGAATTAATTTAAGTTTTTAATGAATGAAGTAGGAATGAATGTTAAGGGCGCTGTATGGTGCCCCCGTATGGGCCGATGCCCTCAACAGCCATACCATCAGGCTGTTGAGACGCCCTCAGAGGGCACTGGCGATTGCGGCTGTACGGGGGTACTCTACAGTGTCATGCGAAGCGGCCTGCTTGCTGGCGGGATCCATTCCGTGGGACCTAGACTCCCGAGCCCTCACGTCACTCTTTACATAGCATGAGGAGCGAAGGGTCAAGGGACAGCGGACGGCCCCGGCCGACTTGCGAGCGAAACGGCGCCTATTGGACGCCGAATCAGTAGAGGCGTGGAAGTCCAGGCTGGAGCGACCAAGCGCTGGGCTGCGAACCGTCGGGGCAATCCGTCCCGTACTCAGTGAGTGGCTATATCGTAACCAAGGCACGGTGTCCTACCGGCTGACGCAGATTCTAATGGACCATGGATGCTTCGCGAGATATCTGCACAAGTCAGCCGGTAGTGAACCAACACCGAAATGCCAACACTGTGACGGATGCCCCGACGAGGCGGCTGAGCACACGCTCCAGATATGCCCAGCCTGGGCTTCGGAGCGGGCCTAGCTGGAGAGAGTGGTGGGTGGAGACCTCTCGCTGACGATATTGGTTTCACTAATGGTCGGCAGCGAAGGTGCATGGAAGGCGGTCCTGCGGTTCGCCGAGGACGTGCTAGCTAGTGTGGAGGCGGCGGAGCGGGACCGGGAGGCGCTGGCTACAACATCTTTGGCAGCGTCGTCCCCGCCTGCCCGCCGGCCTAAAAGAACAGGGCGCCGCAGTGCGGCGTTCCTTAGGAACGTTCGACTCTAGCGGCGACACCGGGCGGCACGCTTGAGGGAGTGTGTCGCCCAACAAGGGTGCAAGCGGCGCGCGATGTGTTCCCGCGTGCCGCTCTACAACACAGAGGCACGAGACGGGTGGCTCTATACACTACCCCTCCCTAAACGAGTATACACCTACTCACGGCCGCACGCCCAGCCGGTCATTGTGGATGAGACCCCAGTCGTGCCCTCGATGTCGATAAGCGGAAGATGGAACACCCCGGGGGTTTTAGTCGGCGCAAGCCCGACACACCGGGAGGTGGCCCTCACCTCTCCCCAAGGTCCGTCAGGGATTTCCCATGGGTTACAAAAAAAAAAGGAATAAATGTTAAGTATTAAATATAGTGACATGAAATAGCCAAGTTAAATTTTTTTCGAAGTAATTGACTTCATTACTGTGAACTTGCCAATTGTCAAATACAATCATTTTTTAATTCATAACGGGCTATATGAACGATTAAAAAGATGCCGTAATAAACTACACAGAAGGACTATTTTTACATATTCATCTCGGTTATACAAAGCAAATAATTATGCAAAATAATCGGGATAAGAGTCATCAAGCTGTTGTGTCGCTGCAAGCATAATGTAATAAATCATAATTACCGTGAAACGCTGAAAGCGGTCCCCAAACAAACTTGAGGACATAAATTAACCCACAAACCATTAGGTGCTTAAAATGGCTTCGAAAGATTTATTCATAAATTCCAGTTCCGATTATCCTTCGTTGTCCACTTCGTTCGATAAATGTATAATAGCTATCGATTAATCTTCGGCTTAGCTTTAAAGTTAGATCATTTTATTACTGTATGCCTAATTTTTGCCAATTATACTTGAGTAATGAACCGTTATTATAGTTTGAAAAATAAAATCTAGATAAGACTTTAAAATATCAAGTACTTATTAGTAACCATGCGCAGTAATTTAACAATTATTTCCCTTAATATAAAATAATGCTATGTTTGCATTATTAACGAAGTTTTACCCTAAAACGGCCCAGATATTTACAAGTAGTTTATTATTCCAATATTTGGTAGCCTCGGAATGTTGCCACAAATGCAAACAGAAATTTGGAATCCGTGTTGAATAATGCGGAAAATACAAAATACATTTAAATTTATCTTAGATCACGAAGTTCACTGGGACCGTTTTAGGTAACACGAGATAAAACATTTTCTAGACGCGTAATAGGAAAAAACTGAGTTTTAATTGCAACACAAGATTAACATATAGGCCCGTACAGTGATATATGGGCTCGTGTATACAAATAACAGAAACAATCAACTTTTCGTCGAATGTCATCAAATGAGCTATTTAGTTAAGTAATGACAAGTAATCACAACATCCTCGTTCCACATTTCGCAGAACCACTCAAAATGATGAAATTTCTTTTAGTGGCCCATCATTAAAGCTATTTACATCCCTGATGATTTTCTCGAAAAGAGCTTACATTTTATTAAACTAGTGAATGTAACACTACTTACTGTTGTTCGTTTATGTCATTTTTATGATTATATTTATTACGGTGTTTTTATTAACAACAAGCCTGTTTCAGGCCTGTTGAAAAATGATAATGAGGCCGATGATTGAGTTCATTCGCCTGACAAAAATCGTTTCACATACTTCTATATTATACGAAGCAGAAAAAACAGACGCAGAGAGTTTTATTGAAATAAATAACAACAGACTCAATTATTAAAAAAAAAAGTATTTAATATTAATAGTTTTTAAAAAGTTAATTATAAAGTACATTTTGATAGGCTTAAAAATATAAATGTTTCGTTGATTTTTTTTTAAATAATAGCATCATATTAATTGTTCCCTAAGATGAGTACTTGTTTCATGTTAAAATATTAATGAGGCTTAGCTAGATTCATATCAAAAATGTTGAGTAATGAATGTAAAAATTGAATGAATATTATTTACAAATTTATAACTTTGTATATGTTTAGTGGTATTGTCCGAATTGGGTCACGACCACAGTACACAAGTGTAAAGACCATCGTAGTGACTCGCTTTGGCCTGTCGCGTTTCGGGATCAGCTTGTGTATATCCGGTAACTCGTATACCTAGAGACCTTCAGTCGTGGTATATTTGGACCGACATGACGACGGAGACTATCAATGGATTTTCATCCTTTGATGGTCACTTTCGTTTTTGAACTACACTGTACTTACCATCAGGTACACTGTAGTCACTATGTCGAGCCAGTGAAAAAAATAACCCAGTAAAAAAAGGGATAGATTCAAATGGATATATTAAATATTTCACTCACACATTATACAACCATAATTCAACTTTTACAAACATGAATAGACCAGGTGAAATTTCTAGGTGAATGTTTTTTTTTCTATATGTTTTATTTAACTATAGCACACATTACACAAGGTATCATACAACTTTTAAGGATTTCAAATATTCAATAAAATTTCATAATTAACCGATGAAATGAAATAAACCGATCGTTAATTTTACTGAGTTATTTGCTGCCCAACGTCGGACTGAATTACGAGTAATTATAAACATCGTTTAATTACCTTTAAATATTATTTTTGGAAACAAAAATCAATAATTTGTTATAATGATATGCAACGATATGGATTGTTTTTACATTTTATACAAATGAAAAACATAAAGCCCGTTTTTGAGAAGCCTCATAACCATCGTCCTGATATTTTATGTTTGTCATAAAAATCCAGTGGTCCCTACTCAGTACTAACAGTGCTACTCAGTATATAAGATCTTTTATTATCTTAAGTAAATTAAAAATTTGAATACTAAATACTGCTCAAAAGTGAAGATTTCGCTTTAAATTAATTTTGTCTTAATCACCCTAAGATATTGCTTAGAATAATGTAAGAAAGAAATATTTGTATTCTAAATTTATAATTTTTACTGTACTCATTAAATAAAATGCCCTGTGTACGTCAAATGTAGAGCCTTAAAAACGATGAGCAGTTGCGCTATTGGTTACGTTAAGCACAACATAAAGGTAAATTGGTTACCGCTCTTAATTTATCGCTTCTCACCAAGACAGGAATATAGCATGACGATATATTATCTTTATTTATTATTTGAGGCTTAAGTTAGTTTATCTGTACGTAGGTAAAGGCTGTTTTTAATTTAAGTTTTAAAATATAGGCTTTCGTATAGATTTAAGAATATATTTGTAATGTATTTTGAATAAAAGACACCACTTAGACCTTATCAGCGGACGGATGAAAGAATGAAGTATGAAATGTAATGGAACGTGAGTGGTGTGAAAATTTGAAATTTGAATTTATTTATTATAATTAAAAAAAATATTTCATTCATATAGTTTACAAAACCCGGAATATCGTTTACAAGAATGAAATAAAATTTCAGTTTTCACGGCGTATATCGACGCCGTAATGAGAACGCTGTGAACCATATTAGGTCGAACGTTTTTTGCATATTTGGAATTAGCAAAAAAAACCGCATCGAATGGTCTGGATTCCATGACTCTACAACTATTTATGCTAAAGCTGAGTGTAGCTATGTAAAGTATAAATGCTATTTTATGACGTAATATTGTTTTATGTTGTAAATAGTAAAAAACGAACATGCTAAAGTCTACTACGAACAGATTTATAATCAAAAATTACAATTCTAATTTTATATTATAATGGTTATGATATATGACATAAATAACCTCAATGGTTTTTATATCTGCTCTAAGCCTTCGATTTAACAGGTATGTAAGTTATAAACCGAAAGGAAATTGTACATTAAAGCTTTAAGTAAATATGAAGGCAGTATTTCAAAATTAAGTTAGGGTATTTCTACTTTGCCTTTATGTCAGCAGGAAACGGGCACTAATATCTTGTCCTAAACTGTTTTCACATCGTGTCGGGGAATACACACATACATTATTTATGAATGAAGGTCCAAGACAACTTCTATAAAGGAAAACTGTTCCAATATATTTGTTTAGTTTAAGGTGTTATTGTAACACTAGTGATGTTAGCAATAGCCGTTATCATCGAAATATTTACTGAATTTATATTACGAAATTGTATATTAATTTATTATTTTCCTGGTTACTTTTAGTAATAAGTAGTCAATATAAATAAAATTATACGTTTCTTAATAGCAAGATTAAATTAATTAGTTGATCATAAAAATTTCATTAGAAGTTCGATAATTTTTTTTTAAGTGAGAATACTAAGTCTCCTGGTCTAATATATTACAGTAATTTTAAAATAATTGATGTCTATATCTCATAAAAAATGTGTACATTGTTAACCATACCTATATTATATGCAATAACATTATTAAGCATGCATTCTGTGGCTATATATTTTGAAGAGGTACTATAATCGCATTAAATTAAATTACCCTTTTCTTTAGTGTCAAAAAGCTTAATTCACTAAATTCGAATAATATGTGAAAGCCTACAGAAGGGATGTTTTATGTAATAGTAAACGGGTAAACATGATAAGGTCACGGGACGGTCTGAACTTGGATCTACCTATTCCGTTTTGGGATAAGAACTCGCCGGAAAATAATTATAGTTGAGATCGAAGTGATGTTGATTACACAATACGACCTGCTAAAGTAGGTATAGAATTTACTTCTTACAATAGGGTACCTATTATACAATATACATATCCATGAATATTTTCTGCGAGGGCTCTGCGAGGGTTCGAGCGATTTTTTTATTATTCTGCACTTTACAATTCATATGACAGTATGATGGACGACAGAGCCCTTTTATAGATAATTTGCTGTACTACTCTAAATTCTGTTTCAATATCGATTACAATCAATTGGATAGGACAAATAAAGAACAAAATTAATAAACAATTTATCCCTTAAACCATGGATGATACTATTGTAACCATAGTATGCCCCTTTTCCAACACATTTATGAAAGATAAAATTATACGTTTAAGTATATCTAGAAGTTCTGTACGTTATATTTTAAGCAAAGGCTTTTATTAATGGCAATATTCTCATATCGGCAAATGCAATAACGGCTTAACACATTAATTGATTGAAGAAATATTCTTTTTCAAGTAGTGTGGTAAAACAGACTTCTCGATAGGGATTACATAAGTAAATATTAAGTACCTACACCTAAGGATGTGGTAGCTTAGTGCGGCCTACTGTTTACGTCACGTTCAGTAATCCTTGCTCGAAATACCGGCACACTGCTGTTGTGTGAAGCTCTCATAAAGGCATTAATCCGATGATGGAAATGCTAACGCTGAATTAAGATGCGTGTGTAATAACTTTCCTTGTTGAGAGAACTCAGAATAGAGATTTGAATATGGATATGGAATGTGTACTATTTACCTTTGTTTCAGAAATATCTATATACTCATCTTTACCATTACAACATTGTAGTTTAGATGTATACGTGCATATATATATGTATATATATGCAAAAACGATTGAGCTTCCCGATCTAGTTGCTAAGGGTCAAACCAATCATTTTGTCTTGTCGAAAATACTAAATCGATAATCCTTTCGTTTTTTATTATAATTATTTTTAATTATTAAAACAATTATAAGGGCTTATGGGTGTTTCAAATCCATTACATTCCATCTATTTTAGTTTGCATCGGGCCAATTTATAATGGACTAAGTAAAAACTAAAATTAATTCAGTGATAACACAAGTACAAAAGTTCCTAGTATATAGAATTGACATTTTGACGAATCAAAAGTGCTTGTAAGTAGACCTATTTAAATTAAATTATATTTCATATGTTTATCTGATTCGCGCACATTTCTAAGAAACTAAAGTAACTCTTCCTAGAATTCATGTTTACATTCCGGAGACGACTGCAAGAGAGGCGTGTATGCAGTAATCTACGTCGATAACATCGAACAGAATAGGCTCCACACATTTGCTACTCCTGTAGATGCACGGCTCACTCTTTTTTAACACTGGCTCGACAAATGAGTACAATTCTGTTGGCTTACCATCACATTACATACATACATACAATGTAGTCCAAAAACGAAAGCGACTATCAAAGTATAAAAATCCGTTGATAGTCTCCGTCGTCAAGCCTGCTCATATATACCACTCTGACTCTGACTGAAGGTCTCTAGTTAGCTTTGCTTCACTTGCGGAAGATGTGGAAAGAAAAGTCATGCGACCATTGTTGCCGTCGTTGTCATAGCTGTAGGAGGCGTTGTAATAGATGGGCCTGACCCGGTTACAGTAACACTCACTGCAATTTTGTACCAATCATCTGTCAAGATGCTGTGGCCATTGATATGTCTATTCCACATATTATATTTTTAACTTTTCTACTAGGATTATCGCCGATTGAATGTTTCTTTGTGTAGGTATAACTCTAGGCTGTTCGAATTCAAAAATATCCATCTACCAGGTCACAAGCCGATTGTCCATGAGAACATAAGAAGGGTACGATTATAAAACAATAATGAATATTTGAGAAAAAGAGTATAGGGCACTTAGAGTCGTTTCCCAAGACGTTAATGACTCGGTTTTGAAGTATGTAGTTTACGTATTTAATTCTATTACCTATTCAAATTCTGTATTAAATAATAATTTTAACAGAGTTCGTATAATAGCAAAAAGCGCTTGGAGCACCACTACATCCCATCACTATTCATGAAACCTGATCAAAGCAATAAAGTGATAATGGTAGACTTGATTTAAAAGCAGTGAACCGAACGGAAACACGTTTTAGGTGTTTGTCTGTTACTTTATTCATTGAACTGAAAATTTAATTTTCCCTTTCTCTAGTTTTATTTATTAGAACAGTCAAATTCCCAGACTTGATAAGAAAATTACCATGTCATCAGATTTCAATTATAATTAGTTCAAGAAATGTTTTATTTGTGATTTTTAATAAAATAATGTAATGATATCACCAAGTATTATTAATATATCAGTAAAAAATCAAAATATATTTGCAATTAAAATAACATTTCATTTAACCAATATAATTATTAGCAGTGTAATCAACTTGCTACGTAAAATGGCTACGTTATTGCTTTAGCTAAGATAATCTTTAATTATCCTATACCTTACTTAGTGCCTAGTAGTTGTTTATTTTTGGCATCTTTAAACTTTAATATAAGCTTAATTAATAAAGCTGGTTTTTTTTCATTATTATATTCTAATCATTTTTACATAATAATTCAAATGTCTAAGACTGACAATGACCATTACGACCATTTCAGATTTCTCATCAAATAAATGAACATCATTATTTTTGAGATAAAATGAGATATTTTCTTAGTTATCTGAGTTTCCATCGTATCGTTAAGCTGCTATCGTGTTTTTCGCTTTCATATTTCAACCCAGAACTTTTATCTTTTTAAAGCATTATTTACCTTCGTTATAAATTTAGTATCAGATATTTATTTTTGAGGAAGACCAACATAATTTAGAGATTTTTTTATGTAAGACTCTGTACAGTATTGATTTAAAATATATTATTTAAGTTAATATAAGACATTACTTTTAAAATTCTCACCTCGCTTTTACAATTTAAAGCATTTAGATAATAAGATACTTTGAATACAGTTAAATTAAACGAAACAATATGACCGTTGGTCGTGGGTGTGGTGGTAGAAAGACATAGATTTTGGCGTTTTACTGTTTATTTGCACTTTATGGCAGACCAAACTGCGACGCACACGCACGTACTCTAGCCTTGGATCTCGGTAGTCGACTAACTTAGCAAGCATCCCGTGCGCGCGCGCATCCTCTTGCCCCGTGCATCCCGTAACACCCTAACGACCCTTAGGGCGTTTTAACACAAGCACGTATCGGGCGACGTCTACATGCTATAACAATTAATTTTGAATATTTTCCATATGATTAACTAAGTTGGCAATGAATACTTTCGCAATTTTTCTCACTTAGAACTAATATATGTATACAAATTAATAATTTATTAATAATTACTATATAGTATTGCCGTCTGCAGTCGCAGCACAGATCAATAACGTCTGCTGTATTGGTCAACTGTGTGTTTGTGGTGAATGTTACAATACCTTAAAACTGTAGTTTTCACAACGAAACAACAGTAACACCAAAATCAATGAAGACTACGTTTGTTTTGAAAAAAGCTATTAAAATAATCCATGACCTAAATAAATAAACCTTAATTCCTTTAAACTTTTATCTAAAAAGAACTAAGCTTACCTGGACGCAGTAAAACCTCATAAAAGTTTCATGGAATATTTTAAAGTAAAAATGCATGCTAAAATTGAGTCCATCAAAATGATAATGTAAAATTTGAGGGAATAAGCATTCATGAAATAACGCTTCCGGGACGCCTCTGTTCAGGGAGAAACTGTGCGCTATTCAACGTATTTACCGCACACTAGCGCTGGATTTAGATTAATTAAAGTAGTTCCTCTATTTTCATGACGTGTGTGAATAAATAAATTTTAAGCAAATATTTACTATCCACGATTTATTTGCTTGATGATTCTAATCAAGGGAACATTTTAAATGATTAAAAGTCATCAGTACCAATACTAATGGTATTAAATTAACAACTACTATGATATATGTATAGGTAGTTTAGGTATAAAGGAAGTTATTGGGCTAGTATCTTGTAATTTTGTGGTGAAAAATGATGATAAAATATGGCAACACGAAATAAACGACAAAGCCACGGGAGTTTGAAAAATAAGGATACATAAAAATGGGATTCTATTATTCGCACACGCGTATTTCAAGAAAAGAAAACCGGATGCAAAGTGTACCTCAGTACCATATCTTTTATGTTAAACCGTGCTTGACCGGCTTCGAGTGCGGGCAGAAGTAGAACCATAATAAATCACCGTTAAAAGGCTTCATTGTTGCTTCTACTGACAAAGGGTCCATGCCTCAGTAACGGAATGTGCGTGCGGAATTAAAAGGCGTTCAACCGCATTTCCTGCATCCGGGCTTGAGGACGCACCGTACACTTTAGATCCATGTGACTCTTAATTGTAGGGTCAAAAGATATATCATGGTATTACTGGAGGAACTCGCCGTTTCGTGAGCATTGACAATGATAAAATACTCCCCATGCAACTGAAATTAGATGTGAAATAAAGCTATTTTAATTCGAGTAAGAACTTTTGACTTCGCTAGAATATTATTATGAGTAACGCGGACAGTTCAACTTGTATATTTATTTCTAACTAATTATTGATAAAAATTAAAAAAAATACATTGCAGTAATGTTTATTTGAAATATGTATTGTTCAACAATTACTTTAATTTGTCCTTACTAATAGCGATCTAATATCACACATTTTAAATGTCTAAATATGTATTTACATCGCGTACATAGAAAAAAGACTTTTCTTAAAACAAGGTAAATTTCCTTAAGTCAAAGCAAATTGCTTTAATCCAAGGAATGACATTCTCCCTATAGACGTAAAGAAATATTTTGTTGATATTAGATCAATATCCTCTTAATTATATTTTCTTAGGACGAGACATATATTTTCAATTTAAGAAAATACAATTCCCTTTTAAAATATAGAATAAATCAATCCACGAATCATAAGTCTTCTTAAGATCAGATTAATAATTCCTGCATGCTTCCTGTACAAACCATAAAAAAAAAATAGTTCATTTACTTCTTCAATAGTTGATAATACATAAAAGACATCACAATTTCAATATTTCTGTGCGTGTATGGCACTGGTAATCATAAAGATTTCTAAAATTATCCAGCAACGTTTATAGGAAATGTAATAGCATCCGAGAGTCAATAATAAAAACAAATAGTTTTCATTGGGATGTATTGACAGAAAATAGATGAAAAGTATAGCTTAAGTAGCGGATACTTAAATGAGAGTTGTCCTGCCCCAGATCTGTCGCGACAAATAAATTGGATTTGGTAAACTTTTTACCGTGTGCCTCATACAAGGTTGGACAGCAGGTGTTATTTGGAAAGCTCGAATTTGGAGTTATTTTTCAGGAAAGATAAACAACTGTTATATTTTTAGATATCTATCCATTTATTTAGACATAAAAGGTATCTTTATTAATTTTATTTAATATAAGAATTAAATTAAATTATTATTTATTCTTTATTTGTTTCCCATATAATCTTTTTCATTTTAAAATATGCACATAAAAAAATAGGATATCCATTTTAAAATATAAAAACATGTAGACCTTCGGGGCGAGGCCTAAGGCCCAAGCTACCTGTAGTTAGGAGCTCGGAGTGAGGAACCTCTTAACGATGCTTGCCGTGTCGAGTAATACTGCCTTCTATATCTGGCCCTTGATCCAACAACCAAGCGAGAAGCTCTTAAGATAGTAATCGAGGCTCTTTGTAATCAGCCCATTAGTCGACACCACTGTCGGGACAATAATCGCAGAATGTCGTATCGCAGAATCGTAGGTAGTCTCGTGTGCAAGGTCTAAATTTTCTTCTTCCTATTTTCTTTTTCCGCTCTCACGAGATTCTCATAATTTTTTTTTAGTAACCCATGGGAAAATCCTAAATAGGATCATCAGGGATGCTGTGAGGGCAGCGACCCTGTTGTGTTAAACTGCTACTAACTTAAAACCCCCGGGTGTCCCTCTAATCACTCAACCCAGGCCTGGGAAACCGAATTCGTCCAGTAGGGAAGCGAACAGCCTTATTCTGGCATCCTTTCTGGGATGGGTGGGTACAAAAAACCCACGCCTCTAATCCTCTCTCTTAGCCGCGCTAGAAACTGCGCACCCTCTCATAAGATTCTCATCATATGGTATGGTGATATCAATGAGTATTATGAATTAAAATTATTAATTTAATTTTATTCTTATTAATAATATAAATACTTAAGTATTTATATACTGTGTATATTTTACTAAATATTTGAAGGTGATAAACTGTTGTGTGAATAATATGAGTATTAATATTGATACAAAAACAAAACAAGGCTTTGAATGAAACTATGCGTGACTGTACAATAATTTCTGTACAATCATTTAGCTAAACGAATTCACTCGTGCATTTAGGAATCAATATTCCGGGTGAAATTATAGCCTTTTTGAAACTGAAGGGTTGCGGTTCTTTGTATGTAATGTATTATTTTTGAAAAATAACATTTATTTATGGACATTGGTATTTAATGTCATTTACGTTTCCCGGCAGATAACTAAAGATTTTTCGGTTGCAAAATTATTATATTATCATGGTGTAAAAAAAACCCAAAAACATTGTGACATTATCGTTTACTAGCTGATCCGGCAAACGTTGTTTTGCTATATAAGGTTTTGTAATATCTTCTAAGATGTTCATTGAAATTAAGTGATGTCAAAGACAATTTTGTTCACAATTAAATACTCTTAATCAACAACACATTTATTTGGATAAAGGTTAATATTATTACGTTGATACAACTCTTAACAAATAATGCATCAATTTCGACCTAATTTGATTACCATAAAAACGGTTCTAGTGAGTTAATCTTAAAAGATAGACATATACTGTCGGGGACATTTTTTTAGATCATTTCAAGAGGAATAATTCTTTCTTACATATATTTTTCGTATCTTGAACCGTTTTCGCAGCGCACGCAATGGAAGCCCTCAAGGACGGATAATTTTCCCCGTTTCTTTCACATTTTTCATCATTTCTTCGCTCCTAATAGTTGTATCGTGATGTTATATAGCCTAAAGCCTTCCTTGATAAATGGTCTATTCAACACAAAAAGAATTTTTCAATTCGAACCAGTAGTTCCTGAGATTAGCGCGTTCAAACAAACAAACAAACAAACAAACTCTTCAGCTTTATAATATTAGTATAGATTGGACCTGAAAAACTAGAATTCTGTATCAGTAAATAGTATGAAATTCCAATATTCATAAAAAAATGTTATTTCTCCAAGGATATTTTTTTTATCGATAGTAATAGCGATATAGAAGCGAAACCCTTCAGCTCCAAAAGTACTTTAATTTCACCCAGTAGAGTGAAACTAATACTCGTATAGACAAAAAGATAGTCGAAAATATCGTTTTAAATACTCTCCAATAAACAGATAATAGACTTTTTTTGTTAAAATATCTAATTATAGTCTATGTTATTCATGTAAACAGCTAAACAACGTTTTTTTATTATTTATAGACGAACCCTTGACCTCAATCACATCTGGTGGAAGGTGAAGATGAATTCGATGAGGAAACGCGTTCGCCTAGCAAATGCCTATTCACTCTTCTCTTAAAGACTCCCAGGTCATAAGATCGCGGAAATATGGCCGCTGGAAGCATATTCCACTCCTTAGCCGTTCGCATGATGAATGTAGAAGTGAACCTACCTTACCTTTACTTTACCTTTGTGTATACTCGTAAATACATAGTTGTAATTCACTACAGCTACCTACTTTTAAAAGTTGTAAATTTGTGTTTTATGTGTAGGTATTTGTATTTATTAAAATTAGAAGTCAGTTTACAATGTAAACACACGTGTAAGCTCCATTACAGTGACTTCCGCGGTGATGTTTTAGAATCAGCGCGTATACATCCAGTTATCTATCTATATGTAGAGACCTTTAATAGTGATATATTAAAGCTGGTATGTTGTCCGTTGGCAGTCGTTACCATTCAGACTGCACTATATTTACCACCAAGTGCGACACTATAAACAAGGTGCCTCACTCAGAATCTCAATACATAAAAAGTACAATAAGTGGTTAACAAGGCAATATAGTTTCTAATTAGTAGAGTCGAAATATTTATTTTACTATGGACAATAACACTCACAGCTACAGGATTTCATATGAATAATTTGTGATCTAAAGTGAAAATAAAAGTAAAATAGCAGCCAACCGCCATTTTCAGGTATGCACGCGGCAGATTCGTTAGTCCACTATTTTGCACACGACGTACGCTGACTGAATGTATCCATCAGCAAGCCCCTGGAGAGTTACGTTCATTTTAACCTTTAAAAGCGAAGCTTTGATTAAAACTTGCAAGAATTCTAACGCAGAGAAATAACGATGCTTAAAACGAATTACATAACATGTTAAACAATTAAAGAATTATAACTACAGGACAAGGACTAAGGATTAAGGGCATTATGTATTTTACATCAAGTGTATCAAAATAAAAGCAATATAGATGAAGATTTTGAGACAAAAAGAAATTATAAAATATAAAAACTTAGTTAAGAATTAATGTATACTCAGGTAAAGATCAATAAACATGTAAAATTAAATTACTAAAGACATTATCATTGAGACAAATTGTGGTCAAAGCATACCGAAAAATTATTTAACAAAAGTAGGGACCTTTTATTAAATAATTAAATACATCCCAAATAAACAAGTATAATTAATTACTTAGTAGTAATTACGATGGAATTAGCGATAATTTGCAAAGTAAGAAGATGGTCTGATAGCCGCAAATACAACTTTGTTAAAGTTGAGCACTCGCTGATTCGCACGTCTAAAGTACGGACAAACCAATATAATTAAACTGCCTGAAACTTTTACTTTGTTAATGCAAATTACATTTTTCATTCGTATGCTAATTTCATTTCACAACAACTCTGACACTAACTTATTCATAGTTTTCGTAATAAGTGCTAACAGACAACGTAATACAATTATTTTTCCACCTTGTTCTAGTCATCGTATTATTGTTTCTTTGCTATTTTTACAATATCATTATCAGCCCACGTTACTCATTGCAATTTCACTGTTGTTCTACAATTGGATATATCCCTCTCTCAATAAGGCTCATTGATCTCTTATTACGGCTGTTACCATTTAATACAATCATATAATTAATATTTAATAAGTTAAATGGTAGTAGGCTCAAATTTGTAGTGTAATTCTTTGATTACAATGTATATATAACTTTGATTATATTACAACTTTTATAATTATTCATATAAAAGAAAAATATTTTTATTTATTTATTTAAAAGTTAAATAGTGTAGAATATGAATATGTGTAAAACTAGGAATACTACTTCAGTATATTATATTGTAAATTTATTAGGGTCGCATTACGTATTGATAGGAAATACCGAAATACCAGAAGAACGTGCTATATGTGCCAAATATTTCTACTTTAATTCAAAGCAATGCTATGAACAGTTAGATATCACTAATCTATTATATAAAAATAAGTCCGGTTTTCCTTCCTGACGCTATAACTCCAGAACGCACGAACCGATTTCCACGGTTTTGTATTCGTTGGAAAGGTCTCGGGCTCCGTGAGGTTTATAGCAAATAACATTCAGGGAAATTTCAACATAAAAGCAGGAAAACGGAGAAAACCATTTTTCACATTCAGCGCCATCTCTGATTCATAGCATGTACTACAAACCAATATGGTGTTGCATGGTGATTGCAGCAGATCGCACCAGTATTTTAAGTAGATAGCGCCGATGCGTTATACATTGTTTAACAGCTACTCATTGTACTCTGCTCAGTTAATTTCATGTGACATTTATTAAGCGCACGTTCTTTTAAACGCTAACTATAAACCAAAACATAGCCATCTGGTGGCGAAACGAAGTTCGCCGGGTTTGCTAGTGTTACATAATAACCATCAATAAAAAGGTTGGAAGGTGATATTTTATAAATCTAGCCGTTTCTTGTCACTTTAAAAATTGTCACATTATCTGTAGAAGAAGAAAATACTTAAGAAAGTCATCTTAGCGTTTTTGTTATTGTTTGTGTTACTTTTGTACTTGTATAGTTATTATCAATGGTTTTTAATGCCCAATGTATTTGTTTAAATGTTTGTATAATAATTTTTAAATAATTAGTCAATGCTTTTAAGAAATGCTGTGGATATATGTTATTAGTATCTATTGTCGATATATAACTAGTGCACATCATTTTATTTGTAACATATACAATTGTATTGTTGATAGCTCATAAATAAATAAATAAGAGGTATTATTACGACGTACTTATAAATTTTGGTACATAAGAATGGTTATAACTACGTATGTATAAACCTATGTCCGTAATAAAATGTTATAGAATTCATCTTTTAAATTAGCAGCTGAGCGTCCCATATATTTTTTCCTCAAAATCCTGTAATATTATTTTGTAAGCGAAATTAGAAAAGATTAATGTATCACGCCCATGCAAAATTGTACAAGCCAATTTTAAGGAAATTGAAATTTATCTTCTTCAGTCTTATAACCGCATTAGTTTTATGAAGAAAAAAATAAATGTAAAATATGAGTTCTGGTCTACAAAACAATAATTTACTCAGAAGAATGCTTAACGTTATTAATGCCTACGTTCCTATTTTAAGGAAATTACATCGTTGTTATTAATTACACTGCTATATCCAATTGTTAAGTGCTTAATTAATTAATAAAACACAAGTCTTTACCATCTTTATTCTATCACAAAACAAGATCTTAAAAGCCACACTTGAGAGATACAAAACATTTATGGCGGCACGCTAGTGCTGCCCTCTATAGATAATAACAAATGATTACATCTTAATAACTGGTAATAATTGGAAACTTACTCTGATTTTGTTTGCTTGAATTTATTTCTGTTAACGATTATATGTAGACAAGTAATTATTAGGTCCTTACATATGAAATTGGCGTTTTTCGTACTGGCCACTTTAATCACAAATTTCTCCTCTTTGGTAAGGAATTCCAAATTCAAATTTGTACAGCTATAGATTCATGTATTTGTGCTTCGATGATCGTCATTCATTTGTTTTTTTCTTCTGTTTTTTTTTCGGTTTGCGTCACTCATTTTTCAAAATGGAAATCTTAAAATATCGCATTATTTACGAGTACGAGTTCCGCCTTGGCACTAGTGCTGCGGAAACAACTCGAAGGGTGAATGATGTGTATGGCGGTCGTGTTGCAAAAGAAAACACAGTTCGTTTTTGGTTCCAACGTTTTCGTTCTGGAAATTTCGACCTGCAGAACAAGCCCCGTGGACGGCCTGAGACTCAAGTTGATAATGAAGAGTTGAAGGCTATTGTGGAAGCGGATCCATCGCAAACCACGTCCGAGTTAGCTGCAGGCTGCGATGTTAGTGATAAAACTGTTTTAATTCACTTGAAGCAAATTGGGAAGATTAAAAAGCTTGAAAGGTGGGTACCTCACGAATTGACTGAAGCAAACCGGCAAACGCGCGTCGACTGCTGCGTTACATTACTAAACCGGCACAATAATGAAGGTATTTTAAACCGAATCATTACCTGTGATGAAAAATGGGTTCTTTACGATAATCGGAAGCGCTCAGCGCAATGGTTGGATCCTGGCTAGCCAGCCAAATCCTGCCCCAAGCGAAAATTAACCCCAAAAAAGTTACTTGTAAGCGTTTGGTGGACTAGTGCCGGTATTGTTCATTACAGTTTTCTCAAATCTGGCCAGACTATTACGGCTGATGTCTATTGTCAGCAATTGCAAACCATGATGGAAAAGCTAGCGGATAAACAACCTAGGCTGGTCAATCGCTCCACGCCACTGCTGCTTCACGACAACGCTAGACCACACACTGCGCAACAGACGGCTACTAAATTAGAAGAGCTTCAATTGGAAAGTCTAAGACATCCTCCGTACTCCCCGGACCTTGCTCCAACAGATTACCATTTTTTTCGAAATTTGGATAACTTCTTGCAAGGGAAAAAATTCAACTCCGATGGGGCAGTCCAAATCGCCTTCAAAGATTTTATTGATTCCCGTCCGACTGGTTTTTTTTAGTAAAGGGATCAATGAACTACCTATGAGATGGCAAAAGTGCATAGAAAATAATGGTTGATTAATTAAATATATTATATTAAAAAATATTCGACTTTTTGTTCCTTCCATACAAAACGCCAATTTCATATGTAAGGACCTAATACATAGACATAATGGTTTCCAATCGTTAAAATATTCTGTAAAAATTTAGCAAAAAGCTCTAAGCATTACTTAAAAACTTCTACCACTTAAACTTTTTCTCCGTTTTGAATAACTACAGACACAACTCAACACCTGCGGGATTACTTAACTCAACTTGAGGCTTAAAATTAAAGCGCTCTAGGGCACAATTTGTTTGAACTGAAGTTGATTACTGCTAAAATTATTATGACAAATACTTTTTCGGAAGAGAATAATTACAATAATTACATTAACAAGGCAACACCTCAAAACCATAATATAAGGAGAATGATACAAACATAACAATTTTAATTTCGTTCAATTTCGTCACATAACGTATGCTAAGTATATATAAAAACCACTTAATACTCTCAGCATAGGTATTCAGTAGAATATAAAATTCATGATATCTGTAAGTTAAAAAAAGACATCCTAAATTTAAATAATGATTTTATCCTTTGACTAGCTATTGGTAATACTTGAATAAATTACTAAAATAAAAATAGATATATATTCAATACATATTCCTTTCAGGGTGAGCAGAGATAGGTAAGCGGCTGCATGCAATAAATTAATGAAAGCCTATATAATCTCTATTTATCAACGATCAAACATAATTATTCTTTAGCCTTGCTATTTATCTGTTTTTTTACTTATACTTTAGATGCAGTCACTAATATTATCTTTGCTCACCTCGTAAGGGACATAAAGTAACGAAATATTTATTTTATTTATAATAAAATAAAATAATCCCCATTTTCTCCATTCCTTCTCTCCAGAATGTACCGCTTGCTCTGCGTGACAGTCTAAGAATATTAGGTATGGATATTCGCTGTGATCTCAACCTCAGGGATCACATAGGGACTGTATCACGGCGAGTGTTCTGAAGAATTGTTTAACCTTGTTCCACCCTCTCCCTTTCTTAATAGCACTACGCGCGCGGGTTTGCGGAGTCAAATCATTACGGTATCTCACATCCCGGCTAGGACTAAGAAGTTCTCTACCTCTTTTTTTGCCATGTCGTTGAGCTGTGGAATGGACTTCCGGCAAGCGTGTTTCCACCTTCCTATGATATGGGGTCCTTTAACCCTAGAATACTAATCATCGCCTGAGAGGCCGCGCGATCAGTTTATTTTTCGTTATTTCAAAAACGCGCCCGCGAACCAAGTTGTGCTTTCGCGCCAATTCAGTATTCCCCGCGCCGCAGAGGGGAGCTCATGCGAGCCTGGCGCGGACTTTCCGTTTTCAAAATATAAGCTACTGGATCGCCTGGAAGGCGATCATTAGTATTAACGGTAAGTTTATTTTTCGTTACTTGTTTTGATTTTTGCTTTTTTTCAGCATTTAGCGATGTTATAACTTAGCAAATGTTTATTTTTTTTTTAGATGAATCTCAACGAAGAACAAATAGCCGATTCCTTACTAAATGAGATCTCCGATAGCGAAACTGAGGATCACCTGGAAGTCGATCCTTATGACTGTGACGACAGCGCGGCAGATCCTTCTTTCATGCCATTTCAACTAGAAGAAGACCTACAAAATATTGTAGTAGATGAATCTGAACCTCCGAACATTTCAGAACCACATCAAGCCACAAGCAATGCATCAGAATCACCAGTTCCAGAAACTGCGTCACAAGAAGAACAAACAGCGGAAAATCTTATTGTTTTGCCTTCTGCGTCGGCTGTGAGAGGTAAGAACAATTATATTTGGTCGAGAGAAACATCTGATAGGTCACGATCTATGAGAACTGCTGCCAGGAACGTAGTCTACATTTTTCCCGGCCCAAAGCAGGATGGTAGAGATGTTATTAGACCATTGGACTGCTTTGAAAAATTTTTCACTTCTAAAATGATAGATGAAGTCCTCTGAAGAAAAACTATTGCTTGGAACATCGATCTCCAAACTGCAGTTCCTGTGACAAAAAATAAAAAGGCTGACTTCAAATTAGTCTGTAGACAAAAATGTGATGTTATTATGAGTTTGATTTAGTGTTTTATAAAGTTTATATATTGGATATTGATATTGATCTAAAAAAAGTAAGGATATAGTAATACTTTTTTTTTACCAGACTGATATAAGACTGTTACGTTATGAAAAAAAATGTGATTTAAGTCTTATTTTAAGACAAATGTTGATTTTATAAAAGAATTTTGATTTAAGTTTTTAAAAAGGTAGAGGTTTGCCAAGTAATTTATGTTATCCTTGTAAAGATTTAATAAATAACTATTGTAATAAATTGGTTTTATTTAAAAAGTAGCCTCCCAAGCGATCATTAGTATTAAGCTGTGGTAAATTTATATTAGTACTCTAGGGTTAAGCGTAACGGGAAGAGATATTGGTGCAGGCCGGCATGATCGCCGTGACTACCGATGGGTTTTTCTTGCCTGTCGATAGTCGTTGGCGTTTTTTGGACTGCACCATACTTAACATCAGGTGCGATGCAGTCACTGAGTCGTTTTTTTTTTACACTGGCTCGACATAGTGACTTCAGAGTACCTGATAGTAAGTACAGTGTAGTCCAAATACGAAAGCGACTATCAAAGGTTGAAAATCAGAACAAAACAATACATATATATACTTATATACGCCGTTTAGCCTGTTTAGTTAGCAAAAGAAATGATTTATCCATTAGTATCTTCTGACATGCAAAACGCTATCTTTTCAAGAGAAGCGGTACAGTAAAAAGTTATTTATTGAGATAAACTATTAACCGTAGTAATTCAGATGCATCACAATATTGAAATTTACTCATACAACAAAAGCCACGCTTATTTATCGCTATGTAATTAAAAGAGTTCTAAGAACTAATAAAAAGTTTTGATCCGTCTACCCGCTTCAGACCGCGAACCCTTCGTAACATAATTCGCGCACCCCTTTTAATGGAATCTATACGGACTTAAGGCATCAAAAGCGAAATTACCATGAGTGGGTAAGGCAAACCTTTACTAAAACAGCGTATAACGTGTGTGATGCGTTAAATATTCAAAGCGCCAAAACATATGAATATAATTTAATTAAATCCTGTGGAGCGGTGCTTCATGTAAAATATTAACAAAAAATCATTTATAATTCAAATCTCTCTAAATATGAATTGGCAACTATTGTAAACTACGATTCTATGATTATTATCATCGAAGATCTTTATGTATCTCTTAACGTATTAAAAACACAAAACATTACCATTGAAAAACATCCAAAGTCACATCAAGATCAATTCAATAATTACCGCATAATACACGCACAAACATACAATTTTTAAAGTTTATTTAAAGCCTCTAAGCACTCGATTTTTTAATATTTTGAATATAAAATCGTAAAAATTTTACAATAATACAATTTTTTTATGATTGTTTATTAAAACAACGACAAGAAATAATCCTGAATTAGATTTATGTTACAGGAATACGGTTGCACCTTCAAAGAAAATTCGCAATTACAGTGAAATAATATTTTTATACACCAAATTATTATAAGTAACCGAACAAAAAAAACTTGTAAACATTTTTATTATAGAATTTTCTTTTTATGTTACTATAAGTCCTTTATATATTTGTTTAACTTTTTCTGCGTCTAAAGGAAATGTTATTGATGAAGACTGATTACGTCGGGTGTAACTAACCATCAATTACTTTGTATGTACCTACTGAGGACATACAAATGAATAACTACTTTCGTATTTAGTCAAAAGTATTACTGATTATATACACTTCCTGGGGTCCAATATTTAAGAAATATGTATTACGAAAAACTTTCATAAACATACATATTTCATTGAATTCACTAAAAAATTTTCACATTTATGCAAAAATCTGTACCCAGATTAAATATTTCAATCGTAATACAAAAATATGAATATTTTCAGATCAGAGGACTGTTATTAATCTTATTACGGCAATTTACTTTGACTCTTTGATACTACAAAAATGAAATTTTAACCATATACTTTGATGTATTATTGAGCACTTATAAAAAACAAAATACTTTTTTAAAAATACTAGACTGATTTAAAAAAAATCAACTTACATTAATTTGGGTTTCACGTGTATTCTCTAGATTTTCCACTCTGATAAGGCCGAATAATAAGAATGTAGTTAAAAAGAAATATATAATGGCCCTCAAGATATTCTCGACGCGTAAAAATCTATTGCCCGATTATAAACAATACTTTATATTGTTCGTATAAATATATTTTATATTACTTCCATACAATTTCCCTAATATCATATGACTTTAAAGTTAAATTGCAAACTTTATCATAACAAATGGCCGGTTACGACTTAGGAAAAATGAATAAACGCTTATTGTAATCAATTTATCACAGCGAGGATGATATATTTAGTCAATTACAGGAAACTATTGAATTAAATAGAATATATACAAACTGAAATAGTTCTAAGGTAAATAATACTAAACATGTACCAAATAATAATAAAAAAGCAATATTGTTCGAACCTGCAAAGGTATGTGTGGTAATAATTTATTGTCTGTACTCGTTTCAGAATTATAAGTAGTATGGAACAGTGAAAACAGTTTTTACGGAATGTCCATTGTTTTCATAAAATATCTTTCCGTCCTGCACAAGTTCTCAATAGAGCGATATCGGTTTATAACTACTCAAGTATAACAATATTTCTTATTATTGCAGTTATTGGTCTTGTATTTCTTAGTTAGCTTTTATGTTTAATCCCGTCAAGTTCTCCACTTTAGCTATTTTTAGAGACAGTCGCGATGTTAACCTTTTTCAATTTATTAATAGTCTTACAAATATTTCTAGAACTAGGTCTGTTTAAGTAAATCCATGTTGAAAATAAGGGTCATTAATTCTAAAAAATAATTACCTTTCTATAAAAACGAATATGTATTTATTTCTAAACGGAGCGATCTTTATAGCATCTTAAACGTCCTATTTCCACCTTTTAGCTGAATGTTCATTATTAGTATTGTTTTTTTTATTCACTAATGTTTCGAAAGTTCGTGTAGATGTTTCATATTTACCTCTGTGCCACGCTGTATACATTTTCTTGATTTCAGGTAACACACAATCTGATGTTAATAATCAATATCAAGCAAGTAATGGTGAAAAAAATGGATTCCACCACCAGATTCCAGCAATAAAGAGTGATCCTGATACTATCCAATATACACTTAAAAAACCATGTGTAAGACGTCAAATGCCTAATGACCAAAATAAAATAAATAATAATATGCAATGGATAAAATCTAGTATTACGACACCTTCTGTGAACTATTTTGTTTCCCAACCTCAAGAAGATGATGGCCAAATTATGAAAGATAATAATATGTTGGATGTAAATAAAAGCAATTCACCTTTTGTTCAGAAATTATATACACTTAATACAAATCAGCTTCATAGTGCCTCCAAAGAGGAATGTGACCGTAAAACTACCAATCAAGAGGCATTTCGAAGATCATTGCCCGATTATAGTGAAATCAGAACAAAAGAAGAAGAAACATTACAATTATTTCAAGACAAAGATATGGATGCAGTAGGTGACATTCCAGAATTATCTGACGATTGTAGTAAATTAACAGAATCAAATTTAAATTCAAGACGATCGAATACAAATAATATAGACACGACAAATAAAAATCCGAATACGTCTCAAGATCGAAAAATTGCGAAAACTACCATAACTGACTCTATTGATAAAAGTGAAAGCAAACCTTATAGCAACGAAAAATTTTATAGAGAGCCTGTCTCTAATTATAAATACTTAAAACCTAATTTAGACCAGGAACAAATAAATGGTTATGGAGTTACAGAAATGGTAGACTCGTCGATAGTGCTAATGGAAAATACTAGAACATGTTATGCTTGTAGCTCCGCTAATGAGCCTAGTTGCTGGCATCCAGACAGAAGGACAACAGTCAAATATTGCCGAAAAGGACATGACGCATGCATAACTAGAACTTATCAAAGTTCATGTAAGTGTTACATATCAAATTTTAAAAATGTTTTCATACACTGGCTCAACAATATTACTACACTGCATCTGATGGAATACAATGTAGTCCAAAAACGCCAGCTGCTATCAAGGCACGGGAATCCATTGATAGTTGCTGTAGCCCATTTTTCACAATACATACCTACATAATTGATCAATTAGGTCGTTGATGATAGTTAGCTTCTATAGTTTTTAACTTGGATGTTCTATACGTAACTAGTGGTTCCGGCTGATACTAAACTAGCAGCAATAAGTTATAAGATATGGGAACAAAACTCAATCTAGTGACTCGTCTTAGCTTGTTATGTTACGGGATTATCCATATATATCGCTCTCTCTTTTTCTTTCCATCTGATTTATTTGATTTGAGATTTATAGACGATATATCGACTTTGCTTAGCAAAGTTCGCAAAAAATAAATTCGTATTGAAAAAAAAAATTGAATATATAACAGGAACTTGAGAATAGCCATAGTCCATGAGCCATAGAGCCAAGTCCATATTGAAAAAATCAGTGAGCAGGCCCACATGTTTATGGCAACTGTCAAAGAACAGTCTCCTTTTTCTTGAGGCCGTTTTTGGGACTGCGCTGTGCTTAGTACTAGGTCCTCTGCATTCACTTTGGTAGTATTAAAAAAATTGAAATACTTAAAATGCATTTATAACTCTGCTGTCAATATTTTAATCGTGAACATCATTTCGCAGATGGATTAGTGTTGACACGGGACTGTGGACGTACCTGTGAGGATATTATCAGTTTTCCTGGACTGACACCGAATTACAAATCTTGTTCGGTCTGTCACTACGATTTATGCAACAGCGCTTATTCTTTCAAGAGCCCCCATATGTTATTTATTACACTTTTAATTACTCTAATTAAATATTCAATGTAACTGTTTTAATGTATTCTATATTTTAAAGATAAAACAGATAATTTGTATATACATTGCATGCATAATAAATTCAGGTGAAAATATTATTGACAATTGTATGTACACCCCCATAAAGAAAGAAAAAAATCCACTTTATAAATATCAATAGCGTTATAAGTATTATCCTAGCCGCACGAGGTATAAAAAAGACAGTACAATTTAAAAAAATATATTTTATCTGATTCTTTAAAACCAAGTCGTTAATCAATGTTATCTCATGTAGGTCGAGAATAGCCGCTGTACAAAAAAAAATAGATCTACCTATAGGTATAAAGTCTAATTTGAAAGGGCTGTTTACTACTGCCAATGCTCACAGAGGATACAACTTTATCTGTTTAACAAAATCCTATTACGCCTTAACAAAGAATCCAACACAAAAGGAAAGGTGCTTTCAAATTTCGTTCTTTGATTGATTTCGTATTAACTCTTTAAAACCCCAAAGGCTATGTGTTACATTTTATTGCTTAACAAACTAGTTAAGCAATAAATAAATCAATTTAATTAAATGAACAATATATTTAACAGCTTTAAATAATATTTCATTTTAAATTTTGTGCATTATCGTGCTTGTTGTAAATTAATTGTACAAAACAATACAATTCAATTGCAGAAATGGCAATTTCATTTCCAACTTGGCTCCCTGTGTTCAAACAAAGAAATAAAATAACGTAAATTTCAATGGAAGAAAAGCTATTCTACTCCACTTTAATAAATTACCGTCACAGTCGCCTGTGTATATGTCTACTAATAAAAATAATAAATCTTACAAAGAACATGTTTTATTAAACAAACAAAATAATAGTATGTGGAACTAGGCTTGAATACATAAAATGCGTTTATATATGAGTGTAGAAAACACAGCAATGCTTTCTATATGCTTGATAGCTTGATTTTGCCTTCAATTTCATAAAATCTATGAGATTATCGACACGTGCAATTAATTATAATAATATAATTTCTATACGCGATTTACCTACAAATTAATTGTCTTGGAGATAAGTTAATATTAGAATAATTCTGCTTTAAACATGTAATACATAGACCATGAAAACTCCATATATAATGTGTATTTAGTTAAATACAAAAGCACTTTTTTGTCCCTGGGGATAATCCTTAATAGGACCATCAGATACGCTGTGAGGGCAGCGATCCCGGTGTGTCAGACTCCTACTGACTAAAAACCCCCGGGGTGTCCCTCTGATTGCTCCACCCGGGTCTGGGAAACCAAATTCATCCAGACGCCCAGGGAACAAACATAAAAGCACGAATTCTCACCGATCAACCCAAAATGCTTCATAGAGAAGTAAATAATCTACGAATGTAGTAAAAAAATAAATCTAAGAAAAAAATAAATAAATCTTCAAAAATGTTGGGTTGTGTTAGCTCCTTATTCATTTTTTTTCTAATTAGAAGAACATAACTTCATCTGAAACAATTAATGGAATAGCGATGCGTAAACTTAAACGGATGAAATGAATTTACTGCCGACCATTATTAGAAGATCCAGATCGTAAAGCCCGAGTTAAAACCTCTTAATAGCTGCGTCAGAAACAATTTATTCAAATTCTTGCTGCTTCTTATAAAGTATTCGCTTGGGAAAGTATTAGAGGGATGTTCTTGACTGTAATTGCTTTCCTTAGACCCGTAATTAAAAATGGGATTGGTAAGTTGCTGGGTGTTCCTTCATTTGTATATTTTAAACGGATTGCTAAAAAACCATTCAGAAATATTTTATTTCAGAAGCGTATAATGAATAAATATACGAATTTCCCTAAATGTGTAATATAGGTATGTATAGTTTTCGTTTCCCATTTATCTTCTTAAGTTTGATAACATTAAAAATTTTAATAATAAAACTAACCATAACTTGCAAAATGGAAACCCAACGAATAGTGGAGAAGTATGTCAACGTTGCAATACCTCCGAATTTTCAAGTCCGTGTACATAGAAGTCGTTTTCTGTTCGGTTTGTGGATACGCTACAGGCGGGACGAAGGTAGTTTCGACAAAATTCGTTCACGCCAGTTCACGCCAAAGCTCGCTGTCAGTCCGGGTGCAAATTGAACAATCGCGTTGGCAGTCAGCACATATGTATATGTACATAACAAGATATATCATGGACAGCTAAAGTTATCATTTTACATTATGTTTATCTAAATGTGATAGGCATTTATAGATAAAAACTTTTTTTATACTGGATCGATAAAGTGACGTCATCATATATGACAGAAAGTGCAGTATAGTCCAAAGACAGCAATGATTATCAAGGGACGGTAACTTATTAACAGTTGCAAAGAAGTGTAGTTGAATGACTAAGTAAGATATTAATACTAAACCTAAACTTGGCGATGGGAATATCGCAGCGTGCCTGTTACCACGCGACAATACCCGTCCGCATAGGTATGACTTTTGCCTGGACAAAAGACCATGGCAAGGATTCTACCAACCCAATACCATTTACTGCATACAAACAACATTACATCCTTCTTAATTTATGTTCGTTCATACAACCTTTCCTGAGTGTTCTAAAGCGAAAAAACCCTTCTGTCACTTAGAGTGCCAGTAAAGTGAATGACACTCCAATTGCCGCAGTTTGGCGGGGAACCAACAGACAGGCTGAAGGAGGTTTGTTACACATTAGAATATTGTTATATACAAATAACAATGATCACGCCTCAGGTTGGGCGCCAAAGTAACTTGGCTAGCTGAGTGACTGTAATAAATTAATACTATACCTACCATAGCGACTGGAATATCGCAGCTTGTTATCATACTACAACGTCAATCCATAGCCCATAGGTACCACAACAGAAAATTTCTATGAATATGAACAACTGGAGATACATAAGCTGATCTCGAAAGCGAGGCAGTATCACAGTATTTACACTTGCATACTTTATATTGTTAATTGTAAATATACCATATTGATTCGGAGGCACTAGATATATGGTATCTCTTTTGTAAAAATTACGTTAATCATCAATACAACATTTAAGAAACGTGTGATTCACTGTTGATCTCATCAACGCCTGGTCCGAACACTTGAAGTTAAATACCAATAGGTAAAATTTAACAGTCTCTCTTTAGATTATAGAACAAAACAGATAGAAAATCCATAAAGCTTGTTCTACCATCACCCAAAGCAGAACCACGCGCGTGGGTCTACGGTGTCACAGCTATTCGGTAACTAGCATCCCGGCAAGGACTAAGAAGTTCTCTAACTCTTACTATTGCCGAAACGTTGGGCTATGGAATGGTCTTATAGACAATCCATAAGCCTTGTTCCACATTATCCCTTCCATAGCAGAACTACGCACGTAGGTCTATGGCGTCACAGCTATTCGATAATTCACATCCCAGATAGGACTAAGAAGTTCTCTAACTCTTACTTTTGCCGAATCATTGGGCTGTGGAATGGTCTTCCAGCGAGCGTGTTCACGTCGTCCTATGATATTGAGTCTTTAAAGCGAAACGTGAAGAGATATTTCTGCAGGCCGGCATGATCAATACCGCTATCGACGGTATTTTCTTAACTGTCGATAGTCGTTGGCGTTTTTTGGACTGCACCATGCTTACAATCGGGTATGATGCGGTCACTGTGGCGATTTAAGATAAAAAAAAAACATTTTATCATTTACTAAGCTATACGTGATATAATTAGTAGTAGTAATAAATATAGTACAAGGTGTCTCAAAACTAAGTTCACATTTGCTTATCTTATTACGCGAAAGCAACTATTCTGAGGGGCGCGGGGGGTATGTCAGTCGGTAGTCTGGCTCTTGGGAATTTAGTCGCTATGGAGCGTTTCTCTGGTGCGGACCGTGTGTTGTGCGTACGTGAGTTTTACAAAAACGGTAATTCGGCGACTGTAGCGCGTAGAAAATTCTGCAGTATTCGACATATTCGTCACTTAAATGATGCGCCTAGCACTCGACTCATTGCAAAATGGGTTGAGAAGTTTGAAGAGACTGGGTCAACTCTGGAGAAACCAAAATCTGGGCGGCCAAGAACATCAAGAACAGCCGAAAACGTGGACAGTGTTACTCAGTCTATTCGAGATGATCCAAACCTCTCGATTCGGAAGCGTGCTGTTGCTTTAAATGTGCACACGTCTTCATTATGCCGCATTTTACACAAAGATTTAAAGCTGCACCCGTACAAAATTCAGTTAGTGCAAGAACTGAAGCCTCAAGATGCTAGTCAGAGGCTTGCCTTTGTAAATCAGATGATTGAGCGCTTTCCAACGTTCACCAACATCTTGTTTTCCGATGAAGCCCATTTTCACCTGAATGGGCATGTAAACAAGCAAAATTGTCGTTACTGGAGTGCAACCAACCCAAAACAAAAACATCAGAAACCGCTACATTCACCCAAAGTCACCGTATGGGCAGCGATGTCGGCGCGTGGAATTATCGGCCCTTACTTTTTTGAAGATGGAAGGGGACGCACACTCACAGTGAATTCAGAGCGTTATGTGGAGATGTTAGACGAGTTTTTCGTACCCCAACTGCAAAACATTCCTGGTTACAACCAAAGAACATGGTTCCAGCAGGATGGAGCAACTTCACACACGTCCAACAGATCTCTGCCTCGAGTTCGAGAAATTTTTCCGAACAAATTAATCTCCAGGCGAGGTGACATAAATTGGCCTCCACGGAGTCCCGATTTAACGCCTATGGATTTTTTCCTGTGGGGTTATGTCAAATCAAAAGTTTACGCTAATAAACCGACTTCCCTGGCACAATTAAAAGAAAATATCCGTCATGAAATGGTAGCTATCACGGAGACTACCTGCCGAGCTGTCATAGGCAATTTTAGTGCCCGACTAAATGAATGCCGAGAGCGCAACGGTTTACATTTGGACGATGTTGTTTTTAAAAAATAAATTCCCAAACAGTGTACTTCAATATAAAATAAACATTTTTTCAATAAAGCTAAGACTTTTCTTTTAAAAAAAGATTTAAATGTGAACTTTCTTTTGAGACACCTTGTATAATGTTTATCAATGTATATTATACTATGTAACTAAAAATAAAGTTTAGTTATTTTGGCTGCGACATAAAAAATGTGATAGTTTTTTGAAGGGCACATGTCTTCAATCAAAGTGTACTAAAAGTGAATCTCATGGGAAATCAAAACGGCTTATGAAACTTCAGTGACCTTTAAGCTTTAATGGGTCGTAGCCATCTATACCTTTTATGTTACCATATATATAATGAAACAATATTATCTTTGTAACCGGTGTGTTAACGTATATGCTTGTAATTTTTGTCATTTCAAGTAATTCATTCAATAGTGGTTAATTCTGTAATATAATACGCCAGACGTTATATTTGTAATATCAGGCAAATCTGTTTGTATAAATTGATTTAATATGTATTTTTTACTTTGAAAAACAAAAAAATATTGTATTGTATAGGTTCTTTGTGATGTTCTGTCCAATTTCGGAATTAACCGTCGCGTCGCTTCGATGCCAGATCTGCGAGATCAAAGAGATAGGCAAACAGATTTCCAAAGTAAAGTAGACTTTGGCAAGGACTTGATGAGGGAAAACAAACAAGTAAAGATATTACAATACTTAGTACGTATATAAATAAACCAAGTACCTAACTAATACAGATGATGTTTATTGCCTAAACTTTTGTTCAATACCTACATTAGTAATGTAGAAGATATAGAAGAATGTAACGACTTTGCTTTTATTAGTAGGCACCTACTTAGATACTAAGTAAATAAGTAATGATTTTTTTCAGTATGTTACCTATCTCAGTATATAAGGGAAGGTAACCTAAAGCGGGTAAGACTTCTCTATCAACATATAAACTTGTGCTGTAAAGTGTTCTGCCGAATGAGAGAATACGAGTGTCAATAATATACATATGCCGAAGTAAGCTTCACCGGGGATAATCTAAAAAAATAGTAAATTTGTAAAAAAAATAATAAATATGTATGCTTTAATTAGTCAAACACTTATGTAACAAAAGACAAAAAACCATTAATAGTCTCCGTCGTCATGTCAGCCCGCATATACCACAGCTGAAGGTCTCTAGGTATATGAGTTATTGTAAATACACAAGCTGATCCCAAAACACGGCAAGTCAAAGTAAGGCACTATGACGGTCTTTACATTTGTGTACTGTAGTCATGGCCGAGTTCGGATAATTGTCCTACCACCAAAATTTTATATAATTAATCATATTTTGATACCTTTATATAACTATTTTCTTAAGTATGAAATATGGTCTTGGGCAAAGCGTATACCTAGTCGCTTTTATAATTTGATATTTTGTTGTGTACTTAGCTTTTTGTATATTTTTAGATGGGATATAAATGATGGGAATAATGGGGGATAATGGGAAAAAATATGAGTATACGAAACAAATCGGATAGGCATTTTAAAATAAGGCGACAACGAAAATTGTAACCGAAAAATCCAAAACTACTCAGATTTATGTGGTTAATGAGAATTAATCACAATAAATAATCTGAAATTCCTTCCATTATTGATTATTATTCTCATTTATATGTTTTAGAAAAAAAGTCTAATTTGTGGTATCTATCCGCTTTGCCCAAACGGCTTACTTACAAGGCTTCAGGTCCCTAATTAAGTAGGGACAAAGCGAGTTCTGTATAGAATATTGTATAATACATTATTAATTATGTTATATAAATTAATATCTCCGTCATTTTATATTTAAAAATTTGACTACTAACGCATAAAATACTCTTTTATCAAAAACAACCAAAAAATAAAATGTTTGGATCTTCAACATTAGCATTCCTGCTTTAGGACACTTATCTCTACCTGAAATTATAATCCATTTATATATTTGCAATTATATTATTTTTTTTATATCGTCACCCATTATTTCTTTTGCAGAAAGCAGAGATACATACTAATGTATACAGCCACTAGGCTGTATCCACTTTCAG
This sequence comes from Automeris io, assembly GCA_036320925.1. Classification (NCBI taxonomy): domain Eukaryota; kingdom Metazoa; phylum Arthropoda; class Insecta; order Lepidoptera; family Saturniidae; genus Automeris; species Automeris io. The sequence goes on from JAUDJH010000014.1 coordinate 7,164,027, forward strand.
CTTATATGTCGTGCCCTTTGTAATCAGTAGCGCATCTGATAGTCATTCTCAGAGCACTTACACGTGATATTTCTATTAGATACCATCCGAATTACCCTGTCCCACTAATATTAATATTGAAGCTCTCTCGCCTACATAAATGCCATGCCCAACAGGGTCCATAGTTGTAACTAATAAAAAAATAAAAAACATATCTGTATACACTGTGGAGTGCAATAATTAATTTGATTTGACTTGAATCTCCTTACGAAAAGTTGCTGGAATTTGAACCTATGTGCACGTTGCTACGCACGGATTTCTATCTTGTAATGAAATAGTTTGTATAATAATTCAGAATACGTATTTATTAGTATTATATGAATTCGAAGTGTTTATTATAGTTCTCGTTCATCAATAATTTTTATTGAAAACTTCTTAATACAAAACGATTTAAAAAAAAAAACCTGCATAATTGAAGAGTCCAACTCTTATACAAACTTTAAAGCCACACATATGTATGTGTCAAGACTCAAGACATCTTAAGGCCCAGTACTAATTTCTAAAAATATATAAGTAATTACCATGAAGAAGCATCTCTGCTAACCGTAAATTATATAAAGCATAATTTTAGCTATAAGTAGTAATTTATAGTTTTACGGTGATATCTATTTAGGTTCAGATTTATAGACGCTACTTTGACTTTTATTATATTCTACTCAAACATTATAACATTTCATTAATATCAAAATATTTGTTATGTCACCGATTTAATCAACTTAGAATTGGCGATGTGAATACTTAGTCTATATTGCAGTTCCTATTGTATACATTCTGTTTTTTGTCAAAGACAAACTTATTTTCTGAGGAAAGTCTAACCAAACTTAAAGTAGCGTCTGTAAATCTCAGCCTAAAAAGTTTTTTTTTCGGCATGTCCTACGTTGTTGGCCTGGGAAAGACCTTCACAACAAAATCGGGCTTGGTGGGCGAACACAGAGGGCGCTCAGCCAGCGAAATTTTATGTGTGGGCGGCTACGCAAGGGCACCCCTGTGGGTACGGACCTCGGCTTGGGCGGCCGGCCAGTTGAAAAACGAACCTAACGGTGATCTACCAGCGTTTCGGAAGCGACTGCCTTGAGAAGAAACGCCGAAAGAAACTCAAGGCTGCGTCGGAGTGAAACTGCGTTATTTAAACGACAGTTGATGGACATATTTACCTAAGAAGTTATCTAACTCTTAACTTTGCTGGACATTGAATTGTAAAATGATTTCCCAGCGAGCCTATTGCAGTCGTACTTTATATTGGGTTTTTTAAACTAAGCGTGAAGAAATATTTGCGAAGGCCGGTATGATCGCGGTGACTAATGGTAGGCAATTGCCTGTTAATAGTCGTACACGGTTTTTGGCTTGCACTGTACTTACCATCAGGTGCAATTTAGTAACTAGTAATCAGTTAAAAAAAATTAAGGGCCAGACATTTGCAATTGTGATCCTAATTAATAATAATAGTAATATTTGACTTGTAGTTCCCGTTTGTATCGAATTAATCTCCCGAGTCTTGACAAGAACCCTCATCAATATTAGTCACACAATCTACACTGTTAGTACAAGATCTCAAATAATAACAGCTGACGGGGATAGCTCCTTACGTTTATATTATGGAAAATGTCAAGATTGTAGAAATGTGTATTACTTTCATATATGTATAATTATTTTAAATTATAATTGATCAGCTCAGTAATTCAAAATAACCAAATTTTTTATTATTTCACTAGCTGAAAGTTCATAAAATTTAAATTTTTAGCGCAGTGATGACCAAACTACGACCAACGGGCCGGACGAAAATCTACCGAAGGCCTTGTTCCATTCAGCTCACGGAATAGGGGTAATTTAATGAAATGTTAAAACTCTTGTCGTATATGAAATCCCGCTTCTATAACATGTATCACTTGGCGTGGACAACTGGATTCAAAATGCGAAAATATATTTTGCTTTTAGAATAAGTGCTGCCATCTATGCTGGAATAAAGGAACAAAGTTCATATCGGAAATCTTTTTTTCAGTACGTACTTGCAGCATAGATGGGCGTAATCATGATTACTTTTAATCAGATTAATAATCAGATTACAAGTAATCATGACGTATGTAATCATGATTACTTGTAATCTGATTACTTTTAATCATGATTACTTGTAATCTGATTACTTTTAATCATGATTACATGAGTTATCATTAATCTTGATTACAGTAATCATTCAATTAATCATGATTATTTTAATGATTACTTTTGAGTTCTGGCTGAGAGAGAGACCGATTTAAATACTCGTTTATTTAATTTTTCAAGTTATTTTATTTCGAATTATACAGGCTGAACGGTAATGCGATACATTCCTTGTTAGACGTTGTAGTACAGCTTATTTGGAGTCATTTAAGTCATATGACACCATGTCCGTAACTTGATAATTTCTGAGATATTCAAGATTTAAGTATTTTTTTAAAAAACTCCAGTTTTTATGTTAAAATGTGCCCTTGTAATGACGAATACAAAATAATGTTATTGTTTATGCTGTATTCGTATAGCTAAATAATAATAATCTCATTTTAAATTAAAATTTGTAAGATGGAATCGTTATTACTTAAGTAACAGCTAAAAACCAAGTATTATTTTGCAAAAAAAAAAAAGTTTTAGGTAAATAAACGAAGAATTTCCAAGAAAATATGTATGGAATGTTTCGTACAAATTACATAATTCTATTCCTTGATTCATTGGCTATTCAAAAAGGTACAGGTGTCAACAAAAACTACATACTTATTTTTTTAATTGAATTATAAATGTCTAGTAGATACTTCAATAAAAAAAATGAATAAATAAAAAGACACACAAACAACTAGTATTTTTGGGCTCTAATAAATGAAAAACTTAGTATTTTAATAATACATTTATTGGCTAATTATCTGGGTACATTATTTCAAGTCCTGCTCAAAATGTGAGCCCCATCTTCCAATACAAGCTCGAAGTCTGTTTCTCATTTCTGTTTTAGTGACTCTTGTTGTCAAACTTAGCCGGATATTTTGAGCTGCCCTCTGAATGCGCTCACGAAGCTCTAGCTCGTTGTTTTAGGGGGTTACATACACGAGATCCTTCATGTGACCCCATAAATAAAAATCGCAAGGGGTCAGAACCGGGCTTCTAGCTGGCCAAGGAATAGGTCTACCGCGCCCTATCCAACGAACTCGATGTTGTTGATTCATCCAATGGCGTACACTGAGCCGAAAGTGAGCTGGACAGCCATCATGTTGGTAGATAAGATTTCTTCTCGTGGCTAAGGGGACGTCTCCTAATAAAAGATTCACTTGGTTTCTTAGGAAAAGTTCATAAGTTTCCCCATTCAAATTTTGAGAAAAAAAGAACGGCCCTATCAGTTGGCCATTAATTATTCCCATCTAAACGTTCACAGATAATCTTCTTTGATGTGCCCTTTCTTTTTTTATCCTTGGATTCTCTCTTTTCGGTGCCCAATAATGTGAATTGTGATAATTAGTGTTTCCGTCACGGTCAAACTTGGACTCATCAGTCCACAGAATTTTCTCGAGAAAATGAGGATCTTCCATATCGGCATTTAGCATGAAACGACAGAATTCTATTCGTCGGGCTGGATCACCTTCTTCTAGAGCTTGGACCGGTGTGTAGTGATAGGGATGTAATCTTACTGTATGTACGGTAAACTAAACCATCCACTGGGATAATCCAAGGCTTCTAGCTGCAATCCTTGTGAAGATTGTTGGATTTCTGCGAAATAAATCAAGTTGTTCTTCTTCTTTATCAGGAAGTTGAACTCGAGGTCTACCAGAATCGCTTGTTCGCGCTGCGAAACGCCGTTTCACGGACGCGTCGATACGTTCCCGAAAACACTCTTAAGTTTGGTACACGTCGGTCAGGAAAACGCAGCATGTACTCTCTTTGCGCTGCTACAGCGTCACCGTCGTATTATTCGTAAACGTACAGAATGTCCGCGTATTCTTCATTACGGAAGGCAGCAATTTCTCAAGTTTTTAATCAAGAGAGACGTAGTTAGAAAGCAAAGATAGGCCTGTACTCAGAAGATAGTTGTAACTAACTGAAACAGATAACTAAAATTTCTACGAGCAAATTGTCCTTCATATCAATAAGTCCTATTGTTACAGCAGTGTCAAGTGCAAGGCGGTGTCATCAAACAAACAAAACCTGCTCACGTGCGCCGTAACATAATGAAGAGGATTTCTAGGAAACGGGTCACTTCTTCTATTATTAAGGTTGCAAATCAACCTCTTAATATTTTGTTATGACATTTGTACTTTTTTGAATAGACAATGAATCAAGGAACAAAATTATGTAATTTGTACGAATCATTCCATACATATTTTCTTGGAAATTCTTCGTTAATTTACCAAAATCATATTTTTTTTGCAAAATGGTACTTGGTTTTTACTTAAGTAATTACGATTCCTTCTTACAAATTTTAATTCAAAATGAGATTATTATTATTTAGCTATACGAATACAGCATAAACAATAACATTATTTCGTATTCGTCACTACAAGGGCACATTCTAATATAAGAACTGGAGTTTTTTAAAAAAATACTTCAATCTTGAATATCTCAGAAATTAACAAGTTTCGGACATGGTGTCATATGACTTAAATGACTCCAAATAAGCTGTACTACAACGTCTATCAAGGAATGTATCGCATTACCGTTCACCCTGTATAATTCGAAATAAAATAACTTGAAAAATTAAATAAACGAGTATTTAAATCGGTCTCTCTCTCTTGAAGAGTTGATTACCTTACTTTACTGTAATTGCCACAGCAGGAACAACACTGTAGCGCATATGCGCACTTCCTTTTTCATTATCGATTTAACGTCACTTCAAGTAGGGAAATCACTTAAAAAAAAGTGTACAATCGATTTAGAACACATGACTAAAACATCAATATAACAAAGAATAATTTGATTTCTACATTACATAGTTTTAACAACAATGTTCAACAACAAGTTTCAACAATGACAAGATACTTAGCTACTAAACACAACATCGAAGTTATAATGTGCAATAAAAAGAATCAAACACTCTCGATCAATAATTTTTATGGTTTTTTTTGCACAAAATTATAATATTAGGTTGTAATAGAATATCTTTAGAGGAAGAAAATAGGGATTTAAGGGTTATTAAAATTTAGAAAAGGTACTTCAACCAATTTATAAGTATAATTTAAAGCGTTACCACAAAGACACATATGGAAAGAAAGACTTACATTTAAAATATATATATCTATATATATACAATGCTTTCTCAAATGTATACATTTTCGTCAGTGGTGAAAATAACCAAGTTCATAGAGGCTTAGGACATAATGAAACTTGACAATTTTGGCACCAATGACAAAAGTCAAATCGTTCATGAACCTTCAACAATGCCGAAAGTAACGCCACTTTTAACCCACCTCAGTAGATTAATGGTAGATAAATGTCAAACTGTTCAATAAGGGTTCCTTTTTCACATTTTCGGCATATTCAACTATAGCTTCCCTAAACAGGTTGTAGATCATTGAAATGGAAAATGGTAGCAGTATCATTTTTAGTAGCTCTAACAACACACATAATTTAATAATGGAATGGATGGAAGAGACCAGATCTGTCCGTCATAAAGAAATATTATAATAACATTGAATCGATTATATTTAATACATCGATTATCGTACTTCCCTATTTACGATAAGAAAATAAAATAAAAAAAAAACATTCAGTAGAGAATATCCGTGTGTCACGAGTGTCATTTAAAAAAAATTTTCGTCGCTCAGCAGTCTTTCTCAACTTATACAGTTGTTAAACTTTATACAAGTAAGTTAATTTTTTATTTTTTAAGTTTTATTAACCTACACCACGCGTAATTTTACGTTATTATATTTTCTAATTATTCCCCGCCATTATCTTACCAACGAATGACTAACCTACAACTAGGAAAAACCCATTTTCTTTGGTAATGTCTGGAAAGTATTTACAAAGACTAATCTAATGTTGTTTCAATTAATTTATACTATATTTATTCCTTTTTCTAATGGTTTTACTGCCCTCTTGCTACTTACGTAATTGTGTCATGTTACGAAACCTAATGGCATTGTACCTTGGAATCCCTATACGACATTGATCCTGACCTCGCTATCTGGACAGATTCCAGATCTTTATTTGGATTAAAAGTGTTTTTATCTGATGATATGATATAATTCTGAATGAATAATCTTACACTGACTAAATCTTGTCTTAGCTGTTCAAATATAGTAGATTTCACCATTACAACACGTGAAAATGTGTTTGCATGAATATTAGTTCATTCTTGAATTAAAATTGCTACTAAACTATGAGTAATGAAGGTCATATTAGTTAAGACTTGGATTTAATTGATTTTGAAGTTGAAATAAAGTCTTAAGATTGTTTTTCTATATGGGCACAATAAGATCATTTAGGTTACAATTTTAATTTGGACATAATACAATTTTAAGCTATTATTTTATGAGCTATTATTTTAATAAAATGAAATAGTTATTTAAAGGTTAAAGCTTGAATTACGTATATTAATTACGTTTTTTTTTATATAAGATTAATAAAATTGTAGGTCACTATTTAAATTTTTTGTGACAATTAAATATAATAATATATAATATCATTTTTAATAATGAAAAATTCCCATTCACAATGCCTAAACCAGTGCTTATGCTGTATTAACATAATGGGGAATATAATTTTTTTTGGCAACCTTAACTAAACTTTAATTGTTAAATATAAGCAATTATCAAAAAAAATGTAAACAGAAATTTTAGTTAAATTGTAGTAAATTCATAGGAAGACTTATAATCTAAATCTCATTTTCCATACTTATTGTTTGCAATTTCATTAATAAAACATATACTCAGGCAATCTAATTCATTTATTTAAAGCAGTATATTATCATTTATTGAAATTCCAGAACTAAAATGGGTGTACCTGCTGGAAATGCTGAAAATGGAAAGAAAATCTTTGTACAAAGATGTGCTCAGTGTCATACTGTAAGTACTTTTTTATATTGAAATATAAATTATTAAATGTTGGTAAAGGGACCCTAAATACAAAATAATGTAATAAAAATATGCTTTTGATATAATATTTAAGTCTAAATAATAATTAAATAGAATGATAAAGACCATTTTTAATAATGTTATAACATATTCTCTATTTCACCATTCTAATGCTGTTACTTAAATTATTATCAGGTGGAATCAGGTGGCAAACACAAGGTAGGTCCAAACCTACATGGATTCTTTGGCCGTAAGACCGGACAGGCCCCTGGCTTCTCATACTCAGATGCGAACAAAGCTAAAGGTAAAATATATATTTTATATAATAAATTTGTGTATACATTTGCCAAAAACTATCAAAACTACCATGCAAGTAAAATGTGGTAAATGGGAAAAAAACACAAATAAAATTAATTAATTATGCCTTTATTACATTATGGTTTGGCTCATTATGTTAATATACATAATATTGCAGAAAAATATTAGCAATCCACATATAAAATTAGTTATTTGTTCTAAGTACTTATATATGACTTACTGAGATTTGATATAATTTTTAATAACTGATTTATTGCATAATATTATAACAATGCTTTAAAAGTTACATCAAATTGTAACTACAAGAACATTAGTAATGGATTTGCATATGTTTTTAAGTATATAAATCTTTATCTAGTACACATAAAACAAGCGCAAGTTTTCTTTGGGACTAGCTTAATGTGTGTAATTGTCTACAAATAATATTATTAGTATAAATTAATTCATAGTCCAACCTTTGTAAAAACTTATGATACACTCTTACTTATATATCATTTTTAATTTTGAAGGTTTTATTTTTTATTATAAAAATTAATATTTTATTAAAATGATAATGAAGCAACAATATTCAAATACTTGATGTAAAATTGATGATTGGTTATAAATTGATGTAAAAAATTTGTAAAAATGGTTATAAACTCAGCTTTAAAATGTTATTTATAAAGTTATATCTAGCTTGCAATATTATAGTCGAAAAACCATTTTATTTCATTTTGCATGTATCAGAGTTACTACTGATTTTTAAATATAATTTTCAACATCTTCATGATATACTAATTTCCAGTTATTATCTTGCTTGGTTTAGATGTTATAGTTCTCTGAGAGACAAAGTGTCAAATCTACAAGTTGACTCAGATACTTCACATCACTACCAATAAAAGTTAAAGGAATCACAATTGCTCATAATGGACATTACATAATGCTAACATTCCATTATTAGATAAAAGTGTAAATGTTACTATCAAATTATCAGATAAGGTCAGTGATTAGGTGATAAATTGAGTAGACATATGACATAGGCATAAAACCAAGTAAGGCTATAAATGGGTTAGTAATGTTAAAAATAGATAACAGGGCATTGAGCTATCACAGCAATGCTACAGATAATATGTAAAATGTATCATTCTCACTATTATTATATCACACTAGCTGTGCTGGCATTGCTTCATAAAGTTTATGTGGTTATATGGCAATATATAGCCTAAGTTCATCTAGAATTTATTCTTAAAAATTGTTAAAAAACTGTAATTGGTTGGCGAGTTTTGTAGATTGCTATCTACATAAAAAAAACTTACGTATTTGTAATATTAGTAAGGATACACGATCAGTAGTTATAACTTATTTAGATAAGTTAACTAACTGTTCAACTTTAAGATCTATAAAGTAATGGTGGATGATTTTAATTCCTAGATAAAAAAATATATATCCTAGAAAAATAAATAGCTTCTAATAAATTCTGTTAAAAATATAAATCATTTTAGAAGATAATATTATGTTCTTCATAAAATAACACATGCTATGCAATATTAAGATAACAATAGGTAATATTCAAATAAGGTGTAGTTATAAATACAGTATTTCTTTATAGTAAATTGAAAAATATCACTAAAGTTTTTTTAAATTGAAGGCTATCTATTTGAAAATCTCTTAAATTAAAATTAAATATTTTTCTCTTTTTTTATATTGTTAAAATTTTATTTCAGGCATTACATGGGGTGAGGACACCCTATTTGAATACCTTGAAAACCCCAAGAAATACATCCCTGGTACAAAAATGGTATTTGCTGGCCTGAAAAAGGCTAATGAGCGTGCAGACCTCATCGCCTATTTAAAGGAGTCGACAAAGTAAATCACAAAATTGTAGGAAGTTTATTTAATAGGAAGTACCTTTCATTATACTTATGCAATGTACTTCTTATTTATACCTGTCAGTATCATCATCTGTGAACTATGGAGATTTAACAATATTATCTAAATCACATTATTGTGAGTAAAAAGTACATTGTGTGGTGTTTAATTTATTAACTTTAGTGACAATGCTGTGAATGGATTTAATGTTATTAAATTATTGATAGATGTTATTAAGCTTTTGTGATTATTCCCTATGCCATAACATTTTAAATAAACATTATGTTATGTCAACTAATTATTCTGTTATTTTTAGTAAACCCGAGACAATGTTACCGTGTTAAATTATTAATTATATAATAATTGGAATAAGCATAAAATCATTTTATTTAATTATACCCTGATTTAAATATTATTTGGGATAAATCGAGTTCTAAATCATAATTTAAATGAGATTAGGGAGTGATCTGTAAGCGGAATATGCTTACAAACTTTATATGGAGGGGTGAAAGGCTATTTGGTTTAAGCGACATTTTTTGGTGATATAGTAATATATATATATATATTTGGAATCGGTACAAAACGCTGATTCTAAATATATATATTAGGTCCTTACATATGAAATTGGCGTTTTTCGTACTGGCCACTTTAATCACAAATTTCTCCTCTTTGGTAAGGAATTCCAAATTCAAATTAGTACAGCTATAGACTCATGTATTTGTGCTTCGATGATCGTCATTCATTTGTTTTTTCTTCTGTTTTTTTCTGTTTGCGTCACTCATTTTACAAAATGGAAAACTTAAAATATCGCATTATTTACGAGTACGAGTTCCGCCGTGGCACTAGTGCTGCGGAAACAACTCGAAGGGTGAATGATGTGTATGGCAGTCGTGTTGCAAAAGAAAACACAGTTCGTTTTTGGTTCCAACGTTTTCGTTCTGGAAATTTCGACCTGCAGAACAAGCCCCGTGGACGGCCTGAGACTCAAGTTGATAATGAAGAGTTGAAGGCTATTGTGGAAGCGGATCCATCGCAAACCACGTCCGAGTTAGCTGCAGGCTGCGATGTTAGTGATAAAACTGTTTTAATTCACTTGAAGCAAATTGGGAAGATTAAAAAGCTTGAAAGGTGGGTACCTCACGAATTGACTGAAGCAAACCGGCAAACGCGCGTCGACTGCTGCGTTACATTACTAAACCGGCACAATAATGAAGGTATTTTAAACCGAATCATTACCTGTGATGAAAAATGGGTTCTTTACGATAATCGGAAGCGCTCAGCGCAATGGTTGGATCCTGGCCAGACAGCCAAATCCTGCCCCAAGCGAAAATTAACCCCAAAAAAGTTACTTGTAAGCGTTTGGTGGACTAGTGCCGGTATTGTTCATTACAGTTTTCTCAAATCTGGCCAGACTATTACGGCTGATGTCTATTGTCAGCAATTGCAAACCATGATGGAAAAGCTAGCGGCTAAACAACCTAGGCTGGTCAATCGCTCCACGCCACTGCTGCTTCACGACAACGCTAGACCACACACTGCGCAACAGACGGCTACTAAATTAGAAGAGCTTCAATTGGAAAGTCTAAGACATCCTCCGTACTCCCCGGACCTTGCTCTAACAGATTACCATTTTTTTCGAAATTTGGATAACTTCTTGCAAGGGAAAAAATTCAACTCCGATGGGGCAGTCCAAATCGCCTTCAAAGATTTTATTGATTCCCGTCCGACTGGTTTTTTTAGTAAAGGGATCAATGAACTACCTATGAGATGGCAAAAGTGCATAGAAAATAATGGTTCATACTTTGATTAATTAAATAAATTATATTAAAAAATATTCGACTTTTGTTCCTCCCGTACAAAACGCCAATTTCATATGTAAGGACCTAATATTACTATATCACCAAAAAATGTAGCTTAAACCAAATAACCTTTCACCCCTCAATATAATGAATCCAACCTTTAGTCAGAGGTAGAGTAATTAGCCACGATAATTCATAGTTACAATATTGAGCTGATTTACCGAACAGACTACTCTAGTTAACAAAAAGGAAGCAAATATATTATTTACTGTAATACTGTAAATACTATTTAATAGGTGTCAAAACTTACTTGGTATTTTTCTTATTTTGGTCTTTCACTTGACCTTTCGTTAATTTTATTTGTAATCAAAGTTATCTGGTACATACTTTGGTTTGTTATTTTAATGGAGATCTATCACTATAATAGGTTTTAAATGTCGTTAGTATGAGAATTGTTACAATTTCGAGCATTGATACTTTTATTTTAATACCCAATGTAGTCAAAAATATGTTTTATGAATTAATTGATCCCGATAAATAGATAATAAGCAACAAATAAAATTAAATGGCAAACAGTTCATGAAGGGTACAATTTCAGCAAATTCGACATATTAAACTATTGCTCCAGGAACGGGTTGTAGATGATTTAAGGTTTTTTTTTTTATTTATAACTATTGATTGCCGGGAAAGGCATTTTCAGCTCAACCGGGCTTAGGGGGCGAGCACAGAAGGTGCTCAGCCAGCGAAATTTTTGGGTTAGGTGGCAATGCAAGGGCACCCCTGTGGGTACGAACCTCGACTTGGACCGCCAGCCAAATAAAGTACTAACCCTACGGGTGATCTACCAGCGTTTCGGAAGGGACTACCTTGAGAAGAAACGCCGTAATAAACTCAAGGCTCCGTCGGTGTAGAACTGCGCCTCGGTGCGAGAACGCACCGGTTAGCAGCAGTTGACTGAACTATCCTTCTTCGGCGACGCCTTAAAGTTGCGATGGGAAAAGCGGTGTTTTTACTTTTTAGTAGCTACAAAACCGACATCTAGTATATTTATATATGCCGTATGAGTACTCATTACAATGTTTCAAATTCATGGATATTTATACAGTGGTGTGTCTCCAGCTGTATCGAGCTTCACAAAAAATCTATGGTAGGCTTGTTGAATAAATATCGATATTTTCAATTCAATATATCGATATTTTTGGGCGATATAATTTGTAATGATAAAACGATATATCGATACAAAATATCCAGTATCGAAAACGATATTTTTTTTAATTTTTATGATAGTGAAGTCGCTGAAATCTGAAACTGTAGAAGATAGGACCGAACGAAAAAAAAAACTATATTGTCTATGACTGTTGAGTATTATGTTTTGTTACGTGACATGCATTGACATCTGAATTTGTTGCATGTATATTATTTGCCGCCATTTATTTATTTGTTATTTATTTTTGTTTGATATCTTAAATAGGTCTTAAAGTTAGAAGATAGCCTTTTAGTTCTTGATATTTTTGTATAATAAAAAGGAATACTGGTAAAATACTTTCGTGTTTATTGAGATTTAATCGATTTATCGATATTTTACCTTCGATATATCGACGCCGATATTAATATATTATTAATAAATATCGATATAACGATATTTTTTTTCATTTTCGACATCCCTAATCTATGGATATTTTTGTTCATGTATTTTTAACACTAACAAATAAGTGAGCACTTTGCACCTTATGTTAAGCACAGACTAGTTTAAAGCCGATCACAACTATCAAAAAGCAGGAAAATATTCGTCGATAGTCATCGTGATTAATACTGGCCTGCTGAAAAGTCCGTTATTTACATTTACTTTGATGGACCCAATATTATAGGAGGAAGGGAATTAATTAGTTGGTAAAAAGTCCATAGCCTGATGACACAGCAGAGCTAAGAATGAAATGAAGGAATGAAAGAGCCAAGAATTGGAAAACTTAGTGCGTGTCGGAATAGGAGTAACGGTAGAACTGACTTCACAAAGTGTGCGAGGTTCTTTTGTGGATTAGAGAAGGTGGAATCAGATGAAAGATCTCAACATAACTCTCGTCATGATAAAAACGATAGAAGACGCTATGTGGTACAGTATTTCTGCGCAGTCGCAACGACTAAAAGTTCAGTGACGGCTGCATAATTAATAATATGAGAAGTTCGATACTACAGTTTGTTCAGAACGTCAAGAAGGTACCTATCAAGCGTCTAGTGAAGTCTATCTACACATGTATTTAATAAATATGTATTTAAAATTAAAAAAAAATATTGTAATTATTTTCCTCTTTATCGCAAAGTTGTACTTATGTGTTAAGAGCTTTTGTTTCGTGTTTTACAAAACGTGTGTAAGGAAAAAAATCGTGACAAAGAACACAAACACTACATTTTTATGCATCCTGCGAGATAGATAAAAATAATTGCAAATACATGATAAAGAAAAAGATCCATAGATATTTGGAAAACACCAAACATCAGATCCGGACGCATCATTAACATTAGTAATACACTAAGAAATATGTATCATGAAGTTACGAAGAATAATATCATTCGACGATTCAACTTGATTCCATAACTTGGAGATTAGCTCGACTGGAAGCAATCGATCATTGATGGCCAAGGCGAATCGATTATTTACTTAAATTAAACTTAGATTTGCATCGAAAAAATTGAAATCATTTCAATTGATCAATAGTTAAAGCAATTGGATTATTGACTTATCTAGCCAAATGCAGTTCTCATGATTGTCGATGGTTTTCGTAATCGCCCAATGCTGATAGAGGACTGTTACTTATCATATATGACTATAATTGATAATAATCGACTCGATCGAATCGGATTAATGAACAATTGCCTTAAACGACTTCTGAAGTCAATCATTACGCCACTAATAATGTCAATGTTTCTGTCATTTTCTCAGTACTTGATTCTGATTTAGGAGTCGATATATAATAATGAATAATTTTTAGCATTGAGAATCTAATTTATTATGAGTAACGATTTACAAAACTTTCGTGTGTATTGAATTCTGTGGAATAATTAATATTCATAAAAAAATTACGATAATTGACTGATATCTGAATTTTTGTGCACGAATTGAAGAATAACAAAAATTTATGAACTCGCATTCATGTTGTATTGGTAAGTAAAAACAAGAAATACTAGTTGACTTAAAAATAATATTTATTCTTTATTTAAGTATGAAGATTTACTTTTACCCTTGGGTTTTTGTTACGTCTATATAAGTATATCAAAACCTCATTTAAGCTTTTGCTATTTTAAAACGCGTTTTGAATACCTTTTTATATTTCTACAAATTTCACAAAAGTTATATTATTAAATTAAGGTGTTAATTATAGTTCTTTACATTTAATTGTCTCACATCAAACTAAGAACAAATAATTTCAATTTCTTACTTATCAGATATAATGAAAACATAATAAGAAAAGTTATCAGGACTAATCAAGTGGCCTGTTTGTTAACAATGGATAAAGCATCAATTGTTTTGAGTTTCCATGATACATTACTTCATCAATCTGACATAGAACTACTGGATGGGCCCTATTGGTTAAATGACACAATTATTTCATTTTATTTTGAATATCTTGAAAAAGTTGTTTTCAATACAACAAATGAATTGTTGTTTGTATCTCCGGAAGTAACTCAGTGTATTAAGATGGTTCAGATGGAAGAAATCAAAACATTTCTCCAGCCTCTTGAAGTAAATAAGAAGAAGTTTATTTTCTTTCCACTAAATGATAATGAATCACCAGACATGGCCGGTGGAACCCATTGGAGCCTACTTGTGTATTCAAAGCCCAAACATTGTTTTTATCACCTTGACTCATCGCAGTCTAATAATCATGATGTTGCTTGGGAATTTGCAAGTCATCTGGCCTCATATTTTGCAAGAGGTGAGTCTATAAAAATAATTTTGTACTGGTGTTTTGATTGCTATTATCATATTTATTAGCTTATATGTAAAGCCCAAATTTTATCATTAAATATCAATGGTAATTCATAAATAATTTATATATTTTTTTATTTTCTCTAATCAAGGTATACATTCATAAGAAGTGTACATACAAGTGTTTTGTCTATTTTATGTTACTATATTGTATTTTCATTTTCAGGATCATTAAATTTTGTGGAAAAAGAATGCCTACAACAAAGTAATGGCTATGATTGTGGAATACATGTTATTTGCAATACTGAGAGACTTGCTGAGTATGCTTTAATTCAAGGTGAAATAGAATTTTGTGACATGCTTGTCAAAATAAATCCAAGTGCCAAAAGGAAAGAAATAATGACTGTTGTACAAAATCTCTCCCATTCAAAATAATTTTGCATTAAAAACAAATTGTATTTATTTGCTGTTTTCAAAAATTGATTAGTAAAAGTTGATCTGAACATGTTGTATTTTTATTAAAACTTCATTTATTAAGGATAATTCAACTATACCTTAAGATTTTTGGTATAAATGAAATTACAATTGCACAATAAACATGTTACAATTTTATTGAAAAACATTGCATCTGTAAATAAATATAATTTATAAAAATATTGTTAAACTTCATCAAACATATATTTAACACTTTTGAGGTTCTATCCAACCCCCAAATGCTTTATTTAATTCTTCAGCAACAGCTAAGCATAATCTGTCCTGATTATGATTAGCAATCACTTGTATGCCAATTGGTAAACCTTCTCTGCTTAGCCCCAATGGCACAGTAGTTGCTGGTAATCCTAAACAATTAAATATTGATGTATATGCAAAGTTTACAGGTTTTGCTAAAGGTTCATTATGGTAGGGCGCTGGTGTTGGATGTGTTGGAAATAAAAACACACCATTGTTTCCTAGCATGTCTTTGAAAGAATTTTCCAAATCTTCACGGAGTTTTAAATAATGATTGTATTTTTTGTCACCAAACTCTACACCATTGTAATCAAGTAAAGCAGTAACAAGTCCTATAAATGTGTTACCAGATAAACCAAACATATTCTTCAAAATTTCTAATAATATGAGTCCTTTACTATTTTTCTCCATGATAAAGTCGGCAAATTTCTTTTTAGTCTTCATTGTTGTTAACCAGATAGGCATAGACTTTTGCAGTGCTTGTATTTTCTTTTCTTCAGCATGTATGTCATATTGTTTTTTTAAATATTCAACTACCTTTTTCATTGCAGTTATTATATCCAAATCTACGGAATCTGATAGTAGACTATGATTGCTGAACTGATAAAAGTATTTTATGCTCTTTATATTGACAGGTTCATTCAAATTTAATTTCTTTGCATTTTCTCCTGCAATAACTTGTAGTAAAGGCTTTAAATCTACAGCATGTCTTGTCATAGGACCAATACCTAAAATGAAATGCTATTATTTATAAGTTTTGTAACAAAAAGTTAAATGTTTAATAACCAACATACAGACCTAGAAATGAATTAAGTAAATCTGACTCTGGCATGGGATATTGTCCTTTGTTTGACACAATGTTTCGTGATGGTTTATGTCCATAAATGCCATTAAAATAAGCAGGCATTCGAATCGATCCTCCAATGTCAGACCCTGTAAAAAAAGGCTGAAATTATTTGTTTGCAATATTTTAGTTTTTTTTTCATCATCGTTTAGAACGCACTGCGAACTTTCACCGCGTAGATTTTCACAATAGTAACACTTCTAAACATAGGTACGCGCCCGCACTGGAGATAAAAATCTGCTCAGACAAATCATCGTTAAAATAAGACGCGGCGTAGAATAAACACCTATGCGTTATGGAAATTTCTTACTCACCAATACCAAAGATGCTACCAGCAGCTGCTTGTAAAGACGCTTCACCACCTGATGACCCGCCAGCAATCCTAGTAGTATTGTATGGGTTGTTCGTTCTTCCATGTATGTGATTATGTGATTCCCACCTAAAATATATGTATAATTTTGCTATCGATACTGCATTACATCAGAAAATACCATACAACCAAATTAGGTAAAAGAAATCTACTATACTATGTATTCTTTAAATAATCTAAATATAATATTAAACAAGGACGCGCGTAAGTAAAAAAATATCACGTATGACCAATGGGCTCCACTTTAGAGTTTATCGAATGGATTTACATGCGTAGATAAACCGTGGTGTGTGTGGGGCCTATAATATGCATCAATGTATAATTACCACATGCAAATTTCAGGAACGTTTGTAAGTCCTATTATTATGGCTCCATTTTCTCTTAATAGTCTTATAACGTCTGCATCATCTTCTGCAATAAAATCCTTACGAAGAACTACGCCTGATGTTTGATGTAAGCCTTTGAAATAAACATGAATAATTTTTGAAACAAACACAATTATAGCCCTATATTTGTCAATCTTATTCGTTTCGAGAAGACATTCAAGCCTGACTTAAATACCATCAAATGTTCCGTACACAGTCCATTATGGTGGTTAAATTCTTAAGTTGAGATTTATAGATGCAACTTTAAGTTTCTTTAGACATTATTAAAACATTATTATGTATATTACTCAATTATTATTTATATTATTATGTCAAAGGATTTTGTAAGTCACCGATTTTGTCAACATGGACTTGGTTCTGTAAATACTACGGCTATATTCAAGTTCCTATTATGTATTCAGTTTTTTGTCATAACAAATTTATTTTTTGAGAACTTTGCTAAGTTAGGTAGAAATAGCGTCTATAAATCTCAGCCTTAGAGTATTCGGTTTCAGAACAATAAGTATATAGCGACAGACTTGCTTTTGCTGCAGTGTTTATGAAGCAGCGGAACAACTACTTTCTAATGAAATTATATTTGAGACAAGATTCATGGGAGAAATTAATAAAATGTAAGTCAAAAGCCGCCCCACTGTGTCGATTTACAGTTCGGTTTTAATTCGTTACTTTAATCGTGCAAAGCAACTGCAACTTTCTAATCTTTTGACCGAACGCTTTAAATGAAAATATAATAGAATATCATCAAGGTTACAAACATCCGTATTATATAATTTCGAATTAATTTTTCTAAAATAATCACTCGAATAGAATATTGTAGCAGTGGTGGCTTAATGTATAAGGGACCGGATTCCATGCGTGGCAATGCAAATAGTCGTAGGTTTGAATCTCGGTACGTACCCTCAGGGTTATTCCACATTACGTACGGGTTTAGGCACCACACGCTCACCGGTAAAACAAATACAGTGAGGAAACCCACATGGTATTTGATAGATATGTCACGTGCAAGTGCCCTACTAAAACGGCATACAGCCGCGATACTGGTCACGATGGGTACGACATACAAGCGCAAAGTGGATACAACCACTAATGCATAACTGCTCACCCCGTAAGTGACATCGTGTGACGATATATTATTATAATTAATAGAATATTATATATTAATATTTTCCACCTTTAACGGCTATACAATCTTTGGTAGTAAAGGGAACCCCCAGGAAAGGTTTTTCTTTTTCAAGTTGCTCTTGTGATTTTACTCCGCTTAGAATTAGCTCGTCAGCTTCTTGAGCCTCTTTAAGTGCCAAATCAAATCTGTCTTCCACAAAGGCATTGAGCGCTGAGTTAACATCTTTTATACGTCTGATGCAGGCCTCTAAAACACTCACGCTCGTTATCTGAAATTTAATTAATATTTTTAATTGTTAAGAAACTGCGCACTCAAATCTTGAAAACTAAAATAGACTAAAGTCTTCAAATGAATCTAGATCACATTGTACGTGAAATGTATATATTTTGCGCTTCATGATTCTAGGTGTATACAATTCGAGCTCATTGTCCATCTAGATTAATTACTAGTTCTAAGGAGCCGGGAAATCGTATTTTGTAACATTTACTTGCAGAATAATTTAAATAAAGTTATTAAGGATCACATTTTAAATCATCTGATTCCAAAATATGAACACCATGTGTGCGATGAATATAAAAATAAATATGTTTAAAAAAATGATAATTAAATATACCATTTATATTCATCATGTACATTAATTACTATGTTCTGGTAGAAGAATTCTTGTAATACGCTCAAATAATTATAGTTCCTTATTTTTTATTTCAATAATATAATAATTCTAACTGATAAAAAATTATAATTATAAAAAAATGCATGCGATTTTCCGGTATCACATACTAAGATGAAGATTTTCGAAGTATTTAGATATCGCAGAAAGAGATTATATAGTATGACTTTACCACCTAATTATGAGCACCCTATTTCACTATATATTATAAAACAACGCCCCCCGCCATGTCTATCTCTTTGCAATAAACTCAAAAATTACCGAGTGGATCTTCATGCGATTTTCACCGGGACGGAGTGATTCATTAGTATAGTTTAAATGTATAACTTGTTAACCGGTCATGTGCGTGTGGTAAATATAAATAACAAAGAAATACCGTTCTCTGTGTAGTGTTTTCGTGGACGATTGACGGAGCGCGGTCTTTCTATTCAAAGACTTATCGTCATTAATAACCCTCGTAGTTTTTTGCTATCTATGTCGATTTTTTGTAGACCCAGGCTCGTGATGAAGGAATAGGTTTTAATTTAAATATTGTGTGTTGTAAAAAGTAAGTCATGCACAATAGGCTATAAGATTTTAGCTTCTCTTTAGATATATATTCTTTAAGTCAGGGTCATGACTTACAAAATATAAATTAGTGGTATTTAGAAAGAGGAATAGTGCTATCAACAAATAAAACGATAAATGGCTTAATAATAATGTCTTAGTACTATAGAAAAAATAATGTAATATTACATGAAAATCTGTCTATTTAGGTACGTCACAAGAAGCGAACTACTTTCAAAGTTTTTGGCTACGCAAATCCAGTTACTAAGAGTTATCATTAAATATCTACGTGTATTAAATTTTATTGGAAAAAGATCAGTATAAACAATTTGTACAAGTGAGCAACAAATAATTTATAATAAGTGTTAATTCAGAAAGGTTTGAGTGGGATTATCTGATATCCAGCCGAATACAATAGCTTTTTTGTCCTTGACTTACACGCACGCTTATAGTTTTGTGTAAATTGGTTTAAATATTAACTAAATGTATATATATATTATATTTGGTTAAATTGGTTGGTATTGTGGTAAATATGATGATCATTGTTGGAAATGTCGAAAAAGTCAAGCCGCCTGGAAGCTTTAATTGAAAACTTTGCCTAAAGTATTTGAGATATAACAATATAATGTATGATGGGATATTCCTCTTATGGGTTTGGAGAAAAGTTCCCGATGGCATTTATTGTTCTTTTAAGGATAGATTACTTATAAAATTATATAACTTTTTTATAAAAAAAATGGTCACGTATAATGCCGTAATTGTGAAGCTATTTAATGGATACCGTATAAATCTTTATCAACATAAATACATTAGTTACCTTGAGCATTTCATTTACACTATGATAAACCCTTAAACCATCTGGAGGAGGTTGGAGGAGGCCTTCACCCAAAAGGGGTCCACAAATGATAATGACGACACAAATCTTAACTAATACTAAACTAACAATAGGAATTAAGAAAAAAAGAACTAATAATACTAACTATTTGAATTGTAAAAAATGTAATGTGGAAAAATAAAGGCTTGTTTATTATTATTATTAACAATAAACCATATAATTAAATTAATATTGTAGAAGCTACCATAAAGGAAGCACTAATATGTTTAAAAACAAATTTAAGTGTAGCTTTTTAACACAACTGACGATAAATAAATAAAAATAAATTAGTCGCTAGATATTTATTAATATTTTAAAAAGAAGATAGAATATAAACTACTGAAGGGGGAAAAGAGGAGGAAAGAGAATAGGGATGAGAGAAAAGGAGTAAGTTAACACATTTATGGCATTATAAGGTTTGGCGAGTCGGCTAGTAGTAAATAATTACCATTTTATGGATAATCCGAAACGGACAAGTTTAACGTTATATCTATATGTAATAAATTAAATGTAGATGATTAATAGTCTCCTCCACAGAAGGTTTTAAAAATTAATAAAGGTGATAATAGGATTATGCATAATTGTATAATGTATTTTTTTATTTTTACTGTCAAGTGAATTTCTTTGTGGTATGGCTGTTTAAATATAAAAACTAGGCCAGATCTTAGCCGAGATAGCTTGCTGAAACGAAGAAGATTGCAAGTACAAATCCTGCTATCAATTCCCGTTTACCTTTTACATTCCCTAGTACTTCTAGTTCAATATGTAATCTTCAATATGCATTATACCGGTACGTAAATAGTACGTCACAAACAACGGGTAAACAGAAAAGTACAGAAATAACCTAACAACACAAAATTGAGTAACTAAAAATTATATACACGTATTATACTCTCAATACATACTACTTATATGTGACATGGCGAATGTGATAATTTGTATGATATACAATAATATATTTAATATCTAGTTGAAGCTTTATAAATTATTTCTCATTACTTAAATGAACAGACGGAACGTTAATTAGTCACTCGTACAAAGAGACCATTTTATTAATTTAATCATTTATAATATGCTATCTAAAACCTAGTAGATATAGAATAGTATAAACTGACACTCTATACCAACTGATTGTTCATTATGTTTTTGTAAACTTTCATTGTCCTTTAGTTACATCATCCATATAAAGATAGATGTCTGTAGACACGTACTTACAGTATGGTATATATTTCAAACTTAGCAATAGTTGTGGGTTTTTTTCTCAGTATACGCCTCTATATTCTTATCCTTATATTTGTTCTATATTTCATAACAATGTTATATTGTAACACACTAACCAAATGTCCTTATCAGTGTTTTCCGCATGAGTATCATAACTACATAATTTATTTTATATTTCAGTTAACAATTACATTAAATATATATATATATATATATACATATTTCTACAATAAATGTATGAATGTTAAGCTTGAATAATATTATAATTTCTTTATAGACATTTAAATGATGTAATTATATACATTTTATTAAATAATATTGTCTGCTAACACTTTCATGTATGTATTCATATCTATCGCCATTTAATCAAATATACAAATATAACAAACCTGTTTTTCTCTAATTTTCTTGGCAACTTCAATTGCTGGTACTTTTAAAATATCGTCGGCTATTGGTGGTATCTTCTTGCCTTCACTACCGTAGTATAAACTGCAGAAAAATCTCACCACAACGGCAAACACTAGTCTCACAACATGTAACACTCTCAGTTTTAAAGTGACCGGCTTGTTGTTTTCTTCCATATTGCTTTTTCCAACTCTAATTTATTTATAAAAATACGAAGGGAATATTAATGATATATCTGTACGCGACTTATACCAAAGCAATGTAATTATATTATGTTTTGTGAGTTTGCAGAACTCGTTGGACAACGCCTATGTCACAGATAGGTGTACATAGCACTGTTCAACTCGTTGAATGAGCGATATGAACCGCGGACAGCCAGTTTGAACCACGTCATTATTGCTATCTCGCTCTTTACTGTTCTATACGGGTTTTTTCTTGGTGTAATAAATAAATTATACTCAAAGTACCGACTAGCAATCCTAGCCTAGAAAATAGATATTATGCTCGTTGCAAAAACTGATTTTAGTCATTACTTGAGTTTGTATTTATTGTATGGGATTGTAACAAAAGATATTAATAGACTCTGTATAGATCTTTATATTGGCTACTTATGCACTGTTTTTAAAGATATTATCTGAATTCCAGTGTTCAAATAGTTAATTTCGTTCAAATTCAATTTGAAGTTGAAGTTTCCACTTGTTTACTAAATTCAGCCGTACCGCGCCGTGCCTGGATCTTATTGGACTAGATTTAGTATAATAGTATTGTACCATGATTATGTATAAAGCTTAAAGTGTATTTTTAAAATGTCTTGATCATGAAGCGCTTATATAATGCTTCCTCATAAATCTGTTGAAAGTAGCCATGTGGTAAATGTCGACATTATACACAGTTATACGTGATTTAATTAAAACATTTCTAGAAAAATAATTTAAATAAACTATCAATTTGTATTCATATTTACAGTTATATATAATAATATTTAAATATAATAATAAATTTAAGATATTTTGTAAAGATTATTATGTTTTTCCCTATAATTATGGTTAATTACAGGGAAAGGAACAATCTTTAACTGCAAGTGTTTCGGAAACTGTAACTGTGGGAATACTTTTAGTGTACCAACAAATAACATTACTTTTCTTTTATAAGCAGTTAATTTATCAAATAGTTGTTTTTTTTAATTACTATACTATGAGAATATTTGTCTTTTTTAACAAAATGCGTACCGTGACATGGCTTTATAATTCAATTTGAACTTTATTCTAATACGTGCGTCATAATATTTCTAGTAATAAGTAAACATACCGAAATATGAATAGTTAACGTCGAGTAAAATACAGTCCGTAGTCTATTTTTATTTTAAATGTAACTTGTAAATAAACTTCATAATACGTAGTTGCAATATAAATTCCGAGAGTCCTCTATAATTGTTTACACATTACAAACTGTAATAATTATCCTTAATCCTTTGTTGCTCCGGTGAGTTGAATGTAGGCTTATTATGTACATAGCACGTTTAATTTTTTTTTTGAGACTATTAAATGTAAACAATATCTTGTCATAAAAACTTGATGAAGCTATAAAGAATTTCATTGGTCCCAACAGGATTAGGTTGACTGAGTTTATAGTCTAACGCCCTAATATTTATAGCGCACAAGCCAATGGCATATCGGAACTATTTAATAACATTAATATTACGATTAATTAAAAATCTGTACCCGCAATCTAATTTTTAATAATGTGGAAAGCATTTAGAGAATATTTTTCGTTTTTTCCAGACTAATATGGCGGATTCGCCGGAAAGCAAACAAACGACAACGAGAAGCAATTCACTTAAAATATCCTTGCCAACAGTCCTTTGTACTTCCGAACCTCCCGATAACTCAGTTGTACATATAAAGACGAATTTCGTATCGTCCGAATCTAAACTGTCCTTACCGTCTAATTTAGGCACGCCCACTTCACCATTAACATTGTCGTCTCCCTTGTCATTACCTACGTCACCGTTCATGAAAATGTCTCCTCAATCTACTAATTCGTTAGGAATTCCTAATAAACCTCAAGAATCTTCGAACTCCTTAGGAAACACAAGTTCTGCTACAGGTGAGTCAGTTCTCAGTAACACCTGTTTATATTTTTAACGAGTGCAGTGAATTATGAAGTATACAAATATAACCGTATTCTAGTCAATTATTTTGTTACCTAATTTTGGTTAAATACTAAATACGAAACTACGGATTAAACCAAAAATTTTATATTAAAAAATGAATATTGTTCGGAAATTTTGACACGGGAAAGATAATTAATTTAAATAATTATTTAAATAATTATTTTAAACTATTCATAACATGATGCTACAATAAAGCCGTATACTCGTATCTATATAATATTTAAATCAACTTTACATTAAAACCTAACGTACGTGTATGGCACGAATATAAACTCTGTTGAATATGTGGTGCTAAATTAAAGGCACACAGACTTTTTGGTACTATAAAGGTGTATCTGCTTACCATAATTGGCGTATAGGGACATTATATATTTTGTTTTTTTTTTACAAATATCTTCTTTGTTATTAGTGTTGGTATTTTATAGCTATGACCATATTTATGTTATTTTTATTACATGTGGAAATTGAAGAGAATATTTACTTCGCAACATCGCGAATATTAAGGGACTATAGCAACCGTACCCTCAAAAGATAAGGCAATGAAGGTTTATACTTGTTTCAATATTTCAAACACGTAAAATTATTTGTTAAATTAAAATTTACATACAAGTATACGTAAATGTACTGACGTTTTTTTTTTCTTTTGGGAGATTCTTTAGTCTATAAACAAGTTTCATTAGCCGCATTTGGTTGGGTAAATATCGAAAAAAGCAAATAATATTCTCAGTTCCATAAAGAATTTTCTTATTGAAACGTCTTACTAGTAATTTGTTTGGCATTATTAAACCTTAAATAAATCGGAAACTAAAAGAGAAAGTTGTTGCCTTTAACCTGAGCAAATTTGATGTAGCCATGTTCTGCGGAATTTTGTAAAGGATTTGTTCAGGCTGATGGCTCCCCGCCAGAAATAAAGGTTAGTAGTGTGTTTTTAGGTTACGATGGGACTGGCATGTGCCTCTGCACAAAATTCCCTTAAAGAAATAGAAAAAAAAGAGAAAGTTCACAAAGAGATAGAGAAACGTATGCTAAACGTTTTAAACCAATAAAACATAGATACAAAATCAGTATTAGTTATTAAAAGAGCAGGTAGCCCCTGAGGCAGTTATCGGTTCGGAATGCTCGAGGGTAAAAGGTTAAATAAATAATTATTGAGAAGTTAACAGAAGCGATCCTTTAACAAAGTTCCACGTTACCTTGTCGCATTGAACCGATTAAACTTTGCCAATACTCTCATTGAAGTTCCAAATTAGATTTTCTAAAACATTACATACACTTAAGACGTGACATCAAAGAGATTATTTAAGATTTATCACCCTCGTGTAATTCATTAATTAAATTATAAAGCATTAGAGCTCACTAAACAGACTATAAGAGCTAATTATAATTTGTTATTATCATAAATAACTCTTGCTATATCATTTATTTTCTGAAATCAAGAATTAATTGTATCTTACTACCGTCTTAATTCGAAAACAAAAGGATAATATCATGTGAAACTTAAATACAACCACTGAGTTGACTTACTATTTCTATGGTAACAGACTCCACTTTAAACGATGTAAACGTGTATTTTTAAGTAGTTTAGTAAATAATTATTATTTTATTTAACCTCATTAGTATATGATCTACAGTAATACTGCGCAAAAGTCAAGCTCTATTGCCGATACTACCGAGCTAGTCAGGATCAAATATATAAATGATTTTAGTTTAGGATTTTTAATGTCTCAATTAGATTTACGATAAACTCTGTACAATCGGTTTTGTGGTTTATACTCGTGGTCTAGACAAATATCCAATTTACGATGTAATAGTAGAGTAAAAAGGGTATTACTTAACGGTTCATTTGATCGGTTCTAGTGTGAATAATACCAACAATCCTCCCTTACCGAGTTTTATTTCCTATTCAACTTGTTTATAAAAACACTGTTTTAATAGCATAATAGATGTTATCTTTACGGGTTAAGCGCTTTCATCAGTCTCGTTGACTGAGAGCGCACAGCTCGCAATAAATATGAAGGATTTAGCTTTTTTCAGGATATGAAAATGGGAAACTTGTCGCTTACATTTATATTCACCGCAGTTCAGCGCAGAGCGCGGCAGAGCACGGGCGTGTCTCTCTCTGTACTCCTCTCCATTTGAACCACTATCACGATACTTATCTGAAAACAGTTTTCCCAATGTAGTGAATTCTTAAGTCATCACTTGAGTTCAATATTACTGAAGGTTTTATAAGTGTTTGTGAAATGTTTTACCGCAATCGTTAAACACCCTACGAGGGAATACAAAGTTTATTTTTAATGACCATCGTAACTTAGTAAACTTTGTTTCAAAGATGTTAAGTATTCATGTACTAGGTGACAATGGGACGGGACATAAACCATTGATGAAGTCATAGCTGTGAAAATTTTCTGCCGCTACAAAACTACGCAATGTTTTTCAAAATTTGTTTGAATTGAAAATATCAGGATGCCCTGCTGTGGATGCTGGTGGAATGGTAGACAAAGGCATCGACCGCCCGAGCCCGACACCTCTGGTTATTATCCGTATTACATGTAACTTTGAACTTTCTAGTTTATATCGTTAGTATAGTTCAGCTTATATGAAAATTTCAAATTGACTTATGTATGATGTAAAAGTAAAAAGGATTTAATTTTTACTAAAAATAACACAGAAAACAATTTTGAAAATGTTATTTCATGTTTTAAACATTATGTCAATATTTGTATATTGTTTCCATATCAAATATTCATTAAAATGCAATCATATTTATGAATGCAATGAAATATAACTTTACTGAAATAGGCCTACTTACCTAAGGCCTAAGCACATTTGAATCATAAAAAAAAGTAAAGTGAATCTACCACCGGTTCGGAAAGCAGAATCTACCGAGAAGAGCCGGCAAGAAACTGGTAGTTGCTCTTTTTAACATAACGAAGTACCATAACAATAAGGTTTATTAACGTAGACAAAGCGAGCTCAAATTTTATTTACGCTTCCATTAATCAGTCTTTACTGTTTGGTGAAACTGGTAATTTGAATTTTATTAAAGTAAAAATATTCCGAACATTATTCATTATTGCCAAAAACTAATTATCCCTATTTATATAATTTAATGGTTGTCGAATAGATAAACTTGTTATCACTCACTTATTTTACATACCTACTTTATTTTCGTATATATTACGCGAACTTCACAATCTGGGTGGAGCTTCTTAACCTTTTATAGGATGCAAGCCACATTTTGCTTAGGCTAAGATTTATAGACGTTAATTTGATTTTGCTCAGAAAATAAGTTCGTCTTAGATACAAAACTAAATTTGTAATAGAAACTTGAGTATCCCGCGTATTCACAGAGCTAAGACCAAGTTGGAAAAATGGTAACTTACCATATATTTTGGTATTCATTATGTAATATGACTTGTGTTTGTTATATTATTTTATTATGTAAATTATATCGTATACAATGTTTAATTAAAGTCTAAGCAAAGTCAAATTTGCCTTATAAATCTGAAGCTTAGAATTGCCGGATGTCATGTAGGCCATGAATACATTCACAATCTTGCCTTATGCGGCGGACACTCATGCAGTATCTTGGCAGGACCTTTTGCTTTTCATAAAATAAACGGTTATATTCGTATTACACATTTCTCAACCTATATTTGAGGTTTTGTCTAAATAATAGTGACCTAACAAGATCTTTATATTGTGTTGGAAAATACATTTTGAAACTGCAAAAGTCTTGTTAAGATCGTTTCAGTAATGTTTCATTAATGTGCGTACAAACATTTAATCACAATTTTTTCTAAAAAGCATTATCTTGTATTCAAAAGCCACTAAATGGTCGGTACCACTCTATTTATTTTATTCTAAAAAACAAACTGCCCTCAATACAAGTTATAATAATAGAGATATTACAGAATTAGCGCCGTTACTACCTTACCATGAAAAGTAAATCCATGAACACACATTAGATAAGAACCACTGAATTTAGACACACGTTTGTTATGTTTGTTCAATTGTCTACCCAACTAAATCAGAATTGATTTTTAGAATATTAGTAATACACCTCACAATATAAATATCAAAAATAAATAATTGCTCAGAATTAATTCTGGTTTAACAAATTCTGTCGTTTCTATTCAAATTCATAAAATAATTGCCAATAGTTACATTATCGCGTATTATAGTTATGATTTTTTTTAAATTCCTTTGTTAACAAATCTCGTTACAATATTAATTTATTTGCAAATTAATTGAAGAAAAGTTCAGCTACAGCGTTTATAACACTAAAAACTGTTATTTGACCACTTTTACATAAAAACTGTACTTAAATTCATCTATTACAATTTTATACTTATTGAACCGATGACCCAAATACAGACACGACTGGACATGTGATGTTCGATGACGTTAAATAATATAGCTTCATTCAATTTGGACGATGTGTCGTCCATTGTAATGTTATATTGATTGTTTGTTAATTTCCTCGTAATATTCAGTGAGTTGCAGTCCAGCGCAGTTTGTTTCTTACACTGCTATAACAATATGTTTTGTTGCGTTTTCTCTAAAAAATATTCAGGTGATGTGTCTACGGATTCCGAAGGTTCTAGTAAGTGATTTTAGAGATAATTGGTAATATAAGTAATACCATATCAAAATCGTGGATAAAATGACGAATAAAGGTTAAGAATTTAGGAATGAGAATTTTGAGGCAAAATGAGAAAACAGCCGTTCAACCAAAATTGTTCTAGAAGTAATGGCCTATATATGGTGATCCCTACCAGGCCCACCTTTATTAATACGATCGTTCTATGTTATTCGGATCGACAGAAAACTTCTAAGTGGCAAAAATCCAGAGTTCAATGGAAGTAGATAATAGAAGGAGGAGGAACCCAATAATTAGTAATGAGTAAATGTGGGTTAGACACAGCTGTCATGTATTTCCTTTGTCATACTGTCTAGCATTATCAACACGTAAATTATTAATAGACTTTATAATTATATAATTTGTTATCGCAAGAACAGGGTGAGAGCTTTGCAAAATATCAATTTGTGATCCTCAAAGGATATAAAACCTATCTTGATTTTATTACATTTTATAGGATTTCTTTTTAATTATTGTACTTGCTTCTTCGTGACAATTCATCAAATTTGTATCCTATAACTATACCACCAACGTAAATGCTATTATTTTAAAATACAGGAATATATTTAATAAATACAGGATTATACAGATACTGCAAAAACCTATAGTTTTACAATGCTGAGGGTGACGTTAAATCATATTAAATCCAAGCACGTAAGAAGTGTGCGCCTTTTCAACTAAAATGTCTTTATAGACCATCAAATTAAATTGATTTGCATCAGTATTGCCCTAGTAATGAACGCTTTTTATTTAAATTCAAAATAATCCTAGAGTTGTAAATAGTTCATCAGTAAAAATGAAAACTTTAGAAAATACTAATCAAATATTATAATTACTTATATGAAAACAGTTTAATTTCAATTTCGTTATTAGTGAAGATGGAATATAAAAATTGTATTAAAAATAAAGCCATGAGTATCTGGAAAATCGTTCCATAATTATATAAAACAGTGGATAAAAATTC
Organism: Automeris io; assembly: GCA_036320925.1. Classification (NCBI taxonomy): domain Eukaryota; kingdom Metazoa; phylum Arthropoda; class Insecta; order Lepidoptera; family Saturniidae; genus Automeris; species Automeris io. Next base: position 7,193,934 of record JAUDJH010000014.1, read on the forward strand.
CAGGAGGAAGCGACAGAAAAACAACTCATAGAGAATATTAAAAAGAAGTACGGTGAAAAAACCTACCTTCCCACAAAAAGAGCAAATTATAAAAGCTAGGTGTTTCTTTTCATTTCGAATATTTTTATGTTAAAGCTACCTTTACGTAGATTATAACATTACTAGCTTCGTGTAGACCGCGACTTCGTCTACAACAGGAATGGAGAACATACCCGTTTAAGTCGACTTAAATTTTACTATTACGGTTAGATCAGCTCTTTTTTATTTAATCGACTATATAAAACTTGTCATAATGTAGGTAATATACGTCCTCATTTAATGACTCCTGTTACACATCGGTCAGGTTATATCTCCGGTTCTATTCAACCAATCATGACCAGACATGTCAAATTTTATAATGTCAAAAGTAGGTATTAAAACTAACAGTATTTTAAACTTTATTGCTTTTAGCAACAATCGTATAAATTGTCAGTAAATTGATACCGAATTCAAGAAAAGGTATTGAACATTCATTGTAAGATATGATTATCTTTACTTTGAATGCGAAAAGTAGTACTCCCCTGAGAGGTCACAATCGTCAGGAACCTCGGGAGAATACCCGCACGAATCACAACTCAGAACGGTTCAGACAGACAATCAATAGGCTTCAATAATTTGATTGTTCCGGTGTCAGGGGATATCGAAAATCTTCAATGTTGTGTCGAGATGTAGTCTTTATCTATTGAAATGATTTTCAAAATTTTGTTGTTTTTAAAAATAAGCTCTGACAGTAGTCATTATTGTGACTAACATTTTTAATACAATCTTATTATGGATTATATTATATTACAACTCATCACAAATAAAAACCTATAGAATTATTAATAACTTTAACCAACTATTGATTAACAACATCTTTATACGGGTATACACTATCTTTATCTTAATATATATAAATTACGTGTCACGTTGTTTGTCAGCGTTGGACTCCTAAAATACTTAACCGATTTTAATAAAATTTACACCCCATGTGCAGTTTGAGATTACTTAAAAGATAGGATAGTTTTCATCTCAATTCATAGTGGTAATATTATTTTATTGCAAATTATTTATTATTTGGCAGTCACAATTTTCAGTTAGCTCCAAACGATTCTAACAGATGGCGGTATCTGTTGACTGGATTGAGTAATTATTCGTTATATAGAACTATGGTAAACGTACTGTAGGGGTCGTTACTACAATAAATGCGTATTCACATGTATCTACCATATATCAAAAACCATAGTCACAGTGACGCGTGGCCGGGTCTGCTATAATTATGGCAGAACAACGTTTGCAGGGTCAGATAGTAAAGTATAAAATGAAGTCGCTGCCGCTGTCTGATAGCTTAGATCTGTTAAACTATTCAACGGATTTAAATTTTACTGTTGAAAGTTTTAAAAATAGATTTATGAGGATGGTTTATAAAATGTATATCTTAGAAAAATGCCCGTTAATGGTATTTTCATTACACCTGTGTGAAGCCTGGGCGGGTCGCTAGCATCTAATAAAAAACTTCAGATGACTGTTGATATCTAGAAATATAACATGAGTCTACTAACTTTCGGATATTTAGCAAAACTTGTAACTAGATTATCTTTTTGTCCATTTTTAAAATTTTAATACACGACCATTTGTAAAGACCGTCATTGTGACTCGCTTTGGCCTGTCGCGTTTTGGTATCACCTTGTGTATATCTAGTAACTCATATACCTAGAGACCTTCAGTCGTTGTATATGCGGGCTGACATGATGGAGACTATCAATGGATTTTGATTTTGATATTTACTACTCCGATGTATGTAGCTTTGTAGTATTAATTTTTTTTTTGTCTGGGAAAATATAGGACCAAATACATAAAGAAATGTAGTGTTATTCTTTGTCAGAAATTCCCCATGTAAAACGTAACTTCGACGAACTGACTCTTTTTCGATTACGCTATACAGATTCTAAGAAGTATATCCGAACAAAATGAGGATTATTTGCACTATTTATGGGTAATCTCTATATATTATGGCATAGTTGCGTATAAAAATATATCTATCTGAAATCTATTTTTGGTCTTGTTTATTAATTATACATTTTCTCATTTATTGTTAATACGACCTTAGAAATTCCTCGTTAGTTCGGATCCAGACTGAACGTTGAAAGGTGCGAACTAAAATTAGTATTATTATTTCTTCCGTTTCACCTAATAAACATTAGATACAAAACTATTTATGAGAAAATATGATTTTGTTGTGGGACTTAATATTGCAAGAATATCTACCTGTTAAAATTTTTCCGATAATAATATGCTGGAATACGAGCCACACACCCAATTTCAGAAACGCTATTTAAATTTTGAGCGCTAATATATTATCAGTTCTATACAAATTTATTCTTCATTAGTGCTTATAAAAAATTTTAAGTTTAAGATACGTTTCTGAAACGTCACCTTCGCTTTGTACACTTCTCAAATTTTCTGAAAAAAAAAAATGTCGTTTTCTATAAAGCGCGTTATTAAAAAACTAGACGGATATGTGCATAAAATTACTTGCTATGAACATAAACTCATAAGGAATACAGTAAAATTGATATTTCGTGAAATAATTCGGAAGAGAGAACATTAATAAATTACCATAATTTCTACAGTATTTTATATCGTATTTTGCAAAATAATACAATTTATTCTCGCAGTTTAGAAGAAAAATATTTTTGTCTTTGAAATTACGTAAATCATCACAGTCACGCCCATGAAAAATAAAGTTATGCGAGACAATGACAAAGTTTAATTTAATTCATGTCTGTTCTCCTTATGGAAATGAACTTGACAGGTATAAAAACTGGGACGTTCTTGGCGCCGTAAACAAATTTATTTGATTAACGGGTGGGAAACTGGCGCCAACATGCCTGGAGCTAAACACAACATACTCTATCTTGTTGTACGGCAACTCGACCCCTACTATAAGACTGAACGTAGATATATGTGGTTAGGCTAACGTTTGCATGTCGGGTGAAACTTGGATTGCTCGACTAAATTTAGGATTAGTTTTAGCCGTGGACTTAAGACTGGCTTTTGTTTTGTAATTATGTATTTATTTATAGGAGTTTAGTTTCTACTAACTTGTGAGTTAATACAGAGTTTATGTTGGTATAATAATTCGTATTATACTTAAATCATGCACATTTACGTTTTAAAATTTGAAAAACCATATAAATATGCATGATTAATAACCGAAAACCTTAGATTAATGTTTTTTAATGTTGTAATTGTGTAAATGTAGTAAATAGATTAATGTTGGTATACTATATTTATAGTAGTGGTATAGATGCTTAATTTTATGCGTTTATTTTTCGTACATATATTTTCTAGGAGTGCCAAAAATGTTTCTTAGAAAATAGCTTCTTTGCGGTCATCTTAGTTTTAAGGGATTGTAACTTTACCTGTTACCAAAGAGATTGTCGAAAGCCGCCACATTTTTCCTAAACGACCTTTTTTTTGTATAGTTCAGAAATGTTTCTCGTAAGCCTTAATGTTTGATAGTTAAGGGCCGTTCATACTAATGGCATACATATGACATATTTGGCAATAATATACAAAAAGATAATATAGAACGCAAAATAATCGTGGAAAAAGATTTATAATTTTTGTAACTATAATATATTCTTTAGCAATTAGTTTAAAAACATCTGCCTTTCATCGTAGAAGTATATAATTAACCTTCTAAAATCTTTTACTTTTTTTTATATTTTTTACGTTCAAAACTGCTGAAATATTTTGAAACAATACCTTACAAAATTTCTATTAAATAGGTAGAAATGTATTACCTTAACGTAAAGAAGGAATACTTTGAGTACTTGTTTGATGCGGTTTTCTTAATAATTAATTCTAAGGCAGTATGTTAATACGGTTTTCCTATTTCACTTACCTTGAAAGCTATTGGTAAGTTATTTATGAACCTACCTTCAAAAGGAAAATTGTATACACTTCTTTGAAAGTAATTATATTTGGATTTTGTTATAATAAATGAATACCATCATACTATATTCCTTTAAATATTAATAGATATTTGTAATATTACATTATTCGATGTCAAAATTATAGAGATTTCATGTCCACTTCCAAAATATAACCGTTCTAAGAAGGCAAAAAACTTGTTACATTCCGTGAAACGGCGAAGGAGACATTTACAGTCTCTTGTTATAGGTTTGGCCAAGACAAAAAGGTTTTCTCCGTTTCGAAATAAATCCGATTTAGACTAATGTTATGAAGTTTCCTTTAGTTTGAAACATTGAGTTATATGTTTCCAAGGATTCGGTTATAGTAATGGTATCTACACTATTTTGTAGAATGAACTATATTTTCTGGCACGTGCTAAAAAATTATAAATAGACCTTTTTTTGTAACCTGTGGGAAATCCCTGAACGGACTTCAGTGGGCTAGATAGGGTTGCCCCCCCGGTGTGTCGGACTTGCACCGACTAAAACCCCGGGGTGTTCCTTCTCCCGCTTGCCAAGTGCCAAGGGCAAGGCCGGGCCATCTTCCTCGGTACCCGGCGACGTCTGGCCTTGTTTAGGCCTCACCTACTTAGCGGGAATTGGTTAACTGTCGCCACTCCCCACATCCACCTAACACATTGGCGGCGAGGGTGGAATAAGATGCCACCCTCCAAAGAATAAATAGACCTGATAAAAGTGAACAGTTTGTTCATAGATAGACAACTTTATTTTAATTATGTAATTAAGATTTATTCATTTAAAGATTTTGCCTGTGAGTTCATATGCGTTGTCACTAAACAATATTTTTGAATTTAGTAAGGGAAGCATAATAATACTAGCTGACCCGGCAAACGTTGTTCTGCCATATAAATTATTACTAGTGAATATCTTCTGTATTATAATAAAATGTGCATTGTTAAATACTATCTAATTTAATAAAATTTAGGGTTCACAATTTTAGTCATTGTGGATTCCACATAAAAGGTAGATATATGCTGTCGAGGACTTTTATTTAGAACTATACATGACAAACAATCTTACAGTACATCACCTTTGTGTAGGTCCAATGGTTGAAGCAGTGTACGCCAAGATAGCTCTCAGAGGCCAGATTATTTTCCGACTTAATTGACATGTATCGTTATATTACGACCAAAATTACATAAAACCATTACAAATTGTAATCTATATGTTATTCCGATGTATAATCTATATTACTGTAAAAGTTTCATGCAAATCCGTCCAGTAGTTTTATCGTGAAAGAGTAACAAACATATTCACAAACTTTCGCATTTATAATAATAGTAGGATGTAACTCTTATTAATAACTCTTTATGTCCTTATTTTTGTTTGGACTCTGGTAAATCTTTATCTTGAAAATATGTTTATTACTTTACCTTGCAAATTATTAATGCTGTTTACCATTAAAGCTCAAACCGGTATTAAATATAGTAAGTTCTTTATTTTTCGCATAAGAAACGTCAACAAAGAGCTAAATTTAGCTAAGTAAAAGGTTTTATCAATAATTGCTCGAACCCATTTCAGTTATTCGAGATTGAAGAGTTGCGTGGGCTGCCATTAATAATATTTTGCTAAAATAAATCCAATATCATGATATTCTAATTCTGATTATAAATAGCTAGCTATTTTCGTTTTCCTTTTTTGTGTATAATCGGATTATTTTTGTATACAGCTGTATACGAATTATTCATGACCTTTACGTGAATACAAATTAAGCGAATTTTGGTGGTAGGGCGATTGCCCGAACTAGGTCATGACCACAGTACAGAAGTGTAAAGACCGTCATCGTGACTCGCTTTGGCCTGTCGCATTTCGCGATCACCTTGTGTATATCCAGTAACTCACATACCTAGAGATCTTCAGTCGTGGTATATGTGGGCCGACCTGCTAACGAAGACTATCAATGGATTTTCATCCTTTCATAGTCGTTTTCGTTTTTGAACTACAACGGTACTTATCATCAGGTGCACTGTAGTCACTTTGTCGAGCCAGTGTAAAAAAAAAAGAAAAATGCATTTATCTTATACTGATATAAATGTTGATAGGAACCTGATGAAAATACATATGTTTATTTTGATATAGATAGAGACTGTTGCGAATCATCATAGAATATATACAAAAGCAGACTGAAGTCGCTCTGCACCACACATGTAATATATAAACGTACGCTGCAGTATACACTGTCTATGTAGGATTTACTCTAGTATGCTGAATCCCAATTAGGTTAACAACAGTTCGAAACATTATCTGAGAAAATGAGATTAAAGCAGAAAATCGGATAATCCTCGTTTATTAATACAAGGCCAGTTGTTTGCAAAAACATATATAAAACAATGAATTGATTGTGTTAATATTATAACACGTATATATACATTTTGAAATATAAAACTACTCGTAGGGTTTTAAATTCGTCTGATTCTTATTGCGAATAATATAAAATACCACTATATACTTTGAGAGTACACCGAGCTCCTAGAGGAGAAACTAATTTAATGATTGGTGGTAAAGTACCCCTTTTTTATTTTATACGCAACGTCAAAATAAATATCTTGCTAGAAATTAGCTTATTTGATCTTTTCATCTAATATACTAATATTGTAGTGATGTCAAAATTGTTTGTTTCCGAAAATACCGATCTGTTTGAAAAATAATGTTCACTAATAAAAAGTTAATCAATTTCTGTGTAATATATATTATTAAAAGATAAATTTGTAATATATATAGTTTGTTGTACATTTAAAATTGTAATTTGTAATCATACGGTTATCAAACGGTTGTTTACGGGAAAATAATGTACTACTAAAATATAAATATATCTAATCATTAATGATTTTTTAAAGTAGCTCCCTACGTTCTGTAAAGCGGACAGATAACAGCGTTTACTTAATAATATTGATCTTATACAAACCGCAATGTATTTTTACTGCAAGTTAAAACACTGATTAAATAATAAATAAATCAAAAGTCAACTCTTATATCCTTAAAGATCATATTATAATTACTTAAAAATGATTTGTTACTTATATAAAAATGTAACTATGTCGTGGAATAGCGAGATTAAATCATAGTTCATTATCGTACTAAAGTTCGATGTGTAAGGCTATATGAAGTTATAAATGCTGATGTGTAAAGCCGCAATGCTTTGATCATTGTTTCTAAACTTATATATATATTAGGTCCTTACATATGAAATTGGCGTTTTTCGTACTGGCCACTTTAATCACAAATTTCTCCTCTTTGGTAAGGAATTCCAAATTCAAATTTGTACAGCTATAGACTCATGTATTTGTGCTTCGATGATCGTCATTCATTTGTTTTTTTCTTCTGTTTTTTTCTGTTTGCGTCACTCATTTTACAAAATGGAAAACTTAAAATATCGCATTATTTACGAGTACGAGTTCCGCCGTGGCACTAGTGCTGCGGAAACAACTCGAAGGGTGAATGATGTGTATGGCGGTCGTGTTGCAAAAGAAAACACAGTTCGTTTTTGGTTCCAACGTTTTCGTTCTGGAAATTTCGACCTGCAGAACAAGCCCCGTGGACGGCCTGAGACTCAAGTTGATAATGAAGAGTTGAAGGCTATTGTGGAAGCGGATCCATCGCAAACCACGTCCGAGTTAGCTGCAGGCTGCGATGTTAGTGATAAAACTGTTTTAATTCACTTGAAGCAAATTGGGAAGATTAAAAAGCTTGAAAGGTGGGTACCTCACGAATTGACTGAAGCAAACCGGCAAACGCGCGTCGACTGCTGCGTTACATTACTAAACCGGCACAATAATGAAGGTATTTTAAAGCGAATCATTACCTGTGATGAAAAATGGGTTCTTTACGATAATCGGAAGCGCTCAGCGCAATGGTTGGATCCTGGCCAGCCAGCCAAATCCTGCCCCAAGCGAAAATTAACCCCAAAAAAGTTACTTGTAAGCGTTTGGTGGACTAGTGCCGGTATTGTTCATTACAGTTTTCTCAAATCTGGCCAGACTATTACGGCTGATGTCTATTGTCAGCAATTGCAAACCATGATGGAAAAGCTAGCGGCTAAACAACCTAGGCTGGTCAATCGCTCCACGCCACTGCTGCTTCACGACAACGCTAGACCACACACTGCGCAACAGACGGCTACTAAATTAGAAGAGCTTCAATTGGAAAGTCTAAGACATCCTCCGTACTCCCCGGACATTGCTCCAACAGATTACCATTTTTTTCGAAATTTGGATAACTTCTTGCAAGGGAAAAAATTCAACTCCGATGGGGCAGTCCAAATCGCCTTCAAAGATTTTATTGATTCCCGTCCGACTGGTTTTTTTAGTAAAGGGATCAATGAACTACCTATGAGATGGCAAAAGTGCATAGAAAATAATGGTTCATACTTTGATTAATTAAATATATTATATTAAAAAATATTCGACTTTTTGTTCCTCCCATACAAAACGCCAATTTCATATGTAAGGACCTAATATTAGCTGACCTGGCGAACTTCGTACCGCCATGAATGCCGTTACTTACTATGAATAATAACTACTAACACAAATAAATTCAAATAAAAATCATTTTAGAGCTATGTTACTATACATACCGCCGAACAGAAAAAAATGTGCAAATTAATTTAATGTTTAATAGTAACTCACGAAAGCATGTTATAAATACAAACAATATAGATCAGGAAGATTTAATGACAGTGACAGTAACAACTGACAGATGAATTGCGTTCCATTTTACTCAACAGATTTTTTTCAATAAATAATCAACATTTTTTTTTACACTAACATAACATTTTTATTTATGAACTGATTGAAATAAAATTAACGTTATATATTATAGGCAGCTTTCCATAATATATTAGTGAAAACCGCATTTAAAACTGTTACGCCGATTCAGAGAGTAGAGGGCACAAACGCGTACAGATCGATTAATAATTCTCATTAATTTTTATTAACCTAAATCGCGCAAGTGAAGTTTTTCTGGCTACTCACATATATCACACGGAGTTGCGTATTATAGTATTTACAATACATCGAAAAGGTGGCTGCGGAGCGGATTTATCATATTATCATATTGATATGAAGCAACCATTGTGCATACAATGCACACAAGCCTTGTTGATACAATCTCCGACAGCTTTCACAACAATGATTAGGTTTTATAACCCTTTTATTGTTAACACTTTATAATAATAATATTTATGTACATCTTTCAGTCTAAACAATAATCATGAAGCCCGGAAAAGTCGCCCTATATAAACAACATTCTAAAGATAATAAAGGTTTTCTGTTATCGACTTCAACATTGTTTATAACAACTTTGGTTTTATTACAGCCGTTACTCGCATACTTTACCTTTAGCGAAATACATTAAAACCATTTTCAGGCTATAAATGATAACCCGTTGCTATCAAATGTAGGTACTATGATTCATTTTCTGTTCACTCAGAGATTAAATTATATAGGTACCTACAATGGCCTAAGTAGTTAATTTTGTTTTATTATTATAGAATGTATATGTAATATACAATTTATTGGGCTATAAAAATATCACTATATGTTATAAAACATTGTTCCACGTCGCGTCCAGTCTTTCTGTTCGTGATAATCTTAAAACTACTGAACAAGTTTTGCTGTTTTCATTAATAGACAGAAAGATTAAGCTCAGTGTATAATTTGTTAAGATTTTGTGTAAATTGATAAAATATGATTGAAAAAATCAAACCGCCTGGGACCCTACATCGAAAACACTGCCCCCCTGCTGCTGCTGCTGTGCTGCTGAATATCCCTATGAGATATAACAAAAAATGTATGATGTAATTTTTTTGTTTTATATGTCTACAGAAAAATTTTGCGATACATATGTATGTCTATCTTTTAAGGATAGCTTACTAAACCCATTGTAAATTCTAAAAAAATGGTCACGTACAATGTGATAGTTGGTAAAATACAGTATTAATCCTTATCAATTTAAATACGCTAGTTACCTTAAATACTTTAAGCACATTATGATTTTCCATTACATCACGTAATTTAACACGTTCGCTACCGGCGCTTGACAAAAAAATCTTAAACCACAGCCCATAGATTTTTTTCTTATAATATGACTTCAAATGGCATTGAATTTTTTAATATTATATTTATAAAAAAACGTAATTATCTCCAGAAAAAGGTCAGTTTGAATCCATTATGTTCTTTTGGGGGCCGTTACAACTGTTTCGGAGAAAAATAAGTGTAACAATTTGTAAACTGAAAAAGTAAACACGCCTCACATTTGCGGCGGCGGGCTGAAATGCAAGAGCTGAGACGACGCATATATGTGGCGCTCGTAGCAAACGCGTTAAACGAATAACTTAGAAGTTATCGGAAAATAAGAATAAACGGGCGGAAATATAAATTCAACCGTGGGTCTTACACCGATGACGATATATAAATAAAAATAAATTAGTCATTACATATTTATTGATGCATATTTGGAAAAGAAGATGAATATAAACGGCCTAGCAGCGCAGTTTGTAGTTCCGTTATTTACGATGCTAAGGTTCTAGGTTCCAGTACTGGAATACTTTTCTGTGATGAGCAGATCAGTTTATCGCGAGTCATAAATATCTATGACTATATACATATATTAGTATAGACTATATAGTATACATATACACATGTATATGTATTTAAGTAATGTATATATTTGTCTAGTACACATAGTACAAGCGCAAACTAAGTTTACAACTAAGTCAATTTGTGTAATCGGCCGTAAATTTTATTGAATTAACGCTAAATTGATGATAAGCATAAGTGGGTGAGTGGTGGAGAAAGAAAATAGAGAAAAGGGGAGTAGATTACTTCACAATACTTCATGATGTTACAAAGTTTACTGAGTCACCTAGTTTTAATTAAAATATGCATTTTTTTATTTAAGATTTATTTCTATTGATATAAATCTTAGAAAAAAAATAACAAATTACGTGTAATCATACGCTAATAATAAAAATATATATACAAATGGTTTTATTGGGTTTATGTTAATATATTTAATTGATACTTTATCAACTTCATATAGTCGGTTCTTAACTCAATATATATATAATTTTAAATGTTAAAGCCGTCATACTTTGACATATTGAAATGGAAATAGAGATTTCTGGAAATAGAAATACATTTTAATACATTATTTAAACTAAAATAATAGAACTGCTACTCCATTGTAATTAGGTCAAGTCGATGTAAAATGTAACTTTACTTTGTGTCCGCGATCAATGTTTTGTTCAACGCTCTTGCTTTCAGACTTACAGCTTTCACTAACTAAACATACTTTGATAGATTGTTTCAAAATGTAAATGAATCATACTCATTACTGTACTTTCCAACAGCAAACGGCCCAGAACAGCTTCGTGAAAAACCCAATCACGCACCTACAACACATCACCATGTATGAACTACAAATCTACATGCTACAAAGCTTTTTTTTTGTTAACCCGGTGATAATCCCTACGGACCGTCTGGGGCAGTGGTGAGGGCCACTTCCCCCGTGTGACGGACCTGCCCCGACTAAAACCACCGGGGTGCCAGCACTGCCTCTCCTCGCCTTCGCCGAGCCTGGGAATCCGGATACTTCCAAGGGCTCGGCGAACGTTGGCCTATGGGCAGGCCTCCTCTCTTAGAGGGAGATTTCAAGCCCTCCCTACCTCTCTATGGGAACGGCGTGTGGGAACACACACGCCGACCCTTCCTCTCTCCACTGGACGGGGACGCCCTCAACGTCACCCGCCCAGCCAGTGTCAGGAGGGGAAGTCGTCGCGCTAGGAATCCTACGCGAACTGGTTCCTTCTCCTTTGCCGCCTTGTTCCACGGCGGCGCCGAGGGTTGCGGGGATTGGCGGCATGCCGCTCCCGCTCCGCCGCTTCTTACATGCTACAAAGCTACAATATCTGTACAAAAACTTATTGCATCTCAAAAACAGTAATTAATTTTTTATTGTTTGTTATGTTACACGTATGTTTTTTTTTTCTTTTTTGTGTTTTTTTTTCTTCTATAGCATGTAGGCGTAACCCGATACGCTCTTGTCGCCCTAAGGGTCGTTAGGGTGTTACGAGACGTGCGGGGTAAGAGGATGCGCGTGCGCACAGGACGCTTAGAAGTCAGTCGACTACCGAGACCCAAGGCGGGAGTACGTGCGTGTACGTCGCAGTTCGGTGTGCCTTAAAGTGCAAATAAACTGTAAAACGCCAAATTCGTGTCTTCCTAAAACCACACCCACGACCACCGGTCATACTTCTATATTACTCAAATCCTGGCACATACCTCTGGGTTTTTCCAGATCAAGTACGGACGTAGGCACCACATGCTTACCGGTGGAGAAAAACGTTGTGAGAAAACTCGCATGATATCTAATAGAAATGTCATCTGTAAGTGCCTTCGGAACAGCCATCAGCTGCGCTACTGTTCACATCGGGCATGACATATAAGCGCAAAGTGGACACAGCCACTGATATATCTCCTCTCCCTAAAGGGATATAGCGCGACGGTATACGAGTATTGTTATTATTAACTGGCTTGAATTTCCATTAGAAGAATTTAATTAATGAAAACTCAAGTTAGTGTCCAAGTAAAAGCCAAAATAACTAAATAGCGACGAATTATTGTAAATTAGATCACTTTGTGTCTTGTGTTTGTGCTTACTTGCAATTTATCTATTTATCTATAATCAACAATTCATATTTATGTTCAAAAAATCTATAATGATTGTCATGATAGGGGCAATAATCAAAAAATTAAATTTTCATCCGTATATATGTTTGTCTCGACTAAATAAAAAGTTTATGGGCAATTTTAAAATCAAATTTATTTTCAAAACGGTATTAAATTTACTATAAAATAATATAATTTTGTGTCTCATACAAAAAATACATTGTGTTCTAAAAGATTTTTTATTGAAGAAATAAGCTACCTTTTTTGATAAGATATTTAAAGTTTTACGATAAAATTGTAATTGTTTGTAGATACATTCCAAAATCTTAATTTTAGTAGTATGCTTACTACGTAACGATAATTAAATTTTTTATTACAGTATATCTATATGTTGCTCATCTCATGAGAAAAACACCGTCACCAATGTGTCTTGTGTGCGGAATTATCGTCGATGTTCAGCATGTCCTGATTGAGTGTGTCCAGAACGCCAATGTAACAAAAGGATGTTATCTATAAATTAAAATTAATTATATTGGATGTGAGTGTGTTCCATAGCATTTTGCCTGTGCCCACTAAATCAATTTCCGAATTGCTATTGAAACTGTATGAAAGCTTTTATTTCAATATTAAACTACGATAGGGGTGATATGACAATGTTAAAAGCCCATAAAAAATAATTTAAAAAAGTATAGTACGCGATCTATGGCCTCTATATTCGTTGTCTTTAAATAACTCCGTTTTACCTGTATAATACTCCTCTAGAAGTGTAGAAAGTGAAACCTTAGAAAAACGCAAGTAATCAGAAGCGAAAAATTGTGGTGAAACTTATTACAATGTTTTCCGTTGGAATCTCGTTTATACTTTAGTATATATGTAGTATAATGTGTACTACTTCTCTATAAGAAACATATTTATAACCAACCTAGAAGTACTAACCGCACAAAACAGTTCAAGTGAATGATATGTAATACTACATAACACACGTCTCATGGACGACAGTTGTCACTTGGAAACGGTGCAGTGTTGAGCTCTGTTATATTTTTTTATTATGGCGTGTTGTGCTGTCAAATTGTGCAGAAATTTTCAGTGATAATTTGGAAGCAATAGTAAAATTTCCTTTCATAGGTAAACAGTGAAATATGTGTGGATTCCTTTGAAAAAACGTCAATATAATTTTAAATCATATAACAATAATTTTTAACTGCTAGTGTTGCCAGTTTTTTACTTTTTAAAACTCCCCAATTTTAGGGACTTATCAAACCTGTGCTTTAACACGAAAATATTAATTTTTATTGTCCTTAGCTGGCATCAAGTACGATATAGTTGTTATTAATCACTACGTTGATGAAAAATATATCTATTATTTGTGTAAACTTTTTGGTATTTTTATTTTGGGCTAATTGCTATTGGCCCGGTCAAAATACTTCTTAATATGCATGAGTACGTCACCTATATCCAATACTAGTTTTTGCCCATAACACTATACCTACATCGTGACATCTATATGACATATAGATAGTCCTAGGGTGGTGCCTTGGTTGTACCTCATGCTAAGTATTGATTCAATATTATGGAAAATTATTAAAATCATCATGTACCATAGAACTGTTTATAATTCTTTTATGTATATTAATTATATAAATGGTTTTTAATTCAAGACAAGCCGAGTGAAAAAATAGTATATATGACAGAAATTTTGCATTATTCCGTATTGGAATATATAATTAATTTTAAGGGTATTTAGGGTGAATGTGGAAACTCTATATCTGGTGACGTCACCTGCCACAATGCATATAGTAGGTCATGTCACGTGTTAATTTTGGCGCAGAAATTTTATGTCCGATGTATGAGCGGACTCTATCTATATAATCTAAGTTTATAACTTAATAACAGATTACTAATCAAAATTATATTTCTAGCTTTTTTAAATTCCAGCAAATTAGTGTAATATGTAACCTGTAATACATATACGTAACGGGAAAAAAATTACACGTAATATTTAATTATAAAAACGATTTATTTATAAATAATGTGTAATTCGTTTTAGACTTAATAAACTCAACGGCTAAGTTTTTAATGGCGCATAAGAACACAGTATAGACTCGTCTGGCAAGCAAGCTTGAAACATCTTATCGATTGATTCGCATTTGACATTTCACGATATGGGTCATCGTTTGTCGGCATATTCAAGCCATTTTGCTCAATAATATTCTAACAATTTTACCCTCTATCAATCATAAGCATGTGTTTAAAATAATTTAATATATTTTCATAACATCCTAGCTCCCCGGTACACTTCGTTCAATTTTGTGCTTTGTCCTGTCATTTTGGACATATAAATCTTAGTCTAAACTTTGTGTTCCTACGGACGAATTGTTTAAACTTTTTAAAAACATTTAATTGTAAACATAAGTTGTATTTATGACAATTTTTGTTGAAACTTTAAATTACATTGTTGGCTATGTATGAAGAATCATTGCGTACGGCCAATCTTATAAACATATCATCAATCACAAACAATCATGACTTGTAGTTTACAAAGAAACTATAATTCATTGCTATGGGTAATAATGATACATCAAATAAATTTAGATTTTGTGAACAGCGCTATGGACTAGCCAGCCTACCCTTACTCTACGAAATTTTATTAAATCTAATTAGGAAAATAAAGGACTATTGAATTTTAGCGTACTGTGTTTATTTATGATCTTCGTAAACAACGCCGCGTCGTTAATAATTTTATTTGTTTCATTAAGATCGATATCTAACTTTATAAGACCGTCTGTCATCTTAAAAATAACATTAAAATAATTGAAGCATGAGCAGTAAATATTAATTGTAACTGATTAAAAAATGAAAGCATCTATGTTCTATAAAGTATAAAGAAATTGGTAATAGCTGTAAGGTGTATTTTACAAACAGTGCCATTAGTTTCCGTTTCTGTCTATAGTGTGATCAAAGCTCAAACATGATATCCTAGAATTATTATAGAATATGGTCTGGTTACATTTTTAAATATTTATAAGAATGAATTGAGAGTATGTTTATTATTTTTTGATTGTAAAGCATAACGGAATAACGTCGTCTGGATGACGGGCATTCATAAGGGTGGCACTCGTACAGTAAAGACGTACGCCTGGCCATGGTTATTCTGTAAGGATATTATTAAAATATAAGGAAGGATTATTCACAAGGAATATGAGTCTGGTTAATATTATAGCTAATGTAAGGAAATGGGAATAAATGATATACGAGAAGAGTTGTTTTTGTTAAACTTCTGGACATCGATATTAGATCAGTACGTGGGATCGAAAAGGATACATAAAACTTCCTTTCACGCCTACTAAGTGTAAGTAACCGAATTCCTACTTATTTTTCTTATTCTTTACCGGTGTTTTTTTTTTCTTTTTATTAAATTGTGCATTTGTGATTCTAATCAGAATCTTATTAATATGAAATTAAATTAAATATAATTTAGTTGAAACAGGTCTATCTACTTACATTTTTGAATCGTAATATGCAATTTAATTTCAATGTATAATATCCTATTTAATTTCAATGACGATGTCTTTGAGTGTTGTATTGTATAGAAGAATATTAAGTACCATATAAGTACCATGAACTTTATGCAAGTTGGTAATTAGATAACATAATTTTTCATGACACTCCCTATATGTAGGAGTATATATATATATTATTATTATCTACCTGTTGTATTTATATTACTTTTTTTTAATTTTTTTTTTCACATTCTTCAGTTTTGTACACTACTTTATAAATATTCTATGTATTTATTGTAATACCAATTAATAATATCGATCGGTTCTGATATTGTTATTGGCGCGTAGCAGCGTCGCCCGGCACACGCTGAGCCGAGCGCTCTTGAGATTGCTGACGGCGCACAGGACGCATGACGTGATAATTTGTATTGTTCTTTCATTGTTTTGTATAAATGCGTATGTTGAGTAATGTGTTTATTTATTTATTTTTTCTCGTAAACATTTAGTTTCTTTCGTTGTAATCTTAATACGACGCTTGAATACACCGACACTAAAATGAAATTAAAACAGTGTAACTTAAACAAAGATATCTCTATCACCACGCCGATTATCTGTAGGGTAGGCAGAGACCAAAGATAAAATTATAATGCAAATAAAATTGCGCTATATTAAATTTATTTTAAATTGATCTTACATTCCGAATACGTAATATTGTTGCTTTTTTTTTAATTTGCAATTTTTCTTTTAATTTCCTTAAAAAATATAGTATGATAAAAAGAGAGATGAATAATAATAACATAATAATGATGTTGACAACGCTTACATCTCCTTTTCTTCTTATCAGATTCCTTAACTGGTTCCTTAAAAGTTTCAGAGACATGGATCGATATGTGACCCGAAGTCAAGGGTCAAATGATGATACATCTCAAGAAAAAGAGACTGATAATGACGATGATAAACGAGGCCAAGAGCCAACTGGTCACGTCGCTCGAGGTCAAGGGCTTGTGATTGATGAAACCCGGAACCAAGGGACTGACAATGACGATGATAACCGAGGCCAAGGGCCAACCGATTGCATTGCTCGAAGTTAAGGGCTTGTGATTGGTGAAGCTCGAGGTCAAGTGACTGATAATGAGGATGATAACCGAGGCCAAGGGCCAACCGATCGCATTGCTCGAAGTTAAGGGCTTGTGATTGGTGAAGCTCGAGGTCAAGTGACTGGTAATGAGGATGATAACCGAGGCCAAGGGCCAACCGATCGCATTGCTCCAGGTTAAGGGCTTGTGATTGGTGAAGCCCGAGGTCAAAGACACAATGACAATGATGCCTGAGGTTAAGGGTAAAAAAAATCACATTGCTCGAGGTCAAGGGCTTGTGATTAGTGGAGCTCGAGGTAAAGGACATAAAGATAATGATACGCGAGGTCAAAAGATAATCGACTATATTGCTTGAGGGCAAGGGCTTATGATTGACGATATTCAAGAACAAGGATCCAATGGTGATACTCAATATCGAAGGCGCATGGCTCGAAGGTCTGTGTAAGTTAAGAAAATCAAAAGAAGTGAGTTACGATGGAAAAGGCGAACGCGTAGAAGTGGAACAATTTCATCGTCGGTAGAAGACGGCGGTGAAAGACGTAGGTCTCGAAGACGTAGTTATCGTAGCACGTCGGAGTCATCAGGTGAGTATGTCAAGGCCCGATCAAGTTCCAAGCGATTTAAGTCTACAAATAATGTTAGTGCTATCTTAGATAGAGATTTATCAATTATCAAAGTCGTGAAAAATTCGGACAAGCCGAAACTATCTTTTAATGTAAACGTGATTCCTGATTTTTATCCCATGTCTTAGGAACAATCCATGTTGACGTGGATTACCAAAGTGGAAGAATGCGACAAAATTTATGGTTGGGATGAGAAAGAGTTAATTCACTATCTTCTTCTTAAACTAGTTGGTGTTGCGAAGACATGATATCAAGGTCTCCCGA
The DNA here is from genome assembly GCA_036320925.1 of Automeris io. Lineage (NCBI taxonomy): Eukaryota > Metazoa > Arthropoda > Insecta > Lepidoptera > Saturniidae > Automeris > Automeris io. The sequence continues at coordinate 7,212,103 of JAUDJH010000014.1, forward strand.
CTCTACTACACTCTTTGCCAAAACGAAAAAAAAAGGTTTTAGGATCGTTTCGGTCTCGTAAAGATTCTGCTGAACTTCTTACGGAGATGTAAAATAAGAGGGATCGGTGTGGAGATTTATTACAGCAGTATTACTACGCAAAAATTAATTTACTTAATCGCTGCAAGATATCCGGTAGACAAGGGGTAGACTGTTTAATGGAGTAGCTTATCGTGCAGTTAGAGTAGGTGCGCAAGCGGCTCAGTTTTCTGAACCTGAACAAATTTTAAAATATTTTCGATCCGTTAAAGTAAGACCAACAAAAGATAGTAACGATAATTTCAAACAAGGGAGGATAGTAAAAAAAATCGCTTCCTTGAACCGTTACAAACCAAATAGTTCAAAATATGAAGGCAACTCCAATATAGGATGTTTTAACTGTAATCAAGTAGGGTTTCCAAGTTTTAAATGCGAAAAACCTTTAATAAAATGTACACATTGTGACAGGGTAGGTCATCAAGCGGCTTACTGTTACAAAAACAAGCAAAAGAAGGTTCTAAGCCAAATAATAATATTAATTCCTTTGAGAGAGTGGAGAGTCTCTGAACTTAGTGCTGTTAATAAGGCAAATGATAAATATGTAATTGACATAAAGATTCATGGGATAACGTTTAATTGTCATGAAGATCTAGGAAGCCAGTTTTTACTAATTCGAGTGAGTGACGCCCAGGTTTTGAATTTGATGTTGGAAACTGATGCGGAATTACCAGTGTTTAGAGGTATTAGCTTGTAACCTTATTCGACCTTTAGACCTAATTGTCGCAACTATGTAAGTACGAAATACTAAAGAAACGACAGACATTTATATTGTGGAATAATATGTAATTAATTACCCAGTTTCATTAGGACATACGTTCACAGAAAAATCGAATATGATTACAAAAACTCCAAAAAAAAAGTTATATTTCAAAATATCGATGCTAAAAATAAGGATTAACCTTACTTCAAGCAAAACCATTGGAATCCTCGTCAATAACTTACGTGCTATACGAGTTACTTGCGATTCCGTAATCAGTAAAAGGGTCTGTGTTCATGGATCCGTCAGAGGACTGCAAGGACGTGAATACTTTTTATATTGCCCGGGGAGTATAGTGTGAAAAAAAAATCGTTGTGACCTTCTTATTTATAATGTTTCCGATAATGGAATAAGCATTAACTAACATGACTAGGGTTGTACTGGCGCCTGCCATAGTGAACGTGTGTGAAATTAACATAAATACGACCGAAATAGACGAAACGGTTATTAGTGATCCCAGTTTGATGACCGAACAACGCCTAGCTCTCCGAAGTCTATTAACAAAATATAAAGACTGTTTTCCAGTAGTCTTATGGATTAAGATTCACCAATGCTACCGAAACGCATATAGAGTTAGACGATTCACAACCCGTAGTTTATAGGCCTTATCGTATGTATTCGGAAAGATCCTTCGTACGAAACATGGTTTAGGAAATGATGGATAGTAATATTGTTCGAGACTCGTGTTCACCATACGCCAGCCCAGTTTTGGTGCAAAAGAAAACCGGAGACAAAAGGTTATACGTAGATTACCGCGCACTAAATCGGAAAACTAAGAAAGACTATTATCCGTTACCAAGAATTTCAGATCAATTAGACCTCTTTGCGGGTATCAACATGTTCATTTCCCTGGACTTAGCCTCCGGATATTATCAGATTCCAATTAACGAACAGTCGAGTAATAAAACTGCTTTTGTCACGCTGCATGGTCAGTTTGAGTATAACCGAATGCCGTTTGGCCAAAGGATTATGAACAATAATTTTGTCGGAGGCAAAAATTAAGTATGCTTTCGTCTATATGGACTATATACTGATACCGTGTAAAAAAAAAATTGATGAAGGCTTAAATAGATTAACTGAAGTACTTAACTTGTTATGAAGGGGTGAGCTGACTTTGAAATTAAGTAAATGTAATTTTTTTTTTCGATAAAATTGATTTCTCGGCTTTGAAGTAAGTCCAAATGGTAATGGTAAAACGTCCGGGATCGAGGAAAACCGATGTGGTCTCAAAATTTCCTTAACCAAAAAAAAAATCAACACGAATTACGTCAATTTCTGAGACTATCCGAATTCTTTCGAAGATTTATAAAAGAGTATTCGTTAATAGCAGCGTCTTTGACTGATTTACTTAAAAGGGATAATGGCTGGGCCTGGAATAAATTGCAGGAAGATGCTTTTACACTTATTAAATGTATATTATGTAAGCGACCACTTCTAGCATTATATAACCCCATAGCAGAAACACAGCTCCACACGGATGCGAGCAAGAACGGTATAGCTAGTATCTTGTTTCAACGTAATAATAGTGTTTTTTTTCCCAACTCGTATCGTATTTCAGTAGGAAAACTACTAGTGAGGATCAAAAATACCACTCCTTTGAGCTAGAGACTCTAGCCGTCAGCGCGTCCTTAAATAGGTTTCATGTTTATCTAATCGGAATCCCATTTGTAATACTGACCGTTTGTAATGCCCTTGCACTATTATGAATAAAAGAAATTTAGTTCAAAGAATTGCTCGGTGGTAGGTCCAGTTACAAGAATACAATTGTACAATTAAATGTAGACCAGGGGCCAAGATGACCCATGTGGACACACTGAGTTAAAATCCAATTGATACACAAACATAAGAGTCACATGTTCTTGATGTGTTATCACTAGATTTTGAACAAGATTGGATCGCCACCGTGCAGACAACAGATGAAGAAATAGTTAGAATAAAGAACATCTAAAGCCATAGAGAAACCGAGTATATAGCTGATATTCACAAAAATTATAAACTTAAATTCGGACGGGTTTATCGTATAGTATGCAATTAGCTAAGATGTGCGGTACCTAAAGGTGCGCGTTGGCAAATATTAAAACGGAACCATGATGACGTTGTCACTACGGATACAAAAAAAAAGGAAAATCTTGGAACGAATTAAAAAGCACTATTGGTTTAGTCGTATGAGATGATCTGTTAAAAAAAAAAACGTTTTAGCCTGTCTAGTGCTTATCACACAACCCTAGGCGGTAAACGTGAGGACTATTTACACCCTATTGAGAAAATTAGTATATCCTATCATAAGATTCATGCAGATTACTTGGGTCCTTTTATAAAAACCAAATCGGGTAATTGTTATCTTTTAGTTATTATTGACAGTTTCAATAAATTTGCTATTACCACACCTGTTAAGAATACTAAATCGACAACACAATAAAAGTGAAAAAAAAAACATATTAGCTTCTTTGGAGTCCCGACTCGGTTACTAACCGATAGAGAACCCGGTTTCACCAGTAAAACTTTTAAAGACTTAATTATGGAATTCGGGATTAAGCACGTATTTAATTCAGTCGCAACGCCAAGGGCTAATGGCCAAGTAGAAAGGTTTAACCAAACAATTACAGAAGCATTAGCCACGTCAAACCATGGTAAAAATGAGAAAATACGCGATATTCAGGTAGGCTTAAACACGGCAGTGCATAAAACCACACAGAAATCCCCATCACAGCTTTTATTTGGATTCAATGTTAATCATAGCAGTCGAGGGATATCAAATTCGGTAATTAATGATACTCTGCACCCCATATCATCTGATGATTTAGACGTAGTTAGGGACAAAGCTGCACAACGAATTAAAGTACAACAGCAAAAGAATGCTGAATGGTTTAACAAACATAGGAAAACGGGGAAGAAGTATAAAGTAGGATATTTCGTTAGAATTGAAAGATAAGTTCAATGACGGTGACTGTCAATCGCAAAAATTAGTAGTAAATTTCCAAGGACCCTATTGCATTGTGAAGGTGCTTGACCACGACAGATTTATAGTCGAGGATACTCCACTATCATGCAAAAATGGTCGGCGGTATGAGTGGACAGTGGCTCTAGATAAAATACAGCCTTGGATGAGCTTTGACCGGAACTTTTGAGGATTCGGAAATTGACAGATATCCTGATGACTCCAAGAATAGCTGTATTAGTGATAATGACGATCATAAATGACATAAATGATGTAAAAATGTTGAAATTAAGTAGATGTAAGTTGAGTAAATGTAAAGTAATCAAAACTTTATAGAATGCTTATTAATGTAAATTAAATATTTTTTGTTTATATTTCTTTGTAAATTATTAACTGTTAGACTGAAGAAGTAAATGATAAATAATATAAAATTGACAATGGCAGTTTCCTTTTTCAATGGCATTTGTTTCTTTATATTGCCGTGATTTTGTAACTAATGTAATTAATTTTAAGCATTTATTATTATACCTATCCTTACGTCGTATTGTTATCTTGTTTCAAAATATAAAACTATGTGTTTGTTTGTAAGAAAATTTAATTTTTGAAACGGCCGCGATGGGACTCGCGGTAAACAGGAAGGCCGAGCTGTAAGGTGTATTTTACAAACAGTGCCATTAGTTTCCGTTTCTGTCTATAGTGTGATCAAAGCTCAAACATGATATCCTAGAATTATTATAGAATATGGTCTGGTTACATTTTTAAATATTTATAAGAATGAATTGAGAGTATGTTTATTATTTTTTGATTGTAAAGCATAACGGAATAACGTCGTCTGGATGACGGGCATTCATAAGGGTGGCACTCGTACAGTAAAGACGTACGCCTGGCCATGGTTATTCTGTAAGGATATTATTAAAATATAAGGAAGGATTATTCACAAGGAATATGAGTCTGGTTAATATTATAGCTAATGTAAGGAAATGGGAATAAATGATATACGAGAAGAGTTGTTTTTGTTATACTTCTGGACATCGATATTATATATAATATATGTACGTTCGTAACACTAGGCAATGAAAATAATACCCAACTGATGTACTGCGTTATACCTGGTAGCTTCCTTATTGTAAATATAAACATTTTATTATAAAAACATTTCAAACTAGATAAAACATGTCGGCAACAGAGCTACTATGAAACATTATGTATTCTATGCTTACTACTTTGAAGTTCTTCAGTGAAGACTGCGGAACTTTCTGCATTATGTAAGCTGGATGGTACTTTTTAAATAATATTATTAATTAGAAGATAAAACAATTCCGAGCTCTTTGGTGAGTTTGAATTTTAATTAATATTCAGTCCAGGTCTGTTGTTAAAATAACATTTATTTTCAATGGAACTTTATTATATCTATCTAAAAACTTTAATAATTTTATAAAGCCGTTATCCATCCATAGCTTAATTAATTGTGAGACATCTTTGTTATTTTAATTGTTATATTCATTGAAATAAGTGGGTTATACGGTCTCTTTCATCTAATAAACAGTACGAATAAAACATAGGCATTATGATAATTTTATATTACTATACCAGCTATTTTAGTATTAAAATTAGTATGTCCAATCATAGATGGGCAAAATGTAATCAGATTAATAAAAATGATTACGATTACATTTTACGTTTTTTACCATTAATATGACTGCATTTTGCTCATCTATCTTTTAAACACTACAGAATCCCAGATTGCACATTTATGATTTCTTAATATTTTAAATGGATTGAATCATGATTACAGAGCAAGAAAATTAAAATTACGACAACATTTTGTAATCGTCAATCATTAATCAGATTAATTTTGCCCATCTTGGTGTGCAATGTGTCGTTCTAATATTAGAATTGTTAAGATATTCTTGACTAAGTAATCTATTTACTCGATATTATTAATATTTATTACATTTCACTCCATATTAGTACAATATGGAAAGTTTATTGTTATACGTAAACCCCTATTATATGTATAAACAAATATTGCCTATTATTATCGTTTTAAAACTTAAATGGACATTATTACCAAATATATCAGGCACATCACTAGAAATCATTCAAGCTCTTATAAGGTTTATCTTCCTCTCAGTTTTCCGCTGAATTAAATATTGTCTATTCACTTTTTATCCCTACAATGAAAGCAATTTGTAACATAAATCATTTTCCGGCAAGTCACGTTTCGGAGTACGATGGTATTAATTATACTTATGAAATCAGTAGAAGCAATGACATAGAAATAAAGCAAGAAGCTTTTTTTTATATATCTCTTGATATTTTTGTTATTACGGGTGCATTTGATTAGATTCAATGATTCTTAGTAAAATTCACAATTGAATAATTTTGTGAAACTGCACCTAAACTGAAAACATATTATTATATCTTATAAAGAACAGTGTACCGCAATTTTATATGAATCACTTTGATAGGAAATTACTACAGTAAGTCATTATAGTAAGCGATAAATATTATTGCAAGAAGACTTATTTATTTATAAGGTAATTGGGAGAAATAACCAACTTTTGCTTACTGTTCCAATCAGTATTTACGCATAGCTTTCGTTGTTTGTTTTTATAATCGTACAAATTCTAAAATAGACCATTTAATTAATTTGTTTCTATTTTTTCTATATAAACTATGAGCTATATAAAATTTATTTAAAAGATTCGATTGCTACAACTAACGATTTACGCTAGTTACGTTACGTGTCGACAGACGTAAACTATTTGTAATTTCTCCATGCTCGATTCTTGTTTTCTCAAGTGGATAATTCTGGATCCTAATTCTATAAAATGCTTCGATGTCAGACAAATTCGAACGCTGATCGACGTTTGTGCGGCCATGCGTTGTTGTGAACCTTTTATGGCTCAGATATCAGCCATTTCCAACCTGTATGTGTTTATCCCGAAAACGATTTTTGTTTCTTCTTTAACATATGTACTTCATTCTAAAAATGGATTTATTTATTAAGTTTACGGGCACTTGTTGTATTCAGTCCATTCTAGTTTTAACCAACCATATGATTGCAATTAATAGCTCAAGCGACGGTAAATGGATAAACCTACCGTGATAGTTGCTGTCGTTCTTGGATTATACTCTACTTTCCATCAGAGGCGAAGTAGTTTACTGAGCAAGTATAAAAAAATGAAGTAGCTATCTCTATTTGTTTGTTTGTATGTTTGGTTATACCCTTTATACTAAGTAACGGGTTCCGTTTCACCATCTCAATACATTTGCAAATGAATTGCACAAAGTTTACATGTACTCGTATAATGAATTTGTATTATTAAAGTAGTAAAGAAAGCGCTTTAGTTCGCAGTCGGACCGTCTTTGCTATTTAATAATAAAACATATCAATTGTATGTTTTTATACAATTAAAATAATGGAAAATCTCAACAGAAAATATCAATGATAAGTTATAATGTATATAATATAAACAACTATTATTGAATAAATATTCTTGTGAATTTTATTAACAATTTATTTATAATTCGTAATAATTTTATTTTGAGGTGGCAACAATATCAAGTGACAGTTCGGAGAATTACATGACGCATGACGCAATTAGATGAACATGACGCTTTGGATCCAGACCTTAAGTAAAATATTATGGAGAATAGATGTTGACATTAAATAATAGTATTCCGTGAATTAATAACACATATGTATATCTAAGCTTGCATAGGCTAAGGGTTGATCATTGGATCAGAACAGGAATTCCTTCGAATTAGTACGGCTAATTGAATACCTGATTGTTGGGTGAAGTATTGAGGTCAAATAAGTTGTAAAAGGATTTCAGTATATAACATACTATAAACATATACATTATATAGTTTAATACTTCATTTCGGCGTTGGGTTGATTTACATATTTTTTGGAACTCTAATGTCACATCATTTACAGAATATCTTTCTTTTAAGCTGGGAGTATAATGTTATATTTATAAAGCATTTTATATGAATAACTCTAAGACATCAGTAACAGCTGCGTACTGTAACTTGAGTCCGTGTTTTTAAGACAAAATAAATAGGTAGCTGCTACCTAGTGAGTAACAAGGGTAAACAATTCATATCCAGTTACTACCTAAAATTATTTTTATCTTTATCTTGAGATTTAGTTACCTGTGTAATATACAGTTGGTGACCTTATGAAATAGGAATCGGTACAATTTAACAGTCTTAAAACTTAATTTTTTTTTCCCGTGGATCCTAATTTTCGTAAAATGATTCTTTAAAATGAATAGATAAGAAAACGTCATAAGATAAAATGCTATTAAACTGTATAGTCATTAATAAATGACCATACGAAATATCTATTAATCAATATTTATCACACATTTTACAATTGCACATTAATCTTTATAAGATAAAAATAAGTGTCTCCAGCTTGTTTTGTTTATTTCATTTGTTTCTAGTTACACATTAAACAATATTCTCGTCTTTCAATACATAAAATATAGGAGTGTGTCCTCAATTCATTTCATCTTTTATTCACTCGCGGAATTGCCATCGTCAGGTCGTGGTAAAAATATATCTTGTATCGACTGAATGACCTGTTTTGTTTCAAAGATATCTGCGAATTATTTTTGTTAATTCATTTGCATATGTATATATTAAATGGAATGTAGGTACCACGTAAGCTGTTAAGAAGGGATAATTAAATGTAGAGTTAAGTATACGCAATGATTACCATAAAGAGACATTAAAAAATTAGAGCTATTTATTAAATTTGCTTTGAAATACGGGCACATTTCGTCTATACTAAAATGATGGAATACCTGAGCTTAAGCTTCATCATCATCATCAGTAAAAGATAACACATGTATAATATTTTTACTAAATAAAACTATTTTTATTACAGAAATAACCATTAACTCGACGTTAGTCCTGAGTACTATGGAGCATAGATGTGCAAAATGTAATCAGATTAATGAAAAACGATTACGATTACATTTTGCGTTTTTCATCATTAATATGACAGCATTTTGCTCATCTACGTTTAAAACACTACGAAATGCTCAAATACATACACGTTTATGACTCTTAACGTTTAGAAGGGATTGAAACATGATTACAGAGCAACAAAATTAAAATTACGACTACATTTTATAATCGTTAATCATTAATCAGATTACATTTCGCCCATCTCTGCTATGAAGTGATCAAATTATATCTATATTTTTCGTGATTTTTTTTCACACAAACAGTCATCTGTTTTTGTATTTGTTCATAGCTGACACTTGCTGTTACAGAATCTGTAATCTAGTATGCCACCTTTTTCTAACTAGTCACTTTTGACAATCGGAGATCCCGCGTCATTATTAAAGTATATCGATATGGAAAACGGATTTTTCTGAACCTAGTCCTTAACACTGCACTTAGCACATTACTAAACGTAACTGCCTAATTTTATAACAATAAATAAAAAAACCAGGGTACGAGTCGGATTCGAATACAGATTTGATATTTATTTCAATTCGACACTTCCACGCGTTTCTGAGAAAAAGGATATTGACAGATACACATTTACATGTATAAAAACTGCCTTAATATTTGGTTTTTTATTACTTTAAATATCGTCATCGACGTTGCGTCAAAGGTTTACATAGTAGGTATATCCAAATTTCAAAACGTTACCTTATTTGGTTTAAAAGTTATAGGCGCCCCATATTATACAATTATTTATATATTTACAATTACGATTACAAAGACAATAAAATTAAAATTAAGACTACAATTTTAATCATTAATCAGATTACATTACCATATAATAGTGAGGACATTTAATTTGGAAAACTTTAGTTTGTACGCTATGTATATTTTTCCATTGATATTGCACATCTTGAATACCCATTCATAAATCAAAAATAAACGAATAATACGAATACTATATATAGAATATGATTCAAACATTTTAAAATAAATTTTGTAGACGAATACTGCATTGTGTAAAGATAAAAATAATCGCTATGTTCATACTTTCCTGCTATTATTACGGTAGAATGCATCTAAATATACTGGATATTAATTGACTGAATTGTAATGAGATACTTACAACTGAGTCCCTTTTATAACAATTGCTCTAACACAAAGAAAAATAATGATGGTACTCCCTGCGAAATCTTTTCTTATTATTAGTGACTAAATCGCTTTGTCGGTCATTACGTTGTCATTGTGATGGTCTTGGATATTAGATCTAGAAAAAGAGGTTTGTGTTCACTTCGTGTATGAAGGTTTTTTTTTACACTGGCTCGACATAGTGACTACAGAGTGCCTGATGGTAAGTGTAGTGTAGTCTAAAAACGAAATCGACTATCAAAGGATGAAAATCCACTGATAGTCTACATCGTCATGTCGGCCCACATATACCACGACTGAAGGTCTCTAGGTATATGAGCTACTGGATATACACAAGCTGATCCCGAAACGCGACAAACCGAATCTGGTCACTATGTCAGGCTTTACACCCATATACTGTGGTCGCGATCCAGACGGGCACCGACGCCCTGCCACCTCGCTGCTGCTCGCTTAGCACCACCCAGGAGTCACGTGTAGGGAAACTAGGTTAAAGCCTACGGACGCGAGCATCTTCGACTCCCAAGAATGTAAACTCATAAAACATTTACCTATTTGTATAGATATTTGTACTGTCGTGTATAATAACAATGTTTATATTTTCGCTTACTTCCTTAATTTAAACGTTAACAAACGTGTTAAAATACATACATGGAAACAATTTTTTCTGTTATTGCTTAGAATTTTTTTCAGGTATTGCTTGAAAAATCTTTTTGTTAACCAGTGAGTGAGCCGCTTGCAAGAACAGCACTCAAAGCACATTTCACCGTTTCAAGGGGCTAGGCTTGCGAGATGCTCATTAGTGTGCCCGGCTTTAGTTCGCAACCCTGACGAGCACTCCTCTATATTCTTAGAATCTTATTTGTGTTATACTTATAACTAGAAGTTCTGACCGCAACCTCCACTACGGTAGTAATGATGAAATGTCCTAGTTTAACTCGAATTAACTTGCGTAGTTAGTAAAGTCATATTAATATTGCGGAAAAAAACATTTTATTTAACTTCTCTGAAGTAGAATAGCGTCTACTACGAAGTGTTCACGGCCTACCTCTGTTTTTTTAATATATTTTAATAAACTTGTTTTAATATACATGTAATCAGTATTAAGGATATACTGAATACCCGTTAATTTTACCCATAATCATCAACCTATCCTAGTCCACTGCTGGGCCCAGGTTTCTCCTAAAAAGGGCCATTGAGCCCGATCTTCAGCTTTTCTCATCCAATCCTTTCCGGCCACCTTTCGTAGGTCGTCGCTACACCTTGACGGGGAGCGCCCCATGCTACGTCTGCCGATCCACGGTCTCCACTCAAGAACCCGCCTGCTCCAACGACCATCGTTTCTTCGGCATATATGGCCTGCCCATTACCACTTCAGCCTGCTTATACTAAGAGCTATGTTGACAACTCTGGTTCTCTGTCCTTTAGAAGGCTTGACCTAATTGATTATGTTGTAATCAATCTCACTCTTTTTTTTTATTTCTCAACTAAAAAAATTTGACATTTTTACATTTATATGATAGTGAAAATAATATACACATGCTATATTTATTTGTGTCACAAGAAACTAAGCTGAACTCGACGATATATCCAAGCCCATAAAAGAAAACGTATTTCCCAGTGATCCATTGAACAACATTATTTACAGCTCGTTGAAGCTAAACCTCACGTACTTTGTAATTTTCACGTACATATGGTATATTATCAAACAATAAATCTGGTTAGAGCGTACATATCAAATGAATTCAGTCCTTGTATTGACAGATTAAGTACAATAGGATCTTTTAGATCATAGAAATTGTTTGTACTAATGAAAGTCAAATTTATATAATTTCTTCAAAATTCAAGTCTGTCTTTAAAAGTCCCGTACACATAAACTTACTATAAATTAGTACGTATATAACGAAGTACGACGTATTTAAAAAATAATCCTTTTTTTTTTTGGTAACCTGAGGGAAATCACTAACGGACCTCAGGAGGCGGTAGGGGACTAAAACCCCCAGGATGTTCCTCCTATTCGTCTGCCGGGGCCAAGGGCACAGCATCGGCCACTTCATCAGCACCCGGCGACGTTTGGCCTTAAGGTAGGCTTCTCCCTATTGCAAAAAAGCAGGGGGAGTGTAAATGGCCAACCACTCCTCCCTCGCCTATTTATCTTGAAACAGTATGCGAAAACACATCGCAAACTGCTCTCGCCTGGATTTAAAAAAATCCTACACTAATAATATAATATACTACCTATAGGGAAGATATAGACGGCAAGTAGGTACTTGACGTATTTATAACACGATTATATTTTGCAAGCAGTAACAAATTTTAAATTTTAAGTGCTGGAAAATTAATACAGCCCGGGGCATGAGATTAAGTGATCAAAGAGATAATTTTCTCCTGACGCTCACAAAACGTGCCGTCGCATCAGCCAGGTAAGGATCTGGATCTGGGAAAACGGACATTAAAAAAGTAACAAGTTTTAGACATTCACGTAGACTTAAATTTTGCTGCAGATTTAATTTATTTTTTAGTTTTTCATTAATCCGTTAATTATAATTGAGAATAAAATTAGAAAACATTTAGGTCATTCGTTCATGTTTTTTTTATGCTTATATTTTAGCATAACGAGAAACTAAGGCTGAAATTTATATACGCAACTTTAACTTTGCTTAGACTTTACAAAAATATTACAATTTATATTACTCAATGAATATCAAAAGATTTGGGTAAGTCATCGATTTTGTCAACATGGACTTGACTTTGCGATGGTTATACTCAACTTCCTATTACATGTTCAGTTTTTTGTTAAAACGAATTAATTTTTTGAGAAGATTTCTCAACAAAGTCGAAATAGCGTCTATAAATTTCAGCCTTAATGCTTATAACAGTTAAATATGAACACAGTAGAAATGAAAACCAGCACATAAAAATATTAAACAAAATCAGTTATCATTCAGATACCAAGTATCAATGAATAAAAGTATTATCTACATTGCTATTTTTTTTCCATGTACAAATTAAAAATAGTAGCAATCACTTTCTAATAAAGAAACCTTTGGACGGAACGCTCACCTTAATATTTAGCTAGGTTCCATCCACGCGGAAGATTAAAATTGATGCCGCTGACGTATAATAATTTTTTCATTTAATATTCTTGAATATATCACCAATCGGCAACTGGCTGGATGATTTTTATGATTTATTCCTGTTATTTTATGATTTGAATTTTGCGAATCAGGTATTGTACTTCTTCTCAATGTATACCGATATGTAATTTCAACAATACATAAGAATAATTTGGATAATTCTACGCTTTATAAATATCTTTCTTTAATATAAAAAAAAATCTTGCAAATAAATGTAATTAAAACGAATAGATCATGATAAATCTCCATCACCATTAACTGTTGTTCCTCTTCTCAGTTATCTTTAATACTTAAGAAAATAAATAAAACTTTCGTGACATTATAAGCAAGTCTACGTATTGTTACGAGCGCGGGGTATTAAAATGTCGGTTGTGACGGACAATCAATTTATTAATAGAGGAGAGTACACAAAATCAACACGTAGCCACAGAAATGTCGTGAAACGCAGCTGTCGAACGATCGCGATGTTAAATCGTCGAAGAGTCCAGAAACACGTCGATAAACGCTCTCGAAGATCCGTCGTCAAAAGTCCAGTCGCAGAAAGTTCTCGAAGTCCAGTATCAAAAATCCAGTCGAAATAATCGCACGTAGAAACACTATACAGTCGCAGTATGATCGCAGAAGTCCTTGAAGATCGCTTGTGGTATCGCACTGTGTCGCTGTCCAGATTAGAACTGTCCTGTGATCGCTTTTTTTTTGAAGCGGACTTACTACTGATTGCCGGGAAAGGCATTTTCAGCTCAACCGGGCTTAGGGGGCGAGCACAGAAGGTGCTCAGCCAGCGAAATTTTTGGGTTGGGTGGCAATGCAAGGGCACCCCTGTGGGTACGAACCTCGACTTGTACCGCCAGCCAAATAAAGTACTAACCCTGCGGGTGATCTACCAGCGTTTCGGAAGTGACTACCTTGAGAAGAAACGCCGAAAGAAACTCAAGGCTGCGTCGGAGTAGAACTGCGCCTCGGTGCGAAAACGCACCGGTTAGCGGCAGTTGACTGAACTATCCTTCCTCGGCGCCGCCGGCGACGCCGGTGTCGTGGAATGAAAGTAGTGTGTGTGTGTACCTCACTGTTTGATCGGTCGGTGGCTCTTTTAACAGCCACTGTGATTGGATCATCCGGATCCCCTAGCACGTCGCGAGGGCGACGAATGGCGGGTGCGAATACACTCTTGCGAACGTAGACGCAAGACCTACTGATTAAGTTGTTAGAGTGGTGCTGCGCCTTGTCGAAGTATCGACGAGACGCTTCACGCATGTAACTGGCCCTGTGATCGCATCGAGCGCGTATTTATATCGAAACAGCCGTTTTCCAGCATTTTCGAGTAATAACTAGAATCTTATAGACATTTTTGAACCTTATGTTTTTAGTTGTAAATTCCAGAATGAGTTCATCGACCTTTCGCGAACCGGAATTCCACGAACAGCGGCCGTCTCACCGATATACGCGTCACGAACTCTGGCGGCAAAAGATGAAACGTTGCGCCCCCCCTCCGATGCCTTCGATGGCAAACAATTTTCTCCGATCCGGTTGCAAGTTATTTCATTCGAAGGAGTACGTCAAGACTATCTATGCGTTTTAAGACCATAGTCGTGCGATGCCTGAAAGCCTAGAAATCTAGGGCTAAAGTTTGGCCCTAGTTCCGTCGTAACAGTATTATCCAAATTTCAGAGAATGAAGAACTCTTTATGTTTCATGAAGGTTCAAGTTGTAACATAAATTACATATTGGCTATTTTTATACAGAATGATTCATGAGAAATAAGATAATTTCTGTCTTGCTTATCATCTTAATCGAGAGAAAACAAGTTTTTCAGATGTAACTGGCCTATTTCATTTGTATATATGTACATTTATGAATTAAGATAAAAGTTGGAGTTTTGTTGAATCTGTTATTTGCTTGGGAGATGCGGCTCTGTCGTTTCCACGCGTATTGTCCCTCTACGACTTCCTGTACCTGTCTAATTAAATTTTACATTTAACTGAAATGTAAATTGAGATCGATGGAATAATAAAATGATTGTACTTGTTGTCTATATAAAATAATAATAATAATCTTTATTAAGTAACAATGACCCAATTTGTTTAAAAGTCTTAAAACTACGTATTATTACGCCTAATTACAAGGTTGTGTGGCGGTAAATACAATTAATTAAATAAGGGCAGTCTAGCCTGCCGGCTATCATGGCCAGTACGTGTTGCGGCTGGCCCGCACTCTGCTCAGCAATGACGCGAACCGCTTGCGCAGAGTTGCGAAGAAGCAATCGGTGCGCGCCTCAGCGAACATGGCCGAGGCGCTGCAGAAGCGAGGCAGCCGCAACAACGTCCGGAATGCATTATTATATTGAACACGCAGGGCACTGTACGCCCTTTGAGTATAGTTCTCCCACAAGCTATACGTGTAAAAAGATGTACAGTATGAAATAAAAAATACATCACAAATATGATGATGATGATGTCCTAGCCGGATTCGGCCACGGCGACTGTTTCAACACCGATTAAGAAAATCAAGGTTCAGTTTTCGGAAACAGTCAATTACGCAGGAGATATTTAAGTGCATAACTGGACGCGCAGCCAGAAAAGCACTCTCTCGTCCGAGCTCCCTCTTGCCCGATGGAATAGAGAACCAGTACGATCGGGAGGGAACGGGATGCAGGTTTGGTCGAGTTTTCCTTCTCTGAACTCCTGGTTGAATTGCGGTGTTAAAGAGGTACCTTAGTCGCCTTTTACGACACCTCGGCAAGAAGAGGGGGGTGCTATTCTATTCTGCCGGCAGCCACCACGGCAAATCACAAATATAAATAATATATATATGTATATATAAATACATCACATTGTTATATACGTGCAGTCTGAAAAGAATTTTATATTTTAACAGTACAAAAGTAAATGTTTGTGTAACTATGTATATTAGTATAAACGTTAAATATAAAATACCATTAAGTGACACCCCTACCCTGAACAAGATATGAATAGTATAAAATTCGGAATTAAAACGTGATTCATACTATTATATGCAAATTTGGGTAATAAAACTTGTTAAAAAATCTTAAGAAGTATTTTTTTTTTCAAATGGCTGGTATTTCTGTAATCATAAGAATGTCAACTGCGTTGTGTTGGACTTTTTAATAAATTTTATTTAAAAAATATAATTAGAAATATTTTAAATATATGTATAGGTCTATCTAAAAAGTACAGCAAAAGTCTTTATTAAAATATATAACCGCCAAATCCTATAAAAAAGATAAATGAAAAATAAATTAACTGCACATTACACATTTTTAAGCCAGCAAACATAAAATCCAAGGCGATATTCAGGTTCGTTCACTTAAACAAACCTTTTTACGAACCATCGACACGTGTAGAAACTTATTGTAACGAACATAAGTTTATGATGATTATATTTTTTAACAGTTCGGTGAAGTAATTACCTGTATAAGATATATTATTACGTTTATTCTATATGCAGTACTTTCTGGCTTCCGTCTTACGCAAACAAACTTGATATAGTAAATGGCGGTCAAAATCTTGATGATTTGGAAGCGTGTGCAATAGAAAAAGTAAAAGATTTTGTGTAATATTTAATCTTTGTTATTATAGAAAAAGGCAGGGCTGAGTTCTGTAATTTAAACATCAATGGAGTAGGAACGTCTATTTAGAAGCTTTTCATTCACTAACCATTTAATAAAATTGGTGTTTGTATTTGTTTACATGTGATTTTTTCTTATTCTGAGTAGGCATAGTTACCACATCACACGTATTGGCAATCCATGATGCAGTCCAAAAAATATCTTAACTATCAGTAGTAAAGAATAACAATCAATAGTCACATTGATCATGTCGGCCTGCACAAATATCTCTTCACGCTTCATTTAAAGGAATTTGCATCACACTGAATCTACTAAACTAATCTACTAAGCAGTTTTTCCGACTTGAGGGCCTAGACAAACTAACATTCGATCAGTGATAACGCTAAAAAAGTGCAAAATGCATGAAATTGACATAAATATTGTATATATGATATATCGACATCGACATCTTGGTTATTAATAGAATTTAGAGACTTATTCAATTTTAACAATAAAATCCTATACAAATAACTACTTCTTGTCACAAATTTAGTTTTCAAGGTTTGTGATCACAAATAATCCTGTTAAACAAACATGTAATTCGTTAAGTACACTAAATTAAACTTGCTCGGTTTACTTAGGTACATGTTGTGTTTAAACTATTACGTGAATGTATAAATATGGATATGCCCAATAATATCAAACATTCCTTCATTTTATCTTTACAGTTTACAGTTGGATATAATAACTAAGTAATAATATATCTTCGCGCTATATAGAAAGGGTTCTAGCTTTGCTTATATTAATAAAAAATAGAATAAAAATAAATAAATTATTTATTACAAAAACAATTACAAAGCAGCACATTAATGTCAGCTGACACCCAAACTAGGTCTACCTATATCTTGGATTTCAGCACATTTCACACAATTTGTTGCGTACAGTGTATGTCCGCGGCGTAGCTCCAATCTTAACTCCAAACTATACAATAATAATATTATATACACTATACAATCAAAGTAAATAATAACACCATAATGTTAAACCCCAAGTACATCTATTCCCGCAACAGTTCTAATGAATGTAGATAATCAATATTATACAGGCAGAACTAAATTAGATGTAAGTAATATTTTGATTTAAGTTCATATTTCTAGCACTGCCAGCATACTTCAGTAAATAACCATGTTTTAATATTAAAAAAAGAACTAGGGTGTAGACTGTTAAGAAAATCATGTTAAATAGAAGCAAAAATTTTTTTTAGCACATTAGTTTTCTAATCGGGTCGGCAAAACTATTGCACTGCATCACAGATGGGCAAAATGTAATCAGATAAATAAAAATAATTAACGCTTACATTTTAAGGTTTTTACCATTAATATGACTGCATTTTGCTCATTTATGTTTTAAACACTACAAAATCCCAGATTGCATACACATTTATAATTTATTAATGTTTTAAATGGATTTAATCATGATTACAGAGCAAGAAAATTAAAATTACGACTACATTTTGTAATCGTTAAACAGATTACATTTTGCCCATCTCTGCACTGCATGTCATGGTGTGCACGATACAGTCCAACAATACGTTAACAATACGTGCAAATTACGTTTGTTAGGTTTATTGCAAAAAAATCCTTTCATTGGCTAAAGAACAAGATCTACGTTAAAATCTACGATTTCTACATTATCATTGGCCGTTTAAACGATATAGCATAATTTAGAACTAATTTAGAAAAGACTCCTTATGAAAGTAATTTAATAATCTTATCTAAAATTCTTGTACTATTTTATTACAGTAAAATAAGTGTCAAATTAGATTAGGTATTTTCATTGACATCTTTACAAGGAAAAAGAGATACATGAAAGGTTTCCGTGAAAACTTAGAGCAAGCTTTGAATTATCGATCTGTCTTCACTCGGGATTCGTAATTGGTTTGTTATCCTACAATCTCTACTCTAGTTGTCCTTGGTTGAAAACGATGTCTCTCTTTTTATCCTTCTGGTAATATTATTTCAATTTGTAGTAAACAATCACATACTTATTTACATTATATATACATTTC
This sequence comes from Automeris io, assembly GCA_036320925.1. Classification (NCBI taxonomy): domain Eukaryota; kingdom Metazoa; phylum Arthropoda; class Insecta; order Lepidoptera; family Saturniidae; genus Automeris; species Automeris io. The sequence continues at coordinate 7,230,763 of JAUDJH010000014.1, forward strand.
TGCCAGTACCTCTCATAATTTTATTGCTTACTAAAAAGCCTTGTTACAATAAGAACCTATAATATTTTTATTTTTAAAAATTATTAATACTGAGATTTATGTTTAAATAAAATTATTTAGATAATTGTATTATCTTATAAAATATTTTTAGTGACTGCGCCGTACCTGAAAACAACCTGTATGTTAAACATTATACGTCCGTACAAAATTACATATTTATAATCATAATTAACTTAGAAAAACTTTACACCATACTCTTTAATTTTAAACTTTATCTTTTATATGTAAATTATACGAAAGTGAGCTTCATATGTTAGCTTCCAAACTAGTTACGTCATAAATTATTCATACAAAGTGTTGCCAGCGTCTGCATTTAGATTAAGTTCTGTCTCTTTTGAACCAAAGAAAGATTGGGAATATATTTAAAATACCTATAACCATTGTTAGTTATATATTCAAAATTAAAAAGTAGTCATACTTTTAATTGTATGTTCATATGGAACGATTATATCATATCGAATAAAGAATTGACAAGGATTGATGGTAACATACATACAATTACGTATCTATTGCTAAGCTTATGGAACGTTTCTCAGCTCAGATTATTTTTCTAACTAAATGATGTGACGATCTGTGTATAACATATGAAAAATTTTCAACGCGAAAATCTGAGATCGGATATCGTGATATAACCACAGAGATTGGCCCATTTATATCTGTGTATCTTTTTTTTTAATATCCTATAATCGAATAACAACTGATATATTTATTACATAGACATGAGTTTAATTTTTTATAGTGGCAAAATAACACTATACACGATGGTTAGTGTTCTGTAGGCCGAGGACGGCAGCGACGGTCAAAATCCAAAAGGTCATTGAAAGTCACCCTTGTCATGCCGCAATGGCAAACTAGATGATAACTGAACGTACACGAGCTGATTCCATAACGTGACAGGCGAAAGCAAGTCACTAATGAGTTTTATATCCACATACTGATGTAGCGATTCAGTCGGTAAATTACCTCCATACCATCTACCATATTTATGAGAAAAAACATTATTGCTATATCAAAAAGCATGGCTTAAATGGATTATTTCCACAGGCAATCCCCGAAATAAATGTGCCCTCCAACCAGGCCACAGTTTAATGGATTGGATCAGACTGGGTAACTCCGGTAAAGATCTAACAGGAGTCGGCGGACGTATACGACCTGTGTCTTTAACAGAATTAGCATCACATAACACATTAAGTAAGTTTTACCGAACTACAATCAATTACCGGTTTTATAGCTATTATAATAGGTGTCATTTGTATTCCATGTAGATATTTTACCCGCATAATTTCGGAACGATAAAAGGCATTGTCCCAGTAAAATGTAAGTGAATAAGTATTTGTTGGGCAGACGCGGTAAATAATCGGCTTCATCTTCTTCTACCAGGTGTGATTGGGGCGTTTTCCTGTAAATCTTAAAAAGGTGATAAAGAATACAATTGAAATATCTTTTTATGTTCGACGATTAGTTATCGTCAGAGTTAATTTCACGTGTATCTTGTAGATCTAACTTTAAGGGAGTATGTAAAACTAAATTACATTTTATAGCAATTTAAAACTAAAATGATAATAATTATTATTATTATTTCAGATGACGCATGGCTAGCGATTCGTGGTCGAGTGTACAATATTACACATTATTTGCCATATCATCCTGGAGGTAAAAAAGCTTTTTGTGAATTACACCTTTAAATGTTTTTCTTTTTGAATCAATGTTTTCTTCGATGGGATGAGCCCATTTCATTAAATTTATAGTACATCGAATTTCCTAAAAATCGACTCTTCCATAAAATTGTACAATATCTAGAAGTGATAATCGAGTGATATTCAAGATATGTAGTAATCATAGTAGTAATAATTTTCTGTTATCTCTTTTCATTAGGTCCCGAAGAACTCATGCGTGGTGCTGGAATAGATGCAACTCAACTATTTGATAAAGTCCACCCTTGGGTAAATTACGATTCCCTTCTATCTAAATGCCTAGTAGGACCCTTACGACATAATCTACTTGATGCTGAAGAATTATTTGACACTTCTAATACATCAAAATCTGACCGCCTAAAAGAACCGTCAAAAGCTCAAGAATTAGTTAGAAAATCAATGGAGAACTTAGCAAATTGCATCACGCCCGTCAGAAAGAAAATCACAACAAAAAGTGATGAAAGTCACAAGGGAAGTCCACCGAGTAAAGTAATACAGAGTTTAATACATTCTAGTGAATTACCTGTGTCAATAAGTAGGCGGGCTGCAGCGAGTCCTGTTAAGAAAGGTGCTAAACGCGATGAAAGCCCGGCGTCTTTACGCTACGACTGGATACAAACATCAACAAAGCTTACGATTTCGGTTTACACAGGAGCATTAGCCAATCCAGGAGGATGTGCGAGGATTACTGAAGGGTATTTATTGATCGAAGTGATAACGGACAGTTGGCTTAGGACCCTTAAAATAACACCCGAAGCAAAATTACGGGAGCCTCTACAGCTACGAGTGTTTGCTGAAAGTGGAAAAATAGAGGTAGGAACTATAATAATTTTTATTTCATAAAAATATCACACTTTACCTTATTTCCTATACCGTTTTTACTGCTTCATATTATTATTTCCAATAAACCCTAATAAACAAACAACTCACACATATTGCTTATACACTACGTCCCCAATTACTTGACTAAAACATTTATCTGATAGCAATAAGTTTATATTTATTGCTAATATAACCCATATAATATGTAAAAAACCTAAATATAATTGCTCTATATAAGTTAGATATATACTTATGGCTTTGCAAGGAAGATACTATTACCTGTGCTATCTGCGCTGTATGTATATGTACGGATGGTTAAATTTGTCTCGTTTGGTTAAGACCTTGAACAGTATTTTTCCGATCATAATAAATAATATATCACTTCACCATATTTACCTGTTTCGAGGTGAGAACATATAAATTTATAGTTGTATCTACTTTGCATATATCGTGGTCAACGTCCAAAGGGTTTCATTCAATGCAAGTCCGACACACTGAGGTCGGCCCTCACCGTGAGGTCCGTAGGGATTACACCAGGTTACCAAAAAAAAATTATCGTGGTCAACGTATCAAGTAGCGCAGCTAATTGCCGCTCATATATGACATTTTTGCTAGAGAGCACGCGGGTTGTCTGATAACAATTTCCTTAACCTGCAAGGTGTTTTGAGGCCGTAAATATCTCTGAAAAATCTAGAGGTGCGTGTCGAGATTCAAAATATTTCCGTTTCCGTCCATGGATATCGGCTCAAACACGAAGCCACCACATCCATACAATTCGAAGTACACCTATCCCCCGATTTACACGGTACTTGTTTTACACGTTTTCGCTTTTACACGGTTTTCCAAATAAGTTTTTTTTTTTTATCGCACTCTACTAAATGCTACTGTGTTTGAACACGTGCGCTGTGTACACATCTCACGGGGAATCCCGAGCTTATGTGCTGACTTGCTGCACATGATGAAGGATAATAAAACACCTTTAGTTTTATTTTTTGTTCTTCTGTTTAATGTATTGTAATTAAATAAAAAAAACAGTGTTTCTGTAATATATTACATATTTTAACCTGTCAATGCATTTTATTTTTATTTCTGTGTACACCTAAAAATATTGAAAAAAATCACAACTGTTAAATAGCAAAATTATGCATTTTCTGCAAGCTTTTCGATTAACACGGTTTTGACTTGAAAATTTTTAATTTTCGATTTACACGTTTATCTCAGGAACGTATCTACCGTGTAAATCGGGGGATAGGTGTATTGTAACTATTTTACCCAACGAAAGTGCACAAAAAGGATCGGAAAATGAATTTGTATTTTTTTTAAATTAAAAACAGGCATTCGCTTGATAACAATCTCGTCTAATGGAAAGCGATGATGAAGTCGATGAAGGAGCTCCCTCGTCCAACTAAACCAATTCACATTTCGTTTAAAGTTTTCCATATTGTATTTAAAATGTTGGAAAAAGACGCGAATCTCTTTTACGGATAATAAAGAAATGGGAATATTAACTACATACTGTTGCAGTTTCTAAAGGCGTCTTGTAATATCTTGTCATGTTATAGGTTATAGCTCAAAAATTAGAAACTGGTCTTTGGAAAGGGTGTGGAGAGGTAACACTTGGTGGTCCTACTAAAGTGTCGTCTCCTCGTACGGTGGAATGTAGAGTGATGGCGACGGAGCGAGTCTCGCACGATACCACACTGCTGTCGGTGGCGCCGAAGCCGGGACCTGTGGTAGTACCACTAGGACACCATGTACGCGTACATTTAGAAATTGAAGGTGCGTAATGGTTAATTTTCAATCACTAAGTCTAGAGTAGTGTTAGACGTCTCTCGGTAAGGTGGAGCAATACGATTATTTTGGAAGAGCTCTTCGGTAGTTAGCTCAGTAATTGTTCTAAAGTTGCTGACTTCATCAGAATCATTGAAATTTTTCTTACTTTCTTTTTTTTTATACATATAAATGCATTATAGAGATATCTGGAATATATTTCCTAAATGATTGTAAAACCATATAAATATATGTTGTACAGTTTAAAAGATATACGCGAAAAATCAAAAATAGCGTTTTAAATGAAAAATATTTATTTCACCCGAAACAAAAAAATTTAAATGAAGAAATATGAACTACAGAGAAGAAGAAAATACGAGTACTATACAAAATCATATAAACATGGCGAAATGAGATTTCCACAGAGGAAGATTGCAGCGCTGATTTTCGTGAAGGGCCCGGTCATGTTACATCTTAGGGAGATAATTAATAAAGAATAAAATACAATAAAAGCATTTAGCTTTAAACCATACATGTACTTAAAATTAAATAATACTAAATAAGCTGTTACATGTAATAAATAAATCCACCACAAATGTAATGGTTATACAATAATATACACCTAAAACAAAAGCAAAAGTAAATCGATACCAGATTTTAAAATATGCTAATCATACAAACAGGTTCAGATTGCGTGCGGTCCTACACACCGGTAGGCGAGGGTTGGAGCACAGCAGACGGAAACGACGTAATTTCAGTGTTACGATTAGCTGTGAAGAAGTACAATGACGGGGCGGTGTCTCCCCATCTCACTGCATTAGTGGCTGGCGACGTACTCACCATGTCAGGACCTTACGGAAATTTTGAACTAGAAAAGGTAAATGATCGATCTTGTAGTCCCAACATAATATTTTTCTACTAGCTGATCCGGCAAACGTTGTTTTGCTATATAAGTTAATGTAATATCTTCTAAGATGTTCATTGAAATTAAGTGATGTCAAAGACAATTTTGTTCACAATTAAATACTCTTAATCAACAACACATTTATTTGGATAAAGATTAATATTATTACGTTGATGCAACTTTTAACAAATAATGCATTAATTTCGACCAAATTTGATTACCATAAAAACGGTTCTAGTGAGTTAATCTTAAAAGATAGATATATACTGTCGCGGACATTTTTTTAGATCATTTTAAGAGGAATAACTCTGTCATACATATATTTTTGATATCTTGAACCGTTTTCGCAGCGCACGCAATGGAAGCACTCAAGGATGAATAATTTTCCCCGTTTTTTCACATTTTCCATTATTTCTTCGCTCCTAATAGTTGCATCGTGATGTTATATAGCCTATAGCCTTCCTCGATAAATAGTCTATTCAACACAAAAAGAATTTTTCAATTCGAACCAGTAGTTCCAGAGATTAGCGCGTTCAAACAAACAAACAAACAAACTCTTCAGCTTTATAATATTAGTATAGATTAGTTTGAAGGTGGATGGCGTGTAGCAAAGTACTGTAAAGGTCGTGTCGTGTGATCGAATAGACGGAGAGTTTCTTATATCAACTAAGCCTCTTTTAACTTTTTTACTATTTATTTTATAAGACTATTCGATTACATACTTTTTCTTACTTATTTCTAGAATTAAAATAATACTACAAAATCCCCTGTCGAATTCCCAAGAAGTAATTTCTAAAATAAAAAACCCCTCCAATTTTTCCGCAAAACCGATCTTTTTTTTTATTCCATGTCAAACACCTTCATTCCTTTTTTCATACTTTTTTTTATTAACGGGCATCGCATACTCGCTCCCCAGACAACACAACCTATTACGACGGCCTCCTTATATATGTATTACAGTACATTATCTATCCCATACTATTTTCTTAATATCTATCTTCGTTAATTTCATACTTTACTAAAAGAGCTTTTGTTATTTGGCTGAGGAATGTAAAAATAGATTATCGCCGCCTATTTACAATTATAACCACAAGGAGCGTTCTACTCCGATGCAGCCTTGGGTTTCTTTCGGCGTTTCTTCTCAAGGTAGTCGCTTCCGAAAATCTAGTAGATCACCATTAGGTTTCGTATTTTGGCTGACGGCCCAATTCGAAGTCCGTACCCACAGGCGTGTCCTTGCGTTGCCACCCAGCCCGTAAATTTGTTTGCTGACCACCTCAGTGTACGTCCTCTCGCCCGTTTTAGTTGTGCAGGTCTATACCGGCCATCAACCATTATCCAGTCGAAAAAAAAGGAGCGTTGTTATTGCGTTGATTATAAAATAAAATGGTATACGAGTCGTATAATATGCTAACATGTGTCACTTTTAAGCGAACTTTGTACTAGATCGATATCTATATTTTAATTAATGCTACTGTTAATTATATTACGGATTATGACGGTGCGTTTCTGACAAACGTTTCGTGTTTTGCAAAACGTCAGCTTGTCTTTTTCTCTCTCGTATATTTTTCATTGCTTTTCTTTTTCTCACAACGCTGTCATCATATTCATCATTCAAATCATTTCTCTATCTTGCGAGGAAGAGAAAAATAATTGGAAATACATGAGAAGGAGTACAAAAGCAGATTTTTTGCGAAACACAAACCATTGGCTGTAGACAACCCATAAGATGCACGCACAAATGATACAGTTTAACGTTACGTTTCATTACAGCTGAGATCCGTGAAGACGATCTACTTGATAGCTGCAGGGTCGGGCATCACGCCGATGGTCGGACTTATTAAATTCATGTTGACAAGATCTATCCCAAGATGGTTTGTAAATTATAGTTACCTACGAACACAACATAGACAAACTATTATGTAATATAGACACTTGTAATATAAATGTAAACTTTGCTCTGTTGTAACATTGCTCTAAAATTTACAATAGAGTCTGTATACAAATGAGTTGTTTCTAAAATTTGATAAATAAATGTTGACTTATTGAAAAAAAAAATGCCGTTTATGTTAAAAGAAAAACATTTTGGTTGTACGTTATCATTGTATTCAAAGGACGACTTATTTACAATTGGAGAAATGTAAAAAAAGTAAATGATTATACAAATTGCAAAAAACAGTTTTTTACAATGTTCTGAAAATTTGCAATATTGGTACTTTTTACATTGACTCTTTATAATCAATGCAAAAAAATACTCTAATCTTGATGAATACAAAAATATATTCACAAATAATCCCATTTATTGCCTTCTTTGTCTCTGATTAATTATAAATAAAAACAAATTTATAAACATTTTAGCCACAGAATGGGAATTGTAAAAAAGCATACAAATATAATAGTATATTAGTAACTGATGATAAAATCATTGTTTCAGCGAGCGTGTTTATTTAATGTTTTTTAACAAAACTGAGGATGACATTCTATTTCGGAATAAGTTTGAAGAAATCGTAAAAGAAGATAACAGGTAACAAATGTTAATAATTAAATCAACGATTATAGTTTTTTTAAATCGTCAAATTAACAACATTAAGTAGATATGTAATCAATGTCATATTATTATCAAAACTGAATTTGTTAATTCGTATTGATAAATAGAACGAAATCATGAAAAAATGGTTCGTTTCGCACCCTTACTGGAAAAAGGATATAACTTGAAAATACCAACTTTTCAGGAGCATGGAGAATCAGTTTTTTTTTTTATATACTATTTCGACAAAGTGATTACATCGCACCTGATGAAAAGTAATGTGTAGTTAACGAACTGCAGCGACCGTTAAGGGACAAGCCTATTGACAGTCACCGTCGCCGGCCCACACATATCACATAGAAGGTTTCTAAATACAGTAATACCCCGGACTTAGGCGATAGGTGGAACCAAGAGATAGCCGTGTAAGTCGAATTCGCGTAGGTCGGGGTTCAACTTTGCATATAAATACGAAACAAGAGAAAGTAACAACTGAAAACTATAGGCTGGACATTGCTTTATTTATACTCGTACATCACAATAAAAGGCAGTTAGGCAAATAATATTTACACGTTTGCGCTACAAACCGACAAAACCGCGTATCTCACAATTTACGTAATATCGGGGTATTACTGTATATGAACCACTGGGTGTGCCTAAGTTGAACCCGAAATGCCATAAGTCGAAGTGAGTCACAATGACGGTCTTTGCCGTTTGCCGTAGTTTGTTCAAAAGCCCTAACACCTCTAAAAGCAAATGGGTTTGTGGAAAAATATAAAAATATGCTTTCGTAAAAAAGTTATAGTCAAAAAAATTCGCAAATGCTTGCAAAACGTTCTTTGAATCAATTTGAGTAAGAGGAATTATTTATACGTAATAAGGCATTGAACAACACTTCAATGTTAAAATACAAGTATTTCTTGTATAGAAATATTAAATTCACTTCTTTTATAACTCAGATTTCATAATAAGAGTAACGAGTCATTGTATTTTATGATGAAACTCATTAATTTTGTAATAAATCTCACTCATTTTCAGACTTGTGGTTACTCACATACTCTCAGAAGCAGATTCAACGTGGATGGGACTTAAAGGGCGCATCAGCAAACAACTTCTCATAGAAATATTAGGCAAAGACACTACTAAATGCTTGGATCAATGCGTCCACTTCGCTTGTTTATGTGGTCCGAATGATTTCACCCAAACTGGTCTGGAATTATTGAAGAAACAAGGCATGAAAGAAAATTGTATACATGCTTTTATGGGGTGAATCTTATAAAAATCTAGTTTATTCTTAAACAAATACGAGTTGTTATTTAAAGGCTTGTTTGTGAATTCAAAATATCAAAAAACAATTTCTGATATATAAACCTGCAATGGTATGTGGTTGACACGAATTACGCAAAATCATATATATAAAAATTATATATATAAAATTCTCGTGTCACAATGTTAGTTACCTTACTCCTTCGAATCGGCTTTACCGATTTTTACCAAATTTTATATGCATATTCAGTAGGTATAAGAATCGGCTACTATCTATTTTTCATACCCCTAAGTGATAACACCCTTAACAGTTTTTTTTTAATTTTTTGGAGAAAAATCTTTGTTTTTATTTTTCTACTAAAAATTACCTAGAAATAACTTATACGGCAAAATAACGTTTTCCGGGTTAGCTAGTTTTAATATAATTTATACTAAAAGGGGCATTCACACCTTCTGATTTGGGAGGAAAAAAGACTTGAAATCAGTCATTATTATATTTATAAGATTGGATAGGAACGTCTGGAGGACGCTTTATATGGTCTTTTTTTTTGTTTTAATTAAAACTAGTAACCTTTTAGAGCATAACATTTCTAAAAATTGAGCTATACATGTTTTTTATTAGATTAATCCACATAATTCGAAAATAAAGGAAAGGCACAGGTGACGAGTAGATACTACCTAGTGATTGCACCGCCTCGAACAATTCCAAGATCCAGGGTTGATAAATGCAAGCGGTTGGAAGAAAATGACAACTGACAAATTAGTAGTTACTCGTTTTGTTATTTGCGGAATATTGTTATTGCATTAATACGCGCCATTATGGTAATCACCATTACATTCTCATTTATAAATCCCAACTGTGCAAAATATAAGCATTTTAGAGAAATGCGTACCTGTACGTATTTGTGTATCAATAAGCAATATTGCAATTAACTAGGAGAAAATATTTTTATAAATAAATAGCTTATCTACATATTAAGGATATTTATTATCTTAAACATATAGAGATAAAAATAGTGTAAATAATTTTTGATGTCCCATGAGTGAGAATACCTTTTTAACTTATTTATTACATTCGTTAAGTAATCTACTATGTCTTGGTTATTAAAGAACTGTTACACCATTACTGTAACTTCGTTTTTTGAAGTGAAAACTTTATTAGGCGTGTTACTTCTTGTAGCACTCCTTCGGGTAAAGTCGGCTCGAGTCGACTAAGTGAGCGAGAAAGATATAGTTAACGCGTCTCTACTATACTCGCTCGGTAACCGTTTCAAATTGGCTTTGTTACGATAAAGAATGTATATTTCGAATTATTAACCTCGCCTTAATGCAGTTTTCACTTCTACTGTGTGGTCTTACGCACACACATTTTTAACCGACTTCAATTAACAAAATAGTTATGTAGAAAAAAACATTTTCATATTGAGTTCCCATATTATAATCCTAATTTTAACAACAAACGATACTATAGGCAACAGTACAGTTGTAAGCTGTTTCTTTATAATCAAGGCTGAAAATTATATTGTAGATAATTATAAAGACAAAGTTCAATATAGATTATAAATATCCAAAGGAATATGGCAATTTGCACAATAGGCAATCCAAGAAACTTGTTTTCAATTGCGAAGCGCCTGCAGTTTTAAGTACAGTTAAACTGTCAACTATATGCTTCAGCTTTGTTTAATTTTTTCACACTAACGTCCAGAGTCACTTTGCAGACTGGTGTTATGGTTGCTTGTCTGAGTTCTTCGTTATACCAGGCGTTACTATTATAAAAATTTAGAATTCACTTTGATTAGAATTTATAAAAAAGTGTGATATTTTAGCTTTTACTTTTTTCTGGTTGTTTCATAAATAGGGTATTCGTGTTTAGAATAGGTATTAGTTTTGTGGAAATACCTCAATGTTAATAAAGACAGATCGTAGATTTACGTACAATGTATTAATTTAACTAATTTTGTACTTCCACGCTTTCTTCTCATTATACCATGTTAACGGGTCTTATGCTCGTTGTAGTACGCATGCTCGCAGGTTTGCGCGCTGCACGAGAGAAGTAAAACTAACATTGTTCAAGGCGTATTACCAGTCCTTTTACTGGTGCTGTTTGTGGGCAAGATACTCGCAGAAAGCTTTATACGCCCTCCGTATTCAGTATAATATTGCGTTCAGTGTATTATTAGGGCTGTCTCGGTTCTGAGAGGGTGGATGGGCCTTTAATGCAGTTTTAGACGAAGAGGCTCATCCACCCAGGCTATTTATGTATAGAATTAATAATATAAAAAAATATATAACTGATTATTTTTGTTTTTGTAAATAGGACAATTCTGAAATAAAGGTATTATTATAAGAGCCGTTAACGTGATATAATGCTAATTTTAGTAATATAATTAACCTTGATTTATATTTAAAATTTAAAACAGGCAATACAGTAGTCTAAATTCGATTTAAACTAGAATATAATCTAGGTACTAGAACATTAACAGTTAACTAGTTTTTTTTAAATATTTAATTCCCTCACAAAGTCATTACAAATGTGAATGTTATCAAATAATTGTTTAATAAATCAAATTTATTGTTATATAGAATTCATTATATACGTCAATGTTATTCTATTTCCTAGATGGTCAATCATAATTTAAAAAGGCCGGACATCAGTTTGTGCCTAGCGGGCGCGGCGCGACGTGGCTGTAGCAAATTACAGTGTGATTACAGGACCTGGAGTCCCCGCCAATGCGCAGAAGTAGTCAGTCACCTTGGGGTTTTTAGTCGGTATAAGTCCGACACACCTCGGTCGCCCAACACCCCAAGTAAAAAAAAGCATTACTTTTACTATCATTATTATAGTTTTTTCAATTCGTTTTATTAATTTGTTAAAACTTTCACGCATTATAACAAGAGTAAAATGCTCATTTAATTGGGCCCATTATTATTTTAATTAAATAATAAGCAAAGCTATATCCTTTAAACGATATGTAGAAAAGAGTGACAACCAGTTCATTTTTTATGGTAGGACTTTTGGTTTATGTCCCGGAAATACCTTTATAACTTCATCAGGCTTGAGTGGGTGAGCATCTAAGGTGTTCAGCCAGCGACATAGTATAAATTATATTTATACTGTGCCAGCGATTTATGGGTTGGGTGGCATCGCTAGGGCACCCCTATGGGTATGGACCTCAACTTGAGCGGACAGCCAGAAAGAACGAACCTACGGGTGTTTTATCTACTTGAGTTTTGGAAGCGACTACCTTGAGAAGAAACACTGAAAGAAACTCAAGGCTGTGTCGGAGTGTAACTGTACCTCGGAATATAAACGCACCGGTTAGCGACAAACTGAAATATTCTTCGTCGTCGCCGCTTTTGTGTACCTCACTGTTATTTGAATCGGCGGTTATTAGTTCTGCGTTAATTGGATCGTCGAGAACGTGTTTCTAGTCAGCACTTCGCAGTAACTACTGCTTTCTTAACCAGTGTTAAACTATTTTTTTTAACGATTTTAAAGTGCTTGATAGGCCTATTTATATAGTTACTTTGAATTTTAGACAATTATTTGAATTTTTATTCAATCTAATTTGGATGTATACTTTACATATCAATACGTAATTGTATTTTTTATTGCTCATTTAATTTATGGATGTTTAATTTGTTGCGATAAACGTATTTGTTAGTGTTTATATAGAAATATGTTTTTCCGAAAAATAAACAAATACTTTTTATTGTAAATATATTTAAAAGTGCCTACATTCCAAATGTAATGTTTTTTTATATAGGTTTGCGTGTGATGTTTTTCCTTAAACTAATAAACTAATGAAAAAAAAACTTTAATTTTTTGCCTTTATACAATGTTCCTATTAATGTACACATATAATAAATAGTACACATATTCGACAGTCTATTATAATAAACTATTCTGTTAATGTTAAAAAAAATCAAAAATGTTTGGAAAACTCGGACATAATAGTTTTCAAGACTAATAAATAGACCTTGAAATAACAATTGAGGCAATCCTGTCAATGTACAATTTTTTTTTTTCAATTGAGAATGAAGTCTTCAAATAATTTAACTACATGCTCTAGCCAACGAAAAAACTAGAAAACAAAATTATTAAACATAACTGAAAGGTTAATAAAACAAATGTTAAAAAAATAATTATTAATAAAACAAATAGATATTTTTCCAATAAAATAAATGCACAAAAGCGTTGCCTTACACGTAGTATCCAGACAGCACAATTGAATTTATTTTAACATAGACCTTACGTTGTAACAACATAATATTATAGGAGAGCTTATTATGATACAAGATTTAGACGTGCATAAACCAGTCGTGTTCAGGGTGCTAGACATTTTCACCAGTGGCGAATATAACACTGTTATGACGTCAAAATTATCAATAATGTCAAACGTCGAACCGTTCATGGAGCTTTAACGATGTTGAAAATACCGCCACTTTTACACCACCTCGGTTGACGGGAATTCGATGGCGATCTGTCAGTTTTTCAGATTTTTAATGCCATTAGTATGAGAACAGTATAGTTTTCGTGTATTTATGTATACATTTTTCCTAATTTAGTAAAAAATATATTTTATGAAATAAAACAACTGACACTAAACGTCAAACTGTTTATGGAGAGTGCATTTTTAGAAATTTTGACACATTCAACTGTAACTCAAAAAAAAAAAAAAAAAAAAAAACTCTTTAAACAGGTTGTAAATGATTGTAAGTGGCGATGTCAAAGTTTCGTTATTAACAGCACCATGAACGCACACAAAGTGCATAAATAGGTCCTTGACGATTAACTATAATTATCTTGTACCCACATTTTTGCAGCTTTTTTCTATATATTACCTATATAATATATTTACATGTTACTTTTTTTTAGCTTAAGATTACTAATACTAAGGCTGGGATATATAGACACTATTTCGAGTTTGCTTAGCAAAGTTCTCAAAAAATAGATTCATTTTGACAAAAATCCGAATATATAAAAGAACTTGAGTATAATCATAATATTCGCAGAGCCAAGTTCATGTTGACAAAATCGTTGACTTACCAAATCCTTCGACATTCATTGAGGAATAAATTAATGTTTTAGTAAAGTCTAAGCAAACTTAAAGTTGCGTCTATGAATCTCAGCCTAAGACTTGTTCTAAGTATATCTATTTTGTTTTTAATATACGATACATATTTAGTGTAATTTTACCATTCATAAAGTTATTCTTGAAAATAGGGGTAAACCCAAAAAGAACAAGTATTAAAAAATAGCTATTGCCTCACCTTATAACATACAAAAAGTTTACAACATTGATACCTAATAATAATTTAATAACAAAACTTACTATTCATGGAACAGTATAATCATCTATTTAACGAAATCCGCTCAGAGGGTCTAAACAAAGTAACATTCCATCAACAGAAAAGTGAGAATAAGATGAAATTGATATACGCTTTCAAGTATCACGTCAGCACGTTATTAGTCAATTTCTTATTCTTTAAAACTTTTCGCTACACTACTAATACATTATTATATTATATTATTATATCTTAAGAGGAAAAGAGACTCTGCTAACTACAGTACCTGTGAAAGACAGGAGAATTTGCATCACTTGCTGATGGAGTGTGACCGAAATAAAAGTGCAAGAGAGTCGCTGATGAGCCAATGTAGAGTCAGCTTATTTGATATAGGTGCCTTTCACGGAATCCTATGTGATCCGACAGAAATTGCCATGAAATTATTGGTGGATATGGTAGCACTGACCCATCAGCGACTCTCTCAGAACTGAGGTGTATTTCACCGTATTGGGCACAATAGGGCTGATATGCCAAAATGGCAAAAGCCCGTATAAATAAAAAAAAAGAATAGGTTATTCTTTGCTTGGTTTCCAAGCTGACTGAGCGTTATATAAAAATGTAGTAATAAAACAGTAAGCACAATAACTTTGACCAAGCGCCGTATAGATAATACATAATATTGGGCTATTGAAAAACATCGGTACGCAACTCTTAAGTTTACGCCCACTAAAATAATGTGTCTGCACACGAGCAAGATATAATAATGGCATATGGACTTCGTAAAATAGTTAGGTATACTGTCTCTACCTAATAACTACAAATGGAATAAAGACGACTACTTGAATTTAATATTACAACTAATAACAAAGGAAAATGCTTATTAACAACATAAGAAAATATTGTTTGTTTTCTAAAGAAAATTATCATTTCTCTAGAATTGCGTTTAGGTCTTAAAAATAAAAGTTAAAATAAGAAAAGCTTTCAGAAGTTCTTAGTGAAGTAGAAATAATACTTGGATATGAAATAAAAAAAAGGTCAATATGAATTGAAACAGTTAACAATAGTTTTGCACCATTATCCCGAATTCGAGAAGGTCCCAATCAATTTCATCTGACTTCAATAATTCATTTCATATCAACAAGTAGCTCTTGTGGATGTATTTATTTTTTAAATTAATTATTATGCACAAATAATTTTTTGCTTTATCATATTAATATAACGGGATTTGGAATTTCTTAAATAAACCAAACAGTGCTGTAATAAACATGAGATGTGAATTGATTGATATTTTACTTAATTTAGTTAAGTACTCGCAATCGCAACAGTTTTACTTTATTTAACTAATTAGGCTCTGGCCATTAATTACCCCGTAAACAGTAGGAAAGGGCGACCAAGGCATATTAAATAATTAAGAAAATTTTTAACATAGTGAAAAGATTTTAAATATTTTCTCTAAAAATATATTATTATAATAGAAAGAAATAACAAGATTATAACAATGTATTACAAGAAATATGAATTAAAAAAATGTGTGGTGAAGACCGCACGGCAGAAGTGAAAACTTCATCAACGCGAGATTAATAATACGAAATACAACTTTTTTTTTGTTTTTTCGTAACAAAGCAAAGTGTGAAACAGTTGGCTAGAAAGTATAACAGAGACGCGTTAACTATACCTCGCTCCCTTAGTCGATTAGAGCCAACTTTACCCGAACAAGCGTCACATAGCCGAGCGTAATGGCTCAACCTTGTCCAGTGCCCACAAAAAGTGCTCAACGTGTCTAAGGAAGTTTTCGCTTCAAAAAAACAGGTAATTAATGGTCAGGGTATATATTATTTAGATGTGGCGAAACTCGTATCATATAAATATGTCTTTTATATGTCCATAAAACTATAAACAGCTAGTCGACCTGTTAGCGGCCAACACTGAAACCATATACTTTGGTAACTAATATTATTTAAATATTAAATTATCATACCAGTTTTAAATTAATCAATTTTCCACCAGACGTATCCTCTGAATGTTATTTGTTTTGATCAATTAATCACTGCTTACATTTATACATATTACACTCATGTTTATCCTAATAACAAAAATATTTTAACCCTCTTGCGGTTCAACAATGATTTATATTCTTTCAAGACCTGATTAAATTTGAAAAAATCTTGAAAAATATAAGGAACACAATTTCAATTACATATATTTAATTCAATCATAAGACATTTACAGTGCAGATAGTCCTAGCTTCTAGATGATACTTTTATTCAAAACCTAAAAATATATTTGAGGAGCGCCGTAACAAAAACGTAATTCTTATTTTGACATACTTTTGTTTCATTATTGAAGTGGATAATTTTCTAACCTATCTTTAAGCGGGCTGTACACTTGAGCGACGAACCACGAGCGTGGTGGTTTCGCAGAATCGAGGTCGCGCTTCGCGGCGTACCCCGTGCGGTGGCAGTTTTTTAGTCCGCGTTAAAGGGTTTGCGAAGCGCGAGCGCATCCGTACTCGTGGTGTCTCAGCTGTGAGCGAGACGAAGTGTTAAGCGGATGTTAAAAAAAAATCATTCAGTGGAGTAACGATCGCTTGTTTTTTGGATTTTATAAACGCATCATTGTAACATCAGTATGTTACAATGACACAGTTGTCAGAGTAGCAACAACAGCAACTTCCACGTACATATCAGTCAAACCCGCGTACGTAAATGCGAAAAGTTGTGAGTGTAGAGGGCTAAATTTTTCGCAGTTCATGTGTGAATCACGACCGCGGATTGCGTGCGAGTGTAAAGCCCGCATTGCAAATACTACAAATTATTCAAAACCACCAAATCAACTACGTGTGTCAACAAAATATCAGCGCTGAACGCCACATTTTGCTTAGCTAAATTCCCTTTGGCGAATCATCACAATACATTCTTTTACTCTTCTGATCGCAGAGCTTTAGCTATTTTATTCATCTTTATTGTTTTTTTTATGTAATGTAATTTTTTTCTATCTTTTCACATATAGACTTGTGATAAAAACATTAAATTTGTCATAAACCGATAAATCCATACAGTTGTATGAAGTAGGCCGCATCGTGGTTTGTCTTAAAAGTTGTTTTATTAAAAACCCTTATTAATAAAGTATTTGCTCCCAAGTTTTAAAAATTGTTAGTATATCTAACGCAGTTTTATCAAATCCTGATAAATATTTTTTTTAAATCGAATGGTTACTACATACTCTAACATACTAAACGTAAATATATACGTGTACATATAACATGTCTATTACCAAAAACCTGTAACAATTCTATCAATTCAATTGTCAATTCTGTCAGTTCCAATTTAATAAACGTACTTTTATTGCTGGTCATCATTATCAGCTCATTTTAGTCCACTGCTGGACACAGATCACTTCTAATAAGCACTATTGACGCCAGTCTTTGGCTCTTCTTATCCAGTTATTGCTGGCCGCCTTTCGCTAGTCACTGTATTACCATACCGAGTATATTCTTCAGTATGTTTGCAAATTCGATGTTTGTATTCATAATTAGGTAACACCATTTTTAGATATCGGTGTTGTTCCGGCGCTCCTCTTATAACACTTGAGTGTTCTTAAGCGTTCATATCATTGACAAACAATACATCACGGTCTTTCAGTCCGACCTCCACTAAATGCGCAGTGCCGCGCCTGACCACGCGTTTCGGGAAGTTGGTCGTTATCTCGAACTCTTCTGGAGATTGTGGGTGACTGAAAACGAAGTCGTATAAATCCTGGAAAAGGTAAAAACAGTATATTATTAACACTACGTATAAAATGGAGATTTTTATCAAGTTCCTCATGGACCTAATTGCCTCCATTACTTGGTTACGTGTCGTGTACCTCTTTGGTTAAGTTGAAGGTTATGTCACAGCAATTATGCATACGTTATCGAGACTACCAATTACAAAAAGTACATCCTCAAGCATAGTTATCCTTGTGCATGTTTTTCCCCTATAGTCTTCAAATATGGTCATAGGCAACAAGATGCTCGTACTAACCTGCGTGGTATGAGTTAGTGTGAATCTGCGCGTTAGCCTCTCCCCGCCGGGCAGTCGTATGAGGAGCACCACCGTGCCCGCGCCTGCCGTCGGCTCCGGCGGTAACTTAGCTGCCATCGCTGCCCGGGCTTCCACTAACTAATCGAACATACACACCACGGTACTCGTAGATATAAAATTGTATGAATAACTACAGTTAGTGTTTAGGCGTTATGAAATTATGTATGCAGATATAGAAAAGCAACAAGTCAAGATTTGTAAGCGACTGATAAAGCTAGTGCGTCGCGCCCGTCATTTTGTTTTCATATGCACAGCACCGAAGGTACTATGAGTTGGACCGATACACGGAACAAAATAATTAATTTACAAAACGCTCAAGCACTGTTACTGCGATTTATAGACGCTATTTCGACTTTCCTTAGCAAAGTCCTCAAGAAATAAATTCGGTTTGACAAAAAACTGAAACTGTAATTGTGACTTGAGTATAGCTTGAGTATGTGTTGAGTATAGTCGCAGAGCCAAGTCCACGTTGACGAAATCGGAGAATTCCCAAGTTCTTTGACATTCATTGAGTAATATAAATTGTATTTTTTTAGTAAAATCTAAGTAAACTTAAAGTTGCATCTTTAAATTTCAGCCTGTGAACGGTACGGGCGGATTAAGTTAACAGACTTACTCGAACTGTGAGATCTAAATATATCCACGCTTGTCTGTATTATGAAAGTAGTCGTAAGAATATGTAGTCATTCGATACTGCCAGTGATACCTGTTGCCGATGGCGCTCCTCCTGCTGGCGGCGTTCGAGGTCCTGGTGGTCACGCAGGTCTTGAGCGGCGCGCTCGGCTGCGCGACGCCGCTCTTTCTCCTGATCAGCTGCCAGCGACTCTGCGTATGCCTCATCCTGAGCCGCGCGTAGACGGGCGTTCACCTCCCGCTCCACCCTGAGCACGTATCACAGGCGTACGGTTACATTACTTAAGGGTTCGTTCACAGAGATCGGATACGCTCGTTGCCAAGAGTTTTCCAAATAGATAGGCTATCAAAAGATAATGTATTCAAAGTCAGGTGCAACCAAACGTATACTCTTGCAGCCGGAATCATTCTGCTACGTTCAACAAAACCAGTCAGCTGCGCAAGTATAAAAAGCACGTCTATAGAAGAAGCCTGATGGGTATTCTCAATGTTTGACACTAAATGCATTGATATGTTGCGGAGATTGCTTTTTATTCTGGCTTAGCATATTGTCCATAGTCCCCTGGTCCACAGCCGTTGATGATAAGCATGTTGTCATCCAAAAAACGACTACAATTATCAAGAATTAAGTAAAATAATCAATAGTTGCAGTGATCATGCTGACCTGCAAAAATATCTCTTCACGCTTCGTTTAAAGGACCTTATATCAGTATAGTGAAAACACGCTCGTCGGAAGACCATCCCACAGCTCAACGACTGGGTAAAAGAGTTAGAGAACTTCTTAGTCCAAGCTGGGATATGAGTTACCGTATAGCCGTGATTCCGCAAACTCACACGCGTGGTTCTTTTATGGAAAAGGAGGGATATTCTTTTATATGGCCAATATTTTTTAAAATAAATCTTATGTCTATGGTATAAATCAAAACTGACTCAATTCTGAGCTGGTCACTGTGAATGGACCTCACGTTTGTCGTGATTGTTATCAACACAGACAGACAGATAGGATAGCAGCCTTTTGCTGGCACGACAATGATACGTTTTTACGTTTTCATTACCCAAGTCACAGTCTACCTTTACTTCTATTCATAAATAATAAGATCAAAAATAAATAATAGCTACAAGATGAGATAAAACCTGTCAGCTCGCGCTGCTGCGAGATGCGGCTCGTTGTCATTGACGACCCGTCGCAAACGTTGCAAGAGTTGATGCGAAGTGCAAGGTCCTTCGCTGCGAGCGACTACTGTCATACGGTGTTCCCGCACACACAGCACGCACAACAGAGGGTAGCGTCGCCCTCCGACCGACTGCGCCACACGCCAACCTTCCCCGCTCTCCACAGAGCAACCCCAAAATATTGAGTGAGTGTTTATGTAATCGCAAACTTCTCTATTTCCTAATGATGCTCTGAAATTTAACAAGAAATTCTACAAAATGGTCATGGTCTGGTTGTTGAATTCTGACCAGCCAAAAACATTTACAAATAGAAAATTTTGTAACATAAATGATTTTTTTTTAATTTATTGTTAGTGTCTGACCGAAGGTTCGACCACGGTATCGGCTTTAGCTACCTTTTGACAAGTGAGGTACTTTTAATCATCTCTACACGTTGTTTATGAATATCAAAATAAACCTTACATTTAAGTTTTAAAAATCCACATATTATTAAATTTAGACAAATATTAACATTGGTTTTACGAACGAAATAAATATTATTAGTCCTTTATAAAATCAGCTAGTCCGTCAATTTGACCAATTTAACGGGTTCCTAGAGATATGTTAGAGTCCGACCGAAACTGGTTTTCCGGCCGAAACCGAAACCGAAACCGAAACCGAAACTCACGTGGTCAAGTATAAAAGTCAACGTGGTCAAGTAAAAAATTGAAACAAAAACTTACATGTAATCAGTTCCATCAAAACATAACCTCTAAATAATGT
Source organism: Automeris io (assembly GCA_036320925.1). Taxonomy (NCBI): domain Eukaryota; kingdom Metazoa; phylum Arthropoda; class Insecta; order Lepidoptera; family Saturniidae; genus Automeris; species Automeris io. The sequence goes on from JAUDJH010000014.1 coordinate 7,251,742, forward strand.
TTACGTCGGGTGATAACGCACTGACTAAGTTGTGTTGCTATAGAGCAATGCGAATTAGATCCGTCAACTGTCGTCTAAACGACGCAGTTACACTCCGACGCAGCCTTGAGTTTCTTTCGGCGTTTCTTCTCAAGGTAGTCGCTTCCGAAACGCTAGTAGATCACCGTTAGGTTTCGTATTTTTGGCTGGCGGTCCAAGTCGAGGTTCGTACCCACAGGGGTGCCCTTGCATTGCTACCCAACCCATAAATTGCCGGCTGAGCACCCTCAGTGTTCGCCCACCCGCCCGGTTAAGTTGTGAAGGTTATGTATACCACAAATAAATTTCAAAGATTCGAAAGCTTATGAAATAATTTTGTGTATAAATTCTTCGAGATTAAATGATTAATTTACAATGCAAAATAATTAAAATTAATGTTATGGTTTTTTATGCATTTCAATTTGAAATCGAAATCCGTCTAATTAACTGATCTCATAAATCTAGTGTAAAATCACAATCAGAACAAACAGTTTTAGTTTGACGCTTGCTAGAATTTTAGGCTTTAGCTTAAATTTTGATATATTTAAAAGGTCGTGTTTTTGTACAGAATGTAGTTTTTTGGCTGGATGTGGCGGACGCCATAGCCTTCGGGCAGACACTACCAATTGTGTAAAAATTCAAATCTCAAACAATCAATCTATTTTCGAAGGATGCACAAACCTGCAAAATGCATGAGTATCAGGTGCAGATTCTGAGTGTAAATATACAACTAGGAAGCACAATTCATTCTTGGCATCATTGAGAGCTTGTGCATAAGTACCCTGATAGAATACCGGGTGTGTGTTATACTTTGATGAATATGTACTTATGAATTCCATTACATCACGTACAGGATCTGTCGCCACTAAAAAAATTGATATAAATAATAAAAAATGTTAGTTCTAATCATAACAAAAATGACAATTCAGATGTGTAGAAAGTTTCTGGTCTTCTAGGAATGTTAATCTCTTGAATACTATAATTTTCCTTTTATGATAATATAGTCCTCACATCTTAAAAAATCAATAAGAATGAATTTAGCCTCAATTTTTGGATGGCCAAATACAACCTATTTCAAGTTCAGTAATTGTATACTTTTAAATCATATTAATGCAAGTCATTATAAAAAACTAATAGCAATTAAATTAGTATTTTATACTTACACCTTCTGTCATCATTACGAATGAAGCTTAAAAGTAAATTCAACACTGACGTAATTGTATTATAGCACACAGATACTACTAAATTCACTACATAGCGAAACAAGCCTTGTACCCCTCCTGGACCTTCTGGGGTATCATCTGTGAAAACTTGTTGTGCTACATGATCATGTACGACTGGAGGGGCCCTCGCTTCAGTTGCAAAGACAGATGGCCTACCTTCTCGGATGTTCAATTGCTCCTGTATTGCGACCTATAAATATTAGTTTAATAAATTTCCATTACTTCTTAAAATGGTTACTGATATAGAGGATTGTATTCATGTAATATATTGTATTGTTAGTCACTATAAAAAATATAATCAAGGATTTCGTTAAGAGGTCTTAGTATACTATAGCCAGAAACAGAGTAGTCCTTCTTCTCTTCATTTTCATCTTGTATTTAATTACATATCATGACTATTGATGCATGCCTACTCATTCTAAGTGTGGTAGATGATATCCATAAATAATGCAAAAATATAACTGTACATAGCCTGCAAGTCTAGGCATCTTTATCTAAGTGCAATCAAAACAGTTCTAAGTAATTTTTATTTTGTCATTCAAAATAAATAAGTAGCCTAGATAAGAGAGTAAGCGATATTGCAAAATGAAACACCATATTAAACTTGGATGGAGTGCTTTTGCAAGCTGTTCAATGTGACTCAAATGACAACGGGTGCCTATGAACCTGTTGCATCACATGTTCGGACAATGCATTCTTCCTGTCATAGCATATTTGGCCAAAACTTGAATACTCATTAAACATACAATCTAATATATGCAAGTTACTCAGAGATCCATGGAGGAAGCTATATTGGGCATGTCCCTTCACAATTAGATGAGAAACACTGAGATTTGCTTGAGAATTAAAATAAGTAACATAGTTGAATTGATTGATTGAGTGATTGAGAAGTTAAGAAGCAAAAGTGGGTGATCACATATGTCGTAAGGTCTGATTGGGTGAGCAAATAAGTGTTCAAACTGGTCATAGGAATGTAGGGAGACAACAGATCCAATGAACCAATGATCTGGTGAAAGTGACTAGGAATAACTGGTAGGCTCGCAATTGTAAAGAATAAAAAAGATGGAAGAGACCTTCCCTTCAAAATGGCATTGGGTTGCTGAAGGTTGAAGAAGAAGATACTAATATAGCTTCAAATTTTTGGTTATTATATTTTACATATCTGAGAAGTCTAATTTGAAAACCCACTATAATATATTTTTTTCAAATCCCATAAATTTATAAAAACTTATAATTAATCTTTGACTTAACAATAACATTCTTATAAGGTATTTAAATTATTATTCTAGAGTGAATAAACAAAAAACAAAAACATCATATATAACATTTGCTTTGATAAAAACATTTCTAATTACTATTAGGACTATTAAGTAATTTTGTACAAAAAATTGTTTCAGCAGGTTTTGAAATTAGATGCTTCATTTCTTTTTTAATTTATCATTCTTGTTTCAGAGTGCCATGAAAAACCCTGTTAACGTTTTTAAGAAATTAGTTCAACAACTATAAGTATGTTTATAATGAGAGAGCTCTCTTGATTAGCTAGATTATAAAAAAATCAGGCAGGCCATGAAAATATTAAGTAGTTGTTTTGTTATGTATTAAAAGTGTCACAAACGAAGTATGGTTATATTTTTGCATAATATAGCAAAAATGCATTTGATATCAGTGTAAATTACTATGAAAAAATTATTATACAAATTGTTACCTCTAAGTCCCATTGATGTCTTTGTAAGACATCTCTACATATCGACATGTCTTCTATACCAGTTAAATCTTGAAATTGTAATATTTTATCAGTTTGCCCCTGGGTAAGACCCAAAGCATTGTCTTCGAGATCCATTGGCCTAATTTATTTTTATGTTATTTATAATATTATCTCTACAAACTAATTCTAAAGCAAAATATTCAGATTCAATTTTATACAATTAATAACACATTATAGAACAATTTCTTACAAAGAAATCGAAAGAAATATTTTTATGCAATGATGACTGATGAATACTGAATGAACATATGTCAAGTGTCATAATATTGTCAATTAATTTTCCCGATTGAGTGCCATTCACTCTAAAACCACAGAAAATATTAAAAACTAGCTGTCCCGGCAGACCTTGTTCTGCCCTATTTCTCTAAAACAAAGTCACATTGTTTTTTTTATGTTAATAGCTATTGGCCTTCGGCTGTTTTTTGAAAATTGTTTGAAGGAACCTGGCCTTAATGCTATATGTATAAAAATTGACAAATATTGACATTAATATTTATACGTCACTCAATAATTGTTTTGCCTTCCCGGAACCCGTCCACTAACATTTAAACTTTATGCTATGGTGTTAAAGTTCAAATTGACTTATAACAAATCTTTTGTATGAGAATATAGAAAAGTGTTGTTTTTAGACTTTTTCAGATAATTTTTTAAAATCTTCTCTCTGTTATAACCTTCCCCAGACTTCAACAAACACAACAAAAAGGAAATCAGTCAAATCGGTTCAGCCGTTCTCGAGTTTCGCGGTTATCAAGACACTATAACTGATCCGGCAAACGTTGTTTTGCTATGTAAGGTTTTGTAATATCTTCTAAGATGTTCATTGAAATTAAGTGATGTCAAAGACAATTTTGTTCACAATTAAATACTCTTAATCAACAACACATTTATTTGGATAAAGATTAATATTATTACGTTGATACAACTCTTAACAAATAATGCATTAATTTCGACCAAATTTGTTTTTTTTTTTTACATTTTTTTAGATCATTTCAAGAGGAATAATTCTTTCATACATATATTTTTGGTATCTTGAACCGTTTTCGCAGCGCACGCAATGGAAGCCCTCAAGGATGAATAATTTTGCCCGTTTTTTTCACATTTTCCATTATTTCTTCGCTCCTAATAATTGCATCGTGATGTTATATAGCCTAAAGCCTTCCTCGATAAATGGTCTATTCCACTCAAAAATAATTTTTCAATTCGAACCAGTAGTTCCTGAGATTAGCGCGTTCAAACAAACAAACAAACAAACAAACAAACAAACTCTTCAGCTTTATAATATTAGTATAGATTTTAGTGATACAAGGTGCGTTTACATTATTTTTATTAAATTACATTATTACAGGAGGTAGGAATTTTCCCATTATCATGAATAACACCCCTTATGGACGATTAAGAAGTCATCATACACGATGATTTTGCTACTATTGACAAACATCAAACCGTTCCTCGAGCTTCAACGATGTCACTATTAATCCACCGCGGTAAATGGGAATTAGATGACGATCTGTCAATTTAACAGATTTTAATTATAATAAGTGTGAGACCAGTTTGATTTTCGTGCATTTTTGGATACATTTTTCTTAATCAATTGAATTGTATGAATTAACTGATACTGATAACAAGATAATAAGTAACAAAATTTAGATCTGAAATAAAACAATTGTCATTAAGTGTATAACAGTTTGTTAACAGTATATTTTTAGCACTTTCGACGTATTTAACTATGGGTCTCTAAACAGGTTTTAAATGATTGAATGTAGCGTTGCAAAAATATCGTTCTTAACAATAAAAAAAAACACCTACAGCCGAATAGTTTGAAAACTGTTAGAAAAGTGTATGTTTCTAACTAAGACGTTTTGTTTACGTTCGTAATTGCCCAAAAAGGTTGTCGTCCCTGTGAGGTGGCATGGCGGTGAAGGCTTTTAGCTGGTATTTTAAACATTACAAAAGAAGAAGTTAACTTTGTTTAATATGCCTTTGAATTTCTATACTTTTCTATAGTAAAATTCACTTTTTTCCTTTAGCTTTGCCTTTAGCTGTCGGTTTTGAACTCCCTGGTTTTAGGGGCTGTGGAATAACCTCAGCTATGGCTACAGGTGACACTTCTTCAATTGTAGGTTCAGGTGGTACTGATGGATCTTCGTCTGCATTATCATATAAATACTTTGCCTGAAATGAAAGTATAAGATTGTAAGATCATTTTTAAAAATTGCCACGTCCATTTTGGCCATATATAAATGAATTTCTAATTGTATACTGTATGGTTTTACTAATTAAGTTTTAATTAATTAAAACGAGTAATTCTTATATATATAATCTTATACATATATAAATGTAATGCCATCTGTTATGGAGTAAATAAGCGCTAATATTAATCAATATATACAATGTAAGCTATTCAAAAACAGATAGCGCTAATTTACATTGTTATCTCATTTGATTTAGGATAGTATGTTTAGAGTCGTTTTCAAGGAAACAAATTTATATTTATAAAAATAGCTCGGTTAGTTTGGGTTAGAAATATAAACATTATCATCAGAGCGAAGCTCGATCGAATCGTTAATAGGGTTTGTAAACAATAATGCTAATAGATGACACAACATTAGCACTATCGATAGACAAATGTTACTTTGTCTAAGGAGAGTTGAGCTGATTCTGGTTTCTTTTCGAGGATAAATATTACCTTCTTTTGCTATTAATATGAAGTTGATAAAATGGACTTCGGGATTAATGAAAAAGGATATTCAGACTAATGGTATATCTAGAGAAACATTATCATGTTTCGTAAAACATCTGTGTTTTTTATTCGCGTATTTACGATTATGTTTCTCTTTCTTGCACACCATAGACAAATATTTTGTTTTTATACGCAAAAAATGGTGAGGAAGGAAAAATTAACCACAAATACGCGTAAAATACAATATAACAGATTTTTTAAAACTAGATTTAGATGTTCTGCGAAACATGAAACATTCGCTGCGGACAGGCTATTGGTACACTTTTTTTTAGAAAATTTAGTATTGATAAATTTATACTTTTTAAATTAAAAGAATGATTTTCATCTGTGCATTCAAGCTTAAAAGATATTTAGTTCTTTTTCCTCCGGAGCTATAGAATAATTTTATCATAATAATGGTCCGACCTCTATTTCGTATAGTTCGGGAGCAATTTTAAACATGCTTTCGACGAAATCTTCATAAAATACATTTCCATCACCACGAATATTTGCGTCACGCAGCATTTCGTATGTTTCTGGTTCATCAAACACATCGCCGTATCCAGTTACAATGGCTTGTAAGTCATCAACTTCCAAAAAATTCCTTTTTTCCGTATCAAAAATCTATAAGTACATATACATTATTTTAAAATTGTTTGGGATCACATGTCTGCTAATCTCGTGAAGTTTTAAAGACTGAGCGGGATCAATTATTCATAAAGTACAACAAACAACAACAAAACATTTTTTTTAATTTCGTCATTTGGTGTATTTTTCAGCCATCACGGGTAGTACAATAACTATGCCTATAGTAAAGCTGGCGGAGTTTTTTTACCCTGGCCTCGACAAAATGTTTACATTGCATCCATTACACAGAATAATGTAATTTAATAACGGCAAGGAACTGAAATTCATTGATTGTTGTAATCATTATACGGGCCTACATGTACCATGACATAAGGTATCTAGGTATCGCGACGGGGCTGCGGCGAATTGATTACAGGTCCCGCGGTCCCCGTCAATGCGCAGAAGTCACCTTGGGGTTTTTAGTCGGTACAAGTCCGACACACCTCGGTTTCGCGCAACCCCCCAGTGGGACCGAGACGGTCCCATTAGGATTTTCCCCAAGTAAAAAAAAAAAAGGTATCTAGGTATCATCATATGATGATCCTAAGTATTTATGGGGATATACACACTGATCTCGAAATACGACATACCGAAGCGGGTCTCTATGATGATATTTCTATATAATGATCAAGTTAGAGGAATCACCCTACCTATACAAATTGTTAATATTCATAAGTTCTTCGTTATATTGTCCGACTTTACAATACAGTTAATATTTGAAACAATCTGCATTTTTGTAATTTACCTTGAATGCCAAAATTAATTCATGTTTTAAATCTGGTTCCAAAACCCATTTATCTAACATATATATAAATTGTTCTTTGGTCAATATTTTTGTGATGCCAACTTTTAATTTTTCTGCTTCAGACATGATTTCTGCATAACTGGGATAATGGAAACTTCTCCTATGTAACCTAAAAAGTAAACGTTCGAAAAACAAAATGCTAGCGTTCCGGTAATTAGCACTGTGTAAAGTATCAAGTAGATAATAAATCAACAAATATACAATACTTCTTAAGTTTTAAAAATGTTTGTAATTTTTCAATTGTAATAACATTGGTAGGTTCGCCTTCATTTATAATTAGCTGGGGTTTTGCGTTCTCATCAAACCATGCTATTATATCATTTAATTGTTCTTCTGTAAACCGTGGCGATTCATTTATTAAAGGATTATATACATCCATGCGGTTGATAATAGAAATTAAATTGTTTAAAACAAGAATATTTGAAATAGATTTGTCAAAATTGTTTATAATTCATCAATTCATAATTGTCTTTATTATTTATGGCCTGTAAATTACAGGCTATAAATAATGATAATTAATCTCATATTGTAGGTATCGTCAAATGTGTTAAATAGAACTTGTATTATGAATAGCAAATTATCTGTAAGTTACATTATTTTAAATAATGAATTTAGTGATATATATACAAAAAAACCCAATTCAGCAACGTTTTAATAACAGTGTGTTTATTAATATAGCGATGTTTTCTATGGCCCTATATGGTTAAAAAGTGTTTAAGTCGAATGTATGGACTACAAAACAAGTGGATTGTGTTGGTCTGATTTTAAAGTTTTGTAAATAAGCCAATGTTAGTGATATTACTACTACAATTTTGTTTTAACAGCAATGTGACTCATTATAAATATACTTTGTTTTATAGGTTATGATTAAATTATGCATTTTGTATTATATTGGGATTTTTCAGTTGGATGTATTTAGATCAATTTTGTGGAGTGAATAAACAGACTAAGTAACTAAATAGACGCATCTCGTAAGTAAATAGATGCACCATACCAGTGAATAGGTGCATGAATATGCTGTATATTTCACATTGTTACGTCCGAGATCACTGACATATTTTGACTTTCATACTTGTTAGTATCTATCATAGATGGGCAAATTGTAATCAGATTAATAAAAATGATTAACGATTACATTTTACGTTTTTTACTATTAATATGACTGCATTTTGCTCATTTATGTTTTAAACTCTACAAAATCCCAGATAGTATACACATTTATCATTTCTTAATGTTTTAAATGGATTTAATCATGATTACAGAGCAAGAAAATTAAAATTACGACTACATTTTGTAATCGTTCATCATTAATCAGATTACATTTTGCCCATCTCTGGTATCTATATGGTCTGTGCTAAGGGTCTGTGCTTGTTGTATCGTGTTCGTTTATAATAGGGAAGTCGAAAATGAAAATAAAAATCATTATATCGACGTATCGATATGTATAAAAATATCAATTTCGGCGTTGATATATCGAAGGAAAAATATCGATATATCGATTAAATCTCAATAAACACGAAAGTATTTTACCAGCATTCCTTTTTATTAGACAGAATTACAAAAATATAAAAAACTAAAAGGCTATCTTCTAACTTTAAGACCTATTTAAGACATCAAACAGAAATAAATCTATAATATAAAAATAAATCTCAAAATGTGTTGATAAGCGCGAAACTCGAGAACGGCTGAACCGATTTGACTGATTTCTTTATTGTTGTGTTTGATGAAGTCTGGGGAAGGTTATTACGGAGAGAAAAAATTAAAAAATTGTATGAAAAAGTCTAAAAACAACACTTTTCTATATTCTCATGCAAAAGAATTCGTAATAAAATTTAAAAGTCAATTTGAACTTTAATACCATACCATAAAGTTTAAATGTTAGTGGACGGGTTCCAGGAAGGCAAAACAATTGAGTGAAGTTAGTATCGTATAAATATTATCAATATTTGTCAAATATAGAAGATATTCACTAGAAATAATTTATATGGCAGGACAACGTTGGACGGGTCAGCTAGTAATACATAAATAAATGGCGGCAAATAATATACATGCAACAAATTCACATGTCAATGCATGCAACGTAACAAAACATAATAGTCAACAGTCATAGACAATATAGTTCTTTTTTTTTCGTTCGGTCCTATCTTCTACAGTTTTAGATTACAGCGACTTCACTGCCCTAAGAATTAAAAAAATATATCGTTTTTGACATAATTATCGATACTGGATATTTTCTATCTATATATCGTCATAAAATGTATCGCCCCAAAATATCGATATCTTGAATTGAAAATATCGATACTTATTTGAAAACTAGGCTTTAGTTTAGAATCAGCTTGTCCATAGCATAGCATAGGTAAAAAGGTTAGTAATGCTAAAGATGTAATAACTATATAAGTAATATTATTATCATCGTCAGCTCACAGTATACCCTATTATTTATTAGTCTGTGGTATACCCTGCTGGATAAACTAGGGATGAGATATACTTGCTAAATTCGATACCAGGGCTTTTAAGTACGAGTACGTAAAAATACCAGGGTCGAAAACCAGGTTTTAAAATACTTGCATACCAATTTGACCCGTATTCCATGTCGTCCTATGATGAATAAGGAGCAAAATGGTATAAATAAAAAAATACTTTGTACTTCAAAGTATTTTCCATTCACAGATAACAAACACTCCAAACCCCGCGCGGTTTGCGACGCGAGCGGTGTAACCAGCCGCGGCGACTTAATTTAAAAATACGAATTCGACCCGTATTCTATGTCATCCTATGATGAATAAGGAGCAAAATGGTATAAATAAAAAAATACTTTTAACTCCAAAGTATTTTCGATTCACAAATACGATTGTGTTTCTTATCTTTATTAAGATATGGATCGTTTTCCTATGTAAGTATTTTATGTGTAGTATTTCAAGTTCTTCGCGCATCGACCTATAGCAAATACTTTCATACTTGCAAGTATTTTCTGCTCATACCCAGGGCCCCCACTCCGTACCCCGCGCTACTTGCGACGCGAGCGGTGTAACCAGCCGCGGCGTCTAAATTTAAAAATACTTGCACACGAATTCGACCCTTATACCATGTCGTTCTATGATTAATAAGGAGCAAAATGGTATAAATAAAAAAATACTTTGAACTTCAAAGTATTTTCGATTCACAATTACGATTGTTTCTTATCTTTATTAAGATATGGCTCGTTTTCCTATGTAAGTATTTGTATGTGTAGTGTTTCATAATCTTCGCTCATCGACCTACAGCAAATACTTTCATACTTGGAAGTATTTTCTGCTCATACCAGGGCGCCGTACTTCGAAGTGAAAACCTGGTTTTAAAACCTGGTAACGTAAATACGTCGCAGCCCTAGGATAAACGCCTTCTAAAAATTACAATTGAGCTGGGTCTACCTATTATCCATAATTTAAACATTTTTGATCAATTCTGTTTCAGGAGCACCTATTGGGTATTTTGCAAAGTTATTATTTTTACTATAAAGAGATATTAACCTTGTAATGAAATCAAATAATATGTGGAGAGTGCTTAAAATTTTGATGTAAAATGTTCGAATCGGATGATTTTGATAAGGTAACTAAGTATTAAAATATTATCCATATACTTTGAGGCATCTTTAGCTTAAGCATACTTTTTGGACGATATTAAAATATATAAATTCGGACATTTACTTTGAAGGATCTTTAGCTTAAGCATATTTTTTTTGCGATATTAACATATATTAATTCGGAATTAAGTGTAAAACATTGCTTCTGATTACTTATATGAGAATATCGTCAAAAAACCTGCTAAGCTAGTGCAAGTCAAATACTAGCCTTCTATCCAATAATATCAATATTGTTTTTCAATGTACAAGCAAAGATTACGGACTTAATAATTACTTGAAACAGTCTGATTAGTTTCAATGAATTAATATTTATTCTTAAACAATGTGAATTAATCTATTTTCTTATGAATTAATTTCTCCATTTTTTCATCATTGACATAAAATTTAATATTTCAGGTTCTGTCACAGTTTGATTTTCCAGAAGTGGTTCCTAGCATAAAATCTACTGAAAAACAATCTGAATGTGGTCAATTTAAAGATAATATTTTAGTACAAGAAAACAGAAATAGCAAGCTAGAAACTAACTTATTATCTCACAAAGACAATGAGAACAATTATAGTAAAGTTATATCTACCATATCACCAAAACATGTAAAAAGGAAGATAATAACTTCATATTTTGACCACAAAAGTAAACGTAAGTTTCCAGGGCCAGCAGGTATTTTGTCTGGAAATATTGAAGAACCTAAAGATGAAAGCATTTGTCAAATAGAGTTACTCTCCCAGGTATAATTTATTTATTTGTATTGACTAATTTATAATTTTACATTCTACCTACTTGTATTATGGTATTCACATACCAATTGCAATTCAACAAATATAAGCAAGGAGTAATAATAAAAAATATATAAATTAAATTTTTAAGTATTTTTTCTTGTTTTTAGCCAGTAATTAGTAATATTCCAACTAGTCAGTAAAATAGACTTTTTGGCCATGGTTGTAGTTGGCAACTATTTGGCAATGAGACTGTATTCTGCAAGCCAGATAGTCTGACTTCTTAATTTGTATGTGTTTCTCATTAAAATTTATATATAATAAGAGGAATTATATTAAATTATTGTAAAAATAAAAAAAAATATGTTTTACAACAAACTATTATATCTAATGTAACATGGTGAAAATTCACAGTTCTACAAAAATATTGCTTTAATCCATGCAAAACCAAACATCAAGACAATGCAAAGTAAAGAAAATGTGTCCTGACTCTTTCACAGCAAGCAGTTCCAACTTACACATAAATCAGATGTAAACAATGTCTCACAGGAATTGTCAAAAAACTGTGGCCCTGATCATCTTGCCTAATTATTTAATCTATTTCAACTGACTAGTCTGCCTTTTTTTTTTTGGTGTCTCATGGGAAAATCCTGCATAGGACCATCAGGGCCGCTGTGAGGGCAGCAACCCCGGTGTGTCAGACTTCTACTGACTAAAAACCCAGGGGTGTCCCTCTAATCCTGGGAAACCAAATTCATCCAGACGCCAGGAGAGCGAAATGCCTTGTTGAGGCTGCCTCTCTGGGAGGGGTAAGGGTAAAGAGCCCATCCTTCTAATACATATCTCACAGGCGGCGCGCTGGATACTGCACACCGCCTCCCTCTTTTTCGGACAGCAGACTCCCTCAAATCTACTGCCCGGCTATTGTCACCGGGGGATATTGCGCTCGCTTTGAGCAAACACATCCTTCTGGCGACGGTGGCTTGGCCGCCGAATAGCCAGAGAAGATGTTCACTCTCTGACCCTTTCGGCGGCCTACTTCTGCTTCAACACAACCTCGCAGAAGGCTGTGACTCCTCGCCATGCCTCTTCACTGCCGAGCATGGCTTTTACCACCGCTGGCAGCGAGAGGTCGTCCCCAATGGGGTCTTGAAGGATCTTCCTTTCTTCAGCCCAGGCTGAGCACACCTCAACCGTGTGCTGCTCCGTGTTCTCGGGGCTCCCGCACTCGTGGCATTCCGCCGTCAGCTCTCCTCCGGACACCCGCCACCAGTGACAGCCAAAACTACCGTGACCCGTGAGGATCTGGGTGAGCCGAAAGGAGATCGCGCCGTGTTGTCTGTCCAGCCACTAGTGCAAGACAGGGCGCACCGCCTCAATTGTCCGAAGACTGGCGCTAGGTTGCCCCAGCCTGGACTGCCAATCCCTCCGTGGGGGTCGGCAGCAGCCCCTGGCTCGATTCTCCTCGCGCCATCTGTAGAGGGTTGCGAGGGTTCGCGCGTCAAGATCCCACGGCACGGTCCCCGCTAGTGCACACGCCGCCTCGTGCGATACGGAGCTGTATCCCTTAATGACTATTATCGCCAACACCCTCTGGGGACTGAGTAGAAGGGCGGTATTATGGCGGTTGAGAGCCTCCGCCCACACTGGGGCGCCATACAGCCCCATGGAGCGCACGGCTTGGAGATAGTGACTAGTCCGCCTTATGCAATTGACTACTTGTCTAGACAGTCAAAATCATAGTAGGCACATATCTATTCTAATATCATATCTGTAATGCATATAATTTATTTTAATCAAATATCTTTATAATTAAACAATCTACACTAATATATAATCTAGTGGTTGTCATTTAAACCCACATTTCTTTGATACATAACTCTCATGGTTTAGGTAATGCAAACCAAGTAGGCATCCAAGAAATGTCTTTTTAAACCACATCATAAGCAATATTTGATATTATAATATATAAATATGATAATAAGCAATATTTTAAGCAAATTTTGATATTTTTAGATTTAAATCAAATGCATTATACTCAATATTATTATAAGTAAATAATATGAATGATATGACATAAAAACCACTTTAAGATTTTTTTAATACTTTAAAAGATATAAATTAAGACTTGTACACAAAAGTAGTGACTTTATACAATACAATGTTTAAGATATATGTGATTTAATCAAAAACCATTCGTAATTATTACAATTATTGTATTTTTATAAAATTAAATCTGATGAGTGGATATTACAGTCATGTTTATTTATTTTAGGATATTGATTTTACACAAAATAATCAACAGCGAGAATTGTTTGAATCCCCTTTATGGAATAGACTTCAAATTGATCTTAAAAATTGGAATATACATGACTTAGATTCAATAAAAGAAATTAAACAACAAGCAAAAGTTGGAAACCTAAGGAGGAGAAAAGCTCAAATTGTTACTGCATTTGTAGAGGCTGTGGATAGATCAGCCATAGATCCCTTAATTATACTGAGAGATACCACAGGTCAGTATTATTACTCTCTCTCTCCGTTTCCAAACAGTTTGAAATTTCCATTAGTGCTGGAAGTTCCACCAGCCAGCAGAAAGAAACTGATGGAAGCAGCTAGTTTCCCAAACAATTTAGAGTCACATTTCTTAGTAGTGATGGAGCAAAGAGAAAAAGAGAGAGTGCAGTTTATAATGATCCTATCTGCTACAATGCAATCTAAACTTGGGCCCCAGTATTGGCAAACTTTTCTGTGAGCAAATAGGTATGTCACGAGTCTATATGGTATATTTTTGTCAGTGGTCTAGTATCCATGCAAGCATTTTTTTTTTTGGTGACCCTGGGTCAATCCTATAAAGGACCATCAGGGCTAATGCGAAGGCAGAGACTCTGGTGTGCCAGGCTCTAACTGACTAAAAATCTCCAGGGTGTCTGATTGCTCTTCCTGGACTTGGGAAATCAAATTAATCCAGATGCCCAGGGAGCGAAAAGCCTTGTTGTGGCTGCCTCTTGGGAGGGGTGAAGGTTAAGAGCCCATTCCTTCAAAACCTCTCAGGGGCGCGCCGGACACTGTGCACCGCTTCTTCTCATCCAGGATGCAGACTCCCTCAGGTTTACTGTCAGGACCCATACAAGCACTGTCAGCCGTACAATCACCAGCTTAGTTTGGGGCTAGATCAATGTGTATAAATGTTGTTATACCAAAATATGTGTTTATAGATGTTTTTTTTACTACAGGGAGTATCAAGTGCACATTACACAGAGATGTATGGTCAATATTCTCACCATATATAGTAGCAGAATACTGTGCACTAGTGCTATTAAAGCCTACAATTCTGACAACTGGAAGTGCTTTCAAAAAACACTATTTAAATATAACTCAAAATAACATACTAGGTATATATAGTTCTGCTGTACTTAAGGCTGAAGAAAACAGCAATGAGTTTTCAGTACCTGATGGCTATGTTGTGGATTATGAAGAAGAATTTACTGTGATTAAGAGTGAATTGTCACTGCAAAATAAAGGTACTGAATTATTATTTTTTTATATTTTCTATTGTGGTACGTTAATATGATTAGAATGTAGCAAGTTCACATTGAGTCATGTAAGTTAATGTTTACTTTGATTAAGGAGGACTGTCATATTTTTTCGTAAAATTACGTAGAAGGAACTTTATTTACTTGCTATAAATTCGAGCGCCTCACGCGCTACGGTGTCTACATTTTTACACATCTGTTCTCATTTTTTTATCAATTTTTCTTTAGGATTTATTGAAGTGTACACGCCATTATACTGTATACCTATGTATATTTCCGCAAGCCTACCGCCAGATGGCGTCATACGGTGGGCAAACGACACACTCCGTCGGACGCAACTATACCTGGCACATCGGTTTTGTATCGGAAGGCTTTTTATTAATTTATTTACGGCTACAGACCTATTTATATTATTTTATTGCGCCCCCTGTGTTTTGTGTTGCGTGGGACAATTATATTAGCACGGAGTTGGCATCAGTTACGGATTTTCGGACTTTTATCTTCGGGCACACGACCGTGTCGGATTCACTGCCCCGGAAGCTGGTCTGGATCTAGGCAGGCAGAGACACCACGACGGCAAGGTAAGCGGAATAGATATATGTATATTTTATAATGGTCGTGTGCATTTAATAGGGCCCAAAGAAAGATAACCTACCAGCACCTACAAAAATACAGTCCACTATCTTCCTTGTTCGGAAAACCCAGTGCAGCCCTGAGTGGCGTGCACATGAAGAATATAGTTATTTAGATATTTATTAAATATAAGGTAGAAATTATTGTATCCTGAAATATCTCCCGTCTGTATATAAGAAAATCTTATTAATGCCCTTTTTTATATATAGTATTACAATAATAAAGAAGCACAACAGCAAATATCACTAATAAGCTATGATGGATATAATGTAAATAATGATTATTAAATACGAAATATTAGCACCATTAACAATCAGTTGTGCTTCTCTATTATTGTAACAATAAACTTTATTTGATATGTAAATATAACTTTTTGTTTCAGATACAATTGGCGAACTCAGCGTTGTGGATTCATCTAATAATAATATGTTTGATGATTTGGAAACTATATTTTTGGAGGATATATTTTAAAAAAACATTATGTACATTGTAAATAACAGACTTAGTTAATTACTTCAATATTTATTTCATCTCATTAAATGTGGTGAAATGTTAGTGATATAATTTGGTCTTTACTTTTATATGCTTAGTTAGTATATGTCGGGATAATGTTGCTGGGACATAGAACATTGCTGGACACATTTTGCATTTATAAAGTTGAGGCTTTCTTTTCCCAATATCCAATTTATCATCATTGTCTGATTTTTGCACATTTTTTGGTATTAAATGAGTTTTTATATGTTTTTGCCAACGACTTTTTTTTAAGAACTGGGTCTGTGGAATAATATCTTTGTATTACATAAAATCATGTCTAATTTTATCTATTAATAATAAAATATCGATGTAATATTTCTTTTTCCGGGTGGAAAGTCTTAGTGGTTGTATCCACTTTGTGGCTATATGTTATGCCCAACGTGACCAGTCTTACAACTAATCGACTTTGTTAGGACACTTTATCTATTAGGTTCCTCTATAACCCAATAAATATATAAATAAATAAAATAAATTGTATTTATTAGAAAAACTAAAATCGATTAGAAGGTAATTATACTTACACCACATTGTTTACAACAAAAAAACCGTTTTCCACATGATTTATTGCTGTATTGTATTCCTGTATTTAGTGTTATACTGTCAGTATCTATAGTAAGGTTATTATTGTCAATCACTAGGCACAGAGTCTAAAATAGAAGCTTGAGATCAATATTAAAATGATTTAATTTCATACTATTGTTACAATAACATTGTTGAGGTCGAATTCTGTTATTTCAGGATATTAAAAAAATTGAGTGATCAACTAGTTAGAGCGGTCTGAACACGAATAGATTTTTGAAAATTTTGTCTGTTTGTCTAGAAATCATACTTAAATTACCAAACCAATCTTGATTGGACCTGTGTAGTATTATTATTCAACTTTCAATTAAATACAAGGTCAATTTATGACCACAGTTGGTTTAGGGACAACTAGATACAGCTTGACCAATTTATAAAATGAACTTTTGTCTCTGACAAAGTTAATTGAAAGTTTTTTCTGCTACATAATAAAGCTTTATTAACTCTAATGAACTGGTTTTATCAGAACTCTAACAGTTTTAATAAGTACTTTCTCACTTAAATATACTATGTCTGGTTTAGCAGAATATGAGATTTAAACTGAATTTAAAACAAATAATTCCTTTAGACACAGTTGTTCTACATTATGACAAGGTTTATAAAATTGGTTAAATAAAAACAGAGATCATGTTTGTTCTTTGCGTAGTAGTACTCACCTTACACTAAGAGATAAAAAGAAATTGTTTCCTTTGTAGCATTACAACAGCGGTTCAAATTAAATATAAGAATCTAACAATCAGTCTGGAACATTGTTTCAGCATTGCTACCATAGACGGAATCGGGAGCTAGAGGCCAGCACACAACCATTGCTAATAAATAAAACTAAATTTAATATAAAAATACAATTGGATATAAATACCTCTTGATGGTTCTTAAGAGCAGCAGCTGTATTAAATATTCCTGCACAAGCACTGCACGCATATGTTTTAACAATGGGACGATCTAATATATAATCAACTGCTAGTTCTGCAAAAGAAATTTTTATTTAGTCTTAAGATTAAAGAAGAAATATTTCTTAGAATTTTCTTTAAAATTTATATAAAGACATTGTTTTGTAGTGTGTACATTAAATAATTATATTTACAATAATAATTATAAGCAGTTAGTCAAAATTCAAAATAATAAAATTTAAAAATTAATTTTTACTAGAAATCATTTTTATTTAAAAAAAGTATACGAATAAAGTAATATATTAAAAAAAATAATTAACCATGCATAATAGTTTATCGTTTTCCTCACATCAAATATTAAAAGCATAATAAGGAAACCTACGTCGTTTAGTCAGATTGATGTCAACTCTAACAGAATTGTTTTCACACAATGTTTCAGTCTCGTGAACATGAAAAATTATAATATCATTTCTATTTGCAGTGTTTTCTTCACAATCTATATCAAAGGCTTGTGTATCTTCATTCACTTGTTCTGAAAAAGGATTTTTTTAAATACAAATTGTGTATTTTATGTTAATATATTTAAGAAATTGTGTTATCTGGTTAATCTTGCAACATCGTCAATTATTCCATTCTATTAGCCCTGAAGAGAAGACTAACCTGATTTTTTTACTAAATATTGCAATAAATTTGGAACATGTCTGAATTTTTCTTCAGTGTTGTCCACTATGCCTGTCACAAGCGTTAATTTGCGTTTTAATTTGCCAGTGGAGTCCATTGTATTTCGAACCTGAAATTATTAATATAACAGAATTCTTGCAATAATTAACGGTATTTTCAAAACATATTATATTAGGTCCTTACATATGAAATTGGCGTTTTTCGTACTGGCCACTTTAATCACAAATTTCTCCTCTTTGGTAAGGAATTCCAAATTCAAATTTGTACAGCTATAGACTCATGTATTTGTGCTTCGATGATCGTCATTCGTTTGTTTTTTTCTTCTGTTTTTTTTCTGTTTGCGTCACTCATTTTACAAAATGGAAAACTTAAAATATCTCATTATTTACGAGTACGAGTTCCGCCATGGCACTAGTGCTGCGGAAACAACTCGAAGGGTGAATGATGTGTATGGCGGTCGTGTTGCAAAAGAAAACACAGTTCGTTTTTGGTTCCAACGTTTTCGTTCTGGAAATTTCGACCTGCAGAACAAGCCCCGTGGACGGCCTGAGACTCAAGTTGATAATGAAGAGTTGAAGGCTATTGTGGAAGCGGATCCATCGCAAACCACGTCCGAGTTAGCTGCAGGCTGCGATGTTAGTGATAAAACTGTTTTAATTCACTTGAAGCAAATTGGGAAGATTAAAAAGCTTGAAAGGTGGGTACCTCACGAATTGACTGAAGCAAACCGGCAAACGCGCGTCGACTGCTGCGTTACATTACTAAACCGGCACAATAATGAAGGTATTTTAAACCGCATCATTACCTGTGATGAAAAATGGGTTCTTTACGATAATCGGAAACGCTCAGCGCAATGGTTGGATCCTGGCCAGCCAGCCAAATCCTGCCCCAAGCGAAAATTAACCCCAAAAAAGTTACTTGTAAGCGTTTGGTGGACTAGTACCGGTATTGTTCATTACAGTTTTCTCAAATCTGGCCAGACTATTATGGCTGATGTCTATTGTCAGCAATTGCAAACCATGATGGAAAAGCTAGCGGCTAAACAACCTAGGCTGGTCAATCGCTCCACGCCACTGCTGCTTCACGACAACGCTAGACCACACACTGCGCAACAGACGGCTACTAAATAAGAAGAGCTTCAATTGGAAAATCTAAGACATCCTCCGTACTCCCCGGACCTTGCTCCAACAGATTACCATTTTTTTCGAAATTTGGATAACTTCTTGCAAGGGAAAAAATTCAACTCCGATGGGGCAGTCCAAATCGCCTTCAAAGATTTTATTGATTCCCGTCCGACTGGTTTTTTTAGTAAAGGGATCAATGAACTACCTATGAGATGGCAAAAGTGCATAGAAAATAATGGTTCATACTTTGATTAATTAAATATATTATATTAAAAAATATTCGACTTTTTGTTCCTCCCATACAAAACGCCAATTTCATATGTAAGGACCTAATATATTTTTTAACTTCCCAAATCTGGAATATCTACAAAAGGGACAATCTCCGTAAATTAAAATTTTTCAAAATTTAGTCTCCTTTAAGTCAGTCTCCATAATGTTAGAATTGATATTATGTAAATGGAGGAAATTCTAAATACAATGTAGATTAAAATTAGACTCAAATATATGTAAACATAAACAAAAAATAAAACAAAGATAATTAGAATACCATAGGCTACATTTATAACAATATTTATTGTGTCGGCGAGGACGCATGTTTATCTGTGCTCCGATTTTGTGAGTTAGTCATTAACGAGAGAAAAAACGCTGAGCGCGACAGAGTGGCCACAACCGTTCTTGACGCTCGGCTCTGGAGACCTGGTCGGAGGTGCAAGACTTTTGCGCAAAAATATTTGCGCACTACAATATTAAGCAGTGGTACATAAACGAGTCGACTACCCACACATGGCGACGTCGGTGAGCGCCTACTACCACACACCAGGCGGTATGTGGTAGGCACATTTGAGGAAAGGAGGTATGGCATCACTCCTCCTGTTCCCAGTCACTGAGGAGGCCAAATCAGGTCTACCGCGCGTCAGTTCGAGGAAGAATGTGAGTTCGCGCCCAGGGCTGGTGATCACGTGGATAAAGGAGCACCCAGGAGTTTTTTAGTCGGTAGGATTCTGGCATACAGGGGTCGCTGCCCTCACAGTCCTATGTAGGATTTTTCTCTTGGCAAAAAAAAGTATTTATTACGTGTATGAATGAAACCCGCAATCCATTATCCCTGAAGTAAAACGCTCAGTCACTGCGACAATCGAGTCCTTAAACTAAGGACAAGAAAGACGATTGTCTAATTTTAAACTTCGGACTTACGTTCCTGTTATACATTCGGCCTTACATTTACATAAATATTGTCTATTTTCACATATACTACACTGAGATTTAACAGAGATTAGATTTTGTATGTTTTTAAATTACAAAAATAGCCCTCAATTGTAAATTATTTTTAAAAAAAATCTTTATAACGACTGGAAGTAAAAACTGCCTATTATTATTTCTTCTTCTTCTAAAAATCTATACTAGTTAATGTGGTTTTGTTACCTTAGTAATGATCAAATTTTGGCCCACAATAGATTCTCTTACAGCAGGTACTTTGAACAGTTGTACGACAATTAACTCTGCAGCATTGATATCTTCATTTGTATATGAATTACAATTGGTTCGTAATATATGTCTGAGCAGTTCAATAAACTGAGAATTGCTTAAATCCGTTCCATCTGTAGCGAGATATATAACATATTTATTTTAATTTGTTTTTATTAAATTTCCATTTCATGCTTAATGTACGCATACATAAAATTATACATTCAGTACTGAAACATGTTTGTCCTTCAAAATATTGTTTTGATACATTTTTTAACTAATTGTACAGGGCTGTTTTTAAGTGTGGAGTACTAGTATTAACTTCGGAAAAGGTCTTCCAAATACCAATAAGTCGCTCTGAACTCAGTTCATCGTCCATCGTAAGGTTCGTGGACTTATTGGCTATTACCCTTTAAGGGGGCCCTCTACTCTCTCGGGTCGAAAAAATCGATTTTTTTTTCATAAATCATATCTACAACATCTGTAGAAAATGTGTGCCAAAGGATTTTTCGATATTCGAAGTGGTTCACAAAGTTACGGCCCTGGAACGGAGTAAGTATATGGAGCGCTGCGCTCCGAAAGCGAAATTTCAAACGCGTTTTTCTCGAAACACCATTTTTCGAAACGGTGACCACGATATTTCAAAAACTACTACACCGATCTTGTTCAAATTTATACAGCATCTTTAATATGTTATAACCCAGCGATTGAATATCATAGGATTATCATGATTGCTTCGATAGTTTTTTTTCTACGAGCGAAAAACTTAAGAAAATATGATTAAAAAATAGAAAAAAAATTCAAAAGTGTATAACAAAGCCAATTTTTGTAATTAAAATTCACTCTAGTTCAATCGCTAGTCTCAAATATGACGATTAAAATGCCGTTTGATTTTTTGATTTCAGATAAGCAGAACAGCCGCAATCTTGGTCACCGTCAAGCACCCTCTTTACTTGATGTCTTCCTGTCGGCTACTACAAATTTTATTCTATTACATATTTAGACTTCAAAAAATTTGTAAAGCTTATTTAAATGTGAATAAAGATTAGGCAAAAACAATGAGATTGATTATTTCAATGGATTGCCCGTAAAAAAATATTGAAAAAGCCGTCGAAAAACAGCCGAGAGAGTAGAGGACCCCCTTAACTGAAGCCAGACCGTTAATATCGAGCATCTACGTAAAGTCGCCTGCCTCACAATCTTTTACTATCTTACCGGTACACTTTGGAGAGTGTGTTCATGAATTTCATTCTGTGATTCTATCATTAACGAAATACCTCGAAAACATTTGAGGCAGAGTTGGTGTTGCACTAAAAAATTAGTTTATTTAGTCTAAATATAAGGTGCAGGAGTGGAATACAATCGTCGCGTCTTTTTTCCACGTTCTTATGATTTGAAAGCCTTTAAACGACGAGTAAATTGGCAATTGTTCGGCGAACAAGAGCCATCATCTGATTCATCTTCACTTTCCACCAGGACAGATTGAGATCATGTGTAAAAAATCTACAAAACTATAAAATTTATAAAAAACATGTAGAATAGTCACATATAATTTTTGTTCATTGCACTTACAAAGTTTTTGATTTTCAATAATTTTTTCAGCAATTGTCCTAGATTTCCTTGATTCGGAAACTTTTGCAACTAACTGTTTCCCGTTGCTTGTTTTCCCCAGGACTATTTTATTTGGTATATCTAAAATTATAAAAAAAAATTGTTCATGGTATGTTTTTCTAGGTTTTTAAAGCTTACATTACAACAGAAGAAAATTGTAAAAACTCCAGATGACAAAAATGCCTTGTGAAAAATACCTGTAATTAACTGTGCTGTTGGTTAATGTGGGTACGGTTTGGCTTATTCATTCTTGTCGAAGTGACTTGAATCTAAATATATATAACTCAAAGGTGACTGACTGACTGACATAGTGATCTATCAACGCACAGCCCAAACCACTGGGCGGATCGGGCTGAAATTTGGCATGCAGGTAGATGTTATGACGTAGGCATCCGCTAAGAAAGGATTTTGATAAATAAGGGCATAAAATAGGGGATTAAAGTTTGTATAAATCTTCTTAGATTTTCAAGAATTGCTGTCTAAAGTTTATCCAGACATTATTTATATATGTACATGACAAGCCTATTGAATGGTTAAGTGAGCGTGCCATACTTACTCCAAAGACCGATCAAGCAACAGCTATCAACGATATCCTGCTCATGTCGTTTGAGGGCGAAGAAAAGGTCTACATCTAAATACAGTGCATCCTCTATATAACGACCCTCAAGGGACTGTGTATATTTTGACGTTATAGAGAGTTGTCATTAAATGGAGAAATAAAAATCTGTATTAGAAAAAGAAAAAGTTTTAAACTCTTACTTGCCATGTTTACAGTTTGAAAGTTTGTGAGTAAATAAGAATATGATAACGTATAGATAATCTATGACTTCTACTAATAACAGTCAACACGTGCAAGCAATCCCAATTTGTTGTTTGATTTCTTCGGTAAAAATTCGGTATGTGTAATGCCGACAGTCGAGTTTATTACGGGCTAGGATAGTAAAGCGACAAAAGAACGTACACAGCTGCGCAGTTTTTACTAATTTTGGCAACTTAAAAAGTCATCTTAGCTCAAAAAGTACTTTATATTATTTAATTGCTGTCGTTATTGAGAGTGGGTTTAATGCTATATAGAGTGTATCATTTTATGGGAAACAACCTAAACCAACCAAAGCCGAGTGATATCGACGCTTTAGAGTTTGTCGTTAAATCGAGTGACGTTATATGGAGGTTACACTGTATATATAACTCAAAGGTGACCGACTATTGAACTATTGACCCTAATTAGCATTAATTACTAACAGTACCAAAGTAAACCTGAGTTACATGATTATTTATAAATAAAATTATGTTTCTTGCAATATTAAAATTAAATTCCATAAAGATAAAACAAGTATTTTACCTTTAAACACCAACTTTGTTTTAATTTTATAAGCACAACCATTATTTTCTTTTGTTACTTCAACGGTATCATCAATAATATCTTCATCTGTAATTGAAATTAGATCATTTTCTTCTTGTTTGCAATTAACTTCTATTTCATTGCAATCTGTAATCATTAAAAGTAAATATCTAAATCACAGGTATTATTATTTTTAAACTAGTTTTAATCGGGATATGCCATGATCAAAAGCATAAAATAACGTAAAAGAGTAATTCCAGTTGATACAAATACCATACTCAAATTTCAACTTGTTTAGGCGATTTTGGGTCTAACCTAATATTGGTCCAACAGATCAAACTATACACGGATATAGAATCAACCAAATTTAATTAATTTATCTCACACTTACTTATTTCAAGGGTATGCAATGCTTTCATGCATCTATGGAATGGATGCTTCTGGCTGTGAGTATATTGAAATAAAATTATTTTGTTCATTTATATTGATGTAGCTAAATGTATATATGTAATGGGACTCTTTTAGACACAAACATTGGACCTTTTGGTTTGTGACTAGGTTATGACTTCACACAAGCAACATATACAAACAGGAGCCTTTTTTTTTAAATGTAATATTACATTATTTTTATACCTTCTTGAATATCCAATTGTGTGTCTTCAATGTTTTCTGCTGATATAAGGTCATTATTTAAAACGTTGCCCCTGGTTTCATATTGTTCAGCATTTTTAACAGTAAGAAAATTTTTAGTTTTCATTAAACTGTTAAATAAATTTTATATATGAATTAAATTGCATTTTGTCTCCTAAGAATTATATGCAAATTATAATTTACCTGTTTAAGTCTGCATCCACAATATTATTGCTGGCATATTTCAACTTTTCTATTAATTCTGTAATTAAAGTGCATTATGTTAAAAACTAATAATCACGTCAAAGAAATTAATAAAAAACTAGTTTATATACAAACCCGTATTTGATGTTATATCATGTAGACCTAATGTATTTAACAAAAATATTTTATCATGTGACTCTAAGAGAATCCAGCCTCTTTCTTCTAAAGTTTGATACTGCTCATCATTTATAGTAATCTGAAAAAAAAACATACCATAGAAATATATACATACTATTAAATAAGCTTTAAATATAAAAATATTTTGTCACATAGGTGAGATTATAGGATGCCGTTGTCTAGTGTTATGAGAGTGTTTTCAAACAAAATATTTAATGTTTACAAATACTTCAACCCAAGACAACTACTCCCAGGCTATAAACAAGTATGTGTTCCCTGTGGGTAACAAACCATGACCACAGCACAGAAGTTGATGGTACAACATCACCAAATGACTCATCCAATATAAAAAAAACTGTGTTGACAATATGAAAGTTAGAGCTACTGAATTCATTTCATTCAGCAAAATCAGAGGATAAATATGATAAACAACACTAGTTCTAGAATAGTACCAGTATTGTTTAATCTTCATCATCTTGTTTTGTAGTTATCAAGAATTTTTTTAGGAAATTAAAACAATAGGCAACAGATTTACCATCACTCACTTGATAGTTAGTAGCTATTGTTGCATATAAACAACTACAACACCAGTGTTGCAACTAAATTGTTGAACTGATGGAAAAGAAGAAAAGAATTTAGCATATGTGAGCCGATGCTAAAAGACAACAAGCTAAAAGGAGTAATTAAAATAAGCTTATGCAAAAACATACTGTGGTCACAATTAAACCAGACATACCTTAATGTATTCTCTCTGATGTTATGTATGCATTTATAGGAAAAGGTGTCTGATGTAGATGACAGTGCAACACTAAAAGCTGTCACGGTCATCATACTCTTTCCCATATACATGTATATGTTACAATATCACATCTAAATATAAAACTATTTACTTACTTCCTTTGTATCAATGTTTGCATTTGACCGTAATATGTAACCTTTGGAATATTCATTGCTATCTGTAGAAAGTAATATAAATTGATCTGAAAACATTGTCAGAACAAAATTGATTAGGATTTATTGTATAATTGGGTAAAGGCAAGTTCTAAATATTAATAGATAACAAGTTCTGTATTATAATATTAAACTGACGACTGAACAAATATTTTGGAAATAATAACTATTATTATTTTTCCTGGTTGACAATAATAATTATTTTAAAGCATTAAAACCTAATGTCTATTATAAAATATTTTCAATTATAAAAAAATATAGCTTATTAGAGTAACAATCCTTGTTTGTATTATATCAATACTAACCTGGTTCTGGTATAGCTTCAATATTGTTATGAACATTTAGATAACACTGTTGTGTGGAAATATTATAAACAGCACATGACTCTACTTTGTATTCCTCTTTAGCAGTTGCATCTTGTGTCACATACTGTATTGGTTTGTTCACTTTTAAAGGAAATCATAGGTCAATATTTAAAGAAAATTGCATCAAGTAGCAATGTTCTATGATACTGTTTCATTATGAAAAATAGTTGTTTAAAGTTTTATCTTTTAACATAATATACTTACATAGGTTAAAAGTAACGTCATTCGGGACGACGAAGAATTGTTCTTTAATAATTTCTGTTGTTTTTTCCATAATTCATGATATCTCAAATTTTGTTACAAGTTCTATACAATGAAATTATAACAGCAAATTGTATTTTATAAGAAACGGAGCATAATTAAATACTCAATATTATAATATGATCTATTATTATATAGTTCGTTTTATTGCCTGTTTATTGGTGATAAAATCAGCTGACTAAATTTGACACTTTTAGCAACAAGTATATGGTGCGTTCATAATAAATTGTATGATTTAAATTAATCGTATACCTATGGTAAAGTGAAATCGAACACATAATTGATATTAGAAAATGCTTCACAATGCACAGTATTTCTAAAAGCATAAACGTAATTTTTTAACTCTACAGGTTGATAAATAGGAGCTTTAAATTTTCCGACTGCCATTAGCTTTACAATTTCATTAAGCATTACGTCTTTTTCAACACAAGAAGCTTTTAAATCCCAGTCATTCAAATGAAATTTACAGAATGTTACATCATTTCGCAAAAATTGTTTCACCATAGGAAGGTCAAATGCACAACCATAGTATACTATTACACCATTACGTTCTAGTAATTTTAACATAACGTCTTCATATCTACCACCCAGACAATTTAATGCAAGTACAGGTCTACTTAATGATGTGTTGAAGGATGTCAATTCTTCAGCTTCTTCTAAAGTGAAGACTGCTGTTGCTCCTATGCTCATCAAATATTTCTTGATGGTATCATACCCACAGTGATTGGCTACTATGTTAAAAGTTTGAATTCCCCAAGCCTTACATAGCTGTATGATACATTGCCCACATGGGCTGTTAGCAGCATTTTGTATTACTGTTTGCCCAGGTTCCATGTGTCTAAAATCTTTAAGCATTCTATATGCCATGCATGGTGCTATCGTAAGCATGGAGGCTTCGGGAAGAGGTATCTTAGATGAGATTACGTGAACATGACGTTCATGATATATACCATAATATCTCCAAGTACCAAGCAATCTGGATGTTAGTACCACTCTTTCACCTGGTTCCACTGTACACACATGTTTGCCTATTTCTTTTACTTCTCCCACTCCCTCATCTCCAGGGATACATGGCAAAGAGGGTAAAAGGAAATTTCTTCCTGAAAGCAATACATATGCTTAAATATAATTATCCTAAAACATGCCTTAAAAACGAAGCTACATTGACATTTTCATCTAAAGGTAAAAAAAGTGTTTAATAATATTCAACATAATACAAATACACTGAATCAGTTAAGATTCAAGAAAACACAGTATAAAATTAATTATGCTTCTATTTATTATAATATCACTATGTTAACATACCACAAATACATTAACAACTAAAATCTAAAATATATTTACAACCGATGAAGCCTTTTGCCGTGAGTGCATTGTCCAGTGCATCTTTATAATTTTGAAACTTTACCATTTTGTGGACTGGGCCTTTTAGTTTATTTTCACTCATTAATGAAACTATATCTGTAATCATTTTATCTTTTTCTTCAGCATTTGCTTTCTCATTCCATGCTGTCATCCAAAAACCAAAAAATGACAGGTTTTTAAATATAAAAGAGGAGGTGGGTATCATGACAGGTTCCCTAGACATTCCACCATAAGTAACCATGCATCCTGAATGTTGTAGGTGCCTCAGCATTTCCATAGCATTTTTCCCACCAACACAATTCAAAGCTAGGGAGGGTCTTTCAATCTTTTTGTCTTTGAAAATTGTAGTAGATCGTAACTCTTCTTCAGTTAATACATAAGTTGCTCCCAAACATTCTAAATATTTCTTTAGTTCATTTATATCAGGCCTGTTACGAACAATGTTTATATTTTTCACACCCCAAGCTTTACAAATTTGGATGACATTTTGCCCACAAGCACTGTTGGCTCCGTTTTGAATAACAACAAGTCCATCTCTTACACACTTAAAATCCATTAGCATTCTGTATGCAGTGCAAGGATTTACTGTTAATGTTGAAGCT
Source organism: Automeris io (assembly GCA_036320925.1). Lineage (NCBI taxonomy): Eukaryota > Metazoa > Arthropoda > Insecta > Lepidoptera > Saturniidae > Automeris > Automeris io. Next base: position 7,280,181 of record JAUDJH010000014.1, read on the forward strand.
TCAACATTGCCCAGAGTATCAGGTACAACCCTCAAAGCATCTTTGTCAAAAGTTCCATAGTTTCTCCAAGTACCTTGAACTGGTTTTGTTACAATGACTTTGTTTCCAGGGCAAATACTCTTCACATCTTTTCCTGTATCTTCTACAATGCCTACACCTTCATTTCCAGGTATACATGGCAGAGTTACTTTAACAGGATACTTGCCTGAAAACAGGATAAGTTTATATATATTTTTCTTATCAAATGGGATACAAATTTTCATAATTTGTAAAAATGACATATTAACCTTTGATTATCTTGACTCGAAAAACACAGTGAAAAATAATATTAAAAAACATTCCGGTAAAATGTAACTTCAGAAATTATTTTAGTACCTTGAATTGTATTTATGTCTGCTGGATTTACAGGTGCAGCTAACATACGGACAAGGACCTCCTGGCTACCAAGAGGAGGGACTTCACATTCTCTAAATTTGACAACATGCAGTGGATCCCCAAATTCATTATAAACCAATTGTTTAGACATCAAATTTCGATATTTAATAACAGAACAGTCTTTTGTATAACGTTTAACTATGGAAAAAAATGTTTTTGTGTATGTTAAAAGTGCCATTTTATATTATAAGATGATACAAATAATTTTATCTTTCGCCTTTTTATTTAATTATTTTCACTGATTTATAAATTTTTATTCTAAAATTTGATTGTAATTGATTGTTTGAATCCATTGATCAAATCACCTGACGCTTGACATATCTAATGTCAGATAATCGGTGTAGAAATTTTTATGGCACAACGCTAGTCTACAGTTTTACCACTCGCAATAGGAACAAAAAAATCTGTATCTACAGCATGGACGGGTAGAACGTAATCAAATCAATGAATAACGATTACGAATATATTTTTCATCATTAATATAAATAAATTTCGCTCATCTATGTTTTAAATACTAAATAATTTACAATTGCATATGATAGACCGCGTCCGCCCAACAAATGCCAATTCACTCTTCTCTTAAAAACTCCCAGGTCATAAGAACGTGGAAATATGCACGTTGGAAGCATAGTCCACTCTTTAGCTGTACGCATGATGAATGTAGAAGCGAATCTTTTTTTGCAGGTATAAGGTTAATCCACTACACACAAATGCTATCCGCCATGGTGTGTTGTAATTTCATGATGAAATGGGGCTGGCGGAATCAGAAAATGTAGTGCCTGAGAACATTCTCCACTCTACAGAGACAGGCCTTCGCATCTGGCTACAGCTTGTCATTATGATCACAGTTTCACCTCATTCTAAAGATTAACGTGGTTTTGTAATGAGGTCTTTATTTCTAATAATCAGGGATGTTACGGAGCTTCGACTCCGACTCCGATAAGTCGGAACTTCCGATCGTTATTACACCTTCGATTCAGACTTCGGTTCCGAAACTTTTTAATCGGAGGTATTCATCGGAGGTCACCACCACTGTTGCAGTCAATTCATTTGATTTTACTTTAAATGTTGTATATAATATCAATTAATCAAACAATCAGTGCTACTTAATTTGTAGAAGACATTTTTTTAAATTTAGATTAAAAAAATATGATTAAATTATTAAATTTACTAAAATGTTTTTTATTTTACATTTACATTAAATTAAGTAAAATAGAAATTAACACAAAAACAACCCTGCAGCAAATTTGATTTAATTTATTCACTGGAGGATAACGGTTTCTGATATATCCAACACTTTGTGAACAACAGCTTTTATTTGCCCAAGTTAGGTTGTGTTGTGTTGTGTTGTGTTGTGTTGTGTTGTGTCGTGTCGTGTCGTGTCGTGTCGTGTCGTGTCGTGATGTGTTGTGTTGTATTGTATTGTGTTGTGTTGTGTTGGGTTGTGTTGGGTTGTGTTGACCCAACTTGATATACACCGGCGATGCGCTTGAGGGAGCGTGCCGCCCAACTTATCCAGGCGAGAGCGCTGTGTGACCCCGGGGGTTTTAGTCGGTGCAAGTCCGACAACCAAAAAGCTCCTTGAGGTCCGTCAACAATATCCCCCGGGCTATCAAAAAAAAAAAACCTGATATACGCTTGGAAACAGTCTCGATTCTCAACATCTGTCTACACACGAGGGAGATGTAGAGGCAAATGGATTATGCTGTTGTCAATTCAAAAGTTCTGGCTTATACTTTCGAAGACATGTATCAATCCTGCACCATATTAAAATGGAATCAAATTTATGATATAATAAATAACATATCTTCACGCTATCACGCTATGTGAGCAGACATACAATAGTGGTTTTATCCACTTTGCGCTTAAATGTCGTGGACTACGCGACCAGTAGCTCAGGTAATCGCTTTCTCACAGTACTATGAAAATGTTAATAAGAAACAGCAATTTTTATTGTCTGTGTATTTATAAATTTATCACTTTCTAATTAAAAAGGTTCACTGAATAATGTTTTTATTTGTCCCTTAATAAAACTATTTTATTCTGCCGTCACTTGTGACTGACATTGCCTCCGACTCCGATTCCGACTCCGAATCCGACTCCGATAAATCAAATTTAAAAACTCCGACTCCGACTTCGGTTCCGATGAAACTGCCTCCGTTACATCCCTACTAATAATATAATATCCATTGAATAAAATAATATGTATAAGTAGGGTATTCATTATTTTTATTACCGAAGTTCTTAAAACTTTATAATGATAGCAAAAATATGAAAGAACAGCTGATTTGAATTTTAATATTTATAAAAGTAGGCTTTAAATAAATTCGTCAGAGAGAAATCTGCAGACGCGTAGATCGAGGTCTTTTCTTGCACACGGCGCCGCTACGCTGGGAGGGGCCCTTGCTTCTGGAGATGGCATTTGTGGCTTAGGCATACGAAAACGACGGGCACGAGTTAACTGCCAGGCTGCACTTGTATTACGTAACGCGCTATGTCCGGCACCTATTTCATCATCAGCAGCAGCGACAGCAGGCCTCGGAGCGCTATAAAAGCAACACCCATTTGGAAAATCTCCAGAGGTAGCACAAAACGAAAGTTACATAGAACTTTCTGTTAATATTTCAATAGTGTATATAATATAATGTCTCATCGGTTGTTGTGGCTATCATTAAATGGGAAAATAAGAAATGAGTTAAAAGAATGTATCATTTTTTAAAATAATCTTCCGTACGATGCACTTAATCCTTTTCTTGATAGTGTTCTATGGAGATACATTAGAATTTACAAAACCTATTGCCATAAGTTTTTAGCGCAAACTTAATATTTTTATATGAATATTTAGGTAATTTTCAGTTTTTGAACGCACGGTTAGTTTCTGTTTGACATCCTTGGAACATAAGGGTTAAACGGTATGAATATTATTTTGATATTGAAAGAAAGAACATTCTGCCAAGTTAAGGGTTAATTAGTGTTCTATTCGACATAGTCCTCTCCTAATAACTGCTACTGAGCCCGGTTTTTAGCTCTTTTTATATGCTGTCGAAGCAGCGGTCGGCATCAATCAATACAACTGATTTATATAGAATTGTATGCATCAATGGATTGTAATCTGATAAAGCAGAAATGCTGCAAGCTTTGTCTATACACAGTAGTAATTTTGTTTACTGTCGGCCGTAGCATCGTAACATAGTGCTGCCGCCCTGAGTCGCTGCCTTTTTTTTTTTTGTTAACCCGGTGGAAATCCCTACGGACTTTCAGGGGAGCGGTTGAGGGCCGCTCCCCCGGTGTGTCGGACCTGCCCCGACTAAAACCACCGGGGTGTTCCTTCTCTCGTCTGCCGGATGCTAAGGGCAAAGCCGAGCCATCTTCCTCGGCATCCGGCGACGTCCGGCCTTATGCAGGCCTCACCTACTAGGCGGGGGAACGGTTAAATAGTCGGTGCCCCCCGCGTGCACCAAACACATTTCGGGGAGAGTGGTGTAGAGAGCCACCCCCCCCCTCATCTCCTTGAAATTGTCATCAGAGCGGTGTGCGGGAACACATCGCACACCGCTCACGCCAGGATCTGGGTGACGCACTCCCTTAAAGCGCGCCGCCCGGCGTATGTCCGTGTCACGGGGGAAGGCTGTTGGCGTAGGCCCTCCTTCGGCGTCCAGTCCGAGCTGGGCGGTGGATTGGGTTGTCGGGGGTGGATATTGCCTCCCGATCCCGCTCCGCCGCCTTCTTCACCTGCATTGTCGTCTCCGTAAAGGCGAGGACCGCCTGCCATGCCCTGTCACTACCGACCATCGCGCGAGCGAGTGCCGGTAGTGACAGGTCACCACCCACCACCCTGCCCTGAGTCGCTGCCTCGCCGAACATAGGTATGTATCACCTTTTATGAAATAAAATGATATTCATTTCAAAATTCAATTTAATTATTTTAATTGAAGTAAATACTGGATATTCTCCTATAGGCAAAAAACTTTATGGAAGGGTATTTGCTTCAAAAAATGTCCAGTGCCAATCAAATAAGTATACCTGCTTCAAGATTTTTTCTAAATAAAACGACTCACTAAGCCATGGTGATCGCTGTCTTCAAACGAGCAGGCGCACTAATGGTGGGTAGCTCTATGGATGAATTTCGTTTCAAACCTAAAAATGTGAATCATATTTTATTGTTTTGTCAAAATGACCACACTATTCCACTGATGGTAGATAAAATATAGCCCAGGAAAAGTGGCGATGGCAAAGTGACAAACTTCTGTTGACAGTTACAGTATTCACGCCGGTATACATAATATTATATACAAGTAAGCCTCAGGATATATCAAATTTTTGATCGCAGATAAGCCGAAGCATTGATCGCTTGCTAACCATTCCTTGTGAACACAATCCCACAGTGTAACACCGTGGTTTTACATCATTATTGCTACTGGTTTAACGACATCCCAACAGTACGTGTATATCGAGGAAAAACCATTCAGGGTCCTTGGTTTTTCGGACGAGAAAAACATGGACGTTGTACTAAGCCCCTGGATGAATATAAAAAAATATGTATGATATTCTATTTGAAACTTTACTATGTTAGTTATTTAGCTTAATAGGTACATATATGTATGTTCCTGTTTAATCTATCAATCATTAATGCCAATAAATTTACAGTTGCATAGTTTCCGGAAAAATGAAGGTAAGTACTAAATACTTGCCCGAACTCTTGACGTTATTAACTGAGCTACGGTCTCTCCATTTTTGGGAGCAAACAGGACAGACGGAGCGTCGGATAGACCACTTAGGGATCTCTACGGGTTTCGGCGCCTTAATGTTACGAAAAGCTGGTATTTCCAGCGGTGCCTAAAAAGAAAATATAGTAGGTATTTGATCATAGCGAGGCCGCGTGGTATGGCGGCCTTTTGCAAGGCCGTCATGAGCGCCAAAGAAGCGGCGGAGCGGGAGAGGCACATCGCCAATCCCCGCAACCCTCGGCGCCGCCGCAGAACAAGGCGCCTCGGAAGAAGGGAACAGTTCGCGCAGGACTCCCGGCGCGTCGAGCTCCCCTCCTGACACAGGCTGGGCGGGTGACGTTGAGGGCGTCCTCGTCCAGTGGAGAGCGGAAGGGTGTGCCCACACGCCATTCCCCAAGAGAGGCACTGAGGGGTTCTTATCCCCCCTCCAAGAGAGGAGGCTTGCCTAAAGGCCAACGGTCGCCGAGCCGTCGGATGTATCCGGATTGCCAGGCTCGGCGAAGGCGAGGAGAGCCAGTGCTGGCACCCCGGTGGTTTTAGTCGGGGCAGGTCTGACACACCGGGGGAAGTGGCCCTCACCACTTCCCCTGACGGTCCGTAGGGATTTCCAACGGATTAACAAAAAAAAAGGTATTTAATCATCTTAAAACTTTAGTTAATGAACTAGTTATTTCCATGAAGACAAAGTAGCTATTTACTAAATTCAGAAATCTACTTTATAAGTATGTAAGAGCTTTTTTTATTTTAATGTATTACTGATAATAAATGCCCTAAATCCAATGGAATTTAGGAGTTTAGGAGGTCGATGACAAATCCAGATTTATAATTTTGAGAAGATATACTGACAAAAATATACAGATTTTGATATTCACCGGAGTTGTCACATCTGTAGTGAATGCCAATATTGATGGAATGTCCATGTCACGACGAGTTGATATCCGAGAGACGCGGGATCGAGATACGCTTCTTTCTGTCGTACGCCAACTTAACCCATGGACACAAGCTTCGTTTGACTGGCTATGAAGATAAATGAAGATACTAAGATCCTTGACAATATGAAATAGACACTGTTATTACCCACAATAACATGGCAACATAGTTAGTGAGACTTTATGTTGGCAGCATTCATCAAACCGTATTCATTTATTACTAGATGTTAAGTGTAAATTACATAAAATGTCTTAAGTAATAACGTGTAAATTTTCGTAAATACTTACATATAGGGTGCAGTATCCCTAGGTAATTCTAAGGTTTTGGCTTGAAGTTCTTCCTCCATTTCTTTGCTTTGTGCACGCACCATATCCAGTAGCAAAGTTTCGTTACCGCCTAAATTGTCACTAACACTGTAAAAAGTGAATATTATCTAAATTGTAATAATAGAATTATTAATTTCTTTATGAATAAAAATGAAAAAAATAGGTAAATGTACACGGTAATCTACTTTTTCTAACCTATTCTAAAGTTGCTTAAAAAACAACTTATCACTACCTATCAGACGAGATGAAGTTCAAAAAAGATATATAAGAATATCCTTTTTAATCACAATCTTACTATGCTTACTCCTAAAGAGATATAGATTGACGATATTTGATAAATGTTATTAATTAAAACACGACTGTGGTCTCGGCTTACAGGGTGCTAAATAAACTTACTTTATACTCCCTCTATAACTTCCGTAGCATTCACTCCTCCCCGACATCAGGGAAGTAAGTCGATGAGGTGATCCTGTGTCTAATCCAGATAGTGTTGACTCTCGGTGTATATCTCGCATTTTGGTGGCCAGTGAGGAATACGTAGCAGAATCATTGCTCATAAACGAAATGTTACGGGCTGGCTTTTCTTGATTCCTAAACTCAAATTATTTATATGTTCATATCATAATTCTCGTAAGTAAATTGATCATTTATATTGAAGTCATCGACATCATAGTCATGAGGATTTAGACAAAATAAAATTATATCAGCAATAACGCTAGTAGAAGAGTCCAATATACATATATCGAATTACTACGGGATATTTTGAAAATAATATGCGTTGCACTTTTCTATTAGCATTATATCTTATCGAATGTTTCTTTATTTAGGCTCTTAGTTGTCGTTTCGTATGATTTTGCGTAAAAAAAAAGAGAGTTTTATGCCTGGTTAAAAAGAAGACTTTGGTCTAACTATAAGTGGAAATAGTCCATTGTATAAGTTGTTTCTAGTTACATAAGCAGATACTTTTATTAATAAAAAATATTTTATAGTTTCTGTTTCTTTTCTGTAGTTCTAAGTTGTAGTAAGCTTCCTGAAAACAATTCAGTGTAGGTATAAATTGTACTGGCTTATATGGTACGATCACAAACATAATACATATATTAATATATTTTTATTCTTCTTGTAATCAAGATCATCAATCATACAAAAGCTCTTTTTCTTTTAACTGGTGTGCAGTAAATCCTTTCTGTTTCTGGTCGAACAGAGAGAGGCAAAAGTCATGATAAACGTGGTTAACTTTTACTCAATTCGTGAGTCACGGAGTGATGACTCAGATGCTCAGCTTGTTTCGTAAAAACACAGGCTTCATTGGTGGCGATTTTATATAAGTGGGCGCAACTTGATTCCTAGTAGACCTTGAAGCGTATCACAATACGACGAATTCTGCTGTATAACTTTTTTATTATTGTGAGACTTCAATTAGTGATTTAACAATGTAGACTTTAACTTTACACTAGCCTGAGAATATGTTAATTATTTCTAGAGGTTTGTTTTTAGCGCACGAATTATATAAAATAGTCACGTAATTTTTATATACTAGCTTTTATTATCCTGAATCGAAATTTGATCACACCACGTGTGACAATAAGCATGGTGCAGTCCAAAAACCTATACGACTATCAACAATAAAGACAAACAATCGATAGACATAGTGATCATGCCGAAGATGACTTCACGCTTCGTTTAAGGAACCTCACATCATAGGACAGTGGAAACACGCTCACTGGAAGAACATTCCACAGCTCAATGACTCGGTAAAAGTAAGAGATAGAGAACTTCTTATCCCTAGCCGCGATATAAGTTACCGTATAACCGTGACTGCGCGAATCCGCGTGCATGGTTCGTTTACGGAAGACAGAATATGGAACAAGGATAAATAACTCTTCAGAACACTCACCATTATACAGATGGTAGAAAACGCCCAATAAGGCAATATCTTAACGTAACTAGAGCGGTTTAAGATGCTTAGTATCATGAGGATCATTCACAATGCAGGCAGTCTTCCGCTACCGTCTATGTAGGGCGTCAAGTAAGTACTGAGCATAATCATCCTAGAGATGCGAATAATATTCCATGTGGGGCTTGATCTGGGCCTTATACAATAGAAACAGTTGAAACAGCGTGAAAAACAGTGGCATTCTGTTCAGGATACCAAGTATACGTGAGCTACGGAGATGAATGATCCTATAATATTATTTTATGGAAGATGTTTTAAAGAACCCATATCTAAAATTATAGGTATTAGGTACACCTATACTAATATAATGATAAGATGTCTAAAAAATATTCTAATTTACAAAGGAATTAACATTGTGTTGGAATATTCAAATTGTCCCTTCGCTACAAATGATTTTAAACAACATGATATACTTAACGAGGCTGACATAATCATCAAAGATGTACTAAAAGGTCATTAATATATTTGATTTAAAAAAAGAACAGGCGAAGTTTGAAATGCCTTCGTAAAGGAAAAACAAGACAGGCTTAAAATAGAAATAACCTTCCGAATTGATTGAACGTAGAACTGTAGTTAACGTGGAAATGAAACAATTTGGAACAATTCGATTTCGTCAAACAGAAAGTAATTTGTGAATGTTCATTCAAAGGCTTTATCTCTCAGCTAGAAATGGTACGTCGTCAAAGTGCGCCGGTGACCCGGAAATTGGAACTTGAACACTAATCGAATCATTAAAACTGAACAATTCTAGTGTTAAAATCGTAATGGCTTGTCTATAGCCAATGTTTCGTATTTTACGTATTAAAAGCACATTGGAAAAAACATCTATTAGCCCTTTCTTTCTCGTGTATTTACAAGTATTTTTCTCTCTAAAACCAAACTTCAAATCTCTTTTCAAACCAAGGTCCTCAGCCTCAACAGCTCGACCTACATTAGTTATAACAGCGGGTGGAATGTAGATGGGATACTTTAGTGGCATAAATTCCATAGAAGCATAAAATCATAACCTTGTTATACTTGTACCTTTATTGGATATATTGACATAAAATCTGTTTTTTTTCAGACTTAACTCGGTTTGACTTGAGAGCCAAACTGACAAATCCCAAATCCGTCGAAATTTTAAGTCAATTTATTTGTACATATTTTTCTGTTATATCTGACGAGAGCTCTTGATGTTTAAATAAAGAAATAAGCGTCCAAGTATAACACGATAATACTTTTATATGTACTTATGAGATTCATGCTACTATTAACGCATTATCGAAAGATAGGCTCTAAGAATCCCTGGGTAAAATCAGGCTGCCATTATACAATTGCTTTGATCCTAGCTTGTTTCAATGCTTGGACGATACGCAAAGAAGATGGATTATAAGAATTACAAGATGAAGCGGATGATTTACTTATAACAACAAAATCTGAAATTATCCGATTCGTTTGCAACGGATACAGTTATGGATATCCATAACATTAATATGTACTCCTGACTAGGATAATTGTGTTAAATAATATAAACTTACAAGGGAACATGTTTTGCCGTATACAGTTTTGAGTATCGAGCTTTCCAATCGCCATTTTTTCCCCAAACGGTTCCCACTTTTCTGAAATCAAAATGTTGCGTTGATTGACTGAGAAAACTTAACTGAAGTTTCTAGGATTTTCTAATTTCTTGGCTTTATATGTAACATAGCCAATAAACAAAAATTTAATCGAAGTTCTGGAGTATTGATTAGAGTTAATTAGGAAATATAGCTATTTGTATATTTGTTTGTTTGTGGATTTGTTTTTATTTTGTTTTATTTAATAAATGAAACAAAATATCTCGAAAAGATTCAATTATATTATAGTATTTTACTTTTTTCAATCATTTCAAATTAAATATCATAACGCGGCTTTCTATTTGGGCTGAGAAGAGATACGGCAGTAACTGCGTCCACTTTAACCTTATGCCCAAAGTGACCAGTAGCGCAATTTTTTGATAATGACTGGTTTGTAATTATAACTTCATATTTTGTGTAAATAAAAAAATCTAATTCAATTATACAAATTGGCACAATTAATCAGTCCGAAGAAGGACCTTTAATAAAGATAGTGGAATAATCCATTTATTTGAAGCTATTGCATAAAAATCTTTATATTGCCTGCTGATATCAATGTTAAAAGCCTTAGAGTCTAGTATGGTTATTTAGTATTTTATTTTATCAAAACTCAATAATGAATATATTATTTACTTGCTTTAAAATGTAGTTGTATATTGTAAGTTTCAAAATAGCATAGTTTTTGTCATATTATTTGTCTCTTTGAACAACAAGCACATTTCGATTTCAAGGTCTTTTGTTGTAAATTGCACTAACAAAGGGAATATAAAGTTACCTGAAGAATAAATCGTAAAATATTATTAGGTGCTCGCAAAGACGAAGGTCACGCAATTGTATAAAAAATCTATTATAGGTTCCTGTAATTTCAGAATGAAATTATTTAGAGAAATTTACCAGAACCGATAGCAAATTTTGGTAAATTAAAGGCTTATTAAAGCTTAGCCCTTATAAACGACATGGATGTTGCGATACGAAATACGAAATCCATTAAGATACTTATAAAAATAATATATATATATATATATATATAAACACATATATTATTCGGCGTAGTTTATTGTGCATATACTACTATATATACTTACTGCATTTTATATATTGTTTTTCAAAGATAATCCAGTATATTCAAAAACGTGTATTGGAGTTTTGAAGGGTATTGTACCCTTCAAAATCCATGGTGACGTTGACAATTAAATATTGCGACAACCACAGATTCATGCAAAATTACATCATAATTTTACTGTAGGTATCCGTTTAAATTTGCAATCGCATTTGTAGACAGAGAAAACACTCTCTCTATATATAATACGATTTTTGTCTTTGGTGAGATTGAAATATTTGTTGTCCTGGATATAAACCTCTTCGTTTCTTTTTCTATTTTTTACTTCCTGTTGGATCGTTTTGCAATATTTTTAGTTAATTACTATTTATTTTGTATTTATTCTTAATCCGCACAAGCACTGCTAAAAATCTTTATTAATTTTTTCAAGCACTCGCATGGCAATTGTTCGTTCTATTTTTATCGTTCTACGTTTAAAATCCTAACTAGGTAATTACCCAGCCGATCACACTAAAAGCTAAATTAAACTTACGTTATAACATTCCTGTGTACATACATACCTATCACGTTACCAACGAAAATCACAATAGTGTAAGTTTTTAGTACCAGGTATATACAAGGCTAGATTGCCACCTGCCATATGACGTCTCTTGATAAAATCGCCAAAACAAAGCATTCCCTGAAAGCTATGCCTTACCGTCGAACTAGTCACTACAATGAGGCTTATTTAGAAACACGGTTACCTTGAGATCTATTGACCTGTAACGAGAACGGCAATATCTATCTACATAAATTTTAAATATGCAAGTCTTCGAGCATGAGAATATACACACCTAATGAATGAACGATAAACAAAATTTTTCTACCTTTAATGTGCGCACGAAAAAAAGGCGCTCAAAGTAATAGAGTAGGTACCTAGTTATTCTTTTAACGTCCCTGATTAAAATTCTAACATCACGTGAGAATACTATGGCCATTGTGTCTGAAAAGTATTTGTTAAGTGTCAACTGCCAAGCTAATGTTTAGCCACAATGCATTTCGATAAATAATTTGATTGTAAGCTGTTGTGACGGTGACAAGCAGCCGGCGGCGGGGCGGTTCGCTTGTTGCTCGCGTTCGACTCTCAGTGCGATCTCGGATCTCGACTGTAGTCGTTCCAACTGCGAATACTTGTATACACGTCGCGCCTTGCTTACAATTCGTTGTATTTACTCGATAAGGTGCCCCAGTTCAAATAACAATCGCTCCAACAGCGAACGTATCATTCATTATGGCATGTTACAACAAATTAACATACGATAGACGACTGTCCTAAATCGTAGGAGCAACGCGGTTCTCAAACCGGCTGTGTGACCATATGATCTGCACCGATCACGAACTGCATGGTCCTAATATTTGAAATCTTAGTCCAGTCACGATGCGGTTCGTTTGAAGGAATCTTTTCATCAATTAGATAATCTGTGAAGACAAAACTGTGGATGATTGTGATCAGTGGCCGGGTTATGGATATGTGAGTTGGTTTTAAAGTTTAAACGTGTGATAAAAAAGTGCAATGGCCGGTGCTAGTGAAGAGGGTGGCGGTGTTGAAGAAAATGGGTCCAGTTCGGTTGCTGATGGGTCTCATCGTTCGGGCAAGCGTGGAGGAGGACTCAGTGGGTCAATGTCTTTGCGGACCCGCAAACTGGGCCGTCGTCTTTCCCGCAGCATGTCGATCGTTGCTTTGAAATTACCTGAAAAAGCGCAGAGCATTACTCGAACTTCGACTAAGCTGATGCGAACTACGAGTCGCGATAAGAAAAACAGGTCCTTCGAGCTCTCTATCATACTTCCAGACAAAAGCCAGAAACAGGTAAATAAATTACCTTTACATTTCTGTTCCGTAGTAGTTTATAATTTCCACACAAGTATTCCATCGTAAATAAGTTCTATAATTTTTTAATTATCTGCCCATATGCCCAGAAAATTCCTAGCTTTTGATATTGTATCCACAGGAGTTCGAGTGAGTAAAACAGTAATAAAATAATTAATAAGGAACTATGAAAATCAAAGTGATAGATACAATTAAGGATTAATAAAATTTACATAGTAAAACATAGTCTTATCAAAATAAAGAAAACGATAAAAAAATAAGATAGGCGCGTAATTATTGATATGAGTTTGTTAATCTCTTCTTAGTTTGGCAATTTTCTAATATTCTTTAATTTTTATTTAATTGAGGGGAAAAATTTACAGAATGTGGTAAATCAGTCTTATTAGAAGTTATGGTTTTAAAAAGTTCAGAACTACACCATAGGGTAGTAACCAAGCAAGGTGTGTAATATGCGATATACATTCAAATGTGTTATTAATTGAGTCATTGCAGTTTTGTCCATGTTGTATTTCGCCATCATCTTGTCGCCCACACTGATTTCTCCATTGATATAATAATGAGCTGCAATTGCCTCTGTATTCAGTACCTGCAGCAAGCATTGTGGCATTTTCATTGAAACAAGGAATAGCGGATAAATGCAAGAGGCTTTAATAAACAAATATTTTGTTCAACAAAAGTAATAACAATTACTTTACTAAAACACCGTCGTACAAAGTATATCATACAGTAACAACGCGATTGAGTAACGTTATAGACGTGACTTAAATGTAAGTTAAGATAAAGCTGCATTAAGATGTTTCCTCGCTAAAGTACACAGTATTCTGGCACACTTTAGTTACCACCCCCATATGCGGCCGGGACTGTCCTGCGAAGATTTCCCCAAATAAAAATAAGCATTTAGATGCTGCTTAAAAAGAAAGATTGCTTTCAGATTTTAAAATCTAAAATTAAAAATTACACAGTTAACAATTTCCTCTCTCGTGGTTAAAGGTCACGTCGAACGGTTTGTCGTGGTTGTTTTAAGTTAATAACTTCCTAGGTTTCGAATTCGATATCACTATCTAAAAATCACTTTTTAGATTATTAAAGTAAAAATTACGTGTAGTAAGCTGAATATGTAAGAATTTTATCAAAACACGTTGTAGTAAAACAGGGTTGTACTCATAATATAACAGGAATTGTAGGTTAGTATGATCCAGTTTTAATAGTCAAGTCAGTATGATGTTAACAAAATTTTCAAAACCTTGCCTGTTCAAGTATTATTTTAGTCGTTACACTTATAGTATTTTAGTGTCTGTAATTTGCATAGATATCATATTAAAAGTTAAAATATTTACTACAAATATCACTGGTGACTTGTATTAACATATTTTCCTTGGATTTATTTAACACAGAATTTAATTTGATATTAAATGTATTAGGTTTATTTGTATATTAATAATGAACATCTTAGAAATATACCTCTTTTTATGTTTATAGAAATTTACATTCAGTGAGTAGAAGTTGATAAATAATATAAATTGAATAAGGAATAATTAGTGACGGTTAGATTTTTAGATCATAGTTTATCGTGGTGCAACTTAATTTACCAAGGGCTCAGACATGATACAAGAACAGTTTGTCGCGTTGTCCTTCTATTACTTTAATGACACACCAACGTTTCATCTGGATTTAATGAGGAAACGCCTACATACTGCAGTATTATCTTTGTAGCATTAACGGAAATGCGAATCCAGGGACTTGATATGAAAATTATATGGTTTATTACGATGTTTACACGTCGAAAGGATTTAACCACGAGTCTTTGATTAATTAAATGATCTAAAATGTGGACAACGTTTATTGGAGTTCGATTAATCGATTCGACTAATGAATAATCATAGATAGGCAAAATATAATCAGATTAATGAAAAATGATTCCGATTACATGTTGCGTTTTTCATGATTAATATAACTGCGTTTTGCTCATCTATGTTTTAAACACTACGGAATCTTCAATTGCGTTCACATTTATGACTCCTTAATGTTTTGAAGGGATTTAATCATGATTACAGAGCAACAAAAATTTTCAAATTACGACTACATTTAATAATCCTTAATCAGATTAATATGGCTAGAATATAGTTTTGATTTGTAAAAAGAGGAAGTCTGTATATCGTACTGAGAATTCGGTAGTATAAGTAAATAAATAAATATGTTACTCATTGAGGACATAGAAAAAATTTGATGTTCTGTAGCCACCTTAATGCTTTCTGTTAGGAAATAATTATACGAGTAATAAGAAATTGTAAACCAAACTTATTTTTTTTTTGTTTATTGAACAATTGATTATTGATTATATAGGGCAGTTCTAAAGATAATAATTGAAAGCATGGAAATTAATTATGTATATGAATGGCAAAGCCAAGAGAAAGTGATGTCGCAACATGTTCGAGTATCAACTAGGCAGACGTTTAGTAGCGTGCCACATGCGGACTTCTGGTTTTGAGCACGTAATTATTTTAACTTTTTGATGTTGTATTTGGTATTCCACACGATAGGAAATAAATCAAACAGAACAGATGAGATATTATGATTCGATGACGTTTTGACTCCGGACATAAAATGTTAATGAAAAACAATTTGGCACTACAGATAATATGCTATTTCCATCTGCAAATACAATTTCAATGACAAACACTTGAATCTGTATCAAGCCAAAACATGCTAGTATGAGTAAATGCTATATTGTTTCAATTCAATTTAATTGAAAGAAGAAATAATCTTTCACTTTCTAGAAAGATGATACTATGTTTTAAGCCTTTGATGTTCGTTTGCGGAATGTTCACAACACAGCATTTGTTAATAATATATATTTTTCTCTTAGGTATAATTAGATAATTTGTGTGTCTGTAATATTTATCTATGAAACTGCCTCTATGTATACAAATAAGTGTAATTTATTTGTTCCATTGCTAATATCCATCGTCTACTATACACATTGTATTTATATATTATAATTCATTGCATCTATTAATAACTCTTTTACGAAAAAAATAAATTAGAAAATATACACATAAAATCATTAAAATAAAATAAAAAATTAAAAAATAAAACACACACTAACAATAACCTATAGACATTTGTAAAGAAAATTATTAAAAGTTAATTCAATTTACAATAACAACGCACAAAAATACGGCGATAAACAAGAGTAACGAATTAAAAATATCCTATAGGTTATATATACTTTCTATACTTTGCATGCTATAATACAAATAAATAATATGTAAAACTTCGATAAATTACATCTAAAATGTAAAACTACCAACGAGATTAAATACAGATAAAAACTTGTGAAAAAGAAATCTCTGAAAAACTATTAACTTTATTTTAGGTTAGTGCGAATGTTTTGAATCACTTCACGCACTACTTGCGAAAACAAGGATAAAATGTAGTGACGTCACTAATATATTATTTAACTTACAAAATTAAATACAACGTGTTTCAATTAACATTTTCCAGATTATCATTTATTAATACTTATAAGTAATTTTGGCAAATCTGTTTTTTATTGTGTTTTGTATTGTTGTGTTTATTGCGTAAAGTAAGGTCAAAATTTTTGGTTTTACGCACGATATATGTTTGTCACGTATCCGTATTCAGAAGGTTGTTTATAATAGCATCGTTTATAATATAGGTTGTGAACATAGCCATACAAAAGACTGCCCATGACATAATCAAATAGGACCACGATACTGTCAAATGAATTGAAGCGTGAGGTTAGCAATATTGTCACATATAGATATTTTGATTGGTCCAATTATCTATAAACTCCAATATAAGTAGTAATTCCAATATTAGTGGTCTACTCGTGTAGGCGTGACATTATCTTAGTGCTTGTTATTGATATATGTATTAATAGAATGACCTGCATATGAAGTTGTCTGTTGAGTGGTCTTTGATTGGAATAAAAAAATGTAGGTACATAGTATATATAATTCATAATTATGGCATCTACAATTTTAGAGGGTAAGATGTAGTGACGATATGGAAAATATATAGGATTTTCATTTTCAATATTTAATTGACGCGTGGTTATACTTTTATGTTAGGTTAAATTTTGGTTAACCTATGATTTTTTCGTTGGAGAAATTCTGTTGAGTAATTGTCCTGATTAATATAGAAACCATAGTATTATTGCGAACGAATCTATTAAAATCTCAAGGAGTTGTCTCTTGAAAATATACGTTGCAACATTCTAATTTCAAATAATTATTTAGGAAGATATACAAAAAATTTAAGTTTCTCGTTCTTCATGTTATCCTAGAAAAATGTTTTATTAATACATGTTATTGTATAATAGTTTTTATATTATTTGAATTTTAGA
The DNA here is from genome assembly GCA_036320925.1 of Automeris io. Lineage (NCBI taxonomy): Eukaryota > Metazoa > Arthropoda > Insecta > Lepidoptera > Saturniidae > Automeris > Automeris io. The sequence goes on from JAUDJH010000014.1 coordinate 7,297,450, forward strand.
TTTATGTAAATATACATTTTTTAATTAATAAATAATCCGGTATGATAAGAGCTATATTAGAGGATAACTTTGATATAGTAAATGTGATAGTTAGTAAACATGGCTTGTTATATATTTTATTGACTCTGAAAGGACAACAATTTGTAATAGAACATTTTCATATTTTTCTTGACAATTAGCTGCTACAATAAAATTCTAAAGCGTGGTTTAATAAATCTTGGATATCACCTACCCAGAGTTACATTGCTAAAGCGCGTTATTTATTACTTTGAGGAAAAATTCTTAGTTCGCACACACGTTTTTACTGTTAACTATGCGGTTTACAACAAGACCTAACCTTCCTTTTGTACGAGAAAAATAATTAAGGTGATATACGATATTTTTATTAAATGTGTTATAATATTACATTTGCCTTTTACGAATTTCGAACTGTTATTATGTAAGAGAAGGAAAATTATTGATTATTTTCTAGATTCTGCGGATTGTTTCGAAGAATATTTAATAAATATAATATGTAACTTTTGACTACATAATGCGGACTTTGGATGTAAGTTTTTATAAGACGTGAGCAAAACGTTCAATGTATGAGTACTATTAGTAATCAAATATATTATTTACTAATAAATATATAATACATTTTGTATCACGTAATACCTATATATTTTTACGCTAGTTTTTAATTTGTCATATAAATTCACTATTTGCACTTGCACTTGATTTATACGTTGCACTGGCATTATTTTCCATTTATATAAATGCAAACCAAACTTTATTGTTTATTCGTTGGATTTTGTATTATTTTCATAAAGCATAGTACATCGATTAGAATTTATAAAACATTGTAAATTTATTTGCGTTTAGCGTAAATCCAACCGCTTATCTTTGACATTATATTAGCCAAATTAGCCACTACACCGCACTTTGGGGAAGTGCCTAATATTACAGTATCAAAAATACATTCTACATATGTGATCGGAGATATATTATATCTCAAACTGTAGCTAAAAGATTTACCTACATTATTGCATATGAATAATACTGTTTTATGATACTGTTTAATAATAAATAGTAGCCCTATACACTCAATGAATAAAATAATAAAAATTACTGTCAACAAATCACTTGTTTAATAAATATTTATAGCAATATACTAATATAAATCATAATATATAAAAAGGTGTAATACTACCTTTCTTATGGAGTTTATTAATTTTCAATTTATTGGCAATAAGGACCAGCAAAGGTCATGTTCAGCGGTCACAGATATATAATTATCCCGATTCTCAATATTATTCTGTATTGTTATCGCACAACTCCTTGAAAATACTCAGGAATGCGGGACAGAGATTTTATTGTAATTAAATTGATTAAGATTTAATCATATCAAAAACTAACCTTGATACTACAGATTAGGGATGTAACGGAGGCAGTTTTATCGGAACCGAAGTCGGAGTCGGAGTTTTTAAATTTGATTTATCGGAGTCGCATTCGGAGTCGGAATCGGAGTCGGAGGCAATGTCAGTCACAAGTGACGGCAGAATAAAATAGTTTTATTAAGGGACAAATAAAAACATTATTCAGTGAACCTTTTTAATTAGAAAGTGATAAATTTACAAATACACAGCATATAAAAATTGCTGTTTCTTATTAACATTTTCATAGTACAGTGAGAAAGCGATTACCTGAGCTACTGGTCGCGTAGTCCACGACTTTTAAGCGCAAAGTGGATAAAACCACTATTGTATATCTGCTCACGTAGCGTGATAGCGTGAAGATATGTTATTTATTATATCTTAAATTTTATCCCATTTTAATATGGTGCAGGATTGCTACATGTATTCGAAAGTATAAGCCAGAACTTTTGAATTGACAACAGCATAATCCATTTCCCTCTACATCTCCCTCGTGTGTAGACAGATGTTGAGGATCGAGACTGTTTCCAAGCGTATATCAGGTTTTTTTTTGATAGCCCGGGGGAAATTGTTGACGGACCTCAGGGAGCTTTTTCGTTGTCGGACTTGCACCGACTAAAACCCCCGGGGTCACACAGCGCTCTCGCCTGGATAAGTTGGGCGGCACGCTCCCTCAAGCGCATCGCCGGCGTATATCAAGTTGGGTCAACACAACCCAACACAACCCAACACAACACAACACAACACAACACAACACAACACAACACAACACAACCCAACACAACCCAACACAACACAACACAACACAACACAACACAACACAACACAACACAACACAACCTAACTTGGGCAAATAAAAGCTGCTGTTCACAAAGTGTTGGATATATCAGAAACCGTTATCCTCCCGTGAACATTGTCCAGTGAACAAATTAAATCAAATTTGCTGCAGGGTTGTTTTTGTGTTAATTTCTATTTTACTTAATTTAATGTAAATGTAAAATAAAAAAACCTTTTAGTAATAAATTTAAATGTACATTTAGTTTTAAATTTAATAATTTAATCATATTTTTTTAATCTAAATTTTATAAAATATCTTCTACAAATTAAGTAGCCCTGATTGTTTGATTAGTTGATATTATGTTTCAACAACATATAAAGTAAAATCAAATGAATTGACTACAACAGTGGTAGTGACCTCCGATGAATACCTCCGATTAAAAAGTTTCGGAACCGAAGTCGGAACCGAAGGTGTAATAACGATCGGAAGTTCCGACTTATCGGAATCGGAGTCGAAGCTCCGTAACATCCCTGCTACAGATATACAAACATACTAGAACTTTTAAAAATAGATACTCTCCTGAAGATTTTCTACAATAACGTTTGACCCTTAACTACATATATTTTAACTTGTTTTAGTATTTTTACAAATATTTTTCTAAATTACAGAGAATTTTGATTAACTCTACAAATAATATCTGTAAATATTTGCTTAGTAGCAAGTTTGTACATTTGTTTAAAGATTTTCTTTCTTTTATCTGTTCAAAAACCCATGTATATTTACAAAATGTACCATTTGAACCATTTGAAGTACAGTAATTTAAGATAATCTATGCAAAAAATTATGTAGGTTCCTTTAAAAGCATGGAAGTTACAAATTTATGAGACGAAAATGATTAATTTCCTCGTAGTGTGCTGATGAGCTATTAGATTATGCAGACAATACATTTTTTGTACAATACATTATAGCTATAATATGTCATTAGCATCAATGATAAGTGTATATAATTGTTATTAATGACTAATTACCTAAATGATAAAATTTACTTCACAAAACTTACGACCGTTTAACTTTCACCTGCATATTTCACCGTACAGTATAATTACATTTGCTTTCAGCACTTTTTTTACTTACAAACATATTATCATCTCGTTATTAATTAATATAATTTACTTACCGGAATATAAGATCTTACACCATGTTACGTTTATAAAAAGAAATTAATTATTTAATTAAATACGTATGTAAGATATAACGAACCATCAAACTTACAAAATCGTCTCATTCTCCGTGTGCCTAAGGATTTTAGAAAGCTTTATCTTACGGTTTTATTAATAATATTGTAAGCACTAAGGTTGCTTACAATATATTTGTGCTAAATTGGGTATTGTTTGTTTACTGCATAAAAAAATCTTAATGATATCTTAAATTTAGGCGCATTAATCTGTGTTCGCTTCCTGTTACTGTCCACTCTGCTTACTTATTCAAGTCGATAATAAGGCTTTAGAAGTTGTCCAGCTTAAATGTCTGTAGTTCAGGAACTGACATTTCCATTACGAGTACATAACTACCTATACGTTAAGTTCCACTTGATCGCAATTCATTAAGTTTTAAGTAAGCAATAAGGAAAGTATTGATCCTGCAAGGTCTCCACTCCGCGATGACTATCACTTTTATACATCTAAACTAGCTCTCGAACCGGTCCTGTTTGTGCTCTACGAATGTGAACTGAAGCATCCTGCTGAGCTTTGTATGGCAACCACCACAGCAACTCATCGATAGGTGTATAAAACGAGTTAAAGCCTTAGATACGGGTGCATTCCTACCAATTTTATGTAATAAACAATGAAGGTATTAATAAAATCACAAGTTTTCTTTAAATACATTAAGTGGCCATATTAATAGCGATACTATTCTTTTTTATAAAAATTATATTTTTATTTAGTAAAATAGTTGTTTTTCATAAGTATTTATTTAGAATTTGGGTATCAATTATTTTTAAACAGAGTTAATATTAAAAGCCACGCCACTTTATAAATATTATGAGATAGTATCGGGTACTAATTTGGTAATTAAGAAATTACTACTGTATTTATAAAAATCATAAATAAGATTTCATAAAATAATATTTGCTAGTTTATTTCAATATGAAAAGAAAAATATATAATATTGCCTCAATTTTATGTGTAGCTTAATATTATCTTATAAATATTTAGTGGTAACCTGAAGTTTTAATTTTTTAATGGATTAAACTTGAAGCACTTCATCAAGGCAATAGACATATTGTTACATCACTTTATACATTTCCAAAGACATGTTGAAATTATTATAAATCTGATTAGTTCTAAGTAATAATCGTTTGTTTGAAAATCTAATCAAGTAATGTTGAGATTGAAAATTGTTACATTTTAAATGCGTAAAATATAAGAATGAGTAGATAATATAGATATTCTACAATTATGCTGTTAAATGTAAATACAAAGTAATAAAGTACATCTAAATATTCGCTTTTTCTCACGTGAGTTTCCTCGCAATAACTAAGCAAACAATGTCAGCGATCGGGGCCCTTCGGGAAAACCAGTGCCGCAGACTCCCTCTGTGGCATTAAGCTGACGGAGCCCAGTTCGCCATGTTTATATATTTTTTTATATTCCTCTTTACTGTATGTTATTTGTGTTACTGTATTTACATTTTTAGTTTTAGTTGCATTGTGGCGAAATAAGTGTATTCCATTTCATTTCAAATATGGTTTAGATCATATGAAATATTAGAATATCTGTGTGCAATACCGATATTGGTTCCGTTATGCTAATTTAGTGAAAGGATGTATACTTATGATATTGGCACTATGTTCGGGCACATGTGAAAGTGAACATATTGTTTTTAGACTGACTTTCAAATAATATCAATAGGAAAACAAATCAATGATTTAGATCATACAATTTAGGAATCGCCGAAACCTTTGATTCATATATGTATGTATAGAATGCTATTATCAATTTAGGAGTAATACTTAAACATAAGATGTATAATATGTATAGATTTATAATAAATGTTCCAATTAGAATCATAAATTAGTTTAGAAATGACATAAAGTTAGTTTTTGTTAACATTTGTGTTTTTGTTTTAATTTTACTGTTTTTTTATGTTGTTCTTGTGGTTTTGGTTATGATGTGTGCGTATTTTGTTCTTTCTTTCTTTTTGTCATCGATTATTAAATTACTTTTTTGGTTTTGATGTAAATTTTGTTTGCTAAAATTGCTATTATTATTTTTGTTTACGTTTGATGCACGCTGTGGTAGCTTTCACTGGTTAATACATTTTAATGTTTTTTGTTAATGATTGTCATTGTAATATTTTTTTATAATGTACCGGCCACTAGCTGCCCTATAAATAAATAAATAAAGTTGTGTTGTGAATATGGTGATTTTAAAAACGTAGAAATTATCCTATAGTAGTAGTAGAATAGTATATATAGTAGTAGAAAATATCCTGTTTATCAAGAAAATAAAAACGTGTAAAACGAAGAGTCAGTATGTTTGTTTGCTTTAAAACTACACACAGATTTAATGGATATTTGCTTTGTTTTTAGAAAAATAAATATTAAGAGGGATATAGTAATAAAAACGCACGGCGATATCTTCTGAAGGTGTTATCACTTGGCGCCAATCCAATGCATTTAGAACAAAGTGCCAAACCTATTAACTTGACTCAGAAACATCGCATCGCTCGGTCAATTGTTTAGAAAAGTAAATAGTATATTGACATGACATTTAATAGAAATGTCATGTGTATGTGCCCTGAGAACGGCGATCAGCTGCGCTTAACAGTTGGGAATGCCATATAAGCGCAAAGTTGATACTACCACTAATATATTTCTACTCACCCCATCAAAGAAAGAGCGTGACCATAGTTTTATTATTTATTACTCTATTATAACTTGTATTAAGTATACAAAGGAATTCATACAAAGTTTGAAGCCACTGTTGTCATAATTTGTTTTCTCAATTTATTAAAGATTGCTTTCATGAAATGTGAAGTTGCTGTATTTTTCCTTTTTCTGATGCAAGTTACACTGTATAATTATATAATGATTGGTTTCAATATCTTATCCAATTTTAATTCGTAAATAGCTTTTTCAAGGTGTGCATGTGAGAAGGGCTATTTTATTATTAATTGACGCTTAACAACGTATAGATCACGGATATATAGAAAACTAAGTGTCCATAACTGTAAAAGAAACAAACAGTTTCCTCTGTAATGAGGCTAAAATAATGGAATTATAAAGTAAATTATACAAATTACGTGATACGTCTAGCTAAAACTATTTTAATAGTTTCGAATACGAATAAACAAAGATGCACAGCCAATATCAATTTTGCATATAAGGTTGGTGACAACGGACCCAGTGTGACCAATGAACCGGACCAAAAGTCTTTGTCATTGATCCTACGTGATTTGGATACGGTAGAGATCATATTATCAAGTTGCATGTAAAATTGATAGGTAATACAAAAATAACAGCGGCTTTGTTATCTGTACATAAAACACATAATAGCCAGCGCAGACAACAAATATTTCATAACAGAATATTGAAATTTTTGTAATGTCAAAATAGTTTTTACTAGAGATGTCAGGAATATTCACGTTTGTAATTTTTTTATTTATGTATTTGTTTATTAGTTTCAAATCACAATTTAAAGCCTGTAAAGCCAGTTGTCAGGCTTATGAGCAGCCAGTGAATTCGGATCAAAGAATTTTACAAGCATAGACTATTTAATAAAATTGATATGATTAGCTTAAATCAGTCATATAACGTTGTTTTAATATATATTAATTAAGATCTAGTTTAGGATAATATTGTTTTGTTTTAGTTAAGGTTTAGGGCCGGGAGGCATACATCTTGCATGTCGCGAAGCAAACTATGCCATATACATTATTATATTTCGGCAGCAGTAATGATGTTTGTTGAATTATCGACTATTTGAGATATTTGAACAATCACATAAAATAAGTAGATATATTTTAATCAGGGCTGTTGCGGAGGTGTCTTAGTAAAAGCGGAGGCGGAGGCAAAATTTTGATACTGCTCTGTAGAAGCCGAGGTTAAACGAAAGGGGTTTAAAGAAATATTACATAAAATAATATTTCAAATACTTTTATTTTAATTTGTGGTTTTTATTTTGTTTATTTCGGATGTCTATTCCAAAGTCCATTAATTGTAACGGCTAGCATTCGCCAGTTTTAATGTTATCTTATAGTCGTACCAGCTATAATTGACTCCGATGATTTCGTAAATAAATTTACTAAGCAAGCCTTGCTTAGTATATAAGCATCAATAACCGAAATTACCTGTATATTCGAGAAAATTGACATATCTCTAAACGAAACTGGAATATTATCATTAGTATATCTGCGTACAATATTGGAAATTCCATATTGGCTTCTCATTTTTTCTAACTATTAGAAGTGGATTTTATGTCCTTTTTAACTTGAGTAAATTATAATAGGCCTGTGAACCAATCGAGAGGAACACTTTGATGTCTAGTTAACCGTGAAGCAACCATTGTTATCGACTCGATGATTTTTCAGGGGCACCATAAGCGCATTTACTGCTTAAGTGGACTTTATACATTTATAGCTACACACCTCTTATCAGGGTCAAAGGGACGGTATTTGTTATGCTACTTTTAATGAATTGTTAGGTATAATGCTAGTGTCTTTAGATTTATTGTCCACTCAGCAGGCTCTACTTATGGTGCACAGTTGCCTTTAAAAACACAAATCCTACATTCACAAGCACTCAGAACTGGAACAATTACCTGTAGAGCTAATATTTTATTTCACGTAGGGATCGAAGCTCGGATCCGTGGCGTTAGAATTACAATACAAATATATAAATACATTAAACACAATTCTAAACAATAAATATATAAGAAACCTTAATAACATACTCATTAATTTACCCATAGAGTTTTATTATGTGTAATATTCAGTCAATATGTGACGTAACTAAATAATTAAAGCTTAATGCTTAGCACCGATCGAGCCAAACCGCTACATAAAACTGTGCTATTTTGTCCAAGAATAATGGCATCCCGTGGCGTCATTGTGAATGAAATTCAGACAATGGATTTTTCCAATTATTTAAAGCTTAAACAATGGATTTTTCCAGTTGTCCACGGTTCCGTGTTAGCGATGATTAAAAAATTTATCCCGCGCTGCACTAAAATAGCACGTATGCTTGTCTCCCAGTGAAAGTTGACATGCGCCCGAGTTACTCTCTTTTGACATGATGAAAACTCGGCGCGGCAGTTTTAGGTCAGTCTCGTAATAGTCCCGAATACCGGACAATAAATTACGAATCACCACAAATATTTACGCAAAATGTTTCCTTGGACGTTTGGACACGTCATAAATTCGCATGAATCCGCCGTTTTGTGTGACTTGGGAAATGACAGCTGAAAGACAAGTTAATTACATTGTGACACGTGTTATGTAATTTTATTTACTTGTGTATTTAAAAATATTGTTATTTTTTAAAGTAAGAAAAGTGATAATTACATCAAATATATGAAACTTTCCACTGTAATTTATTTCCAGGTCAATTGAATACTCGTATTTAAGAGATTGTAAAATCTCTGTATATTCATAGCATGTATATATAGATGCTAAAGTCCTGGGTTCGAGTCCCGGTAGTGGTAAAGTTTTCTGTGATGAGCAGATAATTTTGTCACGAGTCATAGTTATACATATCGTCGGGTGAAAGGCTATTTGGTTTAAGCGACATTTTATGGTGATATAGTAATATATATATATATATATATATTTTTGGAATCGGTAAAAAACGCTGATTCCAAAAATATATAGCCAATTACAAGATAATATTCATTTATGCAAAAAAATATATTCCAGTCTTGTGATTTATGGTCAAATGTTGAAATACTTCCCAAATAAGTCGCCATTATATTACTATATCACCAAAAAATGTCGCTTAAACCAAATAGCGTTTCACCCGACGATATGTATTTAAGTATGTATATCTTTTTCTAGTACTAATAGTACAAGCGCGAGCTTGATTTGTGACTAGGTCAATGTGTGTAATTGTTAGTAAATATTATTATTATTTTCTCTTTATTTATATTACTCACAATATTTTTTCATTTTAAAATATAATAACACGTAGACCTACGGGGGCGAAGCCTAAGATCCAAGCCACCGGTAGTTAGGAGCTCAGAGTACGCAACCTCCTAACAATGCGTGCCGTATCGATTAATACTGCCTTCTGTACGCGGCCCTTGATCCAACAACCAAGTGAGAGCCTCCTACCTAGGAGGTAGGATGGTAATCGAGACTCATTGCGATAAGCCCATCAGTCGATACGACTATCGAGACAATAATGGCAGAATCCATATCCCACATGTGGCAATCTCGTGTGCGAGGTCTAAATATTTTGATGATTTTTCTTTTTCCGCTTTCACAAGATTCTCATCATCTGGTATGATGATATCAACGAGTATATATTATTATTCATCAGATAGCTTAGCAATCTTTAGATTTTGATTTTGTAGTAAAAATATAAAAATGTATAAAAAACCCAGTTCTTGAAAAAGTAACACCAACGGGAAATCAGACACAAAACCCATTTGCTTTAAATGTCCTAAAGGTTAAGTCGAGTACCTTTGGTTTCCGCTATAGGATTATGACATATAAAACTCATTATTTTCATATTGCACGGTCTAAAAGTGAAACATTAAATCCGAAGTGTCTCCACTCTCCGTTAAAGATGGTACAGTTATGCAATTAGCTAAAGGAATGCCAAACACGGTAATGTCCTTCTCGACCAACGGGATCTCGTCTCACTTTTGTTACCTCTTAACGTTATACGTGTCTAATAATGCACTGTTATAATTTAATATATTATAAGGATTTTCTTCATTTTCAAATAAGTAGAAATACACGAATCCATGTAATAATTAATATTATTTTTTATTAAGGATCTGTATAGAGTTATTAGAAACTTGCCATGTAATTATAACATGTGATAGAGGACCAAAAATAAAACAAACCAAGCTACCCCAATATATGATCGAAATACCTATACAACAGTTGTTGAGATATTTAACTTTTAAGGTTTTTTTTTGTTAGTTTGGCCGATTTAGATATTTAAAACTAAATTGTATTATAATAATTCTAAATTAAATGGATTGTATTTTTGTGTATTTGAACTATTACACCTACAAAAATTTCAACTCTTTTCTATAATCTAAAGTTATGGCCCCCTTTTTGGTATCCCGGGGGAAAATCCTGCAATCCGCAGTGAGGCCAGCGACCCCGTTGTGTCAGGCTCCTACTAACTTAAAACCCTTGGGTGTCTCTCTAATTGCTTCACCCGGGTCTGGGAAACCAAATTCCTGTTGAATAGTCCTGTTGAGGCTGGCTCTCCGAGAGTATCGGTCGAAGTCGAAATCGGGTGTACAACAAAAAAATCTTAAAATGTAAATATCTCGAATATGATTGAATTCCGTCTGTATCTTGAGGCAGCTTAAATAGTTGTATTTGAGTTCCTCTATTACATACTTATATTAATTCGGCAAGTTTCCAATAAGCTTGTAGAAATTTTAAAAGATTCCAAGTATATGGTTCATATAAGCAGTAAAATAAAAAATGTGAGGGTACAGACAGCCCATGAGTTTAGATATTACTAAATCGGAGTAGATACATGTATTTCTTTTTATAAATAGATACTTAAAAAATAATTGCACAATGGCTTATCTGCCGTGACGGGGGGCGTTCCCTAATGCTGGCTTGTCAGCGCTCATAACATTAATAAACCTCGACAGTGTATTTCCGGCATATTATCATAAAAGCTGTGTGCATCATTATATACGATTGAAAGCAAAGTGGCTTGAAATCATTCACGTTCATAGCCAATATTCTCGTGATCCTAAATGTAACCTTCATGTTGTAGATACTAAACTGGGAGCAGTGAGCGGATCACAGTATATTGATGCGAATCCTGTCAGAGACACTTATTTTGACTTATCGCATTTTGGATCAATTCGTGTACCCATAATTAAATTATCTTTATACCTAGAGGCTACTCATCGCATCTAAATATTTAATGCAAGTACAAATATTACTATCGTTTATTGTAAAGTGATTATGACCTATTATGTTCCATTTTACTTATCCCACCCCGGCAGACAAACATCACGTATAACAAACGAAAACGTGTGATAAACTCTTTTTACCGATTGCATAAACATGTACGCGCAGTTCTTTAGCGAAATAATTCTAGACAATTTAGATACTACGTCGGTATTTTAATAGAACATTATCTAACCGAGACAAGCCCATTTCCTTTGCTTGATAATAAACAGGTATTTATACACGCGTAGGTATATATTGCGACATTTTAGGATTTAGAATATTCTAAAAATTTCTACTCAAATTATTAGAGGATGTAATTTAGAATTATAAAGAAAATATATTTATAATTTTACTCGCAAAAGGCTTACCATTTATTCAAAAGGAATTCTTAATAGAATTAAATAATTTATTGTTATTTGTACACGAGATTGGTCGATACCAATGTCAATTGCTGGCATTCAAATACCTCTATATTTTTTCATCTACATAGTATTTATAATAGCATTGTAAGAACACACAAATCTTGGCTTGAATTAGAGCGCGGGCGAGAAATCCTTGAATTGCAATTATTGAAAATGTTCCTTTCAAAAACATATCGTGTTGACATCATCGAATAAATACTAATTTTAAGAGAAATAAATCTTCTAGTTATACAATTTAACCAAATTTAGAACATAAGAACTACTACTGGCGCCATTCGACTTTCATATCTACAAAAAAAATAATTATAATATATATGTATCGTCCTTGATAAAAAAAAAATGAAGAAGGCTATGAGTGAGTGACAGCACCGACAACGTAGTCTACAGTATATAAGTACACTAAATTAATTGTCAATACATATATTAAGTCCGTTCTCCCACCACACAATATTATTTAGATACAAAACTTTTTTTTTGACGGAAAAAAATATTGTTGGCCGGTACAGAACCTTTACAACTCAACCGGGCTTAGGTGGCGAGCACAGAAGATGCTCAGCGAGCGAATTTATGGGTTGGGTGGTAGTGCAAGGGCACCTCTGTGGTTACGAAACTCGACTTTGGCGGGCAGCTATGGAAAGTAACTACGGGTGAACTACTAGCGTTTCGGAAGCGAATACCTCGAGAAGAAACGCCGAAAGAAACTCAAAGTTGCGTCGGAGTGGAGATGGAAAGTTATTTGAGACCTTCTACATATATGGCAATAAAGAAAAATTTCGCTTGCACAATCAATATCTATACGCGTTTATGTTCGCTAATCTCAAAAACTGTTTAACCAATTTAGACGCGGTTGCCACTAAAGTATTTTAATCGGTTCATAAATAAAAAGCTAGGTCTGATTAAAAAGCAGGTCATTGAGGTTGTTTTCTTTCCGATGAATTTAACTGAAATTGATGAAGTGTTTTTTAATGGATTATTTATTAGTATAAATATCTCTATTTTCTTACTGTCTAATAAATAATACAATTTTTTAATTTGTTGTACATAATATTATAACTAGAAATCAGATGTTAATAAATATATTTCTTACTTATGATTTTTTCTTAGTCTTGAATTAGTAAGAAACTTTAATATCTATTGTTCGTATAGGTTACTTGTTGGCCTTAATGTCTACATCCTACGGGTATCATGTAACGTTAGTATACAGTAGTCTAGATAAGCAACGAGATACTGCAACGTAGTCGCAAAGGAATATAAAAATGATCTCGTCTTACTGAGATTGCGTCTACCACCAACTCGTCGACTCACGTTTTTAAATGATTACTAGGAACGTGCGGATGCCTTGTTTCTTTACGTTAATTCTACTTATTTTGAGTATGTTAGAACATGAACTTGATAAAATGCATTTAATATAAATTCAAAGATAGTAGGTACAAAAATCGGTACACAAGTCTGTAATTTGGTTTAATAAATACCCGATATCAATGAGAAAATCAATAGTTATACGTGTTTGATAGGTCATCAGATAGATCATTGATATAAACAGAATAATATTAAATTATATTCTGCAAGAACTATTACTAAACTTGGATAATTTTGTTTTAGACAGTTATTTTACATCCAGTTACAGAAACACTCTTTAAATCTAAAGACAATAATTTTCAACACTAATCAATTATTTGTATGTAGAAACAAATAATTAGTGACTCATTAGAATTTCAAATTGTTTTTAAAACTAGACGTTAGTCTACTGAGCTGAAGGTACTCCAATACTAATCCAGAAATAGCCGGCGCTCCAATTTTTTTTTATTCCCCTTGTCATGTGGCCTAAATATCCCCTAATTATGTAGCCAACTGTACTAGTTACAGTAAAATGAAATAGATAAAGACATATTTTTGGATAGTTTACTATTTTTTATAATTACTAATTACAATAGATATGAAAATAAAAAATATATCTATTAACAAGTGCGCATAAAAAACAAATATTTCATCGACGACGAGCTTTTTTTCAGAAATAATCAATTATAACAATTTTCGTTTAAAACTGATATCTACTGAGAAAGTTGTAATTGTAGATTAATTAAATTTTAAGTACAAAATCTGTAAAATATATAAGTAAATAGTATAGGAACACGAATTTATAAAGTACCCGCTTGGAATAGTAACGACATCAGTAAATATAAATCGATTCGAAGTGTGAAAACTATAGCAATATTATATCAAATCAATTCTAATTCGATTACGATAATTATATTTTGTATATCATCAATCTATAATAACCAGATATTGCGTACTGAGGTATACTAGATTGCGATAATCAATTCTCAATAAAATATTTATCCTGAAGGTCGTTGAATGTGTTAAATTTAAAACTAAATTAAACAAACTTGCTAATATGTATAATATAATTTGCCTGTTCAAGGTTTTAATTTATTAACAATATTGAGAATGGTTTCATGGTTTTTAATGAGCATTTAAAAGTTAAAGTTTCCATATGTATTTTATTATAAAACTGCTGAAGGTTACGCTTTTAAATCTTTATTTTCTTATACAAAGAACTTTAAGCAATCTTTTAGGCAAAAAGATACTCTTCAATACTGAAAAAAATAAACATTAGAATCACAATTAATATAAGATCAAAAATAGTTTATTAGAGTTCCGAACCTCAAAAAATCCTTATAGGATTACTTTATAGTCAGTCTGTCTGTATATATGTTTGTCGAGAACCTTTTTCTTAGGGAATACGAAATTCCTTGAAACTGTGGAAAAATAAACGTATAAGTTAACACAGTCAAAAGATCCTATAGTTTATGTTACATATTAATTTATCGCAAAGGAATCAAAACATATAGAATATATACTTCCCGTTGACCAAGAATCATGAAAGTCCAGAAGTAATGTCTTATAGAATTAATAAAGGGAATATACGAAAAAAATTATTAGACCACTGAAAAAAAAAATTGATTTTATAATTTATTTTATTATAAAGCCCTAAGAGCTAATTTGTATGAAACCCTCGCGGCGCGACTCCGGCTTGCACTTGACCGGTGTTAAAATTGATAAGCAAATAAACATAAAAATACGTACAAAAAAAAAATCACCCAATTATGTTTTCAGCTCAGAAACCTTTGAACCTTTACAATAAAAACCTAAAAAAACGAAATATTGAAGTAAAATTGGTTATAAAATTTGAAACACCGAACCACGTCATGTTCGCAGCCATGTATTATTTAGATTCTAGATAATAGTGATTGTTGTAATTTCGAGGTTACTGCGCCCAACAGATCAAAAGGTTCCTTTGTCAAAGCAATGGACATAAAATCACGTCCTGTTCCATTCTAACGCAAGTATATAATTAATATTTTTACTGTATTCATATATATTAAAACCTGTATATTAAAAAAATATATATATTCAATATATATCTCGTCACCCTGAAACCCTTTTCAGTTGCAGAAATACAGGCCGCACGTCTAGCCGGGTACTGACGATGAGGTCCTAGTCGAGTCCTCGGCCCCAGTGGGTGGTAGGAGGAACAACCCGAGGGTTTTAGTCGATGAAAGTCCAACACACCTCTTCTTTTTTCTTTATTAATTTAAAGGGGTTTTGTCATAGAGTGACCACGTCACCCTCGTAAAGGCAAAACACTTATATTTACTTTAAGCCACCTTCAGGTAAAGTGCAACTAACATTTTGGCCTGCTCGGAAAGCGGAGAGGACAAAATGCAGTTGCAAGTGCCCACAAGATAATTGACAACCGGTATATCCCGACGTTGTGCTTCGTTCCGGACACACTCCATCAGCAAATGGTAAACACCTTCTTCCACACCACATGTCGTACAGTTTGGGGAATCGGAGATTCCTATTAAATATTTGACTTTGTTCAATGGAATATGCCCGGAACGGAGTCTAAAAAATGTCACAGCGTCTCTCCTGCTAATATAGGATTGTTCGAACCACGGATACCGGGGCAGACTACACTGAATAGTTTTGTACCAGATGCCTTTAGTAAGAGACCGCTCATTAAAATACTCATTCCAGAGTTGACTGCATTGTTGTTTAACCTCACCCAGTACAAACACACCTCGTAATGCGTTTCCCCAGTTATATAAAAAAAAGATGCTTAAGCTTTCTGTTCTACTCGGTAATTAAAAAAAACACTGTGTATGGGTCCGAGTCGTGCAGCCCGGGCTTAATACAAACTTTTTAGTATACATTTATAATCATATTTTTTTATAATGTAAATAAATACAGTAATAATATACTTCAAAACTTCAAAAGTAAAAGACATTGGTTCCTTACATATCACATCAATATAAACAAAAGCGGATATCAAAGCAATAATTTTAATGGGTTTTCGCTCTGATGAACAATTTCTTTTTTGTGGGTGTGTACATTCTCACAGCTGCAGTTCAATTCAAATGAAAGTAGAAGTTAAGAAGTGTGTAATTGATAGAGTTGATTACGGTTACAGCGCAACACGGTAGTGATTAATTTGATTAAGTCAGACATCGGTGGAACATTGTTTACGTTTTATTTAACACAGAGCGCCAAATAATATAATAGTGACGAGTAAATGACTCTGGATGTGAATTCCACCCATTAACGCTTTATTTTTGGCTTTTCTCCATTATATTTTTTTTTTATTTATACATTGTTCATTCATTATATAGAGTGTTGTTTTGGCTGTTAGTTTATTTGAACTTTTTAATTACTCTGATATCATTAAGTTCCTTGTTAAAGAAGGATACATCAGAGAATCCATCTATCCATTCAAGTAGCCGGTAACGCTGAATTGATGAACATTGAACAAAGTTTATTGCCAAGGATTGCCACTTATCGTAAATAGTAAGCAAAAATACATACCAAAATGTACCTTGCCTTTTGCAATTCCTTGATCTATTTTGCCACTGTGTATCAGTCACTAAACTTGCTAAAACGTCATCCTTACTTTAGGACGCGTTTCCTCTAATGGCTATTGGTTCTGTGACACATATAATGTCTCACTATCTCTTCGGCATGCTCAGAAGATTAGAATCTTTTAGATGTTTTGCTGTAACCTACCTCAAAGACAGTTTTTTTGCGAAAAGAATCAATGCTCTTGCGGATTTTTAAGCAGGATAGAATAAACGTAAATTATTACGACATATAATGGGCCACTCTTTTTGTTTGTTTATTACGTCGACGATTCAGATTCTAATTTAGAATATTCGTAAATAATGAATATGTATAAACGTGCAAACTGTGGATCTTTAGAAGACCATGTCTATAGCAGTATAAACTCGAGTTTCTAGAATATATAAATCAGATAAATTTAACATAGAAATAGTAAGCGGTTTAAGCTTGCACGTCTGTATTCTGCACCATCTTATGTTTTGCATATTTCTGTCAATGATATTCTTGCTTTTGAGAACAAAGTTTTCACTAGAAAGTTGCTTTTCATCCTTAAAACCTCAAATAATATCCTATATGTAATAACGGTTGGTATATATATAACAGTTAAAGGAAACGAACGTATGTAGATATTATATTCAATTATGCAAATAAAATACAAGCATACATAGAGCAAAAAGAAGGTCTCTGTAGGCAAACAACAAACGTTAGCCAGCCTTGACCCTAAAAACCGGAGTTTACTTTTAGCTGAAAAGAACAATAAATCCTATATTTCATTGTAAATATCACTTGCCTGGGTAGTCACTGTATGAAATTACATTTATTTTTATAATTCTACATAAATATAAGTTTAGCCACAACTAGGAAACCTACAAGATACAATACGAATAAAACGTGGAAAAGAAAATGATTTAATAAGAACTAGTATAATATTTTATCATTGGATAAATAGAAATAAAATAAAAATGTATAATGACAAAATTTAATTAATTAAGGCGAAGGCATATTACATTTGAGGGTTTTGTTTCGATTAAATAGCATCTTTGAGGTGTGTATTAGATAACTAAAATCTATTTTTTTTTGTTTCGATTAATTAAATTATTGCATAATATAATGAAAATAGACTGGACAATTATAAGATAATGATTTTAATTTTAACAGTAAAATACAGTCCAATACTTTTCCATGTTTTTCTTAGTTTTGGATTACAGAGATGATGTTAAATTATATTCAAATTGGTTATCACTATGTATTTATGTTTATTGTATTAACACTTTTCGCTATCCATAACGAACTCTGAGTGAAAGCGACATTCTGTTTCTATTTTATTATTCGGATCTTTATCACTTTCTCAGCACTTACAAGGTGAGTTGTGATTAATTTTATGGATTTCTAAATCGATGAAGTTTATAAATTAAACATACAGCTATATAAAAAAAGTATTTCTACATAATAAACTGGTTTCAATTATGTTGGCATATATTTATACAGAGTAAGTTGTTGAAACTATTTAATATAGAATGTTGCAATATATTTATTATTCATTCATTCGCAATACACATATACATATAACGTCCGTATACCGTCATTCTTCACAATTTTTTTTTTTATATTGGCTCGACTTTGTGGCTAGAGTGCACCTGATGGTAAGTGCAATGTAGGCCAACAGCGAAAGCGGCTATCAAAACATTGAAAATCCGTTGATAGTCTCCGTCGTCATGTCGGCCCACATATACCACGACTGAAGGTCTCTAGGTATATGGGTTACTGGATATACACAAGCTAATCTCGAAACGCGACAGGCTAAAGCGAGTCACTATGACGGTCTTTACATTTGTGTACTGTGGTCATGACCCAGTTCGGGCAATCGCCCTACCACCCTAAAAACGTAATATAATATTCAAACGTAACATACAAGCACTATATACATCATCTATGTTGCTTAACTACATGTCTACATGGAGTCGGTTTCATCTAAAACCTGTTTTATGTTTTTCCAGTACAATGAATATAATAATTTCATCTAGCAAGGTCACGGTTTTTCTAGTGACCACATAAAACAAATTGGATATTTTACCAGTTGTTCCAATTGTTGAAAATTATATATAATTGTTATGCTAACAGAAAACAGCGAGGATTTAAATAAAAAAAATGTTACTACATAAGTTTAGAAATCTTTTATGAATACATATTAACAGTTGTCTGTTCTACTTGTTATAATTAACGTATTTGCAATAACTTAATCTTTAATCCACACATGTAGGGTAGAAAGGTAAAAATGTTCAAACAATTACACTGTGGTCAATATCTATAAAAGGTATGCATTAGATATATATAAAAGTAACTTATACATGCAATACTCGTAGACCTTAAAATAAATCGACATCGAGATATTGTAATGAGTTTCTTCCACAATTTTATATAAATTATAATACGTAAATATATATATATATATATATATATAAAATATAAGCCACTTAAAGAATTACATAAGATGAAGCCTAGTGGTCAATACCCGCAAAAAATATTACAATTATTATAGTCCTCAGAGAATAAAATGAAATTAGCTTCGAAATTAGAAGACTTAAACTGAATTATACGAAAACTTGTTAACGGAGGACAAATTTATTACCGGGCAGTAGACTTGAGGGAGTCTACTGCCTGGATTAGAGGGAGGCTGCGAGCAGTGTCCGGTTCGCCGGACAGAGATGAAGCGTAAACAGGCTGTTCGCTCCCCGGGCGTCTGGGTCACCAGGCCCGGGTGGAGTGATAGAGGACACCCCGAGGGTTTTTAGTCAGCAGGAGTCTGACAGGAGACACACCGGGGTCGCTGTCCTCACAGCAGCTTTGATGGTCCTATGTAGGATTTTCCCCCGGGTTACCAAAAATAAGAGAAAAAAAGGACAAATTTATTATATATTCCGTTTATTAACTAATAGCTGATCCGGCAAACGTTGTTTTGCTATAATAGTTATTGTAATATCTTCTAAGATGTTCATTGAAATTAAGTGATGTCAAAGACAATTTTGTTCATAATTAAATACTCTTAATCAACAACAGATTTATTTGGATAAAGATTAATATTATTACGTTGATACAACTCTTACCAAATAATGCATTAATTTCGACCAAATTCGATTACCATAAAAACTGCTCTAGTGAGTTAATCTTAAAAGATAGACATATACTGTCGGGGACATTTTTTTAGATCATTTCAAGGGGAATAATTCTTACATATACTTTTGGTATCTTGAACCGTTTTCGCAGCGCACGCAATGGAAGCCTTCAAGGATGAATAATTTTCGCCGTTTTTTTTTACATTTTTCATTATTTCTTCGCTCCTAATAATTGCATCGTGATGTTATATAGCCTAAAGCCTTCCTCAATAAACAGTCTATTCAACAAAAAAAGAAATTTTCAATTCGAACGAGTAGTTCCTGAGATTAGCGCGTTCAAACAAACGAACAAACTGTTCAGCTTTATAATATTAGTATAGATATGAATAACTAGCTGTCCCGGCAGACCTTGTTCTGCCCTATTTCTCTAAAACAAAGTCATATTGTTTTTTTTAATGTTAATAGCTTCCCCGACAGATTTTTTTGAAAATTGTTTGAAAGAACCTGGCCTTAATGCTATATGTATAAAAATTGACAAATATTGACATTAATATTTATATGTCAACACAACACAACACAACCGAACAGAACCGAACACAACACAACACAACACAACCGAACCTAACCGAACACAACCGAACACAACCGAACACAACCGAACACAACCGAACACAACCGAACACAACCGAACACAACCGAACAGAACCGAACACAACCGACCACAACCGAACACAACCGAACACAACCGAACACGACCGAATACAACCGAACACAACCGAACACAACACAACAAAACCGAATACAACCGAACACAACCGAACACAACCGAACACAACCGAACACAACCGAACACAACCGAACACAACCGAACAGAACCGAACACAACCGAACACAACCGAACACAACCGAACACAACCGAACACAACCGAAGACAACCGAACACAACCGAACACAACCGAACACAACCGAACAGAACCGAACACAACCGAACAGAACCGAACACAACCGACCACAACCGAACACAATACAACCGAACACAACCGAACACAACCGAACACAACTGAACATAACCGAACACAACCGAACACGACCGAATACAACCGAACACAACCGAACACAACTGAACACAACCGAACACAACCGAATACAACCGAACACAACCGAACACGACCGAATACAACCGAACACAACCGAACACAACCGAACACAACCGAACACAACACAACAAAACCGAATACAACCGAACACAACCGAACACAACCGAACACAACACAACACAACCGAAGATAAACGAACACAACCGAACACAACCGAACACAACACAACACAACCGAACACAACACAACACAACACAACCGAATACAACCGAACACAACCGAACACAACACAACCGAACACAACACAACCGAACACAACACAACCGAACACAACACAACCGAACACAACCGAACAGAACCGAATACAACCGAACACAACCGAACACAACACAACCGAACACAACACAACCGAACACAACACAACCGAACACAACACAACCGAACACAACCGAACACAACCGAACACAACCGAACACAACCAAACACAACCGAATACAACCGAACACAACTGAACATAACCGAACACAACACAACCGAATACAACCGAACACAACTGAACACAACCGAACACAACCGAACACAACCGAACACAACCGAACACAACCGAACACAACTGAACACAACCGAACACAACCGAATACAACCGAACACAACCGAACACGACCGAATACAACCGAACACAACCGAACACAACCGAACACAACCGAACACAACCGAACACAACACAACAAAACCGAATACAACCGAACACAACCGAACACAACACAACACAACCGAAGATAAACGAACACAACCGAACACAACCGAACACAACACAACACAACCGAACACAACACAACACAACACAACCGAATACAACCGAACACAACTGAACATAACCGAACACAACACAACCGAACACAACCGAACACAACCGAACACAACCGAATACAACCGAACACAACCGAACACGACCGAATACAACCGAACACAACCGAACACAACCGAACACAACACAACAAAACCGAATACAACCGAACACAACCGAACACAACACAACACAACCGAAGATAAACGAACACAACCGAACACAACCGAACACAACACAACACAACCGAACACAACACAACACAACCGAACACAACCGAACACAACACAACACAACTGAACATAACCGAATACAACCGAACACAACCGAACACAACACAACCGAATACAACCGAACACAACTGAACATAACCAAACACAACACAACCGAATACAACCGAACACAACCGAACACAACCGAACACAACCGAACACAACACAACCGAACACAACCGAAGACAACCGAACACAACCGAACACAACCGAACACAACCGAACACAACCGAACACAACCGAACACAACCGAAGACAACCGAACACAACCGAACACAACCGAACAGAACCGAACACAACCGAACAGAACCGAACACAACCGACCACAACCGAACACAATACAACCGAACACAACCGAACACAACCGAACACAACTGAACATAACCGAACACAACACAACCGAACACAACCGAACACAACCGAACACAACCGAACACAACCGAACACAACCGAACACAACCGAACACAACCGAACACAACCGAACACAACCGAAGACAACCGAACACAACCGAACACAACCGAACAGAACCGAACACAACCGAACAGAACCGAACACAACCGACCACAACCGAACACAACCGAACACAACCGAACACAACCGAACACAACCGAACACAACCGAACATAACCGAACACGACCGAATACAACCGAACACAACCGAACACAACACAACAAAACCGAATACAACCGAACACAACCGAACACAACCCAACACAACCGAACACAACCGAACACAACCGAACACAACACAACCGAATACAACCGAACACAACACAACCGAATACAACCGAACACAACCGAACACAACCGAACACAACGGAACACAACCGAACACAACACAACCGAACATAACCGAACACAACCGAACACAACACAACCGAACACAACACAACCGAACACAACACAACCGAACACAACAGAACCGAACACAACCGAACAGAACCGAACATAATCGACCACAACCGAACACAATACAACCGAATACAACCGAACACAACCGAACACAACCGAACACAACCGAACACAACCGAACACAACCGAACACAACACAACCGAATACAACCGAACACAACTGAACATAACCGAACACAACACAACCGAACACAACCGAACACAACCGAACACAACCGAACACAACCGAACACAACCGAACACAACCGAACACAACCGAACACAACCGAACACAACCGAACACAACCGAACACAACCGAAGACAACCGAACACAACCGAACACAACACAACCGAACACAACCGAAGACAACCGAACACAACCGAACACAACCGAACACAACCGAACACAACCGAACACAACCGAACAGAACCGAACACAACCGAACAGAACCAAACACAACCGACCACAACCGACCACAACCGAACACAATACAACCGAACACAACCGAACACAACCGAACACAACCGAACACAACTGAACATAACCGAACACAACCGAACACAACTGAACATAACCGAACACAACACAAACGAACACAACCGAACACAACCGAACACAACCGAACACAACCGAACACAACCGAACACAACCGAACACAACCGAACACAACCGAACACAACACAACCGAACACAACCGAACACAACCGAACACAACCGAACACAACCGAACACAACCGAACACAACCGAACACAACCGAACACAACCGAACACAACCGAACACAACCGAACACAACCGAACACAACAGAAACACAACCGAACATAACCGAACACAACCGAACAGAACCGAACACAACCGAACACATCCGAACAGAACCGAACACAACCGACCACAACCGAACACAACCGAACACAACCGAACACAACCGAACACAACCGAACACAACCCAACACAACCGAACACAACCGAACACAACCGAACACAACACAACCGAACACAACCGAAGACAACCGAACACAACCGAACACAACCGAACACAACCGAAGACAACCGAACACAACCGAACACAACCGAACAGAACCGAACACAACCGAACAGAACCGAACACAACCGACCACAACCGAACACAATACAACCGAACACAACCGAACACAACTGAACATAACCGAACACAACCGAACACGACCGAATACAACCGAACACAACCGAACACAACCGAACACAACACAACACAACCGAACAGAACCGAACACAACAGACCACAATCGAACACAACCGAACAAAACCGAACACAACCGAACACAATCCAACACAACCGAACACAACCGAACACAACCGAACACAACACAACCGAATACAACCGAACACAACACAACCGAATACAACCGAACACAACCGAACACAACCGAACACAACCGAACACAACCGAACACAACGGAACACAACCGAACACAACCGAACACAACACAACCGAACATAACCGAACACAACCGAACACAACACAACCGAACACAACACAACACAACACAACCGAACACAACACAACACAACCGAAGATAAACGAACACAACCGAACACAACCGAACACAACACAACACAACCGAACACAACACAACACAACCGAACACAACACAACACAACCGAACACAACCAACCACAACCGATCACAACACAATACAACCGAACACAACACAACACACAACACACAACACACAACACAACACACAACACACAACACAACCGAGCACAACACAACACAACACAACACAACCGAACATAACCGAACACAACCGAACACAACACAACACAACCGAACACAACACAACACAACACAAAAAAGTGTTAAAGTTCAAATTGACTTTAAAATATTATTACGAATTTTTTGTATGAGAATATAGAAAAGTGTTGTTTTTAGACTTTTTCAGACAATTTTTTAATTTTTCTCTCCGTAATAACCTTCCCCATACTTCAACAAACACAACAAAGAAGAAATCAGTCAAATCGGTTCAGTCGTTCTCGAGTTTCGCGCTTATCAAGACATAGCTGATCTGGCAAACGTAGTTTTGCTATATAAGTTATTGTAATATCTTCTATCATGTTCATTGAAATTAAGTGATGTCAAAGACAATTTTGTTCATAATTAAATACTCTTAATCAACAAAACATTTATTTGGATAAAGATTAATATTATTACGTTGATACAATTCTTAATGCATTAATTTCGACCAAATTCGATTACCATAAAAACGGTCCTAGTTAGTTAATCTTAAAAGATAGACATATACTGTCGTGGACATTTTTTTAGATCATTTCAAGAGGAATAATTCTTTCCTACATAAATTTTTGGTATCTTGTACCGTTTTCGCAGCGCACGCAATGGAAGCCTTCAAGGATGAATAATTTTCCCCGTTTTTTTCACATTTTCCATTATTTCTTCGCTCCTAATAATTGCATCGTGATGTTATATAGCCTAAAGCCTTCCTCGATAAATAGTCTATTTAACACAAAAAGAATTTTTCAATTCGAACCAGTAGTTCCTGAGATTAGCGCGTTCAAACAAACAAACAAACAAACAAACTCTTCAGCTTTATAATATTAGTATAGATAATAACTAGCATTAATAATGTGTTTTATTATAAGTTCACTGCATTTGCACTGTGATGAACAAATTTAAATGGTTTTCATCGCAAAGTTTATCATCTGTAATTATTATCGTAATATATCATATGCTATCAATTTGTTAGTTCAAAGAAACTGTGTTACTGACCCTCAGTTGCCCTACTAGACGCAAATGTACGCTTATTCCAACATGATTAAATATTGCAGATATTACTCATACTCTACAACAATGCGTTTCGGTTAATTGTTATAGTGTTGATAATGTTTACGCAATGTTTATTTACATTTTTCATTATAAAACGATACATTCATGCCTTTATGTCAATGGTTTGTAAACGATTACGCGTTTGTTTTTTTTATTTTATTCAAGGATCATACTGAGTTTTTCCTTTTTGGTTTTTATTGAATCTTTTGATTTTAACACTAGAAATATTGTATATTGGTATAGCACATACGTATATAGGGAATAAAGAAATATATAAAACGTCATGATATTAAAAAAAATGATTCCGTATATATATATATATTATTTTATATAACTAATCTTTAAAAACAGTCAAAATGTCTGATCTGGGCAATCTAGTATTAATAACCCTCGATACCCTAAACGTACTCTCGAGTTTGAAGTAATCGAGGGGTAGTGAGAGAGGGGGTAAGGCATCAGTGATTAGTTCGGATCGCGACCAGAGTACCAACATGGCTGCAAACACCATCATAATGACGCACTTCTGCTTGTCATGTTTGTGGATCAACTCGTGTGTCCCAATTGTAGTCAAAGTATATTTAGGCCGGCGTGGAAAATATGACTGGCATTGGCTTCTCGGTCTTACCGTTTCTGGACTGCCTCAAACTTAAGATCATAGGAAATAGCATACTATTTTAGTGTATAAATAAAGAACTAGTAGTGTTGCTGAGGTCGTGGGTGGGAATGAAAAAAATATTAATTTATGTTATTTTGAAAATAAAACTTTGACCTTAATTAAGCCATCAGCTGAAACGCACATGTGATATTTACTGTCCGATTAGGCTTATTAATTGTGTTTAAAGCATATCATAATTAAATTTAGATTATTTGAAAAATATGGTTGAACTATAATCATGGTTTTTTTTTAAGATAAAGTATGAGTGGCTGTGGCGGCATAGAGATTAGGGACTGGTAAATAATGTGCGGTACGTGAGTGGTCAAAGGTTCAAATCCTGGTAGGTACATCTAGGTTGTTTCAAATTAAGTGCGGATTTAGGCCATATATGCTCGCTGGTAAAGGAAATCAGCGTAAGGAAACCAGCATAGCATCTAATAGAAATGTCATGTGCAAGTGTTCTGAGATCGGGGATCAGCTACGCTACTGGTTATGTTGGGCTCAACATATATGCAAGCGCGAAGTGGATACAGCGACGAATGTATCTGATCACCCTGAAAGAGATAAAGCTTGACGATATATTATATTAATATTATAAAATACTAATTTTATTTCATTGTAATTACCTAAATTTCCTCGTGCTTTGATTTTAATAATTCAAGACTGATATAATAAAGAAAAGTATTGCCTGATGAAGATGTTTATGGTAACCATTAACGATCATGCCTTTAGATAATATTTTCAATTTTTTTTTTTATTGCATATATTATATTGAACAGTAGAATAAAAGTCTATATTCAAAATTTACGAGTACTTAATTTTAGCTCTATTGACTGTAATATGTTAGGTATTTCTGTATTAGGGTACGATGGGGCTGACATACGTACACACGTAAAAGTCCCTTAAATAAATAGAATAAAAAAAAAAATTAAAAAAAAAAAAAAAAAGCTCTATTGACCAGCAAATTCCTCCGTATGAGAAGATTCAACTGAAATCTATGCAAATGGTCTATGGAAAAAAATTGTAGGTAAATATTTCTACGAACGTAACTAAATGTAATACCTATATGTTATAAATTCGTATATATGTACCTCAGTGACGTGCAGGACAGGATAGGCAGATTCACATAATGAATTAGAATATTATATAATGATAATAAATATTATATTCCTTTTTTTAAATATTATATTACTATAAAGGGTTTTTTTTCTATTTATTTAAGGGACTTTTGTGCCAGCTCCATCGTATCCTAAACATGCACTACTAGCATTTATTTCTGGTGGGGAGCCATCAGCCTGAACAAATCCTTTGCTTCGGCTGAATAAGGTCTTGTTAAAATTCCGCAGAACATGCCTACATCAAAATTGTTCAGGCTATAGGCTTCCATCAGAGAATCTTTTGCAGACTGAGATCGGACACACTCCATCAGCAAATGTTGTACGTCATCTACTTTCTTACACGTGCTGCAGTTCGGTGACTCCACAAGCTTCATCAGATATTTAAATTTGCCTCATGGAACTATAAAGGGTTCCTTTTTTAAATTAAATTAAAGGAATTTATTCCAGACTTATTTATCATAAGGGCATGCAATGCTTTCATGCATTTATGGAATTAACGCTACTGATGTACCTATAACTCGGTTAATCTGTTTTATTTGGTTTACACTGAACAAACTAACATGGGTATGTTTGTGATTCATCATGGTTATTTTACATAATAAATTTTTGATGGACATTAGCATGATTGTACTATTAAATGTACACATTTGTTTATGAAAGTGTAATGTATATTTAATAGATTTTCTTATTATAAGCCGCAGGAAATATTTTTGTAATTAATGGTAAGGAACGAAGTGATCAGATGTGCGTACTTTCGTCATGCTCCAAATTTCACAATCGGGGTCAATACCGGCCTCCACGATTATGCACTGACTTGAGTATGTAAGTAAAATTACACACATAGCAAGCATATTTTATAGATAGGTAAATAGGCTGTATTAAGGACCGTTTATGTATTAATTATTGAGGGTTAAATTAAAAAATTAGTCATTTATGCTATGGGATAGTTCGTACTGAGATAGGTGGCATAATTTTAACAAACGTCCTTTCCAGCTTATACATATATTTTGCTGAAAAATTGTTTATTTTATACGTTTTATTTAATAGTGTATTGATTCACAAGTTCGGGTGTACTTGCATTTGGCAGTTGCGTACGGCGAGAGTTCGTGAAAGAGTGTGGTGTCTTTCTGTGATGAATTAATAAAGCAGTAGAAGGTCAATCACTATCTTCAAAAAATTTAAATTAAAAAAACAATTCAAAGAGTTCCGAGAATTGTAAATGATCGTAACAAGTTATGGAATACGTCAAACGTATGCCGAATCGGTAAGAGTACACAAGGAATTAATAAATATTAAGGAAATGAAATAGGTTTTATGACCGGTGGTCGTGAGTGTGGTTGTAGAAAGACACGGATTTTGGCGTTTTACTGTTTATTTGCACTTTAAGGCACACCGAACTGTGACGTACACGCACGTACTCTGGCCTTGCGTCTCGGTAGTCGACTGACTCGCAAGCATCCCGTGCGCACGCGCATCCTCTTACCCCACACGCCTCGTAACACCCTAACGACTCTTAGGGCAACAATTACGTATCGGGCGGCATCTACATGCTATAGTTTACAAGAATACAGACAAAAATTGCATTTCATTCTCTCTGCCTACTCCAATAGGGATTCGGCTTGGATAGAAGTTCTAGAATAGAAAGTACGTGCTCGACCATCGGTCAGCGAAAACTATGCAAACGAGGGTTCATTTTTGGTGGCTTATGGTAATAATAGCACGCGAGTCGGCAGAGACAAAGGATACATAAAAACCTCGAAAACATGTATAACATATATAGTTGTGAATATAAGTACTCGTAAATTTAGTATACTCATAGTATGCACTATGCACGTTTAATAGAAGTTTATATTTGCAAACTAACGAGACTTGCATTAACTCATATTACTTCGTAACAATCGATAGCACACGGATTATATTTCATGCATCTTAGAATGTATCATTGCCTTCTGATTTGACGAAACTGTTATACTTTATATTTGGAAACATAGTGGTTGTAGTGGACTAGTAGATAAGGGACCCGCATTCACGCGCGGTGACGCGAATGATCTTAGGTTGTAATCCCCGGCAAGTATATTTAGGTTTTTCCAGATTTAGTGTTGATTTATGCACCGGTTTTACCGGTTAGGAAACACATTGTAAGGAAACTCGCATGGCATGTAATAGTAAAAGTCATATGTAAGTGCCCCCCTTGCGTTAAGTGGATACAATCACTAAATTATCTCTGATTACCCCGAAAGGGATATAGCGTGACTATATATCGTTATTTAATACATATGAAAGATACTAATTACTCTGTGATGACAAAACTGTCCAAAATTAAATTTTACAGAGCGAATTAGGTGAGTCTTCTTTCGTGTAAAAAAATCGTGCGATATTTTTCCGTTCAGTGAATTTCCTCGGTGCGGTCTAAGACTAAGTTAATTTGGTCCTTTTATGTGGCAATAACTTAACTAGGACACTTTTTTAGTACATGGGGTGGTGACATTCATGTAATGTCTTTAGGAATAATACGGTGCTTAATTGGTAGAAGTTTGTTCAATTTAGATACTTGCAGAATGGTTGCTAGCGTGATTATTTTAAGAGTGTCATCTCAATCCTTTTTTAATTTATTTTGAAATCCCAACAGCTTGCCTAATGCATAATTAATCATATGAAACTTATAGTAACTAATATAGCCCACTAAAGATTTTATACAGGCGAAATAATTTATTAGTCATGGATTATTTGTATATTAATGAAAGTTTTTTTTTATGCACTAACTGTGGAAGTAACTGTTATCCGAGGTCATACTGAAATGCTAGACGTTTGTTTTACACCTACACACCTTTGTGTTGGTCACCTAAATGCAAATGCTTGTGCCTTTTATGTTTGGAAGAATACGAAAAGTGGAACGAGCTCGCGCCGTGCTGCCCGCGTGGGTAATGTCCTTTACCTAAGGCTGAACAGAAAGGCCTGTTTACCTGTTTAAGGCTGTTTTTATGTTTCAAATTATTTTTATTATATTTGTAAAGGAAATACACTTCCTTCAATGTTTTAAATGTTGCCACTCTTCGCGCGGCTATATGTGAAAAAGTCTATGCCTGTAGAGTTTGCTATAAACTGTGGAGTATGAACATTGTTTTGACAATTGTGATAGAGACTCGGCTGTGGTGTTTTTTGAGTTTAGAGAAAGCGATTTTGTTAATTTACGCTAAAAGTCATGAAGAAATAAACATAACTGTCGTTTCTTTGGATTTACAGGTATAGTGATATAAATAATTATATATAAATTGTGAAAAACATGTAAGTAATCATATGTTAACTAAAAACTTTGGATTTACAGAGAAACAACAAAGTTTGTTTTTTTTTTAAATCGCTGAAGATCGTTAAGTACCTTATATATGTATTCACAGAATCAATATCTACTTACTTTCGTACAAGTTACATAAATTCCAAGATTGCTTTTTACATAATACGATAATTATCGTTTTTATTGATTACTCAGTATGTTGTGTAAATTGTCATACAATTCAAAGTTTATATATATATATATATATATATATATATATGTGTGTATATATATGTATATATACACACTTATCCTGACAGACACATCATTTTAGAGCCGAAATTACTGAAGCTTGGACATGAAATTAGGACATTGGGATGTTTGTCTTACGTAGGCATTTACTAAATCCGGATTCTTTGATATTTCACCCCTAAATTATTATTTTTTTTTTTCGATTTTTTGTTCTATGTGATTACTACCAATAGAAAAGTAGGTAATTATTCTAAGGCTGACACTATGAATGAGTATTACAATAATTATTATCAGTATTTCAATGAGTTCATTGCCCGTTTATGTCGAACGAATGTAAACGACTTACGCGAATCCGTAATCAGTAGGCTCCATTGCCGGTCGACCCACGAATGTAGATTATATATTAAGTACCGTTGTATTGCATGCAACGATACTTGCCGCAGATCAGCGTGTGTGAGGGAAAATTATGTTATAAATACTGCCTACCTCTATATAATAACAACTTTGAATCAATTAGATCTTCACCTAAGTGCCGTGAACATGAAGGCGAAAAACAATATATTTAACGGCTCTTTTTTGTCGATATTGTTCACAGACAATATTAAACTTATCAATTACATGTAACGCAGTCTTTTTTTTAACAAATATAAAAAGGGCTTTAACGGGAGAGAAACGAACAATATTTTATTTTATTTTTATTACAATTGAAGGAGACCAGTAGCAATATACTATAATAAGACAATATTAAGATCTACACAATTCGCAATATATGTATAAGCAAAACAATTATCTTTATTATAATGTTTTATTTTTTTAATCTTAAAAAATTAAAGATATGAATAATCTTTACAGTTATATTAAGGCTGTGTATTTTTATAAATTTACTAGAGAAATAATACAAGAAATATCTATAAATGATTAGTTATTTCATATTGAACTATCTATATAAAAGCCTAAATTACAGAATGTTATTACGTCTTTGGTTATTTTACGGATAATGGGTATGTAGATAATATTCCGCGCAAATTCTGACACGCAAAGTAATTATTATGTTACCGTAAAATGCTATACCGTGGTATTAGTTTTCATTCATAGTTAATATTTTTATAAATAACTAGCTGATCCGGCAAACGTTGTTTTGCTATATAAGTTATTGTAATATCTTCTAAGCTGTTCATTGAAATTAAGTGATGTCAAAGACAATTTTGTTCACAATGAAATACTCTTAATCAACAACACATTTATTTGGATAAAGATTAATATTATTACGTTAATACAACTCATAATGCATTAATTTCGACCAAATTTGATTACCATAAAAACGGTTCTCGTGAGTTAATCTTAAAAGATAGACATATACTGTCGCAAACATTTTTTTAGATAATTTTAAGAGGAATAACTCTGTCATACATATATTTTTGGTATCTTGAACCGTTTTCGCAGCGCACGCAATGGAAGCACTTAAGGATGAATAATTTTCCCCGTTTTTTTCACATTTCCATTATTTCTTCGCTCCTAATAGTTGCATCGTGATGTAATATAGCCTAAAGCCTTCCTCGATAAATAGTCTATTCAACACAAAAAGAATTTTTCAATTCGAACTAGTAGTTCCAGAGATTAGCGCGTTCAAACAAACAAACAAACTCTTCAGCTTTATAATATTAGTAAATAATATTATTATTTGTCGATATAATATTGGTCATCATACATCAGAAGTGATATATCAGATTAAATAAATAGTAAATAATGTTTTATATGTTTCATGTATGGATGAGATTTGATTTGAGTTTCTTTATGATATAACTACATATAATGTAGTATCAACCATTTATAAAATTTGAATCAGTAAATAATACATTTACTTGTTTAAAAAAATTACGCTTACTACGGACGTGACGGTTGTCTTAAATGTTATTGACCTGTGTATATTCTTGCACACTGTCATTTAAATATTTTTTTATTTTAGGTAAACAAAGGTCACGCTTTAGTGACCCATGCTATTTTTAAAAAAAGTATTTCTTCAGCCAGTTAATATCACTCATGAAGACAAGCTTAGAACGTACAAATGGCTATGTAATATTGCGTCCATATATCTTTGTTAATTGAATAAAATAATATTCTCTTTTGCTAAATTGACTGGTCGTTTACTAAGCTGCGTTACTCAACATTGTCGTTCAATTCGACTCAAGGTGAGATTATGCTGTGCATTTTTTATTAACAGCGCCTTGTCCTGAAACCTTTTGTGACGTGACAAACAAAGCCATTAGACTTTCGCTCTTTGTACCTTTATGGAAACAATGGTTGTTGGATGATATAATTTAACTAACTAATCTAGGTAAAATTATTTTTCGTGTCCACAGTATTTAATTTAATTGTATTATATATTATATTTTATTCTATTCATTGTTATTGACATACGATAGTATAAGATTCCTAGAATTAATCAATAATTCTAGATTTATATTATAAAGCATTCCTTTGCGCAGATATAGTTATTATATGTCTACTATTTAAGAACATTCAAATGCGTAAGCGTTCATAATTCAACAGAGTTTTAAATAATTATATTAGAATACGAAATCTAGAACGATATGTAACGACTCGTTTGGCGAAATAATCGCGCGTGTGACTTCTATGCATGGAATTGTGGGTTCGGTCGAACAGGTAGTTGCCGCGGATCTAGCTGATTGTGATTGTGAAGTCGATGTTTATAATCGCACCCACGACACAGGAGCACAACTAAAAGTGGGGCAACGATTAAAAAAAAAGAAATATGCGCGAAGGATGCTCTTACTAATTATAAAGTTCTATCTAACCATGTAGGTCAAATATTGAAGTAATATCGTCCAGTCGTTCTCGTTTTATATCTCGGCTACTTGATCAGGTTTATGATTAGCTTGAATGTGACCACACGTAGTTCTTTTGTTGCAAACTTACAACACATGTCTTTTATGTGTTACATCCTATTTGTAATTTATATGTGCGCTACTTTGTCGTAATAAAGTTTTATTATAAATGGTAATAGTATAGACGAAAACTTACATAAATTCTTACATTTGGTGACATGGAAGGATAATCTAGTACAAAAGGTGCGGATAAAAGTGAAGCAAGATGTTTTCTGTTTACCTAATCTCATTCTTTCTTATTTTATACAATCTTCTTTTTTTTAACTATAGAATTTCTCGTTACAGGTAAGATACAGAAACGCCATAATGTTATTAAAATCAGTAGACCACGACGCGTTAACTCGTAAGAGATCAATAAAATATCATATTGTTATATTTAAGAACTTTTAGTTACACGTTTGTCACGGTTATGTTATTTCGTTATTTCCTAATTTTATGGCTAATATTGAAAGTCGTTAAATGCAAAATCTGTTGTTCAGACAAATTAACACATTCTGAGGGTACCAATGTAAATAGTATGAACTAATGTTGATAATTGAACTGAATCAGGTACGTAAATATGGCTTGGAAAGATATTATTTCATAAAGATTAAGAAGGTTATACGTACATATCAAGTACATATAGCTATGAATATTTCACCGTCAGAGTATTCAAATAAAAGATTGTTTGCACAGTGTAACCAATTACTGGTTACATGAAATTATAGTAATAATGACAAACATTCAGAAAGTGTTTCAAAAGGTTTAAAATCAGTAATTCACTATCCAGGCAAAGTCACAAGCAGTTGCTGCCTAGGTCCATGTTATATGTATTTATGACCTCGTGCAGTCGGAGATCCAAATCCCTCATACTAATAACCGGTTTAGTATTTCGGAGAAACCTTTAAAGTTCAAAGTAAAATAGTGCGAGGAAGTGAGGATAATCTATACCTTGATACATTATTTAATACTTTTAATTTCCTTTGCAGTTCTACCATAAATTATCTATTCGTCAAATTAGCATTTATTATAGTGTGAAGATCTTTAATCAATATTCGTTATAATATTGTTTCAGTAGTCATAGATGGACTTTACGTTTAGCTGATCTATGTTTAATACACTACGGAATCCTCAATTGCATACACATTTATGACGCCTTAATGTTTTGAAGGGGTTTAATCATGATTACAGAGCAAGAAAATTAAAATTACGGCTACATTTTGTAATCGTTAATCAGATTAAATTTTGCCCATCTCTGTCAGTAGTAATGTTTTTAATATTCTACAAGCAATATTTTTTGGGAAAAATGTAAACACATATTGTTAGAGGAAAAATAAAATCTTATAAATATGTATTTTAGATTATCTTTGTTTTTATCAAAGTATTTAATTATATCCCATATACTTACGTTACAGTCTTTTATCTATAATTTGCACGTATGAACGTGCGTTAAAATACTCTAAGATGGGTAGAAATTACACTTTGAGATTTTATACATCTGGTTTTTGTCAGAAATTCTTGATATGTGCAACTTCAAAGAATGGAAATATATTTTTATTATATAGAATAAACACCGTTATAAAATACATACTTACAATTGTTTTCCACAGAATGATTGGTTGCATGATTTAAACGTGTTGGAAACGTTTTCATGTACATAATTATCGATTCAATATCATTTCCTATTTTAAATTAATTAACAAATTATGCAGTGAGAGTTTAATAACCTGAAAAAATATTAGAATGAAAAGAGTGTCGTGTAATGTGAAGGTTAATTTAAAGTCTCGTGTTGATAATATTGTATGTAACATTGATCTTAAAATAGTGATGGGTTGTGAAGCGATCTTTTTGAAAATTATCTTTTCGGTAAAGACAATTAGGAGATCTTTTATAAATATATATTTATTGCATACATTCTCATATAAACTTTTGTGATGTGTTATGTATCGGGACGTCTGTATAAATAAATCGTAATAAGTTTTACGATATATTGTAAATTGATCGTGAATATTGCAGTGACGTGCATAGGGCATTTTATCAGGATAAGCAGAGTTTCCGTAGTTAAAATTAATATTATATTATTATATAATAGTTAAAATTATATTGTTCTCGTAGAAAAGATACATGTGTAAAAATAAAATAGATATGAACCTGAGTAGTCCCATTTTTTGTTTGAGTAATTTATTTCAGAATTAATTATTCTAAGGGTATAATGCTTGCTTGCAATTATGGAATTAACGCTACTGGAATATTGTAATAGATTATTGGTTACACAAGTCTGTACTCGGTTATATGTTTGTAATAATCACCTTTCATTTGAAAATTATTTTTATGCAATGGTTGCACTTTGCAATTGTACTCAGAGATCAGACAAAGAAACTATAGGTATATTCTCTGTGCCTCAGTGTCAACAGTCGACATCACAGAAGAAACGATTCTCATATTGTTTATCCAATTGCATAAATATGGGTTGAACGTATTAAAATTACCCTAACTTATCCTTTGTTTTCATTTGAGTCAACAATTGTTGTATGCATACTAAAGTATTCATCATAGTCAATAAAAATAAAATTAATATTATTTATTTTACCATTTTTATGTAATCATTTGCCGAAATAATCTTTTTTAATATAAAATTGTAATACGTTATTTTAGTCTACTAATTTTCACCGTTTATATAGCCTTCTAATAGTTTAATTGTCTTAGTAGATACTTATATTGCGAAAATTTTAATTAAGTCTGGATAGAATCATTTATTTGTTGAAAATAATATGACGTTATAGCATACCTATTGTTCTCATGTCAACGAACTCTTGAATATTTTATTTCTTTTCTGTTACCTATGGCTAAGAAATAATATTAGCAGAAATCAGTAAACTGGTTTTAACATCGGGCCGGTCCCATTTACAATCCTATTTAAACTTTGTAATCAAGGATATTTAAAATTTATGTACCTGTATCATAATTATTATGAATTTATGTTGTTCTGCGATAGGTTTTTATTTTACATATTGAGTTTTATTAACTGGCAAATATGTTGTAATGGCGCCTTTCGGCGCACTGTTATTCAGAATTAGTTTGTTTATACTTTTCCAGATTATCTGGAAATTCTCCTCACTTAGCCTTCTCCTAGGTCTAGTTTAGACATATCATCAATAACTGTAGTGACAAACTAGTGAAACAAATAGCAGTATATATTTTCAAGGTTCCGTATTATAGAATGACAAAAGGAGCCCTTATAGCATCTTAGTCTACGCAATCAAAATATATAGCCGTTTATGTTGTAAATTTTATACATTCGCAATAGAATCAAAACCCAAAGAACCAATAATCATGTAATTTGACAAGAATCAATGTCTTATAGCCATAAAGGTAAGAAATGTCTTATAGTAAAGAAAACCGTAAAATACATTAGTTAGATTACGAAAACTTATATCTACAAGTTTGTAGAGAACCCTGAGGTTGGACTTGGCTGGTTTTATTTTATCGGTTGTCGTTAAGGTCGTAGCTGGCTAGAAGAATATCGACATTTTCAACGTAATATTATAAAAAGATAAAAGTAAGATTAAATACAAGAACCTATACAATCGATTAAAAAATCACCATTATTTAAAAGGATTTTAAGGGTGGACATTGGCTGTAGATGTATCTGTTGTCTAGTTTCCATTCAAAACATGACTTCCACCTGGGGAAGCCCTGGACATAGATGGTAAACATTAATATATAAGCCCGGAGACACACACACACAAACAGAAAAGTGGTGTATAAAAGAACCACTATTTGTAAACTTCAATTATTTTTGAGTGAGTACATTAAAACACTGACGCACAAAGACGATGACATGAATTGAATGATCTAATATGAATAATTAATTGCAGGAAATAGTTGTAACAGTTAATAAAACAAGTCATATATATTCTCTCACTAATGAAAACATTCGTAAGTGTAAACATAAATTTACTATTAAATAGGCAACATGTCTTTTGAGCACTGGATGTAAAGTAATTCGGTTTAACTAAAATCGACTGTATATTACCACATTTTATTATATTATGTTATGGGACGTTTTATATTTTAAAAAGTGGTATAATCAATCTTGTGCTTATTGATTAATATATCATATTAAATTATTCTAATGTTTATTTTCAACGTACCTACTGTCTGCACTTTTATTTGATATTTTACATAAATCTAAATATATATAACTCAAAGGTGACTGACTGACTGACATAGTGATCTATCAACGCACAGCCCAAACCACTGGACGGATCGGGCTGAGATTTGGCATGTAGGTAGATGTTATGACGTAGGCAACCGCTAAGAAAGATTTTGATCAATTCTACCCCCAAGGGATAAAATAGGGGATGAAAGACAGATTACACAGATTGACAGATTAGTTAAGAATATTGTGTACAAAGAAGTTTTGTAGGCCCAAATTTTTTACACACACTAAACAAAAGTAAAGCCGCAAAAACTATACCTAATTAATAATAATACTTCTTAACGCGAGTGAAGCTGCGGGCAAAAGCTAGTCATACATATATGTAAAAAAACTGAAGTGTGAATTTCCAATTTATTAATTTGAGGACTTCTCTTTTCCGTCAGTGTAATAGATATGGCCTCGTTCAAATTTTAAAACAATAGATACGTTGTATTAAAAACCATATAATTAATTGTATCCAATAACCCTAATCAATTAATAATATACTTAATTCGTAACGACAGGATACCTTATATTATTACTATGGTTTAATTTACAAATATAGAGATAAGACTGTGAATAGAATGTCGTGCTCATTTCTTGACTGATGATACAATACTTTGTTTAAATTGGTCTGATTGATTTATGTATCTCTGTCATCTGTTATTGTTTCATGATGCTGCGTAAGCCGATACAGATGGCTAGAAAAACTATCATGACTTAAGAATATTTTTATTATTGCTTTATACTTATTACAATGCACATTTAATAAGAAAATATGAAACATCTTCGATATTCTAAATTGGAACATAATTCAATAGCCATGTGATAATATTTCCTCTTGCACAACTAGGTAGATTTTTGTTACATTTATATAATCGTAAATTTTATGAAATTTGTGAACATGCATAAATATTATATTTCGAAGGAATAAATTCAATTTAAATATTACTAAACCTTTTTATTACATAGGTATTATTTAATTAAAGCACTCTTTGGCAATTGCATACTAGATCTATGTTTAAAATTAATAATAATGTGGATGAAGTAACTGTATATGGAGTTCGTTCCACCCAGATGAATCAACCTCGACCGGGCCACATTTCTCAGCATATAGTGCCGATACAAAAATATAGTTCGTGGTAATTGTTTCAAGATTTATGTGAAGGGATCTTGAATAAACATAACGGTGCTATTTATTTTTATAAGGGTCGGAATACTTTGATTTAGAACATAGATTTCAGGACCCAAGGTCCTCATCAACACGCGTAAACACTTTGAAGTTTTATGTCAACTCAATATACGTCACGATCTACGCGGTAACATTCTCATGTATGGCGTGCAGGTACTTTAGAGGATTTTCGCTCAGTAAAAATAATAGTAAGGAAATCGCATCTTCTTTTGCGTGTAAATATTTTCATGGAGCATTTGAGTACAGCTGAAGGTAACTCGTGTCGTCTTTTTTCCTTTCCCTATCCCCTATCTACTACATCTGGGCCCCTTGACCCCAACGTCACCAACGCAGCGGTGCTGAGTTCGCGGTAAATTTTGAAAATGTATGGGTAAGTTTTGTTGTAAACCTTGAAATACTATAATATTTCATCCGTCGAAAACACTTTCTACGCCCAAATTTTCAATTTTTGTATAGAGGTGCCTTGACCGACTGAGGTAAACTATACTTTGCAATTGAGTTAAATTTTAAAATAGAATAAATCCAAATAGAGTCGTTTCTATACATGACGCATTTATTGAATTGTCCATGATTGTACCTTTTACATCAAATTAATGGACCGAGTAGCTAAATGATGATGAAAAACAAATAAATGTCTAGACAATTACATTTTGGCGACAATAAACAGAAAAAGAAACGCAATAATGGGAGCGAAACGCGTCCGTTGCCAAACATTCAGTGCTATTATAAACAGTAGAAAGTGACCTGATGTCGACAAAGGTCGGAAGTGTTTTCCAATCGTCAACAAGTAACGACCCTTGAAGAATCATTCACCGAAACCGTCGCGACCAAAGACGTAATACCGATTTTTTTCGCTTATTTAACAACATTGATTATTAGTGACATTTCATAATTTCTTCAGCTATGATCATCAGATACATGATGAAATGACTTCAGCTGATTGACGTTTATCACGTTTTTATGCATTCATAAAATTATCTAAAAAAATAAAATACGTTATTCAAGGAAGACTAAGCAAGTAAAAAACCAACCTAACGGCTTTAGTTTTAAAATTTATGTTGTTGATCATAATTTTGTTGTAATTCGTAAAATTTTAAAATAGGTA
This sequence comes from Automeris io, assembly GCA_036320925.1. Classification (NCBI taxonomy): domain Eukaryota; kingdom Metazoa; phylum Arthropoda; class Insecta; order Lepidoptera; family Saturniidae; genus Automeris; species Automeris io. Next base: position 7,337,838 of record JAUDJH010000014.1, read on the forward strand.
ATGAATAAGTTTGTAAACTACATGTAAAATGTTTCTAATCATGTAAACTTTTTTGCAACTATTTACTAATAATATGTAAGTAATTGCAAATATCAATGTAATTCATTAGGTCAATGTGACGAAAATTACTTAATGCTGTTTCTGAATGTATTAAATTAATTAGTGGCATATACCTTCTCGTAAGTAAGCTTCAAATCATCAATTTAACGCTATATATTTCTAGTAATATGCTATACTTTTTAGTTTATAGTAGCAAATATTCGTGATAAATTCAACCTTTAGGCAACATTGAAAAGATGGTAATATTTTTAGTGAGTTTATCGGTGTTGTCAGTGCTCTTATAATTAAATATTAATAATAGCATTACACTATATCCCTTCCCTGGTGAGCAGTGCACATTAGTGGCTGTATCTACTTTGCGCTTATTTGTCGTACCCAATGTGACCAGTAGCGCATCTGACCGCCATTCTCAGGGTATTTACGCATGAAATTTCTATTAGATGCCATGCAGGTTTCCTCGTGGTGGTTTCCTTCACCGGTGAGTATGTGGTGCCTAAATCCTTGCTTAAGCTGGGAAAATCCAGAGGGACGCCCTGGGATTCAAACTTACGACCGTTCACATTGCGGCCTATGTATTGCGACCCCTTATCCATTACGCCACCACAGCCACAAAATGCTATATACTATATGTTTTTTATGTTACACTTTTTCGTTGTATTTGACAAAATTTTGACGATAACCTAATGTACATGCATTTCTAATTGTTTACATAAGAGCTATCTTATCGCTCAGTAAGCAATCAGCAGATATACAATTTAGGCGCTAGGCATGCTTGACTAGTGATCCATGGGAACTTCAAATGGAATCAGAATTTTTTATTTCATTGTCTCATCGTGCAATTGGTTAGGTGGAATTAAGCACTCTCCCTTGAGTCATTAACCCCAAGACCAGGCAAAATGAGCCCATACTTATATACTGAGGCTATTGTAATTTTAAGAACTTGGATTTTATTCGTTTTTGGTATATATCCGCCAAAGCCAGGCGTTTTCCTTCTATTGGGCCATTTAGACTTTGGTCTTCTAATATACTCTCTTTGGTTATCACTACACAAAAAAATATTTATTCTTTTGCCAATTATTCTTATCATTGTGTCTAGCTTTAGAACTGGGTTCTTAGGTTGAGATTTATAGACGCTATTTAGACTTTGCTTGGCAAAATTCTCAAAAAATATATTCGTTTTGACAAAAAAGTGAACATATAACAGGATCTTGAGTAGAGTCATAGTACTCGCAAAGCCAAGTCCATTTTGACAAAATCGGTGACTTACCAAATCCTTTGATATTCATTGCGTAATATAAATTGTAATGTTTTAGCAAAATCTAAGCAAATTTAAAATTGCGTCTATGAATCTCAGCCTTAGTGTAGAGTTAAACCAGTGTTTAGAATCCACCTGAAAAAACGTCTCAAAAATGTAAAAAAAATACATGATAATACATTAGAATGTCTCATTATGTAAACTGTGTTTTCTATAAAAATATATTTAAATGTGTAATATCTGTAAACATTGGAAAGTGTGTCAGTCGGTGAAATGACTACATTCATGCAGAAGTCTGCAAGCTGTCAGTACGTAGTGAATACCATGTTTTAGAACTTTTAAAAGTATTAAAACAGAACTCCCTAGAAATATTATATAAAGCGACAAAACAAAACTCACATTTATTTGTTGGAAATACTATTGTGCTATTGTAGTATACAGAGAGTATTATAAACTTGGAAGTATAATTTTTTATACTTTTATTGTAAAAAGCGCCATCTGTACATTTTTATTTAAAACTGGTTGTAAATAAGGATGTAAAGATCATTCATCTGCTTTTAATTTTGCCAATCCACACAAGATGGCGCTAACTGATATAAGTAGTTCTAACAGATTCGTGTAGATGACAGAGATATCACATTTAAAGTATGGTATGATTTTTTTTTTTGTAATTTATATTCATTATTTACTTTGTAAATTAAATATCTCTATGTTGGTATGTAAGCTGTAAAGATCTAAGTAACTAGTCTGAATAGAATAAATAATTCTTTGGTAATCACTAATAAATAAATTTGGAACTTGATAACAATTTGTAGTGTACGGTTTTGAATTAAAAATAGATTTCGTTAATAGTGTATTAATCAAGAAAAAAAATTTGCGATGGTTTTAATATGATATAATTTAGATAAATAATATCAATTATAATTATCTAATGGTATCTATTTATAATATTATAATCATACAAACCTTTATAATATATTGACTATTTTTTCAATAGAATAGTCATGAATACAGACAAACGGTTATAAAAATTTGTTCAAAAATATATGCGATTAAAATAATAGCGATAATAAAAATAATGATTAAATTATTTTTATAAGTAGTTACTAGATTTGAATTATTAAAAGGTTTTTTATTTGTATGAATAGTAATATTTTTCTGGGTGATGCTCATCAGAATGTAAAAAGAACTGATTAAATTATTCAGGTGTGTTTTCTAAAATGTATTCAGAAAATAAATACAGGCATTTAAGTTATCTGGGAAGTGGTTTGAATTGCGTGATGCATTAGAAAATAATTTAAAAAAAGGCTGGCTTATTAATATCTTGGAGAGCAAAGAAACTGTTTATATACTGATTACTGATTAAAAATAGAAATGCTTTCATTCTTTACAAATTAAAGTTACTTTAAACTGTTTCAGTAGTTATATAAAAATTAATTCAAAGATATAAACATCCTCGCAAAAAAAAAAACACAGCACATGTCCACCATTTTTGTTTTGTTTAATCAAAATGCGTTGTCCGTGTAAAATAGGGTTGTTCGTAACTTAAGATAACGGATATGGATAAACATGTAATACGGATAATTCCGGATTTTCTTATAAATACATCAAACCTGTTGTCGGTTATACCTATAGATAATTTTAGATAGTTTCGGCCATAAATATATTTATAGAAAGTTATTATCATCAGCTCACTTGACTCCAATGCTAAACATGGGACTGGTAGTAAACACCAGTAAGCCTGATCTGGAAAATGAAGTAACAAATTGTCCGATTCATTAATATTGTATAGGTTATACGAAACAAAGCTACTATAAAAATAATATGTTAAAACAATTTTACTTATAATTTTATTATATTTTTTCCATATTAATTTTTGCCCAACTTAAACGTAAACATAAAATTACATCAGAACGAGATGAAAAGTAATTCAATTCTAAAAGGGTTTAAGCAATTTGGATATCTTTTAACTTTAGTTGTGATTACGGATACGATAGCATCCCTAGTACAAATCGCCTGGTCCTTGTCCGTTGGGCCTTTTTTTATTTTTCCTTGTCGAAGATTTATCAAACGCATTATCCTGGAGGTTTGCCGGGCCGGGCTTGGCGTGGCGATGGTCGGGCAACGAGCGGTTGCGCGCGTGCGCATAACTTTGCAGTGACGTCATTGTACGGTCTGATCTGAGCTGCCAACCCCGAACAGTTGTTCCCCAATTTTTTTTAATTCTGTGTAATTTTCTTTTATTTTTTTTTTCTGCTTTAAGTAGTGAAATCAAATCAGTTCATTATTAAGAATACATGGAATATCAAAAATGAGTTAGGATATTCATAGGATGTAATTAAACTGCACGTATAGCGTATCATCTCTAAAATTTAAGTATTCTGCATCATAATAATCAGTAATATAAGTTGGCATAATGTGTATGAAATTGAACATTATCCTTCATATTTTGATTAAAATTATTAACCTAAATTCCTAATAATATTGCTCCTAAAAATCCTTATTACCCACATTAAATACTCCTAGATTTAAAAGTAATAGTCCTAAGTTGGTATCACTAATCAAAAAATGCCATGAACCGAAGCACTCAAGGCCTCGAGATTTCTGTATAACTTATACAGACTTATTAATATGATTTGCCAAAGACTCGGTATGCCCAGGATAATCATCTTATTACGAGGAATTTCCATTCTTACATTTTAAAATACAAAAAGGGAATCGTGGTATCAGAGTGTAAATTATTTATAACTTTTTAAAGTAATGTTATTCTTTTATCTTATATCCCTGGTGCAATAAATACTATGCTACATATAGTATTCTGCATAGAAACTACATAACCTGGCGCTAATATATATATATATATATATACACTATATTTGGAAGATTTTATAACTTTGGCTGTATATACATATGTTGTTGTATTTCATATTTATGCTGTGTTGTGCGCTATAATAAATTCATTAATAATACCTGATGACAGTGTTGACATAAAGATTTAAATAAAATTAAATGTAATAATCAGATAATACTTACAAAGTCAAACAATGCTATATTCAGATTATATTAATTTTAACATGCCTACGGTAGTAACTTGCCACAACCTGATTTGTAAGATTCTCAATAGTAAAACGTATTCGTAAATGCAATTTTCTGCTAATTAAATTTTAAACATAAAAATCATTGATTGATTTCACTAAGTCAAAGTTTTTGAAGTAATACTTTTGTAAAGGTATATAAAAAAAGAATCATGTACATATATAGTCTGACGAAGTAACTCACAATTACCAAATGCTAAAGTTATTCCAAGAATAAGCTTACTATTTTTTTCTGTACGACATTACTGTAAAAAAATTCTCCGAATGCTATGACTGAGGAGTCCGTTATTTGACGAGTCTGATAAAACTTCTTCTTATCTCGATGTACAACAGTAGTAATCCTCAATAGATTGTCAGATTATAATTGATTTAGATAAAAAACATAAAATATTTTAATAATGATAAAATTCTCAACACATACTTAATAGGCAATTCGAGGCATTCAGGTCACCCGTTGAAATCATGGACGGCACTGCTGGTTTATGGAGATGAGAATCAAGCTTTGTAATAATTAATTTCATGTTTGTGATATCGACGATAAACAATGACCGAATAGTCTGATATTTAATTTAAAATTATCATATGATAAAATAATGTTTTTTTAATGGACAAATTACTATTGTGTTCAGTATACTTGAAATGTTTAGGGTTTTAACACCCTTGTTTCATCTACATCACTTAACAAGTAACTTTTCTATACACATATATATCTAAAATATTTAACCATTAAAATAAATATTATTTACTAAATTAGACGCAACTGTATTTTAGATATAAAACACAAGATTTACGAGTGTATGTCATAACATTCGTAACTTACGTATATACGTAAGTTCTCGTTAAGGCAACGTACCCTACAATGTGGCAGACAGTACGGACTTATTAATGACATGTGCCTTGATAGCACACGTGTGTAGTAGTCCATAGTAATGCTACGGAGTATCAATTTGAATAAGATCGATTCCTAAAAACGACTGCAATTGTCGCGCGACAAATTCGTACAGAAAATTATACGGAACGTTAACTTTACATTTTCGATAGCGTAAAAGTATATAAATAATTTGACCATTGTTTGCAGGTGACAGTGTGGAGTCATAATACGGTAGCGGAGGTCACTTGTGAACCGTTACAAGGAGCAGGGATCATCGTTTCGGGCTTACCCACTGGACCGTTGTCAATACCAATGCCAGTTCCATTAGGCGGTCTAATGCCTCTGTCTTTCGAAGCTCAACCCCAGAAACCACCTGCTGCTCTACTTTTCCTCGGAGGATCCAAAGCCCCGGTAGATCCAAGGTCTTCTGCGGCTGTCTTAGAAGGGGAAGTGCTAGTCGCAGAATTTGAACCACCGCAATGGGATGGTCAAGATTTAGACATTTTTCTGGCTTGGGAGAAGATTTATGGTGCGTATTAATTTTGACTAAAACATAATAAAATCACATTATACTAATATTAATATAAAGATAATGATGTAGCAGTACAAAGTTTTACAACTATTTGCCTTGAATATAAATGAAAAGTGAGAAAATGTAACAAAATATTAAATCTACCACATATTCATTACGACAGAGTAATAAATAGTCTTTAAGGAAAGTTTTCAAAATACGTTCTAACAAGGAAATGGCAAAGCTTAATCTGCCAATGCTTCGTCATCAATATAAAAACAGTCTCTTCATTCAATATTCAACAAGCAGCCGCAGCAGTGTTAGTAGAAAGCGGTTTGGCAATAACGCGTATACGCATGCCTTCTATTGTACGGTAATCTTTCGCAGAAGTAGCTTACTAGCATTACCTTTGTGGCACCGTGACAATAATAATAAATATTATATTAGGTTTGCATGTATTATAACTAAACGAGAACAAATAAATTAAGCGAATTATGTTAAACTTGAAACACTTTTTCGTCCAAAGTGAAATCGTGGGAAAGAGTGTCACATTTATTGTCTTTTAATGAGAACATAATAAACAAGAGTGAACCACATTTCGTGATATATGATTTTATGCCCCTTTTTAGATTCTTTGATATATATGTTGCTATAGATTGATATCGTTGACCGGTTCTATATTTTATGTTCCGGTCATAATTATTGTTGTTGTTAGATTTCCTGCCTAGTAGTTCGAAAAATTATTACTTCTCTTGTCAACGTAGTTAGTGTGTTTGTCAGGAATTGACAATTGAAATCGGTAATTTTTGCATTTATTAAATTCAGTAATACAAAAGTAAAAACTATGTCCTTATTTCTGACACTACCGATTTTTGTTGTTTCAGCTTCTACATTATTTTCAGCGGTGGAACTTTATGGCAAGCCCTTATTACGTGCTGCAGTAATAACAAAGGAAGAGTATCATTTACTTTTTTATTATTTAGAATCTGTATCTGAAGCAAGTGAAGCTCTCACGGAACGTATGAGAAAATATATTGATTCTGGTTTGCTAACTAACGAAGCTAAAATAGAGTGTGACGAGGACTCAAACTCTTCTGTCAAATCTTCAACAGAAGAAGAATCAAAAAGCTTACTAACTGAATTGATTCAAGAAGGAGTACTTACTCAACAAGATGTTGATGCTTCTTCCATGTTCACAGCTTCAGAGTTTAATGAACCAATAGAAAATCGTAAATTAGATGATGTTTCCAGCGTATTATCTCTAAGTACAAGCCCTCGAAAAGTTATTGTTGATATCTCAATTGACTGTAATGAATCGTTAATTGATGGTTCAATTGTGGAAACTAATGATAGTATTACAACTGTAACTGTAAGGGGTAGCGGTCAATGTTGCACTGATCACAGGATATCTGCTGACGCCACAGAAAATGTGTGGGCTAATGTAAGGTGGGATTTTCTGAATCCAAACGATTTTGGCTACGATCAAATTCGAAGCGTAAAGAGAAGTAGATCAGACTCTGCTATAACTCCTGTATCTCAAAGAAGAAATGATGAATTGTATGAAAGACTACAGGATGGTGAAGAAGAATCATGTGGGAGTATAACACCATATGAATCTATAGAAGACTTGTATGATTGCATAAAAATTGCGCAATACGTCAGTCTCACCGCCGAAGAATCGTCTCCATCGACAGAGAGCCAATCTGAGCCCCAGTACCCAGATTATGATGCAAAGTCTATCACTACACGTCAAAGTTCTGCAAGTAGTGAGAAGAGTGAAGTGTCGTCTGCATTTCAGTTTTCAAAATGCAGCTCTAGCGATTCTACAGACGCTTTCACTTCATGTGAATCAGCAAGTGGTATCAGCACATTTGTACCCCAAAAGATAGAATCTCTGAAACGTCGCGCGTTACCGCCTACTCCGGCGGAAGGTGATGCAGGCGAGAGCTTAATTCTTCTGAAGCAGCTATTCATGGGCGAGCTAATGGACGCTTATAGCGAGTATCTCTCAGCGTATCCGTATGCTCGTGCACTCCTTCGCCGTAAATTACGCCGTGACGAGCATTTTGCAGCACTAGCCGACATCCGACGTGGTGCTGCCAAGTACACCATCGCAGACTACCTCGAGTTGCCGGTAAGTAGATAGAATAATTTTTTGGCCTTTCACTAGGTAATTATGAATATGAAATGTACGCTTTATGAAAGTATACAAGTTTGAATTGAGCTATTGTTACGTCTAGTACCATTGTGTTACAAAAGTCAAGAAAAATATTTCTTCACTGCTCTTGACCTAACGGCTTTAATGGGTCGAGTGCAATGTTCATGTTAAAAGTGTTCATTAGTTTTAATCACCAATAAAAACGAAAACAATAAAGCGGAGGGGAACCCTTTATGAGATGGGTTTAGAGCGAGAGTTTGATTTAAATCGATGCTGGGCGTGACAAAGATCCAAGTGACATGCGCACGCGCCGACTATTCAATGCTAATGGATCGGAAGACTGCACGTGCAGCTCTCTCCGCTTTTGATTAGACGTATTGTTCACCTAAATATTGCATCGGAAGTTTCAGGCTGTTTTACCACTACAAGCTATATTGAATTCATGCTTGTACTGTTGTACACCCTGAGGAACCGAACATTATTGAACTATTATCTATATATATATATCTAACCGTAGGGCTGCAGGAACATTTCAATATGATAATATAATTCATTACATGAATACACTTATTACTGGACACTGCAGAAAAATATGGAATTATTTTACAATTCCTACATGCAAGCATGGTTCATGCTTACAAAACTGTTTTATTTTAAACTTTAGTTAGTTTCAACCCTAAATTGTGCGTGATGAAGAGATTGACTACTTGACACGTTTTCACTTATCTAACAACATAAGCAGTATTGACTTTATCTATACTTAATATTATAAAGCTGAAGAGTTTGTTTGTTTGTTTGTTTGAACGCGCTAATCTCAGGAACTACTGGTTCGAATTAAAATTTTTTTTTTGAGTTAAATAGACATTTTATTGAGGAAGACTTTAGGCTATATAACATCACGATGAAATTATTAGGAGCGAAGAAATAATGGAAAATGTGTAAAAAACGGGGAAAATTATTCATCCTTGAGGGCTTCCATTGCGTGCACTGCAAAAACGGTTCAAGATAAACAAAAATATATGTATCAAAGAATTATTCCTCTTGAAATGATCTAAAAAAATGTCCCCGACAGTATATGTCTATCTCTTAAGATTAAGTCACTAGAACCGTTTTTATGGTAAACAAATTTGGTCGAAATTAATGCATTATTTGTTAAGAGTTGTATCAACGTAATAATATTAATCTTTATCCAAATAAATGTGTTGTTGATTAAGAGTATTTAATTGTGAACTATATTGTCTTTGACATCACTTAATTTCAATGAACATCTTAGAAGGTATTACAAAACCTTATATAGCAAAACAACGTTTGCCGGATCAGCTAGTGTATAATATTGTTACTTACAACACGCGCACTAGACTCGCAATGTCATTGATCACTGGGAAAATTAAAAAAAAAACCTTCTTGGTTGACATGATTGTTAGTCAAAGAAGTTTTTTAAGAATAAACAATATTTTATTATCTTTGACATATACTAAAACAAAACTAAATGAAGTTTTTTAATTTGATTCCTTTTAGAAATATTTAGGATAACGTTTAATTAAGTTATCTACTTATTAGATATTGAAAACATAACTAATTTAAACTTCAAACTTATAACATTTTGACACACACGCATGGGTATCATGTCTTGCGTCGAAAAATAAATTACATTAGGTTTTAATTTACAATATCAAATAAATAGAAATCAAAAGAAATCATGTTTGATATAAAGTATAAGTAGTCATTTATTAGCAAGTAAACATATCAGCGAACTAGTTTCAGTTACAAATGCAATCACTGCTCGATGTTGCGCCTACGTAAGCTCATATACAAACTGCTGAACTTGTTCGCTTATTATCCAGCTGAGTGCATATTAAATTTAATTCGAAACATTATCGTGAAAAACGGTATCAATTTAAATAAATTAATAAAAAAGAAGAACCCTATTATTCCTCAAAATACTTAAAGGTCCTTCTTTCCTTTGAACAAAGATATTTTTGTGTTTGATTTAAGTAAATATTGTCATTTATTTTCAACTGTCAATACATTTTTGTCCTCTGACAGTTGATACCAAATTTTGCAGTACACTATTATACCTATTATCATCTATAGTGCTCCAGTGTAGTCTTATTGCCATTTGTTTATATCTATCTATATAACGCCGAATCCCTATTGGGGTAGGCAGAGAGAATTGAACGCCACTTATCTTTATTCTTGCAAGCCTTTCGCTTCTTTAACATTCATTAGCCCTTTCATGCATTCTCGATTTCGCGTGCTTTTGACATTACCCTCCATCAGAACTCTTTTTATTTGGTCTGCGTAGGTAAGTCGCGGTCTGCCTTGCCTCTTACTTCTACTCACATTCATATTGCACATATATCTTTTTGTTAACCTTTCATAATTCATAATATTGTTTATAATAAGTATAATAATAATACAATTATAATGACGCTGGTTAAACATTTTTTTAATAGCTAAATAATAATAACATTATTTTGTAATAAAAACTTTACATAAAAAACGATTTCAGTCATGTTAAATGCATGGTATGTAACGTTTATATCCGCTCATAGATTAATGCGCTAAAAATAACATAATTATGAAAATATTATGTCATATTATTCTATTTAAATAATAATAATGGATGTTTATAAGTTTTTATAAGCTGGAAATATTTATTACTTAACCTAATTATACATTTTTGATGAATCTTTTTGGAAACATTAATTTATAACACAGCCCTTATTCAAGTTAGTGAGTTCATATTAACTGTATTTGTTTTAATAATTCTCATGTTAAGCCATAAAAACTATTAGGATATAATCAGAAAGAAATTTATCTGAACACACAGACACGTAGTTAATCTATAACATATTATTACAATCTCTACAAGTGTGAACGCGCGGTACGTTGCCTCGCCGTCGGAATGCTAAACGATTACCAGTGAGCTTTAGATTCTAGATGCTTAGATGCCGCCACATTCCTTCGACCCTGTGTCTATACTTACCTGTAACGACAAACGTCTTTTTAGATCGTTCAGATTGTAAACGCGAAATAAACGTTGGATATTCTCCATGGATACATTATAAAGGTATTTTGATATTGGCTACTGTTACGTCCCAACATAGTTATGCTGTTTTAATATTATTTATCAATATTTATCGCAGTATATAGGTATAGCAACTACTGGTTTAATTTATACATGTAGCACTGCTTGCGTGTCCATTAATTCAATAAAAATATACCTTAAGTTCAAGTTATATTCTAACTATATAGATAAATTAGAATTTGCTATAAAAATCTATGTCACATTGAACTCGTATTATTATTTCAAAACATGAAAGTATGTGATATTTTGTTACTCTCAAATATTTGTTTGGAAAGTCGAGTGTAATCGTAAATAATGATAATTCTATTAGAGATACATTAGTGGCTGTATCCAACACTAACCACCTTTACTACGATGAAGCCGTGAGTTTCTTTTGGCGTTTCTTCTCAAGGCAGTCGCTTCCGAAACGCTAGTAGGTCAGCCTAGGGTTATTCCCTGGCTGGCCTTCCAAATCGAGGTCTTACCCACAGGGGTGCCCTTGCGTTGCCACCCAACCCATAAATTCGCTGGCTGAGCACCTTCTGTGCAAAGCCCCGTTGAGTTGTAAAGGTCTATACCGGACAATCAAAATTCATCGTTAAAAAAAAAAACTAACCACCATCGTAATTGTATCTGGGTGTGGCTGTGAATGTGTGTGGTTCTGTAGTGTAAACATACTTACATCAAGTATAAAAATCTTTAGCCGGGCAGTAGACTTGAGGGAGTCTGCTGTCCGGATGAGAGGGAGGCGGTGTGCAGTGTCCGGCGCGCCGCCTGTGAGATAGGTATTGGAAGGGTGGGCTCTTTACCCCGACCCCTCCCAGAGAGGCAGCCTCGACAAGGCATTTCGCTCTCCGGGCGTCTGGATGAATTTGGTTTCCCAGGCTCGGGTGGAGCGATTAGAGGGACACCCCGGGGGTTTTTAGTCAGTAGGAGTCTGACACACCGGGGTTGCTGCCCTCACAGCGGCCCTGATGGTCCTATGCAGGATTTTCCCCCGAGAAACCAAAAAAAAAAAAAAAAGTATAAAAATCTTAAAAATGCATATGCCTATAGTCAACTTTGTCTTTTGGTAAGTATATGTTGTTTTGTAATTTAACAGTAGTATTGTCACAACTATACTATAATAGATACCTACATACTAAGATCATTAATATTCTAGCTTGCAAGCTAATCAAATCTATTCCATTCGTTTAGCATTAACGCATATTAAACGCAAAATTTCTTAAACCCATTATATTTTCGTAATATTGCAATAAACTCAATAAATATTTAGTTTAAGTAATAGTTGTCTATACCCTGAAGCATTTAATCAAGGTTTAAATGTACGTGTAATAGCCTAAAAAATATTTAAAAGTTTCAACTCTAAAATACTGTTTGGAAAATAGGTACATAATATCACCAACAACGATTACATCACTATTAAGTTCGTAAGCTTAGTCAAACAAAATACATTTCGGAGGATTTAAGATTTATAACAGCATATCAAATGTTTGTCGCTACATCCGGACCGGACATTCCAAAAATATTGTAGTGCACTGCCAAATAAATTTTTTTAAAGAATTTAAAATAATGTTGTTACGTAATAGGAGAGGAAATATTGTTATAAAGAGTTAAGATGAAGTATGCGGATGTCAGTTTCTTTAATTTTGATTGTCGCAGTTTGCATCTCGCGCCGCTGACACTAATTAAAGGCAGAGGTTACTTAGGACGCCTTTGTTATTATGGTCACTGAGGTCAAACAGACAACTTCATTTATGCTTTATATGTTTGATTCATGTAATATTAATATGTTAGACAGCCACTCTATAATTTTTCATATGATATAAATTGAACACAATGAAGACAGACATAATATCGAGGGGTCTAAGGCTATTTGATTTAAACGACATTTTTTGGTGATATAGTAATATATATTTTCGGAATCAGCGTTTTATACAGATTCCAAATATATATATTTTACTATATCACCAAAAAATACCGCTTTAACTAAATAGCCATACACCCCTCGATATAATAATTTGCTTTATTTCCTTTTTGCAAATGATTGAAATATAAGCTTGCTATGTTTTATTTTATTTAAAATAAACACTTTTGCTATATCTGAATATAGCGATGATTGAATTTGATCATTTTAACAATTAAAACGGCGTAATCGGATTCGCTTACACAATTTAAGTTTATTGCTGACGCTACGTACTTAAATGCCAAGTGAATTCAAAATGTTAATTTCTTCGACGTATTCGTTATTAATTTAACCTTTGCCAAGCATGTTCATAATCTATAAAAAGCTGAAATTCATCCGTTGGACCGGTTCTCGGTTGTATTGCCGTAAAGATTGAAGATCACATTTTTTTTATGAATTATTTATATTTCAACATTGGACGAGCGTCTTACCCAAGATCGAGACAACGCCTTTTGTAGTTGGATTTGCGATCAGACGTGCCTAGCCTAAAAATATGTTAATCTTCTTGAATACGAATAATCAATGTTACTCAAGACTGCGAGTAGTTTCAACACTAAGCTTTTTGTAATGGTACGCGCCTAAAAATGTCTTCAAGTTGTAAGTGGGCGTCTAATTGTAATGTTTACAATCCAAACCTATGAGTACATTGTAATTTATTTGTATAAACAAAATTAGAATAAATAATATTACGGTCAATTTTTATAAGTGGCAAGGGCAAGGTTTTGAAAAAATTTTATTCCGTATTGTTACAATTTAATAATTCAGCGAGGTCTCAGTTAGCCACATACGAATGGTATATAATTTATCGATGTTTAAACATAATTTATTTGTCCCATCAAATATGTGTGAAGCATGTTATCTTAGATTTTTTTGACTTTGAATATTTGACTTGTAAATGTACCTTGGACGATATTCATAGAATCCATCGTTACAATAAAAATAATGATGGTAGGATAATTGCCTGACCAGGGTCGTGACCATAGTACACAAGCGTGAAGGCCGTCATAGTGACTTGGTTCATCCTGTTGCGTTTTGGGATCAGCTTGTGTCTGTGCAGTTGTTAATATAGCTTGAAATCTTTTGTCGTGTTATACGAAGGCCAATATGACGTCGGAGACTGTCATTGCATTCCCGTCCAATAATAGTGGCTGTCGTTCTTGGACCCCACAGTTACTTTCCATGAGAAGCGGTGTAGTTATTTTATCGAGCCTGTATAGAAAGAAAATGCCTTCAAGGAAATAGCTATTATAAAAACACCTTAACGTATAGAGATGCAACTTGTGAATTGAAATTCATTGCAGAAATTTTATATATGCTTTTTTTTTGTATCCCGAGGGAGATGATGATAATGATGGTCCTGCATAGGGACGCTGTTAGGGCAGCGACCCCGGTGTGTCACATTCCTACTGACTAAAAACCCCTGGGGTGTCCCTCTGATTGCTCCACCCGGGCATGGTAAACCAAATTCATCCAGACTTCCAAGACACAAGAAGCCTTGTTGAGGCTACCTCTCTGGGAGGGGTAGGAGTAAAGCCCACCCCTCCAAAACCTCTATCCCAGGCGGTGCGCCGGACGTCGTGCACCTCCTCACTCTCATCCGGACAGCTGACTCCTTCAAGTCTACTCCCGGCATTTATACATGCTTAATTTCAATTCATACAACACCAAATTCGCTTTTAAAAACACGCATAAGAAAAATCTCATATTAATTATGCAAACGAATATTTTAAATTAAAATGTAATTATCTTACAATGACTATTTTCATATTATATTCATAGAAATGTTTTATAAACTCGTCGCCTCAGAAAAAGATATGTTTACATCATGTTACAGCATCTCCGGTTATTAGATTCAGCGAAACGTAATATGACCTCTAATTTAACTATAGCATCGTCGTAACTTAATGCATATTCATTTGTTTTCATAAAATCTCAAATAGCCACTATGAACAGTAGTGCGTGTATGTATAGCGATTGTCGATAGCCCCTCCCAGTTCTGCTTTCTACACGCGCGATTTCACTGAGCCGTGTTGGCGTCTAACAACAGCTTTTTGTGTCGCTGCACGCAATTTTTCGCAAATACCTGCCATCTTGCCACCTGTTCCTACATTGCGTATGAGATGTAGTTTATGCAATCAGTTACTGCACTCTTGTTTACAGAAATGGGAGCGACTGGTCTCGCACAAATATGCTTAGCTGCTATGTTTTTAATAGCTTTAAATTTATTGTAATTTATGTTGAATATTGTAAATCATTTATCTGTTAGCGGAGTGCGATGACTATCTATAAGGAAAGCCGGTACGGTCAAAGATATGTTTCTTCGTATAGTCGATAATTATGCCCTAAATTTAATTTTTTTTGATAAGTGGATTGTTATCAGTACTATAATCAGTCAATACGAATGTTCAATTAAAAATTAAAAAAAATAACGGGTCTAATACGCGAAAAAAAAAACACATAAGATCCTCTAATGTATTTATAATATGTACAAAACGCTAAGGTTTAAAATTTCTAAAAAATAAGTCATATTTACAAATAAATTATGAAAATACTGACTTTACCAATGTATATAGCATATTTTCTTGTATCAGTTTTTATACGAATTAGTACTAAATGCCATTAAAGGATCTTATATGAAAATGTTAAGTCTTATAAATAGAAGTATATAAGAAGTAAAGAAGAATAGAACTACTAGACTAGTAGTTTTTATCATGATAAATATTTATTGAAATTTGTTGAAATAGCCTTTCTCATTTTTTAAATATTAAGTTCTACGGTTCTGGTTATATACCTTTTTCAGCCATCCTTTCTGATTATTAGGAAAGTATTGCTAGACCTTCCTTTGTTCAATAACCTAAAAAGAAAATTAGAAAAGTATTATTGTCGTATAAAAGGTTTCATAATCAAATTGTTTAGTAAGTATTTGAACAATTCAATTAATAAACTGGAATAGTGAACCATACTTTATCTTTAACATACCCTTCTAGTCGATACTATAAGTGTACTAGATAAGGTAATAAATCGTGCGGTGCTTACAATAGGATTCCTGAGGTGTTTCAAGCGCTTACAGCAAGATATCTCGTGGAGGCTTTCTTTACGGCGTGACTCATATCTGAGTCAGAATTCAGTTTAAGTAAAGTCAGCACATTATTATTAAAAATTTGTTCTTATGCTTGTTTTATATTTACACAAAATACATTGTTTCCATTTTTAAATAAAAATTTTGTAATTTCCCTCGGTACTTTACATTTTTGATAAGCTTTGTGAAAACTTTTATAGCGATGTGAGTATAATCTCAACTATGTGTTTTGTCATCGGATCCATTCGGACTAGGTAAAAAATTAAAAAATGTTTATCACATTAGTTTCAGGGATTTCTATGTTTATGTTTATTTTTGAAACTTGTAAGTTCAAAGCACTTGATGGTTTTTAATTTAATAGTAATAATAGTGCCGGGCAGTAGACTTGAGGGTTTCTGCTGCCCAGATGAGAGGGAGGCGGTGCACGGTGTCCGGCGCGCCGCCTGAGAGAGATGTTTTGGAGAGGTGGATTTTTACTCTCACCCCTCCCCCAGAGGGATAGCTTTAACAAGGCCCTTTGTTCCCTGGGCGTCTGGACGAAATTGGCTTCCCAGGCCCGGGTGTAGCAATCAGAGGGACACCCAGGGGGTTTTTAGTCAGTAAGAGTCTGACACACCGGGGTCGCTGCCCTCACTGCGTCCCTGATGGTCCTATGTAAGATTTTCCCCCCGGGATACAAAAAAAAAAGTCGTAATAGAGCCCGTGGTGGCCTAGTGCAAAAGGGATCAGCATTCATACGCCGCAACGTGACTCGTCGAAGGTTCGTATCCCAGCAAGTAGCTCTGTGTTTTTTCAGCTTAAGTACGGATTTAATCACCACATGATCATCGGTGAACGAAAACATCTTGAGTAAACCCGCATGGCAACTAATACAATTTTCATGTAAAAGTGCCCTGAGAACGGTGATCAGCTACGCTACTGGTCACGTTGGGCACGCTATATAAATGTAAAGTCTATACAGTCACTAATGTATCTCTGTTCACGCTAAAATAGATATAGAGCCACGATATTAAATAATAATATCGAGGGGTAACATTTTTTAGTGATATAGTATTCCAAAAGGAAAAGTCATTAGTAGATTTCAAAAATATATGTGTTACTACTTCACCAAAAAATGTCGCTTAAACCAAATAGCATTTCACCCCTCGTTGTATTGTCACGGTCTATACTCTTCGGGGTAAACAGAGATATATTACCGGTTTTATTCTTTTTGTGCTTATATGTCGTGGTCAATGAACGGTTTTGAATTTGATCATGTTTATTATCATATCACTGCTTCAAACATACACATAATGTAATTTCTTTATTAATTCATTTCACAAATTATATTATTTCTATTACAATAATGATATTGTAGGTGTGTATCTCGTATATAATTCCCATAGAAGAATAAAACGAATGTCTAAGATTGAAGGTCTCTAAACAGGTTACAGGCTGTGAGTCACGTAGTGTTCGACGCAAGTCTCGCTTTATGCCCAATCAGATCAAAGCATGAAGCTTTGGAAGCCTGTGGCAATATCCAATGGAGTACCATAATATATACTGTCATCGATAGTAGCTTCCTTTAATTAACCCTTATAATACCGATTGCAAGTTTTCTTAGTTATGTTTGCGATGTCACACATCCGTTCTAGTAACCAATTTCTTCGGACTTGTGAATACCGATACTTTCAAATATTGACCAATTTTCCGGTGTCACTTTCTATTAAGTGTGAATATTGCATTTTTTCAGTTTCTAGTATTGATTTTGTTCTCATATTGAATAAATCATCAATACAAATTATAAAAATATACCTAGGTAACTATGTATTTTAAGATTGCTGTAACTATAAGATTAAAAAATACGAGTATTTTACGCACGTTTTTTTTATACTGGCTTGTCATAATGACTACAGTGCACCTGATGGTAAGTATAGTGTAGTCCAAAGACGAAAGCGACCATCAAAGAATGAATATTGATTGACAGACTCCGTCGTCATTTCGGTCTACATATACCACGACTGAAGGTCTCTAGGTAAATGAGTTACTGGATATACACAAACTGATCCCGAAACGCGACAGGCCAAAGCAAGTCACTATGACGGTCTTTATTACACTGGTGTACTGTGCTTATGACCCAGTTCGGGCAATAGCCCTAACACCAAAAACCTAATATGATTGTAAGATGATACACTTGTATATTACCGAATTAGATGAATATTAAAATGTAAATAATGATAGATGCTGTATAATAGGTGTAGGTATAGAATAGAGGTATGTCTACATGTTATAATACATATCTAACTACATATTACATGCACCTATAATAAAAAAAAAATATTTTCTTGAATACATACAATAGTTAAAATTATTTAACTCGTGGTCACGTTTTGTTATGAATTATATACTAGATTTGCAAAATATTACTTACTATGTACGCATCTTCCATTCATTATTTATTGAAGGTATGCATTCATAACGTGATAACTATGAAGAGACTATATACATATATGGATTTTAAATAAATAAAAAAAGGTTCAATAGAATCAAAAAGAAACAAGTGTAAAAGTGAATTCTAAGTTAGTTGCATTTTATTAAAACTATTTTAAAACATGTTATATTTTAATGTACACTTACCTTGTACTGTATTGGTAAGTTTATATGTATAATTTATATGTACAATAAAAAAAACGACTTTGACTGAAAGGGAAAAAAGTTATTGATTATTTATTTTTTAATTTCTTTCTTTCCAAACAGAAAGATACAATACTGCGGGCATTAAAAAATGTTTTTTTTTTACTGGTTCAGCTAATAGCTAATTCTAACAGCCAATATTTTATAAAAGCACTCGTCCATCAAGTTCTTAAAATTTTAGCACCAGCAAAAGGTCTATTTGACTAACACAAGGGCTAGCATATTTTTTTATAAATTGTCAAAAAACTTCAACAAAAGCTGCCTTCAAACGACCACACATATTTGGTACACAACGGAACCATCAAAGTAAATCAAACAATTTGAACACACAATATAAAGGACGACCGGACCGACACACGTGTCCGTAAACATTTTTTAACTGTATTTGTACTAAGCTGAGTTTATTTTTTAAATGTTTTTTTATTATTTTATTAATTTAATTTTACGGGCGACTTGCACCAACAAACTAAATTTAATGTCGATCTTTATAATATGATATTAAATTGCAAAGGTTTAATTCGATCTCAATGGTGATTTAAATTTGACAATTGTTAAAACTAGGCAAACTTTCCGTATTTAAACAATAAGTACAGTTTATCACTAAATATAGTTTTATGCAAGTTTAAATTAGATTTAATTAGCTGGTGGAAGACCAAAATTAATTATGCTTGTCCTCAGTATCGGAACACTGACCAGATTTAAACAAATCGGCGGTTGAGGCCCATTATTGGACATTTAGCGTGTAGGCGGTTGATGCGTCAATGACCCGCAAAACTTACGGATCCGCATTCAGTGGGTATCAGAACTATTAAATTTTGTTATCAATTTATTTGCCCTATTGTTTCCTGAAATACTATGAGATTTACAAATGTATGACTCATTATTTTATAGCAAAGTAGATTGCAGTTAACAAAACGCATTCCAGGAATCTTTCGGTTAAATTTAAATACCGACGTTATCTAAACAGTGTGCGAAATAATCAGGGGGCAAGATCTTAAGTAATTTACATTACTAAGTAGGTTATAATTCGAGCAGAATAGTATTCCTCGGAAGGCTTGTCATTTACAACTAGTTCCGTGACCTCGCTCACGCATTCCCGCGCCTGCACCTAACAGTACTTTCCCGTTGACTTAATGCCGACATTGGTAAGAACCTGATCTTAGGCAAGTGTATATTATAGCGCTATGATGGTGATCGGCTTTTGCAATTTAATTATATTTTGTGTATGCAAAGTGAAGCGAGCGTTATTGTGTAGAGCCCAACGGACCAGCCAAAGCTGCTGGTCCCGCGTGCCGTGCATTCCATGCGAACGTCACCGAGGCTTACCGAAGCAGTCCGAGCGTGGTTTGAATGCGGCCGACTTCACACCGGAGTATGCGCGAGCGCTGTGACAACGTCTTGTTTGTCTGTACACGGTATCTGTCAACTAACTTCGTCAAAAATTACTAGTGGCTCATCTTTTGAGTGATCCTTTCCATTATTGACTGATTTATTGTGTACTGTTGATTCTTTGCTGGGAACTGGATATATCAGTTTAACGTTTTTGTGAAAGAAACCGTGTTGTTTTTTTCTGGTGAATCGCGTGCGCCGCTTGTAGTGAGCTGGAAGCTACGAACGTGTGTGACTATTTTGTCCACCTACTAAAAAAGTAGCTCTTAATGAACAAAGTGATTAGTTATCGTACACTGGATTAAGTGATGTCCTGCCAATGACGGTAAACAGATTTATGTATAAGTTATTTTAATAAAACGAATGGTGACTCCAACGGCCTCAATCTATAAGTAACTTGATTATTCCGTTAATTAATTTGTATACTCTGCTAATTTGTAAGTCTGTAATGTTTCTGTTAAATCTTATTTGTGTTAAAGTTTATCAATACTTTTTTGATCTTCATTCATTATATAAACATGCGACCACAAAAAAATCAAATAACTAAGATAGTCTATTATTTCCGAAAGGTAGTTTATGACGAATTTAATACTAATCTCTAATTTATTTAATTTATAACCAAATTTATAAAAGATAAAACGTCACCTAAGTAAGAACTTTGTTTACAAAGTGGGGAATTTGAAAATTGCTCTAATGCAATTATGTATCTAATAATATTGTGTAACCAAAAAGAAGGTTGGTGAGTACCTACTTGCCAATTATTTAAATAATCAGTTAAAAGAAAGACTTACATTGTTGACTATTCTAAAATCATTTGTAACTATGATTCTATTTTGTTATTCTGTAAAGCTGTGTCTACCATAGAGCTTGGAGCTAGAAAGCTTGAAATTCATTTATGTGATTTTTTCTTTATCCTTTGAATGCATTGGAGCTTGCCCCTACAAACAACTTTGATGTAGATTAAATAGGGTGCATATACGTTTTCGCCAGAGAAACCTAGTTTTATAAACAGCTTATATTAACTCTAGTTACTCTATCAACGATGTCGGGTACTAGATGAGAATAAACGTAGATCGGTTGCGCTACAGATATGGTAGATATAAATTTTAACATATCGTCCAAAAGACGTAGAACCTCTGCGTGTATCTATGGCTATGCAAATCAAAATTAAAAATATTTGATATTGATTAACACAATGTATAGAAATGCTTACCATTATACGTTATATCGAAAGTACTTTGTATTGATGAGCTCGTACAGAAAGGTGATTAACGACTGTTAAGAAAACTGAGAAAACTGTTAGGTCCCACATGCATACCAGTGAAGAAAAATATCACGTGGAAACCAGCATGGCGTCTAATAGAAATGTCATGTGTAAGTGCTCTGAGAACTGAGATCAGCTGCGTTCCTGATCATGACGGGCACGATAGGTAAGGGCAAAGTGGACACAGCCACTAATGTGTCTGTGCTCACCTCGAAAGAGATAGAGCGGTATGATATGCTATTATCATTATTAAGAATACGAAAGAGGATTCTAAATATAGAACTAAATGACGATCCATTATTTTTGCACATATGTTTTGTTTATTGTACGTACTTTCATGATTATTTAAAGATCGTCAATGTAAAAAAATACCTATAGTTATTAATTATTACTTTGATTATAACAATAAATGATAAAAAGAAAATGAAATAACTTAAAATACACAGGCATTTATACTAAATAAGTTATTTTGGTATTACATTTGTTTTCGCTAAATTTAATAAGTTTTAGGAAGTTTTTTGCTTGTCTTTATTTACAAAAAAAAAAAAAAAACGTTGTTCCAAAATACGAATCGACATCTAAACAAAACTACTACGTATATCCATCCATATGCTTAAAAGATATTTTTCAAGGTAATTTGATTTTTTTGCATTATTTTTATTCGACTATAAAATGCAAAAACTTTCTCCAAAAATGATACTATATTATAGAAAACATAAAAAGTAGGTAGATAGCATAATTCTACAACAATAACGTCATCACCAGTATATGTCAAACAGACCGGACAGGTTTAGCTCGCATGCCGTAAAAAAATGGAAGATCTGCAACAAATATTCGATACAACACAGCTCTGGTTATCTTGAACAGGTTTATTAAGTTATATAGTTTTTATTAAAAGTGTAATTATATACGATTTTCGTTGATCCATAGAGAGCTTTAACGGTTAGATAGACGTTATACAAATTACTCGGGAAATGTTACAGCTAATCTTCTATTCAAAACAATTCGTAATATTTATTATCAAAGAAAACTTTGCCCTTTTCCTTACATGGAGGGTGATCTTTGAAGATCGTTTTTAAAATTAAATGATACGTCTTTCCTTTAATTGGAAATCGGGTTCTATGTTCTGCAAAGGAAATAGAAGTAAATTTCAACGAAGTGTCCCTAATGACAAGTTTCTTCCACGGGAGTTTATCTGATGAAAGACATATTATCATCTTTGCTGTCGTTCTCGTTAATAGCTGCTTGTTTATAACCAGTTGTTGCCTGATTTCTATCCCTAGCGTAAACATCCGCAATGGCTTGCAGGGCTCGTTTGGCAGCTAGCGATGCTTTCTATTTCTGGACAGATTCAATAGGTTCACCGTCGAAAGATTTCAACACAGACGTATTGAACCATTGCTGAATTATCGTTAATTTCAGTTTTGAAACAAATTTTAGCCTCGCATCATTATATTGCAGTTTGACTAAGACGCTACTTCCAAAATGATTTCTTATTACGATTATATCTTCACCTGTATTACATTTGTTTCGTAACATTACGACTTTCTACAATATAATACTTGGAATATCAGGTATTGGAATTAAAGTAATTTTATGCGGATACGTAAATATACAACGCTTCGTCTGCTCATTCTATTCCACATTAAATCCATTCATAATTTAGGTCACACCGTGTACTACGTGGTCTAGTAAATAGGGTTAGCATTGTGAGGCTTCACAAATGCACGTGAGAGAACCCATGCCTTTCCGACTAATGCAACTATCATGCTAACTCGCGCGTGAACAATATGCACAGGGAAAATAATTGGATTGTCGGTATTCAATCTTGTCGATGTAAAAATAACGTTTAGGCTGTAATTTATAGACGCCATTTCGAATTTGCTTAGCAAAGTTCTTAAAAAATTAATTAATTTTGAAGAAATTCTCAATACTTAATAAGAACTTAAGTATAACCATAGTATTCGCAAAGCCAAGTCCATCTTGACAAAATCGGCGACTTACCAAATCTTATGACATTCACTGAGAAATATAAATTGTAATGTTTAAGTAAAGTCTAAGCAAACTTAAAGTTGTGTCTATAAATCTCGGCTTTAGTCTCTGGTATTCTAATATATTCTTATAACTTTGTAAACGCATCGGAGGGATTAGACCAAACCGTAAATACAATTATTAATCAATTAAACTGATATCGCCGGATTATGAAACGTACTGAATTCGCTAACGATTTGGCATTCTAAAACTTTCTCTAACAATTTAATTTTAACGTGTGAACTTGAAGTATGATGTGGTTCCATTGCAAAATCATTAAATACTATTTTAAGCTCTATTTAACTTCAACACTCGGTTTAGAAAAGAAGTATTTGACTTTTTGATCACCTCACAGATTGAATGGGCCTCAGTTTTTACAGTAGCTTGTCATTGATCAATTGTGATTTCTCTAACGAACGTCGAGGTTGTCCAATTCTGTTGTGCTGATTGACTGTGGCACAGTTTAATTAATCGCCTAATTAATAAATCCGACTACATAATTATATGCATATATAATCTCCGTTACTGCCTACGTATTGAAAGCTAAAGAGACGTGGTCTATCGGTAGCACTATTGAATATAATCAGATCAGGAAACTTTTTGATATGCGTACTACATTTAGAAATGAATAATGATTGAATGAGTTTTAGTATTTCGCTTACATAATGCCTTCTGCAGGCGGAGGTTATATTCGTTTCAAATATATTTGAACATTTAGAGTTCTGATGAATCATTTTGTTGATGCGTAGCCAATAGGTGTTCGATGGATGGGTTATTTGTTGGCAGAATTTATAGCTATGTAATTTTTATTATTATTCTCGTTTAATTGTATTATGTTATTTTAAACTGAATATCATCATCACATTGGTCTGCTGTTAAAAGTTAGTCTCTACAGAGACTAGAAAAATATAAAAAACTAAATGTACAATAATGTACGTTACGGTAATATATGCAAATTGAAAATGTATTTATGCTATCTTCAAGATTATTTATTACCATTCCCTTTAACTTATTTCTTTATAGCTATAATTATATCATAATAGAGTATTAAGAAATATAATTTTGTGTAGAACTGTCAATATGTGGCACTCTTTCATAATAAATCAGTTGTTATGGTTTTTGTAGATGTAATCATCTTGTATCACAATGAAATAAATATTCATTTCTCTATTACGTTGCCATTAGTGTTAAATTTGTATAGGTATACGAAAAACTAACTGTTAAAAGCTGTCCCGAATTTCTGTGGTGGGCGTGGTTAATGATGTAAGATAACTAGATAAGATATAATTGATCTAAGTAAGTAATTATCAAATTTTACGCGTTTCTCGCTATTTATCGGAGAATAAATATTGTTAACCTGATTTTATGAAGTACAATATCCAATTTTTACTTTACCCATGTTTTTTTTTATGTTAAGTATGTTATTATAACTTGTTATTTTAGGGTTGTACCATATTCCGTCATTTTTACGTACACTACAATATAATACATTCATATTTGTTAAAATATTAGTATTTATCTGGAGTGAAACAATATTTTGAATATACTTCAATAAAGTAAAGTTTTATTTTCAATATAGTGGAAAAATAGTAGGGAGATACCTTATCCTGCAGTTGTACTAGACTGGCTAATAATATAATATATAATGGCTTATGAAACCGGCACCATATTCGGATATATTGAAAAACTCCAATCACATTCAGTTTACTCTCTGATTTTTTTTACCACAATATCTCATTAATAGTTCTAGAATATTTTGCGTAAAAAAAAGTAATTTGCATGGGATTAGCGATTTTCTAAATATCTCGAGATATAATACTGATTGCTAACCTCGTTAACCTTCCCATATATTTATTCCGAGACCTTAAGTGACTAGTTATGTAATAACTACACATAAGAGAATTAATGAGAATTTGCACTAGAAGAGGTAATATTTAAATCTGTTATATTTCTTCACGAACAGCCACCGGACTTCATGTCATAACCTCCGTAAAGTAAATCATCAGTCACGTCAGTGAAGTAAATATTTAATAAATATATAATAGCCGTCACCGCAGCTGCATTTTAATGATTTAATAATTACATACTTATGATACCAGTTGTCCTAGCTTTAAGCGTAATATTAGTAATGAAAAAAGTTATGAGTATTATTAGTTATAATAATAATCAAACATTGAAAAGGTTCGTTGCTAATCTAATACGTCTTCACCGGGTACATTATATCTGTGCCTAGCACGTTACATAAAGGTGGAGGTCTCCTCGCATCGTTTTATTAAAAAAAAAATAGATCGTTAAAAATAAAGTCGAATTTGTTATGACTTTTAATAGTCTCTATATCTATTTATCAGAGGCGTGCATAGCAAATATGCCCCAGACATGCAAATTTTAAGTTAGGAATTCGCTAAAACAAAATGTTCATATTTTGAGATACATTATATTATTATGATCTCAAGACTTTGATACTCTCTGTAAGTAAACGAGGAGTCATATTATAGTTATAAATTCGAATAGTTTCTTTACTAATTATAATTATTTACGTTGTTGCTTATTTTATATAAGTACATTAATATTTACACATAATAAGTAGTTCACAGGATTTTTTTTTAATACAAATAAAACCTTTTATTTTTAATGAATACGGCAAATATAATTAAATTTTCATATCAGAATACACAAAAGTATTTAAAAAATACGATGATAGAGATTGAAGTACAGAATTCATGATAGTGTCGCACGCAATGTATGATAAATGGAACGTAAATGCAAGATTTAAATATCTTTATCTAGAATTTGTTATAATTACAATTTATAACTATGAGATTATATGAATATTGCCATTTTAATATGAAATAATAGTTGTAAATATCAATCAATAAAAAAAAAAAAAAAAAAAATTATCAATGTTCTTTGTTTTCGAAAAGCACTGTTTTTAACTGCGAAGAAATCCGAATGCTGTGGGCGTGGCCGAAAAATACTATTTGTATAGCCGAGGTTACGCAAAATTTACTCTGCTTTCTGTAAGCGGCACTGTGTCTGCGTAATTAATTTGTATTAGAAAACGTTATACTTATCTTCTCTCGAACCGATAGAAAATAGAATAAATTATAATGAGACGAATGATTTATGTTTTTATATTTGACTTTTAGTAATTTATCCAAGACTATACATTATATATATTGCTTTTATACATATATGGGATAAATTCCACTGCTATTTTCTCTATTTATATTTTGCAGTGACAACTAAAATCAATTGTAAAAATTACAAAGATCAAAATTGTAATTGGGGCGCCGCACCGCATGTGCACAGAACTTGCGCAACTGCAACACATCGTGGGCACAGGCTCCTAGACTTTTCAAAGATATACCAAATAGCTAGTATTCATTTATGTCTGTAAATTATATCAGGTCTTCAGCACTTGCACCACTACTATAAACTATGAGTTTAGAAGTCGACTTGAAACTAATTACCGTAATAAAATACTAACAAATCTTAGGTAGGTCATAAGGAATGATAATTGTGTACCTCACGTTAAGTACTACATAATTAAGTGCTTTGACGACCGGGTTATAGCGCTCCCATCGGCTAAGGCAACAGTTAGAAGCATTTAAATAAATCTGTCACGGTGCAACTAATGTACGGGCACAAAGTAACGGGTCTCGACCCTCATAACATCTTCAAGGTGTTCATAATGAAAGTACTGTGATCTCATGCATCTACATTCCATAAGACTAACACAATCAGAACTTGTTTACCTAAATAACATTACGCGCGTCAGAACTTTACAACGTCTTACCATCTTGTTGAGTAATCATGTCGAGTTATATTTATTTAAAGTGTGAGAATACTAAAAGTATAAAGCACTGATTTGATATCACGATTTATTACATAATACTGATGTCTGACAGATGATTTCGGCATCGGCCACCTTCGTTCAAAGAAACTACATTCGGTTAAACTTTTAAATGGACCAAATTTTTAACTACAGCTCATCTTACTAAGATTTCTAGCAAGTTTCATACTAACACTTATTGATCTGATTGTAATTATAAAATTACTTTTAATAAATATCTGATTATAGGTCGATATGGGCCAAATCCGAAGGTTTTAAAGTTCGAAAGTATTCTGCTAAAAGTGAATAATGTAATGATGGTTAATACTTTCAAATGTAAGGTTTATGTGGATGTACATAAACAACGTGTTGAGTATTACAAACATGGTGAAGTGGAACCCGCGGCCGAAGTTTCGGTCGGACACTATATTATTTACAAATATTTGTCGAAATCGTTACCTCCAAAATTCACAAAATCTGTGGCTGAGCCTTTAGGTTTCACATAGTAACACAGTAAAGCGCCCTAAATGCTATAAAATTAGTTATTCGATGTGTTTAAATTTTACGTTATTCATTTGCCTTGCATTTTTGTGCACATTTTACAGAGATATGCAGTAACATTTAAAGGTACATTTTAGAAGGTTTCCGGAGAGTACTGTTTATATCCTCTAACCGCTAAGGCTATTTGTGTCTATTAATAAAGACGGTTAAATTATTTTAATTCTGATAATAAACGCACCACATGACACGTTTGAAGTTCAACTGTTAAAGTCGCAATTTTAATATAAATGTTATTACAAAAAATGACGTTGTATAGTTCATATTCCAGAGATAATGTTTAAAGTTGTACGTTGCGATTATCTTGAATATTCTAATAAAATAAGGTAAAATGATCTTGTGGCTTTCACTCACGTATTGTCATTAGAGTAGATGGTTCTCCGCTCGGTTGTCTGTCGGTGGCATCTTAATCAAAATAAGTATAAATAGTTTGACTCAGTTGACCGTGAAACATTATAAAAAGATTTTTACGCAGCAGTAAATTTAAATTGTTCCGAATAATTCGAGCATGACTTTCAAGATTAAAAACCCACTTTAATTAAGAGATCACAAACTGGCAATGGTAGAAACTGTTCTGATATAACCTAAAATAATCATATTATGGGACAGAATTGCTAAGCTAAAACAATTGAAATAAGTGATGTATGTAAAAAAAATTCAGATAGTCACTCTACATTTGTAAACTTTTAATTGCTAACACTGCTATGTATCTCTCTTCAAGCTGAGTCCCCTTTGGGGTAGGCAAAAAGAAGAGAATGCCCCATTTCTATCTTTACAAACCGCTTACATCTGCTAAACATGTATTGATATTAATATGGGTTGTTTCCATGTGTATTATGTAATTATATGATGGTGTATCAAATCTACAAAAAAAATGCGAAAACTTTAGGAATTAAAATGACCATAAAGTTTTATAATTACACGAAATATTAAATATATAAATTGTAATCTTTAGGTATTGTGCTAAACATTAAAAATGTTTATTATAATACTCGCGCTTTCCAAATTTAGACTAAACAGATATCTTTGCAACATCGGCGATTAATAAGTGACCAGTTTCAAAATACATTTCCTGTTAGCGTAGTCTGTGAGCAATAGTGTCGTGCTAGGTCATTGAGTCGATGCGGGCAGCGCAGTGGCCCGGGCGTGACGTCTGCCACCCGATAGCCCATCTCACGACCGACCTACTTCCGAGCCAAGGTCGTCACCGGCTGACCTAAACGTAACATTTCTCTCATATGCACCAGAAAATCGATTAGCTTACTGATTACACAATTATAAACTGTATCGATTATCTGATGTCGACTCCAGTTGAGAGAGCTGGGAAAAATAATGTTACCTCAAGATGTTATAAAAACAGACAAGTGTAAGAATTTATTATTCCGAACCATTCATCGATCATGTAAACAGATTCGAATTGTTATGCGTCTCGATACAATATTGTTGTCTTTTTGCTTTGTGTGGGTTCCATAGAAGCAAATGACTGATCGTCTGGTCGTCATATAGTAAACTGCAGTTTTTGTAGTTATGATTATTTCTTAATGCAGTAGATGTGAAAATAATTCTTTTTGCTTTATTTTGAATGAAGTAATATTTAACAAAGTTTAATTTTATTATCAAGATGATAATAAGAAGACAATGTAATTCCAGACCGAAATAAATAAAATTTTAAGCATTACGATGGTCGTTTAGTACTACAGTTATTGTTAAAAATAATACATTTGAAATACCCAATAATATAACAGACTATTATAACAACATGATTAATATCTATAAACAGATATTACAAATTACATTTAATTACAAGGTATATTATGGTTATCAAGTTGTTATTTGGTACGTAATAAACATAAGAGTACAGAGAGCATGGCGGTAGCACGACAGATCCTCAGATAGTATGGTAATCAGAGCGTGTGCACACCGTATCATAGACTACGATATACAACACACTTTCTAATCTGCACCTTTGTCACAACACTCGTTATTGACTAACTTGACGGTTATACCACACTTTCGCCAATTGTTTTCATGCCACATTAAATTTTTCACGCTTTTCTCGCCAACAATAAATCAATTTTTGTACCTATAATAGAAACGTTATAATACAATACGTATCTAAATTTACGGTATGTCTTTTAATCCACATATACTATATATTTGATAAAAGTATACCTTAACGCTATATTCCTTTTGGGATGAGCAGAGATACACCTTACAGAGATTACTGTATCCACTTTGCGCTTATATATCGTGCACAACTGAACAAAAGCTCAACTAATAACCATTTTCAGGATACTTACACATAACATTTCTTTTAGATTCCATTTGGGTTTTCTTATGATGTATTTCTTCACCGGTGAATATGTGGTGCCTAAATCCGTACTGGAAAACCCCAAATATACGAGCCGTGATTCGAACCTACAACCATTCGTGTTGCAGCGCATGGATACCCATCCATTATCCACTAGACCACCACAGCCATTTGATTTGTTATATCTAAGGCTAATTTATCTCATTATTCCAAAACGTTATTTACTATACATTTTATGATTTCAACTCATATAACGTCAATTTCTTGATATTTGGTATGCACACCCGTTTATATTTTTAGCTCGATAATGTCTTAAAAACGTAGTTGATGTAGATAGTGTTGGGAAAAGAATACTGATTGAAAATATGAACGTAAAGCTAGGTTCTTGACTCAGGACATCACACAATTTAATCTAAACTGCGGTCAGACAAACCGCTGCATAGATTATATTCCCGCTTACCATTCCGCTCTCAACGTTTAATCCGATAGGGATTCTATGAAATTGAAGAAGTTACAGACGATATGTTCAGCCGCAACGCGTTGATGCGAAAAAAAAACAATCTTTAAAATTAAACGAATGTTTTGTATAATGTGTATAAATACCGTGTTTCATCATAGTGTTCTGTTTTTTTTACACTTTCCGAACTAATTTATCACCCCAATTTAAAAACAAACAAACTTTACTAGTACATAAACGGACTTAAACTAAATAATTAACAATGATTTTTATTAATTATCAGTCTATATGTTTGCCGTAATTAATTTTCAAAAATGAACCAATTTAATCTATATAATGAAGTTATTAAAATATGTATATTAGAATATGTAAAATATAACTACGGAGGTTAAAAATCCGTATAAATACGGATAAATGGCAACTATGTGACGTATAAATATATTTTACAAGAAGGCGGGATGAGATGTGCGCGGTGCGGGGCGCCCTGAGTAGGACCGGTTTGCGTACCGGTTTCCACCGACGTCGTTAGGACCAACCGTTTTATTAGCCGAGCTATGCTCTACAAACGATAGCTACCGTCCTAAGTTGGCAACCCTCTGGCGACGTACCCATCGGCAAGCTAGCAAACTTTATCATATTTTTTCAAAGTAATCGACCAAAGCGGTATACAATAAACCGGCAGAGCTAACGTGCTCGATATTCATCTAGAAATAGCGGGCACAGTCTAGCTTAAAAGATGCTTTATTTTTCGAGACGAGGCAAAATTTCTATGCTATCTATCGTTCCTAGCCCAGCCAGCACTTTGTCCTTTGTTTCTCTATGATATAGGTAATCGATTTACAAAAACGTTTACAACACATTTTTTTTTTTAGAAATTTACGACTTTGTAAAAATCTAAATGTCATTTATCGCTTAAGAAGCTACGTTTACATTTAACTTAAACGTGGTAACGATATTTTAGGAATATTTTCAGCCTGTATTTTTATGAAAAAATTGGTCTGCTTTTTTGGATATATTATTCAGAAGGTACGCTGAGTAATTTGGCTTGTCTGCTGCACTTATGATTTGGCGACCCTGCTTAATTCCTTCTGTATATCTGACCCTGATGAAATCCATATCCATCCAGATTAATTAATAGTATGTCTATTGACAAAAATGCAATGCTATAACAATGTTAATGGCGGGGATATCATTGTTGAAAAAAAAAACTGTAACACTAGGACTTTCAAATATAATATATTAGCTGTCCCGGCAAACGTTGTTCTGCCATATAAATTATTTCTAGTAAAAATCTTCTGTATTATAATATACAATTTTGGTCATAGTGGCTTCCACAAAAAATATAGATATAATGCTGTCGCGGACTTTTATTTAAAACTATTCAAGACAAACAATCATACGATACATCATCTTTGTGTAACTCCAATGGTTTAGGAAATGTACGCCAAGATAGCTCTTAGAGGCAAGATTTTTTTTACCTAATTGACATGTATCGTTATATTACGACCAAAATTACATAAAATCATTACAAATTATAGCCTATATGTTATTCCGATGTATATCTATATTACTGTAAAAGTTTCATGCAAATCCGTTAAGTAGTTTTATCGTGAAAAAGTAACAAACATATTCACAAACTTTCGCATTTAGAATATTAGTAGGATATTTTAAAGACATTTTACTAGCTATCTAAAAGTTATCAAAATTATCATTTGGACTATTCTGACTCTGGGGTTGATAGTTATTGTGCATGGGTAACAACGAGCGAATAAGTTATACCTACACGATTCCATACTTTATGGCAAGAGAAGACTCATTATTTCGTATACTTAAGTGATTGCTTTTCGTTCTGTTTCTCTATAATGAACATCGGGCTTCATACGCATAAAAATTAACGAGTTTTTACTTATAGCTTACACAAACAGGTTGTGTAATGTTTTTTGCGTAGTGTTATTATCTTTTTTAACTTGATGTATCTAATTAGAAATTTAAAAAAAAAACACCTGAAAGAAGTGGAAAATTTACGTGTTAGAAATATATGATTTTAAAACCTTTAGTTATTACAATTTATTGGATAGTTTTAATGTGAAAATTACCCGATATATAGTAGATTAACACATTTCCAATGTATTCATTCGATTGTTACTGCGGTAAGTATTCCTATTTTACGTTCGGTAAAGAAATAAATGTCATATATTGACACAGTTGAACACATTACAACCTGTTATTACATTGTTGAATCGATTTGCGGCAATGTTTTCTATTAGTCGCAAACTTAATTTAACAAAATATAATCTAAGATTCCAATGAATCCATACTTAACGGTAATGAAGTAAAAAATCCACACTAACTTTGTTAGTGGGTTAAAAATTGCATATTACATTATATAAGTACATGTTCTTTTATTTCACATTTTTTATCTGCACTGAAAGCCATAAATAATATTGTGGTCTGTTTATATAATTGTTATCTTATTTTAATTTTATAGTGCGATACATTTTTTTTTAATATGCTTTAGGATGCGTGATATATGCGTATGGTTGTATGTTAGTATATGTATTTTGATGATAGGGCGAATGCGCGAACTGGGTCGTGACTATAGTACACAAGTGTAAAGACCGTAATAGTGACTCGCTTTGACCTTTGGCTTTTCGGGATCAGCTTGTGTACAGCCAGTAACTCATATACCTAGAGACCTTCAGTCATGGTATATGCGAGCCAAAATGACAACGGAAACTATCAACGGATTTTCATCCTTTGATGGTCGCTTTCGTTTTTGGACTACACTGTACTTACCATCAGGTGCACTGTAAACACTTTGTCGAGGTAATATAAAAAAAAAATCTGTGTATGTCCCTAAGACAGAGCAAGGTTACTGTTTATGTTTTTGTATGTACATTCTGTTTGTTGTTCGTTTTCTTAAGTCTGTTTAGGGCGTGGTTACAGGACTGTCATAGCCGACTAAAGTGATTTTACACAGTCTTAGGAAAAAAAAAATGTTCGCAATACTCGCAAAATCGTATTATACATTCTATTGCTTGATAAAAGTTGTTATTAATAGTAATTTTTACAATTTTTTTTGCAACGTTCTATGTAATTAAAGAAGAATGATCTTGTAAACACGTGACAGGAACATTCATCCAAAGCGTTTCTATTTTCGCTTTCAGTTATTGGCCTTGCTTTTTAGACGGTTACATGGCAAATTGCCACCGCAATTTTTAAAACGGCGACAGTTCTACGCAGATACACGTCGTTGGCACAATTTAAATCGCACTTAGCACATTGCTGATCTGTAAGATGATTAATTATGTTTATGTTCATTATTATTTTTTCTCACTAAGTGGGTTAACGAACTTAATGGTAATCGGAAAACGTGAGAGTAACACAAGCATCTTTCGACACCTATTGTTTGAATTTTAATAAAAAATATAAACAAAACACTAACTTTTTACACCGAATGTTAAATGCAAATGTGACGTTCCACTGTATCCGTCCGTCATGGTGCTTCCACTATGTGAATTATTTTTAAACAATACTATTCTGTGTCATTCGGTTCAGTGACAACATGATCGGTCAACGATCCAAATTATCCAAACGCGAGTGCGGATTGTGGTCGCATGTTTAACAGAGGCCGTGAAGAGTCACCTTCGTTGCGGACTGGCGGCTATCACAAAATCAATGTTTCGTTGTAGGCTTCTGACACGAGTCAAACCGGGCCAGGCAAGATATGGGTCCGTGTGAAGATGGTGTGAGCCGCAGTGTGTGGTGGGTGTAATGTTTGAGTCGTTGGTGTCGCGGTTGACGTCGCCGCCTTTGTCCCGGCGGCGGCACACGGTGCATGCCGCGCGCGAAGTCTGCAGTGAACCTGAAGAAGATGCAGCACCGGTGCAACGTCGCTCCCGAACTGCCAAGCATCTGCTTGATAAGAGACGCAAAGCGCGGCTCTCGTGCGCTGACCTCACCGCGGCAGCCAATGCGGAGCCGGAGAAGTCCTCTCGGATAGACGCTTTGAAAGCCTTCTTGCCTTTGCGGCAGTCTAAATCTCTTGGACGTCTCGACGGCCTCAAAGAGGTGAGCACTGTTTTTATTACTGTAAATTGTAATTATTATACACAAGAGCAACAGTTAACATTAGAAATAAACGTTTTTATAGACAGATACCTAGTGAATAGTTACTGCTAAAATATTTAAAAAATAAATGTAAACAATACTCCCTACCCTACCTGTTCGCGACCCTATCTGTACTAGTTATTAAGATGTATGTATACATGAGGTATCTAAACCGAATTACATGGTCACATATGTATTATAATTAGTAAAACTATTACAATGTTCCGGAGGAAACCATTTTACATTTCTTGGGTAGGATGATGATTACCAAGGAAAGATCATGTTGTAACATTTTTCTACTCAATCGATTTCTTTTTACTTTTGACAATGACAAATCATATAGGTGCATAGTTCATCAATTATATGGATTTGCTTTATTAATGACAGTTATTTTTATGTATTGCTCTTATTATCTCTGATTGTTTTTTTTTTTTTCATTTGGCAGGACATAATGCCGTTGGCTGAGAAAAGCCTATACAACTTCACCGGGCGAGACTTGCGATTATGTTTAACCAATAATGACCAAGTTAAGTCCATATTTCAAGTAAAAAATAAATATGTAAATGGTTAAAATTCCGTCAAGGTTGGTTCATTAGTTCCTGTGTGATACCAGAATAAAATCCTAACGTTTTAAATTTTTTTTCGTTTGTGTCATGTATTATTTTTAATATATTCTTTGATTACACCATCCCTTTTCTCTACAAAACCACTAGACGCCGTTAGGGATACCAACCTTACGTGGTGAATATTTTCCATGTCCGAACTAAAAGGTCCGCTTCATCCTTTATAATATATACAGCCAAGGAATGGTTTACGCTCCCTGTGTCTATTTTCCCACAATCTTACGATTTGGGAGCCTTTAAAAGATGAGTGAATAGGCATTTGTTGGATAAACGTGATTCATTATTAGCTTTATCTTTCCCTTCCACCAGGTGTGATTTATGTCAATCAAACGTTAGCCGGCAAATAAAAAAAAATGACATTCTCTACATCTAAGTTGGCAGCCACAAAATGTCGACTTTAGAATAAAGACTTGATGTCGGATCGATTCAACTTTCCTTTACCACACGGTCTGGCCAAAAATTTTTTTTGCTGTGTGTATATAAAATTGGCAAAAAAACCTTTTGTAAGTACAGTAATACCCCGGATTTACGCGATAGGTGGGACCACGAGGTAGCCGTGTATGTCGAATTCGCGCAAGTCGGGGTTCAACTTTCCACGAAGAAGAAGTTAATTCAAAGACAAGAGAAAGTAACAACTGAAAACTATAGGCTGGACATTGCTTTATAAACTCGTACATCACAATAAAAGGCAGTTAGGCAAATAATAAAAGCGGTGATCTAAAATAAAAACCGCGTATCTCACAATTTACGTAAAACGGGGTAGCATAAGTCCCGACTTGATTAATACCCCGGTATTACTGTATAAGTAATACATTAATAAACTTGCGACATCAAAGTCGTGCTTATGACCTTCGTTGCCTCCATACGTATACTCGAGCTCGTGCACCTGTTTCGGACCCCGCTACGAGACCCCACTACCTACTAGTGTTGCACAACCAATAACAGCCAACATTACGACTTGACCATTTTGTAAATACCACGAAATTACCTGCTGTGAAGCGACGACGCGCCCAAATCTTTAAACCTACCAGCATCCATCAAATTGCGAAACATCGAAACAGCGCTGAGGGCGTTTGTATGAACTATGACATCACTCTGGGTCCGAACTCGTGAAGACAATACAAATAATACAAGGGAGTCGACATTTGACTGCGAGATGTGATGACTCGGCGCAACTTTGACATGATTCATAATTGAATTCAAGAGTCAAGGTGCTCAGTCTCAAGTGCATTAAACGTAAACTTAAATTGCTTCAGAGATGCTTGGAATCATTCTTTTTATTCGTTCATACCTAATTGACGCTGTGTATTTCGGGGATTCTTAAGTGAGTCATCAACACATTTCCCATACACTCATTGTTACTAAAGTTTATTAGTTTTTTTTTAATTTATTTAATATTTGTTGCTACGACAAACATTTATACTCGTAACATATGCAAAAACATTGTTAAAAAAAATGCTATTTATATTTGCAAATTTATATATGCAAACGGCCTTAAAAGTTATTATTTTTTGGTTACCCGTCTGAAATCCCTAATGGACCTCGGGGTAGAGGCCGCCCCCCGGTGTGTCGGACTTGCACCGACTTAAACCCCCGGGGTGTTCCACCTTCCACCTACCGGCATTGAGGGCACGATTGGGGTCTCATCCTCGATGACCATCTAGGCGTGCGATGTTAAGTAGGCCTATATTCGTGTGAGGAGGGGTGGTGTATAGAGCCACCCCTCTCATGCCTCTGTGTTGTAGAGCGGCATGTAGGAATACATCGCCGCTCTGCTGCGACACGGCCTTAGAATTGCCGTAAGTCCATGGGACCCAAAACATTCGACGCGGCATTTTTGTTGATTTTAAATATAAACAAATTTTCGGCTAGATGACATATATACAGCGTTCTTGATTTTAGGCATCGTCCAGCAAACTTTAAAAATACGTTTCTTTTTATTTCAATGTCTGAAAATATCATTTGCAAAGAATTGTTTTAGAAGTCTGGCATCCGCCAGTATATCACAGTGAGATAAGAACCAGTTCTGTCAAATTTTGGCCATTTTTTCAATTTTAATTTAACTAACTCGATCTGCATTTCCTTATAAAGGTTTCGAGGTCTGTGGTTCATGGCCTACAATGGTGTTGAATCGAGGACAAGAAATAATGAAATCATTCACTAGACATGTTTGACGCGTTTGAATGAAAAACTAATCACAAGAACATAGAACCTATTCAACTTTTAAATTAATAAATCTCAAATATTTGATACAGAAAATGAATAACTATCGAATATTAGATTTGCCGCTATTTTGTGCATATTATATTTTATGATGTTAACCTAAAATATTTGCCGTTGATTGATAAAAATGACTAATAGTTCTAAGTTACAGTTAAAAATAACACCGGTTTTAAATTTAATATTCTGTGAATTTTAACGGTAACTTCATTGATTTTTCGTTTTTCTTGTGGTTTTCCGGCACCTATAAAATCATTATTGTATCAACATTGCGGTCTTAGTCGATGGTTGAATCTATTTTACATTTACAATTACGTTGTCAATCAACATTAGAGCTGTCAAAGTGAACAAGTTGTTGAGGACTAGTTATGTAGTAAAGTTCAGGCTGGGTGGGATACGAGCTTGTATAGACCGTTACGACATAGCGAAATCTTCTGATGGTCCGTAGTAGGTATTGCAAGAACGTTAGATATGTTGTTAGAGCGGTTACATCCCGAGTTCATAGTATATTACATATGATGTGTGAAGGTTTTTGTAACACTATCTGTTGTGACCAGTCTTTGCCCGTGTAGATATAATTTACCCCTTCGGGGATCGATTTACCAAAATCGGCAAAACACGTATATTTGAATTTCCCAACAAAAGGCTAATTACGAGGTTTCATATTGCTCACTTTAAAATTAACAGATTTTCAAAGAAACTTTCAACCCATATTTTACTACCTCTTGGGTTTAATTTTTCAAAAACGTCGAAATAGTTTTTTTAATAACCGAAAAGCTTACTTCAAAATTGATGGATTTTCAAAGAAACTTTCGACATCTATTTAATCCCATAGGGGTGGAATATTAAAAAATAAACCCTTGGTGGATGCCTACATCATACAAAGTACCCAATATTCAAATCATGTTTCTGACATCAGTAGTTTAGGTTCTACTATGATATGCCAGACAGGACAAGTGTTTTATATATGTATGTATATACTAGATTGCATGTCACAACTCATAGGTGAACGAAGATAAAGTTGTATAGTGTTATGCAACTAAACTAAACCGGCAAAACAACGATTCATCCATTCGGATATATAATATTTTGATTATTAATTAATACAAGTATTATATATAGTAAACAAATAATTCACTTATAAACTATTAGCAGTAACAATTACTAGATATATTTATAATTTCTACTGTGTATTAATCTTTTCTTATTTCTATAAATTTTGGTAGCACACTGCATAATAAACGATTAAAGCGGATGCGATGTTTCAAACAATATTATCTAATGAATAAATATGAATTATCAAAGAGAATCCTTAAGGTATTAATTAGTATGAGGTTGGTCGTAAATCTTTTTCAACGATTCATGTGTAGAGAATTTCTCTTAACACGTGTCATGATTTCAAAGTAGCCCACGAACCTGGGAAACATTATTTGTCCTTGTGATTCACAGACAAATGCCACGTCTTAACTCGCGCATCTGGTCCTCAATATAAAACATCTCTATAGCGAACAGGTTTTTGTTTAAGTACATACGCTTTCAATAGAACCTTTATTACATCAATACAAGAACAGCTGATAATTAGGTTAGTGGATGTAGGTATCTCTAATTATTGCTTTGTTAGAATTAGTATGTATACGCTCCTGTTTGTTCCTATTGTGCTGCCAATACGTATGAAGATTTTGTCTTATTGTCTATTTATATTCAGTATTTCTATTTTTACAGTTGGTGTATATTTGCACATCTAAAAAATTTATTAAAAGTAAAATATGCAAGCTTTACGAAAGAAGTTGTATTAATATTATACTACATGTAAATGTGGCTATCGATTTTATGTTTAACTTAAATTAACTTTCAGTTGCCATATTTATAAACGACCAATACTAATTGAAACCAATAGTACATTACAAAACATATTAAATAATGATTATTAATGTAACACCAGTTCACACTGATAACGACATGACTTAAAAATGTTTATATTGTGTGACGAAAAAATGATTTTCCAACTGCATCATGTAGATCCAGTTATAACCCCTTTTACACAATCATTTTTAATCAGGTTTCAAAACATTTATTAAGGTGATTTATAGTAGATACTGCGTATATAATTACAATGCTGCATATTTGTTGTTTCTGCTTAAGTGAACAAAAAATTGCCTTTGATTGGTAAGTCCACCGCCACTTTTTGTATGATGATGTCAGATTCATGGAGCAAGTGTGTGTGTTAGTTCGTTTGACGGCTGAAATTAATAACCTATTCTATCTTTTATCTATCATTTGTTACTATAGTATTATAGCACGTCCCTTTCTATATACACATTTCTGAGAGAGAAAAGAATAGCTATCTATCTATGAATTGAAGATAAGTTATTAATTTCAGCCGTTAGTCGACAATAACGGGACGATAATGCTGGTAACTAGCATCTCGTCACCATGAGATCAATTAACCGATTGTTAGTTGATAGAAACTCTTTTTTAGGGACACATAAACAGTCTTTGTATGACAGGTATGTTTTCTAACATAATTTAGTTATAAATGAATATAAAATAAGTTAAAACTGGTATTTAGGCATTGTTTGAAACAATACGGAAGTCTATAAGGGGTATATTTTAGACAGTGTAAGTCATGTGTACAGAGGGTCTAGAAAAAAATAATATTTGATAAATGAAAATGCTAGTAGAAAAAGGCAAAATGTATGTGTTATAATTGACATAACGCGATGACGTGACATTTCAAAAGTTTATGTCAATTCTATACATTTGGACGTTTTACTTTGTTTACGCCCTGCATTCAATATATTGTAGTTTTTTACTATTTTTATTTCTATTAAAATCATAGTACGCTATATGAGTAAGACAAAAAAAGAAGAAGAATCGAAAAACCTCAAACGTTAAAAAAATAAAAATAGGAATATTGTGTAAGGAAATACATTAAATAACTTATACAAATGTAAGATTATTTCTTACACTACAAAATCGAGAAACATGATTTTATCAATTCGGTACCAACTAGTTTGTTATAATGATGATTAATGATAAAACTATTTTAAAGAGTCGTATAAAATCTTTATTTTCTTTTTGTCTACAACTAAGATACCAGAATGTATTTGAACTGAATTTGTGAGACAGACGCTTGTGAGTGAGTACCTTTAGCCTGAATAGACTAGATGTCGGCATATTTAACAAAATCTTAGTAGTGTGATGAAAACAATGGCATCTTATGTTATATGTTAGAAGTGCATTAATATAATGCAATGGGACTGACGTACATACGTAAATGCCTCTTGATAAAATAAAAACAGAGCTACCTAGTAATTAGCATACCCTAGCGTGACGTAGGTGATTTAAATAATTTCTGTTTACTTCGAAACTATGCAAAGCATCATAAAAATTTATGTTTAGGCGTTCAACGTGACCTGTACAAAACTTGTTCTAAACATGATCTTCGGCCAACAAATTTGTTCTCAATTGAAAAATGAATAACGTGTAGAAGTATGCGTCCTACATTGATCTTAATTGTAAATTCATATTTAATGTTTCATTTGTGTGAAGATTTCCATTAATTTTAGTATCATTGCAGTTACAAAAAATGACTTACAAGGGACAAGGTGTTATCAAGAAAATATTACATAAGTTATATTACTTAGTATAATAGACAGCGTAAGTAACAATCACTAGTTTTTGCTCGTTTAAAATATTAATTATTATCGGACCGTAGTGTGCAATATTTTAAAGCAGGGGTCGGCAACCAGCGGCCCGTCAGCTACTACGGTGCGGTCTGCGC
Source organism: Automeris io (assembly GCA_036320925.1). Classification (NCBI taxonomy): domain Eukaryota; kingdom Metazoa; phylum Arthropoda; class Insecta; order Lepidoptera; family Saturniidae; genus Automeris; species Automeris io. Next base: position 7,379,155 of record JAUDJH010000014.1, read on the forward strand.
AAGTAAATGCTGTTCCACAGAACGCCGCACTGCAGACAATAAATTAGAAACACTTATAATATAAGAATAAATAAGTTTCTATTTCATTGTTTTGTGTGCGCGGACCAATGCACCAATATACTCATAATATTTCTGGCCCTAATATAAGAAAAGGTTGCCGACCCATGTTTTAAAGTATAGTGTTTACAGTGTTATTAATTTTCTTAAACTTCGTACCGAATTCTTAGTAATGTGAAAATTACAACATCATTTTAAATATATAACTTCTATAACGTTTGTTTCACTGAATTTACTACTGACTTTAAGATGTCCATGAAGGCAACAATGATTGTACTTCAATGCTATTTTTGGGTAATTTGTTCCATCTCGAGATTATTATTTACAAACTTTACTCACAAATACAATCGATGTAATACGCATAAATTAAATAGTTTCCAAACATATCAAGGTTATTTATAAAAGGACAGCTTAAAGTCGTAAATACAATAACTAGTATGATGACTCACGTTTTTCAACGAAGCAAATAAAACACCTAGAAATTGTAAATATTCGTATTGGCGTAGGTACATTAAAAGTTCACAAATGTATATATGTTTTCCTAAAGAAATACAGTGGCATAGACAAAAATGTATGAGATTGAAATAAGCTGTTGAAATGTCACGTGCTCTTCATTATGTTGATCTCACATATTTTTAAACTTTCTATAGCGCATTCACTAATAGAATAATGTAATTTTGTCTACGTACTCAGTTTATATTAAGTGCAACAAGGAGCGTGCGCGGGCGCGGATCGTTTTGCTGTCGTAAGACGCACTGAATGCAGTCTTCACACACACCGTCGGTACGGGTCAGCCGCAGGCATGCATAGTGAGATTGACATTGTCGAGGTTTTGAACACGCAGGACGTGTTATAATTTTTGCTTATTTTATCGCAAGAAATGGCCGTAAAGGCGATTATTTGAAGCATTTGATTTACATCAATAAATCTCACAAATAGACGATCAACGAAAAATCTTTCCAAATTAGAGAATAAATTATTAACTATTTTTATATTCTTATATAATAATAACAAATATATACTAATGTTACAATATATTTCGTGGACAATTAAAATATCATTAATGTATTTCTTTTTTGTAGTTTTAATCACTAACGACGTTATACCCACTTTCGAGTCGTAGGCCTGCTCGCTGATTGTAGTGGTGGGCGACGGGTGCGGCTCCCGCGTGTCAGCCACTTCGCGCCCGACCCGCACATGCTTTCAATGTGTTAATCTTCACACATTGAAAGCGTGTGCGGTCTAATACAAGGAAGGGTCAAATACAAGAAATTAGACCTATTAAACTACCGTCTTAACCAGTGCCTGACGCGCGCCCCCTCATTGTGTGTTGCGCTTTATTGTATAATAGGTTTCATTAGTGGCGTGCTACACATAGAAGCATAAAAAGCATTATATTTTTGTTCTAGATATTTATTAAAATAAATATAAAAATCAAAATTCTGGGTAATTTGTATTTTGATACTCTAAATGTAGTAATTACTAGCTTTTAAGTCATTATATTGTATTTATTTATGTTCAAGTATAACAAGGTTTATATTTCTATGAGATGCACACCACTGTGTTTCATAAAGTTATTATATATTTTTCATTTATTTTGTTTTACAATTTAAGAAACTTCGTTGTATTCATTGTGACGTGATGTTACTCTAACTAAATATACCCAAAGAAATAACACCACGGCGTCCATGTTTTATTTATATGTTTGTTTATCTGTTCCATCGTTTTCTTACGGTTGTTTCTCGAACTCGCTTATGTGCCAATATTGTTTTAATATAAATTATAATTCGGATCGGATTTATGATTCACTGCGGCTGTTTATTTTCACAAACAGAGTTGATACAAATGATTGCTCAAGCACTATTGTCAAGTTAACCAGATTTTTTAACGTCTCCTCTATATATCAATAGCAAAACTTGTAAACATAAGATTTATTTATGTGTATAGAGTGCGATTACATAGATTTTAGATGCACAAACGACCAACCTTTTTTTAAACCGGAGGAAATCCCTAACGGACTTCCGGGGACGATAAGGGCCGCCTCCCGGTGTGTCAGACTTGCACCGACTAAAACCCCCGGGGTGTTCCACCTTCCACCTACCGGGATCGAGGGCATGACTAGGGCTTCACCCTCGATACTCGGCAAGGCGTGCGGCCTTAAGTAGGCCTCTACTCGTTTGGGGAGAAGTGGTGTAAAGAGCCAGCCCTCTCATACATCTTTGTTGTAGAGTGGCACGCGAGAACACATCGAGCGCCGCTCACACCCTTGTTGGAACAAACAACCAACCTGGAACAACTACCTTTAGTTTGTTTAATTATCAATTCTGCATGAAGATCGAATTCACAGCCCGTAACGCAGAATTCGTATCGTTTTGTCGCTCTACCATTGCGTTAACCAAGGCTTCAAAATGAAATAAAGTAAAGTAATAAAGTTTTTTATTAGACAAACAATTACAAGCAGCACATTAAAATTAGCTGATACCCAAACTAGGACAACCTGTATCTTGGATGTCAGCATATGTCACACAATTTGTTACAGTTTATTACCGCTGCGTAGCTCCAATCATAGATGGGCGTAATCATGATTACTTTTAATCAGATTAATAATCAGATTACAAGTAATCATGACGAATGTAATCATGATTACTTGTAATCTGATTACTTTTAATCATGATTACATGAGTAATCATTAATCTTGATTACAGTAATCATTCAATTAATCATGATTATTTTAATGATTACTTTTGAGTTCTGGCTGAGAGAGAGACCGATTTAAATACTCGTTCATTTAATTTTTCAAGTTATTTTATTTCGAATTAAATATTACCCTAAACTTCCGTCTAATAGTGGGGTGATGTCCAGCAAAGATTAAGGGGTGGCGTCCAGCGGAGAGAGGGGGGTGGCGTCCAGTGGAGAGTGGGGGTGGCGTCTAGCTGAGAGTGGTGGGTGGCGTCCAACGGAGATTGAGGGGATCCAGCGGAGAGTGGGGGGTGGCGTCCAGCAGAAAGTGGGGGGTGGCGTCTAGCAGAGAGAGGGGGGTGGCGTCCAGCGGAGAGTGGACGGTGGTGTTCAGTGGAGAGTGGGGTGGTGTCGTCGTGTGTGTGCTCACACGCCACCCCAATGGGAGGTATTGTTTGGGTAGTTTTACGACCCTCTCCCAGGGAGGAGGCCTATCTAAAACCAATCGCTCGCCGGGCCCCTAGGAAGTATCTGGATTCCCAGGCCCGGCGAAGGCGAAGATAATCTTCGCCTATTGTAATAATATTGTAATAATATATAATATAAGTATTGTAATAATATTTCCTAATGGCAGTGCTGGCACCCGGTGGTTTTAGCCGGTGCAAGTCCGCCCCCGAATATCCGTCTCGTTGAGCGATTCATAATCATTATAAGGGTCTTTGCAGTTGTGTACTGTGGTCACAAGTCACGACATTGTTCGGCCAATAAACCTACCAACTCATAGTAACTCGCTTCGACCTGATTACGTTCAAGACCATTTTATGTGCTTTCAGCCGTTTGAGTTGGTAGGGTAATTGCCGGAATTGGGTCGTGACCATAGTACAAAAGTGAAAAAACTGGCATATTGACTTGCTTCGACCTGACTACTTTCAGGATCAGTTCGTGCTCGGTGGCCATTAAGTAAATCCAACGAAATCTAGCTGATCATAGATGATTTTACTATTGTTCTGAGTGATTCCTGCACTATTAGAAGTGATTATCAAAGTACCGCCCATATTTTACTGAAATACCGACTCCTACCCGATAATCCACGCCCGCCTTGGAGATGGAGAATACTTCTGATAATGGCCAAAGACTTTGTGTGCAATCCTTTAAGTTAAAGTTAAATTTTTAAAACAGAAAAATGAAATTACTATTTTTTACTTTTATTACTCATTAAACAATATATATATATATATATATTGGTAAACCAAAAAGCGTTTTAAGTGAGATAAAAATGGCGCGTGCCCGTATGTCGATTTGCTTCTTTTTTTCTGGGTACTATATTCCTTAGTCTTTAAGAATATGGAAGTCAAACGCGAAAAAAAAAATGAAGCGAACTGAGAAAAAAAACTATGTATGTGTCCCGCTGATTTATTGTAAGAATCAAAGTTATTAGTTAGAACGACAGTTATCCGGAAAAAAAATTAGATCTATATCTCAACTTTAATTATGAGTTAAAATTCAAAATACGATACGAACGTGTGCGGCGCGGCGGCTCGGTTTACATCAAAGACGAAACCGAGTCAGTAGAGAGAGACGGATGACCAAGAAAGGTGATGTTGCGCTCTGCGCTATAAAACCTTGTGTAAATTCGAGAAAATAATGTCCTATGCTGAACAATTAAAATTTTGCGCTATCTTGCTCTCTCTATCTCCATCCCGAAGGCGGGCGTGGCTTATCGAGTTGGAGACGGTATTTCAGTAAAATATGGGCGGTATTTTGATAATCAGTTCTAATAGTCCAGGAATCACTCAGAACAATGATAAAAGCATCAATGATTAACTAGATTTCGTTGGATTTACGTAATGGCCACCGAACACGAACTGATCCTGAAAGTAGTCAGGTCGAAGCGAGTCACTATGCCGGTCTTTGCACTATTGTACTGCGGTCACGACCCAGTTCGGGTAATCGCCCTAACACCTAACTATGTGGTGGTACTCAGTTCGCCAGTTTAGCTAGTAGTAGTCGTACACTATAAATAAAAAAAGGCGAGCGCAGCACATTTTATGTATCAAACGGAAAAGTAATCATAAAAGTAATCATGATTAATTGTAATCCGATTAAAGATTAATAATCCTTAATCACCGAAAAATGATTACTTTTTTGATTAATTTCGTTAATCATTAATCATGATTACAAAATGTAATTGTAATCGTTAATCATTAATCTGATTACATTTTGCCCATCTCTGGCTCCAATCTTATAAAACAATACAACAAAAATATTACATACTAAACAATAGACTATACAAAAATAAAAATAAAAAGTGAATAACAATTTCAAAAGAATGTTAATGCTAAAGCCCAAACACATCTATTCCTGCAACAGTTCCTCATTATCATTATATTTTAGATTCGACAACCAGTCTCTCAGCTTCATCTTACATTCGAATCTAGACAAGTTCAATATATTTAATTCATGATTAACCTTATTGTAAATCCTTGAACCAAGAACCCAAAATTGTTTCTCAGCAAAATGAGACCTGTGAGTCGGCATATGGCAAACATATCTCATTCTGCGAGGTTTTCTTTTGCTATCTGTCCCTACAAGGACCACTCTATGTTTGCGGAGGACAAGCTTCGAAATATCGAAGTTTCGAGGAAATATCGTGTAATATACGGTACAGATTCTGGTTTATCGTCAGGTATTCCTGTACGTGTGTACGGCGGCGTTTTAGTAACATTCATGCTAAATATGTCTTTGTTAGCGTCTAAAACATTGTCACCACTGTACAGTGAACTTGAAAAACAAGAATTTTCTTTTGCTTATCTCGCATCTTCTACAATATTGTAACTTGTCTATTTATGTCTTTATGGAGCCAATGAAAATATATTAGCTAAAACTTGTTTTAATTACATTACCTAGAAAAGCTGAGAACTAACTAGATACTAGTAAAGTTTATGCGCAATGTTGTTCTTTGAAATGATTTGGATTTTAATCGACTCATTTTATTAAGAGAATAAATGTGTTATTTGCTTTATCCGATATTACAAATCGAATTCGTTTAGTATTACAAATCGTGTCTTAGTTAAGAAAAAAAAGTGAGTTCTCACAGTAGAACACAGTGATGTAATGCAATACAATATAAGTAATTAATAAGAAAGCGACCGTCATTCTATCTAGCAATTTTAACTTTCTATTACAAAATCGCGATAAAATAAAAAAGCGGTTTGAGAGATCGATCGAACGTTTTATCGTAATTAAATAATAAGAGAGTTGATGCAATAGATGCGTTGGAATTGACACAAGTGTCTATTTTTTCGTACTTTCAAAACTCAATATGAACTTAAGCAACTGTAGACAAAAAAACTTTATATTTATTGTTTCGAAATAAGTTGGGCTTCTTTCATTGCACGTGAGATATTTTGCTCTAAAGATTTCTATGTTCTACATGATTATTACATTCTCATGTAAAATCAACGTTGACTTACGTTAGCTTTGGATCAGAGATGGGCAAAATGTAATCTGATTAATGATTAACGATTGCAAAATGTAGTCGTAATTTTTATTTTATTGATCCGTAATGAATAAAGCCCTTCAAAATATTATAAAGTCATAAATGCGTATGCAATTGCGGATTCCGTAGTGTTTAAAACATGATGAGCAAAATGGAGTTATATTAATGATGAAAAACGCAAAATGTAATCGTAATCGTTTTTCGTTAATCTAATTACATTTTGTCCATCTATGTTTTAACTTCATCGGATAGATTTTAATTACATGTGGGATATTTTACGCATAGGATTTTATTTATTGTAGCCATTGCGTTGTACCTGACAATAATTTTAATACTATCCTTTAATGGTGATTGACATGAGATGGGTATATGTTAATAGATGCCTTTGCATCATGCTAGCCTGCGTGTACGGCGGCTTATATCTTTAAAAATTCGTAAACTTTAAGTATGGGTTACCGCGTCTTACCGATTTTTATCATCTAAGGAAAATGAAAGAACACCAACCCTAGACAAAACAATATTCTATCATCAATAACGCTATTAATAAGTCCAGAAATGAATGGGAAGGATATAAGTAAGAAAACTATGTGATATTTCGCCCGCTTAAGTCAATCCTCTACATTTTTTTTGTAAAGTTATCTTTGATTGTTTCTTTCTTTAGGTCCTCGGACGTCTAGAATCCTAAGTTTCCATCCCTATTGTAACTTCTGTAACTATACATCTTAACGAGCCTGCGACCTGCGTTCACTATGAATGAATGACGCAACAATGAGTGTTGGCCTCGCAAGTCGCAACTCGATGCAGCGCAGGCATTTGACCACAGTAAAGGTTGGTATAGTACATCTACAAACTTGCCCCGTCCTTGAAACGATTACATATCTTAATGCTTACAGTCTCTCATGTTTGGTAATCTCAATTTTAATTATAAGTGAATATACTATTGTAGTGTATTCAAAAATATTTAATACTGTTTGGATGTATAAAAAAGTAACAGTAATCTACATTTTATATTACTTCGTTTTTATTATTAATTAAGAATAATAGATTCATGCTTCGTGCCGCCGCCGCAACGCATAGTATGTCCCGATTGTAAGAAGGAATGCTAAAAAAACAAAAACTTTATATAGGATATTTACACATTTTTAGAGTATTTATGAAAAGAGGCTACACTAGAAATTATTTGATTGAATTTAAAAATATAGATTAAATATCATTTCGGATAACCAATAATTATGGTTAAAGATATCTATAATAGGATAAATGTGTGCACTGTTTGACACTAATTTGGAGATTTAACACTGTTCTTAAGTCCACTGTGGCGTGGGCCGTGGCTGAAATATATGGCGCGCATTGAGGTACGCCTATTGTTGCGCCTGCGACAGGTGTGTTCACGCTCGCACATCATTTGTATCTTCGCTTCAATCTAAACAATGCAAATTGAGATTCATTTGTAATGGCCCGATGTGGATTTTGTAGTCAGTTATATAATTTATTTAATAGATGATGTAGATATGTAATGTAATACTGTATTTTTTTTCATGTAATTTTTTGTAGGTAAGCAAACCGTTCATCACTTGGTCAGTGATTATAATTGATTTATGTAGAATTATTATATGCTTACGTTACTTACAAAATTACAGTTATGTAAATTAATTAAGAGATCCTAATATGTACGAGTATACATTTCTGGTAAAAACATTTTTTAACGATTTTTCGCGTGGGTTTTATATCTAATGTGTGTTTAATGAAACAATGAAGAGAAACGAACAAAATATATTTAAAAGAAATCAGTTTTAGTTAAAATATATTTTCGCTACAGATTATATATATTGATTCATTCGTCAAATTATTTATATGATATTTATACAAATAGGCAGCAAAGCAGTTATTGCTTCCGCATTAAAAGGCTCATTAATAGACATTTTATTTATTGAATCCTGATATTTTGTAGGCTGTGTATTATTCGGGTAGAGGTTTCTTTAACGAATACATACAACGATAAAATCTATAATAACAGCTAATGTATTCATACAGAATAACTGAACTACGTGATAAGATCGTATCAATTGACATTTCATTTATGTTAGCGTTGTAATATGCGACTGTCCTAACGAAGGCTACCACGAGAGTACTCCCGTCGAGGCAGTCTCCATACCAGTTACATTTGCATTCGGTTGTATATTCCGAGGCGGTTTCTCCCGCGGCGACTGACTCATGCTAAACGCGTTTTTATCCGTCACATATTTTATTACAACGACTTCAGTTTTATTTAATTGGAAATACTGAGAAACTCGAACCTTTCCTGTTTTAAAAATTGCCAGCCACGCCTCCGTAACTTTTCCTTTACGTAATCATTGTAATGAACAAACAAGAGATTTTCCGTTATCTTTACGTGGTAAAAGTTTATTTTTCATGTGACATTTATGTTGATAGTTAACGATGTCGTTTATTGTTAGATATTTTCATTATAATAAAATTAATGTCTTTTTTAGGGCTATGACTATTACAAAGTACTATTAACACATTAAATAAATTAACATTTTGGATGTTGCAACAATGTGTAAAACTTCTGACGAAAATTAAGAAGTTGTTAATTTATCTTTCTAAATTGGAATTTAATAAGCAACAAAATCGAAAGCCAATTATTACACTGATATTATAGTTTATTTTGGAAGAAAAATATTATACTTTTTGTATACATATATAACTTGGCGATAATGTGGTATCTAAAATTGGAAAGATTTAATTAGGTAGATTTTATGGTGTAATCGCTAGATATGGTTGTGCAAAGTGAATTTATAGCTCTTTCTTATAATTGTCGTTGCATAACATGTATAATTCTCGTAAAAAATAAATATTACTTAGGTGAATGTGATCTTTTAAAACTATGAGGAAACTGAGTCATTTAGTACCAAACAAGAAATGTGACTCATCTTTGAGTGTATTAAACTACATTGAACTGGGAAACTATTACTTAATCACTTGCACATTGCAATGAGCAATGACGCATCTGCAAACCGTCATTCAATAGTTTTTTAACAGGGTGTTTGTTGATCGACAACCCTACACGTGTGAAGTACCACGTGCGCCGGCGACGCGACACTTGCGACACGCTCGGAAGTGAGTTGTGTAAATTAGCCGACACCACTTCAGGCGTCTGCCAATTATAGGCACTGTTACCATGACTCTTACATCAAGCTGTTTTTCTTCTCATAACCTTTGGCGAAATATATTTCGGTAAATTAAAATAATAGTTGTATACCATTATCTAAACATTTAACTACTGGAACAGTATAGTCCTACATTCTATTTCGCTGTTATCGTAAGTATTATTGAAAACGGTTCATATCATTGCTTTAAAATAATACAATATTGCGTGCAAGTCATAAATATTTCCAGCAAGCGATCGAATAAGAAATGGTGGGTGATTGATAGTACGAGCAACGCTTTTCTCGATCTCTGTTATTGTAGTGATTGATTTCCCACGCAAATGCAATAGTAGCGGTATAAGCTTTTACATTACATCATAATTTAATCCATAGAATACTTTAAACGTTTTTTTAAACTACTATAACTGTCCTACGCCTACGAAAGTATATACTACTAGCTGACCCGGCAAACGTTGTTTTGCCATATAAATTATTTCTAGGTAATTTTTGGTAGAAAAAAAAATTTTTTTTTTTTCAAATATTTAAAAAAATTTTAAAGTTGTTAATCCTTATCACTTAGGAGTATGAAAAATAGATAGTAGCCGATTCTCAGACCTACTTAATATGCATATAAAATTAGGTAAAAATCGGTAAAGCCGTTTCGGAGGAGTAAGGTAACTAACATTGTGACACAAGAATTTTATATATATAAAGAAGATAATAAATTATTAGCATTATGTAATTATATCTAGATCTATTGAATAATAGTTTCGCTGAGAATGAGAATAAATACAAACAAAAATATTTATCTCATTTTTATAGTTTTACTAGCAGACCCGGCGAACTTTCGTACCGCCATAATGTTGTGTTAACTTTTAGCTAAACCTACTCCCGGTCTCTTTACCTACCCCTAACCCTAGTCCTTCGCACCCTCTACAGCCTTTATCACGAAAAGACTATATTTTGTAATATGTAAAAGATAATGGTTACTGTGGGTTATCCTTTAGAGATAAATGTCTACCATCGCAGACTTGCTAATCGATCTTTTGAAGATATATAATTCCGTAGTACATTAATTTGTTCTATCTCGTAAGGTTTAGCCAGCGTTTGTGATTTAAATGCACAAAAATATGTTTATTACGACATTACATTAGAAATCATTGAATTTTTGGGCTTTTCTCTACTATGATATATACCATATATAACCTTGCTCATGGATCACTATTTATTAATTGAAAAGTAAAATTAAGCAAGCAAGTCTTGTTTGAATAGCAAGATGAATGCTATTGTTTTAGGGGCATAAAAAAATTGTTACATATTGCTTTGTTTATTCCTAACGTCAACATATTTCCCATACGTTCGCTTTGTTTTATAGCGTAGTTCACAACCACATATCACAGAAACAATTAAAGCCAGTCGCCATACTTAGTCGTTGACTTCGGACAATAGAACTCGCATTGACATGAAAGTGAGTAGTACATTGTGTGAACGTTTCTTCTCTTCGGCCACACATTACTAGTATTTTCCGTAACTTTGTGTTTTTACGAGACGCTTCGACGCGCTTTCTAATCGCCAAGTCAAACAGGGCCCTTTGCGGTGATCGCTTGCTGCTGGCTCTCGACTTCATTTCATTGCCTTATTAGCGTTTACTGACAGCAATTACGCAAAGAAAGTGTTTTTAAAAAAGCTTATCTCACGTCTATTTTTATGTTTATGATGACTTTATTGTAATGGATTAAATGTAACTATGATTTACAACGAATTATACAAAAATAGTTATAAAAACTATTAATGAATTTTGTTTTATGTAAACTATGGATGTAGCCGATAGGTCTTCAAAATGTTAAAGGTCGGTTATTTTAATTAGTTACATAAAATTGCAGTAAATGTAGATTTTTAATATAAAATTAAAAAATAATTTAAATCAATTAATACAGTTTATGGGCTATAAATAGAATTGACGATTAAACGTATAAGGTTTTCTACGAACTATTTAATATAATAGATATTATGTAATGCAATTGATTTAAATGAATCATTTAAACATTTCCTATGCCATCCGAAATATATGTTTATCTATATTTTAATACATATTAGCTCAAGATGTTACTTATTAAATAATTATGATAAGTTTATGCAACAGATTGAAAGTTGACGTCCACCGCTGCACAATAGCACCAAAGTAATTGAGGTATATTTCGATTTACACGGCGAAGAGTGCAATAGCTATTGAAAAACCGGACTCTCCCGATGATTGCGCAGAAAAACACAGGGAAGAGATCGGTGGGCGGAACATCCCAGCAACGGGACTCTACATTCCAGTGCCTAGATACGTACGTGACTGATCCCAATAACGCGTCTGACTTCTAGTCTATTAGTACTGGTTTGTTAAATCACGATTAATCCTGGCGGAGCTGTAGCCGTCTGTCTTGAATGAAAGCGTTTTTTTTTGTTAGCCATCATTTTCTCTTCATTTATTTAGTTTATAATACTAACATTATATTAAACAGCCATCACTAATGTACGTTCATTAAATAAATTAATTATAACTATGTAATCTAAAAAAGCTATCTTCAGATTTAAAGAAAGTGCTTGCCGTAGAGTAGTAGTAAGGCAATCATAATATTTTTCTCGAATAAGCCTACGTTCTATAATAACAAAATACCTACAATTTACTACTTTTGCGTAGCGTAAACATCCGATTTTTATTTAATTTATAACACTATTCATAAAACTGCTGCACCCGCATGTTAATACTTTTTTATAAATTTATTCGTCTTTATAAAAATAGTACCGATATTTATAATTTGAGGTAGTTGATGTGAGAATAATCTTATTGAGATAAGCTAATACCGTCGTGTTAAGAATTTGTTGCTTATTTGTTGCTTTGGAAAAAGAAGGCAGCGCTGCCAAATAAAACGGCGGCATTAAATAATAATTATTATTACTTCTTGGAAATGGTCTAAAGAAATATAATTATGTTGAAAGTCGTTTCATTATTAATAATGCTAATTAAAACTGAACTTCACAGTTTATTCGGGTTAGAGCTATCAAGTTTTTATTATTTTTATAATTCATGTTTTAACTTTTTCCTATAGATTTATTTATCTGTGACTCTGGATATTTTATCATTTGCGAAATGTCTCTAAGAATTATGAATTAGCATGTTTACGACTATACTCAGCTGGTGGTCGGCGCGATTTGTCCAGCGAAATTGTGAACACTTGACAGCTGGTTAACCGAACACCATTAACCAAGAGAATCCAGTTAAAAACGATGTTGATTCTTATGCTGAACGTATTTTATCTTCAAGTTACGCCAACTTGTAACACTGAATTATCAGTGTCGTATAACCTATACATATAATATTTGATTTAAACTATCCACAGATTAGTTTTAATGTTCACAATGGTTAAAAATTGTAAAGATATTCCTTATTTTACTTATTATGTTGAGCTTATTTTTATAAATTTAAAAATAGCCTTAATCCAGATTTTGGAATTGCTAAAATCGCTTTAGAATGTAATATCATGTGAAGTTTATTATTTTTTGGTTTATTGTTACATGAATTGCCATTATTAGTCCAGAGACGTAATTGTAGGTGATATAATTAAATGTTATTATATATTTTATGGTAATATATAAGTAAACAAAACCCAACAAAATCAAAAATAACAATACTGGCATTAAATAACTTAATATCAGAGGAAGTATCAAATAACACATGTACACCTTGACTTACAATTAAATTATTATACGGCTGAATGTGTTGTTGCTGAATGCAATCGCGGTGAGCATCTATTCGAGATACAGAGGTAACTAAGGTATTCCGAGGTCGCAGGTCGGTTTACATCAACACGGTGCACTTTCGATGTGCCAGTGAAAGGAACATCTCCGTCTCCGTCTCAGGTGTACAACCTGCAGTACAAATAACAAGTGATGCATACTAAGGATTTTATTTCTGATTTTTTTATGTAAATAGCAGGCAATTAGGCGCACAACTCACCTGATGGTGAGCCGTTAGCGTCAGCTATACGCAATTAAAATAAATAAAATGTAATAATTGTACTGCCGACGTAAAAGTGCGTTTTTCTCTCTTTTTTTTAAGAGTCCCTTGTCATAATTCAGTAGAAATAACTACTGAATCTGGAATCCGATTCCACAACGTTAAAGTATAAAGTGTGCGACAAGAAGGTTCTACAGAGCCGTAATATTGTTGTGAGCTGATAAGCTATTAAAGTGTGGGAAAGAGAGGATAGCGGGCCAGGCATAGTACGCCCCAAGAATGGTGACGAGGGTCAGAAATCAGACAATTCTTACTTCAATTTAGAGTTAATAATTAGGAATCGGAAGTTTTTTTTTTAAGGAAAATAATTGTTTTGGGTCTTTTTAAAGAGTTTTTGTTAACAATTGTGCAAACCAGTTATAATGTTTCCTGCCGAGTCACATTGGTGTTGCTGCCAGCTACTGCTTCATTGACATATTGCCTTAATTTAGATTTTAAAAACGTCTTAAATAAGAGCATTTCTGTAACTAGGCACACAAGCACATTCGTTTTTTTGGATACTCACTGTCTATTCCAGTTTAACCGATTCACTTAGTGAAACAAGGAATGTACTAGTGACCTCCATGATCATATACCGATCGCTCAATCAATTTAAAAATTACATTATTTCATCAATGTTTCGATTGGAAACATTAAATAGTTTCAAAATATCGATATAGGTATAATAAATACCCCTAACTGACCTCAGAAATGTGGTCGGGACTTCCTATTTCACAGACTACCGAAAATTACAATATATTCCGTACGTAGCAGGCGCTCACTGGAAGTGTTTGTTTTACTAGTTTGTTATTTTTGACGTTTTTTAGATATTCGTAAGTCGAATGAGAATCTTCACTTTGTCAACAATATATTAACTTCAAATTTTCATTATACGGGTTATTTACTAGTGAAACATTTGCTTTTGAATGTATTAAATCCTATTTTTATGTGTATTATTATTGCAATTACGTAAACTGTACTCTATATAAAGTTTCTATTGTTTGTTGTATAGTCTCGATAAAATAGCACAACGTCTTTTTACATTTATTACAGCTTACACCTCTCCTAAGAATGTGGTTTTGTGAAGAGCCGTTGCCTCTGTCGGTAACTGTGTTCAAAGTTCGCGGCCGTCGCCTTTCATTACTCTGAAAGTTTAATATTGCTGGTTGTTGTTTCATTATTGCCATTCTGTGATTACCGGGCGTTTCTGAGGTGCAACATGGGAAATTGTCATGGGCGAATGCGGCGACCGTAACGGGAAACGAACGATGCAAATTATATCGTCGTCGCTGCCAATGTTTCCACTTTCTTGTATCCACAAACGTTTGCGAAGAGTCCACAACTTTTTACTTGTAAACAGTTTACAACCTCCACATACAAGTTTGAAATTTCTCCACTGATGTATGCATGTAGGCTTTCAATAAATAAATATGCGTTCATTTGACAATACACTACCGGTTTCCTATTTAAGTAAGTACTTCCTTTTGTTAGGCTGTGAAGCGGATGATGCTTGTTTTTACACAACATTTTCAACGTACACTATAATGTGTAAATTCTTTTTTGATTTGTTACGTCTATTGAAATAGAAATTAATAATATATAAAAAATTATCTTAAGTCGCGTTTTATAAAAAATAAGTTTTTGTAAGTATTACAAAGATGTTGTCGGGATAGTTTCATGGAGAATCTAGCCTTAATGAGAGTTACTTTATTAGAGTTACTTCATAACATTATACACTAAATTTCTATATGAATATATTTCGTGACACGAAGCCGAAGAAAGGCCCTTTATACGTCAAAATGTGTGATGACTTGATGTCCTTTTGATCTATTTGTCTATTTTCCTTTAAATGACAAAATTGAAGTTTTTATAAAACGTACTACTCGATAATGTAATGGAATATATGTATATGGCATTGTCGTCTATATTTATACAAATTTAGAAAAAAATGTCATAAGTATCGTAGATAATAAACGTATTCTGAACGGCTGTTATTTGTACTGCATTATGTGCGTCTTCCATGTTAGTTTTTTTTACACTGACACGGCACAGTGACCACACCATACCTGCTATTTTTTCATAGCTGCTGTTTTTTTAATTCTGCTTTATCATGCTTCAGCTCCATAATCCAAAACTAAAAATACACCATTAACCAACGAATGTATAAGGTACGAAGCCATTATAAGATTATAATATGTCGCTCGTACTCAAAATTCTTGAATTGCTGAAACAGTCATGTAGAAAGAATATTTGCTTTAATAATGAAACAATTAATTCATTATTTTAAGACTAAATCAACAACAGGGTAATAACAGAACGATTACGTCGTATTAATTGAGTCACAGGGAAGCCATCTTCTAATCTAAGATTATTAAAATGACCAGATGTAGTCCATTTATATGCCGACTATAAAATTCTCGCGACGGATTTTGTAGATATCATGGCCTACTAGAGGCATACGCCTCGCCCACTAATTTTAGTTAACTAAAGCTAACTAACCACATGTCACCCCATATATCCTAAAAATGGATTGCATAATAAGGTAAAGTTCTGTCAAATAATAGTATATTTTGCACTCGACTTGTCTTAAAGAGAATTTTAAATAATTTTTGCAAATAATATACAGTCAAAACCGTTTAAGGCGACATCGTTTAGAATAACATACCGGTTATATTGACTCAGAGCAAAAGTCCCGGTAAAAAAATTGGAGTTCCATGATTTAAAATCCAGATATTTTAGTTAAAAAGCTATAAAAATAATGATTTAAAAGTTGATTATATATTATTACTTATAACAATAAATAGCAACTGCAAATTGAGACTAACATGAATTAAAAAAAAATAGCATACAATAGTTATGTTCGTTACTGTTTTTTCATTTTATACGTGAGTAAAACTGGTAATTGATTAAAGAATGATGCCCTTCATCCGCATACCAAGTCAGGCAAGCTTACGAGTTAACGTGTAAACAGCAAACATGCTAACTAAAATTAGCAACGTGGTGTTATCTTGATAAAGTGAAAATAGATTGAATTATCACGGGTTATTTACAAAAAATATAGTTTTCTTTATGTAGAAAGTTGTTTATTTGTTTTTTTTTTATGTAGCACCTAGATTGACCTACATGCATTGAAAAAAAATGTTTAACATGCACGACATATGATAAATGTAGTTTCTTGGTTGTATTTAATTATATTTGCGAATTTCATTCAGTGATATATTTTCGTTACTAATGTCCTGTAAAAAGTTTAGATTAGATAAATGGCCCTATAATTGTCGGCCCAGTGTTTATTTTGAACGTCGCCTTTTTACCATTTTTCAATAATTCTAAAACTGTTCTGCGTAAATAAAATTAATAACTAATTCATTTGTTCCTTTGAATTTATAAAGTGTTTGTATATTTAAACGACGTTGAAAGTAATATTATAATAAACTTGTTTATAAATATAAAGTAATAAAAAAATTAAAGGCCTTAAAAATATGGTAAGCTTACAAACCATAAATGGGCAAAATGTAATCAGATTAATAAAAATGATTACGATTACACTTTACCTTTTTTACTATTAATATGACTGCATTTTGCTCATCTATGTTTTAAACACTACAGAATCCCAGATTGCGTACACATTTATGATTTCTTAATGTTTTAAATTGATTTAATCATGAATACAGAACAAGAAAATTAAAATTGCGACTACATTTTGTAATCGTTAATCATTAATCAGATTACATTTTGCACATCTGTGTTACAAACTATATATGAATTCACAACGCAGCCGATTAACACATCGTACGAGAAGTGTCGTATGTCTCCACACGAGCATTATTGAGTAAATACGCTGGAAAGCGATCGAGTTACTATCGAAAATCACGTGTGTTATGAAGACACTTGTTCCGAGGTACAATCCACCCACTTTTACGTCTATGAACATCCACTGTGACTTACATTTAACTAGTAAGTAATTACTCGCTGGAAGGTATTTTGTCCCTATGTACTGAGTAATAAATTTTAATACTTATCATCATGCTACTCAAAGCAACATAACACATATTTTATTGTTTTATTCTTTATGGTTTCTTTTAATAACATTTTTTTAAAGTTTTCCTAAAATACCTGTATTGATAAAGGTATAAACATTGCCCGATCTATACTACTTACAATACTATCTCTTGAAATGTTAATTACATACTACAGTGACACGAAAAACCCTTTAGCACTTGATTATTATTTTGTATAATGCAGATATTTGTGTACCCTTATCTTTGTAGTCGTAAGGATTCATAAAAATCTATGTTTTAGATATTATGCCAACAAACCTATTTTATTAAAATAAATTTAGCATTTCATTCATATAGTAAGATTGAAATAAATATTATTCATACTATTATAAATAGAATTATAGTATATATTAATTAATAATTAAGATAATGGTTAACTCGTAGTATTTCCTTTATGTTTATTAAATGTGGAGGTACGTAATAAAGCCGGTTATAATCAGTCCATCAATCTAACGGTAAGGCAGGAAGATAATATACGCAGGTTCTGCTTATCGCCTGACGTCGAATGAGCTATCGTCGGGACGCGTTCAATGTTTCAAAAGGAGCCTCTTGTTCAGTAATTAGCAGTAATCGATCTCTTTAGTATACGCTTGTTCGTATATGGTATGGGCGGGGTGGCAACATTGATGCAGGCAGAATGACTGAGATAGCCATATCAATATAGAGATTGTTTATTAAAGTTTACAGAATGTAATGCCTAGATTCAGAAGTGCTCTTAAAAATTATATAAAATTTCAAACAACAATAAAAACCTTTTATTTTCTACAGCATCAAAATTAAAATAGTCTTGAAAATGTAGATATCGTGTATGTAATTAAGTTTATATTAGAAAAAAAAAATTAACAATTATTACAATAAACTATTTCCAAAATTGTTGTAAATTACTTAAATTACTTTATTTATTTTATTTTAAAAAATTGGGTGCCCAACATGGCTTACATAGAGTAAAATAACAAAAAGATCATGGTATCAAAATAGAAAATGTAAATTCCCCCACAATTATAGGGCGCCACAGCATGCACAATAATTAATAAATAATGCTAGTTTACACTAAAGTATATTACCAAAATACCAAAAAAGAAAAAGATTAAACATATATACACACATAGACTCAACATAAAAAAAAACTATTGATTGTCTAAATAACAACAAAATTAACAAAATTCTGATTCTAAGGAAAAATTCTAAAAAAAGGAATGCAATAAAGAAATCAGCTTTTGATTAGACAAACAAAGTTTATAAAGTTCTACTAATTTTAATATTAAAATGTCATTCAATAACGTGGAGAGTTATTGATTTTATATATTAATAATTGTGAGTGCATTCTTCAAAATAAGAGCTTTATTACTAAGCCTGATACTATTCCTATTGAGGAAATACTTAAAAAACCAAATGTGTCCGAATCAAAGCAAACATCGAGCAGCCCTGGCGGAGTGAATGCACTCTTGCCCTGCTAATTTCTCTATCTTTAGACGCGGTGTTACTGACCGGCGCGATGGCCACTTTCAAAGGAAAACTGCATTAGATGCGTTCGGTGCACACGTCAAAAGCTCTGCCAATAGTCCCTTTTACATCAATATATCTGTCGAATTCTACTAACAGAATTACTTCATTCTAGATAACTGCTCGAGATTCCGCGTGGACTTTGCCCGAGATCGAAAGTGGATCTCGTAATAATACACCAGCTCTTATCCCGGGAACTTTAATAACCGACAACGATTTCCTTTAAAACTACATGTACTAGCAATTTCTCTTTAAGTTACCCTTCTAGGAACCAATTCACGTTTACTCAGTTAATTTTCTAGATGTGTACGCCTGAGTTATAAATTAGAAGTAATAGCTTCATGAATTATAGTTTTATCATACTTGTCAAGACAACGATGTTTGAACTTCGTTTGTATAAACGGTCATGTAAGGATTATTTATTGTGTATCTTACAGTCGGAATTTTACATCTTTACTTCATAAGCTGTACACGAATAAAGATGCCAGTCTACCTATTAAATCTTAACAAATGATAGTTAATCCTACTATCCTACTAATATTATAAATGCGAAAATTTGTGGATATGTTGGTTATTCTCTCACGATAAAACTACTGGACGGATTTGCATGAAACTTGTACAGTAATATAGATTATTCATCGGAATAACATATAGGCTTCAATTTGTAATGATTTTATGTAATTTTGGTCCTAATATAACGATACATGTCAATTAAGTCGGAAAAAAATCTGACCTCTGAGAGCTATCTTGGCGTACACTGCCTAAACCATTGGAGTGACACAAAGATAATGTACCGTAGGATTATTTGTCTTGAATAGTTCTAAATAAAAGTCCACAGTCGACAGCATATGTCTACCTTTTATGTGGAAGCCACTATGACTAAAATTGTGAACCATAAATTTAATTAAATTAGATACTATTTTACAATGCGAAGCCGCGGGTAAAATATAATACTGAAGATATTCCCTAGAAATAATTTATATGGTAGAGTAACGTTTGCCGGGTCAGCTAGTATTACATAATATATACTAGGTACTTTTTAGTCTTATGATCTCACCTGTTCATCTTCAGCACTTGCAATATGAATACTCATGACTACATAAACGCGAATATTTGTTTAGAAAAGCTTAATAAAAAATATTAACAATAATATCATCACGCTATATCCCTTTCAGGGTAAGAAAAGATACATTAGTAAATGTATTCATTAAGAGAGAGCGAAAGTGCTGTGTAAGAACTTAATGATATAATTTGATGTATCCAACTTCAAACATATTAGAACTTCTATTTATATTCATAACTTTAATTCTGTCTCGCACAAAAACAAATGCATAATGAAAAATTAAAATAAAGACATTTGCGAGTCAGTATTTATAGTTCCAATGTTTTATTTAACTTCAAATAGAGGCACATCTTTGTTTTATATGGAGGTTTTAAAGTAAACGATGTCTGTAATTATAAATATTCTACTTTATAATATGTACTGAACAATTTTACACACAATCTACCAACAACATTTTTATTAGCAATAAAATATTTCCTAATATGTTTGGCAGTTTTTAATGTATTCGGCCGTTCTTCATACAAAGTCACATTAGAATGGACGCAAAGGGTGTGGTTTATGTAAAGAGCGTTTAGATTTACGATTCAACCTATGCATATTTCTTATTCCTAGGAAATGATGACATACGTTAACTTTCGCTTAGTGAGAGTGAGTTTCCAATAATAAGTATTGACTTGTAACAGGAACAACATAATTATATTTACTTGCTTCAAGTCTCCACAGCCGCGTTGATCAGCCAGCTTTAAAACATTTTACTATTTATGGTTTTATAGAAAACTAACTTGAATCAAAAGTGTATTTAGATTTGTTTTTACCATTTACAATGTTTAAGCAACATTCTAGTTTTGTAATAACATGCTTACCTTGTTGCGTAAACTGGCTGGGTGACCCTATCTTTAAAATTAGTTTAATGTACTCTCGTTTGCTACAAGCATTAATATAATCATGTTAAGAAAAATTATAAATAATAATTTCGAAACTGCATTAATTGGACTGCTTATGTTTATAATGACAAGATGCCGTATAGTTACTAGCTAGAAAAGAAAGCGTTATTTCAGTCATACCGCCATAACATGTGCTGCTGTAAAACAATGCTCTAGTGGAAGTGAAAGCTTATTTTCACTATAGGCCTATTATTTTCTTGCTTGTGACCTGTTTTTATATAATAGATTTAGTTGAAGTGTTAAATTTATTTTATTATATCACTTAATAACTAACAGTACAGAGTACTTAAAATATTAAAAATTAGTACTCAGACTTTATGTTTATCATAAAAATTAGAGTTTTTTTTTACCCATAATTCTGCGTTTTTTGTTAATAGACGTCGTCTTGTCTACTAAATCAAATTCGTTCAGATAACGATTTTCGTTTCGAACAAGATAACCTTGTTAATATTCTTATGTCACTGCTATCATTATGAAAGATTCATGTAATGCGATGGATTAATTAATCAAATATCTTGCAATCTGGATCATGAGCTAGAAACAGTGAGCAATGTTCATCAATCATGAGTGTCAAACACAACAGATAAAACAATCAGAGAACAAATCTGCAAGTTTATATTTTAAAGCTCCTATATAACATATATCGTAATTAAACAAAGCTATGACATTATACGCTATAAGCACAGTAGTAGAAAGTGTACACACTATTCGCTTCCGTTCGGGTTGCCAAATGATTACAGTACTACAAAAAAGCGGTTTCCAGTGCGTGTCCACTGGCTGCCTGTCACGTACAGGCCGCAACCGTCTTACGGCAGCGCAGCTAGTGTACAAGCTTAAGGCTGTGTAAAGTATGCGGTAATTATTTACGTTCTACATTTATATATGTATAAGTATTTATCGAAGCGTGACATGAAATGTGACGACATGTATCTCTCAATTTATTAATATATTCTCCCAATATATTCTCTCAATTTTAAAGTTAAATTTACGCTTGTATCGCCAGCACTGTTATGTTCAATATTTTGCGAAAAATTATAATTTGAAAACTTGTTGTAAATTTTATTCTGATTAATTTTAGTGTCTACCATTTTCATCATAGGATCGGTATTTTTTAAGTTAAAAGCTAAAAAACATAGGTGAATATTATAAACTATGTTATAATTTAGTATTATTATATTAGGTCCTTACATATGAAATTGGCGTTTTGTATGGGAGGAACAAAAAGTCGAATATTTTTTAATATAATATATTTAATTAATCAAAGTATGAACCATTATTTTCTATGCACTTTTGCCATCTCATAGGTAGTTCATTGATTCCTTTACTAAAAAAACCAGTCGGACGGGAATCAATAAAATCTTTGAAGGCGATTTGGACTGCCCCATCGGAGTTGAATTTTTTCCCTTGCAAGAAGTTATCCAAATTTCGAAAAAAATGGTAATCTGTTGGAGCAAGGTCCGGGGAGTACGGAGGATGTCTTAGACTTTCCAATTGAAGCTCTTCTAATTTAGTAGCCGTCTGTTGCGCAGTGTGTGGTCTAGCGTTGTCGTGAAGCAGCAGTGGCGTGGAGCGATTGACCAGCCTAGGTTGTTTAGCCGCTAGCTTTTCCATCATGGTTTGCAATTGCTGACAATAGACATCAGCCGTAATAGTCTGGCCAGATTTGAGAAAATTGTAATGAACAATACCGGCACTAGTCCACCAAACGCTTACAAGTAACTTTTTTGGGGTTAATTTTCGCTTGGGGCAGGATTTGGCTGGCTGGCCAGGATCCAACCATTGCGCTGAGCACTTCCGATTATCGTAAAGAACCCATTTTTCATCACAGGTAATGATTCGGTTTAAAATACCTTCATTATTGTGCCGGTTTAGTAATGTAACGCAGCAGTCGACGCGCGTTTGCCAGTTTGCTTCAGTCAATTCGTGAGGTACCCACCTTTCAAGCTTTTTAATCTTCCCAATTTGCTTCAAGTGAATTAAAACAGTTTTATCACTAACATCGCAGCCTGCAGCTAACTCGGACGTGGTTTGCGATGGATCCGCTTCCACAACAGCCTTCAACTCTTCATTATCAACTTGAGTCTCAGGCCGTCCACGCGGCTTGTTCTGCAGGTCGAAATTTCCAGAACGAAAACGTTGGAACCAAAAACGAACTGTGTTTTCTTTTGCAACACGACCGCCATACACATCATTCACCCTTCGAGCTGTTTCCGCAGCACTAGTGCCACGGCGGAACTCGTACTCGTAAATAATGCGATATTTTAAGTTTTCCATTTTGTAAAATGAGTGACGCAAACAGAAAAAAACAGAAGAAAAAAACAAATGAATGAGGATCATCGAAGCACAAATACATGAGTCTATAGCTGTACAAATTTGAATTTGCAATTCCTTACCAAAGAGGAGAAATTTGTGATTAAAGTGGCCAGTACGAAAAACGCCAATTTCATATGTAAGGACCTAATATATTGTCTATAATCATAATAATTGATTTATCTCGTTTTTTAACAATCATAGAAAATAATTGCCCTAAGAAAAAGTAGTAGAAGATAAAATTTGCTATAATTTATATCTTTACAACTTTTTTGTATACCCTATAACAATAATTAGCGCAGATATTGATAAAAAACTTAAATTCAAAATGGCGGCTAACTTATCGGCGTCAATCGGTCACCATTCTGAATGTAAATTTCTAATTATAGGATTCATTTATACAAATGTATCTGTGTATAAAAGATTAAAACGAGCAATATAATATTGTAAACTTAAATACTTTTTGTCTTTTCATAAATTCTGTTCTTTAATCAATACTCTTAGTTTATTTGATTATTTTTCACTGTGTTGCAGTACTGTCGATTTGATATATCATCGAACTCTTTGTATTATGTAATTATTTTAAAAAATGTTAGATTTAGAATATACTATATTGAAAGTACGTAATTTATCAATGTAATATTTGAAAATGAATTAGCAGATAAATTAATGTTATGTTTCATTAATTTTATCCATCGGTCCAACCCTGGTAAATTTGGCAGGCGTTTGACAGCTTGCAACTAAGTTGTCATTCTGATTCGACCGACAAGAATGGAAAAGCTATTGTTATACTATAGCTATCTATAAAAATATTGTTATCACAATACTTATCAGTGATTGGAATCGCTGATTTGTATATAATTAGGAGTTGTAATTATATTTATTCGATTCAACGATCTAAGTGTTGCCTTAAACTGGTGTACATATATCGCTATAATATTGTAGATCAATTCATAGTCAGTTCTTATAATCTGTTTAAAACAAAATTTCAGTTGGTCTTTAGACACTTTGGGTACTAAAATGGTTAATAATGATAAGTCATTAATAATAATTACAACAATTTATTAGCAATCACTATTCGGAAATTTACAAATTGATCGTTGCATCTTGAATACATATATGTATATTTGTGAAGTGTGTATAGTATTTTACAATAAATTATTTTGTTTTAATAACAGAAATTATTACTGATTACTATAAATAGATCCGATGTGTTTTCAGCCACAAAACAATTTGTATAAGCAGGTTATATTTATAAAATAAAAATATTACTTTGAAGGACTTTAATTTCTTGTATTTTATTGCATTGACAATAATATAGTAAAATCAACGTATTTTTAACGTTATTTAAACAATATTTTATACTTTCTAATGCATCTTGGGTTACTTGAAAATTTTCATTATTCATTATCGTTAAATCAGAAATCCTAGGCCGTATGATAAAAACATGTGCAATTGTATTGTAGCTTGCACTGATATGTTGGTCACGTGGTACAACCTGAGCTAGAACGGATGTGATTGCTAGACGACACGTGTGTTTATATACGAGTACAATAATAAAATTAATAATCTTAGTTTCAAGCAATGTGTCACTGACGTGTTATATTTTGCCTACT
Source organism: Automeris io (assembly GCA_036320925.1). NCBI lineage: Eukaryota > Metazoa > Arthropoda > Insecta > Lepidoptera > Saturniidae > Automeris > Automeris io. Next base: position 7,404,078 of record JAUDJH010000014.1, read on the forward strand.
TCAACCCACTTTTCTGAATAATATCATATTAAATATACGGTAAATGTATATTTACCGTATGTATGTTTATTTATAAATGTATATTTACCGTTGAGCAGTAGCGTTCATTCCATAGATGCATAAAAGCATTGCATGCCCTTACGATAAATAAGCCTGTAATAAATTGCTTTGATTTAAACAGAAAAAGGAACTCTTTATATTCATATCTATTCCATTTTCACGCCATCTATCTTCCTTATGAGAATATATAATATTTATTATCATTATATAATATTCACATTAATTATGTGAATCTGCCTATCCTGTCCAAATACTATATGCACGTCACTGCCGTTGAGTACAACAAAATGACTCTTTATAGCAAGCAAAAAAATATTATTAAAAAGAGAAAACATTTTTTAACAATTACATTAGAATATTTTTTTTATTATAGCTAGGTAATCATTAGTCAATGAAATACAGTTTATGTAATCAAATATTTGTAAGTAATCTTGTTTTTTATGCTCAAAATAAAAAGAAAATGTTAGAAATTAAATTATAAATTGAGTTGTTAAATATTTACAACGTAATAATTTGTTACGGTATACACTTAATAATTGTACATTCTATTTATAATTACAACTTTTACATGTAATTTTTAATATTAACTAATTTTTTTGTTTTCAGGTAAGCATGCAATTTATACATCGATGTCACCATGGTAAGGTAGATTTTTTTAAACGGATTTTAATAGGTGATATGAGAATGTCTAATTATCGTCATAATCGATTAATTAAATATTGAATGCCTATATAGTTAGTTGTACTGTGTATGTAGAAACGACGGTGTTTCCTATTATATAATAACTAGGTGATTTACATATTTCACTTGCACATACCGTTGTTATTTATGAATCTATAAAATTATAAATGAACTCTGAATTGATAATCGTTTTATGAGGATAGCTATTTCGGATTACGACAATATCAATTTTTCTTATGAATACACAATCAATATAATTTTTTGTCTTTTTTTATGTATTATTATTTAATTGCATCATTTAAGTTACAAATGATGAACTAAGTTTTGTTCATAGCATTAAAAACCACCAAAGTTTCTAAATTTGCTATTTATCATCTACTTCTGTAGGGCAAAGACTACTTTGACGCATATTAATTAATAATTCGTTTTTTTTTTTGTTAACCCGGTGTACATCCTTTCGGACCGTCAGGGGAGCAGTGAGAGCCACTCCCCCGGTGTGTCAGAGTTGCATCGACTAAAACCACCGGGGTGCCAACTCTGCCCTCTCTTCTCCTTCGCCGAGCCTGGGTATCCATATACTTCCTACGGACCCGGCGAGAAATTCGTATTATACATAGTATCTATATAAAAATAATTCTACAAAAATAACCTCTACATATTAATCATTGACCTATGGGATTATCGTTTTATTTTTTAATTACATTAGACAGAATACATTGTGTAGGGAAAAAATGTTAGAAGAACATGGCGCTCTTTTCAACGTGTTATGTTATCATGACCATGAAATGACGTGTAGTGCATTCATTTATCAGTGAGAATAAAGATCGTGTGGTCTCAATGCTTGATCCTCTTACTACTCTATATGGCTCTTTATCTCAACGTTAGAAAGTCTAGGACGCAATTAATATGGAGAGAGGTTATTATTTCGATACCGATGCCACGAGGGGAACCACTTAGAATATACACTTTGTAGTTTTCCATTCGTCTCCTAATGCTTTATCCGTAGTTTTATCAGTGAAAGTTTTTAAAGGAATGCATACTAAAGAGAAATGTTGATTCCCCCATTACATAAAAACATGTCCTCTCAAATAGTCATTACGTTGAAATAATGCTGTGAAATTATTTATCTGTATGTAATAAAATGTTATTGGAATTTTTTAAATGACTTACAGGCGGACGCTTGACTTCAATCACATCTGGTGGATGGTGAAGATGAAGTGATGGTGATATTAATACGAGTGCTAGACAGATGCCACAATATTTAGTTACCATTTATTTAATGTGACAATAGACTGCTCTAATTCTCAATGTCAACCTAATTTTGCGCCGAATTTTTCCATAGCAATAAACGTGTGTCCTCGAATTCACTTACGTTAGTACATAGGAAAAGAAATAACTTATTCACTTGACCAATTTCTATGTGGAATAGCGAGTATTTTTTAGAATTAAGCAGTGTCTTTCCTATTAAATTAATAATAACCATCTATTTAAGTTGGTTTAAGTTAAACTTCTATATAAATCTATTCATTAAATTCTGCATGATATGTGAACAAACATACGAATCATGATTTTATGTAGTGCCTAAGAAAACTTCATATATGAACTTTTTTTTTTATTTTCGATGGCGTCAGTGCGTCGTACGCTGTGTTATGTATAACTTAAAATTGAGCAGGGGCTGTCGATAGATGGGAATTATTCGTCAGCTGTTAGTGTTACATCATGTCAAACTTCAAATACAAGATCTTTTATAATACTAAATACTCAACACTGAATTATTTAGTTTATTAAAACTAAGACTAAAAAACCCGGAGCACTTTTGAATTAGAATTAAAAGGACAGTAATTACAAACGAGGTTACGAAATTACTGGAAATGCGCGAGTCGTTTTTGCGTCGGCACCTCAAACATGCTGTCCGGTGACATTCGTGCTCGCTTGCGCACAATTGCAATTGCACACACCGAAGGCGCAATGCTCTTAATTTTAATTTAAACGATGTCTAAGTATTTACTTAAAAGAAAGTAAAAGTACACCCGCCGATAACCTGTACAATGTTACTTTAATATATTGCAGAATTTATTGCAAAATATTGAAAATTATTTAACAATAAAGTACGCTGGTTTAAATATTAATATATTTTTGATAAATTTTTGAGTCACCATATGCAAAGTCATACAATTCTATGTTAAAAAAAATCAAATATTAAATAAGCATTCATAATACTTTAAAAACGGAATATTTATACAGTTTTTATTTTATCTATTTTTAATAAATGACAAAAATTATTACCTGAAAAAAGATTGCGAGGTGAATTTCGTTTTTGTGATAAGATTTCTTTTTTTTTTTATATTATTCGTGTCACTATTAGTAGTACAGAGAGGTAGCCTCAACAAGCCTTTTCACTGTCCGGGCGACTGGATGAATTTGGTATCCTAGGTCCGCGTGGAGAGGCTAGAGGGACACCCCAGAGGTTTTTAGTCAGTAGGAGTCTGACACACCGAGGTCACTGCCCTCACAGCGGCCCTGATTGTGCTATGCAGGATTTTCTCCCGGGATACCAAAAAAAAGTAACTGTTAGTGGTAACAATAACATTTGTTTCTAATTTAGGGTTTTAGGGTCACAAAATTTTTATTTGACCAGCCCTATTTGCTAGCTGTATAATTATCATTTTACCAAATTAAGTAATAAAAACTTGAAAAACAGATAACAACAATAATAATATACCGTAACGCTATATCCTTTTAAGCATCCTTTTTTACATAAAAAAATAGATAGGAAAAAATTGTTATTTTAGTAAAATGTGGCATATTGGGCAAATAAATATGTCACGTTCTGCCTTAGTGCGTGTTTCACGTATGCCCAGCTTTATCCTATTCTAAACCCAATATTTGTAAATAGCAAAAACAAAAATGAATTTTGCATTTTTGACGTGTTTTCGGTTGTTTGCTTACGCACGAAATATGTTCCAGATTGGAATAAAGATTGTGGACCTTTTTTCAATAACATATTTTATTTATATACTTTGAAAATAGAGCCTCGAAAATGAAAGTACTTACAAGAAATGTTATCTAATTTGTTCCACTCAATCATTGTTGACATAGAGGTGCTCAAAGGAATGAGGCGAGGCAGTGAGTACCTAATATATTTTAAATATCACTTGTCATTAGTATTACGCTTTATCTGTTACCGTCGGACATTATGTAAAAGTCGTGAGCTAAATGATACCCTGAGGCAATCATTTATGATGATGTTTAACATAATAACTTTATGTTAAGCGACACATTATCTGGCTACCTATATGTATTTCATAGCTCACGTTTAAATACAAACATTCTTTAAAATTCTCCAAAATTTATAAAAACAGTAAAATATGTGAAAATCGGAAAACAAGGAAACCGGCGACTTATGATATCATTTTTAGAACATTAATTTTCAAACTAATCTTGTTCAATGATAAATAATTTGGATGATAGAATTTACGAGTATAATCTTTGTCACAAATTTTGTAAAAGTTGTTGTTCTTTACACAAATTTTCGGTTTAATTATGGTTGTACTTGGTATATGTCAACAAGGAGAGCTCTTTACTCTCACCCCTCCCAGAGAGGTACCTTAACAAGTCTACTCCTCGGGCGTCTGGATGAATTTGGTTTTCCAGGCCCGGCTGGAGCCAATTATAGGGACACCTCGGGGGTTTTTAGTAGGAGTCTGACACACCAGAGTCGCTGTCCTCACGGCGTCTCTAATTGTCCTATGCAGGATTTCCCTCCGGGTAACAAAAAAAATTGTCTATCCTAAAAACATTAAAACTCTAGTGGTAACTAAATTGAAAACCCGAGTTGAATAATAATGATATATGGTCACGCTATGCCCTTTTTGGGGTAAGCAGAGATACATAAGTGGCTAAATCCATTAGATTTGGATGAAATTAAATTATTTCAATTTAATTATTAATATTTACGAACAAGGTATTAAGTTTGTTTAGCTATTATATACGAAACTCGTGGGTGTTTTATAATTTATTAAAGTATAGGAAGTTGTTATTTTTAGGATTCCGTATTTTAAAAGGAAAATAAATCCTTGTAGCATTATTAAGTTGTCCGTCTTTCTGTCAAGACATTTGTTATTCGGAACGTGTGAGTCTATCAAATTGAAATTGATATCAAATACTCAGGTTTGCAGTCCACTGGAACTATGAAAGGTACGGTAGTTTATGCCAAATATTTTATACACTCACGAGGAAATCAAAATATATAGGGTGTCTCACGTTGACCGTTATAGGCAAGAAGCTATAATAGAGTGCGTTATAGCTATTCTATGTAATCATAGATGGGCAAAATGTAATCAGATTAATGAAAATGATTAACGATTACATTTTACGTTTTTTACCATTAATACGACTGCATTTTGCTCATTTATGTTTTAAACACTACAAAATCCCAGATTGTATACACATTTATGATTTCTTATTGTTTTAAATGGATTTAATCATAATTACAGAGCAAGAAAATTAAATTTACGACTACATTTTGTAATCGTTCATCATTATTCAGATTACATTTTGCCCATCTCTGTATGTAATCATGTGTTCTTTACGGAGTAGTCGTAGTCTGGCAAAACGTGACGTTTGAAGGTGCGCTGCAGTACAGCTCTTCATTTAACTCGGGCTGATGCTTGGCGGGCGTTTTCATTGATTGATACGTTGGTCAAAGCTTACGCTTAGTCGGTCGGTGGGTTATAGCATTAATAAAAGGAAACATCCAAAAATCATAATTTTACACACATTACATCGTTTTTTTTTTAATCGTAATATCACGTTTTTACGCTTAAGCTTTTGATATTGTAACATATAATAATATCTGCAAGTTTGTACGGTACCCGGGGTGTGCGAGTCCGATTCGCATTTGACCGTTTTTTTAAATGCTATTCCTCATTATTATATAATTTGATGTTGTTTTCGATAATCTTCAGTAAATTATATCCGTCATCTCGTTCATTAAGAATTCTATGAATTTCTAAGATTTTTATCTGGCATCCCATTAAACCGAATAAAGCAATGTGCGATTATGTAAAACGAGTTGCCGTCGTGAGCTTTTCAATAAATGTCACTGATTAATGTTAGTAGTTTCTTTAAATTATATTGATACATTAATTTACTGAAAGTTTGGGGTAATAATTATCAAAACGAAGTGAGAATAACTTACTTCAGGTACTTAAACGTTCGTTTGTTTTTAGAATATATATATATATATATATATATAATCAGAGGTGGGCGAAATGTAATCTGATTAATTATTAATAATAACGTAATTTTAATTTTCTTGCTCTATAATCACGATTAAATTCATTTAAAACTTTAAGAAATCATAAATGTGTATACGATTTGGGATTTTGTAGTGTTTAAAACATAAATGAGTAAAATGCAGTCATGTTAATGGTAAATAACGTAAAATGTAATCGTAAATCATTTTCATTAATCTGATTACATTTTGCCCATCTATGTATATAATATAAATATATAGAGTTTATATGTTAGTATTGACGTTTGCACAAATATGGAAACATATTGCTAAGACTTCAGCTTATCGTTTAATTTTTCAAAGTATGATTTAGAATAACAGATTCACCCTGTTCTTTTTATGATTCTATGTTTGCAGACGATAATCATGAGTCTACTCATAATAATATTTTTTATTATGCTATATAACATCATATTATATACACCTGAAATGGGCAAAATTTAATGTGATTAATGATTACAAAATGGAGGCGTAATTTAAATTTTTTTGCTCTGTAATCATGATTAAATATCTTCAAAACATTAAGGAATCATACGAGAAAATGTATGCAATTGAGGATTCCGTAGACGTAAAACATATATGAGTAAAATGCAGCCAGTCATTTTAATGCAAAACGCAAAATGTCATTATAATCGTTTTTTAATGAAAAACGATTACATTTTGCCCCTCTATGATATACACCATATACTAAGGAATATATTAGTCGTTCAAATTGCTTGATTACTAATTTATAAGATCTAGAACATATCTTGTGTTCAACTTCTCAAAATGCTTGTTTTCTTATACAAAGTTTTGACGTTACATACTTGTGTGTACCTTTTCAATTCACTCGAAAAAACGTATTTACTACCGTTCTGTTGCCCTTTTAATCAATGTGGTTAAGATTTAAGACTTGTCTTTCATTACCAATCTTGATTTCGAATTACATCAAAGTGAAAGTGATCAGTTTGTCTGCTCCAAGATTAATGTGTCTCGTTATTCGTTAAGAAATAATCATTCATTCTCGATATGGGTCGATCTACGTCAATAACGTTAACAGACCGGGAATAGTTCCTAACATAATCTAGAGTGATGTAATTACATTAGAATATTTGGGTTGTAAATCAATGGATCGACCGCAGTAATTTGTTTTATATGAAAGAGTTACTGTGGTTTGGACGCTGATTAGTTATATATTACCTTTGTGATGGTGTAACATTTAAGTAGGACACCAATCTTAAACTTTTTCTTTAATAATTGGTATTTCAAAAACAAATAGCTGTTATCGAGGGCAGTTATAATTGGCAGTGATAATAAACAATTTGTGTTTCAAAAATATTGAATTACACTATTATTTTAAGTGATAATAACGTTACGTAATATTATTTTGCCGATAATACCTGTCTAGTACGATATTCGAAACATGTAACAAACTTAAATCCGATTATGAAATGATATGAATATATTTGTTGTTTTTACTGACCCGTATTTACAGCTATCTTGAGGCACATTAGCTAAAAGAATTGCCAATTTATCGCTGCTGATGGACAGGATAACGTGTGACGTATCTAGAAAGTCATCAGCTAATGGCTCGTGAGTCGTAACCCAGCGGCATTCGTGACGCATCGTTTATCTCAAAGATAATTGTAGTTAAATATTACCCATTACTTCTTGGACTAGGCTTTGCATGATAAGTAATGATTTATGAAGTTCTTGTACAAATTTCATTTCAATTCGAACTAAATTGTGTCACTAGTTATTTTTGCAAACCTGGTAAATTAAATAATTTTTCATAAGCAATATTTTCATTGAATGTGGGTTAATTTAGAATATAACTTACATGGATATTATAAGTTGATGTGACGACAATAAAGTAGGAAAAAATTTGTAAAAAAAGGAGAGCCTTCGCCAGAGGCTTTCCTCCTTAAAACCGGACAAAACGCCTGGGCGGTGCGCTTAAAGGGAGCGTGCCGCCCAACTTATCCAGGCGAGAGCGATGTGTGACGTGTTTCCGCACACCGCTCCAAGATATTGAGGTGTGAGAGGGGTGGCTCCCTACACCACTCCTCGCAGTGCAGATATACGGCCTAACAAAAGGCCAGACGTCGCCGAGGGTCGGAGGAGAGGATAACACTGTACCTCTGGCCTCTGTCAGACAGGAAGAAGGAACACCCCGGGCGGTTTTAGTCTGTGCAAGTCCGACACACTGGGGGGCAGCCCACACCGCCCCCTGAGGTCCGACAGGAATTTCCCCCGGGTTATAAAATAAAAGAAATTTGTATAAAAAGCGCCAATGACGAATCTAATTTTCTAATAAGTAAAATTCAGCTAGCCTATATATCTTCATTAGGTAAGTAGTTAAAAAGAAATATTTGGCAAAATAACGCATTAGAAAGTAAAACAAATGATCTGAAGACACATATTGTTTTCATGATATTAATAGATTAAAAGCAGTAAATTAACGGAAACAACATGCATAAACTCGTTACAAAAGAAGTTTTACAAATATTTGGTTCGTGAGAAAATTCTTCAGCATTGGTATTTACTTTGAAGATAAACATTGCACAGAGCACGCGATAATTTGTATTCGTGGGTATTTGCTAAGAGCTTATTCATACTTAAATTACATCAACAATAAAATGTATATATACAAAATGTATTCATTATAGATCATCTGTAAATAATGCAGATGAATATCGCGAAATTCTTAATAAAAGACCGTAACAAAATTATCAGTTGCATCGGAGAGCGTTTGTCCGTGTTTTGGTTACTACAACTATCGACATCGTCACTTATGTAATGCCAGTTCAACATTTATATTCTGCATTTACACAACGCATTAGACAGCAACCAAAGAGGATAAACCGATAGCTAACTTTATCGACAATCGATATTACAACGTCTATTACGAATAACAACTACATCACTTTAATGTGAATATTCCCCTGTTTTTATCTTATTGGATATGTGTATAAACCATTTAAAATACAATAAATTTTAAGTAGCTGCATTCTTATATCTATAATGGATACTATTAATAATTTCTATCGGGTAGAGTTATTCGCTTTATGTATTCATGAGTTAATTACTCTATTCAAACTTATTCCAACATCATAACTGACGGTCAACATCGATATCCAACTCGGACGCAACGAGCTACAGTACGTATCGTCGTGACTAAAATCCTTAAATGGTCATATTGCCTTCTGTACGTGTGGTAACGCCGATACACCGATACCTATATGTCTCGATCATTTTTTCTATTGCGTAGATAATAAGGCATAATTTACTTTGACAAATGGCTTCGTTTACTTCATATACGCCCTCATCTGCCTGTAAACAATCGATTGTACCGACGTGGACTGTGGACAACACAACCCACCACGCATAGTTAATGCGCGCGACGGACCACGCTGCATAAAGATGAGGGTAAACGGCTTTGATAAATAAGTTTTAAGTTCTTCGACTATCAAATTTTATTTGTCGCAGTATTTTATTACCTTATTTGTATTCAATACTTCCTTTATTAAAACACTATCTTTTAAAATCAACTTGAACTAAGGAAAGTGAACTTTAGCTACGGCTGCTCGTTCCCAGTCAGTAAATCATATTAAATCTCGTATTCATAAAGTGTAATACGTATTTTATTGGAGGGAAAGCTATGCTTATTAAAAAAAAGCGCGGTATGAAGGCACATAACGTATATTATTAATTCATTTTTGAGCCTATCTTTGCACCCTCTGAATTTTCTAAACACAGATAGTGATACCTAAGATTTATCTATAATAGTATTGTGTGATGACTACACAATATAAGTATTATAGTATTAAACAATACGCAAGCAATGATAATTTAGTATTGTTTCTGTTTAATTTCGATACTTTTATCGAAATGCTTTATATTTTAAGTGTATATAGTAGATAAACGTGATCATTATGTCTACACTTACTAGGTTAGCTGAGACTGAAAATATTCAGTGAAATTACCGATTATCTTATACTGCTTATGGAATCTTTAGAGGTCGTGTCTGTTGATTGCCAGTTTCAGAGTTGCAATTATTACGGGACCTCATAACCATTCAACAAAACAAAAGATTAAATTATTGCACGACATCAGAGCGGCAAAACGGTACATTTTCTATAATTTAAAAGCAACAATGGCATCCTTACGTATAATCAAATAAAGGTAGTACTTTTAGGACGACGACTCTCTATATAGCTAACGTCGGCAGAAAAATAGAGCATCAAATGATATGACATTGTAAGAAACTATAGTTAATAACAGATCCGAAGATATTGGTCTTTTGTTCAATTGAAAACAAAAGGACCGCTACAGATTAAGAGGAGGTTACTGGAACAAGTTCCTAAATAGTATGATTTTAATAAAGATCATACTGAGATAAATATGACTCATCGGAATTTTATTAGGAAGAGAACGAAATCGCATGAACCAGCAATATTTATAAAGAATGGAATTAAAATAGGCAATAGCAGCAATTTAAAGCGTCAAGACTCGCGTGCTGTGTTCGTGCAGCCCATCACGCATGTATTGTAGCAGGAGCCGATTGTAATAATAGATGTAGAATACAAAATTGGATAATACCTTTAAATAACTGCACTGTTGAAGAATCATTAAGCCAACCGACCCGTTTTCTATGTTCCTACCCTAATACGCACTATTTCAAACAAATAGCTGTTTCGTAAAGTAAGCAATTCAAACGAGGCTTGCTGTATCTCAATTTTAAACTTTTCTGTATTTGGCATGGCCAAATTAGGCATGGAACACATTATAACAGGCGTATCTGCTATAGTTTCATCCCTTTCGCAGGTATAATGCATGCACGCGTTGTCTTAGTGCTATTTCGGTCTCGGTCCGTGTGATTTTTATTTATTACTGTTAAATCACGAGTGATTTCACGTTTTTGCTGCAAATAAGTGTGTGTTGCGGTAACAATGGATAAGTTTTCCGCTGGGTGCTACTTTTCGTGATGCCTACTGAAATCGTATTATTTCGCAGCTCCATTCTATTACTTTGCAATAACGTTGTTGCGAAGAAATTATTTTTCTACTTGCGTAAAACATTTTTTTTTTGAGTGAATGGAGATATATGGCATTAGTAGCTGTGTCCACTTTATGCTGGTACAGGTCGTTAACGCTACTATATTAGTACACATAATTGCTATTTTTAGGGCACGAGAAATGCCCTTTTAATTAAATATCATGCGGGTTTCCTCACGATGCAGATATTCTTTCAACTTCAAATTCTGCGTACCTATTTACTTCGCAGATTTTTTCCTTTATTGTTTAAAATCTATTTTGAGCACTATTATACAACTTAAAGCTCAAAATTTGAATATGGATACAATAACATTATAAAAGAGGGTTTTCATTTCTAAGCAAAAATTATATCAACGAAATGCTTACAATAAAATATTATGAAATATAATTATTATTTTTGTTTCCGTTCATATTTTTTATTTTATTTTAAAACTTTTAGTCTATAAAAGCTGAAGGTCGCACTTTCCCTTTTTTTGGCCAAAATTCACTCTTTTTCGAATATATAACAACCGGAAACATATTTTAATATTAACACGAGGGCGCAACAGCTTCTAATTTATATATGTACTAAAAAAACACACACTTTGATATAAAACATAGGATAAAAATAAAAGTGTTATGATACTGCATAAATATAAAAATAAAAGTTGATACAAGTCTCAAATACATAGTATAAATAATAAATGAACTTACTGTTTTTGTGTGCCTGCTTATATTTCCCAAATACTGCATCTGATCTTTATGTGGTTTTCACCATAGTTTAGCACATATTTAACATAGTATATGTGTATAAATTATTTGTATTGACTTTAAAAAGAGTTGAGTATTCTTAATGTTTCTTATGAAATCCGAAAAGGCGTTTAGAGCTCTCATATGCCATGGAGTGGCTAAGTCATAATCAGAATTATATGATCAGTGGGTATAATACAGAATTATTATAGACCTTAAAAAACTTTTATATCTATAATAGCATATATTTATCTTTTGGTATTGTCCCTTAATAGCCATTTTATACATATTTAACATGATTTTTTTACACTGCCTCGACAAAGTGACTACAGTGCATCTGATGGTAAGTACAGTGTAGTCCAAAAACGAAAGCGCCTATCAAAGGACGAAAACCCGTTGAATGTCTCTGTCGTCATGTCGCCTTTCTCTATACCACGACTGAAGGACTTTTTTATATGAATTACTGGATATACACAAGCAGATCCTGAAACGCGACAGGCCGATGCAAGTCACTATGACGGTTTTTACACTTGTGTACTCTGATCACGACCCAGTTCGGGCAATTGCCCTACCACCAATAAAGAGTAAATATTATCTCATATATTTGTAATGTATTCAATTTAGGATTAACTCTATGCCTCTAATAAAATACTTCTATTTTGCTCAGGGTCAAAAACCTCTGTTATGTATTTGCCTTTTTTTATTATCATAATGTAGTTGAATTTTTACTCTATTCTTACTTCTTATTCTTACTCTATTCTTCTTTTATATTCTATCATGTGTGTAACTCCTCTTCAAAATTTTATTTCTTACTTCTTTGATTTATGAGTTTACAAGAACTAAAATTATTATTCGTTATTAGTACTCAAAGATATTCGGTTTCTATATTATCAGAAAAGCGTTATATGGTATTAAAAGCAAAATTGTTACATATAATTTTAGTTACAAAATTACTTGCTTGCGATGTACAAATCGGAACAGTAAACCATGTTAATAATTAAGAACATATTTACATACTATATTTGGTTGATTAAACTAGTAAAATTAGATAATAAGTAGGAAAAGTTTGACCTCGGTCTTTAAATGTTTACCTCATATATAATTGCTGTAATCAAAGTTATGTCACAGAATACTATCGTCAACCTGATATCCAATCCATATTTATATTGAAAATACGAGTATAATAGTCATATAAGTACATACATATCCGTTCATATATTGATTTGACTACAGTACTTATCTAAAATATTAAAACTGTCATGAACGTATTCTTTATAAAAGCCTATATATTTCAAAGACTATAAGATACGTGGACGTGAATTTTAATGAAGACAATACACGTGCTGAATAATATTGCATCTTATGTGACCTAAAAACAGAGTAAAATTCGTTTACTATGCATCTTAGTTAATAGCTACGATGACAATATGAAACCTGAGGTGTCAGGGTGTCGATCTAGCAAATTTACATTAAAAACCTATTGACAATTCAGTCCGTACTATACACACGTAGGAATAAATATATTTGCTACCAGTTTGGATATGACATATGTTTGAGTGTAACATTGTGAGTGACCGAAGCGCGCATAGAATTTTATATGTAGTCCTAGAAAAAAAATTAAGCGATCATATTGTATAAAACATTTTTGTACTTAGTACAATGATATTTTAAAAATATTTATACAATTCCTATTAATTAATTATTATTCATGTTTAATCTGTAAGTGCTTTGAGAACCGCGCTGCGCTAGTGGTCACATATAAGCGGAAATTGGATACAGCCACTAATGTATCTCTGCTCACCTCAAAATTGATATAGCATGACGATATATTATTTTATTAATTTATACAATTTCAACTTGATATACTCTACAGATTCAGTTATGTTTCCTCGATATGAAAAATTTCAGTAGATAAATTTGTGTCGACAACTTTTATTGTCTTATTTAAGCTCCGACTTTCTTTATTATTTAATAAAGACAAAAGCTAGGACCGTAGAAAGGAATTTAACATCTCGCTATTCCCTACCGCAGCTCGCTGAGGTTAATAAAATTAATGTCGACGGACGACCGCCCAATAATATGATTTAACCGTTTTAAATTCAATCTGACACAGTCGGGGTCATTGAATTCAGGTTACTCTGTCGAGATAATGACTAGTCTATGCTATTTATTTTGTATTTAGGGCGACTACTGTTGAAATAATTAAATTTGTGTAGTTTCAGACGCGTATATAAATAACAAATTGTTATCTTCTGCATAAATCAAAACGTGTTCCGAGATTAACAACAGATTTCAGATTAATCTGTCAGTCAATTCGTGTGATGCGACTATTTACTATTGTGAATCAAAAATGCTCATTCGATTACCCAACACATACGTTATTTAACGTGTTAAGGCGACAACCAAACAGTAATCGATGCTTATTAGAAGGCTGTCGCAAGCTGTCGGAAGTTTCGACATCGAAGTTATCAGTCGATGATATATAAGTATATTATATCGTATGTAAAATTATTAGGTTTTTATATATTTGACTAATCGAGGCCTGTACATCCTTATCCGTATAGCTAAACCAATAATAATTGTTTTCTTATGTCGATTCTATTTATCATGTTTTAGGTGTTTATTTAGCTTATTTTGTTGTCTATATATTTTGTTTATATCTTTCACATTATTTCGATACAATGTTCTAATTTTTAATTAGTTTAAAATTCGGCAATCCCAAGACTAATAGTAGTTACAAATAAGAAAACTTGTATGAGAATAAATTTCAGAACAGTTAGCCAACACGAACTTCCTGATTGAGCCAGTTAGAATTAGTGTTTATAGTATGAAATATTATTACGTATTCTCTGGTTTTAGCTTACCTAAACATGAACTAGAAAATCTTGTTTTTATTTATAATATTTATCTCTAGTTATCATTATTCTTAAATCATGGCGATGTCGAATGCTATCGACTCTTTAGTATATGCTGAACAAAACACATTTTTTTTGTGTTGGATTGTTTTCAGACCTTGCATTGAAACTATAAAAAATTTTTGACTTCACATTTAAATGTTTTTTTTTTAATCCAGGTTAAAATCTGTTGTAAATTTGATTTGGCCTGATAAAAATAGAGATATAACTTATACCTTACCGTGGAGCTTTATTCTTCATAGAATTAATAACTTTGCATATACTTATAACAAATAATAATCGGCATCATACACCAAGAATGCCAAGGGATTTGTTTACATTAAGTAATATGAATAGTTCTTTACCAAGAACAAATTTAGATCGACTTTATGAGCCATTTTATCGCTTTCAGCTTTGCATAAGTAAGCTCAATTGTAAATAAAACAATAATTATTTCATTAAGTAGTTGCGGCATTGATTGTTAATTTAAGTAATGTGTCATACTCCAGTTGGAATCGCCGCAGGCGCAGTGTGCAGCGTTGCGATGATTATCTGCGTGCGTGCCACGGTCCATCGCTATCACGAAACTCTTTTATCATACCATACTCATATTTATTACTACATTGTTACATTGATGATTTATTATATTTTCAGCCGTTCTTAAATAACCTACTACTCTCATTGTGCCGTGTTCGGTTTTTGACTGACATCTCATAGACGGGTCATTTCTGCAAGAACCGGTTCTTAGGACACTGGACGGACGGTCAGTAGTCGATGCGTCTGATAATTTTAACAGTGAGCTATGTTATACTATGATTATAAATGATATTATATTAGTAAATATGTTGAAAGGTTTACATTATTTACTCCTGAAAATGAGGGCCCATTTGATAAACGGTTATAATGGAGACGGACATATGAAATATGTACATATGAAATGGTATTGTTTGTTGTTGTTACTGTTCCGTAGATACTGTATTCTAGGGAAAAATTGGTGGTAGCCTATTGCTTAGAGCAGGGATCGGCAACCTTTTGAGTCGGAAGAGTCAAAAATTATAATGTCCAAAATTTCAAGTCTTTAAAGAGCTACAAAAATTTTTCTTGTCAATAATAAATAGTACTGGTAGAAACATTTTTTTTTAAATAAAAAATCACGAATTTATTTATTCATAAGAAAAATATTTATTTATTCATATATAAGTAGTATTTTTTCAGAACAACTTAGATAATATACATATATGTTATGGTATTGATCTTTTTTGGCAATATTTTTAAAATAAAATAAATAAAGTTGCGTATGGAACTAAAGAGCCTCAGCTTCACATCCAAAGAGCCGCATGTGGCTCGCAAGCCACAGGTTGCAGACCCCTTGCTTAGGGTGTTAGAATTATTTTGGCTTGTCTAGTTCCCGGTAAGGTTAGATCAAAAACCGTACTGAGATTCTCTGTGCTGAAGTTTGACTTGATAGCTAAATTAGACGGGTCGTAGATAGCTTAAACGACTAGAAGTTAAGTACAACAAAGTTGATCTAACTAAAAGTGCATTAGCTCCTAACGCTTGTGTAGCCTTCTTCGTAGTCTCGTAGTATGTCTTGGGCAGCTCTAGGACGTGGGGGGGCGCGTCACGGACTTCACAGATCAGGCTCGCCAGTCCTCGCCGCGCTACGATCGAGTACACACAAGTATTTAAGTTAGCGATTTAACCGGTAAACGTAAACAAGGGTCGTACGTGACCCGCGCGGAATAGTGATGTTCCCGTGCCAGTGGCTCCTGTTTTGAATTAATTTAGGACTTATGATGCACGTGAGTGACTTATTTAAATTAAAATATTTGATCTTTTATTATTTATTTTACAATTTAAATAGATTTTAAATTATTTTCATGGGAATATATTTTAAATCTTATCTACTCATTATTTACAACAGGGTTTATAATAAAAAGTTGTTTAATTGTGGCATCGTCGATTGAACAATAGAAAATTTAATTAAAATTTACTCAAGGTCTGTGTCACAATTGATTTTATTTCTTATTGCTACGACGCCATACAATGGTCCACCTCAATTTTCTAAGTATCCTGTTTTTGTAATGTATCCGCCGACCTCAATGACAACGTCCTAGCTAATGCCGGCAATTAGACCTCATACTGGCTTCGTGATATTTGCTTTAATGTGGCATATTATTTGTACATTTTATTTCCTGTTTTACCTACTTTATCAAACTTGCTTAAGTCTTACACTGTGGATATGGCTTTTGCATTCAATTATACCAATGAAAACTTAGACTGACGTTAAGTATATTTAAGATGTAGAATAATTTAATGTGAAATGTTTAAACGTTATTATAAAAAATATATCAAGACAAATCTTTAAAATATAACTGTAACTATAGGTATTCAAGTCACAACAGCTACGACGCGACGAGACGCACGATATTTCAAACATTACGCGGGTAAAAATATAAGTGTTTACTGCTGTTTCAGAAAAGCTCCTTTAAAGTTTAAAGACGATTTTCAACTCTAATATTAAATTTGTATGGAATTGACAATTATTAATGTTTTACGCGTTTTTAAATTTTAGTGGCTTTCTAAAACTCCATGTATAAACGGTAAAGTTACGGTTAATATCTCTTATTTACTGGTCATAATTAATAGGAGGTTTATTGATTCTGTTACTTATTCAAGCAAAGCAATGTAATGTTTTACTAAAAAGTTGGCCGAAGAATCATTACGCATACACAGAAGAATGTTAGGTTTTATATCTTGTTTTTTATTCAGACTTGTCACAAATATCACATCACACCTGATTGTAAGCATGGAGTCGTCCGGCTACGAATACGACTATCAAAAACTAAGAAGAGCCTTACGATAGTCGTCGAGATTTATGTTGATCTCGACACAAAGATCTCAACACACTTCGTTTAAAGGACCTAATATCATTGGACGATGGAAACACGTACGCTGGACTCATAGGATCATTTCAAATTCCGACTCACTGAAAATAAGAGAATAGTTCCATGGAACTAGAGCTACATGTGTCCTATTTCTATAAGAACTTTTTAGGTTTTGATAGCATATGAACTCCTGTATAACTGTGACTACATATTTCTAACTAATAAAAGATACATATTCTATTCAGCTATTGACAACAATTTAGTTAAGTGAAAGGCCGCGCTGACAGCTTTGTCTATTTTTTTTTATATACAAAATATTTTTGTCCCACCGAAAAACTCTATTAGAGAAAATATACTACACTGATTTCAAGCTGGAACCCTTTAACTATATTTATCGGCAAAAATAATGAGGAATTTTGGTAGCTTGCAGTGGTATAGTTTGCCTATTCAAATTTCCAACCGTTTTAAATCTTTCACGTTAAGGTACCTACTTATCTCAGATATCAGTTAAGAATGCGCTGCAGATTACTGACGATCCATTACATTATCGTCTTACAGTTTTATAACAGAGTTTGTTTTTACATCTCCACTAACGTGTATACTTTGCAATACAATAGCTATATTTGTAAATACGGGTCCAGTGTCTACAGACAGATGAATATAGTATTAATATTGTAAGTAACCTGTGCGGCGTCATACAAACGTGCCATGGAAATTGTTAATTCAAGGTAACTACTTATTTATTGCGGGTTTGTGTACTTTAACGTGTGAAACGTTGATATAAAAACGTTCTCTATAAAACGAAATGACCTCATGAATTTTTGCATTTTGAAGTAAGTCCCTTTTATAGAAAAATGTGTAACAATAAATTATTCCTATATTAATGCTTATATCATTAAAAAATAGCTCCAGTGACTCGTACAAAAATAACGGCCTATTCAATTTCACTTATTTGATCATTCAATGATGATATAAACGTAAAAATTAACATACATAAATATCGAATCAACACTCTTGCCTCAGCCAGAGATGGGCTAAATGTAATCTGATGAATGATTAACGATTACAAAATGTAGTCGGAATTTTAATTTTCTTACTCTGTAATCATGATTAAAAATCTATTTAAAACATTAAGAAGTCATAAATATGAATGCAATCTTGGTTTCGGTAGTGTTTCAAACATGGATGAGCAAAATGCAGTGATATTAATGGTAAAAAATGCAAAATGTAATCGTAATCATTTTTATTAATCTGATTACATTTTTCCCATCTATGGCCTCAGCGCACTAGTTAGCTCAATCATTTTAATTAGTATAATTTTTTAAAATAAATTATAATTATTATTTCCGTTTATTGAAATAAATTTCGGTTGCCAAGTTTACTAACTTTTTTACTATTATATTTACGTATATTTAAATACTATGACGTCATATAATTTATTTACTCCGTCTATTGTCTTCAGACCATCAACATTTATATATTACTGTCGACTGTCAGTCTATTTTCATTATTCATAGGTCATTTTTTGTTGCATTCTTTTGAAATTACTCAAGAATTTCTTAAAATAATGTAAAGGGATGGGTTTGTAAAACTACATTATTTCAATTAAATCTTTATAGGAATTGTTACAATTAGAGTACTATAATAAAATAGAACATGTACTATAAATAAAATAGAAGTCAAACTGCGTTGATGTAAACAAGAGCTGTAATATGAATAATTCATGTCTTAGGTACGTTTCATTAGCCTACCCATTAATTATCTTTTGAAAGCGCATATAATCGCGGCCTAGTTGAGTAAACTAAGGGTCTTTACATATGGGTTAATGAGTGGGTCGAAGTCCCGCAGGGTTCTAATACATTATCCTGAACTTACCATAGATATACTTACATCAGTTTTACTAGTCTTTGTTCTCGTTTAATTATCACCACAGTGTGGCCAAGTCCTTTTTAAATTTTAGATAATTTTACCAACATTAGCTATTATTAAGAAAGGTTAGAATTTCCTTTCCATTAACACTATTTCAGATGCCTACGTTATTTTGTCTAAGTAGGCTTTGTTATCATAGCAAATATTGTTGGATAAAGGAGAAAGTAACTTCCTAATTGAAAAAATATTTATACCTTTACAAATTATTGAGCGATTGGTTACAGTGCTTATAGCCTCCTCATACAGATATGTTTCGATACGTCAAAAGGATAATCTTCGTAAATATAGTTTCAACTAACTGCTCAAGTACCGAGGTATATTTCTTTTTTGTATCCCGGGGGAAAATCCTGCATAGAACCATCAGGGACGCGGTTAGGGCAGTGACCCCGGTGTGTCAGACTCCTACTAACTAAAAATCCCCGGGGCGTCCCTCTAATTGCTCTGCCTGGGAATGGGAAACCAAATTCATCCAGACGCCTGGGGATCGAAAAGCCTTGTTAAGGCTACCTCACTGGATAAGTAGGAAGGGTAGTAGTAAAGAGCCCACTCCTCCATAACCTCTCTCGGCGGCGCGCCGGACTCTACGTACAGTCTCCCTCACATCCAGCAAGCAGACTCCTTGTGGTCTACTGCCCGAGATAAAACGAGGTGTCTAAACGAACTCAGATCAAGACAATGGCATGGTAATGATAACCTCAATGCTGTAAAGTAATTTATAGAATACATTTTTAATATATTATATATTGTTCTATATAAGTTACAAAGACAACGTCAGCCACACGTGCTATAAAATTTTTAATTATTTTCTTTTTACAACAGTAAATATGAACTTGCAATAAACGTGTCAACCTGACCAGCATTGACGTAAAAAATGAGCACTTTTGACAAACGACAGTCCATGCGGCATGAAATTA
Organism: Automeris io; assembly: GCA_036320925.1. Classification (NCBI taxonomy): domain Eukaryota; kingdom Metazoa; phylum Arthropoda; class Insecta; order Lepidoptera; family Saturniidae; genus Automeris; species Automeris io. Next base: position 7,424,505 of record JAUDJH010000014.1, read on the forward strand.
ATGTTTCGAAACTCGAATGAATTGGGATGAATTTTATTTAATTGCGTGTTTTTAAATATCAAAAGACCGGTTTTGTTCATGTATCTTTATTGTTAAAGTGACCATTACTGTCCAATACTATAAACAGCGATGTTGCTTAGAGATTACAAACCGTTACGATTGCACAAGTTACTAATTTTGCGAGAAAAACGTTTGAACAGGGTCTCTTGCTTTACTGTGATATTTTAATACCTTTTACCTATTAAGCTCCACTGGAATGTATTCCTACATTTTCTACTTCCAAAAGACTGTTACAGGAAATAGTTAAAATAAGTACTTTTATAATCTGCTCTTTCCTTTACTGAGTAGGTATTGTTTGTACTTTGCCAAGAAAAACAAGTCACATTAAGCAATTTTACACATGGCTCGTGCAAATACTGCTATTATTTTGTTAATTACGAATGAAAGCAACTCTGCCGCATGCAGGTCGCTGTTATTAGCGAATGCACAAAAAATCATCATTTATGTCGCACGTGCGCTCTGCAATTCTTAAATGACCGTTTAAACATATTTGACGTGACATGTGCTGCTATTAAATGGAAGAATTTCTACAAAAGGACTCCTAGCAGCGTCAGGTTCGACAGATGTCTCTAATAATCCTTAGATTATTAACAAGACGTATTATTAACGAAACATATACGATATATCAGATGAGATCTGAATCAAGAGACAAATTCTGTTGGTTATATTTTTTAGACAGGTTTCTACGTAATTAACTGTATAATCCATCTAATATATACAAGTTACATGATCAAGTTTACTTAATAAAAGCAGTTTTTATTTCATTTCCTTAGAATTTATTATCTCGAATGTTTTCTTATAAATGTTGTCATTAATTTATACATTAAAACGTTACTTAATTGCACAAAATATATGTTTTTGATTAATTAATTTTCTAATAATTTATCTTTACCTTCATTTAAACAAATTCTGAAATTAAACACTTACTTCTTGTCACGTGGAAAGAATAAACAACTTTCTTTTACCATATAAATTTAATCATTTATAAAACAACGTCTTAAATTTGCATTTAAAATACACATAGTGGAGAATCACATTAAAATGACTTATGGTATTACATGAATAGTAATCATAGAAATACATGGTCTCATATACCCTATAGAGGAGTACGTTGCGTCATGCATGATAATAAGGAGACATTACAAAATTACCCACCATTGTATTGTGTTCGCGGAACATTGTATTCCTAGGTGCGCTTGCATCGATGAACGCTTAATACAGATCGCATCATTGTGTATCCCGTGTCGTCTGTTCCCACAAATCTTTCATACAAACATTTATAAAAAAGGCCTTTTCGCTCTCTTATTTTGATTTATAATTTACTAGCTGACCCGGCAAACGTTGTCCTGCCATATAAATTATTTCTTGTGAATATCTTCTATATTTGACAAATATTGATAATATTTATACGATACTAACGTCACTCAATTGTTATGCCTTCCCGGAACCCGTCCTCTAATATTTAAACTTTATGGTATGTTATTAAAGTTCAAATTGACTTTTAAATATTATTACGAATTTTTTGTATGAGAATATAGAAAAGTGTTGTTTTTAGATTTTTCAGACAATTTTTTAAATTTTCTCTCCGTAATAACCTTCCACAGACTTCAACAAACACAACAAAAAAGAAATCAGCCAAATCGGTTCAGCCGTTCTCGAGTTTCGCGCTTATCAAGACATTTAGCGATTCATTTTTATATTATAGACTAGTAATCCTCAATCCAGGAATATTTAAAATGTAATCATTAAAATATTTATTTCACCGCTAAAGATTATACATGCTGACATTGCCTATCCCTAATAATAGAGTTGCAGTAATGCGAAATTCAAGTTTGAACCCTGGTATTTTAGTGTGAAAAAAAAACAGCGTTTCAGTTAGCTATTCTAATATATGTTAAAAATAATCTTAATAACTACATCTTAACATTAGACAGCCTTTTACCGATGTTGATACGTCGTACTGTTAATAGATATTTATTAGTATGAAATGGAAAAATAGTAATTGTGTAACAGCTGATTTTAGCGTTTAAGGAAAATAGCGCGGCGTAACACAAATGAGTTGCAAAGACTCTTTTTACTGTTTTCGCATATATTTATCATATAAGGAAGATTTTGTTTATTATTACTTAAGCTTTAGAAAGCGTTAAATTAGAAATTAAAAAGAAATATATTATTCATTCAGAGTAAACACGAACTTTTTTCAAAAACAAATTACTGACGAGCTACGTAATGAAGCGATAGTTGGTAAAATCGAGCTCAGTGAGTTCTAAAGGACGCATACGTAGGATAAACATTCTCACAGTAATCTGTGCAGCTTGTGACACTTACTAATCTAAAGATAACGTAATGTCAGCACGTGTTGGATAAGAGTTTAGTGACCTAGACGCTCGACGGTTGGCTCCTTGTACCCATTGGAAGATATCCTGCTGTAGAGAAGTGATTTTTCTCCTACAATTATACAATTGTAGGAGAAAAATGTAGAGGAGGAGGATGAATGTATGGTATGTGTAGGAGGTTGTGTGTAATACATACGTATTAAAAACAATAAATGATGATGATGATGATGTCCTAGCCGATTTCGGCCACGGCGACTGTTTCAACACCAGTTAAGAAATTCGAGGTCTAGTTTTCGGAAACAGTCAATTGCGTAGGAGATATTTAAGTGCATAACTGGACGCGCAGCCAGAAAAGCACTCTCTCGTCCGAGCTCCCTCAGGTCCGATGGAAAGGAGAACCAGTACGATCGGGAGGGAGCAGGATGCAGGTTTGGTCGAAACAAAACAATAAATAATAATATATCGTCATGTTATATCCCTTTCGAGCTGAGCAGAGATACATTAGTGACCCTGTCTACTTTGCGGTTATATGTCGTGCCCAACGTGACTAGTAGAGCAGCTGATCGCCGTTCTTAAGCCACTTACACATGATATTTCTATTAGATGCCATGCGGGCTTCCTCGCAATGGGTTCCTTCACCGGTGACCATGTGGTGCCTAACTACGTACTTAATTTTAAAAACTTAGAATCACGCGCTGGTATTCGAATTCACGACCATTCGCTTCGCCGCGCATGGATACCGGTAGCTTATCCACTAGATCACCACAACCAATATATAACTTATATGATTATATAAGAATAATAATATATATAGAAAGACAAATTAAAAGTTTATATAAAACACATAATCATAAAATAAAACTTATAAATGTATATAATTGAGGCTAAACTAAGTGGGAATTTTTTTACAATTGAATTCCTCAAATTAATTTAAATTAAATCGAATATACAAAGGTGAGTAACGTTGCAAATAAATTATGCATTACAAATAATAATAATAATAGATATATCATCACACTATATCCAATTGTAACAAAATAATAATATCTTTATTTGACAGTTACGTATACTCTTACGTTATGCTAAATTTAAGTATTATAATTAAATCTCGTTAATGTATTTTATGACAATGATCAAAATGATCGATTGCTTTAATTAAAATTTATAGTTGTAACATATCTTGAGCTTTTATTTAAGTATCCGTGATTACTATTTCATTAAAAGTTATATGCGGTTTAATTTGAGTATGGATAAGTGAATGGTCTTGGTTGGATCGATAATGTTTACCCGGTCGTACCTACGTGACCATGAATATGAATAAATCATGCGAAGTTAATAAAAAAACTTACGCCCAAATTCCAAACAGGTTGATTTCAACGATATTTGTATAGAGAATATTTCGTAAAGTTGTCATAGACACCACTTATCAATGCTCAGTACCTGCTAAGCAGTTCGGCTTGAAGTAGCTACTTAATTCGTTACGGTTAAATTTGTAGCACTTACAAATCTAGTTCGTTACCTCATAGTGCACCTTTTTTACTTACCGTTTTGTTCGTGTTGATTCTAAAATTAATCTAATCGAAATGCTGCTGTAATATAAAAAAGACAATATATAGTCTTTTCGAGCCTTTACAGATTCCTCGGATTTGAGGAATTTGAGGAGAAAAGGATTGAAAAAATTTGTAGATTTTGATGGACACCTAGGCATTCCTGAAGGTACGGACCTCGGCTTAAGGACCATTGGGAGAAAAAGTGACAGTGAACTACTAACGGTTCGGAAGCTGTAGCCTTGCGAAGAAACGCCGGAAGAAATTGAAGGTCACGCCGCAAGGAGGCTACGTCTCGGTGCGTAAACGCATTGATCAGCAATAGCCGACGAGGAAAGCTGTGCTGGCTTTGAGGAAGATGAGTATAGGAGGAAATTGTAAATGCCGGTCTCAGTTCAGTTTAAAACTAATTTCTGCGGATATGCAGCAGGTTTTAAAGTTAAGAAGCATGTATAAGTGCAGGTTTTGAAACGTTAAATAAATGTTTGTATGTTCTGGAGCTGGTTGCCGCAGGATGATATGATGACAGTGACAAAATGCACACATAATTTTTCCAGCGTAATTACATACCCCCGTCGCGCCTGGGAAGGGAAAAAATCCGAGGGGATTGCCGAGAATCAGTGTTGCGTGCACGTACCGCTTATAATAGTATACGCAATTCCAGGAACCATGGCCCAGGGCTCCGTGCACGTGCCTCGCTTCGTTGACTCCTTCAGAATGTTGACCACGTTTTAATGTTGACAAAATGACCGTTTACATACCAACATAATACTTCTCAAAGTCGTTTGACTTGTTCAAGGATTTTCCTTTTCAATGCTGACCAGGTTCAATTTATTTTAATATTGTTTTTAAATAAATAATTTAAGTTTGATTATGTGAAATTGCTAAATGTGTATGTATACTTAACTGTATCTATAAAATAATATGGTTATTTATATTTGTAACATATTGAAGAAATATATAGCATATAATTCTAGCCATAAATTATGAATTGCTTTTAATAATAATAAACAGAAAAATATATTGGTATAAATATATAATTGCTACAAAATAAAATTTTGAAATGAATAGGCCAAAGGTAATTGCGCAAAATATCGCATCTAATACAGGATTTAAAACTCAATAACTTAATAACAGAAATCTGTCGAAACCTAATTGTAGGAGTAAGTTAGTTCGATAGACATTGTTCTATCTAATAATTGTACATAATTACTGAATTTAAACTCAAGGTGACGCTACGTGCTTAGTGCATCATTATTCAAGCGAAATGTTAAAGCCATGTACAAATTTGTTTTTTATTCTCGTCATCGCAATCGTTTTGTAATAATAGTTTGATGCTTCAATATTGACGGGCGTCAATTAAAGTTTAATGTGAAGACTAGTTGCATCTATAAAGATATTATACCCTTCTGCTGACACAACTATTGCCAGTTCGTAAGAACTATTAAGTAATTTTATGTATTTTTATTGTTAAGTTAGTGTTTCCAGCATCTTATGACATGGGAATCTTCAAACGTCGAGCGAATCAGTTTTTGCTGGGTGAGCGCGCTCCATCGTCGGCCTCATCATCGCTTTCCAGGAGGTGAGATTGAGGTCAAGCGCAAGCCAGTATGTAATACTATACTATGTTACTAACCGGCATTTTAACTTTTCAAAGAATATGCAAATATTTATTTGACATAAAAACCGTTTATAATAAACGAATCATTAACTTTATATTTCAGGTAAATTTTTCTTTAGTTTTATCGAACGAACATACCAATGACTTCTAAAGACCACTGGATACTGTTGCAGATATAATTAAATATAATTTAAAATATTTACAAAAAGAAATGTTTTATCTTTAATTCATTTTGTTAGTTGAAACTTATAATAAACGTATTATATTACAAAATGACTTTGGGTTGAGCTTTTGTAAATTTTATCCATTTTATATCGGGTCCAGTGAACACCTATACAGATGGATAGTGGGGCACTGTTCTAATCGAAGCTTCCAAAATACATTAGCAGCTCCATAAACAATGCTATCTAACGACGTTCTCGGAACATTAGCACACTCTCTTACATAACTAATGGTCTCTTTCGTCCTCAATTAACTAGCGTTTGAACTTGAGGTCATATGCGTTGTTAAATTTATTGCGCGGGATTTGCCAATCTATGTGACTGATAGTCATTTACCACCGTTAAAAAAGATTTTGCTATTAATAATTGTTACACTTGGCGAAGGTTCTGTAATTTTTAACGATACCAAACGAATAGCTGAACAAATTAATTGAATAAGAAAAGACGAAGACCGGATTCTATAGTGTTTATTAGGATAGAACTATGCCCACGATCAGCTGCGCAACTGGTCAGTTTGGGCACTACATATAAGTGCAAAGTTGATACAACCAATATATTATTATAACTATGTATAACCGTTAACTATAAGAGGATGATTATATTAATTGAACTTAAAAAGCGAGATATCTAATTGTGTGAATCGTTCTGGAAGTCCCAACTAAACAGCATACAAACTAACTTTTACGATAACATTTTACGCAACGCCTGTCGAAAAGTGGAACATCGTCCATTTTTAATATTGACATGGCAAACAAAACCCGACTTCCTCACTTCATACTTTCTTATATTTTACGTAATTTTGCATGCTACACAACAATTAATTCTGCTGAGACGTTGATATGAGGATACGGTGATTATAAATTGATAATACTTTCTAAATAAATAAATATTTAAATATTTCACTCAAAATATATTAAAACAGTTTTAATATAAATTATATACATTAATGTACATTTTTTTTCCATTGTTTTTTTTTTATTGTTTTTTAGTGTATTGGACACTGACCGCCTTTAATTATGCAAAAATAAAATAAACAAATAAATATACAAACAATAATGGCATATTTATAGATATTTATGAGCGATTTATTACTTTATTCGATTTTATGCAATAACTTAACAAAAACATTAATCGCTTACTACAAAAGATTTTTGTTAGAATTTAGCAACATATTTTTATTAAATTCAATAATATATCAGTTTACGTTTTAATTTCATTTCATAACGCATTATTTCATAAATGAAACTATGTGATTTTAAATAAATTATTACAACTTAAAGCTTTACATGGCTTTAATTAATTTTATATTCATTGTTCATGTGTGCTAATGCACACAGTCATAATTGTTCAAAAGAGATATTATCAGTTAATAAGTACGATAAGTCCAATAAGAGAACCATAATTTGGTTATCATAAACTTTATATTGTAGCATGAAAGGACATATTTCTTGCAGTATTATAGTTTTGAATAATGGTCAATTACTATAATATTAAAACTGTACTTTAAATGTGGGATGCGTTTCTGATAAAATCGCGAAGTTAAATACATGTAAAGGGGTTGAGCTAGAAAAAAGCCATAAAAATGTATATTACGGGTTGTAATTGCTTGAATTTTCCTAATTATATTATAAATTTTTGTCTTTCATCTGTAGGTTACCTTCTGTTCTATATAATTCTTAAATCTTTTATCTTTAAACTCAAACTCTTATGCTCTTTTCGCTGCTCGCACATAATAATGTTGGTGATGCATTTTATAACCTTTGAAGCAATTACCCATCTACCTTCAATTGCTAAATAAAAGTATGAGATTTCATTAGCAACTGGCTATATCAATCCCGCTATTAAGTGCGCCAATAAACTAATCAACACGCATCCACGTAAAATGACGTAATTAACTGCGATTTTCCAAAAATAGTGTTATAAGAATTCGTGCTATCCGGGGTCGCGTAAATCGGGGTGTAAGTGTACAGTAATATCGACGTATCCAATCACAAGCGGATTGAAGTCGCGTCGTTGCACTCGGTGATGTAAAGTGAATAAACAGAGTTGCGTATTACGTAACGGAAAACCGGAAAACCGTTCCACCAACGATAGTTTACCGCGTTTTATAACCACTGTGCACATTAATTTTCACTTCTTCAACTAACCATAAAGGTAAACATATTTTGTCATGTGTTAATATGAGTAAGTAAATTAAATGCCCGCCTGAGATACTTTTTACAAGAGGCAAACTGAATAAACTAATTTAAACCCGTCAAGCTAAGGAAGACGTTATTTTATCAACGTAACAACTTGATTATCACCCGCGATGCAATTAATTTAATACTAGCGCCCTTGACGTGGAGACGTGACTTTTTGGTTGCTTCTTCTGAAAACTTCTCATCTCGAAGTCTCACCAAATAAACTCATGCATTCATTAAATGATGCAAATCCGATCAAATATCTAACGGTATTTGGATTACGTGTGATAAATTTGTATCTGTCAAACGCGATTATTAACTTAAGTAACTTTTTTACAATTATAATGATCATAAAATGATTATATTAATGTTGAGAAAGGGAATTTGTTAATCGTATGTATATATTACCATTCCCACATAAAGCGTAGATTCAGCTTTTGAAATCACAAGTCAATCAAGTTTTTCAATACTATATTCTTACGCAACGTGACACGTTTAAAAAAGTCAACCCAATCAAGCCTGCGTATATCGTAATAGGCGTAAGGGCAACGTATGAGATTATATTTCAAGTTGAGAGGTCGCGGAGAGTGACCCGAGTTCTAAACTCGCTTCAACTAACTGGGGCTACGCACAACTCCGTGGAAGATAGGGCGCATTGCACATCATCAGTATTGCGTACCACAGCTTTAGGCAATATACTTTCTCTCATGGACTTATTTTAAAACGTCTCCAACGCATGATTGACGTTCAATCTATTGTTAAGTTAAATAATTACATAACACGATTAGATGTGCCATCGCTCAAACGAATATTTCGAAAAGATTCCGTTTTATTCATGTTCAATAAATCATATTATTTGTAACTTTTATTTTTAAACAATTGAGTTGTAAGTATATTCTATATTCCTACTTTACCAAATATATGCCAATTTATATGTTTTAGTAACTTTCACGGTAATTCAGTTTATTATTGCATCACTGTTCAATTGTGATATAATTGGACAAAAGTATTTTATTTTTACTTGATTGTATCAGTTGTCGAATCAAGTATTATTAAAAATGTCATATTTTATTAAATTGATCCGCTTGTTTGTAACCGCTGTAAAGAAACGCGCTTTAATGGAATTCGATGTAGTTGGTCAACTTTAAAATCGCTAGTGTACTTGTAAAGAACTGTTTATCTTAAAATAATGTGTACTGATATAGAATCGATTATTATTAAACAGATTTTTGACGTTTTCTTTTTCTAATCTTTATTCATAGTAATCTATTTCTCTTTTGCAATTAATTCACGTTTAAATAGATCGTTAAATTTTTACAAGGTATTTCACAGAAAAACCACAGGGTTTTTGAATCGTCCAGAACACGTAGTTTTATTTATTATCCAGTTGATTGTGAACTGTGTTTAATGACCAGACGGCTCATTTGGAATATTGTAAAGTTTTATGAGGTTCTTTCTTGTTTTACAATAAGAACTTAGGGTGTTTGGAAGCAGGCCGTTGACCGCTCTCCATCGCGCTTGGCCCAGAATGCATTACTCTGAAATGTCGGTTCAGTACTACATCATTTTCAATTGGAAATTCCAAGTCTGATGTCTTATTCAGCAACATCGGTAACAGTTTCTTGTTTCTTTATAATTTATGAATGTCTGAGTTGTTATTGTCGTTTTTAATTTAACATTTTATATTCGTATGCGGTAATTGAATTCAATAATTAAAATAAGCTTGCGTTTGCATTATCGGTACTAAACAGAGATATACATACTTAAATATGTATACAGTCATGACTCACGACAAACTATTCTATTCAACATAGAAAAGTTAACGGGTACCGGGGCTCCACCTGAGGGTTTTGCAGGCAGGGTAACTACCATTGAGCTATCAGGCCATCAAATAAGATATCATGATGATATATTTATCGCGTCAATCATTCTTTTATTGGTATTAGTTGGTATATTTAAAACGTGACTACTTAATTTCTATCAATCGATAATAATATTTGCGTCCAAGTATTTGTATTTGTACAAATAATATAAAAACAAATGTTTATAAGGGCATTGTGCAAAGAAATCAACGAAACTTTAACTAAGTCCCGATACATATCGAGGGGTGAAAAGCTATTTGGTTTTAGCGACATTTTTTGGTGATATAGAAATAAATATATTTTTGGAATCGGTAGAAAACGCTGATTCCGAATATATATATATATATGTATTACTATATCACCAAAAAATGTCGCTTATTCTAAATAGCCTTTCACTCCTAGATATTATCAGCATAACACAAATCATACAGATGGACATTATTTTACGGAGAGGTGATTTTTTAACATTGCAACTGTTTGGTCGAAAGGTGCTAATTAGATATTTACAAAGGTGATAAGCAGAAGTGATATTTAAGAAAAAACTAATCATATCACATCTAATAACGAATTATATCACTAATTATATCATCATTGTATTAAGTATTTATATCACAACATTGTTAAGATACATCTAAAAACAAATCCGCAACGATCAGGTTATTTTGAAAACTTTTCGTTATTTTATTAAACTATGAACCACATAATTTGTACATGGAGTACATATACGATTTGTTTATTTTAACTTAGACGGTGATAAATGTTATAAGTCACTATTTGACAGTTATTTAAAGTGGAATTTTTAGAAACGAAGGTTCATTTATGTTAGAATATTGAACGGTTTCTTTGACCTTTGGTACCAAAACAAAATACTTTTACTTAAAGATATATTATTGTCCAAAAGTGAAATGGTATATCACGGGATGATGATCGTCGAATTATTTTCACTATGAGTCGACGATTTGCTAAGTATCACGACAATGGGTGGAGATATGTGTCGACGGCGACCCGCTGTGAACTGACACGGCCTCCACTAGATGTCTATAAGATAATAAATACAATAATATACGCATATACTCAGTTCCGTATTATGTTATGGTTAGTTCCGAATTAAAAATGTTTGTAAACAGCCTTCTTATTTATCAACTCTTATATACATATAGTGTTGCTACATAAATCAATACACAATATGCACCAGAAATCATAGAAAAAACTAGCTGATCCGGCAAACGTTTTTTTGCTATATAAGTTATTGTAATATCTTCTAAGATGTTCATTGAAATTAAGTGATGTCAAAGACAATTTTGTTCACAATTAAGTACTCTTAATGAACAACACATTTATTTGGATAAAGATTAATATTATTACGTTAATACAACTCTTAACAAATAATGCATTAATTTCGACCAAATTTGATTACCATAAAAACAGTTCTAGTGAGTTAATCTTAAAAGATAGACATATACTGTCGCTGACATTTTTTTAGATCAATTCAAGAGAAATAATTCTTTCATACATATATTTTTGGTATCTTGAACCGTTTTCGCAGCGCACGCAATGGAAGCCTTCAAGGATGAATAATTTTCCCCGTTTTTTTTTTCCATTTTCCATTATTTCTTCTCTCCTAATAGTTGCATCGTGGTGTTATATAGCCTTAAGCCTTCCTCTATAAATAATCTATTTAACACAAAAATATTTTTTCAATTCGAACCAGTAGTTCCTGAGATTAGCGCGTTCAAACAAACAAACAAACACTTCAGCTTTATAATATTAGTATAGATATAAAAAATTTGTATAAATCATAAACGTGTTGAAAAAACTGTCTATACCAGCCACTTTTTGGCTTAAAAAATAATTTATTCCGTTTCTTTACCATACTTATGGAAATTATTTGAATACTATTTATTTAATTATTTTTCTATTTTTAGCAAAACTGTTCATAGGTAAACTCTGATTTCTCACACGTTGTAGAAAGTGAATTTGAACGGAGCCTGATCAAATTGCGCTACACGTTTAGTGAAACCTTGTAAATTTTAGTTTCGCAGTAAAAAGTAAAATGAAATTTCGCAAATAGTGATTACAAATTTCAATCACGAACACTGATTATCGGATCCGGTATTTGCAATCCTTGTTCCGATCTCTTGCGTTCCGAATACCTTAAGTGAATCATTGTCCCGAATGCATTCCTCGAACTTTATGCAGGCGCCGTGTGTACCATATTACGTACCGTTAATAACATTTGTGATTGTAAATTCACTATTAAATCAACGTCAAGCAATAATTACGACGACGCGGTTATTTTATTGGAAGTGAAAAGAGCTTATTTCAAAAATTATACAGGCATTAATAATACCCATTGTGCTTTATTGAATTTTAAATTTCATTTTCAGATGTAAATCAAATGAATATGTTGTAATATAATTAATTGTAAATACTAAAAACAAAATAACACAGAAAATCTATAATTGAGGTCCCCGGAGCTTAACTTGCCCAAGTGAAAATTTTATACCTAAACAGTTCGCTGCAGAAAAAATATATTAAAAAATATCATAAAGTCTGATTGATGTTGTATATTACATTTGCTATCAATGTATTTTTATTTTCTATTAATATTTTTATAGTTTTGCTATTATTATGCATAAATTCTAAAACAGATTTGCCCATTTAATTTGAGTCCCTAAGCTTTTTATGAAATCATTATGATCAACTCTGGCTGTAAAGGCCTCATTTATAGTAAATGCCCAAAACTATTGTATTATAGTGTTAATATTAAGAACATTGCTTACACCTTACTTTGACTTCATTTTAAACTTATTGTTATAATAAGCTTGGAGTAATGTAAGTACAAATTCTACCGTCAAGCATAGGTTTACATATCCTTGTGCATGGTGCTACTTAGAAATAATATGATTTTATCAAAATATCTATTTTTTACAATAAAACTAAAGCAGTTTACGGACACTTTCGATGACTTCCGACCGGAAAAAAGATTGTAGGTCATTTTATTATTAGTTTGATCATCAATCAGAAACAACTATTTATTAATGCAAATCAGCTCTTTATTACATAACACAGAATATAATTACAATATAACACTGTGACCTCGCATTTACATAATTCGACCCACATTTTATCTAATGTCATTAAAATTATAATATTAAAAAGAGCACACCGGAAATTAAAAAAATACTGCATAATTTTTGGCGTTACGTGTAAAGCGTGCGAATTTAATCTTCATCTACCAATAACTCCGCCATTTCTAATACTGAAATACTAACAAATCAGTAATAAATAAGACATAAATTCCGAACATCTGAATATTTAAAACTTTCATACTACGATTAATATACAAAACCTCTGCTTTCTTATTTAGATGCAAACTAGTATGAGATGATTTTTTTTAGATATCTGTTATATCAAATAGTTAGATGTTTTAATTCATTAATAAAAAAACACTTTCACTGTTATCACAATTTATTTGCACAAAACCGACATCTTAAAAAGTCACCTTCACAGAATATAAATGATAATGGCGGCAGCCTGGTAGTGCTGCGCTCTATAAACTATAACATTATCTACGAAACATGGCAAGACTTTTTAGAGATTCACTAAAAATGCGTTTTATTTATATTAACTACATATATCAATATACAGTTATACCAGTAAGTCTTCTCGGACGCGTGGCTGATCAGTCAGTCGTGCTATTGTAATGACTTGCAGATGAAATGACAATGACAGTAATCAAACACAAAACGACTCTAAGGCTGAGATTTATTGACGCAACTTTTAATTTGCTCTAGAAATAAGTTCGTCTTTGATATATACCAATAACAATATATATATAAGAAACTAAAATATAGCTTTACTATTAGCAGAGCTTAGTTTAAGTTAATAAAATCTGTAACTTACTATATCTTTTATATTAATTAAATAATTCGTAATGTTTGAGTAAAGAGTAAGGGAAGTCAAAATAGCGTCTATAAATCTCAGCCTTTTAGAGTCGTTTTGTGTTTGATTACTTTCATTTTCATAACATTGCACGCACAATAAGCCTTGTGTATAATAGGAAAGTTCTTAGACTTTACAGATGTACGACTACTAAGCCTGACTAACTTATTATTCACCTTGCTGTATATTTAAAAATATCTTAAATAGCAATGACTTCTAGGAGTGCCCCTAAAACAGGAAACGTAAAAAATGAAGATAATGGTAATTTGTACAAAGCGCAGGCAGATAATGCACGGCCGGCGCACGCGCGTCCCCTTATCTCGATTTTTTTAGGACAGTTTATACGTTATCTAAAAAACCTTATGCTCTTACACACTTACTCTAAAGTAAATATTTAACTTAGAAAGTGCAGTTTCGTGTAACACGTCCAAAAGATAAAGTATACGTGTGCCTATTTGCGATGCTCTAAATCCATCGTACTACGTCAAATAATATAAAATTATGTAAACAGTTGAACTTTAGTATTATCAATAATTTTATACTTTCTAGGTTAGGTTAGGTTTCTCGGGGATTTTTGGAGGTATTGAGTTGAAATTAATTACAAATAAAATTTGCAATCCTTAGTGGCTTTGAAAACATCTTACATTGAAGTTAACGCAACCAAAAGCTACGTTCCGTTTATGTCGTAACTTTTATCGCTTATGCCATTTTCGTAAGGGAATCCAAACTTGGTCTGAGAAGAGGATAACACTGTACCTCCGGCCCCGGTCAGACGGGAAGAAGGAACACCCCGGGAGTTTTAGTCGGTCCAATTTCGACACAGCGGGGGGCAGCCCTCACCGACCCCTGAGGTCCGTCAGGGATTTCCCCCGGGTTACAAAAAAAGGGGATCCAAACCTTTAGGATATTTCCTGATCTAAAATAATGAAAATTAAAAGGATCCAAAGACACAACAAAGGATGTATCACAAGTACAGGAACAAATCACAAATGTTGAATTATGTGTTGTTACTAAAAACAAATATTAATGCGATTTTAAAAACCGACAAGTTTATACGGAACCCTCAGTACGCGAGTCGAACTAGCACTTGGCAGGTTTTTTTTTGTCGCTTTCTGAAGTCCATAGTATACAAACAGGTACAGGTAAAAAGTGTATACACCTTCTAAAAGTATCCCTTTTCAAAAGTTTGCTTGTGTAAAAGCTGATAATTAATGTGCAGTTTAAACCAAGTAGTCTCGACCTTCCGGCGCCTGATATAATTCTTTTTGTTCTAAATATGTCCAAGACGACAATTTCCTACTTAAATTACAATAAAGCTGTTCCAAAAAGAAAACATCATTAATTTCACAAATTATTCTGGAGAAAGTGAACTGTAATAGTGTTCTTTAAAAGATACCGGTGGATTTAATGGTAAAATAATGAGTATTATTTGACATATGGTCATTTTTGACCGAATGAAGCGAAGTCTCTGCGAATTTTGAACACTGGTTATAACCGTTTTTCTAAATTTTCCACATTACCAATTCATAACTTGGTAAACAGGCTAAGAACTCTTTTCAGATTTATTTTGTCTCTAGTTATGGCTAATGAACGGTTTGGGGTATTATTGAAAACTTATATTTGGGCCTCATAATATTGTCAAAATATTCTTTGAGTTAACCAATGTTAAATACAATTTCAAACCTGGAGCTATTAAATATACCTGTCTATCGAAAACATATCATTAAGTATTAACTACAATGAATTCTTGAATTCACAGAGGATTTGAAATGAACTTAAAAGCTCGAGATGTTGACGCTTATAATATAACAAACATACACTTTAACATATTTCTTTCTAAGTTTATTACATAATAAAGTTTTCATGTAACGGCATCGGTGTCAATGTGCTCGTATCACAATATTATAAGGTCGCGGTTGTGCTCACTGTAACCATTAATTATTTACAGTCCAATCGGTTCCGTAGTGACGTGATCCAATTTAAAGTGCTAAAGCTGTGTAATTTCTTAATATACTGCATTAATCATCCACTTAAAGTTAAGCTACTGTAACTAATTAATATGAATAGTTCAATTTTTATTAAAATTTTCCTGTTTCAGTACATTTTATCTTTTCGATGTTTTAATCAATCTCATTCTTGTTTGATATAAAATTGTATCCACGATGTAACATAGGTGTGCAATAATACTTATGGGTAATGAATATCGAGGGGTAAAAGGCTATTTGGTTTAAGTGACATATTTTGGTGATAAAGTAATATATATATTTTCGGAATCAGCGTTTTTTACCGATTCCGAATATATATATTACTATATCACCAAAACATGTCGCTTAAACTTCCTTTCACCCCTCGCTATGAAATAAGCTTGTGCGCCACAAAACTAATTAACTGAAAATATTACCACTCAAATACATGGTTTTCTCTTATAAACATCTATTGTTACTAACAGTATTGTTGTTGATAACCCTGAGCGAAATGTAAAATCAAAGATTTGTGCAATATTTCTACAATTAGTTCGTCTTATGGTACATGTACGTACTTCAGGAAAAGTATGTACATGTAATTATCCTCCCTCTTATTATTATTAAGATAATAAGGTGGCATGGTCAAACTGACCAAACCTTGTAAATAAAATAAAGATAAAAAAAAATTAAGATAATAATAGATACACTAAGTATTATTTCATACTTTTGTAACACGTTTGTTATACATATTCCAAAATAATTTTTGTATTACTTTACCTTTTAGTATGTAATTAGCCCTGTACCTATCGATACCCCACTATTATTATTCTTGTATCGACAAATATTTTTTTAACAAAGAAATTAAATAGATTTGTGCTAGATACATTGCTTTAATTCTCATTATATCTATTATCTTATTTATTGGATTAATAAGTACATTTATACGAATACCCATTAAAACAATGCATTATTTAACTTATTTTCGTCCAATTTTTTACTGCATTATAATAAACTGGTTTATTATCATATCTTGGGAATCAATCTTTTCCCTGACCAAAAGCATAATTTAACGTACGAATGAACTCGACGCTACTCAACGCAAGTCATTTGATGCCATTCAAATTTATACAATTTTAACGTAATTTATTTTACCTTCGCGCTTATTAAAGCATACGTAGATAAGTATAGACGTATTTTTAAATGTTAATTACTTTAAAAACACGATGTACCCTGAGAACATGAATATTGTAGATTTTCCAATAGCTTAGATCATTATTTTGCTTTCATATCTTAAAAACTAGTTATTTAGATGCGGCTATTTGATTTCGTAAAGGTGGAGTAACTAAAAGATGCCGCCATATCTTATGTAAGTACGGTGACAAGATAAAAAAAGTCTAAATATACTATTCACTATTTTATATTTTTAGATTGACAGTTCACTTTTACTTTGCAAATTTCTCTTAATTTATATAGCAATAAAAATAATATATGTATGAAAAAAATTATTGTCAACAGAGTTGGAAATTAAAGTATTATATAATGTTTTTTTGTAATGTGATTTATACTTTTGTATTTTAAAGTAGCTTAATAGATGGCAAATATTTTCTTAGCAAACCTTTGCTTTAAAAATTGAACAAATTCTGTATCAATAAAATTCAAACTGATAAATATAATTCTATAAAATCTTTTATTTTGTTAGTGATTTCAATAGTCTTTGTTCTGCCCAATTTTAATTTAATCATCAGAATAAACAAAGGTTAATTTCCTTTTTGATACAAAAATATATGCTCTCTCTGACTTTTGACTAGTTGCTCGAGTATGAAGCTGAGATTTATCGATGTTTTTTTGATTAAGCTGAAATTTTACTCAAACATTACAAGTTATATTATTTAATTACCGATTTTCTCAACCTGGACTTGGCTTTGTGAAACTTAGGCTGTATTCAGGTTCCTAGTAATATATTCAGTTTTTTGTCAAAGACGAACATATTTCCTGAGAAAAGTTTAAGCTAAGTAGCGTTTATAAATCTCAGCATAGGAACGTTTACAGGTAGAAAGAAGCTAAATTGTATTTGTAATAAAAAAAGTTAAGGGAAAAACGTAATTATTGAAACAATATTTCATTGTTGTGTTGTTGTTGTCTATTTATGTGTGCGAAAATAAATTAATGTTTACTATATTATTATGCGTGTAATATAGATAAGGAACCTTTCATTCATTTTGCCTATCCCAATAGGGAATCGGCGTAATCTGTATAATAAATATTAAAAAACACAGACGTATTGGAAACAATATAGTATATGCAATGCATTTTAAGTAAATGCAGACCTGGGTTCCGCATAATCGTTGCGTGGTCACTAGTCGTGCGTACGTGACTTCTTGGTCATTAAGCATTCATAGGAGATTCATCCTTAAAGATTGAGTAGTGTTTACCGGTCTTTTCTAACTTGCTGATGGACAACAATGGCGGATAGAAATCTCACGGTCCTTTGTCCTGTTATAATAAGATAGCATTGTCGTGGACACGCTTCGAGAAGCAGTAAAGAAGGCAGGAAATAATCCTTGGAAATGCATAATGTCTGTAATGCATGCGCTAAGTAAATTCAATTATAATTACATTTTCAATTAAAATAACGAAATTTAGTGCAATGTTTGAAGATTTAAGAGTTATTTACAACAGATTTAGTGTATTACACTTTTGCAACTGGCAAAAAGTGGAGAATTGGTAGATTTATTCCGGTACGGTTTTAAGCGTCGTCGTCATAAAAACTGTATTTGTAACAAATAGTAAGCCGAGGTTATTCTGAAAATACTCTGTATTATCTACATTGCTTCCGCAAATTTTACGTGCTTTGTATTTTGTCCTTGAAAAAAAAAAAACACATTACAATCAGAAATAGTCAGAAATATACTATACTTTTATAAGATATCATAGTAGACATTGCATTTTTATGAATTACTAGCTGTCTCGGCAGACCTTGTTCTGCCCTATTTCTCTAAAACAAAGTCACATTGTTTTTTTTAATGTTGATAGCTATTGGCCTGTCGGCTGTTTTTTGAAAATTGTTTGAAGGAACCTGACCTTAATGCTATATGTATAAAAATTGACAAATATTGACATTAATATTTATACGTCACTCAATTGTTTTGCCTTCCCGGAACCCGTCCATTGACATTTAAACTTTATAGTATGGTGTTAAAGTTCAAATTGACTTTTAAATATTATTACGATTTTTTTTTGTATGAGAATATAGAAAAGTGTTGTTTTTAGACTTTATCAGTCAATTTTTTTAATTTTTCTCTCCGTAATAACCTTCCCCAGACTTCAACAAACACAACAAAAAAGGAATCAGCCAAATCGGTTCAGCCGTTCTCGAGTTTCGCGCTTAACGATTCATTTTTATATTATAAGAAGATTAGCTTTCAGTCAGTGGCGTGCATTCCATAGAAGCATAAAAAAGCATTATCTTGCAATACTTGAGAATTTACCACATATATTTATTCAAAGTTCGATCCTATTTGGACTCTGAGACCGTTATTCTGGTAATTACTAGATTTTAAGTCAATATATTTATTAAAAATCCAAATATAATAAAATTATGGTTTTTGTGCATTATACGAGATGCACGCCACTGCTTTCAGTTATTTTATATCACGTAGTTTATAGTTTAAAATAAGAAATGTAATCAAATGCTTTCGACAAGCCAGAATCCATACAGGCGAGGATGGAACTAATATTTTGTTGTGCTTGTACGCAAGTGCTAGATGTCCCAAACTTTAGTATTTATTGTATTGATTAGTAACATTTAGTAATAAGTATATTTTTCATGCAGATTGAACGGCTGGCTCAGTATGAGAGGCTTGTGGGCGGCGGCTGTGCTCGTCGGAGAGCTGCAAGGCTGTCCGACCTGGAACGCGTCCAGGACCTCTTCCCACACGACTACCTTGCTCTGCACGATGCTGACGCGCCGGCTGCACTGGCTTCGCATCATGCGCAGGTAAAATTATTCAACGCTCATACCTTGATGTATATTTGGCATCAACAACTTTTATTGCTTTAGAGTATGCAGTAACTGCCAATAATTATTGCGTAGCTGTTGGCGGCCTTAAATTATTTTAAAAATATTTAACATAATATGTCATTTGCGTCGTAATTCCTTGCAGTCTTATATAATATTAGTTTATACTATCATAAAATATTTACTAAATTGATAAATTACTTGAAAAATAATAGTTTGATAAAAAAAATATATTTTTAATCATTCTAAAAGAATATTTTTACTTAACATTACGATATCGCTACATACAGTATACTAAAATTAGTTTATTCGTAAGCTTTTAGAATCCTAAATTCTTGATGTAAAGATTTTAAACTTTTTTAACAGAACCACAGAATTACTTTGAGGTTCACATTTTGTATACAGTATGCAAACATCGATGTATGTAAACATGTATGTACCATGAAAAGCTCATAAGGAATGTTAAATTCGTTTCTGGATGAAACAATGCACCGATAATTTATAATACAATTAGTACAATTCTTTAGAATAAAATGTATAAACTTTAATTGCAGAAACAGAAAAGTCTCCGCAAACGACCAAGCTTGGACATCGGTGGACCGATTAGCGCTAGCAATAGCAATCTATCACCTCGCACCTTTATTATGGAGGCGCCAGTTCAGCTCTGCCCGTTAGGCACCACATCCCCACCTCTAGACCGACATTTGTTCCTATTCAGTGATCTTCTCCTCGTGGGAAAATCACGAGGCACGAACTGCTTTAAGCTGAAAGAGAGTGTCAGGTTGACAGAAGTATGGCTTTCGATGCCCGATGGAGATGACACGGGATTCCTTATTGGCTGGCCAACAACAACTGGAGTTATTAACTACCTCGCGACATATCCTACGCAAGCTGCTAGAGATACGTGGTACAGGTAAGGTACAAAGAAATTTAGTCATTTTTACATTGCTCCTTAGATAAATAAGTATTCTCTTTGATATAATATTAGTAATATTATCTGTTTCACTTGAAAACTTGGTAGATCCAAAGTTATTGAACACCAATAATAATATATCGTCACGTTATATCCCTTTCGGGTTGAGCAGAGATGCATTAGTGGCTGTAACCAGTTTGTGCTTATATGTGCCATGCCCATCGTGACTAGTAGCGCAGCTGATCGCCGTTCTCAAGACACTTATGACATATTTAAATAATTTATTCAATTTTTTAATAAACCTGAAATTTCACATGCTTCTGGACTATATTCTTATCGAAATAGATATCATGTGCCCATGTGAAACTCACAATTTATTTATTTTGACAGTAATTAAACATATCTGACAAAAAAAAGATAATTTTGTTTTACCATTATACACTTACTCTATCAACTATACTAATTATCTTTCTAGATTCTGTTTGTTACGCTTATTGATATTTCTTTAGTCGATTTATGCTACAATATACATACTTGCATACATGTGTATCTGTGTGTTATTAGTGCTAGATCATTTTACTTTTCTTGTGACTATTTAAAAGTTCTTGAAAATATACCCGATTCAAATAATTTTATATCATTTAAATATATAACTATATTTAAAATTTGCTTATTTAAGACATAATAATGTAGTGAATAAATACAAATCCCCAACATGTTTAGAGAAACGTTATTTCTATGAATCTTAATATAGGGTTTACAAGGTCTTTGTTTATATTATTTTCAGGAAAATACAGAACGCGTTAAATGCTCAGCTATCCACGGAACCAAAGTCTACAAATATTCAGATCTTCTACAAAGATTTTATGACCTCTATTGAATTTGTAAGTATTTTTTTATTTAGACCAGCCTCTGGAATTAAACTTCGGCTCGTGTTAAAATATTATAAAGGCACTATTTGTTAATTTCTTAGTTTAAAAAATATACAGATTACCTTCTGTAATAATTTCGCCAATTTTAAGCAAAATAAATTACCTTTATCAATGCAACTTTATATTTTTTTTATTTTAATTTAGCTTATACTTATATAATACAAAAATCTTTGCTGAAACTTTATAAATTCGTTTTTACTTAAGCAATAACATCACTAACAGTCTATCAAAAATGTATATTATTCGAAATTTTTATCTATTTTAAAGCAAGTTTACTCCAACCCAGGAATATGCTAGTAGCATCAACTAAATCTGTTTCCAAACAAATCAATACAAAATATTTAATTTTCAGTGCAAAACAGTATCAGTTAGCCCCGAAATGAGTGCGCGCTGCGTGGTCCGACAAGCCCTTCACGTCATGCAGAATGGTAACGACGCCGAGAGAGAAGCTGAGGGTGATGGAGACACCGAAGTGGAAGGGCGATGGGGGGCTGCGAGCGAGTTCACTTTGTGTGTCAGAACTGGACGAGATGCCCCACCGATGCCTTTAAGAGGAATAGAAAGGCCTCATGCTATACAGGTAATTCTTATTTGTATATCAAACTTAAGTTTACGTTTTTAAGTTATAATGAAACTCAATTGCTTATATGTTGCCGTAATTTATTAAGAGGGAATATTGTAAGGTCCTCATCATCACTTTAGCCCGCATCGGTCCACTGTTAAAAATAGGCCTAAAAAAGGCATCTTCCAAAGCTCGCCACTTACCTCTTGCCTCCAGATATCTTTCGCATGTCGTCGACCCATCTAACCTCTAAGCTTCCTACACTATGCTTGCCAAGACACAGTATTATCTCCAAAACTCGTTTACGATTCTACGACAAAGATGACCGATCACTTACACTCACTTAATCGGTTTGCTACGTTGGCTACTTACGTTCTCTGCCTGATGGCCTCATTACAAATTCTACCACGCAGAAATACTGCGAGCATAGCCCGCTCCATAACTCTCTGAGCGACCTTAAGTTTACGGGCAAACCCTACTATCAGTGCCCACGCCTCGGCACCATATATAGCGTGCATTCATTGAAGACTTTAATCTTCAAACTTTGTGGAATTGCTGACGATATTATTGGCTCAGCTTTCTAAAAGCTACCCGCCCCAGCTGTATCCTACTATACATCTCTCTTTCGAAGTAGTTTTACCCACTTGTATGATCTAGCCGAGGTAAACATACTGATCAACAGTTTTAAGGATCGTGCCATCAATGGAAATAGGTCCCGAAACGACCCGGTTATTCGACATGACCTTGGTTTTGTCCAAATTCATCCTGAGACCAAGTCCTCGAGAGGTACCGTTAAGCCACATTAGCATTACTTGCAACTCCTGCAGCGATTTTGCTATGTACTCACCATTGATATTAATTAATTCCACGTCTTTTACAATCGTGTGTCTTAAAAACGTTTTGCAACGCATTAATGAATAATTTTGAACGTTTGATGTCTCCCTGTTTTACTTCTCGACGCAATTGGATTAGTCCTGTACACTTATTTTGTATTCGAATGGACATCGTCGGAAGGTGATTTGTGTCACGTTTATTTCTATATAGACATCTTGTTTACAATATAATAAAATTGTTACATAAACGGCTTGCAAAATATGTATCAACAGAAACATGGGTATATCCATATTTCTAAACATAAACTAAATGAAATTTTTATTATTTATAATTACTGTATACGTCACAAAGAAAATTCAATAATATATATTTTATTTATAAACAAACATAAAAAAAATAGTCTCTTATTCATTAAGGGTGAGAGCAGACATACATTAAAACTGTCTCAACATTGTAATTACTGATCTCGAAATAAAACCCATGTGGGATTAGCTCTTAACTAAGTTATCATATCTTTTTAAACTTTGTTTTTTAAATCACATAGCTTTTAAATATTTACTATTATTGGAATACGTTTTATTGAAGGTATGGTGAACAGTCTTGTTATGTTTTAGATGTCTCGGATACGGCAGACACTATCCAACGAAGACGGTTTCGATCTAGAACACGTCAACGCTAAAAATAATCCTTGCGGCCTCGTCTTCGAATTGCGGAAGAAAAACCAGGGATTGAAAAAGTGAGTATTATTTTCGTATTTGAATTACGATTCTCATATTTCTGCATTTAGGGAACTTTATATGTTAAGGTCACAGATAATTTGTACGCTTTAGAACAAGGTCAATTACCATTCGCTTTAGGTTCTCTCGAACTACATATATATAAAACCGTATTGCAAATGCCAACAATTCTTTAAAATTTAATGTTATAATTTTCGTAAAATATGTTACTTACAAAAACCACCAATTATCCATTTTAAAACCGTTATAAGTGTTTAATAATTTATTTATCCGCAAATCTTTAATTTTATGCCCAAATGACTACATAAAATGTATTTGGAAATGATTTTTAATTGACCATCAAATTGTTTATTCATATTTAATAACTCTTATTTTTAGCTGGAAATAAATTGGAATAAATCAGTCTAATGGCCGTATTTATACATCCGTTGAATAGAAGTCCTATTCTCGGACGAAATAATGTTCGAACCGTGACGGGTTAGTTTGTATTAGTTTCCACTTTCCAAACACAATATGATTGTTTGCTTTGTTCAGTTTAGGGATATCAAAGGACTATAATTTGGCAAATGCCCGTCATTATTCGTAAATTTAAACGAACAAAAAGGTCATAAATTAGTGACAATCACAATGAAGCTTAATTTTCCTAGAAAAAAATATGGCTGTATAATTATTTGAACCTTGGTATATTAGTGTCATTTTAGTAGGTTCTTACAGACAAAAACAATCTATGACACAACTCTTTAGTTGCTTATGGACAACTATGTCTATAACTAGAGATGTTAAATAACAAGTAATTACATGTTCTTTAACAACAGATAATGTAAAACTACACTGTTGTGACTGAGATAGCACCATGACAAAACTACGCGTGCAATGAGATAGAACATATAGCATGTTGCTCCCTGTATAACAGCTGTTACACCTCTATTCAAAACCTATAGGTGATATTAGCCAATCATCGTCCGCGGGTTTATCATATTTTGAGTTAAAGAAACGTCAATAATAATATTGTTATGTTTGCAGCGGTAGCACAACACCTGGACGCGGTCTCAGACTGCTCCGTCGCGGCGGGCGCTTGTTCGGGGTCGCCCTGACTCGTCTCTGCAACGGCACACCCCCGCCAGCGCTGTTGCATGCGCTGCGTCGTCTGCGAGCCGTAGCACCTCTAACTCACGGCGTGTTTCGCCGCAGTGCCAATGCTAAAGCGCTCAGACTGCTTAGAGATAAGGTAATCATGACGAAGGAGCTACAAGTATAGTCAAAACCGTTTATATAATAGGTTATATTGAGCCAGAACAAAGGTCCCGGCTGAATGCTACATGACCGATCGTATCTCGAAAACATCACCGGTTGTAACAACTATCGGTTTTTACGACTACATATGAGTAGTCCTTTTGATGTCGTGATAACAGATTTTGACTGTATTTTTAAACTGACTGAAATCTATTACTAGTAATCTTTTCTTTTGTAGATGGCCTCTAGTAAAAGTTTAATATCCAATTAGATGTACTAGAGAAGATTTTATATAGTTCTCCTTATTAAATTGTATTTAATTTTTGACTATGCCAAAATGTAAGCATTTCAAAGTTTTATATATATATAGGGTACGTAATATTTTAATTATTTCTCCGTCTTCATGTCTTTATGGCAATATCGTTTGAGAAATTTGTACTAGACAATAACGTTATATACTTTTTTTTCAGCTGGATACTTTAGGTCCTTGGGCAGAAGGTTGTCCAGAACTAGATCGCGCGCCTGTGCTATTGCTGGCAGCACTTGTTAAGGAGTTTTTTCGAGCATTACCACAGCCACTTCTTGCTTCAGAGCTTTACCCAGCTTGGCTACAAGTACTGAGTAAGTTGATACACATTCATAGTTCTAAAATTGATCAAAATTATTAATCATAAAATGAAAATTAAAACTTTCCGCATTCATACCTATTATGCAATTTGTACATAGTTCAAATTAGACGTAAAATACAAGTGGTCATAAATAAAAAAAAAAATGTTATTTCAATAAATCAATTTGATTTTGTCTTTCCAGGTTTATCTCAAAACGAAAAAGTAACAGCAGTACGTTCCCTATTACTCAAGTTGCCTAAATCACATTACAATATGCTCACTTACTTCGTGTGTTTGCTACAAGCTATAGCCAAGAAGTCAAATATCAATCTCATGTGTCCTATGAACCTAGGCGTTTGCGTTGGTCCAAGTCTGCTATGGCCGAACACTCCTTGCGATAAAGCGCCCAAAGCTGTCCCAATGATCGTAGAGCTACTTATAGTAAAAGCGGAAGCATTATTCGGACCACAAATAAGTGGTTTACTTGGCAACGGCAGCTCCGAGTCACCTAATGCTCTGTTAGACTCGGGTGCTGAAGAAAGTGACAGTTTACACTCAGTTGGGATATCTTTAGATTCGATGGAACTGACGTCGCCACGTAAAGAAAAACTGTCTTTGAGCAGAGATTCCGGCTTGACACTTTCGGAAGATGATTCCAATAGCAATGGAGGTAATAGCCCCGCACCTCGTAATATTCTTCACAGTTCATCAGCCCCCACTTGTAATTTACAAGAGCCGAAATTAACTGTACGCTATAACACTGATAATCATAACATCAACGGTCTTCCTCAAATATCACAAAGACAGAATATTTACGCAAACAAAGCTGAACTCTATAGTACTGTGAACGAAGAATTATACACTACACCTTATAGAGGAGAAAGATATGTACACAACTCTATAAATATAGGAATCTCCAACGGCATTGACGATAGGAACTACGTATCTAAAACAGCGTTGCAAAGGTCAACAGCCGATATTTATGCTCAAAGTCCAGCAAAATACATTACAGGATTAGAACCTCAGAAACCACCGCGGAGTAACGTCTCCAAGGCAGCTCGAACGTCGAAAGTGTACAGCATGTTTGCTGAATCCCAAGATAATGATACGAATATCAATAACAAGAACTTCAACAGATCAAAAAGTTCTGATAACCTGTTAGAATCGAAACAAGAATCTGTCGATAAAAAACGCGATGTTGTATCTAGTCAGGAAAATATTGTATACAGCAACATACACGAACTTGCAATGTTCACGGAAAATGTTCAACGACAAACTAAATATCAACAGCATACAGATGTGTCTAATGCAAATACGAATTACACACGTGTTTATACCGGATGGGAAAAGAAAGGCCCACATTGCAATATTAAACCAAACACTGAATGTGTTTACGGGCAAATGAAGAAGCAAAGTGAGTCCTCGCAAAATAATTTAGATGGAAAATTAACACCGGCAGCCACCATTTTTACTAGAAATGACTGGTCTCGTCAAGCAGCGAGGACGAAGAGCTTGGAAGTCAACGAAGATGGGCATACCAATCACACAGACAAAACGCGTAACGGGAACTATGAGATAAACGGTGTCAATTGTTGTCGAAAAAGGCGCTATGATCCAGCGCACATGTGCACTAAAAGTTGTTCAGGTTTACAAGTCGTAACAGCTAGAGAACATGATAAAATTAACACGAATTCCGTTTCAAATTCATATTCTTACGTCGACAGCGTTCAAAAGAACTCTGAAGAGAATAAAAAAAACCGAATTCACAATTACAACAACAACAAACTAAATCAATCTAAATCTTTAGCAAACATCATTCTACACACTGACTCCAGGAGTAGCGACACTTTGTATCAACCGCAAAATTCATTACATAGTCGATCAACTGAGTCACCCGCCAGCGAAAATTCATTCGAAAATTGCTACACCACCCAATACATCGATCCTTTGTACACATCCGTTTATAACCGCCGAAGGGATATTTTCCACGAAGTCAAAACATCTAACATGTTCTCATCGGATATTTACAAAGCGACTCCAACGGCCGTCGAGCCCGATTACCATAATTCTGAGGGTGAACAAAACAATAACAAAAAACCACCGCACATGCCCCCGCCTGTACCGCCACGGAAGATGGTGTACCAGAGAATACTGAAGAAGTTCCAACCGGTGCACATCAACAAAGAAGATAAGACAGCGCGATCCAAATCAGTACCTCGACTTTACAGAGAACCATCTAATGACGCTGTTACAAATGGACAAAATATTTTAGCTTTGGATGGATCTGATTCCGACACAGAATCGGAATCCTACGTTTAAATGGTGCAACAATATCCAGTGAACATTCAGATGCGTGGTTCTATTGCACTGGCAAAATTATATTCTTTTTCGATAATGTATCATTATGAAATACAGTTTCGTATCTCAGTTAGATTTACCTTGATCCCAGTCTACAAACTACTTCATTATTACAGTAACTACATGTAATATATTATATTATACTATGATCGTTAAATTTATAATATAAGAACTTGTGAATCCCGCCTGAAAATTTTTAATGTGACCATAAACAGACTTGTTTTGGTGATGTAATTCCAAAGAAGTAAGAATAATTACAACCTTAATTGTATTAATGTAGATGATGTTTTATGTCAACTTGATATAATATTATGATGATTTCGCGTGTTAAATAATTTGGATGATATAACTAGAAGATGTTAACGCCAATCACTCATTGTTAAATATTAACGAGTAAATAATATGTCTAGCCATTTTAGTAGTGTAAGAGATTATGTAGTTTATAAAATATTAGAATCTTATCATCGTTGACTTTATGCGTCTTTTTATTTGTTAAATCTCGCAATGAGTTGTTTAGATTTTCATTCAAATTTGCAAATGTGAAACTTTATGTCGTTGAAGATTATTAAAATATGATAGACTATGTATATAATGTATTATATAATTTACCTACCTACATACACATATTATATATACTAAATGAATAAAATATTTTAAATAATATGTATTATTTCCGTTTACTTTTTTATTTTTATTAATTTCTACTTTACTAAAACATTACAATTTATATTACTCAATGAATGTCAAAGGATTTTTCTCAACATGGACTTGGCTCTGCGAATACTGTGGCTATACTCAAGTTCCTATTATATATTCATTTTTTTGTCCAAAGAAATTAATATTTTATGAACTTTGCGATACAAAGTCGAATTAGCGTCTATAAATCTCAGTCTTAGACTTAAATAATGTCTAAGCTGAAGAAAAATTAGTTAATTGTAATTTTTTAACAATAATTTTATAAATGGACGACTGCTGTCTTAAGCGAAAATAATATTACACACTAGGCAATAGCTGCGTAAAAATGTATGAAAATATTTCCATTAGGAGCACTTTACTCATTTTATCGAGCTGCTGCCACTATAAAACAATCACTCATTGAAATATTGTTCTATCAATGAACTCACATATTTTCATATCGATTAACGTATATAAACTCTTTTTGTAAATAATGTAGTTCAAAGAATTTAATCTCATGTGAATACAAATCACTTAAATGAGAACATTACGTTTTAAAACTTATCAGTAAAGTAGTAAAGAGCTCACTTGGCATAAATAGAATATCTAAAAAAATCCTCATAGAATCTTATATTGCATTGTCGCTTAACACTTTACAGAAAACATAGCATTACAAATATTATGAAAATAAAATAGCAACAAGTACAACAGTTTGTGTTTGATAGCTTAACCAATATTATAGCTATTATTATCAAATAAAATAATTCTTAATTATATACATCCTAGTACTTATCAAAGTAAAATAATCTTTCCTAGAACTAATTTCATCTCACAAGCAGATAACAGTATTCATATTATCAATTCTTATCGATTATAGATTCTAATAGATCGTGAAAACACACAAAGAACACATAGGTGACCCTTCAAATACATAATATAAAATGATACTGTAAAGGATAATTTCTTTTTAGAAAAAATATTGCGGTTCGTAAAATTAAATTGTTTAGTATAAAGACGAACAATAACTTGTAATAATTCAAAATATCACGATCTATAGTTAAAAATATTTTTTCTTATACAGAATTAAACTCAGAAATGCCTACCAGTTTTAAACGATATATTATTTTTGTGTTTATATTTCTCAATGCGTATTATCTCTAAAATATCGCATTTTTACAAAAGAATACAGTTTGACAATTCAAATTTATAGGCTCGCTACAATAATTATTCGTGTGCTACGTACGTACTCGTACTATAAATAACGAGCATTATAATTGTCATCATCGTTGCAATTGATGAAGCACTTTCGACTTTCCAATTATTTTATATTGCATTAAAAAATTAAGATCCTTTTATATAGGTAGGTAACTTTTTGTTGTTTTTCTTTTAAACTTTTTCCTTGAGATCTTCTTTCTGTTTGATCTCATTCCACGGCTGTGTTTCTGTTGATCCGAGCAGTAAGAACTGAAGACCACTCGCTATGAAAACGGAGCCCCCGGTATAAAACACATACTGCCATAATGCTGCACTTGTCTGCAAGAAACAATTAATTTAACTAAGCAAGTAGAGCAAAATACGATCGTTTCTAAATATGAGGTTACCGACGCAAGAGGAAAATAGTCAATTTAAGGAGCGCATTAACAAGGTTTAGGTTTATTAAGGTTTTTTTGTAGACAGAGAATGGTATAGATAAAGAAGCGATGTTACATTCCTTCCATCTGTCCCAGTGTAAGAATGTGTGATGATAGTCGGCAAGAGTATTTTATTTCATTATTTCTATTTTTATTTACACACAACATTAGGGTTAGATCATTTTATGCAATCACATATTTCAGAGTATCACTCTGAATGGCTGTCTTTAAATAGAGTGTGCAAAAGGTTGTTCAGGCTCTGCAATATGACTAACTCTTTTAGTATCGCGCTTGTTCATATGCGACAGTAACCACGGTGAATTAGATTGGCAGTCTACTTGCTAGCTAACTTTACCATAAAAAATAATAACTTATACCCACCTCATCGGATTTAGTAAAGAACGCAGTAATGTAAGGCGCTATAATTCCAGCCAAAGTCATGAAAGCAAACACTATACCATTGACGGTACCTGCGAAATTTCTCGTCAAATCGTGTCCGTTGACGGCGCTTGTCAAAGTCACTGATCCGTTCAACGCCATTACTGATGTTATTAAGCATATGTAGTAAGCTGGAGGCATGCCTGGCAAAGCCATTGCCATAAGTCCACAACCAGGGAACACGTGTGATATAAACATTGCGGACTTTCTCAATACTGGTAAAGTAACAAATTTCTTTTTTAATAAAAAGTCTCCTGTCGAGCCAAATATCATTGCAAAAGTAGATTTCGCAAGGTAAGTCAATGACGACAATACGCCCGTGGAAGCAATATTGAAGCCGAGAACATTGGCTATGTAATTTGGTGCAGCAGTGATGACAAAAAATATTCCCCAGCCACTTCCAAAGTTCAACAGACAAAGGGACAAGAATGGCACTGATGTTATTATACGATGATATGGAATGGCTACCTGAAAATACAAATAATAGTATGTAAATTAATTGTCTCAATACATAAACTTTAAATATTATAGGCTCTTTTTTATGAAAAGTTCCATGAGATGACATTTCATATAATTCACTGTACATTGCACCTATATCTAGTCCAAACTTAAAAACTTATATAAGTTAATTTAATTCGCCGAAACATTTCCAGCCTAAATGTTGTACTAAACTTTTTCAATTATATTATTGTATTAATATATCTATGTCAAACAAATCAGGATAAGTAGGTACGCACCTTTTCACGTTGTACGTATATATTGTGTTACAATAATAGAGGAGCACAACGGCAAATGTCACTGATGAGCTAGGCTGGATTTATATCCAGCAAAAATAAAATATAATAAATATAAATAATATATAAAAAATAAATATAAATAATAGTTATTAAATGCTAAATATTAATGTGAACACCATTAATAATTAACGTATACTTTACAATAAAAATATTTTATGTTGGCAAGCATAAAGTTTTAATGGCGGCGGTTTGAGTAGTTGAGTGGCGAAAAGGAAGGCGTGTGATATTATGCTGGAGTTCTGTAAATGAATAACAAATAATTATGTGGTCGGAGTTTAATGCTATAGACCTCACAGGTGTCAATCGACCCAGTACGAAGCCTAGAACACAAATAAAGAGGGGTCGAATGGCGAGTTTAGCAACTAGCAGATAAGATTTAGAGTTTATAATATTTTATCCTTTTTAAAACTTCAGAAGTGGGATCAACCCCACGCGAATTATATTCAAGTAGGTAAAATGCTGATTTAAGTTACTGCTACGTATTATTACATGATTTTAATTCAGAGAATATTGCAAATGGATGATAATCATGTCTTGTTCATAGCAGACATCAAGCAGCTTTCTATTATAACATCGCCATGATATATTAATGAAGTTTAAGATATACCTACTCAGGCTACCCCTATATCACCTATAAATTATAAATAATTCGCTTACTCATGTCCTAAAAGATATACTTTCTGATTATGATCAAGTTAATACCTGTTTATAAAAACAATTTATAACTAAGTGCCAGCCAGACGTTTATAACCGAAGTGGTGAGCATGGTTTATCGAATTAGTTAGTTAATATGGCAGTAGGTGGGCCGCAGGCGCCATAATCTGACGACCTTGGTAGCCGAAGTAAACCGACCAGACCAGGTAACCAGTGGAGATAGAATGAAATAAGATTTATCTTGGTGATATCTAGCACAGTGATATTACTAATTGTATTAATGACTACTACTTATCTACACTTAGTGTACTACAATTCATTTAATTAGTCTTATACATATTACAAATTTGTTTTATAAAAATATATCTAAGACTGTGTGATTAAGAAATGCAGACGGTGTGCATACAGTACTAATCTGAGCAGGCTTAATCAAAAATGTATTCTTACTATATCACTGTACCAAGTACTGGATAAAACAATCTATCTCAGTGTGGAATTTTAAATCTTATTGTGAATTATAGTAAGGAAGTTTTATTTACTTTATCAGTCTTGCAAACAACAACAGACAACAGTTATGAAACATAGTAAATTGTATATTACATTAAGGAAGTAAACTAAATTGCTATTCTGTTGTTGTATTCACACATAAGGGTGAAAGAGCAAAAATTTAAAAAAAAATAATAGAGGATATATGGTAATACAAATAAGAGGTAAATTAGTTCTGGCTTTAAAGGGGACTACCATCTGAGAATTTCTTTGTCTCTCTTTTTTAAATATAACTAATTTCACCATAGTAATAATTAAATAATGAAACACTACAGTTAAAAAAAAAAGAAATATACTACATAATATATTACATCATGATTATTATAATTTTTAGCTTCATTATAGAATCTACACATGTTAATGATGGGATGAAAGAAAAATGTATTGGCTTAGTAAGTTTTAAGAATAAATACTTTGAGAAATTGAGTTTTATACTGTACTTTAAAGTGGGTTATGACATAACTGGTCAATCAAATTATATATGGAAAAATAAGTACCTGAGATAGGAAGTGCCTTATGGCTCATCAGATTTTATATGAACAGGTACAAATATTACACCTTAAAGCACTTCAGCACAAGCAGCTTTTAGTTTTACCATTTATGCAGTCTGGTCCAGGACTTTTATTAGGACCCAAATAATTAAAATTCTGCTTCATACCACTTACATGCAGAATTATTCCTGATATTAAGTTATATGATTATGATAGAATATCTAAATTTACACTTGTTTCAGAGAAGCTGTCATATTCTGCATTTAACAAATTACAAAATAGGTCACATATACTTTTACCATCTGACATGGACAAATTATCATAATACCATATTTGTGGTAGCTATGTCCTTACAAGATTTGATATAGCCCGGAAAAGATTATTTAATTA
Source organism: Automeris io (assembly GCA_036320925.1). Lineage (NCBI taxonomy): Eukaryota > Metazoa > Arthropoda > Insecta > Lepidoptera > Saturniidae > Automeris > Automeris io. The sequence goes on from JAUDJH010000014.1 coordinate 7,458,058, forward strand.
ACATATACCTATAGTCTGGTAAAATTAATCCTATATATTTTGTGCAAAGTCCTTTAAACATTTATTCCCTAGAATTACTATATTAGAGAAGAGAGGAGTAAGAATTTTTATTTTTAAGGTTTGTTTGTTGATATATGCACATATACTATAACATTCATTTTACTATTGAATATATTTATAGTTTCAACATGGATATTATGTATAAAGCTGTTAATTATCAAATGAATTATTTCAAGTAATTTCTAATAACGCAGTTAAAGTTAAAAGATAAAAGAATAGATGCATAGAGGAAGGAGTTGATTGACGGCTCGATAGCGCAGGTTGTAGAGCCCCTACTTATGATGCTAAGGTCCTGGGTTTGAGCCCCAGTTGTGGTAAACTTTTTTGTGGTGTGCAAATGAGGTTGTCACGAGTCATGGTTGTATATATGTATTTAAGTATGTATATCGGTGTCCAGTACCCATAGTACAAGCGCAAGCTTAATTTGGGACTAGGTCAATGTGTGTAATTGTTAGGAAATATTATTATTATTATAGAAAGCCTAAAATTTTGAAAACTATTACACTGTGACCCAAGAGTCTGAGTGAACGCGGCAGATTACAGAATCTGCTGTGAACACTACTGATTCTAAACTCTGTGTGATTTGTTGGAAAAATGTATAAGCTGGGTATTATAAAAAAAAAAATGTCAATAAGCTTTGTGCACTATAAAAAAATAGGTATATAAGTTTTGTGTACTAAAAAAATATGCCAATAAGCTTTGTGCGTTAAAAAAAAAAAAAAGTATCAATAAGCTTTGTGCACTATAAAAAGATATGTCAATAAACTATGTGCGCAAAATAAAAATGTCAATAAGCTTTGTGCACTATAATAAAAAAAAAAGTGTCAATAAGCTTTGTGCGTTTAAAAAAAAATTATGTCAATAAGCTTAGTGCGCAAAAAAAAATTATAATATATTTTTTTTGTCAATAAGCTTTGTGCACTGTTAATATGCTTCGTGCAATGTTAATAAGCTTTGTGCGATGTCAATAAGCTTTGTGCACTGTTAATAAGCTTTGTGCGTTTAAAAAAAAAAAAGTCAATAAGCTTTGTGCAATGTCAATAAGCTTTGTGCGTTTAAAAAAAAAGTCAATAAGCTTTGTGCAATGTCAATAAGCTTTGTGCGATGTCAATAAGCTTTGTGCACTGTTAATAAGCTTTGTGCGTTTAAAAAAAAAAGTCAATAAGCTTTGTGCAATGTCAATAAGCTTTGTGCGTTTAAAAAAAAAGTCAATAAGCTTTGTGCAATGTTAATAAGCTTTGTGCGATGTCAATAAGCTTTGTGCACTGTTAATAAGCTTTGTGCGTTTAAAAAAAAAAGTCAATAAGCTTTGTGCAATGTCAATAAGCTTTGTGCGTTTAAAAAAAAAGTCAATAAGCTTTGTGCAATGTCAATAAGCTTTGTGCGTTTAAAAAAAAATGTCAATAAGCTTTGTGCAATGTTAATAAGCTTTGTGCGTTTTAAAAAAAGGAAAAAAAAAACTAAGTAAGAGTTAAACGCATAGACAATACAGATATTACTGGGATTACATCATGATTAGTTAAGTATAAGCCTGGTCAGGTTTCTTTTCCTTTTAAGAGTATTATTACTGCTTAAACTATAAACTGTTTCAGGCACAAGTTATTATGTCAGTTCCTACCCCCGTAGTAGACGTTGTAGGGAACGCTAACCGCCGTGGGACACGGCAAAAGCAGGATAGCCGAGAGTGTTACTACCAGCTACAAATGCACAGGATTGATTCCACAATTATTGGTACCCCTTCAATATTGTCATTATAAATGACATACAGGCATGTAGTTACTAGCATAAGCATTACTATTGGTTTTGATTCTAATTAAAGGTAATTATCTAAATACGTCAGGATGACACATTCGGCTTGATCTTTTGGCTTGGTTTCCGGTTTATAGATTACTATAGTGAAAGCGTAGAATAAGAACTTTTGGGGTAAACAAAAATTTTTCAGCAGGGTGTTTTGCGAAACGTCGGTGAGATATACGTAAAAGTGATTTAGGATTAATTAGTGCATATTTATCTTTTTTTTATATACTGGCGATATTAAGGCATCTTGGTGAGAAAGTACGTACCTTATATTATTAAATTGCTGTTGTTATTTAGAGTGGGTGTAATGCTTTATAGAGTGTATCATTATATGAAAAACAATCTAAACCAACCAGGGCCGAGTGATATCGACGCTTTAGGAGTTTGTCGTTAAATCGAGTAACGTAATAACCTTAAATCTGTGTGACCAAGAAAGCTATTAGTCCAGGAAATCTGTGCGGCCAATAAACCTATGTGACCAGAGAGTCTATGGAACTAATAGAGCTGGATGACGAATAAAGTTTTAAACTAGGAATTCTGTGACGTTACTTAAACCTGTTTCATTAGTAGTATACCTGACTACAGGGCAGTGACATTAATTAGACTACCGTGAGGACACGATTGTTGCAGGATGGCCGAGTGTTACAATAATAGAGGAGCACAACGGCAAATGTCACTGATGAGCTAGGCTGGATTTATATCCAGCAAAAATAAAATATAATAAATATAAATAATATATAAAAAATAAATATAAATAATAGTTATTAAATGCTAAATATTAATGTGAACACCATTAATAATTAACGTATACTTTACAATAAAAATATTTTATGTTGGCAAGCATAAAGTTTTAATGGCGGCGGTTTGAGTAGTTGAGTGGCGAAAAGGAAGGCGTGTGATATTATGCTGGAGTTCTGTAAATGAATAACAAATAATTATGTGGTCGGAGTTTAATGCTATAGACCTCACAGGTGTCAATCGACCCAGTACGAAGCCTAGAACACAAATAAAGAGGGGTCGAATGGCGAGTTTAGCAACTAGCAGATAAGATTTAGAGTTTATAATATTTTATCCTTTTTAAAAATTGTCATTCAAATATTTCTTTTCTTCTTTCGATATTCTTGGATGTCGGTCCGGTGAATCGTATACCAAAAACCACAAGATTGCAATAAGCGCAAAAGAGACGATTCCGAAAAAGTGAAATCCCCATTCCCAACCGAAAGATTCAATTAGAACTCCGCATAGGATCCACGCAATAAATATTCCGATACTTCCGCCCATAAGGGCTCCAGAAAACTTGCCTTTGTCATTGGGCACAGCCCAACGTGATATCAAAACATGACATCCTGGATTTACGAAACCCTACAATACCAAAAATAATAATTATTCTTCTAATAAAATATTATAAATAGTATCGTAAACATAACAGATAAATTCGGTTAGAAATAAAATAATCAGCTTTAATGAAGTCTCAGATGATCTATCAATTAAACAACGAAACTCTAATCATCAATAGAGAAATGTTAATGGTTAAATAGAATGAAACTAGCTATAATAATAATAAATAATATATAGTCACGCTGTAACCCTTACGCGGTGAGCTGAGGTACTTTAGTCTGCTTTATCCACTTTGCGTTTATATGTCGTTCTCAATATCTTCAGTAGCGCACCTGGTCGCCATTCTCAGGGTACTTACACATGTCATTTCTGTTAGATGCCAAGTGAGTTTTCTCACGATGTTTCCCTATAAACTAGAAATTTTCCATAGTTACATACTTCCTAGTCATAAAGTATTATTTTTAATTCGTAATATTATACTAACTGTCCATTAATTATACCAGTAGTTATTATCGATGTTACAAAAAAAGCATCATGTACTCTTGTATTACTCATGGTTAGAAATTAACCTACGAAGCAGCTTACCGTGAAGAATCCAAGGAAAAATCTAACAATTAGCATAGCAATATAGCTATATTTGGCTGCAGTCGATGTGACCATCGTTAATATTGCGCTAAGAAATAGACCAGTTAAAAGCACATATCTAGCGCCCCATCGTTCCGCCATAGGACCTCCAATTAGGCAAGCTAAAATATCTCCCCATAAATGGATTGAAATTATATTGGCACGTTCATATGCGGTCCAATTTAACGTCACTTGTGATTCCTAAAATCATTCCAATATCAGTTTATTATTCCAATACCAATATATTTAACAGTATTTCAACCAAAGATGTTATCAACATTTTTTTTGGTTCACTTAAAACTGAGATATAAAAATTATTATCTTTGTGTAATAATATATTTGTTCTAATCAATGTTTTGACAATTCGTTAAAATATTTTCTTAATCATTATTTCTACTTATTTTTACTCAACTCAAAGGAAAATAGGTAACCCAGCCTGGGCTGAAGAGAGAAGTTACTCATGGACCGCATCGGTAAAGACCTCTCATTGCCGCCGGTAGTGAAAGCTGTGGTCGGCAGTGAAGAGGCCTGGCGAGAGGCCGCAGCCTTCTGCGAGGCAGTCATGAGGCAAAAGGAGGCCGCCGAAAGGGTCAGGGAGCTAACAATTTATCTGGACATTCAGCGGGATGTACAAGTTTGCTCATAATGAGCTTGACATCCCTCTGTGACAGTAGCCGATCAGTAGGCTTGAGGGAGTCTGCGCAGTGGTGGCGCGTCATTCGTGAGAAAGGTTTGGAGGAGTGGGCTCTTTACTCATCCCCTGCCAGAGATCAAGCCTAAACAGGCTGTACGCTTCCCGAGTACCTAGAAGAACCTGGATTCCCAGACCCGTGTAGGGTGTTTGGAAAGACACCCTGGGGGTTTTTAAACAGTAGGAGTTTGAAACACCGGGGTCGCTGCCCTTACAGCGTCCCTGATGGCCCTATGCAAGATTTTCCCTAAAAGCTTAACGAAAATAATGTGAATATTTATTTAGTGGCTATCCACAAATCAATCCACAGTCCCGGTTGAGCACCTTAAGTGTTCGCCTTTTCGCCTTAGTTGTGAAGACCTTTCCCGGAAACCAACGCGTTGACATTCGAAGAAAATAAATCTACAGTCAGTGAAGCATGTAGTTTGTGTTTACAGTAAAGACATTTTAGGTCTAAGGAAAAGATAAGGTGATCAGTTTCCCGAATAGTTTTATTATCCAGCCCGCCGTGACTTAAAGAATAAATTACATTAACAAAAATATTAAATATTGCAGTCCTTTAGTGTAGAGACAATAGTTTGGAATTATTTAATTTTTAGGGGGATAACTTACGGAGTAAGTGTTGTTTGAAACGGGCACCATAGCAACGATGTTCACGTTCAGATTTGTCCTCATCATGAAGCTGGCGCATGAGCTCACAAATATCATCAACGCCGTCATGTAGCGACATGGTATTTTCGCTGAAATAATATTGTCAATTTAGGTGAAATAGTCGTGGTTGTGACTCGCGTTGGACTGACGTTACATTTCGGAATCAGCCGTGTATATTCAATTCTTGTTTCACTTCTTTTTCTTGAACGTTGGCAGCACACTGACTATTCTTCTGTTATTAGACTAATTTTTATGCGCAAGTGTCTAGTTCCATCAGGTGACAAGTCAGGCTGTTTGACATCATTTGGTATTAACCCATTTCGTCCCAAATGTCCAAAATTTTTACACAGTTTTCAACGCGATAACTTTTGACCTAAATGTCGCAAAAAAAAAAATTGAAAAGTACCAATGTCGATGGTTTTTGATGTCCTCTTTCGAAATCCGTGGTCTATTTTGGCCTTGGATTTTTCGATAAAAAGTTATGACCATTTTTTTGAAAAAAATGCGATTTTTTCGATATTTTTTTCTAAAAATCGTATATTTTCACATCGAATAAAGTAGAATCGACCGTTGAAAATAATTGTAATCGAGGATTTTTTATATTTCCTTTTTCGTTGAGTTGGAATTTTTTGAAAAAAAACAAAATGGGCGCTCCAATATGGCGGCTCGAAGTAAATTTTTTCGTTTTTTTCTCAAATACCGACTATTCCATCGTGTTTTTTGGTAGAAAGTATAATATGTCATATTCCTCATCGTCTGTTTCATCTCCGTCACTTTCACTGTCAAATTCAGATTCGAGATCAGAATTATCCTGTACTGGCAAAATCGATACCTGAATGTGATTATTCTGTTCCGACATTTCGCATGAGTCACTTTGCAAAATTCTTATTGCTGAGTCGATGGAAGAACGTGTACGAATTCTTTTTCTCAAAGACATTTCGGAATTCGAATTGGCGTTCACTCATAACAAATAATAGAGCGAAATATACTTGGACAGATGGCAAGGAATGAAAAAAGTTTTAGTTAAGTTTAGACTTCGAGCCGCCATATTGGAGCCGCCATTTTGTTTTTTTTCAAAAAATTCCAACGCAACTAAAAAGGAAATATAAAAATTCCTCGATTACAATTATTTTCAACGGTCGATTCTACTTTATTCGATGTGAAAATATACGATTTTTAGAGAAAAATATCGCAAAAATCGCGTTTTTTTCCAAAAAAATGGTCATAACTTTTTATCGAAAAATCCAAGGCCAAAATAGATCACGGATTTCGAAAGAGGACATCAAAAACCATCGACATTGGTACTTTTCAATTTTATTTGCGACGTTTAGGTCACAAGTTATCGCGTTGAAAACTGTGTAAAAATTTTGGACATTTGGGACGAAATGGGTTAAAACAGTGTTTCTTATATGGAATGCTTTAACACTAGATTTACCGGACCGGTAAAAATGATCGGTCTTTATATTTGCCTTAGAATACTTTTATTTTATAATATTAATAATAGCATGACTTCTACTGATACAAGATAGTAATAAATATGATGAATCTAATCATAAATACAATAAAATATTTAAAACGAAGCAATATATACCTATTTTTAAAATAGATACGTGGTTCGCTGGTAGATCTAGTGTTAATGGCGATTTCAACTATTCGCTTAACTTATATAAATACATTAGGTTTATTCCCACAATCAAAATTACGGACTAAAACGTGCTCACACAGTTGGACACCCACAGAAGGTAGGGTAAAAATAGGATACGAAAACAAGTTTTCAAGTACAATTGCATTTTCAGCTTTTACTTCTGTAGTATTTTTTTTTCAGTTATCTCAAAACTATCCTTTTTTAAATCATAACTAGCAGCAAATAGACAGACGGCCCGTTGGATGGTAATCAATTGTTATTATTATGTTGTTTACGCGACGACGACTTTGCGTTGCTGTTGTTTTTCACTCCAATTGTTTTTAATATAAATAAATAACAATAACTTACGGAATTTCATTATCAAATTTTATTATACTTTTAATTTTATAATAAACAAACGTTACATAGCTTAATAAACAGAACAGTCACACGTGCCAGTAAGAACTACTTCGAGTGTGGTAAATACAAGTTTACTATCATATCGATATTATTTATCTAAATAATGCAGTACTTGACGCGACTTACACCTATGTATATCCTTATATTTAGATACTTTTCCGTCAAGATATTCAATGACTTTAATGAGATTATTATGTTGAATTTACTTTTATGATAAGATATTAAAAAACATGACCTGTCCATCAATATTTTGGAATATCAGATTAGATAACGTATTTTCAGTTGTTTTCCCTATACGTACTTGATCTTTGGTCTGTACGAATTTGAACGCAGTAGTCTCAACTAACCACAGATGTGCAAAATGTAATCAGATTAATGGAAAGCGATTACGATTACATTTTGCTCATCTATGTTTTAAAAACTACGGTATCTACAATTATAAACCCGTTTATGATTCCATAAAGTTTTTGTTAAGTCATAATATCATTTAAAATTATATTATATTAGTGACACATTTTTAATATATATAATGACAACGTCACAGCTGCTGACAAGCAAGATCTGTTTGCATAAAACCTTAACAATTCCTACCCCTATTGAAAATGTATTAATATTTGATAAAAAACAATAGTTCATTACAACTTAACAAGAATAAGTAACTAGTCTAACAACAATAATAAACAATGGCTAATAATAAATATTATAAAACTTCTTATAGTCCACGCGAGGCACATTTTTTAATTCTTTCCCAACCACAGTACGTAACTCCGTTGACGGTTGAGTATCCTCGTTCACTGCAGGCGGTTGTAAAACTTCATCCTCTGGAACCGGGTTGGAAATATCATTTAATGTGGTAGCCTCATCCACAGCATCCTGCCACTCTTCTGCTGGAGACGTCTCGTTTTTAAGAGAGTCCTCTCCTGGACTAGTGTTTAACATGACATCTCTGATTCCTCGAGCACTCCCAACAGAATTATTGGAGTAATCATAGAAATCTTCGGAACGTTCCCTTAGATGATTTTGTTGATCAGAGTTTTTATTACTGGCAATTAATTGATTTTTGTGCTTTTTTAACTGTTTCAGAGTAACCCAATCTTTGATTAAATATGTTACTTTCCCCATTCTTTTAATTACGATTCCTCTATTCCAATACCATCGACCATTAGGCATTGTCCTTTTATAGGAAATACTATCACCAGCCGAAAAGAATTGCGTATTTTTTCCTCCATACATTTTACTTTGCAAATACTGCTTATTCTTTACATGTTAGCGAGAGGTTCTGACGGCGATGACGGTTTCTTAACATTGATTATGTCCAGCCGTAATCGAAGTTTTCTACCAAAAACTAACTGCGCTGGGGAAGTTCCGGTCACTGAGTGTACTGAATTTCGATAATCAAACAAATAATTTAATAGTTTCTTATTCATTTCTTTTACGTCAGTACTACTTATTATACAAGATTTTATTCCCCTTTTAGCTATTTTTACATAACTTTCAGCCTGACCATTGCTAGCCGGGTGGTAAGCTGGTGATGTTATGTGTAATATTCCGTTTGATTGACAAAATTTAGAAAAGTCGGAAGATATAAATTGTGGGCCATTATCACTAACTATAGTGTGTGGTAATCCGAATCGAGACATAAATTCATAAAGTTTGGTCACAACTAGCAAAGAAGACGTATTACACATCTCGTATGCCTCTACCCATTTAGTATAAGCATCTACAATTATAAGATACGAACGATTATTCATTGGACCAAGGAAGTCTAAATGTATCCTATAAAACGGTTGTGGAGGATAAGGCCACGACGCGAGCGGAGCCCGCGGCGGAGATGGTCTAAGTTGCACGCACACAGGGCAATTGGCAATAATATTTTCTATAGCATTATCTATTCCAGGAAACCAAAAGCTACTACGCGCCTCAGCTTTCGTCTTAATTATACCTAAATGTGATGAATGTAGTTCTGAGATAATTTTATCTCGCAAACCTTTTGGTATAACTAACTTATAACCGCGCATAACACATCCGCTTTCGAAAGATAATTGTGTTTTACACCAAAAATATGGTTTAAAAACGGATTCGTAATTTTTTTGGGCCAACCATCTTGGATATATTTAACTACATTGCACAGAACATGATCTTTCAGTGTTTCTACTTTAATTTCCTTGAGAGTAATAGGTAAACTATCATCGACAACGAAATTGATGTAAGAGGCTCGGTCTTCGACTAGCTCTACCTCATGATTTATAGAATCTCTAACATGACGATATTTTTCCTCAACTGGACATAGTTCCTGATCAGGTAAGCTCGCACGTGATAGAAAATCTGCTGAATTATGAGCGCTACGAATATACTCGATAGTATAATTATACCCGCTCAAAAACATGGCGTACCGCTGCAATCTATTAGCAGATACTTCAGGTATTCCTTTATAAGGACCGAATATAGATAACAATGGTTTATGGTCTGTACGAAGAACAAAAGATACTGAACGACCATACAAATACTGATGCAACCTTCGTACACCAAATATTATTGCCGTCGCTTCTTTTTGAATTTGGGAATACCTTTTCTCAGCTGAATTCAAAGTCCGCGAAGCAAATGACACGGGCCGCTCTATCTGATCACTGCTAACTTGAGACAAAATGGCTACGAGACCACTAGGTGAAGCATCGACTGTTAAAATTAACTTTGCATCCGGATCAAAATGAGCTAGGACCTGGTCAGAAGATAAGCACTTTTTAATTATATCAAAAGCATGCTGATGCTCCACGTCCCATTTCCATTTAGTACCTTTATGTAATAGATTATATAGAGGACTAAGTATGGTAGAAGCATTTGGAACAAAATTCCTATAGTAATTGACAAGCCCCAAAAATGATTGTAATTTGTTAACATTTGTGGGAGTGGGTGCATCAGCAATCGCTTTCAACTTTTGTTGTGACTTTTTTAATCCATGTCTGTTTATCGTATAACCAAGATACTCTACTTCGTCCTTAAAAAAACTCACATTTGTCTCTTCTTAAGGTCAAGCCTGAGTAGTAGGGATTCACAGGTTCTAGCTCACCGCCTTTGGCTCTCTCATCGGTTCTAGCTCACTGATCACGGCGGCAACCCTGACATTAAAAAAAAAAAAAAAAAAAAAAAGGTTTTCAGGCTCGCTGAATCGAATGCAAGTATTTAAAATTGCGTAGCTTTAACCGTTTCAGAGATAGCATAACATTAACTAGGCTATAATAATACAAAAGCAATGGGGTACAGTTAACAATGGATCATCCGAGCAAGGGTCGCCTATTGTTCGGCTCGAACGCTATTGTTTGAATCGAGTGTTACGGTCGGGGGTCTCAGGTACTTTTTCTATGTATAATAAAAAGCCGTCTACATTCCTTCATTAGTCATATTCATTTATTTTAAAACAGTAATTAAACAAATTCCATAATAACATATCATTGTACATGGTATCGATGTCAAATTGATTAATAAAGTAATTCATTGTACAGTTGTGCAACTTGTAGTACAAATACATTAAACAGTATTGACCACATACTGAAGTCCAATTGTTTTGCAATATTTTTTTATTGAAACTCCATCGGTGGCTATTTCTCTTTAAGAATGCATAGTGATATCCAGAAGGTGGTCGTCCATAGGAGTCGAAAAATTCACCAAAACCATTTTTGTCTATATGTAGTGCAACCCAATGTGATCCAGGTTTTGTATCGGGGTCCAAATTACTAATTAAATAAGTAGGAGTTTCCATGTATATCGGTAATCTATTTGCAGCATACACATTATACCGCAAACTTGGATGTATTTCGTTCAAATATTTCTGTAGTTCTATTGTATTCATATTTATTTAAAAATACAACTTTCCAACCCCAGAGATCGCAAACATGTGTGCGATTGTAATTACAGTAACTTATTATCGAAAGGGTGATTATTAAAAATAATACAAAGTAAGTTCATTTTAATTAATTTATTCAAAAATGTACACACAAAGAGATACATACAAATATTACAAAGTTAATATTTTTACAATATATATATATTCAACTATTATAATCGACGGATACATTGCGGTTTTTATCTATTTCAATAACATTATCAAATTCGGCGTAAACAATACAGTTAATAGTTTGTACAAGCGTTGACTCAAATCGAACTTAAGCTAACAAACAGTAACCTTTCGAATATTGTTCTCTCGAAATTCCATTCCCTTCATTTAAAAAATGTATTCCCGTACCCGAAAATAATGTATGATAAGCCGTGGTGAAAATAATGTATGATAAGCCGTGGTGAAAATATGGTTTTCAAACGAAGGTTGTAAAGCTTTCGAAGGTATTTGTTGACCATCAATATATAAACAAAATGTGTTAATGTTGTAATTTTCGAAATTAAATGGATTTTTAGTGAGATTACCGTTAAATGCCCCGTTATCAACAAACCCAATAATACATCTTTTTGGGACTTGCCCCAAAAAAATGTTGTCAAGTGTTTTGCCTTGAATCCCAGATGGTATAGTTAAAACTTTCACTTCAGCTCGAGTGACGGGATATTTTGCTGTAGAAAAAGCCAATGTTTTTTGATGTGCAAGTAAAACAGTTGGATTGATTCGTGCTTTACGAACGATAAGTGTTGCATCTGTAATGCATACTTTAAACTTTGAATCACTTGAAGGGGCCATTAAGTTAAATGTTTCTCTAGAGCGAACTAATTTTACTGACATTTCTACACCATTGATCAAGAACTTTTCTTGGTTAAATATATCGCCATGTAAGTGTCCAATCATTTCAATTTCTTGACTTTCAGAAGCTAATTTTTGTCTTTTAACAAATCCTCCATTTTCCTCGCCGGTTTCATTCATTTTGTTGGCTGTATCTTCTTACCAAAGGCCACACGTAAGATGAGATTCTTTAGCTGGTTTAGCATAATTCAACAAAGTTTCCATGTAGGCACGATACGCATATGTATTATTTGGAGGTGATATAAGTTTTTGATTTAAATAGACATCAAGTTGACTGAAGATTGAATGCAACCAATTATTAACCGGAGCCACTACCGTTGAGGCAGCTACCTTAGAGGAATCTTGATGCAATATCCTGGCTTTTATATGAATCAAAGTATGAGACAGATCTATATAATCTTCATATCTTCTTACCGTTTTGACGAAAGCATTCCAAAATTTGTTAGTTATGACTCAAACATTTCTAACAGTTTCATGTTACAACTTGTTTCATTGTCTGATAACAGAAAAAAGTTCCAAAGTATTCCAAAAATTTCTAAACAATGAGACAAAATATTTTTAACAATAGTTTAATGGAAAGATGACTAACAAAGACACCTTACAAAATGTTATAAACCTATTCATATCTTTTGTCCATATCGAAGCCGGAATTCATTATCACAAACCTTTTTTGCATTGGACCCATGATTTAAGGTGTAGTAGGAGCGTGTAAGCAAATGCCAATTATGACTATTACTACTGTGAAATAATATTATTCATGATAAATATAATATAGATATGTCATTGTTTGAAAATATTTTACTTATTGGTTTTGATACAATGTACTAATTATAGAGCCATCTATCTGTTAAATAATATTTGGATACTTTTTAATAAAAGCCATCACTAATTAAAAATATAAACATGATAATAGTTAATCTCGATAGATGGCGACATAATTAAATAAAAGGAAGCGAGGCGATAGAAAAGAATAATAAGAGGGGATTGGATATAGACGCACGCGGTGGTGAATGTTTAAGAAAGATATATGTTTTTGGGTTTGTGTGACTTCCGACTGTAAGTTAATTATATGCTTTATAAATAAAGGAAGTGTTAAATACTTTGAGTGTTTGAAGTTTTCAATCAGAAGTGAAGGATTAACCTACGTGCTGAATATTTCGTGCAGTGAGTGCTCCCAAAACATTTTTATTTTATTGACAAAGGATTGAGAATTTGTTGAATCTTTGAAAATATTTGATTGGTTTGCAACAAATACCTTAGCTACATACAATTTTATCTTACAAAGTAATATGTAAATGAGTGTAAAAACTTAAAATAAATTGAGGTTATAAGAAAATCACACTAAAGTGGGCAAACATTTCGAGACGGAACTCAATACGATCGACAAGTACACACACGAAACTGGATGAGTGATTTAAACTTTATAGTAGCGAAATTTGTTATTGTACTTTATTCTAATGTTTGTATTTATTTCTTTTATGTATAAATATAAGTTGTAAATATCAAGTACTGTTGAGCTTTCGACGAATAGCGTTATACTGAGTTTTTTTATTTTATTTTTTCAATTTTCGATTGATAATATTGTGTAAGTTTTTATTTGTTATTATTTTGTTAAATAATCAGTTAACAAAAATCATTTTTATTGCTAATTATGGGATCTAGTAGACAAAGTAGATCAAGTAAACGCGATAGATCAAGAAATCGGCGTCGTCGCCGCTATTCGAGTAGTGATACTACGTCTTCCTCGACGACCAGTTGTGACAGCTATCACAAAAAATCACGTAAAAATAATAAAACGACCAACTCTCGACGCCACAAAGGTAAACAGCGTCATCACTATAGATGTAAAAATAAAAACGATAAAACATTATCGCGAACACCCCCTTTGAGTGATAGGCGTCAATTACCAAGTCACACAGACGCGAGTACGAATCCAGTGCCGGCACTGAATTGCAATTTGATGCAAGGTCCATCGAATGCACTGCCAAATTATATAAATGTGGTACCGGATTTCGATCCAAGTGACGGGTCTCAAAATATAGAGTCCTGGATACACAAAGTCAATGAGTGTGCACAAATATACTTGTGGAATGACACACAAATTCGCCACTACGCTTTGTCGAAACTCACCGGGCTTGCCAAACGATGGTATCAGGGATTACCTTCATTACTCTATACTTGGGATCAATGGACGGAAAAATTAAAATCAGCTTTTCCATCAACTGAAAATTATGGTGATATGCTTCAAAGAATGTTGCAGTATCGATGTAAAATAGGTCAACCATTAGATGTATATTATTATGAAAAAATGATATTGATTAATAGATGTGAAATAACAAGCCGTAAGGCTGTCGGTTGTTTAGTACATGGTATTGATGATAAGTTTATTAGGATGAGTGCAAATGCATGTCGATTTGAGGAACCAGAGCAGCTTTTCTCATATCTGAAAACCTTAGCGCAAAGTGACAATAACTATTTAGTATATAGACGGAAGGTCAACACTAAAGACCCAGAACCACAGCAAGAGCTGCTAACCGGTAGCACGGAAACCCAAAGACTTTGCATCATCTGTTTTAATTGTGGTGAGGTAGGACATATTAGAACAAGGTGCACAAAACCAATGAGAAAGTGTAACATATGTCGCAGAGCAGGTCATCTTGCGAAGGACTGTCGCACGAAAAATACAAATAATTCTATTGAAAGTGGACCAAATAATCTACGACAAATTACAGCTTCCACAAGCGATAAAAATATTATGGGTATCCAGTTAAACAATACTGTTGGCAACAAATTCTATAAGAATATAGACATCGAAGGATATGTTTTGCGGGCCTTTATCGATTTAGGTAGTGCCTGCAACCTAATAAAAGAAAGCCTGGCGTTGAACATTTTCAAAAAATATGAAACCCTTGCAAATATACCTAACCTACGAGGGTTCGGAAATTCGTGTGTAAAGCCTTTAGGAAAAATTCATGGTAAAGTCACGGTAGATGACGTTTCAGCTAGTGTTGAGTTAATAGTAGTATCAGATTGCTACATGCCGAGTGATGTCATAATTGGTCAAACATTTACGGAATTGCCCAATGTGGTAATGTATAAAACTTCTACAAATTTGTTTCTTTACGAAGCACCCAATTTAAATTACTCTGACGATTATCGCTCTAAAATTAAATTAGATGCACTAGAGAACACCGACATTGAGCCCAGGACTACGTCACCTGTAGTAGTAGGTACGTCAATAGATTTTTCGGGATCCCTATATGTTCCATTTGGTTTTCGGGATGTTGATCGTAAAATATTCGTAGTATTGGCAGGTATACATGATTTTAAAAGTAATGCTGGGCATGTTTTGATATCTAATCTAAGTAGCACTAATCTTCCTATTAGAAAGGGCCAAACCATAGCCAGAGGAATTGAATATAACGAAATTAATGACATGTTTATTGGATATACAACAACCGGTACGAATAAAAATAATCTAGAACCCTTAAAGGATATTAACGTAGGAACGCAATTATCTAAGACGGAAATGGAAAGTTTAATTCAACTGTTACACAAGTTTAGAGACTGTTTTGCTGTAGATTTATCAGAGTTAGGTAGAACGAATTTGACGGAAATGGATATAAAATTAAAGGATGATGTACCAGTGGTGTATAACCCGTACCGTATGTCGTTGAAAGAAAAGGAACAACTTTCCGAAATTATTGAAGATCTTTTAACAAACGGAATAATTCGAGAAAGTTCGTCTTCATACGCAAGCCCTGTTTTGCTCGTAAATAAAAAGAATGGCCAAAAGAGGTTATGTATAGACTATCGAGCCCTTAACAGGAAAACTTTAAAGGATAAGTACCCTTTGCCTCGTATCGAAGACAAATTAGACTGCTTGGGCGGTAATACGTTGTTTTCAAGTCTTGATCTTGCTTCAGGATACTACCAAATTCCTGTTGCAGAAAAAAGCAAACACCTTACAGCATTTGTTACACCAGATGGTTTATATGAATATAACCGAATGCCATTCGGACTGGCGAACGCTCCGAGTGTTTTTCAAAGAGCCATAAATTCCATGTTGAATGGCGTAGGACGCGATCTAGTGTTGGCATACATGGATGATTTATTAGTCCCTTCTAAAACGGTTCAAGAGGGTTTAGAAAAACTACAAAGAGTTTTTATTCTTTTAAGAAATTCGAAATTAACGCTTAATCCAAAAAAATGTGTCTTCTTTCAAAATAAGATTGATTATTTAGGATATGAGATTTGTGGTGAAGGCATTAGACCTGGAGCTTATAAAACTGAAGCTGTCAAAAACTTTCCTCAGCCAAAGAACGTTCACGAAGTCCGCCAGTTTATCGGGCTGGCGAGCTATTTCCGCAAGTTTGTAAAAGATTTTTCGATTATAGCAAGACCTCTTACCCAACTTACAAAAAAAAATAGACTTTGGCATTTTGGCTCAGAACAAATTGAGGCCTATGAATCGCTGAAAGAGAAGTTAGTGTGTCGTCCGGTGCTAGCATTATATGATCCAAAAGGCAAATTGGAAGTCCATACCGATGCGAGCAAATTAGGGATCGGGGCCATCCTTTTGCAAGATGTTGGCAAGGGTTTTCAACCCCTGTCATATTTCAGCAGACAAACCTCACCAGAGGAGCAAAAATTTCATTCGTACGAATTGGAAACCCTTGCCGTCGTCACTGCTTTGAACAGATTTCGCGTTTACCTGCTTAGTATTGAATTTAAACTTGTGACAGACTGTAATGCAGTGAAAAGCACCATGACTAAGAAAGATTTGATACCTCGTGTAGCGAGATGGTGGATTGCGATGCAGGAATATAATTTTACTATTGAATTTCGTAAAGGTCTTAAAATGGCACACGTGGATGCCCTTAGTAGAAATCCAATCAGCACTAATGACCCGCCGTCTCGTGATGACTACATCTTTAAAATTAGTGTAAATATTAACGATACTAATGTCGCGGACGAAAAATGGCTTCAAACAGTACAGCAAGCGGATACTGAATTACAAAGAATCGTTGATATTTTGAAAGATCCTGAAAGTAATAATGTGGTTGAAGTAAAGACTAATTTCACTGTCAAGAATGAAAAATTGTATCGCATAATTAAAAAGGAAGATTGTGTCCAGTTACTCTGGGTAGTGCCGAAGTCTGTAAGGTGGCAAATTGTAAAAAATAACCATGATGATGTCGGACATTTTGGTTTTGATAAGACATACAATAGGGTACGCAAAGTATATTGGTTTAAAAATATGCGTCGATTCATAAAAAAATATTGTAAATCGTGTCTACAGTGCGCACATAATAAAATACCTGGTGGTCCAAAAGAAGGTATGCTACACCCCATACCGAAACCTAATAAGCCATTCGAGGTACTACATGCAGATCACTGCGGACCATTTCCGCAAAGCAAAAAGGGAAATTGTTATATCTTGGCAATTATAGACGCTTTTACAAAGTATACTTATATAAAACCAGTAAAGAGTTGTAAAACTAAAGTAACAATAAATGTGTTTGATGAATACTTTTCCCTCTTTGGCGTACCGCGTCGTTTAATCACGGATAGAGGGACCAGCTTCACGAGCCGGGAATTCGTTAACTTTACTAAACAAAAAGGAATCAGCCACACACTTAATGCAGTCGCGACACCTCGTGCTAACGGCCAAATCGAACGCTACAATCGAACTATTGTAGACTCTCTGACAGCAATAAATAGCGGTAGAAATGAAAACGATTGGGATACCATGATTCCACGAGTGCAATGGGGCTTAAATAACACGATAAATAAAGCCACTGGCAAAACACCTTCAGAAGTACTATTCGGTATAGCACCCACGGGTATTTCTGATGGCGGAATGAATTCTGTTATATCCGCTACTCAGCAATGCATAAATCGTGATAACATGAGAATGGAAGTCTCCGAGCGTTTACAGAAGGAGCAAATAAAACAAAAAGAATCTTTCGATAAAAGGCGTAAGACTGCGCATAAATACAATGTTGGCGATTTGGTTCGTGCAGAAAGAGATGTAAGAAATACAACGCCAGGTCAGTCAAAGAAATTACTCCCAAAATGTAGCGGCCCGTATAGAGTTATAAGAGTGCTTCAAAACGATAGGTATGAAATAGAGGACACTCCCATTACCAGAAAGACTGGCAAACCCGTATACAAAGCGGTTTTTGCAGTTGATAAATTATATCCGTGGCTAGTGTTTACAAATGACCCCATAAGTAGCGATTCTGATGGTTCGAATGAAGAATAAATGTGAATTACTTAGAAGAGAAATAGTAAACAGCCAATTTATAACGAGAAATGATAAAATTAATAAGTAAGTTAAGTTTATATTGTAAAATGATTGTTTTAAGATAATAAGGCTAGTTATATTGACGATTGGTTATTGGGTATGTTATTGTTAATGTATAACTGTTAACGTTGATTTGTAAATTGTAATATTTGTATATAAATGTCAGTATTTTAGACTGTGATTAATCGAGTTTATTAGCTGTGAATATATTGTGAAACTAGCCCGTTGTGGCGAGATTAGCCCCTAGTGGCGACACTAGCCCTAGTGGCGATACCAGCCCGCAGTGGCGAGAATAGCCCCCAGTGGCGATACCAGCCCCGTGTGGCGACACTAGCCCTAGTGGCGATACCAGCCCGCTGTGGCGAGAATAGCCCCTAGTGGCGATACCAGCCGCGTGTGGCGACACTAGCCCTAGTGGCGATACCAGCCCGCTGTGGCGAGAATAGCCCCTAGTGGCGATACCAGCTCCGTGTGGCGACACTAGCCCTAGTGGCGATACCAGCCCTGTGTGGCGACACTAACTCCTTCGTGGTGATACTAGCCCGTTGTGGCGTTACTAGCCCTTAGTGGCGATACCTCGTAGTAGTGATATTAGCCTTAGCGGCGAGAAGCCAAGTGGATTTAGATTTTAGTAAAGTAATATTTAGTGGAATTTTAAATATCTTAAGTAAAAAAAAAAAAGAGGTATTTTTTTTTAAGTATTGTAGAATCGTTAAACTTACATAATTCTTTCACGCATCACTGTTGCAGAATGGGCGATTGTAAGCAAATAACAATTATGATACTTCAAGACGTTTTAGCCACACAAAAACTTTGAGATTGCTTAACGTTTTGGTAGTAATTATTTCACGCGGGGACGCGTGCAGAGTCAGAATGGCCGATTGTAAGCAAATGCCAATTATGACTATTACTACTGTGAAATAATATTATTCATGATAAATATAATATAGATATGTCATTGTTTGAAAATATTTTACTTATTGGTTTTGATACAATGTACTAATTATAGAGCCATCTATCTGTTAAATAATATTTGGATACTTTTTAATAAAAGCCATCACTAATTAAAAATATAAACATGATAATAGTTAATCTCGATAGATGGCGACATAATTAAATAAAAGGAAGCGAGGCGATAGAAAAGAATAATAAGAGGGGATTGGATATAGACGCACGCGGTGGTGAATGTTTAAGAAAGATATATGTTTTTGGGTTTGTGTGACTTCCGACTGTAAGTTAATTATATGCTTTATAAATAAAGGAAGTGTTAAATACTTTGAGTGTTTGAAGTTTTCAAGCGATATTTTCTATATATATAGGGTTGGAACTGTTTAAGATACATTGTGAAAGTGTCATTTCTATAGTGAACATTTAGTTTGTTATATTTCGTGTATTTCTAAGTGAAGTGAAATACAAGTATAAATTTAATTTACAAAGTATTAGTGACATAGATTCATAAAACAATGAATGTAAGTAATTTTGTTATTACTTTATACCACACTTATATACACTAAAAAACCATCGCTACACTACGAACATCCATCAATTCAGATTTAAATTTATAAAATATTTTTACAGAACTCACTGGAAATTATTGATGAAGAAAATACTTTTAAAAATTACTACTATCCTCTATCGGATGAATGTAGTCAGGATTTATTTAGTAATGTACAATCAAAACTAAAGAAAAAAGGGAGCAAAATATTAATACCAAGAATTTAGATGAATTCTTTGAAGGTCCTATAATAAAACGAAAAAAACTTTCATCCACTGTATCTCGAATCGATGAAGAAGGCAACACCGTCTGTTTATCAACAAACGTTGATGATGGTTCCAGCTCAAGTAAACTTATTAAAATAGAAATATATGACATGAAAAAGATTGCAAAAATAGCCTCCACAGAACATTGGAAGCGCGCAGATTTTAGAGTTAAATATTACACAAATGATAAACACAAAAATTCTGCAAACGTTAGAAACATTGTTTACGAAATAACTAAAGAAATTTCTAAGACTGAAAATTGTAAAAAATCTCACTTTAGTAATAAGTAATAAACGCATTCCATTCAATTAATATTCGTGTATATATTATTTACTTATAGTTTCTGAATATAATAATCATGTGTATTTTATAGCTAGAATATAAAAAAACTATTTTTGTACTTTCTTTAAATAAGTTCGTGTCATATATTTCCATTTTATTGAAACATAACCTAAAATTATATCTGTACCTTTCTTCAACGCAAATCTAATATGGAATGTATAATTTGTGGGGAATAGTTCCAGAGAGTGGATTGAAAGACTCCACATATGATGAAGAATTGTACAATATTTGTGCAGTAGTTGAGGAAAACATAGCGTGAGTATGCCTTCTTAAATTATCTCAAAATTTACAGAATTATTTTGTTCTTCTTCTATAAATATGTTTCTTCTTTGTTTTAGACAATCAAAACAATCATATCAAATCGGGATGGGGTCTAAGAAACTTTGTTGTACGAAGGATGATGACAATAATAAGAAAAAGACTAGATATGAAGATATGCCATCAACTTCATTATCATCGATCGGGATATCAGCAGACCTCGATGTCGACAAGGTGCAATGTAACACGTGTAAAATTTTGATAACTAGAAAATACTTTACCAATCATTTGAAAAGCAAAATTCATAATAATAATGTTTTAACTTCTCACACATCTCTTAAAAATGTATCAATTGCTGAAACAGCCTTTGGAAATAGAATAATTACATATAAAATTAAAAATAAATCTGATTTATCATCTATGTTAGATTTTGAAACGCCGGAATTGTTTTTAAGTTCTATAAAAGATGATGTGCTATTTTTGATTGAAGAACCTATGCAGAAACATACTGCTTTTAAAGTAAATTTTATACTACACGCAGATTTTATACAACAAACTAAAGATATTCTAAATTCATTTGATTTTCAAACATGTAATTATATAATTTTTCGAGGTGATGACTTAAATATTTTCTTTTCTTCATTATGTGATGCTATAACAAATAAAATAAGTGCTTTTGAACAAAAAGACAGTGGGTGGAGTCTTAAACAAATTAATTGCTTAGACATGAATATTAATAAATTTAATCCGCTACGTGGTACGTCATATATTGATTTACCTAAAGATATTAGTAATAAAAAAGCTGTGATAAACGTAAAAAACTCTGACAATTTATGTTTTCAATGGGCATTACTTTCGGCATTATATCCAGTGAGTAAGAACGCAAATCGAGTATCGTCCTATAGCATGCATGTAAATAAACTAAAATTTAATGGTGTATCTTTTCCCGTTAAATTAAATGATATATCAAAAGTTGAAAAATTAAATAATATTAGTATCAATGTATTCGGTTTAGAATTTAATAAAGAAATGAAAAGGCATAGTGTAGTGGGTCCACTATATTTAACAAAATGTCGTAGAAATAGTCACATTAATTTATTACTCATAAATAGAGAAAGGACTTACCACTATTGTTATATTAAAAACTTATCAAGATTGGTCAGTAAACAAATTTCAAATCAAAATCATGCGGTTTATATATGCGATGGATGTTTATTGCATTTCCCCACAAAGGAAAGGTTGAATAACCATCAACAATATGATTGTTCATATATTACTGTAGAACTACCAAATATAGATACAAGATATAAAAATTGGTTTGGACAACTAGTGTCAAATACTCAATTAAAATTTGAAAATTTTCATAAAAAGTTAAAGATAGGTACCCTTCGTTATATATGCAGATTTTGAAGCCTTTTTAAATCCAATAAAAACGTGTTCTAACGATCCAAATAAACCGTATACTAAAAATGTTCACAAACATGAAGTTTATAGTTTTGGATATTATATCAAATGTTCATATGATAATAGTTTGTCAAAATATGTAACGTATAGCGGTCCAGATTGTGTACAGATATTTATGAATCGTTTATATGATGATTTAAAAATAATAAGTAAAAAAAATAGTTTTCAAAAATGCCCCAAACCATTGACTGCAGAAAATGAAAAGGAAATTGCGAATTCTAAACTCTGTTGTATATGTGAAATAGAATTTTCTGATGATAAAAAGATTTCATATTTTGATTGGTATACAGGTAATTTTAGAGGTGTTGCACACGATGTTTGTATAAGCAAATTTAGGATACCACGTCATGTTCCAGTATTCCTACATAATCTCAGCCACTATGATGCACATTTCATTGTTCATGCATTAAACTTTGTAGAGGGTGATGTGGATGTCATTCCCCAAAACAAAGAAAGATACATATCTTTTTCTAAAACATTAATAATAAATAACCAAATTTTGAATTTAAGATTTCTTGATTCCCTAAAATTTTTACCATGTAGTCTTGAGCAATTAGCTAAAAATCTCAACGATGAACAATTTATTACTTTAAAAAATAGTTTTCCAAGAAATGAAGATTTCAGGTATGTTAGGAGAAAAGGTATTTATCCTTATGAATTTATGACGTCATACGACTGTTTAAAATTAACATCTATTCCCACTAAAAATCAATTTTACAGTTCATTAACTGATTCAAATGTATCTAATGATGATTATAATCATGCACAGAATGTTTGGCAACATTTTGGTTGTCAAAATATGCTGGATTACTCTAACTTATATCTGAAAACAGATGTTATATTGTTAACTGATGTATTCGAAAACTTTAGAAATATTTGTATAACAACTTATGGATTAGATCCTGCTCATTATTATACAGCACCGGGCTTGAGCTGGGATGCTATGTTAAAATATACAAAAATAGAGTTAGAATTATTAACAGACTTTGATAAAATTGCTTTCATCAAGGCAGGTATTAGAGGGGGGGTATCACAATGCAGCAATCGTTATGCTAAAGCTAATAATAAATTTTTAGATAATTATGATGAAAATAAACCTACATCATATCTTGCTTATTTCGATGCAAATAACCTTTACGGTTGGGCTATGTCTCAATATTTACCTGAAGGAGGATTTGAATGGGTCAGTCCAAATACAAGTTTTGATATACCCGACACGTCTGAATTCGGTTTTATTTTAGAAGTAGATTTAGAGTACCCAGTTGAACTTCACGATTTACACTCTGATTTTCCACTTTGCCCTGAGAAAATATGTATAAGTAGTGATTCTAAAGAAACCAAATTAATACCAAATCTTTATAATAAGATCAGATATAAAATTCATTATAGAAATCTTAAACAGTGTCTGAATATGGGAATGAAAATAACAAAAGTTCATAGAATACTAAAATTTAGACAGAGCTCATGGCTGCAAAAATACATTGATTTAAATACAAAACGTAGAATAGAGGCAGTCTCGGATTTTGAAAAGGATTTTTATAAATTAATGAATAATTCCGTGTTTGGGAAAACTATGGAAAACATTGAAAAAAGGGTTAATGTGAAATTGTTAACGCATTGGGAAAATAACGGTAAAACTCTAGGTGTACAAGATTTGATTGCAAAACCGGAATTTCACAGTTTATCGATTTTTGCAGAAAACTTAGTTGCAGTACAATTGCGAAAAACAAAGTTGGTTCATAATAAACCCATTTATTTAGGATTTTGTATATTGGATATTTCAAAAACTCTTATGTATGACTTTCACTACAACTACATGATGAGGAAGTTTGATAATAAATTAAAATTATTGTATACTGACACAGATAGTTTAATATATCAGATTTTTACAGACAACTTTTACAATGATATTAAAACCGACCTCGTTTATCGATTTGATACATCCGATTATCCATCAGATAATACATATGGTTATCCAAAAATCAATAAAAAGAAACTAGGATTTTTCAAAGATGAAAATAATGGAAAAATTTTAAAAGAGTTTGTAGGTCTAAGATCTAAAATGTATGCATTTGACGTCGAAAATAAATTGACAGCAAAAGCAAAGGGTGTTAATAAATGTGTTACAAAAAAAATGACCATGGAAAATTATAAGACTTGTCTCTTCACTAAAAATATCCAATTTTGCAACATGTACAGATTCAAATCAATTAAACACACAATTTTCACCCAGCAAATAAACAAAAGATGTTTGTCTTATAACGACACAAAGCGTTATATTCTACCCAATAATATGGATACACTGGCGTGGGGTCATTACAAATTAAAATAGATTATAGAAAAATCTGTATGTAAATATTTCTTTGTTAATATAATTTTAATATATATTTCTATTCAATGTTCTAATTAAGTACCTTAATGTTAACTAAAATATGTATGTATTTCGATTAGTTTATGACTATAATATTTGTAAATATGTTGCTGTACACTGCTGTATTTGTATACTAGTCTTAAGATGTATCTTTTATTCAATTATTATTGTCAATAAATAGTTAATATTTGTAAATACTTTTTCTTATGTTTATTTTTTAATATGCATGTAGTAAGTGAATATATAAACCAACAATTGAACGAAATGTTTTATTTCTCTCTGTAACTCTCAAGCATTTACACACGTGCAACGTGATGTTTCACTTTATTCATCCATTTACTGCAATAGTTGCAGGTCCAAGTGGCTGTGGAAAATCAAATTTTGTTACAAACTTCATTAAATATATTAATGACATATGTAGTAGGGAGTTTACACAAATTACTTGGTGCTTTGATGAAATGCAACCTTTATATAACTTGCCAAATGTAAATTATCATCAAGGTATACCAGATCTTAATATGTTTGATGGGAAGAATGCAAACCTTGTAATAATTGATGATCTTATGAGAGAGTCTGATGGTCGCATTGTTGATATTTTTACCAAAGGAAGCCACCATAGAAACTTAAGTGTATTTTACATCACACAAAATTTATTTCACCAAGGTAAAGGACAAAGAGACATTTCTTTAAATTCAAATTATATTGTTTATTTTAAAAATCCCCGAGATAAAACTCAAATACGATACTTAGCACGCCAAGTATCACCAGAAAATCCAAAATTTCTTGAAGATGCCTATCGTAATGCAACTATGGAAGCACATGGGTATTTAATGATAGATCTTAAACAAAACACTGATGAAATGTGTCGAATTAAAACAAAAATATTTCCTCCAGATGTACATTGCGTTGTTTATGTCCCCACCAAAGGCTTTAAATATAGCAAGAATCAACAAATTCCTGTCATTTACACATAATGCCGCGAAGTCTAAACACGCATAAAGACTTACTGAGAGCACTACATAAGCTTAAACCTAAATATAAGAAAGCTCTTTTACAATCGTGTGACGAAAAGGAAATTAACTGTATTTGTGAATGTATACATAACGTCCTCCAAGGTAAAGTGGAACTACCAGAAAAAGAGAAAAAAAAACTTAAACGATATAAATCTATACTGCGGAAATTGTTACATAAAAGTTCTAATAAAATAAGAAAAAATATTATTATTCAAAAAGGTGGTGCATTTCTACCAATAATATTGGGTTCAATTTTGAGTGGCTTAGTTAATTATTTTATGTAATAAAAATGGAGCAAGCTAAGAAAATGTTGCTCATTGAACCAAGTTTGATGGACAAACTAAAATACAACCAAGTTCCTGATAGACCCACTTCTAGATTAGATGCTGAGATGAAAAATATTTTGAATAGTAATATGGATGATAGGAAAAAATGTATTCTATATCTACAAATTTTACAAAGATATTTACACTTTACTGGAGAAGACCGTCAACCTCATGAAATACCAATAATAACTAAAAGTATTGATACTACCACTCCAGAAGTAAAAGTAAATACATCTAATAAAAGTAATTATACCGACGACAAGAGTTTAGTTACAGCTCTGCCACCAAACACTGAAGATAAAAATCAGGAGAGTACTATATCTTATGAAAAACTTCCTTACACGAAAGATCAAATTCTTAGCTTAATACCAAAAACCTATGTAAAGAAAGGTGAGTCTTTATTGGAATTGCTAACTCTAAGTACAAATAAAATTCATTGGAATGATGATGGTACAGTCATTATAGATAACGAAAAAATTCTTGGAAGTAATATAGTAGATTTGTTAAATGATGCAATTAGACCGTTAAAAAAAAGTGATCCAATAGGTTGGGAAAAGTTTGCAACAGCATTGAAGGATATTAAAGTACCGTAGACTTACGTTGGGAATCCAGCTAGAAGTGAATACATACACCGGCTTCAATTAAAGGATATTGACCAAGTATCTACAGATGAAGAGTTTAATGATAAAAAAAAACAATCTAGAAAAGATAAAAAAACCTATAAGAAAAAAAAATAGTTGGGAAAAATGGACCCCATACTAGAGATAACTAAGATTTATTATGATCCATCACATCCTGCTGGTTACAGTAGTATTGAAAAATTGTCGAAAGCTATGAAAGGTAAAATGACTAAGGAAGACGTTAAAAAGTGGCTACGGTTACAAGAAACATACACGTTGCATAAACCAGTACATAGGAAATTTCCTCGAAACAAATATATTTTGTCCAACCTAAATGAACTTTGGCAGGTAGACTTAAGTGATATGAGATCTTATTCTACACATAATGACGGATTTAACTATATACTTTGTGTTATTGATGTGTTTACTAAATATGCTTATGCTAGACCTATGAAAAATAAAAATTCTGAAACAGTTAAATCATGTTTTGATAGTATTTTTAGTGAAGCTAATACCACACCAACACATATACAATCTGATAAAGGAAGTGAATTCCTTTCAAAAGATGTAAAGGGTTATTTAAAGAGTAAAAATATAAATTATTATACAACAAATAACCCTGATATTAAAGCCAGCATTGTAGAAAGATTCCAAAGGACACTAAAAATGAGAATGTGGCGTTATTTCACTCACAAAAATACCCATAGGTATATAGATATCCTACAGAACTTAATATACGCATATAACCATAGCTATCATTCTAGTATTAAGATGTGTCCTTGCGATGTAAATTTTGATAATATTAGGTCCTTACATATGAAATTGGCGTTTTGTATGGGAGGAACAAAAAGTCGAATATTTTTTAATATAATATATTTAATTAATCAAAGTATGAACCATTATTTTCTATGCACTTTTGCCATCTCATAGGTAGTTCATTGATCCCTTTACTAAAAAAACCAGTCGGACGGAAATCAATAAAAACTTTGAAGGCGATTTGGACTGCCCCATCGGAGTTGAATTTTTTCCCTTGCAAGAAGTTATCCAAATTTCGAAAAAAATGGTAATCTGTTGGAGCAAGGTCCGGGGAGTACGGAGGATGTCTTAGACTTTCCAATTGAAGCTCTTCTAATTTAGTAGCCGTCTGTTGCGCAGTGTGTGGTCTAGCGTTGTCGCGAAGCAGCAGTGGCGTGGAGCGATTGACCAGCCTAGGTTGTTTAGCCGCTAGCTTTTCCATCATGGTTTGCAATTGCTGACAATAGACATCAGCCGTAATAGTCTGGCCAGATTTGAGAAAACTGTAATGAACAATACCGGCACTAGTCCACCAAACGCTTACAAGTAACTTTTTTGGGGTTAATTTTCGCTTGGGGCAGGATTTGGCTGGCTGGCCAGGATCCAACCATTGCGCTGAGCGCTTCCGATTATCGTAAAGAACCCATTTTTCATCACAGGTAATGATTCGGTTTAAAATACCTTCATTATTGTGCCGGTTTAGTAATGTAACGCAGCAGTCGACGCGCGTTTGCCGGTTTGCTTCAGTCAATTCGTGAGGTACCCACCTTTCAAGCTTTTTAATCTTCCCAATTTGCTTCAAGTGAATTAAAACAGTTTTATCACTAACATCGCAGCCTGCAGCTAACTCGGACGTGGTTTGCGATGGATCCGATTCCACAATAGCCTTCAACTCTTCATTATCAACTTGAGTCTCAGGCCGTCCACGGGGCTTGTTCTGCAGGTCGAAATTTCCAGAACGAAAACGTTGGAACCAAAAACGAACTGTGTTTTCTTTTGCAACACGACCGCCATACACATCATTCACCCTTCGAGTTGTTTCCGCAGCACTAGTCCCACAGCGGAACTCGTACTCGTAAATAATGAGATATTTTAAGTTTTCCATTTTGTAAAATGAGTGACGCAAACAGAAAAAACCAGAAGAAAAAAACAAATAAATGACGATCATCGAAGCACAAATACATGAGTGTATAGCTGTACAAATTTGAATTTGGAATTCCTTACCAAAGAGGAGAAATTTGTGATTAAAGTGGCCAGTACGAAAAACGCCAATTTCATATGTAAGGACCTAATATAATGACTGTTTGGAATAATTTGTATGACAGAGAAAAAGTTAGTCAACCTACAAATATTCCACTTCCAAAATTTCATATTGGTGACTATGTAAGAATCACCAAACACAAACATATCTTTCAAAAGGGATATGAATCCAATTGGAGTGATGAAATTTTTATTATATCTTCTATAATAGATAGATCACCGTGGGTAGTATACACATTAAAAGATTTACAAAATGAACCAATAACAGGAACTTTTTATGAGAAAGAGTTACAAAAAATATCTTATGATCCTACTTCAAGTTATAAAATAGATAAAATTATCGGTTCCCGCTATTCCGGTAACAGAAAGCAAGTGTTGGTCAAGTGGAAAGGTTATCCGGATAAATTTAATAGTTGGATATTGGCTTCTAGTTTAAAGAAAATATGATGAAGGAAAGTTTTTATTTAACATTGTTGAGTAATAGCTCCATGGAATACTTCCCAGAAAATACGACAACCCAGTTTTCAACCAAATTACCGAAACCTATTATACTTGAAGGTAGATGGTCTGTTGGTGTCGTTGAATTTCAATATCCATGCACGATGTTTACAGTTCAGGAACATGAAAATATTGTTTATATAACAAAATGGGCTGTAATGCCCCATGAGGATAAACCTTCACTAATATACTACAAACATTATATACCAGCCACCAACTATGATGATATTAATCAAATTTTAACAGCATTAAACAGCATTGATGATAAAGTTATATTTCGATATGATGAAATTTCAAAGTTTGTATCTGTAACGGATGAATCAATAAGATCAGTTACGTTAGCACCTAGCTTAAGTCTTCAACTAGGATTTGAACCAACTAGAAACTTAGCACACAGGGGTGGTTTTGGAAAATGTTCAGCGAATTTACATCTAGGGCTACCATCTCAGTTATTTGTTTATAGTGATATTATTGAACCGCAAATTGTTGGGGATGTGATGACACAATTATTAAGAATAATACCACTAGACCCTTCAAAATACATATATGGAGCTAATAAAATGCATGTTTTCTCACCACCTCACTACATACCTGTTATGCGCAGGGAGTTTGATACGATTGAAATAAATATAAGATCAGGCACAGGACAAAAAATACCATTCCAGTTTGGGACATTGTGTATTAAACTCCACTTTATGAAACTATAATGTATTCCAAAGAATATAATGAAATTTGTCCTTATGAGCACTATTATTCACATCAAGCTGGTCACGGTATTGGTGTGATTTATCGAGGAGCACCGTATCAGCGTGGACATGGAATTGGTAGTTTTTTAGGAGGCTTATTTAGATCTGTTTTACCATTGCTCTCTAGTGGTGCTAAAGTAGTGGGTAAAGAGGCTTTAAATACCGGTGTGGGTCTATTATCGGATATGGTTAATGCACGCCCCATGGAAGATTCAATAAGAACTAGATTGAAAGAGGCCAGCTCGAATTTACACAAAAAAGCTCAAGATAAAATTAATCGAATTAACATGTCCGGTTCAGGATATATAACAAAGAGGAACCGTTTGAATTCTCTCATTTCAGCACCGAATGTCAAGGTGAAAGGTATCAAAAAATCAAAGTCAAGTCATACTAAAATCAAAGACATTTTCATAAAATGTCATTTCTACATAACAAATCATGTGAGTGCATTAAATCAGAGTTAGATTTATTTGCATTACCCTCAACACAAACTAGTATAGAAAATGGAATATGGATACATTATAAACCTATATCATCTCTAGCTGATGATGGGCCCCTCGAATTTCAAGTACCAGGAACTGGTGAAGATTATATAGATCTGCCTCATACTTTGATTCATATAAAAGCCAGGATATTGCATCAAGATTCCTCTAAGGTAGCTGCCTCAACGGTAGTGGCTCCGGTTAATAATTGGTTGCATTCAATCTTCAGTCAACTTGATGTCTATTTAAATCAAAAACTTATATCACCTCCAAATAATACATATGCGTATCGTGCCTACATGGAAACTTTGTTGAATTATGCTAAACCAGCTAAAGAATCTCATCTTACGTGTGGCCTTTGGTATGAAGATACAGCCAACAAAATGAATGAAACCGGCGAGGAAAATGGAGGATTTGTTAAAAGACAAAAATTAGCTTCTGAAAGTCAAGAAATTGAAATGATTGGACACTTACATGGCGATATATTTAACCAAGAAAAGTTCTTGATCAATGGTGTAGAAATGTCAGTAAAATTAGTTTGCTCTAGAGAAACATTTAACTTAATGGCCCCTTCAAGTGATTCAAAGTTTAAAGTATGCATTACAGATGCAACACTTATCGTTCGTAAAGCACGAATCAATCCAACTGTTTTACTTGCACATCAAAAAACATTGGCTTTTTCTACAGCAAAATATCCCGTCACTCGAGCTGAAGTGAAAGTTTTAACTATACCATCTGGGATTCAAGGCAAAACACTTGACAACATTTTTTTGGGGCAAGTCCCAAAAAGATGTATTATTGGGTTTGTTGATAACGGGGCATTTAACGGTAATCTCACTAAAAATCCATTTAATTTCGAAAATTACAACATTAACACATTTTGTTTATATATTGATGGTCAACAAATACCTTCGAAAGCTTTACAACCTTCGTTTGAAAACCATATTTTCACCACGGCTTATCATACATTATTTTCACCACGGCTTATCATACATTATTTTCGGGTACGGGAATACATTTTTTAAATGAAGGGAATGGAATTTCGAGAGAACAATATTCGAAAGGTTACTGTTTGTTAGCTTAAGTTCGATTTGAGTCAACGCTTGTACAAACTATTAACTGTATTGTTTACGCCGAATTTGATAATGTTATTGAAATAGATAAAAACCGCAATGTATCCGTCGATTATAATAGTTGAATATATATTAGGTCCTTACATATGAAATTGGCGTTTTTCGTACTGGCCACTTTAATCACAAATTTCTCCTCTTTGGTAAGGAATTCCAAATTCAAATTTGTACAGCTATAGACTCATGTATTTGTGCTTCGATGATCGTCATTCATTTGTTTTTTTCTTCTGTTTTTTTCTGTTTGCGTCACTCATTTTACAAAATGGAAAACTTAAAATATCGCATTATTTACGAGTACGAGTTCCGCCGTGGCACTAGTGCTGCGGAAACAACTCGAAGGGTGAATGATGTGTATGGCGGTCGTGTTGCAAAAGAAAACACAGTTCGTTTTTAGTTCCAACGTTTTGTTCTGGAAATTTCGACCTGCAGAACAAGCCCCGTGGACGGCCTGAGACTCAAGTTGATAAGAAGAGTTGAAGGCTATTGTGGAAGCGGATCCATCGCAAACCACGTCCGAGTTAGCTGCGGGCTGCGATGTTAGTGATAAAACTGTTTTAATTCACTTGAAGCAAATTGGGAAGATTAAAAAGCTTGAAAGGTGGGTACCTCACGAATTGACTGAAGCAAACCGGCAAACGCGCGTCGACTGCTGCGTTACATTACTAAACCGGCACAATAATGAAGGTATTTTAAACCGAATCATTACCTGTGATGAAAAATGGGTTCTTTACGATAATCGGAAGCGCTCAGCGCAATGGTTGGATCCTGGCCAGCCAGCCAAATCCTGCCCCAAGCGAAAATTAACCCCAAAAAAGTTACTTGTAAGCGTTTGGTGGACTAGTGCCGGTATTGTTCATTACAGTTTTCTCAAATCTGGCCAGACTATTACGGCTGATGTCCATTGTCAGCAATTGCAAACCATGATGGAAAAGCTAGCGGCTAAACAACCTAGGCTGGTCAATCGCTCCACGCCACTGCTGCTTCACGACAACGCTAGACCACACACTGCGCAACAGACGGGTACTAAATTAGAAGAGCTTCAATTGGAAAGTCTAAGACATCCTCCGTACTCCCCGGACCTTGCTCCAACAGATTACCATTTTTTTCGAAATTTGGATAACTTCTTGCAAGGGAAAAAATTCAACTCCGATGGGGCAGTCCAAATCGCCTTCAAAGATTTTATTGATTCCCGTCCGACTGGTTTTTTTAGTAAAGGGATTAATGAACTACCTATGAGATGCCAAAAGTGCATAGAAAATAATGGTTCATACTTTGATTAATTAAATATATTATATTAAAAAATATTCGACTTTTTGTTCCTCCCATACAAAACGCCAATTTCATATGTAAGGACCTAATATATATATTGTAAAAATATTAACTTTGTAATATTTGTATTTATCTCTTTGTGTGTACATTTTTGAATAAATTAATTAAAATGAACTTACTTTGTATTATTTTTAATAATCACCCTTTCGATATATAATAAGTTACTGTAATTACAATCGCACACATGTTTGCGATCTCTGGGGTTGGAAAGTTGTATTTTTAAATAAATATGAATACAATAGAACTACAGAAATATTTGAACGAAATACATCCAAGTTTGCGGTATAATGTGTATGCTGCAAATAGATTACCGATATACATGGAAACTCCTACTTATTTAATTAGTAATTTGGACCCCGATACAAAACCTGGATCACATTGGGTTGCACTACATATAGACAAAAATGGTTTTGGTGAATTTTTCGACTCCTATGGACGACCACCTTCTGGATATCACTATGCATTCTTAAAGAGAAATAGCCACCGATGGAGTTTCAATAAAAAAATATTGCAAAACAATTGGACTTCAGTATGTGGTCAATACTGTTTAATGTATTTGTACTACAAGTTGCACAACTGTACAATGAATTACTTTATTAATCAATTTGACATCGATACCATGTACAATGATATGTTATTATGGAATTTGTTTAATTACTGTTTTAAAATAAATGAATATGACTAATGAAGGAATGTAGACGGCTTTTTATTATACATAGAAAAAGTACTTGAGACCCCCGACCGTAACACTCGATTCAAACAATAGCGTTCGAGCCGAACAATAGGCGACCCTTGCTCGGATGATCCATTGTTAACTGTACCCCATTGCTTTTGTATTATTATAGCCTAGTTAATGTTATGCTATCTCTGAAACGGTTAAAGCTACGCAATTTTAAATACTTGCATTCGATTCAGCGAGCCTGAAAACCTTTTTTTTTTTTAATGTCAGGGTTGCCGCCGTGATCAGTGAGCTAGAACCGATGAGAGAGCCAAAGGCGGTGAGCTAGAACCTGTGAATCCCTACTACTAGCCTGCATCTTGAAATTTTTTTAAAACTGCATTAAGTCTTAACATATGTTGATTACTATCGACTCCTGTTATTAACACGTCATCGAGCATACATAGTACACTCTCCATTCCAGATAATAAGCAATCCATAGCTCGCTGAAAAATTGCTGGTGCACTGGCAAGTCCGAACACTAACCTGGTATACTTAAAGAGGCCCCGATGAGTATTGATACAAGTTACATTTTGAGAATCATCATCCAAAACAAATTGATTGTATGCTTGAGCCAAATCTAGCTTACTAAATTTTTGCCCACCATGTAACCTTGTGAATAATTCCTTGGCCGTCGGTAGAGGATACTTTTCAATCACTAACTGCTTGTTTACCGCTACCGAGTAGTCAGCACATATCCTAAGAGACCCGTCAAGTTTTAATACGGGTACAATTGGTGAAGCGTGGTCAGACTGTTGAGTTGGTTATAATATCCCTACTGATACTAATATGTCTATTTCTTTATCAACTTTTTCTCTTAGTGCAAACGCTAGTGGGCGAGCTTTAACAAAAACTGGTTTCAAGTTATCTTTTAACTGTAAATTTACTTTGTATTTATTAAACATTCCTAGTTTGTCTGAAAATACTGAAGGATATTGCGATTCTAATTGCTTAAGAATGCTATTCATTCCTTGACAGAAATTCATAGATACAATTTCTAGCTTAAATAAAGAAATAAAATTACGCCCTAGAAGAGGAGGACCGCCGTCGTTAATAACATATACGTTCAAAATGTGTGTTTTATTAGAATACGTAAACGGAAGTCGAGCTACACCTACACAATCAATACGTTTTCCCGTATAAGACATTAAACGTTGCTTAGATTTTGTCAATGTCTGCCCTTTAAAAAATTTATTAAATGTTGGATAAGACATTGCTGTAACCGCTGAATCCGTATCTATTTGAAACGTCAACGGCACCCCCTGAACATTGACAATTTCCGTGATAGCCTCACCGACGACTGTACGAATGTGAAACAATTCATCATCGTCAACACTCTCGCTAGTCACTTTTGTGTTTGCAAAATTAACATATTTGCACATACGTTTTAGGTGACCTTTTAAGTTACATTTTTTGCATTTATAATTTGCAAATCGACATTGTACCGATGTATGGTTCTTGTAACCACATACTGAGCAACGCGTTTTGACTTCATAGCCTATAGGACTTTTTGTAATCTTAAACAGTTTCTTGTGTGAAGACTCTTCTTCTGTTGCCGTTACAGCTTCAATAGCACTGTTACGCGCAGCTTGAACGCTTGCTGCTAGATTAATCGCTTTGGATAACGTTAACTCCTCCAAGTTCCTTGTAAATAATTCATCACGCTCTGTTCCCGGTAGCATTCCCGTTACGAAACGATCTCGTAATGCCTCCTCTACATTAAGAAATTTACAGTGAGCTGTCAACCCCCGTACACGTGCCGCCCACTCTGAAAATGTTTCATTCTTGTTTTGCTTAGCCACATAAAAATTATATCTTTCACCAAAAACGCATCTCGTTGGTGTAAAATGTTTTCCTAGCAGTATTAATATGTCTTCATAAGATATTTTTCCAACTTTTTAGGCAAGGCTAAGTCCGTTGCTAATCTATAAGAAACATCACTAAGTGTACTTAACAAAATTGCACGTTTCTTAATATCCTTTGGATCCTTTATGTGGTCGACATCATTTGCAATGAACGACTGTGCTAACCGGTTCTTATACGTTTCCCATGATTGGTGATGGTGATTAAATATTAATATTTCGCCGAATTGGCTCATCCTCGTCGCCAATGTTAAGTCCTAATATCATTTAAAATTATATTATATTAGTGACACATTTTTAATATATTTAATGACAACGTCACAGCTGCTGACAAGCAAGATCTGTTTGCATAAAACCTTAACAATTTTGAAGGGATTTTATCATATTTACAGAGCAACAAAATTAAAATGATGACTACATTTTGTAATCGTTAATCATTAATCTGATTACATTTTGCCCATCTGTGCAACTAACGAATTAATATTATTGCCATAGCTTTTGGAGTAGCCACAGATTTTTTCGGTTTTTTTTTTCGTAAAAAAAGTGATAAGATTATGTTTATGCATAGAACAACGTCGATCTTTGAATTATAATAATATATTATTTTATGTAGAAGATCTCCACTTCCTAATAATTTTGCCTTCCTCGCCATGGTGCGTATTTGAGCGAATGGATGGTACGTGTCCTTTCGTCTGCTGTTTACTTTTGATAATGAAGACATTGTAAACCGTTATATTTACCTTAATTTAATAACTTATTATAAATGTTTTTTTGTTCTGCGTATTATATCATAGTTTTTATTATTACTTCATATATTGTAATTTATTTAATTTTTATATGGCCAGTAATTATTAAGTCCTTATTTTCTTTTATTATGTTACATTAAGCTTTATCGAGTAATACGTGAACAGAATACTTCGTGATCTACGTCAACTTCTATTTTAAAATCTTTACATCGCTTAGTTACTGTTTAATTAAATACACTAGTACAAAATGCTGTACACAAGTGCCAACACCATCGTAGTGACTTGGTTCGGCGTTTCTCGTTTCTAGATCAATTT
This sequence comes from Automeris io, assembly GCA_036320925.1. NCBI lineage: Eukaryota > Metazoa > Arthropoda > Insecta > Lepidoptera > Saturniidae > Automeris > Automeris io. Next base: position 7,494,350 of record JAUDJH010000014.1, read on the forward strand.
GTGTACGTCCGGCTATAGTATCTATTCAATCGTATTATATGAAGGCTGGCATAACGACGACGGTCTGCAATGTATTCTCGCCCTTCCTCTCGTCATTGTATTCTTAGAGATCAGTTAGTCACGTACCAAACACATTATCCATCTGGATTCACAGTTTCGTTTAACCATATTGTGATTTTTTTTTTCGAGTTTGTCGCGTGTTGATTGACGGGGAAAGGTCTTCACAACTAAACCAGGCGGGAAATATATTGTGATGTGGACTCTAATATATAGCGTTCCATGGCTAGAGTTAGATCGCAGTATTACTTTTGGAGTATTTTATTGATGACATTGAACATTCCCTTCCTAGTTCCGTATGCGATGAATATCACAATATTTCTTCATTATAAATAAAACACTATAATTTGTTCTTAATAAATATTGCCGTTGCTAATCCTGAAATCCACCCAGGGACACAATATGTTTATGGACTAAGTATAAAAATCTTATGCTTGAGTGAATATTGATCTGTCATATCCATATATTTTAGTCTGAGTGTCGTTCGTCTTTGTGATAAAACAAATTGAAAAATGAATTTTCCAAATTTGATTTCTATACTTTGCTCTTTGTACAATCCTTACCGAATACCTTCCACAAGTAGCTAGCCCACCTTGCTGCAGGCATCTCACGCTATATTTGCCGATCCGCGAACTTGACTCAAAAACCCGCATACTTCATCAACAATCGGTTCTTCGGTATATGTAGGCACCTCACTCGACAACTCTAGCTCGCTAATCCAAAAAGTTATCTCAATTACCTTCGTTCTTTATGGAATAATTTCATTTTGGATTTTATATTACAAAAGAAAACCTTTATAACCTTTTCATTGTACAGTGAGCGACATTAAACGAATGAATCAGACAAAACGTGTGTGTCCTCGTCTTCGTACCGTAGGTTACAATGGATAGGACGCACCGGTGTAAATACTTATTTTAGGCATTGTGTGATATGTAGACGGAGAAAATGAAAAGTCATTTTTCAATTACTACCAAATCCAACAGATTTCTTCCTTTAGCTTCCATGAATTCTCTTGGAATGCTAATATAATGTAGCTTTTAATGCGGAAATGCTATTTTAGTTTAATTACTTGCCTAAAATATTACTAATGTTTGATGTCATCTACACGTATTGTTACTTGCAAAACACTTAAGTAACGTTGCATTGGGTATAATATATTTCACGTTATATTGGTGAGAATTCTAAATATTAAACTTTTACATATGTAAATTAACGTATTAAGAAAATAATAAACAACAATTTTTTGTCTAAATAATTTAATTCTCCTTTTCACTTGCGTTTCAAAATAAATTCATCAGCATCACAGTTATAAATTGCAATATCATATTTGCATTTTACAGTTTGATATCAAATACCTTATCGTAATTAGGGATAGGGATACATTTATATTATTTTTATATTGTTATTGGAAATTTATTATTTTTAAGACTATATAAGTACGGATTTATGCACCACATGCTCACCGGTGAAGGAAAACTTCGTGAGGAAACCTGTAAGACATCTGATAGAAATGTCATGCGTAAGTGTTCTGAAAATGGCGTTCAATTGCGCTACTGGTCATGTTGGCCACGACATATAAGCACATTGTGCTTACAGCCATTAATGTATTATTGCTCACCCACAAATAACTATAGCGTCACGATATATTATTATTTCAGTAAGTATGAACTATTTACACAATCAAACATATTTTTTTTAAGATAGATGTTAAAAGACCAAATAGACTAATCAGGTTTTTATATTTAACAATTAATAAACCTTCTATTATCATTTAAAGCTACATTCAACAAGTAGTGAAATTTACAAAATATATATGTAAAAACAGTCTTTTAATACAGCGTTTTTCCGTTATAACTTAACATTACGCGTTAAGTTACATTTTGATATAAATATGAGGCGCATCTGTCAATAATTCCTTCAGAATCAATAAAATAATGTGTTATCTGATCACGGATATAAATTAAGTACTTTCTTAATCTGAATTGCAGTGTAAATTATTCAATTAAGTACCTACAATATAAAAAATGTCGGTTACTTATTTTTAAATACAGTATTTAATTATAATAATTGAACGTGTAATGTTTAATACATTGTCATCCTTTATTAAATTATGAAGTAAAATATTAAATCTAGAGGTCCGTTTTATATAAAATAATATTTAATAATTGCATTATAGATCCATTTTATTGAACCGAATAATCTTAAGCTAATACTTACATATTATTATCATAATACCTATACTTTCATATTTTTAATATCAAAGGGCAAGAAAGTTCGTAAAGTTAGTCGATAACTCAAGATTTTTGTGAATTATCCTATAGTTACGATAGACCATTTCTCATAAGGTTAATCTATAAAGTGCACAAACAGTATTACTCCACTAGTTAGAGCATCTATCAAGCCTACTCGAGGGGTTTAAGTGTATTTATTGGCAGACGTAAGATAATATAATATTAAGATAAAACTTGAAGCTCTCTATCTACTTCATCCGCTGTAGTACACAGAAATAATAAATGTCTCTATTAATGCAGTAAGACAAAGTATTTCCCATATATAATAATTTATTCATATGTCTATTTTAAGCTTCATTGTTTTATCGATAGCTATGTAGATTAAACTTAAAAATATGTTTAAAGTATAGCTTTTTATTGTTACAGAAATAGATAGTCCGCAAAAATTAGTATATTTTCAATAAATAATAAAAAAAATGTAATAGTAAAAGTTGATCCAAAGTAAAATAGTTAACAGTTTGAAATACTAATCTAACAACTCGGCCTTAGTCACATAAAACTGCTATTTTACCAGAGAATACATAAATATTTTATACTTTCATGTACATTAGTTTTGACCAAAGTAATTTTACTTAATTATGAAGTTTCACGCTCTCATTCTATGTATAAAATTGTAGTACCCTATAATACTAAATATAAATAAAGTAAATTATGTCTTAACAGGAATTGTGACAGTAGTATCACTCGAGTTGCTGGGTCTTTTGTCTTGCTCCTCTTCTTCTGGAGGAGCGATGTAATTCCATGACTGCGTCTCTCCAGTACCGAAGAGTATGAAATATCCTGCGGAAGCAATGTACAGCGAAGCGCCTGTTATAAACACCGGGCGCCATTCAGCAAATCCATTCTGAAACAATAAAGGTCAGGTTTGTTCTATGACGCTGCCATCGATATAAGCTCAATTATTTCACTGTCTATCTGTTTTTTCAAAATTAAACGTAAAGGCAACTTAGATAACGCCTAATACAAAATCTAATCTTATATGAACAGAATCGAACTTACCCCAGTTTTCGTGAAATAAGCAGTCACAAGCGGTGTGACAAACCCAGCCGTGTTACCAATTCCGTTTGCTATTCCGTACAGTGTTCCAGCGAAGTTTGGTGCCAAGTCTTGGTGGTTAACCAAATTGGTAAGTGTGGCAGCACCATTAGAGCCCATAGAGAATGTTATCAACGCCACTGATAGTATGGGAGCGCAACCAGTGTATCCCAAAGCGATGAGAAGAAGGCCAGGGACTACGTGAGAGAAGAGACAGAAGAACTTCCTCATGAATGTTGTTGATACTTTATTCTGTCGTACGAGTCTGTAAATAAAACAACAATAAAATTAAAAAAGTGATAATTAAAAAAAGTAATTATTTAGAAAAAATTGACTGTGTTGGTGTAGTGGTTGAATTGCTTCCAGGGCAGTGGACTTGAGATGAGAGGAAGGTGGTGTACGGTATCCGGCGCACCGCCTAAGAGACAGGTTTTGGAGGGGTGGGCTCTTACTTCCACCCCTCTCAGAGAGGTAGTCTCAACAAGGTATTTTGCTACCCAGGCGTCTGGATGAATTTGATTTTCCCAGGACCGGGTGGAGCAATTAGAGGAACATCCCGGTGGTTTTTACTCAATGAGAGTCTGACACACCGGGGTCGCTGCCCTCACAGCGTCCCTGATGATCCTATGCAGGATTTTACACAGGTTTAAAAAAGTGGTCGAACCGCGATTTTTGGTGAGCGGATTGTGTATTCGATCCCTTCACGGAACGAGTACTTCAATGGCCTACGGGCAGCTGTTTCGGATCTATGTGTTTATGCTTGGAATTCATGATTGTAACCATTTACAATTGCCATGGGACCATTCCCATGACACAGGAATATCTCCTACTGTGTAACTTTTTTTTTAATATAACTATGTATTTATAATATATCATTACGCCAATATCATATTGATGTGGCCAGAAAGAATGAGACGCTGCTCTCTTTTACATTAGAAATTTATATAGTCTCCTTGACATACCTTGACGTCTATTTGAAATTTAACCTCGATCATACAATTTAACCCTAATTCTTTATTAACAATTTGCGTAGGTAACTATATCTCGGTAGCCTCGGTTACTACTACTTTTCATGATAACAATTTGAATTGAATAATAGCAAAAATCAATTACCTATCTCCAATAACTCCGAATAGAAGCGAGAAAATCATTCTAGCTAAGTATGGAAGTGACGACAATGTTCCTGTAGAAGTTAAATTGAACCCTAGGGCACTGGATACGAACTTAGGCGCCGCAGTCATGACAAAGTACAGACCCCAGTTACTGCCGTAATGCAGCACGACCATTGCCAAAAATGGGAAAGAAGTAAAGATTTTCTTGAACGGGGGTACGACCTGAAAAATATAAAGAATACATTAACACCGATAACGATGAAAGATCTTTTTTTTCATTCTAACTCGGTAATCGATGCAACTGTTGACTGAACCGATTTCTATGCTAGGGGGTCATAAACTCGATACTGGTACTGTACAAATATTTCCATGGCACACAAAAAATTGATCCAAATCAGTGAATATTTTAATAGAATGTTCTCTGGTTATAATAGCATCTGTAAATCTTTCTATATCTTTCATTTTTCCTTACCCTCAGCCAAACGTAATATTTTGCAGTGCGTGCAAATGTGCAAACTACAATGACCTTCATGATGACTCACTTTGGTCGGTCGCATTTTCAGATCAACATGTTCAATTCTACAGAAACCTAGGCTCTAGAGACCTTCAGTCGTGGCAATGTGGGTCGGTATGATGACGTTTACTGTTAATAAATTCTCGTCCCTTGGTGGTAACTGACAATTTTGGATTACACTCTAAATAAGGTGCGGTAAAACTTTCTCAAGCCAGGATAAAAAATAAAACATTTTATGTCATCTTCATAAATATTTGTAAAAAAATATATACGAGAAGTATCTAATTATCAATATTAATTAATTAATTAATTATAGCACGCGTAATATAGCCAAAAGCAGTTTAATTATAACAAATATAGTATATTTAATTAAGGAAGTAACCTTCCAGCACACTTAAAAACTTTAATTCAACGAATTTCTTGAGGACAAAGTAGAGATTAAATCTTTATGCAAAGACACGACATAGTTGCAAGCACAAACAAAAACGCCTAAATATTAAGGTTTTTATAATTCCGCAACATACCATGAATACATTTATGGATACAGGCACTAGTGCATCTCTGCTCACCATGTAAAGAGAATATAACGTGGCAATACATTATCATTACCTCTTTATTTATTATATTTATAATATTTTTTCTTTATAAAATATAAACATATAAAAAACATGTAGACCAACAGGAGCGAGGCCAAAGGCCTAATTAGGAGCGCAGATTAATAAACCTCACATAGCGTGCCGCATCAAGTAATTCCGCCATCTGTATTTGCCTCTTGATGTAACAACCAAAAGAGAGCCTCTTGAGATGGTAATCGAGGCTTTATTATAAATAATTCCGTCGCAGGTTTCACTATTTCGATCCAATTTAATTTTTGTGGGTTATAAAGTCCTTGGTTTTATAGGACTGGCTTTTCTCAACAAAACCTAAGATGTATTTATTATTGCACATAACTGATTGAGCGTAGATAAACTAGTTTGACCTCATTATGCAGAATTATAAAGAAATGTAAAATACTCAAAGATATTTTTTTTACTTTTAAAGTAATGCATAGAAAATATAATACAAAAAAATTAGGTCCTTTCTAATATTGCCATGGGCAACATTTATTTGTGACATAAAATTTAATATTATTGAGAATATGTTTACATACGATGTAAGTACGTATATACTATTTGTAACAAAATGTAATACTACTCTACCTGTAGAGTTGTTGTAGCTATTAATAAAAGTGGAATGAGAGGTACCTTAGTGTCTTTGGCGTTATGATTCACTTTGTCGCCAAGGGCTTCAATAATATATTGTTTCTCACTTTCTGATATACGAGGGTGTTGCGTTGGCGAATCATATACCAAGAACCACCATAAAAAGCACCACACAACCCCAATTGCTCCTGTGAAAAAATATAGTAAAATAAAATTATTTGCAAGCAAGTAAAGTTTTAAATAATTTTGACATTATTATTGAATCAGAAACAAATGTACGTAATTAGAATTCCTTTTTTTTTCAAATTTAGCGTTAAAACTGTCATAAATAACAATAATATATTTTTTTTATAATTAGATAAATAAAAAATAATGCATCTTTCAACGTTTTATAAACAAAGACATTTGCAGGCTAGAATGATCATCACTACAACAGACGAATCCATAGTTATCAATATATTCGGACTCACGATCATACTTAAGTTTTTTGACTGACTTTTTTTTTGTAACCCGGGGACAAATCCTGCATAGGACCATTAGGGCCGCTGTGAGGGCAGCGACCCCGGTGTTTCAGACTCCTACTAACTAAAAATTCCCAGGGATTTCCCTCTAATTGCTCCACCTGGGCCTGGGAAACCAAATTCATCCAAACGCCCGGGAAGCAAAAAGCCTTTTTGAGGCTACCTCTCTGGGAGGTGTGGGAGTAAAGACCCCACTTCAAAGCCTCTCTTAGGAGTGCGCTGGACACTGCGCACCGCCTCCCTCTCATCCGGGCAGCAGATTCCATCAAGTCTACATCCAGGTTGACTCTATAGTATTCTTTCAACATGTTCTATGTAGTTATTTTGCTAATCCAGAAAAAAGTCTACTAAGATTAAAAATCGAAAGATTTTAATTTTGTTACTAGAAATAACCATGTTAATAAATAATTATTTCAGTTCATAAGACTGACAGTTAATAATTAATAAAAAACGTAAAACTTGTTACAATCAATCACCGTTGAGGCTACTGCACTCCTAAAGGACTTATATATTAGATTGTGAATTAAATATTAGAATAATATTATAATGTAAATATAAAACAAGTCTATGAAGACAAATAATAGTAGTTACACTCCATTAGCATTTCAACGTTTAACAGTAAAAAATGACCTCCTGTTTAATAAAGTGAACGTGATCTATCCGTAAAACATCGTTGCATAACTTACAAAGAACTGCTTATTACTTGCAATAACTGAAACACACACTTTTATATGCTGATGGCAGGTGTTATAACTATTTACTAACATTTTAACTATGAAATATATTAAATTACTAACAGACCCAGCATATATCGGTCAGGTGCGATACAGGTGAAAACTGGCGGATTATCCCAACCCACATTTTACCCTCTTAGGGTTGGAATATCAGAAATCCGTCCTAAGAGAGTACCTACGTTATAAAAAATCCAATGTAAAAATTTCAAGTTTGTAGCTTCAATTGTTTAGGCTCAACAAATTTGTCAATCAAGAAAAGTATTTTTATACGAGTATCAAGATGAAAAGTATTTAGTCAGTGGTACAAATTGAAATGTTAACATTTACACTAAAATTAAATATAATAAATTGAAATATCTAAACACAAGTCACGCGCCAAGTAACTGTGTAGAAATCAGCTTGGTACAACTTGAGTGGAATTCAAATTAAGGTGTAAATGAAAAAACAATTGAAATTAAGGCTCCTTACATTTAAATGTGATAGGTAATTGTTACATAACATTTATGTTTGAGATATATTTTTGGAATTTTGTCATACATTTGAATAATAATTATTATATCCCAGTAGGCATGACTAGATTATTGCTATTTTTGGTTTTTTATTAGTAAGAAAGTTATTTTTCAATGTATGAAATATGACAAGGGTCTTTTTACAAGCTTGTCAAAGTTACTACACCGCATCTGATGAAAAGTACAGTGTAGGCCAAAAATGACAGCGATCATCAAGGGACGGCAATCCAATGACAGTCGACGCCAGATTAGCACATTTTAATTTTTACGCCAAATAGTACTAGGTTTCTACGAAAAGTACGTCAATAATTATTTTCAATTTACCTATAATAAAAACGTTCAATATGATTATTTGTATGTTAAACATTTGTTTAAAGTTAACATACGTATTTTATCGACAAATATATCGTGAAAACGAGTTTATCACAACATAAGTAAACATTGTACTTACCGGGTACGTAAAATGCGTAATCCCATCCGAAATTCTCAATCAGAGGGCCGGTCAGCGACCATGTTACAACTGTGCCTATAGCCCCTCCCAGGAGAGCGCTCACAAATTTACCCTTTTCTGCAGGCGGTGCCCAATGTGCGACTAAAGCATGCAGGGACGGAAACAGGAAACCCTGAAAATAAAAAAGGTTTCTCCTTATTTTACCAAGTTTTAATTTATTTGAACATTGTACTTATTATCTTTATTGCTTTTATATTTGATCACTCAGTGATTAACGTTAATAATTCTACAAATGTCGTGATGAAAGGAAAGCTGACACAGAAAAATAAACAGACTACGTTCGTGTAGTCGATATTTTTAATGAATTTAGAGCTGAAATGAAGATAAGACAACTAATATTAATCCCATTTATCGAATACTTTCCAGGCGGTCATAAATGAAAGATATTTAAAAATTATAATTAAATATACTAACATAAAGTACATGTTTAATTAAAGTGGTTATCGAGCTTGATGTTAAGATGCTACGCTTGTCTATAAACTATTGCAAGCCTGACTGTTTGTTACCATTATACTGCCGACGTTGGTGGAAAAAAGGAAATATAGGATTGAATAATAGAAATACACGGGTTGATCTCGAAACACGATTGAGCGGGACGAGCTTTGCACTCATTCATATACCGTTGCCGTGTCAAGCTTAGAAACTACTGTTAAAGCCCGTACTTTAATTAAAAGTAAGACAATTTTTATAACCGAAGGTTTTTTATCAGTATTCCGTCCAGGATCTTAACAACCTACGATTTATAAATATTTCATCTAAGTATAATTACTAGCTTATAAAATAGCACTAATAAAGGAAGTCAGTAATGTTGTATGTTGATGTCTAGTCAGTTTGTATGTAGCTAACTACTAATTCAATAAATCAATATATTACACTGACGTACATTTGAGATAGATCTACAAATATTACCCGTAGTACAATATATTATTTTTTTCTTGTTGTAACAAGAAACGCCAAGGCATTCCCAGTACATATAAATAAACATTAAGAAGCTTCGATAATAACACTTTGCACGGGCATTAATCTAAAACAGTTCACTGTAACTAGTTTGTTCCGATATGCATTTTTATGATTTTATCTATGTGAGTAATAATTGTTCTTGTAGTATTCTGGACTATACAGGTACTTGTTATGCTATAAATCAATTATTTAGCATAAAATCTTGTCTCGACTAACACAGGCAAGACAGTTATAACGCCCCATTTCAATCTGTCCCTGATAAATCTTTTCCGTTTATTTTATAATATTAGGGTTGTTACCCGCAGCTCCGTTGACTTGTAAATTTTTACATACTCCTCCTCATCCATAACAGGATCACTTTGATTATTGTGCATTTTATTCATTTGTCTTCAATATTCACAACTTTATTTTACTTCTGACAATAATAACTTTATTTCAGATTTCCCTAGAGCACAAAATATAAAGACCATCATAGTGACTCCCTTTGGCCTGTCGCGTTTCGGGATCAGCTTTGTGTATATCCAGTAACTCACATACCTAGAGACCTTCAGTCGTGGTATATGTGGGCCGACATGACGACATAGACTATCAATGGAGCTTCATCCTTTGATGGTCGCTTTGGTTTTTGGATTACATTGTATTTACCATCAGGGGCACTGTATTCACTATGTCGAACCAGTGTAAAAAAATATAAACAATACATAATAATATTATAACAATAGGTTTTTACACAATATTAATCCACAATATAAATACCAGAGTGGATGAGCATCCTTTTATGTTAAATATTTTGTCATCTCTAAATTATAATTACACATATGTTAGTACCTACTAATCTATTATATAAAAATAAGTCCGGTTTTGCTTCCTGACGCTATAACTCCAGAACGCACGAACCGATTTCCACCATTTTGCATTCATTGGAAAGGTCTCGGGCTCCGTGAGGTTTATAGCAAACAAAATGCAGGAAAATTTTCAACAGAAAAGCAGGAAAACGCGAAAAATCATGTTTCACATTCAGCGCCATCTCTGATACATAGCATGTACTACAAACCAATATGGTTTTGCATGGTGGTGGAGCAGATAGCACCAGTATTTTAGGTAGATGGCGCCGATGCGTTATACATTGTTTGACAGCTACTCATTGTACTCCGCTCAGTTAATTTCATGTGACATTTATTATGCGCACGTTCTTTCAAACGCTAACTAAAAACCAAAACGAAGCCATCTGGTGGCGAAACGAAGTTCGCCGAGTTTGCTAGTTTTGTATAAATGTTATGAAAAATAAGGCACACACTTTATTTGCATAAAAAATACCTTACCTTGCGCCTAAGCCTGAACCGTGCATCTAAGTTCGGATTCATGTTTTGTTTTACATGCTCACTGATAAATGAAGGATGTGCAATAAATAAAACCCGTCTGTTATTTAATAAAATTATAAGTATGTTAGAAATTACGTGGAAGTCTAAAGTGAATACAGACACCGAAATAACTCTGTCTGCTCATACTAAGAGGGGTATAATATCGTGGTATTAAACGGTGGTATTAAGGTCACAGTTATTAAAATTTAAACCTACCGCTGCAAGCCCGATGATGAATCTCAGCCCCACCAGCACCATGTAATGCAGCCTCGCTGCTTGTGGACTTAGGACAGTCAGTACTGCGCTAATCAACATTGTGATAAACACCAATTTCCGCGGACCCCAGAACTCCGCCGCAGTTCCGCTCACAAGACTCGTGATTGCGTATCCCCAAAAGTATCCAGATAATACGTAAGCTTGCTCTTGTGTTGTCCATGTAAACGTCACCACACCTTCTGGCTGTAAATCAAAATTAATTTAATTACATTCGTATATCTAGCAGTTTAATTATTTCTAACGGGACATTAATTCCTTTGTGTATCATATATTTATATCACGTGTTAAAAAAGCAACTACCAGAGTTGCTTGCTGACCCTTTTCAGTAGATTCCGTTTCATTTGACAATTCAAAAGTGTTCGAAAGTAAAGTAAGTGTCTATTTGAAATAAAGTTATATTTCTTTTCAATTCAGTACTAAACAATTTTTGTAATCACATTATATTATGATTTAAACAGCGCATTGAATACATATATGCGTATTCTATATTTGGGTGCAATGTTTTTTGGATTTAAATTATTTCATGCCAACAATTCTAGTCAGAAAATGTTCTATAAATCTTTACACAGTTGTCGATATCGTAGTTGTCGACATATGTACGTAATTCTCTAAGAATACGTTTTCATGACACTCCATCGAGAAATGTTCGTTTGTATTTACTTCGTCCATACAGTAAATTGAACAATAAAACATTTGTGTAAATAACTCTAACAATGGTGAACAATTACACAAGTAGGCAACGATAAAAGTTTTTGGGAAATAACATGACCGGTTCTGCTATTTCATGATTGTTGTAAAGTTTTATTAGCTTAGTATCTACTTAACAAACTTTACTGAACATAGAAAAGGTTTGTTTATCAATGTTTATTTGTTTTATATGACATGATATTCTATAATTGCTATATATATAAAATTCTCGTGTCACAATGTTAGTTACCTTACTCCTCCGAAACGGCTTTACCGATTTTTACCAAATTTTATATGCATATTCAGCAGGTCTGATAATCGGCTACTAATCATTTTTCCTACCCCTAAGTGATAATGGTTGTTCACCCTTAACATTTTTTTTTAATTTTGGGATACATTTTTTGTTTTTATTTTTCTATTATGTGGCATTAAAAATTACATACAACTCTAAATTTTTACCTTTTTATCACAAACCCCTATTTTCTAATAGCCATTTTAGTAACTTAATCATTTTTCATCCTGCACGATAACTGATCGATTATCACCTAGAAAAACCTTACATATATGCCAAAACAACGTTTTCCGGGTCAGCTAGTGTTATATATAATGCAAATGGTTCTCTTTTTTTAGAATACCGCAGGTCCTCAGTTCCTATCTAAACTAGATAGACCAATTGCGATTATGCTTCGATTCGAACCTTGTCACCTACGTTTTAATAAACTACACTATACTAAAAAGTGGTCATGTATAAAACGGTAATTTAAATACACTCGCTAGGTCTCACGTGCACATACTTTTACACAATAGTACTTTTATAAATTATAGATATTTTATTTTATTTCTATTAAGACTACAGCACACGCGCCCCTTTTTTTTACTTAAGTACTCGAATGGCCTAGGCCTAGACTATACTAGGCCATTTTAAAATGTGAATAATTATTTATTCCTAATTATGTGATTAAAACAACAAATGGAATAGAAAATGTATTTATATTACTTAGTTTTACAACCTTACTCTTTAAGTAAATTATTAAGAAATGATTAAAAATCAACATTTTAGCGCGCTAAACTAAAAAGTTATTGCAACATTAGTTACCCTGGTCTACTATAGTAGGCACTAGAGCGCGTGTGCTCTAGTGTTAAAGGTCTTTGTTTTTTGGAACACTTCAGCTTTGTTGTAACATACATTATTTTTTTCAGCCTAGGAGGAGATTATAGAAAATAACGTACTAAAGTGTTTGATTAAAAAAGTAAAGTACAAATTGTTCAGTTCTCAAAGACTTCAATGTAAAATCTAGTAGAAATTAAACGATATTTTTATATTATTGGTAACAGTATAATACAATATCGAGTTACCTGGCGCAACTCTCGCTTTGTGACCATCGTCGTGTTATATAATGAACTGTCGTTGTTAGCGATGGCCATGCATTCGCTTTTCACCCTGCAAGCAAAATGAAAATACAATTAAATATACAAGTTTTACTGCGTTTCCTTTATACTTAATAAGCACATTTGGCTTATACGCCCTATATTTCTTCTATTATATTGTATTAAACTACATAACTATGAAATGATTCATGTACGACAATGCGAACGGCTCAAATCCCGGCACGTAGTTTTGGGTTTTTTCAGGTCAAGTACGGATTTAGACACCACAAACTTACTGTTGAAAGAAAAAAATAATGAAATAACCCGCATGGCGCTTGTTAAAAATGCTATGTGTAAGTGCCCCGAGAGCGATCAGCTGCGCTAGTGGTCACGTGGCACACGACATATATATAAGCGTAGTAAAGTCGATACAGCTTCAATGTATCTTTGCTCACCCCAAAAGAAATATAGCGTGGCGATGTATTATTGTTAATCAATTATTAATATGTCTTATTTAAATTTTCTCTTGAAAAAGTACAATTGTATTTTAGGCGTAATCTAATTGATTAATAATTTAAAATAAATGTTTGTCTGACCTTATGCTCGTAAAAACCCTGTATCAATTAGATGATCTGACGTTTAGCCAATATTAAAAATTATACCTAAGCGTAATAACATAATCTAAGAATAAAAGCATTACGTTCGTCCTATTTCCAGTAGTGTGTTAGGAATTAGGGTACCACGGTGACTCCAAATATATCTATGTAATATAAACCTATGCTAGGAAAAATATTAAAATTTTTGGATATCGAGATTAGTTGTAGATAATTTAAAGAAAATGTTTCCATTTACTTATATACATATTAGAGACTTATATAGCTAAATGCGAAATTAGAGTTAAGTAAACTTAATATCAATTCTTATTTTCAGATTTTCTATAGCGTTTAGAAAAGATTACGACTTTCAGAGCTTGCTGCTTATTTTATTATATTGAATACAAGTGTAAGCACTATATGAGTGATGTTTTTTTTAAACCCGACCTTGGCTTAGATGCCTTAAAGTAATTTAACCCTTTTTTTATTTACTACTATATACTTTCCTATGAAAGTGTTTAATGTTACATCGTTTTTCCGTGATTATTGTATGGATGAGGTGCACGCGTAGAGCCATGCGTGGCAAAGGCCCGTGTGATGCGATTTAAACGCATGAAAAGTGTTACACGTGTTTTAACGAAAGAAAATATAAAATTGAGTATGTTTCTTTTTAATTTTTAATATTAATATATCTTTTTTGCGTATGCTTTGTATGAAACCTAATGATTAAAAACGTTTAAAAGATTGTATACGTAACAGAATTAAAACGACGAATAAAAGTGAAAAGAATTAGCTGAAATATAAAAATATACATTGATTATTATGTACGTAGTTATTATTTACAATTATTTTAATTGACAAATATCCAATTTAATAATACGTTTATAACTAAAAGGTCTCATGTTAGTCTTTTTGAGCAATACTTATTTGCCGACGATAATGACATAGTAATGAGATAAGCTCATCGTAGAAATGCAATAGTTGTATATAAATTCAAGTAACTATATAGTCATGACTGTCACCATAGATGGGCAAAATGTAATGAGATTAATAAAATTGATTAACGATTACATTTTACGTTTTTTACCATTAATATGACTGCATTTTGCTCATTTATATTTTAAACACTACAAAATGCCATATTGTATACACATTTATCATTTTTTAATGTTTAAAAAGAATTTAATTATGATTACAGATTAAGAAAATTAAAATTACGACTACATTTTGTAATCATTCATCATTAATCAAATTACATTTTGCCCATCTCTGACTGTCACAATGCATATATGTAGGTGTATATAGAAATTTGTCCGCAAATGTCAACGAAATTCATTCTACAACATACATATTTTTATAGTCATATAATAGTGTAGATATTCAATTATACTTGTAAAGGTCTTCAAGACAATTTTTATTCAACTCTTAAATGTACTATTTTTCCTCTCACTTCGTGGATATTTTGAAATAACTGCAAGATTTAAATTTCACTCCTACAAATTTAATTATTATAACTACTTCATCACTATTAAGCTTAACTTTATAAACTAAGTATCAAAATTAAAAGTAATTATATAAACAAGAAGTACAATGTATCAATTCGCTTGTTAACGATTCCGGGGTCCGGGGTCACTCGTTTTTTCGGCAGGACAATTATTGTTGGCGGTAGGTCACAACGAAAACTGGTGAGTGATGACTGTCATTGGAATACTAGTAATATAAAAACTGCATTTTATCTATCGATGATACTGACGTTTTAGGAGTGTTAGGGTTACGGTAAGTATTTCGGATATTGATACGGATATAGAAAATGTAATGCTAATAGTAAGTATTATATTTTCATTTACTTATTTGTATAAATAATAGTACGCTGTTTCCACGCTACAAAGTGCTAGACAAGGTATACTAAGTGAAATGCATAATTGATAAATCCGAATTCTAAGTGATTTAAAAATTATGAAACTATGCAATTTCTATGAGATAAGGTATCGATTTGGATATTAAATCGCATCGCAATCGCATCTGATAGTTATATATACGAATACATAGGTACATAGCATCTCTAATCGAAATACAGTAATTTTGTGCTAATTCCCTGCTTACACACCTTCATAAACGTTACTTCCATTGTGTAGCATTGACAATAGAAGTTGGATCGTTTATTATACCCTCTACATGATAATCCGAAGACAATAGCGTATTCTCTTATAACGAAATTATTCAGCAATATGGAGTAAGCAGAGACTTGAGACATATTTTCATAGTTCTATCGGAAACTGAAGGTAATACCGAACATAAACTCTAAGAAAGGAATTAAAACCTGCAAGGTCTGTAGCGCAACGTAGCACACAATGTTGCAATGACAGATAAAGCGGTCACCATTAATTACATCACTTAATTTGAGCAATTTGAAATTTCCATAACAATGACACAGATTTATCATACTTATAACATTAATACTACTGTGCTCAGGGAATAGAAGTTAAATAGGACCTGTGACTTTAATTTTCCTTTACCTTTTGTCGGCAAATGGTATGATACATAAACCGCATAAACCTCAATCACAACCACATAAACTATAAAGATAAGTAAGTACCTACCACCACCTACAGACATCTGTAATATAAAGAGTACTATTATTGCATTCCCTGCCTACCCACACTTTATTCACTATCCTCTCGAAGGGTGGCTTGAACTAACAAATTAAATATAGTTAAGCTTGTATAAAACGCTATTAAATTGAAGCAAATTAATTTAAATGATTTCAGTTTAAAAGTTGCTACACTGGATTTTGATTCTGTGCAAAACAATACGTACAGTTCATAACTAAATAGCATTTATGTAAGTCTAAACTAGATTTAATGTTACTTTTTTTTTTTGTAACCCGGGGGAATCCCTAACGGACCTCGGGGAGAGGTGAGGGCCACCCCCCGGTGTGTCGGGCTTGCACCGACTGAAACCCCCGGGGTGTTCCACCTTCCGCCTACCGGCATCGAGGGCACGACTGGGGTCTCATCCTCAATGACCGGCTGGGCGTGCGGCCATGAGTAAGCCTCTACTCGTTTAGGGAGGGGTAGTGTATAGAGCTACCTTTCTCGTGCCTCTGTGTTGTAGAGCGGCACGCGGGAACACATCGCGCGCCGCTCGCACCCTTGTTGGACGACACACTCCCTCAAGCGTGCCGCCCGGTGTCGCCGCTAGAGTCGGACGTTCCTGAGAAACGCCGCTCTGCGGCGCCCTGTTCTTATAGGCCGGCGGGCAGGTGGGGACGGCGCTGCCAAAGATGTTGTAGCCAGCGCCTCCCGGACCCGCTCCGCCGCCTCCTTCCTAGAGATTTAATGTTACTAGTGTAAGCCGCCGTAAGAGTGAGATTTATTGACGTAACTTCAAGTTTGCTTAGACTTTACTAAAACATTACAATTTATATTACTGAATGAATGTCAAAGGATTTGGTAAGTGACCGATTTTGTCAACATGGACTTGGCTCTGCGAATACTATGGTTATACTCAAGTTCTTATTTTTTTTTTTTTGTCAAACCGAATTTATTTTTTGAGTACTTTGGTAAGCAATTTGAAATAGCTTCTATAAATCTCAGTCTAGGAACCCTGTTTCATAGCCTTGAGGAAAAGTTATCCTTGGTAGCATAATCCACAATTCCAAATTGCTCACTAATAATGTTCTATAGAACTACGTCGTAAGTCTTTGAAGCTTTAGAGTATAGTGAGTTTACGTTAAATAGGATATTATTTAAAAATGGCAATAATGTAATATGCTGCGAACGAGTCCGGCGGATATTTATATCGGTGCGGCAGGCTTGGGGCATTTTCTAGAAATCTCTAAAGATGTATGCGCCTTATGTCTTTGCTCAAATGTTCTAAAATCGTTTACCGATCTTTCGTGACTGGTCATCCGCACAAATAAACAGCTGTATGAATAATATTCATATAACGAGCGCGTCTCGTCTCTCGGAAGTGTAGATAGGGCGGCATCTTTGAAGATCACTTGATAGTGTCGAATTGTTTAAAGGTTAGTTTACTCGAAAGAGCACCTCGAGACAAGCTAAGCGTTTTAAAATCATAGCCGTGTGAGATCTATGAGAGTAGAAATCTAGAGTTCAAGTTTCACCCTAGTTCCATCGTAACAATAACTATCGTAACTGGACAAGATAGGTCTTAAAAGTTGTTTGGAACTATAAATAAATGAAACATAATAGTAAACCGACAACTACACCTAGGTATATGGAAAAATAAGTCATGAATCAATAGCACTCCGTTTAATAAGTGTGACAAATTAATTAGTTCTGTCTTTCACACGTTTTTTAAATGTCACGTGAAATCATACATGTGACAAATCTGTATTGAACTAAATAGATAAGTTTGTGTTTTCTAATAAATAAGCATATTCTAAAAGATGTTATCTATACTACACCAAAGATGAAAAAGTTTAATTTCGGTTGACTCGTCAAGTGCGCGTTCGCTTTGTTCGTTCAACAAGTAAACAGACGCACTTAAAGGACGGCAGACTCGGTAGATATCGCGGTAAAACAAATATTTTGTAGCTCTTCAATGTTTCATGCTTAGTTTTTTCGTAAATCATACAATTTCGTATTTTTTGTTTTAGGTAGCACTTAGGTAAAAATGTTCTAAAAACTACCTATTACATCTTTTGATCTTTTAATTGTGCCCTTAAAAAGGCGATCCGTTATTGTAATGACATTGGAAATTACCAATAAACGCAAGGTCATGAATATTTCTCTGTTTTCCCAAAAATATATATAGCGTGATGCTATCGCTCCTTTTTATTTTAGAACAGTGTTTTAGAACTTTATATAAGCTTCAATATTTTCTATTAGCGAATTACAAATAAATAATTGCGATTTGGAGACATAATTGTAAATATAGATTAGAAATTTTTCGACTTACGAAGTAGTTGTGCTGTCGTCCGGCACCATGGCGATTATGTTGACACTCATGTTAACCCTCAGCATGTAGTTGATCCAACACGCGAAGAACATCATGATAGCGACGTTAAACCGCGCCGGCACGAAATCTATCAACAAAATAAATATATTCATTTTCATAAATCAGAACAAATTAACAATATTGAAAACAATTAAATATTAATTCATATTGATGAAAAATATATCTTCTTATATATAAAAATGAATCGCTAAATGTCTTGATAAGCGCGTAACTCGAGAACAACTGAACCGATTTGGCTGATTTCTTTTTCGTTGTGTTTATTGAAGTCTGGGGAAGGTTATTACGGAGAGAAAAAATAAAAAAATTGTCTGAAACAGTCTAAAAACACCACTTTTCTATATTCTCATACAAAATATTTGTTATAAGTCAATTTGAACTTTAACACCATACCATAAAGTTTAAATGTTAATGGACGGGTTCCGGGAAGGCAAAACAATTATTGAGTGACGTATAAATATTAATGTCAATGTTTGTCAATTTTTATACATATAGCATTAAGGCCAGGTTCCTTCAAACAATTTTCAAAAAACAGCCGACGGGGAAGCTATTAACATTAAAAAAAATGTGACTTTGTTTTAGAGAAATAGGGCAGAACAAGGTCTGCCGGGACAGCTAGTGTATTAATAAATTTTAATTTATAAATACATAATGAATAATAAATTTATTATAATAATAATACATTTTGATTTATTAATGTGTTAAAAAAACTAAACATTATATTTTATACCAGACACTAGCCGAGACTTAGCTAAGAGACGAGACTTAGAGAAAACTTTACACCAATTTTTTTTTTACACTGGCTCGACAAAGTAACACACATAGTGACAGTGCACCTGATGGCAAGTACAGTGTAGTCCAAAAACAAAAGCGACCATCAAAGAATGATAATTGGTTGATAGTCTCCGTCGTCATGTCAGCCAACATACACCACGACTGAAGGTCTATAGGTATGTGAGTTACGGGATATACACAAGCTGATCCTGAAACGCGACAGGCTAAAGCAGGTCACTATGACGGTCTTTACACTTGTGTACTATGGTTATGACCCAGTCTGGACAATCACCTTAGCACAAAAAACAATCAAAAATGAATAACATTGCTAAACGTATAATTACAATTACATACTTAATCATAATAAATCCGTAATTAACCTGGAAAAACTCAGAAGTAAGTGTCGTGATTCGAACCTACAACTATTCACCTTACCACGTACGCATAACGGTCCTTTACAGACTAGCCCATGACAGACAATTTTAAAAATTAATATTAATACCGGATAATAAAATAATTACAATGAAAAAAAAAAACGATAATGAAAGTAAGGAATATTGAAGTTGTCTATTTGATCCGGAGATTAAACTCTTATTTTATTAAAAATATATATGTATATATAAACCATAGATGGGCAAAATGTAATCAGATTAATAAAAATGATTAACGATTACATTTTACGTTTTTTCCATTAATATGACTGCATTTTGCTCATTTATGTTTTAAACATTACAAAATCCCAGATTGTATACATATTTATGATTTTTTTATGTTTTAAATGGATTTAATCATGATGACAGAGCAAGCAAATATAAATTACGACTACATTTTGTAATCGTTCATCATTAATCAGATTACATTTTGTTCATCTCTGATATAAACAGGAATCACGTGAAATTATGTTCTAATAGTCTGATATTAATATTTTTGCCTTGCGCTTTAACCATGATAGAATTACTTCCGCACTCACACAGACTGTGTAAAATATATATTTATTTCAATATTTTACACTCATACTTACTACGATGTTGTTCTAACTTTAAATGTATCTAATAGTTTTTTAATTTTAAAAAAACTAGCTGACCTACATGTGTACCATTACCTACATGACACTAATAAGCTTAGTGGTTGTGTTTGGATGAAAGAGATATAGTATAATTTTCATATAGCGCTGTCACTTTTACGCCTCGTATAGCTAGTGTCAAATATGAAGGTATGATGGAAACAATACTGCCATAAGAGACGTAGTACGGCCGCAAGTAGGCACTAACATGCCCAAATATATATTATATCTTGTAAGTATCCATATCAACAGCTAGAAACAATGCAGATTGAGGAAAACACTAACCCGAACGAACCTAACGAAAATATACCCGCCTATATTTTATTTTTATTGTACTATCTTTTGTACTACAGAGATATAGTGTTTTTTTCAATTTAGTAGATCGAGTCGTGAACTAAACAATAAAAATTTTATAAATTATTTAGCTTAGTTTTTTATAAATTAGTTTCGCCAATCATCAGGTAAATATTATAACCGCTTTCGAAAACAAATATTCAATGTAAACCTACGTAACAATCTTACAATTTACATAAGCACTACAACGAAAAACGAGGAATTTTTCCTTAAATTTATAAAACTGCAAATATGTTTACCTTATATTCACTTTCGACCTCGGTATTTGACATTCATTCGAAGAAATTGTGTTAAGTTGAAATATTCACACTGTATGACAACGTGGTCAAAGATTGAAATAAAGACAAGATACCATCTCTATTTGATGAGGTCTTAGAGTTAATCCATAAACACAGAAGTCGCGTGCGAATAAATTACTCTCTTTTTTTACAATATAATCTAACGAATAACCTACCTTTCCAATATTTATGTCATAAAGATTCGGAAAGTATAAAGATAAAAAAAGTACAGAATAAAAGATATCAGTGAACAAAGTTTCATTGAATGAGTAGAAAAAACTAATTATTACGTTTCTATTCTGCCAAATAGCATCAAAGTTAGACGACGAGAGGCTTACGTGGTTATTAGTTGTTACTTATGAATAAATTGGGAAACTGAATAGTAATCACAATAATTCATTATGCTATATCCCACTTCGGATGAGCTAAGATACATAAGTGGCTGTTTAACATTGTACTTGTAGATACATCCAGCCCAACGCTAGTGATTAGTGGCGCTCATCATTGTTATACTTATGGCGTTTACATGTTTATAAAAAAGTCACGGTTAAAAACCTTTTTGCTTCTATTTTACAATTTATGCAGTGAGTAAGCTGAAGATAAAAGCTAATAGGAGACACAAGTACAAGTTGATAGTCGCAACTGTCATACGGACTACCATCTACTTATATAAAGCAATGGAAGGACCCTGCGTACATAATATAGAGTACAATATCTATAGTACCTTTTGTTGGTTCCCTACAATGGAAAGCAAATCATTGAAATATGTAGACCAGCCACTAACGCCATTGTCACGATGCAAACAGGCACAGACACCGTGTTACGAATCTCAAGGATGCTCTTTCAACATAAGCCATGGGCTATTTCGGGTTTCGAGGATAAATCTACACAAGCTAGTAATAGAAATCTCTTGCAGATCTCAGTTAATGGAAAGATAATAGATAATAATAATATATCGCAACATTATACATATCTCATTGGGGCATACTGTACATTAGAGCCACTACCTACTACCTTCTAGCTGTATCTACTTTGCACGTATGTGGTCCCCAATCAAAAGAAAGTAACGTAAAAATGTAACGAAGTTAACACGAAAAACTATTATCGATATAATTTAAATGGATTCTTGCAACTATGTTTATAAGACAATTAATTAATTGATAAAGACTTTTAGAATTTACTAGCAGCAGTGTCACGGCGTTGCCCAGTAAAAATTATTTATTTTATCCTCTTGGAGTTTGATTTTCTAAAAACATTGAAGTACATATTTTTAAGTTAATATCGTTTATCATAGCGCTTACTTCAAAATTGACGGATTTTCGAACAATTTGCCACTCTTATTTTACCCTCTTGGGGGTCGATTTTCTAAAAATATCCAAAAACTTTTTTATTTCTAACTAAAAAACGAAATATCAGTTTTCATAGCGGTTACTATAAAATGACGGATTTTTATACAAATTTAAAACACCTATTTCACCATCTTAGGGGCGAAATATAAAAAGTACGCTCTTAATGCCTACGTCAAAAATAAAGGCTGATATAAAAATTCATTTTTCTAGAATCATTAGTTTGGACTCTACGATGATATATCTATCAGGATAAGTGATTTTATATATACTCGTATAGACAGATCGGAGTACGGATGCCGTTAATAGGTAGTTATACAACCTGGTAATTTGTTGTTCAGTTTTAGTTAGTTGTATTTTCTAAAGTAACAGAAAGCAGGTTAAGATATCCTAATACTAACTTAACTTTTTGAAATGCACACATTGTAAGGTCGTAGGCAGTTTTTCGACATGACATTTATCTATAAACTCTTCCGTTGCCGTGTGGACGATCCGGAACTTCTGAAGCAGTTTAGTATTGCGGCACCTCGCAGGCTGCCTCGGTATCCTGCTCCCATGTTTGCCCCTAAACGATATAAGGCCAACCTTGGTCACTTTTCTATAGTGCCAAGACTGTCACGTTTATATAACGAGTGTGTGTCCAGGGATAGGAACATCGATATTTTTGCGGATTCAATGCCGGCTTTCAAGAGAAAAATCAGTGAGCAGGCGTGTTGAGCTTGGCATTGTTCTTGGTGTTATATAATTTTTAATTTGAGGTATTATTGTCTGCTGTTGTTTTGTTTTTTTTTTTGTGTTTTGGTTTTAATTGTCTGTTTTGATATTGTTAGTTAATGCTTTTGGGCCATGCTGTGGTTGTCTATTATTGGTATCCGTTACCGACATTTAGCTTATGTATGTGATTCAGATTGTGAATGTGAAGTGTAATGGAGCTGTTGACAGCCCATAAATAAATAAATAAATAATACGACATAAGAGAAAGAGCTATCTACTTTTAAAAATACTTGTATTGATAATGACAATATGAACGTAAAATATTTACAATGTAATAAAAACAAGCATTCGTGTTATCCCTTTTAAATTACGAACAAGCGATAAAATACAAAGAGTTTAGAAAAGCAAACTGTCATTAATAGAATACTAGTGAGGTAAGATAGGTGTTTTAAGATCAGTAAATAGTTGTTAATAAGAATGCGCGACCTCGTAGGAACCTGTAAATGTTCGCGGAAGATAAACTTTCGAATACAATGTCAATATCGGCAAGCCGGTTGACAAACAACAAGCCAACAGTTCAATGCACCAAACACTGGTTTACTTCACCTATCTGGACACATGCGATAATTAAAAACAAATTGAGGTGAAGCGAAAGCGAAAGGTGTTTGACGTATTGAGAACTTGATCTAGTTTTGTCAAAAAAAAACCAAATAGATATAAGTGAAATTAATCATAAACTATAATTTGTTTAGTCAAGCGAAGTTAAAGTTATTTATTCTATATTTTGGGAGTGAATTTACATTTGGAGATCTTACTTTATGTATCTTTTATTAAAGATATTTTTAAACAGGTAAGCTTACAGTCACTGAATAACAGGGTGAAGGCATGAAAGACTGTTAACTTTAGAGAGATATTTGGTATCTAGCTTATTGACAACTCTACAATGCGTTAACCTATAACAAGAAATGTAGACGTGTCTTCATTTGAAACTTAGCCTAGAATTTACAGCTTCTATAGTATATAAGTTGTTGTATGTGATAATAATTGTTTCATTTACTTAATTTTTACGAAATTGAGTATCCAATTATTTTGAGTAGGTATAAAACAAAATGTGGTGGTCTAAGCTTGTCGTTTATGGCAACCGGAGACCTCAGACAAACAGAAAATGGATTTGCGGAACCTTTTTCTTAGCACTTTGCATTTAGCACCTCCAAAGTAAATACCAAACTATTACTAAATTTTACAGAAGAATGAATTTATAAAACCGGCCAAGTACGAATCGGATTCGTGTACACAGAGTTTCGTACAAATAAATCTACAAGAGACTGAGTGTATTCATCTTTCATTTATTAGTTAATATCAGTAAGAGATGGGCAAAATGTAATCTGATTAATGATTAACGATTACAGAATGTACTCGTAATTTTAATTTGCTTGCTCTGTCATCATGATTAAATCCATTTAAAACATTAAAAAATCATAAATATGTATGCAATCCGGGATTCTGTAGTACGAGTAAAATGCAGTCATATTAATGGTAAAAAACGTAAATTGTAATCGTAATCATTTTTATTAATCTGATTACATTTTGCTCATCTATAATATCAGTCTCAATTAACTTCCACGCATTTCTAAGCAAAAGAGTCTTGATGTACAGGTAGACGCCCAAAGAAGTTCTATATGGCTTTGTTTTATCCTTTTGAATCCGGAATCCTAAAAATATATCATTTTTACAATACATTTTTTTTTATATAATCCGATGTTTTGTGACACATTAAGCTGTATTTTAAGAAAAGTGCATCAAATATATTTCGTATTATTATATTTCAAATATATTTAAAACAATACCAAATTTCTTGAAAACTTTCGTTTAGTAATATTTCTACATTTAAAATTAGACTTGTAAAATGTTAAAACTCTTTAAGTGATAGATCTTTCTAAAATAATTTGATAGTCATTATTGCTTATGCTATGAAAATAAATATTGTAAAAATTTTGAAAATGTAATTCCAGTGATTACCAATGTGCATTGACAATAAATACATAATTCTATCATTGATACATTAATATTTTGTACAGATATATTTTTTGTGGTTCTATGTTTATTATTTTTGTCATTTAGATGTAAAATATTAATGAAACTACATAGAACAACTTTCAAATTAAAGTCGTGTTTGAAATACTAACATATATATCATAAAATACTGCATATTTAAATCGTCCGCATGTATTGTTTATAACTTTTTACTTATATATTATACTTTTCTCAATTTTTAGTTTGTTTTTAAATTATAAGGTATTAACTAAAATTCAATATACATCTCTACTAAAGACCATAAATATTTTTTATGACAGATCTAGAGATAACATAGGTCTAAAAACGACCAATTCGTCTGCTTACCAAATTGTGATGAATTATTGACGTAGAACTCCCATTTGCATGTATAAGAGCCCTTTTCAAATTTCATTTTTTATTACATCTCTATAAGCCTTGCGTTAAAGCCTGCGTAGTATATATTAATTTCAAACCGTTTCCAGGCCTCTAACAGAAGGACAGACATATGGATAAGCTGCCAAAGCCCGAATTTTCCTCAAAAATCTCGCTTTGCTCGTTCAATGACACGCATTAATTTTAAATAGTACCTATAAAAGCGTTAATAAAAATGCAAATTGAAATTTGAGGTAACGTATTGTACAAATATTTTCCCACGTGGAAAACCTGTTTACAACCTTGAAATAACAACCCATGCATGAAACTCTGCAAATCAATGGTTGATGTCCTCGCCAGTTATTACAAGATAAAACTATACATACAAGTATAACATTGTTAGGTACCCGCATTATTACCGTGATTAAATCGCAAACATAAAAATAATTCTTTGAATATCAATAAATGTATGTCAATCATGACTGGCTTTCACATCTGTATTCATGCGTGTTAGCGAACCTTTGACATACGTCAAATTGTCTAGGATATGGAAAGTAGGTACTCACTCATCTACCGGTTTCTTGGAAGGTAAATTCCAACAAGAGGTCGATAGTCGATAGTGACGTTACTAATTTAAAGCTAGACATTTTCACGTTAAAAGCTATTTATTAATTTAGTCAAAATTTATAAAATATAATGTTATAATATTAATAAAAACGGATATACAAACAGGTTTTAAGTTCTCTTTTTCGGTAAAGACAAGAGGACATCAATTTTTTCGCATTAAAATGGGATATTCGTTGCTTACCAGTTAAGAAAGAATAGTATTGACGAGAAGATAAATAATGCATAGTGAAATCATTTTTTAACAAATATTAGTATAGTAAACGGCAGAGGCTGCAAAATCGAACTATTACTAATAAAAAAAAATTGACACAAAGTATTTATGATTCTCAATCGATTAAATAGACTTTGACCTTACAAGGGTGCGCTTACAATACCTTGTAAAGAGTTTCATTATACTTACAAACGCAGAGAGTAATTTAAGAAGAATGATGAGTGTCTTGAAAACAAAAAATATATATTTAAAAAACGCGGTGTTCTTTATTTTATTGTTGTCAAAATGTAATTGAAAAGAGGATATTACTTAAAGGTTAATTAAATATGAAACGTACCAAAAATAAAACAAAATGAAAGTAACTTAAAGTTATACATGGTTGTTTATTAGGTAAATAAAGTGCTAATCAATATTACTTAATATTTAATGTAAAAAACATGTTTTTCTATAGCCAAGGCCTTTCTTAGTATCTCGCGATGACACCGGCCTCTATTTGCAGACACGATATCGAGACAATCACCGGTTAAGCGTTTTTTTTTTGCTCAAACTGACCTCAATCCAATATAAAGGTTGAACAATCATAATACATTAAAATGTTTTTTATTTTATTAAATCCGGGTATGTATGAAACTTCCAATTCAACTTCTCGTCAGCTTTTCCTTTATGAAAAATCATGATGAATTACCTCAAAAACTTGTAACGTAACGCGTAATTACTTATTGTTTCAATTAGTACAAACATGATTTTTATTGATTTTTTTTAGTGTTTCCCAAAGTTGAGTATATAAAGTGGGACTGACTTATGGTTAATTTTATCTATACAATTATAATATTTTCTTACCCCTAATACCACTTATGACCAAACTGATTTAAAATTGGCGAAAGGCAATACCATACCACAACACCACCAGATAGCATCTGGTACCCAGGTACCTACCCTTTAGGCAACAAATGATCAGCAATGAAGGAAAGCACTGGATAAATTTGCATCCCCTTTAATAAAATTAAATAGCTATTATTGTATATCTTATCATCGCCAAAGGAATATACTCCAATTATAAATACATATATAATATATTTATATATATTATGTTTATTCAGCGATTCGCCTCTATGAAAATATTATGCATATTTTAATAGGTATAACTCGACCCTGGTCGTCGTGTAAGGATTTTATCAAGCCAATTTGCCTTAAAAAGAAGATTAATTAAATTCCTCTCTAAATGCGTTGTTTTTCAATCTCCTAGGTTGTGTTCGTCACGCTCAAGCCAACACGGGTTTTGAATGCGTATATATTAACACGAAACCAATTCTGAGAGGCAAGAGCAGATATTTTTTAAACATGTTTATATTTGTGTGTAAGCCTTTGCGAATGACGTCACCTTGTGGCTGAGGCAGACATAGTCATTTCAATGCCTTCACGTTATATCAAGTTGAAACATCTTGATTATATCTTATAATGTCAACCTAAACTTCCATTGTCAAATCCACTACTTAACTCAAGTATCTGCAACACTTGTCAACTATTTAATCTTATCTGGAGTCTTATGTAAAGCGTATTGGTTTATTTTTCCTGCTCTTATGAGTATAGCTATGAATAACAAAAACAATTGCAAACAAATTTCTTATTGCAGATTCTATTGTAAACGTAATAGGTGTTTTATTTTATTTTATTTTATTATTTTATTATTTTATTCATACAGGGGTTTCCAGTACAATAGACTACACTAACGTATGAGAGGAAGGCGGCGTGCAGTATTCGGCGCGCTTCCCGTGAGAAAGGTTTAGAGGAGTGGGTTTTATACACCCACCCCTCTCAGAGATAAGGCCTAAATAGGCTGTTCGCTCCCCGAGCGCCTGGAAGAATGCACAGGCACGGATGGAGTGATTGAAAGTACACCTCCGGGGTTTTTAGTCTTTAGTTTTGTAGGTAAAATGTAAAAAAAAGGAAAGGGAGAAGTGTAATAAACATATCCTTGCAACCTCATACATTTCCAAGGAGCATACGCCTCTCCTACTAAACTTCATTGAGTCCGGTTTTCGCCTCTTCTCATCCAATCTGCAAGTTTTCAAACTTTCATTACGAAATGTGGACTTCAAAGATTGAATAGATGTTTTTTGCAGTATAAATCTGACATACCTTTTTTTAGATTTTTCACTCTAAAATATGAAAGTTTCGTCTATAAACTAAAATAATAATAATATTAGTATATCGTAATGCTACATCCCTTACGGGGTAAGCAGTAACACATTAGTGGTTGTATTCATTTGGCGCTTATATGGCTTCCCCAACGTGACCAACAGCACAGCTGATCGTCGTTCTCAGGGCACTTACACATGACATTACATTTCTATCAGATGCAATGCGAGTTTCCCCACGGTGTTATCTTTCACCCGTAAGTATGTGGTGAGCTATAAACTATAATCTAAATTAAAGTTTATTTCCCACAAGTTTCTTTATCACATATCCACTAAAAAGGATAATCACAAAGTGATTCATTTAAGCTATAATTAGTAAATAGTTTATAAACCAGTCTATTTTTGCATAATTAAGGCATACCGGCAGTTACATCTTTTCATTATTCCAACACGATTGTGGTAGATTATTATCTTCTTTACATTCATATGAACAGACTTTGTTTTTTTCAGAGTTTCTTCTCAGTAGTCGCTTCCGCTACGCTAGTATATTATTATTAATAATTATCAATGGTGGCTACCCAAGTCGAGGTCCATTCCTTGTATGGGTGTGCTTTTATTTTTTATAAACAAACCCAAATTTGAAACATACATGCGCTCACAAATACGTACAAATCATCACGATATAAAATAACAAATTAAAGATATATATATAAATTAAAAAGTCTCTTCTAATAATAAACAAATATATCCAAAAAAGTCATAAACTTGTTCAAACAATTAGACAGGCTTTAAAATCCCCAGGCTCCATAGTACCTAATGATGAGTGATTAATTTCCCTACTAAACCTCGAATCCTTGTTTCAATTAGTTGTTAGACTTAGGACACACATCATTTGCGTAACGGTGTTAACGTTAAGCTGTATTCTGAAGGAATCCGAGGCTCAGTGTAGCGGTGAAAGTGCAAGAATGCAGGGTCCGAGTGAATGGGAAGGCGCCAAGGAGCCGTCGCCGCCACTCTCAGGCGCCACTGTCTGTCATTATGCCTTCGCCATCCCGTTTTGCTGCATAGCAATTAATTTACGCTCTTAATTAATCCTACACGGATTTAAACTAACTTTAAATTATACTTCAAAAATAATTCTACGTTTAGACGTATTTAGTTACGTGTCAGGTAGTTCTGTTTTTAGATTTATTGTCAAGGTTTACTGTTTTTATTGTCTTCGAAATGCATGTAACTTAAATTATTATAATTTTAATTATAAAAATTTAAAAACACCTTTGTGTTATTTGTGATAAAAAATGTGTGGATTGTGCATAACTTTAAACAATTAAAAAATAACTTTGCCGCTATAAAAAATTGTTGTTTACCATTACGTATGTAACAAATTATAAAATAATAGTTATCTAAATTAGGGAATAATACAACAAATACCATTATTTTTTGTAATTGGTTAAGTAACATCGATAACCAGATTTATAAAGTTAATATAATTTATAAAATTAAAATATTTCTTTTATGATTTTAATGTGTATTTTAATGAACACAATCTATAATATACAAATTGTTTGTTTGTAATTTAATATTTTGTAGAAATCTTTTATTTCATGGATATTTTTAAGTAGTTTATAACAAGACATCTAGAAAGAAGTAATAAGAAAAATGCTGCACATTTTTATAAGTCAAGCTGTAAAACATCTTTATTAGCAACTTATATGTAAATTGTTAGATTATGTCTTCGTTTTTTGTTAATGAGAAAAGTCTGTATTTTACCGTAACTTAATCATTATCATTAATAAAGTATTAATAAAACGCCGGTACGTTTAATATCAAATACATGTTGAAAGAACCGTTCTCTTTTATTCGATATATTGATCGTTTTTTTTACACATTTGAACACCGTTTGGACTTGTTTACATCCATAACAAGGTGGCAGACGACAATTTACATACAGCATGAACTTTCAAAGTGATTAAATACTCTCAATCTGCTTACTGGTACAGGCAGATACTAACGGTTCAGCCTACTTATTTAAAAATGTAAGTATATGAATCATTTTTCACTGTTGGCGATACGAGATTCAAAAGTGAAATATTTTCAAAGAACCGGTCATTGAACTAAGTAAGTGCATTCGCGAAGGGATAACATATTCAAGAATTAATCACCATGGAAGCCAACTGTCGATTCGATTACATTCTCGAAAATCTCATAAATATATACGCAAAAAATGCTAAATATTTTTTTAAATTTTAATACGTAGTTTGTAAAAATTTATATATTTTCTTCTTACTCCACAATTCACAAATCTTTTCAATTATGCTGTTAAAGTTGAATTCGATTTCACTACATCTAATGTGTCATTTTGAGTAACGCATGAAATTATATGTAAGTAAACATACTAAAGCGCAAAAATATCGCTTTCTTTGTAAAAACTTACGGACGCGGGTTTTCGAGCGGTTCTATGTCGCAGTGCGGATTAATGAGAAGTGTTCACGTAACGTTTGCAGAATATTTTGAGTTTTAATATAAAGTGTTTTTTATTGCTGCTATCATGACATCGTAGTGGACGGAAAATGCACACGGAATAATTTTTGGCTTCAACTTCATTATACAACTCTTTACCGTCCATCTCTACGTAAGTCCCTGTCTGCGCTTTGTTCTGAATACATTAGCAGCAATTTATATGGAACACAATAATATATGGGAAATTATTGTAAAGAACTGTTATGGGTCTACGTTTTTCATACAGCTAAATAAATAAGCATACAGGGCAACAAAACAGTACACGCAGTTCACAAATAAAGAACTTTCAACAACCCATCCCAGCCCAAAGCTGAATATAGACCTCTCCTAACAAGCGTCACTGAGCCTCGTCTTCGGCTCTTCTCATCCAAATCCTTTCTGACTTGTTTCTGTAGGTCGTTGCTCCACCTTGTCGAGAGCCATCCCACGTTACGCTTGCTGATTCGCGAACTACACTCAAGAATCCACCTACTCCAACGATCATCGGGTCTTCGTAGTATATGGTCGGTCTACTGCCACTTCAGATTGCTATTACGGACTGATATGTCGATAGCTTTAGTTCTCTGTTAGATAACCACATTGTTGATTTTATCCTTCTATCTATCATATTTTGTATTCCCTCGTCGAAACCAGTGACTTCCAAGGCGGCGAATAGATTTACAAAAATTTCTTGAAAAGTTTCGGACCACGCATTATCCGGAGGTTAGGTGGGAGCGTTGACCCTATAATGCAGCGTCTTTCTAGCTGGACATAAATACTTAAAGTGATATATAATATATCAAATTATAAACACTCTAAATATACCATGGTAAGCATTATACATTAATTTCCTTTATATATCCATATACAATTTATTAAACATGCTATGTAGATATATACCTACAAATAAACCTACATGTATATGTAAGTATATTATTTTCTAGTAAAAATTGTATCATTTATTAGGTGTGATTTAGTTACCTTATAGCAAATGTATGTATGGATATATGACATACTTAGAAAAGATAATTGGTACAAAAATCTTTATGTACGTACATCGAATTTCAAAATACATTTAATTTATGCAAATAAGCTAGAATACGGACAAAAAATTATCATATCTCTAACATTTTAGACATATATAAGCGGGTTTGTCTTTCAACAAAAAGTCAAACCTAAATAACTATTATGATATATGCATGATGTATATGTGATAAGTATATGTATGTGATATACAACATGTAACAATACAAAGAATGTAAATAGGTAAGTACGGTATTCATTTATATTATTATATATTGAGCAGTAACATTAATAGTTGTTCACATTATAGTATACATTTGAAAAGCTGTATCTTTGTTTCTGCCCAACCAATAGTGATCGAGCATAATCCTTATTTTCATTTAGCTATGTATGACTGTGAAAGTTTCATCGGGATCGGCTCCGTAATTTTATTGTGTTGCCCGAACAAAGCAACAACATTTTGAAAAATGATAAATTTCATGATTAGAAGCTTCAGTGATATTCAGTGAATTTTCGAGGTGTTGGAGCGATTACCTGAACTGGTTAGTGACAACAGTACACAAGTGTAAAGACCGTCGTAGTGACTTGGTTGGACCTGTCGCGTTACGGGATCAGCTTGTGTATATCCAGTAACTCATATACCTAGAGACCTTCAGTCGTGGTATATATAGACTGATATAGCGTTGGCGACGGCCAATTGTCCCTTTGCGGTTGCTGCCGTTCTTCGTCTACGCTGGGCTTTCCATCAGGCGTGGTGTAGTCACTTTGTCGAACAAGTGTAAAGATAGTTCATTCTACAAAGTTTTATTATATCTTGGAATATCTAAGTGGTAGATTGTAGTAAGAAATAATTATAGTACAACGGATTTAACGTACGAAATAAAATTTCAAAGAATTAATTATGTTCAGTTAGTATTCTTTATATGAGTAATATGCGATTATAAGATAATAACAAGATTTAATATCAAATATTATTTGATCTCACGGAATTATGAAACTACGTGAGTATTTAGTGGCGTTAATTAAAGTTATACAAATTTCCATAACAAGAATTGTTTTTGTATAAGAAACTATCATTAACTTACAGAAAACAAAGTAATGATGCCACAACAGACATGTTTTTTAAATAATAATCATCGTTTTATCAACCATTGGACGTCCACTATTGGACACAAGCCCCCCCTAATGTTTTCTGGTTCAGCCGGTCTACAGCTACCTCCAACAGTGGATTTAAATTGTTTCATAATGATGATAAAGCATAACAGTATAGTATGGTAGAAATTAGTTTAATTATACTATATGTTCAGGTTTGTTTCTAATAAATAATAAAATATTAGTTATTCAATTAAATAATTTAATAACAATAAATTATTTGACTTTATGGTATTGTCTTACCGATTACATTTAATACGTGTACATCGTTTTGGATATAATCTAGGAAAATTGGGGAAAAACCCAGTCAGATAAAATTGTTGTTTTTGTAAGGTAAATTACAAGATTCAAGAGTAAACATGATTTCCAGTTACATATTTAGAGTTTACGCAAAAACATACCAGAATTAAAATTGGTGAAATAAGAAACATGTTATTCAATATTTATAGTACTTATAAAGGTACTCAAAACACTACAAATAAGTGAATGTATTTATATTTCAATCTAAAAAATATATATATATATTATGTACTTATTACAGAATAAAATCACTTAATTAAACGTCCCAGGACCTTAATTACTGGTTGTATGGAGTGATTTTTTTTTTACACTGACACGGCACAGTGACTGCACCAAACCTGATGGTAAGCATGATGCAGTCCAAAAAAAACGCCAACGACTGTCGAAAGGTAAGAAAAAACCCATTGGTAGTCACAGCGATCATGCCGGCCAGCACAAATATCTCTTCACGATACGCTTAAAGGATCCCATATCATAGGATGGTGGAAACACGCTCGCCGGAAGACCATTCCACAGCCCAACGACACGGCAAAAGAAGGAGTTACAGAACCTCTTAGTCCTAGCCGGGATGTGAGATACCGTATAGCTGTGACACCGCAAACCTGCGCGCGTGGTTCTATACAAGAAGGGAGAGGGCGGAACAAGGTTAAACAACTCTTCAGAACACTCGCCATAATACAGACGGTAGAAAATACTTAATGAGGCAACATCTCTACGCAATTGGAGCGATTCAAGATATTCAGAAACGTCTGGATCGTTCACTATGCGGACAGCCCTACGCTGCAACCTATCCAGGGCATCAAGTAAGAACTGGGCAGAACCATCCCAGAGATGCGAACAGTATTCCATACAAGGCCTGACCTGGGCCTTATACAATGGATACAAAAGATCAGGTGTGAAAAACCGACGCACTCTATTCAGGATACCAAGTCTACGTGAAGTCGAGGAGTTGACCGTCCCTATGTGATCTCTGAGGTTGAGATCACAGCAAATATCCATGCCTAATATACTATGGCTGTCACGCACAGCAAGCGGCACATTCTGGAGAGTAGGAAGAGGAGAAAATGAGGATTTGTTACAGGAAAAAACACACACCTGGGTTTTTTTGGCATTGAACTCAACCAAATTTCTGTCGCCCCAAGAAGAAATGAGGGTTAAGGACCGATTGAGATCAATAACCAGGTGTTCACGATTCCTAATGGTTTCCTCCCGACCACAAGTGTGTCCTGTTGCAGTAGCCCCCGTGAACCATGCTGTCATCTGCATAGCAATGAATACAGCCCAAAGACAGCATATCACTGATATGCAGAAGAAATAGGGTAGGAAAAAGTACAGAGCCTAGTGAATAGTATTTAATTAAATTGTCTGGACGAATTTGGTTTCCCTAGCCCATGTGGAGCGATTAGAGGGACACCCCGGGGGTTTCTAGTCAGTAAGAGTCTGACACACCGGGGTCGCTGCCCTCACAGCGGCCTTTATCACCCTATGCAGGATTTTCCTTTGGGACACCATAAAAAAAATGAAATTCATTAAAATGATTTATATCTGATTAAATATTGGAAAATTAATCTCTTAATAATCATTTTCCTGCAATGAAAGTATAAAAATTGGTTTTAAATCGTCATAAAACGTAATCAGTAATCTCATAATATGTTCCACAAAGAAATTATACGTCTGTACAGTTCTATACAAGATGCTTAATAATAACAAGATTTCAATCCGTTTTTATAATGTTAATCTTAAACGATACAGACTGGTTAGTGGTTGGTAGGTAAGTACAGGCTACGTCAAGAAAATGAAATAAAAACAAGGCTGCTAAAGCGAATCAACTACCATCCTCAGTTGGATATTAGCTTTTTTATATAACAAAGATACATTAGCAGAATCTTCGGTCACACTTTGCTGCAACTGCGGTGGGTACCAGGGAAATGTCAACTATTGACATTCTCAGTAATCATTTAAAATTAGTAACCGTTAAGGCACGTGAATATGGACTCCGCGTTCTTATCACATGACGCAAATTCAATCATAACATATACGATATTTATGTTGTTTCTTTGGAGTAGGTACACACACATATTACATCTTCTTTGGTATATATTTCCTTTATGTATGTATCATATTTGTACAATGCCTTGAGAAGGTCATATAGTTTCTGTACTGATCACTTTGGTCACCACCAACCCATTGCAAGCGGGTAAATAATAATAGTTCCGATTCATATACAATTTTACTCCGATAAAAGTGTTTGCAAAGAGCATTCTGAATTTCAGAGAAAATCTTTTTGTAATGTTTACTGGTTTTTTTTACTACAGTCCTTTTGTACCACTATGTTTATAATAAGTCTCTATTTGTAAAGAATGCAACAAACTAATTTATTAAATTGAACACCTAGAAACTTATGTATTAGACCTAGCTAGTATCGAATTTAGAACCTCCAAAGGCAGTAACCGCGTCCACTAGGTCATAGAGGCAATGATACATGCACAAAAATGTTAAAAAATAGCTATTCAGTTATTTCATGTGTAATAAAAGAACAAGAAGCTATTAATTAGTTTGAAATACGGCCAATAAAAAGTATAACTAAATCCAGCTTGAATCGAATTTACAGCCTCCCTATACGCTGACGGTATATGTTAGACAAATATGAAAACATTGTGCTATATTTTTAGTTATTTTTTGTATTACACTTTGTGTAAATATGCCTAATATGTATGACTTTTACGTGTGCACGTATGTCAGGCCCATCGTACCCTAATACAGAAATACCTAACATATTACATATGGCGCCATTGCTTTGAACAGCCCAGACGCCTCATCAGATAATAGTTCTGTTATGATTTTGTTAAACATCCCGATGTCTAGTCTGTTCAGAGCAAAGGCACTCACAAACGCCTCTCTCACAGATTCAGATCCGACACATTCCATCAATAAATGGTGAATATCATCTATGATTCCACAATTTACACACAGTGGAGAATCATTTAGTTTCATAAGATCTTTAAATTTGTTAGATGGAATGTGTCCGGATCTTAGTCTGTGTGCCACTGACACCAACTTCCTGCACATAGTTGTTCTAGAAAACCAGGGTATTCGAGGAGGTTCGCTTTGCAAAGTTTTATACCAGATTCCTATATACATAATAATTATGTTCCCCGGCTATAATATAATTACTTGGCATAGTTAAGCTACATTTACACGCTCTGTCGTAATATATACTTGCAGTAAGTTTACAATGAATGCCCTTGCAATGTAGGCAAGAAAGTTTCCAAAGGTCGATTACTGGTCGTGCATAACATGCAGAAAGTTGCTTCTGACATGGTTAAAGTTAAAATAATATTATTAACACTTATTTAATAAGTATTTCTTAAGTTATTAAGTAATTCGTCATGATTATAATTTCAAAAGACAGTTGTTTGTTTTTAAAAAAAAATAATCTATCTTAAATTTGGGACTGTATAACAGGTTTTAAAATTTTTCCTATGAATACGGTTTCATTCAAATAAAATGATGAAAAATGTATTTTTGTATTTATTAATTGAAAAAATGTCTATAAATAGCTTGTATTTATAATATTAGCTTTATAAATGACAATTGTACTTTATAGTCTCAAAGAAGTCTTTGTCATACAGTCTATAATTGTGGAAACTATTTTTATTATTGAATACATTATAATTATTCAACAAATTTAACTTACCAAATATTTTCAAGTGGAATTTCATCGTGTGAACTGCACGCAACACGGTTCTGCACGAAACACCCGCACGGAAGACGGTAACTCGTCGGGATTACGGCAACGCGACGCGGCAAGTCGACGAGTTGTAACAGCGAGTTGCGCGCGCGCTAGGCTTTCTGCGACTGCCCAAAGAGTAAAGTGCCTCTGCCTAGATCCCCGCGGGCCATGAAACAGACGGCGAAGGCCTCGCGTGTCACTTGTACATCCTATCGATAAAGAACCTAAATGTGAAACTGGCAGCTGAGAACTGTTGACATGTTTTAAATATTATTTGATTTAGGTTTTACATCTACGATTTCATTATATTTTAAAGCTTAATAATTCATATTTTTGACAATTCGCATTCCTACTTAGTTTGATGATCTGATAGACAGTCATAGCATTTTCTTGTATTGAAATAAAGATATGCGCCTTATTAAGATTCAAAAATTCTAATAATCTTAAACACAAATTAACTACAATAATAAATATTATTGAAAATAAATAATTGTGTGATGTTTTATTTCCTTTTCACAATGATTATAAAATATACGAATATCCAAAGTCTAAGAATCATATTAATTCCAATGTAACTTGTCTCTTAATTTGCTTACTTTTTATTTAAAAGATATGATTTAAAAATATGCTTAACTATAGCTACGTATATAGGTAATAAATATGTGTATACACTACGCACAACAATTAAGAGCAAAAGGATCCATTTTTTTTTTCAATTTCAGATATCTCCGCGTCAAAAGGGCGCAGCAAGCAGCTTAAAAAAAGCAAATGAAAGCTGAATAAACAGGTTATTTGCTTCATTAGAAGTTGTTTAAGAAAAAAAATACATGCACGTACAGCAAAAAAAAAACTAAAATTTTGAAATGTTTTTTCCGGTCTATCCATTTGGATTGCGCAAAAACTGTAGCTCTAAAATTTTGTTTGTCAAAACATCGAAAAACCATGTTTTTTAAACCAAAACATAACCACTTTTTATTGAGATACAGTACGTCAAAATCAGGGAAAAAGTATGTTTATTTATTGCTCCATTAATTATTGTGAGTTATATTGTAATTTTAATATAATGTAATATTCCACATCCGCTACAACTAATACGCCTCCGTAACAACCCTAGTTCCCACACTCTGCCTATTATTTCGGTTTTCTGAAGGAGTTTACTCCACCCACCCTCCGTAATTTGAAGAGACATCTGAAGGTTTCCCAAGGGCTGGTACCATGGTGAGATAGGAACACTCTGCTATTTTTAGTCATCAGGAGTCTAACAAAACCTCGGCCGTTAATCTCATGATTACCGGGAAGTCTTATGTTGGATTATACCCTGGTAAAAAAATGTCTGTATCGATAATTTTGATTATGTTTTGACTTTGAGGTACAAACAATTCGAGGTGGTCGGTGTACCCACTTTTTTTACTCTAAACATTACATTTAAATGTCATTCATCTGATTCATCGAAATAAATCTTTGACAGACAATGTGCAATTATTATGAGTTGTATGGTGTTGAACGTTATTTTCATTGTTATTATTAACAATTTTTTTTATTCTGACTTATTAAAACGAATGCAGTCATCGGATTATCTTTGTCAACAATTTCTTTGAATAACCAAGACATTAATTATTACAGTCGACCTTATATTGCTTTTTATGGGTATAGTATATATTCTAAGGATGTAACTATATGCGCATCGAGCAGGCATGCAATACTATTTTACAAATATAACATGCTCATTGGATATGGTAGATATGTTGTTAATTTCTTTATGTTTCTTCACAAACGAAAGTATAATATAAATAAGTCACGTATTTTTTTCGTACATATAAATGCTCTAATCTTACCTCTGCCGTGTAATCAGAATGTGACAAGATTTTCTAGCCTATGTATTCCCTTCCTTATATTATATTGGTTCCTTTAAAAACAATGTAAAGAGACTTTAGTAGGCCGGCATAATCACGGGGGCTGTCGACGAAAAGTTTTTTATTTTTATTAGACAGTTGCAGTCAATTATTGGACGGCGCTCTTTTTAACATAACGTACAGTGTAGTTAGTTTGCTGAGCTAGTATATAAATAAAAATGTGCATGTTCAAAAATTATTAACATAATTGTGTTCTAGTAACATACTATTTTCAAAAACAGTTTTATTCACAAAGTAGTTTATAAGAAAATACTTTTGCAGAATTCAGAAATCGGGAATGTAGAAATTTTAATATCGTGGATCCTTCACCCGTTTTAACGATACCATCACACCGTCAATAACAGAGTTTTCGTGTAAAATAATATTTAAATGTTAATAAATCATCAATACATACAATAAATCTGTTCCCCAATCATCTCTCCTACATTCTGTAGATACGATGATTTGCAAGAATTTGTATATGTGGGAGAA
The DNA here is from genome assembly GCA_036320925.1 of Automeris io. Lineage (NCBI taxonomy): Eukaryota > Metazoa > Arthropoda > Insecta > Lepidoptera > Saturniidae > Automeris > Automeris io. The sequence goes on from JAUDJH010000014.1 coordinate 7,534,084, forward strand.
AAATCTCACATACGCGATATAGGTTGGAAAAAATGTATCGGAATCGTTAATTAATATGCACATATGTGTATGCATTTGTGACCGCTAATCTTAGAAACTACAAAACTGATTGAAATGTTGTTTTCACTATTATATCATGGAAAGCTGCTTGTAACATTGAGGGCGAGCTTGCACTAGCAAATTAATCTATAAATGCTATTTACACATTACAGAATCAAAATCCAATTGTAACAACTCTTAAACTGAAATCATTATTAAGATTGAATTAAACCGATTCAATTTATAAGCGTATATGCAAGCTTAAACTAGATTGATTTTTTTAGTACAAGCCCTTAGTGTTAATTTTATTTCAATTGGTTTATAAATAAAAAAATTATGTCAATTTGAAAAAAAGCCGCGTTGATCATTTATTGGGAAAAAATTATAAAAAATAAATGTTCAGTTCATTTGACTGAAACTTTAGTTAAAATTAACTTTAGTCTGTAATACACTGGGGATCGAAAGTTTGTATGAACAAAATAAAATTAAAAACGTGGACAGTTTCAGAGATTTGTATTCTTCTAATATTGGTTGAGCTCACATCTATATTGTGAATTATATAAAATAGGGTTCAACTTAGGTTGTACGTGACAACACAGGTCGGAGTGACGTCTCTATAAAGTGTGACGCAGGCCTCGGATATTTCTACCACGCGAACAAAGTCGCGGGCACGCCTTATATAATATAATCATCGTTATGATTTATTGAAAATATAACAATACTTACGAAATCTGTAAAAATATGTACTTCATAAAAACATAATTATGACTTCATACCATGTCCGTGTTTAGTTAATTAATAACCAAATGAAAAATATTACGTTTACTCTTAAATAAACGCGATTTCTACATTTTATCTTTACATTAGATAGTGATTTTTGACAGCTTTACTACTCTGATCAAATAATGTCAAAAAGAAGATGTAAAGACAAATATTTTGTTGAAAATTAACGCTAATAAAATTACAAGCTTTAAGATAAATAGAATTTATGCAATTAGAAAACAAATTTTAATATTAAAATAAAAACAAGAAAGTATGTATTTTTTTAATAAATTCCTGTATATAAGCTCGCCAAAACTACTAAGTTTAGTGAGTACTGCCTAACGAACGCAGTGCTACCATACAGGTTCCAGTAAAAATAAAAGAGGTTTTGCTATTTTAGTCGCAGCAAAGCTTTTTACAACGCAATTGCCAGGGAACTTAGTCAACCTTAGGATTATAAATCTTACTATTTAACGCATCAATTAAGTTTATATGAAACGTTTTAATAATTTATGAAAACCCACTCTTTTACTTATTTAGCACCATCCGGAGCTGACTTTAAAATTTTGCTGACGCAAACTTGCATTAGTCTCAAATTCTTTAGATATCAATAAAATATCTAAAAGCCTACTTAGCTTGTTTAGCCCACAAGCCATTTATCTGTTACACAACAATGTCGTAATATATGACTGAGTTTTTAATATATTGTGATTCGAAAGGATCTACAATTAGGATATAAATAAGGTATTTAATGATTGACACTTCTATGATTATCGTAACATAAGCGATATATCTCAAGCAGCTACTTGTATTTTTATTTACATCCAAGATAAAACAACCCACGTAATATTACTGAATTTTAGGTAAACATAGCACGTGCCTCAGGTGATATATTATCAGTCACATTTCTAGATAAATTATATTACATCAAAAGTGCAGATTCTTTTACAAAATTTATTACGTATTTCTTATCTAAGTATATTCTTACGTAAAAAAGTACGTGGTAAAATAATTATGTCCGTTGCGTCTTTATAGTTTTCTTCAGTCTATTTGCCTCTTATTATGTAATTATTGTAAAGATTTATCTAGAGGGAAATATATTGTAGATTAATAGTAGTATGGCAGGTTTTATATATATATTTTTAATAGGTACCTACTATTTACAAATATAAGGATTCTCTTACATAAAAAAGGATATGCTCAACATTACATCTTTACCTATTTATTAAATATATGTGCTTTTACATTCATACAGATTATAATTTACAAAAAATATTTTATGTTATACTTAGTACAATGCAGTAAAAACGTAAGAACAGAGCCGAACGCTGCGGGCAAAAGTGCAATGATACTCGCCGCACTATGGTGCAAACGGGTCAATAACTTATCAAAATTCAATAACTTTTTATTTAGTGGGAATATTGAAATGAAATTTGAAATAGAATAAATACAGTTTTTTTTTAAATTCATTAAAGTTGTTTATTTAATCTTTTAATATAAAAAATTAACGCAAAACCATGACAAATTTTGTATTTTTTATAATATAAATGAAACTTTTCAAACAAAAATAATCTATACTAATATTAGGTCCTTACATATGAAATTGGCGTTTTTCGTACTGGCCACTTTAATCACAAATTTCTCCTCTTTGGTAAGGAATTCCAAATTCAAATTTGTACAGCTATAGACTCATGTATTTGTGCTTCGATGATCGTCATTCATATGTTTTTTTCTTCTGTTTTTTTCTGTTTGCGTCACTCATTTTACAAAATGGAAAACTCAAAATATCGCAGTATTTACGAGTACGAGTTCCGCCGTGGCACTAGTGCTGCGGAAACAACTCGAAGGGAGAATGATGTGTATGGCGGTCGTGTTGCAAAAGAAAACACAGTTCGTTTTTGGTTCCAACGTTTTCGTTCTGGAAATTTCGACCTGCAGAACAAGCCCCGTGGACGGCCTGAGACTCAAGTTGATACTGAAGAGTTGAAGGCTATTGTGGAAGCGGATCCATCGCAAACCACGTCCGAGTTAGCTGCAGGCTGCGATGTTAGTGATAAAACTGTTTTAATTCACTTGAAGCAAATTGGGAAGATTAAAAAGCTTGAAAGGTGGGTACCTCACGAATTTACTGAAGCAAACCGGCAAACGCGCGTCGACTGCTGCGTTACATTACTAAACCGGCACAATAATGAAGGTATTTGAAACCGAATCATTACCTGTGATGAAAAATGGGTTCTTTACGATAATCGGAAGGGCTCAGCGCAATGGTTGGATCCTGGCCAGCCAGCCAAATCCTGCCCCAAGCGAAAATTAACCCCAAAAAAGTTACTTGTAAGCGTTTGGTGGACTAGTGCCGGTATTGTTCATTACAGTTTTCTCAAATCTGGCCAGACTATTACGGCTGATGTCTATTGTCAGCAATTGCAAACCATGATGGAAAAGCTAGCGGCTAAACAACCTAGGCTGGTCAATCGCTCCACGCCACTGCTGCTTCACGACAACGCTAGACCACACACTGCGCAACAGACGGCTACTAAATTAGAAGAGCTTCAATTGAAAAGTCTAAGATATCCTCCGTACTCCCCAGACCTTGCTCCAACAGATTACCATTTTTTTCGAAATTTGGATAACTTCTTGCAAGGGAAAAAATTCAACTCCGATGGGGCAGTCCAAATCGCCTTCAAAGATTTTATTGATTCCCGTCCGACTGGTTTTTTTAGTAAAGGGATCAATGAACTACCTATGAGATGGCAAAAGTGCATAGAAAATGGTTCATACTTTGATTAATTAAATATATTATATTAAAAAATATTCGACTTTTTGTTCCTCCCATACAAAACGCCAATTTCATATGTAAGGACCTAATATTATAAAGCTGAAGAGTTTGTTTGTTTGTTTGTTTGAACGCGCTAATCTCAGGAACTACTGGTTCGAATTGAAAAATTCTTTTTGTGTTAAATAGACTATTTATCGAGGAAGGCTTTAGGCTATATAACATCACGATGCAACTATTAGGAGCGAAGAAATAATGGAAAATGTGAAAAAAAACGGGGAAAATTATTCACCCTTGAGTGCTTCCATTGCGTGCGCTGCGAAAACGGTTCAAGATACCAAAAATATTTGTATGAAAGAATTATTCCTCTTGAAATGATCTAAAAAAATGTCCACGACAGTATATGTCTATCTTTTAAGATTAACTTACTAGAACCGTTTTTATGGTAATCGAATTTGGTCGAAATTAATGCATTATTTGTTAAGAGTTGTATCAACGTAATAATATTAATCTTTATCTAAATAAATGTGTTGTTGATTAAGAGTATTTAATTATGAACAAAATTGTCTTTGACATTACTTAATTTCAATGAACATCATAGAAGATATTACAATAACTTATATAGCAAAACAACGTTTGCCGGATCAGCTAGTAGCTAATAATAATGATCAAATGTTAAAATAAATAGTATTAACTAAGTGTTTTGACTAAATTTATAAAAGTAAATAATAATTTAAAACTATTCAAATAAAAACAAAATGTTTTATTACGTAAGGAGTCTTGTTCACTAAATAAATACTTTTTATAATATGAAGTGCATATGACAAATAGGTACTAACAGTAATGTTTAAAGTATAAAATAAATAACAAAATAGATGTACAAGTCAACTATAACCGTAAAGATATAAAACAAAATTATATTTCAAAATAAAATGATAATTAATGACCTAGTAAATAATTTTACAAAATATTTTCTAATATTAATTATTTTGCACAGAAGCAAGCATGTTGTATCGCGTTTCGTTAATAACTAGGATTAGACCGACAATAGATTTCTCTTATTGAACAATAACAACTTATACATTCTTTGTAATATTCTCAAATTATAATATGACATAGAAACTAATATAAATAAAATTAGATACATTAACACTGAAAAAACTAATCTTAACACTATTTTACATTAAAGTAAAAATTAATATTAAAATCGGATAAATAAAAAAAAACAATTAGCCTTGCATTAAAACTTCCGTTATCATGATCACATCTATAATATTTTGTTTTGTATATTTATAAGCAGTCAAAAAAGTCCTCTTTTTGACAGATTTATCAATTTAATCCAGATTTAAGTTTTTGATTGTATATCTAGAAATGATTAACAATGATCAAATCACAACAAAATCTAGGTATCATATCATACTGTATCTAGTTTTTTTTGTCAATGACACATTACTTATCGCAATGATATTTTGATAGCGTCGGTATAAAGCAAATGTATAAGTGGATGGTTTTCAAACAAGCACCTTTTTTTTTGCTTTGGAGAAAATACTCCTAGGACCTATCCAACTGCCCAGGGGTGTGGTGGCCAAGATGTATCGTACTTGTACCGGCTAAAAACCCCAAGGTGACTACTTCTGCACCTTACATCAAAATAATACCTTTTGAAATAAGGAATAGTGTTACAATCTGGTCACGACAAGTGAACAAAAAGAAAAACTCAAAACACTATTCGCTTATCTAAATATATATAACTCAAAGGTGACTGACTGACTGACTGACATAGTGATCTATCAACGCACAGCCCAAACCACTGAGCGGATCGGGCTGAAATTTGGAATCCAGGTAGATGTTATGACGTAGGCATCTGCTAAGAAAGGATTTTGATCAATTCTACCCCCAAGGGGATAAATTCTACCCTCAAGGGGATAAAATGGGGGATGAAACTTTGTATGAAACTTAGTCAATTTTAAACCGATCGGGCTGAGACTTTGCATGCATAAAGCTACTATGACGGAGGCATCCGTTAAGAAAGGATTTTGATAAATTCGACCCCCAAGGGGATAAAATGGAGGATGAAAGTTTGTATAAATCTTCTTACATTTTCACTTCCACTGGACACACACACACACACACATGCACAGCCCAAACCACTGGACGGATCGGGCTGAAATTTGGCATGTAGGTAGGTGAAATCTACATTGCCAAGACAATAAACAAGTTTCAGGGGCAAACTCTCAAATTTGTGGGTATTGACTTGAAAGAACATTGCTTCTCTCAGGGACAGTTTTATGTTGCTTGCTCACGAGTAAATTCACCAAATAGCTTGATAGTTTTAGCGCTTAATGACAGATTATATAGTTAAGAATATTGTATACAAAGAAGTTTTGTAGGCCCTAATTTTTTACACACGCTAAACAAAAGTAAAGCCACAAAAACTATACCTAATTAATAATAATAATTCTTAACGCGTGCGAAGCCGCGGGCAAAAGCTAGTTATTCTTATAAATATGTGGAGTAATCATAAAGTTAAATTAAATATCAGTCGCACCAAATATCGATATACAAAACGAAATTCTTGCTCTCTTTAAATCAATGTCATTAAATTTTATTAAAATATATCAAATAAACAGTGACTTTAAAAATTTATGACCATTACATAATATAAATACATATATATTACATAAATATCCACACAGATTGAATCAATCAAGAGACTCGCGTTTTTTTTTCTCAAACAAACAAGTTTTTAAGAATGTTTAAATCGGCTACGTAATTAGTGGCAATTATCTGCGCATCTTTTCAACGTTTTAATTTTTTCTAGAGGACAGGAAAATGAAACTTCGAAATTGGAATTATTAAACGCAAAACTTGGTAGCATATACATATTTATTCTAGAGATATTATTGATACACATTCGTATCCGTAATAACCTTTATCGTCGCAGGCAGGTTCAATAACAACGAAACTATCAATTCTTCTGAAGGCCATGTGAAGCAGAGATGGGCAAAATGTAATCTGATTAATGATTTCGAAATGTAGTCATTATTTTAATTTTCTTGCTCTGTAATCATAATTAAATCCCTTAAAAACATTAACCCTTCTTTGCATGGTGACAGAAATTTCCATCATAACATTGAATGTTCAAAAATTATATAAAATAACAATTTCACTTTAACTTTATCTTGTCTGGATACCTTTTGGATATCCATTGCAAATAAAAAAAGCGTAGATGTCAAAAATAAGCAAGTGTCACTATCAGTAAAACGAACTTGAAAGTTTCAATCCGCTATTTGTTGTGACTGGAAAAAACGGCCGACTTTATAAATAGTTTCTTGAAACTAAAGTAAGATTTATCTGCTATAAAAAGTGATAATGAGTGGAAATAAGGTTTGTTTCCGTGTTTCTGTTATCTTATGTACAATTTGTATTGAAATACTCTGAATACATTTCTCAAAACTATGTGATAGAAATTTACATCACTATGCAGTTGCCTCACTTGTAATGTATGGCGAAAATGTTTATACTATAAGTTTATCATTTGTTGCTTTTCTCAAAAAACTTGAAAGATATAGACATCGAACTTTATCTAAAACGTTTAGAAGATGGTTTGCTCTCGGAAGATGGCCTATAAGACCAAGATTCCGATGATGAACACCACGATGCTGATAAAATTGTAAGAGTGTTGCAGGACGAAATTGATGATAATGATACAGATGATGGTGTGGATGAAACTGCTGATATTGATCCTCCTCTTCTAGACCCAGAGGAAATGGAACCCTCTCACACATCATCTTCATCTAATTTGCAGTTTTCATCCAGTTTTTCATTTGACAAAAGAAGCTTGATTTGGAAAAAAGGAATCTGGTGTATGAAACAAATAAAATTACATTCTTGGGGAGTTCTACTACTCCAGATGATGTATCAAGCCCATATCAATATTTCAACCATTTCATCACAAAATATTTTATCAATAGTTTAGTGGAGCAGACAAATTTATATATTATACGAAGCAATCCCGGTTCCACTACAACATATACAGGATATGATTTATATAAGTTCTTAGGCATTTTGTTATACGTGTTAGTACAAAAATATCCTAGCACAAAATCATATTGATCACCTAGGTTTGGTTATGAACCAATTCCTTCAGCAATGCCACTGAACAAATTTGAGAAAATAAAGTTATCATCACATTTTAACAACAATGGACTACACAAACCAATACGTCATCCAGAACATGACAGACTATTTAAAATCTTGGATTATCTATTACAAAAATGTTCAGGAAAGAGTTGAATCTAAAAAGAGTCTTCTTACAATGGGCCAATTTAGAAATGAATTGACCTTTGTCTTATGCAACAAGGAAACTACTAAAGATGTTAAAAGGGGGCGTCCCAGATGCAGCATCCTTGAAGAAGAATTGCCGACAAAAAATTAAAAGGTTCTCCAGTTCCTCCGTCGCCGAAAGATATAAGGAAAGATGGTCTTGAGCATTGGCCAACAGTGGATGGGTCACTCAGGTGTAAATACCCCAAATTTAAAGGCTACTCCACAATATCATGTGGGAAATGCAAAGTTGGCTTGTGTGTCTTAATAAAAATAATAATTGCTTTTTAAATTATCATCAAGAATAAAGAATGTACAAACATATTCTATTTTTTATTTATTTAAATAGTACTGAGCTAAACATGCGGCATTGCATAATGATGTAAATTTCCATCATATTATTTTTTACTATTTTCATATTATTTATTTACACTAAGATTTTTTAGATTATTTTTCCCTTAATATAGAGCATCAATTACACCAGTCTGATTTATTTTAGAAAAAATAAAAAAATCATGCAAAGAAGGGTTAAGGAGTCATAAATGAGTATGCACTTGAAAATTCCGTAGTATTTAAAACATAGATGAGCAAAATTCTGTCATTTTAATAATGAAAGACGCAAAATGTAATCGTAATCATTTTTCATTAATCGGATTACATTTTGCCCTCATCTATGATATGAAGTATAGATGACGGCAACTCAACTATCAATAGATTCTCGTCCCTTGGCAATCCATACGCTACAATATATTGTCACCAGGTGCGCTGTAATCACTATATCGATCCAGTATATATAAAAATCGGATAACGGCACATTCTTTGCAATTTATTCATACACTACCATGCCACTAAGAACGTACAGGTGAGAAAAGATTACATAAAATAAAACAACTTTAAGTATTTGGGATCGTATATTCGAGTTTTTGAAATCGAAATATTAATATAATGACTAGTTATCAAAGTAACAAGAAAACATAAGTGCTTACTTACAACTTAACATTAAAAGCCGTATGTCAAAGGAAACTGTTCCCGACCGAATGACGTGCTGCCGACCTGCATTGCTGCTTCGTCGAATACATCTACAGTCAAAATCTGTTATAAAGACAACGAAAGAACTACTCACAATTAGTCGTAAAAACCGGTGATGTTTTCTAGATATGAAGTCCTATTTTTTGCCGGGGTCTTTATTCTGTGTAAATATAACCGGTATGTTGTCCTAAACGATGTCGCAATAAACGGTTTTGACTGTAATATAAATTTATATAAACCAGAAATTTAGCTTGCTGTAGCTGCTTTTATAGACACACCGGCTTTTCGAATCAACAACAGTTGAGTCGTTTTATTAGTAAGTACATAAACTTGAATGTAATATAACATAATTGAATAATTATTAGTAGTATAAGACAAAGAACCATTTCTTTTCATGGCCTTAAATAGAATAAACCTATAAAAAGCACTTGACGAGACTTCATAAGGCAAACTTCTGATAAGGTATACCACATTATTATGAATTTTAACTATTGTTTTACCCTTACTTTCCTGTTTATGAGTAAATGGCATAGGGTAATTTAGATCATAATTGATTCTGCTTTTATATATCCAAGTGCAGGTACAAATCCATATTTTTCTAAACGTACAAGTGCAGGCCCCGATTGTAAATATTTTGTATCACTAGGTTACAAAATATATCAAAAAAAGTTACAATTTAAAGAAACAAAGAAAATTAATTTTTAGTAAAATTAAAAGACATTGCAGCCGGTTCTCATATTTTGGTTTACCAAATCGTCTTAATATTCATTTTCAGAAGTAACTTAACCAAATTACAATTACTTACTAAACTAAATGCATTTATTAAGTAAATTTTATCTAACAAGAACTAGATTTTTGGCCGATTTCGCGCCAACCAAACGAGCATACTCCGCCATGTCATCTGTGTCATCATTTTTTCTCGCTTTGCGCTTGTACATTTTGTAAGTCATAACTGCACCCTTTACCCAAACTGGTATGATACCAATATCGCTTTGTTTAGGGAAATTCGCATCCGTACTGTCGATATCTGGATCCAATCTTGAATACGGCGCAACGTCCAATTTAGAAACACAGTCTTTTAATGGAAACCATTTGTAAGTTTCAGGGCAGAGTAAATCAGACGGAAAGAAATTTCCTTTATACCTCATCTTTACACATGAATGGATGTAGTAGCCCATGTAGTAATACTTTAACTCCGGGCAGAGAGAGTGCAGATGTCGTGTAAACTCAATTTCTCTAAAACAAAGAAAACTCATTAAAAGACCCATACTTAGTGGTCATTTTTTAGCACAATTTTTAAAGCTAGTAAGAAACAATGTCTAACTGTGTGGTGACTAAAGTACACAATAAAAAAAAACATTGTGACTCGGTTCTGTCACGTCCGGGTTCACCTTTATACATCCATTTGTTCCTATGCCTATGTACCTTCAGAGATGGTACATATACTCCGACATGATACCAAAACTGTCAATAAATACTAGCCTCTTTACTATCGCTGCCGTTCTAGAAATATACTGCATTTCCATCAGGTAAGGTGCAGTATGATGGTGGTAGTTACTTCGCCGAATGAGTGTAAAAAACAAAAACTACCTAAAATTCAATTATTTGTGAGACACATTTCATAAGTAACCCTCAAAATGTAATATTTAGGCTGAGATTTATAAACGCTATTTCGACTTTACTTAGCAAAGTTCTAAAAAATAAAAACGTTTTGATAAAAAACTGAATATATAATAGGAACTTGCGTATTGCCATAGTATTCGCAGAACCAAGTCCATGTTGACAAAATCGGTGACTTACCAAATCATTTGACATTCATTGAGTAATATAAATTGTAATGAATTATTAAGTCTAAGCAAACTTAAAGTTGCGTCTATAAATTTCAGCTTTAGAGTATTATCATATCGAGGGGCTAAATGCTATTTGGTTTAAGCGACATCTTTTGGTGGTATAGTAATATATGAGGAGACTAATTTCAAAATCCACTATGACATATTTTTTTCAAATCCCATAAATTTATCTTATAATTAATCTTTGACATATCAATCACTGAAAAAGCAAAAAAGAAAAAAATCATATATAATATTTGCTTTGATAAAAACATTTTAAATTACTATTAGAACTATTAAGTAATTTTGTACGAAAAAGTTAGCGGGTTTTGAAATTAGACGCCTCATATATATTTTGGGAATCAGTGTTTTTTACCGATTCCGAATATATATATTACTACATCACCAAAAATGTTGCTTAAACCAAACAGCCTTTCACCCTTCGATATTATCAATTACTTGTGATTATTTCATTAGTGGCTGTGGTATCCTAGGAGATAAGGGACCGGTTTTTATGCCTGGCAACGCAAGTGGTTGTAGGGTCGTACCCCGGCACGTACCTATGGATTTTTCCAGATTAAGTACGAATTTAGGCACCACATGCTCACCGGTGAAGGACAATGTCACGAAGAACCCCTAATGGCATTCAATAGAAATTTCATGTGTAAATGCCCTTGGAACGGCGATTGGCTGCGCTACTGGCCACTTTGAGCACAATATATAAGAGCAAAGTGGATATATCCATTAATGTATCTCTGCTCACCCCGTAAGCGATAAAGCGCGACGATATATTATTTTTATTTCATTAAACAATACTATACTATCAGACGATATTTTCACAAAATATTATCCTAGTATATAATAACATCATAACAGGGTAGGAATTTTAATAACATTTGGTATGATTGCAACAAATACAATTTACTCTCGATTGCTTTCTATAAGTTAAATCTTATATACTATAACAGGTACTATAAATCCCATCCCAAATTGTTGTAATCGAGATAAGAGCTTACCTCAGTGCCCCATAAGTACCCAATGTTAAGTTCATATACTGTGGATCATAAAAAAAGTATACAGAGGACACGCACTTTGGTAAAATGTCAATAACACCTACACCTATTAATTTCCCTTCTAACCAGTACTGCTGGTGGAATGAGCCATAGCCACATGCTGGACCGGTCTCACTGTATTCCTCCTAGAAGAAAAACACGAGTAAATAATAAAATTTGAGTTGGTGGCGTCTGTGCAAAACTACATCACGATCACAGTAGGCGTGGAGTCGGTTATAATTTATTAAGCATGGGGCGAATAATACCAGGGGGCATGCCTATTAGTTTCAACCAAAGATGGGCAAAATGTAATCTCATTATTAATTAACAATTACAAAATGTAGTCGTATTTTTAATGAGCCAAGTAGTTACTTTCTCAAGCCAGCATATTTGACTTTAATCTTTATACCTATATAAAAAAACTTGTCCTGACTGACATATCATAGTAGAGCCCAAACTATTAAAGTTAGAAACTTGAAGTTTTTACATGGGGTTCTTTTTATGACAAGGGAATCACTAATGGTGATTTTTGATAATTCACCTCTAGGGAGATGGAACAAAGATTATATGTTTGTTGTTAAAAAAAAAAAAATTAGAAATCTGCCAGTTTTGAGTGTAAATCACACCTGGGTGAGGTCCGGGGTCCGAAAGCCGGGTTTGCTAGTAGGTGTATAATAATAGGTGTAATAAATTTAGCTATTGTTTTAAAGCATATAGTATTAAGGTTCAAATTCCATAAAACGTACCAACAATGGGCTGCTTACTAAGAACTCTGCAAACTTGGGCTCGCTACATTTCTCTGGTTTATCTCCGTGTATGGTTGTCTGATACTTGACGTAGACATCGTGGGTTTCTTCGGCGGTCGCCAGCCACTCCTGGCTCGGTGGGTTTGTTCTTACTAGTGTAATCTGTAATTTATTGAATAACAAAATACAATGAGGATGCTATTTGAGATATTTGAGGCGTCTAGTTTCAAAACCCGCTATAACATATTTTTTTCAAATCCCAATCATTTATAATAACTTATAATTAATCTTTGATTTACAATCACATTCTTATAAGGTATTTAAATTATTATTCTAGAGTAAAAAAGTAAAAAAGAAAAAAATCATATATCATATTTACTTTTATAAAAAACATTTCAAATTACTATTAGAACTATTAAGTAATTTTGTACGAAAAATCGTTTTAGCGGGTTTTGAAACTAGAGGCCTCATTCGTGCGACAATATATCGAGGGGTGAAAGGCTATTTTATATTTATATTAATTTTAATAATTATATTTAATTTAAGCGACATTTTTTGATGATATAGTAATATATATTTCCGGACTCAGCGTTTTTTCCGATTCCAAAAATATTTATATTACTATATCACCAAAAAATGTCGCTTAAACCAAATAGCCTTACACCCATCAATATGATAAATGATTACCACATCATTTATACATGTGCTAGTTCATCATACAACTTATCATCATTTCACGATAACTTGACAAAACTAGTTAAAACGACATCAGATACATATATAAAAAGTGCTTAATATGGCTTAAGTGCTTATATATAAGATCGAAAAATAATTTTAAAAAATCGAATATTAAACAAAATTACAAAAAAAAAAACAACGAATAATTAATTTACCGAAATACAAGTAAATAAATTTTTAGTTGTACTTTTCTTTTGATTACAAAACAACATAAAATCCGCATACTTGTGTGATAAAAATATTGAACCGCAAGATCAAGAACTAGAAAGTTAGACTTGGTTTTTCTACATACAAGTACACAAACAAAGATATCTATTCTCACTTTAGATTTTTTATTAAAATCATTTAAAATTCTAGATTTCTGTTTTATTCCTTTAATCTAAGCCAGTTAATAAGTATGTTGTCAATTATTCCTGTATTCCGAGTCGAATTAAGAATTAAAATGATTATTTAATTTTTTAAAATATGTATAGCAAACAGAAAAAAATCTATGACAAAATGAGAATGAATGATGAATGGACCCTGAATACCTTTAATTTTTGTTTAACATCATCAGGCAGTTCATTTATAAAATCTTCAATTTGTTTCTCTTTGTTTTTGTTGATATACTTTATGGCATTTACATCTATACCCTTTTGCTTTAGTTTTTCCAGTTTCCTTTCGCGTCGAATTTGTTTCGCTTTTTTAGACGGTGGTTTATTTGGACTAGGCCCGGAATCTATTTAATAACATTGAAAAAATATGATTAGCATATTATTTGTAAAAATGTATCAGAAATGTTAATAAATGTACACATATCCATACGCGATTATGCCCGCTAATCTCAGAAAGAGCTTCACCAATTTAGATGCAGTTTTCGCTAATCTATTATGGAAACATGCTTTAACTTTTAGTGTTCATTTTATTTCAATCGGTTCATAAATAAAAAGACATGTCAGTGTAAAAAAAGTATTCTTAACTGTTATTTAAAAAAATCCTTACTTCAAGAAGGTACTAACGACATCTATTGTCGAATATTGTAAGTGATTAGTACTGAGTTTTATATTTAGTTGAAATAATCGATCGCATTTGTTTTCGTTCAATGATTTCAGCTTGAAATAATTATTAACATAATAAAAGTACTACTTCCACACTAACAAAGTCGCGAGCACAGAATCAAATTAATAACCACTTGAAGTTTTAATATTTTTGCAAATAAATTATTTTTTTCTGCTAACAGTACAAAGCTCTTTGTCATTGATTGAAATGGAACATGTGTTTATAGTCCTTACTTAAAATGCAAACTAGGTACTTATTAAAGTACCCAGGTACATATTAAGCCCACAATGTTAAGAAAACAAATTTAATAATAAATATTTACCTTTAACTTTACTAATATTTTTTTCTATTATATTTAATTTATCTTGAGTTTTAACGCCTTCAATTTGTACTGATGATTCACCTGTAATATATATTTTTAAATAAGCATAATATAATAAAACAATTACGCAAATGATCTCTACTTGAATATTTATTATAAATTATAATTTATTATAACTTTTACTACTTGGTATGAAATATGTTAAAGGTGTGCAACAAAGAAGTTTATGTTGTTGTTTTTGTCTTGCCTAGAAACTAAACATAAATATAAACAGATCAATAAAGTTTTAGAATCAGGCACAGTTTTGATACCTAGTAAAAAAATACATTTTTTTAAATAAACAATATTAATGATTTAAAACAATATTTTATGTTTGTCTGTAATCTAAAATTAAGTTGTAGTCAAATGAATGAAAAATACAAGTTTATTAATACAGAATAAAACTGAGTAAAAAATAAATAATGAACTAAAAAAAAGTAGTGAGATTCAATTTTAAACATCAAAAATAAATATTTATTTATTATCAAGCAAGCAGTTGAAGCAACTGATAAGTGGCTGTATCCTGCTATTTCACTTTTTCCTGATATTGTTATTATAATATCTCTCTCTGCATTATCTTTATCAATGTAACACAAAAACAATGTGTATGGTTTGTACCCTGTTTCTAAAACAGTGATCATACTAGTTTGCTCATTTTACACTATGGAAAAAAGAGAAGAATGAAATAATATTTCATTATCCTCAGCATATAACATGCACTAAAAATATATAAAAATCACAGTTTTCAATCATTTTATGTGTATAATGCAAAAATCCTTTATATCTCCATTCATCCACTCTTAATACAATGCAAATACTACACAATACTCATAAGCATTGCATTTTATTTAATTTCAAACTCCATACATGGGTTTTTTTAATTATACTTATATAAGGCAGTAAATCTGAAACTGTACATAGAAACTTAATTATGAACCTAAAGGTACAATTTGGATTTTGACAGTATCTGCCTAGACAAGATTCACCTCTCTGTACATATTTATATGGAAAAGCATCTAGTGTAGGTGACTGCACAGCACTGTCAGCTGTCATGATTGCGAGCTTGACATGTTGCCTGAGTGTAGATACTCCCTTTATATATATATTATTAAAATATATAAGTCAGTATAAAATAAAATTATAACTATAATGGTGTTGGTTCGTTGTATATATTACTTACGTCATGATTTGTGTTGTCCTTGTTCTTGTTTCTGTCTTATTACTAACTTTTTTTATGTTTGTGATGTGTATTTTGTTGTAGTTAGCAGGTTGTTTTTTGTTTTAGGTACCTCTACCGGACAATCTCAATATAATTAAAATTACCTAACACCGATCAACCTTCCTTGAACATTAAGGTCAAAATCAAAACGCTGACTTTGGCAAAATCACACTGGTCATACACCAGTGGAAAAGCCACAAGAAAAGAATAATAATAATAAATGTTGCCTGAGATTGCTGAGCAGTTGCCTATGTTAGACGCCTTTAAATACTAATGCATACATAGCAATACATTGCAGCCCGACAGGCACTGTTGGATTATTGCCGGCAATTCAATGATATCCAGAACCCGAATTGCACCTTAATGGTCATAGTATTATGTAAGTAGAAACTCTATTTAATGATTACAGGATTCAAATATTTTAAGGTAAATAAGAATCATAACACCTACCTTATTATTTGTACTAATCAATATATCTCTATTCATTTCGTAAAGTAAAATATGGAAACTCAAGAGTAGAATCACACAATTATTAATATGTGTAAATTAGAAAAAAGTATAATGATATCTATAGATTCAAATTTAATCTTAAAAAAAGAATTAAAAATTGTTCTTCTAGGTCATCAGTGTAATGACACTTCTTGTGTTGTAACTGTTTGTAGACAATAGTCACTAACAGTTTTGTAGTCCTTTCACATTAAAAAAATGCCAATCAACATACCCTTTACATTATTTTTACATTCATTCAACTTCTCCTCTTCATTGCATATTTTGACATCATTAGGGTCTATATATTGATGCTCTTTAGTTGTTTCTTTAAATTGTTCTAAGCCCTCTTCAAAACCTTCTCCCAAAGTATCAG
This sequence comes from Automeris io, assembly GCA_036320925.1. Lineage (NCBI taxonomy): Eukaryota > Metazoa > Arthropoda > Insecta > Lepidoptera > Saturniidae > Automeris > Automeris io. The sequence goes on from JAUDJH010000014.1 coordinate 7,550,858, forward strand.
ATTCATTACTACACATTGACATTTTCCTATTACAGTCTCCTACTTGATTGTCACTAGCAGATACAAACTTATTAAATCGTTTTAATACTTTCTTTTGGGATTTACTAGGCTTAAATTCCAACACTGGACATCTAAAATGTGATTAAAAAAAATCTACATTTTATTGATTTAAATAAAATAAACAGAATTTCTTCAATTACAAAGTAACAAAATATTCCTAAATCTATGGTGAGCTTTTACACCCACTCATCTCAGAAATGGCGCTTGTTCAAGGCTGTTTTATGCTTGTTGCCATGGTGTGGGTGGACACAGGCCTGACTTGTACCAAATAGAGTACCACACCTGGAGTTAAAATAATTGGTAAGAGTCTTTTACACCAGGGATGCCACCCTCAAAGTAGCTAAATAGGGATCTTTTACTGGCTTATAAATAAAAAAATCAAATTAGTCTGAAATTGAAGGTGAACTGAGTAAAATTAATTTAATATTTAACATTATAATCTAAACAACTTCCCACAAATTTAGTTTTAAGTTAAGTTGTATACATTGAGCAAATACAAAACTGAAAGTAAAAAGAAAATATACGAAATAAAAATTGTTATTATCCATTACATACCGTATGGTGTACATAGGGCAGCATGTAACATCCATTGTAGGTTTATAACAATATTTCCCAGAACGTCTCCAACCTCTATCAATCAAGTCCTGGTAATCACTTACAGTCAATGTATGAGCCCACATACCTATTATACACAAAACATAATTCCAATTTCATATAACTATTAAATGATAACATATACATACCACTAACATTTAAGTAAATGTTAACCACTAAATATTTCTAAATCCAGAATACGCAAAGATTAATCAGGTACGCAAGAAAATGTGTCAAACAGATTTTATGATGAAACATCTAGATCGAGCATTAAAATATCACTTTTAATACACTTAGTAAAATTATTCTGAAATGGTATATTAAAGAAAAAGTCAATTAATACTAATGTTGCAAAAATGTTAAATGTTTTTACCATGACTAAAATTAGTATCAGGCCTCCGACAATATCCACATCTATAACTCTCGTGTTCGGCATAATATTCGACAATGCTACGTAACATTTTTTAACAACCCTTTTCTGTTTTTTTTTTACAATTACACCAATTACAAAAATTGTACATAAATTTCTTTGAACACTGTGGATCATAAAACTAAAAAAATATGATATATTTTTGTTATATTCTCCCCTTTGAGGAGTAGGCAAAGGCATTTACGCCATACAGCCATGTGTGAGGTAATTTATATTTTCGAGTCTTTAAAAAATATGTTGTTACATCAGCCGAGCATTCCATTGCTACCCAAGCCCACAGAACAAGCTCAGTCAACATTTGAACAAACAGCCGACCGCAACAATAAGAAAACAACAATTTTTCAGCAAGAATGCAGAAGAGATGCAACCACTCCAGTTTACAGTTTTGCCGCCAATCTTACAGATATATATTATATGTACATCCATTTATGTCCTAAATAGGAAGAAAAATAAGTAACATGACGGTTTTATGAAAATAAACAATAATTACAATGATTTGTTCAATTTTAATAGGTAACATTAATAAAATTTGATCACTTTTGCAGCGGTAATTTTATTTTGGATCTTATAGAATTAATCTTCATCAGTTTCTGGTATGTCGGACATCATAGAAATTTTCTGTATATTGTGATTCCTATTTCGCGGATACCTAAAACGGACAAATTATCATAATTGGGTACATAATATTTAAAAATGTCTTACGAAACTAGTTTATAAGTATTTTTATCTTTTAGTAGTTATAATGAATTGTCAGTGGCTGCACCATCCACTAGGAATTATAGGCTCCATTTCAGAATGGCTTTTTAAACATAAAGTATATTTTAATCATTAATTAATAGTTAAGCTTGCGACCAAGATTATATTTATATATATATATATATATATATATACGATAAGCGAAATATTTTTTTTATTCTAACTCTAAATAATAACTGCACTATACCTGATGGTAAGCTTGGTGCAGTCCAAAAAACGCCAACGACTATCGACAGGTAAGAAAAACCCATCGGTAGTCAAAACAAGCATGCCGGCCTGGACAAATATATATACAAACTTATGATGTCAAATATATTACACGTAAGGAATCAATAACTCACTTATGTACAACAGAATTCCACGGTTGGATCCTAGTTTGTCCCCATATTAAGAAAACACAACCGCTTAGAAACAGCAAGGTTGCGTGGAAGCTCCAAATATTCTTCCAAACACTCGATGAATTCTATAAATTTCAATGCTATTAATAAATAATATTAAGGCTAGGTATATTAATATGAGTTTAGCTAATTCGAGACATACTGAGTATGTTTGCGTGATATCTCCAACACAAAGTGAGACAATAATTCCGGAAAAGTTACCTATAATTTTAATTACAACATTTATTGAGTTCATAAATGTCGGTGTTAATTCCTGAAACAATGCCGTAAATCAATTTAAATTAATATCCGGATTAGTTTGCAATTATGTATAGATTATCCGCTTAATAAAATCGTTAACTATCGTGGAATTATTAGTATTATGGTTGAAGAGACGTGACTTATTGCTGGCTACAAAGTTAATGGTGCATTGGATGCCGTTTTAAAAAGTAAAAATATTACACAAACAGCAAGAGTAGCAGTGAACAGAAAGATTCTGGTGCCCACTTTGCTGTACGACAGTAAGGCCTGGGTATGTCAGAAGAATCATGAAAGTAGGATTAATGCAGTGGAAATGCGACCTCTTCGTTCTGTATGCGGAATAACACTTACGGATCGCGTTAGGAACGAAGAGATACGCAGAATGGCTGATTTGAAAGAGAGTGCCGTGGATAGTACGCACAATGCATGCTTCGATGAGGTGGATACGTAGGGAGGATGAATGATGAAAGGTTTATGAAAATGATAAACAATATCGAGGGATGAAAGGCTATTTGGCTTAAGCGACATTTTTTGGTGATATAGTAATAGTAAAGTATATAGAGCCCAATCCGACCGAGTCTATCTACACAGACCAAATAAGGGGAGTTCTGATGAAGGGTAATGTCAAAGGTATGTGGAATCGGCGAGAGTACGTAAAGGAATTAATGAATGATATGGATGCGTAAGAAGTTTACAAATATAGAGAGAAGTGTCGTTCCATTTTCTGTACCTACATGAATAGGGATTCGGCATGTAGATAAATAGATATAAATATTTGGTAGACAATTTTATTATTTAATGTGTTTATTTCGTGAATATACTTCAAGATATTTGCCAAGAGATTCCAGTCTATCTGTCCAGAAATATTAGGTCCTTACATATGAAATTGGCGTTTTTCGTACTGGCCACTTTAATCACAAATTTCTCCTCTTTGGTAAGGAATTCCAAATTCAAATTTGTACAGCTATAGACTCATGTATTTGTGCTTCGATGATCGTCATTCATTTGTTTTTTTCTTCGGTTTTTTTCTGTTTGCGTCACTCATTTTACAAAATGGAAAACTTAAAATATCGCATTATTTACGAGTACGAGTTCCGCCGTGGCACTAGTGCTGCGGAAACAACTCGAAGGGTGAATGATGTGTATGGCGGTCGAGTTGCAAAAGAAAACACAGTTCGTTTTTGGTTCCAACGTTTTCGTTCTGGAAATTTCGACCTGCAGAACAAGCCCCGTGGACGGCCTGAGACTCAAGTTGATAATGAAGAGTTGAAGGCTATTGTGGAAGCGGATCCATCGCAAACCACGTCCGAGTTAGCTGCAGGCTGCGATGTTAGTGATAAAACTGTTTTAATTCACTTGAAGCAAATTGGGAAGATTAAAAAGCTTGAAAGGTGGGTACCTCACGAATTGACTGAAGCAAACCGGCAAACGCGCGTCGACTGCTGCGTTACATTACTAAACCGGCACAATAATGAAGGTATTTTAAACCGAATCATTACCTGTGATGAAAAATGGGTTCTTTACGATAATCGGAAGCGCTCAGCGCAATGGTTGGATCCTAGCCAGCCAGCCAAATCCTGCCCCAAGCGAAAATTAACCCCAAAAAAGTTACTTGTAAGCGTTTGGTGGACTAGTGCCGGTATTGTTCATTACAGTTTTCTCAAATCTGGCCAGACTATTACGGCTGATGTCTATTGTCAGCAATTGCAAACCATGATGGAAAAGCTAGCGGCTAAACAACCTAGGCTGGTCAATCGCTCCACGCCACTGCTGCTTCACGACAACGCTAGACCACACACTGCGCAACAGACGGCTACTAAATTAGAAGAGCTTCAATTGGAAAGTCTAAGACATCCTCCGTACTCCCCGGACCTTGCTCCAACAGATTACCATTTTTTTCGAAATTTGGATAACTTCTTGCAAGGGAAATCAACTACGATGGGGCAGTCCAAATCGCCTTCAAAGATTTTATTGATTCCCGTCCGACTGGTTTTTTTAGTAAAGGGATCAATGAACTACCTATGAGATGGCAAAAGTGCATAGAAAATAATGGTTCATACTTTGATTAATTAAATATATTATATTAAAAAATATTCGACTTTTTGTTCCTCCCATACAAAACGCCAATTTCATATGTAAGGACCTAATATTGTAATAAAGTATATAGTACATTTTATATAATATATAAGGTAATATTTGCTTTCGCCTTAAGCGTATATCTACAAGAAAAGATTTGAATCATGTACTACTCATTGAAATTTATGTACAAAAATTTTCGTTATCAATTTTAAAATATTAGTCAATAAAATTACTTCACTAACATAACATAAATCCAAAGTAAGATCCATTCCGGCGGCAGTTAATGCAATTGCTATTGTCAACAATACTGGTCCAGGCACTATTGGGAAAAACCATGCCAGGATCATTAATAAGCCGGGAAGAACATGTGCTTAAAAAAAATGATTTTTCAACCAAATTGTCCAATTATTTTGTTATCATACAAAACGACAGACTTACTACAAAACAGAGACTATTTTTAGAACAAACGTAAATAGTGATAAACGTTCGTAATTATGAAGTATTATAATAAGACGTTTTCTTTTATAATCTTGTTGTTATAAAACATAATTTATTATTATGCATATAACAGATAAACTGAAGAAAACTATTAAATATTTAGTAATAAATTTTTTTGCTAAAGTTTAAATCTGTTCTAAATATAAACGCTATTCTGTAGTAAGGATGTACGTCTTTTTCATAAACGTTTACTTACACACAAATATGAAATATTTTCTTATATATTTGATACGCTTTAATTTTGTATTATATTTGTACCAGTGATATGTTTGTATAATTATTGTACCCAACAGTAGTCGTAGAAAGAATGGTAGCGATGTCAACGCTGAAGCCTGTTGATTGATCAATTTCATCAGTTCTTATATATTAGCTATGCTTTTTGTATCAAAACATGATAAACAACTTGACAGCCCACTTATATGAAAGAGGTTACTGGCGGTTATAGCCGAGTACAACACTAGAAAACCTGCCATCGTGCAGTGTGAAGACAAAAAGAAGATGTACAGATATGGGATGATCCTGAAACGTGACTGTACGTAGCGAGACACTATGACGGTGTTTGCATATATGTAGATATATCGATCGCGTTCCGATCGCGCACTGCCCTGCCACCTCATTGCAGCTTATTTTACCGGTCACCCGCCTAAAGCCTTTGGCCTAGGGTCAAATGTTTAGCAGAGGTAAACCTGCGGTCGCTTGCTAAATGTAGATACTTATTTCGAGTATGTTAACCGCGGTATATAGGACAATGTTGAATGGGCATTGGTGCAAATGCATTTATGTTTTGCTCAAATGAACATAATATATTATGTGTGCATATTATATTTGTTTTTCAATAACTTTATGTTCTATTAAATAACCTATTATTTAGAAAAAAAATGTTCAATAACCAGTGTTATTTTCTTTGAATACCTGTTTAAGTACATCATATTAATACGATATCTATTTTCCTTTTTGTACTCATTAGTATGTTTATAATAATAACTTGCTTATTATGGCTTTATTGTACTTTCCATATCTATACTAATATTATAAAGCTGAAGAGTTTGTTTGTTTGTTTGTTTGTTTGTTTGTTTGTTTGTTTGTTTGTTTGTTTGTTTGAACGCGCTAATCTCTGGAACTACTGGTTCGAATTGAAAAATTCTTTTTGAGTTGAATAGACCATTTATCGAGGAAGGCTATAGGCTATATAGCATCACGATGCAATTATTAGAAGCGAAGAAATAATGGAAAATGTGAAAAAAACGGGCAAAATTTTTCATCCTTGAGGGCTTCCATTGCGTGCGCTGCAAAAACGGTTCAAGATACCAAAAATATATGTAAGAAAGAATTATTCCTCTTGAGATGATCTAAAAAAATGTCCGCGACAGTATATGTTTATCTTTTAAGATTAAGTCACTAGAACCGTTTTTATGGTAAACAAATTTGGTCGAAATTAATGTATTATTTGTTAAGAGTTGTATCAACGTAATAATGTTAATCTTTATCCAAATAAATGTTTTGTTGATAAAGAGTATTTAATTATGAACAAAATTGTCTTTGAAATCACTTAATTTCAATGAACATCATAGAAGATATTACAATAACTTATATAGCAAAACTACGTTTGCCGGATCAGCTATGTCTTGATAAGCGCGAAACTCGAGAACGACTAAACCGATTTGACTGATTTCTTTTTTGTTGTGTTTGTTGAAGTCTGGGAAAGGTTATTACGGAGAGAAAAATTAAAAAAATTGTTTGAAAAAGTCTAAAAACAACACTTTTCTATATTCTCATACAAAAAATTCGTAATAATATTTAAAAGTCAATTTGAACTTTAACACCATACCATAAAGTTTAAATGTCAGTGGACGGGTTCCGGGAAGGCAAAACAATTGAGTGACGTATAAATATTAATGACAATATTTGTCAATTTTTATACATATAGCATTAAGGCCAGGTTCTTTCAAACAATTTTCAAAAAAATCTGACGGGGAGGCTATTAACATTAAAAAAAAACAATATGACTTTGTTTTAGAGAAATAGGGCAGAACAAGGTCTGCCGGGACAGCTAGTCGGATATAAAACTAAAAGAAGTCAAAATGTGTTACCTCTTATACTCACTTCATAAATATTGTATTTCAATACTTTAGAATAATATAAAGGGCCATGAATGCATAGCGAAATAATCATCCAGGAATAACCGAAGTTCAGTATACATAGAGCCCAAAAAGAAACGGATTTTAAGATTAATTTCCATGGAGCCTGAGAGTTAGTCAGCTGAAATCATCATTTAATGGATAAGCATTAATTTGAAATAAGTCCTTCTAGTTTTTATAATATTATAAAAATATATAAATATCATAAATACGTAAAATTTCTTACTGAATGTTATTAGCATAGTATTTTATTATTTGATAGGTATTTTTCGACGCCTTGAACTTTCTAGAGCAAGAACGCCCGCAAAAACAGTTACTGGTACCTTATTCATAACAAACAACACGAGGATCAATGAACTTGCATCGTGCATCAGTAAATACCAAAACCATAATACAAAAACGGATTAGTAATAAACTTAAAACAGATGATATAGTAGCAAATTGGTGACACGGAAAATATTGAGTCAAATTTTCCTTTTTAACTTATCTACCATGAGTATCATTTAATGAGTAGATTTACTTTAAATGTTATCAATTACTGGTGTAGAAATTAATCGAGAAACGTAAAAGAATTAACTTTGATAGTAAATATAGTTGTGATAGCGTTGGTCAAATAGATCAATTCCGATTCTGATATACAGGGGTGTTTTGTAGGACAATCTGTGACTGTTAGCACCCATAAAGATGACCAGACGATTTGCAGGGCTCCAGATATATAAAATCCAACCGGCCAACGAGAATAGTATTGTATTGCAGCGCACATCAAAAATGTAGAAAATGTTCCAGTAGTTACACCTGCAGAATAATAAAAAACATTGTTAAATATTTATAACGACTTTACCTCTTTGCATTATTTGTATATCTAGGAAATTATTTTTACCACTAGTTGTCTATTATAAAATTTATTATATTATGAAAATCTTAGTGATATAATTAAAATAGGTAACTGATTGTTTTCATGCACACTCTACTTCCACTAATAGCATAAAATGCAAGATATACTATAATTATGAGTGTGATAAAACTATTACAAACTGGTCTGTAATCAGTTGCAGTTAGAAACATAGGTACGATATAAAAATAAATTATTAATTCATACTGTTGGGTACTGAAATATGCTCCTAAATTCTTATTTGAATAAAGACATTTCATTTTACTGAATTATTCCAGAGTATAAGATAAGGTAAAGCTGAGAAGTAATCTTAAGAGCTTACAAACTGTAGGCATTGTAATTTTAACTAAAAACGGTGCAGGTATTGAATCTGATATATACAATATGTTTTGAAAAACCCTTTATTCCTTTCTTGTGGCTTTTCCACTGATGTATGACCAATGTGATTTTGCCATTAAAAAACCCTGTCCGACCCGAAAGGTACACGGATTGATGTCATGATGACATTAGCAAATGACATCAGAAAATTATATTACTCGTGGACTTTAAAAAGTTATTGTCATATATAACTGAGGGAACTGATTTATTTAACACGCAATCAATGCTCGCAATACTTCAAAAAATCTGTTTAAAAATTATTGATAAAATTTATTTGATAAACGGTGCTTGGAATCAACGGGACTCATGACCCTTTTGACGTTATGACTTCTTGATCCTTTGCTTTTATTGTTTCTTTCCCGAGCTTCACACACAACCAGAGTTGCCATGGAAGTTTCCCCCATCTAATAGATGTTTACGTTTGTTGATTAATTTTTTAAGTTTTTAAATATAAAGGAATAACCAAAATCGAATAGAATATCGATACCAAGTAACGCCCTCATAGGTCTAACAGGGTTTTCAGTACATACTGTATCTGAAAGTCGTAAAACTAAATATAGTGATATCATTTTATACTCCAATAATCATGTAGGTAATATTTGTGTAAGAATATTAATGATGCTTACCACAATACGCCCACATAAAATGGTGCCTTTCAGTTGGAGGCACCCATCGACGCAATACTTGAACCATGCTAGGTTGCATAGCGCCCTACGACAGTACAAATGATGATGATGATGTCCTAGCCGGCTTCGGCCACGGCGACTGTTTCAACACCGGTTAAGAAATTCGAGGTCCAGTTTTCGGAAACAGTCAATTGCGCAGGAGATATTTAAGTGCATAACTGGACGTGCAGCCAGAAAAGCACTCTCTCGTCCGAGCTCCCTCGGGCCCGATGGAAAGGAGAACCAGTACGATCGGGAGGGTGCGGGATGCAGGTTTGGTCGAGTTTTCCTTCTCTAAACACCTGGTTGAATTGCGGTGTTCAAGAGATACCTTAGTCGCCTTTTACGACACCTCAGCAAGAAGAGGGGGGTGTTATTCTATTCTGCCGGCAGCCACCACGGCGACAAATATGTACCTACGAAGATACTAATTGATACAACTATATCTCTTGATAAAGATACTTGTATAAAAATGATACTTAAAGACTGATTAGATGTAACTTACTTAAAAATTAAAACGTATACTCAATGAAAGTTTATTTTTATAAACATGTAATCATATACACTCAAAATCAGGTGAAAGTCGTTATAAGTCGAAGGGACTACTCATATTTAGTCGTAAAAACCGATAGTTGTAACAATCGGTAATGTTTTTGACATACGAAGTCCTATTTTTTTTGCCGGGACCTTTTCTGGGTCAATAAAGCCGGTATATTATTCCAAACGATGTCGTCATAAACGGTTTTGTCTGTATTTAAAAATATCTATTTTCATATTGCGTTAATGATAATAAAGGAAAAATAAAATTAAGTGATCTTATACTAACAGCACAAAATCCTTGTATGATCCGAACCATGAACAGTGCCCAAAAGTTGTAATATGATGCTGCTGGCGCAAGACAACACAGAACACCTGAGACAAAACCAGTAATACCTACCACCCATTTGGGACCAAGCCTGGAATAATGTTTATACATTAAAAAAAAAACCTGCGGTTCAGTGCATTGCTTTTCATATCAGGAATTTTAACTTGGTTTTACCTGTCTCCTATATTATGAAATATTGGGAAACAAATACAATATCCAATATGATAAGAGGAAAATAATTTAGCCGTTTTCATGTCATCCCAGTTAATGATATCGAATATCTGAAATGTTAAGGTTCCATAAGATAAACAGATAAATAGTTTAAACTTGTTTATTGTATCTACTGGACAAAATAGCAATTATTAACTTAAATTTTAAATCTTTCCAAATTTTAAACTATCGTCAACCAGTCATTGCCGTTTTTATTGCAATGAACTTATTATCAGGCTAGGTAGTGTATTTGAATGATAAAAGTGCGTGGTCTTAATATATGCAATCTTTCTCGGGGAGCATTCAATCCTTTATATATTATACCTGCTATTCTACCACATTATGTTAAAAGGAGCAACTACCAGAGTTTCTTGCCGGCTCTTCTCAGTAGATCCTGCTTTCCGAACCGGTGGTAGATCCACTTTCCTTTTTTTTGGCGATTCAAAAGTGCTTGGAAGTAGGCCTATTTGAATAAAGTTATATTTCATTTCATTACCGTGCTCTTATTAAGCTTTTATAAAAAAATCGACCATGCCTTAGATAGGTTTTTTTAGGAATGTTGTGATAATGTAAAATACGCTTACTATGTTAAAATTATAATTTATATTTGAATAAAAATGTCCGAAAAGTAAAAATAAATATAATTATCAAAGTGTCTTATAGGAATAAATTATGTATGTATTTTCACTTTATTTCGTCTGCCCATACCACCTATACATATTATATATTTATTTATTCTTTTACACCAGCTATCATCATTTACAAGAGTTTGGAAAAACATTTAAAGCAATTGGTATGAACTTACACCTGATCTTGTTTGATTGTAATAATATATGTATTGTTCTTCCCTATTCGTTAATTGCACCATATCAATTATATGAACACTGATATTATATCTTATCACGTACATCAAAAAATAGCCCAGAAATATAAATACTCCGATCTAAAACATTTTCATGTGTAAAAATGATATCGCAACCTATATATTTTGATTTTATTCAAAGGGTATATAATCTTAAGTAGCAAAATTCCAATTGTCATATATAAGGCCACTTTCGACGTGATACCCTTATTTTTAATAATATGTTTTTACATACGATTGCACGAATTTTAATTTTGCCCATAGCTGTTTGAAAATATATCTCCTAAAGCATGACCACTGAGATTATAAAATATGTCATTTTATAATTATCAATAAACAATAAAGACAAATAAATAGATTAATAATAGAGGTATCATTTATTATTATACCTAAAACCATTTAAATAAATATAACTAATCATGATAGATAAAATTGTAAGATCATGTGCCATGTTTCAGATTACAGTAACTTAGAGATCGGGATGTCAAATGCGAATGATGCTCCTCCGCAGTGAAGAAACACTGATGAAGAAAGAGAATTTACAGATAAAAACAACATTAACTTGGTAATATTTTTTTATTTTAATTAATTGATTGATATGAATGTCATTCTACGCACATAAAGGATCACATTAACTTTAGATATACATTATAATGATTTAATACATTCCATTTTTTAAATAAAATTATACAATTCTTAACAGTACGTTAAGAATCTAATAATTAATCAGATTGTGACATGCAAGAAACGTGAAACTAAATCAAATGGATAATTAAATAGAAATTTACAATTCAAATACAATAAAAACCTACGTATTTTCTAGTCTTGGATAAACAATTGTATTTTATATTTAAGCTGAAATAATTCAAAATTTAACACTTCCTACATTATGTTGCAAGAAAATTTCAATAAGGCGTCCAAATAGGTTTATGTTCGTATGATACAACTATCATGAATAATATTGGTATACCTAAAGTAGGGATGTAACGGAGGCAGTTTTATCGGAACAGAAGTCGGAGTCGGAGTTTTTAAATTTGATTTATCGGAGTCGGAACCGAAGTCGGAATCGGAGTCGGAGGCAATGTCAGTCACAAGTGACGCCAGAATAAAATAGTTTTATTAAGGGACAAATAAAAACATTATTCAGTGAACCTTTTAAATTAGAAAGTGATAAATTTACAAACACACTGACAATAAAAATTGCGGTTTCTTATTAACATTTTCCCATTAACAGTGAACAAATTAAATCAAATTTGCTCCAGGGTTGTTTTTGTGTTAATTTCTATTTTACTTAATTTAGTGTAAATGTAAAATAAAAAAAACCGTTTAGTAATAAATTTAAATGTACATTTAGTTTTAAATTTAATAATTTTAATCATATCTTTTTAATCTAAATTTTTAAAAATGTCTTCTACAAATTAAGTAGCACTGATTGTGTGATTAATTGATATTATGTTTTAACAACATATAAAATGAAATCAAATGGACTACAACAGTGGTGGTGACCTCCGATGAATACCTCCGATTAAAAAGTTTCGGAACCGAAGTCGGAACCGGAGGTGTAATAATAATCGGAAGTTCCGACTTATCGGAGTCGGAGTCGAAGCTCCGTAACATCCCTGATCTAAAGTTTCATTGTAAAATTGGAAATAATAACCCACGCAATACCTGCTAGTGATTCTCTTGCTACTGGTTTTAATTTACGAATACAAATTTATGAAAGTACTGAGGAAACGTCATTTGTTTTAGATCCGCTATTTCAATATTTATACAAAATCGAAAGTGTAAAATGGAATATGGTTTTAAATCATATTTTGTTATTCTTATATATACAGTCTAGTACTTTCTAAATGGGATTTATCGAATTTAGCTTTGGTGCTGTTCCTACCTGTTGCTGCTACTTCATCGAAACACCAACTTGATTCATTGCCAGATTTTTCTATTTATACTTAATTATTAAGTCACATAATGTATTCACATTTACTCAATTACAAAAATACTGGTGATTTTTAACAATAATTAATTATCAATAAGTCATTTTTAATGTCAACAACTCTTAAATAAGTCTTAATTTAAACATTTTTTGAGCGAAGTACGAAGAAATATCCTATAATTATGAATAAATCAACCAGAAAATATGATCTGAAAACTGAGAATATTTCTAGTCATATTTTCCAATCTAAAAACAGTCTACTACATTGCTATTACTTTACATTGATTTTTAAATATAGAATACTTTAAAATCCAAATACTCTGTATAGCTAAAAACCGTTACAGCACTGGAGTTCGGGATTTACAGCGGTAAATACCGAACTTTGTACCACAATAACTTTTTAAGTATTAACGTTCAGTGGTGTTTCCTTTATTTCTTTGAAATTACCATTCCTTATTGTGGTACCATTCATTTCTTTGAGATCACCGTTCATATTTTTATCATCCTTATTTTCAACATCTTTGTCGACAGAATTCCACTGTTGTATATGCCCAGTTCCAAAAAATACAAAAAATATTGCTGAAACTATGTAGACGGATGCACCCACAAAAAATACTGGTCGCCAATGCTCGAAGCCATTCTGATGGAACAAGAAAATAGCAACATGTAAAAAACAAATATTATCATTAATGATTTATACTTTTTTGAAGTGATAATTATGAGCAAACATATATTATTATAGTACCTATTTACGCTTTAGTATAAGATGGTATACCTTTTTTAGTTATTAGAGATATATTGTAGAATGCCTTTGTTTAGTTGTAAAATTATGAAAAATATATTGAGAAAACATACAAGCAATGACAGCCGAAGACTAAACTTTTGAAACGCTTATTACAATAATATTCATAAATGTTCACTGATTTGCTCAAGTCTTTACAAAAAGAAGTACTTACACCATTTCTTGTGAAATAAGCAGTAATCATGGGTGTAAAGAATCCAGCAGTACTGCCCACGCAATTTGCGATCCCATACAACGTTCCAGCATAATTTGGTGCTAAATCTTGGTGATTCTGTAGATTGGTCAGGGTGGCTGCGCCGTTAAAACCCATGGACATAGTTATTAAGGCTACAGACAAAGCTGTTGAACAGCCTGCGTACACTAAAAATACTAATAGTAGTCCAGGTAGTATGTGAGAAAACAAAACAAAGGATTTTCTAATGAGAGTGGTGGACATGAGTTTTCTTCCTAAAATGAAGTCACCGATTACTCCAAATATTGTAGCTAAAAATAATCTAGCAAGGTAAGGCAATGCTGATATAACTCCAGCTGCCGATAATTCAAATCCTAAAACACTAGCAACAAATTTAGGTCCCGCTGTCATTATAAAATATAAGCCCCAAAGATTTCCGAAATGTAAAATGACCATAGCTAGAAACGGGAACGATGTAAATATATTCTTGAACGGTGGGAGACCCTGAAAACAATTGAATTAATACATAAATTAATTAAAATGAAACCTATAACTTTCAAATATATGTAAGAATTTAAAGAGTAAATATTGTAAACTAAATTATACGAGTATGTATAAATACTGGTGTGTACAACAACACATAACTAATAACGTAAAATTAAATATTTAATTATATAACATAACTACCATATCAAACATAACAATACGATTTGACTTTACAATATCTTATTTTGGACGATTCGCAATGGTCGAGTAAATATTTTAAGAATATTCAAGCTGGCAATTCTACGAGATTTGTAAAGCATTCATGAAAAAATATTTCCTTGTACATAGATATACACTTACTTTTGATTTTTTTATTTTGTCCCCTAAAGCATCTATAATGTATTTTTTCTCTCCTTCTGTGATTCTAGGGTGTTCCATAGGCGTATCTGCAACTAAGTACCACCAGAAAGCACACCACAGTAATGTGAGAGCGGCCGGAACATAAAAAGCGGACTCCCAACTAAATTTTTCTATAAGTGGCCCCGTTAGCGACCATGTTACTACTGTCCCCAAAGTACCACCCATCATAGCGCTGACAAACTTTCCTTTTTCAGCGGGCGGTGCCCATTGTGCTACCAACGCATGAAGTGCGGGATATACGAAACCCTGTAAAATGAATTGCGTATTAATAATAAGAATACAGTATTTCATAGTTTCTTACATTCAAAAAATTTATGGTATTATTCCATTTATAAAATTCATAAAATTATAAATTATCAAAATGTATCGCCTTATTATTTACCAACATATTTAATATATAATACTTAATCTTACATTAATTAGATTCAATTTAATGCTACAGAGTTGAGATTCCGGGCTTGGGGGGTTGGGGGGGACTTGAGGGTGTCTGCTGCCCGGAGGAGAGGGAGGTGGTGCGCAGTATCCGGCGGGCTACCCGTGAGAAAAGGTTGGAGGCGTGGGCTCTTTACACTCACCCCACCCAGAGAGGAATCCTAAATAAGGCTTTTCGTTCCCCGGGCGACTGGACGAATTTGGTTTCCTAGGCCTGAGTGGAATGATTAGAGGGCACCCTGGGGGTTTTTAGTCAGTAGGAATCTGACACATCGGGCTCGCTGCCCTCACAGCGGCCACATAAAGGTCCTATGTAAGATTTTCCCCCGGGTCACCAAAAAAAAGAGTTGAGATATTGATCTGTAATTTATTTTAACTGAACAAAAAATTGTAAAAGTGATTAATAAGATTTTTATTATTTAAATTATACACATATGTAAAAATATTTAAGTCTAAGTACCCATGTAACTGTTTTACCTTTTTGTAAAAGTTGTTGAGGCCGATACTCGTAACTACAGAAACAGTACGGATACTACCAGTCGCTGCACGACAGGGGCACAGTATAAATATAGTAGACAGTACGGAAACTAAGCCTAATT
Organism: Automeris io; assembly: GCA_036320925.1. Classification (NCBI taxonomy): domain Eukaryota; kingdom Metazoa; phylum Arthropoda; class Insecta; order Lepidoptera; family Saturniidae; genus Automeris; species Automeris io. The sequence goes on from JAUDJH010000014.1 coordinate 7,566,767, forward strand.
GATGAAATAAATACCTAGGTTCCGTTAAACCAATAGGGTTGTAACTTTTAATGTTTTGTCTTCATTTAGTCAAACAGTCTTACTTTTCAAAATCACGAGGAAGTTAAAAATACGATAGCTCCGGTTTTCCGAGTTCAAACAACCGGAAACTACGCAATACGCTCGTGACATTTTTAAAAAGAACGCGGAGATAAACTTATCTTTGACCAGTCGTTTTAACGCGGCACTCACTACTGACAGCACCGCGACAACCGCTTAGGAGTCTCGTCGATGCGCATGCTTGTTTGAGTGTGCCGTTTCGAGCGTTTGTACGTAAGCGGCTACCCAACTGCAGCTGCCCGCTCACGATCGCGAATTTGACAGCCTGACAGCGCTGCGTAGTCATGTACATCGAACGGATTTCTATTTAAAGGCATATAGAGTGGTGCATCATGGCGTAGCAGCGACTGATAGAATCGGAAGTGTGCCTTAAGGGGAGTGAACTATTTCTTATCGCATCTTGAAAATTATAATTTAATTTGAAGCTGTGTGATAGGTGCCTGTGGTCACGAATAGCAACGACCGAGGTTCGATGTAAGTTATCATCATAGCGATTAATTTAAAAAGTTTGTATTTTATATACATAACAATTTAGTTACAAAAATCTAACATATCAATCTAATATTTATCGATGTTACGAAAAATACTAAAGTAGCTGAATTTATACAGTTACATATTATTTGATCTTATGTAACCTTACTCACCCACTTAACATGTAAAGGAAAAAGAAAAAGCCAAAACCGTATTTAATTAAAAAAACTGACATAATTTATTATATTTTCAGAATTACGATGTTCAGACTGGTTTTGCTGAGCACGAAATATGAGCCAATGCAGATTGAAATTATCATTGAAACCTATATCGACAATAATGAAAATTTCATTATATTTTTATACAGCTTGAATATGATTTTACCTATAATCCCGAAAAACAAAGACAATTCTAAGTTAATAGTACTAGAGATATGTATAAGAAAAATACACCAATAAAATTGGATTTTAGAAATATGGCATTGAATACAAGGACATTTTCTTAATTACGTCAATAAATAAACATAGATATCAAATACATTTAAACTTACACCAGCAAATCCAAGAAAGAATCTTACTACCACCAATGCCATATAATGCCAGTTTGAGGCCACTGGACTCAGAGCAGTGAGTATAGCACTGGCGACGGAAGTTACTAAAACAACATATTTAGGACCCCATCTTTCAGCAGCCATGCCTCCAACAAGTGATGTTATGGGGTAGCACCAAAAATAGGAGCCCAATATTAGCGCTTGTTGTTGTGCCGTCCAATCAAACGTACCTCCTCCTAGTACCTGATGAAATCATAAATTACTAATAAAATTAGGGCACGTAATGAATAAAAAATTAATTGCGTCTATCCTAAGATAAAAGCTAATAATTTGAATAAAATTACCTGTCTGGGCGCTTCTCTAACATCGCTAATGTCCATATGAGTTAAACTCTCGTTTTTAACGATATCATCTTTTCCACCGCATTGTGACTGAGTTCTGATAAAAAAAAAAATGATAGTATAAGTACTTGTTCATACTATTAGTTACGCTAGACATTTGCGTGACGATTATAATAATAACGAAAATTAAAAACAGATAAACGACAAAATTATATACACACAAATACATATACTTATTATAACTAAAAATTACCAGGGTAAAAATATACATCAAATTATTTTATAGATAACTTTTACATAAAGAAATATTTAATTATACAATAAATAACAAAAAGATTAAAACAAGTAAAAACCGGAAGGATAGAATTACCTACAGAATTTAATAAATTGTATTACTATTACAGTAATTGATCAATATTAGATAATGTATATGGCAAAATATAATTACAAGGACCAAATGAATGGGGTCAATAAATTACTTATTATTTAATTAATTAATTATTGATAAGGCAAATAAGGAACAACAATTTTTAACCGACTCCAAAAAGAAGGAGGTTTGGATGCGACTATATTTATATATTTTTATGTATACTCATAGATGGGTAAAATATAATAAGAATAATGAAAAACTATTACGATTAGATTTTGCGTTTTTCATCATTAAAATAACAACATTTCGCACATCTTTGTTTTTACCACTACGGAATCCTCAACACATTTGTACATGCGTACACATTTATGACTTCTTAATGTTTTGAAGGGATTTAATCATGATTACAAAACAAAAAAAAATAAATTACGAATACATTTTATAATCGTTAATCATTCATCTGATTACATTTTGCACATCTCTGTGTATATTTACCGATAATTCCGTCATTTAATGATGGATTTAGATGATACTTGTTAATAGTTGATTCAGTCTTAATATGGTGCAGATCTGATGAAGGTATTCGGAAATTAGGCTATAAATTTTAAATCGACAACAGTAAAATGTATCGTTTATCCTTATATCTCCGTTATGCGTAGACCGTTATCGAGGAGTATTTTCGTGCAAAGGATATACATCAAATTTACTTTAGATTTAATATGGTCAAGCTCTAATTCGTAAAAGAAGGAGATCATGGAAGATCTTCAAATGTCTTTTGAAACAGTAAATGTAACGTGTTTCGACTAATTTCAATCAAAGTTTTGTCTGTAGCACGCTAAATAACCTGGATTTGATGACACAGCAACAAAAAAAATTGTTGAATTTTGTTAAAAATATTCTACCGACCTCAAAAAGTTAATAACAATTATAAATCTATCAGTTAATAAATCACATAATTTTTAAAACAGCTATTACTTACGCAATGTATTTAACAACACAACATTGACTTTAAAAAACTACAGTGCTTTGTCCATAGGCATTATGTAGGTTTAACAATATAAGTGATTGAATTTACTGATGAGTACTTTTAAGAGTAATATTTACGTTTTGAAGCCTATTGATTTTTTTGAATAAAAATGTTTTTAAATCTAAAGATACTTACGCAGAACGTGCAGGCTGTGGTACCATAGCTATTATATTCAGGCTCATATTAACACGAAGCATGTATGCGATCCAGCAGCTAGTGAAAATCATGATCCACAGGTTGAAACGCACGGGGATGACGTCTGTAAATTCAAAATTAATCACTAAAATAATGAGCTGCTGATATTTTGAAAAGTTATAAAACCTAACCGGTAAGATGCACATTCTAAGATGCTTTTACACATTAATATCAATTTATATATTAAGAAAAGGATGGAAATAATTATCTACAATATACATTAATACGCAGTCCGTTAGCACACTAAATAATAGATAGACTATTCATTATGGATAGGTTAAAATTGTCAGCGTACTGTATTAAAAAAAAACATTTAAAAATCTTTAGCATTAAAGTAAAATGTTATTAAAAAGAATTTTACTTATATTGTCTAGGAACTCAAAGTATTTAATATTAAGTGAGATTACTTGTAATTACATAATTTCTCTCATAAGGACACTGACCTACAGATCCTTTTAAAGGTCTTATACATCGAGAACGTTGATCTGGTAAAATACTAAATCGCGTTGTACTTATTACAATAAAACTTAACTAGAAATATTTATCCGATATTAGACCAATAAAAGGGTGTTTAGTTTTACATAGAATGAGTTTCACATTACCCAACATAGTTCTCTTGCTGCTATTGAAATATTACAATTATAATTATTATAAATGTATTTGTATATCATAAAATTACAATAATTATCTTGTGACGGATACAATACTGTGACACTGACTAACCATAGAATATATAATAATATTTCATAGTATTAATATTAATTGTTGATTTTACTATTTTTAATTGAATAATTAAATTCTGATGAATACCATATTTTAAGAAGTACTTTTTTTTTAGGGAGCCCAGCTTTTTATACTGGGAGCCTCAGAAAAGAGAGGTCAACATATTTTTAAGTGCGCATATTATTGTTGTATGTTAAGTATATTGTTGTTGTTGAGTTTTGGGTGAGCGCACTCCATCGTCGGCTTCATCATCAGATTCCAGCAGGTGAGAGTGAGGTTAAGCGCAAGCGTAATAAAAAAAACGTAATAAAAATTTAAATTATATATTAAGTTAAAACTAACTAACCAGACAACAGATTCACATAAATACAGTGCTTTTTCGTTGCTTTGTAAGAGGTAATAAATAATTTAATGAAGAAGGCTATTTATGATCTTTTGTGAAACGCAAATTAAAGACATTGATGGTTCTTAAATACCACTTTGCAAAAGGGTTTTATACAATAATTCCTCTTTTGCATAGCGTAAATTCCATTTAAAACTCATTTTGCACAAAACGTGAGTTATTCATAAAACGAATGTTGATTTTTATTTTCGATTTGGGCAATACTTTGATGAGTGGAATAGATGTTCACAACTAAACCGGGCAAGTCATGAAACGAATATGATTATTTTTCTGTAATATGTACATCGCATTTGTTACATTTTTGGGGCATCTGTCAACGAATAATTGCTACTTTCGAGGTTGCGGACGTATGGGTTCAGGAACCTCCGTATATCAATAAGGCCCCAAAGAGATCGGTGGACCCGGGTGACCTCTGAACATATTGGTGAAGTTCGCAAATAAGACAAGGTATTATCGCGATATTTTTGGAGAAGGCTCATCATATCCTTTATAGGAGAATTTACTTTTGTTTTTAATTTCTGCTAATTCGACTATAGTTTATTAGGTTCCATTTACCTTGGGCAGCTGATAATACAGGATATCGCATGTAAAAAAGAAGAAATTGGAGACTCAGGTAACGCAATGGCTGAGCGATCGATCAACTTTCGCGACACTGGTCATAGGCTCAATTCGAATAAGAAATAAATATTTGTATGGCCTGTAGGTAGATATTTCGGATCTAGGTGGTCGTTCACATGAAATTTGTGTTTATAAACGCTCTCGTGACACAGCAGTTAATCGGAGTGTGATATAAAAAACGTGAAAAATATTAACTAATCAACTGAGCAGTACAAATTCATAGTTAATACGTTGGAAAACCTTAAATATAATTTGACAGTTTCATAATATATCGATACCCAGGTTTATTACGCATCAGATGAACAAGATAAAACTAGTTGCGTTACTTATTCTGTACATAACGAGTTGCCTGGAATTTCTGCATCTATATCTGGACGCTAGGGAATCTGGATTTACACTTTATAAAAAAAGGAGGATCGTTGCTATTTCAGGAATGTTTTTATTATTTTATGGTGGATACATTTTAACAGCACTACCAACCACAGTAAATTGTTTTAGAGTGCTTTAATTATTTTCTGCGGCTTTCGACCGAAATATAATGTAAACAAATAATTATAATGAAACAATTGTTTGTTGTTAACAATATTTTTATGGTAAAATAAGTTATTAGCAAAATTATTTTTTTAGAAAAATAAATATTTTCAAAAACCTACTTAAAATATGAAATCCAGTACTTGGTGTTTTATATAGCCAATATTGTATAAGTATACTTAGATATATTTATTTATTTCTTTTCAATAAACACTCTTTCCTTAAAGCATAGAATTTAGAAACTTATGATAAGGAAACGAATAATTTTTTAATACAAAACCTCTTGTAAACCATACAGCTAAATTCTGCATAGAATAACTTAGTCAACTTAAGCAGGAAAGATGATATACAATAAAATATTTTTTTAAATTTTTATTCGATGTAAACGTGAATTTAATATAATTACGGTATAATTGGAATCGTTAAAAACGCTGATTCCGAAAATATATATTAATATATCACCAAAAAATGTCGCTTAAACCAAATAGCCTTTCACCCCTCGATATGTTATTAAAAAGACAAAAAAACAGCTGTTGTTTTTACATCAGTAAGACATAAGTTTTTTTATAAAAAACAAACGTTATGAAAGAACTTTCTATATTTAATAACATTCAAATTAGTACATGTTGCTTAGACTTTTTGATGTGTGTATTTAATAATTTTATCTTAAAACTGGAATGCTGAGTAATGTTATCTAGGTAACAGGAGGTTTAACCAAACATACCTTCAATATTGTAACTATTTTATCATCTAATTAACATACATATATCGAAATAAGAACATGAAGGTAATATGGGTACTGAGTAAGGTATGTAAATATTGATAAAATACGCAGAACTTTGAGTAATTTGTTTACTTTCGCATCGTTATATTAAAATTTTATCGAAACATAAAATGTTTTAAAAACTTTAAAGTATTATAACTTTTGCTTAATATAGGTGTTTGTTAAAAATATTCGAAATTACTAATTGAATTAAACATTGAACGGGAGCTATATTCTGTTATACTCAAAATATTTTCTAAATTGATTTACTTAAATGATATTGTAGGAATAGCTACTCCGTAAACCATTATATTATGCTATTTGTAAGAAATATATTTAATCGGTCTTAATAGGACACAATTTAAGTTATAAAAATGAAAGATAGGTCATCAGCTAGCTTGAAAAAAAATCAGGTCGACATATCAACTTTACTACTTATGTCCACGAAAATTCAGTATATGTTGGGAACACTGCGCGGCGGTTCAACACCACCATGAAAACCTGTATTGACACCATTGTATTTCCATGAATGAACCCTACGATTTAACGTATAGATGTAGACCCTAACCAACTGAGTTATTACAGCTTCAGAATTCATATTTATATTTTATGTGCCTTATATAACTAATATTAAAGCAGTTAGCAAAATCATTCAAGGTACGAAAGCAATTACTTTGATCTAATACCTGTGGTGTTATCATTTATCGAAATAAAGCAATTATACATCCAATACTGGCGTTGTTTTCATGGCTGTAGGTATTTTATTTCATATGTAACTTATGTCTTGTGTTAGTAAAAGTATATATATATATACGTGGATCGGTTTTAATTTATTTCCAAATGTGGCCCTGGTGCATGAGTTTAAGGATGAACCTATGATAAAATTGCATGATTATTATCAGGAAATCGCGTGTTAAACTAAGCCATCCGTGTGATAAAATAACAAACGACAACAGTTCAATGTCATGGCATTTTATAAAATGGCCTCGATTATGCACACAACTACGCTTTTGTATGTTTCATTAAATCGACATATGCTTTTTATAATGACGTATTTATGAATGGAATTGATTCAAATGTATGAATGAATCAATATTATCTCGGCATCAAAACGTTTGTGGACTCTGGTGTTGATCATCTTGAACGGTCGCTGTTTTTGGATCACACTGCACTCTCCACCAGGCATTGTAGAGGCGATAGTCCATATTACCAATGTGGAATTTTGTAGTGTTAAAAACATAAATGAGCAAAATGCAGTCATATTAATGGTAAAAAACGTAAAATGTAATCGTTAATCATTTCTATGAATCTGATTACATTTAGCCCATCTATGTCGTCGACCTATACAATTGTCTACTTATTTTATTGAATTTACTATCCTATCAAAAATATATTTAAGTAAAAATATAACCACGACTCGGTAAAAAAAAATATGAAATAAAAAAAAAAAGTCTTCAACAAAAAACAACTACATAACTTACACTGAATTATTTAGTAAAAAAAGTTCTTTGATACAACTTGCAACTACTGAATCTAATATCGCCCCAACAAATGGACTTGTATTTAGATAATCCTGGATAGTTAAAATTGCTATTATGTTAAATTTGTACTATAAAAGCTATGGTGGTAATATATCATTAGAACCTAGATGAAGTTGCGCCTTTTTATCAGCTTGCCGGCAGCACAACAAAAGGCACCAAGGACATGTACATTTATAACGTATATATAGGTAAATGGACACATGTCGAATACGTGTGGATTGCGAAACACAAGACTTCATTAATCTCTATTACGAATCTTCAATTACTATGATTATGGTTGTGCTCCAGACACATTGGATATTACCACCACACGCTCTTGAGGTCACGTGTATGAAGGGTTTCTAATAAAAAATCTATATATATATATATACATAAATCAATTGCTGTTCGTTAGTCTCGCTAAAACTCGATAACGGCTGAACCGATTTGGCTAATTTTGGTTTTGAATTAATTTTTGAAGTCCAGCGAAGGTTTAAAAGGTGAGTAAATATGAAAAAAATGCTAGGAATATAGTAAAAACAACTATTTCGTTTTCCCATACAAACCACTCTGTCCCCAGCTGTCAAATATATGATGTCAATCAAAACAACACAAAGGTATGCCTTCAAGTTGATTAGAGGTTGCTTGTCATTAATGAAAATTATAATTTATATGCAAGTAATCAAACAAAAAATAACTCAAATATGTCACATAAGGTATTATAGTAAAAATATCATTACCTTATATATGATTTAAGTCATTCAATGCAATCTTATTTCTATTAGACTGCGACAGGCCAATAATTTATGGCAGAATGAAATCTGGAGGGGCAGCTATTAACCTTCTATTAACATAAAAGAACAAATGTAACTTTGTTTTAGAGAAATAGGGCAGAACAAGGTCTGCCGGGACAGCTAAGTAATATTTGATAAAAAAAATAAAGATCATGAGTGACCTTATTTTATTTATCTTTTGATCGAAATATTAATATGTATGTAGCAGTAGAGTTATTAAGAATTACTAATGTTGTATTTACAAGGTAACAAAATATGACGTATATTACGTAACATACAGCAGATTCAGGTAAGTAAGTAGGTACATGTATAATCATTGTATTGTAATATAAAATCAAATCAATCGCTTTCATATAAAATTCCTATAAAATCACGTATGCGCAGCGAGGCAGGGAAAATTCTTTATCGTTTGCGTTCTTTCTCGGCGTCAACAACGGCTATTATTTGATAACAATTCGCCGACGCTGCATCGAATAAAACGTAGTGTTGACATAACTTGCGTGTCGACCGATATTGTATCAATCGATCAACTTTCACAAACATCATTCATGCAAAGTACACTTTTTTAAATTTATGTAACTTCTTTTTATTTATAAATACATGAGTATTCCTGCCCTCTGTGATACACTGTTGAAACGTAATATTGAGGTATTCTCGGGAATTACACATGAACCATCTTTGAGCGTTGTCATTGCCAGTACTTGAGTAATTCAAAAATAATTGAAAACATATTGACCTATATTTGTAAAAACGAATGAATAGATTCAACAAAAAGAAATATAACCTTGATCCCTTAAATTTAAATAAGTACATTTTCTATGAATTTAATGTTTAATTGAATTTAAAACTGAAAATAATCTAAAGACAATAGCCTCTGTAATTCAATAGTATAATACACTAAGCATTATAAATAATAGAATGCATTATGTCATAAATCTGTAATCATCAACACATAGGGCACACAACAGCATATATATACATAATATAATCAATTATTATTTTAGTAGTTAATAAATTCGACATATTCTTATACAAAAATGAGTTCATTATCTAGATGAATGTTTTAGTCATTATTATTATCAAAACGATAATTTCCAGATGAAAAAAATTAAAATTATTAATTCTTAGTAAAAAGATTTTAACTAAGACTTAATTTTAAAAAGTCTTATACAAGTCCTTGTTAATAGGTCTAACAAAATAATTCTAAAGTAGATACAATCTATATCAAACTATTTTGAATTATGAATAATAATAAATTCTACATTAATATTATGTGTCGAAATATGTGAGAGTGTAGGAAAGGAGTGATGGATTTCATCGAAAAAGATTTGTAAAGATAGAGAAAATTGAGGTTCCTTTCTTTTTGCTGAGTTCTTTAAAGACTCGGTATGGATATAAATTATAGGTTTATTTTCCAAGACTTTAATTTCTTAGGTATTTTTTTTTTTGGTTTCTCGGGGGAAAATCCTGCATAGGACCATCAGGGCCGCTGTGAGGGCAGCAACCCCGGTGTGTCAGACTCTTACTGACTAAAAACCCCCGGGGTGTCCCTCTAATCGCTCGACCCGAGCCTGGGAAACCAAATTCATCCAGACGCCCGGAGAGCGAAATGCCTTGTCGAGGCTGCCTCTCTGGGAGGGGTAGGGGTAAAGAGCCCACCCTTCCAATACCTATCTCACAGGCGGCGCGCCGGACACTGCACACCGCCACCCTCTCATCCGGACAGCAGACTCCCTCAAGTCTACTGCCCGGCTATTGTCACCGGGGGATGTCGCGCTCGCTCTGAGCGAACGCATCCCTCCGGCGACGGTGCCTTGGCCGCCGAATAGCCAGAGAAGATGTTCGCTCTCTGACCCTTTCGGCGGCCTCCTTCTGCTTCATCACAACTTCGCAGAAGGCTGTGACTCCTCGCCATGCCTCTTCGCTGCCGACCATGGCTTTTACCACCGCTGGCAGCGAGAGGTCGTCCCCAATGCGGTCCTGAAGGACCTTCCTGTCTTCAGCCCAAGCTGAGCACACCTGAAGCGTGTGCTGCGCCGTGTCCTCGGGGCTCCCACACTCGTGACATTCCGCCGTAAGCTCTCCTCCGGACACCCGCCACCGGTGACGGCCAAAACTACCGTGACCTGTGAGGATCTGGGTGAGCCGAAAGGAGAGCGCGCCGTGTTGTCTGTCCAGCCACGAGTGCAAGACAGGGCGCACCGCCTCAATTGTCCGAAGACCGGCGCTAGGTTGCTCCAGCCTGGACTGCCAATCCGTCACGGCCTGTTCCTGGAGAAGGACCCTCTGCCTCCGATAATTTCTTAGGTATAAGCTAACATGCATTTACCTAACTGTCTGCTTTCTAGTTAACGAAAACATTACATATGTTCTCACATTATATCGATTATTAAATGAGATTTGGTACAATTATGATAAATTATAAATCAAACTCATTTATATAAACCAGGCAGGTACCATGCCATCTCTAAATGAAAAAACAACATCGATTGTGATGTAATATTTTCGACAAATAAACAGTTACAAGAATCATGATTGTTAAATCATGTTAATTTTAAACCAATAACTAATTAATAAATAACTGCTTTTATGTCCATATTTTTTTTTAAATGCGCAAAATCAACTTACTGAACTGGTTAGTAAGTATGACGCAGTCTAAAATCTGACAGTAGCTATCGAGAGGTATTTTAGCGTACGGTACTAAGATTGAAAATAAAAAATGACTTTGTAGTTTTCAGTATTAGTAGACTTTATAGTATTTACTTTTGGTTTATTCTGGATTAGCTGTACTTACGACTTTGTTCAAGTCGCAGTGGTAATTTTGTTATGACAATTATAATTTTAAGCCGAAATATTTGTATAAACTATATAAATACCGACGATCCTCTCCTAAATAAATTAAAACAACTAAATATAGACCACAATTCGTGCTAATAATTTGCGGTACTCGACTATAGATGTCGTTAGTGCTTTCTTACAGGTTTTAAGATAAAAGTAGAGAATTATTTCTGAGTATAAAAGCCATCTAAAATATTGTCCAGTATATATTTATATGAAATTTAATTTAACTGCCTTCAGTAGATTTTGTGTCAAACCTATACAAACGAATAGACAAACAGACATAATACTTCTACAAAACATTGATATGGATAACAAAGTCCAAAAAAAACGATTAGTCGTTGAAAACAAGATATACAGATACGTCTCAGCTGGCATTCAAATGACACCTCCGTTTTGGTACAAATAAAAATTCTTTTTTATTGAAGGAAAAATCTTATATTCTATTTTATTTTTAAAAACTTTGTAATAGACGATACTTACAAATTAGTTATATAATTATGTTTGTTCACCATAAAAAAATATTCGATTTGAATGAAAATAAAAAAACAGTTATTGTTTTTTATAAAATATGATTTAAAATTATATATTTTTTTTTTAAATTTAAAATAACTTAAATCATGTATTTGTGTAGTTTATAAAATTATAATTATAAAATGAACGATAACCAAATTTTCTTTCCATACTTTTTTTTCTTAATTAGTACCCAGTGATTAAAATATTTTGTAAGAATAAAATATTGTTTTAGTTATGATTTTCATTTAATGAATATATATCATCACAAATAAATCAGATATATATTGGTATTATTATCCAACCACTAACTAGTACCTACATAAGCTATGCCCGAAAAACTTTAACAGTAAGCTAACGAATGGGACAGAAATTAATTTGCTCAACAAATCATGTAAAAAGGTCAGTTAGCGAGTTTTAAGAATCGTATGTTTGTAAAAAAATTCCATTGGTCGACACTTTTACATAAAATGGTCAATATCGTTTGCGCACTTCTTGAAAGACATGCCACGGGTTTGTATCAATAATACATTCTAGAAACTTTTTATTATCGCTATCAATTGTATATACCTATTGCATAAGCAATATAAAATCGCGTGAAACTATTCGGTGAACTTGAACTTGTTAGGGAAAATAATGTTTAGACAGTCGGTGGAGTAGTAAAAGAGAAAGCCCACTAGACTAGAATGTGTATGTAACACTAGAAGCTAGATCCTTTACGCATTTGAAATGCAAGTAGTGTATTGTATGACTCATTAAACCCAATATATGTATATTTAAGTAAGTAATATTATCGTTAAGTATATTGTCAGTAAAAACTAGTTCGTTGGGCTTGAAACCAGTTCATAGGGATACATGTATTCTAGTAACGTAAGAAATGCGAAAGTCTGATAGGCAGCTACTTATTTATTCTGTACTGACAATCTATAAATACATATAACTGTATTAAAGTTTTTCTTTTATATGTTTAAGATTAGAAAAGTAACATATCCCACAATGGTGATATTTTAATTAAAAACACGTTATGCGCGTTAAGCGTTGAAGCCGGATGGAGAATTTGTAAACATGTACGCCATCAAAGCCGGTATTAATGTTCTTGCTTTGAATAAAATTATTATTTCATATTTTCTTCGCAAGCTTACAAGATTTCATCGAAATAGGTTTGTTTAGACACAACTGAGGTCACAGGACCTGGTGTAATATGGAAACCTTGGTTAATTCATTTTCAGAATCAAGTTAATTTCTTCAAATTTTTATTAATACTATGAAATATTGTAAAACATACACAAATACATTCTTCCGTAACAAAATTATATTAAGTATTTTAAATTTTGTTTTAAAAACCATACTCATGAAGTTTTCAGTACTACATGTTGTTTTTCCCAAATTAATATTTTTCTATACATATTTCGATTCTGAATACATACAGAATATTATATGCCTGCTACAAATATTGAGAACAACATTAGAATAGCGATAGATTTCTGTGCTTCGAGTCGGAGGTTTAATCTCCACACGAAACAAATAGTATCTTTATGGCACCAGGTCATTAGTTATTAGAATACGTATTTGTTAACATATCCACGAAAAAGAAGGAATTTAAAAGTGATGCAACGTGTAAAAAAAAAATATGTTTTACTATAATTTCTAAGAAAGAAATGGATTAATAACACTTTCCTGTTTGAAGTTGTATTGCTTAATTTGCTTCTAACTAGGTGTATTACTCATAGGTCAATGGAATTTTCCCCCAAAGATATTTATTTTTAATTACGTAAATATTTTGATCATGAGTACTTGGAATCGGTGCCTTCCATATACCGTTATTTCTTTTATAAACCAACACACAACCTTAATCCGGCTGACGCTCATAACTTGTTTAAAATTCAATGAAAAATGAAAGAGCTCGTAAGTATTTCGATACAGAAATTATTAGGAGGAATATAATGTTAAATAGAAATGTCTATTTGTGATAATAATTTCTGAATCTAACCAAGACACATTTGCGGGAAGTACCTAAATGAAAAATGGGTTTTTTGTCTATAATATATGTACACATGATTCCGCTCAATAACCACTTCGCATATTTGCAAATCGGATGTATATGTAAACAAGACTTAACCAATTCAAGTGTATAGAGCATACTATGTAGGTGTGAGCGTATAAGTACTTACAAAACCGCGACTATCTAAATAACCTCTTATGGAAAATGTATATTTTCTCAATTAAATTATCTAATTTGTAAACTTAGTCGTATTTGTTAACTGAATATCAAATATCCTTTTACAAGAAAAAATTACGTAAACGACAAAATAGTACCTTCTTATTTAATTCTAATGTAATAATACTTATTACTGTTATATATAACTCAAAGGAAGTTCTAACGCTACAGGGCTTCTCAAAAGAAAATTTATCCGTCTGTAACTTATTTATATATTGTATAAAAAAGATAATACATAAAATGTCGGAAAAACAACGACTTCTTTTCCGTCAAATTTGTTTATAGAATCATCTATATACGTATAATTGTACACTTGGACCTACGATATGACTTTCTTCTCTGTTTATACAAACAGCTTCGACTCAGAATGACGACAAAAATTATGTAATTGAGGAAAACATATAAAAGCGGTGGCATGTTACTGACCATAAATCGGATACCATGTCTGCAAGTCATTCATATAATGATTACAATCAAATTAAAATAAAAAGTAATATACATTTTAAATTCAATTAAAAATAAATATACACGATAGTGACATCTATCGATACTTCTTAAAACTATTACAGAAATCCATCTCAATCGTTAATCAATATATAGGTACGTATCTGTACGAGTTTGTGTCCGCTAATCTCAGAAACGACTTTACCGATTTTGGTGTGGCTTACACTAATGTATTGTGAAGTTTTCACTTAATATATAGTGTTAGTTTTATTTCAAGCGGTGAATTAATAAAAGCAGTTTAAAAAATCACATCCATGATTTATTGGAAAAACAAAATGGTATAACAATAGTTTAGTTAATTTGGCTGAAATACACATAATATTTAAATCTTAGTAAAACTGTAATTGGTCGTTGTCGGTACATGGAAAATAAGGCAAACGGTACTACTATGAAGTATTAAATAGTGTAAGATCCAGAATTCTTATCGTCAAACATCGCAAAGCATTTACAATCGTATATCGGAATCGCTCCCCTAGGCAATGTAACATTCCATAAACGATATCTACAAAGAAAAGTGTAAAATGTGTGAAATTGATATAAATATCCCGAATATCATGTTGTCACGTTAGGTCAATTTCATATATTAGGAGTACACATAAGTTTCCGTCGTTTTATTGTAGATGGCACGGCACGGAGTTTCGGTTAGCTTTCGCAGATGATAACCGGCTTAAAAAATAGTTTGGACATTCAAGAGCAACATAACCTATTAATATCATTGATTTTATATTGGTAAAATATAATTTTTGTAAGTTGAAAATGTGAAAATTTGAGCCAAGTAAGCGTCATTTGCGGGAAAAATTAGTTTACTTCTTTAATTTAAAGAAATCTGCTGCTAAGGCGCATCAATTGCTCGTAGAAGCATATGGTGAGGGTGCTTTAAGTAAGAGAACGTGTCGAGAGTGGTTTCAAAACTTTAAAAACGGTGATTTCGACGTAGAAGACAAAGATCGCAGTGGAAGGCCAAAAATTTACGAGGATGCAGAATTGGAGGCCTAATCCGAGCGAAACAATTACTGCCCTGTATCGAACACAATTGATGAGATTGAGCCGAGCTCTGAAGGAAAAACGCCCTCAATACTATTCTAGACACGAAAAAATTATTCTTCTGCATGACAATGCTCGTCCACATGTTGCGGCTCCCGTGAAAAAGTACTTGGAAACACTTGATTGGGAAGTGTTACCCCACCCGCCGTATTCACCAGACATTGCACCGTCCGATTATCACTTGTTCCCGTCCATGGCACATGCTCTGACTGCGCAGCGGTTCACATCTTATGAGGATACCAAAAATTGGGTTGATTCGTGGATAGCCTCAAAAGACAAGGAATTCTTCAGACGTGGGATTCGAATGCTGCCTGAGAGATGGGAAAGAGTGGTTGCAAGTGATGGGCAATATTTTAAATAAATTTATATTACCGTTCTTCTATAATAAATATTTAATTTGTGTTAAAAAACGGTGGAAACTTATTTGTACTCCTAATATTTTACACTTTTCTTCGTCGTTGTTGTTTATCGACTGTTATTATATCTAGGCCCTTGGTCTGATTATGTTATATCGTATATTATTACAGTAATTAAAAAGAATATAACTACCTAGTACAGTGACTTGCATAGGGTATTTTGACAGGGTAGGCAAAATTCGCGTAATTAATTTGAATATTATATTATAATAGTAAATATTATATTGCGGTCATGGGAAAGATAAATGGCGTAAAAATAGAATAAGTATGAATATAAATGTTTCTTTTTTTTTGTTTAACTTTAAGCAATTAATTGCAGACTTATTTATCGTTAGGGCATGCAATTCATGCATCTATGAAATGACCGCTACTGACCTATTATAACCACACTGTTCACGTTAAGTAGTTTGTAGTCTTCTACTCAGTAGCAGAAATGTTATTTAAATTTTATTATAATAACGATTTTTTGGTTAATTCTTTATTGTTTAAAATCGTCTTTTACATAAAAGGCCCTTTCATCATTCATTGTAAGGCATAAAGATGGAATAAATAACTAAACTAAAATTCTCTAACAACAAATTTAAGGCAAGGTTTATATAAAATGACATATAGCATTGTTTGTATAATTTAATAGCATAAGACAATTAAGGTTTTAGGTGCAAACAACATTTTGTGAAGAATATAATAGCGGAATATTTAAAAATTATTTACATGTTAATAGCTCGGTCGTTTGACAAGTATTTTTTACATATTGATCGACGCGTTCATATGCAAATTATATTATGTGCTCGTATAAGTACAAATAAATGAAATCCTTATTTTGCATGTGTAAATATAGATCTGACAGATTAATTATTTTACCGTGAAGATTGACAAATATTTATAAGGAAAATCGCTGTAGTTGCTAAATTCGTAAAGACTCAGCCTTAGGCTAAGATTTATAAACGCAACTTTCAGTTTGCTTAGATTTTACTAAAACATTACAATTTATATGTCTCAATGAATGTCAAAGGATTGGTAAGTCACCGATTTTCTCAACATGGACTTGACTCTGCGAGTACTGTGGCTATACTCAAGTTCCTAATATACATATATTGAGTTTTTTGTCAAAAAGAATTGCTAAGCAAAGTCATGACCACAGTACACAAGTGTAAGAACCGTCATAGTGATTCGCTCTGGCCTGTTGCGTTACGGGATCCGTTTGTTGTATATCCAGTAACTCATATACCTAGAGACCTTCAGTCGTGGTATATATGGGCCGACATGACGACGGGGTCTGTCAATGGATTTTCATTCTTTGATGGTTGCTTTCGTTTTTGGACTACACTGTACTTACCATCAGGTACTCTGCAGTCACTATTAGGAGCCAGTGTAAAAAAATGTCGAGATATTGCGTATAAAGTTCAGCCTAAAAGAGCCGACGCCATTGCATAAACACACGAATAAACGCTGATTTGAATATGGCTATGTATATTTGTCCTTTTTCAGGTGTAAGTAACACAAACCCATCGATAAAGTAAAACACCGTGACGAAACCTGCATATAGTTAAAATTTAACCTAACATTCACTGATTGTTAGACGATACGCAGTTTGCTGGGTCAGCTAGCTTTTTATAACGCTAGATGTTTGTTATTTTATTATCCTTTTTACAAAGTTGTATTATATTATTTCTCAATACCATCTTATTATCATTAAATACAAACTTATTGAAATATTTCAAAAACTTATTAGTCGCGTATGTCTGTTGACTCCGAAAGAGATATGTCGTGATATAGGTTTGTATTTTTTGTAGGTATATTTAGTAAGAAGATTTTAATTTTACAGAATAATAATCATTATACATGATTACTGAGTATGTAACGGCGAGAACTTAGGAGAGATGAAACTACACCTTGATTCTACCCAACCATGTTACATGATACAGTATACCGCTAATCTAAATTAGAATTCATACATATATCTACCAATAAGAACAAGGAAAATTCTTATTCAAATTGTATGTGATTTCTCAGATATTCTGGAACAAACATATAAATGATATTATAAGAGTAAATAAGTTTTGAACTCAAAAAAACAAATCACAAAACCTGTAAAACTGGTGCTATAATTAACAAGCTCTATCACCAATCTCAAATAAGCTTTCAGACGCCGAGTAAATAAACCGTAAATGTACAAATTATAAATATATTAGAGGCTCCTTATAATTCTAAGACGAGCGGTCGCTTAACTTTTTTTTTTAAATATGTTTATAGTGCTCTTATTTCGGCATTCTTCGAAATCTCGTAGCTAGTAAAAAATTATGCACAGATAATATAATTGTCTATTTTTAATTATAAATATAGCTTTCGTATGATCTAATAAATTAAGTCTAATTGAATGCTATTAGATTCTGAACCTGTGGCATTAGGACCTTTGCTACTTATAAAAAAGAATTAAGTGGTTTTATTTTATTTCTAAGTGGAAAATATGTGACACATGTTTATGTTAAGCTATGAACTTAATTAAGACAATGGAATTGACGATGTCCACAGAGTGCATATGTTGAAACATCTTATTATCAACGAACACGAGTGTATATTTTCTATTAACTAAAGCAAACGTACTTCAGAAGGATAATATTATTACCGTTCAGGTCACGTGCTAGTCTATGGAATCCACGTAATTAATAACAATAATTTAATATATTTCACTTCAAAGCAACAATCGTTTAGTAAGCAATTTACTACCGAGAATTATATGTGATAGTACATATATCTACTGTATTAATTCGTTCGTACTGATTTACATTTAATGTTAACTGTTATAATTATATATGTATATCCATAGTAATGGTAATCGGTGAAATAATTTGTAATTATAATGTCCTACTTTTTATAAGGAAAATTAGATGTAGAACACAAAATAATTGTTGATTCTGATTTATTTGAAATAGTATCATAAGATACTATTCAAAATCTTGGGTAATATCAAAAGAATTAAATATATGGTAGCAAATTCATTTTCCTTTGCCATTTTGGATAATTTGCAAGTGCTAATAATCTTACTTCAATAATTTTATTGAAGTAAGATTATTAGCAATTAAATTATTAATAATTTTATTATATTATATTATCATTTCCATTTTTAACATTTTTATATAGACTAACAAAGCTATATATGAGAAGTTTAGAAATATATCAAAGATAAAAAAATAATTATAATAAATTTGAGATTTAGTAAAACTTGCAGGCAACAGCGATATGAAAATAGCGATATAAGGGCAATCAACTACCTATTAACGTTAGTCAATATTCAAATTTATTTGCAAAATAAAACAGTATGGACTGATTATAGTTACTAAGAAAACAACGATTATAAAAAAACTTTTGTATTAGAAATATTTTTTTAATAATTTTAGTAATAATTCTCGATTTAAATAAATAGAATATTCATTACGTAAAATTAAAAAATATCCTATAAATTTTACATCTACCCTTTTTTGGATTTGGAACTGCAAGTAGTGTGCAAAATTTAATAATGTATTTCATTGTTTTCTAAATAAAAAAGTGTACGTTAAAAAATTAAAATACTCACCAAAAACTTTTAAAGCTATAACAGCCATTTTAAAATAAACCTAATTGAATTTATCACAGTATATTTGAAATGGTCACTCGCGGGCCACGATCATACTGTTAGTAGGTACATCACGTTAATGGCGGAAATACGCCGAACAGCACAACTGACTGCGAAGAACAGAATAAAATAAACAGCGGTTGTTGCAGCCACCGAGCTAGGGGCGAGCGAATGTCCGTATTGTCGTTAATAGGCGATTTAAGTTAGATGGCGCCCTAAGCCTATAAAACGATGTCAAGCCTATTTCGATATAGGTCCAATAGTCTACGCTACCATCCTGTAATGAACAAAAGACCCGCATATTCCACGCGTAAAGAACTTCCCTAAATATATCTTCTAAATTATTCCTTCAGAATATTACACCAAAATAAATAGATCAATAATACAGGTCATATACTTTTTATGGAATCCGTACCCCCATATAATCTTTAACATAAAAATGTTATATTTTTTTAACCTTTACCATTTCTAATAATTTGTCGCCTCAATAGCTTTATGGACAATTTCCATGTATTCAGCTCAAATCAAATTTTGTTCATATACAACGGTATTTTGTTTATACAATTTATATGCACACACAAGTAATTTTACCGTTTAAGTAATAATTTTCCGAAGCTGAACAACCGCGTACAAAGCTCCAAAATATCAGTTTTGTATGGACAAAAGCTGAATTAAGCTGAATGACCTCAATGGTTATAATATAGGATGATGATAATATCCTAGCCAGATTCGGCCACGGCGACTGTTTCAGCACCGTTTAAGAAAATCGAGGTCCAGTTTACGGAAACAGTCAATTGCGCATGAGATATTTAAGTGCATAGCTGGACGCGCAGCCAGAAAAGCACTCTCTCGTCCGAGCTCCCTCGGGCCCGATGGAATGGAGAACCAGTACGATCGGGAGGGAGCAGGATGCAGGTTTGGTCTAGTGATGAAAATGCCCGGGAATTTTCCCAAAGTGCCCAGCACTTCCGCGAATATTTCGTAAATTCCCGGGAATATTCCCAAGCAAATTTTGGGCACTACATATAAACGAAAAATTATTTATAATAACTAATTCTGTTTTTCTGGTTGGATTAGGAAGCACAAAACTTTTAATCGAGATGATGCATTATAAAAGTATGTCCTCCTTTATATCGCCTTGTAAAATACTCTGGTGTGCCGTGACTACTTAAATTATCAAGAATAAAAGCAGGTAAACGAAAACTCCGCGGCGCTTCAATACGCTCTTGAATATGACCAGTGTAACCAGGTTGCACCATCGCGTAACAATTAAGAGTAAGTTAATTCGCGTATACGTCCCGTTTGAATATTTGTAAAAAGTGTTCGATTATTTGATTTTAAAATCTAAGTTTAAAATATATAATTTTATTTTTGTACATGTACATGCAATTAATTTAAATTTAAGAAACAGCAAATACTTGCAAAATAAACATTTCGAGGCAAAGATCTCATTGCCTCTAATTACCTTTGATATTGAATATTTGTCTTTGTTGAGCCTGCACCGCACGCTAATATTTTAAGCTAGTTTCAGAAGTTTTCAATTTTACCGCCATTCAGAACGTCGGTGCGTTTACAACGACGATTAAATTAAAAAAATAGTTGATAAAACTATTGATCAATCAAAAATAATTAAAAAGAAATTGATCAACCCTAATGGTAAAATGGCATGACAAAGGAAAATTTTAGAATATAAAAACTCTTTCTACAGATTATTAAACAGGCCAGCCATTAAATTAGCGAAAACTTTATTAATGTAGTGAATTTTATATTTTTTCTATGAACTAATTTTATAATTGGCTTAGCATAATAATATCCACTCAACCGTCAACGGTTATTTACAGAACTAGGCGCATATGTCGCGCCCTTGTACAGGACTTTCTTCAGATGGGGGTTTTTGAAAACTAGGTTTCGAAAAACCTGGATTTTTTATACCACAGAATTTCTAATTTCTATGGGAAAGGATAGCTGTTCTTCCGTGAACAATTTATAATACGTGCGAAAAGGATAGAGCTTTATGTCGCGATGTATTATGCTTGTAACAAACATCTGCTTGCACTTGTTCGCGCCGGCTGTCACAGGACGCCTATCAAATGCGGGATATTTTGATTTGTCCTGTAGCAGTACTTTCATCACACGAGGGGATATAATATATTTTGTAACTACTCGATGTTACAAATTTTTTACTTTGTTTTGATAAGGTTTTTTTTTATAAACTACATTGAAATAATTTTGAGTGCGTTTATGGTGCTATTAAAAACGAAACATTTAATTACCATCATCCACAAGTTGTTCGAAGATAAATATTTCAATGTTGCTAAAAATATACCCCCTATAAACAGTTTAACATTTAATATTGTTTATTTTATTTCAATTCTAATTCATGTTGTTTACAAACTTATTATCAGAATAAGTTAAGGCGTAAGATGATTAATACTCTAGATAAAAAACAGCAGATAAATAAATAAAGAATACGTAGGACAGATCCAATGAATTAAATATATGAATGGATATATGTATACTTCCTACACTTCTCAGGAAAGATAGTTGTCACTCGGAAGGGTTAGTATGTTGAGTTCTGTAAAAATTATTTATTATAGCGTGGTATGCTTTTAAATTGTTTTGAAATTATAGGAAAAATGTTAGCAATGTAAAAATTTCCTTTCACAGGTTATCGGTGAAATATCTTTGATTTCTTTTAAAAATATCATTGTAATTTTTAATTTTATAACAATAATTTTTAACTCTTAATGTTGCTAGTTTGTTATAGTTTCAAACTCCTGAATTTTAGGGACTTATCTAAACTATGCTTTAACAAAAATATTCATTTTTATTGTTTTTTGTTGCCATTAAATACGATATAGCTTTTGCCAAACATCACGTTGATGTAAGAGTAACCTATTATTTGTCTCAACTTTTTGGTAGACGCTATTGCTATTAGTCCGGTCAAAATAGACTATACACGGTTATTGTAATTTGCAAAGAGATGAAAATTAAGTTTACAAATATGTTTTTCCGTGTATGTACAAATATGTTTTTCCGGAATTCCGTGTACTCCAGGCTTTACTTTCTACCAAAATGATCTTTTTAATCTGTATAGATAAGTCTCAGCCACCTTCGACTCTTAATTTCACTCTTACGAATTATTAATTATTTTATATGTTTTTTGTCATTCCTTGACCCTCTCCGTGTTTTCGAATCAGTGAAATATGCCTTTGTGCATATTGTCGGTGACATTATCTTTTAAACCAACCGTTCAGAATGTCTTTTCGTTTCTAGTGAGGTCCACAAGCGTTACTCCGCGTATAGAACGAAGAGAACGCATTTCGACTGCATTAATCATAATTTCGTGCTTATTATTAATGTATATCAATATCATTTTTTATGAAGAAATGCCGATATTTCCATGCTTATTTGACATATAAGTGGATTCGAAATAATATTTTAACGCTTTTGTTTTTTCTATTTAAATAAAATGTTTTATATTTGTGTTAATTGTTACTTTTTAGAAGTCTCGTGAAACTTTTGATTATCAGTTACTGGCAGCACTAGATACGACATGACGACGCGCTAAAAACCAAATTCCAAAGTACAAATTCATTAATTGGATTTTTTTAAATCGTACTATGATAATTTTTGTAATAGATAATATCTTGATAACAGTACGATATGCTAAGCCATTGTATAATAAATTTACTTCGTTAAGGCTGGTTTAGGAATATTAATAACTAAATCTATTCTTAAAACGTCGCTACTTGAGTGAGTTATCGGTCTTATCTTTACTCTGTGTACTTGTTAGTTTTTACATCTCGGTCGCATCATTTATATGCTTTTCTTGTCATTATTTAAAAATAATATATATTATGTTGTTAGGCAAAGTAAGTCAGTTGCTGTTCAGGCGGTCGCTCCACGTATCACAGAAGTTAAGTTCAAAGATGGGAATTGACGGTAATACTATTTTGGCGGAAAGCCTAAAGAAGCAGGCAAGTTTATAATTCTTTTCTTCACAGTTCATGAACCAATTTCCACTGTATAAAACTATTAAAACGTGTTATTTATTTAAAAAAAAGGACTTACTACCTCTATGTTTGTTAATAAAAGTAGCGGTTTGATATAATCTCAATAAATTTATTTATATAGAACAAATATATCCATTACATGTCACACACAATAATACATGTCAAATCTTACTTTAAAATTATATTAGACTATTTTTCATTTATGGCCAGATATAAACATAGGTTTTACTGTAGTAGTTATATACTTTAACACACCTCCTTAACTACTACAGGAAAATATAACGCATTTAAACAACACAAGATATTCAGATAAAAGAATAAACATTTAACTATAGACACCTCCTCAAACAATATTCATTATACAATTTCTAATCCTATTAAACTTAAGCTTACCTAAAGATTTTGTTAAAATATCGGCAAGCTGATCTTCAGTATTTATTTTAATAACATTTATAATTCCTTTTACCTGATAGTCATGTACAAAGTGATAACTTATATCGATGTGCTTAGAGTTTTACAAAATTTACCATTTTTAGAAAGAGCTATGGCACCATTATTGTCTTCATAAATTTTAACTGGTTCATTAATAGAAATGTCTAAATCACCTAGAATTCCTATTACCGGTAAAATCTCTTGTACACAATCTGCTAAAGCATAATATTCAGCATGAGTAGATGCTCTAGATACAATTTTTTGTTTATGTGTTCTCCACATTACTGGATTATTGTAAACTCTTAATAGTATACCAGTAGTTGACTTCCTATCATTTTTATCAGCTGCCCAATCGGCATCCACAAATGCATGAAAACAATCTTCAAACTCTGCATTATAAGTTAGCTTAATATTTCGCGTGTGTTATAAATATTTTAAAATTCTTAAAGCGTATTTATAATGATCTTCATTATAACAATTTTGAAAACGACTCAAATAGTTAACGCTATATGACACATCCGGGCGCGTACCATTAGCTACATACAAAAGTGCTCCTATCAAACTCCTATATCTCAAATTGTCATTAACTTTACCAGGTTCTAGAGATACATTTTCATATTTTTTGGCTTCTTTAATATTAAATTTTTCTCCTAAGCTTTCTATATATTTCTCTTGACTAAGTGTCATTTTATTTTGTTTTTGTTCATATTCAATATCTATTCCTAAATATTGTTTTATTTTACCCAAATCCTTCATTTGAAAACGCTTGCTCAACATTTCTTTAACTTTCATAATCGCATCTATATTTTCTCCACAAATTAAAATGTCATCGACATACAAACATAAATAAACTTTTACACTATCAATAAATCCGGAATACAAACAATAATCGTACTCTGATCTCTTGAAAAATATACTAATCATGAACTCGTGAAAACATTCGTACCAATCTCTAGGACTTTCTCTCAAGCCATATAGAGCTTTTTGAAGTAAACAAACTTTACCATCAAGGACTTTATTTCCTTCTGGTGGATAAATATATACTTCTGATTTAATCTTTCCGTTAAGAAAAGCTGTCTCAACATCCATACTTTCTATATACCAACTTCTGACACATGCTATTGACATTAATGTTTTCATTGTAATCATTCTCGCAACGGGTGAGTATAATTCTTCATTTTCATCATATGCTTGCTGAAAACCTCTGGCAACTACACGAGCTTTATATCTACCGTTTGTTTTTATTCTAAAAATCCATTTAACCTCTATTATCTTCTTATTTATTGGTTCTTCAACAATTGTCCATGTTAAATTTTCTTCTAAGCTACGAATCTCATCTTTCAGTGCATTCTTCCACTTTCGTGCTTCACAACTATTCATAGCTTCTTCATATGTATTTGGTACTCCGACATCACATACATTTACATAAACAACATGATCATTAAATTATTCAGGCATTTTCCTTTCTCTTTTTGGACGACTTGGTGTAAATACCTCCTTAATGTTATCATTCTTCTTTATATCATTTTCATCATCATCTATAGTATCAAAAAATTCATCATTTTGTTCATTATCTTTTGATGTCTCTTTTCTCAATTCATTTTCATTAAGCTTAACATTTTCTTGCTTTTCATTTATTTCTTCATCTTGGAATTTAATCACTTGTGCTTCTGAATCTATGAACGTAACATCCCGACTTATTACTATTTTATTATTTATTAAAATCTTGTAGCCAGTATCAGTATAACCAACTAATACTCCTTTTATTCCCTTCGGGCATAACTTTGATGTTCGGGTTTCATCAGGTACTCGCACAAAACATTGACTACCATAAATCTTTAAATTTCGTATGTCTGGTTTCCTACCATAAAATATTTCAAATGGACTTTTTCTTTGTGACGTATTAGTAAGTATTCTATTTCCTAAATATGCTGCTGTCAATACACACTCTGGCCAATTAAATTTACTTATTTTGGCTTCTGACATTAAACATCTAGCACGATCCATAATTGTCCTATTATATCTTTCTGCCACTCCATTAAGTTGATGAGTGTAAGCTGGACCTGGATTGATATAAATTCCATAATCATTTACAAATCTATAAAAATCTCTATTTAAATACTCACGTCCATTGTCACATCTTAGTTCTTTAACTTTTTTTTCTGTTTGTGTTTGTACTCTGTTAACATATGACTTAAAACATTCAAAAACCTCACTTTTATTCTTTATTACACACACTGCTGCCTGTCTACTGTAATCATCAATAAAAGATACAAAATATCGCTTACCATCTCTGCCTATTGGTGTTATTGGTCCTATAACATCCGTATGTATTATTTCTAAAATTTCAGTTGCCCTTCGCCTATTATTTTCGAATGGTAAATTAGTCATTTTATTCATTAGGCATATTTCACACTGCACGTGATCATTTTCTATTTGTTCTGGTAAACCTTCCAATAATTTATATTTACACATTTCATTTAATTTTGAAAAATTTACATGACCTAATAATCTGTGCCATTTCTCTTTTACAGACATTGTTTTACTACTATAAGAGCTTATATCATTAAAAATATCTTTCCATTTAATTCATATAGTTTATTGTTTTTCCTAGCCATAACTACCAAATCTTTTTGCCTATTATATATTACCGCATTGTCATTAAAGAATTTAATGATGTTGCCTTTATCTGCAATACGTGATACGCTTAATAAGTTTCGTTTCATGCTTGGAACATAGTACACATTTTCAATCTCAATCCTATTTAATTTACCTTTTCCCTGATAATACATAACTATATTTCCAATCTTTTCTGATCTCAGACCAAAACCATCACCTACTTTAATATCTACCGGATTATTTAATTTTGTTGCATATGAAAAGAATTTATCGTCATTTACAATATGATCACTACAACCACTATCTAAAAGCCAATTTATACATGCTAAAGAACGACCGTTTTCATTTGTATCAGCTGTCATTACTTCGACGTTGAATCCCATAGATGATTTTCCATATTTAGAGTCATACCTGTTTGTGTTATTATATGATACATTACCACGTCCTCTGTAGCCTCTATTTCCTCTGCCTCGATAATTTCCTCGCCTTCCACTACGTTGATATTGACCATGGTCATTGCTGTATAATTTTGGACAGTCTCTCTTATAATGTCCTATTTGACGACAAAGAAAACATACTCTTTCCTTCCGCTGATGCGTACTAGTACCACTGAATGTTTGACCTGAATCTGTTTCCTTCTTTTTCTGTTCTAAAATTAATTTCGACTTGACATATTCTACCGTTTGTTCTTTTTTAGGCATGGCGTCTACTATATTAACAATATGATCAAAACTTTTTGGAAGCGATAACAATAGTTTAATCTATCTTCTTCGCTAACATTTTTACCAGAATTCTTTAATTCATTTACCTGCTTTTCGAATAATTGTAGAAATTCAATGGGATCATCATTTTCGCTCATTTTGGTTTCAAGAATTTTTCGTTTAATTAATAATTTGTTAGCACTTCCTTTTAATACATTTCATTAAATTTCTTTATCGTATTAAACGCAGTTTTCTCATTTATAATTATGTCAAGTTGTATATTATTTACGCTATTAACAATATAATTCTTAGCTTTAATATCCATCATATTCCAGTCGTCTTCCTTAATATTTTCAGGTTTTACTTCATTTTTAATGGATTGCAAACAATTTTTCATTTGTAAAAATAATTTCATTCTAAACAACCATTTTTCGTAATTCGTTCCATCAAAAATTTGTATATGGAATTCGTCTTTACTATTCTCCATAATTATTATTCTTTTACTTTGAACTCACCATTAAAACGACATTCAAACAGCAACCGCTATTTTTCAATTACCATTTTTAATAACCACGCTCTGCTACCATGTTAATAAAAGTAGCGGTTTGATATAATCTCAATAAATTTATTTATATAGAACAAATATATCCATTACATGTCACACACAATAATACATGTCAAATCTTACTTTAAAATTATATTAGACTATTTTTCATTTATGGCCAGATATAAACATAGGTTTTACTGTAGTAGTTATATACTTTAACAATGTTGTTTAAAAAAAAAAGAAAATTAACATTCATAATTTTCTATTATCAGTATTGTATTTATTTGGTGGGATATTACCAAAAATGTATTTATATTTATTTATATAATGATTATTAAGATTTGTGCCATATCAACAATTTATTATGAATAACATTCAACTATTATTTGTTATTATTGTTACTTCTAACTAGTTAGTTATTAGTACATCTGTAACAATAAATTTATTCTAATATACATAATAATATCTTTTGTACCTCTTATGTACTTTCTGTATAGTAAATATGTTAATATATTAAAGAACAAGAAAATAATGCTTACTATATTAATCAATCCTTAGCTTATTGTGTATTTTAATTACAAACAATTCATATAATTGTCATCACAGGGGTGCTTACATTATAATGAGATTTGAAGGTCAATAGACAGGAGTTCTTGCGATCCCATTCTGTGATTTTTGAAACGGTAATTTAGTCTAGTCCACTTTTTATTTTTATACAGACACTTCATTATCTGATGGTCTAGGCTTTACTTCCTGGAAATCTTGGCTTCAAAGATCTACATACATTATTAAAACATAGGTATTTAAGTTAATTAAAAAACTTTTTACAACTGGTTCTACTATGCTAAGAAATATCTATTATTTCAGGGAGTAGAATATGTATTTGGTATAGTAGGCATTCCTGTCATCGAAACATCAATGGCATTTCAATCAGCTGGCCTTAAATATATAGGCATGCGTAATGAACAAGCTGCATGCTATGCGGCACAAGCTGTTGGCTATCTTACAGGTAGGTTTCAAAATAAGGAGATTGAGCTACAGTGCTTTGAATATTCAGATGTATTTGCCTTAAGGATTCTAGCCTATAAGAGTCCAAACTAGGTTGCAGGAGTCTGAACAGAATTTACACCAGATAATAATAGAAAAAAACTATCTATATTTAGCATAATTTTTAGCAAAGTTTACAACTATTAAATTATTATTCAATTATCATGTATATGTAATTTATTGGTGTATGATATGTGTAATAAAATATATATCATTGCAATGATCACATTTAAAATATTTTATGTTTGTTAATTATACAACGTTGTTACCAATTATGTGAAAATATATTTATTTCCGTTTCTAAAAGTTAAAAATGAGCATAAAAGTTTTAATTCACTTTATGTAATAAATGATGTCAAAGGTTTTTTAAGATTAATTGTTTATCAATTGTCTTATAATTAACGTTTATTGATGTTGCCTGTCAATATTAATTTGTTATTTGATAATAAATATCTAAGTTCTATTTTTTTTTCAGTTACAAAATCATATAATTTGCATTATTTCATAAATATTTTAATATTTTTTAGGAAAACCAGGAGTATGTTTGGCCGTCTCTGGACCAGGTTTACTTCATTGTATTGGTGGAATGGCCAATGCTCAGGTAAACTGTTGGCCTTTGCTAGTCATTGCTGGTTCATGTCCGGAAGACCATGAAGGGATTGGTGGATTCCAAGAATGGCCTCAGGTATGTATTTTTTTTTGCAACTTAGTGAGTTGCATCTTATTTTTTCATTTAAAGAAATCTTTACTTTGTATACATACTTTAATAATATCATAAGATAATTTTTTTGAGTTTGTTTGGACATAGAAGCTAGAAATAACCATCCAATTTCAGTTTTTTCCCATCAATATTTAGAATACTTTTAAGATAAACATAGGCTATATATTATCCTGTCCCCACGTGAAAAAAGGAAGGTAAAGATACTTTTAGGTACAGTACAGTTCAAGATTGGACTCTAGTCCAGAGGTCAGATAATGGATCTGTTGCTAGATCATGGCAACCATTTTAATCTCTGCAATAGTGTTAACATCTTTTCTCACACCATATAATAATTTGTACATATCTTTGTACCTATTCATTAATATATAAAATAAATTATACAATATATCTGTTGAAATGCATAGGATCCAAAAACTTTATTATTTTACTTTAATATATTTTTTAAATCATTCCAAATAAAGGTTGAATAAAAGTCATCACTTTGTTACCAGTAAGTTCTTTTGCATATAAAATTAATATAACATAGCTATTTCTATTATATACATGTACTATGTATATATTGTATTGTGTACATTAAGATACAATCATCAAGGCTATCCTAGTTTTTTGAGTAACAATGTACAAAAACATTGTCTATATTTTGATAAAACCATTTACTTCTACATTAAATACTTTAAATATGGCTTACTATATTATAGATATAGTCCTAGGACTATGTCTGTAATTAAGAAAAGAGAAGGTATAAAATCTTGTCGTATTTATTAATAAATCTAATATCTATAAAGCATTAAATATACATAAAAAAATTGCCTGTCTTTACTAAAAGTCTGTATTGAACGCACATGGTTATTTATTTTGAGCACATCTATGGAGTACCTTTCTAATGATATGAGCTTAATTCTTTTTTTATATAATAAATGCCCAAAAAAGGTATCAAATTTTTTAATGTGATGTATTATATATACATATATAGTGACATAATTAAAACGGGCATTCTAAAACAAGTTTATTCAGAATTATTAGACAAATACATTTTATCTACTTTTATTTTTTTTTATATAAATCCATATTTTTTATATTAAGGGACTATTCTGGTTGAAACGCCCGAATGTCTGGTGTTTTTTTCGGATGATATAAAAAAAATGTTTTAGTATATATTTTTACTTCTTATTTATTGGTACTGCGAGAGTATAAAATATTAAAAAAAAAAAAACAGTAAACAAACTGAAAGCCGGCAAGTGGGGTCTCACAAAAAAAAATGGCGTGTCATGGTGACCATGTTTTTAATCCTTCGAGTGGTCTTAAAAACATTTTTTTTAATTCTTCAAGAGAAAGGAAGTCGTAACAGCACTATAAGTTTTTTTCGTATCTCGAAAATATCACCGGTTGTTACGACTATCGGATTTTAGGACTAAATATGAGTAATCCCTTCGATGTTGTTATAACAGATTTTGACTGTATACACTTGAGAAAAATATTAATTTAGACAATGTCTAAGATTGCTCATTAATGTTAAGCTTACAACTTGTAATACTTGTTGGTTAGGTGGAATCAAGCCGTTTGTATTGCAAGTACGCGGCTAGGCCTCCGTCGCCGCGTCTCATACCGCAACACGTGGAGAAAGCTGTTCGACTGGCTTCAGCCGGACGTCCTGGAGTCTCCTACCTCGACATGCCTGGAACTCTATTGATGGTATTTCCATAAATTTTCTTCTCATCATTAATGGTCTTGTGTCCAAACGATGCCGCAATTCTGCCTCGTCATCTAATCGTATTAATTAAAAATGATCTTATACTAAAACGATATAGAGGTGAAGTCGCGAAGGCATTGTATAAAGATCTGATCTGAGGCATTTTTGTTTTTATCCTCATTTGTGTAATATTTCATGATGCCGACAATATATTTAGAAAGTAAAATAATTCGGTTTTTTATATAACATTTTAGGCTGAGGTTGATGAAGAGAAAGTACCTATGGGCTACTATAACGCTGATACTGTGAAGCTAGCACATCCTGATCCAGTTTTGGTGGGTCAGGCGGCTGATATCTTGTCAAAAGCTGAGCGCCCTCTAGTAATTGTTGGCAAAGGAGCTGCCTACGGGAGAGCTGAAGATGCTATTTGTAAACTCATCGATAATACCAAGATACCATTCTTACCTACACCTATGGGTATGTGATTAATATTTAATCTTATATTGTTAATAAATTAGCTCGTTACATTTATTATATCACACAAAACACAATCATTACATATGTTTAAAGAAGAATACATGTCAAATCTTAGTTTAAAAATATATTTAAATGTTTTTTATTTATATTATAATCTAAGATTTATATAAATAGAGGTTTTACTGTAGTAGTAGTATTTCAACATATTTACGTACTGTAAGCTGTAATTTGCAGATGTGAATAAAATAACATTGAAATAAGTCCATATTTCCAACGTATTTGGTGCGTGGTATTGATTCATATATTCGATATTCATTCTCACCATTTCTACTAAACTGGAGGCAAAATAAAAGTATTAACATTTTAATTTAGTCTTTATTAAAAGTCTTCATGAATGTTTAACCTTTATTTTGTTTTCAGAGGCCTTAGATAACAGATCATTCGATCAGATAACTTTAGCATAAAAGTGAAATATATATATATATATAGAATTAACGTAACGTTTCCATTTGATTTTTCAAAAACTTATAGTAATCCCATGTATTTTTCTACTATACTAACTGTACGCGTAACGTAAATTTAAATTATTAATTTTTCCACAATGTTCATCGGTCTGCGCGGACTGGCCAATCACAAGAATCTATATGAGTATACCGGGACAGTGCGTTACCATCATTGGTTCCAAGCCAGTGGTGGGGGATGCTCTGTTAGCATCGTATGAACAGCCGCGCTAAAAAAGATTCTCTCTAACAACTATTCGAACAACGGGCAAATAGCTATCGTGTGTGTGCAAAACTATTATAAGGCTGCCATATCTTGACATTATCAACAAATCGTGCTACTTTCGTGTGGTGACGAGACTGGATTCAGCAGAAGACCATCAGACGCCCTGGTTTGGACTACCACACTGTCCTCAGGTACATACTTGTTGTTGTCCAGATCCTCGCAAACTTGAATTGATCGAATGTATACCGGCGGAGTAATCTCCGACCCAAAGAGTGACATCCTGGGCTACGTCAACAGGCTTAGGACGTCACACTAACGTTATCACAGACCGAATGTTATATTATCTTGGGCTTTGAGAACACACCTAAAGTTCAAAATAAATGTTCTAATTTATACTTACTTGTTATATTGCATGTATTATAAAAAAAGACCTAAACTAAAAAAAAATGAAACATCAACTTTTGCTTAGTTTTGGTTTGTAGTTCCGGTGTAACAATATAAACTCCCATAGATAATAAACAGTGGCCAAAGTACACCACTGGATTCAGGATCAGGCGCGATTCATTAGGGATGTTGAAAATATGTAACTGTGATTTTTGACACATTACTTATAAACTTATTCGTGTATACATAATAGTTGGAAAACATTCTACATATCTACTCAGCAATTTTTTTTTACCAATATTATAAGTCTTTTTAATACTGCATGCAAGCAATGGCCGTAAGCAATAATTAGTCTTACCAATACAAAAATAATTAACTTGTGGGTGCGTTAATTAATTTCATAATTTAAATTTGAAAACAACGAAGTTTCTATCAATTTAACCATAAGCTTCAAAACATGTACGATACCTGCCCAAACAGATTATAAGGCCTCATGTCATGTTGGGTGAAGCAATTTTAATGAAATACCTATTTTCATAACCATGTTTTTAGAAAGGTAAACTTTGTAATTTTGAAATATTAACTTTTAAACTATGATCATTGGAATATTTTGTACTATTATTATTGTGGAAAAACGATTATTTTGCGAGGTGGTAGGGCGTCGGTGCCCGTCTGGATCGCGACCACAGTACATGGGTGTAAAGCCTGTCATAGTGACCAGTTTCGGCTTGTCGCGTTTGGGGATCAGCTTGTGTAATCAAGTAGCTCATATACCTAGAGACCTTCAGTCGTGGTATATGTGGGCCGACATGACGATGTTGACTATCAATGGATTTTCATCCTTTGATAGTCGCTTTCGTTTTTGGACTACACTGTACTTACCATCAAACACTCTGTAGTCACTATGTCGAGCAAGTGTAAAAAAAAAAACTATCACGAATTTATGTGCATAATTAATGATAATGAACCGAAAAGCTAGATAAAGTCGTAAATTTAGATAAAATTATTATACAATAATTACTTAAAATGTTTTGACGTAGTAGATTACTTATCTAAAAAACAAGTTTCATGGCACATTATAACCATACATTGAGTTTTGTTTTTATAGTTCAGCTGTTTTATAGTTGTTTAAAGGATATGAATAAGTTCTGTTGATTCAAATTGTTTCAAAATTTGGCATTTTTGAATTGATGCTGTTGGATGCATCCTCAGGCGTCAGTAGGACACTCAACTCTTAATGAATTTACAACAGGTGTCGTATCGTGTCTTGGAGCTCATTGTCATGGTCTTCGTAAGGTATATCATATTGTTTAAACTCACTTCTGGCAAAGTGACAACTGTATGAGTCTGTAAATTCTTTTTGCATTAATCGAAGTCTGCTCTCCCAGTATGATGTTAATTTCTCCGACACTTCGCCAGTCCTGAGAAAGAAGTCTTCTCCTAATGACATAGTCTCAATGAGTATTTTACAGACAGAGATGGGCAAAATGTAATCTGATTAATGATTAACGATTACAAAATGTCGTAATTTTAATTTTGTTGCTGTGTAATCGTAATTAAATCGCTTCAAACTATTAAGGAGTCATAAATGTGTATGCAATTGCTGATTCCGTAGTGTTTAAATATAGAGGAGCAAAATGCAGTCATATAAATGATGAAAACGCAAAATGTAATAGTAATCATTTTACATTAGTCTGATTACATTTTGCCCGTCTATGGTTACAGATAGATAAATAAGAAACGAGTCGGGGGGTTTTTAAAGTTTTTATTTGATGGTTATGACTTTTATGACATATACTATATTAAAGGGTTCTCTTCTGATAGATTACACCTGGGCAAATCTAAGCTGAAAGCAGTAAAGTTGTGTATAGCATATTTTTGTGTAAACAGGTAAAGGCGTTGTACCAGATGAATCTCAATACTGTGTATCAACAGCCCGCACCCAAGCTCTGCTGAAAGCAGACGTCGTTCTCCTGTTGGGTGCTCGTTTGAACTGGATGCTGCACTTTGGTCAGCCCCCACGCTATGCTCCCGATGTTAAAGTTATTCAGGTATCGTAAATGGAGTAAACAAAACGAATATATATAATATATGTATACAATCTTGATACGGTTTCACAGTGTATTCGATACAAGGACCATTATGAGCAGTGTTAAAAGTCTTTTCCAGGCTAAGATTATCTTGGAAACTATAGATAGACTCATAATTGTTTACAGCAGTTCATATACCCGAACTCTCTATAATTGCGAATTTTTAGATTACTTAAACTGTACTGTATTACTTAAACATCCATTCCCGTAACACAAAAATCAAGTCTTAATTTAATTTCAATTCCGCATTTGTCAAAAAAATTATTATTTATATGAAACAAACGTCAAATGTGATATATGATCAAACACACACATACAATACCTGTCAAACACGACACAGTCACAACAGGTTTATGTCTGTAAACAGATAACATATAGGAGAATTAGTCTTCTATAGTTTGAACTTAGCTAGAATACTGTTAAGCTTATTTGATAAAAGCCGATTCTTACTAAATGAAATCAATGTTAGACTGTAATAAAAAAAAAGTTTTATTGGTCTTTGGTTTGAGCTAACAGTACAGTATCGCCTAGGCTGAAAAATTTTTAAGGCATAGCTTTATATCGTGGTCACTTGATATGAGGACGGCGACTTCAACGGATTCCCTTCTCCCAGTTGCTTCTGTTTTCGGACTAGACTATACTTTCATCCAGCAGCACTAGTCACTTTGTCTAGTTAATATTGACAAAACTTATCGAAAATGAAAAATATTGGTATTTGGTTTCAGGTTGACATTTCGCCTGAGGAATTTCACAACAGTATCAAATCCGAAGTGGCTGTTCATTCAGACATCAGGCCATTTGTAGAGTCACTCACACAGAAGTTGGCCGAGAAGAAATTCTCTTTACAGCCATCAAATAACCCTTGGTGGCAGGGACTCCAACAAAAACAAAAGGCTAACACTGAATTTGTTGCGGTATGTATAAGTGCCCAGCATCAAGTATAACTAACTAATAATTTTGTAGATTCAGACACAAATATACAGAAATGTTCAGACGCAGAACAATTGGCCGTATTGGTATAATCGCCAGTTTTTATTTACCGATTATTTTATGGGTGAAATCAAAATACAAGGCAACAGAATTACAAGACGCGACGTAATTTGTTATTTGTGCAGAGTATATAACGGGCAGTTTCGCTATACATACAGGGTGCATTCAAAGTTTCAAGGCTGATTTTTCCTGAGAAATGGAGAGGCATATCCTCCATTACTCAGGATTGGTTTCACCGACAGGGTAAAGTAGTGGGGGAAGTGAGCTAACGGATAGCGCAATTGACTTTTGTTTTTGAGACGCTGGAAAGTGTCGATCTCCAGTGGCGACAGCGCGTATACGTGACGCCCGTCGAAAATACGGAAAGTCAAAATACAGCGTCATTTAGAGAAACTTAATTCAATTAAGTTTTGTTTTAAACTGAAGAAAACCATTACTGAGACTCGAAAGATCGAGTCCGCTGCATCCACCCGGAGATCAAAAATGATTGACTTCTCCATCACGACAATGCTCCCACTCACACGATGCTCGCTGCCACCGAAGTTTTGGCTAAATTGAATGTAGCAACATTGCCACAGCCACCTTATCCCGATCTAGCTCCCAAGACTTCTCTTTGTTTACTTGAGTCAAGACAAATGACAAACAATGAAACCGACTAGACAGGCGAGATTCCTTAACAACCTTCCGCGCGAAGAGTTCCAGGGAGCCTACGAACAATGGAATAAAACACTGGCGGCAGTGTATTGATGCTCCGGGGTCATATTTCGAAGACTATTAGTTTGCTGTACAAAAATGTTAAAAAAATGTTCTATTCAAACTTCTAAGAACAGTCTTGAAACTTTGTGAACGCAACCTGTATAGTTTGTATGTCGTCCAGTCTTGTCATATTTTATTCTGCGACTCTGCTGCCTTAACCCTTCTTTTATTTAGTTGACCGTATATGGCCACTAAAACTATTGTCTGATTCAGCCACCGGCCTTAATGTTAATTAACCTTTTAATATTTCCCAGGCTCAATCTAACAATACTGCTGTGCCGCTCAATTACTATGCAGTTTTTAAAGCAGTTCAAGAAGCGATTCCGAAAGATTCCATTATAGTGAGTGAAGGTGCGAACACTATGGACATTGGACGCGGTATTCTGCTAAACAATAAACCGAGGCATAGATTGGACGCAGGCACTTTCGGTACTATGGGAGTAAGTGGCAATTTTTTTTTAATTCTGACACGACACAGTTACTGCACCGCACCTGATGTGAAGCATGTTGCAGTCCAAAAAACATCAACGACTATCGACAGGTAAGAAAACCCCACCAGTCACAGCAATCATGCCGGCTTGCACAAATATCTCTTCACGTTACGCTTAAAGGATCCCATATCATAGAAATTTGCAGTCATAAGTTGATCAGTGTTTAAATTATATTCATCTTAGGTAGCTAATCATATAACTGTGTAATCGTGGTCAGATAAAAATTAATGATCCTCTAAAATAAACACCTAGTGTATTTTTGCAGCCTAAGTATAGACTTGGCAGGATTTAAAGGGATAGTTATCAATTATTACAATTAATGATAAAATTAAATAATTAATAATAATTAAAAAATATAATTATGTTTTTTTTTTTGTAATTACATGAAAAATTTACGTCTGTCTTTCATGAAACAATTGTGTTGTTGCTATGTTTAGGTAGGACCTGGATTCGCGATAGCAGCGGCGATGTGGTGCCGAGACTACGCCCCCGGTAAACGAGTCATCTGTGTTGAAGGGGATTCCGCTTTTGGTTTCTCAGGTATACCCTTTTTTTAGTTCTAGAAAGCACTTCCCAATGACCAATGAGTAGCATGTCCAGTGACCAAGATTCTGTGACCTCAGTAGGACAAAGATCCTAAGTTCGATATTTCTTTATTCTTAATTTTATAATTTCTTATAATATAGACGATAATTATATTAATAAAACAGTGGTATTTAAATTTATTAAAAAGCTTTAATGAGGTGACGCTGGAGACGTAATTTAATTGTCCCTTTTAATGGACGGAATCTTGCGAAAAAGTATTTATAACATAACCGAAACCAGTGTTAGTAATTTGATTAACAATTAAAGTAAAAAAAACAAGAGGTTGTGGTGGCCTAGTGGATAAGGCGCCGGTTTTTAAACGCGGCAACGCGAAAGGTCATAGATTCGAACTCCGAAACGTACCACTGGTTGTTTTAAGATTACACGTCTAACTGCCTTAAAAACGGCGATCAGCTGCGCTTCTCTTCACATCGGCCTCGACATATAAGCTCAAAATGGATACAGCCACTACTGTGTATCTGCTCATGCCACAAGGGATATAGCGTTACGATATATTATTATAAATAATTGAATAAACTTACTTTTGTCCGCAGGAATGGAAATCGAGACAATGTTCCGCTACAAACTACCCGTAGTGATAGTAATTGTAAACAATAACGGCATTTACAGTGGCTTCAATAAGGAAACTATGGCGGACATACAGTCAGCCGGCGACGTCACACAGTGGTATGTTTAAAGTACTATTTATCAGCTGATATTGCAACAAATGTAAAGGTGGTATGTCGAGGAATGATCAGGTAGCAACAACACTACTGGCTAGAATAGATTTGTCAATAGATTTTACTTTAAATATAACGAACATGAATTCTCCTTATAATAATAGTGTTAATGAGACATAAACCTTTTAAATATTTATTAAGCAAGTACCTATATTTAGTCGAGTGATTTCATTGTAAGAAAAAGGCTCATTAGTGAAGTATGCAATTTTAAATTAAAAAAAAATTAAAATCTCACCTAACTCAACTTTCTATTTATCATTAAACTTATTCATTAAAACCAGCCCCGTGAGCTCAAACACAATTCCTCTGCTGTTAGTTACTGAAGAAATGAGTACCTTGCAGATTCCACATATAACATATCCTTCAGAATTGAGGTCACAGGATAATATATTTCAAATCGATCAAAATAGTACAAATTGTTTACATCCCTTCAGCAACTCTAAAAGCTGATCTTAACACAATCAGATTTTCTTCAATCCTCTAAGGACATTCGCGTTCAAGTCACCTTTCGAACAAAATAATATTAAATTGGTAAATCCGCTTAGGAGCTAACTGCCACAAATAGACCTACAAAATACACAGATCCACATGCAGGCATTGCACTTCAATAGAATTAGTAGTGCAGTCTACTGCAACTACAATTACTAAATTGTGTTATAATAATAAGACCCCTTTTTTTATACTGGCCTAGAGAAAGTGCACCTGATGGTAAGTACAGTGTAGTCATAAAACGAAAGCGACTATCACAGGATGCAAATCCGTTGATAGTCTTAGTCGTCATGTCGGCCCACATATATTACAACTGAAGGTCTCTAGGTATATAAGCTACTGGATATACACAAGCTGATCACGAAACACGACGGGCCAAGGCGAGTCACTTTGACGGTCTTTACACTTGTGTACTGTAGTCATGACCCAATTCGGGCAATCGCTCTATCAAAAATTTTTTTTCTTTGAGGATTAAAAAGGCCAATAAAGGTTGCAATTTTTATATAAAATGATATGATGCTTATATCTTTCGAGGTGAGCAAAGATAGCTATATTAGATAGTGTATATGAATTTTAAAATGATTTCAACAAAGAATATTAACGTTAATAATTAATACACATATTAATTATCAAAACAGCACGCCACCGACTGCACTTAGCGGTGAAGTTCAATACGAAAAGATGATGGAAATGTTTGGAGAAAGAGGGCATCTCTGTCGCACTGTTGAAGACATCAAAGCTGCTGTGAACAAAGCGCTAGCGGTCACAGACAAGCCCAGTATCATCAACATTCTAATTGATCCTCAATCCAACAGGAAACCGCAAACTTTCAATTGGCTCACTGAATCCAAACTTTAATAATTTTTCAAGTCTATAAGGAAAACTATTTTACATCAGAGTTTCATATACATACATATGATGTGAAATTCTTATTGGTGCTTTTGAATTGTATAATTTATGCAGGGTTTTTATTGATATATTTTTTATATGCTTACAAGAAAAAATATTTCACAAGAGTTTTTCTGATTCATAATGGTTTATAATATGAAATTGTTATTGTTTGATTATACAATTTAGGCGTGGTTTTTTTTTTATATTTAAATGGCTGTTATAATGGTGATTTGTTATTATTATTTTTAATTTAGTTTTATTGTCTGGTTTAAGAGTAAACTAAAGTTTAAGGCCAAAGCATTTGTATCAATTGTAATTAAGTCAATTTAACGTTCTCTACCAGCGCCGCATATCTTCGTCTCAGGTCTAGCATTTGAGCCCGCCGCCGCAAATGAATAGCGTGTTTACTTTTTCAGTTAATTACACATTGTTACACCTATTTTTCTCCGAAACAGTTGTAATGGCCTGTAAAACAACATAATGGATTCAGATTGACCTTGGTCTGGAGATCATTACGTTTTTTTTAAATAAATATAATATTAAAAAACTCAATGCCATTTAAAGGCATATTATAAGAAAGAATTCCATGGGCTTGTGGTTCAAGATTTTTTTCGCAAGCGCCGGTAGCAGACGTCTTAAGGACATTTTTGCTTATATTTTTATACGATTTTCATTATTTTGAATGAACAAAGAGAGATATAGATTACGGAGAATATAAGAACTACCATTCCGACATATACATATATTGATCTAAAAACAAACAATAAAAAATAACTGTGTAACTAGCTTTAATTAATAAGCAGGAAAATTTTATTGTTAACCAATTTGAACATGCTAGATTAAGAAATATTATATTTATGTAAATAAATAAAACCAACAAGTTAATAATGAGACTGTAATTCTGTAACTGTTGTGGTCTATTGTATGTATTTTGTATATAACGAACTTAAAAATATATTATTTAATACATTTATATTATAAACTAAATCCCTGTATTATCATTTAACTCTTGGAGGCAAATGAATCCTGCAGTTCGGATGTTTAAAGCAACATAACATGAGCAGTTGAGTTTACATCTTACTGAGGCAGCCAATCAAGAAGTTCTCTATCACAGTTTGTGCTGAAAAATACAGAAATTCAATATATTAACATGAAATAATCAACAAAACCTTTATTGTTATAATAAAATAAAGCTAATTTTTGGTTAAGATTGAACTATTTTAAATATATTAAAAATATTTTATCTCTTTTAAAAGAAATAAATTATCATTTGCGATAATAATGTCTTTCCTTAGATATTTTTACTAAAAATATGCTATCTTTTTAAAGGAGAATTAATAATATATCGACACCCTATATCCCTATCACGGTGAGCAGAGATACATTTGTGGTTGTATCAACTTTGTGCTTTTATGTCGTGCTCAACTGACCAGTGGCGCAACTGATTGGCGTTCTTAAGGCGCTTGCACATGACATTTCTAATAGATGCCATGCAGGTTTCCTCACCATGTTTCCTTCACTAGTGAGCAAAGGAGAATTCAAATTTAAACAATGGGCTTTATTTTTTAATAATATAAATATTAAAGGAAATGGGTGCCTAATTATCAATTTAAGGAAATCTTTGAAAAAAGAAAGGATCTTTCCCCAGGATCTTGTCCCAGGTGTGATTGAGGTTAATTGTTTGCATGTAAATCGTAAAAAGAAATATCCAAGATGTTTTCTGTGTTTATTATTGCATATTGGATTCCTATTTTAAGATCTTTTCTTCAATTTCTCAAAGAAGAGTCACCCTAATTACTGTCACTAGAGAAGTATCTACAGTGAAAGTATTTTTGTAGTAGTAGTAACTTAGTTACTAACATTAGTCAATCTCCCCAGAGTGAAGCAGTAAAAGTCGTCAAGCATCGAACTTGGCTGTCAAAGAAAATGACTTACCCAGTTTGCAGTTATTAGTAGTGGTTAATGTGTAAGCATCCTGATCATAATCATTGGTAAGGGTGAGATCAGCCCCTCGAATGAGGAGCTCGTTGCAGGTATATGGGAAGTCTGCTGCTGCTGCATACATCAATGCTGTGCTACCAGACTGAAAAATAATATTTCAAAAACTTGCCCAATATCCACAAAAAGCAAGTGTTATTGGCAGTGGACTGCAGTTCTATCTAAAAGGAAATAGTCATATAGTAATATTGCCTATTTTTTTTTTAAGTTAATACTTTTGTTTCAATTTTTTGTAAATACGATTTAAAATTATTGTACACTTAAAAGTATTATTTAACAGGTCATATCAGAGTTATAAGGTTGAGATTTATAGATGTTACTTTGAATTTGCTTAGACTTTACTCCAATATCAAAATTATATTATTTATTTAATATCAAAATATACAGCAAATTTCTGATTTGGTCAACTTGGACTTGGTTCTATAGGTACTTGTTATATTTAAGTAATTATATTTACAATTTTTTTTTGTCAAAGATGAATTTCAGCTATATCTAAAAAAGTCAAAAGTAGCATCTATATATCTCAGTCTAAGAGTCCTTGTCTATTATATGTAACTTTAAATTATAATAGGCCAAAAATATTTAATGTTACATTGTAATGTGGTGAAGTAATTAAAATTTTATGTTAATATTTAGAAAGTAGATATTTCCTATCGGTAAGTATGAGCATTTGAAATCAAGATTCACTCAGAAAAAGTTGTTGTAAATGTAAAATCTTACATCATCTTGTATGTCAGCATCAGCACCTTCATTTAAAAGAAACTTAACAACCTCATGGTGCCCGCCAGCTGCAGCAAGGTGTAATGCTGTTTCTCCTTCAGGGCCTCTCATATTGACGTTGGCACCACACCTTAAAAATTATTATAATATTATATCATCACGCTGTAGCCATTTAGGGGCAGAGATACATTTGTGGGTGTATCCACATAGCACTCTTATATGCTCAGTGACCGGGAATACATTCATTCTCACGGTACTTATACATGACATTTATAGATTCTAGATGCTATAAAAAATATCTCATATTCAGAGTCTTTACATTATATTTTCTATAACCATTTAATTATCTAGTAAACATTAAATCTGACAACTGCTTTTGTCTATTGGAAATCTGTGTATCCTTTCATGTCTAAGTGTGCCCATGATAACGAAAAAGCAAGTTTATGAGGAAATAAAGAAAAAATCAATAATAATGCATTCTTTTACAGATGATAATTACAGCTATATATATCATGTTTTTTTTTTATAAAAGACATCTTTTATTAATCCCATTAGGAAATGGGAACACAACACAATTATATTACAAATAGTCACTTATCATATCTATATAACTTAAAAAATATATAAGAGTAAAATGTATAGAACACAAAGATGGGAACAAAGGGTTGTCGCTCACCATACAAGGTCTTGACAGCTATTCAGTTGGCCATAGCTGGCGGCCCAATGAAGAGCCGTAAGGCCATGCTCATCGGTAATGTCGACATACTGCTCCAGTTTCAAGTCGTCACGGGTGATTTCTCCGCGACCTGCCTTCGCGTGCAGGCTGTAATCTGGCTGGGGCAGCTCCGGAACTCGCGCCTGCGTATTACCTACAAATTTGACCTTGAAATTTTCACCAACATAATCACCGTGTCAATCAATAATTACTCGTACACTTATCTAATGCGCCGGTCATAAAGTTCCAGTACGTACCTCGTTGGAGATTCGTTAAAGGGGTACACTGAACAGATTTATAAGG
The DNA here is from genome assembly GCA_036320925.1 of Automeris io. Lineage (NCBI taxonomy): Eukaryota > Metazoa > Arthropoda > Insecta > Lepidoptera > Saturniidae > Automeris > Automeris io. The sequence continues at coordinate 7,610,446 of JAUDJH010000014.1, forward strand.
CGTAAAAGCACTTTTTCGAACTCCATTTAAATTCGGCGCCCAACGTTGATATCCACCACTGCCACTTTTACTGCTGTCTTGACTTCCAGAATCAAATTCGTATTTGAATAGCTCTACGTTATCCTGCTTTTCTTGTTTGATATCAATACTTTTTCCTTCTTGTTTTACTGAAACACTTTCTTCCATATTTCTTGGATAAAAACAAACATAACGTTTGACGCAAGTCGTCTATTGAATAGTGATGTGCCGAGTCATTTGTATAACAATATTACCGAGTAAATATGTATTAATTACTGAAGTATGTAACTAAGTTTTAAGTAGTCTAACGCTTAAATGTATTTTAGTAAAATTATGCTATATCATCAGAATTCTGAACTTCACTAAATTGTTACGAAGTTCATACTTGCTACAATGCAATTTAATAAAGCCACTCCTTCCGTAGAATGTCCGGGAGGACAAGGGGTTAGCTACTTCGTTAAAAAGTAGGATTCTCTCTATTCCACTTGTCCACTTATTCACTAAATCAATTTTTAGTTTAAAGTTAGTAAGTCATTGTTTACATGCTAAAATTTAGTTTTAATTTAGTTATTTCCTTCGCTACATAATATGTGTATACGATCCATAATACAGGGTACAGGAACAAAGCTATAAATATCAATATTCGAGTACACAAATTGAAATACCCACTCGTATTATAAACTTGTACTCAATACTGGAATATTTTGTTCGAGTCTTAATAGTAATCATATACTAAATACACTAACTGAGGTTTATGTATTTGTCACAAATATTTTGTGGATCGTTATTTCTGATTTTTTTTATTCAACACTAGTGACAAAGACGACTAGTAGCTTTAACCACTGAAAAGGTTTATTTTAATTTGGGGTTTGCCCGTTTGTATGATGAGTTAAATTACTTACATTCAATTATTATCAATAAAACGAATTTCTTAACTCTATGCTCCATGGTTTTATTTGATCAGAGTTTAGAGAGTAGAGAACATTTAGAGGAATATTCATAGCACTTTGGTTAGTACTGGATTTCAATAAAATAATCGATTATTATATTAGAGTGGGCTTAAAAAAGAATTTAGTAAGCTTTCATCAAAATAACAAAGTAACAAAAACGATGTAATTGGGTTTCACTAACATCAAATCTATACTAATATTATAAAGCTGAAGAGTTTGTTTGTTTGTTTGTTTGTTTGTTTGTTTGTTTGAACGCGTTAATCTCAGGAACTACTGGTTCGAATTGAAAAATTCTTTTTGAGTTGAATAGACCATTTATCGAGGAAGGCTTTAGGCTATATAACATCACGATGCAATTATTAGGAGCGAAGAAATAATGGAAAATGTGAAAAAAACGGGGAAATTTATTCATCCTTGAGGGCTTCCATTGCGTGCGCTGCAAAAACGGTTCAAGATACCAAAAATATATGTAAGAAAGAATTATTCCTCTTGAAATGATCTAAAAAAATGTCCGCGACAGTATATGCCTATCTTTTAAGATTAAGTCACTAGAACCGTTTATATGGTGATCAAATTGTTCGAAATTAATGCATTATTTGTTAAGAGTTGTATCAACGTAATAATATTAATCTTTATCCAAATAAATGTGTTGTTGATTAGGAGTATTTAATTGTGAACAAAATTGTCTTTGACATCACTTAATTTCAATGAACATCATAGAAGATATTACAATAACTTATATAGGAAAACAACGTTTGCCGGATCAGCTAGTAGAATATATATAGTTTTCGTTTATTATTTATAGACTTTATTAAACTTGATTGTATAGATTATACAGCTTTTTTTTAACGGAATACTACTGATTGCCGGGACAGCCATATACAGCTTATCCGGGCTTAGGGGACGAGCACAGAAGGGGCTCAGCCAGCGAGTTTATGGGTTGGGTGGCAATGCTAGTGCACCCCTATGGGTATGAACCTATACTTGGACCGCCAGCCAAAAGATATACGATCCCTACGGGTGATCTACTAGCGTTTCGGAAGCGACTAAGGTAGTCGAAAAAAGAAACGCCGAAAGAAACTCAAGGCTGCGTCGGAGTGAATATACTACAGCAGTATACAGCCTAAATTACAGATGATACAAAAGAACTATTATGGACTTCATCTGGACGGACCATTAGATTTGCTATCTTAGTACAGACTATGTAATATTGTGTTTTCTATGTTTTTATGACCCTAAATGCATTTTTATCAGTCTATTTTTTGTATTATCTCTATGGGTTGCATCAAATGCATCCCAACTTACTAACAACTAAGTGTAGCACAGTTACAAAGAAAGTAAGATTACTTTAAGTGTAAAAAGACTAAACAACATGAATGTTTTTTATTTGAATGTACTCCTTCCCAAGGTTAAATTAAATATTAATGAATATAATGTAGCATGATCTCATAATAATTTATATAATTAAAAGTAGAGCATTTCTACTTTTATTCATCTGTTTTTTTTATTTTACCTATTTGAATTTATAATACTAATATTACATTTAATCATACATCACCAGTCTGAACCACCTCATTAGATGTTTCATATAAAAGCTAAGTAATCATTCCACAGAAGTTATCGTTTGTCCATTTATATTATTTTACCTAAAATATGTTATGAGATGTTAACATGGAGACTCTGTAAACGAGAATTTCAATTAATTTTAAATATGGTAACACTTTTGAGTTGTCATTTAAGAATAATGTGACATTAATATTATGTCATTATTTGAAATTCGAAAGTCGTTAAATCTAAAACTTTAATAGATTTACTTGAGCGACTATTTAACAGTCTATATTATGATATAAGCACAGTAAAATTGTGATTAATGTGTTATAATACTTTATTAAATGATAAAAAAAATTGCTTATAAACATGACTTCCGTTGGGCAAATAACCCAACAATTGCAACAAGATATACAAAATGAATTAGTTACTGCTAATCAACTATTAAGATCAATGTAAGCTTACTTTGTTCCAAGGATATATTTGATTTTATTTTACAACTTAACAATTTATTTGTAAATAATTACAATCCAAATACTTAGGTATTGAGATTGATTAAAATTTGTTTACTTGTTTCTAGTTAGCTATGATTATCTAATTATTTATATTTATTTAGGCTTTAGCTATTAATCATTGTATTTTTTTAATTTTTTTTTATGTTTATAGATACATGGAACTGCAACAAATTAGATATTTTACTGAATCTGGAGGAGAATTCGAAACAACAATCAAAGAGGTAAATATGAAAAATGCCATGATGTAACTAAACTAGGTTTTGTTTTGTAAAATAAGTCAATAAAACAATTTACGTTTGTAAAAATACTTAACATTGTTTAAAATTCGTAGTAAATATTTGGTTCAGTGATGTTATGTTTGTCAATTCGAACTTGTCTATCTAAATACATTTACTTCAATATATTCAATCAGTATTAACAAGCCTAAAAGTTTTGTGGATATTTCACTATTATGTGATAAACCTATCAATGAATATAGGGCCTCAATTTTTTTTTTTTTTTGTTGAGATGTGATCCTGGTTAGTCAGACTCCTACTGACTAAAAACCTCCGGGGTGTCCCCCTGATTGCTCCATCCGGACCTGGGAAATTAAATTCATCCAGACAAAATGGGGCCACCAGAGCCAGAGTGGCTCAAGTGAATTTTGTAAATTGTAGTTTACTATCTGCAGAAAATGCACTTAAAACATATATCAATACAATAAATTTTGCCATTCATATTGTTTCAGGATCCAATTTTTTTTTTGACCAGACTGCTCCATACAATTTCAGTCTCTATGATTTAATGACTTGGGCCAGTTTGATTATGATAGGTTAAAATTATCTTTGGTATAAATCTATATGACTTCTTCAAATTATTAACTTAATTTCAGAATGCAACACTAATGACAACATTCTCAGATCTACTGAATATTGATTTAAAAAATGTAACTCCCTTTGTGAGGAATTACAAGAATTTAAACATACAGTCTACTCAAAATATAACAGAAGTGCAAAGTAGCAAAAATGAATCTGCAATGGAGGAGACTCGGTAGTGCTTTTAAGTGTAATTTTAGATATTGGATTATCATTTAAAAATGCAGTGTAAAGAAACAAAATAAAACAAGTAATATACTATAAACAAGTTATTTAATACTTATTTCCTTATAAATTTTTATTATTTTGATCACATAGGACTTAAAATAGGTAAAAAATCTTTGTTAATACATAGTTATCAGTTTTATATTATAATACCTTTTTAATGCTTAGGTATATAATATTTTAAACAACTACATTGTAAAAAGCATAACATCTCAAAAATATATTTAAAACACTACATAATCTAATCAGAAATTAAGATCTTTTTGTTATTCTTTATATAAATAATAAAAGTACTAAACATACCTAATATAGATCTTTTAAAATGTCTGAAGCTACTTAGTAACATTAATTATCTCTTATTTTTAATTAAAAGGTGTATCTGAGTGCCAGCACTGTTGCTATTTATGCAATCGTCACTGAAAATTCAGTATAGCCTTTTCCATCATTTCGCAACAGCAGACGCCCAATCGCAAACGTATTATGATCAGCAGACAGCTTTAAAACATGTTTACAATACTTGCACAAATATTTTTCATTCTCAATATATTTAACAAAAAACAAATGCAATGGTGAAACTGGACTATGTATCACCACTGGATGTGATTTCTATTTCCATCTTGAAATTTAAAAATGCTTATTGGGATCATTGCTATAATCAAATTCTCGGAATGTTGGTTGTTTTTGCAATATTTTCATTGAAAGGGCATAATTGCGCTTTCGTAATTGTTACAGTAACAGTAATGGAAATAATCACATATTTTTTTAGCTATAATAGAGATTATTTTTCTCGCAAAGTTATTGGTTTTATCCTCTTTAAAGTTATGGTAATAACAGCTTACAGACTAGATATTCAACAATTTAATATAATTCTAAACTACTGTTGAAATAACGCTGCCTTTTCATTGAACATTTTCCTTCTAAGAGCCCTTTCTTCTGCTTCCCGTCGTTTTTCTTCTTGTTCTTGTATAATCTCATTGTGGAATTTATTACTTTTTGAAAGTTCTTCAATTTTTGCTTCAAAGAAATTTTTAGCACCATTCACTCCCACTTGATCGACATTTATTTCTGTTAATCTTGCCAATGCTTCTAATCCAGAATCACTCTCCAGTTCTCCGGCTCGGGCTTTTCTAAAAAAAAAACTGTTTTGATTAGTAATTGAAGGACATTAGAGTATACGTTAACATATTTTCGTTAGGAAAATAATTTATCAGATCAATTAAACTATACGGGTAGAAAATCTTATTTTATTTGTTAATACTATCGTTACCTTGGTATGAAACAAACTTTACTTTTAGTAATGGTTTAAATATATACTAATGGTATAAATATATATTAATAATACTAATATATAATAATAAATTTAATATATTTAATCTTCACGCTATATCTTTTGTGATGTGAACAGAGATACAATAGCGACTACATCCGCGCCAACACAGTTAAGGGTTGTGAAAGTTTATTGTTTTTAAATATAAAAATATGTGTTGAAGTTTAAGATGATGATTAAGTATATTTCAATTTTGTTATTATAATAAAGAAGAAGAAATTGATTTTCGAAATAAATAGTGTACGATCGAACGCTTCGGCTCCGTCCAACTTCGTTCAAAAAAACTATATTAGGTAAAACTTTTAAATGGACTGAAATTGTTGCTTAAGATTTCTGGCTAGCCTCAATCTAAGACTGATTGATATGATTGTGGTTGTTCAATTATTTTTAATAAATATTCAATAATAAGTGGATACCCGTCCGAAGCCGAAGCCAATTAAACAATCATTGCCACTACATTCGGCAAAAGCTGTATCTTGTATAATCCTAAATAATTACATTCAATATTGACTTAGTGATTAAAAAGTAAGAAGTAGGATGGGTAAGTATATGGGTATTATATTTAAAAAATGCAACTATCCCAGTTTCTTGCTAGCTCTTTCTCCTTTCCGCTCGTGATAAATCCATTTACGACGATTCAAAAGTGTTTATAAATAAGTCTACCTAAGTTATAGGTATTATATTTTATTTCTGCACGGTTTGCCGAATTCTGGGTTCAAAGCATTAGGTATTCGATACAAAAATTAGTTTGCTACTAGAGTTACTTTAAGTTAACTTTGATATAGTATTGTTTTTGTTTTAAATAATAAATTTTAAAAAATGATTGTGATTTATTAACCGACGCAAGAATATGGTATATTATTGATATATGGTATATATTACTAACGCAAGATTTGACCGCATGGGTATTTACTAAAGAGTGCGTCATAGGATATGGTGACACGATAGAATTTATTATAATTATTTATAATAAAATAAGCAAGGAAGTATTAATATACCTATTATATACAACGAAGTACTGTCTAATTGGTAGTTGTTGAATTAAGATTGATAATGTGTCTGGACGAATTTGGTTTCCCAGGCCCGGGTGGAGCAATCAGAGGGACATCCCGGGGGTTTTTAGTCAGTAAGAGTCTAACACACCCGGGTCACTGCCCTCACAGCGTCTCTGATGGTCATATATAGGATTTTCACCCGGGATACAAAAAAAAAGATTGATAATGTAATGTAGGAGTTAGGTTTGTTAATAGGAAAACATATATTAAAATAAGAACAAGTAAATTTTAATTATATCAGGCAATATATATGAAATATAGTAAAATGATTTTGCCTATCCAATAAGGCATACTACGAAAGTGAAAGAATTAGAAAACCATTCACATTGTTTATAAGTTAATGGTTTAGCGATAAAAGAAATATGTAATAAAATACAAATATGTACTTTGACTATCAAGTATTTAATTAACTACGATATTATTAGGTACGTCGTCAATAAGTAGGTACTTGATACTTAACTGTAGTGGTAACTCATTATTCTTTTCGAAACCTAGAGACCTTCCGTCGTCGTATATGTAGGCCGACTTGACGACGGAGACTGTCAATGAATTTTCTTCCTTTGATAGTCTCCTTTTTGGACTATACTGTGTTTGTATGTATACAATCAGGTGTTATGTAGTTATAATGTAAAAAAAAAAACATTGAAATACAAACCTGTAAATAAGTAGGAATTCTCTAAAACTAATTTTATTATCACCATCTTCGTCGACTTCTGAAATCATAGCTTTCAGACCAAGGTGAGTTTGGGGTGCTCCTAAACGTTCCATCATTCTCTTTACTTCATTCAAGTCAAGAAAGCCATCACGACCTTCGTCGAATCTGCAAAAAAATATTATGGTTAAAAAAAGTTTAAAATATTTATAATTTCTTTATAAAATACGGTTTCAGGAAACTTTTTCTCATAGAATTCAGAATTATATCTTTACCATCAAGTACGTAATAGGTACCTAGTAATATCACATCTCTATAAAGCATTTATCTCTGTGTTACACAGTACCAAAGTATTCTAGTTAAAATGAAAGTAGGTAAGTTTTGCGTGTAAATATAAACTCTGATAAAGTTCTTACAATGTTTTATATTCGGTTAATTGTCAGGACTAGGTTCATATTACGAATATTAGTATCTTTAGACAGGAAATTTCTGTACCTATAATAATTAATACCTAACTACACCTAATTTTATTTCGAGAAACTTAGCCGAGTCTGAAACACCAAGAGAGCGCTTAAAAAATTATTATCTATGTAAAAATAGGTATCTCTTCATCACTCTCAATCATTTTCGCATTAATTTGTACTATTAGTTTGAATAACCAATAGGCATAGTATATCTGCAAACACGCATGATACACATAAATCATAAAGTAACACTAAAAGAGAAAATTGAACCCAACAAAAGGAAAAAAATACCTTGTTAGTAATTCTTGATTCTTCTTAACTTGTTAATGTAAATATAAACTAATTTTAAAATTTAAATGTCTAATGTGCTTCGGACGTATTTAATAACACAATTAGATAACCCCTACTTATGTAAGATTCTTATAAGAAATAATTACTTTAAAAATTAATAAAGGAAAGCTACTGAATATGAAAATGAAATCATAATAATGTTGAATAGAAATTAAGCAGATTATTTTATAATTATGAAATTTTGTCAACTTGATTTTATTTTAATTTGCCCGTTTGATACTCAAATTATATCAAAATAGCTGATTAAATGTATAAAACAAAACAAAAGTTTATAAAAATAAATTATAAGCAATACAAGTGAAACAAATTCTCGAATAAGTAGTATTCTGTAATATATGTCAAACACGACTTTAGATTAAAAGTTGTCGTTAATAATCGTTAAATTAATATTAAATACTCAATGGCGCTGTATGGTGCCCCCGTATGGGCCGATGCCCTCAACAGCCATACCATCAGGCTGTTGAGATGCCCTCAAAGGGCACTGGCGATTGCGGCTGTACGGGGGTACTCTACAGTGTCATGCGAAGCGGCCTGCTTGCTGGCGGGGTCCATTCCGTGGGACCTAGACTCCCGAGCCCTCACGTCACTCTTTACATGGCATGAGGAGCGAAGGGTCAAGGGACAGCGGACGGCCCCGGCCGACTTGCGAGCGAAACGGCGCCTATTGGACGCCGAATCAGTAGAGGCGTGGAAGTCCAGGCTGGAGCGACCAAGCGCCGGCCTGCGAACCGTCGGGGCAATCCGTCCCGTACTCAAGGAGTGGCTATATCGTAGCCAAGGCACGGTGTCCTACCGGTTGACGCAGATTCTAACGGGGCATGGATGCTTCGGGAGATATCTGCACAGGTCAGCCGGTAGTGAACCAACACCGAAATGCCACCACTGTGACGGATGCCCCGACGAGGCGGCTGAGCACACGCTCCAGATATGCCCAGCCTGGGCTTCGGAGCGGGCCGAGCTGGAGAGATTGGTGGGTGGAGACCTCTCGCTGCCGACATTGGTTTCACTAATGGTCGGCAGCGAAGATGCATGGAGGGCGGTCCTGCGGTTCGCCGAGGACGTGCTAGCTAGGAAGGAGGCGGCGGAGCGGGTCCGGGAGGCGCTGGCTACAACATCTTTGGCAGCGCCGTCCCCGCCTGCCCGCCGGCCTAAAAGAACATGGCGCCGCAGAGCGGCGTTCCTCAGGAACGTACGACTCTAGCGGCGACACCGGGCGGCACGCTTGAGGGAGTGTGTCGTCCAACAAGGGTGCAAGCGGTGCGCGATGTGTTCCCGCGTGCCGCTCTACAACACAGAGGCACGAGAGGGGTGGCTCTATACACCACCCCTCCCTAAACGAGTAGAGGCCTAATCACGGCCGCACGCCCAGCCGGTCATTGAGGATGAGACCCCAGTCGTGCCCTCGATGCCGGTAGGCGGAACACCCCGGGGGTTTTAGTCGGTGCAAGCCCGACACACCGGGGGGTGGCCCTCACCTCTCCCCGAGGTACGTTAGGGATTTCCCCCGGGTTACAAAAAAAAAAAATTAAATACTCAGTGCTTTGTAGATCTATATTATATGAAACAAATTTGTATGGAACCATCTATACGTAAATTAAATTCGTATGGGGCAGGTTTTTTAAAGTTGTTCTTCTGCAAAATTTCATAATTTCATTTAGTAACGGTTTTACTTTAAGTGACAAGTGTTAAAATAATGGTTCCAAAAAATCCTTTATCTAATAATGCCGCGAGGTGTCCGTTTGCTACAAACGACTCATTATAGTTAAAATATGTAATGTGTTACTATTACGATATTTCGTATTATTTATAGGGAATGCTAATTTGTATGCTCCTATGGTTAGTAACTTTCCCTCACATACTATGTCAAAGTTTGTCGTCGGGTCTTGCAACATTAAAAACAATTATTCATGAAACAAGCCTCGTCAATATTCCTATTCGGTTTTAAGTACCTTCTTATAACTAAAATGAAAATAGTTATGTCATGATTATATAACAGATCCTCACTTCATAATATATTTATGTGATAATTGATATGTTTTAAATACATACGAGTATTTACAATTTGATTTTGAGGACAATAATATGAAAAACATCTAACCACAGAAACGAATTTATATATTTATGGATATTTCCGCAATAACATTTTAAACAATAGGTACATAAATGTATTCATTAAACATTCTCACTAATTACTTCTTATGAAATATTAATTTTCACTTGCTAGATAAACCATTTACCAACTATCTTTATAGACATACTTGTAAATTTTCTACTAAAATCAATGGCTATCTTTAACTTTTATTATTTGTGGATAATACATATGTAGATTTAGTCTCAAATCAAGCCTGTACTATAAGTACAGGCAAAGGTATACATGATTAAATGGACATACAGTCCTTGTTTTACGACTAACTAATCTGTCCATCGCAAAAATGTTGGCCGCTATTAAGATTCGAACCCAAGACCCTTAATATCGCAACTAGATTCACTGTTTATCACTGGAAACTAAATTATAACGTTTGACTTTAATGCATTACCTGTTTTATTTTAATAATAGCTTCTATAGCATCTAAGCTACATCGTATTTGGTTCAGGTACCGTAATAAGTTAGTTCGATGAACGAAACCCATATGTCGACTTCAAGGCTTATTTATATGCGAGACTTGTGCCTATTTTAGGTATGTTCGTTTCACCTACTTTAGTAATGTACGAGTATTGCAAACAATTCTATATTTACGCGTGAAACTGAGCAGCATCGTTTAATTCCTTACGTCTTCATATACCTACCTACACAGAACAAACAACAAACCCATTACATGAACTTCTCTTGTGTAGGAACTACCCATCTATATGCACGTAAATGATGTTCTTCTGATACAGACGTGAGATAATACTATGTAATTACTTGAAGAAAACTAAAGATTTCTATTAAGAGTTAATAATAAAAGTGAACACTATTTGAAACAATAATTATTATGGCAATTGTTGTTCAAATCTATAATTAAATTCAATAAAATAGATTAGATGTTAGTAGATATGGTAAATTAGATTTTAAGCTCATTTCATGAGAAAATCACGTAGGTTATAACTTGTTTAAGCGACCAAAACCATCAATTTAGCAGGATAACAAAATTATATTATCTACGTTTTTCGAACGTAAACTATGTAATGCAGTGATGTAAGTTGGTAAAAAAATTCAGCAAAAAACCACTATTTGCAATGATTCTTACTGGATTTTATTATTTGATAAAATTCCCAAATTAGTCTATAATAATTTCATACTATAACTCAAAGAAGAAATCTAATATTTAAAAAATGTGCTTACACATAAATAAATACTAAACTATTTTTTGGAAACTGTGAACGATTTTGTAGTAGTAATGTCACAAATAATACCGTCTTTAGAATCTGGTATATTATTATGTACTCTGGTTCGTAATTTTTTTAGCCCGCTATACCTAGTTCGTATCTTTACAAGCCTGAGGTTCATTGTCCCATTGCATCGAATATTACTTAACAATTCTTATTGTATGAACATACTGATATTACGTTTATAACAAAGTTTTTATTTGCACTGTTTGATAACAGAGATAATTCTCTCAGCCCTTTATATCTTTACACTACAGCGTAGTTTTTATTGAAATAAGGGTCAAAGTTGCATAGGTTATTCTAACTGTATAGTGTATGTAGGTGTGAGCGAGCCAGACTAGATTGCCATGTTATTGCTGACTGAAGGCCAAACGGCCCCTTATTTTATTAGCATATAACTGTGATATCACAGGAAGCGACATTATTGACCAATAAATTTTGTACTGTTGCAATCTGTGAAGTTACTTTTACTGAAATAGAAATTCATTTTATGTATGACTCATTTCTTTTTTTGTTTGAGAGAAGATCGTCTATTTCCTAAAGAAATAATTGGTTGAATGATAAATCTTGACTTCATTCGCCTGATTTAATACTTTTTTCTATATATTTTTTTTCAGCTAATCTCTTTGTATAAATAATAAATGCCATTGTTTGTTTGTTATATAAATTATTACAATAACAATAAGTATAGAGGTTAATTAGTACTAGTATCTTACAATACTCGACAATAGATGTAGGTAGTGCTTTCTTACAGTTGCTTAAAATAAAAGAAGAGTATACTTTTTCGGGAAAAAAAGCAGCTTTATAAGCTATGAGATTATACGGTTTATGATATTAGCGCAAGAAAATACACAAACAAACATTCTAATAATCATTGTTTTGGGTCTATGGGATTGAGAATGGCCAAAATAATAGTTTTTCTTATATATTCTCCTCCTACAGAGAGCGATAAATTACATTTTTATTATATATTTCAGCGAAATCATTTGAACGATTATTTTATACCATTTTTTTTTTCAATAAAAGATCGACGTGTTTCCTTAACCCGGCATAGCTTTTCTTATTTATGAACCGATTGAAATGAAATAACACTACGTTTACATGTAAGTATATATTAACCCTTTGCACTCGAGGCCTTTTTCGCTTGTGCAAACCAGCAACTCAAGCCGGTTTCAGCCAAATTCGGGGAACACTTTACAGATACTTTAAAAACATTTATAAATAAACAAACGTATACAAATAATAAAATTATACCAGTTTATACATTTATATGTTGAAAATAACAAGCTTTATTACATATTACACTCTGTAATTAGTTTTGGTGTGATATTTTATAAAACAATGTCGTAGGTGCATCCTAGGTTTGTCAGGACACGTATCCCAGTAATACGTGATTTCTCGCCTACCTCCAGGTGTGCGACGGTTAGAACAAACTTTGCAGGCCCTTTTTGGCCCTTTTAGCATTATGTGGAGCTTCCCATTAAGTCGTATTTCATCCTAATGTGACGTAGATGCTTGCTTTCGCTCGTGGCGATACGGTCCTCTCAATTGTTCCACGAGTGTTTTGACGTACCGGAGATGGCTTTTTTTTGAGCGGCTTTTCCACTTTCTTGATCTTTTCTTGTTTGTATAAAATGTACGAATTGATGAGGGAAATTTCCATGCTCCAAAAAAATGTTTACGCCACTTCAAATCGGCCGGGAGCTGTATCGGCGACGCTCGAGTTGCGATTTCAAATCGGCCGGGCGCCGAATCGGCGACGCTCGAGTGCAAAGGGTTAAAACGTTAAGTGAAACTTTTCTCAATACATTAGTGAAAACCACATTCAAAACGGCTAAGCCGTTTCTGAGATTAGCGGGCACACCCAAGCACAGAAAAATGTGTATTAAATGAGAGGCGAGCTACGCTCCGTTACAGTTTTAATAAATATTGATAGATGGCGCTATCATATTAAATATGTTTCCTTAGAAATTAAATATAAAAGCTGATTGATTATAATAATTATATATTCGCTCATAAAAGTGTAGTCCTTTTTGTTTTTTAAACTCAAAAACTCTATTAGAAATTTAAAATCACCTCTACATCACGTATCTAAGTATTTTTTTGGCCAGTCACGTATATTCTCACTCCCACAATGAACCGTATCTTAGAAATGTTAAATAGGAGTCCGTGGATCAGATTTAATATTGTATTGATAAATATTTTAAGGGATCTTATGGGCAAGGAAACTTACTACAACAAGTACTACGAATATGACTTACTTAATAATGAGTAATGGATATTATTAGGAGCCAATACTACAAAAGTTAATAGCGACTTTGTGTTAAAATAAGTGGATATAATAGCAAAATATGCTAAACTGTGTGTAGCGTAGCGTGCGGAACACCGGCTAAGGTAGATTTACAAATCACAATGTCTTGAGCAAGTTGTTTTCAAGGTGAGAGAAGGCGAGCCAGTTCAACTACCTACACATTGCTGTGTGTATCACATTTGTTTCCATTGAAAACATAAACATGTTTGTTACGCACCACTCATAATGGGGTTCATTAATAAGTGGTGACATAGATGGGCAAAATGTAACAAATTAATGAAAAATTTTTACATTTTGGGTATTTATCATTAACATGACTGCATTTTACTTATCTGTGCTTAAAACACTACGGAATCCTCAATTGCATACAGATTTATGACTCTTTAATATTTTGAAGGGATGTAATCATTACAGAAAAACAAAATTAAAATTACGACTACATTTTGTAATCGTTAATCATTAATCAGATTACATTTTGCCCAGCTCTAAGTGGTGATGCTATATATATTCGTATTCTTTACCGATTCGCGGGGATTATTAACAGGGTTTTTCCCGTCGATGGTTGTAGCTATACGGATTAAAGACTGCACTGTAAAGCATGATATCTCGACCCCGAATAACTATTTCATACTTTAAAATACATCATCGTAAGCAGATAATTTTTTTTACGAGTAACACAATGGTTATTTAGATAGGTAGTTTATATGTTATGTATTAAACATGACAAAATATTATCTAAGACAAGATAATTATGTAATCTTAGCATATCGGTGAATCGATATGTAATTCTCGTATTACTTATTCGGTTTCTATGAAATTAATGGCTATAAAGATTATCATTCATATCACAAGGAAAAGATAGTCAGCAGCATTGGAGAATGTTTGATGAAATTGTACTACTTACTATTAGTTCGTTCGTATATACGTTGAATTCTGTGCGAAAGGCTAGAGCCAGCAGTTTCGTGCTCGTCAAAAAGACGAGGGACCAAAATTGACAACAGTGCAAATATGTCACAGCTCAACTTACTTGCAGAACATTTACATCACCTTATATTGTTTATATTATATTATTGAATGAAAAAAATGGTATTATATTTATCGATAGAAAATAACTACTTTATATTGGTTTGTAGTATATTTATCTAAGTGTTGGTCGTAGATATATCTACTTAAACATAATATCGACGAAAAGAAAGTGAAACAAATTAGTGAATCTTATAAATAATTAATTTAAACAATCGCGTTATTTATACGTTCGGTTTCAAACAAAAGTAAAGGTATTCGCAGCGGGAGTCATGCTGTTTTGATGATACGAACGTCTGGCTCGTATGTCGTATGTAGTTTTTAAAATATCCATATATAGTATGGATATAATGGAGCTATGCGTGAATGACTAAGCGATGATGACTAATAATCTTACATTCAACGCTAAAAACAAGGGCAATTGTAATAATAATTAAAGTTATTTAGGTTTAGAAGAAAAAAACCTATTAGTTAACAACATTTCGTCCGTACGTGTTCTTTATCGTAAAGCGCATTATACATTGACGTACGTGTATTTTTATACTATTTGTATTGTCAATATTTCGAAACAATAGATACAGTCTTTATTAATTGATTCATTACGCTCTAACAAAACCATATTCTGCACGTCAACATAGCTTTTTTTTAAATTGAATAAAAATTGTCATGGCGATCCAAAATTGATCTTTTTCCCATTCCTATTTTCATTAGATAATTGTTATCAATCATAAAACAAATAAATGACGTTTATTGTCAGTCTAACAATTTCTGTGCGGAATAAGATTAGATCTCCTCAGTACGAAAATCAATAAATGAAACGCAATATTACGTATTTATCTGCTTACGATACGATAAAGATGACAATCTTATTTATTTATTTATGGGCTAACGACAGTTCCATTACATTTTACATTCACAATGAGATCACATGCACAAGCGAAATGTCTGCAACGGATACTAATAAAAGACAGCCACAGCATGGCTCAAAAGCATCTTATACATAGATGATGACCTTCCAGCCAGTGTATTCGCATCTCCCTATGATATTGGACTCTTTAAAAGAATTGAGAAGAGATTTATGAGCAGGCCGGCATGATCACGGCGAATATCGACAACCAGTATCCTGTTTCTCATTATTTGTGGATTTTAGATTGTACTTTGCGGCATAATTAATTTGCCAACCCATTAAAAAAAAACAAACAAAAGATTAGTACAGGTGGTACCTAAACTGAGCTAGTGTGTGTCATGGGTATAGGGATACCTAAGTTAAAAATCTATATCATACCTTCAAGTGTACAATTAAATTGCAATAATAGAAATAGGAATAGAGTAGAATATGGGTTCTTAGGTAATAAAAAATTAATAATACAAGGAACATGCGCTTTATTTTGAATCTAAGAAATATTTTTACTAGAGCGTATATTAACTGGCAAAATACATAGTTATTCAATGTTATATTTCATCTGGAATTTTTAATCAATCCAGACATTCCAGCTCATGAAATTGTTTAGTTATAGTTTAGTTTACAGACATCATGGCGTGAGCGTGACCCATCGCTCAATACTCTGTGAACCTAATAGACAAGTCATAAACACGTACATCAAAAAACGTGGGACTACTAACAATGCTATAGTTTTAATACAACCTGATGTGTTCAAAAACTAGGTTTTTTTTATCAGATTTCAATTTTTAATAAAAATAATATAATATGTAAATCATTTTTAAAGTGACGTTAGGTTTTTATTTAAGTGTATTTGGTGTACAATGTTATGTAGTAACAGGTGTGTGAGATCTTGCTCAATTAATTTTTATTTATTAATGTTAGAAACCGTACTAAGAAATGTAATATGTACTAACAGCTAGAAATTATCGTTCACGACTTATGGCCCCTTTTTTGTATGTAACTAATACAAACTAATAAAAGTTAGGTCTGTATTGAAGTCAATTGACTTGTGCCAAATTTTAATTTTCTTACATTGTTTATTACTACTTGTATTTATTTGAGCATAGTAGCTTGATAAACAATTTAAAAGGGAATTAGGAACCTAATTAAGAATAGCTAAACCTGGCAAATATAGAATAAAGCCTGGATAAAATTATTAGCTATTTTTAAGAATTCTTATATAGACTCCTGATCAGGCTTTATGTTTCTGAAGAGCTGAGGTCCCAGATAATATTTTTAACTTCTCGCTCTTAGCATTCAGTAATAGTTAATTAATAGGGCATATGTCTAGCTAAGAATTGAGCCAATATTCCACTCGATTCTAATTATATGATCGTAGCTTTATTCGTTTGAAATATTTCAGAGTATTTACCGAATGTCCTATTACGTTGTCTCATTATTTGTTTCACTGGTATTTTAATCCCACGAAGACGCAATAATAAGCTAGAGAAGAAAGATATAGTCAATGTGACAGATATTACCCACTAATCGAATAAATATAAACATTTACTATTCCATATATATTGTCATTATTATTATGAATAAAATATAGTCAATATTATAATGCTCTAAAATATTCTACTGACATTTAAAAAATCATCGTGTTTTGTAATTAAATTTTGGTTGGTATATATAACAATATTGTTATGAATTCTATTTCTAATGGTTTCTAAAAGCTTCTAATAGCATTATTTAATCAAAAACAATAAGGAAGCATGTAAATTGTAGTACACTAGTTATGCAGCTATTGCAATCACAGAACAACTAGACTGCCGTTGCAACATATTCGATGTGTATTGACTCTGAAAATGAAATAATTTCACAATCATGTGGCTTTTTGCTGTATTTCTATATTTATAATTATAATATGTCGTCAAGGTATGTTTCTTTCGGGCTGAGCTACTTTATGCTTTGCATCTACTTTAGGCTTATCTATCATGCCCAACGTGACCAGTATCGTAGCTGATCACTCTTCTCAGGACACTTATATATGACACTAGCTGATCCGGCAAACGTTGTTTTGCTATATAAGTTATTGTAATAACTTCTAAGATGTTCATTGAAATTAAGTGATGTCAAAGACAATTTTGTTCACAATTAAATACTCTTAATCAACAACACATTTATTTAGATAAAGATTAATATTATTACATTGATACAACTCTTAACAAATAATGCATTAATTTCGACCAAAAATGATTACCATAAAAACGGCTCTAGTGAGTTAATCTTAAAAGATAGACATATACTGTCCGGGACATTTTTTTAGATCATTTTAAGAGAAATAACTCTTTCTTACATATATTTTTGGTATCTTGAACCGTTTTCGCAGCGCACGCAATGGAAGCACTCAAGGATGAATAATTTTCCCCGTTTTTTTACATTTTCCATTATTTCTTCGCTCCTAATAGTTGCACCGTGATGTTATATAGGCTAAAGCCTTCCTCGATAAATAGTCTATTCAACACAAACAAAAAGAATTTTTCAATTCGAACCAGTAGTTCCAGAGATTAGCGCGTTCAAACAAACAAACAAACTCTTCAGCTTTATAATATTAGTATAGATTTTCTATTAGATACCACGCGCGTTTTCTAACGATGTTTTCCTTCACCTCTAAGAATATGGTTTCCAAGCCCATTTTTCATCTGAAAAAATCCAGAGGTACGTGCCGGGAATCGAAACTACGAACGTCTGCGTAGCGGAGCATGGAAACCGGTCCTCTAGCCCACCATAGCAACTATCTTTATATGTTAAGCATATTTTATAAATGAAGTTAAAAAAAAAATTGTTTCTTCCTTTCTGTTTAATTTAAGTAAGCTTTTCATGTAAATTATCTGATAAAGTTACATTAGTAACGTAAAAAACATAAAAGACAATTTTTAATGAAATGTATGTACCTATATAAAATAATAGTAAGCTTATTTTAGCGGTAGAAGACAAGGCAACGTTATAAAATATTTGTTGAATGTATAAAAATAACATCGCTTTCGGTTTCTATACGTATATATACGAATTCATATGAATACAACTTAAATTATTAATAATCATAGCTAAGCTAAAGAATGTTGTTGTTTTATTAAAATTACATTTGCATACTATTTAAATACATGTTATTTAATAGATTGACTTCACCAATTTGGTGAGTTCCATACTATAAAATGTATATTACTTAATTTCCCGGAATGTAGTAATAGCTGCAAAATTGCGATTTAGTTGTGTATAGCGATTTAACAAGTAAAGGAAATCTGATGCCGGAGTTGCATTTAACCCATCGCTTCCCGTGTATCCTTATTTCATTTTTATGCAGACCCAAAAAAAATGCACAATTATAATATAATACATAATTACTTAAAAAACATAAAAACTAAAATGTGTGGTCAGGTACTTTGGTACAGTAGTTTTAGGGGCCCCAAAAGATTGAATATTTTACCTATTGTCCTCCATAAGCGACAGTCCCGGCGTCTCTTTGTTATGAGTATAAAAGATGAAACTCTCTATTTCATTCTAAATATAAATGTTCGTTATTTTCTTCTTTGTTTTAAAGGTTTTGTGAAGTCGTGTATTTCTAATATATATTTTTTTAATAACAACGCAGTTCCTTTCCATACTTACATAAACTTTTTAATGCTTCAGACAAAATTCATTATTTTAAATAATAATTTTAAATCTTTTACCTAAATAACTATATTTTGTATGATTATATTGACCCAGATTTATTTGCTGTATTTCTCGGTGAAAGTAATCAACAATGTTTTTTTCTAATATTACCTTAACGTTCTGAGAAGGATTTAATTATAACGGGTTATTAATGATATATATTTTTATGTAATAATTTATTATCCGATAATATGTGTCATACAATACATCCTTCGCGTAAACGAGTTTCTTAGAAAAATATCTTTATATAATTACTTATTCATTACGATATTTAAAATGACCTCAGACCAATACATACATGAGTTACTCACCAGTCCACCACCAATCAACATTGATTTTGTCGCGTCAAATCTTATACAGAGTGCACTGCACTTCCTGCCGTATATATGCACGCTAATCAATTTTTACAAAGCTGCGTAGGTTTTTGTCGTACCCCTACTGTCGCATTTTAATCAAATTTCTCGGAAGTATGTATATTATAGGCTGGGCGGACATTTTGTCACCTTTTTAGTTAACATTTTTGAAACTGGTTAACTTTCATATTGCTATTAGTATACAAAACATAGAAGTACGTAAATAAAAAAAATATTAAAATTATTTTTATTACACTGGCTCAACAAAGTGACTACGTGCACCTGACGGTAAGTATAGTGTGGTCGGAAACGAAAGCGACCATCAAAGGCTGAAAATCTGTTGACATGTCGGCCCACATATACCACGACTGAAGGTCTCTAGGTATGTGAGTTACTGGATATACACAAGCTGATCCCGAAACGCGACAGACCAAAGTCACTATGACGGTCTTTACGCTTGTGTACTGTGATCATAATCAGGTTCGGGCAATCGCCCCACCACCAAACAAATGATCAAGCTCAATAAAATTTTGTCTACTTGTATTTTGTAGTATTAGTATAATATGTTTTTCGTACATTTTCAACTTTTATACATTGTCGACTAAATATTTGACTAATGGAATCCATCGTGCTTATAGGAACAAAGAATGACTACATTTTTTACCGATAAATACGTAGATTACAATAACTAATAAGAATAAAACAAGTAGTGGGTTATAAGGTGGTTAATTATGACTCATTTTATGTTTACGTTAAGTTCACACGTTCAAATTACGACGTAAAGTACTCACCTTCCTACTAAGAGGTGACTAATTTTCGTAAAATTAAAATTGTATACACGTATGACAACGCCACATCTGACTCCTTTTGGTTGAATAGAAATGAATAACATCCGTTTCCTAATTTTAAAGAATCATAAATGACATGAAACTTAAAATATCCAAGAAATGTTGCTTGGAACTTAATTTCACTTAGGTATTATTAATAACTTGAATATATTAATTTTCTATAACATAAACTGTATTATTCATCGAAAAATAATTACATAAATATATGTTTGAATTTTTCTTAAAAAATATAGCTAACTCCAACCCCAGTTCTTGAAATTTTTGAGGCAGGGCAAAAACTACCTTCTGTCGAAACCACCTCCTAACTACTACAGTTTCGTAAAAATGTAACTACCAGTTATCGTATATCAAGCTATATATTCACGAAAAACGACCTGTGACCTTGCATAATTTAAGACGCGGTAACGATAAGATTATAAGACTTTTGAAATAGCTGCTAAAGCGTTTTAATACAAAGGCTTTTACAATTTTCAGCCTACTACTATTGGGAAATTAAGCTCTCTTTTTAGGATATATTCAGTAGATACGCTGAGTGATGGGCTCGTATACCGACCCAAGAATTTGGTGCTCGGATCACGGTCTTCTACCGCTTAAGATCCGTGCCTGGCGAACTCAAATGTCTCAGGATTCAAAGTTCACAATACGACTGAATACAAAAATATCTATTATTTGGATCAAATAAAAAACTCAGACAATTAATAATTATTTTAAAGATACATTCTAATTATTTGTTTTATTCAGTAAATTATAAACATAAAAGAAAACAATAACAATATCTACCACTTTAACACACAATAATATATAACATCATTGTTATTGTAAAAACACATCTATTTGTTTACTTTTAAAGAACATTTGATCGTCAATTTGTTTATGCATTCGCTATTAAGTTAATAATATTCGTTGGTTATACCTACCGTATCAGTTACCCGCATGAGGGTAGTTCCGTATCTACTAATATAAACATAAATACATACTTTCTATAACTGTTTCCTTCCGCTCTAACTGTTGATTGTAGATGCCTTCTCTTTATTATACTATATATATCAAAGTTACAGAATATATTATGTAATTACATTAGTCGGTACATACCTTTACTAACACAATTTAATTCATAAGTTTTGTATTGACATGTTTTATTGTTAACGTTTCAAAATAGTGTAATATTGGTCAAAAAGTTATGTTACTGTAATAATGTAATCAAAATGAGGTTGTCGATTGGATGACGAGTTTCAATCAAACTTGCAATATATCAGCAGTTGGTAAAACCTATAATCTATTTATTATTTACGAATTTTGTAAAAGCAATGACTAATTAGAGGTAATTGAACTAAGTAGTTTTATACCCAAAATATAGATTGTAATTTTCACATTAAATACAAAAAAGTTTTTGCAGTAGTAGGCTTACTTAAAACACCTACTTTATCAGGATATTTTATAAGGTATCACAAAAAAGAACGTCCTAAAATAAAATTACAGTATCGAATTATAAATATCAGTTTCCATTTTTTTTATTACCTGAAATCTGGTAATAATCAATTATTAAAAATCACAGACTATTAAAAATAATAATAAATACAATTAACAACGAAACATTATGCGAAATGTGAGGATATTTTCTTATTAAATGAAAGTGGGTATGATGTAAAAATTATAATTCTCATAAAAGCAGCGTGACTTCTATTCATATTTGTCTCCCACGATGATGCGATGTTATTTCACGTAATCAATTATGGTTATGGTTAATGTTAACTATACAAACTTAATTTGTAGTAGTTAATCACTTTCACTGTTTAATTTGCGCTCAGTTTTATTAAGTTTTGAGAATACGTGTTTAAATAAATAAAGAATTAATATTTGTACAATATTTTGTTACCTTTTTTGTTACGACTAAGTTATAAGAAAATAACAGTAACGTAATAATTTGTCTTTTGTATTATGTCTACGTATATTTTAATTTACTGTGACAGGTAATATTTTATTTAGATTAGGAATGATACGAACGTTTTATCAAATTCAACCCCATTTTTGTAACTTTACAGCTTAACGTTTATCTTTTAAAATAAACTTACACCAAACGTAAACCTATATGGCTTCACGATAACCAGTCTCAGAACTAACATCATAATACAATCATCTTACTAGGTTCTTACTGCGTACTTATATATTTTATTATAAAATAGTGCGTTTAAATGGTGTATCAAGTACCTTTGGAAGTCTACCTGCATCGGCAAATATTTTAAATTGCGTAATCTAAAGGACGAGAAGGACGTTACTAAAATCAAGTTTAATAAAATAAAAGCACTTACTTGTTGAAGGTCTCTTCGTATTGTTTTATTTCTTTTCTCGAGAATTCATGAAATTCCGTGTAAACGTTTACGAATTTATATTTTGGCTTAACCTCTAGTCCTTCTTCGAGTTTGTCGTTTATTTCTTGCCTTCTTGAGAGAATGCCGCTCAATTCTTCTGTGGCTGCCATCGTGACAAAATTACGCGCCAAAGGGAAGGTCGGCGATTGCAATTTTTCGCAGCGAGATGGGAACGAAGCGTTGTAACTACTATCTCTGTGTGAGACGGTACTAACACTGGTTGTGCGGGCCGTTCCGCCGCAGCAAGTCAGTGCCTCGCACTCCCCTCGTATCGTAATCAAGTTGCGGGCATTCGCGGGCAGTGATGCTACCTTAGACTTCTTACTCCAATTTTGGGGTAAAAAGAACCAACAGGGGAAGGATTTCCAAAGTTCATGATAGATTTTAGGAAAAATAGTCAATTTTAGAATTTTTAAACAAAATATTATATCAAATTGTAATAATGTTGAGGAGATAATAAAGACTTTTAGAAATTATTAACAATGTTTTTAGGTTTTTTTCCCATAACATTTTATATATAAAACACAAATCATGTATAAGTCATATTTTTTTCCTAACAAAACTTTATATTGGAAAAGCATATAATTTACGATTTTGACACTACAAAACATTTTTGGGGATTTCGAAAATAATATTAAGGGAAAATTTAGAAGGGGCTGGCGACACACTCGGGGGCTCGCGGACTGAGCGGCGAATCGGCGCGCGTATATGCCGCGCACTCCACACCGATCTGCCTGATCTCGAAGCCTTCTTGTTTAATACACCGCAACCGCTGAGACGCTGACGTCACATACATTTACGCAATACTACCCTGGATTACGGTAATCCTAGCACTGCTAAGCCAGTACAACCTACATCAGCGTAAATAATAAAACGAAATTAATTTATTAGTAAGATATTATAAGCCTGCTTTAAATTCTTTATTACTTATTACTATCGATAATTTACATCTATACTAATATTATAAAGCTGAAGAGTTTGTTTGTTTGTTTGTTTGTTTGTTTGAACGCGCTAATCTCAGGAACTACTGGTTCGAATTGAAAAATTATTTTTGAGTGGAATAGACCATTTATCGAGGAAGGCTTCAGGCTATATAACATCACGATGCAACTATTAGGAGCGAAGAAATAATGGAAAATGTGAAAAAACGGGGAAAATTATTCATCCTTGAGGGCTTCCATTGCGTGCGCTGCGAAAACGGTTCAAGATACGAAAAATATATGTAGGAAAGAATTATTCCTTTTGAAATGATCTAAAAAAATGACAGTATATGTCTATCTTTTAAGATTAAGTCACTAGAACCGTTTTTATGGTAAACAAATTTGGTCGAAATTAATGCATTATTTGTTAAGAGTTGTATCAACGTAATAATATTAATCTTTATCCAAATAAATGTGTTGTTGATTAAGAGTATTTAATTGTGAACAAAATTGTCTTTGACATCACTTAATTTCAATGAACATCTTAGAAGATATTACAAAACCTTATATAGCAAAACAACGTGTGCAAGGATCAGCTAGTCTTACATATGAATTAAACTATCTTTTGTATTAATCAGAGGTTAATTACAATGTAATTTATTTATTTTTAATAACATTTTTAATTTGAATAAGACACTAACCTCTATAAAATTAGTTCTCACACATATCCGACGATACTTGAATATTTGACGACTCAATTGATGCAGTGAGCAAGTTTCTGTTCTACGGCTCGTGGGTTTGATTCTGATACGGAACAATTATTATGTAGCTTACAGTTGGTTTCCAGGTTTGGGGATTTGTGTATATATAATTAATGTTTGTAAATGCACCCATGATATTCTCCTAGCTCTCAGACCGACGTGTAGGTAACGTTTAACAAAATTAAAATACATTTAAAATATTATATATAGAATATATTTGGTAATAGCGTTTATTACCTAGGTACCCACTACATGCTATTTTGCTTTATAGGAAAATATATAAAATATTTTATGTAATACATACGAGTATATATTATTATAACATTAAATATTTTTATGTTTTTATCCCTATAGGAAACTTTTGAAATTTTATTGAAAATATTTATTGAAAATTATATCAAAATATTTATTCTCACTCACCAAACAGTATTTATTGAAGAAATAACGCGTACCTACTACCTATGTACGTAATTTGTAGGTAACGATTAACGAAGCACTTTTTTTGGTGACCTTTTTTTGTTGAGGATGGCGAACCCGGTATGTCATACTCCTACTGAGTTAAAACTCCCAGGTTATATCTCATTTCGCTGCTAGCCGGGCTCGAGGATCCATATTCCTCCATCGAACTGTAGAGAGGATAGTTTTCTTGACTCCATCTCTTGGAGATGTGAGTATAAAGAGCCCATCCTTCATGATGAAAAAAAAACTTGGGTGTTGTTCTTGTTGAATTATAATACCAGTATTATATTAATAAACCTTTTATTAATATTATATGTCGCTTGTATAACCGACTCGAACTTTTAATAGGTACTTTTCAGCCTTAATTAGTCAGGTTTTATTAAAGTATTGATAAATTCGACACACTATGACGATACACATGAATATAAATATATATATTGCTATAATGTAGCTTTAACAGATTGTACAAACACATAAATTCGAACAGGTTTCAATAAGGAGGCTTGTTTGGCCAGGTAGGCAGTATCAGACTCTCACTGACAAAAACTACCGGGTTGAAAAACACTTTGCTCTTCGCTACAAGCGCGGCTTGGGAATCCAGATATCTTCAGCTATTTTATTCAACTGTTGCCTGTCATTTTGAGAAAGTAATTGCTCCACCTAGCCTAGAAGGCAGGTTAGTAGGATCTTGATCAATTAAAATGTATCTTTAAGTTTTTTCTCTTTAAAATATGCAGATAATATAACGTTTTTGTTACAAAGAGAATTGCGAGTTCAATTTCAATAGATAAATTCACAAATCAACTCCTGAAATTAGTAGCATAGCAATCAAATGCGAAAGTGAAAATTCTGTAGAACGTAATATAATTGTATCAGTATTTATTACTGTATGATTTGTAATTATGCCATACCTGTTTTTTGACGCAGTTGATTAAAAAGCCTGAAACTTCGGCCTTGTGCAGATGAGGTCACCAAACACCATTCTTTATAGTGAAAGGCCATACACTGTAAAAGATGGTTCTAACCAATAATTGTGAAGATCAAAACCGAGTCAAGAGTTGGAGAGAGAATAGGCCGAAAGGAACTTAATACTATCAAACATATATAACAAATATTTCAAAAAATGTATTCAAAGAGGCAAAAGGTTTTTAAGAAGTCGCTTTTGAGAATTTCATATTAATAAATTTTCCATTCCAAATCAATATTATTAAATGATGCGCTGCTGCACCATCTTTTATATTTAAAGCTAATAAATATAATTAATTACTAGAGATAATGATAGAGACCGCCTTACATGACATTGAATTTGCATAAAATATGTTGAATTCGTGACGGTCAAAACATACCACAAGAGCCAGGAGTATAGAGAGATAATTGGAGAGCTAAACCCGAAATACTACAGCTCAGAGCATGACACTGTTGTTCTTTGGGTTATTTAATGATAAAACTGGTATGACCTGGTTTGTCAGTCACACTGGCACTGGACTATCATCTAACATCTAACAGAGAAGCTAAACTAAGGTCTCTGTGTCGGTCTGGATTATGACCACAGTTAGAAAGCTCATCATAGTGAATCGTTTCGTTGTTATTCGAATCGCGGTTGTAGTGGTTAATATTAGTTTGTGTACGTTCAGTTACCAACGGAACCCCAAAAACTCAACTAATTTATTTAAAATGCCTATACTTTTGCTAGCAAAACAATATTTTAACCCAGTAGTAATTAAAAGTGCTTTTGTCATTAAATTTTATTATGACATCAAAGTGATATTTACCTTCACTTCATATATTAGGTATGCCCTTAATTAATTAAACTACCTGTTAGCTATTATATTTAACAATACAATAATACTAATCAGAACAAATATACCTAACAGTATATGTCCTATACGAGTAAGTCCGTCTGCTGAAACTCTCTTGAAATAAAGATGATTTTAAACACTAATGTATGTATAATATTTTGTCTTATTATTTTATATTTGTTATATTTTCAGGTAAACGTATAGTAATATGTAAACAACAGAAACAAGCTGAGAGACACATACAATGAGAGAAAACTAACTAGTATATAAATAAAAACAAAAACAACAAAGAAAAAATATTTAAAAAAAAAAAAAAATCTCACCATTTCTAAAGGAGCCAAATGTACAAGGCTGAATATTGCTAACACAAGAAAGTTTGTTATACATATCACAGGTACAGAAAATAAATAAAGGACACAAAAATTACCATAATATGATTTCAGGAATGGCACTTTAAATTGCGCTTTAAATTGAGATCTCTAATAATTATGAATGAGAAAAGTTAATCTTTATCAACTCCACAATTACTCAAAGAAGGAATTGAATAAGAAGGAAGGTTGTGTAACTCACATTTATATTTTAAATGCTTCTTGAATTTAATTACAATACCTTCAAGAATTACCTGTCATTAAATTGTTACTTATACAAATTAAGCTTTCATTTGTATTTACTTGTACAACTACCTTTAAATCTAAAGCAGGCTTAAGCAACTGTATATTCTTGTTCTCATAACTTGTATCAGAAAACTCAATATTTAAATGAATAAACTTAGTACGTTTCCAAAAATTATGTCAGAAAATATATTCGTTTGAATATATTAATTTTTATATTGTAAACAAGATCTGAAAACTAGGAAGGTCTACGTTAGTTACCTCTGTTTAATAATAATAAACATACTTTTCTTCTAAATTTTTACCCTATGCAACAGAAACATAGATTCTTAAGAAGACCCACCAAGCTCGCATTACGGCATTGCATATGTGCTGCTGGAGAAAAACTTTACAAATCTCTTGGAGGACAAACATGCTACACAAGAGCCCATACGGTGTAAGTTTAAAGCTTTATTTAGGCTATTTACTATTTGCATCTGTCGAATAACAAATTTTTTTGGCCAAATAGCTGAAAAAGTCAGCAAGTCAGCAACAATACATAATACATAGGAACAAAAGAAATATTTAAGAATTTATTTCATTTATGATCAATTTTATCGAAAATAATTGAAACACATTACGTTATCAGCAAACTAAAGAGAATTGTAAACATTTTTTTTTCAATCCACATAGCAGTTGCTTCATACGAGGTCTAATCGCTTCCCATCAAATTCATACATGTAGCCTGTATATAAGAGCCAATTGAAATTTCCCGGTATTACTTAAAAATAATCTACACGGGTGAAGCGGCTACTTTAATGTAGTATTATTTCTCGCGCAAAAAATTCAATTACACACTAAAACCCTAAAAATAACTGTCGTATAATGAATTACAATTTCATAAGTGGCTCATATCCCATGGGTAGAGACTAATGACGTTTTCATTTACCAGAAAAGCAACTCAAATTATAACGCGTCTAGCCTTCATTCGGGACAGACATTCCTGTGCATCATGCGTAGACATTCAAGGTAGGAGCACTAGTAAAAATATTTAAAATTGCTTAAAAACCAACATTACATAGAGATAATCAAATACAGTCAAACACACTAAATTACTTTCCAGAAAAAAAGGGTTATAATTAAAACTATTTTTTCTGATAGAAGTGTGTATTTGTAAGATAATATTCTTTTTATAACTGAGATGATGTAATTTATAAACACATAATAATGTTTACTATTACTATTATTTATGTTAGTTTGTGTTACTAAGTAATAACTATATCATTGTTTGTCATCCTTATTATAAAGTCTGTTTTACTGTGTTAATATTATTTATTTCTTTTTATTTTGAAGAAATACTTACTCAATGTTTTTTTCGATTACTATCTTCATTTTAATGAAAAAACGCTGGTTATACGTTCATCCATACATTATAATTATAATTAGTTCATAATCTTTTATATTTTCATGTAGATAAATCTTGTAAATCAATAAATTCTTACTTTTATAGGTCAGGTAGTATCGGGCACATATCCGACAGCGACCTGGAACGTAATAAGGATAAAACTGATAACTATGCACCCGTAATAACTAGTAAGAAGAAAGCTAATTTCATTAAGGAATATTTAGTTGATTACACATCTAATTCGAATCTTCATGGTCTCAAATATATTGGTGAGAAAGAACGGTCTTACGTCGAAAAGTAAGTATTACAAACCAATTTTAATCCTTTCTACTAAATATAAACCAACATTTGTAATTAATCCTTAATTCGGAGTTGTCATTGGCCGCTTATTGATAAACAATTGAAACATTTTAGGCTCCTATTGAGTGCCTACATGCCATTGGAAGGTTCACGCCAAACAACATGAAATTAAAATTTACAAAAATTTAAGCTTCAATAAAAACTATCTAAAGAGTCACGTTAAATATTAGAGCATAGTGTGCCATAGAAACTCAGGACACACAGTAAATAATTGAGAAAATTTTACAAATACGTATGAGATGGTGTAACTATCTATTTATGTATAGAGATACCTAGTTATTAAATAGAAAACTAGTCTTAACTGTAAGGTTCAAAAAGTTACAGAAAATGTATTTCTCTGTATTTTTAAATTATTATCTATACTAATATTATAAAGCTGAAGAGTTTGTTTGTTTGTTTGAACGCGCTAATCTCAGGAACTACTGGTTCGAATTGAAAAATTCTTTTTGAGTTGAATAGACCATTTATCGAGGAAGGCTTTAGGCTATATAACATTACGATGCAATTATTAGGAGCGAAGAAATAATAGAAATATGAAAAAAACGGGGAAAATTATTCATCCTTGAGGACTTCCATTGCGTGCGCTGCAAAAACGGTTCAAGATACTAAAAATATATGTAAGAAAGAATTATTCCTCTTGAAATGATCTAAAAAAATGTACTAGACTGTATATGTCTATCTTTTAAGATTAAGTCACTAGAAGCGTTTTTATGGTAAACAAATTTGGTCGAAATTAATGCATTATTTGTTAAGAGTTGTATCAACGTAATAATATTAATCTTTATCCAAATAAATGTGTTGTTGATTAAGAGTAGTTAATTGTGAACAAAATTGTCTTTGACATCACTTAATTTCAATGAACATTTTAGAAGATATTACAAAACCTTATATAGCAAAACTACGTTTGCCGGATCAGCTAGTGAAATATAAGATTAATTAATAGTATATTATAATACAAGTGTGCTAAGGATTACAAACGAGGCGAAATTATACACGGGCCGCTAGGCGAGCGCCATAAAAAGACAAGTGTGTAATTACCAAAAGGCACACGCGTGTTATACGACGATTTTCATCACATTTGTCAGAAAAAAGACAATCTTATATTATATTACAAACTTTTAATAATTAAAAAAAAAAATTAGCAAATCTCGCAATTTGGTGCCAATTTACTTTTCGGGTCTCAATACTATTGCTGATAGGGTCAAACCTACCTCTTGTACTACTGCATTATTTGAAGCCGTAAATCTAAAACTTGATATTTTTATTAATAACCACAGTGAAAATTTACACATATACATGACGGCGCCACTGTGCTTTAAGAGTGTCTAGAAACGTCAAAAGTAATAATGGACATTTGAAATAGTGGGGTTTGACGTTTCCCCACTCTGACGCAACTTCAGGCTCTTTTGTACGCGCGCAGAGGCGGACAGATCAGAATCCATTTGCTTCTCTCGTAAGCAAGACGTGCCTGGTGAAGCGTCGTTACTTTATCTATACTAATATTATAAAGCTGAAGAGTTTGTTTGTTTGTTTGTTTGTTTGAACGCGCTAATCTCTGGAATTACTGGTTCGAATTGAAAAATTCTTTTTGTGTTGAATAGACTATTTATCGAGGAAGAATTTAGGCTATATAACATCACGATGCAACTATTAGGAGCAAAGAAATAATGGAAAATGTGAAAAAAACGGGGAAAATTATTCATCCTTGAGTGCTTCCATTGCGTGCGCTGCGAAAACGGTTCAAGATATCAAAAATATATGTATGACAGAGTTATTCCTCTTAAAATGATCTAATAAAATGTCCGCAAATGTCTATCTTTTAAGATTAACTCACTAGAACCGTTTTTATGGTAATCAAATTTGGTCGAAATTAATGCATTATTTGTTAAGAGTTGTATCAACGTAATAATATTAATCTTCATCCAAATAAATGTGTTGTTGATTAAGAGTATTTAATTGTGAACAAAATTGTCTTTGACATCACTTAATTTCAATGAACATCATAGCAGATATTACCATAACTTATATAGCAAAACAACGTTTGCCGGATCAGCTAGTCATAAATATGGAAAGTGCTGATTGTATTAATGTTAATATTTCGTTGAAATAATTATTGGATAGTATAAAGCCTTTAAATACGTGGTTTTAATTCTCCTCGCCCGCCTACCCACGATCGCTCGGCAGCCAGAGATGGATCCTGAAAATAATGATAATGGCAATGTGCCGTTTTCAGAAGTGGGATGTGAAGGGCTTACTTCTGAGGAGAATACTCGTACCAGATCATCAGCACCGGCACCGGAACAAAGCCTGCCGCAACAGATGGAGTTGTTCTTGTCTTGAATGATGACTTTATCACAGCCGCAACCTGTAAGCAGCGCGTCTATCCAATTAATTGAGTTCGACCCTGACGACAACGAAGCAGACATAGAAGGTTGGTGCAACGTGACTGAAATCGTAATCAACGACCACAAGATAGGAGGCATCGCAACTGACGTGGCCTCAAGTAAAAGAACTATTGCTCGCGAAGTTTGCTAAGCCTATGATGCCACAAGATTATTTCGATAAAATTCAACGTTTTCAAGTCTGTGTTAAACAAATTGCGAGTGAGGCAGCCATACGACTTTGGAACATCATCGGACGCATTCCGCGGACGGAAATGCCAGAAGACATTACCACGGGATTTGTATCGTCGGTTTTATGCCAAAAAGGCGGAGTGAGCTTCACTCCCATAACCCAACTACTAGATCAACTTCTGCGAATTCTCGACGGCATCTCGCTGAAACGAAAGGACGAGAGCAGTGATAACCATGATCCAGGTGTGAAAAGGACCCGATTTAACGAATCGCGCTTCACGAGAACATGCCACCGCTGCGGTACTTCAGTTCAAAAAGCAATCGACTGCCGTAAGCGAAAGGAAGAGCCTGTTGCTTCCAAGCAAGCATCCAGAGGCACTGACGGACCAATCACCTGCTTCGCGTGTGGACGACCAGGACACCTGGCGTCGGCGTTTCCAGATCGAGTGGGTGGCAGCGGCGCAGCGGCGATTAAAGAGGTCCATGTGTGTGAACGCAAACCATCAAGGAGCACGTTAACTACATCATCCGGTGAGCCAGTTCCCTTTCTTTTTGATAGTGGATTAGCTTGTTCATTAGTAACTGATTGCTACGACAATAAGTTCCCACAGGGTGAATTAGTATATGTGACGGGCATTTTAGCGGGGATGTGGAATGCGTTTCCCAGGTTATTAGTCCCATCAATGTCCAAGGCCTATCGCTCTCAGTATTGTTTCACATAGTACCTGATGGCACTATTGCTGAACCGGTAATAATAGGCAGGGATATATTAGAGGAGAGCGTGCACGTGCATATCGACAACGATCAGATTACCTTTTCTCAGCATAAAGAAATTAACCTAGTTGACAAGTCTAGCGGTTTTGATTTCGCGAATATTGATACGGACTTACAAGGCGATGACAAATTGGCTTTAATTAGGATTTTAGAGAAATACAGCGAGTTCTTCATCGACAATATACCAACAGGACGAGTCACGACGGGTGTTCTCTGGATAGATCCTATTGATCCAAACAAGACGGTTCAAAGACATCCTTATAGGTTAGCTCCCGCGGAAAAAGAAATAGTCAACGAGAAAATAGAGTCCCTATAAAAGCGAACGTTATTCGGGAAAGTAGTTCTCTATTTGCGAGCCCCATTTTGTTGGTTAAGAAGCACGACAACACTGATAGGATGGGCGTAGACTATAGGAAACTCAATACAAACACGTCCCGAGCATTATCCGTTGCCTCGTATTGACGAACAGATTGACCGTCTCCATGGCGCGCACTATTTTTCGTCATTAGATATGGCATCAGCCTACAACCAAATACCGGCTGATTCCGATAGCGTAGTGAGAACGGGATTTGTGATACCGGATGGTTAATTCGAACATTTGGCAATGCCGTTTGGATAACGAAATGCCGCTTCAGTGTATCAGCGCTGCATTAACACAGCTCTCGGGCCCCTAAAAGACAAAGTACCGATGGCTTACATGGATGACGTCATGTGCTATTCCAATAACCTCACTACACGACTAGAGCGTCTAGACCTAACTTTGAAGGCACTTTCTGAAGCAGGTTTTTTTGTTAAACTTCAGAAAGTGCAGATTCATGAAAAGGGTGATAGACTACCTTGGCTATGTCATAAAAGCAGGAGAAGTAACACCAAACCCTAGAAAGATAAAGGCTTTTGTTGACGCTCGACTCCAAAAACAGCTACACATGTAAGGCAATTTTTAGGCTTCGCTTCTTATTTTAGACGATTCATACCAAATTTTACTCGGTTAGTGGGTCCCTTTTATCCCTTGACGAAACTGAAAGGTCCTATCAAATGGACAGACGCTCATAATGCCATTCACAAAAAGATCATCGAGATACTTACGTCAGAACCAGTGTTATATTTGACCC
Organism: Automeris io; assembly: GCA_036320925.1. NCBI lineage: Eukaryota > Metazoa > Arthropoda > Insecta > Lepidoptera > Saturniidae > Automeris > Automeris io. Next base: position 7,644,031 of record JAUDJH010000014.1, read on the forward strand.
AGACTCCCCCATTGAGCTTCACACTGACGCGAGCTCTGAAGGCTACTGGGCTATATTAATCCAAAGAAAGAATAACGCTCCTCACGTGGTATCTTATTTTAGCCGTCGAACGTCTGACGCAGAATCAAGATATCACTCGTACGAGTTGGAGACCTTGGCGGTCGTTCGCGCAGTTGAAAATTTCCGGCATTACTTGTATTGCCAGCACTTGACGGTCTTCACAGACTGTAACTCCTTAAACGCTCCAAATCAAAAACCGATTTAACTCCACGCGTACACAGATGGTGGGCTTTCTTACAAGCGTACGATTTAGATATAGTCCATAAGCAGGTCATTAGCATGAGCCACGTAGACTATCTATCTAGAAATCATATTGTGAAGCCTATACCTAGTGTGCAAGTATTAATTGACCCAAGAGACTCGAGGAAAGGGAATAAAGAAGTTCACTTTATAGAGCTACATCAGGGTAGGCTAGCCGTAGAGCAAAAACGTGATAGCGAAATATGGGACCTTATCAGCAATCATAAAAACAATGAGTTGCCAGAAGCCATTGCACATACGTATAACGTGCGAAATTGTATATTGTATAGGAAAATTGAACGCAATAGAACCAGCTCATGGTTACCAATTGTTCCTAGATCCCTAGCATGGACACTTGTAAATCATGTCCACTCAGAAATTAAGCACCTTGGGGCTGATAAGACGCTTAACATAATATACGAGCAGTACTGGTTCTCACAAATATCCAAGCAGGTGCGTAAATTTGTAGATTCATGCATAGTATGAAAGCTTCAAAGGGATATTCAGGAGCACAGCAAATTCAACTTCATCCAACAACCAAAGTGTTCCATGTCTTGGCATACCATACATATAGACATCACGGGCAAATTAAGTGGCAAGAGTGATAGGAAAGAATATGCGTCCGTAATTATCTATGCGTTCACCAAATATGTTCTCTTAGATTACACACCTTCTCTCGACGCTGCAAGCGCAATTCAATGTCTCAAAAAAGCTGTTTGCCTGTTTGGTGCCCCGAAACGCATTATAGCAGATCAAGGCAGGTGCTTATTAATGCAGATTTTAAACGGTTTTGTAGCGAACATGGTATAGAGCTTCACCTTATTCGCCACCGACTCCAGTAGAGCCAATGGCCAAGTCGAGCGGATAATGCGCACCTTAAAGTGCCTGCTTACAATTGCAGAAAACGACCCAAACAAAACTTGGCGAGACGAACTCCCCGAAGTTCAGCTGGCGTTGAATAGTACCAGATCCAGAGTAACGGAATACTCACCCACGGAACTAATGTTCGGCATACGAGCACAGTTATTAGGGATATCAACCTTATCCGTGCACGCGGAACCTGAGCCTCGTTTGGATCTAGATATTATTCGGCATAATGCTTCCGAAAATATAAAAAAAACGGTTTCATCGGAAGAATTACGCTTTAACCGGGGTAAAGCAAAAGTGAGACCATTTAGTGTAGGTGACTTTGTCTTTATAAAAAGTAGTGAGCGTAACCAAACCAAATTACGGCGAAAGTTCAAAGGTCCTTTTACTATAGTCCGGATATTAGACCACGACAGGTATGAGCTGCGAGACATAGATGGATCTAACCGAAGCTATGAATACGCCCATGAAAACCTACGTGCAGTATCCGGGGGCCATGGCGCGTTGGTTGAAGTAGCTACTTCCTTAATTAATAATGTAGAGGAGGCCGAGACGGCGGCACTCCATAGTCATGATAATGGAATGGCAACATCTGATGATGATAGTGATACAGTATCGGTATCTAGTTCACACGCTTTGACCGCCAGCTCTAACATCCTCTTTGCCTCTGAAAATGAAGAATAGTTATTAGTGAGTTAATTATGTGTAAACCCTGTTCTTGTGCCCACTTTTACCTAGAGCGTAGATTTGATATTGGTTAGACAGTGGGTAGGATGTAGTTGGTTAACTGGGCTGGCCTAATCGGGTCGATGCCCATGACCAGACTATATTTTCCTATGTGGTGTGTGATGTAGTTGATCTACTAGGCTGGCCTAAACCGGGTCGATGCCTATGGTCAGACTATGACTTGTTGTGTGTGAGCTGAGTGGCAAGAAATTAGTTTGGAACTGGCCTATGTGGGTCGACGTTTCGAATCAGTGGATTGCAGCAGCTGTGTGTGGTTTTCGTGACTGGTGGAAGGGGCGCTGACGGTTGTCCGGTCCATCTCACCATGTGACTTGGTGAGCTGGTCGAAGGAGTGCCTGAGGTCAATTGTCCGCCCAGTGTGTTGGTAGTGGTTGTCGAGATAGTGTGGGGGATTAAAACCCAGATCTATTCAATTAGGTGATATAAATGGGTAGCTTGTCAGGGATGGGCGAGCAGGCCTAGTCGTGCACTACAGTTGTATTTTGTCAGATAACCCGAGGTGTGAGCTGTCGCACGAGGACGTGCGAAAGTCAGTCCGGCATTGACGGCGCCACTGTGCTTTAAGAGTGTCTAGAAACGTCAAAAGTAATAATGGACATTTGAAATAGTGGGGTTTGACGCAACTTCAGGCTCTTTTGTACGCGCGCAGAGGCGGACAGATCAGAATCCATTTGCTTCTCTCGTAAGCAAGACGTGCCTGGTGGAGCGTTGTTATTTTATAATAAATATCGAAAGTGCTGATTGTATTACTGTTAATATTTCGTTGAAATAATTATTGGATAGTATAAAGCCTTTAAATACGTGGTTTTAATTCTCCTCGCCCGCCTACCCACGATCGCTCGGCAGCCAGAGATGGATCCAGAAAATAATGATAATGGAAATGTGCCGTTATACATATCACAACAACACACATTTGCTTTAACAAAATATTATGTATTTATAAACTTTAATATTACTATGGAATTAATAAATGTGTGGTAAGATCAACCACGAGATCTAATTTACGTGGAATCTAGTACGAAAGACGCGGATAAAAGTGAAGCATCATTCTATAATTTCGGAATCTCATTTATGCTCATTTTGTTCTATTGTGTAGCATTTATTCATACAAGAACGACAAAATTTAATTAAAATCACGAGATCACAATGCGTCAACTCGCTACATATTACTGAAATGTAATGTTACCTATTCTATTTAAAAACATATTTTAGACTATTTTTGACGCATGTATGTGGGTTCTTTATGTACATTTTATTGGTATTTATAATCTATTACACCGGTCTACAGCATTTTTGCGCACGGGTTACACATACGTTATTTTCATTGCTTATATACCTAGAAACAAGAATAAGAAGAAAAAAGAGTTCTGAATTTGCTTTTATGTGTGAAAAATTGAAAATTCAAATCAAGTAAAATACATAAAAAATGCACACAGAGATGATTTATTAAAACAGACCACACATAGATTGATGATTCATTCTTACAATAGAAATATTTAAAATATAGTCCAAATGTTTAAAAATGAACAGTTTTACATCTCCTGTTATGTTAAGTGGTAGGTTCTCTTACTAACCCCCAAATATAGTCCCCCATCATGCTTTCAGTATACTGGCCTTGGTAACGCTTCTCAAATTGCATTATATCTTGATGGGAGCGTTCCCCTTGTTCTTCTGAATAAGCTCCCATATTATCTTTAAATTTATCCAAATGTGAATGTAACATGTGCATCTTTAGAGACATTCTACATCCGATGATGGAAAAATTCATAATCATGTCAGTGATCAGCTGGTCATTATTTTCAGCTCTATGGTTTCCAAGAAAACCATGAACTGCCTTAAAACTGTTCCAGGCTCTTTTCCCCTCAGTGCTAAGTAATGGCGGGAAAATATCACAAACCATTTTCTTTTATTTGAGGGCCTACAAAGATTCCATCTTTAATTTTCGCCTCTGAAAGTTTCAGGAAAAAATTCTACAAATATTTGAAAGCTTCAGACCCATGATTCAGAGCCTTTACAAATTGCTTAATAAGTTCTAATTTGATATGCAATGGCGGCATTAATATAGTTTTAGGATCGACAATTGCTTCCCATTTAATATTGCATTACTCACTTCGTACTCAGTAGGTACGTACGGCTAATGTTTTGGCGGTAGTAAGCGGCATCATTTCTACAGTCCCACAGGCAAAGATAACAGGAGTATTCAGTATATCCACCTTGCATTCCAGTAAAAAAACACTCCATCTTGAAGTCTCCAATAACTTCCCACTTATATTCCGTATATTTAATTGCAGTTAATAGCATTTTAATACTGTCATAATTTTCTTTAAGATGTACGGAGTGTACCAGTGGAATTGATGAAAATTTGTTCTCATTGTGTAGTAGAACATTTTTAGGCTTTGTGTTGAACTGTCTGAACGCAAGAAATACTACCCCCGCCCTCTTACCTCTCTTTCGACTGCGAAAGTGCACCAAGAACGACATTGAATTGGGCGCGAAAATCAAAAATGCTGAAATTGCTATTACTTCTTAAATAGCAAATATTTTCGATTTGTAATTGCATTTTTATACGTATATTTTCAGAATATAATAAGTAAAACCCATGCGCAAAAAAAAAAAAGTTTTTTTGTTGACCGGTGTTATTGTCGGCTATTTTTTTAAATGACGCGTTAACTTTTTTTGTCATGCTACAGGTCAACGATAGGCGATGCATACAGCCTACAATAAAAATTTCTTTGATGGAATAAAAAAGGCATGAGTCGGTTAAATTAAGAATGCCTTTTCTACATACATTATATTGTACATTGATATACAAAATTAACTTAATCGGGATATCACATTAACGCACTTCAGTGCGGTAATGTTATTATAGCTCCAGTTAACATTTTTGATATTTATATGACGAAAATCCTTATAATAATACACTCACTTCGAGCAAAGGTAATGAGAACAATATTATTTATATTTAGATCTAATATGATGCAAGTAACTTATAGGTAAAGCACAAACAAAAAGTAAATTGAGTTTACACATTATTATAACAAATGCGCAATTACGCTTATCTTTACATTTTCTTAAGAAACCATTACTAGGTTATCATTATTGGCCTTTCATCTGCGAAAGAGGGTTCGGATAGCTATAGGCGTACTTTATATTTATAAACCTCACTATGACTATGAGGTTCAAGATTTGCAGTACGGTAGTGTTACTTGCTTACTTGAAATAGTGTCGAAAATTATTCAAACGTCGCCAGCTCCATTAGTTTTAATTGATTGTTAGGCTTTGGCATCAATCATGGCTAATACAAAAATTCTTAATAATATATAGACCCTTTCTTGAACTTTAAATAAAGGTTACCAAGAGTCTTTTAACATGAAATATTTCTCCCAAAAAAAAACTAGAGGCAAACAAGATGGCTTTTGATTCCCAAAACTCAGTGGCTAAGTTACTTTAATAGTCCTTTCGTTTGTGTTTCTATCTTTTTAAGACAGTTTAACAACACAACCAACATACAACACAACACACAACACAGCCAACGCGTGTCATAACTGTTTATTTATCTTATATTTTACTTTGATATTCGTATTTTTCTACGGAATTAATGTGAGATTATTATAATCTTATATCGTTATTGTCTCATTATGTTAACCCGTTGATCTTTAGCCCTGGAGTTGCAGATACGGTTTTTTTTTACACTGGCTCGACATAGTGGCTACAGAGTACCTGAAGGTAAGTACAGTGTAGTCAAAAACGAAAGCGACTATCAAAGGATGAAAATCCATTTATAGTCTACATCGTCATGTCGGCCCACATATACCACGACTGAAGGTCTCTAGGTATATGAGCTACTGGATATACACAAGCTGATCCCGAAACACGACAAGCCGAAACTGGTCACTATGACGGGCTTATGTACTGTGGTTTTTATCCGACTTCTAAAAGGAGGAGTTTATTTATTCAACAGTATGTTTTATTTTAAGTTTGGTCACTGACAATTTCGCCTCTTATGGAGGGAGGGAAATAATAATGTTTTTGAGCTGTTAGATATGTCATAAAGTTTATACCATTTTAATATCGTACAATTCTAATAAAGGTTTACGAAAATAAAGACTCCGTCCTGGGTAGACCGATCTTGATGTCTTTTTTTTTATTCTATAGGTTATACATCAATATTACTTGAAGTGTAATATGATGAGGCTCTATGAAAACCTTCGTGTATACAGTATATTTATCTTGTTTGGACTCATTTCGATCAGGATTTTGTCTGGAGCTCGACAAATAACCTGAACCCGATGCCACGGCAACACATGGTTTTTTTTTTAAATAAACTCATTTTTGGGAATAGTTCAGGCAACTTCAAACAATAAATAATAATCCTAAATCTAACAATCAGACTGTAATTTTTGTAGTCAGTGCATGGTTACACAATATAAATACCTAGCACTGACTTTAAAAATTACCGAGTCTGATTGGTAGATTTGGGTTTATTATTTAGATACTCTTTGAAGTCTGTTCTTTTTTTATATTAGTAAAGATATTTTTAAGGTTATTGGTTTAAATCAAATTAAGTATGTATTAATATTTAATAAAGCTACTTCTATGTGAAGGACATGAATCGCTCCTGTGTAACCAATCAATCCAGTGTGTCACGGCGAGTACTCCAGACAATTCATAGGCTACCTACATATGTATTAGTTATGCAAATCTACAATTCTCCACCGTTATCTATAATGAATAGAAATTACCTATATAAAACAGTATTAATATAAAGTTTCATTAAAATATTTAAAGAATGTGTAAAATTGGTCAAAATACGTCAGTGTTAGTGAAAATATGTCCACAAAGCAAAAAGTGGTTAATTGATGGAGAAATCGTTACTCTCACTGGATAACGATTTAACTCAGAGGGCTTCTAAGATCATGTTGCTATAATAGAAAGTTGTTTCTACCAATATATCAATGATACATGTATGCAAGGGCTATCAAACCACGGCAAGGTCTTTGGCCCTTCGTACATATTAAGCTTCGATAGTAATTTCATTGTTATTTTAACAAAAATATTAAAATACCAACTGAACCCGCGGCTATGGTCACGTGGAAATAGCACTTTGGTTATGATAATAGTTATTTAAAGCTGAAATATTTATAAATGATGCAATCTAAACTAGTACAAGAAAAGTATGTATAAATCGCGTTTTGTTTCCATCTGGTTATGAGGAAAAATAAAATAAAAATGTAATACAAACACAAAAAAAAAAATTACGAAAGCAGTAAGAAGAATATCTAATATATAAAAATGAATCGCTAAATGTCTTGATAAGCGCGAAACTCGAGAACTGCTGAACCGATTTGGCTGATTTCTTTTTTGTTGTGTTTGTTGAAGTCTGGGGAAGGTTATTACGGAGAGAAAAAAATTAAAAATTCCCTGCAACTGTCTAAAAACAACACTTTTCTGTATTCTCATACAAAAAATTCGTTACGAATATAAGTCATTTTGAACTTTAACACCATACCATAAAGTTTAAATGTCAGTGGACGGGTTCCGGGAAGGCAAAACAATCGAGTGACGTATAAATATTAATGTCAGTATTTGTCAATTTTTATACATATAGCATTAAGGCCAGGTTCCTTCAAACAATTTTCAAAAAACAGCCGACAGGTCAATAGGTTTTGGCAGATTAAAATCTGACGAGGAAGCTATTAACATTTGAAAAAACAATGTGTCTTTGTTTTAAAGAAATAGGGCAGAACAAGGTCTGCCGGGACAGCTAGTTTTTAATATTTATGAATAAAAATATCGAGTGCTTATAACAATGCACCTTTTTCAGTTGCAGTTTAATACCTAATAAGCAAAAAAGTTCGTTTAAAACCTAATATTTAGATATTACTAAATATCTAAATCGATAATTGTTCGTATAAAATATTAACACGAATCTTCTGACGAATTTTCATAGTAAATATCGTCACTATATTATGCCTAGTTTAACTACCCTTGAATTTTATTAGAGTGGCGAAATAACCTATCTCCTAAACAATAAATTAGTAAGCTATTTAAAGCTCGGATGTGTTTAGCTAGTAAACTTAATACTTGTCTAAAATACTAACATGGTCCGTATTAAAGTTAAGAGAATACATTTACGAGTTAAAAAGTCATACTTCCGTGTTGATAAAAATAGCATTATTACTTAATCTAAGTACTTTGTCGACCTTAACAAGGACTTTATAATTTTCTGCTTGGATGTCATCAAAATAGAAACTTTAATAAACTTTAGTAAAGTTTCTTCCTGGTGAATAAAAATTAAAACAATTAATATTTTCTCGGTTTGTTCCATGTAAACAAAAACTCAGAATGTTTTTTTTTAAATAGGCCTGTTACAAGCATTTTTAAATTGTCAATAAAATTAATCTACCTCTGCACGGGTTTGGGAAGTAAAATCTATCTCGTAAAAAATCTAGAAGTCGTTCTTTTTAAGAGATTGTTCCTTTGATACAAATGAAATTTAATTGATTGTCTTGTGAGAAATCCTACATGGTATAGCCACGTATCCTTATCAGTTAAACAATTATTGAGATTTTAGGAAGCTATCTTCATGAATTATCTTTTTATTAAAATTTCGTATGTAAGCCCTATAATGCTTTTAATGGAAAGTACAATACAAGCAAAACCTTATTTTAAAAAAGTATTTATTTGTTGAAATCCAACAATTTAATTTAAGTATAGATAAAATATAGAATTTTGTTAATTAATATAGGCAAACCGGGATTTAATGAAACAGACAAAGATTAATTAGGATTCCAAGTGTCTTGCCAAAATACAATCTTAAAAGACCAATCAGCTCTTCCGTTACACCGATCAATTTTTGTATTTTATTCCCTTGGCTCTGGAGTATTTTCCTTAGTTTCTGTAGTTCATTATGTGAGTGGCGAAGTAGTTCTATTCCGTTTATAATATGTATTTGTAAATCCATTTTTTTATTTCTGAAGATAGAAATGGATTTAATTTCTTCTATTAACTACATTTACATTGCTTTTAGTTTTTGTCTAGCAAATTTCGAAGCGGTTAACAATAAATACTGTAATGAACATCCAAAGAATCAGACAGAAAAGCAGCAGAGGTCTTTGGCAGCAACAGATCCCTCACCAGAAGTGGCTATACACTGCTAACCATAATTTTGTTATGTTCCGACTTGGGTTACATGATAAATCTACTAATTTTCGACGCAATTTCCACATTTTCATAATGTTTTTATAGTGGCTGCCTCATTATTGTAATTAACATATTCTGAATGGTACACCGAGAATCATCACGCAGAGCATCGAGCATCGACAAAGATTCGCCTGCCTCGCAGTCTTTTACCGGTTGCACGGTGGAGAGTGTTCTCACAAACTACATTCTTTGTTTCCACCAGCTCCATTATATCATAAAACCACTAGACATCGAGTCGGATACCATCCGTATGTGTTAGATGTTCCTTATCCGCACGAAGAGATTAGCTTCTACATTCATCATGCGAACAGCTAAGGAGTGGAATATGCTTCCAGTGACCATATTTCCGCGATCTTATGACCTGGGAGTCTTTAAGAGAAGAGTGAATAGGTATTTGTTGGGCGGACGCGGTCTATTATCGGACTCAACTTCACCTTCCACCAGGTGTGATTGAGGTCAAGCGTACGCCTATAAATATTTAAAAAAAAGAAATGCACTGACACTGCGTACATTTTATATTTCTGAGTGATGACTGAGTTCACCTTGCACGAATTGCAATGCGTCTACATTTTGTAAACAGTATGGGACGAAGCGAAAAAAGTAAAACGATGTTAATATCACTGGAATACTTGTATATAACTTTATAACTAACAAAATTTATAATTTCCATATTGCGTAAGTACATGTAGGGAAATATCCTTTGAACTATTAGGCAATAGGATGGTATATGCTGTTAGTTATTGTTAGCTAGGCGTCACTTGTTAGTTTTTAACTAACAATAATCCACTATGCATAGCAAATGTTTTATAATTAAATCGAAAAAAAAAAATTAAGCATTTTTATTTCACTTAAACATTCAATGAAATATAACTTTTATGAAAAGTTAATATATACACATTATATTTTAATTCAAAGTAATTATAATATAAACGTCTCTTCGAACGCTTAACACCGTATTCGATAAATTTTTCACGGCGAACTAGCATTTATCTATAACATTTCCTTCATCTTATTTTCCTTGTTGCATTACTGTATCAATTTGTGTACTTTCCAATGATATATCGGCACTCGGAGCGTAGATGTCTCACACTGTGGTATTTTTAACTATAATTAGATAGTAATTACAATATTGAGTTAATAGATTTAACCCCTTGGTCGTCGCTCTTTAGGGCTACACTGTACCTACCACCAGGTTCGGTGGAGTCATCTTGAAGATATATTAAAATATTATAATTTTTCTAGAATATTCTGGCTCTTTGCCTTCATGTGTTCTGTAGTTCTATGCGCCGGCCTTATAAGAAAAGTTTGGATAAAGTGGGACGTAAGTCCCGTAATTGTGAGTTTTGCTGAGAATCCTACTCCAGTATGGCAAGTAAGTATTGTATAAATAAGAGAAGAAAAATATTTTCATTTATTCTGTATATCAATATAGCACCATTTCAAACGCATATTTTTCGCCGTTAGATTCGGCATTTCCCCACACTTTACGCTTACTCTAGTTCTTACATACGCACTACGATTTTCGAGAACGTTCTTGATGAATATTTGCTGCTTGGTATCGTTTTTCTCTGAGGCTGTGACATGAGGCTCTTTAAAAGGACAGTGAATAAGAATCTTCAACATCGAAAACATAGCAACACTCTTTATTTTGCAGTTATCACATACTACCTGATAAGCTGTCAGCTTGTTTGCCGATAATCGTTAAAAAACAACATATCGAGCGTGTTTCGAAAAGAAATTGTAGCGACAAATTCTCTAAAATTGTTTTTTCAACATAACAGCTAACTACTTATGTAGTTTTTTTTTTCTTTTTTTTAATCTGTTTTTTTTTTTTGGGACTTTGGATCAGGCTGACCATGTCAGTCCCATAATCACACAATGTAAATGCTAATTCAACAATGTATATGTGAGTCTACAGAGCATCTCAGCTGCGCAAGATGTTTGCTCAGCTAAGACGCTCTGAAATAGACCCACATCAGACCTGTTCAAACCAAACTGTTTATACATGATTTCTCTCATAGAAACGCTCCGAACACATTCCACCAAGAAATGGTGTATGTCTTCTGGGACTCCACAGAGCTCGCAATTAGGTGTATCGATTTTCCTCATCAAAAATTTGAATTTATTGAGTGGGATGTGTCCAGAGCGCAATCTATGAGAGATCACAATAAGCTTTCTATTCCATCCCACATTGGCAACTTATGTAGTTAAGAGTTGCTAAAAAAACGCTCACTAATTGTATGAATCAGGTTTCATTAAAATATCAACAAAATGGCATCAATACCTTTATTACATAAGAAAGACAAACTGTGTAAAATACAAATTGTCTCTTACGATGTTCATCTTCAATACGCTTGATATTATTTTATGATAAGCGACGAAATAGAATCATTTAGAAAAGAAAATGCGCTCAACTTCCAATTATTATATTCAATACTATTTAAATTTATGTTACAGATACCGTATCCAGCCGTCACTGTTTGCTTCGAAACAAAAGCTATGCAAAGGAAATTTAATTTTACCGATTATTACCATTTGTACTACAATAACAAAACCTATGCTAATTTAACTGAAGAAGAGTAAGTGAAGAGAACTTTGTTTTTATACATAGGGCGGCTTGCAATTAACAGTTAAATATAGCTTAGAATTGTATAAAATGCTACTTAATTAAAGTGGCTTAATTCAACTTCCATGGTAATTGAGATTTGACGGCTTAAAACTGGATAATATGTCCGAGCAAGATTATAAGTACAAATTAACCATAAACATTCTTTGTATATAAGTTATATCTAGATTTAATTAATTTATAATATATTCATTTAGAAAACTTGCCGTCCTTTAAGGCACCAATAGATTGATTTAAATAAGTTTAAATAAAATACTTAATATTTACCACATTTTAATACTGACCACATTCTTAAATATATAGGCATCTATCTATACCCACAATCAAAAATTCAATAGGGTCAATAAAGTGTTAAAAATATGTATGTGTGTTTTTATGTTGGTATAAGATGCTGTGAATTTATACATTTTAATATGTTTTAGGAGAAATCTTTTTGAAGATGTATCTATGGTTTGTGATGACCATCTTGCACCACCTGGTGGGCGTAAATTTTCTCCCGGCAATGAAACTGTGGCAAACATAAAAGAGGTATAGGAATTAGTTGTAATTACTTCCAATAGAAAGACCCCAATTCGATCAAAATGAAGTGCTTTAGAATTTTTCATTTTCATTACACAAATTAAAATATTACATTTCTGCTATTCTTAATGTTGTCTTTACTAATCAGATAGAGAAAAAGCTAAATAAATGGAGGCTTACTCGTGCTTTGTGATTCATTAAAAATAATTGAATATTTCATGATAGTACAGATCATTTATTTATTTCATGGAATAAAAACGAGAGCTCATAACAAAAACATTATAAACTAACACACTAAATGATTGGCCAAAAATGATTATGACTGACTAAAGACGGGAAAAGAAACGAGTTCAAATCCTACTCATGCGCACTACATTTTATATTAGTTCATTTAAGCGCATGTTTTACAAGAAGTTCTTGTTTTAACAATAAATAGCTTACTTTAAAAATAACAAATAAATGTTTGGTCAACATCTTTTCAGAAATATAATATCCTGATTAATTTTTAACGTAAAGTATTAGTTAATAGAAAAAATAAAAAGATAATAACAATATAAAGTTAATATTGTAAAAAAATCATACTTCAGATAGCTTCACCAAGGTCTAATTGATAGGTTGGTTACGGAAACTCAGATTAGAATAAGATCTATGAGCTATCAAGTAAAGAGCAGTAAACTATTATGGTCCCAGTAAAATCCAAACATAAAAATCACACGCGTTTTCATTGATCGTCTTGTATAATGAGCAAAATATTAATGTAATTTTCTGACATGTTAATACATTTAAGGTATCTCCAAACTTAACCGACGTATTCTTTGGATGCAAATGGAAAGATATACCTAGTGAAAATTGTTCCACCCTTTTCTCGCCGATATTAACAGAAGAGGGACTTTGTTACACTTTTAACACACTGGGAGCTGACGAACTATTCAGAATGGAGAAGTACAAAATATAATATATACTTTTTAAACTGAGATTATAATACTTAAAATGAACTATATTTAATAGTGAATAGAATGTCTTATTTAAATCATTTCGGAGTTATTTTACGTTATTAAGCAAAGTTGATATATACTCAGCTTTGTTTACTGTCCTGTCGGGCAAGCAGACTTGAGGGAGTTTGCTGCCTGGATGAGAGGTGGTGGAGTGCTGGAGGTGGTGCGCAGTATCTAGAGCGCCGCCTGAGAGAGAGAGGTATTGAAGGCGTGGTCTCTTTATACTCACCCCTCCCAGAAAGGAAGCCTGAATAAGGAAGTTAGCTCCCCGGGCGACTGGACGAATTTTGCAGGCTTGGGTGAAGTGATTAGATGACACCCCGGGGGTTTTTAGTCAGAAGGAGTCTGACACACCGGGGACGCAGCCCTCACAGCAACCCTGGTTCTATGTAGGATTTTCGCACAGGTTACCAAAAAAAATAAATCTTTACTATCTCGTATAAACTAATTTAAGAAATGTATTAATGTGTATGTCGAATGTCCTCTAACGACTCAATAGATCCTTTCTTAAACACATTATTACTAGAAACCTTCCAGCGTGACTCCTCACATCTTTGGATTTAATGCAAGTACAGTATGAGACTTTTGTTTTAGTTATTTTTGTTGTCTTTTGTTCAGTAGTGAAAGTAACCATATTGAGGAAACGAAATATTTGTAATATCATAAAAATAGCATTTAGCTAATTGACTTAGATATTTTATAAACTCTCACAACTTCTAGATAAAGATCTGATAAATTATTTATAGTTAAATTAATTATTACGTTGTATACGGCAAAGCGCAAAAGTAGATAGTTAATTATTACAATTTCGTCTTTGCTTACTCCAAAAGAATTGTAATGTTATAATTTAGATTTTAGAATATAATTGAATCAATAATTTGAATGTATTACTATTGTGTTTTTACTAAGCATACAAAACGATTATTCTTATTTGGAAAATGATATGGTATCGGAATCTTGGACTTTGGAAGAGGGATATGCGCCGAAGACTCCTATTGAAACATATCCGCATAGAGGTTCGGTAAGTTACGACTCACGTTTACCTCAAGTAATACGTCTGGCAAAAACTTATTGACTTCATTTGGCTATTCGCAATATTTTATATTTTAAATTTACAAGTATCTAAATGTCTTCGTAGTCATACTTGTGATATCAATACATACAATAAATGTAACCAATGGAAGCGATACATTTTAAAGTTAAAATAAAATTATTAAAGTAATAAATATTTATTTCGTTAAGCATTAATACCACTGAGTTGTTATTTCAGATTTTTATAATTTTAGGGATATGGCGTGAAATCTGGATTAACATTTTTATTAAAAGCCAACTGGTTTGACTTAGATTATCTATGCAAGGGACCCGTGCAAGGATTTAAGGTAAAACTAACTATTGGAATTAACTAGTGGGATTATTTGTTTAGACATATCTCTTTAATAACAAGGCTCTCCCTGCAAGGCGGAGCGGTGACCTGCGTAAGGAGGCCAGAAAATATTGGATGAGAAGATTGGGCTCAACGGCACTTGTTATGAGAGGCCTATGTCCAGCAGTGGACTAGGAGGGGTTGATGATGATGATGAACAAAACTCAGGTGGAATCAAGAGAATTTTATGGTATCTTATTTTCGCAGCTTGATACTGCTCGCGTTTAAAAGTTTTATCGTTGAGCTCCTACATGTTATCGTAAGATGGTTCCAAGTTGTAAACAAGAAGTTTAGTATACAGGTGAATTGCTGGCTCAATTGAGGATATTCGTTTCTAACAGTATCTTTTCTCATATTGTACCTTGAGAATATTTAGCGAATAGTGTAGTATATTTTATTTGCAGATATTGCTGCATAACGCTGCAGAATTACCTAGATTATCACAGCAATACTTTCGATCCCCTCTTGCACAGGAGGTCGTGGTAGCAGTTAAACCGAAAATGATGACCACTTCTGAAGGATTGAGAGCTTATGATCCTATTAGGTTTGTAAAAGTATAATTTAATGATAATCTATAATAATTAAATTTTAAGCTATGTAAAACAAAACCCTAACTTTGTTAATATACTTTTAAAATAGATAATGCGATTATGAGTTGCATTAATAGATTGAAATTACAAAACCTTTGCAAAATTCTTATTAAATGGAGACAAAGAAATTAGAGAACACATACCTTAGTGTAAAAATATATGTACTGTGCTCTGAGAATGGAAACAAATTATTAGATTTTAAATTGAAACAGAACTCGGGCCCAGATTATTATGAAAAAAAAAAAAAAAACAGTATTAGTCAGTTAAAACAAGAATAATAACATATCTAGCCCAGATTATTATTCAAAAGAAAAAGGAATCAATAATGGTCAGTTAAAGCTAGAATATTTTTTAAATATTTACTGTGTGTTATAAATAGTAAGTTTCATTTCATACTTGGAAAAACATCTATTTACTGTTCTCAGACGACAATGCTATTTCCCAAGCGAAAGATACCTTCAATATTTCAAAGTCTACACGCAAGCAAATTGCGACATTGAATGCCTATCCAATTTTACTTACACACGGTGTGGATGCGTTCATTTTGGAATGCCTCGTAAGTATAACTTTTACTCGCTTTGAATTAAAAATGAAGACATAAAAATAAATCTATACTAATATTATAAAGCTGAAGAGTTTGTTTGTTTGTTTGTTTGTTTGTTTGAACGCGCTAATCTCAGGAACTACTGGTTCGAATTAAAAAATTCTTTTTGAGTGGAATAGACCATTTATCGAGGAAGGCTTTAGGCTATATAACATCACGATGCAATTATTAGGAGCGAAGAAATAATGGAAAATGTGAAAAAAACGGGCAAAATTATTCATCCTTGAGGGCTTCCATTGCGTGCGCTGCAAAAACGGTTCAAGATACCAAAAATAAATGTATGAAAGAATTATTCCTCTTGAAATGATCTAAAAAAATGTCCGCGACAGAATATGTCTATCTTTTAAGATTAAGTCACTAGAGCCGTTTTTATGGTAAACAAATTTGGTCGAAATTAATGCATTATTTGTTAAGAGTTATATCAACGTAATAATATTAATCTTTATCCAAATAAATGTGTTGTTGATTAAGAGTATTTAATTGTGAACAAAATTGTCTTTGACATCACTTAATTTCAATGAACATCTTAGAAGATAATACAAAACCTTACATAGCAAAACAACGTTTGCCGGATCAGCTATAGTGTCTTGATAACCGCGTAACTCGAGAACGGCTGAACCGATTTGACTGATTTCTTTTTTGTTGTGTTTGTTGAAGTCTGGGGAAGGTTATAACAGAGAGAAGATTTTAAAAAATTATCTGAAAAAGTGTAAAAACAACACTTTTCTATATTCTCATACAAAAGATTTGTTATAAGTCAATTTGAACTTTAACACCATAGCATAAAGTTTAAATGTTAGTGGACGGGTTCCGGGAAGGCAAAACAATTATTGAGTGACGTATAAATATTAATGTCAATATTTGTCAATTTTTATACATATAGCATTAAGGCCAGGTTCCTTCAAACAATTTTCAAAAAACAGCCGATAGGCCATTGGCTATTAACATAAAAAAAAACAATGTGACTTTGTTTTAGAGAAATAGGGCAGAACAAGGTCTGCCGGGACAGCTAGTATGACATAAGTGTCATATTCTATTCTAAGTGTACTATTCTATAAGTAGAATAGTAAACGCATGTGGTTAAGAATTTAATACTTATTTAAATTTTACAGAGTCGTCTATAAGTCGTGGTCCTTTTTTTTTATTCTGACACGGTACAGTGACTGCACCAAACCTGATGGTAAGCATGGTGCAGTCCAAAAAACGCCAACGACTATTGAAAGGTAAGAAAAAACCCATTGGTAGTCGCAGCGATCATGCCGGCCCGCACAAATATCTCTTCACGTTACGCTTAAAGGATCCCATATCATAGGATGGTGGGAACACGCTCGCCGGAAGACCATTCCACAGCCCAACGACACGGCAAAAGAAGGAGTTAGAGAACCTCTTAGCCCTAGCCGGGATGTGAGATATCGTAATGCTGTGACACCGCAAACCCGCGCGCGTGGTTCTATTCAGGAAGGGAGAGGGTGGAACAAGGGTGGTCTAAAGCCAAAGGTGTGATAGAGGGAGAGTAGGTTACTTTAAACAGTATACTCCGATTCTTGTTCGTTTAAGATATATGTATATAGGAAATCAATATTTTACTTAGAAACTACATTAATTACATATTTCTTTATTGCGGAACCATATATTTTTTCAAATAATATTGTGTTTTCTGCTGTAACAAATTGTTAGAAAGAGTGATAATAGCTTAAAACTTTACCTTATAACAATAATAATTCAGTAATTTCAGCGATGAAAATAATTAAATATTGACGGCAATGTATCTTTATACATAGTTATATATAATTAACATCTTTAAATATGGTGAATTATTCGATTTTTTTAATATACATCAATTTTGGTATTCCTGAAAAGAATTTGCTAAATATTCTAAGTGACCAATAATCGGAAAATTGTATTTATATTAAATTATAGAACTACCCTCCATATATCACCTTCATCGGCCACGGGGTCGCCCGGGGTTCCTCATTTTGTAGATATGCTGACGTAGATAGGTGTTTGGGGCATGGATTCCCGTTTGCCAATCTGTCAGAATATTGAGCCTGGTTGATTTTCACCTTTTCAATTAATAATTTACAATTTAGATGCTCCAAACACATCCGTCTGCAGTGCTGGCAGTATGGCTTGTATTAAAAAAGCTCAAAGTAAGTAATTCTTTTTTATTTAGTTCACAAGCGGACATTGCACAAGAAAAATATTTTCTGATACATGACAAAAATAAATTTTTAAACATTCATAGTACAAGTGCAAGCTTAATTTGCCACTAGGTCAATTATGTAATTGTTAGTAAATATTATTATTATTATAAAATAGAATGCTCACTGTTATACTTAACATATGTGGCTACAATTTTAGCTATAGGTATACAGTCAAAGTCTGTTACAACGTCATCTAAGGGACTACTCATATTTAGTCGTAAAAACCGATAATCATAACAACCGGTCATGTTTTCGAGATACGAAATCCTATTTCTTTTGGCGGGACCTTTGTTTTGGATTAATATAACCGGTAGGTTATTCTAGACGATGTCGCCATAAACGGTTTTGACTGTCTGTATCTTATAAGATATCAATATCAATATGTTTATAACTATGTGCAGGTTTATTTTATTTTAGAATATTATTTCAGTGGAATTAGTGACAATTTCAATACAGTCTGGATTGAGTCATCAAGAAGGAGATCATTCTGAACTAGATCAAGCTCGTGAGGTATCCGCTAAATGCAATTGTCTCCCGGCTTGTACTTCCATTGAATATGAAGCAGAAACCTCGCAGGCAGATTATGATTGGGCTGCGCTTTTCAGAGCCCATAGATTTAACGTATCAGAGGACTTGCTAGAGTAAGTTAATTTCGTAGATACAATGTTATTTGTATCAAATAACTGTTTTAACATTAGTATAATGATACGACAGGATAATTGAAAACCCAAAGCATTCATTAAACCATTAAAATATTTAAAATAACAAAGTCGAGATAAAAATTACAAATACATTTTGTAGTTTGTACTATGTATAGATATCAAATATAGGTGCATAGATGGGCAAAATGTAACCAGATTAATGAAAAACGATTACGAATTACGTTTTGCGTTTTTCATCATTAATATGAAAGTATTTTGCTCATCATGTTTTACCACCACGGAATTCTCAATTGCGTACATATTTATGACTCCTTAATGTTTTGAAGGGATTTAATCACAATTACAGAGCTACAAAATTAAAATTATGACTACATTTTGCAATCAAAATCATTAATCTGATTACATTTTGCCAATATCTACATAGGTGTAAAGATACCCATTAAAAAGATTGTTCAATTTATTTTTCTTTTTAAAAACGTTGCTCTACTCGAGGATTTAGTCCTGTATCGTTTACACCATGAATAACACATTGACAAACACCCAGCCCCGGAATATCTACTTGTAGCATGTGCAAAAATTTGTTTCGTATGGAGATCGAACCCACAGCTCCACACGTTGCACTCACGTCTACGGCGCCAACAGACAGTCGTCTTTGAGTCAAGTTGCTGATAATTGGTTAATATCTATAGTATTAAAAATATTTATAAGAAATATAAAGTCAAGAACGTTCGAGACTTCTCTACATGATGATGATATCCTAGCCAGTTTCGGCCACGGCGACTGTTTCAATGCCGATTAAGAAAATTGAGGGCCACTTTTCGGAAACAGTCAATTGCGCAGGAGATATTTAAGTGCATAACTGGACGCGCAGCCACAGAAGCACTCTCTCGTCCGAACTCCCTCGGGCCCGATGGAATGGAGAACCAGTACGATCGGGAGGGAGCAGAATGTAGGTTTGGTCGAGTTTTCCTTCTCTGAACACCTGGTTGAATTGCGGTGTTAAAGAGATACCTTAGTCGCCTTTTACGACACCTCAGCAAGAAGAGGGGGTGTGCTATTCTATTCTGCCGGCAGCCACCACGGCTAACACGGCTTCTCTACATACTCATACATCAAATAAATAATATTCTTACGGAAAGTATGGTCAGGAGTACGTGAAACCGGGCAGTAGAGTTGAGGGAGTCTGCTATCCGGATAAGAGGGAGGCGGTGCGTAGTGTCCGGCGCGACGCCTGTGAGATAAATGTTGGAAGGGTGGGCTCTCTACCCCTACCCCTCCCAGAGAGGCAGCCTCGACAAGGCATTTCGCTCTCCAGGCGTCTGGATGAATTTGGTTTCCCAGGCCAGGGTGGAGTGATTAGAGGGACACCCCGGGGGTATTTAGTCAGTAGGAGTCTAACACACCGGGGTTGCTGCCCTCACAGCGGCCCTGATGGTCCTATGCAGGATTTTACCCCAAGACACCAAAAAAAAAAGAGTACGTGAAGTCGGTGAGAATTTAAAAAGTATTAATAAACGTTAAGGAAGCGGAAGATATTTGTAAACATAGAAAAAGTGGCGTTCCATTCTTTTTGTCTACTTAAATAGGAAATCGAAATTGCGACAGATATTTTAAATTAAAATAAAAAAGTCAGAGATGGAAGCTAGCGTAGTAGAGTTCATATTTCTTGGTGTCCTATGTTTATTTTCATAACAATCAGAGTGGAATGGATTGAATTATTTTCAACAGAATGAACTTACGTAAATTATTTTTTCGCACACGTCGTTGATTTTGAGACGTTAATGACCCCACAAAAATAATTATTAGGAGCAACGAAACCGTTGCAGCTGTTTTACTGCAGTTAGAATTTTTGAATAATTTATTTATTAATTAGTAAATATAACTTTAAAAAAACTGTTATAAGTCACCTTTGGTTGTTGATTTAACTTTTGGTGAGATCGATAACTTATGAAAGCGAAAAATATGTGACACTTCCGTTTTATGTAATATTATTTCCAGTTTGAGTTACGCTCGCGTCATGATATTCTTCAAGGAAGCACAGTTTATAACATCACGAAGGTCAGAACTCTACGGTCAGACAGATTTCCTGGCTAATTGCGGTGGTCTTCTCGGATTATTTATGGGCTTTTCAATCCTCAGCTTCGTAGAGATACTGTATTTCTTGACGTTAAGGTCGGTAATGAATATTACTCATTATTTTAATTTTTTGGCGTGACCTTGTGAATCAAGTGCTAAATGCTAGCTCTGATATAAATAGTAAAATGAATTTACGAAGTTCCGAAGTCAAAATATACCTTTCTTTATACAATATTGAATCTTTTAAACGAATCGTAATGAGATATTAGAGTAAACCTTTGCCTTTCGATAATCCTAGCCGGCTTCATTGCTTCTGGTACAGAGTATAATGAGAATCCCAAGTCAATATTTAATGATTTACATAAAAAAGGCTTCTCGTATAATTTATTTTAATGATTTACAGGCGGACACTTGACCTCAATCCCACCTGGTGGAAGGTGAAGTTGATTCCAACGATAGACAGAGTCCGCCCAACAAATTACTATTCACTCTTCTCTTAAAGGCTCCTATGTTATAAGATCGTGGAAATATGCTGACTGGAAGCATACCATTCCTTAATCGTTCGCACGATGAATGTAGAAGCAAATATCTATATCATTGTAAAGCCTAAAGTACTAAAGTCAGAAACATGTAATTTATATGGGGATCTTGTTATGACGTGGGCGCCCACTAAGGGTCCCACTTTATAACATTCCACACCTAAGAAGGTAATAAGGGTTGAAATTTGTTTGAAAATCCGCCAGTTTTGACTGTTAATCGTCCCTGAACGAAGTGGACCGAGTCTATTAGTTTAACATATAATAATTGAAAGAATTGAAATTAAATCAAGTCAAGATGAGTAAAATAATGTTTAGAAATAATATCTATTAGATACTTAGCTCAACGGAATTATTTGAGAAACCGAAAACAATTTTAATTTTTACAATGTTTGCAGGCTATGTTGTCTATTCAGGCAAAAAGTGACACGCAAACGCAGCATGGAATTTCCGAAACAAGGTGATATTAATAACCCGAAAGATATAAAGAAGCCGTCTTATGTTGATTAAAGCGTTGCCTAACATTGCCCATTAAAAATATTTCAAAGAAATAATATTTACAAATATAATTATGGGCGTAATTTTTGACATATTTTTTAATCCACGATTTTTTAATATTGCACTTAATTAATAAAACATTATCATTACGTAAATTAAACAAATAAAGGATCCATGTAAATTAAAGATAAACATATCTTTAGGGCCGTTTGCATCAACTTTAGCTCATTTAGCGTTAAGCTCTACTATTGTATTACAAGGAAATTTTATCTAGTTTTAACAACTGTCATATTTTAAACAGCACTGAGGTCAAATTAAGCCGCTTCGGTTAATTAGCGTTTTATATAAATCTAAACTAGATTTACTGTGTTGGTGCAGATCGCCCTTTACCGATAATATTGGAGGAATATTGTTCTGAAGAAATGCGTGTTTTTTTATTGCCTGTCTTTTTTTTTCTAAAATGAATTTAATCAAAAATATTTTTATGCACTTATATTGAAATTAAAAGATCTTTTTTAAAAATTTTGTTACCTTTGTCACTAAAACAATAAAGTTCTGTTCTTGCAAAACTTTTATGTCGTTTATATTTAACAATTTTGTTAATTATGACAAATCTTATACCCAAACAAATTACATCTTATTGATAGTAGTTCAATTTCTGGTAATAGCTATATTTACAAAACTGTAAGGTTATTAATTCATAGCTATTACGAAATGAAATTATCTTTAACACGGCTAAATAGTGCTAACAGTCACATACAGGACTATTCAAAAACCTAACTTAAAAAAAAAGACTAAAAGAAGTAAACTGTCTTGTAATACAGCCAAACTTAATATTAGTTACTTTATGTTGTTATTGTAAATATCATTGATAATACTAAAAATAAACTTTTATTTTACATACAGTTCACATTCTTTAATGTTATTTGATTTAGTTGACTCTGTACACTTTACAGCCGTAGTAAGCAAATATTTGTCGCATCGTGAATTAGACATTTATATAAAATATTAAATATTTTTTGTATATTTTTGCCATTTTTACTATATTCGAATCAAGTATTTCCATTACATTTAAATTAAAATAATTTAAAAATAAATGGATCTCTTACGTATTTTTTTATTATTCCTTATTTCTAAGATTATCTAGAATAATTTCTATAAAATACTATGCGCCGTCGCATATCAAACCGTATCCCATCGTTTGGCCAAATTTGTTAGTAATATATAATAAGGTAAATACCGAAATGTTTATTAGAGTTATTGCAGTAAGAGTTAGGTAGTCAATTGCATATGATTGGCGTTTTCCTAAATACCTACCTCGGTGTAGCATCGATTTCTTTAATAATATTTCGTAAAATACTTAACTACTTTTTTATTATTTAATTAATCTTGATTTCGTGTGTTGAATTCGGGCAGAGATGAGATACGCTTGCGTATGCAGCAGTCAGGTCAGTAACTCCTACCTAGAGACCTTCAGTCGTGGTATATGAGGGCCTACATGATGACAGACTATCAACGGATTTTCATTCTTTGGTGGTCGGTTTCGTTTTTGAACTATGTCTAGCCAGTATACAAAAATGGTCGATCATTCCCGCCCTTTATGTTATATGCATAAACATGGCAAGGAGAATTATAGACGCTACTTTGCCTTTACTTAGATATTGTTTAAATATTAAAAATGAATGAAATTAATATCAAAGTATGAGGTAACTTCTGACCAAACCTGAACCGATTTCGTCAACTCTGACTCGGCTTTGCGAATACTTAGGCTGTACTCAACTTGTAATTATATATTTAGTTTTTTATCAAAGGTGAACATATTTTCTGGGTACTGTCTAATTAGCGTCTATAAATCTCAGCCTGACAGCTCATCTGTTGATAAAGGTTTTGTTGGCTGTGTATAACTGTAACACAAGAACTAGAAATCGTACTACCTATCTTCACTGCTTTACAGAAAGGCAATTTTTACTCCTTTTTTGAAGAGCCCCATCCAGAGCAGAACAATTATTTTGCATAAAACTCATTTCACTATTGTAGAAATATTCTTCAGAAACGCAGTGTTATTTATATTATAGTTTTTTTAATGTGTCAGCCAGCGAGCTTATGGGCTGGGTGGCACCTCGTATGTAGGAACCTCGATTTGGGCGTTGCTATTATAGTGTAAGATCAGAGATGGGCAGAATGTAATCTGATTAATGATGAACGATTACAAAATGTAGTCGTAATTTGAATTTTCTTGCTCTGTAATCATGATGATGAATGAAATGATGAGGAGGATGAATGGATTTACTATTTAAAAATATTAAGAAATGACGAATGTGTATACAATCTGGGATTTTGTAGTATTTAAAACATAAATGAGCAAAATGCAGTCATATTAATGGTAAAAAAAACGTAAAATGTAATCATTAATCATTTTTATTAATCTGATTACATTTCGACCATCTATGTGTAAGATATACCTACAAAGGAGTAAAGTATTCTTATTTATGACACTATGTCAAACAATTTTGTAATATTTTTTCCTAGCTAAATTGTTCATAGCTTGTGCTATAGAAGCAAGTTATTAATTTATTACTAGTTTTAGTGCCGTACAGATTACACAGTCATACTTATTCGGCAGGCGCTTAGGGTAGGCGTTATATCTGTGCACAGCAACAATATATTTCCTATTAAAAGAAGAATGATTGTGTTTTTGTTGGTTGAATTACACAAAATGAAGAACAAAGGATAGTAAAAGTCATTCATTTTTATTTTAAGAAAACCTATTATTTAATTAAATGTTAAAATTAAATTTAAATAAACATATTAAACAGTACTAGGCCCACTAGGTTTCTTTTTCGGTGCATAACCTATTCGATTATGTATCTCTTCAGTAGTTTTAGTTCCTGCTGTCAAAGGTTTTGGGGTATCGTCTTGCATTTCAGAATTATTAGCTGAAGAATATGTGGTGTCTTGACGAATAGCTTCATAGTCTTGTAAATCATCTAATTTTAAAGTTATTTCAGTTAACGGTCTCCGGATCATGACTGAAATAAAATAAAATTCAAATACAATCTAATGGACCATCCACGCCTAACCAATAACTACGAAGGTAAACACCACAGCAAAATATTTTTTAGCAATTTTGTGAATTCAAATATCAAGCAATATGCGAATATTCGTTACATTATTATAACAATACAAAAATTTTTGGAAGATAACAATATTTTGCCGTCATTGGAATAATTTGGACGCAGCTCTAGTATTTTCTACATTATAATGTTGGTACTTGTACCTACGTGAACAGTGTTGTGCAATATATTAGGTAGATGATCGATAAATTGACTTATACTATCGTTGAAAATAGATTCAAATTATGTATAACCTGGTTTAAATCATATATTTGGACTCCCAAATCTCTACTCAGTGAATCTGCACTTACAAAAAAAAAAACATTTCACCGCACAAAATAAATTAAACAAAAAAAGAAAATAAATAGGCAAAAGAATACAAAAAGAAAGCTAGCAAGGTCCCCTGAAACTAAGTCAAATTAATACTAGCAGATATATCGCAGTTGTAATATAAGGATTTGAAATATTTATGGGACCAAAAAGAAAAGAGAACGAATATATGCGTAGCCAAAAGCGAAAGATATAAGTCAATGCAAAAGAAGTAGACAGTGAATGGCCATATTTATTATCGCCAAAAAAGTTTCTTTCTTACGTTGTAATTACTCTATATGATGTAATAATAAACGTCAAATTAATGCATATTGATTAGACGAATTTATTAATATTTTAATCTTATTACCATAGGAAATACAAATTATATAGGTATACAAATAGGAACAAATAAATTACAATTACAGACAATACAAGTTATCGATAAGTCACCTCGACGAGAATTTAAAAGGACGGTCCACACTAGTAGTCAAAGATATCGTCAAGTGTGTGTTAAATTTTACTGTTCTGATGACATTACGTTGAAATCAATACACTTTAACGAATTCATTTCTTAATTGATCTTACTTGCAAAGTTAAGAGAAAGTGAAAATAACTATTTAAAATAAAAATTACGTACCAAAATGTTGTATTTAGAAGATTACTTGGAAAGTAAGTCCTTTGTGCTTTTACAAATGGCGAAATCAATGACAGGTGGTAGCATTGGAGCATCTTTGATATAGCGGAAAATATAAAAAAGTTTTGTTTCAGTGATCGAACATCTACCTCAAGAGCTGAGAGACCGCTTTACTGAAATGCGAGAAATGGACCTATCTGTTCAAAGTAAATACACACAATTATCTATTTTGATTGCTTAACGTATTCATGTTATTAAAATACCAAAAAGATTTTAATAACAAAATTTTTGTATGTTCTGAAAGGTGCCAGTATAATTTAGAATACCAAATCGTTTAACTTCTGTCTGTTGTATATATTTTAAATCAATCACATACGACTAGTTCCAGAAACACTTCTTAAATTTGTAAATTATTTTAAACCAAAAAAATATTCATTAATGTTTAAAATCTTAAAATTTAAGATGTTTTTCTAAAACGGAATGTTAATAAAAAATATCACTATATTTATTATTGATGTTAGAGATAGGGTAAAAATTGAATAAAATAATAATCACATAGATGGAGACCAAGATAGCAATATAACAAAATCACATTTGCAAAAGAGATGAAGTTTACAGCCGACACACCCCCCCATTTTAATTTGTCTTACGCCTTCTTACTGTTGTTTTTAACATATATTCATTGTTCAGATATACATACCATTTGATGCAAAAAATAATGTTTGTTCAACAGCTATGGTTAAAATAATTTGTTTTTTTGGGTATTACTATAATACTTTTGCTTGCATTAACTATGTATAAATTTAACATTATATTTTTGTTAATCTCAGATAATATGGATACACTTGAGAAAAGAGTCAGGACTCTATTTGGAGGGTGTCGACGGGGTGAAATCTCCACTGAGCAAGCCAATACTGAGTTTGCTGATATCAAACGAGGATACAACAAGACTGTAGAGGAAGCAGATGAAAAGACGACTCTAGCAAATCAGATGTATGACTTAGTGGATAGGTACCTACGGAGATTAGGTTTGTGATAAATATGAAATTTGTTGGTAGTTATCAAATCCCTGTAAATCATATATATCAACTTCAAGTCATAGGTAAAGTACCTTAAGATTCCCAGAATTAGGTAATAACAAAATTGTTAGTCAATATATTTATCAAATATACAAGGTAAGGTAATTAAATTAATAAGGTAATGCTTTTTATGGGATGAACGCTACTGGATCAAAGGTAATGATTCCAGTTCTTCATACTTGTGTTGAATGTAATCTTTATTAATTATTCCCTTATGACACAGGTGTAAAGCCTAGGGAAGTAAGTAATTATTAAAAGAAAATAATTAAACGGGCTAACCTTACGAGAGGTCTCTTAAGACATGTTTCAATTTAATGATATATTTCAGAATTGTCTTTTAACCCAAGAGTAGAAATATGATTTTGTTTTTAAAAGTATGTAATTATACAATTTATTCAAAACTAAAAAGTTTAATGATAGATATGAAATGTTTTTGATATCTGAATGATTTAGAATGATACCAGTTATGTATTATTTTATAAAACATGTTTTCATTAATATATGATATCAAAAAATATTATAGCTAAGTATGGATTTACAAGTAAACTGAAAACTAAGCAGTTTTAAGTTTTTATCTAAAAGTATTTCATTCATATTGATGGTGCATATTAAATTATTTTTGATAAAGTCTAATTATGATAAATAAAATGGATAAACAGTGATATAAATTCCATCATCATCATTAATAATAAATAAAGTTAAATTTAAAAACTTGTTACAGACACAGAACTGCATAAATTCAAATGTGAACTAGAAGCTGACAACAAAGGGATTACGGAGTTGCTAGAGAAACGGTCACTGGAACTAGATGTAAACACAAACCACACAAGCACTTCAAATAACAACCATTACAAGGAGAACAGGTATTTTATTTCCCCTTTGTTTCTGATATCTTTTCACTAGTGACAGACTTAATCAGTCAATTTTGGCCATAGTCGAAGCTGATTAATGGAGCATTTATTGAGTTATAAGCAAAGAGGGAAAGTCTCATGTAATTAAATTAATAAATATTGTTTAGTTGTGAAAACAATAGCTATTGCAGCACTGTCTGAACGATAGCTGCATTTTTCACGATATCAAAGTGTGATGTTTTTCCTTGGATGCTATAACTATGTTCTTCCTTGGATGCTATGAATATGTTTTTCCTTGGATGCTATTTATATTGTATTTTTCAACAGATATCGCATTCGAACAGAGAAACGTCGCGACAGTTGGGGCAATCGGGATTCACGAGCACACTCGTCGAGTAACATCTCACGGACTGATACAGCCATACAGGTCCTTATTATAATACTTAAACAACAGTTATAAATATTGTGTCTTAAATAATTATTGATATCATTTTGTCTTCCTGCATGCACATAAATAATACTTTAATAATTTTTAAGCAAAAATGTCTTTATTATAATTTTGTCATTCATTGTTTTTAAACTGACATAATATATTTAGATAGCCAAATTATATATCTAAGGTTTGAATAATATAATAATTAACTCTATTACAACAATACTTTAGTGGTAATGGCCCTGTTGACTATATTGGGTGTTACAGAAGTATGGAATAATAATTGAGTACGTGAACTGCAAATATGTGCAAATGAGACATTAATTGTGTAAACATTATTACTTAAAGTCATTGTTTGATGATGATAGTTCTAAGTTAAATAAATATAAACGCTTTTAACAGTAATTCATTTAGAATTAGTTCGTTTTACGATACTATTGTTTTTTCATACTTCTGTAACATTTGGTGTGTGTGTTTAAATTCATACAGGCAGCACTCGGGCGCGAGTCTTACTCATTGGGCCACGCCGGCAGTGCTATCGCTGCAGCGGCCAGCCAGGCCATCGCTGCTACACAGCAGGTTCTATTATTACTATCCTTATTTGTTTATAAATATTTGCTCCTGTATCACGAGTGCATTTACAAATACGATCTCTATGCACGAAAACCTAGAGCTGGAACAACTACCTGTAGGCCATACAAATGCTTGTACCGTGACGCTCGAGTGTATGAACTAGTGAGTCTCTAACACGTTGAACGCCGGCCCTTTATCTCAATACTTCCCATTCAGGCCGTTTTAATCTCTTTATTCTACAATAAATTCTATTTCGAAATATGTTTTTCTTATCATTTCTGGTGTTATAAATCTGCGTTTTATCACATTTTTTAGCTGGGGGTCACCGGTGCACCACCCCCAGCCCAAACGGAAAGTTCACTGGGGGTCACCGGTGACCCCCACGGCGTTCAACGTGTTAACACGTTCCTGCCAGCATGTACTATTTTAATGGTACATTGAGGACTGTTCCATCGGTTGACATGTACCATTTATGGTACATACACAATTGTCACATCGGGCGGCGTATACCATTAATGGTACAATGAAAGAAATCAATTTAATTTGTATTTTTTGCTAATAAAAAGAAAAAAGTTTGCAAATGAACGCAGGCATAGTCAGCAGAAGCACTTCATGACAACATATCTCTGAATCGCATACGATTGCGATGTAAACGGCGCCGCTCGATCAGACAAATGTGATTTTACAGAGCTATCAGATGCCGAAGACAGCGAATTCAGCCACCGGCGGGAACGTGTTAAACAAATATCTAGAAAAGTAGCGTGTCAAAGAAAACAGCAGCACAAATGTTGCTTCATGAGAAAACGCTCCATATAAATTTACACAAGCCAATCATTTTGCTTGCTGCTATTTGATTCGACATACTTACCGTCTTAATTGTTTTTATACTCATTGATTTACTCTTTAACTAATCTTGTCTTTGTCTCGGGACTAAAATTTAGAGACCGGGCGAGGTCCTGGGAAATAAGCTATTTTGATTTTTTATGCAATTCTAGTATGTAATTTTTTTCAAAATTTACTTCTCAAATTTAAGTTAGTTTATGTAAAGATTTTACGATATTTTTATGTAAAAGTGATGACGTAAAACTCCACATAATTACGGACCTGAAACGTAAATTATTTCAAGAAATGTTTTTTATTTAATATGCAAACTCGTCTATATACACTGTAATTCATGTTATGCTTATGCTATGTTATGTGGGCACAGCGTAGTCCAAACGTCAACCGCAAACGAAAAATTGGAAACATTTTCAAAAGTCTCTTCATATTTCTGTTTTAAGACACAATATCTTAAAATATCATAATACAGAGGTACAATTCAGAAAACATTATAATGTATGTTGGGATAGAAGTGATAATCAAATTGTGGCATTGTGAAAGAGTCATCGTGGCGCTGTTGCTTAAGGAAGAAAGTGATATCACAGGAGGTGTAACAACTCAACAGAACATTCGTCATCATACAAATGATAGAACACGCGGAGCGAGGCAATGTCTTTGCATAATTGCAGCGACACTAAATGTTATACTGCTATCATGAAAGCTTAGTTACTCACTAAAAGAAATGCAATAAATTCAGCATTGAATAGAGTAAGATGGGATCGTGCCAACAATATACACACGGGCAAAAACTCTCACAGTTCCTCGCTTCGCTTTGTTGTATTTTGATATTTAATTGGTATTGTTTTGCTGTATATTTCCCTAATTAAATAATAACAAAATGAGTACGTCCAGTTGTTAAATACCTAGAAGCCTTCGGTTGTGGGAAAGTGAGCTGGCATGACGACAGCCACTATAAATGGATTCGTCTTCCTTGGAGTTCGCTGCCTTTCTTTGACACCAGTACAATTTATATTTCATCAGTTTTCAGGTGCGGAGTTGTCCCTTTATCGAGATAAAATAATATATTTTTCCATTTCTACAGATGCAACATGGCCGCCGCACCGCCTCACTCAAGGCGTCATACGAGGCAGTCGCGGGCGGAGAGTTAGCCCACCACGCATTACAAACGCACCATACCCACCATGATCATGGTTGTTACCCTCATATACTATGTTTTTATTTCATATAAATTATTATTGATATCATGTGTCTGATATATAGTGTAATAGAGTTTTTTAAATATGGGATATACTTAAAAAATGACATTTAAAAATGAGCAGCTTTATTAGAAGAGACGGGTTTAATTTAGACAGATGACAAAGAATCATTCTTATAAAAACGTTTTTTTTTATATAAAAATCGTAGTACTCTATTAAATGATGGTTTATATTTTATATTAGTAATAAGATATTATTTTACAATAACTGAGCTTTACCACTATGTAAACCTTGCAAAACCTATCTTTTAGTAAGGCAGTATGGTTTTATTTAGGAAACCAATTTACAAAATGTTAACCATTCTTCTATCGCTAGACTCTTTGCGCGGTCGCATAGCCTTAATTAAATGAGAGACATCCCTCATTTAATTATAAACTTTGTTACAGAGTAATGAACAATTTGAGTTAAAAACACATAAATATAGGTTTTTGTAATTTTTCTGATTTTTGCATTAACGGTTTTTAAGTATACATCTTGTTTAATAGTATTAACATCTTTATAACATTTGCTAATGTTTGTAGTAATTTAATGGAATAGTGTAATGAAACTGAAATGTTTATTTATTTTAGGACACGGTATATCTTCCGGGCACATTCAAGGCACCAGTGTTCATGCACACCATACTACATCACACGGGCATAGCAGTGCCTCTACGTCCACCAAAAGAAATAAGCAAAAGTTAGTATTGTTTTGAGTTAAGGACGACTATGGAAGTTTAGAGTTAAGGACGACTATGGAAGTTTAGAGTTAAGGACGACTATGGAAGTTTTGAGTAATCCACAACAAATGTGACTGACTGAAACAAATCACTAAGATAGTCGTCGCTTCTATGTACTCCTTTCCTTATATCGAAAAACTTAGTATTTTCGAATGAAATATATTTAAGACTAGCTGCCGCGAACTTCATACTGCCATGGATGCCGTTACTCACAATGAACAATAACTACTAACACAAATCAATGGACATAAAGATTTCGAAGTGTTTTTTAAACTGATATAACTTTTTTATTCGTGGACCGATTGTATTTTTTTTTTTTTAATTAATATTTGTTAAAAGCAGCTTTCCGTAATACATTAGTGGAAACCACATTAAAACGGTTATGCAGATTCATTGATTAGAGGGCACAAATGCTTACAGATTGATCAACGATTTTCATATATTTTCAATAATCTACATTGCGCAAGTTAAGTTTTTCTAGGCACTCGCATATATATACGGAGTTGCACATTTTAGTATTTACGGAACGTCACAGACGTGGCTGCGGAACGGATTTATTATATCGAGTATTCTGATCTATTATATTGCTGATTCCGAAAATATATATATATTTCCCAAATCAGCGTTTTTTACCGATTCCAAAAATATATTGCTATATCACCAAAAAATATCGCTTAAATCAAATAGCCTTGCACCCCTCGATATGTATTGATGTTAAAGAAAAAATATTTACAAATATCCCTAACTAGCTGATCCGGCAAACGTTGTTTTGCTATATAAGGTTTTGTAATATCTTCTAAGATGTTCATTGAAGTTAAGTGATGTCAAAGACAATTTTGTTCACAATTAAATACTCTTAATCAACAACACATTTATTTGGATAAATATTAATATTATTACGTTGATACAATTCTTAACTAATAATGCATTAATTTCGACCAAATTTTATTACTATAAAAACGCTTCTAGTGACTTAATCTTAAAAGATAGCCATATACTGTCCGGTACATTTTTTAGATCATTTCAAGGGAAATAATTCTTTCATACATATATTTTTCGTATCTTGAACCGTTTTCGCAGCGCACGCAATGGAAGCCCTCAAGGATGAATAATTTTCTCGGTTTTTTCACATTTTCCGTTATTTCTTCGCTCCTAATAGTTGCATCGTGATGTTATATAGCCTAAAGCCTTCCTCGATAAATGGTCTATACAACACAAAAAGAATTTTTCAATTCGAACCAGTAGTTCCAGAGATTAGCGCGTTCAAACAAACAAACAAACTCTTCAGCTTTATAATATTGGTATAGATTCTTTAACTGATATAACATTCATGACTTCATGTTATTTAATCTTTGGATCAAGCCGACATCTTATGTTCAATTAGGCTGAAAATAACTTGATTGTTATTGAGATCAGATACATCCTTGCAAATTCCAATCGTGATATTACAGTACAGTAATCATGAATGTATCTGTCAAAGATATTGACACTTTGTCATAATGATTCTTATCACGTTAATTATATTTAAGGCTTATACTAAGTAACCAGAAGAAGTATTCTAATCGTGGTATAATATGTTTCACCCACTTTCAACTAGTTCAATAAATAGGTTTGAATAAACAACAGTGATTGAAGTCTCGCTAGATAATTCCTATGAAAATATTGGAACACAGTCAAATCTAATAATATTGTATCCTTTTAGGAAAACCGCTTACAGTAGTACAGCTGTGTCGACACACACTCAGCAAGTGGCTGCAGTTGCCAGTCGCTCCTCGTCACCCACTGTCGTGTATGTATTATCAGATTAATCAAATTAGCTAAGGATCCACTTATGTAAAAGGAAGACAAACAGTAACAATAATTGAAACTCAAGTGTCTTCATTACGCTGTCGACCTGGAAGAACTTTTTTTGTTCCTTTTTCGTGACGTAACCTATAAAAAACAGCACTTGAAATGCTACCATAAGGCAATTTTTAAGTTAAGTCCAATATTTGCATATTGCTGGCTGTCTATAATAGATTTGATCTAAGACAAAATAATCTTGCATAATCCTCACAAAAATATACTAACAGCTAGTCAATTCTACTAATTTGTTTATATTCGTGTAGATTTTCAATAGTTAAACTGAGCTTACTTTAAACCATTTTGACTATAATGGATTTTGGAAATAGAGAGTAAAACTTCGTTAAAAATGTGGAAACCATAATGAGATGCTTTTCAATCTGATGATGCTTAAGATTTATTTATTATTAGCGAAATAACTAAATGACCAATTTGGTTATAGCATACATCAAATTTCAGAATAATATATACTTTCAAATAGTATTAAAAAGTTATAAATACGGTTACATACAGATTTTTAAAATGTTGTTTTATTTTGTGTCCACAGTGCAGTGAATAACGTCGTGAACAATGTCGCTATTGAAGAACCAATGGAGGAGGAATGGACATATGATCCGAATGAACCGCGCTACTGTATCTGCAATCAGGTTTCATACGGAGATATGGTTGCTTGCGATAATCAAGATGTAATATACCTATCTTTATTATTTTTTACTTGCAATATAGAGTATTCATAATAGCCATAGAAAGTATTTCTATTTTTTTCGTGAATTTATTATTTTTTGTCACTGTTATATCACCTGTGAAACATCACGATTCCCTAGTTTTTTATAATAAGTTGATTAATAACCTTTAAAGTAAATCCTAATGATCTTGAAAATGGGATTAAATTTTTCTCAAACATATTTTCTTAATAACTGGGTTCACAAGTCATTAATTTCGTCTTTTCGCACATATAATATATGATAGTGCAATTTCTTTCACGGCTTTCAAGATTGTAACATTTCTTGTATCTATTGTTATGATTTTAATAAGTACCAATTTATTTTTCAGTGCCCTTATGAGTGGTTCCACTATCCTTGTGTGGGTATAACCGCACCACCAAAGGGAAAATGGTATTGTCCTCAATGTCAAACTAACATGCGCCGTAATCGTGGTCACAGGAAGAACTAAATATTTCCATCATATCAGTATATTAATAGCTATTTGATCATTGTATATTATAACCAATAAAATAAACAAATGTAATATGTTTTACTTTTTATTCTGATGCGTATCTTAACCTTGAAATCAATGAATAGCTCTAATGTAACGTAAAACGTTTTGTTGTTAAATAGCTGATTACAAGGCATAAAATATGGTCCGTTTACTAAATAATTGTCGTTTATACTCCATGACAGTAACTAATTTTTATTATTTAAAAGAAAAGATTTAAAAAATGTATACCTAATAGCAATAGACTAAATTTTTTTTTAACCAAATTATAAGCGTTTATAGTATTGGTGTGTACGCTCCATTATGAATTGAGTACAGATGAATTATACAAGCATAGACTAAAAAGTTTTTTTTTACCAATCATGGACAGTAGTGATGCCACGAATAGTGAATTTCCCGAATACCGAATATTCGGCAACGCTGTCGGCCGAAGCGCCGAATATGCATATACACAGGGTGATAAGTCTCACCAATTAAGTATATCTTGTCTCTGGTGAGACTCGCACTTCCGTTCGGGTTATTCAAGGGTGTTTTTTGTTTTTATATGGATATTCACGGTACAAGTTTATTAGTATGTGTGTGAGCGAGAGAGAGAGTGCGTGTGTGAGAGGTTATTTTCTGAGGCTGTTAACATTTACGATGAAAAGCATAATCGTTTGCTACCAAAAAATGCTGAAAAGCTTGTTTTTATCCATCACAACTTACCACTGATCAATTTTAATTACTACAGTGTTGTAATTTGGAAATAAATACATATCTTTGAGTAATATAACGTGTCTTGTTTACATGATTTAGTATTCGGTATTCGGCCGAATAGTAAGTATTATTCGGCCGAATACCGAATAGCAAAAAAAGTGGCCGAATACCGAATAGTTGCCGAATATTCGTGGCATCTCTAATGGACAGACCGTAATTTCTAGAATTAAACGTCAATTCGAGAAGAATATTGACGGCTAAAAATTGACATTAGTTATTTTTTCTTTGTGTTACAGAAAGCGCGGTTATTTGTTCATCGTGATAATTACACTTATTGTAACATTTCTTTTAAATATTTCTAATTTTTTGACATTCTGAGAGATGGCAGAAGCTAAAATAACGGAGGTTTGTAATTATATATTACTTTAATCTTTTTCTATTATTATAAAATTCAAATGTACAATATAGGTAATTTCAGCTTTGAAGCAGCATAATGATTTAAGACAATATTTTTAGGCTAATAAAGGTTTGCTGTATATTTCCAATATAAAGAATTTCGAGTATTAGTTCATATTTCCAATTTAAAGCAATTAGAACAGTTATACCTATTTTGTATTATTTTGTTTGTTAATACATTGCCAAGAGCTTCTCGGAAAATACTATGGTTTTCCTTCAATACGAATAAATTTTTTGGCTTTAACGTGTTGTAAAAGACACGTTTTGCTTAGATTTATTATAACGAGTATAAAATAAAACAGTAGCATATGGAAATCATCTAGAAGATAACTCTGTACAATCAAATATATAGTCTTATGTTTGTAAAGAAATATTATTAGTTTATAATTTTTTTATCTACAATTTACAACTAGATGTAAATGGTTATTATATATTCATACTTGTGGAATGACTTTTTCCACTCTACCACAGTGAAAAAAGTAAGTAATATTTACAAAAAGATGATAAAATATTGACTTTAAGAATATATGTATAGTACAAGTTTCAAAGTATTGGAAACCCTTTTGTTGAATAGTGCCTTTACACTGTTAATTTTCAGTTTTTCTTTTTTTACACTGGCTCCAAATTGTTATGACACATTGCCACTACTAAGTACAGTGTATTCCAAAAACGAAAGCTACCATCAAAGGATGAAAATCCATTGATAATTTTGTCATCATTTCGGTCACATATACCACAACTGAAGGTTAGAGACCTTATATGAGTATATCTTATAGGTATATGAATTGGTGGATATACACAAGCTGATCCTGAAATGCAACAGGCCAAAGTGAGTCACTATTATGGTCTTTACACTTGGGTACTGTGGTCATGACTAGTGATGAAAATACCCAGGCATTTTCATCACTAGTCATGACCCAGGTCAGGCAATCACCCTACCACTAAAAAATAGTAATTTAAAAAGTAAATAATATTAATATTTGTAAATCATTTATTTTAGTTACAAAATGACATTGAGGAGCTAAATGCACTCTTGAAACAGGCTAAACGTAAAAGAGTTCAAGATATGCTATCTTTGGAAGTGCGTAAACTTGAAACAGAAATTATTCATTTGAGAGAACATGAAAATGCAGCTGTTCCAATGGATATTGCATCCGTACCTTCAACATCAGTTCCCATTCAAAATAAAAGATATCAAGTCAAATTGAATGGTTATGGTAAATGATTACTTTTTTATACAAATATCTATATGCCTTTAGGGTAAAAATTACATTGCTGTTGTCAAACAAATATTCTGTGCAAGAACTTTAAGAATTTTTTATTGTAGTAATTTTTTTAAATGATCTGGTTCATGTGTATAACATTTTTATTTAGTGACAGTAGCTTACTATATTGCTTAGAGTCACAGCAAAATTTGGTTAGTGTACTAGTTATAATAGTTAAAATGTTAAAAACTCCAAATGATGACAATCTGAAAATGACAATATTAAAATAAATTAAGTATATTTAAATAAAATAAACATTATTTCAGACATTTAAAATTAATTTAGTATATGTTGTCAGTTATAAATTATATTTTAATGATATAAATAAAAATATCAAAAGCAAATGGATAGATAAACTTTCTGAAATGTAAGACATGCTTCATTGTTTCCTTGGAAATAAATAGACTACTTATGTAAAATGAAAATTAACTATTAATATTATTACATTGATTTTAAAAAAAAATATTATTTTTGTTGAAATCCAGGATGGGACCAGTCTGATAAGTACATAAAAGTTTTTGTAACTTTAAAGAATGTACAGACATTGCCAAAGGAACAAGTGTACTGCAAACTTACTGATCGATCTATGGAATTACATGTTGACAATTTAGACAACAAGGATTATGTACTTGTTATTAATAAACTCCTGGAGCCTATATCTGTTGAAGACAGTCATTGGAAACAAAAAACAGGTAATAAATTAACCATTTATTGATTGAACAAAACTTTGTTATTGAATATAGTTTTAGTGATCAGCTGCGCTCCTGGTCACATTGGGCATGATGTTCAAATGAAAAGTGGATACAAATACTAATGTACGTCTGCTCACCCCGAAAGGGGTATAGTGTGATATAACATGTAAGATAAGAATATATTGAGAGAAGGATCTGGCATTTACCAAAGGCATGTCTTGTGCCATGACCTTTCCTCACTGACTTAATAAAAAGGATACAGTTCCTAATAAATATTCTTCTGGTACTAATATAAACACCCTATGGCCTGCACCTGATAATCCAGAAATTAAATAATGGAGGCATTGTTATAAGTCACATGCAGTAAGTTTTGTGGGTGGTAAGATAATCACCATTAAACAACCTTTGGGTTTATAGTACAAATAGGCAATTTAAATAATCTAGAGCTAAACACTACTAACTTATCTGATTTCCGGGTTCACTGGAAAGCAGATGGACTTAACGATTCCTGAAGTGCCAAGGTTCCTTAGCTTATTGAGTCTGGATATGTCTAACTCAAGAGAATGCATGTAGACCACATAGTCCTGATACTGAGTGGTGTGCGCAGGTTATGTAATTGGAAAAACTCACTGGTTACACTAGTCACTGTGATGCAAGCGGGAAGTTTCTCCATATTTTTAGGGTAACCCCCCAATACCTTACCTTACTACCCCTAGTTGGGATGTTAATTCCTGTAAATTATTCTACACCTGTATTTATAGATAGAGATTACCACTCTATAATCATTATTACTCCATATCATATTAAATATATCTTATTTAACATAATTTTTACAGATATGATTGTAATATTCCTTGCTAAGTCTCGTCCAAACATTAAATGGTCTCACATGACAGAGACAGAAAAGAAATTTGATGATCAACGCAGCAACCGTTTTAAAACGGATGACATGGATAATAAAGATCCCCAGGAGTCTATTATGAGCCTAATGAAAAACATGTAAGTATCTATTTTTGTTATATGCAAACATAAGGTCAGACTTGAAAAAATAATTTTTAAACCTCAACATTCAAACAACATTTTCCATTCATTTAACATTTCATTCTGTTTTCATAAAGTGAAATATTTTACTTTAAAGCAATAATAAATGTTATCTTAATGTAGATAGATAATAAGTACATTTGGCATAACATACTATCTCTTCTGTAACTAAAATTCTAATGGATAACCGGAATCATATAAACTGACCGTAACCATATCAAGTGGTGAAATGTTATTTGCTTTAAGTGACATTTTCGGAATCAGTGTTTATCACAGATTCCGAAAATATATAATTATATTCCTAAATCACCGAAAATGTCGTTTAAGCCAAATAGCCTTTCACCATTCGATATGGGAAAATAAAATAGAGCATTTTATGTAGAAAAAAAGAAAAAGAATTTCTCTAAATTCGATTTAAAATAAGTATTAATAATTATTTTTTTGTTTCATATAATGCATTCATTACCAAGTTGAAAATTGGAATTTGTAATAGTAGCCATTTTTTTTTAATTTAGATATATTTCATATTTGCTAATACAAATATGATACACCATATACATATTATCGTGGCTATTATACTATTTCGCTTTAAACATTTAATTTTAGTGCGGTGACCTGCACCCGATATCGCTAGACCGTTTATTTGACGAAAATTTGTATCAAATATCTATATCGCGTGATTGCCAATGAACTGGTCAAATAAGTATGTTCAAGATAATGCTGATTGAGTATATTTCACAGGTATGAAACAGGCGATGATGAAATGAAGAGAATGATTTCCAAGGCATGGTACGAAGGACAAAATAAGAAAAAAACAGATACGCTAGACCTGTAGGCAAATTCTTTAAGTTACAGTAATTTTAAGGATAAGAAATAAATCAATATGTAATTAACACGTGTTTTTTAACTTAGTGGTCCTACGTCTCAAATCTATGATATAATGTATGAATGTTATGTATATTACATTATATCAAATAATCATCGCAATCAGTTTATATGTATAATCAGCATAATTGAATATCAATAATATTAGGTCCTTACATATGAAACTAGCTGATCCGGCAAACGTTGTTTTGCTATATAATATCTTCTAAGATGTTCATTGAAATTAAGTGATGTCAAAGACAATTTTGTTCACAATTAAATACTCTTAATCAACAACACATTTATTTGGATAAAGATTAATATTATTACGTTGATACAACTCTTAACAAATAATGCATTAATTTCGACCAAATTTGTTTACCATAAAAACGGTTCTAGTGACTTAATCTTAAAAGATAGACATAGATATACTGTCGCGGA
Source organism: Automeris io (assembly GCA_036320925.1). Taxonomy (NCBI): domain Eukaryota; kingdom Metazoa; phylum Arthropoda; class Insecta; order Lepidoptera; family Saturniidae; genus Automeris; species Automeris io. The sequence continues at coordinate 7,684,202 of JAUDJH010000014.1, forward strand.
CATTTTTTTAGATCATTTCAAGAGTAATAATTCTTTCTTACATATATTTTTGGTATCTTGAACCGTTTTTGCAGCGCACGCAATGGAAGCCCTCAAGGATGAATAATTTTCCCCGTTTTGTTAACATTTTCAATTATTTCTTCGCTCCTAATAATTGCATCGTGATGTTATATAGCCTAAAGCCTTCCTCGACAAATGGTCTATTCAACTCAAAAAGAATTTTTCAATTCGAACCAGTAGTTCCTGAGATTAGCGCGTTCAAACAAACAAACTCTTCAGCTTTATAATATTAGTATAGATTGGCGTTTTTCGTACTGGCCACTTTAATCACAAATTTCTCCTCTTTGGTAAGGAATTCCAAATTCAAATTTGTACAGCTATAGACTCATGTATTTGTGCTTCGATGATCGTCATTCATTTGTTTTTTTTCTTCTGTTTTTTTCTGTTTGCGTCACTCATTTTACAAAATGGAAAACTTAAAATATCGCATTATTTACGAGTACGAGTTCCGCCGTGGCACTAGTGCTGCGGAAACAACTCGAAGGGTGAATGATGTGTATGGCGGTCGTGTTGCAAAAGAAAACACAGTTCGTTTTTGGTTCCAATGTTTTCGTTCTGGAAATTTCGACCTGCAGAACAAGCCCCGTGGACGGCCTGAGACTCAAGTTGATAATGAAGAGTTGAAGGCTATTGTGGAAGCGGATCCATCGCAAACCACGTCCGAGTTAGCTGCAGGCTGCGATGTTAGTGATAAAACTGTTTTAATTCACTTGAAGCAAATTGGGAAGATTAAAAAGCTTGAAAGGTGGGTACCTCACGAATTGACTGAAGCAAACCGGCAAACGCGCGTCGACTGCTGCGTTACATTACTAAACCGGCAAAATAATGAAGGTATTTTAAACCGAATCATTACCTGTGATGAAAAATGGGTTCTTTACGATAATCGGAAGCGCTCAGCGCAATGGTTGGATCCTGGCCAGCCAGCCAAATCCTGCCCCAAGCGAAAATTAACCCCAAAAAAGTTACTTGTAAGCGTTTGGTGGACTAGTGCCGGTATTGTTCATTACAGTTTTCTCTAATCTGGCCAGACTATTACGGCTGATGTCTATTGTCAGCAATTGCAAACCATGATGGAAAAGCTAGCGGCTAAACAACCTAGGCTGGTCAAACGCTCCACGCCACTGCTGCTTCACGACAACGCTAGACCACACACTGCGCAACAGACGGCTACTAAATTAGAAGAGCTTCAATTGGAAAGTCTAAGACATCCTCCGTACTCCCCGGACCTTGCTCCAACAGATTACCATTTTTTTCGAAATTTGGATAACTTCTTGCAAGGGAAAAAATTCAACTCCGATGGGGCAGTCCAAATCGCCTTCAAAGATTTTATTGATTCCCGTCCGACTGGTTTTTTTAGTAAAGGGATCAATGAACTACCTATGAGATGGCAAAAGTGCATAGAAAATAATGGTTCATACTTTGATTAATTAAATATATTATATTAAAAATATTCGACTTTTTGTTCCTCCCATACAAAACGCCAATTTCATATGTAAGGACCTAATATTATAACATAAGTATCTAATACTTTAATAATTTAAAAATAAAACCTTGAAAAGGAAAAAATATGATACCTCGGTTAGCAGACGTACCTCTGCCTCTTTAGCAGTATTGTTTCTATCATAATTTCATATTTGCCCTTAGCCGGACGAGACTTAATGTCCGTACTATATAATAACTAGCTGACTCGGCAAACGTTGTTCTGCCATATAAATTATAGCAGACCAGCCACGCTTTGCTGTGACTGGTTTTTGAATAATTACTCAATCCAGTCAACGGATAGCGCCATCTTTTAGAATCGGTTGGAGCTTACTGTAAATTATGACTGCTAAATAATAAACAAATAATTTGCAATAAAATAATATTGCGACTATGAATTGAGATGGAAACTATCCTATCTTTTAAATTAGATCAAACTTCACGTGGTAAATTTCATTAAAATCGGTTTAGTAGTTTAGGAGTTCATCACGGACAAACATCGTGACAGGAGATTTATATATATTAAGATGTAAATAATGGTATTTCTTTGAAACAAAATCGCTAGGCAGGCTTATATTATGAAGGTCGGGGTAAGGTTGCAGGAAAGTAACAGTTTTTTTTAAGTACTATATGGAGTACTCTCTTCAAGCTCTATTCATTCACTTAATCTGTATATTATAATTGCGTGGGTTTCTACACTGCTATTATTATAGGAGACACCACATGAAATATCCTCTTTTTTTTTTACTTGAGTATAATTCTAATTGACCGTGATTGTCATCACGTTAAAGTCAGGTTAAAGTTAATATTGTCGAATTTTGACTTCTTATACCGAATCTTAAAACCCCAAAGCGGTTTGGGTTTTAAGATTTGGGCTTGACCTCATCACTATGTACCCTGTATTTAATTGCTCCATAACTTCGCCGTATGTCTCGAATACGATCAACCAAGAACTATAATTTGGTTATATTCAATATTACAAAATGAAATACAACAATAATAACAGTAGTAAAAATTTATAAAGGTTGCGCAGAAAAAAGAAATAGAGAGCCAAAAATTAACGATACTTTGGGAGATTGAAAAGAAATAATACTCAAATATTTCAATGCATATACGTAACACTTTATTTTCTGTAACACTAATTATACATTTATATGATTACTATTCGAAATATAGCTAAGGGAAATATATTCATTTCAATTTTCGTTGCTATGTGTTGATTAATCCACTTTGACAAAGTTAGTAGAAGAAGCCCACCAGCTATTTCTGAAAACAAAATATGAATAATAAATACCTCTATGTACTTATTGATCACTTACTATATGGGTTGCAACTTGCAAGTATCAAAATGTATATTACCAAACTATGTTTTATAATTACCTTGAATAACGCTTTTCGGGAGCTCCTACATTAATTATTTGCATCAAGAGAGAACAAAGGTAAATTCCTTGAATAGTGTAAAGGACAGTTTGCCAGTTTATCGTCGATTTATGTTCCTTCTGCTCCTGCTGTTGATACGTATTGAATATATCACGAATCCTTTCAGATTTAAAGTTTTGGTAACGCTCGTCCATGGTAGCTCGTGTTATTGCTCTCTCCCTCATTTCGCGTTTTGCACGCATTCGTACATCTCTTGTGACTTCCAAGGAACGCGCCAATTTAACATCTCTGACACGGAAACCCACACGTTCACTGTATCGGCTTCGGCGACTAAGTTCATTATCTTGATGAATGTCTAAAGTTCTACCCCTGCTTCTTGTAGACATAAAGCGGGTATCTATATCTGGACTAGCTTCTATGCGACTATGCATTCTATTGTCTCTATTTATATTTCTGCTGCGACGTTCATCATCCAAATAATCTTCAACAGAGCTTCGTGTAGACATTCTGTTACGATTTTGGCGATCTGAATTATCTCTTGCAATTCTACGTTCATTACTTTGTTGTCTGCGGTTATCGACTCGTCCAGTTGTTTGTCGTCGGCTGGCACGAATATGTTCACTTCTGATTAAATTGTTGCTACTTATTCTAATATTTGGTAACGAAACTGAACGTCTGGATGTCATAACGTTATCTCTTGAACGTCTTTCTGAGTTTGATCGACGTTCCATAATCTCAGCATTCCTAATGTTGTTTCGAAGAATAGCTCGTCTTTCAATGTTTATAGTGTTACTGGAGCTACGGTGAATGTTTCTATCGTTAAGCCCTCTTCGAGTTTCATATCTCTCTTCCAATTCTTTTAATCGAATAGTTTCCTCGAATTTGAGACCACTTCTTTCATCTCGAACATTATTTTTATTCCTGAATTTTTCGTTTTCAAAACGAGTGACCCTTATTTCATTTTGTGACAATCTGTTGCGTGACTCATGGGGTTTCCGTTCATATTGGCGCCTTGAAGTGGCTCTTAAAAAATGTTCGCGGTTCAATCTGCGGTTTTCAAATCCTACGACTCTGGTGTCTCTGTTATGATTTTCGGAAGGATAGTGAAGGTCGAAACGATCATTGTCGGCTGTAATTCTGTTAATTCGAAATTGTCTTTGGAATCGTGATGCAGAATCTAAAATACGTCTTTGATCAATTTTTGCTGTTCGTCGACTTATTTTTTCGATCTGCCTTTCTTCGCGTCCTCCATTTCTGTTCAGACGGACATCCTCTGCTTCGTCATGAGTTGAACGGAAGGAGCCATCAGTGGAACGCAACAGAGGGTGCGATTGTTGTTCGCAGCACTGCCTTCCATCAAAGATGTTGCGTTCGGTAAACGATGCGATCGGCTGCAAGACAGCGATTAACGCAAGTAGCAGTAAACGCCAGTTATTCATAGTAACTGTGTACTGCTTTTAGGTGGTCTTCCTTTGCGTCGATTGCTTGAAGGGAAGCGGTGAGAGCTGCTACCGAACTGATGTATTCTAGAGACGACGTCTCCTTTTATACCATTGCGAAGGTTATTAGGGTTGAACACTATTAGTCGGTAGAATGCATTCAATTCTCAACAACCCACGCGAAATATTTAACGGTATGGACTTAAAAATCTTCATACTTGCAAGAAAATCACACTACTGCCTGTAGAGAAAGCGTTTTGAAAGTTAATTTATTTCTATGTACTTAAAATATTAATGACAAAAAAATATCAATTTATATGCTCATTTGAGTTTTTTAAATAGTGAGAAATTCGCTTACTTACTCTCGAGACCTAAATATCATAATGCCTAAAGGAGCAGCAGTAGTGTAAATAATTAGGATATAGGGTATTTAATGTATTCAACCGCTTCATGTCACACACACTCCTTCTGAATCTGGATGATCCAATTACCGCGGCCTTAATAACCGCAGATCCTAAAAACAGTGAGGTACACTCATGCACTAGACCAGGGCTTCTTAAAATTTTTGTCATTCACGACCCCATTTATGATTGCGAGTTTCTTGACGAGCCCATATAAAAGTAAATTAATATTTTTATGATTTATTTATTGGGTAACAATATACATATACATATGAAAATATATAGTTTTAGAATTCGTTTTGAAACATACAAAAATCTAAAATTAAAAATTGCACAAAAAATTATAAAATTCTATTTATATACATATATATAAATAGAAATATATAGTATATATAGTCTCAAAAATAAAAGTGGATTCTGACCGTCTTAATTCGCTCAAATATATTCAAGTAGTTGCGTGGTAAGTATTAATATTGTTATTGAATAATTGTTTAGTTGCACGTGTGTACGCGCGCGCATTCCTCCCTTTGACTGTGTGATATTTACAGTGGGAAGTCAGCGGCGCGCGGTTTATTCAACATGTATGATACCGACAAACGCACTAACAATGTATAGCCACAGTATAATAATAGCAATCATCGATCGTTTACTGCTGTCGGCGGAGATAGTTCAAAACTTCAACAAATGCGCGTGTCTAGACGCTGCAAGTCCACTGTATTCCGCTAACTATATAATGATGTAATAAAATGGTATATATAAATATTTGACATTAAAATCTCTCGCGACCCCAGGGTTTTGTTTCGTGACCCCATTTGGGGTCACGACCCATAGTTTAAGAAGCCCTGCACTAGACACATACCACGATACCAGCGGCACCGACGAATACAATTAAGGATAGGTCCGTCAACTGTCGTTTAATCAATGCAGTTACACTCCAACACAGCCTTGAGTTTCTTTCAACGTTTCTTCTCAAGGTAGTCGCTTCCGAAACGCTACTAAATCACTGTTGAGTTTCGTATTTTTGGCTGGCGGTCCAAGTCGAGGTTCGTACCCACATGGGTGCCCTTGCATTGCCACCCAACCCATAAATTGCCGGCTGAGCACCTTCAGTGTTCGCTCACCCGCCCGGTTTAGTTGTGAAGACCTTTCCCGGTAAATCAACACGCAACATATCGGAAAAAAAAGACACACATGCAAATGCACATGGGTGAAAAAACCTTCGAGATTACTGATTGGTTTTTATTTATTGTTTTTCTAGATCAAACTGGTACACTCATTTACATAAAGAACTAAGAGGCATTTTATCACGGTATGTTCACTGTTCAGATCAGTATGACATTTACGACCGCAGCTGCATTCTTTTAGAGATGGTCCCCATTATTTCGGACTGCTATGCGCTTATCAGATAAAGTGCAGCCAGTTAACAATAATCTGATCAATATCTGACAATACGAAAATCAAACTGTAGGGCAAAACAAAAATTACCTACATAAAATATTATTTTTGAGCACAGAAATATAAGCAATTAATTAATAGGTATATATTAGTTTGCTTAAATAATTGCCATGACTCGTTACACTATTAGGTACTTATATTCTTTTAACGAATTATACATGAAAGTATCAAGATGGCTTAGCTGAGCAACAATGGCAAGTGTTATCGCTGGTACCAGCTGCACGAGAAGATTTGTCTCCGCTTGTAAAATAATTATCTGATCGAACCCATTGGAGCAGTAGATGGAATTCTTAAATTGATTCCCTGCGACGCCAATATACTTTTTAAATTATTTAACGTACCACGTACATAGATGTAGGTACACAATTTAGATATATACATATATGTATATATATATATATATAGTACCTACTCTGAAAACTAATTACTTTGCACCAGTTGATATAAGGCACAGCTTAGTCCAAAAACCGACCGCCAATATCGAGAAAATGGATAGTTTTACGATAGTAGCTATAATCACTCAAGGTTGCTAAAAAATCTGTAACAATTCTAATATTAGGTCCTTACATATGAAATTGGCGTTTTGTATGGGAGGAACAAAAAGTCGAATATTTTTTAATATAATATATTTAATTAATCAAAGTATGAACCATTATTTTCTATGCACTTTTGCCATCTCATAGGTAGTTCATTGATCCCTTTACTAAAAAAACCAGTCGGACGGGAATCAATAAAATCTTTGAAGGCGATTTGGACTGCCCCATCGGAGTTGAATTTTTTCCCTTGCAAGAAGTTATCCAAATTTCGAAAAAAATTGTAATCTGTTGGAGCAAGGTCCGGGGAGTACGGAGGATGTCTTAGACTTTCCAATTGAAGCTCTTCTAATTTAGTAGCCGTCTGTTGCGCAGTGTGTGGTCTAGCGTTGTCGTGAAGCAGCAGTGGCGTGGAGCGATTGACCAGCCTAGGTTGTTTAGCCGCTAGCTTTTCCATCATGGTTTGCAATTGCTGACAATAGACATCAGCCGTAATAGTCTGGGCAGATTTGAGAAAACTGTAATGAACAATACCGGCACTAGTCCACCAAACGCTTACCAAGTAACTTTTTTGGGGTTAATTTTCGCTTGGGGCAGGATTTGGCTGGCTGGCCAGGATCCAACCATTGCGCTGAGCGCTTCCGATTATTGTAAAGAACCCATTTTTCATCACAGGTAATGATTCGGTTTAAAATAGCTTCATTATTGTGCCGGTTTAGTAATGTAACGCAGCAGTCGACGCGCGTTTGCCGGTTTGCTTCAGTCAATTCGTGAGGTACCCACCTTTCAAGCTTTTTAATCTTCCCAATTTGCTTCAAGTGAATTAAAACAGTTTTATCACTAACATCGCAGCCTGCAGCTAACTCGGAGGTGGTTTGCGATGGATCCGCTTCCACAATAGCCTTCAACTCTTCATTATCAACTTGAGTCTCAGGCCGTCCACGGGGCTTGTTCTGCAGGTCGAAATTTCCAGAACGAAAACGTTGGAACCAAAAACGAACTGTGTTTTCTTTTGCAACACGACCCCCATATACATCATTCACCCTTCGAGTTGTTTCCGCAGCACTAGTGCCACGGCGGAACTCGTACTCGTAAATAATGCGATATTTTAAGTTTTCCATTTTGTAAAATGAGTGACGCAAACAGAAAAAAACAGAAGAAAAAAACAAATGAATGACGATCATCGAAGCACAAATACATGAGTCTATAGCTGTACAAATTTGAATTTGGAATTCCTTACCAAAGAGGAGAAATTTGTGATTAAAGTGACCAGTACGAAAAACGCCAATTTCATATGTAAGGACCTAATATCACAAGTAGCAAGGGATACTATTGCTGGAAAATTATCCAACAGCAAAAGAAAAGAGCTAAGAAATTGAAGTTTTTATTACATCTTGATGTATACCTAAGGTTTAAGGAACAGTAAAAATGTGCCACTGTAACCCGGCTCGCGTGGTTCTGTTGCAAAGCGGAGAAGATTTATCTCAACAGAATATTCGCCACGATATAAACTATAGAACATGCTAAGAAAAGTAATATCTTTGATGTCTCTGCACAGTTGCAGCGGCTTTATATGGTTTTGGACATTAACATTATTAACAATAAGTATAACTTGCCGCCGCAATCTGTCTGGTCTAGAGCATCAAGCCGGTATTACCCAAAGCCGTCCCAGAGATATGAATAGTATGGTGGAAACGGTCGAATTTAGGTTTTATGATGATACAGTTGAACAGCAGTACTTTGTTAAGAATACTGAGGCCGAGATTTATATAGACGCTATTTGACTTTCCTTAGCAAAGTTCTCAAAAAATAAATTCGTTTTGACAAAAAACTGTAAATAAGAGTACAATAGGAACTTAATTATAGTAATGGTATTCGAAAAGCCTAGTTCACATTGACTAAAGAAATCGGTGCATTGCCAAATCCTTTGACATTAATTGGGAATATAAATTGTAATGTTTTAGTAAAGTCTAAGTAAACTTAAAGTTGCGTCTATAAATTTCAGCCAGTCTTCGCGAAGTTAGAATGACGCTACCTATGTGATCCCTTGGATTAACGTTGCAACTGTTTAATACCTACTAATGGCATTGAGACTGTACTATTACTAGCTTATTCGGGAGAGTGGAGAGAAAAACGGAGAATTTATACTAAAGTGTATTCAAACTAGGTATGTAACGGAGGCAGTTTTATCGGAACCGAAGTCGGAGTCGGAGTTTTTAAATTTTATTTATCGGAGTCGGATTCGGAGTCGGAATCGGAGTCGGAGGCAACGTCAGTCACAAGTGACGGCAGAATAAAATAGTTTTATTAAGGGACAAATAAAAACATTATTCAGTGAACCTTTTTAATTAGAAAGTGATCAATTTACAAATACACAGACAATAAAAATTGCTGTTTCTTATTAACATTTTCATAGTACTGTGAGAAAGCGATTACCTGAGCTACTAGTCGCGTAGTCCACGACATTTAAGTGCAAAGTGGATAAAACCACTATTGTATGTCTGCTCACATAGCGTGATAGCGTGAAGATATGTTATTTATTATATCTTAAATTTGATCCCATTTTAATATGGTGCAGGATTGATACATGTCTTCGAAAGTATAAGCCAGAACTTTTGAATTGACAACAGCATAATCCATTTCCCTCTACATCTCCCTCGTGTGTATACAGATGTTGAGAATCGAGACTGTTTCCAAGCGTATATCAGGTTTTTTTTTTTTGATAGCCCGGGGGTATTGTTGACGGACCTCAGGGAGCTTTTTGGTTGTCGGACTTGCACCGACTAAAACCCCCGGGGTCACACAGCGCTCTCGCCTGGATAAGTTGGGCGGCACGCTCCCTCAAGCGCATCGCCGGCGTATATCAAGTTGGGTCAACACAACACAACACAACACACAACGCAACGCAACGCAACACAACACAACACAACACAACACAACACAACACAATACAACCCAACACAACACAACCCAACACAAAACAACAAAACCCTTTTTTTTTTTTTTTTGGTAATCCAGGGGAAATCCTCATGGATCGTCAGGGGGTGGTGAGGGCCATCCCCCGGTATGCCGGACTCCTACCGACTAAAACCCCTGGAGTGCTCCTTCACTCGCGTCAGCACCAGCCCACGGGCACACCGAGGACCTCCAAGAGGGCTGGTGCGCGATCCGCCCAATGTGGGCTACGTCACGAATTGGGAGGGGCCAAGCCCCTCTACCACCGCCTGGTGGTGCGCGGAAGAACGCACGGCACCACTGGAGCTTTCAAGTCAGGCAACGGCCCCCTCAGGCTCGTTGCCCGACGCTCCTTTCGAGGCGAACTTGTCGAGCAGCGACGGAGGTGCCGCCGCTGGAGAGGCCTCTTTCTCTATAGGCTCCACGCGCACCTGGGACAACGGAATGTCGTCAGTGGTGGCGGGAGCCTTCCTCGGCTTGCCAAAGGGCCTTTTGATGGGCCTTTTGGCCGCTGCACAGGCCGCGCTGCCCAGCCGGTGGCTGGCCCGCTTGCCGGCATCTGCACATACGCAGCAGTGGGGCTGCGCCTCGCATCCCTGGGCTTTGTGCCCAGGTTGCCCACAACGGAAACAGCGACCACTCCGGTTAGTGGTCGCTTTACACTCTTGTCCCACGTGCCCGGGCTCAAGGCACCGGTAGCACCGGAGCACGCGGGGTTCTAACAAACGGATCTGGGGCTTGACCCAGCCGATTGTGATGCCTCTATCCATTACAGTCTTGGCGACGGTGGCTGGGCAAGTTACCCAGATCGTGCCAAGATTGAACCTTGTCATTGTTACGTCACTAGCCCGGACCTGTTCTTCCGGGCATCCTCCTATTGTTGCGATGCAACTCACGATGTCCTCCTTGAGGACGGTGTCATCCAAGCCCGAGATCTTAAGGTCGGCCTTCTTGTAGGGGCGCGTGACCTTGACCTCGTCCTCATGGAGAACATTCTTCAGCAAACCGTAGAGGACGTTGGCTTTCCTCTCTGCCTCTTCGGGCTCACCAGGCACGTGCAGGACTCGTGCATCGGTGAGCGTACCTCTGATGGACATCTCCTTGAGGCCATGGGCGTGGAGGTCTCCTGCAACCTCGCGCCTCGCCTCATCAAGGATAGTTTTAAAGGATAACCCTTTCTCCTTTGCTTGGGGCGTCAGCGCCAGGAGAACACTGGCCATTTTGGGCGGCCGGATCTTCTTCGGGCGCTTCTGCCCCTGCGTCTTCTTTTTACGGCCCGGTTGAGAAGGGCCCTTCTCTATTTTCCTCTTAGGGGGCTTGTCCCTCTTCACCACTTCTGACCAGCTGCCATTGTTATCGGCTAGCTGGGTCGATGTTGGAGGTGGTTGGGGTGTCTCTAGAGGTGTCTCGTCCGTATTAGCAGCAGCGGAGCGACTCTTCTTCCCCTTCCCCTTACCTTTGACGGGCTTGGGGTTGGGGCCAGAGCTGTGCCCCGGTGCATCGACATCAGTGGAGAGGACGTCTTCCGCGACGTCGACTGCCGGCTTGAGCTTAGCCTTACGCACGGCCTTCTTCGCCACGGAAGGCGCCCTCTCGTGTTGCAGCGGCGGACGGAGGAGTTTGCCCTCCAGCACGTTATACCGCCGCTGCATGTTCTTCATGGTGCCCACGACCTCGGTTAGCACCGAGCGGATCTCGGCGAGGTCGTGGGACTTTGTCTCCTCCGGTTTGGGTTGGGCAGGGTCCTTGGCGGATGGTAGCACAAGGCCCTGCCTGTTATACTCCCGTATGTCTGCACGGAGTGCGGCATAGTCTTCCCTCATCTCCTGCAGCTCCTGCCTCAGTCTGGCATTCTCCCCATTAAGCTTCCGGAGCTCCTCATTTATGTTGGTGGACATGATGGCCTCCATGTCCACCAGGATCTCCTCGAGGGCAGACTTCCCCTCGTGGATGATCGTCCCCTTGATGTTTTTGGACTTGGTAAAGAGGTTCTTTACCAAGCCCACGTTCTTTCGAACTCGCTCCTTTCGGACGTACGCTGCAGCATCCTCTTCCTCTGCTGGAGCTGCCGCGGAGAGTCGTGACGTCTGCTGGGGACGGGCGCTCCGCGACGTCTTCAACAGCTCACGCCGAGCCTGCAGCTCTTCTGCGTCCTTTTGGGCCGCTAATACTTCCTTCTTGGCCTCCCACAGACCCACGTACTTGCCATGGATCGGCGGACGACCACGTCCTCTCTTAGGAGCCTCGGGGGTGGCCAAGATCTTAGCTGGCACATCCCCCTCGGACTCACTGCTACAGAAGGGCTTGTATCTCCTCTTCCGGTCTGTGCCGGATCCCACAGAAACGAGGCTCATCTCCGAAGAGTCTGAGTCCTCGTAGCGCTCTAGGGAGACACGGAGCTCACTATCGCACGCAAGATCAATGTCCTTATGCAAGGCCTGGGTCGTCGGTGCAGTTACGGGAGCCTGACCGTAACTGCGAAGCACCTTTTTGCCCCCCCCAGAGAACGTGGGGCTGCACCGGTCCGGAGACCGGTGGAGGGATTCTCCATCTGCGGGGCAGGTGGTACCCTCCTGGGGTAGTTCTTTTTCAAAGTGTGCTTCCATCATAATTTTGTTTTGCATACATCGAGATTTCCATACATCACGCGGGATTTGAAGAAAAGAAAACAAAGGGGGATAAAAAGGGGGGGGGGGGAGAAGAAAATAGTAGAAAAGAAAAAGAAGGGGGGAAAACAATAGAGAGACATACATCCTAACATAACCTATCACAAGACTCTATCAAAACAACCTAACACGCCTAGCCTGGAATTGGGGAACAAAGGAATAACAAAAGGATGGGAAGGGTAGGGGGAGATGTAGGGGTTGGGTGGGGGTGGGAATAACGGGACTCTTCTCACTCCTCTTCTCATTGGAGAAGAGATAGCGCGAAGGGGCAGGAAAGGACAAAGGATAAAGGACAAGGACGAGCTGCTGGTCCGGACTCAGACCAACGACTCGGACTGACTGCACCAGCAAACTGGCGGGCGATGGGGTCGTCAGGTCCCGACGCCGAAACAACAAAACCCAACCCAACCCAACACAACACAACACAACCTAACTTGGGCAAATAAAAGCTGTTGTTCACAAAGTGTTGGATATATCAGAAACCGTTATCCTCCAGTGAACATTGTCCAGTGAACAAAATAAATCAAATTTGCTGCAGGGTTGTTTTTGTGTTAATTTTTATTTTACTTAATTTAATGTAAATGTAAAATAAAAAAACCTTTTAGTAATAAATTTAAATGTACATTTAGTTTTAAATTTAATAATTTAATCATATTTTTTTAATCTAAATTAAAAAAAAAATGTCTTCTACAAATTAAGTAGCACTGATTGTTTGATTAATTGATATTATGTTTCAACAACATATAAAGTAAAATCAAATGAATTGACTGCAACAGTGGATCCTCCGATGAATACCTCCGATTAAAAAGTTTCGGAACCGAAGGTGTAATAACGATCGGAAGTTCCGACTTATCGGAGTCGGAGTTGAAGCTCCGTAACATCCCTGATTCAAACTTGTGTTTTTTACCTGTACTTTTATTTACAGCTTAATTAAAATAAAAATAACTTTAACATATTTCATAAAACTCGATATTTACAGGCAAATACATTTTTGGTGAAATATAAACCATTCCAAATTAAACAGGTACATCGATGGTACTTTAAAACTGGCCAATACTATATACAGAGTAATTTTATAGACGAGAGAGATATTTAAAAATACAATAATTTGTACATTCTTATAACTAATAAAAATTTGAATAACAATATTACCTAACAAATCATAAAGAAACATTGATGAACGAATGAGAGTTGATCCGTAAAAAGTTTGGACACCGCAGCGCTTGTGGTGCACGATTGAATGGCATGTAGATAAAACTCATTTTACGTAATTTTAGGTAAACAGGTAATTGACTCGATACCCTTTCGTACTCTATCCTGGCTTAGGAGTGACAAAATACTTAATAATTGTTATTTATTCTATCATTTGTGTAATTGCCCCTTTATATGGTGATTATAAATTACTTTGTTTTAATGGAAATATTAAGATATCACCATTCCTTTATATTTGGAATTAGAATCGAATGCTAAATATCCTCCTTGAATATCTCCCTCATCTATTAAATCAGCCTGTATAGCTACATGTAACTGGTGCCTACTAATCTAACTCGTAATGACTGCTCATTATTTATTAAGTAGCTAATAACATCTAAACTTAGCTAACGCTTTTGAAGATTTTGCCATAATAAAATATTTTGTAGGGATGTATCCTCCGAAACTAATATAGTTGCGATTTTTCTAAATGAATGAAAGTATCAAATAGCAATGGTTTTTTCTATATACTTGTAATATGTAATTGTTAATCTGATTACAATTTTCCCATTAATGTGTATAAGTATCATCAAGCTATATACGCGTCTGTTTAAGCACATACAAATTCATTGGTGACCAGTATATAATGCAATTAATGTTTAATAATCCTTAAATAATGCAATAATGTTGTTATTTATTTAAAACTTCTGCCAGCGACTTTATTACGTTAGCAATGACCGCCTTTAGAAGGATAAAATGACTAAGATTGGATGAGCCAAAGACCGCGATCTCCCCGGTTCAACGGTTTAAGAACAAACCTAATTAATCTGAGGAGTGATAAGGGTTGATGATTAAAACAAATGTTTGGGCAACCACAGGTTTATTTTTACAAATTTGTCTTATTAATCCTAGTTGTATCCGTAGGATTGGACGACTGCTGTGAACGGCGCCGTCGCTTTGGCAACCTTCTCACCAGCTTCCTTCGTGATTTTCTGTAAACAATAAGAATATCTTAGATTCTCTTCTTAATCTAAATTTTACATTATTTTTTTCAATAATGTATTCAGTTAGAATTGTTTTTTTCATTAACCTCAAATAATGTAGGTAAGTATAATCAGTCATCATTATGATTTATTTTAAGCAATATATAAAATATCAAGGAAATGTTTTCAATTATTAAAATCGAATTTTATTGTAAATAACAAAAAAAAACCTATTTGGATTCTTCCAATCCAACCTTCAAATACTTGTAGAATCATATATTAGTATGGTTTTGCCAGTAGCAGATATTTTTTTTTACGAATTAACTGATAGTACCTATTTTATTTATTACTTTTCTATGATATTAATGTAGAAAAATCGATGTAATATAGAAATCAGTCATTGCTTGGTTAGATCGCCACCATAGCAAAGTCAGTCATTGTACATTTAGCCCAGCATGATAGCAGGATGTATCATTGAACCTTACTTAGCATTTAGCGTCTTAGAATGCCTTGTACTTATCATCAGGTACAGTGTAGTCACTTCATCATAAAAAAATAACTTTAAAAATTATATATGGTTCGTAAATTATAGGTGAGAACTAACCTTGAGTTTCCTCTCGTAAGCGACCTGCTTGATGGCTTTACCCTTTCTCTTGTCTTCAAGTTTACGGACAACCTCACGGTACTTCCAGCCGACCTCGTGCGAAAGACGGCCGACGTGACAGTACTAAGAATAAATGAGGCATTGAGTACATTTAAAAACAAAATGTCTTAGTATGAAATTATACAAAAACAATGTGTCTCAGTCATAAAAAGTTTCAGCACTATATTTCAGTCGCAAATTACCCAAAATGTAACATCATTGAGTTTTAAATTTGAATATCATTGTAAAATGAAATATATGTATACTTTAGATTTTAGGATTTTTATTAAATATATCTTAAATAACAAAAAAAAAATACATGAGGGGCCTTATAACCTAGAGAATAATGAACCAAATTGGATATATTTGTACAGTTTTTAAAGTTCACCACAAAAGGGAAATAGCGTAATGATATAGTCAGATTATTAAGACAAACTTCCTTTCTTTAGTAATAATTAAATTAAAATATATATTAATTCATAGTATAAAGAAATTTTGTTTTGTATTTAAAGTATATTTAAGGGACAAAATCTGTTAATTAACTTTTCATAAGCTTTGCAGTACTTTCAGTATTACAAACTATGCATATAAAATAATGAGCCTAAACAAAGGCCTGTAAAGTCCGTCGGAAGTATCCGGATTCCCAGGCTCGGCGAAAGCGAAGAGAGGGCAGTGCTGGCACCCCGGTGGTTTTAGTTGGGGCAGGTCCGACACACCGATGGGAGTGGCCCGCACCACCTTCCCTGACAGTCCGTAGGGATTTCCACCGGGTTAACAAAAAAAAGAGGCCCGTAGTGTACTTACACCAGCATGACAACTGATTCTCAATGGATTCTTACTATATTTTTGAGGTTATCAATATTTTAGAATGACAGTTTTGACTATCAGGTGTATTGTAGCAATTTTTAGAGTTAGCAAAATGTTTAGTAAACATGGACATACTTTACGTCCAGGCTTCAAGCAAAAGACACGAAGAGCTGCAGGGACTACAACACGGCGGCGGTTGTCGTATGGTGGTGGGCAACCGTCGTATGTGCGTAACCTTCTCAGTGCACTCTTCCCACGCTCAGTCTTATGTGGGATCATTCCTGAAAACACGTTTGTTGGATAAATACTACACAAAGATAATATATGTAGTAAACATTAAAATAACTTCATACAAATTGTTTATATCATTATTTTCAAATAATGTAGGTAATTTGAATACATAATCATGAGTATCTTATAAATATTGAGTTGATTTTTACTTAAATAAAGCTTTACATGTTTTCTCTAATGGACAGTAAATTATGTTGAATATTATGAAAAATAATCATAAGGTGGTTGTGGTTGTTTAGTAAATTAGGGACTGTTATCCATGAGGCTGAATCGTCATAGGTACGAATTCTGGCATGTGGGTGGTGAGTTATTCCAGATTAAGTATGAATTTGAGCACCACTGGTAGCCCACACGGCATTTGATAGAAATGTCAAGTGTAAGTGTCCTGAAAATAGCGATCAGATGCTCTACTGGTCCTGTCGGGGTCGTCATACCAACAGAAAGTGGCTTCAGCAGCTAATGCATTTCACCCTGAAAGGGATATACTGTGATGATATAATATTACTATTATATAATCTTAATATTCAGAACCAAGCAGCTTTTATAAAAGTTCAGTTATAATGGATAATCCAAAACAATAAAAGTAGATGATTTAGATTTTAAACTGGTAAGAGTTCTCTATCTAACTTATTTTTATATTTTAAACATTGATTCATATCTTATATCACAATGACTTGTTTTAAACCTAATTGACCAAGTGAAGGGAGGTTTCTGTCCTATGTGTGTGTGTCCTGCTAACAAATGCCTATTCAATATTTTTTTTGACTTCAAAATCGTAAGAATATAGAAATATGGTTGTTAGAAGAATACTCTCTTTTTTAGCTGTTTGAATGATGAATGTAGAAGCAAATCATTTCATGTGGATATAAGGAATGACCATATGTGCAAACAAACTATGGTTTATTACAACTTTTTAAATACAGTGTTAACCTCCATGTAACATCACTTGATTTAACAACAAACTCCCTAAAGTGTCGATATCACTCGGCTTTGGTTAGTTTAACTTGTTTTCCATACAATGACACACTCTATATAGCATTACACCCACTCTCAATAATGACAGCAATTTAGTAAAATCTGTGCCGCTGTGTATGTTCTTTTTCACTTTATTATCCTAGCCCATAAACTCTAGTGTCAGCATTACACATACCAAACTTTCTAAGATCTCCCCTCTTTTGTTTACAAATTGGGATAGCTTGCATTTTCTAATACAGATTTTTCTTCTCTCCATTTAGCGACAACTCTCTCAAAATATGCATAGTACTTTGAGGGTCATTATATAGAGATTGCACTGTATTAATTAATATTATACATAATCTATGTTGAACCAACACATATTTTTATTTACCTCTGACAGTCTTCCAGAGGATTTTGGAGGGAGCTCTGAAGTGGAAAGGACCACGAGCCGGATTCACATTACATCTCTTGCGCAGAAATGACATAAACTTCAATTTATTCCTGAAATGTATTTTGTAATGAATTCATGAATTATTAATACATAATAATATTCAGATTAATAAATTAGCTAGCAATCAGACTCAATATATAACAACACAGGTCAGCTTTCAGTTGCAAATTACCCAATTTCATAACATCATTTTGTATAATAAACTTTGGATTACTGTGTTTCCATAATACATAGTGGATACATAATCTTGTTTTTATTTTTAATATTAAGAATCAGATTGGATTTATTAATCCAACCCAATCTACAACCTATTCTATTGAACAGCACTTGAAATAGGTGGTTTGTCCAGTATATAGGTACTTTATAATATTGTAAGTCACTGAAGGCGACCAGGGTTTACAGGCAGGAGACTGTACTTATGCTAACTTGAGAGCAAAAAATTTATACTGGTTTCAATTATAAATGATTTAGTGTCCTTTGTTTATCATAGTACTGTAGGCTCATTTTGAAGTGGGCCTTATTCTAAATATTTAGAAATCTTAATAGTGGGTTAGAATTGATTAAATAATGATAATTACCTGAAAAAATTGCCGGAAATGTTAATTTGTTCACAACGAACAACTACAACTTTGTTTCCTTCCAATAGGACCTTTGCAATAACTGCAGCCAGACGGCCGAGCAGATGCCCGCGCCCGTCGATTACTATGGACTGAAACAATCACAAAATAGGTTACCTTCTATGGGTTATGTACGGCATAACCTTATACTATCTGCAAAATCTGTAAATAAGCACCAAATTTAACAAAAAAAAGACAAATATAATACACCAGGACTACATACTACTAGAATTGGCCAAACAGCGATGCACTTATCTCCTTAAATTATTAAACTAACACCGATGCATGCACGTGTAAATACATACATGTTGTAGAAAAGTATAACAGACATATCACAATATGTTAAGATAGGTTTACGTAGCCTTTCGATTACAAGTAGCTTTAGTTAGACATTTTACAGATTTTTACGGTATTTATAATATTATATCTCACCTTATTACTAAAGCCCGTCATTTTCACGACAACGAAACGGAAAAGGAAAACTTTTTAATCAATATGGCAACCGGATACTCTATTTTGACGAATTGCCAGAAGAAAATAATAAGCAATATATTTTATTATATTATACTTTAATATTTGTAATATTAAAATGTAATATAAATATTTGTAAATTATGAAATTCTTTGATAAAAATTGACTCTTGAATAATGTAGAGTACAAAATTTAGCTTAGTAAGTGCTCAAAGATACTTCAAGCAAATACTATTTAAATTGTATACACAGCACATCACTAATTTTGGCTGTCATCCAAGATTTCAAAACATAACCTATAGGGTATTTTTATGAAAAAATCTGAAAAATGATTTTATTGTTCTCCATTGTACATAGATAAAAAAGAATATGGATATTCCTTATAAAAAGATTTTCATTTATATATTGACTTTCGTTGCCTACGCTTACACAGGCATTGGTTCAAGTATGTTAAGAAACCTTAAAGATGCTGTTTTATCGGCCGAGTCTGTTTTCGGAGACATGTTTCGTAATGTGATAACTGTAGCTGATAAGTTTAAATATTTGCACGAAGTATTTGATGCGGCTGTAGAAGAAGAATGTATTTACATTTGCCCAGGAGGTAATTTATAATTACATTTACCATAATTTGAAGGTCTTTTCGTTTAGTTCTCTTCCAAAACTGGAAATAGAATTCGCAAAGTTAATATACTTTATTTCTTGGTGAAACGTTACCCACTTTAGTCATAAAACTCTTTATTATGTTTTTATATAAAATAAAAAAAATGTAAATCAATTTAAGATTATGCTATATTTTAAATAGACCAAATTCATAGATGCTATTCTTTATATTTTTGGCTTTAAGTAATGTTTTCATTTACAGGTCAAAAGCCAGTCCGTAATCGAAACCATGTTCCTAAATCTGATGGTTGTGGGTCATTAGGTTTCGATATATCTTCAGAATATTTGCCACTTAATGAGATGACTAAATGTTGTGACATTCATGATATTTGCTATGATACATGCAGTAGTGGCAAAGAGGTGTGTGATTTAGAATTCAAGCGGTGTTTGTACAATTACTGTGATACATATAAAAAAATTAATGTAGGAGGAGATGCCATAACAAAAGGTACATTTAATTTTTAAAAATTTTCATGTTTGATAATGTTGCATATATATTTTTCTGGCCTGTAGTTGGATATAACAACCTCTGTTCATACTAAATAATGATATTGGGCAAGCAAATGGAATTCCTCATGATAAATTAATTATATTTATTTTGGGTATTTTAAAATGTAGAAAATTATCATTGATGTAAATATATAATAATAGCTGCAATGAGACAGCATTGCCTTCTAGTAATTTTAGCCCCTAGGGGGTTAAATTTCAAAAAATGTTGAATTACTTATTTTTATTCCTAACTTAAAAAGTTAAAAACCAGTTTTCATAGTGTTTACTTTAAAATCTTGGATTTTCAATCAAAAACCTCTTGAAGGTGGAATAAAAAAATCCACCATTATTTGATGCCAACATCATAAAAAGAACTCAATGTAAAAATTTCATGTTTCTAGGATCTATTATGTTAGTCAGGACAAGTGTTTATATATATATATATGTATATATATTTATTTATAAATAATCCTAACAATTGAACAGCTACTGATCAATCTATTATGGTTCACTCAGTTATGATCTTACTGACAGCTGAAAGTTGCCTATTGTTGTAAACTTTTTATTTTGAATTTTTTTTATAAAGCTCCTAAAATATTTTTACAGGTTGCAAAGCTGCAGCAAAATTGCTTTCTACAGGTACTCTTACACTTGGTTGTAAGTCATACTTAGAAGCCCAAAAAAATGCTTGTTACTGTCCATCTACTAAAAATAACAAATATAAAAAATACCAAGGAAATGATGAGTTGTGAATGGAAACATATTCATAGACACGTATTTATATAATTAATAATTATTTTTATTTGGATTATATGTTGTGGTCCCTCATAAGTGAACATATTGTGATAAAAAGTAAACACTCATAATTTTTTATCAACATTTTTTTTTTTATTATGAGTAATGTTCCTAAGTTCTTTCTTTATAATTTATTTATTGTCATGTTACTCTATCTTGCTTGTAAAATTAAACTAAGGTATAATTTAGTTGTGTAAGGTATAAGTTATTTCACATATACTGCAATGTAAATATTTATTATATGCCTAAGTTATAATAAAAATAAAAATTGATTATCAGTTTTTTTATTACAGCAATAAAAATTATATCTTACTAGCAGGAATTACATCTTATTATTAAATAATTTATTTGCTTAATTAAGATTATGGAACTTGTTATAAATCTTACAAAAGCACTTAGTATATGAAAGTTTCTACTTGCAGTATCTCATGTGGCTACCATGAAATTAATAATAAATGACTACTATAACCAAAGAATACATTTGTTTACCAGCCATAACAGATCACGACCATACATAAGACAATTTTGATGCTCAATCAAAAATAATTTTTAAATATATAGCATAAAAAAATAATTACAATGTAAATAAATGCATATAAAGATTAGGTAGTGAATTGTTTGATCCTAAATAGATTTATACCTTAATATTACGAAATAAATGTGAGCGAATCTGAGAGATCACTATATGATTCAGATATAAAATGTTTATTCTATGTCAAAAGCTCTTTTATTTCTTCTTTCTCAGCAGCTTCAATATAAGGAGTTCCATCTGGAGTTTTTCCATTTTTAGATGCACCCTGAAAACAAAATATTATCAAAATAATATTCATTATTTAAATAAACATTTACTATAGTTTTATATACATAGATCTCCATAATATTGACTTCTTTTTAAATTGAAAAAATATTACAAAAAGTAGGCTACTGGTGTTATTAATTAATTTAAATTATGTTATTTAATTTTATTTTATTAAAATTTTAATTAAGCTGCTTCTTACGTTTTTTAGTAAGGTTTTTACACAGTCTGTATGACCTTCCCAAATTGCTGCCAATAAAACAGATATTCCATGTTTGTCCAGTACCTGTAAACATTTTTAAGTTATTCTAATATTGTTTATACTTCCAATTTTTTATAAAAATACTGCTTTATTGTATTCAGTAACCCCATAATATTGAATTATAAAAAAATCTTGATGCAAATTGATACAGAATGAAAATGTCTATTATATGCAGTGTACAACCATAGGTTGATTTCTGGCTGAAACCATTTCATCATTCACCACAATAACCTTCAACTGAAGCTGGACAGTTAAATTTTCTAGGAAATTTAAATCAAGATTGACTAAAAGTGAATATTGAAAATAATTATTTTAAAAATTTTAATCCAAGGATAATTTTGACCTCACAAAACATCAAATTAAGTTATCTTGAAAAAAAAAATAGAAACTACCTCTACCCAGTAAAGAAGCACTATAAAATAAACCAGCTCAATGTGAGTAGGACAATTTTGTAGGTATATAAGAAGAAAGAAAGAAGCCATGTTTGTGAGGTGTGCATACTGAGGTTTCCCTACAATTTAACTTTGTAGGAAAGAAGTTATTGAATTTCACTTAAACTGAGTACATTATTTTGTAACAAAATTGTAACTTCAGCCTAAATGATTTGTTTGTCTGTGTGACCTTTAAACATTATCAGGTCTACTCCAAATATACTTAACATCATTCTGAAAGTATCCATCCTAAATATCAATTAAATAGAATAGATTTTTTAATTGAAACTGATTTACTATGGTACATGAGGAAATTCATTCAACATCAAAGATCTTCATCATACTTTCACTATATTACACCTAAAACATCCTTTATCAACATCCTTTACACCATCTATGTATGATAGAGATATAGGCAGAGTAAATAGTTTACGTTAATGTTCTGATTTATATATGCTCTGAATTTACTCAGACTTTCGTCAAATTTAAATGTTAACAATATTGTGTTAGACACAATTGAATAAAGAAAGAGTTATCAAAATTGGTCAATAAATAGCAGAGCCAAGGTACACACATAAAAAATAGCCATAAAACAGAGAATGTCTTTTTTTAAAGTTAGTTAAAAAGAATAAGATTTTGAAATATTTTCATAATAGTTTGTTCAGCACCAGCTCTTTCGACAAACCTTTAGCATTGGCCAAAACTATGAGAAGGTTGTTTTCTGGCCAAAGGTTAGGCCAAGCTTCAGGTGGACACTAACTATTTCTAACATATTAAATGCTATGTGCATTAATACAGAGTCCTAGATATTACACATATGAATAAATAAATATTGGCCGTAAGTTGTAAGCATAATAAAGATGTTTAATAGTATTCATCAGTCCTCATCATAAAGAAGTTTGACATTAACCAGAGTCATTTTAATTATATTAATACAATTCTAAGGAACCGTTGTAAACAAAATGAAAAAAAAAACATATATATTATATTATGGATGGTTTTAGTAGTGTTTAACTTACAGAAACTTAAAATTTCAAGATGTGATGAAAAATGTTTTAAAATTTTTTTTAATAATTTTTTGGTTGAGATATGTAATGTATTAAATGAAAGACGGACTATCGCAGACTGATTATTTATTGGTCAATCATATGCACCCGTTGATGGCGGGTGGTTACATAAAAACATATTTCTTAATACCTACAATATAGCACATTATCCTCTCTTTTAAACTAAAAACTACAATTACAAAACAGCAACAAACAACACAATTACAAATAAAAGTAATAACTAAACTAAATAATTACATTTAACAATTTATTATACACGTTATTTAAGATTATCTATGTGGTAACGGCCTAAGAGTCATGGTAGACCCTTGTGCTTTTTTAATATTTCGTGGTCTGAGCGTCATAGCATGAGTAGTCCCCAGATGTTCGTCACTCGACTCCCCTACCAACTCTTGGTCCTGACCACTAGAGTCAAGTATTTCACTATTCGTGTCAGGAGAAACATCATCAATATTGGAAGCTTCATTACTATTTGTATTTGTCTGCTCGGTGCCAATGCATGAAAGTGAGTGTCTAGACTTCCTCTGACCTATAATTTGATCAATATGCCGTCTGTGAATGCTATTGTCGGTTTTATCTTGAACCGTATAGGAAACTGGCCCCGTTCTACTGACTACTACCCCTTCTTTCCATTTCAGATCTTTGTTAACGTAATCTCTCATCATTATAGTCTCCCCTGGGGAAACTTCGCGCAACTTCCCGCCGCGACGCTCCTCCTGCGCGCATTGCTTGTGGCGAACGAGCTCGCTTGTATCGGGTCGGAGTAAATCTAATCTACCACGTAACCTATGTCCTAACATTGCTACTGCTGGCTCTTTTTGTGTAGTACAGTGTTCAGTGTTCCGGTGTGTAAATAAAAATCTACATAATGCTACATTTACGTCCTCATTTTCAGTAGTTGCCTTTTTTAATACTTGTTTGACTAATTTTACTGCATTTTCTGCGGCTCCATTACTAGACGGATGATACGGTGCTACTAAAATCCGCCTAATCCCATTAATTTGTAAATATTTGAGATATTCAGCCGAGCTGAACGGCGGTCCGTTATCGCTGACTATACTGCGCGGAAGTCCGAAACGTGCAAAAATTTTCCTTAAGCTGTTAATCACTGCAGAGGCCGAAGTACTAGGAACGTTTTCTACCTCTATCCATTTTGAGTGGGCGTCTACTATTACCAAAAAATATCTGTTACGATATGGGCCTAAAAAGTCTATATTGAGTCGGACCCAGGGTTCCTTCGGCCAAGACCACGAATGTAAAGGCGCTGGCGGGGCATGGTCGCGTTGCGAAGCGCACGCCGAACATTCACGACAAGTTCGTTCAATATCCGCGTCTATGCCCTCCCACCAAACGTAGTTACGTGCTACTTGCTTCATTTTGACAACTCCGATATGCCCACTATGAAGCTCATCTAAAATAATAGCGCGCAAACTAAGCGGTATCACAATACGATATCCCCACACTAAGCAATTATGTTCAATAAATAAATTATCTTTCTTTAAAAAATATACCCTATCTCGTTCATTTTCAATACGATCTGGCCAACCGAATTTAATATAACCAATAATTTTATTTAGCTGACTATCTTTCCGTGATTCCTCTTGCACTTCCTGAAACGTTATTGGCAATTCATTTTCCACGTAATTCAAATAACTACCTTTATTATTGTCAGTGTAACAAGTATCGCTGTATATATAGTGTAATGGCAAACGAGACAACATATCAGCAAAACAATTATTTTTCGATGGTACAAATTCTATGTCAAAGTTATAAGCGCCTAACCGCACCGCATACCTTTGCAAGCGGCTAGCAGCCGTCTGCGGGATGCCTTTGTGTTTACCAAAAATGTAACTTAATGCACGATGATCGCTACGCAAGAAAAAATGTCTGGCGTATAAATATTGATGATGTTTGGTGACACCGAACACGATTGCCAGAGCTTCTTTATCTAACTGCGAGTAATTACGCTCGGGCGCATTTAAAGTACGCGAAGCGCAACTAATGAGCCGCTCGGAACCGTCCGGGTACTTGTGCGTGAGCACGGCGCCCAGCCCGTAAGCGCTGCTGTCCACTGACAGTATCACCGGCAACGCAGGGTCGTAGTGCGCGAGCACCGGGCTACTGCTCAGCAAACTTTTAATCTCATTAAAAGCACGTTCACAAGGATAATTCCAATACCATTTAACCCCTTTCTTAAGTAAATTGTACAAAGGCTGTAAAATATTACTAAAATTAATACAAAAGTTTGAATAAAAATTTACTAAACCTAAAAAACTTCTTAATTGAGTTATGTCTTTAGGAGCAGGCGCAGAAACTATCGCCTCAATCTTATTAACATCAGTGTGCAATCCGGTTTTGTCTATCCGATAACCTAAATAGGTTACACAATTTTTAAAAAATTCGCATTTAGACAAATTCACACGCAACCCTGCATCCCGCAACCTATTCAGTACAGCTCGCAAGTTCTTAAGATGAGTAGCTCTGTCTACTCCTGTTATACAAATATCATCCTGGAAAGCCACCGTGGACGGCAAGCCATTTATAGTTTCTTCTATTAATTTTTGGAAATTTTCTGGTATACACTTAATACCGAATGGTACACGTTTATAAACAAAAGTACCTATATGGGTGGTTATAGCCGTCATCGGTTGCGAGTCTTCCGTAAGAAGAATTTGCTGATAGGCATTAGATAGATCTATTTTTGTAAATTGTTCTCCTCCAGCTAAACTGGCAAATATGTCTTCTATACGAGGTAGCGGATAATGAAAATCTTTCAAACGTGGATTAATTGTGACCTTATAATCACCACAAATACGTATGTCACCATTTTTTTTAATTATAGGAACTATAGGTGTTCCGTAATCTGAACGATCCACCCTGTATATGACGTCCTCGCGCTGCAGCCGCGCTAGCTCGCGCTCGACCGGGCCGCGCAGTGCCAGCGGCAGCGCGCGCGCCTTCACGAACACTGGGCTCGAATCAGTTAAATGCAATTTTATACGAGATTTATATGTACCTAACCCCTCAGCAAATACTTCTGGAAAGTCTTTTCGTAACCGGTCTACACTCTCGTCAACTGATTCTGATGTAATATTATTACAATGTGTTACATTTAAATTCAAACATCTTATCCAAGTACGACCCAATAGAGGCGGGCCCCCATTTTCTATGACGAATAACTGTAAATTTGTATTTAATGACCCAAATGCAACCTTCACCACAATGTAACCTAACGGCTTGATTACGCTGCCAGTGTAAGTCTTTAATCGGGGCGAATCGTTAACTAATTTTAAATATGAAAAACATTTATCATAACAATCCTTAGAAATAACAGATATTTTACTACCGGTGTCGATTTCGAATTTAATTGTGCGATTTTCAACGTTAATGTCTATTAAATAAGGTCCATCCGTACCGTCATTTACAAAATTGTAAAAATTAAGATCACCTTCAGAATTCGACTCATTTAAAAAAAACTGACCTTTGTCCCTTCCAGACAAACCTTGATTGCTGACACTTTTTCTGCACATGACCTTCAAATGTCCTTTTTCGCCGCACCGATCACAGGAATACATCCTGTACCTGCATCGCGCCGCAACGTGATTAAATTTTCCGCAGCGCGTACATTGATCCACACGGCTAGCGCGCTGCCCGCTGCTACCGTTGTCACCGCCGGCGCCTGGCGCTGCAACCCCTGCTGGTACTCGTAATCGATGCTGTCCTGGGCGTGCGCTCCGGAGCGCGCCGCTCGAAGTGCCTGTGTAGACCGGTGTCGTCGCCGTTATGCCGACCCGATGCAGCCCGTCGAATGCTGCGCCCGCGCTGTCCATACTGCTAGCCCCGGGTCCGCCAGCCGCCGCCGCCGCTGCATGCCTGTCCGCCGCTTCCAATGCCAAGGCCAACTCCACCGCTCGCTTAAAATCTAAATTTTGTTCGGCAAACAGCCTGGATCTCATATCCTCAATGCGAAGTCCGGAAACAAATTGATCTCTAAGATTTTCTTCTAAGTTTTTACTAAAATTGCACGTCTTAGCAAGATGTTTTAGATTTTGTAGGTACTCGCTAACGGTTTCTTCGCTGCTTTGCTTCCTTTGCCGAAATATATGTCGTTCTGCGATCTCCGACCGTCGTGGCTCGAGATGGTCTTTCACTATGCGTTCCAATTCCTCGAATGATTTACTCTCAGGGTCATCCGGAGAGCACAAATCGCACATTAGCTCATAACACTCAATTCCTATGTGTGTCACTAAAGTAGCTACTTGCAAGTCCTTCTCGATTTTATTTAATCTAATAAACTGTTTCACTCGTTTACAGTACGCGTCCCAATTATGTACGCCTATTTTGAAAGGTTCCACTGTACCGAAAGGCATTTTTTAGAATTTTATAGTTTAGTCCGGCTGCACCAATGTAATGTATTAAATGAAAGACGGACTATCGCAGACTGATTATTTATTGGTCAATCATATGCACCCGTTGATGGCGGGTGGTTACATAAAAACATATTTCTTAATACCTACAATATAGCACAAGATAATTTTTGAATTATTTATTGTATTGATTGGACGGGACTGAGTATCAGGGCTATTTAGACCAGACAGTCTGCCAAATTACTTTGAATAAAGATTAAATTTGAATGAATATCAAATTACTTTATGGTTAAAATTTAGAAAAGGTTGCTCCCTTTAAAAAAAACATCAACTTGATGGTGAAGGGAGTTAGTTACCCTACAATACTGTAATTAGCAAAGACAATAAACCACTTTTAATAGGAACCAGTGCAGCTATTTTTGATCATGTTAACATAAATATTGGTGCTCCAAACAATGGAATTTGTGGTCACACTCAATAACACAAAATGCTGTATTAACTCATAAAACATAACAAACCTATTAAGGGGTGGATTTTACTAAATTCTGACCTCTTTTAGTTAGTATTCTCTAGTAATATAAACTTACATTTGGATCAGCTCCTTTATCCAGTAAGTAGTTCAAAACAGCTGTTTGACCATAATCAGCTGCATAGTGAAGAGGAACTCTGCCATCTATAGAGGCATTGACATCTATTTTCTGTAAGAAAGAAAGCGCTTCTAAAGTATATAGGTTTAAATATATTTATTATAAAGTTGTATTTATTTATGATGACTGTTAAAATTATTTAACATAAATGGAACATGCTATGAAGGAAGTAATCATAAATGATTTTGGACAACATTTAATATGCTTTGAGAAAGTCAAATATTGCACAAAATTTATCAAATTTCGTCATAACGAAATAATTACTTTCTCTTGCCACAATAGCTTGTAATTTTGATGAAACGAAAACAATATTTTTTTATATTTACTAAATTTGATACATACCTTGTTTTCTATTATGTCTTTAACTTGGTCTATATCGCCGTTTTTGATTCCCCAAACTAATTCACTCATTATTATGTACTTTCTAATTTTTTTGGGTAAATTATTTATTACCGGAACTGAAGATACAATGAAAAATAAGGAAATAAATGGCGTTCTTTGACATAAAAACTTAATTCGAAAACGTCACTCGAAGTGACTTTTATAAAAGTAAATAGTTCATAGTTCTAGCTTGTATGGTTCAGATTCTTTGCCTATCTTCGGAGAATATAACAACATCAAGTCTATTGTACTCTTTGGTAATATTCGTAAAGATTAAAGAGTTTGTGTAATTAATCTTTATTTATAATTACGAGATTGGCGGCAAAACATCAAGCCAGAGTGGTTGAATCTCTTCTGCTCTCTCGTTGAATAATTGTTGTTTTCTTGTTGTGGTGGTCGGCTGGGTATTCATATGTGTTGTGAGTTTGGGTAGCAATGGAATGCTCAGCTGACCATGTGTGATGGGGAATCAATGTTTTTTTTTTTTTTACACTGGCATGACATAGTGACTACAGAGTACCTGATGGTAAGTACAGTGTAGTCCAAAAACGAAAGCGACTATCAAAGGATGAAAATCCATTGATAGTCTACATCGTCATGTCGGCCCACATATACCACGACTGAAGGTCTCTAGGTATATGAGCTACTAGATATACACAAGCTGATCTCGAAACGCGAACAAGCCGAAACTGGTCACTATGACGGGCTTTACACCCATATATTGTGGTCGCGATCCAGACGAGCACCGACGCCCTACCACCTCGCTGCTGCTCGTTTAGCACCACCCAGGAGTCACGTGTAGGGAAACTAGGGTAAATCCTACGGACGCGAGCAGCTTCGACTCGCAAAAACGACGAAACGCTAGAGGAGTAATGCTACGTTTGGGTCACTGAGCTTTCCCTTCAATCTATATAGTTTTTCCCGCCTTTTGCATTGTGTGTAAATGTGTAGAAATGGTGCAACAAACAGGAAATGTATATGTAACTGAAACTACGACAGAAATATTGGAGTATGGTGGACGGAAGACACAACAGAAATTTAATAAAACTTGGAAGAAAAAAACTTAAAATTTGGCCTAGAAGCCATACAGCCAAATTTGCCTTTGCCTACCCCACAAGGGGAAATTAAAAAAATGCTAGTAGCGGCATGTAAACAGGCTTTACAACGGTGTTTTATGTCATTTTTTTAATTAAATTATTTTGGTTTTTTTACTTTTGGGTGCAGTGCTTTTTCGTTGATGATTGATAAATATTATTTCTAAATGTTTTAACTTTTACTAACTTCAAAATTTAGAAGATATGGAATTAGAAGTAAAAATGGAGTCATTTTCACAATTGCCACAAAATTCTTGTGAAGCCACTAAACATATTTTGGTATTATTTGATTAAAGTATATATACGTTTATGTAAATATTATTAGCTTATAGAAAATTATCATTCATTGTTTTTTAAATTTTAGCAAGTTTTAATAAATGAAATACGTCCTGTGATAATTGGAATATGCAGTAAATTGCGCTTTGCTAGTGAAATTGATGAAGATACGAAATTGAGAGATGTTTATTCTTTGTGCTGCAATCAAATAAAGAAATGCATGATGAATCTGATGGATGTCTTGAGACTTGAATACCGTCAAGGAATTCTCTTGCAGGTATTTCAATTCCAACAGATTTCTATTTCAAGTATATGAGTTCATATAAATTTAATTTTGAATCTGATTCAGGTTAAGATCAAAGCTCTATACTAAGATACATATCCAATATTTTTGGTAACCAAAGGTGATAAAAATTCCTCAGATCTGTGAGTGAGAATCTGCAACTTTTTTTTTCATAGCCTGGTGGGAAATCCTACTTAGGACCATCAGGGCTGCTGCGAGGGTAGCGACACCAGTGTGTCAGACTCCTGCTGACAAAACCCCCGGGGTGTCCCTCTTATCACTCCACCCGGGTCTTGGAACCAAATTTGTCCCACTGTACAACTATATGTTACTACATGGGGAGAGAGAATCTGCAACTATGCTATATTAATGGAATCACAATTAAACTTTAAGCCTTGGGTGAACACATTTATTACAGTAAATATATTTAAAAAAAAATAGTCTGTATTTCCTATTGCATATGTGAACTCTAAAATGGTGTTCATTGATTTTAGTTTTGCATACTCAATGTATGAAATTATTACCACTAAAATGTACTGTCACATAGACAGAGGATGTATGTAAGTTGACATTTTATCTGGTAGGAAATGGTAACTATTACATTTAATCAAGTGTAACTTGAAAAATTATGGTATTGCAGTACGGACCTTGAAGGAGAAAAAAAAAAACTGAGCATATACAAATGCTCCTTGAACATAAAATTAAAATAATACATCATGATTTCAGGAAAGTCGTCAATGTAATCTAGAAAGATTGCAGTGGTGCATAAAGAGACTATATTCAATTGATAACTATTTGAGCAAAATGAATAATAACTCACTGCAAGGTGAGGATAATTCTACAGATCTCACAATCAGTCTGTCTGTAATGTATTTTGTTAACTGGATCGATCATACTTTTGATATTTTAAATAAACTAGCAAATGCAATTTACAGAACTGATTATAAAAATGATGAGGATGTCTACAAACTATGGAAAAATAGTGTATGTATTGGTTTATTTTTTTAAATTGCTACTCAAAACTGGGCTTTAATCTGGTGTTGCAAGGGCATTTACAAATACAAATTACACATGTAGAAACATCTACTTGTAAACTATATAAATGTTTGTTTCTGGTGATCAAAATAGATCAAATGGTGATCAAAACCACAACCTGTAACCCATATGTTAACTAATTGCTCACTAGTTTAATAAAATAGATTAAAAAATATATATCAAAAATGCCATAAAATTGTCCCAATGTTTATATGGAACATTCCCGATTTGACATGTTATTTAAGAAACTTATTCAATGTTGGCTTTGATGTAAATGGTCCTTTCATTTAGTGTCATTGTGCCAACTATGCTGACTCAGCGATCTTATTACATAGTGACAGCAATGGTCACATTGGTTTCATCTAAAAATTTCACTGGGTGCATTGGAATTGAACATATGTTCCTTCATTTTCTTCTATGCACTTCTTAGCAAACAAGTGGTTTAATACACTTTAAGTCATGTATTTCTGTCATGTTATTTACACATATCGGTAATCACATTTTATTATTATTCCTTTCTTGTGGCTTTTCCACTGGTGTATGACCAATGTGATTTTGCCAAAGTTAGCGTTTTGATTTTGACTTTAATATTCGAGGAAGGTTGATCAGTGTTTGCTAATTTTAATTATATTGAGATTGTCTGGTAGAAGTACCTAAAACAAGAAAACCTACTAACTACAACAAAATACACATCACAAACATAAAAAAGTTATTAATAAGACAGGAACAAGAACAAGGACACAACACAAATCATGACGTAAATAATATGCACAAGTAACCAACACAATTATAATTATAATTGTATTTTATACTGACTTATATATTTTAATAATACATATATAAAGGGAGTATCTGTAATCAAATTTTGCCAAGGATCCTTGTCAAGATTGCTGTGTTTATATTACTTCTATATTGTTTTGTGATTTTTGCAGATGGTTGAATATGTGAATGATCTTCACATATCCATAGAAGAACTATTGTTGACAGCAATGACTTTGTGCAGATATTGCTTACCCTCTGATCAACATATTGTTAAGGCTCGATGCCAAGTGGTTTGTATAAATATTTTATACTGCATTTTTTCATTTTATACTTTGGATATTTTCACCTACAAGTATAATGTAGACCATTGTTAATAGAAACTGAAGTAATTTTATTTTGCAGGTTTTTAGAGAAACGAAGACTTTACTCAGTGAAATTATTGAAGGAGATCTCAGTTCACCTGTTACGATTAAACCAGAGACATTGAGATTACCTATTATGCCTTCAAATGTCAACATCCTTATAGATGTTCTAAGAAATGTTTTGTATGTCCTTGAAACTAATACAAACACTGCTTTACTAGCATTATTAATACACTGTTTTAGTAATAACATGTCTCCTGTAGACAAGCTAAAGCAACATTTTGGAAACAACAAAAAGAATAGTTGTGCATGTCTTGAAAGAAGAAATGACGAATTACTAGCAGATTGCGATTTCATTGTAGAATTTGATCTTTATAATGAGAGGTTGCTTCAGATTGGATCATTTGCAGTGTCATGCTCATCTGATGAAAATAGCAAGTATATTGGTGTTACTATTTATTTGATATACTTTTTAAAACATGACCCTAACTTAGCAAGAAAATATAGTATTTTAAAAGCATGTATTTGACACGAAAAAAGGGTTTGATTTTTAATTTATAGGCTAACTATTTGAAGTCTGTATTACAAGGTGAGCAAACATGCGATAATAGTGTATCCAGCGTCCATGGTTTCAGTATTTTTTTTAATTATTCATTGTTTTGATAAATTTGTGATAAAAAAAAAATATTGGGCATGAGAAATATACGGTGGCCTATCATTCTGTGTGAAAAGATATACTGTAGTCACTATGTCGAGCCAGTGTAAAAAAAAAGAAAAAAAAAAGATGACACTAAACCAGAAGAGAAATGCAACTTTTTTATCATCCTAATGAATTTAAATATTTCACAGGAACATTGACTCTTCGCAGTGGTATGGCAAGCCTTGAAGGCTTAGATCCACATTTAGTGCCAGCTTTGATGATGTCCCCGGACAGCTACCATTCTGCTCTACTAGTTAAATCGTGGCGCCAAGAAGTTCGGGAAATAAGAGACAGTGTGTTTTTAATAGTTGACCCTGCTGCTTTTGCTGATGTTAGTTGATGAATATATTTTTATTTATATCTATAATGTTAACAAAACGGTATAAATTAGGTATTGATTATTGCAGTGATTAAAACATTGAAATTTTTACGGGACCGCCTTACAAGGTACAAAAGATTTTTGAAAAAATCTGTCCCTTAAGGTTTTAAAAATAAGGTCTTAACATTGCAAGTATTAAGGACGACGCGACATTCCGAAATATCTGTACTATACGAAATATGTGTATATACTGTGCGCTGTTGATACAGCTTTAAAATAACCACGAGATTTGAGTTTGCCATAAATTGTTGATACTTTTTTTTTCTAGAAATCCAAACAAATGTTACGTCAGAAGTTATTGGAAGTACTACAAGGAAATGTTTACAATAATACTGACGTGTGTACCGTGATAAATATAGGATGCGTGGTGTATGATTTTTTTGATGTTTATGATAAATGTGAACCCGATGCGTTAACGCAACATGAGAAAATTTTACCCCTATTGGCTGATTTGAAAAAAGGTAAACATTTTTTCCTCATTTAGGTGTCAAAATAAACGTTTTTGAAGACAGTATTTTTTCAAATTATACTGATATTTATTCATGATATTCTAGTAAAAAAAATGAAAATATTCTAATAAATTTTCTCTTTCAGTACAAAATGAATGCAAAATAGTTTCAAATTTATTAAGTACGAATAGCGATTATCTGTATGATATAAAAACGCCACAAAGTAAGAAAGTTTCCTTGGAGCAATTGTTAAAGCGACTAAAGCTTCTTTATACGATTGTGAATAGAATAAACAGTCTTGTGAACCCAAATGATAATGAACAGTTATTTGTCGATGCTTGTGGCGAAGATGGTGAAGTTAAATGTAATAACATTACACACACGGTTTACAAAAGCGATGATACATATTTTAATTCGTTGAGAAAGCCGAATAACTTATCTAGAACAATATTTGCACGGACTACGAATATTCGTTCTTCGATAAAGAAATTCCCTCTGGCAAAATTGACTAAACACATCCGAGCCAAGAAATGCGATGAGATTAGTTTCTCAGTACAATTAGAAAGACTGTTCAACGAAACTGACAGTAAAGAAAGGATTAAAACTGGCATGAATTGTAGAAATGATCGATTGGACAAATTACGTGAGCCATCGATATTGTATAACTTTTCTCCAACCAGAAAATCATCAATGAGAAGGAAAATTCTAAATAAAAATAGTATTTCTAACGATAAATTAGATTCGTCAACATTTGCAGAAGAGACTATGGTATTTGATTCAGATAGTGTTATGGATGATACGAATTTACAAATAACAGGTAAGTTCTACTAAAAACACACACAAATGTCAGCAATTTTAAATACTTAACGTTTTGTATAGGCTATTAGAGAATCTGGATGAATGCATATTTATATTGAGAATAATGAATTGGGAAAATATTATTGCTAGAAGCTTTATTTTACTTGTAAATATTTATTTTTAATGTAGTTGGTAATCCTAAACTGAAATGAAGATAAAATTAACGCATCGCGCATTAATACTTTCGCAATTAGTTTACCTTATGGTACATATTACCCGTTAATATTAGTGCATATTTTATAACACTTTATACATTAAATATGAAAACCAAGGTGCTTATTGTATATGGTCAATATTATTTTGGAGATAACGCATATTAAAATTTGTTGTTTATTTGGATCTAAGACTTGATTTGTAACAATCGCTTAATATATTAGCCTCTGCCCGCTTCTGTTTTCGAGAAGTCTCGTTTTTTCTCTTCTCTTCTTTGTTTTTTCTCTTTGTGGAATTCTCGTTTCGAGGTAGAACGAGGTTATATATAAATTATGTCCCTGAAGGATCTTTCTAAACATTAGTGAAAAAGATTGAAATCTGATAGATAGTTTTGAAATTTGCTTCCTACATACAAACAAACAAACATTCCATTTTTATAATATTATTATGAATTAGAAAAAACAATTGTAGCACATGTATTAAATGATAGTGAAAACAACACAGATCAGTTGTGATCAGTTAGAAGATTTAAGAGTGCAGACACAAATAGCTACTTTAAACTATGTAAAGATGATTTATTATTGCGACTTATTTCAGATGTTTTGAATCAAATCAACGACCTGACTACTACTTTGTCCACAAATAAAACGTCACGATGCAAACTTACAAACAAAGTCATCCGACAACACGGCGCTGACGAATATTGTAAAGATAAGGACACAAATAACGTCCTCACTCTTAATATAAACGATCAGAATACAACAACATCTAAACATGTTTGGAACATACCGATTAAAAATTGCACGGGAGAAACGCGTGTTGATGATTGCGAACTGGTGTCAAATACTTCAACACCTCCTTCCCACGTTACTACAATGGAGAGAATCTGCGATATAGATTTAGTAGAAAGCAAGTTGAACAGTTTGAAATCACAATTAGAAACGAGTGTGTAAGATTTTAAAATATTAAAATAAATTGTTTAGAAATAAGTTAATATGAAAACGCTATAAGCACTGTAAGACCATAAGCATCGTCCCCTGGATAGATTGCAGCAGAGGGCTGTCCGCATTGTGAATGATCCTGACGTGGCTAAACATCTTGAACCGCTCCGGTTGCGCAGAGATATTGCCTCACTAAGCGTTTTCTACCGTCTGTATCATAGCGAGTGTTCTGTAGAGTTCTTGTTCCACCCTCTCTCTTCCTTAATAGAAGGTTTACGAAGTCACAGCATTGTGGTAACTCACATCCCGGCTAGAACTACGAAGTTCTGTGACTCATACTTTTGCCGTGTCGTTTGACCGTGGAATGGTCTTCCGGCGAGCGTGTTTCAATCATCCTATGATATGGGGTCTTTTAACGTAGCGTGAAGAGATATTTGTGCAGGTCGGCATGATCACTGCGACTAACAATGGGTTTTTCTTTACCATTGATAGTCGTTTTCGTTTTTTCTACTGAACTGTTCTTACTATTAGGCTTAGTTCGGTCCCTGCCGAGACAGAATAAAAAAAATACTAACACGGATAATGATGGCGGTAGCGGTTACATCTAAATGTAATACAATATTTATTAAGTTTTGAGATTTTTAAATTATAATTATAATATAAATGGTTTGAATACTATTGGCACTGTACTGGTTTGAATACTGTCCCAAGTGGGCATGAAAACTAGTACTAGTTTTTAAAACGATAACATTGTGAAATTATTTTTGTCACTATTATATCGCCGATGAATTCAGTGAGTTTATTGTTACTTCGTTGTTATAACTAATGAAAACGAAGCCTAATAGTAATGAGCATACGGTTCAATTACTTTTAAATTTAATATCTTAATATCTGGGGGCATATGATATTCGTTTTTTATGGCTTTCCACGCGTAGTGTCCGAGTGCCATCTTAGGCTGAGATGTATAGACGCAACTTTTAAGTTTGTTTAGACTACAAATATTACTCAATGAATGTCAAAGATTTTGGTAAGTCACCGATTTTGTCAACATGGACTTGGCTCTGCCTATACTATGGCTATACTCAAGATTCTATTATATTTTCAGTTTTTTTGTCAAAACGAATTTATATTTTGAGAACTTTGTCAAGAAAAGTCGAAATAGCGTTTATAAATCTCAGCCTAAGTCTGTGTGATTTGTTGGAACTGGTGGGTTATTGAATATTATCATTGTAAAATAACCAGTGATCCGTGAATATGCCTGGTCATAAGCTAACTTGTATGACATTGTCCACTACCAGCACCACGGGCCGTGTCCTTGGAGGTCTCATAAAGCTCTACTTGCTCTTGCATACGAGCGATTGTGTTGGGGGTTTATGGTGCCATCATCGCCAACACTCCCGCGTATGTGTGAACAACGCTTTACGTAACCCTACTAAACCAGTATTTAGGTTAAAGTTAGAAGTTTTTTAAGAATCAATTTATTTATATAGGGTGATTTATAGACGAGGGAGATAATCAGGAAGGATATTCAGCATATGATTCTAATTCCAAATATGTAAAAATAGTGATATCTTAATATTTCCAATAAAACAAACCATATTATGGTCAATATATTAAGAGCAGAGATGGGCAAAATGTAATCAGATTAATGATTAACGATTACGATTACATTTTGTAATCATTAATGATGATTAATGATTAACGAAATTAATCAAAAAAAGTAATCATTTTTCGGTGATTAAGGATTATTAATCTTTAATCGGATTACAATTAATCATGATTACTTTTATGATTACTTTTCTGTTTGATACGTAAAATGTGCTGCCGACAGCAGAGCGGCGCTCGCCTTTTTTTATTTATAGTATACGACTACTACTAGCTAAACTGGCGAACTGAGTACCACTACATAGTTAGGTGTTAGGGCGATTACCCGAACTGGGTCGTGACCGCAGTACAATAGTGCAAAGACCGGCATAGTGACTCGCTTCGACCTGACTA
Organism: Automeris io; assembly: GCA_036320925.1. Taxonomy (NCBI): domain Eukaryota; kingdom Metazoa; phylum Arthropoda; class Insecta; order Lepidoptera; family Saturniidae; genus Automeris; species Automeris io. The sequence continues at coordinate 7,722,165 of JAUDJH010000014.1, forward strand.
CTTTCAGGATCAGTTTGTGCTCGGTGGACATTAAGTAAATCCAACGAAATCTAGTTAATCATTGATGCTTTTACCATTGATCTGAGTGATTCCTGGACTATTAGAACTGATTATCAAAGTACCGCCCATATTTTACTGAAATACCGTCTTCAACTCGATAATCCACCCCCGCCTTCGAGATCGAGGTAGAGAGATAGAGCAAGATAGCGCAAAATTTTAATTAATCAGAACAAGACATCATTTTCTCAAATTTACACAAGCTTCTACAGCGCAGAGCGCAACATCACCTTTCTTGGTCATCCGTCTCTCTCTACTGACTCGGTTTCGTCTTTGATGTAAACCGAACCGCCGCACACGTTCGTATTGTATTTTGCATTTTAACTCATAACTAAAGTTGAGATATCGATCTGTTTTTTTTTTCCGGATAACTGACGTTCTACCTAATAACTTTGATTCTTACTATAAATCAGCGGGACACATACATAGTTTTTTTTCTCAGTTCGCTTAATTTTTATTTTTCGCGTTTGACTTCCATATTCTTAAAGACGCGCCATATTTATCTCACTAAAAACGCTTTTTTGTTTACCAAATATATATATATATATACATACATATATATTTCATTTTTCTGTTTTAAAAATTTGACTTTAACTTAAAGGATTGCACACAAAGTCTTTGGCTATTATCAGAAGTATTCTCCATCTCGAAGGCGGGCGTGGATTATCGGGTAGGAGACGGTATTTCAGTAAAATATGGGCGGTACTTTGATAATCACTTCTAATAGTCCAGGAATCACTCAGAACAATAGTAAAAGCATCTATGATCAGCTAGATTTCGTTGGATTTACTTAATGGCCACCGAGCACGAACTGATCCTGAAAGTAGTCAGGTCGAAGCAAGTCACTAAGCCAGTTTTTTTACTATTGTACTATGGTCACGACCCAATTCCGGCAATTAACCTATCAACTCAAACAGCTGAAAGCACAAAAAATGGTCCTGAACGTAATCAGGTCGAAGCGAGTTACTATGAGTTGGTAGGTATATTGGCCGAACAATGTCGTGACTCGTGACCACAATACACAACTGCAAAGACCCTTATAATGATTTATGATTCGCTCAACAAGACGGATATTCGGGGGCGGACTTGCACCGGCTAAAACCACCGGGTGCCAGCACTGCCTAATCTTCGACTTCGCCAGGCCTGGGAATCCAGATACTTCCTAGGGGCTCAGCGAGCGATTGGTCTTAGACAAGCCTCCTCCCTGGGAGAGGGTCGTAAAACTAGCCAAACAATACCTCCCATAGGGGCGGCGTGTGGGCATACACATGACGACACCACCCTACCCTCTGCTGGACGCCACCCCCCCCCCCTCTCTGCTGGACACCACCCCCCACTTTCTGCTGGACGACAACCCAACTCTCCGCTGGACGCCACCCCCCCACTCTCTGCTAGACGCCACCCCCCACTCTCCGCTGGATCCCCCAATCTCCGCTAGACGCCACCCCCCTCTCTCAGCTAGACACCACCCCCACTCTCCACTGGACGCCACCCCCACTCTCCCCTGGATACCCCCCCCCACTCTCCGCTGGACGCCACCCCCCTCTCTCCGCTGGATACCACCCCCCACTCTTCGCTAGGCACCACCCCAGTATTAGACGGAAGTTTGGGGTCATATATAATTCGAAATAAAATAACTTGAACAATTAAATAAACGAGTATTTAAATCGGTCTCTCTCTCAGCCAGAACACAAAAGTAATCATTAAAATAATCATGATTAATTGAATGATTACTGTAATCAAGATTAATGATTACTCATGTAATCATGATTAAAAGTAATCTGATTACAAGTAATCAAGATTACATTCGTCATGATTACTTGTAATCTGATTATTAATCTGATTAAAAGTAATCATGATTACGCCCATCTATGATTAAGAGACAATTACGCATATGAATGAATGTATAACAAATAATTATTAATTAGGTATTTTGTCTGTTTTAAGCCAACATACAAGGCGAAGGGAAAGCGAATCAATACCTATTTACCTAAAATTACGTAAAAAGTAACTTTATCTACTTATCAATGAATCGTGCACCACACGCGCAACGGTGTCCACACTTACGGATCAATGCTTATTTGTTAATAAATTTTTCGGGTTCCGTCCTATTGATTTTTATTGAAATTATTTTTATACAAAATTTAATATTATATTATGTGGTTAAATGGTAAAATAAATATTTTTACTGGTTTAATTGTCTTGTGTTATTTATTTCACATATTGTTTCAAACGAATACATTTCACACTTACTGTTATTTTGGTGCCTCTAGTTGAAAGTATATCTTTAAGTACCCAAGTCCCTTTTAATCCTATAATAAATCGTTTGGGAAAAACAAGTGAACATTTTATGCTAGATATGACTAATATAAAAGTGCTACGTGTGATGTTATCGTAAATTATCAGTCATTAGCTTGTTAAAGTCTAGAGCTATTTTTCTAAATGAACGCCTGTTCATTGACTCCTGTCACTAAAGATTTTTTAATATTTCAAAGGAATTTTATCTTAACTCTAAACCATAATTGACTCAACGTTTTCCACTAATTAAGGAATTCAGTAAAACGCCAAAAATAGTCTTATTTCAACGATTTGAATCTTTGCATTTACAGCAAATTGTCGCTTACTACACGATAGTCTAAGTAGGTATGTCCCATTTTTTTTAAGTATGCTTCGGACTTATTCCTAAAAAATGAGCACACACAAAATATGCTAAAACACCCAGCGGCTATACATATGATAGTACTAAGCGGTTTGTTTTGAATGAAAGAGGTACAGTATATTTTTTATAACGCCGTCACTTTTACTCACCGCTGGGCTAGTGTAAAGTATGATGGAAACAATACTGCTGTTAGGGACCGTGGAATGGTTGCGGAATCCGGAACAAATACCAGTAGGCCATACAAACCTACCATCCTACTTACGTACGTATCTGGAAAACGAACCTACGACAGGTTTTCTCTTTGACATACGTATCCAAGAAACAAATCGCTGATTGGCGCATTTAAATTTAATTTGTAAAAAAAATCTATTAATGCTTACATTTCTTTAATGAGATATGATTTTTTTACAACAATTTCATTTTTTTTTCAAACGAGTGTCGTAGTGCCATTGTTTTGTATTATTAATAATCGTAATGGACATAGCTGTTTATTAAAAAAAGTAAATAAAAATTAGAGAGTGACACCCCCTCCGGTGTGAAAGCGATAATAACAGTGCGTGTTTAGTTATTTATAATTAGAATAACGGCATGAGCACATTATTACTGAAGCTATTCAGCCGAGCAGATCTTATAAATAAATTTATCTTTGCTAGTAAAAATACTTACTTTTTTCACGAACTAGAGATATCAATCGTATTTAAGACTCATTTTCACACTGCAGAGATATTTAAACATGCCGCGTAAAATGTTTTGGTTTCTTACATTTTTGGTGAGTTATTTAAAATAATTACTTTAATAAAATTAACTTATGAAGTCGTTCATAATTTTTACGATGTTCTATATCAAGATATCTTCAAATTGTTTGGTTTTTAGACGTTAGATACCTAGCTAACAGCTACATAAATAAATAGTAGGGAAGCCTAAGATGCTAAATGAGTAGTTACTCGGGCGTTGTTGAAACCTATTGGATTGTAAAGATTAGATGCTAAACGGAAAAAAAGTTTATATGATGTATGCAATAATACCGGTGGGAGGAGCGAGTATAAATTTTCAAAAATGTATAAAAAAGTGACATGGACATACTCAAGCTCGTCAGACATTAACAATGTATATGCGCAACCTGTTTCTGGTAACAGAGGGACGTTAATCTGACAGCTTGCTAGATGGGGGTAATCGCACGAAGAATTTTCAGGGAGAATGTTAAATAAATAATCTGACGATTTAGACGCAACTAGAACTCATAGCCGATTATTGCAAATGTAAAAAAAACTGATCTTAAATACACTATAATATACAGTCGGTTCAGCATGACTTCCTTGTCGTGTTGACCAATGATCTGACAATTCTGTGAAGGAACTTTTATAGTCTTATATTTTTTTTTAAATTATGAATGGAATAATTACACTGTCCAAAAAATAATCTATAATGAGACAAAGAAATATACATATAGAATTTAGTTAAATGCAATGATAACTTATTAATACATTTTAAGTTGGCACGGCACCACTTTTGGTACGCGTACCTCATCCGCACTTGCCGGTATTTTTAGGCTGAGATCTATAGACGCTATTTCGACTTTGCTTAGCAAAGTTCTCAAAAGATAAATTCGTTTTGACAAAAAACTGAATATAATAGGAACTTGAGTATAACTGTAATATTCCCACAGCCAAGTCCATGTTGACAAAATTGGAGACTTATCAAATCCTTTAACTTTCAGTGAGTAATATAAATTGAAACATTTTTGTAAAGTCTAAGCAAATTTAAAGTTGTGTCTATAAATATTTCTCTATTTTTTATGGAGAGAATCACTTTGTCTTAATTATGCGGTTTATTATACTTTGATTTTTCGTTTAGTTTATATTTATTACAGATGAAGCTTGTTCTTGTCTCCAGCCGTGCAGGAATTGATGTCAGTGAATTATGGAATACACAAGCGATACCTCTGGGCCGATATTATTCGCTTACTAGATGTTTGTTTAACACTCAAGTAAGTAAAAATATACGTTACAAACTTGGATACCTATATTATTAGGTACTTTACCTCGTTAAAAGGGTCCCGTATAAAATCTTTCCTGCATACCTTACTCTCGCAATACATTAGTGCGTACGTAAAGTAATAGATGTCAGCAGTTGTTACCCATGCCTTCTTTCGTTTCATATTTTATTCTATTAATTGTTATTAGGTACACTTCAAGGTTTATTACCTTAACTTTAAGATATCACTACAAGGTTTTTGTTTTCCATGGCTCAATTTCAATTTGAAAATAGCTTCGGCATAATTTTACAATAAGTACCTATGTACGTAAAAAAGATGGCTTGCAGTAAATAGTTGGTCTGTACCTATTCGTTGTCATATGCGATTTTCTTCTAAAACTCAGTTTATCAGGATTCCTGTCTACTCGAACTAAACGGTTGAGTCTTAAAACAACACGAAACAGATCGGGTCTTTATAACTTTATAAAAGCTGTACTAGCAATCATTATACAGGGTGAACGGTAATGCGATACATTCCTTGATAGACGTTGTAGTACAGCTTATTTGGAGTCATTTAAGTCATATGACACCATGTCCGAAACTTGTTAATTTCTGAGATATTCAAGATTTAAGTATTTTTTTAAAAAACTCCAGTTTTTATGTTAAAATGTTCCCTTGTAGTGACGAATACAAAATAATGTTATTGTTTATGCTGTATTCGTATAGCTAAATAATAATAATCTCATTTTAAATTAAAATTTGTAAGAAGGAATCGTCATTACTTAAGTAAAAGCTAAAAAACCAAGTATCATTTTGCAAAAAAAATATTGTTTTAGGTAAATAAACGAAGAATTTCCAAAAAAATGTTTATGGAATGTTTTGTACAAGTTACATAATTTTGTTCCTTGATTCATTGGCTATTCTAAAAAGTACAAATGTCATATCAAAATACTAAGAGGTTGATTTGCAACCCTAATAATAGACGAAGTGACCCGTTTCCTAGAAATCCTCTTCATTATGTTACCGCGCACATGTGCAGTATTTGTTCGTTTTATGACACCGCCTGGCACTTGACACTGCTACAACAATAGGATTTATTGATATGAAGGACAATTTGCTCGTAGATATTTTAGTTATCTGTATCAGTTAGTTACAACTGTCTTCTGAGTACAGACTTATCCTTGCTTTTTAACTACGTCTCTCCTGATTAAAATCTTGAGAAATGGCTGCCTTCCGTAATGAAGAATACGCGGACATTCTGTACGTTTACGGATTATGCGACGGCGACGCTGCAGCAGCGCAAAGAGAGTACATGCTGCGTTTTCCTGACCGACTTGTACCAAACGTAAGAGTGTTTTCGGGAACGTATCGACGCGTCCGTGAAACAGGGCGTTTCGCAGCGCGAACAAGCGATTCTGGTAGACCTCGAGTTCAACTTCCTGATAAAGAAGAAGAAATACTTGATTTATTTCGCAGAAATCCAACAATCTCTACAAGGATTGCAGCTAGAAGCCTTCATTGCTATCCCACAAACGGCGCAATACAAGTGGAATGTCGCGGTCTGTTCAGATATTGTCGTAATGGTTTCTGTTCATTAAGTCAAGGAGAAAAATGTATCAAGGAGGACAAAGTTACTAAATCAAATGCAACCCATATCAGCTCGGAAAATGGTAATACTACACTTAAACCTTTGATAGATGCGGAAAACCCTGGAAGCAATTTATCACCGTCTAATAATTTTGAAGATCCAGTAAAAAGTGTTACTGAAGAAAATAATCCTAAGATTGATGTTACAGAGATTATTATTCCTCATGTTGTTGACCCATGTCCGGAAGAGATTTTAAATGCTCCTCCAGAAAATGCTATCAATCCGGAGGATTGATTTGTAATATTTTAGTTCATTGTTTGTTCAATTCTAAATAAAAAAGTGATAGTCTTTGTTTTTTATTGCGTCAAAATGTTTGAGTTAGGTAAAGGGTGATATTGATTCGGAGCGCGAACCGCTGTTTTTAGAACCTATAATAGTTTTACTCGCGGCAAAGCAGCGCTGATCGATAGTCGAGCTAAACAGTCGTGCGTTGTTAAGTTTCGTAACAACATGTCTGGTTATAATTTTTAATAAGAAATAAGTATCAGATTTTTTATACCGTGTAGACAGAATTTGCCATAGGCATAGACATAGTACAACTCCGGCAGTAATGAATACATTCAATTATTAGGACAAGACGGTTTTACACGGCGCTATGTCGTGTGTCTGCAAATGAAATATGCTTGACGAGCCAAGGGTTACACTCAACAGTTTTAAAAGGCATGATTTTTGCTCCGATCTATAAATATTCTTCAATGATGACTCCTAAAATTGCAGTCTAAAACCATTACCGAAATTTATAAATATTTTTTAAGTTGAAATAAATTTTGGATGTTTTCAATTGGCTAAAAAAAACGATTGACATAAACTTAGATTATTATTTTAGTAAGAACTCGTGAGTCAATTGTTTGTTTTAAGAGGATAAACATTTTTTTTTGCTACGAATGCTTAAACATTAAAATTGCATTTGTGCTTAGTAGGTATATCTGAATAAAATTATAATAATCATGGCTTGTAATTTTGATAAAAGTATTCAAATAATAATAATAAAATATCGTCACGCTATAGATCTTTCGTGGAGAGCAAAGATACATTAGTGGATGAGCGCTTATGAGTCGTGGCCAACATGATCAGCAGCGCCGCCGATCCCTGTTCTCAAGCTACTTACATATTAATTTTCTATTTGATGGCATGTGGGACTCCTCGGGGTTTTTTCCTCCATCGGTGTGCATGTGGTGTGGCTAAATCTGTATTAAATCTGGAAAAACTTAGATGTACGTGCTGGGGTTCGAACCTACGACCATTATTGTCACCGTGCATGGATACCTGTCCCCTATCCACTAGACTACCACAGGCACACTATTTAAATATACTTGGAATAATTCCACCCGGTTAAAGTTTAACAGATATCTCTTCCAAATGTTCAGTAATACGGTACAGAATGATTTTATAGATCTTTATGCACTGATTGTCTTTTAAATGATTTCTCTATAGTTGCCTCTGGAGTATTTATGCCCATCTCAGTACGAAAATAACAATCAAGACCTAATGTGGGTCATAAACTAGGCCTAGCAATGAATTCGTAAAATATAACTATTTATGACTTGTTTACATGTTTGTTGACTTGCTTGTTTGTTGTTTTGAATTACTAGCAACAGTTTGAAGCCGGGTTTTAGGTTTTTTTTTAGTTTAAAGCCGATGATTTATATAGTGGACGTAGGTTGGAACTTAAAGTTACGTCGCATGAGCCTAATAAATAATTCTAAAGACAGCAATATGAGACAGTAGGTCCCTTAGCGACCAATCAATGTTGATTTGTACCAGGCTGCCTTGAGACTAGAGCATATAATCCCGAGTATCTGATTTCTTGTAAAGTTTATTTAGATTACTTATGTATTCGAATATATGTGATATTTTTATTATTACAAAAATGTAGATAACTAAATAATACTTGCATGGTTTTTAAAAGCTTAGAATAAGAAGAAATAAATAATTATTATCATGATTATTATTATTTTTTTATAAAAACTTCGTGTAACCTCGCATATCTTTGCATTCAGAATTGCTTCTATGCAATTATATAACACTATATAAATATTCATTAAAAATGTTTAATTTAATTTAAAACTATATCAATAAAGTTTTTCTGTACATTTTTCTTACACAAATATTACATTTTTTAGGATACGAAGATCGTGTTATTCTCATTCTAATAAGTGTTAATAAAATGAATCAATCAATTAGTTTTAAATTTACCTTGTGACCTTAAAGCTATTTATAAAAGTGCATTTGATGTCTAAGCTGTTTGGTGAAAAACGCATGCGCGAGCTTTTCCCTCCTGTATAAAAGACTAAACGCCTCGATCGCATAATCATTCCCGCCAACTACTCCGAACGAAGTCGGAGAATCTACTTGTTGAGCTTGAAGTTCTAAAGTTAATAAAAGTGTACTGCGGCAGAGCTTAAAAGCAGGTAGCGTAAGTATGTAACGTAAGCAATATTTTTCAATTTACACGAATTTTATTTTTTACTTCACACATTGTACTTTCGTTTATCGATATTTTTTGGATAAAATAGAAGCGTAAACTAGACATTGAGACTTAAATATAATATTGTGCGCATATTATAAAATAGTTTTATTCTGAATAATATTTTTACTTAATAAAACAATATCTAATATTATAAAAAATTAATAACAGTAATAATATTGTTTCAATTTATTTTTTATTTCGTGACGAACATAATATGAAAGTTGGCTTATTTAGTAGATATGATAGAAAATTCGAAAAATTAAACTTTGATTGTGATTATATATGGAAGTTTTACCTTTAAAACTATTTGTATGTGTAAATAGATTGATAATAAGTGTAATATAAACCGAACATAGTATTTAAATTATATAACTAAACTATTGGTCAACGATAAATTAATAAGCAATTGGTAGCTACTATGTTGTAAATACTTGTTAAAAAACCTGTAAAAAGAAGTAAATTTTACAAAAAATATATTTTGTAAGGCTACATTGTAAAAAAAATATATTATTTGTATAAAACATTATGAGAAGAAAGATTATTAGTGAGATATACTACGTCCAAGTTTTCATTTCCTTTGTGAGACGAGCTAGAGTTTACAGAGCTGTTTGTAACAACGCCTTCGAGACATTTTCTTTTAAGTCCAGAGAAAACGAAGATTCAGTATCATTTTACGGTACAGTTACGATAAAAAATGTTATACGTCATAAGTTTTTTCTTAAATTAATTTATAGTAGAAGACAAAATAAATTGTTTATATTTAATAGGAAATTTTAATACTTATATAAAGTCACATTCCAGTAAAAATTGAGATTTTATATTTCAATTACTGGGTACTTAAATGTATGTAGGATGGATGTTATTGTGTGAAATATTATTATGTATGAAGTAGTAAATGCGTAGAATGGAACATATATGAGCGGAAGGAAAGATAGAATGAGAGGGAAGAAAACGGTTTTTTTTCGACGAAAGTGCGCTGAGAGATTAAAACGTAGAAAAGTGTAAGAAAAAAAAAAAATTTTTGAAAGTACAATAAAGTAGTTTTTAAAGAATAATTTAGTATTTATTCTGATCTGAGGATCCCCAAAACTACATGTATGATTATTAAAAAAGTATCTAAGTATATATATATATGTATAAGTATGTAAGTAAAAGTATTACCACAGATTACCAGCAAACTCTATAATTAATCATTTTTTACGATTTCAAATATCCTCAGAACAGACCTAATTTTATTTTGATTTATTTTATCATTTAAAAATATGTCGGAGCTCAGAAAATATCTCTTCATTACGATTCGTGTCTCAGGTGGTGTGCTTACGCTCCAAGTAATTGAATCTGCCAAGTTCATATTCATATTACGGACAGATAATTTAAGCGGATAACTTTTTGTTATTCACTCTATGTTATGTAATAAGAATGTATTTACTGATAGATCTTGTAAAGACAAACTCGGAGATACTATAAAGAAATTGTGTATTTTTGATTAATGATAGTTAAGATAAATAATACGTTATTGATTCATCTATTCATTGCATATATCTATTAGAATTACAAACAGTATAATATAGATTTTCACTTAATATAAAAAATAATTGCAAACCAACAAGTTATGGGTACATCATTAATAAATCGATTTGTGGAAAGTTTAGCCAAAGGCAATTAAATAAATCGCAATGATGGTTATGACGACAGACATGAATGACCTGATCATAGTTAGTTGATAATCTAAGGACATGATAATCCGTTTGTCAAAAAATAACGTTTTAATTATTAAAACTTAATAATAGTACATCTATAAAACTGAAGCAAATTTTTATTATTTAGGATGAGAGGCACTTCGAGGATGCCCGTTGGAAGACGGCGCGGATGTTTCTTCATAATAGCTGCCTTAGCCGTAGCATTCTCTACATATATCGAACAGGTAACTTTGTTTCTAAATATTCAAGGTAGTCTTAATTATGTTGTAAGTTTTTTTTTTCAACATTTTCTATTTTGTTCTATATATTTAATACTTAAATAAAAAAAAAAGAAAATTAAGTATAGACGTTAAAGCTTCATATTTACCTCAGTAGCAAGATACAGCAAAATTAAATTTAGCGAACTTATTTGACATGGATGCATGTTTCACTTCTTAAATGACATTACTAAATTAACGCTGAAGTAACTTCAGTGATAATTAAAGTCAATATATTTCTGTAAGGTGGAGAGCTTACCAGCTGACACTGCTAATGAATGGCCAACATTTCCCCGAAGAAATATTGCAGCTCTAGCTCGAAGTGGTTATTTGAAAAATGCTGGATCCAGTTACAAGAGAAGTATTTCAACTCTTGCCAAAAATGGTATGTTGCCAACCTTCAGATCTCCGTATGTCGAGACTGATAAACCGGAACAGGATGATGAGCAATCACAAGATAAAAGAAACATGGCTTCTATAGCTAGACTTCGAAGCTACTCTGCTATGAAGAGAAACATTCAAGCTCTAGCAAGAGATGGTTATCGCGTCGGCAGAGGTCAATACAATGTGCAAAATGAAAAACGTAATATCGCAGCTTTAGCACGCAATGGACTGATCCACAAACGAGAGGGAATAAACGAGGAGGAATATTATTATCCCTTTTATCAGAATCCGATACCTCCTCTGTCGGAAATCGATGGCCCTTACGATTTAAATGAAATGTACGACTTCCAACAATCTGTAAATCCAGATTTATTTCCTCCCATATCACAAGTCTTCAAGCGCCATGCACTTGAGTCTTCTCAAGGTTATTTCGCTCAGAACGATGATGAAAACAATTGGTATTTCAAAAGAGGTTCTGTAGGTTTCCCCGCACAGGGCTTATATAGACCAATTTATACTAATCCAACAGTGAGGACCAAAAGATACATACTTTCACTTCCAGATGTAATTGAAACTAATGATATAAACGATAAAACTGACCCTGAGAATGAAGATAAACGTTCTGTAGGTGAGTAGTAGCTTAAATAATTTGAGTCTTTACACATAAAAGGAGAAAACTTGTGAGATATTTTTTGCTGTTGCGTCTGTTACAGATGAAGATGCTCACGATAATTTTGAGAAGCGACACATCGGTTCCCTGGCACGTTTAGGCTTACTACCTTCTTTTAGATTTTCAGCAGGAAGATATAGTAGATCCGGAAGGGCTAGATTGTTATTACCAAGCCAGGAAATGTACAGGTCTTGTAGCGCTCGATTACTAGAGTCGTCGATGTGTGTGACGTAGAGAAAAGAACTGTGATGTGCTTTAGTGCTTACTATTTTACAATAGAAGGAAATGCAAATGATAGAGGCATGATAAATGTGAATTGTTTCAATTTTGTATAAAATTTTCATTAGGTGTTTTAGGACTTAAGGCGTGAGGCTAGTCTAAATAGTGAATGTATTTGTATACATGTCGCATGTATCGTAATATAAATTAAATGTTATAGAAGTCACTAGTGACATACGCATAGGTGGCATGGATGTGAGAAATTAAATAAAAAGGATTGTAAAAATCTGTTAAATAGATATCGTCTGATATTGTTATAAGTAGTTTTATATTAAAATTGTCTTGCGATTAATAAAATAATGATGTGAGAATTAATGGCAAATCCCATTTCAGGAAGCATTCCCCTGACGAGAATTTCGGAATTAGGTAAGTATTTCTTATATTTCAATTTTATATAACTTCACAAGAAAATCCTCGTCGCTTTTCTGTTGCTAGTAGAAGTTCGTTCTATTTATAATATCCTTTCATTGCTATCGTTACTTCAACCTTGTATTTTCCGAGCGCGCGTAAAGGTTTCTACTGAGAAACCTGACAAAGAGAACAATTTAACGGATGTGGGGCTGACTCCACGCCATAACGGAAAATAAACGCGATAAACTGTTGTTGTGTTTAAACTTTTACGTAGCGAGGTTTCGTATGGAAAAGATAATTCTATTCTGGTAGTCTACTTTAGAATCTACATTCGAAATATTGTACGTTTAGACTGATTTTACAAGTATCTATTTTAATGTATTATGAAGTTTTTGATTACGATGAAGATTTTATTTTGTTTTGTCTACTACACATAATAGTTAAAAATTCATACATAAATTTACATATAAATTGAAATCATCTCAGTTTTGAGGTATAAAAATACTTTTTTTTAACGACATAAAAATATTTTAAGCTCATATAAATTTTTTTGTACTGGAATTTAGCTTTAGGAAATTAAATTCTTGCCGGTGAAAAAAAAATATTACGAAGGTTACTTTATAAAAATTATATATTGTGTATTGTACCAAGTTTAGTAAGTGACCTGAGAATGGTAACGTGGACGCGAAGTACTAGTCCATCATGGGTACATCTAATAATTAATTTTCGGAGTAAACCGATTTATATTGGAGCTATCTCTACTATACATTTTTATTACTTTGTGTCCAACGAGAACAGTAGCGTAGCTTGTCGTTGTTGCACTCACTAAACAAGGCAGAACATGGTAAATATGTCGTTTTTGTAAAATATCTAGTTCCTTATTTCTTCGCGGATGACGGATATATCAATAAACTAAATTCATTCGAGGTATTTCTTTAACTAGGATAGTATGGAGAAAATTTCATTTAGTAGTAGACAATATTTTTGCAAGATTTATAATTTTAAAAGTTCACGAATGTATCTACTGTTCCAGCTGAAAATCTGTATTTTGTTAAATTTGATAATTTTCTACAGGGAATATTTCACTAGTTCCAAAGTTAACCCAGTCGATTCAGACCACACCGACCTACCGCCGCCGGCAGTACCTCCTCACACGCACCCGACCGGGAGGTACCTCACCAGATCGCTAAGCAACGAATTCCCGAACTCAGTTACATCGCTGTCATCCCCGCTTCTACCGACGCACTACACGAGCACTTTCAATAAAAATCGTTGGCAAGTCAACAGCAAGGAATCCCCTAGATTCTACTATTTCAGGTCTCTAAAAGTGCCATATCATAGGTCAGGGAAGAGATACTTGTTGCTCCCGGCTGTGGATAACATTCTTCTGAGGAAAGCTTACCGCAACAGCAGTTTACCGAGTCGTCGTAAGAATCAGTAGCTATGCCGCTGTTCGCTAGGTAGTGCCACGATCATAGAATCTGGATCACCTAGCGTTGATGACCAATAGCAATCGACATTGACAGAAGGGTACACATGTAGAAGCAGGCGACCAGCGCCCGTCGTCCGGTACTTGTACGTACTGGTGTGTACTCCTCACCTGCTTTCTACATATATACGCCATAAGACACCAAATCATAGCTTTTCAAATATTTTGTATTTTATACCTCGAGAAATATTTAATATCGTTGAAAATGTTTTCGGGCTTATCTATTTCTGTTAACAATCTTGAATTAAATATTTAATTAACTTTAATTAAATTGCTTTGTTTAATGTTGTAATTATAATTTTAAATATAATAATGTTAAGTACGCATATTTATTAAAAAACGACTTTGGCCTGCTTGATACTCAGAAGAAATATTTTTAATAATATTTAGTGATTAACTAATTTAGATTTTAAGATGCCAATCGCAAATAAAATGTTAAGACGATGCTGGGTAAGATATTTTCAATATCGTACCAATGTTTAATTAAATAATATTACTTATCGTTTCTCTTTATAAAATTAATTTAAAAATTATAATAGTATAGTTTCCATTGTAGTACGTTTTGGGGCAGATAATTAAAACAATGTATTTGATTTGATTAGAGAAATAATTTATTTTGTAAGAGATAGACTCTTATGGGTATTTACTTAAATTTTTTAAACTCGCTATTTTTCCAGAGTTACCTTCTTATTGACTAGAATTAGCTGTGTTTGACAAATAAGTAATTATAATATTTTTTAATAATATTTTCCGCAAAATATAAGCTTCACATTTTAGAAACGTTTTAATATATTAAATGTTTAAATATTTAAATAAATTAATGGTTATACTTGATATTCGATTGGGACAATAAATTGACGACTTTGTGGCCAAGCATGATAATAATATTAAATATTTTATTGTAGTTTACTAACATTAAAATTTTACTATTAAGAAATTTTATCTACTTGTAATTTATAATAAGAATATATTTGATCTCGAAACATATTTTCAATAAATAAAGACATTAATGTTGTGTTTACTGTTGAAAAGACAAATAAACGATTTGAATTCAATTTTTTTTCTTACACCCTTTTGTTTTATGTTTTAAAAAAAAAACTTAAATTCAATTTCAATTTCAATTTTAATTTTAAATCTTCACAATATTTACATTGTACATATTGATTTATTACTTAATATACAAACAAACAATTACGTAGCTAATTTTGTTACACTGGTAGAAATCTGAATAATCTAGGTACATATTTAAACCGAATTTAGTATTTTTATCAATGTTCTTACAGTGAATTGGAGGCTTATTAAGTTACAAAGTGATATGATTGAGAAATAAACACAAATGATAATAGGATAAAAAACAAGAAAATAAAAGAAATATAGGTACCTAGATTACTATAAATATTATTTAAAAAAATGGCTTATTAAACTTTAATGTGTCTCTAGATGTAAATATGTAAAATGTTTATTCCCGAGATTACAAAAGACGTGATATTATTATTGATATTTCTTTTTATATGGATATGGGTAGGACAACTGGTTAAACACACTGATTGTTGACGGGATAAAACTCTGACGAAATCGTTGAATATAGCCTGCCAGAGACCAGGAGATAAATCAATTGCAAAGTTTGATGTTGATCTTAGCAAGTTCCCAGGTTAGACTTGGCAAATGTAACTCACTTAAAATCTTTGTCGTATTATGGGATGGCCCCTTATACTCTGCAGTCTGAGCAAAACAACTTAAATAAATTATATTTAAAGTACCTATAAATTTATAGGTAGGTATACTTGAACTCAATGGAGTCTGATGATAGGCGGTGATGAGAGCGAAAATAGTACACGTCTACCAAACAAAAGTATATTTATTCTTCTTTAAAAACCTTTAATCAAAATATAAACATGGAAAAATAAGAGCGGTAAGCAAATTCAATTCATTCACTTTTCGCATTCTGATGACTTATTAGATTAAGGTGTTGCCGTGGTTGTCGTAGTTGTTGTGGCGGTAGAAGTTGTCGGAGTTGTCGAAGTAGTTGAGCTAGTAGTAGAAGACGCATTGCACAGTGTGCCAGGTATGAAGGAACAGAACCCATTGTTACAGTATGGGAAAAATAAATGGCAATTTTTCACAAACGCTATATTGCTTGATAAACAAGTCATTGTTTCGTGACAACTACGGCAGGTAAGTCCTGGCTGAAATAAAAATTTGTACGAATAAATCATTCTTCCAGCCCTCGAGTTTTCTCTCTCTTTTGATGTCGGGTCCTTTATAAAAGTGTAAATAAATGTTTATGGATGCCGGATTGATTACGGCGCTTATCGATGAATTAATTTTCCAAACTCAATATTCGGCTTTTGAATTGAGACACACAATCATTTCAGCAAGCTAAATTAAAAAATATATAGTTCAGAAAATCAGTAACAAAAAAATTACAAAATTCAAAAAAATCTGCAAAGTTTCTCTTCTATTCGTCCTTCAACAGCTTTGAAACAACTTAGTAGATACTGGAATTCTATTTGCTAACATTAAGAATTCAAATTATTTTACTTACACCTAAGCAAAATCTTTTTTAATATATTTGTAAGGGACATCGTTATCTTCTAGATGTATTTCAATATTATCAGAAACCGTTCTACAACATTAAAATAAATATAGCCGAAAAATTTGTAATGTAGGTCGGTAAATTTTTTTTTTGCACCGGCTAAAACCTCTGGGATGATCCATAGAGCGCATCTTAGCGCCGAGAAAGGGCATCACGGTTACGCGTCTCCCCAACTCGGCGCAACCGCTAAGCCCCATGACGGGCTCGCCCTTAGAATGTAGGGGAGGCAGACGTTCGTTTCCCCAACGCCAAATGGTGCGTGGGATCACGCACGAAACCACCAGTGTTTCGTCTAAGCAGCTGGCCTCTCAGCCGAGACGCTAAAGAACCTTGCCACAGTAATTAAACCTATTGGATTGTTTTTTATAAAATCAAGAACTATTTCAGTCGGTAACAACATGACAAACATCTTTACCTATCTACATTTCAAATTTGTTGAGAGTACATTGTCTACATTATATATATGTATAATACATACGGTGGCCGTGAAGTTGCATGCCATGATTCCTGGGTTATGAAATTTTTTTTTCTGTCCTTCAGACAGTGTTGCTGAACCTGTACCCAAGTCTGAATTGCTTGAAGGAGAACTTTTAAAAGAATCTTCAGCAGTAACAATAGTTAAGGCAAACTGAAAATGTAAAATTGTTATTTGATCACGAGCTAATTAACACTACATTGCCTAGAACAGTCATTTTGACTGTTTTTAAAGTTCAATTATATAAAAAATATAGTTATTAAGAAGCAATTTTTAAAAATATTTATATATTATCTTATAGTATTTGTTAATAGTTGTACTTATTTCCCCCCCCCTGTCTTTATTCCCTATATACGTATGTATATTCAGTCTTTGTTTATATATTATATATGTTATATATATATATATATTATATATATATATATATTATATATATTCAGTCTAGTGTTAATTAAATTTATCGCAAGATATTATAAATAATCAAATATAAGCTGAAAGTTGTTAATTCATAAAAAATCAGTGATATTTTATATTTAAATGATAATAGTAATAAATACAGAAACATAAATAATAATTATGTACTGGAGCTGTCGCTAGAGTAAGTTTTTTCTCTTTATTTTGTTTACGAGGCTTGGTCATTTTGACCATGTCACCTCGATGAATTGTATACCACAGTGTTAAAACACGTACTTTACACTTGCATGCAGTCAGTTACTACTGAATACTACAGTAGTTAGAAATAGTTACTTTCATAGCATAGGCAGTAATTGCACCTTACCATTATCGTAAAATAATATATAATATTGATTATTAGACCCATTTCTTTCTATTTAATTGTTACTTCTACTTCTGCCAATAGGCAATTTTAAAGTAAGATGAAGATAATTCGCGAATGCATATATACCATTGACTGACAATGATTATGTTAATTACCTTGTTGAAATAAGTAAGGGAGACGGTAAGTCGATATTTGTATTTAAATATTTCTTTTCATAAAACAATAAACATAATAAGAAGCATGAAACTGGAGTTTGTTCGTGGATATATTCATTTATGTGATGCTATTGTATTATTATGGGTACTATTGTAGGTAAATCTTAGCTTTTATGTTAAAAATTATTATGTTGAGTGGCCTACTTTTATTTACGTTTATTTTTATGTTAGAAGAGTCATTGCTCTAGACCTAACATAAATAAATGTATATGGCGATTTATGCAGACACCGTAAGTATTTTTCATGAAGTAGATATTAAAGTAAATTATCTATTCAAAGTAACTTAAAATTATGAATAGAGATTTAGAGTTCGACGCAAATAAGCTGAGCTCTGTGTTAATGTGTAGGAATTAGTTTCACGGATGTTAACTGCGTCTATTACGTTAAAAGATCCAACAATTCTAAAATTGACTAGGTACTACGCAACAGAGATGGGCAAAATGTAATCAGATTAATGATTAATGATTACGATTACATTCTGTAATCATGATTAATGATTAACGAAATTAATCAAAAAAAGTAATCATTTTTCGGTGATTAAGGATTATTAATCTTTAATCAGATTACAATTAATCATGATTACTTTTATGATTACTTTTCTGTTTGATACGTAAAATGTGCTGCCGACAGCAGAGCGGCGCTCGCCTTTTTTTTATTTATAGTGTACGACTACTACTAGCTAAACTGGCGAACTGAGTACCACCACATAGTTAGGTGTTAGGGCGATTACCCGAACTGGGTCGTGGCCTCAGTACAATAGTGCAAATACCGGCATAGTGACTCGCTTCGACCTGACTACTTTCAGGATCAGTTAGTGCTCGGTGGACATTAAGTAAATCCAACGAAATCTAGCTAATCATTGATGCTTTTACCATTGTTCTGGATGATTCCTGGATTATTAGAACTGATTATCAATCTACCGCCCATATTTTACTGAAATACCGTCTCCAACCCGATAATCCACGCCCGCCTTCGGGATGGAGGTAGAGAGACAGAGCAAGATAGCGCAAAATTTTAATTGATCAGAACAAGACATCATTTTCTCAAATTTACACAAGTTTCTATAGCGCAGAGCGCGACATCACCTTTCTTGGTCATCCGTCTCTCTCTACTGACTCGGTTTCGTCTTTGATGTAAACCGAGCCGCCGCGCCGCACACGTTCGTATCGTATTTTGAATTTTAATTCATAACTAAAGTTGAGATATCGATCTGTTTTTATTTCCGGATAACTGACGTTCTACATAATAACTTTACCTACATAATAACTTGATTTTTTTTTCACGTTTGACTTCTAGTTTTTTAAAGACTAAAGAATATAGTACTCAGAAAATAAGAAGCAAATCGACATACGGGCACGCGCCATTTTTATCTCACTAAAAACGCTTTT
This sequence comes from Automeris io, assembly GCA_036320925.1. NCBI lineage: Eukaryota > Metazoa > Arthropoda > Insecta > Lepidoptera > Saturniidae > Automeris > Automeris io. Next base: position 7,741,555 of record JAUDJH010000014.1, read on the forward strand.
TTGTTTACCAAATTATATATATATATATTGTTTAATGAGTAATAAAAGTAAAAAAATTGTAATTACATTTTTCTGTTTTGAAAATTTAACTTTAACTTAAAGCATTGCACACAAAGTCTTTGGCCATTATTAGAAGTATTCTCCATCTCAAAGGTGGGCGTGGATTATCGGGTAGGAGCCGGTATTTCAGTAAAATATGGGCGGTACTTTGATAATAACTTCTAATAGTCCAGGAATCACTCAGAACAATAGTAAAAACATCTATGATTAGCTAGATTTCGTTGGATTTACTTAATGGCCACCGAGCACGAACTGATTCTGAAAGTAGTCAGGTCGAAGCAAGTCACTATGCCAGTTTTTTCACTAGTGTACTATGGTCACGACCCAATTCCGGCAATTAACCTACCAACTCAAACGGCTGAAAGCACAAAAAATTGTCCTGAACGTACTCAGGTCGAAGCGAGTTACTACACAGTACACAATTGCAAAGACCCTTATAGTGATTATGATTCGCTCAACGAGACGGATATTCGGGGTCGGACTTGCACCGGCTAAAACCACCGGGTGCCAGCACTGCCTAATCTTCGCCTTTGCCGGGCCTGGGAATCCAGATACTTCCTAGGGGCCCAGCGAGCGATTGGTCTTAGACAGGTCTCCTCCCTGGGAGAGGGTCGTAAAACTACCCAAACAATACCTCCCATTGGGGCGGCGTGTGAGCATACACACGACGACACCACCCCACCCTCCGCTGGACATCACCCCCCCCTCTCTGCTGGACGCCACCCTCCACTTTCTGCTGGACGAAACCCCAACTCTCCGCTGGACGCCACCCCCCCCACTCTCTGCTGGACGCCACCCCCCCACTCCCTGCTGGATCCCCCCAATCTCCACTGACGCCCCCCCCCCACTCTCAGCTAGACGCCACCCCACTGTCCACTGGACGCCACCCCCCCTCTCCACTGGACGCCAACCCCACTCTCCGCTGGAAGCCACCCCCCTCTCCCCTGGACGCCACCCCCCCCCCCCCCTCTCCGCTGGACACCACCCCTCTATTAGACAGAAGTTTGGGGTCATATATAATTCGAAATAAAATAACTTGAAAAATTAAATAAACGAGTATTTAAATTGGTCTCTCTCTCAGCCAGAACTCAAAAGTAATCATTAAAATAATCATGAGTAATTGAATGATTACTGTAATCAAGATTAATGATTACCCATGTAATCATGATTAAAAGTAATCTGATTACAAGTAATCATGATTACATTCGTCATGATTACTTGTAATCTGATTATTAATCTGATTAAAAGTAATCATGATTACGCCCATCTATGCTACGCAATATGTTACAGAATCCAACTTAACTGTAGCTTACTATAGATGCGAAATTATCAATACAGTTTCATAGCAGCCCTAATGATCATGAACAGATATTGTAAGTGGATAGGGTTGACATTAATAGAACTTTATAATAGCATTCTTACGATATAACAACTTTCACATCAAAGGGTGGCAGGTGGCTGGTAGAATATCATCAATTATAAAACATTTAACATCTTTAGATCTATAAGTAAATTCAAATACAAATTTATTAAAATGATTATTAATGTTTGACAATAGTTCAACACTTTCTAAACCTCACTCGTATGCAATGCTCTGTCGCTTGTAAGAAATATTTACAATAACGTAAGCTAAACCTAATCAACAAAAATTAAGGTAAACGTATAAATTATTTGCACAGTGAAACGAATAATTGCGTGAATAAAGTGGTTTTTCGTGATTTTGGGTTAAAATATGCTTATCTTTGAGAAAATTATATCCGTTAAATGGCTTTTATGAAAACTGTTTACTTGTTTGTTGTTTTCACTGCTACTTGTGATAAGAATATTTAATAATCTTACTAAAAACAATGCACAGAAATAAGTTATAGTAAAATTTTATTTTAAATGTAGAATATTATAATAGCGAAAAGTGTACCTACGGATGAAATTGAACGGAAATAACGCTCTACACGAACCCGACCTACAAGGTTTTATCAGTTTTCCGAAGGCTTCACTTTATTAAAATATCCCATAGTTTTTGCACAACAGCTTATTCCTTATTTTTGTAATATCTCTATGTTAGTTATAATATATTGGACAGTTAGTACTTATAATCCCTTTAAGAAGAAGTTAATCTATACAGAAAAGTACGTATAATACCACCTACCTTCTGTAAAGAAAGTAGTGGGAATCGATCATTTAGAAAGCTCGATTAAAATATGGTTGTTTTTTTTTATGGTAAGTTGGCACATCTGTCCTTTATAAACGAGCTATAATTGGTCATTTGTTTTTTGGTTTATTTACGCCGTTTTTGCAGTACATTTGAAGTGATTTTTTTTTTTATTTGAAGCTGACTAACTACTGATTGCCGGGAGAGGCATTTTCAGCTCAACCGGGCTTAGGGGGCGAGCACAGAAGGTGCTCAGCCAGCAAAATTTTGAAGTGATAAACGCAAGTGGTTTTTAAATTGTAAAAATATTGTGTTACGAACCTGTTAAGAGCCTTAGCACTTTTTGTCTAAAAATTATATTGACCCAATCATAAATAATGGTTAAACGTTGGCTTTCTAGGAAAATAAATAAAATTGATCAAATATTTTTTTAGAAGTGAACTCCTTTTCATGTGAGGATCATTAATTTTCAGGGCATTAGAAATCTGAACATTAGAAGTTGGTCAAATTTGAAAATAGCTTTTTCATATATCTTAAGTTTCTACGGAGCCCCGGTGCGCGAGTTCGGCTTGGCCATAGCAATAGCATAGTATGATACTGCAAACAAGTTTATTATCACACCAAAAAATGTTCATGTAACTACTACGGTTAACGCTTTTTGTTCTAGACTTGTGGTGTAAGACATTGCTTCCTCTGCCAAATTTCATCACTTTAAGGTAACAGGAATTACTTTTTATATTTTGATTCCCTCGTGAAACAGTAGATTTTTTTAACCAGACCTTTAAGTTACGTCATTAAACCTGATGGTAAATATGATGCATTCCAAAAATGACCATGATTATCAACAGTATAAAACAACCCACGCAGCGATTATGCCGACCCGCACAAATGTCTTTTCTCGCTTCGTTTAAAGGACTCAGTATCATGAGGGTGGGAACATGCTCATCAGAAGACCATTCCACAGCTCAACTGTGACTTAATAATATGAATTGAGCCTATAAGGGGTCCTGTTAAGTTACGAAAGCTTAAAAAAATTTTCGTTGCTCAAAGTAATTGTTACTGTTATCGAAATTTTTTTTTCAATAACACCAATAATATATATTAAGAACACATGACTTTATTCGCACAAACCATTTTTTTGCATTTTAACAAGCTGTGGTTTTTTTATTGGTTATTTTAAAGGAATAGAAATTGTAATTTTATGCAATGAGGGTTCTGACATGGGTCGAGAGCTATCGTCGCGGGTGTTCGTGTTGTGGCGAAGAATTTTCATTAATTCCAAATATCTTACACGTTTTCGGTTCGAACGGCTATTCTAAAGCGTAAATGGGTAATGTTTTCACAAACCAGTGCGTTTGAATGCTACAGCCGTGAATCATTAATATAATTTGGTTTGCACAGCTTTTACCTTCGTCCAACCTCGATTTATTTACTTTCTTTATGATTTAATTGAGTTCTCAGTATAAATATGATTACAAATAGTAGTATGTTTTTCAAAGGTAAATGGCAGTTATAATGAATTTAACTACTATACTTTTTAAAAAAACATATGATATCAAAATCTTACTAGGACTATTTTAGGTATAAGTAAAAATACTTTGTTCTTAAACCAAGGAATCTGATTTTAGAAATTTGGATGTTTATGCTTGATTTATAACGGAATTATTCTATTGTTATTTTTTTGGCATTAGGGCGATTGTTCGAACTGGGTCAATGTACACAAGTGGAAAGACCATCATAGTGACTCGCTTTCGCCTGTCGCATTTCGGGATCAGCTTGTGTATATTCAGTAGCTCATATATCTAGAGACCTCCAGTCGTGATGTATGTCGGCCGACGTGACGGAGACTATTAATTGATTTACATCCTTTGATGGTCGCTTTCATTTTTGGACTACACTGTACTTACCATGAAGTGAACTGTAGTCACTTCATTGAACCAGTGTAAAAAAAAGTAATTGCGAGAGAGAACATGTGAATGTCGATGTTGTAGAATATAGATTCACCTATTAAATAATGTTGTTATATTAAATAAATAACGTAATCTTTATATCTATAATATAAAAATGAATCGCAAAATGTCTTGATAAGCGCGAAACTCGAGAACGGCTGAACCGATTTGGCTGATTTTTTTTTTTGTTGTTTTTGATGAAGTCTGAGGAAGGTTATTACGGAGAGAAAATTTTTTAAAATTCCCTGCAACTGTCTAAAAATAACACTTTTCTGTATTCTCATACAAAAAAATCGTTATAAGTCATTTTGAACTTTAACACCATACCATAAAGTTTAAATGTCAGTGGACGGGTTCCGGGAAGGCAAAACAATTGAGTGACGTATAAATATTAATGTTAGTATTTGTCAATGTTTATACATATAGCATTAAGGCCAGGTTCCTACATACAATTTTCAAAAAACAGCTGACGGGGTAGCTATTAACATTAAAAAAAAACAATGTGACTTTGTTTTAGAGAAATAAGGCAGAACAAGGTCTGCCGGGACAGCTAGTATATACATAAACACTTGTTCTGACTGATATATCATCGTAGAGCCTAAACTAATAGCAACATGAAATATTGACATTGGGTTCTCTGTATGACGTAGTTGTCCGTTATGGGCGGATTTTTTTATATTCCTCCCCTAAGAGGATCAAATATTATTTAAAAATACGACAATTGTGAAATCCTTAAAATGCTTGTCTTAAAACTATTTCTGTCAATACCTTATAGCCCATAATCATTTTGAAGTAAATACTATGAAATTTACTATTTAGTCTTTTGGTTGAGTAAAAAAATATGTTCTTCAAAGTCTACACGAGCAACGCTGTGTCATCGCAATTAGTACTAAAATAAAAAACACGTTAGAAATGTATTTTCTGTACACCGTTACAATTTTATTGTTAACTCTATATTATAAGTTTAAATAATGAAAGGTTAAATACTTATAAATATTTATTTTATTATGAATGATGAATTCTTTGCTTTAAGAGCAGTTGTCGCTTGGCGTAGATGAACAAATTCCTTTGTTACAATAGGGGCTCGAAGGCCAACACGTTGCTAAATATCCTCCATTAGGTTTGCAGATCAGAACAGTATTACAGTTATGACAAGAAAGGAAAGGGGTTTCGGTTACATCACACGTAGTTTTATTTACTTGTAGCCCAGGAAATACGTCGACCATTTCAGGATGCTTTTCAATCTTGATCTCGGTGTCTTTAGGTGTACGAAAATAATGAACGATGCCTTGAGGATGGCGAAGTATCCGATCCTCCACTTCTCCGGATATAACAGTAAATAATATAAGCTGCAAATAATAATTGAAATTTTGTTAACTTGTACAACGTGTTATAGGATTTGCAGATACACTCAAATTTATAATCAAGACCAAGGTCAAGATGGTTTTTTTTTACATAATAGAATGAATAAAAATAAAAATATGCACTTATAATAAAAAATAAAAACTAATTTATAAAAGACATAATGTGAGAGATTGTTGCCTGTGCTATAAACAGGTACCGGTCACATTGAGGATGGTTACATGCTTTAGCCGGGCAGAAGACTTGAGGGAGTCTGGTGCCCAGATGAGAGGGAGGCGGTGCATGGTGACCGGCGCACCGCCTGGGAAAGAGGTTTTGGAGGGGTGAGGTTGACTCCTACCCCTCCTAGAGAGGTAGCCTCAACAAGGCTTTTTGTTCCCTGGGCGTCTGGATGAATTTGGTTTCCTAGGCCCGGGTGGAGTAATCAGTGGGACAACCTGGGGGTTTTTAGTCAGTAGGAGTTTGGCACACTGGATTCGCTGCCCTTACAGCATCCTTGATGGCCCCATGCAGGATTTTCCCCCGGGATACACAAAAAATTGTTACATGCTTTTATATACCTTCGCGTACATAAAAGGGAATTTTATGTGTGTACTTATTCCTTCTGCAATACTATAAAGTAACTATTTTAGCAAATTTAAATTATTAAATGATTTTTTTATTAATAACCAAATTTTATTTGCACACGAAGAATAAATACTAAGGTATATTTCGTATATTAAAAAAATAAGCTTTATAACGATTTATTTACAACAGCAATCAGTTGATGCAAAAAACTTATGCAATTGATACACAATATTTAATATTATTTGGTATTAAATATTATATATTTTCATAATTGTTGGCTATATAGAAAGTCGCACCTTTTATACTTGTAACATATTTGTAATTATGGGTGGAAAAAAATATTTATCCATTTATTATTATAAGAAATGTCTTTATTATTACTGATTAAACGTTCGAATACAACTTGATTACTAATGAGAGAAAGTAAATATCTCCATGAAATAAAAATAAACTCACGATTGCAAAGAAGCTGAGAGAATTTAGTATCTGTACCATTTTGCCGTTTGTCATAACTTGTAACTGATGTTTATTTAGCATCACGCATACTTATATGTTATTACATACCTATCTTATCAAATATTTATCGAAATCTACGAGTATTTTACATAAATCATAAGTTAGAAAATCTATACTCAAAAGTATTTACAAGTTTTAAAGATTTATCGAGTAGGTACATTCATCAATTATGTTCAAGTACAATTCGATTGCATTGCACCAATACCTGTTGGTATAATTACAAACGACAAAACAATATTTATTTTATTTATATGACTCAGTTTCCTGAAATATATTTAAATTATTGTTATTGTTGTTGTTGTTATTGTTTATTGGTATTATAACGTAACGTTTTAGAATAAACAAACGAACAAATTGAATATGGAAGAATTATTGAATTTGGGAGTCGAAGCTGCTCGCGTCCGTGGGCTTTACCCTAGTTTCCCTACACGTGACTCCTGGGTGGTGCTAAACGAGCAGCAGCGAGGTGGCAGGGCGTCGGTGCCCGTCTGGATCGCGACCACAGTACATGGGTGTAAAGCCCGTCATAGTGACCAGTTTCGGCTTGTCGCGTTTCGGGATCAGCTTGTGTATATCCAGTAGCTCATATACCTAGAGACCTTCAGTCGCGGTATATGTGGGCCGACATGACGATGTAGACTATCAATGGATTTTCATCCTTTGATAGTCGCTTTCGTTTTTGGACTACACTGTACTTATCATCAGGTACTCTGTAGTCACTATGTCGAGCCAATGTAAAAAAAAAAAAAAAAAAAAGAATATGTATACATTTAATGCAGGTTCAGAAATTTTCAAAATTATATTGCCTTGCATTGTTCGATACTGAACCTGAGGTATAGCACGACTAGAGGCTAATAAAAAATGTCCGTAAATAAGTTGAATTGGTGAAAATTTAAGTGTATAAGGCGTTTGTCATTATCAATCATAGTACATCCCTTTTCATGTACAAAGGTACATATATGTCTGAGAAGAAAATACATAATTACAAATTTATGGAGATTATTTCGTATGTGTTTTTCCTTTTACATATACAGAATTGCTTACTTTTGTCTTATGCACTCACGGAGGACTGGCACACAATGCTCTTCATTATAGTCAATTTATATAACATTAACAATTTTATTAAATTTTCAAATAACTTAAATAAACCTGCAAGCCAACGCTTATTCTTGATAACATTTAACGAAGAGGCCGATAATGAAGTCCATCACTCAACTAATAGCGGATATTCACTTTCTTTTAAAAGTTGTCAAACCTAAATAATGTGGAAAAACTTATGTTAAACGTCTTTTTAGAATAAGCGAAAACTTTTATCGGTGACAGTAATTTTAATGATGTCAGCGAATGACTTATGTCTTACACTTATGTCACATTGGAGTGCCTACAATAATAATTTCAAGTGCGACTATTTAAGATATGTAATCTTACCTAAATAGTCATATCAAGGCAGAAAAGTGTTTACATTCTCAAGTGTTGCAGATATGTGTCGTGAGTCAGATATGTGAAAGGTTGAATCATTTCAAATTTTTTGAATGGAAATCATAATTTAATTTCGTTTGTTGAAGTTTCGATATAAATTTATTTTATTGACTTAATTGTCATTGTGTAAAGTTTAAGAATATCGCTCTGGAATAGAAAATTATATATAGAGAATCTAAGGAACTTTGGTACATCTTAATAATTTAGAAAGAGTGTTATAAAAGTAAATAAAATGAAAATAGCGAGATTAGGTGAAATGTTAGCCGAAAGTCTAAGATTAAGCTAAAAGTATTTTTTACATCAAAAGATGACGAACGGTCATACAGCCCAAAAAATTAACTTTTATTTATAAATTATTCCAAAATACTGTTATTAATCTATATAGATAAAAATAATTATAGAACTTTTATTGATAATAACAATTACTTTCTATTAATTACCAAGTAATGTTAATAACTGGTGGTTTTCAATAAATATAAAACATTCACTTAAATATAGAATTTATTTGTTTTTGTTTAACATACTTTATATACAATAAATAACATTCGAAAATTGATTTTAAACAAAATATAGATTATTAATTGAATCCTAATTTGACTTAGGTTATAGATAATATGAGGCGCAGGCGAATTGATTAGGTAATGTAATAAAAAAATGCTTAAACATAATGTTTATAACAGAAGTAAGTAATATCGCTGCGATTATAACTACAGTTTATAAAAATGTGCTACAAGCTTAAGCTGTTGTTGCTGGAGGTTTGGCTGGAGCACACTCGTCAGATGGAGTAGCGGAGCATTCGCCCAGATTACAGTAAGGCAGCGTGGGGTCCGCGCAGGCACGCTGCAAGCCACCAACTTTTGTGCAAACTAATTTCGTGTTACAGTCCACACAGCTGCTGCCGATAGTCGTACAGGGGCCCCACTGTGGATACCAAGTCGCTGAAGAAATCCATGATGGTATCCAAGGGTTTGTCGCTCCGCCACCCCAAGCTCCTGCACCGAAGCCTCCTGCGCCCCACCCGCCGGCCCAGCCAGCGCCTGGTTGAGGAACAGCTGCAGCTACTGCTACCTTTAATAAAATAAATAAATAAAAGTAGGGACGTGACCAAAATATATTGTGAGAAATTTGTAGAAAGGAAACGTTTACGACTGTATTTAATACTCTACGTTACAGTGGCGTCCATTAGCGGTGTTTTTAGAAAAATACTGCGAAAAATAAAAATTCGCTTAAATTCGTTTTCTGTTATGTAATCTTAAACATAATATAGGAATATTTATATCAAAGGAATTATTTAATAACACAGTGACATTAAAATAGTCCAACTTTACTATATTACTTAGATACTCACCACGAGACAAAGTGCTAGTAGAAGTTTAGAGGCCATGATTATAATAGCGTTATTGTTGAATTAACTCGTAATGGTTTCTGTTGGGAAAAAGCTACGCGTAAGCGTTTTATATGAGCCGGTGTTTGAGAAAAGGATTAAATTATACAACACAATTATACTACACACTACCTGTTGTCGCACGTAGAGAAAATAGGTTTTCCCTAGAAATAAAATCAAAACAGATAAGGTTGTAGTGGTAGCAGAATTGTCTATTAAATAAATACAAACACGTAATGTAATAATGTACAGTTTATGGAAAAAAAATACAACAATAAATTTATTTTTAATACAGCAGGTCGTTAGTTAAAAAATGTGCTTTTATAGTACTCAATTTTAAGTAGGTACATCATTTCATGAAAAACAGCCATAATTTTGCTAATTTCCAGTTATTTCTATATTTTTCTTATTAATTAGTGTTACATTTTATTAACTGCATAAAGCAATTTTAAATAGATACAAGGAATAATTTTAATTTATAAATAATAAAAAGGTGACATTAAGGGGGCGAGGCCTGAAGCCTAACCCACTGGTAGCTAGGAGCTTTGATTAAATAACAACTTCCTCATAATGCGTACCGTATGGAGCATTACTTTATATGTGAGGAAAGTCACTCTTAATTTAATATTAACAACTTAACTGTCCAGTGAGTCACATACGACTCACGAACAACTTTTGAAACAAGTTCAGGAGTCACAGGTGACTCATTTCTTGATGCAACTTTGAGGTATATTTTTGTTATAAACTTGGCATATTATTCTAATGAAAACTACATGAACGTATAGCAAAAATCCTGATCTCTAAGGGAATCAATTAAAATTTCATATATATTTTGAGACCATGTGAGTGTTATTTAAGCTAACAGGGAAAAAATGGACTTGGGGTAGTTGGACAATTTATTGTATGGGGACAGTTAAGTTGTTAAGTAATATACGTAGTGCTAAGTTTGGACTAAATTAAGTCATACCATATCTAAAATAGTTAACATTGTCTTGTTATGTTGCCTCATACAGGTTGAAATGTACTTAACACTAGAACTACGAACCGGTCAAAATGACCGGTTGCATCATTTATTTATACCATTTCCTCTTTAAGTCTTATTTAATATTTTACGATAATGTCATGATTTTTATAAAATTTGTGTATAGAATAATATTCTAAATTATTTTGTTCTTACGCTTTTAATTTTCCGACTAGTTTTCCGGTTGGTTGATATAGGTATATGGTAAATCTTCGTAGTTCTAGTGTTAATAAAGTTTCTAAAATCTAAAGTACTACACAATAATTCCAAAAATCATGACCAGCGGATACTAAAATGAAATGTTAAAGTAATTCAGATCTTTACATAAGAATATAATTGACAAGTTTCCTAGGGCTCCCCAGGGGAAAACTATGCGGTTATTTAAATGGTAAGCCCACACCCACAGTATGTAATTTGCATTAGGAATGTACTGCAAGTGTGATTGCGTACTGTGGTTGGAGTTAAAATAATTACTTCAGTTTACGAAGATATATTTTTAGCATCAATTGAATATTCTAACGGTACTTTTAGAAGACTACTCGACTCGACTTGTTTGTGTCAATGTTGAATCTCATTTGTTTGAATTTACCTTAGGAAAATTTTATCAAACGTTTTTACGTCACAATCAGCGATAAGCCTTTGCAGGAGTCCCATTTCTGCATTCTAGTATATTCATAAGATTTATTTTAATTACTTTAATATAAAATGGGTTTATATTTTTTTGTGGTTGTGGTGGCTTAGTCGATAAGAGACCGCAATTCATATGCGGGAAGTGAATAATCGTAGATTCGAGTCCTGATATGCACCTCTGGGGTTCGCCAGATTAAGTACAAATTTAGGCGTCTTATTCTCACCGGTGAAGGAAAGTATCGCGAGAAAATAAGAAAGCATGGCATCTAATAGAAATGTCATGTGTATGTGAGCTGAAAACGTCGATCAGCCGCGTACCTGGTCATTTAGGGCACGACATATAAACGCAAAGTAGATACAGTCACTAATGTATCTCTGCTTACCCTGAAAAGTACATAGCGCGTCGATATACGATTAAATTTTAATAATTTATACCCTGGGCCAAGTTTTAGTGTACTTGATATTGTAATGCGAAGTTTAAAAATGACGTTTATCAAATGCTATTTTCAGTTTTGTTGCAATAGCGTTATTAAATTGTTTTTCTTAAATCGACCAGCAAGACATTTTAATGTCTTATTACTTATTTGAAATCATATTTAATATTCTAAGAATGATTTAGCCCTTTTTTTTACATTTTTTTATTTTATCCTGACTTGATACAGTGACCACACCACATTCGATGGTAAGCATGGTGCAGTCCAAAAAACTACACCGACCAGTTAAGAAAAACTCATCGGTAGTCACAGTGATCATGCCGGCATGCACAAATAACTCTTCACGCTACTCTTAAAGGATCCCATACCATAGGATGGTGGGAACACGCTCGCCGGAAGATCATTCCACAGCTCAACGACACGGCAAAAGAAGGAGTCAGAGAACTTCTTAGTCCTGGCCGGGATGTGAGATACCTTATAGCTGTGACACCGCAAGCCCGCGCGCGTAGCCGTTGGGGTTTTTTGGACTGCACGATGCTTACCATCAGGTATGGTGCAGTCACTGTGTCGAGTCGATATAAAAAAAAACCTCGTAAGATGAGATATGCCCTCACTATGCCTATTCACAAGTCTAATTTTGCAGAGAAACAATTTCGGATTCTTAGTTCAAGGATATACAACAATGTTAACCATGCAATATGTTGGATTTATCTAATTACAAATGTAAGATGAAGCTGAGGGATTGGTTGTTGAATCTAGGATATAATGATACTGAGGAACTGTTGCGGAAATAAAAGTTCCTAAGGTTTAACATTGTTGTAAAGTGTACTGTTTGGAGTTAAGATTGGAGCTACGCAGCGGATATAAACTGCATGTAATATGTTGTGTGAAATGTGCTGACACCCAAGATACAGATAGTCCTAGTTTGGGTGTCAGCTGACTTTAATGTGCTGCTTTGTAATTGTTTTTCTAATAAATAATTTATTTATTTTATTTATTTCATCGCGCAGTAGTATTAATATACTTCTTCTCAATAGTATATTGGTCTCTCTACTCAAACGCCTAGAATAGCATAAGGGCAGAAGTTTTTCAAGACGTGGGACTGGTTGTCTTATAATCCCAATGATATTATTTCTTCTTTATATATAAATTTTTATTTAACTACAATCACAGCTTATTTCAAAACTTCTTACACTAACACACATTAAACAAAAAAGAAATAGCCAGAAATGATTTTTATTAAATGAAATCAAGCTTTCATTAAACATAAAACAATAGGGCGTTCTTATGGTTTAAAAAAAATTATAACAATTTCAGCCTTTGTAACTATGCACGTGTGTGTGTATGATTTTGCGTAGAGATATACATGGCGTGTGCCACTGCGTATAATTGTATTTGTGTGCGCGTATGTTTTGCGTAAATATAGCTGTTTTTGGCAACAAATTTGCTGCGCAATAGAAGTTTATTTACTGTGTAGAAATTCGCGTACCTCTTATATATAAATAAATGCTTGATTTCAGTGGCATATGATGGAATTTGAAAGTCAGATTAATGATGAATGTCGTTTTACCCCAGATATCTATTTACTATTCATTTAAAGAATTCCAAATAATGTAAACAGAAGAATCATATGAACAGTTAACATCGGATTGTGAGTCCAAAATGAAACGCCACGGTGGCGGCTTGGGCGTCGCTCGTCCTCTTGTTTGTCTTGATAGGCTGTCACACGGTGGCAAAAGCTTCGTCACCGGCTCTATGGCCAGTGGATAGACCCGCGGCCGCGCATAGCATACAATGGGTTTTCTCCCTGCACTGTTTGTCTTTATGCCTCGATTGAGCACACCGCAAACAAAGGCTGCTATGATCCAAAGCAGACTTGCTCGCCTGTCCCACATGCCCGGGCTCCAAGTATTTGAAGCATCGGGGAATCCGGGGAGGTGCTAAACGGACTAGAAGGATTACCCAGCCGACCTCTACTCCGCGATTTTAATTAATACTACCTCAACTCCCCAAAATTTAGTGGGTACAAATACAAAAATAAAAAGAACATTTGAATAAAATTAAAGATATTTTTATTTTTTACAAACTGTTTTTATACAGGCTGATTTTATAGACGAGGGATATATTCAAGGAGGAAATTCAGCATTCGATTCTAATTCCAAATATATAGAAATAGTGATATCTTAATATTTATAACAAAGTAATTTATAGTCAACATATTTAGGGGCAACACACACACATGACACATGATAGAATAAATAACAATTAATTATTAAGTAGGTATTTTGTGTCTCCTAGGCCAGGATAAAGTGCCAAAGGGAGCGAGTCAATTACCTGTTTATCTAAAATCACGTAAAAGGAATTTCATCTACTTATCATTCAATCATAAGTCACACTAGCTGCGGTGTCGAAACTTTTTACGGATCAATTCTCATTTATTGATAAATGTTTCTTTATGATTTGTTAGGGAATATAGTTATTTACATTTTTATTAGTTAAAAGAAGTTATAAATTATTGTATCCTGAAATATCTCGCTCTTCTATAAAATCACCGTGTATACCGTGTTGTAACCTCTTTGCAATGAAACAGATTGATCGCCACATTGTATGACGGCGAGTACCAACAACGAAGAAGTCAAGCTGTAGCGCTGTTTCTATCCGATTAATCAAGGTTTAAACTAAAACTAGTTTTCGACTAAAAAAAATGCGTCAGAACTGCGAAAGCTCTGTTAAAATAAATCCAGTAGTTTCAGCGTGACGCGTAAACAATTGTTCAAATTACGATTTTATAATAGTCGTATGTAGTAGAGAAGAGATTTTCATAATGTTCAGTGCTATCATTTCTGGCTATGGTTTTTTGGATATTACGTAGGTTTAAGCGTTAAATAATATGCGATACTATAATCAGTTAACAAACATCGTTACATATAGTATGTTTCTTCTGGCATTACATTTCACGTTCAATTTTATGAGAACTACTTATCACTTTAACAGCGATTATGTCTGTAAACATAAACTCCAAACATAATAAATTACTTTTATGTGTATATGGTGTGATAACAGTTTAAAGATCAGCTTCTGACATATTCAATTTTTTTCAATCCTTAGATTATAGGTGTAAGTAAGTATTCATGCTTTTTTTTACACTGGCTCGACATAGTGACTACAGAGTACCTGATGCTAAGTACTGTGTAGTCTAAAAACGAAAGCGACTATCAAAGGATGAAAATCCATTGATAGTCCACATCGTCATGTCGGCCCACATATACCACGACCGAAGGTCTCCAGGTATATGAGCCACTGGATATACACAAGCTGATCCCGAAACGCGACAAACCGAAACTAATCACTATGACGGGCTTTACACCCATGCACTGTGGTCGCGATCCACACGGGCACCGACGTCCTCCCACCTCGCTGCTGCTCGTTTAGCACCACCCAGGAGTCACGTGTAGGGAAACTAGGGTAAAGCCTACGGACGCGAGCAGCTTCGACTCCCAAAAAAAAGCTAATGAAAAAAAGCAAAAAGCAAGCAAATGCTACGGAATAAAGATATGTACGAGTAATAATTAAGGTTTAAAATAAATGGATCTACTCATAGTTTTGTTAAAAAAAAAAAAATATAATCCAGAAATAAAACAAATAAAAAATAAAATAGCCTCGTTACTCGGCTACTTGTATAAAATAGTTGAAAGGGCAGCGTTTTTAACTCGTTCAACGCTAGCGTATTTTTTTGGCAAATAATAATCTGTAAATAATTTTTTAGTCATATTTTTTTTATTTAGCAAATTAATAGTGCTATCATATTGAACAAAGTGTTTTTAAAGACTTGTTAAATAACCTACAAAACGGTTGGTTCAATGCAATTTAAGGATGACGGCCAAAGGTAACAAGAATCGTTGAAGATTCATGCCAGCCTGAATGCATAATAACTATGCCGGCCCGATTAAGGTCTTTATGTCGACAGATAAAGTGGCATCAGAATTTGATCCCGAAATGGGACAGGCCAAAGCGGGTCCCTATTTAAGACCTTTGCACTCGTAGGGGACAAAACCAAACACTGGCGCTACACCATTCAAGGATATTAAAAAGAAGTATCACTAATAATACCTTGTTCCAAATTGTTTAGTATCTAGAAGTCATATGTTAAGTATCAACGTATAAACCTGCCGATACAAGCAGTACAGAATTGCAATAGTACATTTAGTTCTTGAAATTTATCGACTACATAATAAAAATATTGAATTTCTGAAAGATAGAATCATTTTATTCATTGTATGTTATTTAGCTTTAAAGGAAAACAGCGCTCAGTTTAGAGGCAAAAGTTTTATAATTATCTTATGCCTATTGAAAATTGGATTTACACGTTTTTATTATTGAAATTAAAACATAGAACTATATATATTTGGTCACTGATTATATTATTATTACAGTAGTTTTTTTTAATGATTTACATATTTGTTTGACCATGACAGACTAGAAATCTTTGAAGACGAAACTATAAATAAGTAGACAAAATATGAGCAAAATAACATATTTTAGCACAATTATTAGAGAAGAAACATTAGTTATCTTATTTAAAATATTCAATCTATGGCATGTTAATACACAATTTCCGCTAAAACTCTGAACAATGAAGGTGGAATGTAAACACTGTATTCTGTGAGATAATATCCATAGGCTGCCACTGCGGGCACGTGATTTCAATTGCGTAATTTCAATTATATTTTCATTTATATTAACTATTCGGGCATTTGGTTTAATTTTGTACAGATTTCTGGCATTTACTCATCATATGTTATATTATGTCACATGTTATGGAACTTTGTTTGTGTTTAATCTGGTAACTGGAATAATTTCGATAAATTAAACATTTAGTTTTCAAGCTAACAATTATAGTTTTTTTATACTGTATACAACGCTCAATACAGCAAATGTAAAGCAAGTGGCTATCATCGGGACATGTAAATCTAATGACAACAGCCGATCTAATGCTGATATCAAGACGCAAGGCCTCTAAGCATGTAGATAACTGATCATTGTTAACAACGCGTTAGGCTCAAGTGAATGCCTGTGTTGAATTTTCAATCCAAATAAACCTGGTCACTGGCTAGTCGAGAACACACATCACACCACCTCTCATTATAGCTTACCTGGTGCCACGCAGGAGTCACGATAGAATATCTATCTATCAAACTTACGAATGAAATTCGGGAGGATTACGGAAGAAATGAAACCTTTATTATATTTAATAACAAGTAGTTTCAACTTCTCAACAATTAAATGTGATAAATGTCACATAGACATTACCTAAAATTCTTGTTTATAAAAAAGGTTAAGAATACATGATCTTGTACTTTACTAAAACTTGATTTAATCACTTAGTAATGAATTATGAAACTTTAGACATGTAGGATTCCAAGCAAATTTAATTTAAGTCTATATATGCCTTAACGATATATGTATATGATCGCTTAAGCCGGTCGCGTTTGGGGATTAATTTGTGTACCTCCAGTTATTTTTATACTCTAGTCGTGCTATATGAGGGTTGGCAGGACGACTGTTTGTGTGGCTGTTAATGGGTTCTCTTCTCTTGATAGTTGTTATCGATCCTGAACTGTACCCTCCTTCAGGTGCGTTACGATATAAAAAAAAAACCTAATATTATATCTTAGATAAGTGTCTATTTAAGTTTCATCTGGAAATAATAATTTACCTCTTATTTTTTTAAATCTTTGTGTTCCTGGTGTTTCCAAGTATAAGGATTTTTATCACATCCTTCGTTTTGACTTCTTATGTTGGGCATTTAACCCTTTTTTTGGTAACCCGGGGGAAACCCATTATGGGACGTTAGGGACGGGGGAGTGGCCCTCACCACTCGGTGAGGGCCCCTCTCGGGGTGCTTTCTTCGCTTGCATCATGTACCGAGCTAGGGTACCACTGTGCTGCGCTTCGCCAAGTCGGCACGCGTTTTGCCCTGCGAGCACCTACTAAAATATTGTAGTTGTGGGGAGATAGTGATGTGCGGAAGCACACATACACACACACACCACTGGAGCTTAAGTGTGGACAGCCGCCCCCTCAGGTTGACTGTCCACTGCTCCTTTGGGGAATCCTCCTAACACGCGACGGCGAAGTTGTCGCTGGAGTCTCCTCTATCTCCACAACCTCCACAATCTGCGAGTCTGAAGGTGGATTCGCATCTGTGTGCCTCCTTCTAAACGGCCTCTAGGCCACTGCGCAAGCCGGACTGCCGCTCCGGTGGCCCGCTGGTATGGGCTTTAAACTCTAGATTTTTATTTTTTAATTGATAATATATGGTCTATTTCATAAACATGTTATATTATAGTTTTGTTACTATGTCATTTAATTTGTAAGTGAATATATATCTGTTTATAGTGATAGTTAATATAAATTTACGGTTTACTAATTATTATCAAAGGAAGTAAACTATCATCTAGCTTTAGATAATAGCTTTCAATTTTATAATTCTCATACATCATATAAGTAGGTATTACAATATAACCCATTTCCTTTGATAATAATTAGTGTTTGTTAAATACATATCCGGTTGTTTATAACACATGATATGGACTTTCCACTATAGCAATGTGTTTCCACTATAGCGATTAAAATATAAACATTGTTTACACTGAGTCAGACGTAGCAAAAATATTATGTTTGTTGAAGACTTACTACACCGTTTATCTCAGCAGAAGTCACTATCTCACCTTATCTATGCTAATTGCGGAGCTAACTATAAAAGGAGAAGCTTGAAAAACACTAAAACAAATTGAAACGAACGAGTTGACACGAAACCTGAGTTTTTGTGTATATGTAGGGAGTGTCACTACGAACGAATTTCGCTTTTTATGAGATTGTAAACCATTCAAAATGAGGATTACATACTTATTTCTTTTTGTAAGTATTTTCTAATCATATATTCTATATCAGCATAATATATATTTTTATGTGAGTTGTGATACTTAAGTTAGTAAGCAATAGACAGTTTTGATAGTAATTATCTAGTAAGTGTTTTTTAAAAGCATGTAGATATTTTAAATATCTACAGAAAACTATTTTTTTTCTTATTTTGAAAATTGCACTAACAAAGTTAGAATATTTAATAGAAAAAATCAATTCTGTATAGAAAGAAAGAATTAAAAAGAGCTATTGGTATATTATTCATGGTTTAAATGTGAAGAAATTTCTATTGAAGCTCCGCTTATTGTCTCCCGCCACTAATTTTATTGCCGCTGTCTTAGATATGAATTCTGGTATATACTCCCGGATTTGTGATTAAAAGTATTGATCACAAGCTCACAGCCATTAAAGGAAAATATCGCGAGTAACTTCGTAATATATTTAATGCGAATAGCTACACACATAACTAGATATTTTGTAGTGCTCTGAAGTTTGAAACAGCGAACAGAATATAAACAGCTGCACTTACTGGTCATATCGTGCCGATATGAGTTTTGGCAATGTGCAAGTGTGAAACGAAAACCGCAACTATATAACCATTCTGACAATAAAAATGTTATGATATATTTATTTACAAGTTTATTTTAAAACTTTTACGTGTAACAAGTTATTGTTACTGCGGCTGTGATGAGCTACTGAATAAGGGACCGGTTTGCATGAGCGGCAACGCAAATGGTCGTAGGTTCGAATCCTGGCACGTACCTCTGGGTTTTTCCAAATTACGTACAGATTTAGGCACCATATGCTCACCGGTGAAGGAAAAAATCATGAGGAAACCGCATGGTTCCTTATAGAAATGTCATGCGTAAGTGCTCTGAGAACATCGAATAGCTGCGCTACTGATCGCGTTGGGCACGACATATGAGCGCAAAGTTGATAAAATCACTAATATATCTCTGCTCACGATGTGGGCGTTATAGCGTGATGATATTACTATTATTATTAAGTAACGGATATTTGTTTACAAATTCTCTTTTTCAATATATTTTTTTTATAATTGCGTAGATACTTACAATATCTTTTGTCTATGTTTTAGATATGTTTGTGTGCGGTAAATGCGAAATATCTTCCCGAAGAAGGAGCTTCTAGAGCACTTTTGCATCGTCATGTGAGATCTGTGGCTGATGTGTCTGATATTTCATCGGATAGCACTAGCAGTGATGATGATAGCGATGATGATTCCTCCTCTAGTAGAAATATTCATAATCTACGCCAAGAAATAATTCGCAAAGAAGAAGAGCTTATTAGGAAAAGAGAAGAAGAGGAACGAAAACGTGAACAGAAAATTGCTGAAGAATTACGTAAACAGGACGAGAAGAGAGAAAAGGAAGAGCGAAAGCGGCAAGAAAAGTTGGAGAAAGAAGAGCGTAAAAGGCAGGAACATTTAGAGAAGGAAGAGCGCAAACGACAAGAAAGAATAGAAAAAGAGAGACGAAAACAAGAAGAAATGGAACGAAAAAGGCAAGAAAAACTTGAAAAAGAAGAACGCAAACGTCAACAAAATATTATCAAGGAAATAGAGAAATTAGAAAAGGAACACATTGAGACAGAAGAGTCCTCGGAATCTGAAGAAACAGATAACTCTCTAGAAATTGATGATATCGGTAAAATGTACATATATGAAAAGTATGGTTTAACAGCAACCAGCTCAGATTTAGAAAAGAACATTGCTACAAACAGATTCTTGCATGAAGAGCTTGGATTAACTGCAAATAGTACTACAAGTGAACGTCGTCAAGCAATTACTAACTTAATTAATAATAAAATACTAGCCGAAAGTGAGACACTAATTAACTTCAAGAATTATATTGTAAGTCAAATTAACATCGTTGCTATTCAAGGAATACAAGCCAAACTAGAAACAAATATTGAAAAATTAGACAATGAAACAGCTTTACTTAGTAACCTGACCTGGCCGTGGGTAACAGAAATTCAACAAAATGTCGAAGAGACAAAAACATTATTAGAATCTCTACAATCTTTGTCCGATTTGTTCTTAAAATGGATTTCAGGAAATGATACACTATCTGAAACAAATTCTGTTGGGATTTCTTCATCTATTAACTCCGCTTCATCGGGTGTAAAAGAAACATCAAGTAATCCCCAAGATAATTCTTTATCTGCTACAGAAGTCGATCCTTCAAGAGAACCTGATGCAACAAGAACAACAGTTATTAGTACTTCGGGTGATAATACGTTGTCTATCAGCAATACAAATTCAGCTGGATCTGAAACTATAAGCTCTTCAGACTCAAGTAATACTGTGTCAAATGCAATTAATCAGCAAGATAATACGGTAACGCAAAGTTCAGGACCTAGCACTGGATCAGCAGTTACTTCAGCTGATAACTCTCTATCCGGAGTAGACAGTGCAAGCAGTACTACAACTCTAGCTGGATCTGAAACAATAAGCTCTTCAGACTCAAGTAATACTGTATCAAATGCAATTAATGAGCAAGATAATAAGGTAATGCAAAGTTCGGGACCTAGCGCTGGATCAGCAGTTACTTCAGCTGATAACTCTCTATCCGGAGTAGACAGTGCAAGCAGTACTACAACTCTAGCTGGATCTGAAACTATAAACCCTTCAGACTCGAGTAATACTGCATCTAATGTAATTAATGAGCAAGATAATAAGGTAACGCAAAGTTCAGGACCTAGCGCTGGATCAGCAGTTACTTCAGCTGATAACTCTCTATCCACAGTAGACAGTGCAAGCAGTACTACAACTTTAGCTGGATCTGAAACTGTAAACCTTTCGGACTCAAGTAATACTGCATCTAATGTAATTAATGAGCAAGATAATAAGGTAACGCAAAGTTCAGGACCTAGCGCTGGATCAGCAGTTACTTCAGCTGATAACTCTCTATCCGGAATAGACAGTGCAAGCAGTACTACAACTATAGCTGGATCTGAAACTGTAAACCCTTCAGACTCAAGTAATACTGCATCTAATGTAATTAATGAGCAAGATAATAAGGTAACGCAAAGTTCAGGACCTAGCGCTGGATCAGCAGTTACTTCAGCTGATAACTCTCTATCCGGAGTAGACAGTGCAAGCAGTACTACAACTCTAGCTGGATCTGAAACTGTAAACCCTTCAGACTCAAGTAATACTGCATCTAATGTAATTAATGAGCAAGATAATAAGGTAACGCAAAGTTCAGGACCTAGCGCTGGATCAGCAGTTACTTCAGCTGATAACTCTCTATCCGGAGTAGACAGTGCAAGCAGTACTACAACTCTAGCTGGATCTGAAACTGTAAACCCTTCAGACTCAAGTAATACTGCATCTAATGTAATTAATGAGCAAGATAATAAGGTAACGCAAAGTTCAGGACCTAGCGCTGGATCAGCAGTTACTTCAGCTGATAACTCTCTATCCGGAGTAGACAGTGCAAGCAGTACTACAACTCTAGCTGGATCTGAAACTGTAAACCCTCCAGACTCAAGTAATACTGCATCTAATGTAATTAATGAGCAAGATAATAAGGTAACGCTAAGTTCAGGACCTAGCGCTGGATCAGCAGTTACTTCAGCTGATAACTCTCTATCCGGAGTAGACAGTGCAAGCAGTACTACAACTCTAGCTGGATCTGAAACTGTAAACCCTTCAGACTCAAGTAATACTGCATCTAATGTAATTAATGAGCAAGATAATAAGGTAACGCAAAGTTCAGGACCTAGCGCTGAATCAGCAGTTACTTCAGCTGATAACTCTCTATCCGGAGTAGACAGTGTAAGCAGTACTACAACTCTAGCTGGATCTGAAACTATAAGCTCTTCAGACTCAAGTAATTCTGTATCAAATGCAATTAATGAGCAAGATAACAAGGTAACGCAAAGTTCAGGACCTAGCGCTGGATCAGCAGTTGCTTCAGCTGATAAATCTCTATCCGGAGTAGACAGTGCAAGCAGTACTACAACTCTAGCTGGATCTGAAACTATAAACCCTTCAGACTCAAGTAATACTGCATCTAATGTAATTAATGAGCAAGATAATAATGCAAAAACTGAAACAACAATTACTTTAGTACACACTTCTATGTCTGGAACAAGCACTGCAGGCAGTACAGATAGTAATTCACCGTCTTCATCTGCGGTTGATATTACAAGTGACTCGAACAGTGCAACAGTAACTGAAACGAATTCTGGAGTCTCTTCATCTAGCAACTCGGCTTCATCAGGAATAAAAGAACCATCTAATAATCCCATAGATAATTCTATATCTGGATTAGAAGTAAATCCTTCTGCAGAACCTGATGCAACAGAAACAACAGTTATAAATACTTCTGGTGATAATACGTTATCTAATGGCAATACAAATTCAGCAGTGCCAGAAACTGCAAACTCTTCAGACTCAAATAATTCGGTAGTATCAAATGTACTTAATGAGACAAGTAACACTGTAACCCAAAGCTCAGCATCTGAACCTGTTACTACAGACGATACCTCTATATCTGGTGTAACTGATATTAGCCATACTTCACAAGGTACATCTGTTCTTGATAGTAAGGGTGACTTAAATGGTGCTACTGTAACCGAAACACCCTATGCGAGTGATATAACAGTTTCAGGAAATTATATAAATTCTGAAGCCATACCTGCAGGGACTATTTCATCTACTGACACTGTTCCATCAGGTATAATAGAAACAACGAATAATTCAACAGATAATTCCGAGTCTGGAGTAAAAATTGTTCCTTCAGTAGAACCTGTTACAATAGTTACTCAGGAATCAGAACAAACAGTTATTAATATACCTGTTGAATCGTCAACATCTGTTGATATTTCTTCTGTTATTGAAACGACCACTTTAGGAACTGTTAATAGTGCCCCAAATGAAGGTATAAATTTATTAACAGAAATTAGTAGCACAGGAGTTTCAATGACTGAAATAAGTAAAAATCCCAAAGAATCGAATGTTGTTTCAACTTCTGATGCTGCCGCACCTTCAGATAGCAGCACACCAGTTTCAAATATAATCAATGAAATAGATACCGTTTCAGCTTCTGGTAACGATAACACAGATCCTAGCATAGGTGTGCCCGTTTCTGGTGCAACTGATAACGTAGCTAACATCTCAACTGAAAGTATTCCTTTAAACACTGACTCTGCAGTCACTGATGTAATGAAAATATCTAATGGGATCGTTCAGGAATCGACCCTTATGACATCAGGGATACCCGATGTAACGACAGCATTTATTGAAGTTGCAACAACTACGGTGGTTCCTGATACAAATTCAGTTAGTGTTACGGGCTCTCAAGAACCTAAGACATCAATTGTAACTGAAGATACGATAGCTGATGTAACTGCTACTGACGTTCCTGTAGAAAAAGTTTCATCACCAAATACCATAAGTGAAACAACAGTAATAGATATGTTTCCAACAACGGAGAATAGTATACCAGCTATAGCCCCTGAAGTAAATACACCCAATGGAGTCGTTGTAAATACGGAAAGTGCTGCTCCTCATATATTGGTTATACCTGATGAACCTGGCGCCAAAGTTGTAGATGTGAACCCACAATAACCCTATGTGCATAGTTCAATGTCAATGAAGCTTGAAGTTACAATTGTCGATTAATATGATATTGTTTAGTTCATGATTAATTTATAAGAATAAAAAATAAAACAAATAAATTTTAATGATAATATATTTTTAAATGACTTTTTAAATTAATTTATACATGATTTGGTTGTATTGTAGGCATCTAATTGGAATGTAAAATAGAGGTACTAAATCTCTTAAATAGTTTATAATTGTCAACTAAATGATAACATGTATATTAAATATTAATTATTATGATATAAATAAAAATGTACATTATTTACATATTCACTTATATTGTAGTTTTATTTAATTATAAACTGGTAGTGTTAAATCCAATACTTATTTGCCGCATTAGGAGGATTTGGATAGCTATGTTGATTAAGTGGGTCTGCAACACTTGAAAATGAATATGGATCATTCATATATTTATATTCAGTTGATAATCCAGCTAGACTCATATTTAGAGAATTATGTGATGGACTCCAATTTGAAGTTGCAGACGGATCCATGGGTACTTTGGTGAAATTAGTAGGAATCTTAGAATAATCTGGATCGTTATTAGGTAACGTTTTATTATATTCATCTCCAGCCGGCTTTACGAAATCTTCTCTTGGTTCAATCATTTCTTCGCTCCGCACTTTGTCCTCACCTTCTGTTGGCTTTGATAAATAATTAACTTCATTACTGGGATAACGAGTGTAGTCATTTCGAGGTACTCCAGCTTCTAATATTTGACTATGAGGGGGGCCGTTTGTCACTAAATGACCGAACGTAGACCCGGAGGTACTAGGAAATGCAGCGTTTTGGAATGCTTGATTCAAATGTTGGGATTGTGCCATAAGCTGGTTATAGTTTGTATATTTTTGGTGATGCCACGCATCGGGGTGTTGAGGATGGTGTTGAGCAAGACTGGGTATTTCTGCTGCAGAATAAGGACAGGGTATCTGCGGCATAGCTAAAGGTGAATAGCCTGCTATACTTGGCGATGGATTGGATCCTGTATGTTTTCGAAGACGTGCTCTCCTATTTGAGAACCAAACCTGAAACAAGTTATCAAAAGTTATATAACGATTAGACAAAGTAAGTCAAACAATTATAACAATATGTTTTTAATGAATTCAATTCACATTATCGTGCTTTGTATATATATTGTTTGAGAATTGTGTTTGAATAAAAAGATTTTAAGGTTTGTCGTACGTATAGTTGAATTTACAAAGAGACGGTTGGCAAGAAGTATGTTTGATGACACAAAACAAAAAGATGCAGTTTGCTGTTTTGCCATCATCTGTCAGTGTGTGAACAATATTTTATTTGAATCAGAAGAAAATCTTAGAACACATTTCACACATTAATCACAAGTTCAATCAATCTGTTTAATGTTTGCAAATCAATCAGACTTGCACACAAACTAACAACAAAGTGATGACGAAGCCATGAAGTTAGAAATTTTGAATGACCAAAACTGCATTTATATATATACGAATATTAATTCTAGGTCTGCCGAAAATAAATTATTTCTTCTTGTTTTTAGTAGCTGCTTAAACTTAGAAAAACAACATTAAAATGTGACCTTTTTCCCACAGCATTTAGTAATGGAATATCCATAGATAAAAAGTTCATGTGCTATGACGATTGCCATAGTGCTGAAATTATCGGTGGTAGTTAGGAGCAATATAATTTGTCCAAGCTGAAACTCCCAAATTTTTAGGCTAATTTATGTTTAATGTAACTAGTGTTGTCCTCCCCTACGTTAAGTTTGTGTATGTTTTGTTTTGTTTAGTCTGATAAGGTTTTTATTGTAAAGTAGCTTTAAGATAAAAAGTTTGTGGGACTGAATAAATCACACATCACAGCCTTTTCAGTGGATGGATGAATGCGAGACGTATGCAAGACGGTTTAGAGTGTGTGATGTGTGAAAAGTCAAAGTCAAAGTCAACTCCCAAATTAGGTACAAAGTTAGCCAAAGCTAAAACATAATTTTAAATCATCTTTTTTTCATTTTTAATATGCCAAACAAGCTGACAGCGGACCTGATAGAAAGAAGCCACTGTCGTTTGTTTTCCACTGCAACACCATAAGTTATGCCATAGTGTGCCGGCCTTGAAGAAGAGAAAAAGGACATAATATATTATAGTACAATGACGGATTTCTACAATGCGACTGGCTAAGTAGAGACAGAACATCGGCCTTCCACATATGAAAGCTAGAGTGAATCGATAATAACTGTGACGTAATACATTTTATGAATGACAATAAGTGTGCTTACTTGTATCCTGGCCTCAGTTAACCCGGTTTGTAGTGCGAGCTCTTCCCTAGTATACACGTCGGGGTATTGTGTACGGTGGAAGGCGCGCTCCAGTGCGTCGAGCTGTTCCCCAGTGAAAGTGGTTCTGGACCGACGTTGTTTTCTCTTCAATGTCAGCCCTGGTTCTGAATCTATATCTGAAGAATCTGACCCTCGACCTAAATATAAAGTTTATATATATGGTTTCTACATTTTTAAGTAATATTCACATTTATTGTAACATTTATATTTCTAAATATAAGAATCCAAAAAACGTACGTAGCTTGAATAGCATTTTCAAAATTGCCTTATTTATTTTCGATAGTAATTTTTTCTTAACGTTTTAAGATCACTGCTTAAATAATAATGGTTTAACTTAGGCCTAAAATAGTATTTATCTATCAATCATCATGCCGAATCCCTATTGGGGTAGGTAAAGAGAATGGAACACCATTGTTTTCTAGCAAACCTCCTTCGCTTTCCTGATATAAATTATCTCTTTTTTTTATAACTGATAGGCGAACGCTTGACCTCAATCACACCTGGTGGAAGGTGAAGATGAGTCTGATGATGAACCGCGTCCGCTTAACAAATGCCTATTCACTCTTCTTTTAAAGACTCCCAGGTCATAAGATCTCGGAAATATGGCCGCTCGAAGCGTATGCCACTCCTTAGCTGTTCGCATGATGAATCTAGAAGAGAATCTTCTCATGCGGATATAAGGAACATCCACCACATACGGATGGTATCCGACACGATGTCTTGTGATTTTGTGATGCAATGGGGCTGGTGGAATCAAAGAATGTAGTTCCTGAGAACACTCTCCACCGTGCAACCGGTAAAACACCGCTAGGCAGGCAACTCTACGTCGATGCTCGATGCTCTGCATTTTAATTTTTGACAAAGAGTCGTCGCCAATAAGTGTACGAGCTCTACGATCAATCGAGTCCGAAGCCGCCAACTGATATTTAGCGGATTCGTCCCAAATAGTGATGAAAATGCCCGGGAATTTTCCCAAAGTGCCCAAAAACTTCCTTGGGAATATTCCCGGGAATTTACCAAATGGTCTCGGAAGTTTTGGGCACTTTGGGAAAATTCCCGGGCATTTTCATCACTAGTCTCAAAGATGACAACTGTACTCGACACCCGACCACACCTGCGCTTGATACAGGTTAAGAAGTTGCAATGGTGAAAAGAACCGTCTGACCTTAAAAAGGACACTCAATTTTTTAGCAGCTGTTTTCGCTCTAAGTTCAATTGACCGCCCAAAGTTCAAGTCAGCTGTCAGCTCTAAACCGAGAAGCTCAAGACCATCAGTCACCGGCAAGGAAACACCCTGGAAGGTGGGAGTCAGGTGAAAAGGACTCCATTTGGCGAAAAAAAGACACGCCTGTGTCTTGGTAGCATTAAAACTAACCAGATTCGCATCGCCCCAATCAGAGACATATTTAAGGGCTAAATCTGTTCGCTTCACCATAGCCTCCCTCAGCAGAGAGATCTCGACGGCATCTGCCTGTGGTCCAGATAAGTACCTATCAGTAACAGTGTTATCATCCACATACCCAAGGATACCGGGTTTAAGCAGATCGGTGATGTGCAGCAAAAACAATGTTGCTGAAAGTACTGATCCCTGAGGAACACCGGCATTAATTGCCAATTGGTCCGACGAACAGCCATCAACAACTACTCGTATAGACCGTTCTCTCAGGAAATCACTGATCCAGACTCTAAGACACTCCGGCAGCCCATAAGACTGGAGCTTGCTTAGAAGGCTTGCGTGCCAGACCCTATCAAACGCATTGGAGATGTCAAGAGAGAAAGCGAGGGCCTCTCCGTGATTCTCAATGGCTTCACCCCAGTAACGTGAGGCACACAGTAGGAGGTCCCCAGTAGACCGGTTCTGACGAAAGCCATATTGCTGATCACTGAGAATATCATTTTGCTCTAGGTATGCCAGCAATTGACGGTTGATTATCCGCTCCATTACTTTTGAAAAAAGTGAGGTGATGGCGATTGGTCTATAATTAATAGGGTCGACACGGCTACCCTTTTTGGGAACTGGCCGCACATTTGCAAGCATTTCCCTTCATGCACTCTTGCTGATTCCACGTGTTTCTGACATAATCCTCCGTCAGAACTCTATTTATTTGGTCTTCGTAGGTATGTCTAGGTTGGCCTCGGATCTTACTTCCACTCACATTTATTGTTTCGTAACCGTAAAAGTTCATTTACGAATTTGGCTTAACATGATTGGCTCTCGAAATGTGTCGCGAGCGCCACCTTATGGATGGCGCGATGCGTGCACAACTTGTCAAACGGACACTCGAAAAACGTAACCGGAGCAAGCAATTGCTCATTCTCAACGCAATAAAATAAATTCGGGAGGAAAGACACAGGTGCATCGTGCGAGCGCGCGGCATCGTGGACAGCATTTCGTCGGAATACGAATCGCAGAGTGTGGTGTTCGAACGTTTAGCCGGCCGGCAAGTGTTGTTAACTTTCCTCATCACCCATCAAGTCTACATACGTTGCGCTAAGCCCGACGAGCGGAGCAGGACGGAACCACCTGCCGCGGGAGCTGACCAGCTGGGACCGCGAGAGTGCCGTCGGCCAGGTTAGTGCAACGCATTGTACGCGAGAGACACACCATCGGGGCTAGGATTGTTAGCCAATTCTTAATCGTTGTCTCATTCCCATATTGTGGTGGAAAATCCTCCACAAACGCGGTTTCATCACAATATTTTTTGGTGCCGAAAAACCCGGGACTTTAGCCTAAATATCGCTCAGTCCTTATTAAAATAAATTCAAAACGAAACGTTTCATTTTCAAAATTAACATTCGTCACCCACCAAGGTATAATCATATTGTATTTCTTTGTTACGTTTGTTATTACGCCATCTTAACTAAGTGCAACCAATTCGTAAAATAAAATTGTATTGTCATATCTTCGAATTTATACCATTTAATACCAAACGAAATACACTTTTCCGTAATTAAATAGGTAAAAATTCATTTTAATCGTGTTGGCATTCAATTTTATTATGATTTTAATATTATTTTAAAATCAATCATTATAATCCAAACAATTTGCGTGGTCTACATTGTAGTGCTATACTTGAGCGGAGGCATATGCAACGTGATTTAGCCGTATAATAATTTTACATCGTACGTTAACAAAGTTTATTCGTATTACATTACATTATTTTTATATTTGTTGTTGGGTTAAGAATATATTTATACGATAGGTATGTTCTAAGATGATGCATTATTACCAAATTATTATATTATTACGTATAAATTCATATTTTTAATCGGTATACGTATAAATATATAATTTAAATCGTTGAGTTGTTTCATTGGCTTATCGATATGTACGTTTAAATTCATTCCCATAATTCGGTAAACGTACAACGATTTGTTTCATTTGATAACTTATTTTCAAGCTACAATAATATTGCAAATCGTTTTAGAATAGTTTTTAATTTATCGGGTAGATAAAAATAAATATTTATCAATTGCGCTCAATTCATTTTCGTATCGTAGTAACCAGTAATCATAATATATTTAGAACATTTTTATTCGAATTTGTTGTGAGTCGTGATTTCGTAGTATAATATTTGTTTTTTATTATACTGCACATTCCTTTGTTGTTGAATTGTTTTATACGTAACCGTTTTGACTCGTTTTCTTTGCTCCATCGATATACAGGATGTATAAAACAAAGAAACTCCGTAGTATCCGTTCAAAATCTATTGAAACGAAAGGTATAACAACAGATAATTTGCCTGCTTTACGGCGTAAGCGTACTTTAGCGTTTAATCGCGTAGCAAAAATATTAGAGGTTGCACAATCGACTACATCGGATGCTAGACACTTAGATAAGTTTCTTGCATATTTCTCAGAGCTAGAAAAGGTCGTAAATAGTTTCGAAGATGCTCATGCCGACATAATTAGCGTTATCGATAGCGACTCAGAAGATAGTGAGGATATTATAAGAGCGGATTTTGATGACAATCATTTCGAAATCTTAGCGATACATCGGCAACTTACTGGTGAAGTTAATTCTTCCAGTAATTTGAATCAGACTTTACCGGATAATTCGAATAATGTATTCCGAGCCAAACTACCTAAAGTTAACATACCGAATTTCAAAGGCGACATCAAATCATGGCCTGAGTTTTACGACGTTTTCAACACACTCGTTCATGAAAACAAGCTGCTATCGGATACCGAAAGAATGCATTATTTGATTTCCTCTCTTTCTGGTGAAGCTTTAGGTCTTATTCGTACTTATCCCGTGACAGGTCCTTATTATAGGGCAGCGTATAATAAATTAATTGAGCGCTATCGTAACAAACGCGAACTAGCATTTGCTTGTTGGAAAGAGATGCTAGACACCAATCTCCAGTTGAACTCGCCGCTTAGCTTTCGCAGATCCCTAGACATCTTCAACGAAAATCTGACCATGTTACATGGGCTGGATTTACCAACCGAACAATGGGATTTTATATTATGTTATCTCCTAATTTCAAAATTAGACTCGAAATTACGATGCACATTCGAACAAACATCTCCATCTTCTGACATTCCTAGATATTCGACCTTAAACGATTTTCTTTATGCAAACTGCAACGCCCTAGTTCGCGATTCTCATTTCTCTACTTCTAACAAATCAACCTTTTCAAAGAAGAATTCTTCATCCGTTTTGTTCTCTAACATGGAGCCGGAGCCTCGTTTTACAAAGCCCAGAGTGCCGCACATGAAAAATGTCGTGCCTACATCACAAGCGTCTTATTCTAGTGGGTCTACATTTAAGTGTGCGTACTGTGGAGACAGTCATCAAATTAATAAGTGCACTTCGTTTTCTAATTTATCCGTCCAAGAACGATTTGATTACGCCAAACAACATGCTTGGTGTTTCAATTGCCTTAAATCTTCTCACAATCTGAAAAACTGTAAGTCTGTTTTCAAATGTCAAAAGTGCCATCTACGTCACCACACCTTACTTCATCGTGGAGTGGAAGATTCAAACAGCTCAAATCCGAATTCCAACTCTCCGCTAAGCGAATCTGAAGCCAACAACGCGGTCACGTGCGCTCAGATAAGTACAAGCATGGTGGGCGGCTCGTTTGTAAATTCGCTGGTGCTTTTATCAACAGCAAGAATTAATATACGTGATTCTGCTGGGCAGTTTCAATCGTTGCGTGCACTTATTGATACCGGTAGCCAAGCTCACTTCATTACCGACCGTGCAGCTGACCGCTTAGGACTAAATCGTAAATTGACGTCTCGAACCATTCGTGGCTTAGGTCAATCTCCTGCAGAGGTGTCAACTTCCATCAAACTTGAAATCGGCATCGAAGGTCAGACAGTATTCTGCGTCGATGCATTAGCCTTACCAAAGATTTGCGGTAAAATGCCCGCAGCTAAAGTAGATAGTGCTACTTGGGAACATCTCAAAAACTTAAAGCTAGCAGACCCTGACTTTAAAACTCCTGGAAATATCGATGTACTCCTAGGTGCGGAAATATTTTCGTCGCTTCTACTTCCAGGCAGTATATGCGGAGATTCGAACCAACCTTCAGCCTTTAACACCATATTTGGGTGGGTTTTGCTCGGCAATGTTAGTGATAAACATAAAAACAATTCGACAGTTCATTCGTTTTTGGTAACGGTGAACGATCCATCTCATGAGCAAAATCAAAATTGTAGGGAATCCGTATATTCACCACTACTTTTTAATACACTTTCGATCGAGGCAGAACACTGCGTAAATTATCGTGATACGATTACTGGTAATACAATAGAAAGTAGCATCGCACTTGTGCCTATGCAAGGTGAATTTAATCTCAGAGTACTTCGCAAGTCACAAGAAACATCTTCGATAAGTTTTAGCACGCCACAATGTGAGTCCACTGGCAACTGCAAATCGTCCTGTAACTGGCTCGTTGACTTACCTGCTCATAATTCTCTCACAGCTCTCGAACTGTCAGACGGCGCTTATCGACTTGAGTTTTCTTATCGACTTAATTATGATGCATTATGGTGGGCGGGTTCTACGAGGCCTTTACAATCCTTATATTCGTGGCCTTGTGACGAAATTCGTGATTTGGAACCAGTGCAAATTGCTGACCTTCTCTCTGAAGAACGCCTTCATATTTTATTAGCGCGTAAAGACCCAACAATTATCGATTCGCTGCTTTCTAAGTTTTCTTCCTTGAGGAAAATTCAAAGAACAGTGGCGTATCGCTTGAGGTTCACTTTCAAAACTGGTATCAAGCATAAACGTTCATTAGACTTATTCTTTACTCGTTCTGAACTTTATGATGCTTTACTTGTCTTCGTCAAACATATTCAATCGCAGAGCTTTCAGAATGACATCGCTCGCTTGAAAAAGAACAGGACTCTTATAAAACCCATGCGTAACCTCAATCCGTTTCTTAACAACTGTGAAGATCTTCGTTTTGGCGGACGTTTATCAAGATCTAGGCTTAAGTACAAGCATACGCATCCTGCTTTACTATTTCGTAATGTCAATTTTACTACTACTTTGAACATAAATCGTTTAAGGCAAGGGCAACTCATTCAGCGCTTCCAACAAATTTTTTGGAAACGTTGGAAGATTGAGCATCTACAATTGCGTACTCAGCGTATAAAACGGAAAACGCGTTGCAAACCCTCAATCGTAATCGTGCATTGGCCTCTCGCTCGAGTAGTAGAACTGCAACCTGGACCCAACCATGTAGTGCGTGTTGCTACAATTCGCACAGCGAATGGTTCTCTCTTCAAGCGACCATTAACCAAACTGTGTCCACTGCCAGATCAGTGCGACTAACGTTTTTCATTTATACCGTTTTTTCTTTAATTTTACCTTAATAATCGTTTTATTTTGTTTTTGATTCATAGTATTTTGTTTTTATTCGTATTATTTGTTTTCACATTCATATAATTAGCGTAATTACCATTTCATGTCTGTTATCGTTAGTATTTTTTGAAAATACAATCAGTTGTATTTTGGTGGGCGGAATGTTTCGTAACCGTAAAAGTTCATTTACGAATTTGGCTTAACATGATTGGCTCTCGAAATGTGTCGCGAGCGCCACCTTATGGATGGCGCGATGCGTGCACAACTTGTCAAACGGACACTCGAAAAACGTAACCGGAGCAAGCAATTGCTCATTCTCAACGCAATAAAATAAATTCGGGAGGAAAGACACAGGTGCATCGTGCGAGCGCGCGGCATCGTGGACAGCATTTCGTCGGAATACGAATCGCAGAGTGTGGTGTTCGAACGTTTAGCCGGCCGGCAAGTGTTGTTAACTTTCCTCATCACCCATCAAGTCTACATACGTTGCGCTAAGCCCGACGAGCGGAGCAGGACGGAACCACCTGCCGCGGGAGCTGACCAGCTGGGACCGCGAGAGTGCCGTCGGCCAGGTTAGTGCAACGCATTGTACGCGAGAGACACACCATCGGGGCTAGGATTGTTAGCCAATTCTTAATCGTTGTCTCATTCCCATATTGTGGTGGAAAATCCTCCACAAACGCGGTTTCATCACATTTATATTGTATATCTTTTTAAATAGTATTTATAATTTTCATTAATTAATAATAGTATTACGCTTTATATGATTACTGTTTTTTTATATTGCTTTTCGACGATATTTTTAACCAAATTATATATACAAAGATATTTTTTTTTAATATTTATTTAGATTATTTTATGTTTACAATAATTAACATTAATGCTACTATGTACTCCTTTGGTGATTTTAAATAAAATATAACAGTTATTTCACTACGAACTGTGAAATAAAAAAATGACAAATTTTAAAGTTGTATTTTTTAATATTTATTTTTATAAATGATATCCACATTTAATAGAATATGCCTCGTTTGTCTTTTTAAAGCCAAAATGAATTAGTTGTAAGAAATAAGGTAATGGATTAAATTATTTATAATATCAAGATTCTGGGGTAACAATGGATCCAACAATAAACTGTCGTTCTAGACACGATCTTATGATTTATTTGACATTATATTAAAGCAATTTGTCTTCATCTATTTTTTACGAAACACGCGTTATTTATTAACGAAGTGTTTTTTGTAAAAACCCACATCATGTTTTAATTCGGCTAAATCGAGAGCCTTCGAGCTTGTAGGCCGGGATCTCATTTATAAATCGGTAGCGGTATCCTACGGAAACAGATTAAAAAATAACAACAATGCACGGCTTTGGCTTTAAAACTGATTTTAAAAAATGCGGCTTATATTAATAGCCTTTTGAAAGAAGTCAAAATTGAATGAGATGAAAAAATTGGGGCTCAGCGTGGCGCGGAATAAGAACACCCAGCGCGGCGGTACCTTTGTCGGTCTCTTTACTGCTCTGGTGACATTTTGGCACCATTCAATACTTCGTTGTCGCGATCTGGATTTATGACATGTAAAACGAAAGCGAGCTTTTTATATCCATTTCAATATGTTTAGATTCAAAGTCAAAGTGTCATACATCGAAAAAATTATATGTTACACAGTTTGCATCTATAGCTTGCAGTTACAACAGGTAATATGTTCCAAGATTCACCTTATTAAAAATATTTAACTCTGCTTATCTTCTAAGGGATATAGTGCGATTTTATTTTTATTGTAGCTTTCTGTAACATTTAAGTTACGAAATGTTATAAAAGGAATAGTTTTGAAGGATTTTTTAGTATAGACATAATATTTTAATTCCTTACACTTGTTGAAGGTTTTATATTATTCATTTTGAGTGCTATTTCTACATTATTTTCAGATGCCTACGTAACTTGTCTAAGGATTTTTGTATTAGTATAAAAAGTATTGCGATCTATTAATATGTTTATATTTCATGTTAATAAAGACTGATACGCAAATAAATTAATTTAGGAACACATTAATAATATGTTTGATTAAAATAGCGAGCCACCAAAGGTTCTTTGGAGATTAGTTGACGATGTATTAGCTTTTAACTATATTTCTTAACTATATTAAAATCGTAGCATGAGTGATATAGCATTAAAAAGCCACAAGATAACATATCTAACCTCAAACGGCGCGTACGACAAAAATAAAAAACAAGTCATTATAATAAAATGATTTACATTGCTCAAATTCCCTCGCAGGCTCGCGAGACAAGGACAGATTTATTTAGTCTTTTTTGTGCCCAAGTCATGATCATAACGTACGAGTTTAAATACAAATCGAAAACACAAAATATTCCCGGGTATTTCGAACTTTACTGCTTCGTCATAAAGACCACTAAGATCTCTTTCAATCCCAAGCATTAAACCAAAACTATGAGGGTTTTATGTCTTAAAGAAAGGCGAGAGGTTTATGAGCGAAATGTATGACAAAGAGTAAGTATTGCCAGTCTTAAATAAAAGATCTCCCGGATTTTTTTATCAAATCTTCATAAAAGCTCCTGAAAATATTCTATAGGAATTAAGATTCTACTGCCTAAATTGTAAATAATAAAATATTATTGAGTATATTAGTGATTGTTAAAAAAGTATTGGTTATCACAGAATGATTTAGATTATATCGAAAATGTAACAATAAAGCAGTTTATCATCTCTAAAACATACGCTATTTAATAATGACGTATTAGCATATGAAATCGTCCATTATTTCCCTAATTTTGTCTGCAAATATATTTAAAACTCTTAAAATATTTTACCCGTAGCAATCTCTCCCTGTTCACGTTAACAACTCCCAAAACTTAGGGTAAATCAGCTAAACGGCATCACAGCGGAGAGGTTAGGGGAAACTTTACCGATTGCCGAAATGACGAAATGGCGACCCCTTGAAGACGGTCGGCACCGCTCAAAAGTCATAATTTGGAAGTTGAAAGACCGACCGCGCGGCAGGTTTAACACCTTCATAATCTGGGCTCATTAAAACGATCGGGCCTGCCTTTGTTTCAGCGGTTTGTTTCGATGTTAACAGATGGCCGGATTAGCACGTCTGAGTTTTGTGGGCGTTCTTATTTGGCTTGCCGCGGGTACATTCTTAATCGGTTTCTCAATTTGCAATCCTCTTTGGTTTTAATATGCTATAATAAACTAATGTTTTAGTATTTTGGATTAATATACAAAACTAATATTATTTGAGTTTTTTATTTAAAAAACGTTGCTCCACATCACACTATGATATATTCCAATATAGCGAGTCCGTTTATAAATAATGAATTCTACGTGCTCAAAGATCTAGACCCGGATTAAATACCTGCAGATTGTAACATATTTTGTGCCCATATCAGGGTCGAACCCACAATCCTTAGCACAGAAGTCTCACCCATCGAGTGATTGAACCGAATCCTCAATATTGAACTAATAATTCAAATAGAATAAAATGTGTCAACAATATGAATATTCGAAAAAAAAAACAATAATCAGTATTGCAGCAAATATATACCTTTATCATGATGATATTAGAAACGGTTCGATTATGCAGTGGCTGAGAGACTGGTTTCTGCGTTACGATCGTGAGTTCAATACGGAACTAATATTTGGATGACTTAAAGATAATGATGAATTTGCAGGGATAATTTGTACAGGAGAAAAAAAACAATTAGGTGGTTTGGGTGTCGCGATCACAGTAAGTTTGAAACTCGACAGGTTGAACCGAATCACAGATGTCAAAATGTAATCTGATTAATGATGAACGATTACAAAATGTAGTCGTAATTTTAATTTTCTTGCTCTGTAATAATGATTAAATCCATTAAAAACATTAAGAAATCATAAATGTGTATACAATCTGGTATTTTGTAGTGTTTAAAACATGAATGAGCAAAATGCAGTCATATTTATGTTAAAAAACGAAAAATGTAATCATTAATCATTTTCATTAATCTGAATACATTTTGCCCATCTATATTCCGAATCACTAAATGAAATGAAATATAACTTTGAAATGAAATGAAGAGCTTTGCGACGGTGAACTGTTGACCCAATTACCGTCATCCGATTATTCTCCGTCATCCGTATATCGCCAATTCAATATTAATAGCCATAGAACCAGAGGTCTGTAATTCTGGTAATTAATACGTAATAATCTGGTAATTATACCGGAGGTCAATTATTATAAATCATCCGCCGATTGTGTTCCACGTAATCGAATAATTCTTCAGTAAATAGTGATTTTATCTTTTTCTGAAAAATACGCTTAGCAAAGTTTTCAAAAAATAATTTCGTTTTGACAGGAAGCTAAATATAAAATTGGAACTTGAGTATAGCTTAAGTATTCGCAAAGTAAGTATTTGTCCATGTTGACAAAATCGGTGACTTACCAAATCCTATGACATTCATTAAGTAATATGAATTGTAATGTTTTAGAAAAGTCTAAGCAAACTTAAAGTTGTGTTTATAAATCTCAGCCATAGACTGCACTGTACTTACGTCAGCCAGTCAGTCAGAATAGATGCAATAGCCTCACATTGTCGTGATACTATAAAAAGGGTATATTTACCACAGTTCTTAAGTTTTTGTAAACTCATTGTCTATGATTTTCGAATACATATATGAGATATTTCTTTTTTGTTCGGCTTACTAAATAAAGCGCATACAATATCCACCCCGCCTCCTTTTCGACGGGCTTGCGACTGTAACCCCTCTGTGAGGGCTTTCTTCGTTGAACAAGTTGAGACAGAATTGTGTTTAATAAAAGCATAATATTTTTTCTTCACACTTATGCTATTTTTATAGAAGAAAGACCAGTTTATTAGGTAGTATATTTTGTAATCGATGGATTTTGAAAATACTAAATTAATTTTAGTAATTGTCACCATTAGAAGATTAGGTTTGCTGTAGAGGTAGAATAAGAAATAAAAATTGTCTTTACTGTCGTTGCATTACGATAACTACGGACGTAGCACAAAATATAACAGGTGCATGGAAGATACTATGCAGCACCGGTATAAAAAAAAATCTACTTAAAGAATTCGGATTCCTAGGCCCGGGTGGAGCATAAGAAGGACTTCCCGGAGGTTTTCAGTCAGTAGGAATCTGACACACCGGGGTCGCTGTCCTCACAGCGGTCCTGATAGATTTACCCAGGGTTACAAAAAAATATATATAAAAAAAGAAGTCTATAACAAGATATAACAGTTACATCGCGGAGGTCATGTAAACAGCTCCCAAGAGACAGCCACCTTCGCGACATTAGTTGATTTTAACGACCACAGATATTAATCAAATGCGACACATTTTATCACGCGCTTTTTGTTTTACTCAGGAAATGTGATCGTAAGACACTTTTTCCTAGATTTTTGAACTGTAATTTATACTAACACATATTTTGTTAAATTTTCACCTCTATAATATTGATGATTGAAATAGCTTTTTAATTTAAATGATATAATTATAATTTTGAAAGTTAGCCTACTTTTACCAATAGCTCTCTAACAAATATTGAATGTACGTTTTTATTCTATTTTGATCATCTGGTAACTGTGGTACACGTTTCGTATTGCTTTCATTCAATAGGCATAGATTTTACATTACCAAATATTTAGTTATTTGTAGATATACCAAATCTAAACGAAATCATTTCTTATATTAATATTTTTTATTGACTGTTACCTAAATTTCATTCTTAAAACCTAAAAATTATATCGATCTTTTGTATAATTATTTTACTGAAAAGTTAGATTTTATAGTTTTAAAGTTTAAGTTTAAGTAAGTTAGTAAGTTTTAGTTTTAAAGGTTTCAAAAGAAATGAAGTTACTTGGTTTTTAGTTTCTCTGAACTTTTATTACCGCTTTCTGAAGAGTGTTTTAATTTGGTAAAAAAGTTTTTATATTAACACGAACAAAACAGTAAAGTGTAATATTCTTATATATATTATTCTTATAGTCAACGTGCAAACTCTGGATTTCAATCACATCTGGCAATCAAGCTGGTGATGGACCGTTAAAAGTTAATTTAATTTACTCTTAAAGTTAATTTACTCTTTTTATTTAAAAGCTCTCACCACACAAAATTTGGAAGAGTAGAAGAGGGCGGTGTATTACAGTTCTTCCCTATTCTTATTATGAATGAAGAAGTGAATTTGTTAAAGTGTGTTAAAAGTGTTGGTGTTGGTATAGAAAAAAATTAAATACACTACAAACAACGAGGAGTTACAATAAGAGAAGCGCCAACAAATAACAACAGGTACAACGAAATGCCAACCACAATTAGCTTAGGGATAAAGTGAAGTAACAATGCAACAATTATATAGCAAGCAAAACATGCCCAGATTGTCCTCGTTTTCAGCACTATCGAATCGCGCTGCAGGAAACGGCGGTCGGCTTTGTCGGACTCTTTGACTTTCCATTCTAAACGCGAACCGCCCTTTGTGCCTTCAAGAACAAACTTCAATAATTCAAATGGCAACAATGACTACGTAAGATTTGTGTGCGGAAATTGATTTTTTGAACGGTCCGTGAGAAATCTTTGACAGGTTGCGTCTATTAGTGTGTTGCGAAATAAACAGAAATATCTATATGAATAGATTGTGTAAGGCCCCGATATTTGAAAAATATATTGATATCAAGTATTATTTGGAGGTGAGCTTTATGTTTAACGTACTATATTCAAGGTTGTAAAAAGATTTGTGAATACTTTGGTAATATGATAAAATAGTTTACTATAATTTATTTTGAATAAATGGATAATGGCAAAACAAACCAGTTTGAAAATTATTTTCTAAAAGCAAAAGTAAGAAGCACTCTATTTTAAAGGCACTCATCTATTTTAAAGGCACTCATCTATTTTAAAGGCACTCATCATCGTTAAAAGAAATTATTAAAGAATTTGCTAAAATATAAAGAAGTACATGTTTCATTTACAAGCTATTATTTTCGAATTGTATATTAGTTAGGTAAAATACCTACATCGCACCTGATGATAAGTAACTACTTAAAATTAGGTTTAAAATACTGTCATGGAAGGCCTCTAAATTTACAGATAACTGTTCCGAAACGCGCAAATCGTAGCGAGTAACTGTGACGGCCTTTGCACTGTAAACTATGGTCGCAATCGAGAGGGAACACTGACGAAACTTTAAGCAAAGTCGGGGTAAATGTAGTGTATAGAAATATATGGCAAATTCACCTCCAAGTATACCATCTATGCTGTAATCTTTTTTGCCATCAGTGTCTCTAGCACCGCCACGAAGCAGTCTGGATATCGAGGATATACTAGGTGGGTCTGTAACGCCTTCCTGGAATTACATAAAATTCCAATTATTCTTGTACATAGCGAAATTGCAATGAAAATATGTAACACAGTATCATTATTCATATTGTAACATATTCTGGTACAATCTTCATTCGGAGCAAATGACTGAATAAGCCTCTGAAATTAATGAGCGTATTACAACATAATTAATTGTCACTTATATTGTTACTTGGTTCTATTAAATTAAACCTGTTGTTCGAGACATTAACGAATACTGAACTAATTTAATTATTGAATATTTTGAGAGTGTTACATTAAACACAAAGCTGTTCTAAACTGTATATAAAATTATTAAATTACAAATAAATACTAGTCTTTTTCTAGCGATTTATTTGAGAGGAAACAAATAATTATATTATTTTTAAGTATTTCCTTTTAGTACTGGTATTCGTTTTAATGATATATGGTATAAATCAATCACATAATCCTAATATTGCACGAAGTATTGCTGGGGCAGTTTACTGATCTTGTTTATATTAAAGAACTCTAGCAAGAGTAATATGAAAAGTTTTGATCTGGACAGTAGTGCTTGGGAGACGCGCATCGGCAAGAGACAAGATTGGCGTCACGAAATCTCTTCCGGGATAAGTTTTCAGACAACAAACAAATGATAAGATCTGGCTCGATATGATCAAATAGCAGAGGCTCTGTGGAACTACTACTCCTGTAGATGCACAGTTAACTTGTGGAAACTCTAGAAAAAAAAAGTATCATCTGATAATTCCCAATAATATAAGTTTGACAATTGTGTTTACCTTTATTAGCTTTTCACGAATTTCCCATGAAAATATTCCCGGATTTTGTCGCTTGAGTTCCTCGATTCTGGTTTCCACTTCTGGTGTTGCTACTCTTGGTTTAGACCCTCCTATTACGCCGGGTCTTATCGAACCAGTCTCCTAAGTGAAAGGATTTATTAAACATACTCTACGAACTTTGTTACGACTATAAAATACTACAAAAGCTTCAAGATTAAGTAAATTGAAATGAGTTTCGATATGCCGTCATAGTGAATGGCTTTGGCCGGTTGCGTTTCGGGTTCAGCTTGTGTATATCCAGTAACTTATATACCTAGAAACCTTTAGTCGTGGTGTATGTGGGCCGACATGACGACGAAGACTACCGACGGATTTTCATCCTTTGATGGTCGCTTTCGTTTTTGGACTACACTGTATTTACCATCAGGTGCACTGTAGCCACTTTGTCGAGTCAGTGTAATAAAAACCTGAAGACTATAATAGTTTTAAGATATATTTTTGTACCTTTATATGTATTCCGATTTTTAAGATTAAAGATTTGTAAAATCGTGTTGTTTTACTAGCACTCATTGGACGACCGAGCTTCGTTCGGATGATTATATTACTTAATTAATCTGATCGAGCTATTTTTATTAATATACATTTGATATTTATTATCAGTGCTTTTTCTATAGCTTACATTGTTTATCATTAATTAAATATCAATGATTTTTTACATTATATGAACATATTTTTTCATGTTACAAACAATTATCTGGAAATTACATTATCTAGATTAATTTTAATAGTAAAAGATTATAAATAAAAAAGCGTTAAATCCTTAAAGTCGTTTGGAAGAAATCAATTAGGTACATACAATACACAATTATGTACCTACATAATTATTGTTCGTTTAAAGTATAGGATGAAAGAACTAGAGACAATTTTATGTATAATCGATGATTAGGAAGTTGAAGATTAGAGTACTTCGAAGTAATATCAGAAAATAAGAGAATAATACCAGATGTCCACTAGAAAGTCTATCGAGATGCAATTTTTTAAATATTTGCCTGGTATAAAATCGGTAACAGTCAATGGATTTATTTTAATAGTGATCACCATGTTTCATGTAGGAAATTTTCAACACATTGCAAAAAATCATTTGTCTTCATAATTCTTGACATTTTTTTTATTCGATAGCACTCATGGTTTATTTTTTAATGAAAATATTATTAAAAGTAAAAATAGTGATAAATTAAATAATAATGGTTGGGTAATTATGAAGAAATTAGTGAAACAAAGTTCATTTTCCTCTACAACCCATGAGTTGTTCACACAGTTGTCACAATAGAACCTGTTAACAGGTAGTGCCGGAGGTCACACCCTAGAGAGGCAGAGCGTGAAGAAACGCTTCCTGGGTGAAACAATCGCCTTTATAGTAGTATGTTGTGGTATTTATAGGTGTTATAGTGAAAACGGACCTTCAGGCTCGGCTAGCTGGAGAATCAATAGCGATTGTTTACCGCTCGACCAGCCGTGCTCGCGTTGCCTGTCTGTGCCATTTATAACGTATTTTTTATTACTTTTTTAATGTGACACTATCTTACTTTTTTAATGTTACTTATATAATTTTAGTAACATAGAGCAATTTTCAC
Source organism: Automeris io (assembly GCA_036320925.1). Lineage (NCBI taxonomy): Eukaryota > Metazoa > Arthropoda > Insecta > Lepidoptera > Saturniidae > Automeris > Automeris io. Next base: position 7,784,563 of record JAUDJH010000014.1, read on the forward strand.
ATTGTACGTATTAAACAGTGACGTGCATAGAATATTTGGACAGGGTAGGCAGATTCACATAATTAATGTGGATATTATATAATGATAATAAATATTATAATACTTTCATAGGGGAGATAGATGGCGTGAAAATATAATAGATATTGACTATAAAGGGTTCCTTTTTTGTTTAAATTAAAACAATTTATTCCAGACTTATTTATAGTAAGGGCATGCAATGCTTTCATGCATCTATGGAATAAACACTACTAGTATTAGATGAGTTTATTTTTAATAGTCAATATTATGTTTAGGTATTTTTGTAAATTAAAATATATTAATTATTATGTAATTTAGGATCTACGTCTATCTACAGTAAATAGATATTTGGTAAGCAAAAAGGAATAAGAATAATAAACGAATTTGAAACGTCGATAAGGTAATGTGAAATTTAATATTTTATAAATAAATAAAAGTTATAAAATCTATACTATATATACTATAATATTATAAAGCTGAAGAGTTTGTTTGTTTGTTTGTTTGTTTGAACGCGCTAATCTCAGGAACTACTGGTTCGAATTGAAAAATTCGAATTTTGAGTTGAATAGACCATTTATCGAGGAAGGCTATAGGCTATATAACATCACGATGCAATTATTAGAAGCGAAGAAATAATGGAAAATGTGAAAAAAACGGGCAAAATTTTTCATCCTTGAGGGCTTCCTATGCGTGCGCTGCAAAAACGGTTCAAGATACCAAAAATATATGTAAGAAAGAATTATTTCTCTTGAGAGATCTAAAAAAATGTCCGCGACAGTATATGTTTATCTTTTAAGATTAAGTCACTAGAACCGTTTTTATGGTAAACAAATTTGGTCGAAAATAATGCATTATTTGTTAAGAGTTGTATCAACGTAATAATATTAATCTTTATATAAATAAATGTGTTGTTGATTAAGAATATTTAATTGTGAACAAAATTGTCTTTGTCATCACTTAATTTCAATGAACATCTTAGAAGATATTACAAAATCTTACATAGCAAAACAACGTTTGCCGGATCAGCTAGTAATTTATAAAACCTGCTCTAAATCTTTCTTTATTTATTCGATTGATGAGTTAATTTGAAAGAAGTTACTTATCTTAGTTATCAGCAAATCAAATGGCATAGACAAAGTAACATTCAATCATCGGTGACGTTGTAGAGAGTACAAATTGAATGGAATTGACATAATGTGATATTACGAAAGCTTATGCCAATCCCATAGATTTTGCACATTTCTACTAACGTTAGTCGTTTATTGTATATTACTTTGTTTAGACATTCTGGGCCGGCTACGCAAAGATAACCATCAAACAGTCTAGGATGCTTGTGGTAGTAAAACAAAATAATTACCTTTCTCATGTGCTAAAAACTTATTATAAATCGGTAGTAATTATAGCTAGGATATATTAGATTACCATAGTATGAAAAACTTTTCTGATATATATTTTAAACAAATCGTATAATTAATTTACATGATATTTCGAAATATATAACGGCAGTCTACCAATGTCGATTTATCGAAATATTGAAAATCAAGATATTTAAGTCGATAAAGAACTAGTAACTGTACCTCACCTGGTATCTATTGAGTATCTTGGACACGCAACCGTGTGAGACTCGTAGCTGGCGCGAAATAACACATGGTCGCACGCCGGCTGCAGCCATTTCTACAATCTTCAACCTGATGTGATTTGGCAACGGCCTGCCGTTGATAAACAAACCACCTAATTGATTGACGCGACCCTGTCCTAAACAAAAAATAATATTGATAAATAATTTAAGACTTTATTTATAATATATGAACCTAATATTACAGCCACACTATGATACAGAACGGAGTGTAAGCTTTTACTAGATTTCCTTCTCAAATCAGTTGATTGACAATTTTCAATGTCAAATTATTCCCAATCGATCTGGTTGAGAGGCATCATAAACTCAATACGATTCTACGTTTAAATCGGAAACTGATGCCATAAATAAATAAAATAAATTATATTCTTTGGTGCTATAAAACATAAATTTTGTGGTAGGAGCGCAAAACGTTTATTGTCAGTTTAATAGCCCGTAAAAACATATGTATTAAATAAATTTATTTAAAAAAAAATTAAAAAAGCTCTTTTAAAGTCAATAAATGTTTTTTCTCATACTTGTAGTTATGCGATACCTGGAATATAAGGGTTTTCCATTGTAGATATCTTATTTCGTTTGTAACATTTTCACATAATCTATTTACATTTTTCCTTTATAACTACAGGCCTACATTTTTCTTATACTAAAAAGTATTTCACAAGTAATAATGTAAAGCAATAAGTAAGGTAGAGTGCCCCAAGAGTGTGCAGCCTCTAAAAGTACGCAGCATGAATATTTGCCAGCAATATTCCCGCTTAGTTAAAATTTATTACGTGTATAGTAGATGATATCCAATACAAGTATGACAATATATGTTCTTTAGTACGGAGAGGTTTCTATGTCAAGTGTTTGTCAAGTTTGGATTACTTTTTCCTTATCAATGAAATGGTTGTAATTTTTAAAATGTGTTTCTGTTAGCTATTTCTCATTTTATTTGTACTCGTATAACAATGACAATCTATATGCGTTATAAAAAAACATAAGATTTTGAATAATGATCTTTCATATTAACACTTAACGGACGGGTCGCTTAGTGTTAGGATATAACTAAATTTTAAGAAACGCACGCTCTCTCATTGCGCCTTATCCTATTTATTACATTCTCAAACTTATGCGCATACCGGCATACCAGAGTTCGTACGTATGAGAAACGCTCACGTAGACCTCACAAAGTGTAGATAAGGACTTGTAAACTTTGGCTCGACAAGTCTTGCTATTCCATACGCGTCTTTGAAAACCTGAGACACGCTTCACAGTTTACATCCTATTGTCATCGTGGATGAAAAGCTTACTACATTAAACACTCAAAGTTAACGTGGGTGAAAATACTTACTACACAATACTTTCAAATTATACCTTGTCTTTAAGCGTATTTTTAGTCTTCACCAGACAAAAATCCTAAATCTGAAGTCTATAATGTTATCATGACCAGACATATCTCTTAGTAGTTATGCGATACCGATTTATTATTTTCAATCTAATATATTAAATCTAATTGGTATGTGGTTAGTGCCTAGGGATATTGTACTTCTCATAATTGGATCACAATATTGCCTATCTATATTTGTTATATTGTTATATTGTTATATTGTTCATATAATTTCTTAACTTAAATTAATACTGCTACACTTTATACATACTTAGTCTGACCATAAATACTGTTACAATTAAAAATTTACTTGTTGTGATCACTTTTTAAAGATACACCTTTTGTATTATTGTTTTAAGTATTGTTTATGTTTTGTATGTAGTTATGTGAAATCCGGTCTGTGAAGCAAATAAAAAAAAGAATCAGCGCCGGGTCATAAAGCTCGGTCCACCCAATCTTGGTTAGAAACGAATGTTCCAGACTTCATAAGAGCTGAAGACTGGCCGTCATCCAGTCCTGATCATAATCCACTGGATTATGATTTATGGTCAGTTTTGGAGAGTAAATCTTGCTCTAGACGTTGCGATAATTTGGAATCCCTAAAACAATCCATACGATTGGTAGTGAAGAATTTTCCCATAGAAAGAGTGCGTGCTACTATTGATAACTGGCCTCAGCGTTTAAAGGGCTCTATTGCAGCCAATGGAGACCACTTCAAATAAGTTTTATATATTTAAATTAATGTAATAAACTAACATACTGTAATAGTAATAAATGTTACTAAAAAAATATTGTTATTCTTTGTAACAATATTTATGGCAAGACTAAGTATACATACTTATAATAATCATATATCGTCACGCTAAATCTCTTTTCGGGTAAGCAAAAATACCATATATTAACACTTCATATATGTACTAATTAGTATCAAGTACCAACAGGGATGTATGTATAAGAATAATGTGTAAAAGTTTTAAATAATTAATTAAATAAATATAAAGCCAAGTCTGTTAAAAATTTCTTGATAAGGAACTTGTTCAAACCGTAGTCAAAAATGTCGTCTACACAAATGGCGATCAGAGAAAGAGATAAGCGAAAGACGACAACCCCGCGCGGCTTTCATTTTACACATTTCTCTCATCCTAAGTAAAATTTTCTGGAGCATTTATTTCGTTCCCTGCTAACATATTCCTAAGTGAAATAAAATGACGAATAGTTATTTTACCCGACATAAAAAAAGAGCAGAATCTGTGTTCACTTGTATAATTCTTTTTTTATAGACAACAGGGTACATAAATTCATCTAGTCTAGACAACTTTTAATAAGCACCATTCAGGACTGGACAATGTAGCCTAAACATAATTATTTTAGTTTATTGAATAAAATTAGCTACATGTAAATAAAATAATTTATTTATTTAAGATAATACACACACTAGAATTCAATTCGTAATAGTAGTACGTTATATTAGAAAACTCGATTAAAAATATGTCCCTTACCTACCCACACATCCATACCATTTTGGTGGCGTTCCATAATGGTATGAGAATCAGCGAACCGGTGCCATCCAACGCGATGAAAAACTATAGTCAATTCACACTGATCTCAATTCAAACATTTCTACATCACTAAAAAAAACTTTGTTAAGATTACAACAACAATGTGCTAACACCTAAAAAACGTCACGAATAAATATTGTTTACATTAAATTAAACGCGATCGAAACACATAATTTAGTTCCACTAACACCAGTAAGTTTTTACATAAGTAATATGACATGTTTAATTAATTACGCTGTCATAAATAATACAGTGGAAATGTATTGAGGAAACGCGTTCATCTCTACACGTCTGGTCTATCGAACTATAGGAGTCTATGAGGCGATGTGGTTTTTTGAATTTGAAAAAAGATCGATAGATCGCGTTATCTTTTTTTACTGCGCGTGAGTGCGGTAGGAGAGGTTGCTTAGTTGACTGAGAGTGACGGTGTGTTCGTACGGATAGGGTAGAATGTGGCTGTGTGCGTGACTCTACTGAGGAGGCTGTGTTGAGGGCTCCTTTGTATTTGTGTGTGCGAGTGCATGAAACACTCCCACTTACAAGTGTGAGGTTTGTAGTAAGACCATACGATAGTTCATAGAAGACTATTACTGCTTTAAATTAAATATTTATATCCACGGAAGAAAAGAAAAATTGAATTCTGTAGTATTTTTGTGACATTGGTATTTCATTTATTTTTTAAGTCACCATGTCCATGCTCTATACTCGTAGATCCTACAACTAGGTCACTATTATGATTGATATAGAAATAAACTAATATTTTTGAATATATTTTCCGTATTTTTAAACATAAACTTTTATAACATATAAAACGTAAAGATACGATTTCTCTCGATAATAAATTAATATGAAAATACATTAATAAACATGTAAACAAGCTTATTAGATTATTATTATTGTAGTACAATACAAATGTTAAATACCTTTTTTTTTGTAATTTACGGCTAAAGATATTGTTATTTTTACTTGGGGAAAATCCTCATAGGGCCTTCCCGGCCGCGAAGGGGGTTGCAGCCGGGGTGTGCTGGACTTTTACCAGCTAAAAACCCCAAGGTGACTACTTCTGCGAATTAGTGGGGACTGCGGGTCCTGTAATCAAATCGCCGCAGCATTCATTGTTATTAGGTTATCCCATCAGTAGTGTATTTTACAACAAGACACTCTTTATGCTTTACCCCTAAAAGAGTTGAATTGTGTCTTGTTAGCGTAAATATTTACTAACGAGTCTAACGATTTACGGAAGAGCCTACATAAATACTGAATGGGTCCTTTGTTTCTCATTATAATCTATATTTTCTAAAGAAATTATTAGAAAATTTTCAGAAAAATAGTTAAAAAGTAAAACAAAATTAACATGTTTTTTTAGGGCTATTGTTATACTTGTAGATTTTATCGGGAAGTAGCAGATAGATTTTTAAACAAATATAAATTAAAGTATATATTGACAGGAATCTTTGTCACCCCAGTAACTGAGTACCAAAACAGCGCCCGCGCAGTTGGAGGGGGTCGAGTTCTGCCCACTCATTCAGTGAGTAGTGACAGAAATATATAGGTCCTCTTCTACTTACCTATTTGTGGTATGTAGTCCATATTTAATTAAAAACAAATATATGAAGTTTTAATTCATCTATGCGTTGGGTTTTAAAATTTATTATTTTTCAAAAAGTGGCTTTTTTAAGTAAATATAAGACTAATGCAGAATATTTTGTAACTTAAGTACCTATGTAGACATAGTTATTATCTGATTTTTATGTAGTTTTTATACGGATCGACAGTTTTAATGATTAAAATAAGAATAAAATATCTAAAAAAGGTTTTTATTTTTGGAGTAGTATTTAATTTTCAGTTTTATTGCATTGCACCCAGTATCGTAATTATCTATGAATACGTGTAGTTTTTAAATATATATATATATGTTATAACAAAATATTAAATCATTGCGGTAATTGAATTTTAATAAATATTTTATAAACCATATACAACTTGCCGTCGCTTAGTCGAAGAGTATATAAGAATTGTTGTTCAAATTATAAGATTTGTTCATGTTGATTTTATGGAAAATTAGATAAAAAAGGCAGCCTATCTTTCAAATAGTTATATTTTATTTTATATAAATAGTATTATTTTATTTTATTTGTTTGTTCGCTAATATAGTTAAAACATCTACAGTATACACAGTTACAATAGTTAGAGAGTCTGGCAGATGTAAATAAACTAAATCAACTTATTCTGATTATAGTAAATTAGTAAGGTGATAAAAGCAAGTGATGTCGCGAGAAAAAGCTAGTAACAATATATGAGCTTGCTGGTTCACAGTTTAGGGTAAATCTGACCTTAATAACTATTGTATTCGTAGCGTTGAAAGCAATTAGAATGTGTCATCCTTTATTCCGGAAAAGCTCTAATGCGCTTGGAAAAGGAATTGTTTTAAAATGATCAAGTGAGTAAATAGCAAAATGAATAAAAAGGCTTACTTCATATTATGATTATATAGGTACCAACGTGAAGTAATGAAGAATGAATTCTAATATTATTGTTAATCTATACTAATATTATAAAGCTGAAGAGTTTGTTTGTTTGTTTGTTTGTTTGTTTGTTTGTTTGAACGCGCTAATCTCAGGAACTACTGGTTCGAATTGAAAAATTCTTTTTGAGTGGAATAGACCATTTATCGAGGGAGGCTTTAGGCTATATAACATCACGATGCAATTATTAGGAGCGAAGAAATAATGGAAAATTTGAAAAAAACGGGCAAAATTATTCATCCTTGAGGGCTTCCATTGCGTGCGCTGCAAAAACGGTTCAAGATACCAAAAATATATGTATGAAAGAATTATTCCTCTTGAAATGATCTAAAAAAATGTCCGCGACAGTATATGTCTATCTTTTAAGATTAAGTCACCAGAACCGTTTTTATGGTAAACAAATTTGGTCGAAATTAATGCATTATTTGTTAAGAGTTGTATCAACGTAATAATATTAATCTTTATCCAAATAAATGTGTTGTTGATTAAGAGTATTTAATTGTGAACAAAATTGTCTTTGACATCACTTAATTTCAATGAACATCTTAGAAGATATTACAAAACCTTACATAGCAAAACAACGTTTGCCGGATCAGCTATAGTGTCTTGATAACCGCGAAACTCGAGAGCGGCTGAACCGATTTGACTGATTTCTTTTTTGTTGTGTTTATTGAAGTCTGGGGAAGGTTATAACAGAGAGAAGATTTAAAAAAAAATATCTGAAAAAGTCTAAAAACAACACTTTTCTATATTCTCATACAAAAGATTTGTTATAAGTCAATTTGAACTTTAACACCATGGCATAAAGTTTAAATGTTAGTGGACGGGTTCCGGGAAGGCAAAACAATTATTGAGTGACGTATAAATATTAATGTCAATATTTGTCAATTTTTATACATATAGCATTAAGGACAGATTCCTTCAAACAATTTTCAAAAAACAGCCGACAGGCCAATAGGTTTTGGTAGAATAAAATCTGACGGGGAAGCTATTAACATTAAAAAAAAACAATGTGACTTTGTTTTAGAGAAATAGGGCAGAACAAGGTCTGCCGGGACAGCTAGTTCTCTAATATAAAGCATCTTTGCTACGATTTTGAAATTTTCTGATAGTTTTTTTTTCGAGTTTGTCGCATGTTGATTTACCGCGACAGGTCTTCACAACTAAACCGGGCGAGTTTTTCTGATAGTGCGGTTTTTTTATCAGTAAATAGGCAGACGGTTTACCTTATGTTAAGTCAGTGACGTGCATAGGTAGGCAGATTAACATAATGAGTTTGAATATTATATAATGATAATAAATATTATATTACATTCACAGGGAAGATAGATGGCGTGATAATAGAATAGATATGAATATAACGGGTTCCTTTTTTTGTTTAAATTAAAGGAATTTATTCCAGACTTATTTATTGTAAGGGCATGCGAAGCTTTTATGCATTTACGGAATGAACGCTACTGTGATAAGTGGTAATCGTCGTTCAGAGACAATTACAACACATACTAACATAACTACACATAGTTATTGCGTTACCGACCGAGCATATTGATCACTGCCCTCTTGAAGACGACATAGCTCTAGGGAAAAATTACTCGGCAGCCCATCCCACAACTCCAAAGTACAAGTAAAAAATGTTTTATGCGGTATTTGTTAATAATTCACTCACTGCATAGTTAAAGTCTTACCGTTGCATTATTAAAGTTTTAATATTGTATTGGTAACTAGGATTTTATATTTGTTGATCGGTAGCCTAAACAATATCGATCATTCAATCTACAAAATTACAATTTGAACGGTATCAGCTACGAGTAGCGACGGAAAATCGACTTAAATTGACATCATTAATTTACTACAAACAGAATCGACCTCACAAAGGGTCATCAAAGCATTAAGTTTTGCATTGAATTTAATTTAGACGGCACAATAATTTGTAACTGTTTTATTACAGTTAAATGCTTTTTGCTTTTCGAGTTCATCCGCTGCGGCTGAAAGTTCAGTGCAGATCTGTTTCTCACGGTTTTCGAAAGTAAATAGATTGTCCGGCTTTCTTTTTTACAATCAAGAAAAAAATTAATCGCGTTAGCTTAGGGTAATACAAGCCCGAACTCTTTTTGCAGTTTCACACTTCAATGGGTTTGCCAAATGGTACTTTTAATTTTTTAATAACTAACAAAAAGCGCGACAACACATAAATTCGTTGACCTCTTTCGTTTCATTCATCTTACAATGAAAACGAAGTTAATAGATATATTTATTGTTAAGTATAACTATGCAATTCGTTGAATAAGAAATATTAAGCTGACTGTAATTAAACTAAAAGTATTTTCCGTTAAAGTCTAAAGGTTCAAGAATAACGTCTCATGCGGCCTAACAAGTCTTGTGAGATGATGCTTGATATTTAAGTGTTGCTGGCTACACCATCTTAATAGAATAATAGGCGTGAACAATGACCATAATTTAATTTGATTCAGACGAAAGAATTCTTCGTTTCTTAACTCTATGAATATGAATTCTTATAGATATTTCCTGTTTATTTTGAAAATTTAAAAACTATAATATACTCTAATGGATTCTTGAATTATTGGCGGGAAGGTTGATGTGCACTTATTTATATAAATATATTTATTTATTTATTTGAAATGATTTCATACAATCCGTTGAATGTAAAAAATACATGTTACGACCGGTGGTCGTGGGTGTGGTGGTAGAAAGATACTGATTTTGGCGTTTTACTGATTATTTGCACTTTAAGGCACACCGAACTGCGACGCACACGCACGTACTCTAGCCTTGGATCTCGGTAGTCGACTGCTTTAGCTAGAGCATCCCTTGCGCGCGCGCACCCCTTACCCCGCGCGTCCCGTAACAACACCCTAACGACCTTTAGGGCGTTTAACACAATTACGTATCGGGCGGCGTCTACATGCTATAATTAAATAAATATGACTTCCGTCTAATTAAATTTTAATTGCATTTATAAAAACTTTATATCACCGTTTAAGTATACTAGGATATAATAAGAAATTACCTTGAGATAAATGAAAATACAGTGTTCATAATTATAGCGTAACACTTTTGAACCACTTTCCTGACACAGTCTACATTCGTACTTCTAAGTGAGGTTAGGAGAAAGGTTTACTGGAAATCGGTGCATCGTTACTATGTGTCTAAATTTTAAGATTTTTCGTGTTAAATTATTTAAACTATATATATATATATATATACGTTGGCCACGATATATGAGCGCAAAGTACATACTAGTACTAATATATCTCTGCTTAACCCAAAATAGCGTGTCGATAATTATTATTACATATAAAAAACGTATTCTAAAACTAATGAAAGCTGTTTACAGATAGGCACCTACTACATAGTTAAACATATAAAACGAATCTATGAAACTTTTTTATGCGATGACATCAGTTATTTGAACTATTTTAAACATTCTTAGAACTGGTTCAGGAGATAGATTCACTTTTCTCTGTAAACTGTTACAGATAGAATAATGATATCATAAATCTTAGTTTTTTTTTATATTTTTAATGAATATAAACGGTTAGTCATTGGAGTATTAATAGTACAAAAGAGAGCTAAGCAGCCTGCAAATAATAACAAAGAAAAGCTAAAGTGCGAGTTTTATCGGGATTTAAGGTGGTACTCGGCGCAATGTGAAAAACGGCAAACGGCAGCGGCTATAGGCTATAACAAGTGCCGCAACGGCAATAGCACTTCCTTACACTATTAATTTATGTAAATCCATATCCAAGATACGACTATAATTGTCACGTGATGCATGTCATCGCTATCTGTCTCGTTTTACAAAATATTATCTTTACTTTTACAATTAAAGACGTAATTGGAGAAATTAATTACACGCAATCTTTTTTTAACTAGACAAAATTATATTGGATAAGGAGGGCCTCCATAAAGTCACCGAGCGAGAGAGGAATTTGTGGAATAGGAGCACCGCCTGGGCAATTCTGTGGGTATGAACCTCTGCTCGGGCAACCAATCAGGGAAAGAGCTACCAATAGCGATTTACTAGCGTTTAGAAAGTAACTTAAGAAGAAACGACGAAAGCAACTCAAGGTTACATTTTTTTTATACTGGCTCAACAAAGTGACTTCATTACACATGATGGAAAGTATAATAAAGTCCAAAACCGCAACGACCGCCATGGGATAAACATCCGTTGACATCCTATTACCACAACCCACATATAGCACGACGGAAGTTCTCTAGGTATATGAACAACTGGATATACACAAACTAAATCCGAAAACTCGATAGGTTGAAGTGAGTTACTACGTCGGTCTTAAACGTCGGACATCGGAGTGATACTGCGCCTTGGTGCGGAAATGAACTGATTAGCGACAGTTGAGTGAATGGGTAACGAAGATCTTTAATTAATATTAATTGTTATCATCTATATATAACTATACTTATATTTGCTTATATTATGGTATAATAATATCCTCTTTCGATGTACATACCTACTCTAGCGCTTAAAACTACTGTTTTTAAATCAATCTTAGCGCTTATTGTCTTTTTTGAGCACAAGTATTCGGAAGTAATAATACCTTCGGCGCTCGTGAGATCAAACTTCTTCTAACACTGGTAGCATTCGTCTTATCAATGGATTCCACGGAATGAAATGCTATTGAAGTCGATCTTTCATTCCAAAACGATTCACTGACTTCACTTTTAGACGAAAGTTTAGATCCTTAACATCTCCAAGATAGGAATCAATTTCGTCTGTCAGTAAATATGTGTTTTTATGCACTGGAACCTACGTTAGAGGCTATCAATGAAGTCCACTATGCTGTTTGTGTAAGTCATCGCATTTTAATGAACCGTCGATGACATGCTAGACGATTAATAGACTCACGGTGTTATTCTTTTTAGCGCCGAAATTTTTTTGGGATGTGCTCGATAAAGTGACTGATGTTTTTTAACTTTTTTAGCGCGTTCCTTTTACAAGCATCCTGTGTGGTTTTGTTAGATACTTATTTGAATTTGTATCAAGACCTTAATTAAGCTTTATAAGGAAAAAGACGATTTTATTGAAGTTAAATAAAGTTACAAAATGAAACTTTTAATTATCATAATTTGATGATTAAAATAATATTAATGCGATGTGTAAATGCCCGAGAATGACGATCTGCTGCGATACTGGTCTCGTTGGGCACGACATATAAGCGCAAAGTGGATACAGCCACTAATGAATCTGTGCTTCCCCGTAAGGGACATAGCGAGACGATATTTTATTATATTTTATTGTACAAACAAATACAAAAAATAGAACATTTATGATTATACACATCCTAGACATATTATATGTATACTAAGGTGTTATGTAACAAATGTTATATTTGTACAAAGTTTAATAACTTCACTGTTAGCATCCAATCATTTGCATTCCGATTATCATAATCATGATTTTTTGTTCCTTGTTAAACAATCTAACATTAAAAGTAAAAAAGCTAGATGATTTTTAAGCATAAATACTGTGTAGTCAGAGATGAGCAAAATATAATTTGATTACTGATTAACGATTACAAAATGTCGTCGTTATTTTAATTCTGTTACTCTGTAATTATGATTAAATCTCTTCAACACATTATAAATGTGTATGCAATTGAGGATTCCGTTGTGTTTAAAACATATATGAGCAAAATGTTGTTATATTAATGATGATAAACGCAAAATGTAATCGTAATCATTTCTCATTAATCTGATTACATTTTGCCCATTCATGTGTGTAGTGAGCATGTAGCTAGAAACTATAACATAAAATGAACTGAATTCCGCTGTAAAATATTTGACATTGCACCAAGAGTATCTTCTAACGCTTGAGAGTTTCCGTCATGCGGAGGAATTCCGTTCATTAAAGTTTCCTATGCAATAACTACGTTGTTCAAGGTATTAAGCACGCGAGGTGCTTTAGATTAAAATTTCAAAGCTTTAATATATAATGTATTTTTGGAGCATTAACTTATTTGTTTTTATTAAATTCTTAAGTTGCATTAGAATGTCCAATTGGCACTATTTTGTGTATATTTTTTAAAATGTTACATAAACAAAAAAAAAATAGCTTTCATCAGAGTGTTTTTAGACAGTTAACACTATGCCGTCCGGCGACATCACAGTGGAGACCTGCGCAAACTTCCGTTCTTTGAAATTTCATGAAAGTAAGGGAACACGGTTGAAACCTAACGATGAGATTAGTAAAACTTAACAATTTATAATCTCTCGATAATGTCAAGAACGGCCGGCGACAAGTCAAGTGATCAGAATTAGCGCTGCCGGTGCTAAGCGAAAAAATATTTACGAATCGTGCGAGCGGCAAAGTGTTGATATTTATAATCGGCAAATGGTGTGTTCTAAAAAAACGTATGTTATTGTAGGCGTGAAAGGAAGTACTGATTTTGTATTATAAATATAAATAAATCACAGCAGGTGTTGTTTCCTGTCCCGGTAATTTTCAGGGGGAGTGCTTGATACACCGGAAAGGCCACTATGCTCGTTGGAGCGACAAGAGCTTGTTACCGTCCCATTTTGTCCTCCTGACTCATTTCCTGACCTTATACTTTACTTTTATATCCGATTTAAGTTTTTTAGTATCGAATAATTAACATAATCGTTCTTGGTATTTTAAAATGAATGTGAACAGCAACACACTACCACGCATTACACTCACCAATTTACTTGTCACAGCACCTTTACGCAATAATGCTGATCTGTGATCGTTTGCCTAATTTTGATGTTGAAAATTAGCACATATTTAGGAATTTAGGGAGAATTAAAGTAAAAGTTTATATTGCCTTTATACTTTAACTCTGGTAACTGATCGCACTGTAAATAATGTCATTCGAAAACCAGTCACAGTTATAAAAGGTCTGTGAGGAAATAAGGTCAATAACAATTAACGTCTATAATAAATAATAGTTTATAATAATAGTGACGATAATCCCTGCATGTTCAAGTTTTGTTACAATTCTTTTAAAGGGCCCAAAATCATAAGGTGGTCAAAACGCGTGAATTATAAGAATATTTTAAAACGCAGCAAAGATAGGAATTAGATTTTTTTTTTCGGTCATAATTTATTATTAATTACTTAACTAATGCCTGTGTTGTGGCTTGGTTAAAGTACTTACCCTGATTATAGCTTAATTAGATTAAGGTAAATCCCGTCAACAGCTATGGAGTATTATTTTTCCAATTGTGTGAAAAAATGCTTTACACTAAAAGTATTTATTTACATTTTGAGTTAATATACATTTTCATAGCTATTGACTTTTAGTGTGATTTTCGTGAAAATATTTAAAGTTCAAGCAGGCATTTTCTTGTTGAGTCAACGCCAGGAATTTTTAATTTCCGGTCGAATTTTATTGTTACTTTCCCAGAGCGGTTGCTTGCTTGCATCAATAGCTTAAAGAATTCATCCTTAGCAAAAATGTGTTTGATAAATTATTTGTAAGTTCAGCATAGTGGTACTATTTTAGATAAAGTATCTATTATTTAACTACGTATTAAATATTTTTGTATTGAAAGAGTACAAAACTGAAGAATGTTGTAATAGAAAACCTCAGGAGGCCGTTTGTCGGTTTTGTAAAATCAGATGAGATAAATAAATTTATAATTACGATAGATGTATCAGTAATATGCAGGTACACGAGATTATAATAATATGTTTGTGTACTCATAAAAAGTGCTATATCGGTCGGTCGGTCCTTTGTTAAATAAATTAGTTTCGGTGTCTACCAAATTACGCCTCCATCCTATCTATATGTACATCACATTGGATTGTGGCAGGAAAATATGCTCTACGTATTATTTCATTATGAATATATTAACATACTTGAGAATTTTAACAAAACAGGGTCTGAAACAAAAGAAGATCATACATCATTAAAAAAGCTTTTAGGAACACTAGTAGCCGTATATTATTTGTTTTCACTGATTTATTCATGGTCGGAGTAAAGATATGAGACGCCGGCAAAGACGGTTCTTTTGAAATCGTGTACCTGCTTATTGGAATTGGTAATGAGACTTTATGTATGAATGATTACAAAACAACTTGTCACGTCCAAGTTACACAAAATGAAACCGAATTCGGAAGCAGAGAAAAACTTGTACTAAGCATTCGTATTTCTTAAATATCATCACGCTGTATCCCTTCTTGGATGAGCATTAAGGGTTAACCACTTAGCGCTTGTATATCACGTCAAACGTGACCGGTAGCACAACTGATCGCCACGACCGTAGTCAGACATACATGACATGTGTGGACCAAACATATGTAGTTATTAAAATTTCTTTTTTACTCTTGACTCTAAGTGGTATGCGCAAAGATGTCAGACAATATTTATACAAAAACATTTTAAAAGCAATCTGGAAGAATGCAATATTTCGGCTCAGACTTGCGAACAATTCATGGAACAATCAATGGAATCAAAATTTAAAAAAAGATACGTGCATTCCGAAAGCTAGCTCAAGAAAATCCAGCCGAAGCTTACGTCTTTTATATATTCAATGTACGGGTTCAGCTTCTCTGTGTGGAATTCAACTGGATTTTCAAAACCCTTGCATTCACTAGTTACATTTGGGTACATGGTAGAGAGCACACCTCCGTCGATAGACATATTGAGGAGGAATTCACCCTCACTATATAACGACATTTTTGTTGGATGTTTTGCGAATTTTCACACCATGTTGTACTTTGTCTGTTAGTGCCCACCTAAATCTACATTTACACGGAAAATTCTAGAGCTACCTTCAGGGATATGAACATAGGATCTTTTTTCATAAATATCGACACCTTATCCACTGAGTCTCAAACACCAGAGATTTATAAGCAATAATTGTATTCTGAAATCATAGTACATGAAGCAGGTACTTTAGGTATGTGACGCCTATTGTTTATTTAAGTTTCTTTTCATATAAAGTTTATCAGTGCATTCTATGATAAGGGTGCATGTGATAAATTGCCTGTTTCATATGGCGTTCATTAGAAGCGTGCAAAATGCTCTCAGTTGCGCAGCGATAACTTCGTCGATAACGATTTTATTGCTACGAATATTACCTACGAGTATATGCTTATCCATAGTTGCTTTTTATTTTAAAAATATCATTGTGATAATGGAAAAATTAAGAAACGTCATACTCGTATAGATTTTTTAATTACTTCTCTTGTCTCTATATCTTTATCTATACTAATATTATAAAGCTGAAGAGTTTGTTTGTTTGTTTGAACGCGCTAATCTCAGGAACTACTGGTTCGAATTGAAAGATTCTTTTTGTGTTAAATAGACTATTTATCGAGGAAGGCTTTAGGTTATATAACATCACGATGCAACTATTAGGAGCGAAGAAATAATGGAAAATGTGAAAAAAACGGGGAAAATTATTCATCATTGAGTGCTTCCATTGCGTGCGCTGCGAAAACGGTTCAAGATACCAAAAATATATGTATGAAAGAATTATTCCTCTTGAAATGATCTAAAAAAATGTCTGCAACAGTATATGTCTATCTTTTAAGATTAACTCACTAAAAGCGTTTTTATGGTAATCAAATTGTTCGAAATTAATGCATTATTTGTTAAGAGTTGTATCTACGTAATAATATTAATCTTTGTCCAAATAAATGTGTTGTTGATTAAGAGTATTTAATTGTGAACAAAATTGTCTTTGACATCACTTAATTTCAATGAACATCTTAGAAGATATTACAAAACTTATATAGCAAAACAACGTTTGCCGGATCAGCTAGTGTATAATAAATAGTAACTTAGATCTAAAGACATTATATAATAATGTCAACTCGGTAAAGTTGATTCATGTGTGATTTTTTTACAAAATGGAAGCAATTAAACTAATCAAGTGTAATCGAAATCACTACCAAGCGTTAACTTCGTGTTGCCAACTTTGAACTAAAGACAAAAGGGAGTTCAACATTGACTTGTCATTGACGTGAGAAGCCGTGGCGAATCATTATGACGTTTTGCTCCTTCATACTGTGGTTGCGATCTAAGAGGGCACGAATAATTTATCATCTAATTTTTGCTATTTTAGCACCACCTTTTTTTTTGTTAACCCAGTGGAAATCCCTTCGGACCGTCAGCGGAGTAGTGAGGGCCACTCCCCCGGTGTGTCGTACTTGCACCGACTAAAACCACCGGGGTGCCAGTTTTGCCTACTCTTTGCCTTCGCCGGGCTTGGGAATCCAAATACTTCCGAGGGCCCGGCGAGCGATTGGCCTTGGCAGGCCTCCTCAATGGGAGGGGGTCGCGTCTTACCCCCTCATTACCTCTCTATGGGGTTACGTGTGGGCACACACACGCTGCCTCCCCACTCTCCGCTGGACGGCAGTCGCCCTCAACGTCCACCGCCCAGCCTGTAGTATAGCACCCTCTGCGGGTCACGTGTATTGATGATATCAAACTTCTATAGAGATAGGTATATAGAGAAAGTAGGTAGCATAACAATATATGTTATGTAAATATTATATGATGTAAGTTTTCTTAATGATTCATTTAAAATTGTAAACGTTGTTGTCGAAAATCATAATATTTACAACATAATATACTTTCTTATACAGATTTGACAAGGTGATTACATCGTACCTGATGGAAAGAACAGTGTAGGTCAAGAGGGGCGGCGACAGCGAAGGCACAAGAATCCGTTGCCAGTCGCCGTCGTCATGTTAGTTTACATATGTACAGACAGAATTAGAGAAGGCCTCTAAGTCTAAACTGGATGTATACAAACATACCTGAGAGGCATCCGGCTGAAGGGAATCACAGTCTAGTAAAATAAATCTAAAATCACATTTTAAGCAATTACTGATAGGCTTGCGCTTGACATCAATCACGCCTGTTGGAAAGTGATGATGAGGCCGTCTATGGAGCGCGCTCGTCCAGTAAATACCGATTCACTCGACGTTTGAAGATTCCTATGTCATAAGATGTTGGAGACGCAGGAAGTGAATTCCACTCCTTGTGGTGGTTTGCAGCAAAAAGGAGGAGGTGAATCGCTTCGTGCGAGCAGCAGGAATGTAAACCACATAAGGGTGCAAACCGGCACGGCGTCTCGTCAATTAATTTATTAATTATTTCAAATAAAAGACCTAATTTTGTAGGGCTTACAGTTATAAAGCAAATCTATACTAATATTATAAAGCTGAAGAGTTTGTTTGTTTGTTTGTTTGTTTGTTTGTTTGTTTGAACGTGCTAATCTCAGGAACTACTGGTTCGAATTGAAAAATTCTTTTTGAGTTGAATAGACCATTTATCGAGGAAGGCTTTAGGCTATATAACATCACAATGCAATTATTAGGAGCGAAGAAATAATAGAAAATGTGAGAAAAACGGGGAAATGATTCATCCTTGAGGGCTTCCATTGCGTGCGCTGCAAAAACGGTTCAAGTTACCAAAAATATATGTAAAAAAGAATTATTCCTCTTGAAATGATCTAAAAAAATGTTCGCGACAGTATATGTCTATCTTTTAAGATTAAGTCACTAGAAGCGTTTTTATGGTAAACAAATTTGGTCGAAATTAATGCATTATTTGTTAAGAGTTGTATCAACGTAATAATATTAATCTTTATCCAAATAAATGTGTTGTTGATTAAGAGTATTTAATTGTGAACAAAATTGTCTTTGACATCACTTAATTTCAATGAACATCTTAGAAGATATTACAAAACCTTATATAGCAAAACTACGTTTGCCGGATCAGCTAGTAAATATATAAAAATATATAAACAGAATATTCTCCTTTTATTTTTAGTGTTATTACTGTAGTAATTATTTACACTGGATGGGCTATGTAAACTTAATTTAAAATAAGTAGAGCCACTTTCTTATAGCAGCTTGCATTTGATCAAAGCAGTCAGCAAGTCCGCATCAGCATCATAGCAATGCACACTTGATATAAAATTACAGATAGTAGACAGATTTAAATTAGAAAAAGGAAGAAAGGAAAAAGTTGAGGATGGAAGAATTGTGTTATTTGTTATAAACTGGTTAACAAAAGAGCACAAAATCTAATTAAAAAAAAAAAAAACATTATATTATTAATATTAGAATACTTACATACTTACTTACTTAACATTAGAGAAAAATTTAAATACACATTTAGACAGGATTAGGATCCACAACCAGTTTTCACCTAAATATGTTGATAAAAATTAGACTCAAGCTAAAAAAAAACAGGTTAAATGTTACATATTTCTTTCAATAGGTTAACGAAAAAGTAGGAGACTATAAGTATTTTAAAAAGAAAGCTTGTAATCTGCATTAATTTCATATATTGAATGAAGTATAAATAAATATTTAAAAGTTTGCTATTTGACACAATAGTTATATTATCAAAATGTATGTTTTTTTATATTGGAATTAACGATCTATTGTAAACTACAATCTTTTTAGTGTTTTTTCTAAATTCTATTCTGATAATTTCACTTTACATATACGTTACAAATATATATAATGCTTTTATTGTATTTACAGAAAAATAATGTACTGACTGGTTTTTAAAGACAGTTTTAATTTGTTATTAATTAACAAAAATTCTGAATGGTTTGAATTAAGCTCACTGTCGCTTAAATATTATCTTAATAATTTGATGAAGAATATTTTTCTGTCTAAATAATATTATACTGCGATTATAATATCTCACTTTTCTAAGTGTAGATATATTATCTTCTCGAATGGTATCCCATACAATTTTATAGATTGCAGGTGACTTGCAATGCCGCGTTATTCAGTTCTTTAATTAACTATCAACTGGAGGCACTCTCGATTATGAGCGCTACCTGGCTTTGTATTCTCTCTACCTGTTGTTGAAGGAAATTAACTTTAACCTTTTAATGTGAGCTTTAATACTCGGTATTAAAGACTATATAATTTCGGCTATATTTGGCGACGGAAAGTCTCGACTTTGATATTGTTTTTTATACGCAGACGTCAATAATATGGTATACACGAAAGGCGTAAGTTAATTATATTTAAATAAAGTTACTCGTATTACTTATAAATATTCGTAAAGAACACACGTTTGTCGATAAAATTTATATGTGTATCTTCTACGTTATAATTTATATGCTCTTTGTTTATTTTGAAAGTTCTTAAAATTTCACGGGCTACGTAGATTGAATATCAATAGAAATATTGGGATTATAAATGTCAATATATTTTGGCGCTATCATCGAAAACTCTTAACGGTTCCCACAGGGAAAAACACTTTTTAGATGGGTTTGACAAAATGTTTGTCGACCTATAAATATGGGACCCAGTCGAATAATATTCCCATCAACCACACGAAGAGAATACGTTAATATCGATTTTGTACTAGTTACTCATCCAGTATATTTATTTTTTATCTCCAGTATACGACAAGTAAAATCGAGTTTATCATCATAAGCGTGTTGATTATAATCAATCTGACCTTTTATATTAATTATTATAATTGGTTTGTATTACTAACATATTATATGAGAAACAGATAAATGATTTTTACTTAGGCTCAAAAAGAACTTCTTTAGTATGATTTTGTAAGGCCACGATTTTATTTAAAGTTCTTATTATTTTCGATTTAGTTGTCATTAGAGCACGTGACTAATTTATAAGCCAAAGGTAGCTAGCAACATTACGTTGGCCAATTTTACAATTGTATCGCTCAATTGCGATAAATATTCACAAAATATGTTGTAATATCTTGAAGAATAAAGCATTTTAATAAATTTATCTTCTTACAATTTTACAGCAGTTTTTGTAGTTTTTTAGTTTGTATTTTATCTATTTTAACTCTATTCATAGCAAGCACTATCAAAAGATTTGTTACAAAATTTGGTTTCAAATGCACATTGTTATTATTCCTTTCATTCATCTCATTTAATGCAATTTTTTATAATATAATATTAATCAATTTTTTGAATGTTTTTTTCTTGCCGTTACAAAATGTTTCTAAAAAGTGAACATTAGGCCTTTAACTTTTGTTTCAGAAATAGTTTAATGCAAATGACGTATTTGATTCGATTCTGAAAGTTGATGTATTCATAAATTAGTACACAATTATAAAATTTATAAGCACAGATAGCAAAGCTAAAGTAGTATTTATTGCATTAGTGATATATTCTTTGTACATTAAATAATCTCATAATATTATAATTTTACGCGTTCAACATTAAGCTGAGATTTATAAACGCTATTTCAAAGTTGCTTAGCAAAGTTCTAAAAAAAAAAAACGCTTTGACAAAAAACTGAATATAAAATAGGAACTTTTGTATAGCCATAGTATTCGCAGAGTCAATTCCATGTTGATAAAATCGGTGACTTAACAAATCCTTTGACATTCATTAATTAACATAAATTATAATATTTTGGTAAAGTCTCAGTAAGCTTAAAGTTGGGTCTATAAATCTCAGCCTAAGAACAGACAATGATTCATTACGCAATTTCACATTCATGAAACATACGAATGCATAGAGTAATAAGTATTAACGTCCGTTATTCCTATCAATTGAAGTCCATATTATCAAAGTAAACTAATCAAAATATATAAGGCGCGTATTCTCACGCCGATATATGCGCCTAAGTAAGCTTTAATCAAAGAATGACATTGCTTGATATATGTACGTATGTCAATCCATTACATTAAAAAGATATATGTAATAGTTACTAGTGAGAAATATTCCAAAAAACACGACAGAATTAATATTATAACGTATAACTTAATCAGTTTGCACTGGAGATATGGGTTTTATATTGTTTTTTTTTTGTTTATTATCTACCCATTCTTGGTATAAATTTCTTTAACATCGACGAGATAGCACTCCAGACGACAATGGAACATGATGAGATAGATTCTTAACATTCCTGTACACGATATTTGATTTATTTTGTCCTTTTCAAACAGACAATTGCTTACAATTTATGAAATAAATTTTTATTTTAGTATTTTTAGCATAAAATTATATTTTGCAAGTGTTTCTAGTGCAATAATATTAAATGAGTATTAAAAGACAAATGTAAATTAACAATCATTTAAAATTGCCGAAACTAAAATATTTTTACTTATATTTGAACTGGAAGTCGAATTTGAACGCTTTCGAAATTATTGTAATGAGTAGCTTTGTAATGGTGTCGATTTTGTAATCGTCTGCTGAAATAGATTTTTTTTAAAAAGATGTTTTTAATATAAACTTTAGAAAGGGACATAATATTAATCAGAGTTAAATATATCTTATTTAAACTTTGACACTATATTATTGGTTAAAATTATACCTACTCATCGCAATATTGAACAATTGAAATTCTAGTTTCAAGTTTCTTTACCTGATTTTGAAATATACTTAAAAATACTATCAAACTTTTAAATTAGTGATTTGAAAACATCTAGCTTGCTTCATAAAATATAATAAAATAAATGATACATTTTATGTGATATTATTTTTATAATATTACTATAGTAATTGGATTACATTATTAAGTTCGGAAATATTTCAAATATTTTATTTATACTTATTTTAATACGTTGAGAGACATCAATTTTGTTAGTAGTAATTTAAAAAAATCTTTAAAATAAAAATTAAAGATATAAAAACATAAACAACATAATGAAAAGAAGAAAATATAAAAGACAAAACATAAACATGGGGAAATGGGCCCTCTGTCGGCTTAACGCCACAGAGGAAGTCTGCGACGCTGGTTTTCGTGAAGGTCTCCGGTTTTTTTTTCTTTTGTAACACGGAGGAAATCCTGGACAGACCTCAGGGGGTGGCTCACCACCCCCTGAGGTATGTCAGGGGTTTGCCCTCAGGCCACACCCCGGTGTCTCGGATTTGCATCGACTAAAGCCTCCGGGGTGTTCCTTCTTACCGTCTGACCGGGGTCGGAGGTAGAGTGTTATCCTCTTCTCCAACCTACGGCGACGTCTGGCCTTTGTGTCGGCCTCATCTCCCTGTTGTGAGGGGTGGAGTAAGGAGCCATCCCTCACTCTCCTTAAGGACTCCGGTCTTATTACAACTTATCAATGTAATTAATAAAAAAATAAAAATAAATACTATTGCTTCCACCATACTGCCATCTTTCTCTCCATTATTCACATATTTGTTACTTTAAGAAATGGATGTCTTTCATCGGTACAAATAAGTATAGTTATTCGTAGTTACTTAAGTACTATAAACCAGAGTCTTCAAATATGGGTAATTAATCATATAAGCGTCTACATACCTTCCCTTTGATTACTATTGTATTTTTCCAATGAACGCGCACATTCGTGTGATGAGTCTGGCTTCCGATTTAATTTAGAATCACAATCACTGTGTCTTGTATCTTTTATTTTATTATTAAACTCATTATGGACGATTTAATGAACATCTTAGTTTAATGGACGAGAAAATAAAGCGCTTTGGTTTTTGTTGCTGTAATTTTTTATTCTATTATATAAGTTTTCATTTTCTCACTCAGTTTGTGTATTATTTATGTTATATGGCGATCGAAATTTGGCTTAAAAAGTTTCCTAGTATTAAAATCTCCCGTCGAAAGGGAAATAGCGCGACGATATAAATAAAATAAAATAAATAAATATATTGTTGTCGTTTCATGGAAGACGTAGCTTTACAGCTTTATAGGTTTATTTGTTAGAAATCTAATTATAATAATATATGATCACACATAATCAATTTTGGGGTGAGCAGAGATACATTAGTGGTTCTATCCACTTTGTGCTTATATGTCGTGCCCAACGTGACCGGTAGTGCAGTTGATCGACGTTTTCAGAGCATTTATACATAACATTTATATGAGATGATATGTGGGTGTCCTTGCCATGTTTTGCTTCACCGGTGAGTATTCACCGGTGGTTCTTAAGCCTGTACTACATCTGAAAAAACCGAGATGTACGTATCGGCATTCGAACCTACCACCATTCGCGTCGCCGCGCATAGATACCGATCCCTCTTCTACTTGGCCACCACAGCAACTTGTTATAGTTCTCATATTATTATTTAAATCTTATCCTTAAAAATAAACAAAGAAAATATCGTTATTAAACTGATTTTCTTTACAATTTCCTGAAATAATGTAAATATTGCTATATAGTTTGGTATGACATTAAAACCTGTTTTTACATGATTACAACAAAAACTTCCTTTACATCAAGTCTCGTTTCGATATCTTATGTTTCATAGCCCTTAACAACATTACGTATTTTACAAGAACTGCAAAAACTGGTCGTAAAAGGCCTAAGTATATGTCGCCATATTGAGACAGTTCTGATGTGATGAACACTCGACACCCATTATCATGTCATTGACATCGTTTGTTTACGCATTCCTCTTACTTTGTGTTTCTAGTATACTCGCAACATTATAAAAGCTTTTATTGTGGTCAACTACTGTTCGCTTTGTTTGCAATTATGGACGTTATTAGCAGACATTGTTTGTAATCGGATATTACTTAGCGGAATGATAAAAAAATGTAGCTTAAAGCAAATTGAGGAAGTCCCTTGTTGTGATACGTTTTATTGAGATGTAAAAATAAATTAGTAGGCTTTGTAGAAAGGATACCGATAATTTAATTCTATTTATATTGTCCTTTTACTTTTTTCTTGATGCATATGGAATTTTATTGAGATATATCTTTTTGTCAAAGTATTTATAAAAAAGAGTTCCAAGTACATATAATACATTAATCATGAATTTCCGGAACCTCTTTTTCTTGAAAATTCTTCTCATGTTCCCGAGCACACTAATTTGATTAGGTAAAAGGTGTTATTAACCGAAGTGAACATATAGCTTTTAAAAATGAACGTCTAAGAATCTCTGAACGAAGTTAAGCCGTTGGGTTCAATATAAAATAACTAAAAGGACTTCAGTATTAATCATTTAACAATGCTGATCAAAGCGAATTTAAGTGTAACCTATATTCTACTAGCCCTGTGGAGCAATTGATTACAGGGCCCACAGTCATGTCTTAGTGCAGATGAGGTCAACTTGGGGTTTTTAGTCGGTAAAAGTCCGGCCCACCCCGGTTACCACTTATCCCCCATATGTAGCCGGCAAGGTCCAATGAGGATTTTCCCCAAGTAAAAAAAAAAATGGTTCCACTAGCCAGTTTCAATGTAAGTTATAAGAGTTCGCTCTAATAATTTATTAACATACAGGTGTTGTAAAAGTGTAAAGCAGTGTACCTAAACTATTAAATGTTCGCATTATTTAAGCAACTATCAGGCTATAGTTCGTGGCTATGGAGTACTTTGTACTGATAATTAATCGAATTCTACATCACAATGGAGAGTATTACTAGTAGTTGTACAGATTTCATCAGTTAATCTACTAGTAAAGACTCCGATTCGTTCAGTTTGAGATCGGTTACTTAGCTTTGCTGCATCATTGGTGATCTAATCATGTAGCAGTCGAGATTAAAACAGGCCGGTCGGATCGCATCAAAGGCGGTATCACACTGTTATTTTGACTGATTGATCTCTAACAACAAAAAAAAAAAGGTTGCGCTGCTACCGAGATCGACAGTAGCCGAGAAAAAACAAATTAGCTGGCTAAACCTTTTCATAAAGCATTGTTATTATCACCACCTACCCCGTCTTATATGGATCTACAAACTTCAATTATCGGTCGATGTTTTTGTAATGTATTTAATTCAACGGAGTAAGGTTTAAATTTCGATATTGAAACGGTAAGCTATCGACCGGGTCGCCAGTAATCGCGGTTGTAGAAAGGCGAAAATCACGCTGCGCTTGCGACCTTGCTTTGAATATAAAAAACGCGACTTGCAGGGGAAATGTTTTACGGTGTTAGATGTAGCGGCTCGAGCTTTGATTGTCGAGATTCTCATATTTAGTTTTAATTGGTGGCTTTATCGAGTTTACATTTTACGGTCGAAGTCGATGAGAGGTTAATAAGCGGCACTTTGAAAGGTATCTTCGTTTTTTGAGTTCCGCGTTAATAGGTAATAGGAATATGACTGAGTCTGCGGTCTTGTGATTTTATTAGGGGTTCGTATATGCATATTCATTGTAGTTAAAAATTTGCAATAGAAGGTATTTATTATTGATTTACCGTTTTAATTGATTTACAGTGATTATGTTTGACGCAGCCGCCGGTGGTTTAAACGCTCGTATGTCGGAATATAAAGTAAGGAGGCTCGGTAGATGTTTTCACATAATCTAAGAATCAATATTCGTCACAGTTACATTAAAAGAGACATCAATTTACGAGAATCTTCCCATTTTGCGATTGGAATGTTATAACAATTCTTTACGGAACCGTTCATGGAAAATAAATGTAATGCGCTGTGCCCAATTTTTTATTGTTTAGGCAATAGACGATATTGATTTCGGGTCTTTGATACCGACGTATTATTGCTTGTTTTATTGGTACCTGGGAACATTGTAATTAACCATATCGGGCCTTTTTTCTCATCTTTCTGGATCCTTTCGTGTCTACGGACTATAATATTCGTGGCTCACCTTGAAAGGCGTACGCGCCGCAAATTGTTCTCATATTGTTCAACGAAGACGTAGTTCCTGTGGTGTAATCCATTTTTATGTTTTTAATTACGATCCAGTGATATTTTACTCAACAATAAACTCCATGGCGTACTGATGGAATGTTTTATAGACAGAATCACTTCACATTTAGTCACTCGAGTCTGTTCGGCTTAGTAACAGACAATTTAAATTTCACACGATTAACAGCCATTTTTAAATATTTAGAAT
This sequence comes from Automeris io, assembly GCA_036320925.1. Taxonomy (NCBI): domain Eukaryota; kingdom Metazoa; phylum Arthropoda; class Insecta; order Lepidoptera; family Saturniidae; genus Automeris; species Automeris io. Next base: position 7,811,412 of record JAUDJH010000014.1, read on the forward strand.
ACTGTATTAAGTTTATTGACTGCTTGATAGTACGAAATAACAAATATAACATTCGCGCTCTATAAGTAGACCCACTGTGTAGTAAACCGAAGCGGGCATATTATTTTCGGGCCCTTCTCAAAGCGTTTATTACAATACTATTATGCTCCACCTCCTATGGTCCCCTACCACTTTTTATTTACTAGTAATAATAATAAATCACTGAAAACCGACCCATACATGTTGAATAACGTAAAAGGGTGTAATATTATGTAGGAACTACAACGTTCGCGATTTCTAACACATGTGGATAGTATGTACATAGCTACTTTAGTCGGGTGTTATATAGCTACTGTATTATAAAACTATTACATGGAATGATAATAATGACGGTATTTATTCTTTGGTTGAAATGAAGAAGTTATTGTAAGGTTTGTAGTGGTTAACGGTTAATAGTGTGATGTTTTGGTGGTAGGGAGATTGCCAGAACTAGGTCATTACCACAGTACACAAGTGTAAAGATCGTCATAGTGACTCGCTTTGACTTGTCGCGTTTCGGGATCAGCTTGTGTATATCCAGTAACTCATATACCTAGAGACCTTCAGTCGTGGTATATGTGGGCCGACATGACGACGGAGATTTTCAACAAATTTCGTTCTTTGATGGTTGCTTTCGATTTTTGACTACACTGTACTTACCATCAGGTGCACTGCAGTTGCTTTGCTGAACCAGTGTAAACAAAATTATCTGATGTTTACCAAAATAGCAGTCTGAGGGTCCAAATTGGACCAAATTTACAGTGTATATATAAGTTAAATGTCCGAGTATAACGAGATAATGCTTTTTATGCTTTCTATGGCATGCACGCCATTGCCCCACCTCATAATACAAGTCCAAATCATTTGACTTGTATTATATGGTATCAGAATAAACTGATGAGACAAAAATAAGAAATAATCATCAACATGTCCACAATATCAGCATGTTGACGCGGCAGTGGATTTGTTACTACACTGTACTTACCATCAGGTGCACTGCAGTTGCTTTGCTGAACCAGTGTAACAAAAAAAAAATGCTTTCCGGGTTAATTTATTACAAGATATATCTGAACCCATAATCCGTTTACTGTTGATTTCAAATAGTTTAAAATATTTATTTGTGCAAATAACCCTAATTATATTATGATTTACTAATAATACATTTAAAAATTATATTTATTTGGGTTGCAATATCTATAATATTGATGAAAAAACTACATTTCCTGTTTTACTGTCACTTAAAAATCATTTTAAGCATACTTAAAGTTTTCACCCGAAACTGTCTGATTCTGGTAGTTTTATCGCCTTTCAAGAGTTATGTTATAAAAAACATCAAATTAAAATTAATTAAAAAAAGGAACTTATTTTAGGGGCAGTAATTATGTGTCGTTGGGCTCGACATATAAGCGCAAATTTGATACAGCCAGTAATGTATCGTTGTTCACCCCATAAGGGATATAGCGTTATTTAACTAGGATCTCTTTAGGATAATTATATTATAAAATTAAAAAAACATTACAGTATATAAAAAGTACACCCGTACACACCAGACATCGTGTCGGATACCATCCGTATGTGGTGGATGTTCCTTAAATACGCACGAAATATGCGCTTCTACATTCATAATGCGAACGGCTAAGGAGCTAATATGCTTCCAGCGGCCATATTTCCGCGATCTTATGACCTGGGAGTCTTTAAGAGAAGAGTGAATAGGCATTTGGTGGGCGAACGCGTTTCATTATCGAACTCATCTTCACCTTCCACCAGGTGTGATTGAGGTCAAGCGTTCTTCTATAAATAATAAAAAAGTCCTTATTTGTTCACTGCAGGATTTAGGCCTCTCTCAACGATTGCTACTGAATGCAGTTTTCGGGTTTTTTGAACCATCTCTAGCTAGCCATTTTGTATAAAACATCACACTGGTATCAACTCAGGGCGTCCAATACTACGTTTGTTGAATCGTGCTATATTGGAGAATAGTCCTAAATTACTAATGGCTATAGATTCTTCGGCAAATATAACAAATCCACTGCCGCGTCAACATGCTGATATTGTGGACATGTTGATGATTATTTCTTATTTTTGTCTCATCAGTTTATTCTGATACCATATAATACAAGTCAAATGATTTGGACTTGTATTATGAGGTGGGGCAATGGCGTGCATCCCATAGAAAGCATAAAAAGCATTATCTCGTTATACTCGGACATTTAACTTATATATACACTGTAAATTTGGTCCAATTTGGACCCTCAGACTGCTATTTTGGTAAACATCAGATAATTTTGTTTACACTGGCTCGACATAGTGACTACAGAGTACCTGATGGTAAGTACAGTGTAGTCTAAAAACGAAAGCGACTATCAAAGGATGAAAATCCGTTGATAGTCTACATCGTCATGTCGGCCCACATATACCACGACTGAAGGTCTCTAGGTATATGAGCTACTGGATATACACAAGCTGATCCCGAAACGCGACAAGCCGAAACTGGTCACTATGACGGGCTTTACACCCATGCACTGTGGTCGCGATCCAGACGGGCACCGGCGCCCTACCACCTCGCTGCTGCTCGTTTAGCACCACCCAGGAGTCACGTGTAGGGAAACTAGGGGGTAGGTATTTTAAGTCAATATATTTATTAAATGTCCAAGTATAACAACATAATGATTTTTATGCTTTTTATGGGATGCACGCCACTGGTGGGTCAGGTATAACTTAAGCAAAAGATTTAAACTCAGTGAGAAACCTCATTTGTTGATATTTCTTTTTATTCTATTTATTTAAGGGACTTTTACGTGTGTACGTATGTCAGCCCCATCGTACCCTAATACAAAAATACCTAACATATTACATATCATTGATCTGAAAAAGCCAGACGCCTCATCAGATAATAGTTCTGTTAAGATTTTGTTAAACATCCCGATGTCAAGTCTGTTCAGACCAAAGGCACTCACAAACGCCTCTCTCACAGATTCAGATCGGACACATTCCATCAACAAATGGTGGATATCATCTATGATTCCACAATTTACACACAGTGGAGAATTATTGAGTTTTCATTTGTTATAAAATATATTATATTTATATAATTAATATAAAAGTAAGATTAGTATTTGATTAAATTAGGATTTTTATATAAGAAATATAATTTAAGCCATTGTTTAAGCCTTTGCTTGAATTGAAAACTGTATTCTAATGAGGCCGGTTAAATTTGAAAGTCGCAAACCTCCAACCCTGCGATCTCCCACCAACGCTGCATATTGCAGCTGCCTTATATCGCAGTAATAACGTCGCATATAGATAAAAAGCCGTCATGCAAATTATCACTGCATTGTATGCGTGCATTGTCGGTCTATCGTTGTGCGACTGTCCTGCCGACGCGAGCGCCGAACGCATCGCGCGATTCGTCTCGCGTCTCATTTTTTGGGGTATCAATGCGGGATTTCCTAAAGCCAGCTGTTTACGGCATAATATTGTTCCAATTGTTATATCCGATGTAAAATGTAGGAAAACGTCTTCTTATGTGTCCTCAGAACGATGTGTTAGACGCGGCAAGTAAAATAAACGCTGATATTGCGAGCGTCTGAAGAATAAATTGAAACCAGTGGCATGCATCCTATAGAAACATAAAAATGTATTATCTCGTGAAACTTAGAAGTCTAGTATTTATACTATATTTTGATTTTGACAGCCGTGGTGGCTGCCGGCAGATTAGAATAGCACCCCCCTCTTCTTGCTGAGGTGTCGTAAAAGGCGACTAAGGTATCTCTTGAACACCGCAATTCAACCAGGTGTTTAGAGATGGGAAAACTCGATCAAACCTGCATCCTGCTCGCTCCCGATCGTACTGGTTCTCCTTTCCATCGGGCCTGAGGGAGCTCGGACGAGAGAGTGCTTTTCTGCTGCGCGTCCATTTATGCACTTAAATATCTCCTGCGCAATTGACTGTTTCCGAAAACTGGACCTCGAATTTCTTAAACGGTGTTGAAACAGTCGCCGTGGCCGAAACCGGCTAGGACATCATCATCATCATATTTTGATTTATAATTTGGTCCAATGTAGATTCTGAGACTCCTATTTAGGTAATACCAGATTTGAAGTTAATATATTTATGAATCGTCGAAGTAAAACAAGATAATATTTTTTATGGTTTTACAAACTACTGATTTAAAGATACGTTTATATGGCCTAATGTTATTTTTTCCTTTTAATAATATAATACATTAAAACAATATGTATATGATAGAAAATACATTCACATCTACATCTACTGATTGGCGAAAAAAGGAATATTAAACATAAATAATTTTCAACGTCAGCTGCGCTACTGGTCACGTTGAGTACGACATATAAGCGCAAAGTGAATACAGCTACTAATGTATCTCTGCTCACACTGCAAGGGAAATAGCGCGACGATATATGTGCAGTCAAAACCGTTTATGGCACCATCGTTTAGAACAACATATCGGTTATATTGACCCAGAACAAAGGTCCCGGCTGAAATCTATATGACCGATCGTATCTTGAAAACATTACTGGTTGTTACGACTAAATATAGGTAAGCACATCCTTCGATGTCGTTATAACAGCTTTTGTATGTAATCTTAAAATACAATAATTGTTTTTTAATAATAATCATCTGTAGTGACATCAATAACAATGAGAACTGGATGTTACAACAATAAGTGGATTCATGATGTGGTGAACTATTTTTAGACGCTGTAAATAAAATTTGTATTTCATAAGTCGCTGAATCATCATTACTTATCATAGAGTTTTGTACACAATTCAAATGTAACAAAAACGAATTAGTTTTTTGCCGCGAAACGTATCGCTTACTGGATAACATCAGCCGCGAGTTCTATTCGTTGTCACAATGTTGTCACGAGTCAACCGAAATCGAGTGGTGTCTTGGGATTTGTTCACGATATCACAAGTGGTTTTAACAATACAGCGAAGTGCAAAGCTACGGCAGCCACTTGACTTCTTGTTAAACCTCCAAAATATGAAATATTTGTTGTCAGTATGATGGATCGGGTATACCGTTGTACTATTTTGATTATTACAGAGCCCACAGTTCTCGTCAACGTGCAAATATGATAACTTTAGGGTTTTTAGTACGAATTCCGGTACATCCCAGCAGGCACCCATATAAATGCTGCGACTTTTCGACTTTCTTTTAGTGATGATCGACATGATTTTAGTGTTTTGATAGTCGTTGCTGTTCTTAACTACACTGTGCTTTCCATTAGGTGCGCTGTAGTCACTTTGTTGAGCCAGTATATAAAGAAAAAACTTTGATATTCAAATATGACATTCACAAGGAAGAACATTTATATTTATAAACTAGCTATCCCGGCAGACCTTGTTCTGCCCTATTTCTCTAAAACAAAGTTACATTGTTTTTTTTTTAATGTTAATAGCTGCCCCTTCAGATTTCATTCTGCCAAAAGTCATTGGCCTGTCGCAGTCTAATAGAAATAAAATTGCATTGAAAGATTTAAGTCATATCTAAGGTAATGTTATTTTTATTATAATTCCTTATGGGACACGTTATTTGATTACTTGGCCTATAAATTATAATTTTCATTAATGATATGCAACCTCTAATCAACTTGAAGGCATACCAAAGACAATCCTATCGTACCTTTGTTTTGTTCTGATTGACATCATATGTTTGACATATGGCGACAGAGTGGTTTGTATGGGAAAAAAAAATCGTTGTTTTTACAATTTTCCTTGTATTTTTTACGTTTTTTCACTCCATAAGAACCTTCCCCAGATTTCATCAAACACAACAAAAAAGAAATCAGCCAAATCGATTCAGCCGTTCTCGAGTTATGCGCTTAGCAACACATTTTGCGATTTATTCTTATATTAGCTGATCCGGCAAACGTTGTTTTGCTATATAAGTTGTTGTAATATCTTCTAAGATGTTCATTGAAATTAAGTAATGTCAAAGACAATTTTGTTCACAATTAAGTACTCTAAATCAACAACACATTTATTTGGATAAAGATTAATATTATTACGTTGATACAACTCTTAACAAATAATGCATTAATTTCGACCAAATTTGATTACCATAAAAACGGCTCTAGTGAGTTAATCTTAAAAGATAGACATATACTGTCGTGGACATTTTTCTAGATCATTTCAAGAGAAATAATTCTTTCATACATATATTTTTGGTATCTTGAACCGTTTTCGCAGCGCACGCAATGGAAGCACTCAAGGATGAATAATTTTCCCCGTTTTTTTACATGTTCCATTATTTCTTCGCTCCTAATAGTTGCATCGTGATGTTATATAGCCTAAAGCCTTCCTCGATAAATGGTCTATTCAACACAAAAATAATTTTTCAATTCTTACCAGTAGTTCCTGAGATTAGCGCGTTCAAACAAACAAACAAACAAACTCTTCAGCTTTATAATATTAGTATAGATATATAGATAGATATATTCTACTCTAAGTAATATTTTCTTTATTAAAACTTCATTACAGGCACGTCTCCTTTATAAGTAGATTAAAGGTATCGTGCGTTTTCACCGTTATGTATGACATAAAAGGTTTTATGCAAGCGAATATATAGACTCAGTGTCTACAGCTAGGCAGTTTTCATTGTTCCCATTGTTAACACTGGAAAGTGTCCACTTTCACCAGCTCACATGCAAATCGACTGGACGCTGCGTTTTCAGCTGTATTTTAAGCTCTATCGACTGCTTTTAGATACCCATTCAAACAGGGATTGGAAAAATCGGTTCTATTTAAACAATAACGCTGCTTTTTCATATCTAAGTACTTATTTGTAGTCAAAGATTACACGTTTTTAAGCCTATTGATGAATTGAACTAACTAAATTAAATAATTGTAAGTTTATTATATTCAGAGGCTTTTCGATATTTCGTATCATTAGATGCAATATAGTAGTAATTTTATTCAGCTAAGTCAGTATGAAAACTATATTAACAGTATCTGTAACGAGGACATATAAATTAGCAAAAAATATTGTATTTGTGAATCAACATGTCTATGTTGATCTTATCTTTTATCGTGTCTATATATTTGTCATATAATATTGAATATCATATGAATTTATAAATAATATATTTTCCTCGAAAATATGTATATAATGAACACCTAGTAATAATTTTTATTTTTACATTTAGAAATGTATTGTATGTGTACCTGAAGTAAAAACAGGACAGTACATAAGTGTAAAGACCATCATAGTGACTCGCTTTGGCCTGTCGCGTTTGAAATGAAATGAAATGAAATGAAATATATTTATTTTCACCACAAACTAACAAAATACTAGAAATTCAAAAGCAACATTTCTGTTACATGACAACAAAATACAGAAACAAAAGAAAAAACAAAAACATATTAACATGGCGAAAATGGGACCTCCATCAGCTTAAAGCCACAGAGGAAGTCTGCAGCGCTGATATTCGTGGAGGGCCCCGGTTTCGAGATCAGCTCGTGTATATCCAGTAACTCATATACCTAGAGACCTTCAGTCGTGGTATATGTGGGCCGACATGACGACGGAGATTATCAATAGATTTTCATCCTTTGATGGCGCCTTAGTTTTTGGACTACACTGTACTTACCATCAGGTGCACTGTAGTCACTTTGTCGAGCCAGTGTAAAAACAAAGAATATATACTTAATCAATGTATTAAAGATAAAAATGATTCTACAATTAACGTTAAGATAATCAAACAGGACCTGCCTCAACACGATGAGATGTCAGTGTGACAGAGATAATTAATTAAATACGAGAATGTTAATTTCCGCTATTAGCCACGTGTCGAGTTTAGAGAATGCCGCCAGAGAAATGTTTGAAAAAGTTGTGTGAATCCGCCGCCTGGGAACGCCCACAACACGTTCTGTTTGTGGAAAGAAGTCAATGAGTTAAACACTCTACGATCATTGATTCTCAAAGTTGGAGGCGCACTCCTCAAGGTGCCACAACGTAACGTAAAGAGTTGTGCACATTTAATAATATTTAAGGGCAATTATTTTAATCTTAAATTAAGCTTTCTTTTGGAATATAGATACTGCGATGAGAGAGAAATGAGTACAAATCTATGACTCCGGACATTGTAATCAGCTTATCACAGACAAGATTACCGGCACGAAGACTTGAACCCAGTACCATTACTGTCGCAGTTAACGCCACTTCGCTGCCACCAAGCTATTTCAAAGCTATTTATGAGAATATTCTACCATATTTTTTATATCTATACTTTGATTAACAACGTCTTTCTATAATAATGTAGGTTGATTTTTATCAATCGTAGTTCCTTTATGGATTATCCTTGATCCGATACAAAATCTCTGAAAGGGATAACGATGTTAACAAAGAAAAGGTCTTACAATCGAGGACTTGACCTAATATAACAATATTGATATCTTCTTATGAAAAAAAAGAAAAGTTTTTATTTAAAAAAATATTCATGCAATTAGCTGTATTACATAAAAACAAAAGAATACTTATCTAGGTATATGAATAATGTCGTTATATATTTGTGGGCATTACTATTTACAATAAAATTATGTGAAATTAGCATTAATACCAGAATAAAAAAGACAGAGAAAGCTTAAGGAGCACCCTGAATATCAACCTTTTGGACTTAGAAAATTTTCAAAGCTGCTTAAGTAATCCAAATAGTCAAGAAGCTCGCAAAATTTATATATATATTTTTTGTATCCCGTCGTAAAATCCTGCATAGGACCATCAGGGACTCTATGAGGGCAGTGACCCCGGTGTGTCAGACTCCTACTGACTAAAAACCCCCGGGGTGTCCCTCTGGTTGCTCCACCCGGGCCTGGGAAGCCAAATTCATCCAGACACCCAGGGAACAAGAAGCCTTGTTGAGGCTACCTCTCTGGGAGGGGAAGGAGTAAAGCCCACCCCTCCAAAACCTCTCTCCCAGGCGGAGCGCTGAACACCATGCACCGCCTCCCTCTCATACGGGCAGCAGACTCCCTCAAGTCTACTGCCCGGCTATAAATTTATTTACAATAGTTTAGTGGGACCTTAGGGTTTCACAATCTCATATAGTTACTCTATTTATTAACACTTAGTGTACTGTTTATATTTTTATTTTTTATTTATATTTATTTTGTGGAATCATTGATGATATCCACTATTTATTGATGGAATAGGCGTTTGTGAGTGCCTTTGCTCTGAACAGACTTGACATCGGGATGTTTAACAAAATCTTAACAGAACTATTATCTGATGAGGCGTCTGGCTTTTTCAGATCAATGGCACCATATGTAATATGTTAGGTATTTTTGTATTAGGGTACGATGGGGCTGACATACGTACACACGTAAAAGTCCCTTAAATAAATAGAATAAAAATATATATATATATATATATATATATTTATTGAGTAGCACGATAGGGCTGGCATGACTGCATGCGAAAAATATCTGTGCAGTAATCATAAGGAAGTTTTATATTACATCAGACGATAGTAAAGGTTCACGATAACATCGTTACTTGTGTATCAAATTATTACGAAAAAGCCATTTTACGACTATAGTTTTAGCGAATTAAGAATTGGTTTTGCCAAGTTTTTAGCACCAAGCGCGTGAATGTAATTAGTGTCGCTTCTATGGATGTTTAGTTTTCCGTGTAAATTCCATTAATTACTATTCAATCAGAATAAGCAGACTGTTCTTTATAATTTTGTGGTAAGTATAAAAGGTCTTACGGGCGATAGCTACGTTTTTATTTTCAATTGAATTAATTATATTATTAATCCTTTCTTAATACTTGCTCGGCTTAATGACAACACTGTATATTATAAGTTCAATAATAAATACAGGCAAAAGCTGTTACAACGACATCGAAGGAACTACTCATATTTAGTCGTAAAACCAGTGATGTTTTCAAGATACGATCGGTCATATTGCAATCAGCCGGGACCTTTGTTCTGGGTCAATATAACCGGTGTTGTTCTAAACAATGTCTCCAAAACGATTTTGACTGTATTATATACCACGGTGGAATGTCAATCACTTTACAGATATCTAACCTTGCTCGAGTTGGTCTCGACTCGAAAAGTACAAGAGCGAGCCACTAAGACTGGCTTTGCATCCATGCGATCCAAGCTTCATTACTATCTCACTTCTGTTCGTTTAGTATAACCTAAGAATCACAAGTAAGGTAAAAACTGAATTTAATGACGGTGGATACAAACAGCATTATTCATCATAATTCATCAATGTATAATAAAATTAATAAGCTATTAAGTTTTTTTATAATTGCGAATGAAATTATATAGTTATAGTACCATTCATAACAGTATAGTTTACACTGCACTTACTATTTATCGTAAATAAAGTTATTTTAAAGGGCCCGTGTAAAAAATAACGTCATGGATCTAATTGCCTTAATCTTTTCTTCTTTTTCGATTATATATAATCTGCTTTTTTATAATTCACTAATATTTTACCGATCAATCCATTCAAAACGATGTTTATTCATACTATCGATACAAAATTGTATTCGAAATATAACATGAACCGATTAACATAAATTTTGACTGCATTAAATTAAATGCCCAAGAAAATAGGAATTAATTTCGAGGTAGTGGTTTGTTGAAATAAATATCAATTGTAATATGTAATCGCTGTGGATAAAAATATATTTTACTTCCATGCCGTCCCGAGGGTTTTAAATGGCTTAAAGCGGCAAATAAAACCAGCCATTAAAGATAATACTTTTTATTCTCCGTTTCGTGAATATAAAACTTTATCAGAAATTTCCCTCATTCTCAACCTATTAAAAAGCTAAATGTAAATGCTAAATGTATTATTATAACATTAAGTAATATTAAGCTTACCTATTATTTTCATGAAGAAATCCTATAGGCAGTCAAATGCTCAAAAATCTTTTATCAAGCAGAGTTCTTATTCGAGAAGGCAAAGTGAATAAAAAGCCAATTCGTGCTAACCATACATCTTCACCTTTTTAACACCAAGTATTCCCATCATGAAATTTGCTGTCTCCTAATCGAAGCAGTCATGAGATAACGATGAAGTTATAATTGATTTTAGATAGATGCAGTTCCTGAAAAAGATATTGAGGTTTGATTTATAAAGCTTGACTTTAGCGTGTTTTTCGTCGACTTCAACAAGAAGGAAGTACCGTATTCGACAATATGTATTTTTTATGTATACCTATCCACCTATATTTATGGCTTTTATGATCCAATTTGGATTTTTTTAAGCTACTCGTATTTAGCATATCATTAAATAGGCCTCTTTTTAATATGATACAGTTTAGATGAGGGTCTTCGGAGATAAATAAATACACCATTTGTAGTTGCACCCTCTGTATGCCCATCTTGAGAAAACCGATCTTGATTATATATTTTTTGTTCAATAAGATATATACCAAGGTTGCTTGAGGCTTAATAAGTGCAAGTCCAATGAAGATCTTCCTTGATACAGCAGATTTCTCGTATTTGGGCTTATTACAATCAGAATTTTGTCACAAACATGATAAAAGACCTCAATTTGATGCCACGGGAACACAAATAACTTTAATGTCAAAAAGTAAATAATAATTCTAAATCAACCAATACGCGACCTTAAATCGATTTGTCTAAACGAATCACTATGACTGCCTTTGCACTTATGTATTTTAGTCAAAACCCATTTCGGGAAATCGCCCTATCACCTCAAAAAGTATAACTTTATTATAATTAAAAATATTGTCATTATAATTAAATCTGCTATAAACTTTATAGTAACGAACTTTGTATATTAACGTCCTTTAATGTATGCGATAGTGTGACCATTAATCCGTCGTCACACGTCCAAGGCGGTCTAATGTCGGTGTGGCATGAACCTATTAGACATTTTCGTAACGGATCATTATAATATCTCACAGTGACACAGAAAAATTTTACATGTCATTTACTTACGAACATTTTACGAGTGTTTGTTTTTCATAAGGCGAGCCCCATTTCACACGGTGCGTTAAATTGTTCGACGAAATATATTTGGAATATTTACAACATGGAACGATTATGATCTGTGTTTTTGTGAACGTAGTTTATTTAGCTTTAATATGTTGCGTTGACTTTTAACAATATTTTAGGTTTAAGGTACAATGTATACCGATCGTTTTTTTTTAAACGTGGCTCTTAAATAATAAAATAAAATATTTAATAGCAGACTAAAGAAAAAATTACTTGTGAATAATTTTCTTTTAACATTTTTATTCTTACTCTTATTATAATATATTTTTGTATTGACACGAGTTTTGACAAATACCTTAGATTCTGAAACTGTAAATAAATTATTTATTAAAAAAAAAACAATTACAAAGCAGCACATTAAAGTCAGCTGACACACACATGAACTAGGACTAACTGTTTCTTGGGTGTCAGCACATTTCACATAATATTTTACATGCAGTTTATATAGAATATTTGATCACTTTGAAGGTAATTGGAGTAAATTAAGATTCAAACTTTATTGATTTTAATTATCATAACAAATATCTACGGTAAGTTGACTAATTTAATATTATGTGTTTGTGTGAGCCTATTAAAATAATACACGGTGCGCTTATAAATTACATCCCCGGAACAAGCAATCCGTATCGAATTGAACTAATTACCAGCCTATCCCACCGACCTGCTGTGACATGTGGCTTTCTGTAAGCTATGTTGTGTTTAAATTTACCTTAATACGGATAGTATTCTTACAATATTTCATATACACATGTGTAGCTATTGATTAAACGTATGGAAGCAAATTTTATTTTAATTTCCACATTAAATCAATTATTAAGTAGTTTGTGAACTTGTTAAATGAACAATGATTATATATTAATATTATAACTGAACAAAAGGCTAATATAGATGTCACCACTTTCGAATCGGGATGTTATTTAATAAAACAAACAGTTGCTATGTCGCTATTCATAATTTAGTAATATTGTGGCAGACTATAGAATCGTGTGTTACACAACGATACCGTGATTCAATATTCTGCCAGCGCCATCTCTCGAATAAACAAAAACTCTATAAGTTAACAATAACAAAAGTCAGTCTTAAAATATAGTATTTTTATTCATAATACATTTTTAACTGTGTAAGTATAATAAATTTCAGGTATATATAGAAAACTAGTGCGGTTAAGATCTCCATCCAACTACTACCATAGAATATAAATTTAAAACTAAGTAATATTTTACAAGCTCTTGAGCTGAGATTAATGACGCTACCACCTGGTGCGGAAAGCAGAATCTACCGAATTGAGCCGGCAAGAAACTCTGTTAGTTGCTGTTTTCAGTATATTGAGGTACAATAAAAGGAGTAAACAATACAGGTGATGCCTATGCTTAGCAGTGGACTAGGACAGTTAATGATGATGATTATTATTATCATTTCTTAGCGCTGGGCAGCTCTGGTGCATGCCAGAGGCCTTTTTATACATAACGTACTTATATATTTCATTTCACGTCTTTAACCATTTATTCACGCTTTATCCTGCGTATTACTAGATCTAGGTACGTTTACAATGTAATAGCTTTGCTGAACTACTGAATTGTAGAGCATTATGACAACATACTCGTATATAACTATATATGTTATATTATAATAGTAACTTGACGTTTGCTAGAATTTTATAATAACTCCATATAGTGCAGGTAAAGACATCTACTGTACATTAGACTTGAGGGAATCTATTGGATAAGAGGGAGATTTTGGAGGGTGAGTTCTTTACTCGCACCCCTCTCAGAGAGGTAGCCTCAAAAAAACTTCGCTCCCCGAGCGTTTGGATGAATTTGGTTTCCCTGGCCCGGGTGGAGCAATTAGACACCCCAGGGGGTTTTAGTAAGAGCCTGAGACACCTTGGTCACTGTCCTCACAGCGGCCCTGATGCTCCTACGCAGGATTTTCCTCAGGGTTACAAAAAAAAGTTAAAGATATCTTTGTTTGAGTCATTTTTTGTTATGAACAAAGCTTTTAAAGCGTTCATTCGAAGATAGCGTGGCTGCGTTAATCCATGTAATCTATCCATGCATGCTTAGACATAGTGCGCAGATCACCGATCGCTTCATTACCTCTTACAAAAAACTTCCACAGTTTATCGAGCACTATGACTCACTACAGCCGAATGATACGCTCCGAGAATGATCTAAAACATTGCAAAACTACCACCACGATGTTTTATTTATCTCAAAAGTTGTGTATACTGTAAAAAAGTGATTGTGTGCAAGTAGGTTTTAAAATTAGGTTACATACATATCTGTGACTTAAATACAGTAGCATTCATTCCATAGATGTATAAAAGCATTGCATGCCCGTACGATAAATAAGCCTGGAATAAATTGCTTTAATTTAAACAAAATAAGGAACCATTTATGTTCATATCTAGTCTATTTTCACGCCATATCTTCTCTATGAGAGTATATAATATTGATTATTATTATATAGTAGAATATTCACATTAACTATGTGAATCTGCCTACCCTGTTTAAATACCCTATACACGTCACTGCGTAAATATGTGGTTGGCCGCTTTGTAAAAAAAAAGAATGTTTTATGAAACAGAATTGGAAAAAAAGGTTGATCGATCGAATTTGCAATTAGAAGGATTTTGTTTTTTCTGGGATTTGTGTCTTAGGTTTTCATAAGGAAATGTTAAAAGTTTAGTATAAAAATAGGAGAAATATTATGTAATAATATGAATAGTTTTACAAAATACATGTATATTATTAAGGTGATAATAAGAGTTTGATTGAATAAGAGCAAGTTCCTCACAATACTATCAAATTCGTTATAATTCAATCCATTATTCGTCATAGATATCTCCCAAGGTACACCACTGAATCTGATTTACTATCGAGGTAGGTATTTCAGTCTAAAAATAAAATCGAGGGATGAAAGGCTATTTGGTTTAAGCGACATTTTTTTGGTGATATATACATAATGTATATATTTGGAATTGGTAAAAAACGCTGATTCCGAAAATATATATGTTAATATATGACCAAAAAATATCCCTTAAACCAAATTATTTATTTCAATTTATTTATAGCCTTTTAGCCCTCGAATTAATTGATACAATGGACCATAGAAATGATCGAATAGTAACGAAAGAATTAATAACTTTCACTGTCACCGTACTCATATTGTTAAAGTGGTAAATAGATTTTGATAGTTGTTTGTTATTCGAGAGATGGCGCTGGCAGAGTATTGAATCACGCTATCATTTTGTAACACACAATTCTATACTCTGCCACAATATTTAATAAATTATGAGTAGCGATATAGCAACTATTTGTTTTATTGAAATCACATCCCGAGTCTACAGTGGTGACATCTATATAGCGTTTGTTCACATATATACATTGTAAAGTAGACAAAACAGGAAGACACAAGTAATTTATCCTTCTGTCAATTGTTAGTAACGGTACAGAAATAAAGCAATTTACGTTATGTCGTCGTGTGGGGGCCATCAGTTCATTTTCAGCGGCGTCTTTGCTACTCAATGGTCCCTGAAACGTTCATGCACCGATTTCAGCACATTTCACGCCTTTTTTGTATGCGTTGCGGTCGCGATGCATCTTATGAAGATTTTAAATGGCGCGTGAAGTGTCAACTGGCGGGCTAATTGCTTACGTGTAAACTGGTTTTTGCGGTTTGTTTTTGTTGTTATACATTTTTTGTGTAAATAAAAACATTTAGTGGTAAACATCAATAAATAAGAAATAATGTTATTGAAATTTATAAAAGATGTTAATTTGTCAATAAAGTAAAGCTTTGATTGTAAGATCTCTGAAAATGTTGTTAATTACTTAATAAAATTAATTAAGAGAAGGATATAAAGATAAAAGGCAAATAAAATTTATAAAATTTTCATTTTTCGGAAGTAATGGAGACTTTTAGAAAAAAAAAACAGTTTCCAAAGTGGGATGCTTAAACAATGGATTTTAAGTTTAACTAGTATAGAAATTTGGTTCTAATTATTCGAAAAGTAGACTAGAAAAATGTACAATTTACCCTGGCATCTAGAAGCTCGTAGGTTTAGAGGAAAATATGAATAACATATATTATCATGAATGGATAGTGAACCTATAGTTTAATATGTTCTAAAATAAATACTCAAAGGAAAAAAGCGATGAGATATTGAAATTGGGTCACAAAGGGTGTTGAGGGTGTATATTTAATATTTTCAGCAGCCTTGAGCCCTAAGCGAAGTTGTGATAATGATAGCTTTTTGCATTGTTAACCGAGTTATGAAGTGCTTAACATTCCATCCAGTCACCATTCACAGTCAAGTAGAAAAGTTTGTTAGGTTGTGGGAATTCGTAGGATTCAAATTTTTGATTAGTCCACGTTATTTATTTAATAATTTTCAAGTTATAAATAAATATTACGTCGTTTCATTTTCAATTTATTTCTTTATTTGTTGGCTATCAACAGCACCATTGTACATGTTACAAATATAATCGTGCACTATTTTATATATCGACAGTATATACTAATTACAGATAACTGTGGCCTCCTTTAAAAACATTCACTAATAATATAACAACTGCAGATAAAAATTGATTAAATTCATTAAGTGAAATTTAAATTAAAACAATTTGATAATAAGTTTATGAGGACCCCCACATATGGTAAGGTGTGTTGAAGAGATCGAAGTCTTTAGGTTTATAAGGATTTTAAACAAATTAGAAAAATAATAACATGTATGAACTTAGAACGTTTCATCTAAGCAATGTTACAGAAATTTTCGTATCATAAGATATAAAATACAAAAGTGCGATCTTTTATATCGTTTTTATTCATTTCTCTACGCCCGCTTCCTTGCACCATACATAAGTATTAATAAGGATAATGACAATGTTAACAAATTTGCTCACTCAGTTTCTTTTTTAAGTATGTTAGCCTTGGTTTGTAAGAAATTACAATACATTATTGAATATAGTACTAAGTAAAGAATTAGAAAACATTTATTGATGATTACTGGTTGCATAAGTAACTTATTGAATATTATATTATTCGTATCTATTCATTTTTGAGTAAAAGCTTTTTTCTGATATCAAAGTTTGCATTTATATTATAATTAAAGTTAAGCGTAATAGACGTTATGATGATTTTGTTTACATTAGTCAAACATTACAAATGATATTATTTCATTAATGTCAAAGTATATGGTAAGATACCGCTTTTATATACTTGGACTTGATTCTGCAAATACTAAGGCTGTATTCCAGTTTATATCATGCATTCAGTTTTTCGTCGAAGACGAACTTAGTTTCTTCGCAAAGTGTAAGAAAAGTTGAAGTAGCTTTTATAAATTTCCGCCTGGAGCATTTCGATTACCTTAATCATTATTGCTAAAATTACAATCGTGTCCTTTAAAAAGTACAGAATCATTATTGTGATATGTTGTGTTTAATGGATAACTATTCGATGTTTTTTTGGTACTGTAAATTGCGAGCTCGATGAAGCGTTCGTTGGTTTTTAATTAAAAAGTTGGTAATACTCAAGGCTGAGTTGT
Organism: Automeris io; assembly: GCA_036320925.1. Taxonomy (NCBI): domain Eukaryota; kingdom Metazoa; phylum Arthropoda; class Insecta; order Lepidoptera; family Saturniidae; genus Automeris; species Automeris io. The sequence continues at coordinate 7,828,986 of JAUDJH010000014.1, forward strand.
TAATGAGTCGGCGATTTCTGTTCGTTTCGTTATTGCATTGTTTCCTGTTTAATTTATTAAAAATAGTAGGTATACATTTTCTTTAGTCATATTGACCGAATCAATAAATGCTACCGTTCTAGAGACAGAAACACCGTTTCATTATTTATACATTAGTACATTGTAGATAGATACAACAAAACTATGTATCAGTAGGTTTTCGATCAAGAAAACAAATCGGCCATGTATACAAAAATACATAAATACGTTCAAATAAAGGTAACACAATTGAAAATAAATTATTACTATTGCGTCTATTGTGACCTAAGTAAGCAAAAAAATGTTTCATTTTATCAATTTACCTATTGAGGTCGGTAACTGAATTTTTTTATGGATTCATTCATTTTGTTTTTTTCTTTAGATACGCTTTATCTTCTAATATTAGAACTTTGATGGTATCGGAAAATATATAAGGATAATGTTGGTAAACTTCTTGGTTCAAATGATTTTGATGAAACATTATAATTTCTGTAATTTAAGATGCACATGAAAATCCTACAATAAAGTACTAAAATAGAATGATTGATTTTACGACATCAACAATATAACTTATAGATAAACCAATATTATATTGTTACTGTAAAGATATTGTCCCTGTTAATTATTAAAAAAAAATACGATTGATAATAACTATTTCAAGGCATAATTGTATTTATGAATACAAAAAACATTCTTTGGTTCATTCTTTCATTTTCATTTTTTTTTTGGTAGTAGGGCGATTGCTCGAACTCGGTCGTGATCACAGTACACAAGTGTAAAGACCGTCGTAGTGACTCGCTTTGGCCTGTCGCGTTTCGGGATTAGCTTGTATATCCAGTAACTCATATACCTAGAGACCTTCAGTCGTGGTATATGCGGGCCGACATGACAACGGAGGCTATCAATGGTTTTTCATCCTTTGATGGTCGCTTTCGTTTTTGTTGTACTTACCATCAGGTGCACTGTAGTCACTTTGTCGAGCTAGTGTAAAAAAAAACATTTTAGCATTTTTCCTTTATTTGTCTTTTTGGTGATTTTTATGTAAGTTAAGATACTTTGATTGAAATGTAATGAGTAAAGCTTGACATCAACGTTAGTTAAGCGTAGATTAAGTAAATAGATTTATTTCTACTATACCATATGAATATTTTTCTACTATTTGCGAAAAGTATATAGGTTTTACTTATATACGAATTTTATATTTAATGTACTTATACGAGTGCATAAAATGATAAAGCTTTCTTTGACAAAATCCCGATTAGTGTAGAATTGTTCTAGAAAACCTTAAATATCGTATTAATGTGAAATACGACAATCAGTATCTAATGTACTAGTGTTAGGTATTAGAGAGAGTGGTTTTGGAGACGTGGGCTCTTTACTGCTATCTCTCCCAGAGAGGCAGCTTCAATATGGCTTTTCGCATCCCGGGTTCTGGATGAATTTGGTTTTCCAGGCCCGGGTGGAGGGATTAGAGGGACATCCCGAGGGTTTTTAGTCAGTAGGAGTCTGACATACTGGGATCGCTGCCCTCAGAGCTACCCTGATGATCCCATGGAGGATTTTCCACCGAAATACCAAAAAAACTAGTGTTAGGTATAATAGAAAATTTAACTTAAGTTTTGCGATAGGCAAAAAACACTAGTCCAGGCTAGTGATGAAAATGCCCGGGAATTTTCCCAAAGTGCCCAGCACTTCCGCGAACATTTCGTAAATTCCCGGGAATATTCCCCATACAAGTTTTGGGCACTTTGGGAAAATTCCCGGGCATTTTCATCACTAGTCCAGGCGTGAGCGGTGAGCGATGTGTTCCCGCACACCGCTTTAATGACAAATCATGGACATCTCCATGATCTCCATGATCTCCATGATGAGGGGAGGATGGCACTTCACACCACTTTCCCCGCCAATGTGGTAGAAGTACGCGGGGGGTGATAACTATTGAACCACTCCTTACCAAGTATATGAGGCCTGCAGAAGGCCGGACGTCGCCGAGTGCCTAGGAAGATGGCTTGGCCTTGCCTTTGGCACTCGGCAGACGGGAGAGGCAATACCCCGGAGGCTTTAGTCGGTGCAAGTCCGAACACCGGGGGGCAGCCTTCACTGCCTCCAGAAAGTCCGTTAGCGATTTCCCCCGAGATACCAAAAAATAAAGGGAAAATACACTAGAATATGTTTGAGGGTAGACAAGATTCAGTACTTATCAACTGCAGATACTTATTTTACAGTTACAAAGTAGCCTTGAACTGTACTACTTAAAGTTTTTACTAAAATACCTACACTCTCGCAGTTACATTGAAATAAAGTTTTAATTGCACTTTTCAATTTAGTTTTATTTTACTTTGAACGTTATTAGTCAGTCGTACCGCAGATATAAAATTAAACATAGGTACTTTATGTATACTGAGTGGATATTTGATTGTGGACATTGTCTAATACTTTACTTTTAATATCTGTATTTTTATTACGTCTGGGCCGATTCTTTTAAAAATCTATGGGCGAGAAATGTTCTCTAATATTAGATGTCTTATGTAGATTGAAAACCATAAGAATTTCCTTTCTTACTTACCTAAAATATATTAAAGCATAAATTTATGATTCTCTACTTCTTCTATAGGCATTGGCTTCAGTATTTTACCACAATATGTTTATGTCATTTGTAATCTCTTAGACCTTTTAAGAATTGTTGCGCTCCCTTTTAAAATTAACTACAGAAAATGGCGTAAATATACGCAAAATATTATTACTTAGTTTGAAAGTAGACAGTTCAGTGAATATAACATTTATAATATCTAACCTTTTTTATGGTATCTCGATGGAAAATCCTTCATAGGACCATCAGGGCCGCTGTGAGAGCAGTGACCCAGGTGTGTCAGACTCCTACTGACTGAAAACCCCCGGGATGTCCCGCTGATCGCTTCACCCGTGCCTGGGCAACCAAAGTGATCCAGATATCTGGGGAGCGAATTGTCTTGTTGAGGTTTACCCTTGAGAGATGGGAGTAATGAGCCCACTCCTCTAAAACCTCTCTCTCATCCGGGCAGCAGACGCCTTCAAGTCTACTGCCCAGCTAACCTGATCAAAGCACTTAGCTGAACTGATTGTCAGAGTGACTCGTTTTAGCCAGTCGCATTTCAAGATCAGCTCGTGTACCTATACGTCAGATATTTTTCTTTCTTATTTCTTAGGGGCATTAGCACAACAGCAAAACTGTTGGTGCTTATTTGGTTACAAGTAGTGTCCGGCCGAAAGTTGGTTTCTGGCCAAAACCGAAACTGATTTATCGATTGTAACTCTTTGGCCTAAATCAAAGTTTTAAAGACCCTAAGGAATATAGTTCATGAGTGGCTAGAAGTGATTAACGTACCTATCTAATAATTTTGGAAATTTTTAAATTAACGTTTTTAGCTGACTGTATGTATAAAATTTCAATAGATAGTAAAAATTATTCGAAAACGTAAAAAAAACATTTGAAATAATATAGATTATAACAATTATTGACTCAATTAAAATAAATCAGTCTTAGGTAGATGCTTGCTAGAATCTTTCGGCTTTAACCAAAAAGTGGCCGAAATCTCGGTCTTTCGAATTTTAATTTTGGCTTAAGCCCAACGAAGGTTTTGCTAAAAGCAATTTTTTGTCCGAAGATCACTGAAACCAAAATTTTTATTTGACACAAATTTTATGCGAGATCAACTTTTTCCATCAGGTTGTCTGCCGTCTTTTGATTTAAAAATATCATCAGAGTCATTAGTTAACTGAATTATATTTATTTACATCTAGACGCTACGTATTCCTAAAAAAAAAATGATGATTACGACGCTTAAGTTTGTCGATGTCGTATGCCGGAATAAAAATATTTTAGGTTCTGAAAAATTGTTGATTACTTGAAACAAAATATGAAACGTGCACGAACTCAGATCGACGTTGCAATTAACACACACAAATATAATGTTTCGTTTTCTCGGTGTGTTTATAAACTCCGCCCTAAACAAAATTTGTCCAATCGCCAGCCGCTGCAGGCATAGATCGCCGTCACCACACGCCTCATGTTTTTCGTCACGGAACAGCGACTCCGGCGCGACTCACACATTGTAAATGCAAGCGTTGTTCACTTTGAAGATACCGGATCCAAGGTTTCATTCTGTCTCGCTTCAACATCGGTTCGAATCGGAACCATTATACATCGCCTGTTGCAAATAATTTTGTTACATGCCCGCAAACATTTCTTCCAATACGTCACATTGGAACCAAAGCAAATGAAGATTGAAAATATTTTATTAATATCTCATAATAATTATACTTCTTAGAATACTTCGATGCCGGTAACAGCTTCGTAATTGAAATCATTCGGGTTGTAGAAAGAGACAAACAATCAGGTGAAGCGGTTTTGAAGGCTGCGGAGGCGGCCAGATTGACCATTTTTTGTTGGTCCGCTGATTGTGAAAGATTACACTTGAGAGTCGAAATACATCTTTACATCACACGTCAGTGAGCACTGGGCTGTCTTCAAAGTAACACGGATTAGACACATGCAGTTTTCCTGCACGTAATTATGGCTGCGTTTATGCTGTGACAGTGAAAGACTCCAAAGTGATCATTAATGACTTTTGCATGTGTTCGAACTTGTTTATTTATTTGGAGCAACTCCTTTCTCATAGTGTGATAAGAAACTTTTACATTGATGGCTGTATCAACACTGAACATGACACCCTACTTTACGGGGTATTCATTTCAAGGTAAGTTTCAAATGCTTCTTCTCCTTACACACATACTATGATTAATTTATTTCTTTTACTTATAAATTTCATAGTAATACCTTTTAAACATCTATAATTTTATGTTCATCTATTGTTTAAACCTTGACTTTTCGTTCTTTAGTTAGTAAGAACTTAGTTTAACTACTCAAAACTTCTAAGTGCTTCGATGATGACTGTAGTTTGCGTTATAATTGCAAACAAAGTACTGTTTATGCTTTGCATCTTTTAATCGTAAAGAGCGCATAGGATCTTTCATGAAGATTGCTCTTTGAGTTTTCATTACCGTTTTCTTTTTCTTATTTTTTTGGAAATATCTTTTACAATATTCTTAATTAATGAAACCGTCCTTACCATTATTGACTAAAATATAAACATTGACATATTTTGTTCATGTTTGCAAAATTTTAATACAATATGATTATCCGAAATTTATTAGCTTTTATTTTTAATGGTGGTAGGGCGATTGTCTGAACCGGGCCATGACCACAGTACACAAGTGTAAAGACCGTCATACTGACTCGATTTTGCTTTTTGCGTTTCGGGATCAGCTTGTGTATATCCAGTAACTCATATAAATAGACACCTACAGTGGTAGTATATGTGGGCCGACATGACGACGGAGACTATCAACGGATTTTCGGTCTTTGGTTGCTTCTGTATTTGGACTACACATATCATCAGGTTCACTGCAGTCTGCTTATCGAGCATAGAACGATACGCGTATTGTCAAATGACTTATCTGTTGATCATTAGTATCTATATAATATAGAAGATTATATAATATTATAATTTCCAACATTTTTTATATATACATATACTTCTTATTTTAACATTTTTAGTTATAAATAACAGCCAATAAAGTTAATGGTAATAAGAACCATAAATAACTACTTAGCGGCTGATTATTTCTAATCAATTAGGGAGTAGAATTCCATTAAATTACATAATGAGTCCTATAACAGTTTTTTTATAACGCCTAGAGATGATCATAAAGTTGTAACATTTCTAGGAAATTACAAAGTGCTTTTATTACCCCTAATAATTCATCCTCACGCCTCGAAACTGGAGACGTTAGAAATAAATATTCTTATGCATTTGTTTAGTTTTTTCATTTATAACTGAGCCTTGTTATAAACTTTTTGGAATGGTCATGAACCGCAAGCGGCAGAAACTAATATGTCTGCCTCTATTTCAATAAATATTTTTGTCACGATTGGCTTATTGTGATATTCAAGGCACCCTCTCAACGATCTTGATCTAAATTGAAGATGAATGAACGTAATGATTGATTGAAAAATACTTGATAATGAGTTATATTTGTGTTTAAATACACAATGCAAATTATTGAACGGAGTATGAAACACCTTTTGAATACTATTTTGAATAAACGAAATCTCGGGCATTGGTTTGTTTTTTATTATGTGCTTATCGACAACCTGTCGTTAAATAAGTAGATTCAATGTTATTCTAAATGATGATTTATATAATGTTAGCTTTGTACGTGACTTCGTTTAGCCTAGAGGCTAACGATGATGAAATATCACAATAGATTCGACTTTGCTTAGCAAAGCTCTCAAAAATAAATTCGTTTTAACAAAAAGTTGAATATATAATAGGAACTTGAGTACAGGCATAATATTCGCAGAGCCAGGTCCGTGTTGACAAAATCGATGACTTACCAAATCCTTTGACATTCATTCAGTAATATAAATTGTAATGTTTTAGTAAAGTCTAAGCAAACTTAAAGTTGCGTCTATAAATCTAAACCTTAAAAATGTATACTTGTTTATAAAATAATAAGTATTATTTAAATAACTGAATTACTTGACTTCTTTGATGTATTATGGTTGGAAATATGCAAATGTTAAGCGGTATCTTCAGTTCTATCCAAACACTGTTAACTGTAGAAAGTGTGAATATCCTTTCAGAATTGGTGTAATAGTTTTTATTTATGCCCAGACAAAAACAAACAACCATTCAAATAAATAACTATTATAGTTTCATGTTTAGGATCTTCTACATTGTGGATCCCCAATCTTTTCAACTCTCTCTATGTGCATAATTAGTACCGTTACAATTTGTTTCATAATAGTAGAAAAGACGAGCTGAGGTACACTAGTTTACATCTTTTGGATGGAATTGTCGCCAGTTAAGACAATAAACATCTTGCTTTTGTTGTCTTCTCTACGAAGACTTAATAGTGACAGACAGTTTTTTCTGACGAACAGTTTCACGGCCAGTTGACAACAAAAATATAACTTCTGGGTTTGTTCTCAGTTTTTATGTGTGTTATAAATAGATCCTTGCTAGAACTTTCAATTGTATTGCTTTAAGGCCGTATACATTTGTTAGTATAAATAGAGGTGCTTTAAATACTTCAAATAATAGCGCTGATTTCGGAGTTTTCATTTTCATGGGGAGATAAATTGTAGCAATGTTAATGCTGGAAGCCAATTTCAACGACACAGCAGTAATTTTGCTCTATTTTAGTCTTTAAATACTAATCATATTTTAACTTATATTTAATGATTTGGTTATTTAAAAAGGCTTTGTGAATGGATAATATTGAATTAAGTTCAGTTCAAAGAATGTTACTCTTATTAAGACAAAATAATATCATTCATATGAATGTATTTTGGTAATTGGGACAGTAAATATAATAAGTGACATAAACAAAGCAATATATATATTTTATTTAATACATCGTGGTAGTAACATTCTGTGTATACCAAGTGATCTCACGTTTTCTATGGATCCATGTTTCATATGAAACGTACTAACCTTAACATGCTATAAAATTGTTTGATTAAAATTAAAAACGAGCACTATTTTAAAGGATCGAAAAATATACGGTCTACGCGTTAATTATTAAGTTAAGTTGGTCTATGTGAATTATTTTTAAATATAATACCGTATATATTAGATAAAGCAATTATTACATTTGAGACCAGTAAATTATTAAAATACTAAGTGATTCGGCGAACTTCGTATAACCAAAAATGTCGTGTCAACCTAAATTCACCACGTAGAGTCAAGGGATACGATGCTTTCCTACCGAGATCGTGCCAGGAAAGCGCGATTTGGTGGCTTGGAAAAATGATGGCAGATCCATTAGTTTCTGTCAATGCGTAAAAGTAGTTGCCTTGGGGATTTTAACCGGTATAACTCCAGCACATCTTGATTACAATCCCCCTAGCGTGCTGCCGGAAAGGTGTTATGAGGATTTCCCTAAATAAAAAAAAAGGATGCTGTTCTAAAAAGTTAAAACATTGCGCAAGCTATGCAAGATAAAATATAATCGTTTTTGGACTACACTGTACTTACCACGGTACTTACTTACGGTGCACCGTAGTCACTATGTCCAGCCAGTGTCAAAAAAACACGTGGTGACTATTTAAAGGCAGCGATTGCGACTTGCGCGCGAATCAGTTGTAATCAATTATTCCCGAGACCGTGATCTGTTTTACAGACTCAGCCTCTTTCAACCGACTAATTGGCCAAAGTTCCAGTCGGCGTATCTCTAATATTTATGTATGCAAGTATGCTAACACTTGGTATGCTGTCATGTTAGCCTACCTAGTACTCGACTTGCCTTAATACTAAATATTCCATTGTTTTCCTTGCGGCAGAATTCTTAGATTGTTTCAAAAGTTTAACACGTATAAAGAACAACGCATACTGCCCCAAATGCACGCGTTCTGATGGCTTTACACATAAATCATTACCATACGAAAACATTTCGACTGCATTGTTAAAAATGTCACTTCGACTTATGACCTGTTTCGTCTAAACTAAATTAAAAAGAAAGAGAGAAATACAGTGAGAAGGGTTAAGGGCGAATGAAAGGAAATAACGTTAAAAGATGCCGACATCTCGGAGTGTACGTACAGTCAGGCTCATAAATATATTACATTCCTTTTAGGTTTATTTGTTGTGATGAAAAATTAAGAACTGCTAATATGATTTCGAATTCATAAATACGTTTAAGACTTGTTTTTGAGAAGGCTATCATTTCCAATATGCACTGAAAGTGTCATTTAACTTAGATAATCTGTCTTCCGTTTTTTAAAGCATCAATAGAATGAATACTCAATAATAACGTAGTAATTTTCATGATGTAAGGAAGGCGGTGATTTAGTATTTGTATTTTGTAAATAATAATAGACTCATTATTATAATATTAGCACGATACAATTCGTGCAATCATCCATCATATTTGTATCGAGATTATTGCTCAGTTTCCACAAATTTGATCCGTAGAAACTCTAGTAGTTTAAAACTGGTGGATTCCAAGTATAGTTCATGGGTCAGACTTGAAAACCCCGATCAGTAGCAGTAGCGTTTATTCCATATATGCACGAAAGCATTGCATGCCCTTACGATAAATAAGTCTGGAATAAATTCCTTTAATTTAAACAAAAAAGGAACCCTTTATTTACATATCTTTTCTATTTTGATGCCATCTATCTTCCCTATGAAAGTAATATAATATTTATTATCATTATATAATATTCAAACTCATTATGTAAATCTGCATACTCTGTCCAAATACCCATATGCACGTCACTGATCAGTAGGTAACATTAGTGGTCTGGGGCAAGAGTATTTTATGTGGTGGTTTGAAATGTGGGTAATACTTCTTGCGTCTGTAGACTTTATATTAACCCATTTCGTCCCAAATGTCCAAAATTTTTACACAGTTTTCAACGCGATAACTTTTGACCTAAACGTCGCAAAAAAAAATTGAAAAGTACCAATGTCGATGGTTTTTGATGTCCTCTTTCGAAATCCATAATGCCGAAAGCCATATTGGAGCCGCTACTTTGTTTTTTTCAAAAAATTCCAACGCAACTTTAAAGGAAATATAAAAAATCCTCGATTACAATTATTTTCAACGGTCGATTCTACTTTATTCGATGTGAAAATATACGATTTTTAGAGAAAAAATCGCGTTTTTTTCCAATAAAATGGTCTTAACTTTTTATCGAAAAATCCAAGGCCAAAATAGACCACGGATTTCGAAAGAGGACATCAAAAACCATCGACATTGGTACTTTTCAATTTTTTTTGCGACGTTTAGGTCAAAAGTTATCGCGTTGAAAACTGTGTAAAAATTTTGGACATTTGGGACGAAATGAGTTACATCCTAACTTGGTTCTAGAGATGTACTAAACGATTAATAGTGAGATGGTGGTTTGTATACGCCCAAGTGAATTGTAATCTAAATTAATTGTTGCAAAGTCCATTACAGTGTTATGATCTCATTGCGGTTTGAAGGCAGCTTTAGAGGGTCCAGTTATTTACATACTTAGAGACCTTTTGCACATTTAAGCCAGCATAAAAATACTGATTGTCTACGGATTTTTGTCCTTTAGCAGTCCTTACAATTCTTGGACTTTGCTGTTTTTTTTTTACTTGACACAGTGACCACCTCACACCTGACGGTGAGCATGGTGAAGCCTAAAAGTCACCAACTACTATCGACAGTTAAGAAAAACCCATTGGTAGTCGCAGCGATAATGCCGGCCTGCACAAATATCTCTTCACGTTTCGTTTAAAGAACCCAATATCATAGACGGTAGGAACACGCTCGCCGGAAGACTAGAAGTAGAGTTAGAAAACTTCTTAGTCCTAGCCGGAATGTGAGATACCGTATAGCTGTTACTCCGTAAACCCACTCACGTAGTTCTGCTATGAAAGGGAGAGGGCGGAACAAAGTTAAATAGCTCTTCAGAACACACGCTATGATACAGATAGTAGAAAATGCCCATTAAGGCAATATCTCTACGGAACTGGAGCGGTTCAAATTGCGTGAATACGTGATACATGCATTAATTACACGGTGCCATTAATTAAACAATATAATTTGTAATGTTTAAGTAAAGGCTAAACAAAGTAAAATATTCGTTTATAAATCTCAGCTTGAGGACCCACAGAGCCGAGTGTAAGTTGAGAAAGCCGGTTACTTATATATACTTTGATATAAATTAATTCATATAATTTGCAATATTATTGTAAAGTGTTTTTTTTTTGTAACCCGGGGGAAATACCTAACGGACTTCGGGTGGCGGTGAGAGCCGCCCCTCCCTGATGTCGGACTTGCACCGACTAAAACCCACGGGGTGTTTAACTTTCCATCTACTGGCATCGAGGGCACGACTGGAGTCTCATCCTCGATGACCGGTTAGGCGTGCGGCCTTAAGTAGGCCTCTACTCGTTTGGGAATTATTGTAAAGTCTAAGCAAACTCAAAGTAGCATCTCTTAATCACTGTCTTAGTGCGGTTCCGTCAACTTACTGAGCAAGAATAAAAAATACATTTGTCTAGTGTATAACTTTATTGAGTAATGTAATACATTAATCTGGAACCATTGTAGATGGAAAATATTTGATTTGATCTCTACTAAAGTTATTAGAAATTACTAAGGTATCAAACATAACTATACACCTTCGTAACGTGAGTCACAAAGAGGCGCGGCGCGGCGTTGAACTTTACCAGTTATTAAAAAAACGTCTTACATTTTTAACTCGGACCCAAATTATATCACTTTATGAATTATGAAATGAGATTAACGTCCATAATCCTTTTGGATGTGATCAGGAATATAAGAAAACATTTGTTTAATATTCAAATGGTTGAAGATTACACTGATATTTTAATAAAAAATATAATTGTTAATAATTAAACTAATACATTGATGACTTTTCCTATTAATATGACCCATCGGTATTTGATTGCCTGAGAGTTTAGTTGCTTGTGACCTTGCCTGAGAAGATAAATATATATGTGTATTGGATTTGTATCCTGGTATCGGCAAAAGGTTTGATCATGAAATTGCTCCACAATGTTAAATATATTTATAAGTACTTATGACCGTATTTTATGGACGTTGACCCCAAAGTACATATTGATAAACCTAATTTAGACTAGATACAATAACGTTTCATGTGACTTATAGTTTAGCTAGCGCACTTATCCAACAACACCCAGGATCTCCCAATCATCGAAATTGCTATTTTATGTTTAACTAGCTGATCCGGCAGACGTTGTTTTGCTATATAAGGTTTTGTAATATCTTCTAAGATGTTCATTGAAATTAAGTGATGTCAAAGACAATTTTGTTCACAATTAAATACTCTTAATCAACAACACATTTATTTGGATAAAGATTAATATTATTACGTTGATACAACTCTTAACAAATAATGCATTAATTTCGACCAAATTTGTTTACCATAAAAACGGTTCTAGTGACTTAATCTTAAAAGATAGACATATACTGTCACGGACATTTTTTTAGATCATTTTAAGAGGAATAATTCTCTCATACATATATTTTTGGTATCTTGAACCGTTTTCGCAGCGCACGCAATGGAAGCCCTCAAGGATGAATAATTTTCCCCGTTTTTTTTTCACATTTTCCATTATTTCTTCGCTCCTAAAAGTTGCATCGTGATGGTATAGCCTAAAGCCTTCCTCGATAAATGGTCTATTCAACACAAAAATAATTTTTCAATTCGGACCAGTAGTTCCTGAGATTAGCGCGTTCAAACAAACAAACAAACAAACAAACAAACTCTTCAGCTTTATAATATTAGTATAGATTTAAATGTAAATTGGATACAGCCACTAATGCATCTAACCTGACCCCAAAAAGATTATAGCAGGGCGATATATTTTTATTATTTAAAAAAGCAGTATATATATATATATATATATATATATATATATATATCAAAGAAAACAACAAGCAAATAATCATAAAGAAAATATTATCTAAAGCTTTTTTGTTTAAAAGATATACTATACAGGTATGTATAGTCGTAGCGAATGTAAAATATTAGCGAAGGTACAGATAAAATAACCACCAGGTAAAGGTAAGTAAGGTAAATAAAGTTTATTCATATTGTATATTATACTTATAGAAATGAAGTTTTGCCAAAAATGCACGAATAAAAGTGAAACAACATGTTTTTTATGTTTTCGTAAGCTCATTCATGCAAAAAAAAATTCTACTGTGTCTTTTCTTTAACTTTGTCGTATTTTTTAATACAAGTACTACACAGATGCTGCATAATTTATTCAAAATTAGGAGGTCCGGAGAAGGAGAGGGAGCTTTTTAAACTGCACCTTACGTAACATAAGCCATATTGTGGGCACTCAGTAGTATAGTAACTCTGACTATTTCTGATGTATTATGATTTGTTTTACAAGGATAATAAAGGCTATATTTAACATCCATTCTATGAGATCAAGATTACATATTTTATGAGGAATACATAAGGCTATATGAATGTATAAATAATTCTAAACAAATCATTGACTTTACAAAAGATGGTAGTAGAAGAGTAATAATAAAGCTAAATAGTTAGAATTCAAAATTTCATTATTGTAATCTCCATTACACTTACTAAATATAGTTTTTTACAATAAACAATTTAAAATTGAAGTAAAAACTGATGACACTTCAGATTTAATAGTTTTTAAAGCAAGAAAATGTAATCAAGACATTTTCCTAACGTATATTTTGTCATAGTTTTTGATCATCTAAATATTGCAGTAATTGTCGAATATTTTCGCAACGACCGTGACGCTCTCTAGTCCTTGCAAAACAAGCCAGAACTTCGGATAGTAGCGTCTGTTTTTTATTTTTCCGTACCGTACTGTCGATATATTAAGTTGAAAATGTTCGCATACTGCAAGCGTTGAGCGCTGGCCCACAATCTGATTTGCCTCAGGCGAATCGATGAGTCTGATATTGATCAACTTTACACCACTTTGTATCATCGAATGAGTTCGCACATTAAACTCAATTCGTTTGTCAAAGAAAAAAATTAAAGCTTCTGGGTTTTATCAAATTCTAAAAGTGTTTTTAAGTTTTACTCATTAAATAAGTTTTCTTAGATTAATATGACGTTGAAATGGAAAAATGAAATAAAGGTAATTATTAGTGATGTTCCGAATAATCGACGTCTGATAGATAAGGATAACTCGAATAGTCTTTCGTAGTAGAAGACTTTCGTAGTTAGCGATCTCGCTTCTTACCTTGCAAGTATCTCTCAGTAAAATGTGTATAAGAGGAATTATATTAAATGAAACCTTCATTGTTATAATAAAATAAATATTTATTTCACAACAATTTAATATAGTAAGGTGATAATTTTCACAATTGTACTAAACACCGCACTAACCAGTGTTTAAGCCAAAAATCAAAACGTAATGCGAGGTAAACAAAACTTGTTCAGAAACGTTCGCAGGCGGCGGTAGCAACTTGCGCGAGAATTAGTTGTAAACGAAGTATTGTGGTAATTAGAGAAACCGTGATCGGTATTAGCCTATTTCAACCAACTAATTGTCTATTCGGCCAAAATCATAGTTAGGACACCTTTAGTAATTATATAAAATAAACAAAATAAATAATTGAATACATCAAAACGTTATCTCACTTTAAAAAAAAAAAGAAATTTATTAGACCACAGCAAATAAGAGGACGGGTAAAGTAAAATTCGGGCAGTAAGTTTGAGGGAATCTGCTGCCCGGATGAGAGGTAGGCAGCGCGCTGCGCGTGAGAAAGGTTTAGAGGGGTGGGCTCTTTACACCTACACCTTCCAGATAAGAAGCCTAAACAGGCTGCTCGCTCCCGGGTGTCTGGAAGAAGCTGGATCCCCAGGCTCGGGTGAAGTGATTGGAAGGAAACCTCGGGGAGGTTTTAGTCAGTAGTATTTTGACACACCGGGGTCGCTACCTTCCCAACGGCTTTGATGGTTCTATGCAGGATTGTTCACCGAGTCACAAAAAAAAAGTCTAAAGTCAAAAATACACAGAGTCGACAAGTGTGCATGAAAGGACCTTTTTCGACATCAAACGTGATGGAAAGTAAAGTTTTAGTCCTAGAACGGCATCGTCTTCCGAGAGACAAATTCATTGCAAGTCGTCAATGAAGCTTAAGGTTGCAAAAGAAGTTTGCGTTCCATTATTTCTGCCTACTCTACTAGGAAATCGTCGTGATGTTAGATAACTAGAATGGTACAATAACATTAAAATATCGTTATTTTGTTGCACCAATCAAGACAATAACGCCACTGCCTGGCCGCGGCTTTGATGACAGCCATACTCTTGCTCAGGCATTGTTGACATCTACAAGTAGTTAACACGTGAGTTTCCTCACTAGTTCTCCTTCACCGTTGATGTTTATAATTAAAATTCTCAATTGTATTAAAAAACAAAGTATCCTTAACATTTGTTTAAATAACTAAACATCGTTTTCTCGTCGTAAACATGCACCTCAATTAGATATTTTATAGCAATATTTCTACCTACACAACAGATATCATTGGATTTTTGACCTTTAAGGAGAACCATAATCAAGGTTTAGTCACATTTATATCACGGGCCGACAAGCGGTGCACACTGGAGTGTAACCGGCTTAAGAATTTTACCCCTCAATTTAGAGATTTTAATGGGGCTGGGGGTATTTTTAGTGTCAAGAATTTTTAGGAAGTTTTAAATTTAAAACAAAACCAAAAGCGTTATACTGTTACATTTTATCAGTTTATAACACTGCTGATTATAATTATAAGTATGTAATTTAATTACGTTCTATGAGCGGCTTAAAAACATTTTGATCATACTTATATTTTTAAACACAATATTAATTGGTACAAATGTTCTTCTAACGTTTACAATTTAAGCAAAAAAGAGCTATCTATTAGTACCTATATTTTTTTTTTATTCTGACTTAACACATTCACTGCACTAACTTGATGGTAAGCATGGTGCAGTCCATAAAACGTCAACGACTATCGACAGGTAAGAAAAACCTATCGGCAGTCATAGCGATCATGCTGGCATGCACAAATATCTCTTCACGCTACGCTTAAAGGAACCCATATCATAGGATGGTGGGAACACGCTCGCCGGAAGACTAGAAGTAGAGTTAGAAAACTTCTTAGTCCTAGCCGGAATGTGAGATACCGTATAGCTGTTACTCCGTAAACCCGCGTGCGTAGGTCTATTCAGGAGGGTGGAACAAGGTTAAACAACTCTTCAGAACACTCATCATGATACAGACGGATCTTAAGAAGATATGATATCATTTTAGGGAGTTGTTTTGGCTAAGGCTTGCAACACTGGTACATCGCACGCACACGGCGTGGCTGAGGCGGCCCGCCAGATCAAAGGTACCGACAAGCTCTTTTAGCCGCATAATATGACGCGGTCTCCCGCCCCTCTGCCCGCAGTCAGCGAAATGCCCGAACAACCTCCAGGGCGCGAGCTTGCCATTACTTAAGCTGATCTATTAATAAACAAATTGATATAACGGATACTTACAGCGGAACTTTGATCTCATGCAAAGATTTGTAATAAAAATTAGTTTATTCTTTCATTGCCGGAGTAAAATCATTTTACAATCCTATTAATATTGTGTAATGATGTAATATGATTACTATATTATTATTTATGTTTTGGATATGGTTCTAAATTCTATATTTGTCGGAAACATGGATTTTCACCGTTTCTATTAATTAATTGAAAATGAAGTTATTCAAAATTTTACGAGCTTTTAAATCAATCAAAAGCGTTACGTATTACGCAGTATTTTGACAAATACACAATAAAGGAGTAACAAATATTTTTCTGATTAACAGATAAGTAGCTTGTCTATGATACAATAAACAATATGCAGGTAGAAATGAAATGGTACCTACAGTTACTGTTAAAAATTGGGTAATATGCGTAATGATAAAATAAATAAAGTTAAAATAAAGTTATTTATTAGACAAACAATTACAAGCAGCACATTAAAATCAGCTGACACCCAAACTAGGACAACCTGTATCTTGGATGTCAGCATATTTCACACAATTTGTTACAGTTTATTACCGCTAATAAATTAATAATGATATATTAATGATATATTTTATATAGTAAATTAGGTACTAGGAAAATCTATTATGAAGTAATGAAGGAATTTATTATTTACATTTATATCAAAACTGGTTATATACACAGTTCTTTTAAAATAAACAAGTTTCGTAGTTATATTCTTATGATACGAAATTACTTCGACTTCTAACTGTATTTAAAAATACATAAGCGTCTTATAATCTGTTGTTAAAATCTCTTAAACAGATTATCAGATAAAGGGGAACCCGAAAGATCCAAATCTAAATATCCGCAGGCGTTGCAAGCGCCTTTGATGACAATGCTTTTATGATTACTTTCTTCTTAATTACGTTGTTTTTAAGAAAAAGTAGCATGGAATTATTGGTTCCAAATCTAAAACTAATATCGAATAAGTGTTTATTATAGTAAAAAATTAAAAGAAAGTTAACTTAGTGTTATTTTACAAATATAAATAATTGAAATAACCCTTTTGACATAGTTGGTATTAATACGATTAAATACGCGATAACATTTTATGAAATTTCAAAAAAGATTTCTAATGAAGTTCATATCAACATACTTTTAACGATTATTTTTTTTTAATAAATTTCGATAATTGTTTCTATCAATTGTATTTATTTTTTTAATTAAATAAGAATTGATATTAGGTTTTATTTTATAAATTTTGTTTTTAATGATAATTATAATCGATATTTATAACTATATAATCGCTCACCATAATATAATTAACTAGCTGATCCGGCAAACGTTGTTTTGCTATATAAGGTTTTGTAATATCTTCTAAGATGTTCATTGAAATTAAGTGATGTTAAAGACAATTTTGTTCACAATCAAATACTCTTAATCAACAACACATTTATTTGGATAAAGATTAATATTATTACGTTGATACAACTCTTAACAAATAATGCATAAATTTCGACTAAATTTGCTTACCATAAAAACGGTTCTAGTGACTTAATCTTAAAAGATAGACATATACTGTCGCGGACATTTTTCTAGATCATTTCAAGAGGAATAATTCTTTCTTACATATATTTTCGGTATCTTGAACCGTTTTTGCAGCGCACGCAATGGAAGCCCTCAAGGATGAATAATTTTCCCCGTTTTTTTTACATTTTCCATTATTTCTTCGCTCCTAATAATTGCATCGTAATATTATATAGCCTAAAGCCTTCCTCGATAAATGGTCTATTCAACTCAAAAATAATTTTTCAATTCGAACCAGTAGTTCCTGAGATTAGCCCGTTCAAACAAACAAACAAACAAACAAACAAACTCTTCAGCTTTATAATATTAGTATAGATATGCATTTTTCTAAGTTAAAACCATACATTCTTTTTTTATCTAGATAATATTATAAAAGTGGCATAAAAACGATTTTATAATCTGTATCAATTCAATGAATTAATTGTATTAGTGATGATAATGATGATTGTTCACGTATTGACGAATAAATATGGCAAAACTGCAATCTCCGTCTTTTTTTTTGTTTCCGGTTTTGTTTGATTTTTACGAGTCAAACGTCTTTTTTTTGTTATGTCGTTAAATTCCTTGAGAGTGGTGTCAATATCCCTCAATAAAAGCGAGGATCGTAACTTATACGCAACACCTATGCATGCAGTCAATATGGCTCCAGGTTAACCTAAATTTCATTTAGATCCGTTCATCTATTTTGGCCTGAAAAAGCAATACATATGTATATAAACGTTCGAGTTTATAATATTAACGTTCAGTGTAATTAGTGTGATGGCATATATCCGATGCTATAATTAAAAGGATATCCCACTTTTACAGGTAATAATTTTGCCGATTCTTGTATAAGTCCCCTTATGTTACTTTTAAAGTGATATGATTGGATGTCGTAACTTTGCCTTGTCGGAAATATGATGTTACATAATAAAACAATTTTCAATCGGTATTTCAAGTATTTCTTGTCAATTCTGAAGTAAGGTCAAAGTTGCTGCATTACCGTTAGTCAACTCCAATTTTTTTCAACAGCGATTGAGATAATGCAACTTCTTAAGTGTATCTCTTTCCACAGACTTGCTTAGTAATTGAAGTAACTATGTATACCTATATTATTATTCTGTAAACAAATCTTGGTCTTTTATTAGTTCAGTATTATTTTCAAAAGCCGTTAGTAAGCCGTGGTGGCTGCCGGCAGAATAGAATAGCTCCCCCTCTTCTTGCTGAGGTGTCGTAAAAGGCGACTAAGGTATCTCACTCTCTCTATGTTCACCGCAATTCAACCAGGTGTTTAGAGAAGGGAAAACTCGACCAAACCCGCATCCCGCACCCTCTCGATCGTGCTGGTTCTCCTTTCCATCGGGCCTGAGGGAGCTCGGACGAGAGAGTGATTTTCTGGCTGCGCGTCCAGTAATGCACTTAAATATCTCCTGCGCAATTGACTGTTTCCGAAAACTGGACCTCGAATTTCTTAACCGGTGTTGAAACAGTCGCCGTGGCCGAAACCGGCTAGGACATCATCATCATTATTTTCAAAGATCTTTAGATAAATGTGAAATAATTTTGTCCAGATTGTGAAAGAAAACTGGAGACTAACAACGAAACTGATAAAAGCCCTATTTTACTTTAAAATACACGTTTATACTGCAATCATCGTGACTTGAGGGCTATAAGAGATTATTGAGCGCTAAAGGTACGATATTATTGAAAGGTTAAACATCACTCAATACTGATGAAGCTCACTAACTCAATACACGACTTTGCGAGCTTTACAAGCAATAACACCAAAGGAATCAATCATCTTGGATATATTACTTTCATTTATTACAGTTTCTGTCAACTTTGATTATGATTTGGTGTTATTTCTTTGTTGTAGTACTATTTAAGATTGGTTTAGGTACTTGCTAATGAAAATTTCTACGAATATTGTGTACACAATACGAATCCAATAAGTATTAAGAAGTCATTAAAATTGTAGTAAATCCTTATGTTATTGTATACTGTATAGACTATATTAGTATAGTTTGGAGTTATTAATATTCACTGGGAATAAGGTTTTAGCTTATGTATTGTATATACTAAATGTTTATTGGAAACAGGATGAAACGACAAATATGCGAAGTAATAATACTTATTTTAAAATATCAATAAATACTATAATTTATCAGAAAAAAAAATTTAAGAATTTTTTAAAATAATTTTATGTTATGATAAAGACAAATTTAGGTTTCATTCCTCTTGAAATAAAATAGACTGCAAAAGGAACGCCAAATCTCAGAATTCACGAAAATAATCTTATTTGTTTTATTCTGGGGCAAATACCCAAGATTATGTTTTAACTTTTCCTGAAAATGTTGGTTTGGATTTCTTATTGTAAAGTAGTATTAGAACAGTAACAATAGTTCTCTAGTCCCAATTACAAATGAGGCCTTCACAACAACGAGCGGCAACCGACGTCAAAGAGTCCATTTCGTATAAGAAATGAAAAGAATCCGTCAAATTAGTACATAACGCCTTATGAATACGAAATGAGGTCAAACGGGGCACTCACAAACATAGGCTATTATATCGAAATAAAATATTCAGTTCCATTCATTACTTTAGTTTGGTACGTATATTATATTCCGTAGTGCCGAACCGAAAGGCGTTGCCATAGTTTGAACAGTTGGCGACAGCCTGAATGGTGGGAGACGCTCATGTTTAAAACAAATTACTAGAATGACTTTTTTCTTGTCATGTCACTAAGGTTTCATACGAAGGCTGCAGACTAGGCACTTACATTCCACAATATGTTAGAGTAGACAATATTGCTTTAACATTCGCAATCATAACAATCTTCAAAACATAAAAGAAAAACAATTTTTTTAGTCAAAAATGTTATATGTCAGGCCGTTGGTTTTACCACATTTATATAGATATATAAACGAATCAGTCAAGCAAATTAATAAGCTATTTGCTAAGTTGAAACGGAATAATAAAGTAAATAATCATAAAGTTAAATATTCTGGAGTTGAAACTTTCTTTTTGTGATGAAAAGTAACCAACGTATCACAGGTTTACATTGATGTCAAAAGGAAAGCAAGACTTTGCATGAGGTACCTATATTGAGTCGAGATTGAGCCCGATTCCGCGTTGTTACTCATATGAATGTATAATAGAATTGATTTGATATCCGATTGCGCTACATTTTGTGGCCGCGGCCCGGCCACGCGACCACGGGCCACACAGAATAGCTCGAAGACTTGAAGAAGGCTTAATGGAATGACACAGCCTTTGTGGACGCCGCCCAATTCTAATGCCTATTCAGATGGCATTTCACCTTTCTTTGTTGCTTCATTTTGGATAGTAATAGGTTATTTTATTAGTGTAGAGATAAATTTTTAACAGTAAAAGAAATCTCACGTCGTTAAAAATTGAAGGTATTGTTAGTTTTAGCTAGATGTCACTTCGGTTGAGAGTAATTCTTTGTTCCGTTTTCGATGTTGATTGAATTACATTCATCTTGCTTCGTTTTTTGAAATCTAGAAGGTGTTTGAATACTTGTTATTTTATTTTTCCTGTTGACTTAACAATTAATCTTCTGAAATATTTAGTTCATCTTTAAATGTGTTCGTAAAATTACATTTTATTAATTTAAAATAATTAAATTGTCTTTTATTGTGTTCTTTAATAATTAATTATCTACTTTGCAATTTTATTAATTTGATTAGTATTTTATTTTTCTATTATAGTCTATACCCCAGTATATACATACTATGTACGGTAAAAAGGTAATTTACATTTCAAATGAATTATTTCCATTTTCAAAATTATTCGTTGAATTTTCTAACGGTTCCTGACAATTTTATCCTGATTTCTTTACCAAACACTAATTTAAAATACGTTAAAGTATATACGTAGTTACATTCGATACAAAGGAACCAATTTTTTCTGAGATTTACAGTAAAATCGAAATAAAATTATAATTATTGTGATAAGGTAGATAACTATTTCAAAGGTCTACAGTCTTATCTCGGGTGTACATCGTACATCGTTATGGTTACTTGTCAGAAATTCTTGAATATATATCACAGCAAATAATTACATTTCATTATTTTACTTATAATAATATATTAGAATATGATCTCGTATAATACTTATAATGGCGTATTGCATACCTAGTAATCTTTCTCTCTTGTTTTTTGCTAATATTTTCAAAACATGACAATTAAAGATATTTACAAACACCAGGCACTCCTTAAACTTCCTATATTAAAATCATATTTCGTAGAAATAGCGGTACGTTCGGTTATCGTTGGCAGGTAACTCACGTGGAAGGAAAGCGGCCTGCCATATGACGTAAAACCTCATATAAATTTTACTATAGGCACATTAATGTCCGTACGTGAAATTGATTTGCAAGCAGAAACATATTATGATTGTGAAAACGGGGTTTACGATTTATTTACACAATACTGTATCAACTTCGTACATTATAAACTATCATTGAACAGTTGTTCATGGATACCTGTGGAAAATTTGTTGGCCATTTTTCATGCGCTTTATATATTTGATAGATATTCATTCATAGAAAACGTCATAAATATCAACAAATATAATTGATTTGCGTTATACAGCGTGCATGATGATTTAAAACGAGAATTCCTAGTATCTAAGTTATCGTTAACTGTTACTTTCCAAAGATATTTTAGTTACTTTGGAATTGTATCTACTTTCCTGGAAGTTTTCGGATCGAAGTCGGAAGCATTTGTATATTTATCAAATTATTGGTCGCCAATCTATTACTACGCATTACTAGTATCCTTATTGATCTGACTTGACATTAAAAGTTCAGTAAATTAATAATATAGTGAAAACAAAAGTAGTAAAGTGGATTAGTAAAGTCTGCAGTGCTATTTGAAATACTTGCAAAAGCGGAGTCATTCAAATAGAAAACTAGATTCGTGAATGCAAAGATGGAAGGTTAAGAAATCCAATCTGTACCGGACAATGAAACTGATAACCCGAAAGTAGGTACTTTGAAGGTTGATGAAAATCGGATTGTTAATTAAAGTTGACACAGAAATGCGAATAGTAAATTCAAAATCTTCATTTGTTCGGTCACGGCTTGCCTCTAACGTTTAGCATTAAATGATTGACTCTGTTTCAATTTCTTGTAACACGAATGCGGCGGTTGAACGAATCGGAACAAGATTATGTGATTGTGAGAAAAAATTATATTTTACGTCTTACCTAAAGTGTCTGTGTCTAAAGTCACTGCTCTATTATAGTTCGTGCAGTGGAGTATTGTATTTGATATCATGAATAAAACACGTAAGTATTTTTCAAATATATTCCGCGTATTTTATTTATTGTTTGAAATTTAAAAAAGGTCCTTTATCAGTGTTTTCATTCTATGCCACCCTGATAGCTGTTGAAAGTAAGTTGAGCATGGTATAAAATGCTTCCGGACGATTAGTTACAAATGAATGTTTGAATTTGTTGTTAACTTTGCCTCCTTGTGTGTTAATAATGTTACAATATTAGCGAATACTATTACGCTATTGTGCTCCTGAGTTCTTATATTGCGTCCGTGAGCCTTTTCTCAATTGTACGTTTGACTGATCCTGTTTCACTATGAAAAGGCAGGGCTCGTAATATTTCTGTTATATATTGCAGCTTTGAAGTATTACTAAATGATGGAAATACTTTAAGAGAGCCTTTCGATATTGGACAATTTTCAAACGTGACATCGTCTCCAGCTTTGTCGATAGAATGATAAATTTAATAAAGTGATACATTATGACAAAGCCACCCACATTCGTATAGCGGCGTTATTATTGCCACGTTATGCGTCATAAATATTTCGGGAACATAAAATTAACACTCAGAAACATGGGATTTCGAGGCACCGCAACGTCTACGGGGATCAACAAAAAATGAAGAGCGTCGTTCGCTCGTGGAGCTGAGTTCAGGTTCACCGAATGAGACTTAACTAATATTAAACAATAATGTAATATAACTACTATAATACAAGGTTCAAATTTGAATGTGATGATACATTTTTCTGGTTGTGTTCTTGTTTCATTAAAAGCCTTTTAGCAACCGTATTATGTTTGTGTTACGGTGTATATTTGGTTGTGTTTTGGTGTATGCGCTTTGGTTTCTGTTGTTATCAAAGGACATACTTGTTGACATGTTGTCTAATTGATTGGTAGTTCCCAGTAGGGATCCACGACCCTACATGGTGCGGGACCTTTGAGGAGCTATTTGAAATTGATATGGTATAAAGACTTTTCGATATGGTACATGCCACTGTAATATTTTAGTAATAAAGGATTATGTCTATGGACTAGTCATTATACTAAAGAAAAATGTATTTGAACAATTTACGTAATTATTTTTTGGAAAATATATTCTAAATTTAATTTGAAAGTATGAAAATGTATAAAAGTATTGTATGAAAAATTTCTATCTATAAATTTATGTTTTATTATTAATTATTGGACCTAGGATAGTGACTGCATCATACCTAATTGTAAATATAACAATGTAGTTCAAAAACTCTATAAGTTAATACAAATATTCAAGCAAATACTTCACGTTTCAAACTAGATTTTTTTTTAACGAAAATCAAATTAAATATAGTTATCCATAATGTTTAACCCTTATTTGTTTTTAGTTTGAAACATACATACTTAGTACTTATTACCGATATTGGAATGAAATCTCTTATGTTTTTAATAATAAACGATAAAAAGTTCGTTGCCGTAATTGTGACAGAACCGTGTGAAGTCGATATATTATAGACTAGAATATTAGTTAAAAAAATAACAAAAAAAGAATAATATGTTTGTAATATTCAACAATAGAAAACATATTAAATGGAATTTTGCATGTAATCTATAAAAATAATACACAAATAATAATACTCAGAAGAATTAATAAAAGTTTAATAATAATTATGATGCAGGAGAAAATATTGATTAATATTCAAATAAAATTGGTTTCCCATTAATTTAATAGCCATCCGACATTATATATTTCAATAATGTTCTGAAATAAATTTAAATCAAGATACTATTACAAAAGTGTTGCAAAATTCATAGACTGTCGGCTTCCTTTGACGTTAGGTGGTCCTTCGACCATCATCTGACGAGTGATGCGTTTATAATGGCGTCACTTTAACTCACAGAAGCATTTATAAATCCTGTTACCTCATATTATTCCTAAAAATTTAATTCGCAATCAGTTACGAACGATGGCCTTAATTATTTTCGATCCATACCGATCATGATAAAACGTTAATTAATTTTTTGATAATTTTCTTTTCACTGTATCAAATTGCGAATGATTCGTCAATTTCAAATATCAGTTTAACCTGGAAACTGCACCGTCCTTATATTTTTGTAAGTGTTGAGTCAAGCCAATGAGGTTAGAAATAGTTTAGTGTTATCGTTTCTGCTTGACCGCACTCGTGTTAAAAGAAATTGGATACTCTTGCTTGAGAACACTGGCAATGAATCGTAAAATTACGGGCTGATTGAGGGCTACCGTTGTGCTTGTATTGTTGCGACGTGCGGTAGCTATTTCTTCGTTGTAATGTATAATGCATTCTTGCTATTGATGTCTTACGCTTTATTTGGTTTTAATGCATCTGCTAGTTCTATTTTACCATACTTTTTACGTAAACCTCTACTTTATAATAAATTGAGAATAGAAAATTGTATTATAATGCCACTTAATATTATTTTTGGTAACTACGAAGAAATTATATTGGGAATAATAAATACATGGTCACAATACTTCGTAATACAATATTATAAATCATAAAAAAAAGTTAAAACGTTATTGTTGGGGAGTTTCTTGATTTTAAGCAATTCAGGCTGATATAGGCGCGAAGGAAAAATTTGCTGGCTAAGTAAATTGCAATCAACGATTATCAAACAAAAACTTCAGATACAAGAACAATAGACGAGTTTTTTATATACAGATAGCAAGAAATTCATTTAATCTTAATCCATTAGAATTCTGTCTACCTACTTTATGCTTATAAACATTAGAAAACTCTTTACAAAATAAATATATGATTTATCCGTCTTCACATAAATAACTAACCACAGATATTAGAAAAATCTAAACTGGATGATTCGTTCAAAAGAGGCATAATGTTTTATCTATAAGTATTACAATTCATATAGAAATAATAAACATGCAACAAGCAGATAGTTCCAGAATATTTCATCGTGCGGAATTCTTTTTTAGAAATCTTACCGCTATTTTATTTTATTTTGAATTTCCTTAGACCTTTTATAGCCTTTGAATATGCATTTATGTAGCTTATAGTTACTAAGTTTTGTTTTTTTTTTTACCATTTTTGGAATATTATAGTTTCTAAAGTACTTTTGATGGCCTGTTGGGTCAGTTTATAGTGACCCCACTGTTTACGCTAAAGTGAATTTTCCTGTGAAGAGCAAATTTGTGTGTCACGAGTCATGGATGTAGATATAAGTGTAGGATGGATGTTATTGTGTGAAATATTATTATGTATGAAGTAGTAAATGCGTAGATCGGAACGTATGGGAGTGAAAGACAGAAAGATAGAAAGAGAGAGAGGATAAACGGTTTTTTTTCGATGCGAGTGCTCTGTAATTTTAAGACGACAAAAAAGTGTTAAGACGAAATAGTATTTTTAAAAGTGCAATAAAGAAGTTTATAAAGTTTATTTTGTTATTTATTTGATCTGAAGATCCCCAAAACTACATTTTGGGGGCTCGTCCTAAAAAGAAAATAAAGATCAAGCAAAAACACGAGCCAAACGACGACGATAACGACGAAATAGAAAGATGGCTGACGCATTTTTAAATACATTGGAAATGACGAAATTTAGCGGTGAGGATCACACGTATACGTCGGCGAAATGGGCACAAGACATTGATGATAATGCCGAAATTTTCGGATGGAGTGCTCAACAACGTTTAATAATTGCCCGTAGATCCTTAACCGGTACTGCAGAGCTGTGGTTAAGAACTGAAAAAGTGCACAGGATCTACGAGGAGTTGAAGGCGGCTGTGCTTAAGGAATTCCCTGATTCTATAAACTGTAAAGATATGCACGAACTAATGGCAGCGCGTAAAAAATGTAATGACGAATCCTATTACCAATACATGCTTGTAATGAAAGAGATGGGTAGACGAGCGAAATTTCCGGACTATGTCACCATCCAATATATTATCGATGGAATTGTGGACATAGAAACTAATAAGGTAATTTTGTACGGCGCATCAACATTTTCGATGTTAAAAGAAAAATTAAATATGTACGAGACAATAACAACAAAAGCTGCAAAACAACAAGCTGAAAAACCTGTAATACAACCGGATATATGCGAGAACAAGGAATCGCCTGCATTAGAAGGTATTTTGTGCTACAATTGTGGGAGAAAAGGTCATCGAGCCAGTTTATGTCGCAACGGGATGAAGTGTTTTAGATGCAACCAATTCGGCCACATCAGTCCAAATTGCACCAATCAGAGCGCAGGAGACGGAATTTCCGTTAAGTCAAGAACGACTGCGTCGGCAAATCAGCTGCATGCGCCGATGTCGCCGAAAGTTCACGAATCAGATACGAAGAAGCACTCGGCTATGTTCGGAGCCGTAACGATAGCCAATGACAGCGCGTCGGGTGGCCATGATGGAACCTGTCAGTGTCATTCGGCGAAGGACGCATACGTCATGCAAATCGTAAACAAACAAAGCGATCGGCAAAATAAAGCGCTGAAAAAAGTTAAATTGTATAATAAAACAATAAATGCCCTAGTGGATACAGGAAGCGATGTGAACGTAATATCAGAGGATTTATGGAACGAAATTAAAGTGTCGTGTGACCTTGATAATACAATATTTACTGGACTTGGACTCTGTAAAATAAGGTCGTATGGAAAATGTTTAGTAACCTTAAATATTGATAAAAAATGTTATAAAAATGTAGTTTTTCACATTGTGCCTAAAGGTGGAATGCCTTATAGATTGGTATTAGGTCAAGAGTTTTTACAAAATGTTATAATCATAGTTCAGGGGGGTACAGTGTTATTGTTGACACAAGAGAATGAATGGTTACAAAGAGTGAATTGTTGTGAAACTGATTTGGATGTTATAGGTAATATCTCTGACAGCAATATTAAGACGAAAGCTATACAGCTGGTTAGGGAATATAGGCCTGTTCAGACAAACGAAGAACCAATTAAGATGAGATTAATGTTACAAGACGACGTACCAACAACACAGCGACCTCGCAAAATTTCACATAAAAAGCAGAAGATAGTAGAAGAACAGGTAGACGAGTGGTTAAAAAACGGAATAGTACAGAAAGAAATAGGCAGCAGCTATGACGAAAATAGAGAGAATTTGAGACTAAAAGCCAAACAACAATTTCAAAAAGTACAGGATGACAATAAGAAAACTTATAATCAAAAGAGAAAATCAAGTACAACATATGAACTAGATGAGTTAGTTGTCAGTAAAAAGACGCAGTTCAACCCAGCTTTAAAAGTAAAGTCAAAGTTTCTAGGACCCTACCAGGCTACTATAACCAAAAGAAAGGATAGACATGATATTGAAAAGCTGTGTAACACTGACACACAGCGTGACACACACTGTGTGAGTGTGTGTGTGTGTGTGACAGAGGGGCCAAAAAAAAGACTTCCAGCTCAGCTGATAGCGTGCAGAGATGACTAGGCATGGATGGGTGACAGTATGTAGTAAAGGATAATTGTGTGTGTGTATGTGACTTGTGTCAACAATACTACTCCTATACTCATCTATCATAAGTAATATCATCATGATTATTGTTTGTGTATTTTTTTTTAATTTAATTTTAAGTACTGTAAGTTTTGTATTGTAAAGTAGAATAAGTATTAATTTTAGGTGAATGAGTACTGTATGGAAGAGAGTTGTAACGTGGTGTAGAGCATATCTGGGGGCAGATATGAGTGCAGGACGGCCGAGTGTAGGATGGATGTTATTGTGTGAAATATTATTATGTATGAAGTAGTAAATGCGTAGATCGGAACGTATGGGAGTGAAAGACAGAAAGATAGAAAGAGAGAGAGGATAAACGGTTTTTTTTCGATGCGAGTGCTCTGTAATTTTAAGACGACAAAAAAGTGTTAAGACGAAATAGTATTTTTAAAAGTGCAATAAAGAAGTTTATAAAGTTTATTTTGCTATTTATTTGATCTGAAGATCCCCAAAACTACATAAGTATGGTATATCTTTGTATAGCACTCATAGTAAATGCGCAAAGTTTGAAGCTAGGTCAATGTGTGTGATTATATTTAAATGCTATGTTATGTTTTAGTTACTTTCATCGATGTTTTATTTTGTTGCAGGTCAGGGTCGCATGAATCAACTTGGTGGGGTGTTCATCAATGGTCGCCCTTTGCCAAATCACATCAGGTTGAAAATCGTAGAAATGGCGGCAGCGGGTGTTCGACCTTGCGTAATCTCGCGGCAACTTCGCGTTTCACACGGATGCGTCTCCAAAATACTCAATAGATATCAGGTAAACACATTTCTATTCGTGGATCCGACGATGTTTTCCTTATGTGCGACGTACCCATAAAATTAGTGATTTTTCAAACAAACTTTCATTCCCTATTTCTACCTCTTAAAAGTACGATTTGAAAAAATATTAGTGGGAAAGAACCCAACGTCAAAATTTCATGTCTTTGTTATAGTTTAAGGTTTGAGGCAAAGGAAACAACACACAACAAACATATTTATATAAAAACAACAATGAAAGAATACATAACATCACATCATGTATCCTGTGTGATGCTACCCATCTCAAAGAGCACTCAGCTCAGCGTATGCTCGGCGACGCTGCACGCGCCATCCAGCGCTGATTTTCAGCCGACGCTCAGGGGAATCGATTGCGCGTACGTCACGGTGGTATTTAAATATTAGAACCAAATATACAAAAACATACCTTATAACGTACAACAAACAAGTATGACAATAAATACATAGAATACTTTTAGGTAGCATAGAAAACTGTAGAATACTAAATAAAATATAATAGAGATAGGGTAGATTTATAATAAAATACATTTACATACATACAGGCTCTTCCATAAAATATCAAGTCAAATTACAGAAATATCTAAAGTTACTTTTTCGTATTTAATTTGAGATTCAAGCAAATATTTTTCAATTTATTTTTAAAAGCATAAATAATATCTTATAGGTGGAGGTATATTGTTCCAGCATTTACTTGGATTGTATTTGAAACATTGTATTTAGGACAAGTCTTTTTATGTATATATAAATATGATAACAATTTATTATGACGCTCTTTGGCATTTCTTTGGTGGGCATCAAAAATAGAACAGATTAAAATTTGTATCAAAAATAGTAAACAAATACTGTTTACTATATCATTGGCAGATTGAAGAAATATGGATTAAGACGACGGACTGTAAATAAATTACTGTATTTTGCTAGTGACCACCGTTGGCTGACATTGCCTTTTCCATCAGGTGCGATGTAATTATTTTGCCTATTTATTGTAAAAGAATGCATAGCATAGATATAGCATAACGCATAACAATAAGTGTCTACTGCTTTTTAGCGATGCATGAAGAGACAATAATCTTCGTGAAAACAGCGTTTACTACAAATTCGCGTTTATTTTGCTTTCGCCTTCAATGTGCTTATACAGGGTTATAGGTAACTAACGCACGGCCTCTTAAGGGTGGCTTTGATTTATCAAGACTGACAACTTTTGTTGTACGACTTTTGCCAAAACCTAATACATCGTTAGATTTTTTTTTTTTTAGTTTTAGTGTGAATATCTAGTCATCGTTAGCTCTATATTCCAACTTTCATTCGATCTGGCGTAGGTATCCAATCAGCTGGTGCTATGCAGTCGTGCGCAAAGTTACGTTGCTACGCAGCGTTAAGGATCGTGTAGCAGAAAGTTTATTAACCCTATACCTTGTTTATTTTACAAAGTCGCTTATAACAATTATTTGAACGTAAATTTCCATATTTAGTTAAATAGTGAAAATAAATGTTTATTGATTGACGTACTAATACACTATTAAAACAAACTAGAATCAAAATAAAACATTAAATAATTGTTTCACAAACAAAACCAACCTATTATTTGTCTGCCATAGGGAACATCGTAAAATGAACAAGGTAAAGGCCTCTACGTAAGTATGTTTCAAAGGTTGTACAATCTGTACATATTTATACACTGAATCCACAATCCCTTCATACTTATCCAGGCTTAGGACTGGCTACACTAAAAAATAAAAAAGTAAATAGAAAAACACGAACATTGATACGTAATCAAGCAATTCATCGCACCAAAAGAGGCGCGCGGTCTGTTTGAAGATAGATAATTGCAAACTATTTTTTAATGTAGGCGTATTTAAAAAGTGGAATCACTCTATTTACAATAATTAAACTATTTACAAAAATACTCACAAATCTATTTACTCGGTGTCAACACATTCGGAAATAGTCTCGCGGACTCACGGCAAGCTTCAGACAGATTGTCACCGCACCGAGCATAAACACGCACCATTTCGGTATATTCAATGTTAGTGTATCGATTTGACATTGTGATTTATGAAACGAACGCGTCACTGGGACAACTAACACATGCTGGGCGCACACGCAAGCAAATTTGCGACTGACATGACCCGTGTTACACAGTAGTCAAGCACATGTCGCCACGCCCGCTCACCGCGCCGCAGACCCCTTTCTTTGTTAGTAGCGACACAAGACGCCGCGCACTACGTAAGTCTGTCTTCGGTCGCCTTTATCAGCGTGGCGCGATCGTCGCCTTACGAAGAGTTAAAAAGTTCAGAACTGCAAATCTGATTTTTATTTTTTTTGTATGGGAAAAAAAGTAATTGAATTAGAAAAAGTCGTACAACAAAAGTTGTCTGTCTTGATAAATCAAAGCCACCCTTAAGAGGCTGTGCGTTAGTTACCTATAACCCTGTATATCGATATATTATATATCTAAACATAGTTAAAATGTGTATATTTCCAAATTTGTTCCAATTTTTTAATAGGCTTAATTAGTGACTACAGCTCGTCAGTTAGTAAATTTAGTATAGTCGAAGAGAGGCGTTAACAGTGACCATCGTCATACCGGCCCTAATATCCCACGACAGAAGGTCTCTAGGTACATAAATAAATGGAGGTACAAAAACTGATCCCGAAACGCGTGTAGGCCGATACCAGCATTGTTTAACATATTCAATAGTCACGAAACCTTTTCAAAATGACTGGTTTAGCTAAAATAGTTTAGCTATTCATTAAGCAATTTTGACAAATATCGAAACTTTCAATTAAGTTATAATTAAAGTAGTTGTTGATAAATTATTTTCATGTATTTTTTTTGTCTTGTCAGGAAACTGGATCCATTCGGCCAGGTGTGATTGGAGGATCGAAACCGCGAGTAGCGACGCCGGAGGTGGAAAACAGGATCGAAGAGCTCAAGAGACAAAACCCAGGTATATTTTCCTGGGAAATTAGAGATAAACTTATAAAAGAAGGGATATGCGATAAAAACACTGCTCCGTCAGTCAGTTCCATTTCGAG
The DNA here is from genome assembly GCA_036320925.1 of Automeris io. Lineage (NCBI taxonomy): Eukaryota > Metazoa > Arthropoda > Insecta > Lepidoptera > Saturniidae > Automeris > Automeris io. Next base: position 7,861,237 of record JAUDJH010000014.1, read on the forward strand.
GCTCATAAGAGGAGGGAAAAGGGACGAATCAGATCTTAGAAGAAATCACAGCATTGATGGCATTCTAGGTAAGTTAAGCTTACCTTGGATTATACGGTGAAACCTGGTTAAATGGGATCTCAAGGGACTTAGGATTTTTTATCAGTTATATAGGCTTTCATTTACCCAGTTTCCCAAATAGCCAGGTTCGAAACGACGGTTGTCTTATTTATAGAAAGTCCTGCTAAAAACTTCGAGTGCTTGTTAACAAACGTGTTGTAACTTGTTTAAACCTGATAAATTATCTTAATTATACTGGTACTTCTGCTATAAGGCCTCAATTATAGAGATGAATTTTAAAAAATGTAAAAAATCAAATCTCAATTAATAAGGCTTAAAAATTCCCAGTAGTAGTGCAATTTCAATACGAAAGTGTCGGGACCTTATTTTAATTATAAGTAACTGATGTTTCGTCACGTATCCAGAGTCCACTAAACCAGGTTTCATTGTAATATACATTTGTGATTCGTCTATGGTTTGAAATCCCAATTAAATAGTTTATAAGGTCAGTGAAATAGAAACAAAGCGGAGCTTCAGAGTGCTAAATACAATTCATACTAAAGCCGCATAGTTTGTCGAGCACTTTACCGTTTGAAGAGAAATTCTACTGTGTTGGCACAAAACTTTATATTACTCCAGTTTGCCGTTGAGCTCTCTAAGGAAATTAACTGAGTATTGTTTTTAATATAGTGTTGTTTGGAATTACACATTTCGGATATAAATATAAAATTACGGATATTAAAAAAAGGAAGAATTCTATTACGATCTTATATACATATAAATTATATATATATATATATATAATTTTTGATTTCAGTTATCAGGCTGATTTTAAATAATTTCGGTGAATATATGTCATAAAATCGTCTTAATTTTATAACTATATGTAATAGTAATATATGGTAAGAAAATGATGAAATCTGAAATTATCTAATTTACTTATGTATATCGGATCTTTGGATACGGATATTGAAACATTCCGAATATCCGAAAATTTCAGTTATGGATATGGATAATTATAACATCTTTATTGTACAACACTACAACTAGAATATACTTATTACTACTTTATTTTTCTAGATATTTTAACGGAGATCCTTTACAGAATCACGTACTGCATGTAAAATTACCTTACTGTACTGTACCGTAGCTACATCAGCTATATCAATGAATTAAGAAATCCTTGACGAAAATAATATTAAGTTATTTGAAATGTCGAAATAGACCTTCCACGTAACGATGCGTAAACAATCGTCCATTTCATCATATTCCCTAACGCTTCTTCACGACAGTAATCATTCAATTTAGTACAAGCGCTATTATTAAATTTTATCAGTAATGAGAATGGATATTTGCAAACTTTACAAAATGGTGTATAAACTTAATAATCCACGTAAAAGTGAAGCGGGCAAACGCGCGCACGCCACTGCAGCGCCCCGTGTGTCGGCTTCGAAATTGTAGGTTATAAAAATGAAATTAGTATCCAAAGGTGTTATTATCCCATCGCGTTTGGCCGCGGGGCTTGCATTACGACAATCTGTCCGTACTGCACGTCTTGTGCCTTATAGCTATCCAATATAAAATGGCGCTCCTAATATCCCGGTTCAGTGACGGAGCACGGTTATGCCGGCAAGATTCTGCGCTCCGATAAGATTATGCATATTAAGTTGTGCGCGGACGAAGTAATATCTACACTGGAAAAGCGGCACTCTTTGCCGCCCGATGTTGCGTATTGAAACCGCTCGCGTCGTACCGGAGTCCGGAACCAGAAATACAAACAAAATTTTTACTTTCGCCTAGTGTACAGAATCAACCCCAAATTTCAATATTTAACATTAATATTAAGCGTCACTTTAAAATATATATATCATCACAATATATCCATTCCGGGGTGAGGAGCAAAACATTCTTGGTTGTAACTACTTTGAGCATATACATACATCATTTCCAAGGTTACCGGTAGCGCAGCTAATCGTCGTAGTATTTTTTTTGTATCCCGGGGGAAAATTCTACATAGGATCATCAGGGTCGCTGTGAGGGCAGGACCCCAGTATCTTAGACTCCTACTAACTAAAAACCCCGAGGTGTCCCTCTAATCGCTCCACCGGAGCCTGGGAAATTCATCGCTCCCGGGGAGCGAAATGCCTTGTTGAGGCTGTTTTTCTGGAAGGGGTACGAGTAAGGATCCCACTCCTCCAAAATCTATCTCTCGGATGGCGCGTCAGACACTGCACACCGCCTCCCTCTCATCCGGGCAGCAGACTCCCTCAAGTCTACTGCCCGGCTATTGTCATCGAGAGATATCGCGCTCGCTCTGAGCGAACGCATTCGTCGTTCTCAGAGCACTTACAGCTGACATAAACTTTAAAATATACGTACATACGACATATTTATATTATTCATGAAATATCATTGCTTTGTTTATAGTTATACGAAAATTTGTCTGAACTGATAGTGTATTAATTAGAACCTTTTAAAATTGTGCATTTAATTTAAAATAAATATTAACTATATATACCTAATTGTTTATCCTGTGTATTTCAAACTGTACGAGATGCTCGTAGTATAATTAAAAGTACTTTAAAATCCGCTAAAATCTAAAATCAATTGCAACACAGCTGTTTACTTTCATAGACAAATATAAAATATTTGATAAAAATATAAATTAAGTTTCTGATGATTATTTATTAAATGAAGACAGCGTGCGTGAAATATAGAATATAAAATAGAAATCTCGGCGATAAAATAAAATAAAAACGTCAACAACATCTCCATAATCTAATTCTATTTCATTATCAACTAGCATAAAGTAATATTTATTAAAGCTCCAAAGAATTCATTTGTGGCTACTATAGACGTAATTTAATGTGGTTACGTTTAATTTAATGGAGGCCGCGTGTGGTCTAAGCGGTAGTCCAACGTTAATGGATGTAAAACAAAACAAAATGTTGCTCTAGAAAGTAACTATAAAGTTTATTACGGTGACAAATGTATACAACAAAATATAATCAGCAATAGGAACATTTTCACAATTTCAAATGAGAACAGTGACTGTTATAAACAGTTACTCCAGTAGATATTCAAATAGAAGTATAACATTTGTTAGGTAATAACCATAAATTTTGCTTGTCTAAAGGTCCGTCATCTTGCGAAGACTCGGACACGGAGTCGGAGCCTGGGATTCCACTGAAGAGGAAGCAACGTAGGTCTAGAACTACATTTTCTGGAGATCAACTTGAAGCTTTAGAACGTGCTTTTACAAGGACACAATACCCTGATGTATATACGAGGGAAGAATTAGCTCAGAAGACAAAATTAACTGAAGCAAGGGTTCAGGTAAAAACTTTTATTCCTGAACGCAAACAGGGCGTTTACTTGATTTTGATAGATGGACGCAATAAAGCAAACCCATTGTTAGATCTCACATTCACTTCCCGCCCTAAGCTTGTGGCGTGAAATAGTAATTACCCCAGTAATTAATTATAGCATTGAATAAGCTACCATATGTTGTTTATCGCTACCGTTGCATTATTTCTTTTTTTAATTAACGACATTAAATTCAGTAACAGCAGGCTATTTAAGTGTAATCGATATACTTTGGTAATCTCTTTGTAAACAATTAAACTACAATTGTCACATTCAGTTACACAGTAATTTCATTTAATATTTAAACTCTGTCCTAATTTAAAAATCTGATTGCTGAACGAAAGAACAAATTATTGTATGAAGTAAATACTTGATAATTGAATGTATTTGTTATATCAAAACGAATATATATATTGATTAAAAATACTTTAATTATAATCAGTGGTTTTTGTCATTCATTTCTTTAGGTTTGGTTTTCGAACCGAAGAGCGCGTCTGCGAAAACAACTCAATTCTCAGCAACTAAGTGCATTTAATACTATGTCTTTGCAATCTGCTTTTCCTTCTGTGCACCAACAGTACGAACCTCCTGCAACGTTTAATGCTCAGTGTGCTTCATGGCAGCAATCGTATTCATCAGCATTAGGAACTAGTTCTGTTTTGAATTCGGCCCTAGCACCTTCCCTTCATCAGTCAGCTTTGACTGCTCCATCAGTATGTCAATCGGCTTTAGCAGCCTCTACCCTACATCCTCCTTCGTCGACATCTTTTTCATCTGGGAATTTAACACCTTTATCTCACACTTCTGAGTTACCAACGCCACTACAAACAACAACTGAAACAACTCCACCAAGCTCGAGCCCGACTTCAAGTAGCCCTACAGCTAATCACAGCGGTGCAATCACATATCAACATTCATCTTATGCAAATTCAAACGATGTGGTAGCACATCCCTATGGCTACGGAGACTACTCAAAACAGGAGCATGTGATGTCAGCACACAATCATTGGACAACAAGACAACTTAGCGGTCATCCTCAGAATAAACTTGCCGAAGTTAGCACTTGGCCGGAAAATTATAGGTAAGTTACTTCTTTAGAATTGCTACATATCAATGAATTATTATTACAATGCAGTAATCTCTGACAATAGCTTGGAGCTTTATGAATTATTAATGTGTTGCTACTTATGTTTGTATTTCAATTGTGTGGTTAAATATACAATTTTAATAAACTGACCTTTGCCGCCGATCATTTTAATAACCATTTATTAAAACATGACTGTTTCATAAATGTTAGGTTTAAAGTGTTGATTATCCTATGAGTTTAGTTGCGTGGGGAGTTACATTACTCATTGTTTGTCACTCACAAAGTGTATAACTACTATATAGGTGGAGAAATTAGCATGATGTAAAATCCAGTGGCTATCACCCGCAATTGCTTCCATTGTAAATGGGGATACAAGTTTTATTTCTTTTCACCTTCCTTTATCATTAGCCGAAGCGGCCGCTAATCAATTAAGAGTGTAAGAAGTCGGCCATTATACGCTGCACGGGTGGTTATTACAACGAGCGCTTCATAATACGCCGATCCGATCGTGAATGCAACAGGGTTGTGAATTTTATTGAGGATTTCGATCACGTTTTAATTAATTTTGTATTCATCTATTTTCTTGTAGATGATTGGTAAAAGAGCGCGGACTTCAAAAAGTTGGTCCCTTTTTGAATAAAAATATAGATTGCCAAGGTTTTACACTATTAATGATGCTAGCGCTCAGGGTCCTCTTCCAAACATCTATGTTGTGGAACTTTTCTTGTTGTAAATGGCCCTTTATTATCCTATCTCTATATTATGTTTATTCCTTAATAATTCTTTTTTTATTTACGGTATTATTAAGCAAAACTATCAACATTATGATATTATGTACTATTAAATATTTAACGACAGGAAGTCTAGGTAAGAAAACATATTATTATCGTATAGAGTGGCGTTTGGAAGAGGAGGCCTCGAATAAGCAGTGGATAAATGTGGGCTGGTTAGATAGATGAAATATTTCATTCAATTAATATTAACATATCTCTAATAATTCATCATATTTAAAAAATCTTGTATTCTTAGAAAAGTGATTTGTATTAATTTAATTTGTAATTTCCACAGTGAATTTGTCGTAGTATGTGAATGTGACAGTCACATTGTCACATTGTGCTGTATACGGCGACGACATTTATCTGTGCTATCGAGACAAAGCACGGCGATAAAACTTACATTGGACCACACACAATATCCCTGCTCAAAGAATGACAGCCAAACTAATAATGTATGGGTTAGCAAAGAATGTACGTGTCGGTCTGTCTTATCTAGTCCTTTCCGCGGCTTGATTGACATAACTCTTCGTCTCGAGCATCGACCCTATTTGTTTGCCAAAATAGAAAACTAGAACATGAATAATTTTCTACAGGATATTCCCTTGTCGTGACCACTTATTATACCAGTATAAAATGTAACGCTTGCCTATTGAATGGACGAGTTATTTCAATTAGAACACGAAAACATTACTTATCCATGAGATATGAGTCATAGTAACTCAGTTCGATACTTTATTGGCGGCTCAGTTCTATAATTATAACTCCAATGCGCCGGTAGCTACAAATAATGGCATTGTCATTTGCAGAGATTTCCTTTATCAATTACCTACATTGATATTTTTATGCCATTTATAGAAACATTAGTAAATAACAAGTATATCGTTGTTTTTACATATCAATATATTAGGCTCACCGGAAAGCTTCGCCCGTTTGCAAAGAAGTCAAAATACAAAATTTTATTACCGTGAATAAACTTTATTGAATTATGTAATTATGTATTCTTATTAATGACTTCTTGACAGTGTGAAGACAATACGTATATCCCATTTTTGAATTTTTTAAATATTTTAATGCGAAATATAGAAGCACATCTTGATTGATATGTTCATCATTTTACAATTTATTGCTTCTAAAAAATTTGTAAGGCCAAAAACAAGTAATAATGAGATGCCAAGCTTGGGGAATATAGTGGATACGGTAGAATTTACCAGGCTACTTTTGCCATACAGTTTGACGAGAACCGAAAACAGCCCGTTACAGTTTAATGTTGATTCTAATGAACATTGCCAGCCTCTTTTTTTGGACTACTTTATTTTAGTTAACCAGGTTCTGTCAATACTTCTCTGATTTAGCTTTTCGTTGAATTTTAAAATCTAATAATGTATTGACCCTTGAATGTCCTACCATGTGCCCAACATAATCTTATTCTGGTTTAGTGAGGAAGGGCTAAGTTTTCTAGGTTAAGGATATGGTCTTTTCATTGCAATGTTACCGTAGGGCTTGCTCAAATTTCATCCAAAGTTGTCCTTTGTTTCAAGGTCTCGATTTTAATCGAGCAAGGGGAGTTGTACATATAACGACTTGATCACTCAATTTCTTGTCACCCCATTCATGTGGCGTCGATCTTGAATATTTCCACATAAACCTTAACACTTTGCCGTCCGCACGATTCGTAAATATTTATTCGTATTATTTATTTGAGCGTTAATTCCGATCACTTGACATGTCGCCGGCCGTTCTTGACATTATCTGATGTTCTTGAAATTGTTAAGTTTTACTAATCTCATCGTTAGTTCTCATAAGTTCCCAACCCTTTTCCCCTACTTTCATGAAACTACACCACTGCGCACGTTTGCTCACGTCACCACTGTGGTGTTACCGAACGGCATAGTGTTATCAATGTCTGGAATGGTTTGCCAAGTTGTATTAAGCCTTTTTGCGATGTGCGATATTATTATAAAAGGCTCTTGTCCTAAATGTTCTTAACAACATCGTCATTGACCAAAGATAATCGCCCTGAACAAAGTTTGTCTGAAAGGGCGAAATCACTTGATTTGAATTTTTCGAATCATCTTTTGCGTGCCCTATCGGAAACCACACTTTTATCAAACACTGTTTTTGTTTTAAAAAGTATGTTAAATAAAATGTCGTCTAAATAATAACACAATAGTGTATAATATGGTATTTATTGGCAATGACATTCTAATGATTCTTCATTCTTTAGCTATTAGGTCACCAAGTCAATCGTTATTGGAAAGTACAGTTGGAGTACAATACACAGATAAACATATGTTTCTTTGTAACCACCGTAAAGCGATTAATAAGTGCCTGAACGTGACATTAGTGTAGTGAACCTGCGCATTAAACAAACGCGAACCTGGTATTAAATTTTATCTGCAGCTATTTGCATTCGGCTTCCTAAACAGCCAAGTTTGCGTGTATTCAACTTGCCTTTAAAATAATTGTTGAATTTTAAAATATGTTTAAATTTTCGTCATATTGATTATGCTTTAAATATACGTATTTAATTTTGTTTAAACATTCATTTTTTTTAATATCAATTTAATTATTCTAATATTTTATTTTACGTTTGATCATTGTAGTAAATAATATATTTCAATAGTATTAACATCAGTTCGTTAAAACTTTGTGTAAAGTTTTACATCTCGTTTTTTTTTTAAAAATATTGTCATATAAAATATACTGCGGCATTGCAATTGATCATCGACCGTAGGTATATGTCATATAGATATGTGATCATAGTTGATAGATAAGTACAGGAATTTACAAATCCATTTCCATGATAATGATTATATTAAAAATACCATTGTTACATATTTATAAGTAGATATGTTTTACTGTAATGTTTTAGCTAATGAAGTGTATTTAAACCATTATTATCCCATATATATATTTTGATCTGAGTTTTGATTTAGGTTTCAGAATAATATCTAACAATCGCTTGGCCTATTTGTCCAACGTTATCTTTATCATCTTGTAAATCTGAATTTTTAACTATTTATATATTTAACATTGCTTTTATAAGTAAATTGATAATCGTTTCCGTTGCGTGTCTGACTGCCCTGAGGAAAGCACTTCCTAATAACATATTTTGGTAATTACAGACCGAAAATCTTGTTTCCATGCATACTTATTAAATAATATTGATAGCTACAGTTGTCTGAACAATTTTTATGGATTTAAAACAATCATATTGTGAAGAGACATTTAGATTTAGGCACTGCATAGGTACTCGTATACCGTTTCGATTTTATTCTAATATATTGTAAATTTGTATTTATGATTCCAGTACTTCAGTGTGTACTTCCAGGTGAAAATCTAGAATCTTTGAGTCGCGGTATATTTAGGTTAGCATGATAACGGCGACCGTTACTAAAATCTCGTCTCTTGGTGGTTGTAGTCGTTCTTGGACTAGACCGTACCGTCATTTGCGATGTAGGGTAGTTCATTTGCATTTTGTTTTTGAAACAGATTCAGGTCACATTTGTAAATAATTTTACATTTTATATTGTACTTATTATGAATCAAATGGATATAAGTATAAGCAAAAAAAGGAATGGAAGGTCATACTGTCTCAAATATTTGAATTGCGATTTCCTTGTACTTAGATTTATCCTTTACAAAAATTCTGTAACTTTAGACAAGTCAACGTAGATAGATAAAAAAATAAAAATCGACAGATTTTAATATTTCGTAATACCTAGTAAACCTGAAGTTGAGCATTGTATCTAACACTGGATAAAGCTATTCATCAATCACCGACCTTGGCGGTTTGCGGGCTTTGAACGTCATTAATTGACTTTAAATAACATATCAGCCACTGAATTAAACATAATGCTATAGTTTTATTATTGGACTAGTCACGACGAATCGCTTCCGAAAACATTTCAGCTCCAAACTTGCATTTCATCGATATTACCGAAATTACTTACGTTTGTAAAATAAGCATCTATTACTGAATTTATTATTACAGGCTAGGCTATGCTATTATTTTGTATTTTGACTGGACACAATTATATGTTTGGAATGTTTATTTCTATTACTTTCGTTTGTATATTGCAATCTCTCACGATCGGCTCATGTATTTTCGTACGTAAATTAAAGAGTAGCACGTAATTACAGATCGATTTGCCCGTGTTTGATTGTAATGTTGTTTTTTGTTTCTTTCAGATCTCGCATGTAGATATTGTCTATTTTCAATCATTTGTATGTTATAAGGAATTCATTAAATGTATATGTTATTTTATTGGACAATTTTGTTTTCAGTGTTGAATTGAAGATCTTTATTTTGATATATAATTCTATTTCGTGCAATTACAGCCTGTCGTTTTTATTTTTCACTAAATGAATAACAAAAGTTAATGATTTATCTATTATTCTCTCGCTGCGTTTCAGAAACGTTCTCTAAGCTTTAAAATACTCTTAAACATTATTTAATCTTCAATTGCATAGAAATTTTTAGCTTTTTAGTGTTAAAAAAGGTTGTAAATTTAAGGAATCTTTTCTAAAACTGGATGTGAGTCTATAAACTAGTTAACCTTAATTTTTTTTCTGTTGTTGCAGTTCGTTTTTCGGATCAAACGCATCGCATTATGCATCGCACGCGCATTCACCCTCTGAGGCGAAATCTGGTTATCCCTATCTTGGACAACTCGGTGGTATGGACATGGGCAGAGTTCATTAATATATTAGAAAATATAGATTTGTATAAATGTCATTCTGTATATACGTATAAGTGAGGTTCGAAGAATTAACTGTCGGAACGATCAAGAACTGTTTTCGATACATATCCGTGAAAATATGGAACTTAAAAACTGTCCAAAATCGGATTTTACTTTACGCACTACGTCCGTTCCGAATCCGTTAAAATACAGATTTTTGAAACCACGCAATTCGGAAATAAATGTATAAATTTACTTACTTAAATATATTATAAAAAAAACTTTAAAAATTTTAAACGTAATAAGGCACGCTGCGCCATCACATTAATATTGCCCGTCTGTCTCGTTTCTCGGATATAACTCGAATTCGATTCGGACGCAATGCACAAGTATTCAAATAAATACTACTCTAATTAATTTGATCAGATTCAAAGAATAACAAATAGAAATCGGATGACAGATGAAGTTCGTAATAGCAGGGACACACGATGCGTTGCAGCTACGCCAAATATCCATGGTCGTACCGGACAGGCATTTCGTCAGATTAGGCAGAAAGAGATGAATGCATTGCAATCACGGAAACGCATATATAGTTTATGATACATGTTTAAGCGGCGTCACAACGCATAGTGTACACCGGCTCTAAGCTTTTATATAAATTGTTCTACAGCTACTTTGGAACGTATTTTCACGAATCGGAATATAAAACTCGCTCAAGCAGGCACTACAGTGACCCACATTTCTTTATACAAAGCCTCTAGCAAACAGACGCGGTTTGCGGTGGCGGCAATGGACCGTTGTAGTAGGAGGTAGATTGTAGTCGGTGGTATGGTCTAAACACAGTCAAATCTGGTTACATGGGATCTCAGGGGACGTAAATTTTTTCATAAGTTATAGAAGCTTTTCAGTTAACCTGTTTCGCAAATAGCCAGGTTCAAAATGGCTGTTTGTCTTAATTATAAAGAGTCCTGCTAAGTAAATCGACGTTTGTGAATAAACGTGTCGTAATTTGTTTAAACATGATAAATTGTTGAAACTATAGAAGTAAATATCGAGAAATTCAAATCTCAATAAGATTTGAAAATCCCAGTGACAAAGTTATTTATACAAAAGGGTCGGGACCTCATTATAAGTAACAAAGGTTTCTTACTTATCCAGAGCCCATGTAGCCAGGTTTCACTATAGTTGCTTGTTACATGCCTTCATGAGTAACCATCTGTTTATACTCTTTTATAGGTTTTCTTATGTTACGTTTGTCCGCCACTGCCATCAAAGACTACGTTTTAATCAAACAGCATGGGTTTGAATAGTCTCATTAGCTATTGCATATTACATCTATCCGCTACTGCCACTGCAAACTGCCTCTTATTTCTCGATGCAAGTCCCTCAGTAATGCTGTAGCATTCTTATCAGGAGACGCTAATCACTAATTATAGTATTAAAGGGGGTGTAGTGGGAACTCAGCGTCGATTTCTGTCAGCCGGCCTCTATTTAGAGGTGACAGAAATTAATTAAACACCTTGGTTTCCATAAACTCTCACCAGTGGCTCCTAGTAGCTGTGCAGCACACAGCGGCCACACCCTGGTAACCACGTCGGCTTGTGGGCAAAACCTGGTCGAGGGGGCTTGCACGATGTTATCGCGCAGGTTGTTGCAGTAACTACCCACTTTGTGCAGAAGTCTGCCTACTTATTCATCATCTGTCATGCTGATGACAGCCTAATCTACCTGACGATTCTGGCAAGGTAACAAGGTATTGTAATAGGCCCAAAGTGGTGATAGGGGTCAGTTATTAGTACCCGAACACTGCATCTTACCTCTCTCTAGTTGTGTCGGTACTTGGTGTGATTTGCAAACGTCACCAAGGCCAAAGCCGGGCAGAATTTAACCATCGCCAATCATCATACTATATAGTAATGTTAAATAAACGTGACGTATACTTACTAAAAATAAAATCTATAGAAACATATCCTATAGTGCCTTATAATTAAAATCAGATAGATATAGTGATATTTAAGTGAAAACGAAGAGTTTCATCAATATCTATATCGTCCACCAAGCCTTAATCGATGTATTCATATTAATAAAAATGGTAATTATCGTCTATGTTTCAGACACGGTCTTTAAATTTAAAAACCCTTTTAAGCACCTATTAATAAATCATCAATTACACACAAATGTACAATTATCTAGTTTTTAAAAGTGTCTAAACATTTAAAAACCGTTTCTGAAACTGTACGTCTACGTTCAAATGTTGTAAAATTGAATATATTTTTCTATATACTTAAATTTTATCCGCTAAACTAACGTCTCTGCTCACCTAGAAAGGGGCATAGCGAGCGATATATTATTATAATTATAACATTTTATTCAAATTGTTTATAAAATTAATTGTAATAAAGATTGAAACTAAAATTATTTACAGTAATTATTTTGTAAAACTACTAGTATAGTATTTCATTAATTTTAATTTGTTATTAGATTTATAAGTTGTTGATTATATATATATTACATATGTCAGTGGCGTGCACTCCATAGAAGCATAAAAAAGCATTACCTTGTAACACTTGGGCATTTAACACATATATTGATTTGAAATTCGATCCAATTTTCATTCTGAAACCCTTATTCCGGTAATTACTAGATTTTAAATCAATATATTTAGTAAAGTCCAAACATAGTAAAATAATTATTTTTATTTTGTATATAAGAAGCGCGCCACTGGTCTATATTATTAACCATTATAAGTAGTGATGTTCAAACCAGTCGGTTAAGTTGACTGTTCGGCCATTTTCGGTCTTGGCGATTAGTGAGCAAAAAGCGCCGACTTTCCAGCTTCTTACTTTGTATGTATTTCTCAAAAAAGGAATTACCTTAAATTAAGCCATAATTGTTATAATAATAACAAATCTTTATTTCACAACAAATTTTTAAATCTAAAATAATAGGGCGGTAATCCGCAAAGTTGTACAAAAACATCGCTGCTACCCGTACAAAACCAAAAATCAAGACGCAATGCGAAGTAAACATAACATGTTCCGACACGTTCGCAGGCGGCGGTTAGAACTTGCACGCGAATTAATTGTAAACTAAGTGTAACAAAAATTGCCGAAGATCCCAAGACTATGATTAATTTAGTCGAACTAACAATATAATTTTCTCAAAAAGGACTTCTCCGATTTGAACAAAATTTAGACACATTATAGAGGATAAAATACCATTTTTTTTATCCCGGCGAAAGTCCTACATAGCACCATCAGGAACGCTGTGAGGGCAGCGACCCCGGTGTGTCAGACTTCTACTGACTAAAAATCCCCGGGGTGTCCCTCTGATTGCTCCACCCGGGCCCGGGAAACCAAATTCATCTTGACGCTCAGGGAACAAAAGACCTTGTTGAGGCTACCTCTCAGGGAAGAGTAGGAGTAAAAGCCCACCCCTCCAAACCTCCCTCTCATCCGGGCAGCAGACTCACTCAAGTCTACCGCCCGGCTATTGTCACCGGGGGATGTCACGGTCACTCTGGACGAACGCTTTCTTCTTGCAAAATACCATATAATCTGTTCTATATTTTTCTATATATAGCTTATTATACCTTATTATACCTTCTATTATAGAGAGATGCCTTAATTTCGTTAAAATCTGATAAGCTTTTTTTGAAATATTTTAATTTTTTTATTTTAGTCAAAACTTAAAAATCTTTTCATAAATTTACAGAATGAATGTATTTTAATAGTACTAATGTACTCACAAAAGATGATCCAGATATCTTGCGGAGGCCGATCGATCTTGTTTAGTTTAATTTTCAATAGGCCTTTGAGTGTAATTGAGGGTTCAGTACTGTTTTAAACCATTTTAAAATTTAAGAAGTGTTTCCAAAACTGAAGATAGTCTGGTTCTGTTATCATGAAAACGGAAATGAGTTTTCAGTTAATTGAATCATAAATGTTTTTATTTCTTTTAATTATAGTCGTTTTTGTAAAGATTTGTATCTTTAGCTTTTATCTTATAAGCATGCTTTCAAATGTTTTGCAAATAAAGATTGTATTTATTTTATAGGCTTATTGTAAAGATTGTATTATTGTGCACTAGAAAAATAAATAATTTGTAAAATAATGATTTATCCAAAATAAACAAATATTGATTCATAGCAATTTTGTTTTTCTTTAATTTTTTAACGACTTCATAAAGGACGACTTTCTAAATTGGATTCTATTTATTTTTTATATTCAGTTTATTTTAATTACTTATTTTATTTATTTTACAATAAAACACCTATTTTTGGAGACAATTCAAAGTTCATATTATGACTATACTTAAAAAAAAAATATTATCCAAAATAAGGGTTTGCTTAATAAATTAATAATAAAATAAGCGGTTATTTTTTACTATATGCTTTTTTACATGGGTAAGTTTACACTATTTTTCGTTAATACGTTTATCACCGATCCTGCGGTGTGTGGCATGAGCATGATCCTGCATGAAGACAAAATTTTTGATCGTTTTTTATCAATATGTTCGGCCATCTCGTGGTAGAACTTTTCGGCAGTCAGGATGCTTCGTATCAAAACGAGATCAATTCTACTAGCAATTCGAATTCTAGTCAAAACCATGATTGTTCCGCCTTGAAAGGGATAGCTTTCTGTAGAAACAGTAGCGTTCACGACGTTTTGTAGTAAGACGAAAGCGTATCTTTCTTTAGTTAGAATGATAACAGAACCTTGATTTTTTAGATAACAGGGCATGATCCTATTAACTTTAAGACCATTCATGGTGAACCTGTACGAATCGCTGAGCAGTAGTCTAAAGATCTGTTCTGACTGTATTTTATGAAAAACGGTTTTGTCGGTGAGTTGTAGTACCGTTATCTTCCAGACTTCCATTCAACGTTGCTTCTAGTGACCCAATTACCATAAGTAACCACAATCATCAGATAATCGATTGGTTAGTTGTAATATCTACACCAACTTCACGTTGCGAAGATCCATCTACGATCGTATGATACGCTACAATAGCATATAACATTTTTTCTCAAGTCAAATGGTAACATGACATTTTTTTTAAATATTGTAATATTATTCGATAAGTTAAAAAAAGAGCAATTTTAAAACAGTCACAATACTCACAGCAACATTTTATCGCAAATTTATGCAAAAAAAGAACGTAAGTTTTATAAAATTCAAATTTAGAACAATTTTTTCACCTATATACTTTTTAAATTTATAAGTGGCCAGTAAATTAATTCGAGCATTTTTTTCGAAAAAGGTTAGTTTTACGGGCTGAGTCTTAGACATTGTTCATGTGTTTAAATAAATTATTAAAATCTTATTCCATAGCTACCAAGCGAGATAGAAATGTTATTCCGAAATTGAATTTAATGAAAGTTAGAATGCATGATAAACGAAATATTTCTAGACGTATATCATATCGTTACAAGTGATGAACAAAAGAACAGATTGTTACCAATTTATTCAAATTTAGGATATTTCATCTTCTTGCTTATATTGTAGCAGAAATGTGTCATTTTATAAAATGACTGCATAAAGGCTTACGTCATAAACATAGTCATGTTGATGATAAACACAAGTGAATATTCAATGCAACTGCAATTAACATAGCTCATTGTCTCTGTTATCTTGCCTAGTTTACCTCGAAAACAGATGTATTGGAAAGCGCATTCAACTACTGTTTCGATGTCAATCCGTTACTGCTTTTGAATTCATTATGCTTTATTTAATAACAATTTGCATAAACACTGCTATACGATGATAATGATTCAGTTTAATCATTATGTTATTTCGAGTTGTAAACAACACTCTTATAGATAGACAATATCTCAAGCTAGACACCTTTTATATCATTAATTAGTTATTTCAAGTCATCTACATTTCTATTACTTTATATTCGTAAAATAATGCTTGATACCCATCACAACTGTTAATAGCAAATACATCAAGATCGACATTTTTTTAATAAATAATGTATGGTTTTTAATGTCATACTTTACTGTGGCTAGCACACGAATAGTATTGTATCTTTTATTATCTTAATCAAATGTCGATAACACAAGTATAATCAAATAAGTTAATGACAATCTCAATGTAATTAAAATTAATAATATTTCAATACCAATCAACCTTTCTCGAATATTAAAATAAAAATCATAGCGCTGAAATTGGTAAAATCACATTGGTCATACACCAGTGGAAAGGCAAAAAAAAAAATAAAAAAAATATAAGTTGATTATTTTTAATTAAAATGTATATTTACTAGGAACTACTTATTGTTCAAATAATGTTATAAAGAATAAAATTTAAACATCGGAAGTTTGTTAAATATAATGGTACACATTACACGACTTTTTTTTGCATAATATAGCTTAGCATATGGAGTAAAGAATGATACAAAAATAAAAAAAAATACGTGATTGCAAAAGGCAAAAGTTTTTACAAATCTATTGTTAATTTATAATTGTTTTTAATGACAGTAAATAGATAATTGCTAACAGATCTCACTTGGTACTTAATGGCTTATAAGATAATGTCAAATACGACTGCGGTAAGAGGAATGACACTAATTTCTCTCCGTTTTGTCAATTGCACGGAGAATTGTCTTTCAGCCCAGCATGGAGTTAATTAGGTAGTCAAATGCAGAACCGTTTATACCTGCCAGTTATATAAAGTACTAGATTATAATATTTCCATTTACATATCGCTTATGCCAATACAAACGAAGATATTGGTGTGCTGATAGAAATAAATCCTTTCATATATTTAGATTTACAATGAAAAGTGAGTTGGATGTACGATTATCCAATTTTTAGTAATATAACTTTAAAGCCGACTGCGTTAAGGTCTGGAGGTTGTTCAGAGGTAACCGTTTCAGCACTACTGCGTGGGGAGTTCTTATTTTACATTCTATAAATATCGGTATTAATAGAATATTTTACGCTAAAAATAGATCTATATTATTGAAATTCTAGGTATGGTTTCTTTTTATATATAACTGCCGTAAATCCCTGCTGGAGTTTGCAGAATGTCACTACAATTCTTAATACTTTTTTTTTTGGTTTCTCGGGGGAAAATCCTGCATAGGACCATCAGGGCCGCTGTGAGGGCAGCAACCCCGGTGTGTCAGGCTCCTACTGACTAAAAACCCCCGGGGTGTCCCTCTAATCGCTCCACCCGAGCCTGGGAAATCAAATTCATCCAGACGCCCGGAGAGCGAAATGCCTTGTCGAGGCTGCCTCTCTGGGAGGGGTGGGGGTAAAGAGCCCACCCTTCCAATACCTATCTCACAGGCGGCGCGCCGGACACTGCACACCGCCACCCTCTCATCCGGACAGCCCGTCCCCTCAAGTCTACTGCCCGGCTATTGTCACCGGGGGATGTCGCGCTCGCTCTGAGCGAACGCATCCCTCCGGCGACGGTGCCTTGGCCGCCGAATAGCCAGAGAAGATGTTCGCTCTCTGACCCTTTCGGCGGCCTCCTTCTGCTTCATCACAACCTCGCAGAAGGCTGTGACTTCTCGCCATGCCTCTTCGCTGCCGACCATGGCTTTTACCACCACTGGCAGCGAGAGGTCGTCCCCAATGCGGTCCTGAAGGACATTCCTATCTTCAGCCCAAGCTGAGCACACCTGAAGCGTGTGCTGCGCCGTGTCCTCGGGGCTCCCACACTCGTGACATTCCGCCGTAAGCTCTCCTCCGGACACCCGCCACCGGTGACGGCCAAAACTACCGTGACCTGTGAGGATCTGGGTGAGCCGAAAGGAGAGCGCGCCGTGTTTTCTGTCCAGCCACGAGTGTAAGACAGGGCGCACCGCCTCAATTGTCCGAAGACCGGCGCTAGGTTGCTCCAGCCTGGACTGCCAATCCCTCACGGCCTGGTCCTGGAGAAGGACCCTCTGCCTCCGAATCTCCGTGGGGGCCGGCCGCAGTCCCCTGGCTCGCTTCTCCTCGCACCATCTGTAGAGGGTTGCGAGGGTTCGTGCGTCGAGATCCCACGGCACGGACCCCGCTAGTGCACACGCCGCCTCGTGCGATACGGAGCTGTATCCCCGGATGGCTCTTATCGCCAACACCCTTTGGGGACGGCGTAGAAGGGCGGTATTCTTAATACTATATCTACTATTGTGTAGTACGTTTTTTTAATTTTGCCCTACTTTAGAATCCTTTTTATTTAGTGTTAATAATATTTTTCCCCAGAATTATATTTTTCCCGTTGTATTTGTTGTTTGTAATAGATAAAATTACAACAGGTAATATTACTATAATTACTATTACAGGAAATTTTAGCCTACATTAAAGTCCTAAGTTGTTGCCTACTCTATTATGTAAGTAATAAGTAGTTCGTCATAGGTAAGTAAGTACTTATTTCGTGATTTTCTACTATAACAAATGTTCTATTAGAATTATATAGTGCTTAAAATATAACAAATCATATTATTGTATAATGAATGTATATGATGATTATAGCGAACTTAATGATTTTCAAAACAGATTTTGCAACGAAATAAAAACTATGTCATAAAAATTTAAGGAATGGAATCTTGTTATTGTGAGATTTATATACTCACACGAGCGTAAACTTTATTATATTCAAGTATTTTACATTAGCATAAATACCTGACACGACAAGAAAATACAATATATTTAATACAAAAAAAAAATGTTGTTATCTATAACTCAAGCCACAAAAATATTAAGTTAGTCGGTAAACGGTTATAATTATTGTTTAAAAAAATGACGGATGGCAAGCTTATATGGTGAACGGTTATGTATTCTGCTGTAGTAATTGTTTTATTGCTTTCTACAAATACTTAAACAAATCCAGTGTTTTAATACGTTATGTAATAACATAATAGCCTACGGTGGCACGAAGCCGTGCAATGATTGTCGTCGAAATATCGTCGATGGTATAGATAGCTGGAGATTAAAGCTGTTGAATGGAAAACGTGATTGAAGTCCGGTTTTTTCTACAAAAAGTTATTGTTGAACGCAAAAAGTATTCGGTATGGCACACGCGTGGGAACCGATGTTGAATTATTTACGAATTTACTCGACGAATATACTCTGAGACTTCGGAGTACACGATTTTTGGATAGTTAACCTAGCGAAGCCAGGTTTCTGAGTCAAATTGGGGGCTTGTGCGTCAGTCAGAGGCCTATAACTTTGTTATGAAATAAGATAACGGTTTAAAGTTAGAATCTACTTAGTGTATAATTTGGATATTTCGTTTACTGTCGAGGGCAAGCTTCCCAAAAATATCCTTTTTCTGAGTCCTTAGAATCTAATTATGTCGCGAGGTCTGCATTTTTCACAATCCACAAGTTAATATAGTTAGTTAGTATAGTAAGTTATAATATAAATAAATATTAACCTTCAAGGTTAGAAATATGGCTTATAAATACAATTTAAATAAAAAAATATCTGCGCAAAATATTCAAAAAGTACATATCCGAAATATAAATGGAATAAGTATACTCCGGATGGTGACTAGAAAAGTCGTGCCACCGTTTTAATTGGACATGACGAATCATGTTGTCGGAAAAACTGGGCGGAGACTGTTTGTGGAGGCGGACGTAGGACTGCTTTCGAGAAGCACCTGCCGTCGCCCATGTATTGCACAAACAGTATTATAAGATATACAAGAGGACTATATATATACTATATATATATATTATAATATATTTTAGATTTACTATTAACTACAATATACATTTTAAGTAGAGTTAGTTATTTAAAAATATAAAATATTTTATGCCCATAAACGCTTTACAATATATAAATAATAATTGATTAAAAGTAATTGTATCTAGTAAGTTCTAGAAATTATTAGTCGATTCTTTTTATGTTTTTAAATACTTAAATAACAAAATTAGTTTCTGAACAATTTTATGATAATGAAGAATATAACTACAAGGCCAGAGCCTCACAGCTCTGATTTTGTATTTTTGCTAGGTACCTACTGAATATTGTCAGTTCAAGAGTTTATACTCATAAAGATAAAAATCACTTACATGAAAACATTTTGCTTAAAATCTATTTTGAGCAGTAAAGTAGTAAGAGCTTAGTTGGCAAAAACAGAACTATATTTATTAGGTATTTATCTATAATATAAAAATGAATCGCTAAATGTGTTGATAAGCGCAAAACTCGAGAACGGCTGAACCGATTTGACTGATTTCTTTTTTGTTGTGTTTGATGAAGTTTGGGGAAGGTTATTACGGAGAGAAATTTTTTAAATATTGCCTGAAAAATAAAATAAATGAAAATAAATGTAATAAAAAAATTTATTAAATCAAAAATCTGCTTATTTATTGCCTCTTAGGCGGAACAAAGTTCGCCGGGTCAGCTAGTCTTTAATATATTCTAGTAACTCAGTCCTGTATATGCTATGTGAGCCCGCGTTTCTTATACAGGAGGGTAAAGTGTTGTAGTGTCGTGCTCCCTCAAAAGTGACATTCAGTTTCTCATAATTAGTCCGCGCTTTAGGAAACACAAGCAAACTTGGTCGGCGAGTCCTGCTGTATCAAGTGTTTTTTTTTTAAATAAAATGTACTGCCATAATAATGTTAGTTTAGAGATATATACGTTGCATAACAGTCAATTTTTAGGGAAATAATAGTATATTTTAATTGCATCAGATTCGTCAGCACTTGCTTGGTCACCCTTAGTTTGGCTTATTAAATATATCTATAACATTATTGTATTATTGAAATTTCTAGAATAGATGTACTAAATATTGTACTGTTAACTATGGACCAATGCGAATAGCGTCACGCTATAGAGCGGTACGTACAAAGCGTATAAAGTAATGGAAATTAATATTCAAACAAAGCCAATCAGACGTTTCGACGCGAAAATTATAAACTTTATTATTTCACAACCAAAATATACCTCATACATGCGGAAGTCATATGTGTATTACTTGTGAAATTTCTAATTGTCGTGTCGATTATTCAAAGGATATTGTTCTCGGATTCCGACGCATTATGAATGCTTACCAACTATTTTACCGTCTATTTGCGTATCTGATAGTCATAATCAAACGACTACCAAAACATGTAAAACTCTCTATTCGTGCGTTCTCACAATACAGCGCGTGAGAACGAAGAATCTCAAAATTGAATTACTGACTAACTGTCGAGCAATTAAACATTTAAAAATGGCAGCGACAGTTATAGCTGGTTGCCATCGCAGGCAGATTGTAATTCTCGAATTTAGGAATGTCAGAAATCGTAATCGGTTGTCGAATTGTATTCGGAAAATTTTGTTCTGTATTGATTTTCATAGTAGACAATAAACTCGAGTACGGGGGCACAAACTGCTTCGAATTCGATATACTCTTATCCGAGTTTTTGATTAAGCTTATGGTGTAAAAGTAAATTTTTAATATTTTATTCGTAATATGTAACAAAACCTTTTAATAAAAGCTAGACTTTTATAATATTACTAAACGTTAATTACTGTACTAAGAGAAAGGAAACTTTTACTAGTTCTCAAGAATCGAACCTTAAATTAGTATATAAGTTTCAAGATTTTTGATGCAACATATAAACTAGGAACTTATAGCTCTATTATATTACATTCAAATGTGGACCGCAGAAATTTTAAATGAAAATGGTTTTAAAGAACGTAAGCCGCGTAATAAAATCGTGCGTTGTTTGACAAAAATTTACAACAATTAAAAAATCTTGGTGAAGGCACTTGACACTGGTGCTATCGGTTCTCACGAGAAATGTTCCGGTGGCATTCCGATAGTGTCCACTGAATTCTCTATTAAACGCGAAAGTCGTGCATATCCATTGACCAGTCGAACAAAAAAGTCAACATAGTTCGCTTCCTATTTTTGTAATTATTTGTTAAATACAATTTCACACCTTAAAAAGACTTCATTAAATGAATGACAATTGATATAAAATATTTTTACACTTTGATTGAAATTTTTAACTGATGTTACTCTATATTTTAAATATCAATAAAACAATTTTATATTTGCGTTTGATATATGCGATATAAAATAATTTAATGTTAAAAATAGATACACAAAGTGACGATGAATATGCTATTTTGCTCAAAGCATGTTCATTAAATTAGATAAATATGAAATAAAGTGATTTGCTAAATCTGGTATGAGTACAGAAAGCGCTATATTAACGTATATTGGAAAGCAAATAGATTTGTAGAAGTACATTTTTAACTAACTTATTTTATGAATACTAACAAAGACAGCTATTGATTATTAATAAAATAAAATAATAAATTTATAAATGTGTCGCTAAGTTTCAAAAACCTGCATATCAATGCTAAGTAATGCTATAAACTATTTTGACCGAAGAAAATATTAGTTACGAATTAATGCATTATATTTTAATCCTTTTTTAAGTTAAAGTGCGCAAAAAATACGAATTAAGCAATACAATTAAATGTTTCTTTGGACGTATTTTTCTTCAATATATGTGTATCAGGATTCAGGAACGTACCGGAGTTTGAAAAATATCATCGTGGAAGTACTCTAAATTGAAAAGGACTGACGGACATCTGTTAAAATCATTATAGAGGGACGTACTCAGGGTACTTACATTTTTTATTAAATGGATATAAATCAAATAAATATGAATAAACTAAAATATGTTTTACTAGAAAGTAATTTTGCGGCGTCGCTTACGGTGGCCATAAATTAATCACGTTTAATTACAATAATTAGATGTGTTTATTTAAATATTACGGATGAAACGTTTTCATGTTACTCTCAATTGTTGCATAGCTACCACTACGAAAACATCAAGTTGTATTTTTGTGTCTATCCAACTGAATTTAATAAAACTTGTAATTATGTAAAAACTATAAATTAATATTTTTTATTTAGTTTCCTCAGTATTAATTAATTGATATTTTAGACTATTTTTTTAACTTAACATATAAAATTACCCTTGACTTTCCTAAATAAGTGTGATGTCTAGTGCGGAATGGTCAATCTCTATATTCTTTTCTATTCAGAAGATTTTAATTAAGCTTTCAACAATATTGGGGTTATAAATAAATCCTCATTTTTTGACCCGTGACTTTAATAAAGATTCGCTTACAAATAAAAACAGACATTTTATAAAATGTTAATGAATAATAGGCTTCTAAACAGTCCTACCTACTCCTTTTTTTAAATATTTTGATATAACAGAATTCAGATTCAATTTTTTTTTATAATAATAGAGATTTACCTAAAAACTTTTTTATAATTAAAAGAATAGAAAAAATACACCAAAACTTTACTTTTTCCATTGTATGCGGTTTCCAATCATCAAGATTTAGTGCGCCAGTTTCTATGTCTATTCTTACATTTTATAAATTGTTTGTGTAATATACAAGCTAAAAACTATTGGATGTAGAAATAAACGTAATAATAAAATATCTTATAGAAGTGATAACTTCTTTAAGCTATACAAAAAATAATAATTACCACAAACCTATGGTTAATGTTCATAAATAAGTTAGTTTAATTAAACGAACCTGAATACCGCCCTGAATTTTAGAGTATACTGGTTTCAAAATGATTAATGTGCAGTACAATTGTTTGCCTTTCAGCTTTTTCTAGGAATTGTCGGTTATGTATTTTAATATAGACCTTTACTATGCTTTTAAGGTCGACCCACATATACACCCGAAACGGAACGAACGAAAGTAACTGATGTAGAAAACTGACTAAATAAGAATAAGTGGCAATGGACCGGTCATATATGTCGCAGAATTGACAGCCGTTGGAGTAAACGGGTTCTGGAGTAGAGACCGCATGTGGGCAAGCATAGTGTACGCCTAGAGACTAGAGTGACTGACAACTTACGAAAGCCAGTTGGAATTTTCTGGATGCGAATAGCCCAGAACAAGTGGCGAGCTTGGGAGAGCTAGTACAGTATATCAGGCAGTGGACCGATGCGGGCTGAAATATTTTTTTTAAATTAAATTTAAAAAAAGGTGCACTCCACATCATTATAGAAATGACAGTCATATTATACGTAAAAATTTGCTATAATTGGTGAATACGGATGTGATTGAGTTTGATAAACACCAGTCAAGACAAGCACTGGGTTTTGAAAAAAATCATAGAATTTCATGATTTTTTTTAACAAGGTTTATTGCGACTTACCTGAATTTGCATAAAATATCGTGTCACGTTTTATTTTTAAATTAAATACCATTCATATCTTGTTTTAGAATAGGGGTGGGACTTTCAGGTTTTTGATATTTAAGGGCAGAAATAATGAATAATAAATCGTATCTATTAGTACACAAATTAGAAAATAAATAATAAACATTAAAATTATTCAAGGCTCAATCAAAGTTTTGTTGTATTCCCCAGAATAGTAAGAAATAATATATAAATAACAGCCTTCATTAACATTGAAAACGTGTATGACAAAAGAGTAGACATTCGTTCCGAGTTTTTGTTTCACATTTTGGCAGTGTGCGAGGTATTATGATTTTGTACCAAATGAAAAGACCGAGGGTGACGACACACTGTTTTGTTTCCTAATCAACAATGCAATTGACGACTTTCGAGACCTCATACTGTGACCCTTTAAATGAAAGCGCAGTATACCTTGTTTTGGACAAATTATTAGTCTGGTTTAACATAGAGGGGAGAACAATAGCTCGTGATTCTTGTAAGGATACTTTTGAAGTTAACAATGATATATTTATAGTTTTAGTTGTGAGTCATCGGTAGTTAGTCTTGTATGTCTATATAGCGAGTTTTAGTTTTGTGCATGGGCCGAGGAGAATCTCAGCTGGATAGTTTAGATTGTTTACAAACATTTATAGAGGTATGATGTTTAATGGCGTCTTTAGAAGGCATGCCAATAGTTCTACATTCACACTTATTTAAAACAAAATTTCGTAGAATTTTCTTCTTAATAAGTTTCACATAAGAATATTAAGATATAATTATATTTACTATATTATTTCGTCAGAAATATGATATTTATTGATATTTTCATATATTATTAAAAAAATAATTGGTACGAGAATAAGTTTCTGACCTTTTTTAGAAGATGTAATTATTCAATAAAACAATGAAATGCAAAATAATAATATTCAAAGTATATACCATCGGAAGCGACAACGTTTTCCCTTCTTTCAGGTAGCATACGGATCTCTCGAAGAAAAAATTCAGGCTTTTTCGACTCGCTCCATTCATTGATCCATTTTTCGATACTTTTGTAAGAAGTGAACTGCTCTTCAGTAAGCGCTGACTGCTTAGGTCGAAAAAGATAGTAATCCCATGTGCAATGGACATAAGGTGGTTGGTAGATCCATTTTTCAACGCCCATGTTGATGCGATACAAAAACCTTTTCTTTTCTGCTGTTCGATATGCAGCATGCAAGTCACCAAACGTCTTCCGATATCCCTCTCCTTTAATTGATGTGGTAAACGCCTTCTGGACATTTCCACCGCGTACAAACATTTACTAATGACCGATTTGTCAATATCCAATTCATTGGATAACTCATCAAGGGTTCGGCATGAATCTTTATCCAGCAATTCACGTAGTCGTGCAGCTTTGAATTTTTTGTTACTGATGTCAAAATCAACACAATAAAATCATCAAATCCACTCTTTGCAAGTTGTATTGGATCGAGCGTGATATATGCCAATGTACGGGACGTTTCAGCATCACTTTTCATCAAAATGGAATAATGCAGCATAATTTCCAGCAAATGCTGCTTTTTCCGAGACGAACGCTGACATTTTTGACGTCAAATGAAAAAGGATGTTTACGCTTAAAACAAATGTCAACTACTAAAATTCAGACCTCGCACAAAAATTTCAAATTACAGGTATAGAGCTATTATTGCACAAATGTAGTATTACTAGTGACACCTCTTTCAAAAAGGTGGAAACATTCCCATAGTAAATAATAACTATATAAACCCATAATAAATAATATTAAAGATAATTCTAATTTACAAATTAATAACGAAAGTACACGAGTATCCATAGAAATTGAAAATTATAACGCATTACATAATTCGTTCAAATAACAGCCCTACCTGACCTTAGAGGCGGAATATATTTGTCCTAACTTAAATTTTTTTTTAAACATGCCAAATAATATATCTTTCAAACAGGTCTTTGTTGTTTATAAGTTGTATTATACAAAGGAATCCTAGACGTTTTCAATAAAAATATTTGTAAGACCATTGAAACAATCTACATCACAGATTCTCAAACTTGTAGGCCTACGTACTACTTATAAATTTTCTGGACTAGTATGAATATTTTTAAAGTGAAAATATATTCCGACTGTAGTAATGAAACTGTTTTTTTTTTTATTATTGTAATACGAACCAAAGCAAACATAATGTAATAAATGAAAAAGGGGTAGGTCTTCTTTTGTTTCTAATTGATCTTCATTTTGGCATAGCAGTCAGAAAGCCGGCATTTATATTATTTTTATATAACTACTTATGTGTTGTGATATTTCTACATATATACACTGTACACGTTAATTAAATCGTAAATAAAGACCCCAATTTTTAGGTGATTTTCAAGAGAATATTATTTTGAGGAAAATGGTCGTACAAAAGTTATAAAAAAGGAGGTAGTAGCTTCAAGCGTCTGGTTTTCAGTTTTAAACGTTAATATTATTTCACGGGCAAGGTTCTTGAGTAATTGTAAGAAACATACCGTTTTCGTCGTAAGATGTTTTTTTCCAAAAATTTTCTCGTCTTCGTATTTTATTTATTTTTAATTCTATAATTTTACTTTGAAACTTTTCAGATAATCAAGTTCTCTTTCATTTGATCTATTTACAAGCTTTCTACGACGAAGTAACCTTGTGTTATCGTGGATCAAAGCAAAAAAGTAATTTTTGACTCTGACAATTAATTACTTGAGCAATAATGATCAGACAGAGAATCGAAGCAGAGTTTATATGTATCAAAATTTTCTATAAAACGATTTTTTTTTCTTTATAAAATAACTAATTATGTAAAGAATATACTGACTGAAGATATACAAGGATATTTGGGTAGCTTGGAATAACTGCATATAATGGGTTATTGAGGGATTTCATCCATAAGTTTTCAGCCCTAAAATGTCCTGAAAAAACCCTTTGGAGGTTTAAAGAGCTGCGATTTTGACCTTTTCATGCTTCATCTGCCATCGTACAGGAAAAGCTTGTGTCTACGTTAAAATCTGGGATAAATGATTATTTTGAATTTTTATTGCGTTTATTTTCCAAAATGCGAGTAGTCTCTCACTCTAACAAACTTTCATTTTATAAAATTAAAACATATATAATTTAACTTGTTCAAATGAGGCTTTTGAATTCTCAATAGAAAAGAAAAATTAATCTACTACTGGTTTGGAAAGCAGAATCTACCGAGAGCAGCCGGCAAGAAATTCTGGTTGTTGGCCTTTTTTGCTCATTTCTTTTTTTTTTCTGGTAGTTTTTCTCGATAATTATCTAAGTTGTAACCTATATCAAAGGGATGCAGTTGCGTTATTTCTAAAACCCTTAAATCCGTTGGCTATGTGCTATAAGCGCTTGTTCTCGCGCTGTTCTAGCGCTGTGTTCTGTAAATTCAATGGAGGTGTAAAGACTAAAGTCGAAGTAACATAAATGGCAACTCTTTAATTTTATTTATTTTACTTGGCATAGTGACCACCCTATGCCTGAAGTACAATCCAAAAAACGACTCTGATAATCAACAGGATAGAGAAATCCACCATCCGTAAATCCAGCGATTATGCCAGCCTGCACAAATATCTCTTCATGTTACGCTTAAAGTTTCCCATATCATAGGGCGGTGGAAACACGCTCGCCGGAAGACCATAACACAGCTCAACGATTCGGCAAAAAAAAAAGTTGGAGACGTTCTTAGTCTTAGTCGGCATATGATTTACTATAAAGCTATGACTTTGGCGTGCGTGGTTCTGTTATGGAACCCAGAGGGTGGAAACACGTGGTGATGGTAAACAACGTGCCTCCTTTGAGAAACCATGGGCCACAACCTGGGCTAACAATTCAATGCAGACGGTCGTATGTACCCGACTTACAAACTGTACAATTTTGAATTCTCAGTAAAATCTTCGTTGCCTAACAACTTCATTTATCATCCGAAAACAATAGAGAACCTTTTAAGAGCAATGTCATCGATTGTTAGCACTTACAATGGGAGTAACAGTACAACAGTTTATTTTATTGTTTTATTGCTCAGCTTCTGTAGCTACAGGAGGCAGTCTCCTAAAATCTTGTGTAAAAAGTGTAAAACGAAAATACAGGCAATTAAATAGATTTACAACCTTTTGCCGTTCTTGGAAAGGTGTTACAGTATTGAAATCTGTATTTTATTTTTATCATCTTGTATTTATAATGATCTAAATTTGAAAATTGTAAGATAAATTATTGTGTACTAGTTAAAGAACAACTGTTTCAACAATGTTGGTTTATAATAATTTGTATTATAAATTTTGTAAATTAAATCGCCTCTTCTTAAAAGTTTTCTTTTTTGGCATAAAATGCCCCTTTGCATTACAATGCAATGCATTATATTACAATGTTTATACGCTTATGTACAGGGTCATTCTATTAAAATTATTTTAAAAGTGTATTTTTATGCAAAACTTTTATGGCAATATCAATTTGAAAAGGTTGATCTTTAAAATAAGTCAATGGAAAAATAATTTAATTGTAACATTGCATTCTACATTACTTCTAGTTATTATAAATGATTGACAAAGTTAATTGGCGTTAATTATAGACTTTATATAAAAAAATATATTATCTTACTAGCTGTCCCGGCAGACCTTGTTCTGCCCTATTTCTCTAAAACAAAGTCACATTGCTTCCCCGTCAGATTTTATTCTGCCAAAACCTAAAGGCCTGTCGGCTGATTTTTGAAAATTGTTTGAAGGAAACTGGCCTTAATGCTATATTTATAAAAATAGACAAATATTGACATTAATATTTATACGTCACTCAATAATTGTTTTGCCTCCCCGAAATCCGTCCACTAACATTGAAACTTTATGGTATGGTGTTAAAGTTCAAATTGACTTTTAAATATTATTACGAATTTTTTGTATGAGAATATAGAAAAGTGGTGTTTTTAGACTTTTTCAGACAGTTTTTTTAATTTTTCTCTCAGTAATAACCTTCCCCAGACTTCAACAAACACAACAAAAAAGAAATCAGCCAAATCGGTTCAGCCGTTCTCGAGTTTCGCGCTTATACACATTTAACGATTCATTTTTATATTATAGAGATAGTTCTATTTTAAATAAACATGTAAATAAATATTTGATATTTTTTTAATAAAGCTGTTATCTAAAAATAATATTCTTTTGAGTGATGGACACTTCAATTTCCTTCTGAAGCGTATTTTACTGTCTAGTGTCAATAAAATCGAAAGGTGATGCCATTAAAACAACAATAAAAATGGCTTTCAGGCTAAGAGCTTGGCAAAGCTTTTCAAGTTATGACATATACGTGGAAATACAGTTGTTACATAAAATATCACGTTTTTGTTATTTATAATATTATAATTTGGTATGCTTTATTCTACATTTGTGCGTTATAAACAGTTGATTTACATTTTTAATTCTCATGCGGGTATAACAATAATATGAGCACCATCCTAAATAAAACTCTTGTAACAAACAAACCTACCTCAAAATTTTAGATATTATATAATACTTTTTGTTTAAATTTCAATAGAAGTAAGCTGTGTTATAAACATAGTAGTATAGAGTGTACAGAGTATTTGCTTGCTACTGAGTTGTCAAATGATTACACTACCACAAACAAGCTTTTTATGAGAACGTGTCCACTGGCTGCAAATCACGTACACGCCGAATCCGTCTGACGCCAGTCAATTAGTGGACAAGTTTGACCTTTGCAAAGCATGTGATCATTATTTTCGTTCCACATTTATATATCAATTTATTGTATTTGTCGAGCGTGGCATAAGATGTGATCACAATTATATCCCTAAGATAACTATTATTTTTAAATTGCATTTAAACTTTAAATTTAAGTTTTTATCGAATTTCCACAATTTTCATTATATTCTTTAAATTATATTATTATATTATATTATTTAATTAATATAAAATTATATATTTTGGTTTAAATTTAATTCTCTACAAATTTCTCTCCCACCATTTCAAGCTTAAGATCGATATTTTTTAAGTAAAAAGGAAATTATATTTTGTATAATCTATAATTATAATAATAACATTATCTCGTTTTAAATAAATTTACGAAATAATTGGTCGTAAAAAAAGTTGTATAGTTTCAAAACTATTTATATCATTATAATTTGTTTGTAAAATTTGTGGGTAATAACGGAGATGTCAGCAAAATACTTAAATTCAAAATGGCCGCTAATTCATCGGCAGCATGTGGTCGCCATTCTGAATTAGATTTCTATTAATTGGATCCATTTTTTACTAATGCATAAAGAATTAAAACTTGTAATATAATATTATTAATTTAAATGCTTTTGGTTTTTTATAAATTCTGCATTTTGTTCAATTTCGTCTCTTTGTTCGATTATTTTTCACTCTAACGCAATACTGTCAATTAGATATGTTGTAGGACTGTTTCTTTATATACTATTTAAAAGTTTCATTTAAAATATACCATTCCTTATTTAAATAATAATTATAAAAAAAAACAGTATGTAGGGTAAGTAATTTATATATTAGCAGTTAAATAAATATTTTGTTTAATTAATGTTATTCATCTGTGAAAACCCTTGTAAATTTGGCAGGCGTTTGTCAGCTTCCTTCTAAGGTAATCGTCTGCTCCGATCACATTGACCGAATTAGCTATTCTTATGGTTATAAATTAAAATCGTTGTGTCCACAACCTCTTTTTTTTTTATATTTTTTTCCATTTTGTTCTTTCAACACAATGACGCTAAATTATAAAATAAATATTTAAGGAATTTAAAGTTTTAAAATTAATAAATTGATTTCTTTAAAAGTTTATATTTATGCTACTTTTTACTCAAAATACTAAACAGGACCAACAAAAAAAAAGTAAAACCTTATATTTCATTATAACTAAAGCTCTTAATATTCCTTTATCGATAACGCTTCAGGAAAAGTACAAATGTATGGTATTTGTCAGCGTAAATGAATGTTACTACGTCTAGCACCCTGAACATTTATACCTAAGACAATAAATAGCATATAGGATTTATGAAAATTCCATTCTACAGGTTAAAAAATAAGGGCTGATGATATTCAGCCACATCTATCATACGGATGGAGCGTGGGCATATAATTGTTTTATATGTACGTTTGATATTCTAGGCCGGAACTTGGATACCTGTTCGAAAAACAGACAATATGGTAACACTTCACACTTATTACGTTACGCCCAGCTTCCATTCATAATATAACGCCACATACAATGGCGTCGACATAAACGTCAATATGGCGGCATTTTTCATAAATGGAACTGTCTTCATTCTTACCAACCAGTATTTGATGGCCACCACGAATATATCGGCCTCTTTTTTAAATTTATATGTGTTCTTTTATATTATCTGTGCACATTCATAAAGTGACAGGGAGTTAGACAGTTACGCCCACACTTTGCGTGTGGTAAACTTGGGTGGCTGTAAAATGTCTAAGATTCTTGTGACGCAGCGAGTTTTTTCCACTTCTATTTTCTAGCGAGAGCGTTCCATGAAATATATGAAAACTATGATTTTTAAGGCAAGATGTTATTAAAGCTGTTTTACAAACAACTTATTATAAGTTTATTAATTGGTTCACCTCACACGCGCTGCGATGTTACTACAAATCATATTAAGAGTATTTTTAAAGATGTAGTCGTCTTCTTTTTATCAAACTTGCTGTAAACAAAATAATCTATATTTTTAAATATATATTATATACAGTCAAAATTGTATATGGCGACATTGTTTAGAACAATATTCCGGTTATAGTGACCCAAAACAAAGGTCGCGGAAAAAATAGGACTTCGTATTTCACAAACATCACCGGTTATAACTTTCGGTATTTACGACTAAATATGAGTTGTTCCTTTAATCTCGGTATAACAGATTTGGACTGTATATGTATGTATATTTAAACTGTCGTATACACATATATAGTAGAACCTAAATTTAATTAAAGCTAAAGGCTTGAAATGTTTTCATTGGATTTGTTTTATGATCTAAGCACCTACTAGGAGCGGGTTTTTTTTATATTCTATCCCAAACAAGGAAAACAAGGGCCGAATGTATCTTTAAAAAACCGTAAATTTTTAAGTAAGCTATATGAATACTGATATTTAGCTTTTTATGGAATATCAACCCCCAGGTGGCAAACTATTCCTATCTGCGTAACACAGAGTCACCAAAGCTGGTATAACATACACAATGTAAACATAGCATTTGCCCTGTCAAAAAAAAAGCATGCATACACAGCATGACCTATATCCTATGACGCGTTTTATATACCTAAATTTTATATGTGGTCACGTTGTTTCGTTTTAATTTAAGGAAATTTCTTTAGATACAATAAAATGGAACCCCCAAGAACTACTATTCAACGTTTACAGAGATCCATCAATAACAGGCTGCAAATCTGTCATCAGTAGCAAAACCACAGGTTAAAGAAAAGACAACCACCCACCGGTAGCATCATAGTTTGGCCACACACAATACTTTAATAGACAGACAAATCGACGTTGAACAGATTTAAAGTAAATTTTCGGGGTTGTGGTATTCAATTGAGACATTGGTGTATCGCTACTGTATAAGTCTTTGTTCTTTGACGACATGAGGTCCTTAATAATACAGTCTCCATTAAGTAAATATACCTACAGCGCGTAGCAAATTGACATGTTTTAGTATTCGAGTATTTATACAATTTCCTCAAGATTAATAGCAAAAGCAATGTACAGTAGAATGCCCTTAGGAATAGAAAGTAAATAAAATAAAAAGAAAATATAAATAATTGTTTCAAATCATCTGTGTTCTCGGTATTCTTTAAAATTGAGTTGCATTGTTAAAAGTGAAATACTATTACAAAAGTAACCTGTATTGTATGTAATTGTACCTGTGACAGAATAAAACGTTTATACATTGTATATTAATTACTTGAATTGATGACAATAATCTCTAATAAAGGTTTAATATGTTCCAGAGATTTAAAAATATTCACTAAGATAAAATGCATTGTGACATTTTCTAGATATGACATATAATTATTATAAGAAACATAAAGACATCACACACGCTTGTTAAAAGTGAAGCTAAAGTATGTTCTTAAGTAAAACAATATGAAAATTCAATTCCTTCTGTGGATTTGACCCTAAGGTTGGAGAATGTTATTTAAATTAGTTTCTTTAGGAATGTCTCTGAGGCATTATTTAGTTTAATCACAAACCATTAGCTGCCTTATAAACTTTCCATTTATAGCTTTTTCCATAAGATGTATAAGATTTTAGTTTTCATTTCAAAGTAAGCAAAGTCATCAATTATATTATATTTAATCATATCTAAGTATAATTAAGTTTAGAAAATTATTAATATGCCACTTTTATTTATTATATCTTATTTCATTAATTGACTAAATACTTCTTTTAAACTTTAAATAGGGCCAATATTCATAGCAGATATTAACTTTCCCAATAAAGATTATTAATTGGTAAATAAGTGTACTTCATTGGCTAAAAGATTTAACTTTTTAGGTACGTATAAACGATTTTACTTGTTAAAAGAAATTATGCTAGGTGTATTTGAGAACGGGGCAGTAGACTTGAAGGAGTTTGCTGCCCGGATGAGAGGGAAGACAGAGCTTTAGGAGGAGTGGGTTTATTATACGTACCTCTCGCAGAGATGAAGCCTAATAAATTTTTCTCACGGGCAGCGCGGTGCACCGGACACTGCGCGCCGCCTACATCTCATCCGGGCGGCAAACTCCTTCATGTCTACTGCCCGTCAGCTAGTCTCCTAACATATGAACTGACTGACTTCTCTTTAGCACATTATCATAACACAGGGTATTTGCTTTTGCTACGAGCTACCTTAATCAACCTGTTTATCTGTATAGCAGGTTATGTACCCAATAAAACTTTTTCTGTTTCCATTTATACAAATACTTAGACTCTTATAGCTAAGTATGCATAGACCCGGCGACAAATTGTATAAGGATGTTGGCTCTCTACTAACATAGCCACTAAAACTCTACGTTACCTATTCTACTTGTGTCCATAAGAAAATAAACTTTCCCCTTCGTCCAATCGATTCCTTTCGACCTATTTCCGCGACCAATAATGTCAATGTCAAAACATGTACTCCGCTGAGAAAGTTAATTGCACAGAAGGACGTCCTTGGCACCAATATTGAACGCTGTAATAGTATTGATTGCGCTAATTCGAGCTAATTTTGCGGGGATAATGGAAATGTAGTTATGGATTTATTTTATCGTATAAGAACCTATTGGAATAGTCGCTCGGACTAGATACGTAATATATAATTCTTATCAAGCTATTCTGGACGAAAACCATAAACGACAGTTAGCATTTTTTCCGGGAGAACGATTTTCTTTATTAATTCTAAAGCATTTATGGTATTATTGTAATATTTTTATGAAATCTATTGCCTTATATATTATATTATTGCCTTAATAATTAACTACTTATGATTAATTATTAAATATTGATTACAGTGATAATACCATATCCCTGATTTTGTCGCATATTATTTTTTTACAGAACACGCTCGATATATTCATTGTAATTTGACAAATAGGTTTTTTTATTATTCCTTTTTCTTGTACTCTGTATAACATTCTTAATACAAATCTTCTGACATTATGTAATTCGCAGTAAAAGTGATCTGCATTAACGAAATAATTAAGTATATTTAATCAATTTTATACCTATAAAATGTTACTTTAGTCGTATTATCTGTTACTGGAAGTTAATAAAATTACTTATATGTAAGCTGGAATTACAACAGCAAACGTCAAGAGTGTCTTGTCGGCTACAGACTTTCTTAGACTGTATTTTTATTTATTATCATCATCACTCGATCCTTTTATCAAGTCAGTATAATAAATACATATTTTTATTGAATGTCATTATGACGATGTAGTAAAAAAATGTGACACCAAAATGGCGGCTTTAATATAGGGGTAAACGTAATAATCAGAGCAGTAATGGCAGACGTTTATTTACTTTTCGCGATTTATATTCTACTAAAGTTTGGGGTGACTTTGAATGTAGATACTAGGGTTTTGTAATGTTATGTTGTTTGGTCATGCCTCGTTGGTTAGGGGACCGATACTAAGGTGTGGGGGGTTCAAGTGAATTTTGAAATATATAGTTTTAAAAAATAAGTTTAATTTTTCACTAAAATTGGTACATATAGCAATATCTACTGGTCTTGTATGTACCATTTATTATTTCCTTATACCAAGCCACTCTCAGAAGCAATTTCCTTTATACAGTTTAAGTACAGGTATCACACCGTAGGTAACAATAAAAATGTTTTAGTTAAAAAACGGCTGCGTCCGGTAAGAGATAAAAACACCACGGTGGACAATATTATATATAACTAAACAAACTACATCCAATTTCGAAACAAGCCAGGCCAAAGCGAATCATTATGACGGGCTTCATATCCATGTTTAGTAGTCTTGATCCGTACCCTCTTACTGCAATTCGTATGAAAACGCTCGAGAATTAGGCATAGCGTCAGGCGTCAGGGTATCGAGGGTAAAACTTGCAAACGCGGGCAGATTTAATAATAGAGAGGAAAATGAAAGTTAAAGTTTTACATGTTTTCCTTTTATCATTAAATTTTGTACCTGTAATATATATATACAGACTAGAGACGTGGACACTTGTGGGACTAATCCACGAAAAGGTAGTTCATCGAGTTACGGAATATGCTATATTCAGTTTTTCTTTGTAGTATTGAATTAGAAATGAGCTTATCCGTCACAGAACTAATACCATTGACATTTACTTTAGGATTAGCAGACTGGAGTGATAGTGAGCTGGTCATATTTGCCTAGGAACCGATAATCAATACAGTGGACATTTTCTTGAGTGGAGTCTGCGTCTAGGTACTGCCGGATATCCACTAGCTAGGTGCAGTAATGATTTATGTATTTCCACCGGGTTACCAAACAAAGCTGAAGTGATGATTTGCGCACAGTGGAAGACACTTGATGAATAAGAAGAGCTCAAGATCGGGATCAGAGCCGAACCTTGTGACAAGTCTATGTCGCGCAATGGTTAGATACAGGTTGATGATGAGTATTGTATCAACAAGTCTACAAGTCTACAACTATAAGATATCTAAACTATAAACTTTATGTCAATAATCAAAACGTCTTTGAATAAAATATATTTAACTATGGTTATTGCACCAATAAAGTTTCTTTAAACTTGAATTGTGATATATGCATCGTTACGTATGCTACGAAGCTAATGTTTATTTTTCATGAATGAATATATTCGCTAAGGTACTTCCAACATCCACTACGGCACTGAATGAAACGCTCAATTGTAACAAAGATTTAGAAAACAATATAGATGTAACTACAAAGAGCATTAAATATTTGTTAATTAATACAGACGCCGTTCTCACACTAACATCACACCATTAGGTATGGTTTAGCAACAGTTTATAAAATTTGACTTTAAGACGGCCGTGATAACTGTTAATTATTTATTACTTTCATGCCTATATCTTCTATCACTTAACGAAACATTAAATAATTACGCCGATCTTTAATTGTGGAAGGTGCAAATAATGGAACGCCTTTTAAATGATAACCCTTTACTAATCTCTTCATGAACTTTCGCTGATTCCATGTATTTCTTTTTTCAGTGACAATGAGGAAAATATTATATAGGTCTGTAAGAGTAGCGGTTGTGTGGGCGGTGGATTTGTTGTGCCAGACTCTTACTGACTAAAACCACCGTGGTATTCCTCAGGTCGCCACCAGCCGGGTCTAGAATACCTATTTATCTAAAAACTCTGCAAGCATTCCATTAATCCTGGCCTAACCGTCTATTAGGATCCGTTTTATTTGGTCTTTGTAGGTAACTCTTAGCCAGCCTCTGCTTTTACTTCCTCACATTTATGTTGAAGGTACGATTTCTTCGTTATTCTTTTATCATTCATCATAATGATTTGTCCGAGACAAGGAACCCAAGCATGTTTTTTTGCATTTGTCGACTACACTATCTTTTAAATCAAGCGTGTTGTGTATCTCTTCGTTACTAATGGGATCCCCCAACGTTACTTCGCATACAGAAAGAAGAGACCTCATTTCCACTGCATTCATGCTTTTTCTGATAGCTCCACTACTGTGCAATAAACTAGGTACCATTGCCCTGCGGCGAATTGACTACAGGACCCGCAGTCCCCACTAATTCGCAGAACTAGTCACCTTGGGGTTTTAAGCTGGTAAAAGTCCGGCATACCCCGGCTGCCACCCCCTTCTCGGCCGGGACGGTCCTATGAGGATTTTCCCAAGTAAAAAAAAGTACCATTGCCACTCTGTGTTCGTGATATGTATGTAATAAATAAAATTATTACATTAAGTTAGTTATTAAACGTACGCTGCTGTTAAAACGTAAAATTTCCAGATTATGAGATAACTTAAATTAAAGTCTATATTCGCTCCAGTAATTTTGATAGTAACTGGGATAAATGATTCTGCATACGCCCAAACGCTCATAAAACCTGTTGACTATTTTACAAATTGCTAAACAATTTTCATTTTAAAGTTTTAGTAGTTTAACTTCGGTTACAGTTAAATGTTAGTTTAGAGTATAGCGATCTCGATTATTCACGAGCTTTACTAAACATATATTAATATCTTTCTAATTTCATTTGTTATTTAATCTACTGTTTATATAATATTTCTGATAGATTATTATTTTAGAAATAACCTGTGTCTACGTTTAAATCATATCATCGACTTTACAAAAAAAAAAAGATTTGAACAGCAAAAACGTCTATGTGAGAATGTACAAACTATTTTTAAAACATTTTGATTATAAATTGGTAAGTGATTTGCAACAAACGAGGAAAACAGCAAATATTCTTATTGGCTAAGCGTAAAAATGAAGTTAAGCAAGTTTTTGAAAATAAAAATAATTCACAACGTCAGTCTAAACAACGATGTACATTTATTAAAGAACAAAACAATTATCTCAGTTGGCGAAAAAAGGTTTGTCTTTACGATGTTGTTCACACGATTTTATAGTAATCAATAGCTTTGAAGTGGATACCTAACGTTTTTCTTCGCGAATTTTACATATTGTGACTTCACTGATTAACATAATTTTTAAACTTAGACTTCGTTCGAGGTACTAACTGTAAATTATGATTAGATAATTAATATTATCTTAAGATTAATAATTGTGAAATTGCTATAATATACTTAATTATTAGTATTTTTCCAAATTGTAATAGGTGAGCATTTTCTTATTTAAAATCTGAAAATATTTATATATTTTCAAACCTTTACAGCTTTTACTAACAACGAAAAACGTCTAATATAAAATTAAAGTTATGTGGGTGTACATGCGTAGAGTTAATAAATGATGTAAAACGTTTCGTTTGATAAACATTGAAACGAGACAAATATATCACCCTTAAACTCGATTTACCGCGTGTAAAATCAAATTTATAATGGTAAGATATGTGTAAAATTAAGTGTTAAAATTAGTTTAGAAATGCTGATTAGATCCAGGTATTTAGTGGCTCCGGTACTCGATTGAGCGGTCACATCTCCTACCGAACATTCACGCATCTGACACGCCGTCATATCATAATGCTATGCTTCGTTTGTACCATTGTGGTACCCGTTGAATTCATGTCACATGCTTAATTATATCGCACTAATTTCGAGTGTGCTCAATCGATAGTCTCGCCTGTAAATGTATTAAGTAGTCAAGGAATTATTAATTGTATGAGTCAAGCACAATGATTTTTATTTAAAACGTAATGGATTTAATTATTCCGGTGGTTTAGGCATTTAATGTTATGATTACGTGTAGCTAACCTGGATAAATATCTTATAATTGTAATAATACAGCAAAGTTACCTTTAAAATAAAACCTTTATCAATAAGCTGAGTCCCTTATTTGAGTAGGCGAAAATAACACAACGATATAAGGGTTGAAGTGGAAAGAAAGGGTATAGAAGGGCTTAATTAGAGCTAAAAAGGCGTAAGAAGTTTGCAAATATAATAGATACAATGTTTCATAAAACCTTATTTGAAGAGCATTTTTTAATTGAGCGAAAATAAGTTTAGTTACAATTAAATATAAGTATACATTTTAAAACTACACCAATATGTAATAATGCGTGTAATTTAATAATAGCAGTATTATGTACAATCAAACTAAGGAAGAGTTTTTTTGTCTCGAAAATGTCTTTATATTGTTTGTTCGGCCTTGACGGCCAATGATGGATTCCGCTGTGTGCTATTGACTTTTTGTAAAGTACTGAATTCTTTTGTTCGTACAAAACTACTAGTATTACACATGGGAACAACCAATCACGCATTGACGTTTCTGAGATGTTCAGAGTGGTTGCAATCAGTCAAGACCAACATGTAGAAGGTCGTCAATCATTCAGGTCTAAGGCCTTGGTATCGAATACTTTTTCTTTTCCACTTGTAGATTGGAAATCAATTAAAATTCTCTCTTCTCACTGCATTTCTGATTGATCATAAAACTGATCTGAAGGACATCTGTGAATCTTAATGTTGTTATTTTATGGATGTTTTTATAAATGCGATTCCTTGGAATTTAATTAAAGTGTAGCTGATTGTCGTGTCTGTCTGAGAACGGATTGCCGCAGCTATATCTCATACTTTATTAGTTACAATTAGTTTATAATTATCAACAATTTGTAAACGTGACCACGTAGGAAAAAATATTTTTGTGGTATACTTAGTAGGGAATTCAATAAAATTTGCGGTAATTTACTATATGGATATAAAATAGATATACTCTGGAGAGTGTGCGGCTGGGTAATTTAGTTCCACGTTCCTCTTGTTACTATAAATTGACAAGACGCCGTGCGGGTTTGCACCCTTCTGAGGTTGACATTCCAGCTGCTCGCACGAAGCGATTCGCCTCTTCTTTTTTGCTGCGAACCGCTTAAGAATGGAATTCGCTTCCTGCGTCTGTTTTTCCAAAATCTTATGACATTGGAAACTTCAAACATCGAGTAAATCGGTATTTGCTGGATGAGCGCGTTCCATTATCGGCGCCATCATCACTTTCCAGTAGGTGAGATTGAGGTCAAGCGCAAGCCTGTATGTAATAAAAAAAGCCTTATACAATCCATTTCTAAATTATTAATTTTGATATTTTAGGGAATAGTTTATAACAAATATTCCGTTATATTAAAGGTTATTGTTCTTAAATTCTTACATTTCTTCCGCCGCAGCCATACGCTATTTTTATATTCAACGACCTATACAAATATTTTAAGCACCAGAAGACACAAAAAAATGTAGAATTTAACCGGTTCTGACAGCATTTATTGTCATGATATAATTTACCCTATCATAAATGAATGATATAGTCAATATTAGAATGTTTAAGTAATATATCAAGATCAGTTCACTGGCAAAAGAAAAGTGATGTAAAATTTAATTATTCGCTATCGGCACGCTATTCTAATAATCATAAATAATACGGCAATCGGATCAAACGCGGTGGGTCCCCAAACAATGTGCGAAACATTAAATATATCAACAAAAGAACTTTTGACTTCCATAGTACATACTTTCAAACAACCTTACTGAAAACATGTTATAAAATAACTTTTAAATAAATATGAACCTTAATGCATTGATTTAAAGTACATAAATATTTGGAATAGGGATTAATAGAATATATTGTATAATTGTCGCTGGGGACAGCTGGCGTAGCGTGGAAAATCGATTTTCACGTGAGACCGACGGATGTCGCAGATGCGCACGACTGTACGCTGTTCGACTGTACCCAAATATATGCGGTGAACTTTAAAGTGATTTGAGAACAATATATACGATGCTATTGATGTATTATTTTTTAAATCCAAACTTTAAAAATATTTAATTTAAAATATTGTTTTTTTATTTTAGAACGAACAGCAGTTTGAAGGAATAATAGATTACAAAAGAAAATGAAGTCAATTAAAATTTTTATAGAAATAAAAAATAAGGAAGTGCTAGTGTTAAATTGATAGAAAAATATTGATTTACCTTGTTGATCTAAAGGTTATATATTTTTAGATCGATGTTTATCTGCTTGTTTTATAAAAAAAGGCACGGAATATGATCTTACACGAGCTACGCTAGCTAAAACGCTATATTTTATAAAAAAAAAAACGTATTACTTATGCCCTGTTTATGTCGCCAAAGGGATTGTTCCGATTGATTAGCCAAACGTCACATTATTACCAAACAGAGCGCAATAAAAACAATACAAACAATATCCGAAAGCTGTTGGAGACCACACAGGGCATAAATACGGGCGAAATTCACAAACCTATCACCGTCACAAATCGGTTTAACGCAAACGTATAATCGTTGTGAGTCGTTCTATTTGTTTTAAGCGGGCCGTAACCGGGATTTTGAATAAAAACATCAAAGAGGGGTGCGTAAGAGTAAGCTCGAAGGAGTAATCATGATTTGTCTCGGTTAAGCGGAAATAGTTTGTGACGTTAATCGCGGCTGTATTCCGGGAAAGCCGTTTGTGCGTGCGATAGGTTCTGTACTGGCTCAGACTTGTCGGCAACTTTCTACTTACAAATATCACATTGAATTCTTCTGTCTTATAATTCCACTTTAATGTTGTTATCATTACTATGGATGTATGTCTTTTGTACGTGTAACTTGCAATACTTGATTGATGTAGATTAAAACAGTATATAAAAAAAGATCTATGATTTTATTACACGAAAGGTGATATCCTGATTCTAAGGCTACAATTGTCAATGTAGTTTTTAAAAGTCCATAGGAAAAGTAAGGCATTTTTGTGGTGTAATGAAAATAATATACAACAATTTT
This sequence comes from Automeris io, assembly GCA_036320925.1. Taxonomy (NCBI): domain Eukaryota; kingdom Metazoa; phylum Arthropoda; class Insecta; order Lepidoptera; family Saturniidae; genus Automeris; species Automeris io. The sequence goes on from JAUDJH010000014.1 coordinate 7,903,247, forward strand.
ATTTATTACTAAAAGATTTATGCTTTACTTCAAGCACATCTGACGGAGAGATGATTAAGTGTGTTCACCTTAAAAATGTATTTTACAAAATTACTTACTGCTTATTCCGGCAACTGCCATATAAAGTATATATGTATCATAAGTATGATAGGTACATATTGCAATGTCTTAAAGTCAAATTATTTCTAAATCTAGTTAGCTGGAGATCTATCATCAACATGCATTCAAATATTACATACAAAATCTTGAAATATGTAAAAAAAATTGGGAATATTGTATGAGGAATATGATAGTATCTGGTTGTATGTTACTCACAATGCAATATAGTCCATTAGATTTTCATAGAGTATATTTGAAAATAATTATAATTCTATAATGCCACGCTATATTCTTTTAGGGGTGAGCAAAGATACATTAGTGACTGTATTAATTAATTAAATTATTTATTATAATTAGAAAGTGCAATTTGTATATAAGGCAGTATATTAAGGTGCCAAGAATTACCTCTGTAAGATACTGGCAGTGCATATGCGGACTAATAAGATCTCTTTATAGAGTTAAGGTCTTCCCACACTAGTTGGTGCCAGAGCGGCAAGCTGGGCTCGCACCCGAGGTCGGTGCGTGGAACACCGTGACGCATCGCGATTTCCACGCATTCATCCCCGCAAAGACGGGCCTTTGTCACAAAGGAAATTAACTAGCTATACACGTGTGTGTACGTCCTTCATGGATGTGTGAGTACGTATTGTACTGTCCGCATGAAAAGCATACACCGCGTTAATAGTGATTACAAATAATAATACTATGTCATAAAGCAGTATCGATTTTGGCGTAAGCAATAATCGTTTAGTGATTGACGATTGTATATAAAAATAAATCTAATAAAAATACAAATAAATATAATTTAGTAGAGATGATAACTTTTTTCCTTATAATTATTGAACTAAAATCTTATATCTATAAAGTAACATTCACCTTTGTGGTTCTATCGTTCTATAAATTACAGTAATACTAAATGTTTTTCTAGGGTACTGTTTTAGAAGTAAAAGAAACGGAAAATGTATTTACTGGAAACACAGGCTGACTCCGAAACGTGACTGGCCGAAGCAACTCATTATGAGAGGCTTTTCATCCATTTTCTGTAGACGCAATTTAGATGCGTACTGAAACTGCTACAATTCATTGATTTTAGTTTAATGCTAATATAGGGACATATTATATACACAAATAAATGTATAAATGTTTTTTTTTTACTTTTTTTAATACTTACTACTAAGTTTACCTATTTTCAGAAAAGGTTAAAATGGAAGATCATTTGACCTAGTTAATATAAAATTTTAAATAATATATAGTAGACACTTCTTAGTTATATAATAAAGAGGTTCTTTAAACGAAGACTCAAGAGATATCTGCGTAGGTCGGCATAATCGCTGCGATTATCAATAGGGTTTTATTTACTGTTTATAGACCTTGTCGTTTTTCGAATGTACCCAATGCAAACATTGTGTGGTTATTGTCGATTCAGGATAAAGAAAAACTATGTTACGTATATCATCTTTAACACAATTTTCAATGTTATTTTTACGGTATAATAAAGCTATACGACACAGATATACATTAGTGGCTGTATCCACTTTACGCCTATAGGCCGTGACCAACGTGATCAGAAGCGCAGCTGATCGACATTCTCAGTTCACTTACACATGACATTTCTATTTGATGCCATGCAACCCGCATCTACGTACCCCATCTACGTACGTAATCTGGATAAACTTAGAAGCACATCTCGGGATTTAAACTTACAACCATTCGTGTTGCTACATGTGGAAATTGGTCTTACATATATCCGCAAGGCTACCACAACCATAGCAACAGCCAAATGTATTTCAAGAGGTATTCCTCATGATGATATATTATTATTAATAATAAAAGTACATTTTCATAATTTTTATTCGATTACGGTGTTATGGTATCACTATAATTTAATTTGCTATCGTTACTTAGCAGTAATCAACCGTCAGTGTGCCAATGAAGCAAGCTCTATTGTTACAAAGTTGAATGAAAAATCCTATTTAAGTAGTCGATGGGTGCTTTTTGTATATTTTTAAAATAATTTTCGGCAGATGTTTCCCCTATGATCGATTGGGTTTCATAAAAAAATATAAAAATTTAGAGGACCATGAAATTACAGCATTTCTACATACGATGAGGTAATTAGTGATATAATTTACAGTAATTTTTTTTGGAAAAGTTTAATTAATTTCAGTGTTTCAAAAACAGAGACGGATAGCAGATTGTATATTTATGTTTGAAGTTTAACTTATCAAGGTGGTTTATAAAAAAAACACAATCTTATTGTAAGTTTGTAGTTTTTGCCATATAAGTATTTAAAGTTGCGATAACAAAAACAATCTTAAAATTAGTGTCTTATCCAGTTGTTAAGAAAAAAATAGTCATCGCGTTCAAATTTTTTGTTTAATCTGTATAAACAAACTAACTTCATTTAAAAATTATAAACTGAAAAAACGAAACGGCAAACGAAAATAGAAACGTACTTCTGTATTCATAGAGATTGAACAATAAGGAAAAATGAAAAATTCAAATGTTAACCTGATAAATAAAAATGTAACGTTCATAAAAAGTGATTATAAAGTATACCAATTTGGTGATTCTATCGTTTCTGAAACCGTGGGAAAGAGTGTTGTTTATTTTTGGGAGGTTCTATAAATTTGCTAGAAGTTTTTTGCAAATTACGGATCCGGCTGACGGAGCAATCGGTTTAGCGATCTGCGGACTAGAGTAAAAAATGACTTATAATAAAAAATAATTACCAACTTTGGATTTCGTATTTCGAGTAAATAGTGCATAGCGTTAGGCAAATCTGTATGCAGATGAATTTCGTCCATTCAGATGATGGCCAAAACATTTTTGCAACATTTATTTAACGCTTATTTACATTGAAATTTCAGAATAAGGTGTTGAAGCAACAATTCATGAATAGCATATTACAAATGTAAACGATTTTTTGAGTAATTATTGCAATGTTAAATAGATACAAAGTTCATTTACGTGATAAGTAACTTTGATGAAAAATTTTGCTGCAATGACATTTCTTAAACATTAACCAATTTCATCAACTTTTCTTTATAATTTGATTGGAATTTCTGAATATAGCATTTGAGAGACCAATATACAACTGAAAAAATAATAGGTAATTGAATTTAAAGCGCGTTTCTTCAATAGGGCGTAAGAATATTTGAAAATAATCTAAACAGTAAATTAAATCGTAATGTGTGAAATTTAATGGGCATTGATGTTGGAAAATTAACTAAAATATATTAAATATATGTGTATTATACATATAACGTTTAATCTTTTGAGGGAGCATAGCCAAATAACATTCGATAAACGGTAACGCTAGTAAAACATTGGGAAATGTACGTAATTGATATATGCTTTAAAAATATCACGGTAACACGTTATGTCAATTCCATATATTTGCATCTTTTTAGCATTTATAGTGTTATCGATAAACGAATGCTAGGTTTTCTATTACGAGTACAAGTCTTGGACCTTACGCTAAATAGCATTTCCTTCCAGTACCTACTTACTCCTCGTATGGGAAGACCTAGGAGATATATGGTAGACTAATGTATCTTGTAACTGCATAAGTAATGTATATTTGATTGTCGGAATATTAAAAAAAAAATGTGTTATTTAAAAAAAACCTCTTCAAAATTAATATTCAAGTAAAGTCTCCGTATATGAATACAAATATACTCGTATTGGAAATTTTCCGATGCTCATTGGAGTAGGGCTTGGAGGGTATCAGAATCGTAAGAAAATTCACAAAATTGCTTCTGAATTTTATAACATCATATTAAAATACTAAGTAATCTATATATTTAAAAACGCCTGTCCTGACCGGACGCAAGATTGACATATCTTCGCAGAGGTTAAGCTCCTAAAGCTAGAAACATGAAATTCAAACATTGTGTTCTTTGTATAATTGTGGCAACCACTAAGGATGCATTATTTTATATTCCACCCCCTGTGAGTGTGGAACAGGAGTTAAAAGTTTGTTTGAAATCCTTAAATTTCGAGGTAAGGACTATGAAAACTAATATTTAGCTTTTAGGTTAGAAATAAAAAATACGTTTTTCAACGTTTTTACAAAAGGTTTGAAAGTTTTTTGAAAATGCATTAATTTTCAAGTAAACCCCATAAAAATTGAAATTGAGCCTTTTGGATGGAAATAAAAATAAAAACTTGTATCGACATTTTTGGAAAATCAATCCCTAAGGGGGTTATTTCTACTTAGGCAATGTCTAGTTACCACAACTAGGCATACATAAATTATAACACTTATTTGCTTGGGCGTTTATCATTAATAAATTGGTGAGTTTATGGTTATCCCAGGTGGTCACAACTCGCCGATTGCCTCTTGAAAATTCAAAAAATAGGTGAAACAAATTTCGAATGAGCTCGTCAATACGTTATTGAGGTTTGTTCAGTCGAACAAAACTTGGATTGGCAACAATACAATAATAAAATATATCGTCCATATACTTGGTTGAGCTGTGAGTCTGGTAGGTACCATGCGAAATGTCTTCAATGTTGTAAGTATACCTAAAAGTTCTGAGAATAAATAAGGTTTTTCAAGTAACGCTAAAAGTATGAAATATTTTTTGCGTTTAACTTACAACATCAAAGAAATTCTTTTTTATTGACTGAAGTCCTTCAGAAGGCAGAAACATTGTTTGCTATTATAAAAATATCATAAAGCGTTAGCCTATTTTGTGAGAAGTAATTTTTATTACATTTCTTATAAGGAACCTTTATACAAACTTTTGAGTGGAATAATACTTAGCCGGGAAGGTTGATGAGCGAGTTTTCACGTAACTTTTTCTTGGAAAAGATTGCAAAATATGTTTATTAAATATACCTATGCTAAAAATATACTCACAAAAAGTGACAACCATTTTTGTTTAACATTTTACTTTGTATCCATTATCACCAAAGTAGGTATATTATTAATTAACTTAATATAATTTAATTAGGAAAGACAAAGATCAAAAGTAAGTAGGTATAATATTACGCCAGCAGTTGGAAACATCTCCCTGCCAGCAGTGGTGTCGGCAATGCTGGCAGGGTATGACAACTGGAGGGCCGTGGTCTCCTTCTGTGCAGATTCATGTCCCAGAAGGAGGCCGCAGAGCGAGAACGGCAGAAGGCCGTTCGAAGGAGACACCAGGGTGCCTGCAACCGCCCTGGCACATCAGTCCCGGCCGACCGGTCGATCCACGACCAGTTGGCTGTTTTATTTGGGGTCGTGGCTGCTCAGGGTGGGGGCCCTGAGCAACTGGTTTGGCGGCCCTCGAGAAGATGGCAGGGCATTGTGGCGTGCTCTGCCTAAATACAACGTGCAGTATCGGGGAGGGTATCATCTTCCCCCGAGTTTGTGCCCATCGGGCGCGGCGCGACGGGGCTGTGGCGAATTGATTACAGGACCCACAGTCCCTGCCAATCCGCAGAAGTAGTCACCTTGGGGTTTTTAGTCGGTATAAGTCCGACACACCTCGGCAGCGCAACCCCCCTGTGCGGCTGAGACGGTCCTATGAGGATTTTCCCCAAGTAAAAAAAAAATCAATTGGAAACAAACAATCGTATAATATAAACAGCACAATGAACAATTCTATTGTATTTTTTTTATATCAAAACGAGGCAAACGGACTGAGAGCCCACCTGATGAAAAGTGGCCACTGTCGACCAAAACTTATCACACCACCACAAATTTTACCGTTATGCTGCCGGCGCTGAAGAAGAAAAAATATGTCATAGACTTATTGAACTTGAAACACGACTGATCAATGCGAGTAACTATGACAGTCTTTGCATCTATACAATGCTGTTGCGACTTAGTCAAGTATTAACGCTCTATCGTTTCACTGCTCAATGAGCATGACAATAATATCAGTAATTTAAAAAAGATCTAAGCCATTACTTCATATTGATTGATTTATAATAAACCTAGCATAAGAATATAGGTAGAAATATCCATTTAAAGTTGAATCGTGCTTTCGTGACAAAACCAACGTGAATATAATAATGTGTGTCACGTAATAACCAGCTATTTACTCCACAACCGCATTATATCTTCGACGTGACAGGTTTGAGTAGATCCGCGCGATCGCTTAGCGGTACGTTTTACAAAAGTCTACTGTAATGCCTGACATGTATATAATCGGGCTCACTTCCCTAAACAAGCTAAAAACGTTCTGTAAAACAATTGAATTTTATGACACGACGTGATCCGACTTAAGGGGGTCGTCTAGTGTGTCAGATGAAAGAAAATCGTTTTTTTTCATAAATCACATCTAAGCCATGTATACAATACGTGGATAACTATATACAAGCAACATACAACTACTAAATACATGGATTTTTTTAAATTTGAAGCCGTTGAAATGTTAAAGCTGTAAACCAGAGCGAGTATACGGAACGCGAGGGCCCCTCACTATAATTTTCTCAACACACGATTTTCTCAAACTGCTGCCTGATAACTAAACCTGATTATCTCAAAAACTATTCTATCAATTTTGTTCAAATTCATACAGAATCATCAGTGTATGTATAACTATAAGTTGATCTGGAATAATTGAGATTGCTTCGTTAGTTTTATTTTTATCAGCCATATAGACCCCGAAAAAAGTACGAAAGTTCGAAAAAAAATTCTAAAGCGTACAAAAACAGCATTTTTTGGTATTCAAACGTAATTTTAGTTCAACTTGGAACCTCAAGTCTCACAATTGAAATTATGTTTGATTTTTTGATCTCGCATAAGCAGAACGGCTGGAATCATGGCAGCAGTGCAGCACCACTTTTTATATACATATTCCTGTTGGGCGGCGTATCTCCAACTATATTCGATATAATGACTTCAAAAATATCACAAAAATTGTTGAAATGTTGATGAAAATGATATACGATTTATAAATTATTTTATTTAAACAGTGGAAAAAAAATCGTCAATAGCCCGTTGAAATACGGCCTTAACACTAGACGACCCCTTTAAGACGCCCTTTGTATTCTGTCAGTCGCTGGTTGGCAACGTTGGTTGGTATCTCACATCCCGGCCAGGACAAAGAAGTTCTTTAACTCCTTCTTTTGCCGTGTCGTTGGGCTGTGGAATGGTCTTCCGGCGAGCGTGTTCCCTCCATCCTATGATATGGGATCTTTTAAACGTAGCGTGAAGAGATATTTGTGCAGGCTGGCATGATCGCTGCGACTACCGATGGGTTTTTTGTTACCTTTCGATAGTCGTTGGCTTTTTTTGGACAGCACCATGCTTACCATCAGGTATGGTGCAGTCACTGTGTCGAGTCGGTATAAAAAAAAAATTGTCAGTAGACACGATCGCGAGCTTGACACGCCATCTATCAGCATCGCGCAGTCGCCTACATCGGACACCTTTCCATATAAACAACAGCAATTTCTGACTGACAGAACTCCACCTTAAGAAGCAATGTATTTGTTAAGTCGTTTAGTTCGTTTTAAAATTTGTTTGAAACCCTAATGATTCGTAGATTTGTGTGAAAATGATGCAAGTCAATGAGTCAAGGAAATCAAGCCTAATAATTACTTTCGTAGACTTTCCGTTGTGGTATATTTGGGTATTCACGTTCCGTTGTGGTATATTACACGTCCACGAATTTCAATCTCTTCTCTCTTAGCGAGCGTCAGTAGTAGGGATTCACAGGTTCTAGCTCACCGCCTTTGGCTCTCTCATCGGTTCTAGCTCACTGATAACGGCGGCAACCCTGACCTAAAAAAAAAAAAAAAAAAAAAAAAAAAAAAAAAAAAAAAAAAAAGGTTTTCAGGGTCGCTGAATCGAATGCAAGTATTTAAAATTGCGTAGCTTTAACCGTTTCAGAGATAGCATAACATTAACTAGGCTATAATAATACAAAAGCAATGGGGTACAGGTAACAATGGATCATCCGAGCAAGGGTCGTCTATTGTTCGGCTCGAACGCTATTGTTGTGTTACGGTCGGGGGGTCTCAGGTACTTTTTCTATGTATAATAAAAAGCCGTCTACATTCCTTCATTAGTCATATTCATTTATTTTGAAACAGTAATTAAACAAATTCCATAATAACATATCATTGTACATGGTATCGATGTCAAATTGATTAATAAAGTAATTCATTGTACAGTTGTGCAACTTGTAGTACAAATACATTAAACAGTATTGACCACATACTGAAGTCCAATTGTTTTGCAATATTTTTTTATTGAAACTCCATCGGTGGCTATTTCTCTTTAAGAATGCATAGTGATATCCAGAAGGTGGTCGTCCATAGGAGTCGAAAAATTCACCAAAACCATTTTTGTCTATATGTAGTGCAACCCAATGTGATCCAGGTTTTGTATCGGGGTCCAAATTACTAATTAAATAAGTAGGAGTTTCCATGTATATCGGTAATCTATTTGCAGCATACACATTATACCGCAAACTTGGATGTATTTCGTTCAAATATTTCTGTAGTTCTATTGTATTCATATTTATTTAAAAATACAACTTTCCAACCCCAGAGATCGCAAACATGTGTGCGATTGTAATTACAGTAACTTATTATATATCGAAAGGGTGATTATTAAAAATAATACAAAGTAAGTTCATTTTAATTAATTTATTCAAAAATGTACACACAAAGAGATACATACAAATATTACAAAGTTAATATTTTTACAATATATATATATTCAACTATTATAATCGACGGATACATTGCGGTTTTTATCTATCTCAATAACATTATCAAATTCGGCGTAAACAATACAGTTAATAGTTTGTACAAGCGTTGACTCAAATCGAACTTCTAATCTTACAGTGCCATGTCTTATAAGATTCCAATGACCTGAAGAGTTGGCTGATAAATCCGGAGTTAAATCAAAAGCTAACAAACAGTAACCGTTCGAATATTGTTCTCTCGAAATTCCATTCCCTTCATTTAAAAAATGTATACCCGTACCCGAAAATAATGTATGATAAGCCGTGGTGAAAATATGGTTTTCAAACGAAGGTTGTAAAGCTTTCGAAGGTATTTGTTGACCATCAATATATAAACAAAATGTGTTAATGTTGTAATTTTCGAAATTAAATGGATTTTTAGTGAGATTACCGTTAAATGCCCCGTTATCAACAAACCCAATAATACATCTTTTTGGGACTTGCCCCAAAAAAATGTTGTCAAGTGTTTTGCCTTGAATCCCAGACGGTATAGTTAAAACTTTCACTTCAGCTCGAGTGACGGGATATTTTGCTGTAGAAAAAGCCAATGCTTTTTGATGTGCAAGTAAAACAGTTGGATTGATTCGTGCTTTACGAACGATAAGTGTTGCATCTGTAATGCATACTTTAAACTTTGAATCACTTGAAGGGGCCATTAAGTTAAATGTTTCTCTAGAGCGAACTAATTTAACTGACATTTCTACACCATTGATCAAGAACTTTTCTTGGTTAAATATATCGCCATGTAAGTGTCCAATCATTTCAATTTCTTGACTTTCAGAAGCTAATTTTTGTCTTTTAACAAATCCTCCATTTTCCTCGCCGGTTTCATTCATTTTGTTGGCTGTATCTTCATACCAAAGGCCACACGTAAGATGAGATTCTTTAGCTGGTTTAGCATAATTCAACAAAGTTTCCATGTAGGCACGATACGCATATGTATTATTTGGAGGTGATATAAGTTTTTGATTTAAATAGACATCAAGTTGACTGAAGATTGAATGCAACCAATTATTAACCGGAGCCACTACCGTTGAGGCAGCTACCTTAGAGGAATCTTGATGCAATATCCTGGCTTTTATATGAATCAAAGTATGAGACAGATCTATATAATCTTCACCAGTTCCTGGTACTTGAAATTCGAGGGGCCCATCATCAGCTAGAGATGATATAGGTTTATAATGTATCCATATTCCATTTTCTATACTAGTTTGTGTTGAGGGTAATGCAAATAAATCTAACTCTGATTTAATGCACTCACATGATTTGTTATGTAGAAATGACATTTTATGAAAATATGTCTTTGATTTTAGTATGACTTGACTTTGATTTTTTGATACCTTTCACCTTGACATTCGGTGCTGAAATGAGAGAATTCAAACGGTTCCTCTTTTTTATATATCCTGAACCGGACATGTTAATTCGATTAATTTTATCTTGAGCTTTTTTGTGTAAATTTGAGCTGGCCTCTTTCAATCTAGTTCTTATTGAATCTTCCATGGGGCGTGCATTAACCATATCCGATAATAGACCCACGCCGGCATTTAAAGCCTCTTTACCCACTACTTTAGCACCACTAGAGAGCAATGGTAAAACAGATCTAAATAAGCCTCCTAAAAAACTACCAATTCCATGTCCACGCTGATACGGTGCTCCTCGATAAATCACACCAATACCGTGACCAGCTTGATGTGAATAATAGTGCTCATAAGGACAAATCTCATTATATTCTTTGGAATACATTATAGTTTCATAAAGTGGAGTTTAATGCACAATGTCCCAAACTGGAATGGTATTTTTTGTCCTGTGCCTGATCTTATATTTATTTCAATCGTGTCAAACTCCCTGCGCATAACAGGTATGTAGTGAGGTGGTGAGAAAACATGCATTTTATTAGCTCCATATATGTATTTTGAAGGGTCTAGTGGTATTATTCTTAATAATTGTGTCATCACATCCCCAACAATTTGCGGTTCAATAATATCACTATAAACAAATAACTGGGATGGTAGCCCTAGATGTAAATTCGCTGAACATTTTCCAAAACCACCCCTGTGTGCTAAGTTTCTAGTTGGTTCAAATCCTAGTTGAAGACTTAAGCTAGGTGCTAACGTAACTGATCTTATTGATTCATCCATTACAGTTACAGATACAAACTTTGAAATTTCATCATATCGAAATATAACTTTATCATCAATGCTGTTTAATGCTGTTAAAATTTGATTAATATCATCATAGTTGGTGGCTGGTATATAATGTTTGTAATATATTAGTGAAGGTTTATCCTCATGGGGCATTACAGCCCATTTTGTTATATAAACAATATTTTCATGTTCCTGAACTGTAAACATCGTGCATGGATATTGAAATTCAACGACACCAACAGACCATCTACCTTCAAGTATAATAGGTTTCGGTAATTTGGTTGAAAACTGGGTTGTCGTATTTTCTGGGAAGTATTCCATGGAGCTATTACTCAACAATGTTAAATAAAAACTTTCCTTCATCATATTTTCTTTAAACTAGAAGCCAATATCCAACTATTAAATTTATCCGGATAACCTTTCCACTTGACCAACACTTGCTTTCTGTTACCGGAATAGCGGGAACCGATAATTTTATCTATTTTATAACTTGAAGTAGGATCGTAAGATATTTTTTGTAACTCTTTCTCATAAAAAGTTCCTGTTATTGGTTCAGGGTTATTTGTTGTATAATAATTTATATTTTTACTCTTTAAATAACCCTTTACATCTTTTGAAAGGAATTCACTTCCTTTATCAGATTGTATATGTGTTGGTGTGGTATTAGCTTCACTAAAAATACTATCAAAACATGATTTAACTGTTTCAGAATTTTTATTTTTCATAGGTCTAGCATAAGCATATTTAGTAAACACATCAATAACACAAAGTATATAATTAAATCCGTCATTATGTGTAGAATAAGATCTCATATCACTTAAGTCTACCTGCCAAAGTTCATTTAGGTTGGACAAAATATATTTGTTTCGAGGAAATTTCCTATGTACTGGTTTATGCAACGTGTATGTTTCTTGTAACCGTAGCCACTTTTTAACGTCTTCCTTAGTCATTTTACCTTTCATAGCTTTCGACAATTTTTCAATACTACTGTAACCAGCAGGATGTGATGGATCATAATAAATCTTAGTTATCTCTAGTATGGGGTCCATTTTTCCCAACTATTTTTTTTTCTTATAGGTTTTTTTATCTTTTCTAGATTGTTTTTTTTATCATTAAACTCTTCATCTGTAGATACTTGGTCAATATCCTTTAATTGAAGCCGGTGTATGTATTCACTTCTAGCTGGATTCCCAACGTAAGTCAACGGTACTTTAATATCCTTCAATGCTGTTGCAAACTTTTCCCAACCTATTGGATCACTTTTTTTTAACGGTCTAATTGCATCATTTAACAAATCTACTATATTACTTCCAAGAATTTTTTCGTTATCTATAATGACTGTACCATCATCATTCCAATGAATTTTATTTGTACTTAGAGTTAGCAATTCCAATAAAGACCCACCTTTCTTTACATAGGTTTTTGGTATTAAACTAAGAATTTGATCTTTCGTGTAAGGAAGTTTTTCATAAGATATAGTACTCTCCTGATTTTTATCTTCAGTGTTTGGTGGCAGAGCTGTAACTAAACTCTTGTCGTCGGTATAATTACTTTTATTAGATGTATTTACTTTTACTTCTGGAGTGGTAGTATCAATACTTTTAGTTATTATTGGTATTTCATGAGGTTGACGGTCTTCTCCAGTAAAGTGTAAATATCTTTGTAAAATTTGTAGATATAGAATACATTTTTTCCTATCATCCATATTACTATTCAAAATATTTTTCATCTCAGCATCTAATCTAGAAGTGGGTCTATCAGGAACTTGGTTGTATTTTAGTTTGTCCATCAAACTTGGTTCAATGAGCAACATTTTCTTAGCTTGCTCCATTTTTATTACATAAAATAATTAACTAAGCCACTCAAAATTGAACCCAATATTATTGGTAGAAATGCACCACCTTTTTGAATAATAATATTTTTTCTTATTTTATTAGAACTTTTATGTAACAATTTCCGCAGTATAGATTTATATCGTTTAAGTTTTTTTTTCTCTTTTTCTGGTAGTTCCACTTTACCTTGGAGGACGTTATGTATACATTCACAAATACAGTTAATTTCCTTTTCGTCACACGATTGTAAAAGAGCTTTCTTATATTTAGGTTTAAGCTTATGTAGTGCTCTCAGTAAGTCTTTATGCGTGTTTAGACTTCGCGGCATTATGTGTAAATGACAGGAATTTGTTGATTCTTGCTATATTTAAAGCCTTTGGTGGGGACATAAACAACGCAATGTACATCTGGAGGAAATATTTTTGTTTTAATTCGACACATTTCATCAGTGTTTTGTTTAAGATCTATCATTAAATACCCATGTGCTTCCATAGTTGCATTACGATAGGCATCTTCAAGAAATTTTGGATTTTCTGGTGATACTTGGCGTGCTAAGTATCGTATTTGAGTTTTATCTCGGGGATTTTTAAAATAAACAATATAATTTGAATTTAAAGAAATGTCTCTTTGTCCTTTACCTTGGTGAAATAAATTTTGTGTGATGTAAAATACACTTAAGTTTCTATGGTGGCTTCCTTTGGTAAAAATATCAACAATGCGACCATCAGACTCTCTCATAAGATCATCAATTATTACAAGGTTTGCATTCTTCCCATCAAACATATTAAGATCTGGTATACCTTGATGATAATTTACATTTGGCAAGTTATATAAAGGTTGCATTTCATCAAAGCACCAAGTAATTTGTGTAAACTCCCTACTACATATGTCATTAATATATTTAATGAAGTTTGTAACAAAATTTGATTTTCCACAGCCACTTGGACCTGCAACTATTGCAGTAAATGGATGAATAAAGTGAAACATCACGTTGCATGTGTGTAAATGCTTGAGAGTTACAGAGAGAAATAAAACATTTCGTTCAATTGTTGGTTTATATATTCACTTACTACATGCATATTAAAAAATAAACATAAGAAAAAGTATTTACAAATATTAACTATTTATTGACAATAATAATTGAATAAAAGATACATCTTAAGACTAGTATACAAATACAGCAGTGTACAGCAACATATTTACAAATATTATATTCATAAACTAATCGAAATACATACATATTTTAGTTAACATTAAGGTACTTAATTAGAACATTGAATAGAAATATATATTAACAAAGAAATATTTACATACAGATTTTTCTATAATCTATTTTAATTTGTAATGACCCCACGCCAGTGTATCCATATTATTGGGTAGAATATAACGCTTTGTGTCGTTATAAGATAAACATCTTTTGTTTATTTGCTGGGTGAAAATTGTGTGTTTAATTGATTTGAATCTGTACATGTTGCAAAATTGGATATTTTTAGTGAAGAGACAAGTCTTATAATTTTCCATGGTCATTTTTTTTGTAACACATTTATTAACACCCTTTGCTTTTGCTGTCAATTTATTTTCGACGTCAAATGCATACATTTTAGATCTTAGACCTACAAACTCTTTTAAAATTTTTCCATTATTTTCATCTTTGAAAAATCCTAGTTTCTTTTTATTGATTTTTGGATAACCATATGTATTATCTGATGGATAATCGGATGTATCAAATCGATAAACGAGGTCGGTTTTAATATCATTGTAAAAGTTGTCTGTAAAAATCTGATATATTAAACTATCTGTGTCAGTATACAATAATTTTAATTTATTATCAAACTTCCTCATCATCTAGTTGTAGTGAAAGTCATACATAAGAGTTTTTGAAATATCCAATATACAAAATCCTAAATAAATGGGTTTATTATGAACCAACTTTGTTTTTCGCAATTGTACTGCAACTAAGTTTTCTGCAAAAATCGATAAACTGTGAAATTCCGGTTTTGCAATCAAATCTTGTACACCTAGAGTTTTACCGTTATTTTCCCAATGCGTTAACAATTTCACATTAACCCTTTTTTCAATGTTTTCCATAGTTTTCCCAAACACGGAATTATTCATTAATTTATAAAAATCCTTTTCAAAATCCGAGACTGCCTCTATTCTACGTTTTGTATTTAAATCAATGTATTTTTGCAGCCATGAGCTCTGTCTAAATTTTAGTATTCTATGAACTTTTGTTATTTTCATTCCCATATTCAGACACTGTTTAAGATTTCTATAATGAATTTTATATCTGATCTTATTATAAAGATTTGGTATTAATTTGGTTTCTTTAGAATCACTACTTATACATATTTTCTCAGGGCAAAGTGGAAAATCAGAGTGTAAATCGTGAAGTTCAACTGGGTACTCTAAATCTACTTCTAAAATAAAACCGAATTCAGACGTGTCGGGTATATCAAAACTTGTATTTGGACTGACCCATTCAAATCCTCCTTCAGGTAAATATTGAGACATAGCCCAACCGTAAAGGTTATTTGCATCGAAATAAGCAAGATATGATGTAGGTTTATTTTCATCATAATTATCTAAAAATTTATTATTAGCTTTAGCATAACGATTGCTGCATTGTGATACTCCCCCTCTAATACCTGCCTTGATGAAAGCAATTTTATCAAAGTCTGTTAATAATTCTAACTCTATTTTTGTATATTTTAACATAGCATCCCAGCTCAAGCCCGGTGCTGTATAATAATGAGCAGGATCTAATCCATAAGTTGTTATACAAATATTTCTAAAGTTTTCGAATACATCAGTTAACAATATAACATCTGTTTTCAGATATAAGTTAGAGTAATCCAGCATATTTTGACAACCAAAATGTTGCCAAACATTCTGTGCATGATTATAATCATCATTAGATACATTTGAATCAGTTAATGAACTGTAAAATTGATTTTTAGTGGGAATAGATGTTAATTTTAAACAGTCGTATGATGTCATAAATTCATAAGGATAAATACCTTTTCTCCTAACATACCTGAAATCTTCATTTCTTGGAAAACTATTTTTTAAAGTAATAAATTGTTCATCGTTGAGATTTTTAGCTAATTGCTCAAGACTACATGGTAAAAATTTTAGGGAATCAAGAAATCTTAAATTCAAAATTTGGCTATTTATTATTAATGTTTTAGAAAAAGATATGTATCTTTCTTTGTTTTGGGGAATGACATCCACATCACCCTCTACAAAGTTTAATGCATGAACAATGAAATGTGCATCATAGTGGCTGAGATTATGTAGGAATACTGGAACATGACGTGGTATCCTAAATTTGCTTATACAAACATCGTGTGCAACACCTCTAAAATTACCTGTATACCAATCAAAATATGAAATCTTTTTATCATCAGAAAATTCTATTTCACATATACAACAGAGTTTAGAATTCGCAATTTCCTTTTCATTTTCTGCAGTCAATGGTTTGGGGCATTTTTGAAAACTATTTTTCTTACTTATTATTTTTAAATCATCATATAAACGATTCATAAATATCTGTACACAATCTGGACCGCTATACGTTACATATTTTGACAAACTATTATCATATGAACATTTAATATAATATCCAAAACTATAAACTTCATGTTTGTGAACATTTTTAGTATACGGTTTATTTGGATCGTTAGAACACGTTTTTATTGGATTTAAAAAGGCTTCAAAATCTGCATATATAACGAAGGGTATCTTTAACTTTTTATGAAAATTTTCAAATTTTAATTGAGTATTTGACACTAGTTGTCCAAACCAATTTTTATATCTTTTATCTATATTTGGTAGTTCTACAGTAATATGTGAACAATCATATTGTCGATGGTTATTCAACCTTTCCTTTGTGGGGAAATGCAATAAACATCCATCGCATATATAAACCGCATGATTTTGATTTGAAATTTGTTTACTGACCAATCTTGATAAGTTTTTAATATAACAATAGTGGTAAATCCTTTCTCTATTTATGAGTAATAAATTAATGTGACTATTTCTACGACATTTTGTTAAATATAGTGGACCCACTACACTATGCCTTTTCATTTCTTTATTAAATTCTAAACCGAATACATTGATACTAATATTATTTAATTTTTCAACTTTTGATATATCATTTAATTTAACGGGAAAAGATACACCATTAAATTTTAGTTTATTTACATGCATGCTATAGGACGATACTCGATTTGCGTTCTTACTCACTGGATATAATGCCGAAAGTAATGCCCATTGAAAACATAAATTGTCAGAGTTTTTTACGTTTATCACAGCTTTTTTATTACTAATATCTTTAGGTAAATCAATATATGACGTACCACGTAGCGGATTAAATTTATTAATATTCATGTCTAAGCAATTAATTTGTTTAAGACTCCACCCACTGTCTTTTTGTTCAAAAGTACTTATTTTATTTGTTATAGCATCACATAATGAAGAAAAGAAAATATTTAAGTCATCACCTCGAAAAATTATATAATTACATGTTTGAAAATCAAATGAATTTAGAATATCTTTAGTTTGTTGTATAAAATCTGCGTGTAGTATAAAATTTACTTTAAAAGCAGTATGTTTCTGCATAGATTCTTCAATCAAAAATAGCACATCATCTTTTATAGAACTTAAAAACAATTCCGGCGTTTCAAAATCTAACATAGATGATAAATCAGATTTATTTTTAATTTTATATGTAATTATTCTATTTCCAAAGGCTGTTTCAGCAATTGATACATTTTTAAGAGATGTGTGAGAAGTTAAAACATTATTATTATGAATTTTGCTTTTCAAATGATTGGTAAAGTATTTTCTAGTTATCAAAATTTTACACGTGTTACATTGCACCTTGTCGACATCGAGGTCTGCTGATATCCCGATCGATGATAATGAAGTTGATGGCCTATCTTCATATCTAGTCTTTTTCTTATTATTGTCATCATCCTTCGTACTACAAAGTTTCTTAGACCCCATCCCGATTTGATATGATTGTTTTGATTGTCTAAAACAAAGAAGAAACATATTTATAGAAGAAGAACAAAATAATTCTGTAAATTTTGAGATAATTTAAGAAGGCATACTCACGCTATGTTTTCCTCAACTACTGCACAAATATTGTACAATTCTTCATCATATGTGGAGTCTTTCAATCCACTCTCTGGAACTATTCCCCACAAATTATACATTCCATATTAGATTTGCGTTGAAGAAAGGTACAGATATAATTTTAGATTATGTTTCAATAAAATGGAAATATATGACACGAACTTATTTAAAGAAAGTACTAATAAAAATTTGTATTTACAAAAATAGTTTTTTTATATTCTAGCTATAAATACACATGATTATTATATTCAGAAACTATAAGTAAATAATATATACACGAATATTAATTAAATGGAATGCGTTTATTACTTATTACTAAAGTGAGATTTTTTACAATTTTCAGTCTTAGAAATTTCTTTAGTTATTTCGTAAACAATGTTTCTAACGTTTGCAGAATTTTTGTGTTTATCATTTGTGTAATATTTAACTCTAAAATCTGCGTGCTTCCAATGTTCTGTGGAGGCTATTTTTGCAATCTTTTTCATGTCATATATTTCTATTTTAATAAGTTTACTTGAGCTGGAACCATCATCAACGTTTGTTGATAAACAGACGGTATTACCTTCTTCATCGATTCGAGATACAGTGGATGAAAGTTTTTTTCGTTTTATTATAGGACCTTCAAAGAATTCATCTAAATTCTTGGTAATAATATTTTGCTCCCTCTTTTTCTTTAGTTTTGATTGTACATTACTAAATAAATCCTGACTACCTTCATCCGATAGAGGATAGTAGTAATTTTTAAAAGTATTTTCTTCATCAATAATTTCCAGTGAGTTCTGTAAAAATATTTTATAAATTTAAATCTGAATTGATGATTGTTCGTAGTGTAGCGATGGTTTTTTAGTGTATATAAGTGTGGTATAAAGTAATAACAAAATTACTTACATTCATTGTTGTATGAATCTATGTCACTAATACTTTGTAAATTAAATTTATACTTGTATTTCACTTCACTTAGAAATACACGAAATATAACAAACTAAATGTTCACTATAGAAAAGACACTTTCACAATGTAACTTAAACAGTTCCAACCCTATATATATAGAAAATATCGCTCCTACACCATGACTCATGGGTCCAATGCACAAAAGGTTTGTGATAATGAATTCCGGCTTCGATATGAACAAAAGATATGAATAGGTTTATAACATTTTGTAAGGTGTCTTTGTTAGTCATCTTTCCATTAAACTATTGTTAAAAATATTTTGACTCATTGTTTAGAAATTTTTGTAATACTTTGGAACTTTTTTCTGTTATCAGACAATGAAACAAGTTGTAACATGAAACTGTTAGAAATGTTTGAGTCATAACTAACAAATTTTGAAATGCTTTCGTCAAAACGGTAAGAAGATATGAAGATTATATAGATCTGTCTCATACTTTGATTCATATAAAAGCCGGGATATTGCATCAAGATTCCTCTAAGGTAGCTGCCTCAACGGTAGTGGCTCCGGTTAATAATTGGTTGCATTCAATCTTCAGTCAACTTGATGTCTATTTAAATCAAAAACTTATATCACCTCCAAATAATACATATGCGTATCGTGCCTACATGGAAACTTTGTTGAATTATGCTAAACCAGCTAAAGAATCTCATCTTACGTGTGGCCTTTGGTATGAAGATACAGCCAACAAAATGAATGAAACCGGCGAGGAAAATGGAGGATTTGTTAAAAGACAAAAATTAGCTTCTGAAAGTCAAGAAATTGAAATGATTGGACACTTACATGGCGATATATTTAACCAAGAAAAGTTCTTGATCAATGGTGTAGAAATGTCAGTTAAATTAGTTCGCTCTAGAGAAACATTTAACTTAATGGCCCCTTCAAGTGATTCAAAGTTTAAAGTATGCATTACAGATGCAACACTTATCGTTCGTAAAGCACGAATCAATCCAACTGTTTTACTTGCACATCAAAAAGCATTGGCTTTTTCTACAGCAAAATATCCCGTCACTCGAGCTGAAGTGAAAGTTTTAACTATACCGTCTGGGATTCAAGGCAAAACACTTGACAACATTTTTTTGGGGCAAGTCCCAAAAAGATGTATTATTGGGTTTGTTGATAACGGGGCATTTAACGGTAATCTCACTAAAAATCCATTTAATTTCGAAAATTACAACATTAACACATTTTGTTTATATATTGATGGTCAACAAATACCTTCGAAAGCTTTACAACCTTCGTTTGAAAACCATATTTTCACCACGGCTTATCATACATTATTTTCGGGTACGGGTATACATTTTTTAAATGAAGGGAATGGAATTTCGAGAGAACAATATTCGAACGGTTACTGTTTGTTAGCTTTTGATTTAACTCCGGATTTATCAGCCAACTCTTCAGGTCATTGGAATCTTATAAGACATGGCACTGTAAGATTAGAAGTTCGATTTGAGTCAACGCTTGTACAAACTATTAACTGTATTGTTTACGCCGAATTTGATAATGTTATTGAGATAGATAAAAACCGCAATGTATCCGTCGATTATAATAGTTGAATATATATATATTGTAAAAATATTAACTTTGTAATATTTGTATGTATCTCTTTGTGTGTACATTTTTGAATAAATTAATTAAAATGAACTTACTTTGTATTATTTTTAATAATCACCCTTTCGATATATAATAAGTTACTGTAATTACAATCGCACACATGTTTGCGATCTCTGGGGTTGGAAAGTTGTATTTTTAAATAAATATGAATACAATAGAACTACAGAAATATTTGAACGAAATACATCCAAGTTTGCGGTATAATGTGTATGCTGCAAATAGATTACCGATATACATGGAAACTCCTACTTATTTAATTAGTAATTTGGACCCCGATACAAAACCTGGATCACATTGGGTTGCACTACATATAGACAAAAATGGTTTTGGTGAATTTTTCGACTCCTATGGACGACCACCTTCTGGATATCACTATGCATTCTTAAAGAGAAATAGCCACCGATGGAGTTTCAATAAAAAAATATTGCAAAACAATTGGACTTCAGTATGTGGTCAATACTGTTTAATGTATTTGTACTACAAGTTGCACAACTGTACAATGAATTACTTTATTAATCAATTTGACATCGATACCATGTACAATGATATGTTATTATGGAATTTGTTTAATTACTGTTTCAAAATAAATGAATATGACTAATGAAGGAATGTAGACGGCTTTTTATTATACATAGAAAAAGTACCTGAGACCCCCCGACCGTAACACAACAATAGCGTTCGAGCCGAACAATAGACGACCCTTGCTCGGATGATCCATTGTTACCTGTACCCCATTGCTTTTGTATTATTATAGCCTAGTTAATGTTATGCTATCTCTGAAACGGTTAAAGCTACGCAATTTTAAATACTTGCATTCGATTCAGCGACCCTGAAAACCTTTTTTTTTTTTTTTTTTTTTTTTTTTTTTTTTTTTTTTAGGTCAGGGTTGCCGCCGTTATCAGTGAGCTAGAACCGATGAGAGAGCCAAAGGCGGTGAGCTAGAACCTGTGAATCCCTACTACTAGCGTCTTCGTTGTTGGACTTCATTGTTCTTAGAATCAATTGTAGACACAGGCATTATATTTTTAATTCTTTGCATTTGAATATCTTGAATACTAAAAAAGAACCAACAAAATGTATTATCAATAAAATGTTGACATCTTTGATACAAATCTGACAGCTTTTTCTTTAAATAAACGTATCTCAACAAGAAAGATTCGGCAATATGAAAATACGTATTTCTTACAGTTCAATAATCACTTTTAAATCGCATCAGATATCAATCCTTTAGCTACCGACAGTTATTGATATTCAAATTGAAAACACTTA
Source organism: Automeris io (assembly GCA_036320925.1). Classification (NCBI taxonomy): domain Eukaryota; kingdom Metazoa; phylum Arthropoda; class Insecta; order Lepidoptera; family Saturniidae; genus Automeris; species Automeris io. The sequence goes on from JAUDJH010000014.1 coordinate 7,924,995, forward strand.
ACAACAAGAAAAGAAAATTTTGCTTTGTTCCGATATTATTTATTTGTTTCATAGAAGCAAATGAAATTACTTTTCAAATATATTCCAACCTTCAAACCTGTCCTTCAAAACTTGAAGTCATAATTTTACTTTATGCGTCTAATGGGATAATATTACAAAGCAGATATTTTAGAGTTAAATACCTATTAATTGCATTTTTATTGGATATGTTATCTTAAAGATCAAATGAGATGAGTTGGAATGATAGAGGTGGGAAATGGGATGCGAAGATAGGGTGGTGGATGCCAACCTCTCGCTGCCGACGCTCATCCCAATTATGGTTGGCAGCGAGGGTGCAATGACAGCGGTGCTCAATTTTAGTGAGCAGGTGCTTATACTGAAGGAGGTGGTGGAGCGGGTTCAGGAGGCACTTCCTTCAGCAGCGTCATCCCAGCCCGCCCGCCGACCCGCAAGAATGGGACGTCGTAGGGCGGCGTTTCTAAGAAACGTCCGCCTCTAACGACAGCACAGGGCGGCACACTTGAGGGAGTGTGTCGTCCAACAATGATGCGAGCGGCACGCGATGTGTTCCCGCGTGCCGCTCAAGAGCGCAAAGGCAAGATAGAGGGGTGGCTCATTACACCACCCCTCCCCGAGCGAGTAGAGGCCTATCCAGAGGCAGCACGCCTTGCCGGGTATCGAGGATGAGGCCCTAGGCACCAGCCTGCGATCCCGGTAGGTGGAAGGTGGAACACCCGGAGGTTTTAGTCGGAACAACTCTGACACACCGGGGGGTGGCCCTCACCACTCCACGAGGTCCGAAGCGATTTTTCCGGGTTACAAAAAACAAAATGGGACGAGAAGATAGGTTTTCCCAAATTTAGTACGGATTTAGGCACCACATGTTCCCTAGTGAAGAAAAAAATTGTGAGGAAATCAACATAGCCACGACATAGTAGACATCATTCATACGGACCTTATCAACATTCATAATCGGAAGAATCATAATAAGGGTTAACGTCAAACGCCCGCGTGGATGACTTGCAATATCCAGTACTTACCACCACTAAGGCTAATGCTGTTAATGAAAGTCGCCCATTATGTGTTGTTAGCCAAACGACACAACGAACCATCGCCGAAGCGTATTCGACACGCTGCGTTTAAGGGACCTCTGCTGTGACGTCAGTTTTATACTCATTAGTGACTGTGAGATATATCTTAAACACATCTCTCATCGTGCATTCTAATGTATTTCAAATGATATAAACTGTTATGACAAAGTTCCCTTCGTTCCATCAGTGACATAAAAGACAGAAAGATGTAAAGAAAGTTTTTGGTGGTAGGGTGATTGCCCGAACTGGGTCATGACCACAGTACACAAGTGTAAAGACTGTCATAGTGACTCGCTTTGGCCTGTCGCGTTTCGGGATCAGTTTGTGTATATCCAGTAACTTATATACCTAGAGACCTTCAGTCGTGGAATGTGTGGGCCGACATGACGATGTAGACTATTAACGGATTTTCATCCTTTGATGGTCGCTTTCGCTTTTTGCCTACACTGTACTTACCATCAGGTACTCTGTAGTCACTATGTCGAGTCAGTGTAAAAGAAAGGCGAATACAGTTTTTCTTAAGTTTTTAAATTTATTTTCACTAAATTGACACTGACTTGCCAAATAACAAAATCTACAGATGACATCTAAAGTTGACTAGGATTATTTAAAATACTAGACTTTACAAAACTACCTGCGTTTTTTTATTGTTGAAACTAGAACTGTTATAACGAATTAGTGAATAATTAATAAATTAGTAATTATTTATAATTAATTACTGGTGCTAATTTATTTATACCAAATATAAAATGCGTAGTATTTCGATATCTATAGAGTACTGAAACATATAAATTGTCATAAAGTATGTGACCTGAAATCTTCATTCTACTAAATACATAAACTGATTATATACATTTAAAAAAATGTTAACGATAATTTTTTGTAATTAAAACACCAATTTGATGCCTCCAATTAAACAACTCAACTAGTTTCACTTTGTTACCCATATTTTTTATGAAAATTTTACGACTTTACCTTTTGTATTTGTTAATTAAATACTTATTTAATAATGTGTTGTATAGATTATTAGAGAACAATATATTGTTTGTTACAATATCTGAATACTCGTATCTTGTAGGAAAAGTTAATAACTTCATATTTTCCGTATCCTTCTATTTGTGTCTATTTTATTTACTATTTCCTTTTTATCAGATAAAGTTATCTTCAGTGAATAGACGGCAGATCGCATGTTTCAATATCTTATTAATAAAGTATATTGCTAGAGAAATATTGACATAAAGAACTTTTTGTAACACAATATATACAGAAAAAGTAATAAAGTTAAACTGTGATGAACGTTTAGGTATCTAATATATTGAATACTTCCAGTTTAATAAAATACGATGGAAACATAATATGATTTTTATTGCCTTATTTTTATAATGAACTTTTCCAACGTTGTTTTAGCATTTGTGCTGTTTTATACGATATTAAGGATTATGTTAGCAATAAATTAGGATAGAAGATATACAGAAGTAGTTAAATGGGGGATTTTAGTCGACCATACTATTACGGCACACACCGCACACGGCTGCAACACCTACTTGTCGCCGAGGTAATGTTTCTAGGTAAAAAAGGTTGTCAGATAGAGGTCACCGGGGTAATGGTGAATGGCTTTATTTTTTTACAAAGCTCCAAGAAGTTTCCTCAATTTATCAAAGTTCTATTTCAAGAAGCTTTTTTTTATTCTATTTATTTAAGGGACTTTAACGTGTGTACGTATGTCAGCCCCATCGTACCCTAATACAGAAATACCTAACATATTACATATGGTGCCATTGATCTGAACAGGCTAGACGCCTCATCAGATAATAGTTCTGTTAAGATTTTGTTAAACATCCCGATGTCAAGTCTGTTCAGACCAAAAGCACTCACAAACGCCTCTCTCACAGATTCAGATCGGATTCAAGAAGCTTATATACATTAATGTAACTAGCTGGGTGACCGAGCTTTGCTGGGATGATAATATTTCTAATCTGACCTAATAAAGCTATTTTTAATAAATATCAACTTGTTGTTTGTTTTCAGCGCCATCTATTTTTCACTAGCTTACATTGTAAAGCAGCGCCATCTGTTTTTTAATAGCTTTCCTTCTATATATTGACTAAATCAATTTTAATAGTAAAAGTCTATCTAAATACAAAAAATATTCTAAACAGAGCTATTTCAGAAAAACCAATTACATACAAATATACAAGAACTGCTCGCCTAAAGTAGACAGAATATTGTAATAGCTGCGGCAATCCGAGCTTATATTTTAAACAATATCCGTTTAGAATTTTCATTACACTTTCTTCTTAAGGCTCATTAAAACAGTCCCTTCATTAGCATACGTATGTACCTAAGTAAAACCTAATTAATTAAACTCAAAGTAGCTTCACTGGGACGTAGGTAAATATTTCACGTAGCTGACAAATGCGTTCGCTCCATCACATCGGATAAAATATTATTAAAACAAACAAACGAACAAAAAAGATAGCTTTTCGAAAGAGCCGAAATCAATGTGCGAGGTCTTCTACGTTACCGACTCCGCATCACAAAACTTAAAAGTTATAAAAGCATTGAAATGTTCAAATAAAACAACACCATCTCATATGAGTTTTAGAGTTCAGATTCTTTTGTTTATTAATGAGATAATAAGTACTAAAAGTCGATCAGTTTCGTGGCCGTAATTTAATGTAACAGTTAATATGACAGCGGGCATGAGCTTGCCAGCGGGTTGTCTGTGTATTATATTTATGCACTCACACCTGGAGGTCTGCCGTTCTGGAGAGTATTTTATTTTGAGTTGTCTTGATACGATAGAGAAGCCGGTGATGGCATTTATGTTCGAACTGATAAACATGGCCTATTAATTACTTTATACATACTTCGGTTTTGTTAATGATTAACATTGACGTTGAATTCATATATTTTACTAGGATAGATTAATTATGAAAGAGTAATATCATTATGCTTCAAATATCTATCTGCATTCTTCTTATTACTTCTGTATTTAGCTTTGTCTGCGACTCTGATTACCACACCAAACATGAGATATCTTTATACGATTACATAATAATATATAACTCAAGAAAATATTCTTTAGAAGAGATTTTAAATCTCGTCTTACCGGACATGAAAGATGAAAGTACAGACACTCTTTGTTATGTTATTGAAGTACGCGTTGGTTGATGTTTTTTCTTAAAGGAAGATAGAAACGGATGTTTACTTGTAGTGCAAAGTAGCTTATATCCTTTCATATCTTTTGTATTATCTTTGTTCAGGAAAGTTCAAGTTGCTTAGTTATAAATAAATGCATTTCGTTATAAATGATTAAAAAACATTAATTAAATGTAATACCTTTTATGCGGAAATATTATTTAATAAGTTAGTTTATTTGTTGTAAAGAAAAAAACAACAAAAGATGCAGTTTTCTTAATTGAACCAAATATGATAAAAAATCCTGTTATATTTAAATAAAATACACAAAAATCCGTGATTGATTATTTAAATAAAAAGCCGAATTCTTATAGAAGTCACAGTTTCTCTCTCTTCCTCCTCATCGCTTCCTCATTGTTTTCTTTGGGTAAATAAGCTACCTTCATCGTTTCAGTTCTGCCGCTTAATGAAGTGTGATGGTAACTTGAAGCTAGCTGTTTGAAGGCCTTGTCTGGCCACCGCTCTGTGCTCCAGCTGCTAGCTATTATCGTGAACCGCGTCCGCCCAACAAATACCTATTCACCAATCTCTTAACGACTCCCAAGTCATAAGATCGTGAAAACACGGTCGCTGGAAGTATACTCCACTCCTTAGCTGTTCGTATTGTGATGTAAAAGCGAATCTTTTCGTGCGGATATATATATAATTCCTGATAAGGAAATTCATGATTTTCTCATTATTTGTTATTATAAAAGTATAAAACGTAAAAAGCAATGGAGTTTAATATTTTAGCATCTAGGCAATTAGCAACGCCTTTACTAGAACCTGGTGACTGGATATTGGAAAGAAACGGTAAGACATCAACCTGTCACTTGACCTTAGCGAAACGCTTGAATAATTGGTTCTCTACGGACAGATAGTATTAAATTTACGACTCCGAAACTAGGGATCAAATGTTAATATCCGTGGGGAGTTGTGACCAGAAAGAACTGGTCTTCTGCAAATCAGAGACTTTCGCGAATAGAAAGCTTTTCTTAACAGTTTTATGAGTTTTAAATAATTTGAGTTATTAAGACGTTCCGACTTCATACAATGCGAAAGTAAAAAAGAATTTCTCGAAATTGTGATAAATATTTTTGGGCGTTAGCCTGAAGCTAAGTTCGACGAACAGTAAATCCGTGTTCGGAATGAGCGTAAGCATTTCAGTGTTGCAGGAATTTCGACAAATGTGTCTATATTATGAGCAAACATGTGTAATTTGAGATGAAATGTGAAGCGATTGATGTCTTTGTTCAAGTTCAGGAACTTTTTATGGTCTGCCATGAGGCTGCTGGCTAAACTTACGACTATATTGTTCTCGACAAAGTTTGCGTAATGTTTAACGTTATGTGCATACTTCTTAGCTGTATTTACAATCATATAGTATTTTTAAAGTAAGATTACTTTTAGAATCTGATAGGCATTTATATTATTGCCGAAGAAGAATTTCTGTATTAAGGCGATGTTTAACATCTCTTTTGCAAATATAATTAGTGATCGGTTGAGGCTTTGTTTAAAATTAACAAACAAAATTCAAAACAACAGCGCTCCACAAGTTTCATAAATACGTCGATTTTTAGTTCAATCCAAAGGCTTTAAAACAAGAGTGAATTGGTTTTTGTTAGGAAAACACAACTCATCATCGGCCTTATTTTTGCCTACCACCAGGTGTGACTGATAGCGTGTAAATCATAAAAAGAATCGAATAATAATAATATATAGTCACGTGTTTTTCGGTCGGCGGTGGTTGATTCATAAACACTACTGTTACATTGCTCCCTAATATAAAACGATTAAAAATAATTAAACATCCGTTTGAGTAGCGACACAGTTCGAATGAAGAAAACAAAAGTTGTAAATTATCATAGAAATACTTATCAATGTGTAATTAAACAATAAATAAGTGAAATAAAGAAAATAAACAGTGCATGGAACTAATGTGGAAAAGTGAAGGTAGAAATTTACAACATCGTACAATACAAACATTAACAAAGTGGTGAAATTGCTGACTACCCTCATACATAACTATTATACTGCCATATTTACTGTCATTGTAAGAGGACGTAACAAATGTCACTTGTAAATGTCAGTTCCGATTAGTGTGGCCAGGCCAAAATTCTAAATTTACGATTAATTGGTACATTCTATTATATGCAAGCAGATTATACTATTATGGAAGAACAATTTCAATTATTTTTTGATAAAATAAAATTAGAAATGAAAAATCAAACAGTGGAACTCACAACCTCAATAATTCATAAAATGGAAGAAAAATTAATTAAATTATTATAGAAGAAAATAAAAATATGAAAGAGAAAATTGAAAATCTGGAAATAGAATTAGAGCACCTTAAAAGAGATAAGAAAAATAAAAACATAATAATATATAATATAATAGAGAACGAGAAATCTACCTTAGAATTAATACAGATAATAAAACAAACTTTTAAACGAGATTTAGAGTTAGCAATAGAAAATTACGAAATAAACAAAATTCATCGCATTGGAAAGATAAATAATTATGGAACACCAAGGCCAGTCCTTCTTTCTTTGGTTAGCGGGTGGAAAAAAATTGAAATTATGAAAAATAAAAAGAAACTAAAAGATTTACATATAAAAGAAGATTACACTAAACAAGTATTAGAAAAAAGGAAAACTCTGCAACCAAAATTAATAGAAGAAAGAAATAAGGGAAATATTGCCTACCTAGTACAAGATAGGCTGATAGTCAAAGAAGGCAATATAAATAAAGCCAAAAGAAACAGAGAGTCACCCATATCACCACAACTAGTAACCCAGCCTAAGAAACAAACTATGACATCTAAAAATTTTAAAATAAATGCTTTTGAAACGATGAAGTCAGGTACTAGTTCCCCTTCAACACATAAAAAACAATAGCAATTAGCCACTTCATACCGGAAGTTAAAAAACAATAAAAATATAGAAAGTAATATAAATAACAAACTCCATACTCTCCCAAGCCGACTGGTCATCGTGGGGGATAATGACCACAACTCTCTATAGGATCAAAAACAAATTAACATAGCTACACTAAATACACGCTCTTTAAATTCGGAAGAAAAACTGTTAGAATTGGAATTAGCTTTGGACAGTATAAAATGGGACATTCTAGGAATAAGTGAAATGAGAAGGTTAGGAGAACAAAAGGGCTTAAATGGCGTTGGTCAGGCTATATGTTGCGTGATAACAAACAAAAATTGACCAGGAAGATTACGCAATGGTATCCCAGAAACGGAAAAGAAATAAAGGAAGACAAATCAAGGGATGGGAAGATGATTTAAAAAAGACGACAGGAAAAACATGGCTAAGGGAAGCTAGAGATAGAAGAAAATGGAAATCCTTAGAGGATGCCTTTGTCGGAAGACAAGTAGAGTAGTTAAAAAAAAAGAGATAAGGGAAAAAAAAAGTTGTATGTAAAAATATTCTATAATAAAGGCTTATATTATTATTATTGTTATATTAACAAACGCCTCACCCACCCGCCCAACTCTAGCATTAGGCAAGGGATGGTACACCTCCAGCATAAGCACAAACGGCCAGAGATTAGGGCCCCAAAGATAGAAACCTGCGTACTATTCGCGCAGTATCAAGAATGACTGCCTTCTGCATACGCGCCATCATCCCCTTGGCACTGAAACCCAAACTCTCCAGGTGTTTTTGTAGGCTAACTGGAACCAAGCCATTAGCTGAAATTACAATCGGGATGATTTCAGCGGATGCCACCCCCCACACGTCAGTTACCTCGTGAGCTAGATCAAGATACTTCCTCTTTTTCTCCGTTTCGGCTTTTACAAGATTCTCGTCGTATGGTATGGTGACATTCACCAAAAACACCCTAGACTGAGCCCGGTCTATCAGCACAATATCAGGCTTATTGGCCATAATTGTCCTATCTGTGATGTTATTATTATTATTATTATAGTCACGCGATATCGTTTTCGAGGTGAGCAGAGGTACATTAGTGGCTGTCTCTACTTTGGGCTTATATGTCGTGCCCAACGTGACCAGTAGCGCAGATTACTGATGGTCATCGAACATCGATGGTCGAGAACGATTTCTCAGAGTACTCTTTTATCCTAACACAGCACTGCTTATGGTAAGCTTGGGGCAGTCCAAAAACTACAATACCAATACCACCAATAGTAAAAAAAACCATTGATAGCCGCAGCGATCATGCCGGTCTGCACAAATGTCTCTTCCCGCTTCGCTTAAAGGACCCAATACGAGTATAATATGATATTTAAGACTTACAGATGACATTTATATTAGATGCGATGCGAATTTCTTCACGATGTTTTCTTCACCGGTGAGCATGTGGTGCCTAAATCCGTATTTAATCTGGAAAAACCCAGAGGTATGTGTCGAGTCTCGATCCAACTACCATTCGCATTGCCGCACATGGATACAGGATGCTTATCTACTAACCCCTCGTGTGATGAAAGTACTGCTACAGGACAAATCAAAATATCCCACATCTGATAGGCGTCCTGTGACAGCCGGCGCGAACAAGTGCAAACAGATGTTTGTTACAAGCATAATACATCGCGACATAAAGCTCTATCCTTTTCACACGTTTTATCAATTGTTCACGGAAGAACACCTATCCTTTCCCATAGAAATTAGAAATTCTGTGGTATAAAAATCCAGGTTTTTCGAAACATAGTTCTCAAAAACCCCCATCTGATGAAAGTCCTGTACAAGGGCGCGACATATGCGCCTAGTTCTGTAAATAACCGTCGACGGTTAAGTGGTTAAGCTACCACAGAGACAGCCATAAAAAGAGGAATATACATCTTTAAAGTGTTATTATATTGGTCATATCAGTAACATTACATATATTATTTAGATTATTATGTTCATAATGTACATATTATCTGTCTAATTAACGCGAAGACACGTACGTTGGCGATGATATAATGGCGCTAATCTGTCTCCAGTTTACATATAGGTATACGATTACACATACATTTATATTTATACAACCTCTCGTCCGTGGAATCCCATTACAGGACTTTCCACAGATATCAAGATCTAGAAAAACTTGATTTTCTATAAAAGAATTTTGTATGACTCCAATGTGTTTTATCAATAAAATATATCACTTTATGTAATTTCTCACACTACACTCTGAATTGCATTGCAAGTATTCTAGCAGAATTAATATGAGTTACCAAATAAGATTTAAACTTTTTACTGTGTCTTGCAATTGGGCGTGTCACTGACGAAAGGTTAATAAGTATATATTTAAAACAAATTTTCAGTTTATCAGTTTTAGTTTTACCATATATCACATTAAAATATCAATATATTTATTGAAAAAAAAAGCCGCCTACATGTATTTTAAATGTGATCCTCTTTGATACCGGCTAAATATGTTAAAGAACTTCAAGATATTATGATATAATCATTGTCAAACAATATTAAGTAAATATCATTGCTTTTAGTCTGAATCTTCTTTGAAGATGTGAATAAAAATGCGCTAAAATAGAGATTAGGGTAAAACGGGTCCGCTCATAATCCTCTGTAAACACTCCCGACAAATATCATCTAAAAGGTTTTCAGGCTTTGATGTAATATACTTAGTTGAAGGATTTTAATAAATTGGTCTTAAGCTTATTTAACTAATTTTGTTTAAATGAATATATAATTACAATTATAATTGGTTTGAGAAGATACAGAGCATTTTCTCCTAACCTCCAAAGTATTCCATAACAATTGTCACGGTCTAGTTGGTTTTAGGATTATACCCAAAGATCTATCGAGATGTACCAGCTTGAAGCCAAAATGGAACATATGAGAGATAAAAAATTACCAAGGGTGGAAGAAATGTAATTGAAAACCGGTCACAGTCCGATCTGTTATACATATTAAGAGTATGAAGAAAAAACTCATACTATTTTGTTTTTGGGGGGAAAGATATTAATTAATAATAACTATTATTATTTGAATTTGATGGTTGCGCCTTTCCTTGCAAGTAAAATAATTAAAAGCTGTTTTTATTATATTAGAAACTTTCTGTTAAATAGCTGGTATTATATTTCTACATGATATTATTCTAAATATCTAAATATATAGCAATTGTTTCACTATAATAAAAAGCTCCATTTACTTCAGTTATGCGTGTAATATATTGATTCGATAATGTTTCACCGCGCGGTAGTAGGTCAATGCCCAAGTTGACGAGATGAGGCGCACGCGGCAATGCATGCTCGGTGCCATTCTGCCAAATTCCGAAGGCTGCCTAGAGAGCAGCGATCATGTCACCTAATGACTTACACAGGGCTCTCTGGACACGGAAGTTTCATTGAATACATGTGCCGGTTTGGATTTGAAGAAACGAAATCACTGTTTCTCGGACTTGGATTCTATCCATCAGGCTCTCGTAGAGTGTCCGGCGTTGGATAGTGAGCACCGGGATCTTTCTTCTTGATTGGATACGACCTTTTCATGCAAGAATGGTGTTGATCATGCTGGCCGGCTGGAGAGCCGGGGTGTCTTTTACGAGGACGTCATATCCCAGAAGGAGACCGTTGAGTGGAATCGGAAGAGGGCTAATTGCATTCCAAGAAGATGACATTGGAACGCGAACAACCGCCCAGACGCATCAGTCTCAACAGCGCCGGTAGCTTAAAACACAGATTGGTCGTTGCTTTTGGGGTCGCTAACGGTTAGCGACCCTCTACAACGCAATGAAGTTGATTGACGTACTTTGCTGTATAACAGAGTGGAATATTGGGGAAGGCAGCGCTCTTCTCCCGAGATCGTGCTTGCAAGAGTGTGGCACAGCCATGCCGTAAAGCAATGATTACAGGGCGCACAGCCCTTGTCCAAGTGCAGAAATCACGTTGGGATTTGTAGTCGGCGCAAGTCCGGCATACCTCGGACGCTATCCACATATGCGACTGGGCCATTCCAGGACCATTCCTACGAGGATTTTGCTCAAGTAAACAGAAAGTATGTCAATACTGGAAGGTATCTCGACATGTGCTATTGTACTCTGATAAAACAAGTAACAGGTAGGCATCCATCACTGTTGCTCGTTGCTACAATTCGAATCTTGCTATAAATTAATTCTCTCGCTTTTGGGGCTACCAAGCGGAGTTACATGAATACACACATAGTATTTATATTTTGTTAGCTAAGTGTAAATATACGAAAAAATTATAATTTACATAAATCTATTAAGCTATGATTTATTCCTTTCAAATACAGCAGCGTATAGTAGAAAGTAAACAATTCGAGAAGAGACACCGACAGATCAAAGCCGGCGTCAAATCAATTAAACTTACATACGATTAGTTAATACGTAAAAGCGTTCATACATTTTTCTCACGAATATTCCAACAATAGAATTCTCAGAGGACTTAATTAGGTGCCAAAACGAGACCCGGACACGCGTGAACATCATCAATTAACTGGCAATTAACTCAATTAATAGCCAGACAAGCATCGACAACGTCAATACGATCAACATAATATAACTACAAGCATCGGTGGGCAATAAAGAAATCAATCAGTGAATTAGGTATTTCAAATCAATAAAAATCAGAAAAGGCCATAATATTGGTTAGACGTCCACGGAGATAAAGCGCTAGAAAAGATCTCTTTTTATAAATACACTATATAATATTGGTACATACGACAAGTTATACTATATTATTTATATAGAACAACAAAATTGTTCTTAATTATTGTTACCATATCTCACTTAGCGAATGACTAGTAAGTAGCTTTTTGGTATAAATGCTTTTATACATTGGTACTATATTAGTACAAAACTATGGCATATCTTCAGAACGAGTTTTATTTTTGTCTAAAGTTGAGCCTTGTCAATGGCCTTATCTTTTTATTATATTATCTACGCGCATAAAACCGTTTAAAAAGCCCCAAGCGTTTTCTACCTTCTGTATCACGACGAGCGTTCTGAAGAGTTATTTACCTTGTTCCACCCTCTTCTTTTCTTAATAGAATCACGCACGCGGGTTTACGAAGACACAGCTATACGGTAGCTCACATCCCGGCTAGGACTATGAAGTTCTCTAACTCTTACTTTTGCCATGTCGTTGGGCTGTGGAATGATATGCCGGTGAGCGTGTTGCCACCGTCTTATAATATGGGTTCCTTTAAGCGTAGTGTGAAGAGATATTTGTGCAGGTCAGCGTGATCGCTGCGACTTTTTTTCGGCGTGTCCTACGTTGGTGGCCTGGGAAAGACCTTCACAACAAAACCGGGCTTGGTCGCTGCGACTACCGATAGGTTTTTCCTAACTGTTGACAGTTTTTGTCGGGTTTTGGACTCCACCATGGTTACTATATGGTGTAGTGTGTTCACTGTGTTAAAACAAAACTGTGTTGTGTGTGTCAGGATAAAAAAAAACATATTACGGATGAACCTTATATGTATCAAGATAAGGCTGATTATGCCTAAATAATTTATGTTATGATGTAATATTGATTAATTACAATAAGTATTCAATCTAGTGCGTATAGTATTGTTATTTTGTTCAACGCTAGAAACAAACATAAAAAAGTTACAAATTATTTATGAAATCTTACAAATTTGTTATTGTATGATAATGCTATCCAAAATTATAAATGAAACCGAGAAAATTTCGAACAGTGATAATAATTAGAAACTTATTATTATAAGTTTATACTTTAGCAACACATGTGTTTAGTATATTATATTTCATAAATAATATTTTTAAAATATTATTCTGCCTGTAAATACTACGCTCCTGTCACATCTAGAGTCACTCTATGATAAATTGATCGCTTTTTTTAGTTCTCGTGGGAGTATCATATGCGAGGCGGCTCGTGTGATACCAAGTGGGAGAAGTTAGGATGGTGGGGATGGAGGCTTTGATGCCGCGAGCACAGGTGTGATGCGCGCCCGATGCGGCAAAAGTGACCGCCCGGTGGTAGGTGGCACGGATTGTCGAAGGTTAAATTAATTATTCGACAATTGTTTCGTCATATATTATTGTTTAAATTTAACCAGGGTCTGTAGTAAGCTATTATAACACCCAGTTATAAAAACCCTCTGTGAATTTGAAGCACAATTAAAATGATTAATTTATTGTATTTACCAATAAATTAATTATATGTTCGTTTTAAAATCATCTTTTTTATAAAGCATTTTAGTAACTTACTGTATTTAAAGGTAAATTATTTCGCTTCTTTATTTTTATATACAGGGATCTGAAATAGCTTCTTAAGAAATAAGAAAAATAAGCAGTATAAATGGCATTCACAAGCATTCATTATCATTATATGTATTAGTGTGGCTATTTAGTATTTCAGATTTAGCGCAATATATCCCAGACCCATATTTCTAAATAATACCAATTCGCCTTTAAGCAACAGTACAATGTTACAACATGTTTTCTTTTACGGACATAAGTAGATATAGTTTCTTGCATACTGGCTATAATATCATATTTATTTTATAATGTTTATTTAAGAGAAATATTTTTATCTGCGGTTTAAATTAAAACTAACTTAATAGTAAGTCTTGCGTCTAACATACTCAGGAATATTCATTGTTAATTTGTCCATCACTTTTGTCCTCTATTGCCAAAATTAAAAAAGCTAACATAGTTACATTTTGTTTCAAAATACATATATCTTAATTATGACTAGATAACCAATTGTTAATCCAAACCAATTAAATGTAATGCAACTGGTCCGATACATACAAAAAGAATCAATTAATAACACAGCTTTATTTTGCTGTAGTATAATAAAATGTAATAAAAATATAAATGTCATCATGATATAAAAAATTTTAGAATAAGCAGTAATTAGTTATTCTAGACATTTGGTTGAATGGAGATATATAAAAGCTGTAATTTCTGCCTTTATAGTATGGCTATATGCGAAAGATGAGATCCACGATATATATACTTACAATACGTTAAAAAGAATTGAGATAGGTAATATGTTTCTTCTTAGCTAACCATTTTAAAATTGCATATATTTATCATTCACAATGAATTGAAAAATTAGTATTGATACTTGGACGAAAAATAAAATTTATGGTAATACAAAAATTACATTTATTTGAGGTTTTTTTCTGCTTACTTATTTTGAAATTTCACCTATATTTGAGTTAACAAACAATATTAATAATATTTACTAACAATTACACACATTGACCTAGTTCTAAATTAAGCTTGCGCTTGTACTATGGGTGAAAGATATACACCTACATACATATATTCATCTGCTCATCACAGAAAACTTTGCCAGTACCGGGACTATAACCCAGGACCTTAGCATCGTAAGTAGGGTGACTACTAGTGTCCGACCGAAAGTTCGGTTTCGGTTTCGGTTTCGGCCGAGTTTCGGCCAAAAATCAAGTTTCGGCGGCAGTTTCGGTTTCGGCCAAAATTGGCCGAAACTTTTGCCGAAACCGAAACTGATTTCGGTAGTTGTCGTACATCGCTTTGGCGGACGCTGGCGGCCCTGTTCGGGATTCGTGCGCCGTTCGCATTGCTCTATAGCAACACAACTTAGTCAGTGCGTTATCACCCGACGTAAACATTCTTTAGAGGTTATATTTTGATGGAACTGATTACATGTAAGTTTTTGTTTCATTTTTTTACTTGGCCACGTTGACTTTTATACTTGACCACGTGAGTTTCGGTTTCGGTTTCGGTTTCGGCTGAAACTGAAGCCGCGGCCGAATATTCGGTTTCGGTTTCGGTTTCGGCCGGAAAACCAGTTTCGGTCGGACTCTAGTGACTACAAGCTGCTCATGTCACAAAATCTATCATACGGATAATCAATACTATAAATTAATACTAAATAACTGCTAATATAGTATATCAATAATATAGTATATCAAAAAAATACTAATATATAGATGTAAAAGCCATAGTTATTTTATACGAATAATTTTGTTAATTCTTTTCATTAATGTAGTAAAAGTAGATAATGAATTATATCCTAAATATAAGAACTGGCAATATTTATATAAGTTAATTATTCAAACCTACGGTTCAATTTAGTAGATAGCAACTCGGCAGCACATATCAGAAGTCGATAAACTTCAATTAATACAGAGAAGTTGACTACTACGGTGATTAATATAACATATTTTATAAACAAACATACTCTTCATTACGATAGTGTCTTTATTTACCTTGAGCTTGAATATAATGAGCTGAAGAGCAAATTGATATCTTTTGCGCGTACAGTTTGATTCTTGGCTGATTGTTTAGTAATAAACATTTGATGGATTAATCTTGTATCTATTCACTAAAGGTGAATGTTACTACAACATCCATAATGTATAGGAGTCCTTTTATGCTACACGTTCAGGATAAACAGTAAAACAATTATTATGAATTTTTTTGGAAAAGTGCACTTTATTTTTGACGGCCAGATCACGGAATTCGTAGCCATTTTTTCTGTGAAGAGCAGATTAGTTTGTCGCGAGTTATGGACATTTATACGTACTCATATATGTGTGTACCTAGAGATCTTCAGTCGTGGTATATATGGGCCGACATTACGTCGTCGACTGTCAATGTATTTTCGTCCAAGGACTACACTGTACTTACCATCAGATGCAATGTAGTCACCTTTTTAAAATAGTAAAAGAAATTATTTAAATATGTATATTATCTAATACTCATAGTACAAACACAAGCTTAGTTTAGGGATAAGTCAATGTGTGATCCTAATTGTCCACAAATATTATTTATATATTAAAGCAATATATTATATTCTTAAAACTCTGTAAACTTATCTGGTTACCACACACCATACAACACCCCTTTAATATTGTATTAGGTCCTTACATATGAAATTGGCGTTTTTCGTACTGGCCACTTTAATCAAAAATTTCTCCTCTTTGGTAAGGAATTCCAAATTCACATTTGTACAGCTATAGACTCATGTATTTGTGCTTGGATGATCGTCATTCATTTGTTTTTTCTTCTGTTTTTTTCTGTTTGCTTCACTCATTTTACAAAATGGAAAACTTAAAATATCGCATTATTTACGAGTACGAGTTCCGCCGTGGCACTAGTGCTGCGGAAACAACTCGAAGGGTGAATGATGTGTATGGCGGTCGTGTTGCAAAAGAAAACACAGTTCGTTTTTGGTTCCAACGTTTTCGTTCTGGAAATTTCGACCTGCAGAACAAGCCCCGTGGACGGCCTGAGACTCAAGTTGATAATGAAGAGTTGAAGGCTATTGTGGAAGCGGATCCATCGCAAACCACGTCCGAGTTAGCTGCAGGCTGCGATGTTAGTGATAAAACTGTTTTAATTCACTTGAAGCAAATTGGGAAGATTAAAAAGCTTGAAAGGTGGGTACCTCACGAATTGACTGAAGCAAACCGGCAAACGCGCGTCGACTGCTGCGTTACATTACTAAACCGGCACAATAATGAAGGTATTTTAAACCGAATCATTACCTGTGATGAAAAATGGGTTCTTTACGATAATCGGAAGCGCTCAGCGCAATGGTTGGATCCTGGCCAGCCAGCCAAATCCTGCCCCAAGCGAAAATTAACCCCAAAAAAGTTACTTGTAAGCGTTTGGTGGACTAGTGCCGGTATTGTTCATTACAGTTTTCTCAAATCTGGCCAGACTATTACGGCTGATGTCTATTGTCAGCAATTGCAAACCATGATGAAAAAGCTAGCGGCTAAACAACCTAGGCTGGTCAATCGCTCCACGCCACTGCTACTTCACGACAACGCTAGACCACCCGCAACAGACGGCTACTAAATTAGAAGAGCTTCAATTGGAAAGTCTAAGACATCCTCCGTACTCCCCGGACCTTGCTCCAACAGATTAGCATTTTTTTCGAAATTTGGATAACTTCTTGCAAGGGAAAAAATTCAACTCCGATGGGGCAGTCCAAATCGCCTTCAAAGATTTTATTGATTCCCGTCCGACTGGTTTTTTTAGTAAAGGGATCAATGAACTACCTATGAGATAGCAAATGTGCATAGAAAATAATGGTTCATACTTTGATTAATTAAATATATTATATTAAAAAATATTCGACTTTTTGTTCCTCCCATACAAAACGCCAATTTCATATGTAAGGACCTAATATTTAGGTACTCCTTTGGCCGTACTGAATCGATGAGTACCTGTTCTAATCATTGTATCAACCCTTGGCCTTGTAAATATTTGTAATTCATTCACAGAATAGTATTATTTCATATCAACATCATGTCTCCACAATATTTTATTTAATCCTCCTGTTACACTTCCGTCTCCGTTTCGACACTTTATATTGTTGCCCACTCAAAATATAATTATTACGAATCATAAATTAATTGTTAATAGTATTATTCACAAGAATATTTAGTATAATTTTTATTTATATTATATCGGTCATAGTTTATTAGTGATATTTGCAGTTAGGCCCGTCCGTTATTTTAACACATAGTAATTATACATGTTTTAGTTTTACCGGTGTTATGAAAAATATTGGCTGACTCCTTTGCACTAGCGACCTATGGCGACGTATCGGTAACGTTCTACGAATCATAAGCCATGGAGACATTCAAAATGAATAGTTAAACGATAGTAATAAACGAGCTCGGATTGTTATGGACATACGGCACGAAAATCTTAAACCGAAATGTAAAAAATCCCGTTAATTTAATGGGAGAGCATAATGTGTGGCGGACACGATTGAGTTTTTAGTATAATTCTCTTTGGTGATAAAATCGTTGTATTTAGGGTATTCTGCTGTGAATGGGTACGGCTTTACATGTGAAGTATTATTCTAGCTTTTTATCAAGGTCACATTTTATTAATATTATTCCATTAATACATTATTTTATAGAAGACTTATTTGCTAACCTATGATTTGGTAAGTTATACATATAATAATAGTAATAAAAATCGTCACGCTATATCTCTTACGGGGTGAGCAGGGATATATTAGTGGCTGTATCCACTTTGCGCTTATATGTCGTGCCAAATGTTACCAGTAGCGCAGCTGATTGCCGTTCTCAGAGCACTTACACATGACATTTCTGTTAAATGCCATGCGGGTTTCCTCACGATGTTATAATTGTAGGAAATTATATTTGCGTAGGTGTAACCACTTGTACTGTATGCTTTTTTTATACACTGGCCGAATAAAGTGACTACAGCATACCTGATGGTAAGTACAGTATAGTCCAAAAATGAAAGCGACTATCAAAGGATGAAAATTCGTTGATAATCTCCGTCGTCATGTCGGCCCACATATACCACGACTGAAGGTCTCTAGGTATATGAGTTACTGGATATCACAAGCTGATCCCTAAACGCGATAGGTCAAAGCGAGTCACTATGGCAGTCTTGTGTACTGTGGTCATAACCCAGTGCGGGTAATCACCCTACCAGATTGCTCAGTGAAAAAAAGGCAAAGCGTATTTTATTCTCAGAGTTGCGAAAAGAAAAGGGCCTTTGGGCAATTTCTAAATATATATAACTCAAAGGTGACTGACTGGCTGACTGACTGACTGACTGACATAGTGATCTATCAACGCACAGCCCAAACCACTGGACGGATCGGGCTGAAATTTGGCATGCAGGTAGATGTTATGACGTAGGCATCCGCTAAGAAAGGATTTTGATGAATTCCACCCGCAAGGGGATAAAATAGGGGATGAAAGTTTGTATAAATCTTCTCAGATTTTCAACTATAATATAATAGCTTGATAGTTTTAGCGCCTAATGACAGATTAGGCCCTAATTTTTTACACACGCTAAACAAAAGTAAAGCCAAAAAACTATATCTAATTAATTATAACACTTCTTGACGCGAGCGAAGCTGCGGGCAAAAGTAGTTTAAGATATAAAGATGTTTTGATGAGGCACTTCAAGCATTAACAATATAGAGCCAATTCAGTAGCAGATGCGTATGGAACGTCGCTTGGAGTGAAGGAGTTTTGTGCAGTGCATGGTGGCCGACCAAGAGAAGCGACGAAGGCTTGAGCTGGATGAGAAGCGAGATCGCCTTAAGGTGCGTCCACCTATAGCTATATTTCTACAACTACGTCGGCGATGTTCTGACATGCTTCTCATGTCACAGGACATTCTGCAATAAGTTGGGCAACGCAAGTCATCAGCGAGCTCCCCTTCGCCAATTGATGCAGCAACCCACGCCTACTTGATATGATTTGGACACGTTGCCAAAGCCGAAATCGGTCAGGATTTCATCAATTATATGAACAACTGATTTTAAAGACATTGCTATGTTTCACTTGAGCCGTAATCAAGTCCTTAAGACTATTATCTCTAAACTGCAGTCAGATGAATCTCACGCAACACTGAAATAAACACACACATGCACTCACACAACACTCAGTCGTTTAAACATGTACTCTACTCGTTACTGGCACTGTAGTTTCTTTATTTTACTTATTTAGCCGTGGTGGCTGCCGGTAGAATAGAATAGCACGCCCCTCTTCTTGCCGCGGTGTCGTAAAAGGCGACTAAGGTATCTCTTTAACAACGCAATTCAACCGGGTGTTCAGAGAAGGAAAACTCGACCAAACCTGCTGATCGTACTGGTTCTCCATTCCATCGGGCCTGAGGGAGTACGGACGAAAGAGTGCTTTTCTGGCAGCGCCTCCAGTTATGCACTTAAATATCTCCTGCGCAATTGACTGTTTCCGAAAACTGGACCTCGATTTCCTTAATCGCTGTTGAAACAGTCGCCGTGGCCAACTGCGGCTAGGACATCATCATTTAAATAAATAAATAAACTATTTACATCCAAACGCGTGTAGTAACAATCTAAAAGGGAAGCTAGTACAGTGAAACATGCAGTCTACGTATGTAAAGTTGATATTGAACAAATGTTCAGATGTGTTTTATTCTAGTGAAAAAAGGACAATCAGCACATTGCGATTCAGCAAGATTGGTTAAAAAAAAATTACTGCCTGATGCCTGATGATATATGTTATGTATTATTCTTTCCTTGTTGTTTTCTATATAAAAGTGTTTGTTGTTTGTTGTTTCCCTTATCTATTGAGACATAACCTTTTTCTTTCTTTCTTTCTTTTGATGGCAAGCATGATGCGATTCAAAAAACAACGATGACTATAAGGGCCAACGAATACTTATCGACAAACGCAGTGATCATGCCGGCATGCGCAAATATCTCTTCATGCTTTGTTTGAATATCATATAAGGATGAGAACACGTTTGCTGGAAGATCATTCCACAGATCAAAGACTCAGCAAATGTAAGAGTTAGAGAACTTCTCAGTTTTTTCTGGGGTACGGGTTTAATAAGTTAAACTATATTATTATGTATTTTCTTGTAATATAAATAATAATTCGTTAAACAATGATTTTTAAATTATGAGTTTTACTTTTGGTTACACTGCTTTATAATATAGATACTACCTGCGATTTGTACCTTTATAACGATATTTTGGTTATTCCGGGCAAGAAAGTACTCGGCGCAAATAGACTTGTCAAATATCATAAAAACTTATTTGACAGGTGTCCAAAAGAAGACATCAGCAATCAAGATCATTCTGGTGAAAGTGTTAGTTTGGAAAACAAACATAATACAATAGGATTAGCTGTTGTTAGAAGTGTCATGTTGACATCCAAATATTATACCACCCTTGAATAAAAAAAGTGGACCGTATGTATACATAGAGCATTCAGAAGGTAGACATATCTATATTATTTATATTTTTGGTTATTATCAGTCGCGGCTGTTCGCGAGCGTAGCGTAGTCGAGATACGCCGAATCTGCAGTGGATAAAAACCCCAAAATTACTACATCAGCACAATTATATGGGCCGTAGGTACTGTAATCAGTTTTCCAGAGCCCCAACGTGTTGCACCCATTAAGTAATATCTCAAGGGTAGGCAAAATTCTCTTCGATAGGTCACAGTATTTTCGGCAGAGTGCGTTTCACCAACTTATAGAGTTCATTCAATGCCCTCACCTTGATCGATCAAAATCTCAAACTGTCATAACAATCCTTTTTTTTACTTGGAGAAAATCCTCATAGGACCGTCCTGGCCGCGAAGGGGGTAGCAGCCGGGGTGTGCCGGACTTTTACCAGCTAAAAACCCCAAGGTGACTACTTCTGCAAATTAGTGGGCACTGCGGGCCTGTAATCAATTCGCCGCTGCCCTAGTACCAACATAACAAACCTAACTCATCGCTTCAAGAGACAAAATCGTCGTCATAATCTTATTTTATAACCTGCGACGTCTACTGAATATTACATCTTTGATTGTATACAACAATGAGATAAGACCACCAATTGTGACATAAAATTGACAAAATATTTTGCATTGTGTACTGTTTGTTAACGGATAAGCTCTTGAAAAGGAATTACCTTGTTCAAGTATCTGAGATTAGATATATCTACCTGAGTCCATAACTTTGTGATTGAAACCATTTTTGAGTATATTTGTTTAGGGTAGACAGTATTCGTAATAAAATTATATAAGATTTACAAAAATATAAAGTAAGCCAATAGAATCTATTAATTATTTGGTGTTTTTTATAATTTTTTTTAATGTATCATCACATTAGTTTTTACTCTCGTGTTGTGAGTGCGTTTATATACATAAATACCACATGTAAAACAATTAGACCCAGACGAATACTAAAGATCATAAAAGAATTTCTTCCTTCTGGAAATCGAACCTACAGTCGCAGAATTCTCGCGGACGATAGACCATTGCGCCAACCGAAGGGTCATAAATAATAATTGGTTTCGGTTAACCGAATGTATTTCATGTCTTTATTTCAAATATATTGTGGTAAGTATAAGACAGTTTACCGAATGGATTAAAACTGCTGGTGACTGAACATTGTTGAAACATCTGAAGTCACTCACCCCCCTTTTTTTTGTTTAATCGTTGGAAATCCCTTCGATCAGTCAGGGGAGTGGTGAGGGCCACTGAGGGCCCCCGGTATGTCGAACTTGCACCGGCTAAAACCATCGGAGTATCAACTCAGTCCTCTCTTCGCCTTCGCCGGGCCTGGGTATCCGTATACTTCCTACGGACCCGGCGAGCGACTGGCCTTGATAGGCCTCCTCTCTGGGAGGGGGTCAGTTGTTACCACCTCACTACCTCTCAATGAAGCGTCATGTGGGATCACACACAACGCCTTGTCCTCCGGACAGCCTACACCCTCAACGTCCACCGCCTGACCTGTGCCAGGAGGGGAGCGCGCCCCATATCACTCACTCCTAGTCATCACTTGACACTTTAAAATCAAGTTTACCATACTGGTATATATTTAGCTACGATATTTTAACTTGACAACCTTTTTTTTATCTTTGCTTGGCACAGTGACCACACCACACCTGATGGTAAGCTCTATGCAGTGCACAAACGACAACGACGGGAGTCGTAGCTGCTCGCGTCCGTAGGCTTTACCCTAGTTTCCCTACACGTGACTCCTGGGTGGTGCTAAACGAGCAGCAGCGAGGTGGTAGGGCGTCGGTGCCCGTCTGGATCGCGACCACAGTACATGGGTGTAAAGCCTGTCATAGTGACCAGTTTCGGCTTGTCGCGTTTCGGGATCAGCTTGTGTATATCCAGTGGCTCATATACCTAGAGACCTTCAGTCGTAGTATATGTATGTGGGCCGATATGACGATGAAGACTATCAATGGATTTTCATCCTTTGATAGTCGCTTTCGTTTTTGGACTACACTGTACTTACCATCAGGTACTCTGTAGTCACTATGTCGAGCCAGTGTAAACAAAAAAATCGACTATCTACAGTAAAAAATCTATCAACAGTCGCAGCGATTATGTCAGACAACACAAATATCTCTTTATGCTTCGTTTATAAGACCCCATATCACAAGACGATGGGAACACGCTCGCAGGAAGACCGTTCCACTTCTCCACGACTCGGCAAAAGCAAGAGTTAGAGAAGATTTTACAACGCTAACTTATTGCTTCAATGATTCTGAACCGCTTGTACTTCCCGTCATATCCACCAGGCGGCAGAACGGAACCGATGGAGGTAGCTCGTTTCCCGAAGGAATTAGGGCATGGTCTTCAGCCGTGAGGGAACGATGAGGAATGGAGAAAGAATTTGTTGAATAATAAAAACTCAAAACAATATATTGTTTTTAAGAATTATTTACACGTAGGTAATCATTTTATATTCAGTGTAATAATATCTTAAAGACTTAAGAACTTATATCTTTCTTTCTAAAATGTATATATAATAATAATATATCGTCACGCTATATCCCTTAAAGGGTGACAAGAGTTATATTAGTGACGGCCTGATAGCACAGTTTGTAGCGACCCTACTTACGATGCTAAGGTCCTGGGTTGGAGTCCTGGTAGTGGTAAACTTTTCTGTGATGAGCAGATGAGTTTGTCACGAGTCATGGTTGTATATGTGTATTTAAGTATGTATATCTTTGGCTAGTACCCACAGTACAAGCGCAAGCTTAATTTGGGACTAGGGCAATGTGTGTAATTGTTGGTTGTATCCAGAACTTGTTTGTACGATTTCTAATACAGTATACCTAAGAAGTTACTTATAACTAACTTAAATGAGAGGCTCGTTATTGACAAAGAAAACAATAAAGATAAATGCGAATTTTAATGAATGCGTACACATGCATGGTATAATTAATACATAGCCATCAGTTAAGTGTCAGAGCGAAGCGGCGTCGAAAACAAATATATGAATATTAAACAAGGCAATATTTTCTCGTCATTCAGATTTTATAGCATGCATTTACAGTCGAGTACTGCAAACGATTACCGTATTGCAATTATTTGGTAACGTTTAATATTTGTTACTGTAATTAATTTATTAATTATTAACTAAACTTACTACAAGATATCTTGTAGATTGGTTTTTTAATGAATCTATTATAAAATTATATATTTATAAACTGGAGAGACACGGTACTTTATTACCATCATTTAGTTGACAGTCAGTAAATATAAAAAAAAAAAGTAAAATAAATTTGAAGAATATTTTAGAAAATTTTATATATATGTTTATACATGGCTAAGTTTGCAATATATATTGCAACATATTTAAAAATATATTTCTGGCGTAGATAGATATGTTAATACATGGCTAAGTTCATAATATATATTGCAACATATTTAAAAATATATTTCTGGCGTAGATAGTTAGTGGCATCTATCATCTGTCTTTATCACGAGAAGCCATTCCGCTTCGTAGATCGAATGTCAACAGTAAGTACATTATGGCTCAGCCAATTTCAAAGTCATGATTGATGGTTTCCAGTTTATAAGCTATTTATTGTAGATACTAAGTATCAAAAATAAATAGTACGTTAATTTTGATATTTTATTTATCTAAAATAGTTTTTTCTATTCTGGTTCAACAAAGTAATCACACCTTACTTGATAGTAAGAAATGCAAATCAAAAAAGTGACTACGATTATAGAGAACCAAGTAAAAAAGTTATCGATAGTCGCAGCAATCATGCCGCCCTGCACAGGTATCGTTTGAAGGACCCAATATCATAGGGCGGAGGAAAAACACTCGCCGAGAGACTATTCCGCAACTCAATAAGGTGACAAAAATAATAATTAGAGAATTTCTTTGTTCTAACCGGTTATATGATTCAATAATAAAAAAGTTTATATTGTGCAGTTAAATGTTATTAGTTTTTATATCCTATTTATTGATTATTATGCCGAGTTCCAAGAACAGTTTTTGTTAATTTTTTTTTTATTTTTTTTTACACTGGCTCGACATAGTGACTACAGAGTACCTGATGGTAAGTACAGTCCAAAAACGAAAGCAACTATCAAAGGATGAAAATCCATTGATAGTCTACATCATCATGTCGGCCCATATATACCACGACTGAAGGTCTCTAGCTATATGAGCTACTGGATATATACAAGCTGATCCCGAAACGCGACAAGCCGAAACTGGTCACTATGACGGGCTTTACACCCATGTACTGTGGTCGCGATCCAGACAGGCACCGACGCCCTACCACCTCGCTGCTGCTCGTTTAGCACCACCCAGGAGTCACGTGTAGGGAAACTAGGGTAAAGCCTACGGACGCGAGCAGCTTCGACTCCCAAAATAATAATGTATAAGCTTAGCTAATGTACCCTATTCATCTATAGCATTTAAATTAAAAAAAGGTAATTTCAAAAATACTATTTATTGAATGTAAATAGTAACATAAGAATGTACGGAACCTTGTAAACAAATTTTACATCTAAACTACTTATAACACGTTTTAGAAGCAAGTAGCGGGTTAATGTATCGCTTGAGGCGGTGATCGTTTTTTGCGGGTGCACCCGAATCAACCACCTTGAGAGCTCAACAAATGTGCGGGCAATCCGGTAATTTATTTTTTTATCCCAATAAATTACTCATACGTCAAAATCTTGGACGTTGCCGGCCGCGCCGTGGATACGGAGTGATATATTGACTCTTGTCACAGCAGAGCCTTCTCCTAACAATCTTAATGGGACCCTCATATTAATAAATGGCGTATTTCTCGTGTACCGTTTTACTAATGAGTCGGCATTGATGAGGAAGAAACAAGCAATTCATTTTTGTCTTAAGAATTTATTCATAATTAATGTAATATTTTGTAATTTATGGAATTTGATCACATATCAAATATTTGAAATAATAGGAGGATTATCCACAGCAAGCCGTGACCTCAGTGCACAAATGCAAAGACCATCATAGTGACTTACTTGGACCAGTTTCGTTTAAATATAAGCATGCGTGCGCCTAGTTGTTTATATATACACCTAGAGAACTACAGTCGTAGTGTATATGGACCCAAATTATGACGACAAACAATGGACTCCCGTTTCTTAATAATCGCTGCCGTTTATAAATTACATTGTACTTTCCCAGGTGAATTTTAATCACTTTCCCTGGTTAGTATAAAAAGAACATGTATCCCGTATACATACCTCATCCTGCTTCGTTTGATGAATCTAATTTCCAGAGTGAGAAAGCTGTACATTGTCAAGACGTTGATCAATGAACAAACAAGAGATATTTGGTTTATAAATAAAAAGGGTTAAAAGTCCGCTGATAGAGTTGACCTTAGAATGAAATGACATAAATATTAGATAAGTACATATTACGTGGAGCGGTATATAAATGAAGATTGAAGTTGTTATTCTTAATACTCTGCCGAAATGATCCGTCTGAGCCTGTATGTGCTAGGGCTCCTAGTAACTGTAGGGCTATGTGACCCTATCGAGAAAGTCATTTCTCCGGGTAAGTATTATCTGAGTTCATTAATTATAATTGAAGCGATTACTTGAAGTGGATTGTGGCCACAACACACAAGTGCAAACACCGTCAAAGTGACGATTAGATTATGTTTTACAATGCGTCCCTGATAGTCTGAATTCCTTTTACACACCGGCGAGTGAAACACCTTCTTTGGGCACCATCTCGGGAAGGAATGAATATCAAATGCTCACCTCTAAGGTTCTCTCCAAATACAAACAGACTAAAAGCTTCAACTCCTTTTGGATATATTCAAATTTTCCCAAATAACCCAGCTAGTCCAATCCTTAAACATAGTCTTGCTATATTACCCGTTTAGACTATCTTTAGTTTATTTTTTTATTTTAATTAGTTTTCTTTAGGAAATCATGAATACCCACTTAGTTTAAATGTGTTTACGGCACCTTTAGAAACTAGACAATTCCACTAAGTTAGTTCAGTTTAGTCTGTGCTTACATTCAATGTCAGTTTCATACAGAGGTGTGTATGCGTTTTTGTTTACACTAATCTTCCTTGATCTATGACTGTGGAATATGTATTTATAGAAAGTATATTATTCACGGAATATTATAGCAAAGAGCCTTATTAATTACAAGTAGATTTTTTTTTCAGAAATAAATAAATACATATATTTTTTTTTTCAGAAACTGTTGAATTCTTTAATAAGCAAATTGATAGTATGCTATTGTACTATCACGTACGGGAACCCAATCACATTCCAAAATGTAAATCTATTTCCTCATTTTGGTCTTTGGCAGATAATATAGATCATTTTAAGGTAAGTAAATAAAGATAATATTCTATTAAGGGTTTTCGAAACTATAGAACTTACTTGTGATAAGTGGTGATAATCCAAAAAGGAAGCTTATGTAGTCAATCATGTAATTTCTACATTCGTAAAGTAGTAATTTTTATCTTTTTGTGAATATTAGTTTTTTCTTATTATATCGGCCTTGTAAGTAAAGCAGGTAAATTCAATTTGTACATATTCTTTTCTTTACACATCACTAAATATATATAAACCATATACATATACAAAGTTTATTAATGTATATGACAGCTTCCTTTTAGAATAATTATGGAATGCCAAATGGTTCATATGATTTTTTTTCTACTGTTAAACGAATTAAATAACGCGCTGGCTCAGCGGATACTGTTTCAATTCATATAGAATAATTAAAAATGAACAGTATTTTATTAACAACAACGTCATTTGAATAGCTTACTGGAACGACTGAGAGTAAGAAATACTAAATATATTTATTGTACTAATATATAAAATTGCATTTTTAGAATACATCTGCTGTAAATATATGGCTGGAACTGGAAGAACAGCATTGGCTTTTACCTCGTTCAGTACCATTTTCTATATTAAATTCGAGGCATCAATTTGAAGCTGCAACATTATTTAACGTTCTCTACTCAGCTAAAAGCTACGACACTTATTACAAAGCCGCGGTTTACTTCAAAGACCGAGTTAACCAGTATCTTTTTGTATATGTCCTAAGTGCTGTCGATATGCATCGTTCGGATATGAAAGAGTTTTTAATTCCGCCATTATACGAGGTTCTGCCAGAATTTTTTAACAACGGTGAAATACTGACGATTGCTCAGAGGTTTGCCGTGCAAGGAGAACGTGTACTTGAATATAGTCCTTCAACCTACAAATGGGGCAATAATTTCGTTATCAGATGGAATGAAACTGTATGGCCATACCAAAGTTCAATATCACCAATTTCCTACTTTATAAATGATTACAGTCTAAATTCCTATTATTTCTATTATCATCTGACTCATCCCAACTGGTTAGGAGGCGAAGTGATACCTCTCGTCAATGATAGGCGTGGTGAATGGCTGTGGTTTCTGCATAAACAAATTATAGCACGTTACTATTTGGAGAGACTCTCCAATGGACTTGGCGAAATTAACGATCTTGAAGATCACGTTGTGGAAGAAGGTTATAACTCAGGATATTTATATGACAATGGCATACCGTTCCCAGTAAGGCCTGATCACCTTCGTCTTGACCAACATAAGTATTTGGGTGAACTGGAAAAGATTAAAGATTGCGAAAGACGTATCCGAGATGCCATTGAAAGTGGTTTCATCATCAATGTAAGTAAAACTGATTTTGTTTCATTATTTACTAATAAGATACTTATGTACTATTTGCTTTGTCTGTATTACGAACTATTTAAAAGACCAACCCGAATAAAACATACATTTCTTTTCACGTCACTTCACAGGCTGAAGGTAAACCTATTGACATTCGATCGCCCGAAGCTATCGATGTGATAGGCCGTGTAATTGAAGGCAGCGTGGACTCTCCTAATATACACTATTACAAGGACTTTATCAGCAGTTGGAAAATTTTGTTAGGGAATTCTTGGTGGCGTAAGCACTATAAGTACAAGTAAGTCACGTAAAATTATTAATAAACATCCTTAGTAATTACTATAGCATTTTAAATAGTGGCTGATACTCTAGTGCATGGGTCGGCAACCTTTTCTTATATAAGGGCCACAAATATTATGAGTATATTGGTGTGGGCCACATTTCATCTAATAAACAATTTTTTTAGATAAAACTAAATTTTTTGCATTGTTAACCACATTTATTGTTACTCTCATTTTATTGACTGTGATCGCTTGAACTGAATGTCCGGCTTCCACGCACACAAAACAATGAAATAAAAATTTATTTTTATAAGTGTTTTTAATTTATTGCCTGCGGTGTGGCGTTCTGTGGAACGGCTCTTACTTGCGCGGGCCGCTGGTTACCGACCCCTGCTCTAGAGAATGCTATTTGTTTTTTACTCTGGCTGGACACAGTGCTTTAATTGCAATGAACAGAGCACAGCGCAAAATCCGGCTGGAACTATCATGAGCGATGCACGAACTTCTAAACACAGTTATGGATCCATCAATATTTGGCATAAAAATGCCTTCCTGTTCAATAGTCTCTTCATTTTTTTAAAGAATCCAAGTTTGTTGTTTATGTCAAAAATTCTATGTTGAGACCATTCTACAGCACAAAGATATAACAGAAAGTTAGGAAGAGATTTGTAGTACATCTATGGGAATTATTGTTGCCTAAATTAAATAATATCAAAATTTGTGTTAAAATTTTGATTTTAAAATTGCAACTTTAAAATTCTTCGTTACTCCATATTTGTATTTTTTATTTCAGTGCTGTCACACCTTTAGTTGTTCCGTCTGCATTAGAACACTATCAAACTGCATTAAGTGATCCTGCTTTCTACAATATCTGGAAACGCGTCTTGAATTTGTTCTCACTGTGGCACCGAAGACTTCCACTTTATACAAAAGAAGAGTTGACACTACCCTCTGTTGCAATTGAAAAAGTTGATGTCGATAAGTTGATGACATTCTTTGAATATAGTTATATGAATATAAGTACGTTCCTTCATATGGATGACGTTGAAAGTAAGTGCAGTGGTTATGGTATAGTATCTGTGAAGATCATGACAGTGAAATATTACTGGGTGAGCATGTCATTTGGATGTCTGATAAGTTGTAGACCAAATCAACCACCTAGAGCAAACACCTTTGAAACTTTTTTAGTGGCAAGAAGATTGCCCGAACTTGTTCATGACCACAGTACACAACTGTAAACACCATCATAGTGACTCGCTTTTGCCTGTCGTGTTTCGAAATCAGCTTGTGTATATCCAATAACTCATATACCTAGAGACCTTCAGACGTGGTATATGTGGGCCGACATGACGTCAGAGACTATCAATTGATATTCATTCTTTGATGGTCGCTTTCGTTTTTGGACTACACTGTACTTACCATCAGATACAATGTAGTCACTATGTCGAGCCAGTGTAAAAAAAAACACACAGAAAACAATATTGCATTCAGCTTAAATAGAGAAGACGGGATGAATTTATTACCTGCATATAATAAAGATTGTTTTGGAAAAATCGTAAAACAATAAAATGAACGAATAAAAGAAAAGTTTATGCACTACAGCAAAATGATACATGTTGGCAATAATAAAAAATTTATTAATCTTTTTCTTTTTTTTTTTCTTTTTTTTTCTTTTTTTTTTTTTTTTTTTTTTGTCACTACGATTACGTGAAACACCCCCTGCCAAGTAGGCGGGGCCTGCAGTAGGTTAGACGTCACCGGTTGCCGAGGAAGATGGCTCAGCCTTGCCCTTGGTACTCGGCAGGCGGGAGAAGGAACACCCCGAGAGTTTTAGTCGGTTCAAGACCGATACACCGGGGGGACGGCCCTCGCTGCCTCCTGAAGGCCCGTTAGGGATTTCCCCCGGGATACAAACAAAAAGGATTACCGAAACACAGAAAAAGAACGTAATAGGCTAGCTGAAATCGAAATGTCTCATTTATTGTTCTTCTTAAATGATAATTATATTAACGTTAGCACTTGGAATTACTAATATTTTTCTAATGCTCTTTTTAGGTACAATGGACTTTGATAAAGAAAGTGTCCTCGTACAGTATCCACGTCTCAACCATAAGAAGTTTATGGTACGTGTTAAGGTTAAATCTGAAGTAGCTAAGAAAGTACTGGTCAAATTCTTTTTGGCTCCTAAATACGACAGTCATGGTGTTGAAATTCCACTTAACCTCAACAATGAAAACTTCTTTATGCTGGACATCTTTACTCATGATTGTAAGTATTTTATCAGTATTCTAAATATAATTTGAACTTTTAATAATCGTAATATATCGTCATGCTATGTCCCTTAACGGGGTGAGCGGAGATATATAAGTGGCTGTATCAACTTTGCGCTTATTTGTCGTTCCCAATCTAACCAGTAGCATAGCTGATCGCCGTTCTAATTTCTATTAAATGCCATGCGATGTTTAACTAGAGATCTACCCGCAATCTGTAAATAACGAGAAGTAATAATCTTAAGTGCTATATAAAATAAGTTATTGAATATTTCTTAATAATTGCTGTTCCATATTTTAGTACCATCAGGAGAGTCTGTGATTGTAAGGGACTCAACGAAAAATCCATTCACCGTCGACGACTTAAATGTCGCTTATGATGTTTATAGAAATGCTTTGAATGCTCTTGAAGGAAAAGAAGATTATATTAAGAATCAATCGCAGCATATCGATTATTTTCCACATCGGCTATTACTGCCCAAAGGTGAGTAAAATGTAATAGAATAATTAAAATATAGCTCTTAAATTATATTTTGGGGTTTTTACAACTCATTGTGTATTCAAACGTAATATTAATGTTATAGTGCTATAAAAATGCCTCTGATTATATAAATAATCAATAGTTTTTGAGATATTCCCATTTTAGAATTTTTTGGTCAAAATGGCATATTTTAGACCTTTATTCTTAATGTTTTTGCAGGTCGTGTTGATGGCATGCCGTTCCACTTCATGGTTTACATCTCTGAAGTACGTCCTCCAAAGGTTCTATTAACACCTGAATTCAATTCGGTCTCATCTAAGGATGTCAGCGCTGATTTTCTACGCACGTCTGATCATTCTCTAGGATTTCCTCTCGACAGACCATTGCATATGTGGCAGATAAAGGACGCCCGTAACATTTATTTCCGCGATGTTCTAATCTATCACAAGCCCACGCCTGAAATTTTTGTTCCCTACACAGTTTAAACCAATCAAGTCAATCAACGACAAATCCACATTGTAACACTCATTAACTCTAGTACAAAAGTGAAACATATTTGGAATTGACATTTCGTGTTGACGTAATACTTTGAAAGCTTATTTCGTTCTTACACAATTTGCATTATAATTCTACTAACGATAACATTTATCGAATTTGACTTTGTCTAGACTCTAAGGAGCCACGAATATAGCGTAATGGAATTATGGTCTATATTACTATTCTATCCGAAGTCTTTCAAAGTCTCTTACGATAGTTTGTCGAACAATAATTAAACAAGATATGTACTAAGTTATCGATCATAATTTAGGAAGTTTTGGGTGTACAGAGATAAATAATATCATAAAATTGTATAGATTTGTTGGTATTTATTAGATAATCATATTGATTTTTAATTTTGTAAACAGTGTACATACAGACTGTGAATAAAATATATACTTATTTATAACTACAGACCCATTACCCTTACCCTTACCGTTACAACTTACTTTTTGTTTATTTATTACCCTTTACAATTTTTTTCTCCATTTTCATTAATTCCGTTTTTTTAACTGTTGTCTCCTCTCAACTTATTACACCTGTGTTGCGAAAAGAGATTGATTCTACGTAGGACCATGGATTGTTCCTCTAACAAGATCTATGAGACCCACCGAGTTCTGCACTTCAAGTAGCAGTGAATTGCTATCCAAAGGATTTATCCGCACCTAGACCACAACCACAGTATCAAACGAATAAAAAACATTTGAAAATTAATAAAAGTAAATACCGTTTATGTATTTTGTATTCTTACTTCAACGTTTATTCCGCTTGATTACGAAGAAATAGGATTAAACTAAAAAAGCATCTGATGAAATCATGTGTACTGAAGATTTCCGATTCTATAGGATAAGGATTCTAAATAAAATTAGAATTTACGAGTACCCTGTTATGTATTGTCTTATGGCCGAAATTAATAACCTATCCTATCCCCTATCTTAGATTTGTTACTATGGCAACTATAGTATATCTTTTCGTATACGCAGATTTGAAAGGGAGAGGTATATCTATCGATCTACGAATTAAAGGTAGATAGGTTATTCATTCTGGCAGTTAATATCTCGAATACATTCTGCGGCTACTGAAGCGGGATGCCGTTATTTCATTAGTTATTATTACCCTTGTTTTTTTATTATTAATTGTTATTTGTTAAATAAATAAATATAGCTATAGATAAATCATAGCTGTTATAATACCTATGTATATATTTTTGCTACTGGATTTAGATTTTTTGGTATGGTTTGTATAGTAAATCATCAAGTTTCTGCTAAACCAAAATATAGCTGTAATAGATGACTTTTTGTTCGATTAAAGTGATGTCATTTTGACGTTTACGTCAATTAAAATAATATACAACAAACTTCAATATGAACCTTCTATCGAATACAAACTGAACCTTTTATTTAATTTTATTTAATACAATAAAATATGTAAGTTAAAAATATATAGTTGCCAATTGATAGAAAACCCGTCAAAACATTTTAGGATTGTGGGTTTCAGGATCTACCTTCAGCATTCTAGTTATATCTAACTCTCGCCAAACTTTACAGCCTTTGTAAATATAGCCTCTGTTAAGTTTACATATGGTAGTGTATACGTGTTTAATTAAATTATCTTGATATAATTATGTAATTAAATAATAATAAATGAAATTTTAAATGCTATAAATGTTCTTTATTTTAAGTCTCACCGATATATTTTTTTCGCAATAGGCGTAACTAGCTATATTCAGAGCGGCCGAAAAGTTTAGCTACATGTAGTATATCTATTCTATCTTTTTTTTCCGGCGTGACGAATTGTTGTTGGCCTGGGAGAGCCTCTACAACTCCACCGGACGAAACTTTAAGGTGCTCAGCCAGCTAAAATGGTATCTCAAATGAAAGCGCTAGGGCACTGTAGATTCAAGCCTTGACTTAGGGGCCAGTTAGGGAAAGATCCTAGCGGTGATCTACTAGCAGTTTGGAAACAACTACCTTAAAAGGAAACACCGAATACAACACAAAGCTACGTAAGAATTGGTCCAAAAATATTTACTATTTTGGAAGTATCATATACAAAACATAGTACCGTATATTTATTAATAAATTTTTAACATTTCTATAATTATTATTGATTAATAATAATAAATCACTTTGTTATCAAAGAAACAGAAACATGAACGTAGATACTTAAAAATAAAAAGAACAATCAGGTAAGAGAACGCCCCATTTTTTAAATATCCTTGATACTAATGCCATCTATATATTAAAACTATATTCATTCATTATTAACACCGCCATCTATGGTTGAAATCTATGAACTCACAACTACTCCCAACGGTTGTAACTCTTGTTATAATCTGTTGGAGGTAATTTGTTTTCTGTACACTAGAGTGCACTGTATGCAGCATTATTTTCTGCTACTCTACTATTATAGTTAAACGGACAAGTGCAAAATATATCTATTGACAAATACTTAATTGAGAAATAAATCTTTTCAGCATTAAGATCTTTTTTAATCTTTAAATCCTAAACTATTATCAATGAAAAATAAACCTTGTAAGTACCAGAAGTCCAATGATTACAAACTAGAATTCAATTATATTTTGAAATTTAGATTTACTAATGAAATATATACGGAGATACCTTTTGTTCGAAAAAAATAAATAAATATTGGTATATTGTAGTATACGTTTAAACACTACCCATCAAATTTTTTTTGACGTGTCGTCCATTGGTGACCGGTTAAGGCCTTCACAACTACACCGGCTTGAGTGGGAGAGCACTGAATGTACTCAGCCAGCGATTTATGGGTTAGGTGGCAACGCAAGGGCATCTCTGAGGGTACGGATCCCAAGCCTGTGTTGGAGTGGCACATCTGTCACTGTACTGTAAGCTAAATGAAACAATGTTGCTGATGAGATTTTGTTTGAATAACAAGGACACTGGCACTATACTGGAACGATGAACCGTCATAAACTTGGCGCTCCTAGATGACTTGAGAGGCGCGGGAATAGAATTCGCTGCATTAACTTGGCTAGCCAAACAGTCTAGCGCTTTCCGTTGACTTTACTTAACGTAAAAGGAAAGATTATGCCTAATATTTTCATGTATTGCTTTGGAAACATTTAAAATCTGTCGACTTTACGTCATACAAAATTTAAAAATTAGATTTATATTAATGTCTTTGTCTATATATTTTAGCTATTATTTATAGTTACTAATAAATTACTATTAAATGGCTTATTTTTTATTACATTTATTTTTATTTCGTATACATGTTCATAGAATACAATATTTTTACATTTCAAGTAAGTATAAAAAAATAACAATATTAATTTGAAAATATAAAAATATATGGAATTAAGAGAGCGAATCGTAGGCTGCGATTTGTAGACGCTATTTCGACTTTGCTTAGTAAAGTTCTCAAAAAAATTAATTCGTTTTGACAAAAACTAAATACATAATAGGAACTTGAGTATAGCCATAGTGTTCGCAGAACCAAGTACATTTTGACAAAATCGGTGATTTACCAAATCCTTTGACATTCGTTGAGTATTATACATTTTAATGTTTGAATAAAGTCTAAGCAAACTTAAAGTAGCGTCTATAAATCTCAGCCTAAGGCTGTTAGGCTAAGAGTGAGAATCTCCCAACAATGCGTGCCGTATCTAATACTGCTTTCTGTATCCGACCCTTGATTCAATAACCAAGTGAGACTGACCTCTTCAGATGGAAATCGATGCTGTTTGCGATCAGCCCATTAGTTCATAGGACTATCGGGAAAATAATCGTCGAATTCACATCCCACATGCTGGTAATTTTGTGTGCGAGGTCTTATTATTATTATTACTTATATAGAGAAGATATCTTTATTTTAGTTTAATTTACATAAGGATTAAATTTATATTACATTGATACAGCAAATCTTGCGTTGATATAAAAATATCCATAACATATTAACTCTTATGTCATTAGCAGAATAAAAGATAAATTATGTAAAAGGACTTAATATTTATAAAGAAATAAATTTAAAATATACCTCTTAACCAATACTTTATTTATAGATATAGTTTTAAGCGCAGGATATGTAATCTGAAGATAAGTTCGTCTTGAGATATCGGTCATTATATCGTTCCGTGTATAGCCGTCAGCAACAACCGCCACGCCACCACCAAACTATCTACGAAGGTCAAGTTTACAGTGGTTTGGGAACAGAATACCGTTGAGACGGGCAATATGGCACCACTCCCGAACCTCTGTCCAGTAGGGCCTCTGAAATCACAAAGCATTTAAAAAATATATTAAAATTGAAGTAACTGCCAGCGATTTCATCTGCGTTAGCAATGAGTAGTAGCGTAGTGTAGGACTCTTTATTGTAGGATGGCTACTACTACGGAAATTTCAACTTGTATCTTTCTTTCGATTCAAACAATTGTAACAAGAATTATATTTGTAATGAAGGTGTTATTATAGTACCATAGCGATAAAAATGGTATAAACATTGTAAGAATATATAAAATAATCATTCTAATTAGAGGAATTCCAAGGTATTTCCTCCCCGAGCTTCATTTGCCTTAGCTACGCCACTGAATACAATGTATTTTTTATATACCGCTGTTACTTTATATCTCGTTAAACTGCTGTCAAATATGAATATATTATGGGAACAAAACCGCTACAAGAGTAGCCATACTCTTCGTGCCAACGTCCACTAATCGCTTACCATATTTTGAGTTGGTTTCCATTCATTACAACATAATTCATTCATTACTCTCCACTGCCATATTTATTCTATTCTTCTGACTTGTGTCTTCTGTATCATTTTTTTTTTAATTTTGTTTCAATCTGTGTACACAGTCTAGTACAGTATACCACCACACTACTTGTGTACAATCATTATATCTCACGCAAAAGTCCTCGAGGGAAAATGTTACCGACACATTTCCAAAATTTCGCTTTATAAAAGCTTATTACAATTTAAAACATTATCTGTAAAATTAGAGATGAAAATAAATTCCGTGTGTCAAAGTCACGCCGAAGGTTATTTTAACAAGTAGAGGTGAAAAGAACGCTTAATTATAACAGTAGTGATAAACTGGGTCATCGGGATCAGATTGAAGCGGATGAGTAAATTGGGTAACTTATTAACAAACTAGTTTTTAATCGTGACTTCTTCTGAGTTTTTTTTTGTGTCGGCGAGCTGACTTTTTTTTTTTTTTTTTTTTAATCAATATTTTAAAGGGCTTTTGACTGCACATGCAGTCATGCCAGCCCTATCGTGCTGCACCATATATATATATATATACAAAAAATAGAAAAAACATTACACTTAGTGTTATGGACACACTATAGAAGATAGAGAAACCTTAAGGTTCCACTAAACTATTGTAAATAAATTTATAAATTTTGCGAGCTTCTTGACTGCTGGGATTACTTAAATAGCTTTGATAAATGCCTAAGTCCAAAAAGTTGATGTTTAGGGTGCTCCTTAAGCTTTCTCTTTCTTTTTTATTCTGGACACATTCCATCAACAAATGTTGGATATCCTCTGTTGTGCCACAGTGGATACAGTTAGGGCTACCGACTTTTTTCATAAGATATCCAAACTTGTTGAGAGGAACGTGTCCAGATCTAATTCTATGAGCTACTACAATATATTTCCTAGCTAGCCCAACCTTAGAAAACCAAGGAATACGAGGAGGCTCACTCTGCATTGTGCGATACCAAATGCCTTTCTCTGTTGATCTTTGGTCAAAATATTCTTTCCAGCTGTTGTGTATTACAATTTTGAATTTTGGCAACAACTCAGAGTAATCACTTGGCGGCGACATGTTTGAGCCTGTTACTGCTGCATTTTTTGCGCTGCGGTCAGCCTCCTCGTTTCCTTGTAAACCAATGTGAGATGGAACCCATTGCAATCTCAGATCAATACCGAACGTAATAATTTCCTGAATTTGTTTAATTATCTCATATGCTTTCGGTACGCCTCTGGATCCAGAGGTGCATCGAGCAATATGCTGGAGAGCACTCTTACTATCTGTAAAAATGACTACTTTAGAGAACCCTTTATTTCTAATATATTTAATAGCCTCTGAGATAGCAATGAGTTCCACACTCATAATTGTCAAGTTATTGTTATTAATTCTAAATTTAACATCTTGTTTACGTAGCGGATCATATAGGGCGGCTCCTCTACCATTAATGCTCTTTGAACCATCGGTATATATATGGTACCAATCTTTGAATTTTCTATGGATTTCTTCTGAAATTTGGCTTTTTAAACAATCAGAGTTATAGTTTTTTTTGCTTTTATAAATACAGTCTAGATTAGAGTAAATAACGTTAGTGGTGCTTAAATTTGTAATCCAAGTTGCCAAAGTGTACATTAAAAGGGGGTCACTAGAAAATATGTTCTCTGATTTAGTCTCTTGATATACTGAACTAAGTAAAGGCTTTTTTTTATTTAACCAATATCTGTTGGAACAAACAGCGTTAAGTTTATCTAATATCACTAAAATTTCATTGTTTGACCAAGATTGGGCTTTGATACAGTATTTGACAGCTAAGAAACGTCTTCTAAGATAAAGAGGAGGGATACATAGTTCGGACTCCATCACATGGATCGGCGTGCTTCTTATAAATCCACCGATCACCCTCATACATTGGTTTTGTACCTTATCAAGCTTATAGGCATGTACGTTCGCAGTACTATCATACAAATAACTGGCATAGTCCATTCGACTCCTGATCAGAGAAATATATAATTTCCGAAGGAAATTCGGATGAATTCCCCAAGATATACCTGATAATACTTTAAATAAATTCAAATATCTGAGTGATTTTTGAGCTGACTTTTTATGTTGTTTTTTTTTTGGTGGTAGGGCGTTTGCCCGAACTGGGCCATGACCACAGTACTGAAATGCAAAGACTGTCATAGTGAGTCGCTTTGGCCTGTCGCATTTTGGGATCATCTTGTGTATATCCAGTAACTCATGTACCTAGAGACCTTCAGTCGTAGTATATGTGGGCCGACATGACGACAGAGACTATCAATGGATTTTCATCCTTTGGTGGTCGCTTTTGTTTTTGGACTATACTGTACTTACCATCAGGTACACTATAAAAAGCCATTATAAAAAAAGACTAAACGCTATCTGATAGTAAATTCAGTACTTACAGTCCAAGAACAGCAGTGATCTTTAAAAGACGGCAGTCCATTATTAACAGTTGCCATCATTATGCCACCCTAAATGTCCGACGACCGATGGTCTCTACGTATACAGATATCCAAACGTTTAGAAGCCCATCCCAAAATGGGATAGCCCAAAGCGAGTCGCTAAGACACGTAAAACTAACCTATTGTGTTGGTAAAATTATATCTATATAAGATACTATGCTGCCGGAATTTACACGGTACAATAAATTTGGTGCTTGAACAGTTTGCTGTAGAAAAAGCCCTTAAAAATATCTTAGAAACTAATTGATATAACATTATTTTATATACAAATGTAACAGATTTTTACTTTTCATTTTTTTTTTCATTTTATTCTCCACTTTGTGGGGAGGCACAGGCTTTCACGCCATACAGCCACGTCTGGGGTTTATTCTTTACAAGTTCTATTAAATTTCCTGTCACGTTTTCTCGCCACGCTCCAAAATCTCTGTCGTAATTTCAATTACTTATCCATCTTAATTTTCTGTTTGTTGCACTAAATTCACAATATAAACGGCAAAGAAGACTGCAGATTGGCAGGAAAACACAATGGCCCAAGGGACGCATTACTCCGCTAGCGCCTCAACAAAACACCATTGATTCCCCATCGCACACGATTAGCCGAGCATTCCACTGCTATCCAAGTCCACAACACAATCTCAGACAACAATTGAACACCCAGCCGACCGCCGCAACAAGAAAACCATTATTCAGCAAGAGTGCAGAAGAGATGCCCACCGCTCCGGCTTGAAGTTTTACCGCCAATTTTTTTTTTTAATTTATTGGTTCTAAATACAAATAAGAATAAATAATAAATTAAAGACTACGAAGCCATATATCAGGCTTATGGGCAGCCAGGGAATTCGACAGTTTGACGGTCCGAAGGGATTTTCCCCGGGTTCACAAAAAAAAAGTATTTAAGAGTGAATAGGCATTAGTTGGGCGAACGCCGTCCAATGTCGGGCTCATCTTCACCATCCACCGGGTGTGATGAGGTCAAGCGACCGCCTATAAATCATAAAAACCATGCTTAACAACATCACATCAGGTTTGGCATAATTACTATGGCGAGTCAAAATTTAAATAATAAATTATCAGTATTATGTGATATAAGGTAAGCTGACAGCTACTTTGCCACATTGAACTACAAAAAATTTAAGATAGCGTTATTTTATTTATGTCAATTAAATGGAATAAGCGGATAAAATTTTAATGATAATTCTGACCGCGTGATTATCATTTCTCGGTTTATCTTTTCTTTACTTTGTAACTATATAAACAAACAATATATTGGACTTGACAAATATCTGATATGGAATATTCGGATGGAAACGAAATATTTCCAACAGTAAACAAATAAAAAATATTTTCTATAGGTTGATATTCATATTATTTAGGTATATCTGTCACTTTTGAGGTAGATTCTCTATTGGGGTACGCAGAAAGAATTGAACGACACTTTTCTATTTTTCAAACAAACTTCTTTCGCTTCCTTAACATTCATTAATCTTTCCATTTTTTTTTACACTGGCTCGACATAGTGACTACAGAGTACCTGATGATAAGTACAGTGTAGTCCAAAAACGAAAGCGACTATCAAAGGATGAAAATCCAATGATAGTCTACATCGTCATGTCGGCCCGCATATACCACGACTGAAGGTCTCTAGATATATGAGCTACTGGATATACACAAGCTGATCTCGAAACGCGACAAGCCGAAACTGGTCTCTATGATGGACTTTACACCCATGTACTGTGGTCGCGATCCAGACGGGCACCGACGCCCTACCACCTCACTGCTGCTCGTTTAGCACCACCCAGGAGTCACGTGTGGGGAAACTAGGGTAAAGCCTACGGACGCGAGCAGCTTCGACTCCCAATTAAAAAATAAAAAAATAAATTAAATAATATAAATTTAAAATTAAT
Source organism: Automeris io (assembly GCA_036320925.1). Taxonomy (NCBI): domain Eukaryota; kingdom Metazoa; phylum Arthropoda; class Insecta; order Lepidoptera; family Saturniidae; genus Automeris; species Automeris io. The sequence continues at coordinate 7,966,329 of JAUDJH010000014.1, forward strand.
TTCTTATTTGGTCTAAGTAGGTAAACCTCGGCCGAACTCGGTTCTTACTTCCATTTTATGTTTCTGTCGTTCTTTTGTCCGTGTCCGAACTAGAGAAGCATGCCTTTATTCATGCTATCGGTGACATTATCTTTCATACAAACCGTTCTGAATATCTCTTCGTTCCTGATACGATTCGCGAGTGTTATTTCGCGTATAGAACAAAGACATCGCATTTCTACCGCATTAATACCACTTTCATGATTCTTTGATATAACCAGACTTCAGTGCTGGACAAAAAAGTGGACACTGTATGTCATAGGTATATTTTATTTGAAACGTATTCTGTGTATTCAATGCAAACTAGCTTCAATCCAATAAAAACTCCTATTTTATACATATTGTATATGTGACTAAATTTTACGCTTATTGGGACAGGTCTATATGTATACATATTTACAGTAGAGTACTATTGTATGGAGATGATTATGTGCTTAAAATTAGCGAAACTAATAAGACAGATAAATGGAAGTTAACCCCTAAAGTAGAATCTTTCTGATATCATAATTAATGGAGACTAGACAAAAGGAGAATTATTTGAAAGTACTTTTTCCAAGATTTTACTTCATTTCACTAATTCATCTTTTTATTTATCATTGCCTGTTCGCGTATCAGGCAAAGATTCATCTATGAATTTTAAGGGAGCAAAGCATGGTTAAAACTTATAAGCTGATATCTATATGAGAATAATTTTTAGTTTCTAGTTAATTACAGTATTTGGAAGTTTTGTAAATCAAACAGCGTAACTGTTGTTTGGTAATGAGACGATTTCTGTCAATGGTTTCTCGTTCCTCGGTAGTAGTTGTCATTCTTGATCACTGTAAAAAAAAAATTAATAATCTAATTTAAGAAAAAATAAAAACGTTGAAACTATGCTGATGCTTTGAAATTAGTCTCTTGTGCTGCGTATTTATACTCTATTGATCTCTTCCACGCTATTTTCTGCTCGTTGAAACAATTAATGGGTGTTAGCTGAAAATCAGCGCTGGGTGGCTCAACTAGTCGCTTAGCATTTGCTGAGCTGACTTCCCTTTGGCGTATCATAACGGCCTTGCCTTGAAAATGCCTTATTTAAATATACAAATTATTACTAAACCATTTTTTTTAATCTGCTCGCGGTAGAAGTCAATGTCACTGGTAGTTTTTTTTAAAATAAGTATGTACCAATGAAATAAAAAACTTGTCAATAAAGCACAATATTATGCTTGAAGAACTTATTGGATACAACTGAAAGATTAGAATTTAATTACAGACTTAGATGCCGTAGCAACTGGTTAGATAATTCTCAACGTGAGCGTCATAAGATCGGATGTGTAGAGTTGTAACTTTTTAGGATAACTAAAATGAAATGTTTATACAAATCGCATTCATACCACTAATTATTTTATATAATATTTGGGTTTCAAAATCGATCTTAAGTGTTTATTAACTATAAATACCTTTGACTGTATATTATAGTTTTTCTTAGAAAGCTTATTTTAGTAATTATAAGCAATTGTTTAAAAAAAGTAGGTATGTCATTCGACCCCACTATGTTACTTTTGTACGTAAATAATTATGTTTAGGGATAAAGTAATACATTTAATAGGAATAAAGTTAAGTGTCATACATTATGAATATTCATAAGCCTCGCTATTTATTATTGGTAAATCTTCATTTTTGTGTATAAAATTATTTAAGTTTTAGTTAATTTTTTTTGGTAACGCGGGGGAAAATCCTTACGGACCTTAGGGGATGGTGAGGACTGCCCCCCCCCCGTGTCGGACTTACACCGACTAAAACCCCCGGGGTGTTCTTTCTTCCCGTCTGACAAGGTTGGTCTTTCGGAGGCCCAGGCTGGGCACTTCTGGACTGCGACATATTCAATATATGCCAACCTAAAGCATTCAGTATTTATTTATTTATTTTATTTAATATACCAACGATATATACACGTAAAATTTAAAAACATATACATTGGTTCTAAGACAACGTGTCATATCCTTCGAGGTATACCTAGCTATACACAACACAAGTATATATAAAAAATAAAAAATATATCAGTTAATCTTGTGATACTCAAGAGGATCCAGACGCGTACAATGTCATCAAAGCTCACCGAAATCCTGGCAGGGAGCAGTTAAAGATGTCAATGTCACTAACTTTGTTCAATGTCTCTCTCATTCGATCAAAAGGTAAACAGATATTCGTATTGACAACCTTTTGCCAAATGTTCTCCTAATAGGGAAACGGGATAAAACTCTGGGAAAAAGCAAATTTATATTATTGATGAGGACAGGAACAAAAATAATACAATTTATGATTTTAAATAGAAAAATGACATCGAACAATTTCCTTCTATCTTCAAGTGATGTCAGCTTGAAGTGTCTCAACCGAGCAACGTAATCAGCACGATATGGGCAATTTTTGTCTTTACGAGTATTCCAAGCATAAACACGGAACTTGCAATGAGAGCTTCAAGTTATGCCTCAGCATAACTATGGCAATTCAGGTATTAGCAAGTCTATACCTTTGGATGTATAAGCTTAGAACAACCAAATGGTTATAAAGAGATTGACAAAATATGTACTTCTGTAATGTAAAAAGATTTTGGTTGGAACTTTACATCCCACCTTATTGAACTCACTTCGAGAATTATCTAACATAGATATAATATCTAATATATGTTTTTTCACTCTTGTTTGTCAATGTTTGTTGTTTGTTACCTTGATATATAATGGTAATTTCATATTTCATAAGATTTCGCAGGACATAATGCGGTAATTATTATTATGATAGACCACTCTCGAAATAAATTTAAATGATAAATGAACATTCAGGTATCAAAATCGTTTCACTTCGATAATTTTGTTTATATTTGTCTTGAAAATATATCTCATAATAAGATCCGCCGAAAAAGGTCACGCGATATGTTGATAATGAAAAATAATATTTTTGTCACCAAGGAACCTATTGGATATGGTGAGAATTTAGAGTATAAATAGTCTCGAAGCGGTGGGATGAAGTACAGTTGTCTTCTGGTCAGCAAACTATGAAGACTGTCCTAGTCCTTGCGGGGCTTATTGCCCTGGCCTTGTCCAACGCCGTACCATCCAAATATAAGTGCAAGACAAAAGATGGTAATTATTCATTTATTTAATATAATTTTAAATAATACTTAAAAGCACCTTTGAATTACATTGTCTTATATGTTGAAATACTCAATTGACATTTTTAGAACGTTTTAACTTTCTTCTTTATAAGAATTTGACTTGATTGTTAATAAATTGTAAAAGTAACCGCCCACAATTTTTACGAATAAAATTAGTTAATTCATTGTTTTCTCATTTTAGTAATTTCAATGGCTTGTTTTTAAAAAAAATTACATTTGTTATTTCTTTTTTACGAGCCGGAGCTTATAATACTTGTCGTGTATTGAAATATGTTGTATTCCTTTGTTGTTTACATTTACTATAAAGACAACGCTGTAAGGTGATTCGTAGAATACTCGTAGTTTAATAGCGTTAATCGTAGAAATTATGTATGCGATACTGAGCGTCTTAGACTCTGACTACAGTAGAGCAAAACGTTTATTTACCGCTAGTTATATTTTTATATTTGTATGTACGCACTTATGTGTGAATGTAGTCTAGATCCCATAGTAACATGCAAAGAATGTTTCGGTCAATAGATATTATTATTTGTTTTTATTTTTCCTTTCATTGCCAGTATAATATTATCTGTACTTCAATTGTTAGCTCAATTAATGTAAATAAAATTGGATGCCGTTATTTTTTATACTTTTACGAAATTATTCAGTTAACTTGATTATGAGCTAAGTTTAAATATAATGTACGTGCCTTACTAATAGAGGACATATTTTCTAACTTACCTTTTTACATTTATTACATGATTTGTTTTAACTATGATAATATTGAACAAAAAACATTTTTAATTGCTAGTTAAATATGTAGCATGTGTAAATAGAATTAGTCAGTAATTTAAATAACAAAATCTTACGTAGTCATAATATAATCTTTTCTTATTAGTTATACTTTCTCTGTTAAATTTTCAATGGTTACGAACTTCTCTTCTACAAATATGTTGCCACCCAAATATTTAAAAAATATTGTTTTCAGTTGATGAGGTGTATGTAGAACGTCAAAAGAAGGTTCTGACACTTTTCGTCGATGTAGACCAAGTTAATCCCAACGATGAATACTACAAAATTGGAAAAGAATGGGACATTGAGGCCAATATTGACAGCTACACCGTAAGTTAAATTGCAATTATGCGATAATTCTTTGCAAAATTCCATATATTGAATGAAATACTAACATGTCTTTTGTAACTTTTAGAACAAGAAGGCTGTGGAAGAATTCCTCACATTGTACAGAAGCGGCTTCCTTCCTAAATATTACGAGTTCTCGGTGTTTTACGATAGACTACGTGACGAAGCTATATCTTTGTTCCACTTATTCTACTATGCTAAGGACTTTGAAACTTTCTACAAGACCGCAGCTTGGGCTCGCGTGTGGCTAAATGAAGGACAATTCTTGTACAGTTATTATATTGCAATCATCCAGCGCAAAGATACGCAAGGCTTAGTAGTACCTGCCCCATACGAAGTCTACCCTCACATGTTCGTCAACATGGACGCCATTTTCAAGATTTACCGTACTAAAATGCAAGATGGTATCTTCAATGTTACAGCTGCTCTTGAACATGGTATTGTCAAGGAGGACAATAACTACATTTATTACGCGAACTATTCCAATGCCTTCATTTACAACAACCCAGACATGAGATTGAGTTACTTTACCGAAGACGTCGGCTTAAACTCCTATTACTACTACTTCCACTCACACTTGCCTTTCTGGTGGAGTTCGGAAAGATACGGTAGCCTCAAAGAGCGTCGTGGTGAAATCTACTTCTACTTTTACCAGCAATTGTTGACTCGTTACTACTTTGAGCGTCTTACCAACGGCTTGGGCACGATTCCTCAATTCTCTTGGTACTCGCCTATTAAGACTGGTTACTACCCACTGTTATCGTCAAACTTCTATCCATTCGCTCAAAGGCCCGACTACTACAACGCTCATGTTGAAAAGAACTTTGAAAGAATACGATTCTTGGACACTTACGAAAAGACTTTCCTACAATACCTTCAACAGGGTCAAATCCAAGCGGTATGTATATTTTTAATAACTTAATTTCGATTCTGAATTAAGTACATATATCGAGAATTTTAACAATTTTTCTTTCCTTTTAATAGTTCAACCAGAAGATCGACTGCCACGACCCCAAGGCTGTTAACTTTGTTGGAAACTATTGGCAAGACAATGCCGATTTGTACGCCGAGGAGCACGTCCAAGACTTCCAACGTTCTTACGAAGGTGTCGCTCGTCGCGTCCTTGGTGGTGCACCTTTACCATTCGACAAGTTAGTATCAATTGGTTGATATGAATTATTTCTTATGTGGTATTATTGTTTTAACCTTCTACATGTTTGTTAGTAAATGAGACTGTTGTGAAACTACTTTAACTTTTGACAAAAGAGTAATTATTACACTAATAATTACGACCAGTGGCACTACTGATCACATTAGATACGATTTATATGTACGAATTGGTTACAGCCATTCTCGTATCTTTGCTTATTACAAGATATTATTATTAAAACTTACTTAAAAAGATAACACCATCTAAGTAGAACAGCTTAATGTTTAATTGTATAATGATGATTTTGATGGTATATTTGATGAAAAACGACTTTATTTACACCATAATGATATATTTTGTATAAAATAAGCTGTGAATAAGGATATATAAATGATTGCTTTTAAATTTGATGCAATATATGTATATATTTTGAGAGTTAAAAAACATATTAAATAGGGTATTAATTTCTTTATTACAGGTACAAGTTCATGCCCAGTGCTCTAGTCTTCTACCAGACTGCGCTTCGAGACCCTGTGTTCTATCAACTATACGGTAGAATTCTTGGCTACATTAAAGAATTCAAGTCGTTCCTTACACCTTACACTCAACAAGACCTTCATTTCACTGGTGTTAAGATTACTGATGTTGTAGTCGACAAACTGACCACATTCTTCGATTACTACGACTTTGATGCTACAAATAGCGTCTATATGACCAAACAGGAAGTTAAAACCAGCTACCCTCACAATTTCAAAGTTCGTCAACCACGTCTTAACAACAAACCGTTTGCTGTCACCATTAACCTGAAAACTGATGTTGCCATTGACGCTGTATTCAAGATCTTCATGGCTCCTAAGTATGATGAGAACGGATTCCCCATCACCATTGAAAACAACTGGGACAAGTTCTTCGAAATGGATTGGTTCACCCACAAAATCAAGCCTGGTCAGATGACGATTACCCGCAACTCCAACGAATTTATGATCTTCAAAGAGGACTCGCAGCCACTAACTGAGATCTTAAAGATGTTGGAAGACAAGAAAGTTCCCCTTGATATGTCCGAAGAATTTAGCTACTTGCCAAAGAGATTAATGTTGCCTAGGGGTACTAAAGGAGGATATCCATTCCAATTCTTCGTTTTCGTCTATCCATTTGAAGGAAACGCTAGCAAACTTACCGCATTCGAAGCGTTCATGATCGACAACAAACCTCTTGGCTATCCTTTCGACCGTCCAGCTGAAGAGTCTCTTTTCAAGCAGCCTAACATGTTCTTTAAGGATGTCTTAGTGTATCATGAAGGAGAAATCTTCACTTACGAGTACAATGATCCTAGCCACTTTACTCATATCAATGAGGTTCCTAAGCATTAAACAAATAATGTTTGTTCTTTCAATTAGTATGACGAGGTAAATACTCGTAATGTTAAAGAATGTACGCGCATTAATGGGAATAAAGATTTATTTATAATTAATTACTTCATTTTTATTTTCTATATCACCTGTATACAATCGATTACATATTTATTACCTTCTAACATCTCAAACGCTGTAACTAATAATACAAACCATATAGACACAATAATTAATATGATTTGTTCTAAAATCATAAAATTAATCAATAATAAATATGTTTTGCAAAATAATAAAATCAAAATTATAATAATACAATACCGATTAAAAATATTATACTTGTTCTGGAAAAACATCATAAGCGACATTTAACGTTTTTAACAGAAAAAGCTTTTCCTTTATTACTTCTAATGTATTTATGTAATCTAGAAAATATATAAAAGGGAAAGTCACTAAAGGACAAAGCAACTTCGTCATCACTAAATCTCGAAAACTACAAGACATACAGCTTTGAAATTTGGAATGTAAGTTCGTTCTGCGTTTTAGGTACACCTAAAAAAAACAAATCAAATTTCATTTTGTATGATAAAAACTTATGTTTTAAAACTCAGCCCCTAAAGGTTTGTAATGTAAGAGAGAAGTTTGTATGTATGTAACTTCGATAGCAATGAGCTGCAGCTGTGAAACTGTATACTAAAATACCACTTTAGAAATAAATAAACCTTATTTTATTACTTTTCTGAAAATATACTTTGGGGTTTGGTTGTTCTACGATTTTTACGAATTTACTTATTTTTTACATTAGAACCATGAAAATTGGTATATAGACACAAGATTATTAATCTATATATACATATAACACAAAGTCGGGTTTGTTTGAACACTTATAACTCGACAACTGCTGGACCGATATCTATGGATTTTAATTTGTTGTATTTGTCTTCATCCTGAATTGCATAATAACTATTAAAAGCATTAAAAAATTGGCGAAAAACATAAATAAAAGAAAAAAACAATTTTTCATACAAAATGTTCATGGGTTTTGTAACTGTCAAACATTTATTGTTCATCCCGAAGATATGGTAAGCTCCTCTCAAATTAAAGAACGCATTTTAATATAGTTTTCAAATCAACAAGATATATCCACAATATTCGGATAATAGCGTATTTTGGATTTTAAAAAATTTAGAATAATGTCAGTAATGAAAAAGGATTGACATACATATATTATATTGGTAGTCAAGTATTTATGCGTGCGTTCAGAAATTTATTTTGTGTAAACTAAGGAAAATACATCAAAATATTTATTTTGTATTCATTGTATTATTTTCATAATATCATAAATAAAGTTCAGCTAATCTGTAACACGACATTCATTGACTGCTAGTCGGAAAGAAGTTCCATGTATCAGCGAATAATTTATATACTGGAATGGAATGGGGGAAATGGGGGTTGTGCAGTACCCATCTACACGACCATTGTCACTCTGCTTTACCTTGTTTCATAAAACAATAAAGATCACAACGCTGTTTATGGTTTATTATGTTTCACAATATATTATCAGCTAACTTCAAAATAATTCCTTAAATAATAATGCTATTCAGTAAACCTCTTAAATTCAACAACCTAAAAATCGCCTGTCATTTGTCAGTTTTTCGCGTTAGTGTTGTCAGATGACCCTTTTATTAATACGGATAGCGTTTGTTCTACATGGCTATTTGTGAATATTTCTTTAATGTAACAAATATTTGCTATATTCTTAGAAAATCATGACACTTTTACTTAAAATGTGCTTCTTATAAGGGCTTTCGAGTTTCATTTACAAGATTAAGGTTTATTTACTAAACCTAAAAGCCTTCTTGATATCATCGAAAGAGACGGAAGTGTTTAGTCCTACAATTGTGGTCATGTAGCGATTGATATCGACTTTGAGTGTTTCACAGCTTGGTAATACGTTGTTCCTATACCTCTCTTTGTAAAGTGCTCAGCATTGGAGGGTTTTCCTAAATGGGATACCTATCGTGGGCTTTGCTAGTGGCATTCTTTGCCATCAACAGTTCCCTTATGTCTGCAGAGAGCCTCCAACAGTGGACATCTTCCGCTGGAGGATATTATTATTGTCACTAGTGGTCGATTAGTTTAGTATCTATTAATACTTAAAATTAATGAGTTTCATACCAAGATAGAGATTACAAAGATAAAACCACTACAAAATATTGTCGCTTACAATATTATTCCAGAAAAAACTTGATATGTATAGCTTGTGGTATAATATTAAGCTATTTATCTATAAATAAAGATATTGCAATAATTAATATAAATTACTCGGAAAATAGTCATTTTTGTCTAAAGGATAATAATTATGGTAAATTTTAATATCAAAAAACTTATAGTTACTGGCATTTTTCTTGTATTCTTTTGCCATTCTATGAAAAGGGAAACCTAATGGTTTCGTGTCCATTTCATATGAAACTTTTTTGTAATAATTAGTCTCAGGAACATGCTCCATCAGTGATGGCTCATCTGCTGGAGTGATTATGATAAATAATTTTAAGTTTAAGCCTTCTTCAAGCCCTTTTGGTATTAATAAACTTTCAGGAAATTTAAACATATTGTATTTGCTATTTTTTTGCATTGATCGTTTGTTGTAAAAGACCGGATAATCTTTTGTCATATAATCATTATCAAATGAAAACCTCGAGGATTTATCCGGTGACCAGCTTATTATGTTTGATCCATCTTGTAATAGATAGTTGAATGAATCAAGTTCATAAAAACGTGTAAATTCATTCCAGCAATTGTGGTTACATGGTGGTCCTAAAAAAAGCCGTACAACTACATTATCATATTTTGCTGATTCTACTGTAAAATTTAAAGTAAAAGAATGGTGTTTCAGTCTTCTTTGTCTGGCATAAATAGGCCATCGCTTAGAAATATAATTGCTGTTATGTAATAAAGCTTTGTTTATAGGAAATTGGTAATAATCAAAATAAGTAACGATTTTAGTAAAGTTGTTATCAGAAATTATAAATTCGTCAGTCTCGTATTGAGATAAATCAAAAGGATCCATAATACTTTTAAAGTCGATGAAATATTTCATGGCGATCTTTATAATTTTCCAGTAGAGAGGATCTCTGAGTGATGTTTCCGGATGATGTAAAATAGATGGTGCTGGATTGTATCTGTAGACATTTGATAGATTGTTATTAAATACAAATAACGCTTAAATTATTACCTTTATAGTAAGAGAGAGAGGGAGATAAGAATCTTGGTATTCGGTTTTAGAACAACTACAAAGGATAACTCTTAAGAGAATAATAAGTACAAGAATAATTATATTATTACACACATTGACCTAGTCACAAATTAAACTTGCGCTTGTACTATGTGTACTAGATAAAGAAATACATACTTAAATACATATAAATGTACTACCATGACTCGTGACAAAATCATCTGCTCATCACAGAAAAGTTTACTCCTACCGGGACTCGAACCCAGGACCTTAGCATCGTAAGTAAGTAAGAATAGAGAGTAAAGAAGTTTCATTTATGTACTATTCCGATAGTGTCATATATACACTGTAAAAATGATAAATAGTAAATGGTTAAATCATGATTTTATAGGCATTTAATATGTAATTAAATTATTTATACTTACTGATCCACTGGATAGCTATTTGGGCCATATCCAAACAATGATCTTATAGATTTCCCAATTCTGATGCCATCAAAATTAGCTCGAATTAACTTTGCAAGTAAGTTTATGTCGCTATCGCTTGTCATGTTTATTATTGTTCCATTGTTCTGCCGATATAAGTTACAATATGATTTGCGTATTAAGTGATATATTTATTTAATTCTAACATTAATATAACATAAAATAACATAATCAATACTTACCATAACTATAAGGCCTCTCGAAATGAACTCGTAAATAGCCAGATCTATGGCCTTTAGCTCGGCGAGCTTATCATTCCAAGCACTCTGAAATGCTGGCCGTACTGGGAACGGAAGCCCGTTCTCATAGACCAGATAAGGATTGTAGTCTTTCTCGCCAACTGTTGTAATTGACGTTTTTAATTGTTGTTTCAAATGCTCACTTTCCATGTTATATCGAGCCAAAAGCTGTTGATGCGAGTAGTAATAATGCTCAGCATGTCTTTCATTCAGTTCATCTAATTCTTCATTAGACATCCAAAACGGATGTAACAAGTGAATACCAAAATAATAACAATTTAATGATATATCTTCTCTAAAGTAATTAATATTTTCCTCTCCACCATTTTCTTTTAAATTCCACCCAGAATAGTTGGTATTTATAATAATTAAATTATGTAATTGAGTAAAATGATTTCTTTTAGAGTCCGTTGGAAAATTATCGTACATACTTAAAGCAATATGTACACGTAACGCTTTCGATATAGTTTCAGAATTAATAAAATAATTAGGTTTTTCAACATAGCATGGGTTTTGAATAATTTCTTTTCTGTTTATTATAGGGCTATATAAATAATTTAAGTTAACTGCATAATTTAGCATGTCTTTGTTTATATTCTTCTCAGCCCAATTTACGAAGCTGTCATATTCGTTATTTTCCAAATTTTGCAGTAATCGAAATAATGATATCGCAGCTTGCCTCATGTTGTCATCATATATATTAAAAGTAAGACCTTTTTCAGTACTTCCATTTCTAATGAATAGGTCAAACGTTTTAAAATATTCATTACTCTAAAAAAAATATTATTATGTATAAATTCGATATTTAATTTTTATGTTGGTAAATGGAAATTTTAAAGCTTACTTTAGTTAATGCCTCGGGTATAGAGTTCTGTTCATCAGAAGTAATTTGTGAGTACCCAGAAGGTACTATACCCTTGATGAATTTATAATCGTCTATTGATAGCTCTGTAATAGTATAAAATTCGTGAATGAAACCTTTTATAACATTCTTTTCATCTTTCAATTTAATTCTATAAGATTTAGAGTTAATATTGGAAACACAAAGAATCGTTTTCAGGATGAATAAAATATTGCTGTTTCTTATAACGTTATTTGGAAACTGTCTTCTTTCGATTACAATGTTTTTCATACTGGTGCTATATGAAAATTATAATATAAAGTTTTTTTTTATTATATTCAAGCAAACACTTTACCTCGATCACACCTGATAGAAGATGTAGATGGCACTGATGATGGAATGCACTTCCCCAACAAATACTTTTATTTTTTCTCTTATAACCTCCTAAATCATAAGAACGTACAAATATGGCGAACGAGAGCTTAATCCACTCTTTTGTTGTTTGCATTATGAACGAAGAAGTTTATATTTATCTAAAACGAAGAAACCGCTCAAATAAATAAAGATTTGAAACGATAAACATGCTTTTATAACATTGAAAGAAAGCGAAATTATTTTATAATACCTCCTTCGTTAACTAAAGAACGAAACTCATCCACGGGTGTAGACACTGTTGATCCAATAAGATATACCAAAATTATTTTTAACACAAACATACTGACAAAACTGCACATTACAAGTCTAGCTTGTGAATAAAGAAATCGTGTTTTATATGCGAACGAGATGTCATGACTTTGTTTCTTCTCATCCAATTGAGATCCTCAAGTCAGTGTAATAGGTGCAATCTTCAAAGTACGCTCGGGATCAAAAATTGTTAAAAAAATATACCGTCGTTTTCAATTACATATCTTCATTCAAAATTTAGGTGGAGAATCAAATGAAATATTAGTATAATTCAAAAATAAATTTATAGACATTGATTATAATAATAGTTTCCTCTAATTAAGTAGGTCCAGGTTTTACGCTTAAAACCTCATAATTGTAGATTCTTACGTTTTAGCACTAAACACTGTTTGTTCGTCATTTTCAATCTGTTTTGTTCTCTATTACCATCGTAACAGCTATGTCAATAAAAACCTTTTTCTATTATTTGAGGTTGTTCAATAGATATAAAAACGAAAAACTGATGCTACATTCGTATTAATTGAATTATCTGGTGAACTGTACTGTGTTCACAGGATACAGCAAGGAATTGGATAATTTTCCACTTGGCAGTTCTCCTGCAGCTAATTTTGGTCATGAAACAATTTATTACTTTCAAGAGCTATTATAGTGTTAACTGCAAATGTACCTATAGCACGGTTCCCGTAGAAACATTTAGGAGATGCGCTTATATAACAGCCACTAGGCAGGTGTAAATCTCTATAAATCACTAGTCGCTTGTTATTTCTGGATACACAATCAACAAGAATGTTGTTACTGGATGGAAAATATGATGATCGGTATTCTGTTCAAGGAATGTTATGATTAAAACCAATAAAGAATGTTGTTTTTATATTGCTGGTATTTTCAAATAAACACTTCAAATATAAAGTGAATGCGTTATAGATATTAACACAGAATTGTTTACAATGCAGAATTCGTTACTAGTAAATTATTCCGGAAATAATTTTTTGGAACGAATTCAAAAAATTCCAACAGTCAGCAGCCCATAAATTATATTAACAAGAACCTATGTTTAAAATAAATGGAAAACATTATACAAAATTTAATAAACAATCATGTTAATACCGCATTAATTATTTTGTACTAGTTTTATAATCTTAACTTTTTAAAGTACAATATAAGATACAATCTAATCATAATAATACTAATGGTGTCGTAGTAGATGCTGTAAGCTTAGTCTCCAGTCATCATCTCCATGAATTCTGTAATAAGTAAAAAGATACACATGAGTAAGAACAAGATTTGAGAATTATTTTTTAATAAAAGTATACCCAATATTTAATATCAGTAAAATTATATAGACTTTCGATTGACACTAAGACAGGGTGCAAAAAGCCGAATAATTTGAACTAATATTTGATTGAAGTTCAAAACAGACTACGTAATTTTTTTTTGTATCCCGGGGGGAAAATCCTACATAGGAACATCAGAGACGCTGTGAGGGCAGCGACCCTGGTGTGTCAGACTCTTACTGACTAAAAACCCCCGGGGTGTCCCTCTGATTGCTCCACCCGGGCCTGGGAAGCCAAATTCGTGCAGACGCCCAGGAAACAAAAGCCCTTGTTGAGGCTACTTCTATGGGGAGGGGTGGGAGTAAAAATCCTCCCCTCCAAAACCTCTCTCTCAAGCGGCGCGGGACACCGTGCACCGCCTGCCTCTCATCAGACTTTGTAAATTGTATCAACTATTGACGTACTCTGTATGTAATAAGTTCAACATGACTTGTTGAATTGATACCATATCACATTATGTATACTGTTGATTAAAAATCTGTTCATATCTAGGGAATATGAACTTTACTAATTTATGTATTTAAGGTACCCATATTGAATATATTTTAGTGTTTGCTTAAATAGTAAACTCTCAGTTTAAAATACAATTTTATTCTATTAATGATGATAATAATTAATTGTAGTTATGTAACAGATATTAATACTCATATAATATATATTCTGTTATAATTGAAAAGCACCATGAACAATTTTTAGTCTTCTTCATTTAAGGAAATAGGTACTCGGTTCGAAAAAGTATACATTCAAGTTTGTTCTACTTAGCAAAAGTCCAGTCATTTTAAAATAAATGTACGCGTGTCAACGCTACAACCTTTTATTAATACATCCTGAATTATTTTAACCACACTCTAAACAAAAGCAAGGAGAATACAATTAAGTGGTTATAATTAATGTTGCACCGCTAAAGTTAAAATCATTTTCAATATTTTACGGCTTACAGTGCTTACAATTAAATTAATTCTCAATGTCTTTCTTTCTAGTTAAATTATTTTTTATAGTTGAAATGTTCGTAGGTTGGCCATTAACTGTTATGGGAGTAGATCCAGAACACTTTTGTTGTTACCTTTTCTCGTGGGCTGAGAGTAATGTTTTGTTTATTTTATTATAGTTTAATATTTTAGTTCGGTCATATGGACCGACTTTAGCAGCTATATCTTTAGAATATATACACACAATGCACTTGCTTTAAATTTCAACACTGATCGCGACAGCAAGAATAAAATAGAAGGATGGTCGTGATTGCTAACAAAATATAGATTACTGTTTATAGTGACTGGAAACAAAGTAGGACTGATTTTATAAAAATATTTTCATAATAAAGTTCGATATCTGTTACTGGTATAATAATATCGGCTTTCGGCCATTATTTTGGTTCGAACTAGTCTTTTTGTACCCAATTAATGAAAGTACGGCTCACATATAGTCAAAAATACACTATTTTAACACTAACATAAGTACATAGACGCTGACTAGATATCTCAAAAATGTTAGAATTAAGTATGTAAAAAGTGTTAATGCGCTTACCATCAAAGTCGACGGTTCCGGATCCGTCAGTATCAATTTCAGCGATGATGCCGTCAAGGTCTGAACTGCTGAGTTTATCATCAAGAGCGGCTAAAATTTCTTTCAATGTGGATGTGGTAATGTAACCGTTGCCTTCACGATCGTATAATCTGTAAAAGGGGACATTACTATAATTTCAGTTTTAGATACTTTCCTAGATTTATTGAGCTTTCTCTTTAGCAGCATTTACTTGTTCAACTCTAGCTTTATAATAACAATATTATTGCAAAGTTTTTTAATCTTCAACTTGATTAATATGTGTATCTTGCTAATGACTACCCCTATTTTCTAATTATGAACTATTATCCGTTTAAATTTAATTGGCCCCCACTTTTCAGATTTTATTTTATTATTTTATACTTAAAACAAGTTTGTATACAAATGTTCTGTAACTGCAGAATACTTATTTGCTAGTTTATTGCTAGAATATACATAGTACGAATATTTTTATAGACGTCATTATAACGTAGACTAAACAAGATTTTCAACGGCGCTTGTTGTATACAATTTGCCAATTAATTACACATTTGTTTGTTACGCTTTAGGCATAACAACATTTTTATGGTTTATCTGACTTAAAACGAACCATAACACTATTACATATTAACCGCTCATCAAATTAATCTTTTAAAAGTTTCAAATACACATCGATGACTCATATTTGTATATTTCAATAATGCTAATTAAAATAGACACGTGTTTAAAGAATAACCCTGATTTAAATTCACCAATTATTTTGTATTTATGGGTAAGTAGTAATTATATACATAAAACATATGAGAATAGATCTAAATACTTCAAAATTTAGCCTATTTTGCAACACATTCGTATTTATTAATAGATTCTAATAGATTTTCGTCGATATTAAATAATAAATTCCGTTCAATATTGAGACATTGTCTGAACCCAAAATGACGAATACTCTGGCTCCTGATACTTCAAGATCAGTTAAAAAGGGTGTTCATAGCTAATTGGCTGCCGCCTTTGCATAAGAGAGGTTGACGTCAGTCCGAGCAGAATGAGAGGTTGCGTTGAGTGAGCATTATCTACCGTAGATGCTTTAAGGGATATTATTGAGGTGTTATAGGACTTTTAAGACAGGATGCACTAATAGCAGTACTGTTATGAAATAATTAAGTTTAGCCCTGTACTATTAGTTAACGTAGTAAAGACAGACACTCAGGGTTAAACATATTTTGCAAGGAGCGGTCTCTTGCAACCAAGCGTGTTTGCATACGTTGTTGTTTATAACATAAATAGGATTAAGACCTGAAAGCTTCTTTCAGTTCTTGTTGCATGGCTTCTGCGTCTTCTTCTTCAAGGAAATGAGAGGCGATATTGCAGAAACCATCGAAGTTAATTTTTCCAGAATCTGAAACAAACAATTGATATCATTACAAATAAAATATAATTTTCAATAAGTTACTTTAATAGGGTCGTTTCCTATAAATTGAGTAATTATCTAAAAATGTATATGTGATTTTGACACACAATTAATGTTAATTGATTGTGGCCATGTACACTATTGTAGATTAATAGATAATGAGAGCGTTTTATTCTTTGAAATTTAATTACATCCCACACGCATCCCAATTTTCATAGTTCTGATATATAAAATAATAAGATTCATAAAAATCATAAAAACCCCTAATTTCAAACCACGGGGGTAGAATTAAAAAAAAAATACAATGTGTTTTATCATTCCCAAAAAAGTATCCTAGTACGGAGTCTTGTATCACTAACTTAATTGATAACGAAGTTACAAATAAACTTTAACCCCATATTTAACATCCTTAGGGGTTGAATTTTGAAAAATTCAAGCTCATCTTTTACTTACTTGGCAAATTTTAAGTCTATAGGTCTTATAGTTTCTAAGATTTCGTGAAGGCCAAGTCATGCAGAGACGTTTCCTTTTGTATACTCTTTTATTAATATATTTATTTGATTTGAACATTGAACTTGGAATTCGAAATATATTTCTCTTAAGCTTTAGAGTTCTATTATGTTAGTTTATATTATAAGTAGGTACATTTTGATATTATTTACAAGTAGTAATTACGTGTAGATCTTGAAATATCATAAATACTTAATTAGTACTTCAATAGAATTAATCCTAAAAAAATGTCTGGGCAAAAGTTACTTCTTTCAGTGAGTTTAGTAAATTTTACAACAGAAATACCAATGTTAGTCTCCACGGAGTGTAAAAATATTCAAAGATATATTCGGAAAGGTGTCTCTGCGACGCATACGTTAGCACCTCGATGATTGATTACAACTCCCGGCGTCTGCTATTTGTGACGCCCGATAACACAGTTAAAAGTTATACGGTCGTTCTACGAAGGCTTCTTGATCGAGCAATCGTGAGGGGTATCAGAGGCGAGATCGGGTAAGATTGAGTCCAAGGTGTGATACGTCACTGCGTCAGTAGTTTGGGACACAATTTTCAGGGCTAACGCAAATAACTTAGTGCGATTTTATTTCTGATTTTTATATTTAAATGGTGCATGTATGCTTGTACTGCTGAATGAATGACATTTAAAAAGTATACATATTTATCTACTATTTACTGTTATGGATGATTTTGGAAATAAATTTCATTAAAAAAAAATTTGCTCAAAATTTTTGGTAAACAAACTATGATAATTTTGATCTCAAATTAATAAATAACTAAATGAATGAACATTGTGTACTTTTGACAACACTAGCGAGATTAAAATTTAGCACCAAGAGAACAATCACAAGATTAAAAGTATTGATCGTCCTACTGGTAGATTTTATACTGTACCAATATATATAATTTAAAATTAAAAAACACTGATGAAATACCTAAAATTACACAGTTGAAAATGTACATTTTATGTTTTCACAAATATTTGCGGACTGAAATTGAAATGCCACAATACTTTTAAATAGAACTAACTATAACTGTCAAAATAAATCGACTTCAAAGTAGTCTCAGTTGGGGAAGTGACAAAAACATATGACTGTCATTTATAGCATCTGTAGTGAATAATATTTAAGTAAAA
Source organism: Automeris io (assembly GCA_036320925.1). Lineage (NCBI taxonomy): Eukaryota > Metazoa > Arthropoda > Insecta > Lepidoptera > Saturniidae > Automeris > Automeris io. The sequence continues at coordinate 7,984,544 of JAUDJH010000014.1, forward strand.
CACGAAACTAATTTATCAGAATGATGGGAAGAATGTAGGTTTTTTTTTTTGTATGCCGATGGAAAATCCTACATAGGACCATCAGGGACTCTGTGAGAGCAGCGACCCCGGTGTGTCAGACTCTTACTGACTAAAAATCCCCGGAGTGTCCCTCTCATTGCTGCACCCGGGCCTGGGAAACCAATTTCGTCCAGACGCCCAGGGAACAAAAGGCCTTGTTGAAGCTACTTCTCTGGGGGAGGGGTGGGAGTAAAAATCCATCCCTTCAAAACCTCTCTCTCAGGTGGAGCGCCGGATACCGTGCACCACCTCCCTCTCATCCAGGCAGCAGAATCTCTCAAATCTACTGCCCAAACGTATGCAGATAAGGATCATCCCTATTTATCTCAGATCACATTTAAACTTGGGTTAAAGGACTACAATATGTAGTCTATGTATGTCTATGTATGCCTGTGTAATAGTAGTCTATGGTAAAGGAAAAAATTCTAAGATTACATGAAAAGTAGTAAGAAAATCCCAATTTGTATATTTTTACCAAGTTAAGAATTTTTACTTTAATGAAAGGTAAATATACAACTAGCGATCATTTACTGCAGTAATTGTTAACTACCTAGTATTAAACTAAATAGTTACAAAGCTAGATAGTAATGATGATAAAACTGAACACGCTTGTATTATTAATTATCACGATATACGTCCAAAGAATCTAGCACTACATTTTGCGATAATGTATTCGTAGCGTAAACTATATTTTTTTTAAATCTTTATTTTCTTTACGAGGTTTGGTCATTTTGACCATGTCACCTCGATGAAAACTACACTATTTTGCGGGATTTTGAGATGTGTTATTTATTTTGAGGTATTCAGAAAAAAGCCAATCACATGCAATTTACAAACTTTTTTACTGAAATACGATTTTGATAGTAATAGAAGGTGTGTTATTTCAAAAAGCTAGCAATTTGTATGTGATTGTGATTTTAGCACTCCTTATATTAAGGTTACGATTATGTAATCACAAATATTAATGTCAGAGCATAGACGAATAACAAACGATCAACGATAACGGAAATAGAGAAGCTTATAATATATTGGATTGACGTAAGCTTTCAAAATAACATGCCGATACCTTGGTTAATTCCTTACATTTCCACTAGCATTATCGATAAGGGAATGTTACTTTCTTTAGAGTCTGTTCATACAACATAATCCATCCACTTTTCGACAGAATTAAGCCTGTCATATAAGCAGAATGTGTCCATTTTGTGTGTGTGTCCACGAGATGGAGGCCATGGATGTATGGGATAGGATAAGATAGATTTTAGTGCTGTATCTCTACACAGACTGGATAGTGTAATGTTTCACAAAGTATTAGGACAAACAGTGTTTGGTGAGCTGTCTGGTTAATTCGTATCAATGGGACCTTATATTATATGCTAATAAAGGTAATATAATTTGAAGACACGATGTAGTTAACTTTAATTCCCACGTAAAAGATCCCTAAAAATTGAATAAGTAAAAAGCTTAACTGAAATAAGTGCCAAATGTAACTAAACTCACTTTCTGGGTCATTTTCATCAATGAGAGCCTGTAGTTCAGAGTCATCGAACAGTTGTCCCATGGTGTTCAAGATAGTTGAGATCTTCAGAACATCGATGTACCCGGATTTTGTGGTGTCAAACATCTGGAAGGCTTTGCGGAGCATCGCCATTTTTTGATCGTCATCGGTGTCCTATGGGAATAAAATCAGTGAAAATGTTGCATTTATAGGACCATAGACCTATACTGTTGCTATTCCGTCAATTTTAAACAAACTTTTAGAAACTTTTGATTCTCTGTGTCTAATTTATGATTCACACTGCTATGTTTTTCTATTTTTACACATGTGCTGCATAGTTTCTTGGTCTGTCTTTCAGGAATTCACTCGGAAATCTAACAAATTCAACACAATATAATTTGTTAACAACAATAAAAATTGTTGTTACCCTATCTTTATTTATTTTTTGTTTATATCAACACTTTTCTCCACGTTTTGAAAAAAAAAATCACATCACTATTGTAATAACTACAAAACCCTCACCATGTTGATCGTAAAGTGTTTGCGGATGTAACAAGAACTGAATCCGAGTGCGAATGTTGTTACACTAGACTATATGTTCGAATCCTACCCTTATTTATAGCATTCCCTCACACTGAAAATACAAAAATAAGTGAAAAGCTGTCTCTCTCTGGCGCAGTACATTTAGTGACGTGGTTATTGGGCTTTCGTAGGAATAAATTATATGCACGACGGATGATGAAAATGCAATGCCCACATGTTACAGAGGAAGTCATCCGTCAAGTTTATTTATACAAATTGACAGTATTTTATAGAAATGGCGCGCATATGCCGTTTATAGCTTACATTAAAATTGTTTCGTCCAATTTTATTTTATTTTATTAATACTATATTCGTATATTTGTATTGTGATGCATTCATTAATTCTACGTTCATTCAAGAGTTTCAATACATTTTTATATCTTTACTTTATATTAGATAAATGGGTGGTGATAAAATTATATTTATTGCTAGCGACAGGAAATTTTAAAATATTAACATTAGTAGAAAAGTATATTTTGACTCATTATTAAAAAAAAAATGTACCTCATCATAAACGGCAATTTGTTGTTAAAAATTAAATAACTTTGTGAATAGTTTATGCTTATCTATTTTGTTGTAACTTCCAACAGTTAAGTTCTACCATATCTTCCAATAATTGAGGTACATGCAACTTACTACAAAAATAATTTATAGAATAATTATTTTTATGTTACCGTGTATATTTTGTGTAAGTCATCTTACTTATGTTAGTAACTATTAAAAAAAATTGGTAATTGAGGGAATTGTACCCAGAAATATGACATCAATTTATTATAAGTTTTGTTTATGTTTTGTAGTTTATCTTTAAATAGCAACGGTGTTACCATTGTCCGTGATTATATTTAGAAAGCGCTTTAGTTCATACTAAGCAGACAACAGATTTTGTCTGTCATGTATAATTTTAAGTACTTTGATACTATCTTTGGATGCTGAAGCATCGTCAAAGCGACTGAAGGCATTTAAAGTGTCCAGCCTGAAGTATAGCAGAACTTTGTTAAATATAAAACTGTTCCTTGATTGAGAACAGGAAATTCCTTTGAACCGTCCGCCGATTCATAACAATCCCAATGAAAATATTACGCGCAGCCACGTCATCTGTAGAGATGTCCAACCTTTTTTGCTCCTTCATTAGGGCCAAAACCATATTAATTTGCGTATATTGAACCCAGCCGTATAACTCACTAGTTTCTGGCGTTAGATATATTTTTTTATTGTTTCTAGGTAGGAAACCCTTACTATATTTAATGGATAACAATTTGATGCTAAAGTTGTTGTTCGATTAACGAACAGTCAAAAAAAAAAATATAACGCCAAACGCGGTTATATTATTTCATGGTCATCTAGTAATAAACAGAAGTATTTCAATTTATACCTCGATTATAAATTTGTCCGTCTGTCGTAGTAACTACGTACTTTTAGGTGAATATTAGGTCTGTTTATATAAATATATACAAGTATATCTTTTTATTATAATGCATTTGATATCAATATTTTGCGAAGAAATACTTATTTCTTCGCATAGCTCGCTATGCTAACGAGAATCATAATTAAGATCTCGTAAATTAGCTTTTGGACTAGGTAGGAAGTTTACGAGATAGTTTAGGTGGGCAATTGAATGGTAAGACCGTCAGCGTCAGTCAAAGAATAATCTGTTGAGAATAGTTTTATATCTATCTAGAGTTAAATGATCTTCTACTTAGCAAACCGTTACGTTAGCCTAGGCCTACAAAACTATCGAGCCTTCTGGAGACGGTTATTTACGTAACTATGTGATCCTGTAACTACTTGATATTATGTAAACACTTGCCGGTTTGGGTAATGTCAAATATCATAGAATACCTATGTATGCGTTTTCTTTAATAATTGACGAGCCTTGTAACCTAAACTCCTTACTAATCATTCGCTACATGAGCTTATTCGTAACGTTTAATGATACAGTATCCCTATTCAGCGATTCAGTATCGCTTCCTGTGTCAGAAACAAAACAAAGTTTGGCAACCACTGGCGCGTGAAACGGGTTATACAGCGGCGAGTAGCGCTCGTGCAGATATAGATTGTCGGTGATCGGCTATAATTTTTGTGTTCTCGTGTGAATGCCACAACGAGAGAAACATCTAATCTGAGTGCGGTTTTACTGTTGCGGCCACGTGTTTGTCGGGTTAGTTGTGATGTAACAATAGAATTGGAGGTTAGAGTCACTCAAGCCTGAATTTATAACGCTGCGTTGGAGGCATTTAATAGGTTATTACAGGTGTTTCCATGCACTTGTATTGAAATAAACTATAACATATTCATATGAACACATTACTTACAATGATATAATAAACAAATATTTCTTTATAACGTAAACCTAAAATAATTTACCGATAGCTTTAAAATAATGTTTTATTTTTTTGATGCAGAATATGTTAATTTGGTTAACGTTTGCTCCGTGTCAATCATAATTATAATAAATTAATTATTATGTTTAATTGAAACTAATCTAGATTGTTGTCCAATTTGGCATTAGTAAATAATACTAGAGAGAATCATGAAATCAAGCGTTTTTATAAAATAAACTTTTTATTAGGGATTAGGGAACTCAGTAATTAGTTATTCAATTTGGAGATAATTATTTAATTAGTCACAGTTATACAATATTTTTGATGAGACATTTGAAATTGTGGCGAATTATTGAATTAATTAATATAATAATTAAGTAAACTACAACCAAAATCTATTATAACGACATCGGAGGGCGTGCTCATATTTTAGTCGTAAAAACCGATAAACCGATAGTCGTAACAACTGGTGATGTTTTCGAGATGTGATCGGTCATATATGTAGCATTTAGTCGGGACCTTTCCTCCGGGTCAATATAACCGGTATGTTGTTCTAAACGATATCACCATAAACGATTTTGACTGTATTTCAAAAATCGTTAGGTATAAAAATGTATAAATTACTATAAAGTAATTTATACATTTTTATTAGGTTAATTATAAAATTAATCTAATAATTTTGAAATGTCTGCTACAAAAATATTTACTCGACCAATATCAACACGCCTCAGAGTCAACTTTGCATTTCATTTGTCACAACAGTTTCATAGGTCCCATCACGCATGACATTTCTAATCATAATTTCAATTACATTATTTCACACCGTAAATAAATTCTTAGTAATAATAAATAACAACAATAATATCTTGCTAAGTAAAAAACAATGTGTTAAAAATTTACTTCGATTAAGCCAAAGAGAAGCTATGCGATATTATACGATGTATGTCTGCTTAATTTCATAAATACAATTTTACAAAATGTAAAGTTAATGTTTTTAAGCTATTTCTAATGTTATTTAACTTTTAGTAATGAACATGTCAAGATCATAATTTTACAGATGGTCATAATAGACTATATCAGTTATAACAAACCGTTTATAACAAATTTACAAGCCTAGCTACTGAACCAATAGGCTCACCCTGCTGACAAATCTGATTTCGGAACTTATCGAATGTCTTTTACAGGAATACTGCCCTGGTGGTTTTGTAGCAATAAAAACTTATATTAATTTCTGTATGTCTTGAAATCTTCTTTTGTAATTTGTAAATACAAAAACCTAGTTTTTTTATTTTTAAGTTAGCGCTGGCGTTTTACTTATATAAGTAGCGACAAGATTCATGGTGAAATAGGCTTTCCAAATTTTTTTAATATTTAGCAAGACATAGTTTAAGAAAATAAAAAAAAAACTTTAGAGTCCTAGTAGTTTGAAACTATCATACGCGTAATTTAATTAAAAAAATACATATTATTGCTTGTAAAGGGAGTGTAATGCAGAGAGCTAATTAAATTTATGACTTCATCCGTAACCGACAGGTGAGTTATTCGTAACGATTTAACATTCCATAACTAATATACATAATTAGATTTTACAGCCAATTTTAAGGGACGGGTAGGACGCTATATCGTATCATTGCCGAGCCCTGAATCATCGGTGTCAATGGAATGGAAATATAACTTCATTTTGGCACAGATCATAAAGTATTCCTTGTAAAATTCACGAGATATGTATTTACGCTCAATGTAAATATTTCTTCAAATAAGACAACACTAATGTCTCCAGTACATTTTTATTATACTGTTGCAAGACATCTGTTCTAGTAATAAAACACATACGAAATAAAAATAAGGCAAACAAAAGTGTTTTAATTACTTTTAGGTATTATTTCTTCATTAGAAAATGATCTCTAAGTTTTTTCTAAAATAATCAACTACATAGTAATAAAGAATACAAATCAATTTTACGAATGAACTTGCGAATGTCGTACTTTTCGGTAAAATAAATAAGATTCATTATATTTAGACATTAATATTAAATATTCTGGTAACTACAAACGTGTAGTAAACACTTTATATAAATTTGTAAGAGCGGCTTGCACTAACAAATTTAATCTAGCTTAAGCTTGATAAAACCCTCATTAATTGAAGTGGCTTAATTTAATCCTAATGATGATTTCAGTTTAAGATTTGTTAAAACTCGATTTTGATTATGTGCAAAAAAAATAAGAACAGTTCAGCGATAAATAGCATCTTATGTCAGTCTAAACTAGATTTAATTTGCTAGTGCAAGCTGCCCTAAATGGTATAAATAATCAATCAGTGATTAACTCAATAGAATTAATGGAATGTTACGCATGATATGTTTGTTGGTATCTACCTAAATATTAGAGATATTGCAAAACCTTGTAATCAACTGTAAAAATATTTCTATTTGTTTCTAGTCGTTGTCACGCTAGTGACCGATGGTTTTTAAATTTTCCACGATGAAAATAGGGAAAGCGCAACATCGTTGTAAAACGCTTGGAACACATCCAGAAATAATGATAGAAAACCACGTGAAAAAGCAATAATGAGTATTGGTTTCGAGTATTTTATGATTGCATTAACTGTGAGTTAAAAATTGTGAGTTAACACGATAAAACTTCGTTGAGTCAAGGATTAGGAAATAAAAAATATGTGTTACAAACGTTTTTATAAATTTATTTTATAACCTATAAAATATAACAACAAAAAACAAACTGTATATACATAATCCTACAAAATACATATAGCCTATAAGTACTTAATAAATTATTTCTTTTCGTAAACTTTTTCTTCCGAACTATCATTATACAAACCATTAAAAATATAGTCATAAACTGTAGATCGCTTTTTTGGAATTGAAATTTGAAGAATAACTGGTTTAATTTCCAAGCTTTGGACTTCGTCTGACACTTGTAGAATTTCTTCCGAGTCTTGGTGATATTTTGGTTCATTATCTGTTGTAACTTTGTGACTGGTAGAATTGTATTCATTTTGCAATGAGTCATCTACAGACTTGCTTGTGCTATGGGGATATTTGTCCTTTTTCTTTCCATATTGTTCTTTTATTGACTTATAATCGAAAAGTTCTTTTCGTTTCAAAGCGTCATCAAATGATGACGTTAATAATTTTAAATTTTGTGCAGGTACCACGTACTCATTTTGGTCCTCATTGTTATTCAAATTTTCATTTTTCACCTCTGATTCTGACATTATATGTTCATTGCTTTTTATTAAATAATTATTATTCTTACCGTACTGACTTTTTATTGAATTATAATCAAAAGGTTTGTTTTTATTCGCAGAATAGTTAGGCCGAGAAGAGGGATCGTAATTATCATCTCCATACCACTTTTTTGTGACTCCTGCACCACCATAATTTTCTACTTTACTATCTCCTTTATGAGAAACTATAATATCTTTTAGTATTGCGTTCGGTATTTCAAGTAATAACGGATCTTGAATCGTAAGGTCTAGTGGATAGCTAGGTGACAATATGGCAGAATTAAAATCTCTTTTTACTATGGTGTAGAACTCACCAATTGTTACTTTTGTATAAGGAGCAATAAACACAAATAATTGAAGTGGTAAGCCCTGAGATGTCCCTTTTGGGAGAATAAGTCGTGAAGGATATCCTATTTGAGATTTGATTGTTTTTGGTTTTGAAGGTAATCCAAACTCAGCATCTTGTATCTTTTGTCGTAACATTTTAACGCAGAGAAAGTCGTCTGAAAACTGATTCATGTCTCCAGAAGTTCTTGTAATAACGTTAGAACCAATTTTAAGTGTCGTATTAAATTGATCAAGCAAAACGAACAAATTTTTCTTGGAAACGAATTCACCAGGTATCAGTTTTGGTCCCAAAAATATTTTCACTAATCCTTTTTGTGGTACCATAGAAGATATTGTGATTTTTATTGTGAATGGTTTATGATTTAACCTGGATTGACCTACTTTTATCTGATATGTGTTATTCGAGTTTATTTTTAAAGCATCAGTTACATCAAATACGTAATCATCAAACGATGTTATCATTTTCTTCATATCGACATTGACAATTTCTACACCCGGAAAGAAGATTTCGTGTTTAGTATACGGCGGGAGCAATTTAAGAGCACCGTCAATAATGTTCACAATTTTGTAATTTATCTTCCAAAATACAGGATCTCTTAAAGATGTCATATAATGTTCCAAAACAGAGGGTGATCTAAAACAATACAGTAAGGAAATAATGTAATATATGTATATTAGCATTTCATATAAGATATAAACTATAATTCAATTAATGCTTATATTACCCGTTGTCGGTGTAATCTTTGCCAAGGCGTCGTCGTGCCAAAGTCTCATAACTTCTGTCGCTTGTGACAAGGATTGCCATTAAGTGATTCAGTATTTGTGTTTTATTATACCCGGTTTCCATCTGTAAGAATTTTGTTATATGTAAATATAAAAAATAGGGCATTACAAATAAATATAATATAACTTTTGTGAATGAAAATTAGGTTATGTTTTTCTAGATTTTATACGACTTACCATATGATAAACAAATGTTCCGATATTGTTTTCCATAGTTTGTAACAATGCAACATCTTCGTAGTCTGGCAAGTTTAAAGGCACCGTTCTATGGGTAAACTTATTTCCATTTGTATATATCAACATAGGATCGTATATATCATTAATCGTAGCATTCCAGCTGAAGTCACTGAGTTCTGGAAGTCCATTAGAATATCTTTCCAGATTATACCTTGCCATTAATTGTTTCATCATGTGATATAAATCTTCACCATATCGCCCGTTAATGTCTACATTAAACCAAGGAGCTAGGTAATTTTTTTTTAAAAAGTAATAAGAATTTAATCCGATATCTTCGCGGAAGTAGGCGAGTTTTGTTTCCTCATCATTTTCCCAAGACACATCTGTGTAATTGGCATCTATTGTGTATACGTTTCCTTCAACGTGCACCTCTTGAGTTTCATTAACATTATGACCAGCGGCTATGTATACTCCGTGATATATAACATTCTGAGTTACAAAATAGTGAGGGATTAATGAATAAGGGGCAGGCATTGACAACATTTCAGTATCTGATCTATGTTCAATAGCCATGTATAGGGCGTTAATATATAGTCCACAATTTAAATTTTGTCGAGCCCACGCCGCGACTTTGTGAAATTCGTCAAAGTTTTTGGCATAATATAATAATTCATATACAACTTTAAGTTCATATAGATTATCAGAGTTATACTCCGTAAAAATTTCTCCTTTAGCCATAAAACCTTTACTTGATTCTAATTCATGTAAATGTGATAGTGCAGTTGAATTCTGAAATGTATAAAGAATTAGATTTTGAAAGTTTTTAGTTAATTAATTACAAACAAATAATTTAATACCGTGAAATCATCGCTTGTTGAACTCACAATGAATTCATTTGCTAATTCGATTACTGTAGGGTCGTTGCTAACTTCGCAAACATTTTCAAATAACGGAATCATTAGTTTTTGCTTGTTCACCCACGCTACAGGAGCTGTAAATACAAAGTTACGTAAAGGAAATTATTGCGCTAAGAGCAAACTAAAAGTTTTCCTCTACGTATGCTATTTTATACATACTATACTTAACATGTATTCAAGTCAAGGTAGCAATAAAGTATCTTTTGATAAACTCATCAGGAAATGATATAATCTTTTATCAAATTAACCTTTTTTAAAACATAATGTAATTGTTTTGTTTGTGTAATACCTCTTTCAATATTAATATTATATAATACTAATTTTTGATACAAAACATAATAATTTACGAAAAAAAAATTTATTTTATACATTATTTATGTCATTACAACAAGAAATTGTTAAAGATAAAGGTTAATGTTAAACATATTTATATTTTCATCGATAAATATTTTCTTTTAAATAAAATAGTAATTTAAATGTTTAGCCAGCCATGTTACCCATAAAAAGTACGGGACCGATTTTGACAGGATTTTCGCAATTGTGTGTTTAAATACGTCTAAGTTTCTCCACTCAAAACTGTCAGTTTGACCTCTCCGTAGTACTCAACGACATTCATAGGACCGGTCATGTAAAAATTTTAACCTCCAACAAATAAAAATTTGAATATGGCATTCATTTTATACATACAAAAAAGTGGCAGAGATACTGATTGCCCAACTTATGGAAAGTGTCTTCGTTGCTTAATACTAGAGTTCAACACCAAAAGTATAGTCATCATTCTGTCGACTTCAAAGAAGAAGAAACAGAGTAAAAGATCCTGAACCTATATGGGCATATCCCAAAATGAAACTAGCTGAGATGAGGTTGCCACTTTGCACTCCTTTCCTATGGTTTCGGTTCAGTTAAGCAATGGCGCCCAACCCTTTTTGTTAATTACAAACAGGCTACCACTTGACCTAAATCATACCTGATGGAAAGCTATTATAATGCTCAAGATGGAGGACGTTTGCTCCAAAAACCGATTCACTATTGTTTATAGACAGAAAAAATAATTTATATTATACAAAGTCGAGAAACAGTCGCTGATAGTTAATTCCATTCCTTGACGTTACATAATATAAAGGACGCGGCGAACCGCTTCATACGAGCAGCTAGGAAATTAACAACATACTTATAGAAACTCACATGGCGTCTTATTAATTTATAGTAAAAATGTTACGTTGGAATTAAATCATACAACTCATCCACACATTCTTCAAAACATATTCGATGACGAATTGAAATGCAGATCACTTTACGTCGGTGTTCCAACCTACGATAACTTTGTGGCCAGAAAGAGAGCATTGTTAGCAATTAGTAGCAAATAGTAGTAAAATCAAATATAACCAAACAATACTATAATACAAACAAAACAATGAAACTTGTGGAAATGTGTAGAATAGTGCAATTCTATTTAACAAGTTATGAACTACTTGATCAATGCAAAAATATGCATATTTCAAAGCTGTTACACAAAAGTTTTGGTTTTCTGACAAAATATATTTTTTATATGTTAATATTATATATTTTATATTGTTGTTATTATTATATATTATTATTATTTTCATTTATTCATTATTTATATACAATATAGTTACATTTTAAAATAAATACATATAAAAAACATATAAATTTTAAAATATAAAAATATGTAGACCTACTGGGGCGAGGCCTAAGGCCCAAGCCACCGGTAGTTAGGAGCTTAAAGTGAGGAACCTCCTAACAATGCGTGCCGTATCGAGTAGCACTGCCTTCTGTATCCGGCCCTTGATCCAACAACCAAGCGAGAGCCTCTTAAGGTGGTAATCAAGGCTCTTTGCGATCAGCCCATTAGTCGATACGACTATCGGGACAATAATCGTTGAATCTACATCCCACATGCTGGTAATCTCGTGTGCGAGGTCTAAATATTTTGATAGTTTTTCTTTCTCAGCTTTTACGAGATTTTCATCATGTGGTATGGTGATATCAACGAGTATTGCCCGGCGCGCCGACCGATCTACTACCACAATGTCAGGTCTATTAGCAAAAATAGTCCTATCAGTGATAACAGATCGATCCCAGTACAGCATTGCACGACCATTTTCAAGAACTGGCTGAGGTACATACTGATAGTACGGTACCTCATAGTCCACAAGACCATATGAAAGAGCAAGTTGCTGGTGTATGATCTTGGCCACTTGATTATGTCTGTGTAAGTACTCGCCGTTAGCAAGAAACGAACAACCAGAAACCACATGCCTCAAAGATTCTCCAGGACGGTGGCATGCCCGACATATGTCGACCGTACCGTCCTTGAGGATATACTTTCTGTAGTTGTTTGTCTTGATAACCTCATCCATAATTGCACAGACAAAACCTTCGGTTTCCCCAAAAAGGTCGCCGAAACGCAGCCAAGAAACGGAGGCAATCGAATCTACATCAGGCGCATGAAGAGCCCGATAAAACCGTCCATGAAGCTCTTTGCTCTTCCATATATCCCTGCGATCCAAGGTACTCAGTACCTTTGGATTTTGCCAGTTCCTATTTGCCAGATAAAGCGGAGTTAGTCCTTTATCCACCTTTACTACATCCATATGCATATCCACTTTACTGTGAAGGAAATAACTCCTGAGATTGCATATCTCACGGTTATGTAGGTCCTTAGCATTAAGCATGCCACGGCCTCCACATTTCCGCGGGATATACAATCTCATCACCGATGAACGTGGATGATGCATACGATATGCAGTAAGTAGAGTACGGACTTTTCGATCCAGGGCATCTAATTCGGTTTGAGTCCATTTGAGTATGCCAAAGGAGTATAGCAGCAAAGGCATAACCCAGCCGTTAAAGGCGCGGATCTTATTTCCACCTGACAAAAGACTTTTTAAGACCTTGGACAGGCGGTTAAAGAACCGTTCCACCAACGCCCGTTTTACGTCTCTGTCTGCTATACCTAAAGCTTCAGACATACCCAAATATTTGTAAGTTTCGGTCCCAGAGATAGATCTGATTCGTGTATTCTCTGATAATATGACATCATCAGAGACTACAACTCTACCTCGCTCCACATGGATGACCGCACACTTGTCTACACCAAACTCCATATTGATAGAATTACTAAAATTTTTAGTTATTTTCAGTAATTCCATCAAATGTACTTTATTTTGTGCAAACAACTTGAGATCATCCATGTAAAGCAAGTGAGAGATTGGTTCAGATCGTCTCTGTAGATGGTAGCCTAACTTTGAATGCCTTAGTAATGTACTAAGAGGATTTAAAGCCAGACAAAACCACAAAGGACTCAAACTGTCGCCCTGGAAAATACCCCGCTTTATTTTAATTGGTTCTTCACAACCGGAGAACTCGACACCACCTGGATACCTAAGAATGGTGGTCCACTGCCCCATACACGACCCAAGAAAGGTAGTGACATTTGTATTAATTTTATACAAATCCAACACTCTCCTGAGCCATGCATGAGGCACCGAATCATATGCCTTCTTATAGTCAATCCAGGCAGCAGACAAATTTCTACGATTGCGGCGAACCTGCTGACAAATGGTCATGTCAATGAGAAGGGAATCTTTCGTACCACAGGATCCAGTCTTACATCCACTTTGAGTAGCAGCCATAATTTTATTTCTATTAACGTGGTCCGAAATTTTTGCTCTCAAAATGGATGTAAGAAGCTTATAGATGGTGGGTAAGCACGTGATGGGTCTGTAGTTTTTAGGATCTGTGGTACTACCCGATTTAAAAAGAAGGTGTGTGACTCCTGTAGTCATAAACATTGGAAGTGTACCATTACAAATGGCTTCTTGGAACTGTGCTGCTAAACGAGCATGCGAACTGGAGAAACATTTTAACCAAAAATTGTGCAATCCGTCCAAGCCAGGAGATTTCCAATTTTGTGTTGAACGGATCGCAACAATTATGTCGTTTTGGCTTTATTATTATTATTATTATGTTGTTATTATTATGTTATTCGACATATTTAACGAAACTATATACAAATTAAAAAAAAAGATGTTATTTGAGAAGATTGTTCCATAGTTTATTGATTTTTTTTTTATTTCTGTTATAAAAATTTTCTGATTACAGTAGTTTATATCTTTCTGTGTTACTCGTATTTTTTTTTTTTTTTTCTTTTCTTCTGTGCATGTAGTCTACACTTATAAATATAGTCGCATTCATAATGTATCCTCTTCATGTTCTTATATAGTTTTTATGTGTTAATGTAGTCTATGTAAGTGTACTTATAAATAAATAAATAAATAAATATGAATTTGATATTTTTTGTCAATTTTATTAATTAAGATCTGCTTAAAACTATCAGACTATTCTAGATAATATTTCTGCAGATCAAAACACATCTAAAATAAAAAGTATGTTTGATGACAGTAATGCTCATTCCATAGATGCTTGAAAGCATTGCATGCCCTAATGATAAATAAGTCTGGAATACATTGCTTAAAGTTAAACAAAAAAACGAACCATTTATATTCATATTTATTCTATATTCACGTCATTTATCTCTCTTATGAAAACAATTTAATATTTACCATCATAATATAATATTCAAATTAATTACGCGAATTCTGCCTACCCTGTCCACATACCCTATGCACGTCACTGTTAGCAATCAGTCGTCGAGTACGGAGATCGATTACCCAACTTATACTTGACTCATCTAAGACTACTAAATGATGTTTAGCAAAGCCGCAGAGGTGGCAACAACATTCCACATATTGGTAGAAATTAAGAAGTTGTGTCGGTGTCTCCTACCGCCTAACTATAAAAGATCTTCAGTTTCTTAGCACCTTTTCATCCAGCTCGCTTAGCAGTTAGTATAGATACTCTGAGATCGCATGTTATCAAACCTATGAACAACTTGTACATTAACTTAGATGAAGTCGATATGTTATTAGTGTAAAATAGTTACGACTTACCGCTATCGTCTTCTGGTTGGAGTGGAGACATTGTTGGGACATTTATTATGTATCCCGTAACTCCGGCTATGAAAGCCACCACGAGCACTATTGCCTTCATCTCGGCATAGAATGTACAGATGCAGGAGTCAAGCAGTAATTTATAGGAAAAACTACGAGTTCATAGACATTGCTTGTCCTTAAAAAACTGATAAAACAGTTGAATGCACCAATATTGTGAACAAATAATACGCATAATGTTTAGTTTATTGGGTCAGTCATCCCAATTCTTATGAGAGCATGATACAGTAGATTACGTGTTCAGACAAAACAATATGATATCACGTTTGGCTTAGAATTACAATTACATGTTTAATAATGTTGGAAATTAAAAAAAAGACTATGGTATAATGGAGCATCCATTACTATTTTGACTATAGTCTACCCTATAGGGCAGAAAATAAAGAGCTTTTTTTTGTTAACCCGTTGGAAATCTCTTCGGACCGTCAGGTGAGTGGTGAGGGCCACCCGGTGGCCGGACTTGCATCAACTAAAACCACCGGGGTGCCAAAACTGCCTACTCTTCGCCTTCACTGGGCCTGGGGATTCAGATACTTCCGAGGGAAAAATTAAAGAGCTATCGTACCGAGTGTTAGAAGAATAATTATAATGAAATTTTCTTCTATACAATAAAACTGCTTACTTATTTATAGATAACAATATCTTTTTATTATTTAACAATAGATACATTATGTGGGATAATAATTGTTTCTATTGATTTCTTCCAGCACTGTTGAACGCACATAACATTATTTGATGATGATGTTTTTTTTTCACGGGCAGTGTTTTTTGTTTTAGGTAATCAGGGTTGCTGTGAGGGCAGCGACCCTGCTGTGTCAGACTCCTACTGACTAAGAACCCCTGGAGTGTCACTCTAATCACTCCTCTCAAGCTTGGGAAACCAAATTCGCCCAAATTCGGGAGTCGAAGCTGCTCGCGTCCGTAGGCTTTACCCTAGTTTCCCTACACGTGACTCCTGGGTGGTGTTAAACGAGCAGCAGCGAGGTGGTAGGCCGTCGGTGCCCGTCTGGATCGCGACCACAGTGCATGGGTGGAAAGCCCGTCATAGTGACCAGTTTCGGCTTGTCGCGTTTCGGGATCAGCTTGTGCATATCCAGTAGCTCATATACCTAAAGACCTTCAGTCGTGGTATATGTGGGCCGACATGACGATGTAGACCATCAATGGATTTTCATCCTTTGATAGTCGCTTTCGTTTTTGGACTACACTGTATTTACCATCAGGTACTCTGTAGTCACTATGTCGAGCCAGTGTAAAAAAAAAGTCGCCTGGGGTGCGAACACCCTTATACAAGCTTTTTTTCTAGGAGGGGTGGGTGTAAAGAGCCTGCGCCTCCGACTCTTTCTCAGAGGCGGCACGCTGGACATTGCGCACCACACCCCTTCTCCTCCAGGCAGTAGACTCCCTCAAGTCTACTGTCCGGTTATTATCACCGGCGGATTATGTAACGCTCATTTTGGGTGAACGCATTCCTCCAGCGACGATGCTTTGGCCGTCGAATGGCCAGTGTAGTTGTTTTTTCCCTATCCCTTTCGGCGGCCTCTTTCTGCTTTGCAGAACGCTACAATAGTTTAGTATAAAACACGAGCCAGCCATTATTTTCGAAAAAAACGTGGGTCATATTGAAGAACTCTTTACGGTAACAAGAAAAGGTTAGGACTAATTATTTTAAATATTTTTTAATTCAATTAAAAAGATACGGAGTAAAACAAAACTCAACCTAGCGATTGTTAATCTTTTTCTGGCATGATAAAAGATTGTTACAGTATACTTACTAATATAATTAACATAAGCTTCACAAAGCGAGTTTTTCCAAGTTGAGAATGGGAAAAGCCACTTTGAAGTTAATTTAGATGGTAAAAGTATTGATAATATTAAAATATTGTTAAAGAAAGATACAATTTCACTTCCGCTGTCTAGTGTATGAAGGCTAGCACTGCAGAGTGGTCAAGCTTTATCTTCGTGTCTACCTATGATCATCAAACAGTGACGTGCATAGAATATTTGGACAGGGTAGACAAAATTTGCGTAATTGAGTTGAATGTTAACATATATTATGATACTAAATATTATGATACTAAATATTATGATACTAAATATTATAATGCTTTCATAGGAAAGATATACGGCATGAATATACAATATATATGAATATAAATGGTTCCTTTTTTGTTTAACTTTAAGCATTATATTCCAGACTTATTTATCGTAAGGGCATGCAATGCTTTTATGCATCTATGGAATGAGCACTACTGTCATCAAACATACTTTTTATTTTAGATGTGTTTTGATCTGCAGAAATATTATCTAGAATAGTCCGATAGTTTTAATTACATCTTAATTAATAAAATTGACAAAAAATATCAAATTCATATTAACATATAAAAAATATATTTTGTCAGAAAACCAAAACTTTTGTGTAACAGCTTTGAAATATGCATATTTTTGCATTGATCAACTAGTTCATAACTTGTTATATTGAATTGCACTATTCTACACAATATATCCACAAGTTTCATAGTTTTGTTTGTAATTCTACACAATATATCCACAAGTTTATAGATTTTACAGTTAGAAATATAATGCAAAAACAAATCGTTTTGGAAAACATTATTTCACAGCACTAAAGCTGATATTTATAGACGGCACTTTGAAATCGCTTAGCAAAGTGCTCAGAAAATAAATTAGTATTTGATAGAAACTTGAGAATAACGTAAGTATTCGCAGAGTCAACACCAATTTTACAAAATCTGTGACTTACCAAATCCTTTGACATTCATTGAGTAATATAAAATTGTAATGTTTTAGTAAAGTCTAAGCAAACATACAGCCGAGTCACCGATTTTGTCAACAAGGAGTTGGCTCTGCAAATACTATGGCTATACTCAAGTTCCTATTATATGTTCAGTTTTTTGTCAAAACGAAATTATTTTTTGAGATCTTTGCTCAGCAAAGTCCCTAAACCTTTGCGATTTTGTTGCTAGTACAGACAAATACAGTATACGCTTTAATTACTAGGGACATAACCATTAACTAAAATAAAATAAAATCAGACAATAGTAAAATATAAACCATGTTCTTCGTTAATACAGTTATGTTATTTAGTTACGTGACATCACCTTTTAGGTAAAAAAAATCTTGATTGATATGAGTCTATCATGTGGGGTCAGTTCAAGAGTTTATCATGAAGTCAGGGATATCACATTTTGTGGCAAAGGTTTGTTTACCTATATCATTGAAAGTAGATAATACGGTTACTGTGGCTCTAGTGTACTTGTTTTCAAAAACTGTTTTGTTTTTTTTTTAAATATTTATTATTTTGATTTTATTTTCGTTAGTTGTTCACATTCTATAAATTTGGCATTCTTTAAAAGAAGAGTGAATAAATACTTTTAGTTTCACCATCAACCTGTTTTACCTATTTGGAATTTAAAAAATCCCATCTGGTACTTAGATGCTGGTCAAAGTTTACCTCAAAATTAAACGTTAAATCGCGATTACCTAATCGAAGTTTATTTTGAGCATAATCAGTTATAAAATTTCAATATTATTTATTTTCTATAAAAATCTTATTAATAGTTCAAATGATATTTAATTGCTTATGTTGAGAGCTAATTTATATTTGTGATTATAAATTAAAAGCACAGCTTAACGTTAAAAAGAATAAAATTCAAAAATATTGTAGAGCTAATATATTATTACAAGTAACGTAATATCAACAAAAAAAATTGGTACTTACGAAGAAAATATTCTTAAAAACTTCGAAGGAGAACGTTGTAACAAGAATCGTGAGTTTGTTTCATTGTACTCATAGAATGTTTCGGGGAAAATTATTTACGAAAATATTTTTCATTAGAATGTTGTATAACAACTTTAAAAGAAGAAGAACTTTATGTATACCAATATTGATAGGGAAAGTAAATAAAATTCACGTAGTTATTATGAATGTAAATTAAAAAAATAATAATCTTAAGATTTCCCTAATTTGTGGTATACACAACTACAGTATTTATTTGAGTATTTTTTTTTTGTTAAATTTAGAGAATGTTTATCATTTCTTTCGCTATCGAATGATGAAATATTTAAAAAATGAAGTATGAATTTTTTCTACGAAATGTGTGACATATTGTCATGAAAATATTATATAAATGATAATTTGTAGAATGAATGAATATTATAGTGAAGACCAATTTCACAGTAAGCACTATTTAAAAAAAAATTGTGCTTGAGCGCCATCTAGTAACATACAATAAAACTTTAATCAAATATTCCAGGTTAATAAAATAATCAAGTTTAGTTCTGACATAAAATATATAGATAGAGCTTTGCTACGTTCGGGCGATTCCAAACTTTGGTATTACATCGAAGGGTGATAAGTATTTTGCGTTAAGCGGCATTTTCGGGAATATATATTTTCGGAATCAGCATTTTTCACTTGTTTCGAAAATTCATTATATAGGTATGGTAATGTCACTTAAAACGAAGGCTAAAAGCCTTTTACATTATTATGTATTCTGTGCTTTGACCCTTCGATTATTTTGTAACGAATTTGTCGTCACAATTTACGTCAGACAGTTATCATATTTTCTAGTGATTATAATAATAATATCTCCACGCTATATCCCTTACATGGTAAGCAGAGATACATTAGTGGCTGTATCCCAATAGCGTTTATATATCTTGCCCAGTGTGACAAGTAACAAAGCTGATCGCCGGTCTCAGGACCCTTACACGATTTTTTTGCTCACCGGTAAGCATGTGGAGCCTAAATTCGCATGTAAACTGGTAAAACCCAAAGCTATGGTCCGGTATTCGAACCTAAGACCATTCGTGTTGCCGCTAATGATTATATCTAGTATATAGTTGTATATTTTTTGTCGTAAAGTGTGATCATTTAAAGCAGAGAATTAAAATATATCAAGGATTGCTTGCACCAACAAGTTAAACCTAGTTTATTTAAACTTGTATAAAACAATATTTACCGTTAAAATGTACTTATTATCTTCCACAGAGACATTATCCAGTTATAACAACTTTTCATCAGTAAATTAAATCATCATTAAGGTAGAATTAAGCCACTTTAATTAAATAGCCTTTTTTATTGTAACAAATTGCCCTAGTATCAATATTACAAAACTAGTTTTTCATAAAGCTTTATCCATATCATCTCATAGATGTAAATTTACTTAATTTTTATGTATTTCAGGACTATATTTGGTAACATATTATAAATATATAGAAATTTGGTGTTTACCAAAATGACGGTCTGAGAGTCCAAATTAGACCAAACTTTACGTGTATATATATATATATATATATATATTCAATGTCCAAGTGTAACGAGTTAATCCTTTATATGGGATGCACGCCACTACATATTATACATATATCTTCAATCTGTAGGTCATATTAATTCATATTTTATAGCTTGGTTTAAAAGTATTTGCATCGAAATTATAGTCAAATTAAAATACTAATGGAAAAATAATAAACATAACGGCATTATTTCTTATTTTGTATTTTTTTTTAACATTTTTTAATGCTGTGAACAACGCTTTGGTCATAATTTTTACACAATAACTTATCATAATTTTATTTTTTATAGTTCGATGACATTACTACTGCTTTCTGATTTTGAACCTAGATCAGTGTCAACAAAATATGTGTCAGCATCAATGGGAGTCTTCTCTGCCATGTTATAGCTTCTAAGTACCCAACGATTCCAACGTGTCATCATGTCACATGTCTGTTTTTTGTGGAATATGGTGACATCAACAAACTTCATATTTGGCGTGAAAAAGTTGTTTACATTTATGTAGCGATCAAGAGGGAATCCAAGAGGCATCTTGTCCATCAATACAGTCCATCTGAAGTCACCATAGATATTCTTGCGAGCCGGATCCATCATTGCCGACATATCTACGTTATCAACAGGTTTTAGAGGTGATACAACGATGTACAACATCATTTTTAGGCCTCCAGTGCGACCTTTGGGTAGAAGCAGTCTTGTGGGGAATCCAGTAACGTAATTTTTCATGTCTTTAAGCAACATATTTTCCATTTCGCTTCCGGATTCCAGCTTTTTCCATAAATCGCTTACCATCATTCTATCACGAACCAAGTTGTTCATTTCTGCTGAACTTCTAACAATTGTGTTCTTTCCGGTGTTTAATTTGGAAAGGAAAGAGTCAATTTCTACGAAGTTCATACGATTGACGTTGATGTCAATAAGACGGCCTAGTTGGTCTTCCTTAGGTCCCAAGAAGATCCTCACAACACAGTCGACAGCCTTGTCCGAGGAGATTTCCAGAGATACTTTAAATGGTTGATGATTGAGGCGACGTTTCCGCACTAAGAAGGTCATACTCGGTGAAGCTTTCTTAAGTTCTTCTTCAGATAGAGTAATAGCATTAGTCATATCCATCAAAAAGTCATCGAAGTATGTAGTCAATTTGTCAACGACAACGTTGTCAATTTTAACTCCAGGGAAGTAGAGTTGTTCCTTAGTGTAACAAGGGAGACGTTTCTTAAACAACTGAACCAAGTGGATGAGACGTTTTTGTAGTTGGTAGAAAACTGGATCACGTAGCGCGGTCTGGTAGGAATCCAAAACAGTAGGAGCGACGAAGTACCTAAAATTAATCATCATGTTAGCTTTCTTCCACACGTATTTTAGATTTAACAAGAATTTGTATCTTGTTGAGAAAATATTATTAAAAATATGCAAGAGTATATGTAATAAGCTCCGAATGGAAAAAATATTTAAGGCAAACAAAATAATATTATAAGCTTTTAAGTTTTCTAATACGCCATTTGCTAGAGTAGTTTTTATTGAAAAACAAGCTGAAATACGCTTTGATTAATAAACTATGCATCTTTTTAGCACCAGTTGCAAACAATCCGTTTATTAATACCTTAAAATAGTTACATACATTTAATATTTATACTTACTTATCAGCTTTGAAGATGTTGAGACCAATTGCTGATTTCATCAAGATAAGCAAGTAGCGGTAAGCTTCGATGCACTTAGAATCCTGTTCACTAGTCTCAACTTTTCCATAAATTATCTTCCCAAGGATTTCAATATCTTCTGGCTTCGTCAGTTCTAATCTTACACCATTCATCTAAAACAAAAATAAATTAAATTAGCATCTAAATCCAACTTTGAAAATTTAATATAGCTATTTAGTACTTTCACTTACTTCAATATATCCTTTGATAATTGCTTCCTTAATAATTGTTTCGTATTCTTCTGCTAGGGCAATCGTTGCAGTGCTATCATATCCAGATAAAGCAAAGTTATTGAACCTCACAGGCAATTCCAAACCATTGTGTAGTTGTAACCATGGCCAGTACCCGTTTTGAATAGGTTTATAGAATGTAAACTCAGTAATGTCCCCTAATCCATTAGACAAACGCTCTAAGTAATATCTGGCCAGAATCTGCTGATACATGTATAAATTCAACTCAAAACGTCTTGCCTTAAATTTATCGAAGATCTGATCTTTCATCCAGAAGGGATAGTCTACGTGAAAGTAATAGTAGTAAGTATTTAAATCAATGTCTTCAGTGAAATATCTGAGCCTATCTTCATCGTTGAGAGAAACGCGTTGGTCGAAAACATTTTCGTCGATGATATATACGTCTTTCTCAGTCTTCTTAATGCCATAGAAGTCACACAATTTATGGTCAAGAAGTCCTTTCCTCATTTTTGTTAGGTAAGCTTTTTGAATGACATCAGCTCTTACGAAATAGTAAGGATAGATTTCGTATGGTGGAGGAAGGATGATTCCTTTGCAGTCTTCTCGGTGTCTGACAGCAACGGACAGGGCGTACACGAACATGCCTTCGTTAAGATACAGGCGCATCCAACAGGCGGTTTTTATGAAACACGAAAAGTCCTTCGCGTAGTACAGCATATGGAACATATTGATGACTTCCTTCAGTTGGCGGTCCATGTTAAGAGAGAACACCTCTCCTCTGGGCAATACGCCAAGCTTAACCATATTCACGAAGGTCTTCACTACATCGGTTTTCTGAAAAGTAATTGATGTTGGTTAATTGAAAAACTATTAGCTGTTTATATATGTATATATATGGGACTGTCATTTTATTAATATTGTTTTAGAATAATGCTATAATTAATGTAAAAGCACTTGTAATACATTTACAAAAGCAATTTATTTAAGCGGTTTATTTTTATGTAGAAAAATATTATTCATAATACGAAAATTGTATAATTCTTTGTAACAGTTCAATAATGATAAATGAGAAAAATAATTTACAGTTTGCTTACAGTGTAGCATTCCATATTGTCTTCAATCTTGAAATTCTTGCCCATGTCTTCAATTTCCTTGTACATGACAGGCTCAGTAACAAAATTCAGTAATTTCAAAATGAAGAGTTGCTTCTGTTTCATGTCCATTGACACTGGAAAATTTAGATGATCTTAAGTTGAAAATATCGAGCATTACATATTGTTTCGTATTCCAAATCGAATAAAAAATGGGACATTTTGCGGTGGTATATTTGGATTGGCATAATGAGGCTGAGAAGATGGTTACTTGTCTCTTGACTGTCACCGCTATTCTTGGACCCCCCCGCGCTTACAATTAGATACGTTGTACTCATCTTACTGAACCAATACAAAAAATATAAATTATAACAGTACATATTCTTCTAATAACATACGTCTATCGAAAAATGATTTACTTACAAATCTATAGAAATCTTAAATAATGAGACAAAGGTGTTAGTGAAGGCAAAGATATACTTCCGAGCAGCAGACTTGAGAGAGTCTGGTGTCCCAATGTGTGGGAGGCGGTGCGCAGCATCCTGTGCGCCGCCTGAGAGATAGGCTTAGTAGGAATTGGCTCCCTACCTGAGAGGTAGCCTCAACAAGGCTTTTCGCCCCCCGGGCATTTGGATAAATTTGGTTTCCAAGGCTTGGGTGGAGCGATTAAAGGGACCCCCTCGGAGGTTTTTAGTTAGTAGGAGTCTAACAAATCGGGGTCGCTGCCCATTCCGCGGTCCTGCTGGTCCTACGCCAGAATATACCACAGAATACAAAAAAAAACACCAAGATATACTTACCGAAAGTACTATCGTCGTACTCAGGACGAGCCATGGCCATGGCGGCCAGGCCTAAAACCAAGAGTAGAGCCTTCATCGTGCAGCAGACCTGGTCCAACTGTGCTCCAGTGTAGAAAATACTTTCTTTTTATACTAAAAACTATCGGAACATGATAAATAACTTTGTTTTTGCCACCGAATGATATTAAAGGGCACCTCCACTACATTGTCACATTATAATGATAAATTATCAGTTGTTAAATAGCACTTTTATTAGCTGAGTGCATAAATTATATTAATATACCAATGATATCAATGTCAATACATGTTTTTTCATGTTCATCAAGTACTGCCGAAATTAATAATCTATCTGTCTCTAATGCGTAGATTTATAGCTATACCTCTCCCTTTCAATCCTGTATTTGCGAAATGAGATGAACTATAGGTGCTATAGTAACAAATGTACAATAAATGTAACAAATGACTGACGAACAAACTGCCGAATAAAATGAGGACTGATAACTTATATAATTCCATCAGTCACTAACATTAAAATATAATTCATAACTATAGGCGACTTAGGATTACAGGAGCGTGTGATATAATTTAACACTAGAAATATTGAATATAGATATAGCACATACGTATATAGGGAATAAAGAAAGGGGGGAGGTAAGTACAACTATTAATAAATGCTATAAGATAATATATAAAGAGTCATAATATTTAAAAAAAATGGTTCCTTATAAATATATATTTTTTAACATAACTAAATTTTAAAAACAATCGAAATGACTGCTCTGGGCAATGTAGTGTTAATTATTTATGAGCTATCAACAGTACCATTGCATTGCATATGTCGACATTATTTTGTCAATTACCACTCAAGCATAATTTGTGATTGATACATGACTGATGCATCAGCGTATATTATAATGTCGATATTCTTCCGTCAATTACTATCATTCAAACGTGTCTTTGATAATTGACGCTTGAATGAGCGAGTAATCTAATGTGTATTATTTTCAACAATTGCTATCATTTAAACATAATTTATGACTTTTAGTAGTGACTGACGATTACATGAACATCAGTAGCGTTAATTCCATGGATGCATGAAAGCATTGCATTCCCTTACGATAAGTAAGTCTGGAATATATTGATTTAATTTAAACAAAAAAGGAACCCTCTATATTCCTATCTATTATTTTTTCACAGCATCTATCTTTCCTATGAAAGTAATATAACATTTATTATCATTATATAATATTCCCCTTGGTTATGTGTATCTGCCTACCCTATCCAAATATAATATAATGTGCCTATGCACGTCACTGGTGAACATATATTTTAATGTGGATATCCACCAGATAGGACGTCCAGATAGGACGGATGTCAATCAATATGATTCAATCGACACTTGTGATTTTTGGTAGTAACTGAAAATTGTAAGAATGGGAAATGTTGATATCAATCCGTCAATTCAAACGTAATTTGAGATCGTCAATAGTGATTTACGGCTCGCATCAGCATGTAATGTAAATCTTGGAATAATGAGACGTATAGGATAAGTAATGGTGTTGTATTAAAAGTATACAGGGTTATAGGTAACTAACGCACGGCCTCTTAAGGGTGGCTTTGATTTATCAAGACTGACAACTTTTGTTGTACGACTTTTGCCAAAACCTAATACATCGTTAGATTTTTTTTTTTTTAGTTTTAGTGTGAATATCTAGTCATCGTTAGCTCTATATTCCAACTTTCATTCGATCTGGCGTAGGTATCCAATCAGCTGGTGCTATGCAGTCGTGCGCAAAGTTACGTTCCTACGCAGCGTTAAGGATCGTGTAGCAGAAAGTTTATTAACCCTATACCTTGTTTATTTTACAAAGTCGCTTATAACAATTATTTGAACGTAAATTTCCATATTTAGTTAAATAGTGAAAATAAATGTTTATTGATTGACGTACTAATACACTATTAAAACAAACTAGAATCAAAATAAAACATTAAATAATTGTTTCACAAACAAAACCAACCTATTATTTGTCTGCCATAGGGAACATCGTAAAATGAACAAGGTAAAGGCCTCTACGTAAGTTAATGTTTCAAAGGTTGTACAATCTGTACATATTTATACACTGAATCCACAATCCCTTAATACTTATCCAGGCTTAGGACTGGCTACACTAAAAAATAAAAAAGTAAATAGAAAAAAACGAACATTGATACGTAATCAAGCAATTCATCGCACCAAAAGAGGCGCGCGGTCTGTTTGAAGATAGATAATTGCAAACTATTTTTTAATGTAGGCGTATTTAAAAAGTGGAATCACTCTATTTACAATAATTAAACTATTTACAAAAATACTCACAAATCTATTTACTCGGTGTCAACACATTCGGAAATAGTCTCGCGGACTCACGGCAAGCTTCAGACAGATTGTCACCGCACCGAGCATAAACACGCACCATTTCGGTATATTCAATGTTAGTGTATCGATTTGACATTGTGATTTATGAAACGAACGCGTCACTGGGACAACTAACACATGCTGGGCGCACACGCAAGCAAATTTGCGACTGACATGACCCGTGTTACACAGTAGTCAAGCACATGTCGCCACGCCCGCTCACCGCGCCGCAGACCCCTTTCTTCGTTAGTAGCGACACAAGACGCCGCGCACTACGTAAGTCTGTCTTCGGTCGCCTTTGTCAGCGTGGCGCGATCGTCGCCTTACGAAGAGTTAAAAAGTTCAGAACTGCAAATCTGATTTTTATTTTTTTTGTATGGGAAAAAAAGTAATTGAATTAGAAAAAGTCGTACAACAAAAGTTGTCTGTCTTGATAAATCAAAGCCACCCTTAAGAGGCTGTGCGTTAGTTACCTATAACCCTGTATAATAATAAAGAAATAGCAAATACCTGAATGCGCGATTTAATAAGGTTTATTACTCAAATTGGTTTAGGTGTTAGAAACAAAAGATGTATGAGAGGGGTGGCTCTTTACACCACTCTTCCTCAAACGAGTAGAGGCCTACTTAAGGCTGGCACGCCTTGTCGGTCATCGAGGATGAGACCCCAGTCGTACCCTCGATGCTCGATGCTCGTGGAAGGTGGAACAGCCCGGGGGTTTTAGTCGGTGCAAATCCAACACACCAGGGGACGGCCCTCACAGCCCCCCGAGGTCCGTTAGGGATTTCCCCCGGGTTACAAAAAAAAGGTGTTAGAACAAAAGCTTTGGAATCGAGAAAAATACTTTTTAAATAGTTTGCTTTAAGTAAATAGTCAAACATCCATTTTGTATGTTTATAACACGTCACGTCGATGTATGTAACGTTCACAATATTCACATATTAGATTTAATAAACTACCTTAACATGTGCTGCGATAAAGGCTTTATTGTATAAAAGTATCACGTATGAATATAATTTAAAAGCTAAAGCGAAATGTAAGCTGGTCTTTGTATTCTAACAAGTTAAATAATATTCACATGAAATATATTTAGGAGAATTACTGTTTTTTTTTTACAATAAATATAATATAATGGTAAGAGAAGTAATAATTTCATTTAACTTGTTATTGCTGTAATTTAGATATATATTTTATGTGAGGGCAGTGTTTGTAATATTATTGTTTTTTTTTTTTCTTTTACTTTTATCAAGCTACGTGTGAATGGACTTTTTATGATTATAAATAATTGTGTTAAACACATCTGCAAAGTCTAAGAGTCCGAGACTTTTGATGTCTCATAAAATTATTGTAATTCTTTAAATAAACAGTATTATGCAATTTAAAGAGTGATTTTATAATTGTTTATAATTAAAAAAAAATAGTGATATAAACAATAATATAAAAGCTTATTAATAGACCGAAGTTATTAAAAAAAATAAAAAAATCAATTACAGAAAAAAATTAACACACATTTTATAAAATTTGAACTTAGAACATAACATTTATCGCGTATTTATTTACTTTTTAAATTCATAAGTGGTCAGTTCATTAATTTATGAAGTTTTATACGAAACGGTTTTGATTTAAGAGCTGTGTCTTAGAATTTGTTGTTGCGAGTATTACATCGGCAGTGCTACTTCATATTTGCCGAGTCGTTGAGCTGAGGAATGGTCTTCCGGCGTGCAAGTTTCAACTGTCCTATTACGAAGGTCCTTTAAACGAAGTGTGAAGAGGGTGAGAGAGTGTGTGTTGCAGGCCGCTGCGATCACTGCGCAGCTGCGCAGATCACTGCGACAATCGGTTATTTTTCTTTGTTGTTAATAGTTGTAATCGATTTTTGTACTGAACCATTCTTACCATCAGACGTGATGTGGTCGCTATGGCGAATTAAGGTTTTTTAAAAATATTATTTATGTATCTTAATAGTGACATTAGTTTGTGTTATACATTTGTAAGATTCTATTTTTCCTTAATAATGCTAAATACAAAATTATACTTTATTATTATCTTACTACTTAAGAGCATTACAAAGTTTTTTTTAATTATAATACCTTTTACTTTTTTCTCCTAGACGTTCACTCATTAGCCAAATGGGTGGATCTAATGGACCTTGTTCTGTATAATGTAAAACACGTATTTCAACTATTATAAACACGAATGGTCCAAAAAGCTTTTTATTTTCCGACTCATTAAAATTACTATATCTACAGTATCTTCTAGTAGGGAATGATAGAAAATCTCACCATTAAAAATCAGATAATCTCATGCTGATATGTTCATTATTATTTTTTAAGAATAGAACTTTGTAGTTTGGAGTAAGGATGGTGTTATAAAATAATATAATTTATTCTGGGTTTTTATTTCGATTTATTATTTGGAATAAAGTGTATGACTTAGACATACACATCAACAATAAATTATATGAATACAAAAGGTGTTGCTATTGCATTGCCAAATAAAAAAAAAAAGTGAAATGTGAGGCAAATATTATAGTTAAATATAGTTGGACGTCATGTTTGTTCGTTTGCCGGGCAGTAGACTTGAGGGATACTTGGATGGAAGGGAGGTAGCGCGCTTCTTGTGGGAAAAGTTTGGAGGTGTGGACTCTTTACACCCACACCTCCCAGAGATGAAACCTAAACAGGTTGTTCGCTCCTTGGGCGCCTGGAAGAATCTGGATTCCATTGACACACCGGGGTTGCTGACCTCACAGTCCAGATGGTCCTATGCAGGATTTTCATCCGTGTTACAAAAAAAAAAAACATTTTATTCGTGGAAATAAAAACATGTAAAACTTGAACAAATATTTCGTACAAGATTGGTACAAAAGACGCTTTATAAATAATAATAGCAGTTTTCTTCAGGCAAAAGTCATAAATATACTGAAAATGTATACATATCGAGGGATGAATAATATATATTTTCAGAATCAGCGTTTTTTACCGATTCCAAATATGTATATGTATATGTATGTATGTATGTATATTACTATATCACCAAAAAATGTCGCTTAAACCAAATAATCTTTCACGCCTCGATATGTAATGTAGTATTAAATTTGATATATATGGATGTTTTAAATATATGTTTATTTGAATTATCAAATATATTATTCTAATTAAGAATAATCATTTAAAAAGAAAATTAAAGGTTATTGTTTATCATGTAATTATATTTTTGTGTTATATAAGCAGTCAATGTTTTCATTGAAGACGTTTTAGTACTGAATTATACATTTTTGTAATAATTTCCAATACATTATTAGTTTATTTTCAACAAGTGGTAAATAGACCACGCTCATTTCGACATCATAATTAGTAAAAACCTTACTAGTCGTTTATCCAGTACTCACAAAAAAATTTAAAGCAATATTATTTTTAATTTCAAATGTATTAATGTAATTTACATTCTGTGGTTTTATATTTTAACTCAAGAAACCGCTTCCATTTGCCTAAAAATTATTACTTTCGAGTGTTTTATTAATGTTAGTAAAAGCAAAGTCTTGTCGCGTCTTTTATTTTTTATAGTTTCTCGGCTGGATTTTCGTGACACAACCTTTTAGATACCTATTTTGTTTTCTAGTGTTGTATATTGTGCTTGACTTTGTCTGTAAACTTCTAAACTTTAATTTATTCTATTGTGGTATAGATATCAAGAACTCATCTCTATCACTTCTCTATACATCTGTTTAGAAATGATTAGCTAGTACCATCTACACATGCGATAAAATAAGAATTTGGTACAAAAATCATAATCTAAATATATATAATTCAAAGGTGACTGACTGACTGACATAGTGATCTATCAACGCAGAGCCCAAACCACTAGACGGATCGAGCTGATATTTGACATGCAGGCAGATGTGATGGCGTAGGCATCCGTTAAGAAAGGATTTTGATTAATTCTACCCCTAAGGGGATAAAATGGGGGAATTGGGAGAATGGGGGGGGGGACACGCTAAATAAAAGTGAAGCCGCAAAAACTATACCTAATTAATAATAATACTTCTTAACGCGAGCGAAGCCGCGGGCAAAAGCTAGTTATAACTATAAAATGTATTAAGTTTACATAATGGTGTACAAATGATATGTGGATAATGTTTGTTAGCCCTATAGATTTTTGGATATTCTTTGATATTAATTTTTCTCGAGCTCTAGGCCTTCTGGTCGTTGCGGCGAATTGATTACAGGACCCGCAGTCCCCACTAATTCGCAGAAGTAGTCACCTTGGGGTTTTCAGCTGGTAAGAGTCCGGCATACCCCGGCTGCTACCCCCTTCGCGGCCGGGACGGTCCTATGAGGATTTTCCCCAAGTAAAAAAAAGGCGTTCTGGTCGCGTTAATATCGTAAAGCGTATATTCACTGCTACTGTGATAACCAAGCTTTACCCAACAGGGTAATACCATTATAATATACTAATTCTTTTGTTAGCACTATAGGGCTTGTTACGTAAACTAGTTTCAAACGCGATCTTTTGATATTTTTTCTATATAAATCCATTAATATATTGTAATCTTCTTTCTTATATATAAAAATGAATCGTTAAATGTGTATAAGCGCGAAACTCGAGAACGGCTGAACCGATTTGGCTGATTTCTTTTTTGTTGTGTTTGTTGAAGTCTGGCGAAGGTTATCACGGAGAGAAAAATTAAAAAAATCTCTGAAAAAGTCTAAAAACAACACTTTTCTATATTCTCATACAAAAAATTCGTAATAATATTTAAAAGTCAATTTGAACTTTAACACCATACCATAAAGCTTAAATGTTAGTGGACGGGTTCCGGGAAGGCAAAACAATTATTGAGTGACGTATAAATATTAATGTCAATATTTGTCAATTTTTATACATATAGCATTAAGGCCAGGTTCTTTCAAACAATTTTCAAAAAACAGCCGACAAGCCAATAGGTTTTGGCAGAATAAAATCTGACGGGGAAGCTATTAACATTAAAAAAAAAAACAATGTGACTTTGTTTTAGAGAAATAGGGCAGAAGGCAGAACAAGGTCTGCCGGAACAGCTAGTTGCTTATAAAATTGTCTTAACTCCTATGCAATGTTTGATTCCGACGCACTGCAATTATTTTTCTCTAATATGATTAATACGTATTTTTTTTTGTATGAAATGGAATTTAATCCCGTTTTATTTAATTTTTTGAAAATTTTGTTACTTTGGCTGGGTTACTGATTTTGCCAACTATCTTCCTTTTTTCTATAAAACTTAGCATAAACTAGAATATATATTGAATACACGATAGAGCTATATGATATAAGCAGATACCAAATAAATATTAGTATTTTTTTTTATTCTGACTCGACATAGTGACTGCACCATACCTGATGGTAAGTACTGTGTAGTCCAAAAAACGTCAACCACTATCGACATGTAAGAAAAACCCATCGGTAGTCATAGAGATCATGCCGGCCTGCAAAATATCTCTTCGCGCTACGCTTAAAGGATCTCACATCATAGGATTAGGTAATTATAATAGTAAGTTACAATCACTACATGCTCTACGTTACAATTATTTCTTTAACTCTTGATGATCCTTAAATATTATATTAATTAAAAATCCTATTAATTTTTATACTCCGAAAATATTGCTAAATTTCTAAAGATATACAATAAGCATTGTTGTCCCCGTAATCTGCGTTTCCTAAACCTTCAATTTCATATTCAACACAGGCTGAATGTTTTTAAAAGGGACGTTTTGCATAAAGGGATAATGCGGTGACCCTCTGTCCGCGACCTTCTGGTACACACTCTGTGCTTTGTTTCAATGTAGTTATGTAAAAGTGTAGTTATTATTCTATCTAGTATTCAGTGTAGTTATATAAAAAAAGACGTTTTTTGTTTTATTAACTATTTTCATTAGAGTATCACTAGCACATATCTAAAAAGTACTTTTTTCATTATACATGTAGGGTTATTGTAAAATATTATTACATTTGTAACCATAATAAAAGTAATGGAGCATGTTTTATTTTACAGTACATAAGTGATTTTAGTCAATATTTTTCAAACATTTTTATGATTATTCAGTTTAATTAAAATAAAAGTTCCCATCGATTGCCAAATTTGAATTATTCTGGCTTGTATGTGTAGTAAATATTATGTGAAGCGAATTGACTCTTATCGTTAACTACTAATTTTCCTTTTTTTTTGCATGATTCACATTTGTTAATATAGAACTGCTATTTTATAATACAACTGTATTGTGTGTGTAAGCGTGTAATGTAATATCTCCTGTAATATGTGAGTCAATTTAGTCTCATATTCATTATCCAACAACGATTTCATACTCACGTCTTGTTTAAAATAAAATAGCAAGCTTATGTTTTATTAAAATTTATTGGTAAGTTTGGTAGTAGTATACAATAATGCTAATTATTTTTAGAATTATTTGTGACACTTTATTACTCGTACAAAAATATATAGAAATACATATATATGTATATGTAAACGACTATACAGCATATTGTAAAAGGGATGGAGGGGTGTGCTTTACTCCTTCCCCTCCCAGAGAGGTAGCCTCAACAAGGCTTCTTGTTCCCTGGGTGTCTGGATGAATTTGGCTTGCCAGGCCCGGGTGGGGCAACCAGAGGGAGATCCCGGAGGTTTTTAGTCAGTAAGAGTCTGATACACCGGGGTCGCTGCCTTCACAGCATCCCTGATGGTCTCATGCAGGATTTTCCCTCGGAATACAAAAAAAAAAATCTAAAAGGGAGTTATTACTAAAAGTATGTTCTTTTTCCAGGTAACCATTGGTCGAAAGGATACCAGATATATTGCATAACGTTATTCTCAAGCAGCTATGTAATAGTTACATCTTGACTTTGAAAGATAATTCGAGTTATCTTAAAAGGTTATAAACAATTCATACAATGTAGTTTTGTTTATAAATGACAATAACCTTTATTTATAATTCCACGATAAGTAACATTGTTTTTTAAAATAAACAAATATAAAAACAATATTTATTACTAATCTTAGCAACAACAAAGTATTCATTAATCAAAAGTAATTAAAAGAAATTGACGTTAATGAATTATGTCACTCAAACGGTCAAAGACAGGGCATCTGGTTGAACGTACTAATGGATGCTGGAATAAGATTCTCACGGAATGATGACCATACCAAACAAGATATCAAACAGGAGGATCGCATGAAGATAACATGAGCAAAATTTTAGAATAGGCCTCATATGTAATAGTTTGATTAAAATGTTTATAGCATTAAGATTCATTTTACAGAAATGAGTAGATGACAGGCAAATGCAACACCATCTGTAAAACACACCCACACACAAATACATTTATATATATTGTAAATATAGAAACAACATACACAAAGACAGGTACGAGGAGCTGTAGGTAGAAAGTATAGTAAATTTAGGATTGACGTAGTTTACGCACGTAGCTAGGTGGATTGCCCTTGAGACCTAATACGTGAACTTTGAACGTTAAATTGATGCTAACTGAGAGAGATTGTAGATTGTCAGTGACCGAATGATTCGCAAGCACAGTGAGCAAGCTGGAATTCACTATACATTTATACCTAATGGTTTGCTAATAGAATTCCACGCTTCGGGATCAGCCGGTACATATGCACCTACCTAACTTCGTTCTTTGTTAGCCGTCGCAATTATTGGACTGTTCTTAGCTTATTATGAGGTGTATTTTCCTTAATTGGTATACATAAACTTATTATCCCACTAGTTATTTATTCTAAAATATATTTTAAAATATGGTCACACTGAAATTCCGCTTTAAAAATACAATTCAGTTACTTACTTTCCTTTAAGTATTATATTATATTTTTTCTAAATATTATAAACTAGTTGTTACAGTATAAAAAAGACAAGGCTGTAGGCAAATGGTATTGACAGAAATAATATTAAGAGATAAGAAATAAGATCTGTTCCTGATATGTTTTATCCAGCAATTTGCTTTTTTTCATATTCATACTAGCTTTGTTCGCGACTTCGTCCCCGTGGAATAGTGTTTTTTCACTTTTAATTATTTAAGCTAATTAGTTGGTGTGTGTGTGTGTGTGCGTGTGTGTGTTTGTATGTGTGTGGGTGTGGCAATGTCATCTGCCTGTCGGGTAAGCACACAGGCATATTTCCCCACCTACACCGGGGCGTACCACGCCGCGCGGCTGCACAGCGCTTATTGTGTACGGCGCGGTGCTTGGCAAGTTTCTTATTCGCATTAACTTCAGTTTCACCTTTTGTAATATCTTCGTAAAAGTTACATCACTCTTATCGCAAACTTATAAGACATTCACATAAATATTTCCATACAAACTTTCATCCTCTATTTCCTATTTTTATTTTAAACCCTTGAGGGTAAAACTTTTACAAACTTCGAATGCCATATATATTTATATCAAATCAAGATCCTAAAAAATAAGTTTCAAGCTTTAGCTCTAAAAATGACGATACTTCCATATAACTTTTCAACCCTTTTTTCGCATTAATAAGTAGCCTATGTCTTTCTTAGGCTTTAAACTATCTGTGTAAAAAAAAACATTTAAATTGTTTGGGCGAATAAATACGTTTTTGCTACATACATCGCAGAAAAAAAAATGTTTTGTTACCGAACCGGTGGTAGATGTATTTTACTTTTTATGAAGGATTACAAAAATCAAGCTAGGCGATATATAACAATAAAAGAAAACTAACTTATTATAATTTTATTATAATTATATTTCTTATGTCGAAAACAGTAATTATTAGAGTTTTTCGCCGGCTTTTTTCGGTAAATTCTGCTTCCCGAACCAGTGGTAGATTTATTTTACTTTTTATGTAGGATTTAAAAGTTCTTGGAAGTGGGCCTGATTGTAAAAAGTTGTATGTCATTGCATTTAATATTTATCATAAATTAACAATTTTACATTCTTCGTATTAAACCAATCAATTTTCACAATTTCAGATTCAAGCGAAGAGGATTTTTGTACAGATTGTTAAAGATATCTGTTGGACTTCATTAAGCCCTAACGAGTTTGTAATACAATCCTCTCTAATAACTTAAGCTTCAATTAGGTCAGAAAAAATTGAAAATCTTAACAAAGAAATATGAATACAGTTTGTAAAAAAAAACATGGGAGACAAAATAGTGGGTGCAATAAAATAGCGTAATTGGTTATATTTTCTATTTTTATGTTTCCTTTAGTTTTTATATGAATAGAAGAAAATAAATATTATCTTTTCAAATACCAAATATTTGTATTTTTATGGGCCTTTGTTTTTAGCCAATGAGCCGTCGAACCACTGTGTATCTATCTATAAGCGTTCAATTTTTGTTTTTTGACGTTTATTTCAATATTAATTGTCAGAAATCCCTATTCTCGTAGAATTAGTTAATTTGTAGATATACCGGTTTCCTTGAGTGATAAAAAAACATTAAATAACAATAAACAACTTGGTTTACCTATTATTGCAGTCCTAATTAAGGACTATAACCAAATACGTTAAAGATATTTACAATTATACAACTACTTAATACTAGAAGATAGAAAAAGAAGAATAGATATACTAGAAGGAAAAATATTTTAGATGTACAAATAGAAATAAAAAACTGACATTTTTGGCAACTTGAGCTTTATTAAACTTTATTATATTGTATTTTATTGTATTTGCTATTCAAGTAGGCTCGTTTTATTGAAATATATGTATTTATATTACTGTAAAATATTTTAATGAACAAAAACCGACAAAAAGTGTAGAAAATAAAATAGAAAGCTGTTTTTATTACGAAAATTGGCTAGCCTTATGTCAAGACATATATGATCTCATAAAAAAAAGTAGTAGTCTATTTATGAACTAAGAAAAACTATTAAGGATTAGGGACAAAACCGTAATTTTGTCAACTCAAGCAAAAGCACGTAGAGAACTACTTAATGGCGCGAGAAATTATTTCGTATGCGGTTAAGGGACCGTAACGGTTTTACTAGAATGAAACATTTACTACCAGGTGCTCTTATTTATATCTTTAGGTTAATACTATTTTTTTTTTTTATTAGGGGCTTTTAATTTAATCATATCAGCCCCATCGTAGCCTAATATATAGAAATAAAACCTTTCATACCTCACCTTTCATACAGTTTCCATAGCATTTCGGCAGTTGCTTTAGTGGGCACGGCCAAAATGCTAAGGAACATACCAACATCCAATCTATTTAATTTCAATTCACACGTAACATCCTTTCTTATATTAGCGTTCTGGACACACTCAATCAGGACATGCTGAACATCGTCTATAATTCCGCACTCGGGACACATTGGAGACGGTATCTTTTTCATGAGATGAGCAAACTTTCCAGATGGAATATGTCCAGAACGCTATCTGTGTAATAAAACAACCTGAGAACTCTTCAGCGTCACATCGCAGAACCAGGGGCTCCGAGGAGGCTGACTTTGTATAATTTTGTACCAAATACCTTTTTCTTTTGAAAATAATATAGATGTAATTAACTTTTATTTACTAAACCATCCTCAACATCGGGTGTCAGTTTAATGGAGGTCAATACGCAAAACGTCTTGCGATCCCATGCTTAATCCCATGTCTTTTTTAAACAGAAAAGCTCAGTCAGTCCACATTTTGATGTCGCCTAGCCATTTCTGTCTCTGATGGCCTTGGCTTCCTTCAACCGGAATCTTGCCTTCGCGAATCAATCTAGGAAACTCAGATTGAGAGCCTCTGTGCACATGTCTGAAGAAGAGTACTTTCTGCATCATGACTGTCGACATCAGTTTTCTTTTGCGATGTACTATTGCCAGAGCCTTGAACTTTGAGAGGAAACTAGTTCAGAGAACTTTGTATATTTTCCGCATAATCCACATCTCAAATGCCTGAAGTCGATCACAAATATCCTTCAAAGACTAAAGTTTTGCAAACATACAGAAACATTGACCAGATGTAGCATTTCATGATGCGCTGTATTTGACTAAGATTACTTTTGGGGTCCCATAGGACTCATGTACTGAACCATAATTTTGTAATATTAAATCGATTACGTAATAAGCATGCTGTTAATTTTAGGTCGCTCGGCGTGCTTATGTGGGGAGTATTTGAAGGAAAACATCTTAAGTACGTCAAAATATTAGTAGTACATGTTGGTGGATGTCATTGCTGCTTCGTCAGAATTTGTTCAATAATAATCTAGAGTGTAATAAATATTCTGCTGACCCGAAATAAGCATATTAGTGTGGCTTCATCCATGTATATGTGTGATCGTCTCCACTAAATTTTGTCATCTCCAATGTTTTTCAAAATGCGTCAGCCATCTTTGTATTACCTCGTTATCATCGTCGTTGTTTGGCTCGTGTTTCTAGCTTGATCTCTGATTTAGTTTAAGATGAACTCCTAATATGTAGTTTTGGACATCCTTGGATCAGATTAGACACTAAAGTAAACTTTGTTTAAACACCAAATTAAAATTTCTTTATAGGAAGGACTCCATATTTTCACCATTTCATGGAACTATTCAATTAAATTGGCATTACAATAACATTCATATTTATAAAACCTTATTACAGTTTTTAAAGCAATACATAACATGTTTTTGTTAAATTCAGTAACATTGTTAATTATGAAAGAAGTAATTAATGGGTAATACCTATCAGAATGTATTGAAATATTTGCTGTGTAATTTCGTACTTATGAATGTGCTGTGGAAAGGAAATGGGCAAAAGGAGAGCTTAACTTGATAGATGAATTTGTAATTCCTTGTATTCATTCGCCCACGCCGCGGTAACGATTTGACGATAATGTTAATATTTTCCGACGGAAATTTCGAATATTTCGTTGAATTGAGTTCTGATTCTGATATAAATTTAGATTGTTGATAAATCAGTCTAATCAGTTAAAATGGAAACATACTGAAATGATCTACAAATAACATATTCATAGAAGTTTTGTATTAAATTGTTGCTCAATTGTGATGTCTTTTATGAAAGTATGTTTGGGAATGAATATTAATATAAAATGTATTTCAAAGTAAATAAAATAGATTATATTTATAATATAGAAGTTTTTATTATTTACAACATAGGTAAAAGATTTAGCCTATAAAGGAGTACAATAAATTAGGTTAAGGTCGTCCGTCCTTCAAGATCGTAATCATTCTCTGCCGTAACTACGTAAAGGATGGGAGTTTTATGTTGTACTACACCGTGATGGATGTTGCAAGTATTTAATGAAATTAGAGTAAGCATGATTTGTTCTAAGAATGTGAAGTAACTACCTACTAGCTCTTAATAAGACCTGTTTAATAATCATAAAAATTATATTAAATTAATTTATTCATTCGTTTAGCCAGTCAATTTCATTATCATGAGGTAAAACAGCCAACAGAATGTACTCCTTTATACGCTTGGACTTCGCTTTTTTCGCTTTGCTTTATTACGCTTTATTTCTTTGGAATACGCTCCATGTAAATCTAACTAGCTCTTCTTTTTGGGAGATTTTTTAGACGCTTTAATATGAATATAGTTAATCAGGATGCATTTTATTAATAATTAACGAAATCTGAGAGTGCCCAGGCACAATAAAATTATAAAAAATGTATTTAAAATAAACAAACCGATATTGTTGTTATGTTAACGATGCTTACATTACTGTGTAGTAAAACGCCTTTTTTTAATAAAAAGAAATTAATCTTTTTGCTTGCTGCCAGCAGCGGGAGCATAGTACTGCTGCTTTCTTCATCCTATCGCCTTTAACCTGTTGCCTATTGGAGATCTTTTTTCTTGTCGGCGCAACTATTTTTGTTGGAATGGAAAGGCTTTCACATCTTTACAGGCAAAGAAAAGTGAGCACTTAGAGTGCTCAGTTAAGGAATTTTATGGGTTAGGTGGCCACGCAAGGTACTTCTGTGCATACGAACCTCGATTTGTAGTGGAGTCTCATCTCATCGTGTACACTGTAGTCACACTGATGAGACAGTGTAAAAAAGTTAGACTAATCACGGAGCTAGATATCGACTACCTATAATGGTCTGCTATCATTTCAGAAGCAAATACTATCTTGTGGAAACATCAAAGAAACTCAATACTACATCAATGTGGGACTTGATATCAAGACATTTGTCTACAAGTTACAATATATCCACAAAATACCCTTGATAATGATATGAAGGCGCACAGCCGTGGTAAATTTGAATCAGAATGTAAATAGGTGCGTAAATAAGGGTCGCATACGGCCTCAAATACTTTTTCATTCGCGACAACATTCATCAATAAAATTCACATAACTTTCTATTTTATCATGGTAGCTATCGACGGAACCATTATCTGCGGCCATTTTGTGACATAAATAAAACAAAATGGCTTAGCGATTTTGTTTGAATGAAAGAGATATAGTATTATATAGTTTGTAAAAACACTATCGCTTTCAGTTTTTGTTTGGCTATAATCAAATATGTAAGTATGAGGGAAATATTGTGTTGGTTTTTTTAAACTTTGCTGGACGTATCACCAGATCTAGATTATTCGCTTTACTGAGATAAATAACAAAGAAAAAAACGTATTTATCTGATTTATTGAAGGGGTATAAACATTGTTTAAGTAAATAAACAATAAAATCGAATCCTTTTTTGGTTTACGCTGAGTAAACGGTCCCAACGCGTATTGCCACAGGCGGTAGCTAAACATAACGAAAGGAAAGCCGATCTTGTAAATGTATTTGTAAATGACAGCCTACCAACAAAGTTATCGTGAATCGTCTTAAGTTTACGGTAAACACCAAAATGCTGAACGATAATATTTTCCTTAATCAATATTGTAATTTATTTTTTCAAAGTTTATTACTCTCTTGGTAATTGTATTTAACATAGTATCGTGGATACATTTATACATATCAATTCCATATGCACAAACACATAAACCCAAGGAAGGATAACCAATAAGGACAACTACCTATATGGCATACCAATATTTGTTCCGCTTGGGAACTAAACCCGTAAGTTGTAGCGCTGAAGCCATTGTGGATGTTTATACGTATTAACTACGACAATTTTTTGTATTTGAAACGCAATTAAGTTTTCGATATTTTTTGGAAAAAAATAATGCTTTATTCAAAGTATGTAGTTGAAAACTGGACAATCAAAGTAATTGATTACCAGTAATCACTACTTTCTCATGTCTTTATAACGATAAATTAATTCCAAGTGGAAAAACCACATGTGTATAGAGAATATCTAAGAATCGAGCTAGTATTTATGTATGTTTATCTACATAACAAGGGAAACGCTACTCAGGCTAGCTTGGTGTCATCGAGTCGATTAAATTGTATATACTTCGCCTGAGTGAAAAATAGACAGCAACTATAAAAAAACGGCAGACTTCGTTGTCAGTTGCCGTGATTATACCGGCTTGCTCAAATATCTTCACATCTCTTGTAAAGGATCAATTGTCATAGGATATACATACA
Source organism: Automeris io (assembly GCA_036320925.1). Classification (NCBI taxonomy): domain Eukaryota; kingdom Metazoa; phylum Arthropoda; class Insecta; order Lepidoptera; family Saturniidae; genus Automeris; species Automeris io. The sequence goes on from JAUDJH010000014.1 coordinate 8,025,459, forward strand.
TTCCCTGGTAGATTATTCCATAGCCTTGACTTGATAGAGGTAAGAATTCTAAAGTTTACAGAAGGTGTCGCAATAGGTGTACCTAATACATCATATAACAGTAATATAACATACTAATATATCATAAATAATATAATAAAATATCGTTCAATAATATAAAAATCAAAATAATATAATTCATAATATAATAATAGTATCATTTAAAACTCTGAAATAACATATTTATTTCACAGTTTTAATTCAATATTAATTACTGTCGGTAGGGCATTGAAATAAATTTTTAAAACAATGTAAACTTTTTAATTAAAACCCTTACATATAACAAAACTTTAATAAATAATAAAATTATTGCTTTTAAATATATTATAATCGCAGCTAATTTTTTTTTTCTTCGTGACTTTTGCTTGTGACCCGGGTAAGGGCCTCTAAAGCTACACCGGACTTGAGTGGGCGAGCACTGAAGGTGCTCAGCCAGCGATTTATGGGTTGGGTGGCTACGCAAGGGCACCCCTGTGGGTACGAACCTCGACTTGGGCGGCCAGCCAATTTGAAATTAATATCTAAACCTAAGGTTATCTACTAGCGTTTCGGAAGCGACTACTTTGAGAAGAAACGCCGAAAGAAACTCAAGGCTGCGTCGGAGAGATACTGCGTCTCGGGTCGAAGTAGTAGGGATTCACAGGTTCTGGCTCACCGCCTTTGGCTCTCTCATCGGTTCTAGCTCACTGATCACGGCGGCAACCCTAAAAAAAAAAAAAAAAAAAAAGGTTTTCAGGGTCGCTGAATCGAATGCAAGTATTTAAAATTGCGTAGCTTTAACCGTTTCAGAGATAGCATAACATTAACTAGGCTATAATAATACAAAAGCAATGGGGTACAGTTAACAATGGATCATCCGAGCAAGGGTCGCCTATTGTTCGCTCGAACGCTATTGTTTGAATCGAGTTACGGTCGGGGGGTCTCAGGTACTTTTTCTATGTATAATAAAAAGCCGTCTACATTCCTTCATTAGTCATATTCATTTATTTTAAAACAGTAATTAAACAAATTCCATAATAACATATCATTGTACATGGTATCGATGTCAAATTGATTAATAAAGTAATTCATTGTACAGTTGTGCAACTTGTAGTACAAATACATTAAACAGTATTGACCACATACTGAAGTCCAATTGTTTTGCAATATTTTTTTATTGAAACTCCATCGGTGACTATTTCTCTTTAAGAATGCATAGTGATATCCAGAAGGTGGTCGTCCATAGGAGTCGAAAAATTCACCAAAACCATTTTTGTCTATATGTAGTGCAACCCAATGTGATCCAGGTTTTGTATCGGGGTCCAAATTACTAATTAAATAAGTAGGAGTTTCCATGTATATCGGTAATCTATTTGCAGCATACACATTATACCGCAAACTTGGATGTATTTCGTTCAAATATTTCTGTAGTTCTATTGTATTCATATTTATTTAAAAATACAACTTTCCAACCCCAGAGATCGCAAACATGTGTGCGATTGTAATTACAGTAACTTATTATATATCGAAAGGGTGATTATTAAAAATAATACAAAGTAAGTTCATTTTAATTAATTTATTCAAAAATGTACACACAAAGAGATACATACAAATATTACAAAGTTAATATTTTTACAATATATATATATTCAACTATTATAATCGACGGATACATTGCGGTTTTTATCTATCTCAATAACATTATCAAATTCGGCGTAAACAATACAGTTAATAGTTTGTACAAGCGTTGACTCAAATCGAACTTCTAATCTTACAGTGCCATGTCTTATAAGATTCCAATGACCTGAAGAGTTGGCTGATAAATCCGGAGTTAAATCAAAAGCTAACAAACAGTAACCGTTCGAATATTGTTCTCTCGAAATTCCATTCCCTTCATTTAAAAAATGTATACCCGTACCCGAAAATAATGTATGATAAGCCGTGGTGAAAATATGGTTTTCAAACGAAGGTTGTAAAGCTTTCGAAGGTATTTGTTGACCATCAATATATAAACAAAATGTGTTAATGTTGTAATTTTCGAAATTAAATGGATTTTTAGTGAGATTACCGTTAAATGCCCCGTTATCAACAAACCCAATAATACATCTTTTTGGGACTTGCCCCAAAAAAATGTTGTCAAGTGTTTTGCCTTGAATCCCAGATGGTATAGTTAAAACTTTCACTTCAGCTCGAGTGACGGGATATTTTGCTGTAGAAAAAGCCAATGCTTTTTGATGTGCAAGTAAAACAGTTGGATTGATTCGTGCTTTACGAACGATAAGTGTTGCATCTGTAATGCATACTTTAAACTTTGAATCACTTGAAGGGGCCATTAAGTTAAATGTTTCTCTAGAGCGAACTAATTTAACTGACATTTCTACACCATTGATCAAGAACTTTTCTTGGTTAAATATATCGCCATGTAAGTGTCCAATCATTTCAATTTCTTGACTTTCAGAAGCTAATTTTTGTCTTTTAACAAATCCTCCATTTTCCTCGCCGGTTTCATTCATTTTGTTGGCTGTATCTTCATACCAAAGGCCACACGTAAGATGAGATTCTTTAGCTGGTTTAGCATAATTCAACAAAGTTTCCATGTAGGCACGATACGCATATGTATTATTTGGAGGTGATATAAGTTTTTGATTTAAATAGACATCAAGTTGACTGAAGATTGAATGCAACCAATTATTAACCGGAGCCACTACCGTTGAGGCAGCTACCTTAGAGGAATCTTGATGCAATATCCTGGCTTTTATATGAATCAAAGTATGAGACAGATCTATATAATCTTCACCAGTTCCTGGTACTTGAAATTCGAGGGGCCCATCATCAGCTAGAGATGATATAGGTTTATAATGTATCCATATTCCATTTTCTATACTAGTTTGTGTTGAGGGTAATGCAAATAAATCTAACTCTGATTTAATGCACTCACATGATTTGTTATGTAGAAATGACATTTTATGAAAATATGTCTTTGATTTTAGTATGACTTGACTTTGATTTTTTGATACCTTTCACCTTGACATTCGGTGCTGAAATGAGAGAATTCAAACGGTTCCTCTTTTTTATATATCCTGAACCGGACATGTTAATTCGATTAATTTTATCTTGAGCTTTTTTGTGTAAATTTGAGCTGGCCTCTTTCAATCTAGTTCTTATTGAATCTTCCATGGGGCGTGCATTAACCATATCCGATAATAGACCCACACCGGCATTTAAAGCCTCTTTACCCACTACTTTAGCACCACTAGAGAGCAATGGTAAAACAGATCTAAATAAGCCTCCTAAAAAACTACCAATTCCATGTCCACGCTGATACGGTGCTCCTCGATAAATCACACCAATACCGTGACCAGCTTGATGTGAATAATAGTGCTCATAAGGACAAATCTCATTATATTCTTTGGAATACATTATAGTTTCATAAAGTGGAGTTTAATACACAATGTCCCAAACTGGAATGGTATTTTTTGTCCTGTGCCTGATCTTATATTTATTTCAATCGTGTCAAACTCCCTGCGCATAACAGGTATGTAGTGAGGTGGTGAGAAAACATGCATTTTATTAGCTCCATATATGTATTTTGAAGGGTCTAGTGGTATTATTCTTACTAATTGTGTCATCACATCCCCGACAATTTGCGGTTCAATAATATCACTATAAACAAATAACTGGGATGGTAGCCCTAGATGTAAATTCGCTGAACATTTTCCAAAACCACCCCTGTGTGCTAAGTTTCTAGTTGGTTCAAATCCTAGTTGAAGACTTAAGCTAGGTGCTAACGTAACTGATCTTATTGATTCATCCATTACAGTTACAGATACAAACTTTGAAATTTCATCATATCGAAATATAACTTTATCATCAATGCTGTTTAATGCTGTTAAAATTTGATTAATATCATCATAGTTGGTGGCTGGTATATAATGTTTGTAGTATATTAGTGAAGGTTTATCCTCATGGGGCATTACAGCCCATTTTGTTATATAAACAATATTTTCATGTTCCTGAACTGTAAACATCGTGCATGGATATTGAAATTCAACGACACCAACAGACCATCTACCTTCAAGTATAATAGGTTTCGGTAATTTGGTTGAAAACTGGGTTGTCGTATTTTCTGGGAAGTATTCCATGGAGCTATTACTCAACAATGTTAAATAAAAACTTTCCTTCATCATATTTTCTTTAAACTAGAAGCCAATATCCAACTATTAAATTTATCCGGATAACCTTTCCACTTGACCAACACTTGCTTTCTGTTACCGGAATAGCGGGAACCGATAATTTTATCTATTTTATAACTTGAAGTAGGATCATAAGATATTTTTTGTAACTCTTTCTCATAAAAAGTTCCTGTTATTGGTTCATTTTGTAAATCTTTTAATGTGTATACTACCCACGGTGATCTATCTATTATAGAAGATATAATAAAAATTTCATCACTCCAATTGGATTCATATCCCTTTTAAAAGATATGTTTGTGTTTGGTGATTCTTACATAGTCACCAATATGAAATTTTGGAAGTGGAATATTTGTAGGTTGACTAACTTTTTCTCTGTCATACAAATTATTCCAAACAGTCATTATATTATCAAAATTTACATCGCAAGGACACATCTTAATACTAGAATGATAGCTATGGTTATATGCGTATATTAAGTTCTGTAGGATATCTATATACCTATGGGTATTTTTGTGAGTGAAATAACGCCACATTCTCATTTTTAGTGTCCTTTGGAATCTTTCTACAATGCTGGCTTTAATATCAGGATTATTTGTTGTATAATAATTTATATTTTTATTCTTTAAATAACCCTTTACATCTTTTGAAAGGAATTCACTTCCTTTATCAGATTGTATGTGTGTTGGTGTGGTATTAGCTTCACTAAAAATACTATCAAAACATGATTTAACTGTTTCAGAATTTTTATTTTTCATAGGTCTAGCATAAGCATATTTAGTAAACACATCAATAACACAAAGTATATAATTAAATCCGTCATTATGTGTAGAATAAGATCTCATATCACTTAAGTCTACCTGCCAAAGTTCATTTAGGTTGGACAAAATATATTTGTTTCGAGGAAATTTCCTATGTACTGGTTTATGCAACGTGTATGTTTCTTGTAACCGTAGCCACTTTTTAACGTCTTCCTTAGTCATTTTACCTTTCATAGCTTTCGACAATTTTTCAATACTACTGTAACCAGCAGGATGTGATGGATCATAATAAATCTTAGTTATCTCTAGTATGGGGTCCATTTTTCCCAACTATTTTTTTTTCTTATAGGTTTTTTTATCTTTTCTAGATTGTTTTTTTTATCATTAAACTCTTCATCTGTAGATACTTGGTCAATATCCTTTAATTGAAGCCGGTGTATGTATTCACTTCTAGCTGGATTCCCAACGTAAGTCAACGGTACTTTAATATCCTTCAATGCTGTTGCAAACTTTTCCCAACCTATTGGATCACTTTTTTTTAACGGTCTAATTGCATCATTTAACAAATCTACTATATTACTTCCAAGAATTTTTTCGTTATCTATAATGACTGTACCATCATCATTCCAATGAATTTTATTTGTACTTAGAGTTAGCAATTCCAATAAAGACCCACCTTTCTTTACATAGGTTTTTGGTATTAAACTAAGAATTTGATCTTTCGTGTAAGGAAGTTTTTCATAAGATATAGTACTCTCCTGATTTTTATCTTCAGTGTTTGGTGGCAGAGCTGTAACTAAACTCTTGTCGTCGGTATAATTACTTTTATTAGATGTATTTACTTTTACTTCTGGAGTGGTAGTATCAATACTTTTAGTTATTATTGGTATTTCATGAGGTTGACGGTCTTCTCCAGTAAAGTGTAAATATCTTTGTAAAATTTGTAGATATAGAATACATTTTTTCCTATCATCCATATTACTATTCAAAATATTTTTCATCTCAGCATCTAATCTAGAAGTGGGTCTATCAGGAACTTGGTTGTATTTTAGTTTGTCCATCAAACTTGGTTCAATGAGCAACATTTTCTTAGCTTGCTCCATTTTTATTACATAAAATAATTAACTAAGCCACTCAAAATTGAACCCAATATTATTGGTAGAAATGCACCACCTTTTTGAATAATAATATTTTTTCTTATTTTATTAGAACTTTTATGTAACAATTTCCGCAGTATAGATTTATATCGTTTAAGTTTTTTTTTCTCTTTTTCTGGTAGTTCCACTTTACCTTGGAGGACGTTATGTATACATTCACAAATACAGTTAATTTCCTTTTCGTCACACGATTGTAAAAGAGCTTTCTTATATTTAGGTTTAAGCTTATGTAGTGCTCTCAGTAAGTCTTTATGCGTGTTTAGACTTCGCGGCATTATGTGTAAATGATAGGAATTTGTTGATTCTTGCTATATTTAAAGCCTTTGGTGGGGACATAAACAACGCAATGTACATCTGGAGGAAATATTTTTGTTTTAATTCGACACATTTCATCAGTGTTTTGTTTAAGATCTATCATTAAATAACCATGTGCTTCCATAGTTGCATTACGATAGGCATCTTCAAGAAATTTTGGATTTTCTGGTGATACTTGGCGTGCTAAGTATCGTATTTGAGTTTTATCTCGGGGATTTTTAAAATAAACAATATAATTTGAATTTAAAGAAATGTCTCTTTGTCCTTTACCTTGGTGAAATAAATTTTGTGTGATGTAAAATACACTTAAGTTTCTATGGTGGCTTCCTTTGGTAAAAATATCAACAATGCGACCATCAGACTCTCTCATAAGATCATCAATTATTACAAGGTTTGCATTCTTCCCATCAAACATATTAAGATCTGGTATACCTTGATGATAATTTACATTTGGCAAGTTATATAAAGGTTGCATTTCATCAAAGCACCAAGTAATTTGTGTAAACTCCCTACTACATATGTCATTAATATATTTAATGAAGTTTGTAACAAAATTTGATTTTCCACAGCCACTTGGACCTGCAACTATTGCAGTAAATGGATGAATAAAGTGAAACATCACGTTGCATGTGTGTAAATGCTTGAGAGTTACAGAGAGAAATAAAACATTTCGTTCAATTGTTGGTTTATATATTCACTTACTACATGCATATTAAAAAATAAACATAAGAAAAAGTATTTACAAATATTAACTATTTATTGACAATAATAATTGAATAAAAGATACATCTTAAGACTAGTATACAAATACAGCAGTGTACAGCAACATATTTACAAATATTATATTCATAAACTAATCGAAATACATACATATTTTAGTTAACATTAAGGTACTTAATTAGAACATTGAATAGAAATATATATTAAAATTATATTAACAAAGAAATATTTACATACAGATTTTTCTATAATCTATTTTAATTTGTAATGACCCCACGCCAGTGTATCCATATTATTGGGTAGAATATAACGCTTTGTGTCGTTATAAGACAAACATCTTTTGTTTATTTGCTGGGTGAAAATTGTGTGTTTAATTGATTTGAATCTGTACATGTTGCAAAATTGGATATTTTTAGTGAAGAGACAAGTCTTATAATTTTCCATGGTCATTTTTTTTGTAACACATTTATTAACACCCTTTGCTTTTGCTGTCAATTTATTTTCGACGTCAAATGCATACATTTTAGATCTTAGACCTACAAACTCTTTTAAAATTTTTCCATTATTTTCATCTTTGAAAAATCCTAGTTTCTTTTTATTGATTTTTGGATAACCATATGTATTATCTGATGGATAATCGGATGTATCAAATCGATAAACGAGGTCGGTTTTAATATCATTGTAAAAGTTGTCTGTAAAAATCTGATATATTAAACTATCTGTGTCAGTATACAATAATTTTAATTTATTATCAAACTTCCTCATCATGTAGTTGTAGTGAAAGTCATACATAAGAGTTTTTGAAATATCCAATATACAAAATCCTAAATAAATGGGTTTATTATGAACCAACTTTGTTTTTCGCAATTGTACTGCAACTAAGTTTTCTGCAAAAATCGATAAACTGTGAAATTCCGGTTTTGCAATCAAATCTTGTACACCTAGAGTTTTACCGTTATTTTCCCAATGCGTTAACAATTTCACATTAACCCTTTTTTCAATGTTTTCCATAGTTTTCCCAAACACGGAATTATTCATTAATTTATAAAAATCCTTTTCAAAATCCGAGACTGCCTCTATTCTACGTTTTGTATTTAAATCAATGTATTTTTGCAGCCATGAGCTCTGTCTAAATTTTAGTATTCTATGAACTTTTGTTATTTTCATTCCCATATTCAGACATTGTTTAAGATTTCTATAATGAATTTTATATCTGATCTTATTATAAAGATTTGGTATTAATTTGGTTTCTTTAGAATCACTACTTATACATATTTTCTCAGGGCAAAGTGGAAAATCAGAGTGTAAATCGTGAAGTTCAACTGGGTACTCTAAATCTACTTCTAAAATAAAACCGAATTCAGACGTGTCGGGTATATCAAAACTTGTATTTGGACTGACCCATTCAAATCCTCCTTCAGGTAAATATTGAGACATAGCCCAACCGTAAAGGTTATTTGCATCGAAATAAGCAAGATATGATGTAGGTTTATTTTCATCATAATTATCTAAAAATTTATTATTAGCTTTAGCATAACGATTGCTGCATTGTGATACTCCCCCTCTAATACCTGCCTTGATGAAAGCAATTTTATCAAAGTCTGTTAATAATTCTAACTCTATTTTTGTATATTTTAACATAGCATCCCAGCTCAAGCCCGGTGCTGTATAATAATGAGCAGGATCTAATCCATAAGTTGTTATACAAATATTTCTAAAGTTTTCGAATACATCAGTTAACAATATAACATCTGTTTTCAGATATAAGTTAGAGTAATCCAGCATATTTTGACAACCAAAATGTTGCCAAACATTCTGTGCATGATTATAATCATCATTAGATACATTTGAATCAGTTAATGAACTGTAAAATTGATTTTTAGTGGGAATAGATGTTAATTTTAAACAGTCGTATGATGTCATAAATTCATAAGGATACCTTTTCTCCTAACATACCTGAAATCTTCATTTCTTGGAAAACTATTTTTTAAAGTAATAAATTGTTCATCGTTGAGATTTTTAGCTAATTGCTCAAGACTACATGGTAAAAATTTTAGGGAATCAAGAAATCTTAAATTCAAAATTTGGCTATTTATTATTAATGTTTTAGAAAAAGATATGTATCTTTCTTTGTTTTGGGGAATGACATCCACATCACCCTCTACAAAGTTTAATGCATGAACAATGAAATGTGCATCATAGTGGCTGAGATTATGTAGGAATACTGGAACATGACGTGGTATCCTAAATTTGCTTATACAAACATCGTGTGCAACACCTCTAAAATTACCTGTATACCAATCAAAATATGAAATCTTTTTATCATCAGAAAATTCTATTTCACATATACAACAGAGTTTAGAATTCGCAATTTCCTTTTCATTTTCTGCAGTCAATGGTTTGGGGCATTTTTGAAAACTATTTTTCTTACTTATTATTTTTAAATCATCATATAAACGATTCATAAATATCTGTACACAATCTGGACCGCTATACGTTACATATTTTGACAAACTATTATCATATGAACATTTAATATAATATCCAAAACTATAAACTTCATGTTTGTGAACATTTTTAGTATACGGTTTATTTGGATCGTTAGAACACGTTTTTATTGGATTTAAAAAGGCTTCAAAATCTGCATATATAACGAAGGCTATCTTTAACTTTTTATGAAAATTTTCAAATTTTAATTGAGTATTTGACACTAGTTGTCCAAACCAATTTTTATATCTTTTATCTATATTTGGTAGTTCTACAGTAATATGTGAACAATCATATTGTCGATGGTTATTCAACCTTTCCTTTGTGGGGAAATGCAATAAACATCCATCGCATATATAAACCGCATGATTTTGATTTGAAATTTGTTTACTGACCAATCTTGATAAGTTTTTAATATAACAATAGTGGTAAGTCCTTTCTCTATTTATGAGTAATAAATTAATGTGACTATTTCTACGACATTTTGTTAAATATAGTGGACCCACTACACTATGCCTTTTCATTTCTTTATTAAATTCTAAACCGAATACATTGATACTAATATTATTTAATTTTTCAACTTTTGATATATCATTTAATTTAACGGGAAAAGATACACCATTAAATTTTAGTTTATTTACATGCATGCTATAGGACGATACTCGATTTGCGTTCTTACTCACTGGATATAATGCCGAAAGTAATGCCCATTGAAAACATAAATTGTCAGAGTTTTTTACGTTTATCACAGCTTTTTTATTACTAATATCTTTAGGTAAATCAATATATGACGTACCACGTAGCGGATTAAATTTATTAATATTCATGTCTAAGCAATTAATTTGTTTAAGACTCCACCCACTGTCTTTTTGTTCAAAAGCACTTATTTTATTTGTTATAGCATCACATAATGAAGAAAAGAAAATATTTAAGTCATCACCTCGAAAAATTATATAATTACATGTTTGAAAATCAAATGAATTTAGAATATCTTTAGTTTGTTGTATAAAATCTGCGTGTAGTATAAAATTTACTTTAAAAGCAGTATGTTTCTGCATAGATTCTTCAATCAAAAATAGCACATCATCTTTTATAGAACTTAAAAACAATTCCGGCGTTTCAAAATCTAACATAGATGATAAATCAGATTTATTTTTAATTTTATATGTAATTATTCTATTTCCAAAGGCTGTTTCAGCAATTGATACATTTTTAAGAGATGTGTGAGAAGTTAAAACATTATTATTATGAATTTTGCTTTTCAAATGATTGGTAAAGTATTTTCTAGTTATCAAAATTTTACACGTGTTACATTGCACCTTGTCGACATCGAGGTCTGCTGATATCCCGATCGATGATAATGAAGTTGATGGCCTATCTTCATATCTAGTCTTTTTCTTATTATTGTCATCATCCTTCGTACTACAAAGTTTCTTAGACCCCATCCCGATTTGATATGATTGTTTTGATTGTCTAAAACAAAGAAGAAACATATTTATAGAAGAAGAACAAAATAATTCTGTAAATTTTGAGATAATTTAAGAAGGCATACTCACGCTATGTTTTCCTCAACTACTGCACAAATATTGTACAATTCTTCATCATATGTGGAGTCTTTCAATCCACTCTCTGGAACTATTCCCCACAAATTATACATTCCATATTAGATTTGCGTTGAAGAAAGGTACAGATATAATTTTAGATTATGTTTCAATAAAATGGAAATATATGACACGAACTTATTTAAAGAAAGTACTAATAAAAATTTGTATTTACAAAAATAGTTTTTTTATATTCTAGCTATAAAATACACATGATTATTATATTCAGAAACTATAAGTAAATAATATATACACGAATATTAATTAAATGGAATGCGTTTATTACTTATTACTAAAGTGAGATTTTTTACAATTTTCAGTCTTAGAAATTTCTTTAGTTATTTCGTAAACAATGTTTCTAACGTTTGCAGAATTTTTGTGTTTATCATTTGTGTAATATTTAACTCTAAAATCTGCGTGCTTCCAATGTTCTGTGGAGGCTATTTTTGCAATCTTTTTCATGTCATATATTTCTATTTTAATAAGTTTACTTGAGCTGGAACCATCATCAACGTTTGTTGATAAACAGACGGTATTACCTTCTTCATCGACTCGAGATACAGTGGATGAAAGTTTTTTTCGTTTTATTATAGGACCTTCAAAGAATTCATCTAAATTCTTGGTAATAATATTTTGCTCCCTCTTTTTCTTTAGTTTTGATTGTACATTACTAAATAAATCCTGACTACCTTCATCCGATAGAGGATAGTAGTAATTTTTAAAAGTATTTTCTTCATCAATAATTTCCAGTGAGTTCTGTAAAAATATTTTATAAATTTAAATCTGAATTGATGATTGTTCGTAGTGTAGCGATGGTTTTTTAGTGTATATAAGTGTGGTATAAAGTAATAACAAAATTACTTACATTCATTGTTGTATGAATCTATGTCACTAATACTTTGTAAATTAAATTTATACTTGTATTTCACTTCACTTAGAAATACACGAAATATAACAAACTAAATGTTCACTATAGAAAAGACACTTTCACAATGTAACTTAAACAGTTCCAACCCTATATATATAGAAAATATCGCTCCTACACCATGACTCATGGGTCCAATGCACAAAAGGTTTGTGATAATGAATTCCGGCTTCGATATGAACAAAAGATATGAATAGGTTTATAACATTTTGTAAGGTGTCTTTGTTAGTCATCTTTCCATTAAACTATTGTTAAAAATATTTTGACTCATTGTTTAGAAATTTTTGTAATACTTTGGAACTTTTTTCTGTTATCAGACAATGAAACAAGTTGTAACATGAAACTGTTAGAAATGTTTGAGTCATAACTAACAAATTTTGAAATGCTTTCGTCAAAACGGTAAGAAGATATGAAGATTATATAGATCTGTCTCATACTTTGATTCATATAAAAGCCAGGATATTGCATCAAGATTCCTCTAAGGTAGCTGCCTCAACGGTAGTGGCTCCGGTTAATAATTGGTTGCATTCAATCTTCAGTCAACTTGATGTCTATTTAAATCAAAAACTTATATCACCTCCAAATAATACATATGCGTATCGTGCCTACATGGAAACTTTGTTGAATTATGCAAAACCAGCTAAAGAATCTCATCTTACGTGTGGCCTTTGGTATGAAGATACAGCCAACAAAATGAATGAAACCGGCGAGGAAAATGGAGGATTTGTTAAAAGACAAAAATTAGCTTCTGAAAGTCAAGAAATTGAAATGATTGGACACTTACATGGCGATATATTTAACCAAGAAAAGTTCTTGATCAATGGTGTAGAAATGTCAGTTAAATTAGTTCGCTCTAGAGAAACATTTAACTTAATGGCCCCTTCAAGTGATTCAAAGTTTAAAGTATGCATTACAGATGCAACACTTATCGTTCGTAAAGCACGAATCAATCCAACTGTTTTACTTGCACATCAAAAAGCATTGGCTTTTTCTACAGCAAAATATCCCGTCACTCGAGCTGAAGTGAAAGTTTTAACTATACCATCTGGGATTCAAGGCAAAACACTTGACAACATTTTTTTGGGGCAAGTCCCAAAAAGATGTATTATTGGGTTTGTTGATAACGGGGCATTTAACGGTAATCTCACTAAAAATCCATTTAATTTCGAAAATTACAACATTAACACATTTTGTTTATATATTGATGGTCAACAAATACCTTCGAAAGCTTTACAACCTTCGTTTGAAAACCATATTTTCACCACGGCTTATCATACATTATTTTCGGGTACGGGTATACATTTTTTAAATGAAGGGAATGGAATTTCGAGAGAACAATATTCGAACGGTTACTGTTTGTTAGCTTTTGATTTAACTCCGGATTTATCAGCCAACTCTTCAGGTCATTGGAATCTTATAAGACATGGCACTGTAAGATTAGAAGTTCAATTTGAGTCAACGCTTGTACAAACTATTAACTGTATTGTTTACGCCGAATTTGATAATGTTATTGAGATAGATAAAAACCGCAATGTATCCGTCGATTATAATAGTTGAATATATATATATATTGTAAAAATATTAACTTTGTAATATTTGTATGTATCTCTTTGTGTGTACATTTTTGAATAAATTAATTAAAATGAACTTACTTTGTATTATTTTTAATAATCACCCTTTCGATATATAATAAGTTACTGTAATTACAATCGCACACATGTTTGCGATCTCTGGGGTTGGAAAGTTGTATTTTTAAATAAATATGAATACAATAGAACTACAGAAATATTTGAACGAAATACATCCAAGTTTGCGGTATAATGTGTATGCTGCAAATAGATTACCGATATACATGGAAACTCCTACTTATTTAATTAGTAATTTGGACCCCGATACAAAACCTGGATCACATTGGGTTGCACTACATATAGACAAAAATGGTTTTGGTGAATTTTTCGACTCCTATGGACGACCACCTTCTGGATATCACTATGCATTCTTAAAGAGAAATAGCCACCGATGGAGTTTCAATAAAAAAATATTGCAAAACAATTGGACTTCAGTATGTGGTCAATACTGTTTAATGTATTTGTACTACAAGTTGCACAACTGTACAAAGAATTACTTTATTAATCAATTTGACATCGATACCATGTACAATGATATGTTATTATGGAATTTGTTTAATTACTGTTTTAAAATAAATGAATATGACTAATGAAGGAATGTAGACGGCTTTTTATTATACATAGAAAAAGTACCTGAGACCCCCCGACCGTAACTCGATTCAAACAATAGCGTTCGAGCGAACAATAGGCGACCCTTGCTCGGATGATCCATTGTTAACTGTACCCCATTGCTTTTGTATTATTATAGCCTAGTTAATGTTATGCTATCTCTGAAACGGTTAAAGCTACGCAATTTTAAATACTTGCATTCGATTCAGCGACCCTGAAAACCTTTTTTTTTTTTTTTTTTTTTTTTTTTTTTTTTTTTTTTTTTTTTTTAGGGTTGCCGCCGTGATCAGTGAGCTAGAACCGATGAGAGAGCCAAAGGCGGTGAGCCAGAACCTGTGAATCCCTACTACTGGCCGATGACGACCCGGTTAACGACAGCCGAATGAACTATTCTTCTAGTGCGGCGCCGTTGTCGAGGAATGTATCTGGTGCATGTGTGTACCTGAGTGTGCTGAGGATCGGCGGAAAACAATTCCGCGGTAATCGGATCGACGGGATCCAACAGGACATGACGCGGACGACGTTTAGCGCGCGCGACATCGTCTTGTACATTATATCGGCATGCTTTCCTAATAAGAGGATTTGAACTGTGCGACGCCTTGTCGAAGTACCGACTAGACGCCATCTGCATGAAACTAGCGATCGTCTCCAGTCGAAGATCATCGTGGAGGTCTACGTTGCGCACATACCACGGTGCACCCACGGCATTGCGCAAGAACTTGTTTTGGATACGCTGTAAGGGTTTTAGGGACTATTTGGAGGTGTGGGCGAACACTACGCTGGCGTAGGTCATGACCGGTCTTACCACTGACTTGTAAAGTGTCAACTTATTTCTAAGTAACATTTTACTTCTACTACCCACCATCGGGTGTAATCTACTGAGAAAGAAGGCGGCACGATCGCGCACCGCCTTAACGTGAGGTCGGAAAGACATTCTCATGTCGAGAATGACGCCTAAATATTTGACCTGCTGGACCCAGGGGATCTCTCGGTCGAAAAGCGAGAGTGGCTGCATGTGGTAGGAGCTAAGATTCTTCCGAGTAAAGAGTATGCAGCTAATTATATGTGTATAACGATATTTATTGTGACACACCTTAGGTACAAAGCTACTCGACACCCTGTAATCTTGTTTCTCCGCTCCACTTGAACTTTAGTATTCATAAAAGCTAGCAATTTTCATTTTAACATTATTCTGAAACAGATTCTTTTTATAGATTTAAAGAACTTTTCCTTTAACTAATAATTCTTTCAAGAGCGTCTTGGCTTGATTACTCGAGAGTATTGTGTTAATAATTACGTTCGTGATTTATATTTTACAATTAAATCATATTTATTTACTCACTGCAGTACCCACACTCGTAAATTCCTAGAAAAACTTAGGATTATTGTAAAATAATTAGGATTACTTAAAATTTACATAAATTAAAATTATCATCAATTAAACTACACGAATTTATAATATCATACATTTGAAATCAAATGATGATACGATTTAATGAGGTCAATAAATTTTATAAAATGTCTGCCATAGCTTTAAGAAGACAACACTTTCACTTAAGAATACATTATAATATAGTACTTTAAATATAAAAGATATATTAGCAGTTGAATAGAATTTTGTGTTACAATTAGAGTAATTTACAGTTATTTGTAGTTTTGGGAGTCGAAGCTGCTCGCGTCCGTAGGCTTTACCCTAGTTTCCCTACACGTGACTCCTGGGTGGTGCTAAACGATCAGCAGCGAGGTGGTAGGACGTCGGTGCCCGTCTGGATCGCGACCACAGTGCACGGGTGTAAAGCCCGTCATAGTGACCACTTTCGGCTTGTTGCGTTTCGGGATCAGCTTGTGTATATCCAGTAGCTCATATACCTAGATACCTTCAGTCGTGGTATATGTGGGCCGACATGACGAAGTTGACTATCAATGGATTTTCATCCTTTGATAGTCGCTTTCGTTTTTGGACTACAATGTACTTACCATCAGGTACTCTGTAGTCACTATGTCGAGCCAGTGTAAAAAAAAAATTAGGTGGAGTTGGTCGTAGCGGAATGATTGCCAACTAAAGAAAACATAGTTGTGGCTTCTGTCTCGCAAGTTCGCTTTGTACAATGTACTTGGCCGAAATTTCTCCGCACAAATGTAAAAAAAATTCAAACGAAAGTAAAATTTGCCTATTTTATTTAACTTATAGCTAAAAATTTTGAATAATTTATATTACTTTATGGAATGATAAAATTATAGGTAAAATTGCTTGTTCTTTAAATTAATTGTAAATATGTTGAAGAAAAGGTGCTTAACCCTTTAACGTCCACGGGACGGATTTTCAAGCTTCGAGTTTGAGCCGTATCAACCATGCCGTAAATTGAAATGGGAAAAATAGGAGAGCTATTATATCCTATGTTTTCGAGGGCGCTCTTTCGAATGGTCATAGTTAAAAGTCACTAAAAATAAAAATATTTTTTGTTTATCATGCTTCATTCTCTATACATTTTATATTATTTATGAAGTTTTGAAACAAATGTAAGTAGAAACGGTTTTGTAACCTGATTGATGTATAAAAGCACAATTGAGCTCGGAATCCTTACAAAATGTATAAAAATGACGCATATTACTACCTAACAACATAGGGTCACGTTGCATGAACTTTTAGCTTTGAAGTAAAAACAATGAATGCTATAGAAATGCTATAAACGACGCACCTGATGAAAAAATCTTTGTTTCCACCCTTAAATTTGTATTTTAAGATTTTGAATGGGGTATTCCAGTAAATGAATCAACGTCACGACCATTTTGTGATGAAACTTTAGGGGAAATATTTATATAACATAAGGTGAATGAGTAAATCAAAATATAATATTAATTTCCTAAAGTTAATAAATAAAATGAGTCAGGTGCTTAATATTTTTATGTGTGCATAGATATTTTGCTTTTTTTAATTGTAAATATAGTTATTCGTACAGAAATAGTACATATACAGTACAGGACATATACAGTACATATACAGGGTGGCCCAAATGAGACCTAGTGATGTTAAACACATGTAACTCTTGTAATAACGGTTTTTTTTAAATGATTTATTTTTATATGTTAAATACATTTTATGGAAATTTAACGTGACTATGTGTGAAATATGACATCAGACAAATGACCACCATTTTGCTCGATACAGGCATTGGCTCTTTTTAGCGCATTTTGCATTACACGGCGTAATGTTTCTGGTTGCAGGCGCCGTATTTCGTCTCGAATATTCTGCTTGAGCTGTCCAATTGTCTGTGGTTTGTTAACATACACTTTGTCTTTTAAATATCCCCATAAAAAAAATCGGGCGCAGTTAAATCTGGTGAACGAGGAGGCCAAGAGAAATCTGAATTTCTTGAAATTATGCGTTCACCAAAAATTTCACGCAGCATGTCCATAGTTTGCCTAGCAGTATGCGCAGTGGCTCCATCTTGTTGAAACCACAAATTAGGATGTTGCTCCACCATTGTCCGCAAAAAGTTGTCGATCATTGTTCTGTAAGAAGCCCCGGAGACTGTTTCTGGCGTTTCATCCTCATTCTCAAAGAAATATGGGCCGATGATTTTTGTGGCCATAACACCGCACCAAACAGTGCATCTGATTGGGTGTGACTGATGCTGATGCATTGCCCTTGGATTTTCGGAGCCCCACAACCTACAGTTTTGTTTATTCACATAACCACTTAAATGGAAATGCGCTTCATCCGTCATCAAAAGATTATTTAAAAAATTATTTTGTGTGGCTAATTGTGTAAAGCGAATAGCGTATTGTAGTCGTTGTTGGGGGTCTTGCGGTAGAAGCTGTTGCACAATTTGAACTTTGTATGGATACATCTTAAGATCCAACTTTAAAATTCTCTGTAATGTTGTTCTGGGTATACCCAATTGGCCGGAACGGCGACGAGTTGAGACATATGGATCATTTGCAACACTCTGCTGTACAGCTTCCACGTTGTCTACAGTACGAATATTTCGATGAGCACCTCTTCCTGGACGGTCGGCAACTGAACCCAGTTCCTCAAAACGGCGAACTAAACTTGTAATCATGGAAGATGTGGGCGCTGATCTTACGTTAAAAAAACGGCGATAATTTCGCTGCGTCAGAACAATTGATCGTTGAGAAGAATAATAAAAATCGATAATTTTAATGCGTTGTTGTGGACTGTACGTATTCATTTTAAATTTCCAAGAGTTCAGTTATAATCTGCAAAAAGAAAAAATAAATTATGTTAAAAAATAAAAAAGTTATTTGTGTTTCACATCAGCGGGTCTTATTTGGGCCACCCAGTAGTACTAATATTTGCCGTATCATACAAGTATTTTTAAAAATATGATATGTTTTGTTTCTTGTATCTACAATTATATAAAAGGGAAATTGTGCAATTTAACACTACGTTACACCCTTGAATATCTTATCAGTCGAACCCTCACCGTAATCCATTTCAGGAAGCAAACAAAAACTCCGGAACTACTTGCAAACATAATTCCGTTTAGAGTGACGTGGGTCAGTGCCCATTTTTTATACTTAGCCGTAAAATAATTGCTCATTGGAAACTGGTCGAATATTTAAACGAACAAAGATTTACGTGTACAAAGTACCGTCACAGACAAGTGCCGTACAGTATATATATTACTATATCACCAAAAAAATGTCGCTTAAACCAAATAGCCTTTCAACCCTCGGTATGTTCAGATCGTTCTCAATTTCCATAATTCTATTTAACCAAATTGAAGCTAAATCTGCTGAGTGTGTACTGACAAATTAGGTTGATGCAACCCTTAACAAAAACAATAATAAAATTGACGGTTTTATGTTGCTCACGTTTGTAATCATTACCTTACCTACAATACCTTACTCCTAACTTATAGGTAGTGTTTCTTCTTCTTCGAGTTAATTGTTTTTTAGTATCAGCGCGTGTATCCATGTCTTTTATAAATTTCTTCTATTAATATGGAAACACAAAACTAATGGTTTTGTCAATTTGCATATCATCTTTTAATATATTTATAATTTTAATTACTTTTAATACACATATTATATAATATTAAAGGTATAAATGAAAGCCTTAATGTAAAAAGCATTTTTTGCATACCTCCATGGGTGCATTAATAAAACTATAAGCATATTGCACACTAACATAGAAACAATAGATTTAAAAAAGAAAAAAAATCTTACCTGTTACATGTATAAATGACTGATTTTTCATGAATCTGAACTTTATTTAATGGGCATGCGCGAAGGAATTCTGGTTTAACTTTGGTGTAGCGCTCTCTTTCAGTAGTTTGGCGGTACTTCCAGCTTACGTACGTATTTTGAGTCGAGTGTTAACCACTCGAGCGACTTACCCCAAGTATAACCGACGGGTGTTATATGTAAGCATTTATAAAAGTAGAAAAGCATGTTATGTGTTTAGAAAGTTCAATAATAATCCCTCAAAATTAGGTGTACCTGTGATTCATTGTCCGAAGGTAAGTTATATGTATCCTGTAGTTTTAAAAGAATCTTTTACGCATGGAATAAAGTTTTCCTGTAAGTTAACCCTGATTAACCCTTAGCTAAAGTACAGTATTTCTGTTTTTATAGTATTATTATGTAAAACTTTAGGTTACTATTTAAATTCGTTTTGGTTCTGCTCTTAGAATAGCTATTTAAAAGTATACATATACTGATATATCTGCGAGTAAATTTTATTTCACCCAATAAAAAAATGTCTTCCGTATTGGCTTGAGAATTACAAACAGGAAAGCTATTAGTCGCATTGTGTACTACGCATCAACGCAAAGTGGATTAACGTATCTCTGTTAACCCAACAAGAGATACATCGCTATGATATATAAATATATTGATATTATTATTAAAATGTATATAATAATAAATTTACTCATTCTATTAATCTGAAACAGAGTTTTTCTCGTAGGAAATTAAAAAAATTGACACTTTTTTATTCATTACTGAAATAAGGTGCGGTTTTGTCGGCACGGAAAAAGCAGTGAGTCATATTTGAATGTGTACTCTACTGGAATACAAGGGAAAAGTGGTAATGACCCTTTAGTCTATGATAAACCTTATATTTCACGAAATTTTTTTGTTTAAACGGAAAGTACTAAGAATGTAATCATTAAGTTCATCAAAATAATAATATTCGAAATTAAAATATTTTAATTAATTACATAAAATATTTTTATTTATTAAACTAAGCTCCTCTAATAGAGCTAAATTTAAATAAATTGATAAATTACACAACAGTAAATTAACAGGGATAATTGGATTAAAACCATTATATATTTTCTTATTTTTCAAATACGGACAAATAATTAATTCGAATCGTTGTTATGTTTCATAAGCGTATAAAGTCATTTTTAAATTCAATGAATATTTCTGCAACTGGTTGTAATCTCGTTGAAAGCTAAAGAATTCAATGTTGAAACTCCATTTTTTAAAACTATCCTATACAATATACTTTACCCGTCGCCTGTGGAGGGAACCGAACTCGTTTTTTGTTAAAACAGGGATCCATCTAAAAGGAAACGAATTGAATAGATACTCTATCGAATGGTTAATTCATTTGTTATATTTTACCGTAATCAAATTCAATGAATGTTCAATGGCAATTATGTTCGGTTTTGTAATGAAATTCTCAATTCTTTAACATGGTTATGAAGTTTCCAAACTAATTTAAGAAGTAGCCTTATAAATGAACCAGGTACAAACTTTTTATTACTTTGAAAATAAAGACATTTTCAATCATAATTAACTATATTATATATTTTTACGGTCGTTTATAACATAATAATATACGAAAAAGTAAATTATTATACACATAGAATATTTTCATGCTACTAGTTCAAATTTACTAATATCATTTAAACAAGACGTTTCAATGCATACATTAATATAATAGATAGATATATATTTACAATTTCCCATTGCACCTTGTTCTAGGGTTCGGGAACTTGTATATTCTGTGTATAATGTAATATTCACATATATATTATGCAATGCATGTTCATATATTCAATTCAGCGTTTCTTGAATTTTAATAAACCTTACCTTACCTTTCGACTAATAGTTGGATATAAATGGTGTTTAACTATATAAGATAAGATAGCCTTGAATTACAATGTAAATAATTACCTATAAGATGCTATTTTTTGGTTACC
Organism: Automeris io; assembly: GCA_036320925.1. Classification (NCBI taxonomy): domain Eukaryota; kingdom Metazoa; phylum Arthropoda; class Insecta; order Lepidoptera; family Saturniidae; genus Automeris; species Automeris io. Next base: position 8,047,048 of record JAUDJH010000014.1, read on the forward strand.
CTGGAGAAAATCCTGCATAGGACCATCAGGGCTCCTGTGAGGGCAACGACCCCAGTGCGTCAAACTCTCACTGACTAAAAACCCCTGGGGTGTCCCTGCAATCATTCAACCCGAGCTCGAATTTCTAGATTCTTTCAGGCGCCTTGGAAAGGAACAGCCTGTTTAGGCATTATCTCTGGGAGGGGCAGGTGTAAAGAGCCCACTCCTCAAAACATTTCCCACGAATTGCGTGCCGGATACTGCGCGCCGCCTCTCTCTCAACCTGCGAGATGCTTGCGCCACCTATCTTATCCCCACTTTTACGTGACCTTCAAGTATAATGAAAGTTTAAAATAAATAGGGAATAAAATATATTCTTAAAAATATTCGTAAAACAGGTGAATAAAATAAGGTTCTGATGTAAGTTATCGCTGAGAATACATGATGACATTAAGAAGCAAAATTGATCAGCAAAGATAGAGATGTGGGTGTTCCTATCCTTCTGTGTAGACCTTGTTAAACCCACAGATATTAAGCTCATTAAAAAAAAAAAACGAAATATATTTATAAAAATAGTTCGATAAGATAAAAGAAGAACAACGAGTAGTAATTATTATTAATATAGAAGATAAAATAATTACCATACTTAAAGTGTTGTTCGATACCACACTAAAAAAACATTAGTTTGTAATGATATCAGGTTTATAAACTGCTTTAAAAATAAATTTGTATGAAGATCTGCACATACGTGTCAGCGCAATTGACATAGCGTAGGATAGCTTACCGCCTACGTTGACCTTTGAACCAGGCTAACGATTTCGCGCAAACTACGACCTCTGAATACGTTATTTCTAATGATGGAGATGTATTTATTCAGAGAAACTTTGATTGATACTCCGAGTGCAGGGTACGCCAGGCTACGGGATGGCACAGGCTTTAAGTCCTTACGCCGAGATTTATACACGCAATTTTATGTTTGCTTAGACTTTACAAAAACATTACAATTTATATTACTCAATGAATGTCAAAGGATTTGGTAAGTCACCGATTTTGTCAACATGGACTTAACTCTGCGAATACTATGGTTACACTCAAGTTGCAATTATATAATCAGATTTTTGTTAAAACGAATTTATTTTTTGAGAAATTTGCTAAGCAAAATCTAAATAGCGTCTATAAATATCGGCCTTAGACCACGGTAATGCGCGTAGGCAGTAGTATCAGATTAATACTAAATACAACTTTTGTTTTATCGTTATAATTACAAATTGAAAATTTGAAATATTAAGCTGTTTTTAGTCAAATCAAATAACTTATGATTCTTCATCTATTTAATGGGTTAGAAAGTCTTCGTTATGATTTCAAAGTTTTGTTTTATTTATTGTATTACAGGTAAGTGTGCTTATACTGTTCTTCCAATATAATCCTAATTAGCAATATATTATTAGGTTTATATAAAGTTTTTTAATAGGCACAATATCTGAGTGGTCCACTTTACATAAAACTTTAAGAACTTTATATGTATAAAAAATTTACTTATTATGTACCCTATTTACTAAACCAGAACAAGGTCCTTCTTAGCTGTAGTAGCATAGTGGATAAGGGACATGTTTCCGTGTGCTGCAACGCAGATCGTCGTAGTTTAGAATTGCAGCATGTACCTTTGGATTTTTCTAGATTACATACGGATTCAGGTACCACATGCTTACCGGTGAAGGAAAAAAAAAGAAACTGCGATCAGTTTCGGTTCTGGTCTTTTTTTCCGACGTGTCCTTGTAGATTGGCCTGGACCTGTCACAACTGTTCACAACTGAACCGGGCTTAGTGGGCGAACGCAGAAGGCGCTCAGCGCCAGCAAAATTTATTGGCTGGGCGGCTACGTAAGGGCACCCCTGTGGGTACGGACCTCGACTTGCTCCAGTGAGAAGAACCCTAACGGTGATCTACTAGCGTTTCCGAAACGACTACCTTGAGAAGAAACGCCGAAAGAAACTCAAGGCTGCGACGGAGTGGGTACTGGTCACGTAAGTACGACATATAAGCGGAAAATGGATACAACCACTACTGTTCCACTCCGACGCAGCCTTGAATTTCTTTCGGCGTTTCTTCTCAAAATAGTCACTTCCGAAACGCTAGTAGATCACCCGTAAGGATAATATTTTTATTTGGCTGGCGGTCCAAGTCGAGGTTCGTACTCACAGAGGTGCCCTTGCACTGCCATCCAACCCATAAAATCGCTGGCCGAGCACTTTCTGTGCTCTTCCCCTAAGCCCGGTTGAACTGTAAATGCCTTTTCCGGCATAAAGTCCGCTTTAACAAAAAAAAAACAACCACTACCGTATCTCACCCCGTAAGGAATATAGCGATACGATATTTGTACAAACAATAACAATTAATATAACAATAACAACTAACTATAACAATTAATGCTAAAAAGATTGAGTCGTGTAATATGAAGCTGTTATTTTAAGAAAAATTTACAGGTCTACATCGAAATTGAAATGATCAAAATAGCCAATAATGCCGTCATGTTGAGAGGTCAATAAATGGAAGGCGTAGATTTTAGAGGCAGTTATAACGCCCCTGGAATTTAAATTGGAGCGGTCTTCTGTCATGTACCATTGTTATATTTAATCCTGTCTATTTCACGATAGATCAATTGTTCAGTTTAATTTGAACGGGTTCGTTCATTTTAAGTATATTTATATTTTACTTCACAATTTATCCGTTAATAATAATAATTGATAATAGAGAGAATATTTTACGCAGTACTCATTTGATTTTTAATTCGGGAATAATTTATTAATATCTTTTATTAACGATAATAATTGGCCTAGTTTCTTATTAGCATGCCTGTTAATTATTGAAGTTAAAGTATTTTTGACATTTTTACGAGTATTACTGAACTTGGGGTGAGATATACACACACACATATATATATATTTACACTGGCTCGACATAGTGACTACTGTGCACCTGACGGTAAGTACTGTTTAGTCCAATAACAAAAGCGACTATCAAATGAAGAAAATCCATTGATAGTCTTCGTCGTCATGTCGTCCTACATATACTACATATAAAATCTATCCAAAACCTTTAAAAATTAGATAATTATCAGTTTTAAAGTAAACATATTTATTAAACGTCCAAGTATTATAGGTAATGCTTTTTATGCTCCTACGGCATGAACGTCACTGCTGTCAATGAAGACAAAGCTGAGAAACAGTAATCACCTTCACGATGGGCTATAAATACTAGAGATGCCACGAATATTCGGCAACTATTCGGTATTCGGCCGAATACCGAATACCAAATCATGTAAAAAAAGAGACGTTATATTACTCAAAGCTATGTATTTATTTCCAAATTACAACACTTTAGTAACTAAAATTGATCAGTGGCAAGTTGTGATGGATAAAAACAAGCTCTTCAACATTTTTTGGTAGCAAACGATTACGCTTTTCATCGTAAATGTTACCAGCCACAGAAAATAACCTCTCACACACACACACACTCTCTTTCACACACAAACACACACACACTCTCTCTCTCTCGCTCACACACATATTAATAAACTTATACCTTTAATATCCATATAAAAACACAAAACACCCTTGAATACCTAACCCGAACGGAAGTGCGAGTCTCACCAGAGACAAGATTTACTTAATCGGTGAGACTTATCACCCTGTGTATATGTATAAGTTTTGTGTTGAAATAAAGACTATTATTATTATTTATATTATTACTAAACACGCTACTTCCAGGAATATTCAGCGGCCGAATATTCGGCGCTTCGGCCTACCGCGTTGCCGAATATTCGGTATTCGGCCAATTCACTATTCGTGGCATCACTAATAAATACCTGGGCCTCCGGGAATAATAAAATGCAAATGTGATATGTCAGTGCGGCCGACCATGACAAGCTTTGCACCTCGTATCTTAAATATATCATTCGAAGTTATAAGACGATTACACATTTCACATCTGTTGAACCTTACAGCATGGAGTTATGTTAGGTTTAATTTTTTGCCAAATAATAAGTTTATTACTTTAGAAAATGTGGTGCTTTAAATAGTCAGTGAAAACGGTAACTAATGTTTGTTGGAACTTAAAATAAATGTAATAAGGCCTGGGGCTGAAATTTATAGATGTTATTTCAACTTTCCATAGCAAAGTTTTCAAATAATAAATTAGTTTTGACAAAAACTGTATGTATAATAGGAATTTGAGTATATCCATAGTATTCGCAAAGCCAAGGCCATGTTGACAAAATCGGTGACGTACCAAGGACATACATTGAATAATATTGTATTAATGGTATTTTTTTTGTAAAGTCTAAGCAAACTTAAAGTTCCGTCTATAAATCTCAGCCTAAATTAATATGAATTGCTGTAATCATATAAATTTTACTTTTATCTATATGTATTTATATCGAATAGTTCTTAGAAATTTTTACACACTTCCTAGATTCAAATCATTTAGATTTTGAAGCAGGTATTAGGGACTGATAGTATAGTAATAGTCCTAAATAGAACCACGCGCGCGGGTTTGCGGAGTCGCAGCTATACGGTATCTCACATCCCGGCTAGGATTAAGAAGTTCTCTAACTCCTTTTGCCGTGTCGTTGGGCTGTGGAATAGACTTCCGGCGAGCGTGTTCCCACGTTCCTGTGATATGGGATCCTTTAAGCGTAGCGTGAAGAGATATTTGTGCAGGCCGGCATGATCGCTGTGAATACCTGTTTCTTACCTGTCGATAGTCGTTGGGGTTTTTTGAACTGCACCGTGCTTAACATCAGGTGCGGTGCAGTCACTCTATCGTGTCAGAATAAAAAAAAAAGTAATATAATGACCAAGACATACTACTATTCCAATAAGATTAACATTTTATGATAAAACGTTTATTTATCTCTAAATAAGTCTACAAGCAAACCAAATATATATTCAGTCTTTTCTAAAGGGCCATGGTAAATCATGAGAATGTGGAAATATGAAACTTCCAAATAATAGGACATATTTTCGTTTTCAAATGTAATTTAAACTTTTTCTACTTTGACGTCAATAAGATTAAAGTGATCCAATCGGATAAGAGCATTACTACAGCTAAAGCATATTCTAGTTTCAGCTGAAGTATATTCTATTCCCCTATTCTTCTAAACCAGTGATGGGCAAAGTACGGCTCGCAGGCCAACTCCGGCCCACAAAAGTATTTAATCCGGCCCGCCGAGAATCTATCCACATGGATAGTATACTCGTATGGCCCGCTATAAATGCATTTTGACGGTCAAGAAGTATAATTTAGATTCTACTTAATAGAATAATTAACACACAAGTGTGTAATGCTATAATGTTTTTATAATATTATGAGTAAAAGCTTTAACACAAAATGATTTTTTTCTATAATTCTGGCCCTCCTCTAGACTTTCTTAAACTTTGTGGCCTTACATTAAAAACGTTTGCCCACCACTGCTCTAAACCAAAAAAAAAATATTTTCTTTTGGTTATAAATATTCGATATCATTAAGCTGAAAGCATAAAAGTCAATTATAAAGATGCTAAAATACAGCCTACACAGTTATTACGTAATCAGATTTCAGGTTTAATTTAAGTTTTCTTTGCCGTGAGCTCTATCAACAAACCACTTAAATTAGTTGTAATATAAAGGAAGAAACCCAAATTATGAAGTTATAATTATGGTAAAATAATTAATTTCTATAAATTATTTCTTTTAAGCAGAAAGAAAGTCCTAAAGTATAAAGAAATCCAATTTTCCATCCCTTTGTTTGTTTTAAAATTTGTCCGGCAGTCGATTGAGTTTGTGAACAAGAAAAGTTATATAAAAACGTTTATATATTTACGTTTATATTACTTTTGTACTAAAATGATATTCTTAGGACAGTTTGAGAACGGAGGAAAGGCATTTTTTAGAGCTTGTGAGTGAAATTCGTATTAATAAATGTATCCATGACAAAGAAGTCAATTTTAGTGTAAGGCTCTGTTAAAAATAGGCAACGTTTTTAATATTTTCATTTTGAGAATAATAAACATCTATCTTATAGTGTATATAGGTTATTTGGAAATAAAGATATATTTTTTTAATTTAAATATTTGAAGTTTTTACATGATTACATTTATTGAAGAAACTTAGGATAATGTTGTTAATTTTAAATAATACAGTGAAATCCAAAGTTTTTCTTCAGTGACTATATTCTCTTATAGTATAAGTAGGTAGGTATTTTACATTAGCTATAGAGCTTTTTTCTCACACCGCGATCGCGCCATCCACTAGACGTTCTATAATTCAATAATCTTGTTGTAGAGCATTGAGGATATCAATCTGCGAGCGGTGACCTAACGAATTGAATTACAAATTGAGAGGTTCCATCAGAATTCGAGATTTAACCCCTGTACCAAGTAAATAAATATAGGTGGCTTTAATATCTATGCTAAACATCAAAGCCCTAATAAATGTGTTATTTGTCTGTAATTTAAAAAGGCAAAGACTTATATAAAAAAATTGACAAAAAAATAGAGCGCCTAATTTTTAATGTTCAAATATTTCATTTGGTTGTTCTGAATTGTACTTATCTGCTTTTCCAGCTTTGATGACTCTTAACGACATTTTTTAAATAGATATGATAAAAATAGCCTTATTAAATAGATTATTGTTATCATCGAAAACGTATAAAGCCTTTATTTAATTTTATTTTTAAAAAATATGTAAGTTACATACGTTTCCATTGTATAGTATACTGTATTAATTTTAGTTATTTGAGGGTTTTGATACAAAAAGCATTTAGTGATTCTAGTGAAAAATACAAAATATTTAGAACTTAAACTTTCGAAATATCACTTTATCATCCGTATGCATTTTGGACTTTTTTTATGATATATAGGCGCACGCTTGACCTCAATCACACCTGTCTATTCACAAATACCTATTCACTCTTCTCTTAAAGACTCTGGATGTCATAAGATTGTGGAAATATATGGTATTTTCATACTAACGTTATTGCTTACCGAAGGCTACTTTGTAAAGGACCTCTGGTGTTCTATTTGTTACTTTAATTATCCTAAGTCGTAAGCTCTAAGCAAAAATCATGTACATTAGGTAAAATGTAACATACAATACTATATTCAAATCAAGTTTTTTATATCTCATCTACTTCGTTCAGCCTTGGGAGCATCATAATTTGAAAGTTATGTGAAAATTTACAACATTTGGAGTAAAGATTTCAACCCATAACACGATTATTCGTGATGTTATTTCCCTTCACAGTTTATGCTTTCCATCACATATTTGCCGTACGTCGCTGGTAAATCGAATTTCCCCTTAGGAGATTTCAACACCAAATTTTACTCCTGGAGTAGGAGTGGAGTAGCTTGTAAATTTCTGAAGCAAGATGTGTTATGTCATTCTAAATGATTCACCTTTTGTATTATTACAGGTTTTAAATATACGCATTAAACGTTTTATTAATAATACAGTAGTTTATACATTTTAGTAAACAAATTAATTAAAATATATTTATATTTTTTGTGAGAATACCCGCATGACATCTGATAGAAATGTCTTGTGTAAGTGCTCTGAGGACGGCGATCAGCTGCGCTACTGGTCACGTAGGGCACGATATATAACCGCAAAGTAGATACATCCACAAATTAATCTATGTATATATATATTCTAAATTTATGTTTATACTAGAATTCAAATCATTTCTTTTTTAGTTTAAGTAATAATATTTCACCAAATAGTATGATCTGAAATAAAACAAATTGTGATGCATATTTTTGTATACTTTCATATCAACGAGATAGTTTATAAACCTTTACATTTTGTCATTTTTAATAGTATTTCATATATTTAACATATAAATAGTTAAATGGTGTACGCAGGCATAAATAATATTTCTAATACTAGCAAATGGCTAAATGTAACTAATCGTATGTCCCACCGGATCCTTACCAGGTGTGTGCATAATTAATAAATATATTATAAGAGTCGTATGAAAAAACCTTTTACATCGAGGCAAATAACTCTGGTTATGTTTAACGAAAATTTCATACGTAAGAACACAAATTATTTTCGAGTACCCACTGGAGAATAATTTTCTATTTCGTTTATTTATGATTTACCTTTATATTTTAAATATAAAACATTATAAAATAAAAAAAACAGCATTTAAAATAATTGTTATATATATGACAATTACGCAAGTACACAGCATTAAAGAAATGAATTCAAATTGAATCATTTATTAAAATGAAAAAAGAAAAATTGCTTAACTAACAGGAAAAATCTGTTAGTCCTTTGAAAAGGATATCTACCTGTGTATGTATTTAATGTAATAAAAAAACAAGAAATATACGGGTTGTCTATTATAACGTTATGGGGTATTGAATTCATTACTTTGTTTTGGTAGCTGTCAATAGCTTACGTCAACGATCAACCTTAAATACAGATCACAAGGATGCCTTCAAAAGAATTTTGAAATCTTAAGTAATGAATAAATTAAAGATAGAGTTTTTTTTGCGCGTTGTCCTGAAGTATGCAATGCTGCATATGCTGCAATATTTTGGTTTAAGTTCAACATACATACATACATACATGTATGTAGTTTATTCGATTTATATTACGTCAATGTTAATGTAAGTAGTAAAGGTTAAAACATAGGATTCGTTTGATAAATAGTTATTAGCAATCTTAATCTACGGAAAATGACCGAGTCAGAAAGAAACGAAGAAAGGCAACAAAAGACATTTTTAATTACGAACGGCTGGGTCGGCAAGATAAACTGATTAGAGGAAACGGTCTTTGCAGTGTTTCTATATGTCTTTACTATAGGCACTTTATCAAGACGGTTTGTAACGTATTTTGACTATATTTTAGCATGATTGTTTTTATAAGTTTAATTAAAACATGTAACATTTTGAGTAACTAGGCGCTGACTCTGAAAATAATGAAGCTATATTAATATACTGATGTCACTTTTAAGTTTTACGTCATTTATTTTACTGATTGGTAGAAGTAGGATTATTTTTTACTTTTTAAATTTGGTAATTATATATATATATATATGAAATAATTACATATATGTATATTTTTGTATGAGTTTCATTTAAAAGTCTCAACGTTTCGAAATGAAAAAGAAATGAACAGAAACGCGTGATGTATATTGCTGATATCGAGAGATAAAAGTCTATCTGCTTTTAGTGTGATATTTTTGAGGGATATTGTATTATATATATTTTAATATCGCCAAAAAATTTCACATCAACTAAATTCGACTAATAAACTCATTAAAATATTACAAACTCCAAGAATGTTTTAACTTTATTAGGTACTTATTAGGTCCTCGATACTTCAAACCGCAGCACCAAATGTATGCGTGACATACGACACGATTCATATGAGAGAAGTAAATCCACTATGCTTTGGAGTATTGCGTTAAATGTTTAGTCTTAATTAAAAGTGACGTCGAACTTGTTGTTACATGCTCGGGATAGCAAACGTCCCCGACTTTGTTATATAAACTTATTATAGTTAATTCTACCACGCGCTCGTAGCAGGTAGGTGACATTATTCCCTGGTTTATTAAATAACAGAGCAATGGGTAAGCCTGGTTTCTGTTAGGGAGTTTGAGGTAATGAACGTTTATGAGTTTCTCTTTGTAGGACTATAAATCTATGTACGTATCTTGGCATCAATAGTGACCTTCAACATTATTGTACTGAGCTAGATAATTGAAATTCTATTCCCGGATTTCTCTAGAAGTTTTGAAACTTAAAGGCTACCGTTTTGTGATTTCTGTCTAGAAAAAAGTTAACTATACTTTAACTATATTTTATTAGAACTCATTAAATAATACGTAGTCATTGCGGTTAAATGAAATAATTGTTTTGACATTAATGAATATCTCTCCGCTAAATCAATACAAATGGCGATAAAAGATCCTTCGAAAAGTAATTTAATATTCTATGGCATTTATTAACAAGATTCCGATTTCACGTAGGCCGGGAATATGAAATTGATATATCCATTTATTCCACAACACATGAAACCATAAATCAATTAGCAAGAGCTTAAATGTTAATGCCTAGTTATATATTTGTTAATATGATTCCACAGAATATCATTTAATTAGCCTTGATGTAACAACAGCACATGAAGTTTCACTGATAGTAATTTCTTTAATCCTTGAGGAATTGATTTCTTTAGCCTCTAGCACTAACGTACTGGTAACATTTGTTTTTATTCTTCTGAAAAAAAAGTTTAATATGAAATTATTTTAAAGAAAATTTGTTTGGACATAGAATCAATAATTTGTTAGGAATTGTACATAAAAAAGTTTTGACAGGCCTTAAATCTCGAATCTCAGTGAGCTATTAGCAACATGAGTACCATTTAAGGAAAGGTTTATGTTGTAAACTGTATTAGTATAATAGAAAATAAGCAAACGAGTGGTATCATTTTAACGTAGGCCGTACTTGACCAAATCCTTTGGCCATCGTTATAGTGTAATAATAGGTAAATTTTCAATTTCAGTACATATTAATCTTCTAAAGAGACCGTTTACTATTATCCAGTGGGCAATTTCTTTATAAAAACATGACAGTAGAATTTATCACGTATGAAAAAGACATTTCTTAAAGTAATGTGTATTAAACGATTCCCGTGAAATAATTTTCACAAAGAATTATTTGAAATGAAAAATAAAGTATTATTTTTACTCTTGTAACTATATTTTTTCAGTACGCTTTAAAAAGAATAAATACGATTTTGCTTCACAAAGGCAAGTAAAAATGATTATGACATCGACATTAATGAGCTCATTTTTAAATTAAATTGTTGAGAATTTAGATGGCGGCCAAAGGGAGCGAATTATTTTAATGATAAAACAGAACTGATGTTCTAAAAACCGGGCAAGTGCGAGTCAAACTCGCGCATCGACGGTTCCGTACAAACTTGTATTGTAGGTAAAAGCTTATAATAAAAAAGCATAAATTAAATAAAGCATACTTTTTACAAAATCATATTAAATACTGAATGCTAATTAAGAAAAAAGGTTCGTGTTCTGACTACTTACCTAAAATGAAACTGAATTCATATCTGTAAAAAAAACTTTATAAATGTTGTTATATTTTGTAGAAAGTTACGCTTTCAGTTAAAATTTCAAATTTACCAGTTTCATTTTCAGAAAAAAATAAAAACTAAAATTCTAAATTCTTGTATCTCTTGTAGTTTAGAATGTTCTCAAAACTGTACTCCTTAAAAATTAAGCGGATGCAATAAAAGTGATGTGACTACATATTCACGTTTTTTTGTATTTTTTCCTGTACTTGTGATATAAGACGTGGCTTTATACTTAATTTCAAGATCCTAGGTCAACGCGAAACGTCTTATATATTTTGATTTCTTTGCGAAAACGAAGAGAATATGACATAAACGAACATATCTTTTGATTGCGTTGATTTAAAAGTTTGATTTTCTTATAACTACCAGCAACCGCAGGCCTGAATTTTCGATATTAATTTTAAATTGATACTACCACTCGTTCCTGAGAAAAAGGGTTTTCATAGACAGAGAGACATACAGGCAAAAAAGTTATCCTATAAAAGTCTGTTTTTTTTTTAAAGTACGAAACCGTAAAAACAATCTCCGACGTAATTCCGACGAAAAAAACTGGAGAAAGTAAGACAGGAAATTAGTTTTTATTTGTTTCAGTTATAAAAGGTACAAACCTTCGCTTGAATTCCTTATCTCTCTCACTGTCTTTATTCAGTAGCTTATTTCTGTTAATACTAGATTAAGTTATCAAATTAATCTAAAATATATACAATCTAAATTATTTTCCAAATTACAATCTGTAAGGTCTTAGAAAATTACCATTTGTAATCTCGATTAAATAAAAATAATTGAAATAATGAGGAGAATAAATATAATGCTGACCTATTTTAAAGATAAGAACAAATATAACAAACTAACATTTAATTCAAGGATTAAAAAAATTTAGATGAGAATAGTTTACACAATTTTTTTAAATGTCTAATTATATAATTATATTTCAGCTATAGATTTTTAAATGTGTTATCATAATTGTTTGTTTTCCTATGATACATAAATAAAGAGTATATTGCTTTTGAAACCAGGGTAAACAATTTCTTCCATTAGTATTTTATTAAGTGATACGTAAATTAATAATATTCTTCTGTTAAAAAATTACAGGCTAATATATAAAAATACAACTGGAGTACTTCGTCTATGCTAACGTAAACGAAAACATGTGTTACTGCTGTAATAAACAACCTTTCCTACTATTGTTATTAACGTAGTAATTAGACACATCTTATGAAGCCTTAATTGTACCTAGCTTAATTTGTACCCTCGTTTGGAGAACATAATAGAATTACCCAGACGAAGTACAAATTCCTGACGTCATTGCTATGCCATTTACACAATTCAACGCTACATAAATATACACATCTTCTAATAAAATAATGCTGGCTACGTAATATATTTTGATTTCACGTTTAATATTATGAAAAAATTCTATGAAACAATATTGCTTTGAGATTTTGTTTCAATGACAGAGATATAGCATAGGTTTCATAAAGCGATGTCACTTTTACGCCTTGTTTAATAAGTATCGAATATGAAACCATGATGAAGACAATATTGTTTTAAAGAGACCACAGTGTAGCAACAGCACGTGGTTGTCAATAGACTATCCTCTCTTGGCATCCTCGAACAATATTAGATTTAACAACCCATGTAATGTTATTATTTTCTGCAGATCTAGTAAAGAAATGTAAGATTTTGGAATATTAAGCTAAAGTAGTACAATAGATTAATATAAGGGCGTTAAATGGTGAATAACGAATGTTTACAGCGAACACCAACTAATATACTCGTAGGCTTTAATTATAATCATTATTAGGTTTTTATAGTTATTGGAACTCTTAATCAAGCATCTCACTTGAAAACTATTGAAACAAAGTGGTTCAAATCATTTGTTTTATTCACAGGTATCAACAGATGTTTAGAGATGTTAAACCTGTCTCCGTCGAGCTATAGGAATGTGGATGTAGGCGATCGCACTTTTACGAGCAAGAAGGTGTATTCGCGTCGTCCGTGGTACGCTCCTCCAATTGATCCTGCTGAGATTCTAAGGGAACAGGAGCGCAATAGTCCAGGTAAAAATAATATACACCGTACTTGCTTTAAAGTAATTATTCATACAACTGTTATTAAAACATACTTTGTTTAAAGATTACGATAGCGAATACAGAGGGGGTAAGGAAGAATTTAATGATAAGCAAGGTGATGAATATTACGATAGACAACAGGAATATTATGATCCAGTAACAGCAAAACATATTGAAGCCATAGGACATTTGGAAACTTCGCCCCTAAATACGAAATTTGAACAAAACCCTACTCAGCCGTCTGTTTCAGAATTCTCTATTGCTAATGCTGTGAATTTGAGAGGTAAGTTGTGATCCTGATTGCTTACTAATTTGTAAAGTTAGAAACTTTCTTTACCGAATCTTTGCTTTTCTCAGTTTCGAGTCGGCAGAAATAATTTAGACGAAGTTCTGCTCTGGAAGTTAACTGTTTATTTTGACGTTTATTTGAGAAATAATTAATTTACTTTTAAATAAATATAAGATCTGTACTGATAATAATATGAATAGACTCTTTTAGAAACATTTTTGTGACCAACGAAGACAATGTAGTAAAAATATGGATGAAGTGGTTTCTTTATTGTTTCCTGCCATATAAAATTCGTCATATATATCATAAACTAGCAGATTTAATGAAGCCCATAAAGAAGTCTACGGCTGTGCTTCATGTTTCAGACGGTATTAAATTCCGTCATAATCCTCGAAACGTCTTCATAGTGACATCAAGCGCTGTAATTCAAAAAGTATAAAGAAATGTCTTTTGGTATTAAGGATATATTTTCCTTCAATATCCCAACTAGTTTACCCTTCCAGTGATATTCAATAAAAGTTTTCCTAGGATACTCAAGTATTGACTCGTTTCTACGTACAATTTCAGCGACAAGATAGCTTCTCCTAAAATAGTTTTAGAAATCGTTTACTACTTTGGAATTTAATAAATATTTCTTTGTGTTGATATAATTGTAAATAAGAATTTTGCTATTATACTGATTCGCAGTTTGTAAGAAATATTTGCGAACAATGAAAATCATTGAAATTTTCATTAATATATTCATTCATAGATTGCCAAAACGCCAAAACTTAAATATCTCTTCAACTGAGAAAACTGAGAAATTAATCTTTTCAAAGAAATATGAACTATATGAGTGAAATATTTGAACTAAGAGGTTAAAAATGAGTAAATATTTGTCTCTAACTTTTTGCCTAGTGTAATCTCATTTCCGTTGGAGTCGTCTTTCCTCGTTATAATTAGTCAGATCCGCCTGTTTTGGGCCGCCGAACCATTAATTTGGGCGTTCTTAAGGTCGTTGTTTATGACGTATATCCAAGTTTGAAGAGGTCGCGTCGTCTTTGCCCTAATTTGGCTCGAGGTCAACAATGAAATACTAAAATATTTCCATAAATTTTGCAAAAGAAGGATTTTATTACAAATTACAATAGACAAAACTGTTAAAAAATCTAAAATATCTTAATATTATATTAGTTAGGCTTAGTGAGGATATAGCTAAATGGAAAATGTAGATGCACCTGAGATTGATCCTTAGAAAATGAAACAAAATGAAACACTGGTTCAAGTTTGCTAAGATGCATATTTTGAAATAATACTCTACTACCTCCTTTTATGTGGACACGTACTAAGTTGGCAGGTATTACTAAACAAAATTCATTAAAAGTATACGAAGAGCGACGTATGTTATAAAATATATACATATAAATACAAATTTAAATATACTAGTAATTATTTTTTCAATAAACAATATTTCAATATACATCTATTGCGTCAGCAAGACGTAGGATATTGTTACGGTTAGGCTCGAAATAAATGATAATATGGGACGCACACCTAAAGAGCAGGCCGAGAGGCATAGAAAGGCAACATCTAGTCTAGCCATTCGTCAACGTTGACTTTCGGACATACTCAACTGCGCAACCCGCCGCCTTAGCACTAACATGGTTATTGATACTTGAGAGAGTCCATTGCCGATGCATGGAAAGAGCAGGTTATGAGTGTTTCAACACACTGCCTATTACGACGATGGTCTAGAGGTGGTCAACCCCATACACCCCTCATAGCTTGAAAAGGCCTGAGAAAGCCGTCCGCGTGCTGGTACCGTGGCAGTTTGCATAGATCGCTCCCACGGCCTGTTTTCTGCTGAGGGAAAGGAACACCCAATGTTTTCCTTTCCCTTGGTAAAAAAGGGGACGTACACGTTATTAGCTTTATCTCTTTTGTACGCGACCTTTTTCTGTAGTGCCGTCTAAGTTTTGGTGCGTGTGATTTCCTGTTATCTGTTATTAAATAACCACTAATTTCTTATTGTTCTCTATTTACGGTATAACCGCAGTATGTTGCAACGGAACTACACGAAACAATAATGCTCAGTACGACTACATATTATCTGTATGAAAATATATACATAAGTCGTTCAATACCATATGGCAACAAAACAGTATGATAACGTTGGCAATTGATCAATAACGTTGTGCCTTGGTCGTGCTGTGTGGTTCCCATTGCTGCATTGTGCGGTCCTTACTCCTTTTGTTAACAGAAGCAGTGCTTGTCGCTTTGGGTGGGGCTAGTGCGGCTATTGTTCTACTGATCGTCATGGCAGGAGTTTTTGTGGCACGTAGACGTAAAAATAGCCCATCGCCAGTACCATCTCCGCCTATACTAGTCTATCCGCCACACGACATTTCTGCGCCATGTTACATGTAAGTTTTTTATTCTTTCTCTATAGCTGTTTTTTAAGATATATTTATAGCAAAAGCCCTTTCCCCAAAATGTGCTACATCGAAATCACGAATGACAAGTTACAAATGTATAAAAATATTCATATAAAGTAAACAAACACTACGACAACACAAAAGTTCTCCCGAATATTACGGCTGTGTATTTTGTACTCGGTATTATGACTACTAGGTATGTTTTCCTGTGCTTTGGCTAAAAAGTTCTTCAAAAGGGCAGGTAATAAAGTTTCTCTTTGTGCTTAACACAATAACAACGCTTTATGTTTACTGTTAGCTTACATTTTGTGTTTATAAAAAAATATCGTGTACTTTTGCAAGTAATACAATTCTTTATAAATTAGCTCGACGTAGTGTCAAATGGATAGAACGTACAATGCAGTTCTAAAAACGGCAAAGAAAGTCAAGAGACGATAATGCATTTACATTTGCCGTCGTCATATTGAGCCACATTTTCCACGACAACTGTTGCATTTAACTCCCTTTCGTCTAGGAGTTAACTTTATCGTGAAGTTGTTATTGAAAACATATTGAAACATGCACAGGAAAGAAATTACTAGTTATAAAAGCGTACACCACGTCTAGTTATTATAAAAAATATCATATCTTTTAGCTTTGCTATGATATAGCAGACATAACAGTAACTTCCAAAGGCTTTTAGAAGATTTCCAACAATCGTCTTCTATTTCCTTTATTGGTTTTATTGATAGCTACCTATATAACATTAATAATAGCTTTTACTGTAATTTCTTATCGTTTCTTAAGGCAAGAGTTTTCTCATCTATTATAAGTAATCGTAGAAAGTTCGTCCACCAATATGTATTATCTTTTGCAATATATAAAAAACCAAGATAGAAGCAAAATCTATTTCTTACATTTTATTTCAGTTAAATTTTGTTATACATTTTACTATGTCCATTTTAAGATTCAAGAGTTTGTGATTTTTAATATTATAGAATAATGTTGACCAATTAATTATTCATTAAAACTGTCCTTTGATTTATCGATTTCTTCTTATTGAAGTAACTTTTATATAAAATAAATTAACTCTAAAAATGAACTTTTTACTTTACGAAGTGACAAAAACATTCATAGTTAACAATTTGACATTTAACTTCAACAATTTTATTAATTACCGTATTTATTTATACAAAAAAATAACGCAATAACATATGTTTATTTTAAATTAGCACAAAATCCTTAAAACGTACGCAGTTGTCGATTCGAATACAAGTTTAGAGTTTAGATTCGAGATACAATACATTTAAATACATATAATCGCTGGAGTTACGGAAATAATAGCCACTCTCGTTTTAATGACTCCAAAATTTGAATGAAAGACAACTAATCATCAGCTCTAATTAAATCTTAAGGAAGTTTAAATCTATTCGGATAACAAACTTTTCTTAAACATGCCTTAAAGGATTCAATTAATGTAAATTTCATGTAAATTCTGCCAGACTGACTGCGTTAGCAATCTTTTTGCTTTATTTAAAATATGACACCTTTTACAATTTTACACTTTCTTCGTCTACCACTAATTCTAATATAATGATATAATAGTTAATTATTAATCTATACCATATAAAAAGGTTTATAAAGTGGTAATGTTTGTAAATTTATCGAAATGTGCGTGGTAATCTTCGAAACTATTCAGCTAATAAAAAGAAGAATAAACATTGAAACATAAGGTTATCCCAGTCCAACGTGGAAAGTGAATGAACGCGTGCAAAATTGCGAGAATAGTTAGACAGATTATAAAACTATATCTGTTTATATAAGTAAATAAACTGACTTTAAGTTTGATATAATATTTATAACATGTAACGTCAATATACAGAAGCCACGCGTTTACAAATCTTACTACAAGTATAGACGTATTTTAACAGAGCATTATATTTGTTTTATTTTATTTTTGCGGTACCAAAAAAATTGAAAAATGTGTCATGACGCATGACACAAATTACGTGCTTTGTTTATTCTTAAAATAAATTACAACTTTTTAAAATTTTGTTGATGACTATTGAAATAAGAAATATTAAAATATTTGTTAATAGATATATATACGCTATTAAAAAATAACATGAATTTTAATAAAGAACTAAAGAAAAGAATAGACAAAATAACCGCAGAACTAAATAAAACTTAAAGCAAATTATCGCCCTCATTTAAAATCTTATACTTCAACGATTACTTTGTGCTTTTTAGATTTTTTTGTTTTATTTATTTTAAAGGGAAACATAGCAATATAAAAATGATAACAATATACACAAAAAATGTTACATAAGCCAGCAAAGTTTCCACAAAAATTAGTACAAAAATAAAAATCAAGCTAATAAATAACAATAAAAGAAAATCAATCAAATATACATACATTAATATGTTACATATAAATAGTACATTTATATTTAAAAAAAAAAAGAAAAGTACATTATAGAACAAAATTGAACTTAGGCTAATATTTTCTTTCTCACCATTCGTTTAAAGGGCCCAAAGGCACAGGGCAGTATATCTATATCGCAAAAACGTTTATTATATAGATCACAGGCACGAAAAACAAAAGTATTATTAACATAGTTTGACCTTAACAATGGCATTTTAAACAGCGAAAAGTCTCTTGCATTGGAATGCGGACACCTGAAACCTATTTGACTAAGCAAATAGGACGAGTCCACGAGACCGTTAACAATTTTAAATAAAAAAAGTTGATCCCTCTCAATTCTACGATGACGTAACGCAGGAATTGAGCTACAAGGAAGGTTGTGTAAATCAGATTTATACTTTAAATGTTTTAGGAACTTGTTTTGTATGCTCTCGAGAAGATTGATGTATTTTTTATATTGAGGGTTCCAAATAGTAGAGGCGTATTCGAGTAACGAGCGAACCAAAGCGTTATATAGAAGGATATAAGTATTAGGGTTCTTAAAATCTTTAGTCATCCTTAAGATGAAGCCAAGCATTCTAAACGCTTTTGCAGTGACAGTGTTAATATGGCAATTAAAGGATAATTTACTATACACACCCAGGTCCCGCACCTCTGTCACCCGGTTGAGTATATTGTTATTAAGGTGATAATTATACATTATAGGGTTATTCTTTCTCGTGAAAGAAATAACATCACATTTCATAGCATTAATAAATATTAAGTTATTATCGCAATAAGAGCAGAGGCTATCAAGATCTTTCTGAAGTGCAAAACAATCGTAGCCCGATTTAACAATTCTGAAAATTTTCATATCATCAGCATATAAAAGAATATTAGAATTTACAAATGAAGGAACAATATCATTAATAAATAAATTAAACAAGAGAAGACCAAGATACGAGCCCTGGGGGACACCTGACGTGACAGGAACAAATGAAGAGCAAAAGCCCTTATATGTTACTGCCTGACTTCGATCCCGAAGGTATGAGGTCAACCAGCGAAGCAAGTCGCCGTGTATGGCAAATCAAGCTTCTTGATAAGTAGCGAGTGGGATATTTTGTCAAAAGCCTTAGAGTAGTCCGTATAAACTACATCAACTTGAAAGGCAGAGTTCATTGCAATAGCTAGTCGATGGACAAATTCACATAAATTAGATTCAGTAGACTTTCCTTTAATAAAACCACAATACACAATAATAAAGACTGAGACTTAATTGAATAAGTTTGACATTGTATAACAGCAAATGAATTACGATTCTATTATAATTATCATAATATGAAATGCCAATTTACAAAAAGCGAGAATGTATTTTTGATAATTTTACTATATTATTATACAATTTCATAGTTTTTCAGTATTTCTCGATTATTGAATCCCAGTTTTATTTCAATAATATCTAAGCAAATGTTGATACCCTTTCATTTAATATAGATTTTATATTATGTTGATAAGATTTTTCTTTTACTCAGATATAGCCTAATTGAATTTTCTGCTCCTTGAGCTTAAGAAAGCTATTCGCATCGTTCCCGATTTATTTACGTTTTTCTTTTTCATGAACTCAAATATATTTACTCAGCAAATATGTTCGTTTCGTTGATAAAATAATCAGAGATCTTATATTCTTATTGTCTCTTTTTGATTTTTAAATATCTGTTGAGGGAAGTTTTACTCACTTTTGAGTATTTATATTTAACTTTTAACTTTTATTTGGTTCTACTTCTTGATATAAAATTCAACAACTGTAAGATATTATATTCACTAAAAAATTAAATATATATTGTGATTCAATAAATGGGTGTCAGCTGAAAATCAGCGCTGGGTGGCTCGGTCACTTAGCATTTGCTGAGCTGACTTCCCTTTGGCGCATCATCACAACATAGGGTGTTTACTATTTTTGTTTTCTATCTTTAATAACCTATTTTGCTGTGTTGTTTGTTGTGTTATGTGCCAAATAAATGTTTTATTATTATTTTTATTTTTTTTAAATAGTACATGAGTGAATGTGCGGTTAGAAGCGCTTATAAAATAAATGAACCACGTAGCGTGGTTTGCTTTATGTCGCGTAGTGGACACTTCAAACTCCACATGTTGAATATTTAAGTTATACATTATCCTTGTTTGTGCACCAACCCATTAAACTCATTTAACTTTAAAATTATGCTAAATATGATAGATAATAAGTATAGTATTATTTCAAAACTAAGTATGAATGAAGCATTAATCGATACCGATATCTGCTAATTTACATAATGTCAGGCATATACTACGTCAAAAGGAGTTTAAGGCTGAGGTTTATAGACACAACTTTAAGTTTGCTTAAACTTTACTAAAACATTACAATTTATATTACTTAATAAATGTCTAAGGATTTGGTAAGTCAGCGCTTATGTCAACATGGACTTGGCTCTGCGAATACTTAGGCTATATTCAAGTTCCTATGATATATTCAGTTCTTTGTTAGAACAAATTTATTTTTTGAGAACTTTGCTAAGCAAAATCAAAATAAAATCTATAAACTTCAGTCTAAGAATATAAGAAAAAGGACTAAAGATAATATTTGTAATGGAATTTATTGAGTATCAAAAGTTTTTTGAAATTAATTTATTAATGCTAAAGCAATTACGAAACCTTTTATTTAATAGTTAAAAATCAAATAGTAAGCTAAAATGTATGTATACTAATAAAAATAAGGAAATTTGATTCCATTAAATTCAGGGAATAATACATTCATGAGCGTTGATATACACATATAATGTGTAATTATATGCATGTATATATTTAACAAAACCAAGTTAATTGTTGTTTTTAAATTAAGTTTCACGCTCAATTGCGAGAGTTCAGAAGAGTTAAAATAGCGAACATTTTGCACTTCATTTACATAACTACTACAATTTTGAAATATTAAATTCATATATACATAAATTTTCACAAACATTTATTAAAATACTTTATCACAACCTCTTTGTTGATTTTATACAGGTAAATTTAACTGACAAAAGCTTTTGCTACAAATACAACTTGATCAAAGTAAATCTTAGTATAAACGCAGTTTATAGATTCGCGACATTTTTATACGGTACTTTTCGACTAAAGATATTATGCATATAATTTGAAATAATTTACATAAAATTCACTTTGACATGCCCTCCAAATAAAAATTCAGAAAATCGACAAGCGACATTTGTGGTTTTATTATTTTTATAGTTATCTCAGTTAAATGAAGGTTTCTTTGTTAAATTGGTACATTTATTTATTTAGTAAATTACGTTGATATTACTAGTCTTCTGAGGCAAACTGAGACCTCGCGACTTTGTTTTTTATTATTACAGGGAAAAATATTTTTCGAAACTTTGTCCATAATACTTAGCCCTTTTAAATTAAAACCGCTAGTAAATGTAACAGAAGAGCCAGTTTTGAAATAAATGCTATCTTTTTTCATTGCAGCTTAATCACAGAATCACATGGGACTCAAATCTGTATTGTTGGTAACATTTTAAAGAAAGTTAGTCAAATGTACCTCTGAGATTATTTACAAGACAATCCCCACCTTTTTTTTTAAATTACAGACAGATTTGAGTTTGACCTCAATCTCACCTGATGGTAAACTATAATAAGGACAATGAGAATAATAATTATTAATTTCTTGAAATCTTTTAGTAAACGTAAAACGGTTACGTTTAAAGATGCCACTTGTAGTGTTTAAACTCCTTAACAGATATTTCCAAAAAAAGGATTTGTTATATTAGGCTCTGAAAGACACCTCTTGCAAAATTTAATAGGCCAGAATTTTTTCTTCTCTAACTCAGATGTATTCTTAAGATTTGGTGATTATATTGTTAGATGTTGTTTAAAATAGTTACAGTACACATGGCTCTTTGCAACAGACATTAATTAACCCTCGATTATTATTTTAAATTATGACACAGACGGAAATGGCACGCTCCAAAGTTATTGATAGACATAATGTTTTACAGTGACATTTTGGTAATGGCATGCCAAAAGCAGACCGCATTATACTCTTCGTGCATAATAACGTTGCAAATAAGACTAAGCCTAAAAATATAATCGTTTTTTTTTGCGTAGGACGAAGGAGGTTAACTTCTCGCTACCAGCTTTACGGTCCACATCACTGGGAGAACTTCGAGAAGTGATCAGCACCGGCAGTACTGGGAGCGACATTCTTTGTCCTCCAGTGCCCACTCAACTTCGATCTAACTCATACAGTAAGTACAGGCTTTTATTAAAATATATTTTTACACTTGTTACAAATTATAATATTCACCATAACAATTATATTACTTTTATGTTGTCTTAAAGTAAGTATATAACTTGTGTTTCTAGAAAATAGTAGAGACAAAACGTACATTCGCTTTTTTCCGTCAGCTGTGGCTAAACGCTCCCGGTCAATGAACCAGCACCGTACATCGATTGCGGCTTGAAGGCATTGTTATAAAGTTTTAGATCTCTGTTTCTAATGTTCGTAATTTTTCTTAAAACTTTGGTAGCAATTTTCTGAAACTTATATTCATTAGAAAGGACACAAAGTAGTGTCTGTATTAATGTGGCATTTATAAAAAAATCATATTATGCATAGTATATTATAATAATATACATTCAATGTTGGGATCGAGAATTTTGTTATTTACAAAAGCTATTGCTGTTTTATTTTTTAATTTATAGTCCCTTTTACCGTCACGTTTTATTTTTCATTAGAGTAGTAGTGGAATATTGAGCTACAAAATATTTTATTCTGAATTTGTAATGTAATTAAGTTACGGTGAAGTTATATTATAATATGTAGAAACTCTTATTTACTAAACACTGGTATTTTTTAATAGTTTTTTGTTGGTATTCATTTCTCTATAACGGTTTTTTTTTGAGTGAAGATTACATATATTTTTTATTAAATAGTACTAGAAAATTAATAAGTATATATTAATTGTTTTTTTTTTTTGTGTGGAAGAATGCAATTTGCTGCTTGAATATTTAATATATTATTAATTCATAAAATAATTATTAAATTGTACTACTACAAGAAGCGGTATAATATTACTGTGTGGCTACTATAATATGAAAATTATTAAAATAAATATTTTTTTCTGACTTATTTATACTTTTCATAATAATTTTTAAAGCCTTTTTTATTCGAGCATATTTTCTTACTATTAAAGCTATATCCATTTTTTTAAAATGAAAGTCCGGTCTTATAAAATAAATGTTTGGCGATTAAAAAGATAATGCCTAGCTTTTAAAACAAAATATACGTTCTAATATGGCGACAAGTCAAGCTAGAGTGTTTTAAAAGATGAAATCCTTAAGTGGCTGTGGTAGCTTAGTGAATAAGGGACCGGCTTTCATACGCGGCAATGCAAATGGTCGTAGATCCTAATCCTGGTACATTGCCTCTGGGTTTTTCCACATTACGTACGGATTTAGAATACCATATCCTCACCAGCGAAGAAAAACAGCTTTAGGAAACTCGCATAGCATCTAATAGAAATGCCATGTGTAAGTGCCCTGAGAACGGCGATCAGCTGCTGTACTGGTCACGACATATAAACGCAAAGTGGATTAGGAATGTCGAAAATGAAAAAAAAAATCGTTATATCGATATATCGATATTTATAAAAATATCAATATCGGCGTCGATATTACGAAGGAAAAATATCGATTAAATCTCAATAAACGCGAAAGTATTTTACCAGTATTCCTTTTTATTAGACAAAATTACAAAAATATCAAAAACTAAAAGGCTATCTTCTAACTTTAGGACCTATTTAAGATATCAAACAAAAATAAATAATACATAAATAAATGGCGGCAAATAATATACATGCAACAAATTCAGATGTCAATGCATGCAACGTAACAAAACATAATACTCAACAGTCATAGACAATATAGTTTTTTTTTTTTTTCGTTCGGTCCTATCTTCTACAGTTTCAGATTTCACCGAATTCACTGCCTTAAGAATTAAAAAAAAAATCGTTTTTGGTACAATTTTCGATACTGGATATTTTCTATCGATATATCGTCACAAAATATATCGCCCAAAAATATCGATATATTGAATTGAAAATATCGATATATCGATGTATCGATATTTTTTGACAAGCCTAAAGTGGATACAACCACTAATGTATCTCAATTTACCGCGTAGAAGATATAACATGATGATATTATTTTTATAATCTTAACTCTATGACATGATAAAACACTATCAAGGTGTGACGTAATTGGTCAGTTAACAACATGTATGTAAACAATTTGGCCATGCAGTTTGTTCTGTTATCGCATAGTGCAGTCTTGCCTTTAGTAGAATCTTTTTACACTTCACAGTGGCTTATCTAGAACTACCCGATAATCACGTGTGAGGCTTCAAAATCAAAGCTCCGATTCTTTTTAAAATGTCCCATTAAATATATGTACTATAACGAAATATTCATAGCTCAGATTCGTTCACGAACATTTTTGTTGAAATGGTCATTAAAATGGTATTCACAAGTCTTTCTTTACATTGTATTATAAATTCAAAGGAACAAAAACACAAAAGAATAAAGCGGAATTAATACTATTCAAAACTTATTAAAGCTCTGTAAGAGAAAATTATTTCGGTAATATATAAAAAGGCACCGTATTCTTTTTTTTACAGTATATAACAAATGTAATAAGAAAGTAAATATTTAAATTAGTTGTAGTAAAGTTCAAACTGCATATATTTCATGACAGTAAATTGAAAATTGACCAACCCTTTCACGTATATGAGATTCTGAGAATTACAATTTTACACATATTTGAAAAGTTTTGAAACATATTGTAGGCCTTCATTAGAAGTTTTCGTTTATATGAAAAACTCGTTTTCATATTTGAGAAGGTACTTACCAAATTAATCTTGTTCACGGTTTATCCTGTTCTTGAACTTTCTAAATTATGATACATGTTTGAATTAATTGCGACAATGTTCTAAATTGGTATTAATTAAACATTTCGTGAACTTTTAATTGACGCATTCAACTTTCAAATTAAATATATTTGGAAACAATATGTAATAAACGGGCTAATTTACAAGGTTACTTGTTACGATTCGTTTAAGGGGTTCTAGAAGAGAATATTTGTTATAAATTAGCCGGAAACAGTGTTGACAATAAGGAGTATTTATTTGGGTAACTAATGATTTACATAATTTTCCAAATTTGTAGGAAATAAAAAACTATTCTTAAATAAACTTTTTCAATTAATTCCAAGTCAACATTTGAATGAATAATAGTCAGTATAATAATAATAATAAAATAATATCAAAGTAAAAACATTTTAAAGTTATAATAATATATAAGTGTCAATATACAATATATAATTTTTATGGTAATAGGACGATTGCCCGAACTGGGTCGTGGATTGTCATAGTGACTCGCTTAGGCCTGTCGCGTTTCAGGATCAGCTGGTGTATATCCAGTAACTCATATACCTAGAGACCTTCAGTCGTGGAATATGTGGGTCGACATGACGACAAAGACTCAGCGGATTTTCATCCTCTCATTCTCCTTTCGTCTTTGGACTACACTGTACTTATACCACCAGGTACTCTATAGTCACTTTGTCGAGTTAATGAAAAATATATATATATATATATATATGATTATATGCATATTGTATGCATAGTGCACATAAACTACATGTCATATCAGCGCGTCTCTCGTAACATGAATCGCCAGGAAAGATATTACTCTTTAATCTGGAGTCAGTTTAGAACGCAATATTCCCTAGAATATTCGTGCAAGCATTTACTAGTGTAAAGTATATAAAGAAGGTGGGATTAAATATTATATGAAGCTCTCACAGGATATGTGTACATAGCTTTACTGTAACTGAGCAGTACGCTTGGGAACTCGTTGATTTTTATGATTAAATAAAACAGAGATAGAATATTTAAATACAAGGGTCAAAAATTTTTGCGTTTAGAATATAAATAGCGATTGGATATTTATTTCAAAGTTGGTTATGGAAACCAACAATAGAACGTAAAATGATGTAGGCGTAAGGAGAGATGGATGTAAAGGCACGAGAAGTTATTAGAAAAATTAATAAATAAAGCATAGATAATTGTAGCACAAGATAGGAAAATAATAGAAAGTGTGAATACACTAGGAAGCGGAATCCCTTGGTTGACGATTATTGGTATTTGAATAATTACATAATAGTATTTTATATAAAAAAAACATTGCCGTGATTTACGTTTTGCATATCCAGTATTTCAAACCAGAAAATGATAGTAAAATAATCTATATATCGATAACAAAAATAAATAAAAAACCATGGATTATTTATTAGCCGAAGCATGAAGAGATATTTGTGTAGGCCGGCATGATCGCTGCGACTCGATAGTTCATTTCTACTGTTAATAGTACTTGACGTTTTTGGACTGCACTATGTTTACCATCAGACGTGGTGTGGTCACTGCGTCCAGTCAGGATAAATATATATATATATATATATATATTATTATGACACCAAGATGCTAATATATGCTATAATTAATCTATACTATAATATTATAAAGCTAAAGAGTTTGTTTGTTTGTTTGTTTGTTTGAACGCGCTAATCTCGGGAACTACTGGTTCGAATTTAAAAATTCTTTTTGAGTTGAATAGACCATTTATCGAGAAAGGCTTTAGGCTATATAACATCGCGATACAATTATTAGGAGTGAAGTAATAATGGAAAATGTGAAAAAAATGGGGAAAATTATTCATCCTTGAGGGCTTCCATTGCGTGCGCTGCAAAAACGGTTCAAGATACCAAAAAAATATGTAAGAAAGAATTATTCCTCTTGAAATGATCTAAAAAAATGTTCACGACAGTATATGTCTATCTTTTAAGATTAACTCACTAGAACCGTTGTTATGGTAAACAAATTTGGTCGAAATTAATGCATTATTTGTTAAGAGTTGTATCAACGTAATAATATTAATCTTTATCCAAATAAATGAGTTGTTGATTAAGAGTATTTAATTGTGAACAAAATTTCTTCTTTTTGTTTGACATCACTTAATTTCAATGAACATCTTAGAAGATATTACAAAACCTTATATAGCAAAACAACGTTTGCCGGATCAGCTAGTAACTAATAACGATTTATGAATGTTATTCAGAAATAATCAACAAGAATAGAAAAAGAACAATTTAATTTTTTCTACTATACAAAAATAAATGAAATATGTAAATCGTATGTAAATCGAGAGTTTTAGATAGACCTGAAAACTTAATTTATACCCCAAGATAAACTTGTATTAAGCAAGAGTTGAATAATTAATTTTATCATACTTTAGCAAACGCGAGAAATTTTCGTTAACAATACTAAATAATAAATCGGTGACCTGAGGGTCTAACAAATGTTAAGCTGCCAACCGTCCTAGTGAAGATAAATCGCAATGATAGAATGTTTCCCTCGAACGAATGTTCTAGATACTATCTATCCATGAAGATGTCAGACTACGCAACATGTAGGCTTAACGGAGATATAGTGTGTATGTTGAATAGTACAATTATTATTGCATCAATAAACGTAATCTAGTTTGAATATACATTTTTAATTCCAATATCTATTCTAAAAATAATCAAAAAATTTGTCAGTATCACATTTATTAAACAAAAACTTCACAGCATTATTAAATAATATTTTAAACTAATAACTAACTATATATTTTCCAAATAGATATTGTTTACTGTTTCAATTATTTATTTTCATTGTGTCCATATATAATTTTTTCCGTATGTGTATTACGTACCACAAAATCAATTCACATTTATGACAATTTTGATTCGGAATTTAACCAAGCATGAATAGTGGTAAAATAAAGTCGTTCTAATTTTTTAATGTTAAATAAAATATCGTCAATATTGACTTGAAAATGTATGAATATATTATATACGCGTATATTGGTACACATAATCAATATCAAAATGTGTTCATCTTAAAAGACTCATAGCTTTATAAAATAAATGTGTATAGCATATTCTAATCTAAATGCAACACAAAATAGCGTAGTGGGATGTCGTTTGTTAACATATGTTAGTGAAAAGTTTAAAAGATACAAAATATCAGTGCTTTTAAAGTATAACACGCTACTCTCCCATTATGCGACAAAATGATCTTTACTTTTACAATCCACTCAGTTTTACGACATGCACATAGAGTACTTGAAGCAAAATATAGTACTTTGACAGAGAATGCAATTGAATACATTTTTAGGGTTCCATACCTCAATCTCAAAAGGAAAGCGGAACCTTTATAGGCTTAATTTGTTGTCCGGCTGTC
Organism: Automeris io; assembly: GCA_036320925.1. Lineage (NCBI taxonomy): Eukaryota > Metazoa > Arthropoda > Insecta > Lepidoptera > Saturniidae > Automeris > Automeris io. Next base: position 8,075,699 of record JAUDJH010000014.1, read on the forward strand.
TATCTGTCAAGACCCTTTTTCTCAAGAATGAGATAAAGTATTAAATTAAAATTAATATCAAATGTTTAGGTCACCAGTACCTCGTGACTCTGAAAAAAGCACATTTTTAAGTCAACACAATCAAAAGTTATGTCCGATCGTGTCGTATTTTCATCGTTTTTTATGGAATTAAATAAAATTAAAACCTGCCACGTATTTCCTGTAGACCTAGAAGCGAGAAATTTTGCAACAAGCAAGGTATTATATCGTAAGTACTTACAGAAAAAATCAGAAGTCCCTAAATTTCTATTTGCATTACAGAAAAAAGGTCTTTGGGGTAATAAATGTATTGGCGGTTCCTAAAAGGACCGCGTGACCTATATTGATGAATGGGCACCGCCGTTTACCAATAGCGAAGTTAAGTTTGTTCTTAAATTTGATTTAGCTTTCTGCAATATACAGCACTTTTATAGTTTATTTATATAGAGCCCTCGGTTCCCGAGATAGTATTCCAATTAGTTATTTCTGTTTGTATTGGCGTGATAAAGTAACTATACCACTTGATATAATCCAAGAAGGATAGCGACGGTCAAATTGTGCGACTGTCAACCGTCATGCTACCACGTACCACAGTATAAAACTTTTATGTAGGCTGAACTTACAAAAACCCTTTTCACGTCGACCAAATATTAGGTCCTTACATATGAAATTGGCGTTTTGTATGGGAGGAACAAAAAGTCGAATATTTTTTAATATAATATATTTAATTAATCAAAGTATGAACCATTATTTTCTATGCACTTTTGCCATCTCATAGGTAGTTCATTGATCCCTTTACTAAAAAAACCAGTCGGACGGGAATCAATAAAATCTTTGAAGGCGATTTGGACTGCCCCCTCGGAGTTGAATTTTTTCCCTTGCAAGAAGTTATCCAAATTTCGAAAAAAATGGTAATCTGTTGGAGCAAGGTCCGGGGAGTACGGAGGATGTCTTAGACTTTCCAATTGAAGCTCTTCTAATTTAGTAGCCGTCTGTTGCGCAGTGTGTGGTCTAGCATTGTCGTGAAGCAGCAGTGGCGTGGAGCGATTGACCAGCCTAGGTTGTTTAGCCGCTAGCTTTTCCATCATGGTTTGCAATTGCTGACAATAGACATCAGCCGTAATAGTCTGGCCAGATTTGAGAAAACTGTAATGAACAATACCGGCACTAGTCCATCAAACGCTTACAAGTAACTTTTTTGGGGTTAATTTTCGCTTGGGGCATAATTTGGCTGGCTGGCCAGGATCCAACCATTGCGCTAAGCGCTTCCGATTATCGTAAAGAATCCATTTTTCATCACAGGTAATGATTCGGTTTAAAATACCTTCATTATTGTGCCGGTTTAGTAATGTAACGCAGCAGTCGACGCGCGTTTGCCGGTTTGCTTCAGTCAATTCGTGAGGTACCCACCTTTCAAGCTTTTTAATCTTCCCAATTTGCTTCAAGTGAATTAAAACAGTTTTATCACTAACATCGCAGCCTGCAGCTAACTCGGACGTGGTTTGCGATGGATCCGCTTCCACAATAGCCTTCAACTCTTTATTATCAACTTGAGTCTCAGGCCGTCCACGGGGCTTGTTCTGCAGGTCGAAATTTCCAGAACGAAAACGTTGGAACCAAAAACGAACTGTGTTTTCTTTTGCAACACGACCGCCATACACATCATTCACCCTTCGAATTGTTTCCGCAGCACTAGTGCCACGGCGGAACTCGTACTCGTAAATAATGCGATATTTTAAGTTTTCCATTTTGTAAAATGAGTGACGCAAACAGAAAAAAACAAATGAATGACGATCATCGAAGCACAAATACATGAGTCTATAGCTGTACAAATTTGAATTTGTAATTCCTTACCAAAGAGGAGAAATTTGTGATTAAAGTGGCCATTACGAAAAACGCCAATTTCATATGTAAGGACCTAATATATGGACTGTAAAATATCTAAATTCACTAGATTTTTTTCTTATCAATTAAAATTTGAGCTTCCTACTCTCAATTTGTAATATCTATAACCTATGAATAATGTCAGAGCGATAAATCTAATAAAATGCAATAGCAGCTTTTGATAGTTTATTTTTCTAATTCTATGTCTTATACTTTTTATGATAATGCGGCCGATATATGTATGTATATAGGATCGATTATTAACCACATGTGCTTTTTAATCGTAACTTTATAATGTTCATTTGAAATTTTATAATGATTTCTAAATATTATTGAACCTATGACTTGATTCAAGTAAATTATCAGTATACGGTTAATAATACAATCATATTCTTTAATGCGTCCGGTATGTTTACCGAAGCAGGATTACATGATTTTTCATGCAATCATGTGTTGACGGTCTGCTTCGATGCTGCAGCGTTGAGTGGCAGTTCTGATGGCATCCTGAACATTTTAACTGGGAGAGTGAATGAGCCTTTCGTGTAGTTTTGAGTAAATAGGCTTATCCAATCTGGTATTTATGTTGTAAATTAATTATATAAAAAAGTAATTGATATTACTGTTTGTTTTAATATATTGTGCTTTTAAAAATCTGAAATAAAAATACTATTATTATACTACTATTATTATAACATATCAGATTTTAAATTGGTAACCTCCATTGTATTCTATTGGAATAAAACGATGTCTAAAATTATAACAATAATTATATATTGACACCGTATCTCACTTTTAAATTAATGTTTATCTTATGTGAAATGTTCAAAAGAAAGGTCTTCGTGTTGTTGAGAGATGCACAGACTTTCATTAGAATTAATACAATATCAACACATTACTTTAACGTATGTTAAACACTGGCAACGCTATAAAATAAATAAATAAATATACATGTTTATCTTGTAGTTTCTGATACAGCTATATTTAACGTCAGGATACCACAAGCTTTGCAACAATTGGTTAGAATTTTGTATTACCAAATGAGTATCACAACTCTCATTTACCAACAATAGTTTAGGATTATCAAGTTTAATTATAAGCAGACAGATATTAGACTGTACGTGGAAACTTTGCTAACATATACCTAATATGTTTTCAAACTTGAAATAGTTAATATCTATAGCACTTTATCCTCTGGCAGTAATGTTATATGCTCTCAGAAACCGTTGAATGCACGTTGAGATTTATGAAAGTACAGACTATAGTGCGGAAACATGTTCCAGCAGAGATATCCTTCTAAATAAGATAGGATCATATGTCATACTTTCCATCCTCTTACATCACTTTACAAGTCACATCAGAGTGGAAATTGGATCAATCTATCATCGTTTGCATCTATGGTATTATGTTCGTATAAAAAAGAGTTGTGTATCATATTTTCTTATTTAGTAAAAAGGATGAGCGAATGAATGCCATCGTTATTATATATTAAAGTCATTTATTAATAAATTTACAAAAGCTTCTTTATACTGTTACTGTTATAAAAATAAGGAACTTCTTTAGTATAAAAGTGATATTGAACATCATACCGGTATATTTGAACGTTTTTAGCTGTTAGAATTAGATTACGATATTAATACATTTCATTTAAAAAGTTTTGTAATTCATAAATTATACAAAATAACTATTCGTAGAATTAACCACATCTTTACAGTTGTTCTGTACAAAGAAACCCTGTAAATTATCAAGTTGTGTAAAGATATGTGAATTCGGTGTGCTTTAAGGTCATTCACTTCTAACTTTACTTATAGACTGATGTTCTTTCTCAAAGACTTTTTAATTATATCTATTATCAAAGCTATAGCCAGCGTCCTCACCATTCTTATCAGGTCAATCACCATCAGCTATCTGCTAAATTTAAGTTTCTTCCAACGTACATCACTGTTTTTTATGTCTATCGATTCGTACCCATGTTTACCCCTATCTTTGTATCTCAAGTAATTTTTTTTAATGACTTGCTGTTGCTTGTATTGACAATGCAAGTGCCAAGTTGCCATAAGCATAGTGAACAAGAGTGTTCATGCTTGAAAGATATTGTATATAAAATAAATAGTACCCTAACATTTGTATGTAGAGACAAGCCTGGATATAAAGGGTACCCAAATAGAAATAAAATTGTCGAACTACTTTGTATATAAGAAAGCATGTATAGACTTTTAGATTGCTATGATAGATTAAAGAGAAGTGATAAATGCAACCATCGATACATACACGGCAGTTGCACAAAAGGCAATCATGTCAAAGTACACACAGAGTGTGACGAGGTAAATTGCAAGAGTACTGTGTCAAAGAGAATTATTAGCATCGCTTTGTGTTCCTAAATGACATATGGTTAGAATAATTGTGTTCGAAGCTTTTGACCGCCTGAAATGGAAATCAAATCAAGGATTCTACAATTAATTATTTATTCCTTTAATAATTATTTTATAAAATCCTTTATATTGTTATTAAGGTATATTTTAAATACTAAATTCTGGGAAAAAAAAAATTAAATTTTAATTTACTACGACATTTATCAAAAACAAATACGTTCTCAACCTTTTTCTTTTTAATAATAGTGCTGTTACCACATCGGTTCTCTAAATTTCTCCGATATAATTCGATTTAACGAAACAAAAAAAAAAACTGACCATTAATATTAACTTAATACTCAGAATGCGTTATAATCCTTTTGCAGTTATTACCTACGTATTAGAGTGTCGCGACGTAGATATACAATAGTTCTGAATTAACTATATATCTACTTCATACATTATTTCAAGCAAGAAATCAAGTTTAAATAGCATTTACAATTGATTAGGGGTTATTGGTATGCTGAAAAAAAAATTTTTTTTAAGAATGAAGTGAATAAAATCTAACCAATTACCTTAATATATAAATTCTAATTGATATCTCTATTTCTATAATATATATATATATATATATATATCTATACATTTCTCAGTATCGATTTTCGATAGAGAATCAATTAATATTGTATTATATTGTTTTACTATAGTACACTTAAGCTAACTAAAACAATTTTGTACTTAAAAAGTACGCACATTGGCTACTTACAGATAAAAATAAACAAGATAAATTGGGGATAATATAATTACTGAATAAACTAATTGGTTAAATCTCTTACGCTGTATCCAAATAGACAATTCATTTAATTTTCCATTACTCGTAACCTGCAAATAAAGAAATATAAATATTTAGAATCTTTATAAACCAAACAAAGCCGAGGATGTTTTTATAACACAGTCAGCAATAACAAGAAATTCATATAACATCAAAATTTTCGTTTCATTTGTAACAAACATATTTTCAGAAAAGCTAATATAATCAGTAGCTACACATCTTTACAGTAGCTACATAGTCTTTCATAGCAGTATTCTTTCAATATTACTGTAATATTACATATCCGCACCATATTTTACAGGAAATAAAATTGCTTCAGCATTGCTTTAACGATGTTTTTTGAATGAAAGAGGTTATAATTTTTATAGTGTTGTCACCTTCATGCCTCGTTTAACTGGTGTCCAATTAAGTTTAATCTAATGAATATGAGTATACTTATAAAACTGAGTAACTGAGTTATATTTCAAATTCATCGGCTCCCTATAAGCAATAATATCTTCGCTGTCGTTAATCAGTAATTGTATCTTTTATTATTTATTTTTTTATCAAAAGGTCTTTGTAGACTATTATTAAAATAGTTTACATGTAGGAAATCATAGTACGAAATATGAAAGTTAGATTGTGACAATACTGTTAAAAGGGCTCATGGTAAGGATGCAGTTATCTTCCTCCACGCTACATAGACTTTGAGCTACATAGTTAATTACTAGCACTGAGGTTAATGTTAGCACACGAATAGGACGGCTAGAGTTTAATGAAACCTGTTATTTCACAGCCTTGTTCTCTCTGAAGTGGATACATTTGGAAAGTCTAATATTTTTATATTAAATATGTCTAATATTTTTATTCTATGTTCTGAAGATTTTATTTAATTAAATGTTTAAAAATAGCAATAACAATATGGTAATTCGTTCTTATAAAGTATAATCTATACCAAATAAATAATTAATTATTAATACAATCATTTTATATAAACCGTAAATAGAATATTAGTTTCACCAATGAATAGTTGTAATCGGATACTCAATATTGATTAAATGTATTTCTTTTTTGTTTTCACGTCTTTAGCTTATTAGAAATCAGCGCAGAAAATAAAACAGGAAATTACTATCTATTATATGTCAGACATTTTTTTTTGTTTGTTCTCGTATTTTGACGAATAAAGACATTTAATATCATTTTCAGAAATATGACATTGAAATAGGAAATTGCTTACTAATTATATCCATTGAATAAAAATAAATAAAAATATAGGTGATTCTTGAAACCGGTAAATAACTGTGTCTGTTACGATATACATTTAAATACACATTGCAGCGTCCGGCGCACAGCCGGAGAGAGAGTTTTGGAGGGGTGGGCTCTTTACTCCTACCCCTCTTAGAGAGTTAGCCTCAAAAAGGCTTTTTGCTCCCAGTGCGCCTGAATTAATTTGGTTTCCCAGTCCCGGGTGGAGTAATTAGAGGGACACCCCAGAGGTTTTTAGTCAGTAGGAGTCACACCGGGGTTTCTGCCCTTACAGCGGCGTTGATAGTCCTATGCAGGAATATCCCGCTGGCTACAAAAAAAGCGAGAGTCGAGAGTTTTGGGAGTCGAAGCTGCTCGCGTCCGTAGGCTTTACCCTAGTTTCCTTACACGTGACTCCTGGGTGGTGCTAAGCGAGCAGCAGCGAGGTGATAGGGCGTCGGTGCTCGTCTGGATCTCGACCACAGTACATGGGTGTAAAGCCCGTCATAGTGACCAGTTTCGGCTTGTTGCGTTTCGGGATCAGCTTGTGTATATCCAGTACCTCATATACCTAGAGACCTTCAGTCGTGGTATATGTGGGGCGACATGACGATGTAGACTATCAATGGATTTTCATCCTTTGATAGTCGCTTTCGTTTTGGACTACAATGTACTTACCATCAGGTACCCTGTAGTTACTATGTCGAGCCAGTGTAAAAAAAATATTTTACTACACACTATTACAGATATTATTATTACAAGAAATGCCTCCATAAAGTTCATTAGCACATAACAAAATATCTCCTGAAGAAATTCTGATAGTAATAGGCATTAGCAAAATTTCGCGGAAAATAGCAACTCTGATCCAAATAAAAATTCCTAGCACGTCACACATTGTCGCAACTACGTAAAGTACAAACAAGCTCACGAACATCACATAAATGTAAGAAAAATATTCTTCTATTTACACAAAAATAAGGCGCTGAATCGCTGGCAGCTGTTTGCCCATCTTAAATTAAACAAGCCGAGTACAGAATGTTTTATGCATGCCCCTAACGCTCGACATTGAGTTAAAAATAAGGAAATATGGTAATCAAGGACCAAAATATATCAGAATAAAGGAGTTTTTGGTGGGCGGAATTCGAAAAGACGCGAAGTAAATTGTAACCGGAAGTGTTGTTTTTGGGAAACAATAAATGTTCCATTTTTACACGACTGCCGGCGTATTTTCATCGGAGGAGGGCCTTTACCACAGGACTTCTTCCGTAACCGGAAAGACGCCTGGGCGGCGCGCTTGAGGTATCGCGTCGCCCAACCCATCCAGGCGAGAGCGGTGTATGACGTGCTCTCGCACACCGCTCCAAGACAAGCTTATGATAAGGCTTATGAGGAGAGCGAGGGGTGGCTCTTTACACCTCGTAAACACAGAGATGAGGCCACCCAAAAATCCAGACGTCGTCGTGGGCCGGAGAAGTGGACAATGCTGTGCCTCCGGTACCGGCTAGACGGAGAGAAGGAACACCCCGGGGATTTTAGTCGGGGCAAGTCCGACACACCAGGGTGCGATTCTCATCGCCCCTTGAGGTCCGTTAGGGATTTCCCCCGGGTCACCAAAAAAAGGCGTATACTTTTCATTATCTTTAATATTTGCATTAACTATTTAAATGTAATGTATGCGATAATTATTAGTGGCCAATAATACGAATAATTTGTACGTTTTAGAATGATGTAATATTTATAGATCCTTCTTATTTAATCATACTTGCAATAAATAATTCAAGTGAATAGGTCCTATCCCCACTCATCCTATAATCCTTATACGATCTAAGCAATTGACCGATACGGATTGTAATTGAAGGGTTATATTAATTTAAGTACTTACCTTTATCATAATATCGTATACATACTCACATATATAGAAATTGAATTATTCAGCTTTATCATAAGTATAATACTGTTAAACCTGGATAAGTGAGAACTGGATAAGTGAGAAAACTCTATAAATGAGAATAATGTAAACTCATGGACCTCCGTAAGTGAGACTGCTACTTATCTATACCTCTATAAGCGACAGTAGAGCTTTGTTTATTTATATTATTTAGGAGGAACAAATTACCTACCTAGTTACCGACCCTTATAAAGTACTTATATGTCGAAATCTAATGAACTTAACATATACAGACTATTAAAAATATATATGTACATAATACATTCGTAATTACTGTGACTTGCTATTGCTGCGTACCTCTATAAGAGAGAAACGCTACCCATGTACCTGCATTTGTGAGAAACCTCTATAAGCGAGAATGAGTTTGTGCTCCCTTGAACTCTCACTTTCCCAGGTTTGACAGTGTTATAATAAATATATATATATATATATATATAAGTTGTTTAATAGTTTTAAACAGCATTATTTTGTTACAGCAAACACAACTGATCTTGGAGTACTGGACCCTGCGCTTTACAAAACGGATTGCATCGATGAAGATTTTATGTGGCCAGAAGGGCATGTGGTAAGAATATCATTTAAGATGCTTGTTATCCTATAATTTTAATATTAATCCGGATGAGACAAAAACAGAAATATCTTTTTAGTTATTCAGCAATAAATCATTCAAATATTGAAATACAATGCAATAAAAATCTACGGAAATGTGATTGATATCCGATAGGGCTAATGTAATTTATTTTTAATCACAACGCTTTCTGCTACATTACCAATTACAGCTTTCGTTTTCCATCAATTAATATTATATTACTTCCATATCGTAGATAGCAGTTTTTGGATTGTAATTTTGTAGGGACTAGCCCTCGCTAGAAAACTCGACGCCCACTTGTAGTATAGCATGAAGCTGAATTATATTTGCCCTGTAAATATTAGAATACATGAAAAAAATTGATTGGGTTTTATACGTGAAAAACTTACTTTAGTTTTGTATCTGTGTTACGTTACGGCTTGCTTACACTGCCCGTGGTCTTCAGTAGATTGGTTCGCAACAATTTGTTTCGTCGGAAGCGGGATGTTGCTTTCTACACCCGCTTTGTTTCTTAGTAATTTGAATTGTCAAAACTCACAGGTTTTAGATTTTCAGTATTTTTGCAAAAGGACCTGAAACGAAAACTTGTTTTCTAATCACTGTAATCTTCCCTGACGATAGCTTAACTCAATTAAAAGTTTTGTGGTTGTAATATCAATAGCTCCTCAATTCAATCCAAAATAAAATAAGCGATTTTGGACATGACTTTAAAATGTCTTATCCCACATGTAATGGATTCTGTAGATTCTGGCTTGCAATTTTTATGGGTAATATCCATTTAATCTGGTATATTTTAATTGACATGAGTAGTAAAAAACAATTTGTAGTCGGATTCTCCTAGAACTGTTTTCAGATTAAGAAAAAGTAGGTAATCATTTATTATTTCCTGATATATTGATTGTTACTAATTAGGCGAAGCTATCACAACGAATTATTAATTAAACTCAGTCTGACTGATTCCTATTTTCGGTTGAGCGTCGAAGAATTAAACTTCTGTTTAATAATGCAAACGGGCATGTTGGAATATTTCTATGAACATCACTGTCGAGGAAGGACACGCAATTTTTTCAGGAACGATAATGAAGTTTAGAGACTTTGTGCGTGATGAAAGAAATTTTATTTTAGTTGGCCTTTTAAAAAATGAATAATGATGGTCGGTACTTTTTATTAATGTAATTTAGTGGACAATTTAAATCTCTATTTAACTAGGGTTGTTTAATAAGGTTTGATGTCGGATATTATAATCAACAAGCTGACCCGGCAAACGTTGTTCTGCCATGTAAATTATTTCTAGTGAATATCTTCTGTATTATAATATACAATTTTTGTCATAGTGGATTCCACATAAAAGGTAGATATATGCTGTCGCGGACTTTTCTTTATAACTATCCAAGACAAACAATTCTACGGTACATCATCTTTGTTTAACTCCAATGGTTTAGGCAATGTACGCCAAGATAGTTCTCAGAGGCCAGATTTTTTCCAACTTAATTGATATGTATCGTTATGTTACGACCAAAATTACATAAAATTATTACAAATTGTAGCCTATATGTTATTCCGATGTATAATCTATATTACTGTAAAAGTTTCATGCAAATCCGTCCAGTAGTTTTATCGTGAAAGAGTAACAAACATATTCACAAACTTTCGCATTTATAATATTACTAGTACGAAGTAGGAAGTCAATTGAGACCAAATTTTGCAATCAAGAGGTTTTTGTTTTCATTTGATAGCTGTAACCTCTTAAGATCCCAGTCGGGGCTTATATTGCTCAAAGTATTTTTTCATTGTGATGGTATAAAACTAACTCTAGAACAGTACTGTAGAATTTTAAACTCGATTAATTAAAATATTATTATATATCTTTAATTTAGTTTATTTAAAAAAAAAATGGTTCAAATAATCACATTTTATATACTTGAAGGCTAAAATAAATCGTGTAAATAAAAGTAATCAATTTCTTTATCCTCATTTTTTTTATAATTCTGCAAATAACAAAGCTAAAAACATAGAAACTGATTTATGTATAATTCGTTTTATTTAAATTTCATCATTTGAGAGCTGTCAAAAGCTCTGTATTATCTATATAAATAATTTATAACCACATCTAAACTTTTCCTTGGGGATATCCTCATAGGACCGTCTCAGCTGCACAGGGAGGTAAGTCGGACTTATACCGACTAAAAACCGCAAGGTGACTACTTCTGCGCATTGGCGGGGACTGCGGATCCTATAATCAATTCGCGCCCACTGGGCTCACACTCGGGGGAAGCTGATGCCTTCCCCGATACTGCTCGTTGTATTTAGGCAGAGCACGTCACAATGCTCTGCAAACTTCTCGAAGGTCGCTATACAGTTTTTCAGGGGTTTTACCCTGAGCAGCCTCGTGGCTCGTGGGGTCGTCCCCAAAGACATCAGCCAACAGGTCGAACCACATCTGTAATTATTCCAAGCCAACAAAATCAACTGAATTAAATTGATTTTAATTGATCGAATTACTCAATTAAAATCAATACTTACGAGCAGTGCTAACCACTAGAAGGCCTTAGGCACGTAAAATAAATGGCGCAAACAATCTTATAAACTCCAGACGCTACGCGATGCAGAGAACTAAGTTAGTGTAATGAATATTTATGTGCTTTGCCCTACGGTTGCCATTTTCTCTACCTACATTTTTTACAACAGAGAAATATTATTACTGACCTTTCTCTTATAATTGATGTCTGTTTGTGTATGTATCTATAATATATATATATATATATATATATATATATATATATATATATATATAATATTATTCTTGGTAGTAATAACAGAATAAATAATAATGTTTCTACGAAAAAATTATACATTAAAAAATACACTTGCAAACATAAATACATAAACATAAACTATGATATTACTTTAAAATAGTTTTTATACTAACTTTTTTAAAAGTATTTTTTTATTTTTACTGAGGATTATTATTAAGTAAGACTTAAAAATTTATATAAAATTATTTATTAAATTTATTTTATCATGATCAGTTACTTGAGATATATACTAAGCTTATCCTGAGTTTTTACTCCTATTATTAATTTAAAGTATATCATATTATTGTATATATGTATCATAAGCGAAAATTTTTAAAAATACCATATTCTACCATCACCTGTCAGAATGTGCAACGATATAAAAATAAATCCATGACCTAAATTTTCAGTGCATAAGTGTGTTCGCCCAAACGAGAATTTTTGACTGACACGGCTTCATGCATCAGCTATCTCACTAGATATTACAATATTTAGAGCAAATTTTAGGGTGACATTGCAGTATACAATATCGGAACTAGACATCGTGTTCAAAGCGCGACTTAATTAGTTTTTTACCCCTTTACCCCATTTACCCGAAGCAAAATTCTGTAGGAATTAGCACATAAGTAAACCTGAACTTACAGCAACACACAGCATTATTGACAGCATCCACAAATGAGTGCTTGACTGGTTTGGACACGTAGAGAAGATGAATGATGAAAGAATGACAAAAAAGATATTCAATATGGATGTGAGTGGAGATACAAGCCGAGACCTGCTGCGACATACCTACACGGACCAATTAAATAGAGTTTTGATAGAGTGTCAGGTCAGAAGTACAGGGAATTAGAGAGAATTCATAATGGGATTAATAAATGTTAAGGAAGCGAAAGTAGTTTGCAATGACAGAGAAGGGGCGTTCCATTCCCTCTGCCTATATATTAGCCTGCTATATTATTATATATAATTATATATATAATTAGCTGCCTATATATTTATCTGCCTAATAATAGGAGATGGGCATGATAAACAAAAAAATCTGCCTGTTTTTGTAACGCGAAGGAATATCCTGGATTTGGTCGTCATGTGTGAGGGCTCCAATGAAAGTGGCGGGTCCGGTGTATCAGACGCCTATTGGCTAAAAACGCCCGCGGTGTTCATCAACTCGCTACTGGCCTGACCTGGGGTTTTGTATTCTTTCTGCGACTAGATAAGCGGACAGCCTTTCTCAATCTTTATCACTGGGAGGGGTAGGAGTAAAGAATCCAACCATCAGGACCTCTTTGTTAGGTGGTGTATAGAAGACCCGAGCAGATTCCTCCGAGATTTCAAGTCTACTGTCCGATAAATAGAAACCTGAACCCAATCCTGGGTTAGTGCCGGATTAACCACGTAGCAAAAGAAACAAATTTGATGTACCATGCAACTAAATCCTCCACATGAAAGTAATTTTTGGGGTGAAACCTATTTAGACTTGGCAGAATAATTTAACTTGTCACAAAAAAAACCTATAACTTAGTCAGACTTTATGTTATTACAACTTTGTAATCTTAAGAGCCTATAGTCAAACATTGGCCTTTTGATAAAAGTTGCTAGGGGACCTCTCGATAGAAGTCGTTATAGGTTACACGTTAGATTAATTCGCCACTGCCCGTAGTAAAAAAGCTTATGTTTAGGGGAGGGGTCTATATTATATAGCTTATAGATTTACGTTTAGGTTAAATTGATATGAACATAATATTCATTATAAAGATCTTTTTGTTAGTTAATTTGTAGGTAGAAGAGATTAATTTTATTAATTAGAAACCTTTCGTAAATATTGTTATTAGTGAACAAGATTTAGTTATAATTGTCAGAAGTTCGGTTTGTAGTAATCACTTTACATGATCCAATTAGTACTCGCCTACCTGCTTCAGTTTCATGTTAAAATTACACAGTTTTATGACGGTCACTCTTTGATAGCTTTCGAAGTAAAGCGTAAATTGTAATCAATCGTAACACACGGTCGTAACGTTTCAGTAACAAATTTCTTTAAGGAATATGTTTTTAACATTTGTTTTTACACTTAACATCTCCATAAATTTTAAATCAATTTAAAGTAAAATATTTCTAAGTAGAGACTTTAACACGTTGAGCTCCACGTCAGCCAGCGATGGCTGACACTAGACTTTCCGTTTAGCCCACGTCAGCCATCGGTGGTTGACACTAGACTTTCCGTTTAGACCTCGTCACCCGTCGCTGGGTGACAGCGTATAACATGAGAACTATAAACTGATTTGGCGCGTATCGTATTCAATGAATGCCTATAGGTATCACTTTTCCAACGTAAACGATCTTCTACTGCGATCGGATACACTGGCCCTACAGTAGCAGTGCGTAGAAGCAGCGCGCGGCCTGGCCAGGATTGTCTTATAAATACGCGTGGCGCTCAAAATGTTAATATACAATATTAATTAAAAAAAAAGAGATTTTTATTTCCGATCCATTTTATAATAATAAGAAAATGTTTTATATTAAAATAAACGAAATAATGTAACATGGAATGGATTTAATAAAATGTTTTGCTTACTGTTTGTAGCCAATAACCGGGTTTTGGACATAACAGTTAAAAATGGATTAACCCTATATAAATTTTATTTCATTCAATTCATTTCACAAATAAAATAAAGAATCATCCATTACTCCATTATGCTCTTAAGTATTACTTTTATTGTGCTATAGCTGTGTACTCTATAGTGAGCACCTAGCAAAAAATATCATTAAATATAGGGCAAATTAAGCCCAATCAATAAGCTAAACTTTTAATTGTAACACATTATAATTGTATTACATAATTGTAACACAAACGACCCTGGAGCTTGTGCTTGATTTCGAGTCAACATTTTCGCTTTGATTCCATAAGAAATTCCTTCCATGTTGTATTTGCGTTCACTGTTCTCAGTTTTCTATAAATATCTACGTATAGAGTGCCATCAGTGCATATTATATTTATGTATAATGAAACGAAAGGAAAAGTTACTTGTAATAAATAATGTAAATATTTATGTGTTTTTCTTGGATATAATGCAGTACACTTTTGTATAGTATAGTAATTTAATGCACTACATTATTAAAAGTGCGTTGCATTAATTAAATAAATACGATTTTACAAAACTAATTATAAAAAGTATTGTACATCCGTGACGTCTGTAAATTTGTTTCAATCGTAAAGCATCATTAATGGACACTACAAGCAGAGTTAATTGGCCATTACTTTAATTTCTCCAGGGACGAGTATGGTTCACGTTGAAATACGAAGCAGCGACTGAAAGATTGCAAGTGCATATTTTGAAAGCCAAACATCTGCCCTCGCGTACACCGGCGCTTGCGAATGCATGTGACCCGTATATCAAGTAAGCTTTATATAACATTATATTTTACGTGTCATGATTCTTTTAAAGGCTTATAGAAGAATTCCCTTTTTTGCATTTATCAGCAATCAGGAGGCCCACTTGGTGGTAAAAAACCCCTTATCATCATCATAGCTATGAGGGAAACGGTATCCGACAGCCCATTTCACAACTTCAAAATTCGCGACACATGTCCTAGAGCACCGCTTTATTATCACAGTTCTGTAAGAGCCGGTGCACACTATGCGTTGTGGCTGCCGTGAGGTACTGCAACGCAAAGATTTATTGCATCGGCGGACACTCCACGTGTTGTGACGCCGCAAAGAAATGTGTCAGAACAAACTATGCCGCTCAGCCATCGCAACGCCTTGAATTTCAGTACACGTACAGCGCGGCGCCTCAACTCAACATGGTTCTTTGTATGTAAAACGGCAGAGCAGGACAGCTCCAGCGCCCCACTGCTGTCGCAACGTATCGTAAACCCCGGCTGTATGGCTTTAAAGTGTGTCTACTATTAATGACCAAGTACATTATGGGGCAATAGCTAATAGTAAAAAAAACATTTTTTATCGTAAATATATTATTATAATAATAATTAAAATTTGATATAAAATAAGGACATCCCTTTTTTTCTATTTTTGATATTCGGTCATTTTTACAGAGATTTTACAGTTTATTTGATGTAAATGGCAAACGACGTCGCTGTACGGAATAATAGTTTTATTCTTTGGTTTAACTTTGCTCGAACTTAATAAAAATCATTAATTCCAGTTGTCTGTTTTGCTCATAATACGAGCTATATATAAAAGTTTACTCCAAGAAATACGACATTATATAATAGGGCTTATTATGTAATGTAATTATATATGAAGATAACGATAGGTACTTACGTATAACACCATTTTCAATTTTTCTATTTTAGTGTTTTAGTTTAAAATTAAGCACAGTTACGAAATTAAAAAACATAAATCTCAGATTACTATATACTATATGTATTTTGTTTCAGAGGCTCTATAATTTTGAAATTTCTGTGACCTAATTATGCAGTATACCTTTCTAATGTGTGTGATTCAGGCCCTGGAGAGTTGAGTCATTACACTTCGTAATTATTATGAAAATGGTCATTTACTTACCGTATAAAATATTACCGGTATTGTCATTAGGGCGAATATAGGTGTAAAAGATAAATTAAGTTTAATTCAGGTTATCGTTATGAATGGTACGTCAATTAAGGTAACGAAGAGTAATGCAAAGTCATGTCGTAACATTAATTTTGTCTAAAATGCGAAAAGTCTAGGCTAGCCTTGGAAGAAACCTTTGTCAACCGCTGGTACGATACAGTACCACCACTATTACATTATGGCATTACCATGATCACTATTGAAGTTCCATTTATATCTACATTTATATTTGACATATGTTCTTTTGTGTAATTTAATATTATACAAGGAATATATTTTGAAACAATTACCAAGTGATTACAAAATATTATTAACAGATCATGAAACGCTAAACAGCGGCCAGATGGTAATGGCTTTCCAACAAATTTGCATTGATATTATTTGCATTTTAATATTGAACTAAGATTGAGTAAGTTAATTTAAAGCTAGAGCGCTTTTTCAATAATAAAATTTCACAGAATTCAACTAATGCCCGACGAAAGACGCGTGTTGCAAACGAAACAAAAGAAGAAAACTTGCAATCCATTCTTCGATGAAACCTTTGTTTACCAAGTGAGTAAATATTATTATATCTTCAGTATTATTACATTTTGATATTAATATTGTAGTATTATTTTACATGAGTGGTGTTGCAAAAGAAAATAAAGAAACTAAGTACAGAAACTGAACACATGAATGATCCCACAATTTTAGGGCACCACCGCATTCACGATTATGAACATTTAATGATATCTTACAGTAAAATAAAAAAAATCATAATTAAATTCCAAAAAAGTAAGGGTACAATATACATAGACAAAATAAAAAAGACAATATAGTAGAATGTAGTATTGGAGATGCAGATGGAGACGGAGTATGCACGTTGATATTTAAGGGCAACTCGATTGCTTTTTGTTATAATTATATTCTTTTGTTTTGCTCACATTAAATGCATAAAACTAAACGATTATAATATTTTCTTATAAACTGTTTCATAAATATATTCAATTTGGTTTAGATAACATGCTCACTTATTTACAATAGATAAGCCTTCTGAGAACTTCAAAACCATATATAACTTTAAATCCACACACTACTTTTAATCTTAAGATAAAGTTTATTTAAATTCAACTCATCGTTCAATTCATTCTCTCAAATTTTAATTTTGAATTGAAAAAATAAACTATATTTATGTAATCGTAAGTATCTACTTATTTTTTATTTGTATCTGTTAGAGTATTATTGCAAATCTTCAATTAATTCGATTTTGTTCTGATCGTTCTATGTAATTATTAATCTTCTTTAATTAATTACATATAGAACCATATTAAGTTTCAAATAAGTTAAGTAATAAGATTATCCTTTTAAGTACTTAAAATCTTGCTCGTTTAATTTTTTTTTAACTATATTACAATAAGTGGCATTGACATTTCAGCAAGGGCCTTATAATATTTCATACATTGAAGCACGGAACTGTATTTTATGATTTAATTACACTAATGGTATAGCAACCTATTGGTTGCTACCTCTTTAATATGCTTTTAACGTAAATCGTCTGTTATCGATACGATGAGTAATTGAGTTTTATAATAATTACTTTTAACAGCTTATGCGAGTCAATTTCGAATATCATATAATAAGACAGCCAATTATTACTGCATTTTTACAATAGCAATCAATTAGCAAACATAATAACAGTTGTATCTCTGATTTCAATAATTTCAGAGCAATATTCCGAGCAAAGAATATTAAAGGCTATAATATATATTGATATTTCGAAATCGTCGCCTATTGTCATCTTCTACCTTTATTTCCGCTTGTTCACTACTCTAATAGGCCTCTTCTCCCTATATCCTTTCGTCAGTGATACGTCCCATTACAGGATACGGTAAAAAGTCCTTATCTTATTAGGTAACCCATATTATTTCTCATAGAACAGTTGCAATGCAATTCAAAATCAAGTATAGTGTAAGAAATTACAAACAGAAATATATTTTATTGATAAAACTAATTGTAGTTACACAAAACTCCAATTAGGTTTTGAGAAAATCAAGATCTGGTTCAGGGTCTTGTAATAGGACTCCACGGACGAGAGGATAAATGCCATTGAATCTAGCTTTCGGATCTTCTTACCGATCCTCTTTTCCTAATCGTATTCGGGTATTCCGAAATAATATCACCTCATTCCCGGTAATATTACATAAGCTATGTTTCATGCTTTTGGAGAAATATTGTGAGATTCCAATGAATTCATTGTAACACGTACTTGAGTTCTTCTGACACGTGCTACGTGAACTTTAAAATCCCAAGTGCCTTGAGTTCGAATAGCCCGCAACTTAATCTTCACAGAAGCTCTACGGATGTTCGTATAACTTTTCCTTCTAAAGCTCAACTTTCAAGATCGTGAGAAGTTTTATTGAGTTTAATTATAAATTTACAAAATGCAACTATTTCTTTTTTCCAAAATGATTGCTGTGATTTATTTTGTTGATACACTGACTTTTTTAACGAACATTATTTACTTTACTGAACATTTCAAATATCCCCATTATTAAATACATATTTGTGTTGTAGTCTCTGCAAAATTTTCACATTTAACATGTAAATATTTGAAGGTAAAAGAGTTAATATTGTACAAAACACAAATAATTCATACAAGTTTAAAGTGGTCGTATTTACAAGTAACATACAATTTCTCTACCGCAACAAAATTGTGACCACTATGTTATAGGTTGTAGCTTATAGTGCAGTCGGCAAATTATCGAATGTTTGTGAATTTGTAGACATTTTGATAATATCATGAAAATTATTAAACCTCGTTGTTAGAGTCATGATACATTCTAGATTGTCATTATAGATACCGCCTGGTAAGATCGATGACCTAACCCTGAAACTATCCGTGGTGGATGTGGGAAGGGTGGGTAAAGGGAAGCAATTGATTGGTCACATTATTCTACCATTAACTGAGCTGGAAGGTGTTGCGCCAGATGAGGAACCACAACTCTACAAACTCGATATTGAAAAGGTATTTTATTTTGAAGCATTTAGGGAATTTTAGTAATAATATAGAGGCATGGGATTTTTTTTTAGGGTAATTATTGTGTATCCTGGGGGAAAATCTTGCATAGGACCATTAGGGACGCTGTGAAGGCAGCGACCCCGGTGTGCAAGACTCTTACTGACTAAAAACCGCCGGTGTCCCTCTGATTACTCCACCCGGGCTTGGGAAACCAAATTCATCCAGACACCCAGGGAACAAAAGGCCTTCTTGAGGCTACCTTTCTGGGAGGGGTAGGAGTAAAACCACCCCACTAAAATCTCTCTCTCTGGCGGCGCGCGGGACACCGTGCACCGCCCTCCTCTCATCCGGGAAGCAGACTCCTTTAAGTCTACTGCCCGGAAATAAAGTATTTATTAAATCAAGTGTGTTCTGATACAGTTCAATTAACTTTTAAAACATATTACATATAACCGCAGTTTTATCTACAACATATTATGTTCCCAAAATTATTTATTTCAGAGTTGGTTTACATTCTCGAACTTCACCGGAATAATATGTTTTATAATTAATTATGTAATTGAACTTAAAATTAAATGTATTTTGTAATTATTCGGAATTAACAATGGTATAATTGAATTTTAAAAAAATTACCAGGATCTTCAGGAACCGACATCAGATTTAGGAGAAATTCTTGTGTCACTGCTCTACAACGAAAATCTCCACCGGCTTACTGTCACTGTTATTGAGGCGAGAGGACTTAAGGTAGTTATGATTTAAAAAATATTTTAAAGCCTATTTTATTATCAAGTTTAGTTTTAGTAAAAAGGGTCGTAGCTTAATGAATCTAATATTATTCATAACACGTAGAGTAATTAATTTCTAGCCCGCAGGTACTAATTGGTTTATAAAAATAATTGTTTTAATAAATTAATATTCAGTTTTTAATCTACTCACACTGGGCAACATAGATATTATGTTACCCAATAAAACCTTCTTTTTAATTAACAGAATAATATAAAAGTATCTGACCAGATTTTGGAATCTCAGAAGAGAAACATTATTTCTTTTGATGTAACAAATGATAAAATATATTAAGGATTTATGAAAAAAAAACCGGCTATAATGGTTTGAAAAGCGCTATTCTAAATTAATTTGAATTGAAAGAATGAAAAGTTTTGACTGACGAGAATACCAAATACGAGCGTAAGACTAGTGGCAGTGGGGAAAACGGCTCCTTTAGATTGTTTATTCAGATTTGCATTTGAAACGAGATCAAGAATACTCGGAAAGTGTCTAAAGATTCCGAGATATATAGGCAACATCTATTTTAAATGCGTTGTTATTTCTTATTTTAAATATGTTTTTTAAGAAATTGTTTTGTTAAGTTTTTATTTATTTATAAATAGCTCCAGTTTGAGTTTTTGTTTTCGATGTGTGTAATAATTTGAAGTGAAATAGAAACTTCTTCAGTTAAGATTCCGTGTAAGATAAGAGATTATTCTTTGTTCTTACATCCCTTACCTCAGATCCATATCCATCAATAATTATTTCTTATATTTACAATTCATAATAAATTTCATGACAATGTTTTTTCCTTAATACTCACTCCTGGGAATTGTATTATTACTGTACATTAAAAGTATCAGATTATATATTACCTATTTTAATACTGTGTAGTAAATGTTATAACTTTAAATTGTACGCCCGTTAAATTAATATATTTATGTAATATTATGAAATAGGTTGGTTAGTATTGTATGTGAGATGTCCATATGTTAAAGGATTCTAGTGCAATGTTCGATATAATCCTTTAAATGATAAGGAATCGAAATAAAACCTGATTTACAAGAAGCGTTTATAAGTCTTCTTCGTGACATTAAACCCAAGTCTAAGGTATGATATAAGGTTACAAGACAATGTAGATGCTATCTACAGACAATCAAGAGCACTTAAATGTTTGAATTTGGGTTTGAACTAACATTTTGATATCCGATATCCGACATTGTAATTTATGCGATGAATGTTAATGTAATATACTTTTACACTATGAATTCTGATAATTTAACACAAAAAATCTCCTATATATTTTTTTCTACTGGCTTGACAATCACTGCACCATATTACACCGTATTTGAAAGAAAAAACTGCAGTGACCGCCTAAGGATGAGAATTCATTGACAGTCCCCATTATCATGCCAGCCCTTATACCTCAATAGTAAATGTTTAATATATGAAAGACTAAATGTGCACAAGTTAATCCCGAAACACAATAGGCCGCAGCAATTCAGTCATATTAATGATTGTTTACTTATTTTTTATTACCATTAATAAATGTATTTGTAAACACAGTTTCTCTAAAATAAAGATTACATGAAGTAATTTTTAGTATAAACAGAAACGAATTACGTGGGTGTTAACATTTAACTCAGCGTAATAGACCCTAAAAGATCTTAAGTTTTTATAACTGTAGTTAAGCAACTTATATTAAATTTCGCAATCTGTTTTAAGTCTTAGAATGGAGTGGTTAATCCATCTTCAATGAAAATTATGTTGTTTCGTAGAAAACCATCAAAAAGTCAGCATGTTTGACATATTGCCTATTACACATTTAATTTACGTAATATTCATAATTTGCTATTATAAGATAATGTATATGCTAGTATATAAGTTGAAGAGGTAGGGCGATTGCCTGAACTGGGTTGTAACCGCAGTACACAACTGTCCTAGTAACTCGCTTTGATCTGTCGTATTTCGGAATCAGCTTGTATACGGCCTGTTGATTACATGATCATTAGTGATTGTCTTTCGTGGTAGATGGAGTCCGGTATGACGAAGGCTACTGTCAATGGATTCCACAAGATTGGTAATGGCCACCTTATAATACGGAATGCCTATCGTTCATGTATACAATGACGGCGGTTAGTAATGTTGGCTCAAAAGTCCCATAAGACCTCGCTATAAATTAATCAAGGTTAAAGTTCATGAAAATGAGTTAATATAAATTTAATAATAAAAATAAATAGTAAAATAGTTTTGAGAAAGAGTGCAAATTCCATATTAATACTTGAGATCACTCCCTTGTTGGTTAAATTAAAAATATATTCTTATCGACCCACCCCACACTCCAAAAGGAACTTATAAGACAAACATGTTTAGCCTTAGAGTTCCTTTTAGCCTATTATATGATTCTTTCCGTGCTTTATCACTGTTTTATATATCCATCCATATGGGGTGGCCATGTCTTATATCCGCACGATAAAATTGGCTTGTACATTAATCATGCGAACAGCTTAGCATTGGAATATGTTTCTTGTGACCAATTTCCTTATGATTTGAGAGCCTTTAAGAGAAGAATAAACATTTATTTAACGGACGTGGTCTATCGTCACACTCATATTCACCTTCCACTAGATGTGATTTAAGTCTAGATTTGGCATGTATATGATAAAACATTAATTGCTTATTATATAGCTGGATCCAAGTTCTTCAAAGCGCGAGCTCGTTGTGAGGGTGACGCAGGAGCGTGCGTGCCGCGGCGTCCGGGCGAGGCGAACCGCCGCCGTAGAGGTCCTGGATGATGGCAACGCCGTGGTCTCCGAATGCTTTCACTTCAGGTTGCGAGCTGATGAACTTCACACGACCAGCGTTACTATACAAGCCCTACAGCCGCATTCGGTGTACGCTAAAGGTAAGCTAGAAAAGAAGTACTATACCATCTTTTTAATCCTTTTTCCCTTTCCGCCCAAGCTTTTCCCTTTCCAGCCCAAGCCTTTCCCTTTCCAGCCCAATAGGCATGTGATATCAACAACAGATTACTGAGTAATATCAATAATAAAACCTTTGGTTGCGAGAAATATTGCTATAGTACGTGTGTAAGCCTTACTTAAGGATATTTTTTTAATATAAGTTACATCAACGACAATACTCCGACAATTTTACTATCTAACTTTATATAATACTTCCTGGAAGATTGCTTTTATAGATGTATACAATATTAACATATGTATGTATATTGAGATTATTTTTTTACACCCATAAATACCTAATATCAGCCCCTTAGTTAATTTTCAAAAAACATTGAAACACGTACTTGAATTTCTAATCAATAAGCTATATGTTGTTTTAATAGTGTTCATTTCAAAATTAACGTATTTTCAGACAAACTTTAATTTCTTATTTTACTCTCAAAGGAGTTGATTTTCCAGAAACGTATAAATACTTTTTTTAAACAAAAATCTAAGTAAAAAGTAAGTAAGTATTTTTATAGTGCTTACTTAAAAATTTACGTATTTTCAAACAAACTTTCAATTCCTTAGAAATGGGACATCAAAATGTCAGCCCTTAGTGGATGTCTATATCATACAAAGAAACCAATGCCCAAATTTCATATATCTAACTTCAGTACTTCAGACTCTACGATGATGTCAGTCAGGAGAAGTGTCCTTATCTTTATAAAAATCATGAAAAGTCAGCTATACCGTTTAAAAAGGTTTTATGTTTAGCAATTTATTCTGTAAACGTAGAATTTAAAATGTAACAAAAGGTACGATAAAAACAAAAAAGCGCTTAACGAATATAGGATAGTTCAGCTGGGAATTGTGTCGGATTTCCCTAATACACTCAACGTTTATGTATTTTCACGTTCCGAATGTAACGTTGGGTAAAATACGGAATCTATTGGCATATTTTTGTAATTTATATAATACTAAACCAATTCTTTTTTTGTTGCAGTTGCTTGTAGATGTATATTTGATTTATTTTTTATAGTATAGGTATATTAAGGGCTAATATTAGGTCCTTACATATGAAATTGGCGTTTTTCGTACTGGCCACTTTAATCACAAATTTCTCCTCTTTGGTAAGGAATTCCAAATTCAAATTTGTACAGCTATAGACTCATGTATTTGTGCTTCGATGATCGTCATTCATTTGTTTTTTTCTGTTTGCGTCACTCATTTTACAAAATGGAAAACTTAAAATATCGCATTATTTACGAGTACGAGTTCCGCCGTGGCACTAGTGCTGCGGAAACAACTCGAAGGGTGAATGATGTGTATGGCGGTCGTGTTGCAAAAGAAAACACAGTTCGTTTTTGGTTCCAACGTTTTCGTTCTGGAAATTTCGACCTGCAGAACAAGCCCCGTGGACGGCCTGAGACTCAAGTTGATAATGAAGAGTTGAAGGCTATTGTGGAAGCGGATCCATCGCAAACCACGTCCGAGTTAACTGCAGGCTGCGATGTTAGTGATAAAACTGTTTTAATTCACTTGAAGCAAATTGGGAAGATTAAAAAGCTTGAAAGGTGGGTACCTCACGAATTGACTGAAGCAAACCGGCAAACGCGCGTCGACTGCTGCGTTACATTACTAAACCGGCACAATAATGAAGGTATTTTAAACCGAATCATTACCTGTGATGAAAAATGGGTTCTTTACGATAATCGGAAGCGCTCAGCGCAATGGTTGGATCCTGGCCAGCCAGCCAAATCCTGCCCCAAGCGAAAATTAACCCCAAAAAAGTTACTTGTAAGCGTTTGGTGGACTAGTGCCGGTATTGTTCATTACAGTTTTCTCAAATCTGGCCAGACTATTACGGCTGATGTCTATTGTCAGCAATTGCAAACCATGATGGAAAAGCTAGCGGCTAAACAACCTAGGCTGGTCAATCGCTCCAAGCCACTGCTGCTTCACGACAACGCTAGACCACACACTGCGCAACAGACGGCTACTAAATTAGAAGAGCTTCAATTGGAAAGTCTAAGACATCCTCCGTACTCCCCGGACCTTGCTCCAACAGATTACCATTTTTTTCGAAATTTGGATAACTTCTTGCAAGGGAAAAAATTCAACTCCGATGGGGCAGTCCAAATCGCCTTCAAAGATTTTATTGATTCCCGTCCGACTGGTTTTTTTAGTAAAGGGATCAATGAACTACCTATGAGATGGCAAAAGTGCATAGAAAATAATGGTTCATACTTTGATTAATTAAATTATTAGCATGTAGACGTAACCCGATACGGAGTTGTCGCCCTAAGGGTCGTTAGGGTGTTACGAGACGTGCGGGGTAAGAGGATGCGCGCGCGCACGGGACGCTTGTAAGTTAGTCGACTACCGAGACCCAAGGCGGGAGTACGTGCGTGTACGTCGTAGTTCGGTGTGCCTTAAAGTGCAAATAAACTGTAAAACGCCAAATTCGTGTCTTCCTATAACCACACCCACGACCACCGGTCATAAAATGTAAATAACAATATACCCAGAAAAATCAAAAAGAAAATTGATAAAAAAATGAAAATTCATCTGTAAAAAATGTGAATACTATTGCGTGTGTGGTGCATGATTCAATGGTAAAAAAAAAAGTAAAAAAGTGTTTAAAGTATCTTTTACGTAATTTTAGGTAAACTGGTATTAACTTCTTCCATCTTTTCTGGCTTAGGACAGGCAAAATACCTACTTACTAATGGATTTTTACTGGTTCAACCATATGTGTAATCGCCCCTTAATATGTTGACTTTAATTTAATTTGTTTTAATGTAATAAAATATCAAGATATCACCATTTTTACATATTTGGAATTAGAATCAAATGCTGAATATTCTACTTGAATATCTTCCTCGTCTATAAAATCAGTGTATAATATGCATACATATTACATACTATAATATGTTTTCGGATTAGTCTACAGGTAAACAGGTACAGGTAGGTCTATAAAGTAGTATTGAAATGCATTTTGTTAAGTCCCCTTCAGTTTGATTATTTTTTAACCAACTTCATTGACATTTGTAAAAGTGTCAAAATGCAATTTGTTATCATATTTTAATTTTCTTTATTTTTAAAAGGAACCATACAGCAGTAGTATATAAACTATAAAAAATATACAAAACATGATACGTATACAACACATACAATATATGTCATCCAACAAAAACTTGTGTATTTTAAGAACCTACTAAAAGAACTAGATTTTATAATGAAAATTATCTAATATGATCTTAGCCAGTTGATCCCCTGCTTACTTAATATTAATAAATACAAAACAATGTTTAAAGTAAGAGCATTTTTTGTAGTAAAACAGTATATTGAAAACGACTTATCTAAACAATGAAGTGCAATGTAGGGCTAGTAAAAGTGTATTAAAATTATTTAACTCATTTATTTGATGCCTTGTACACAGTATTATGATTAAATATTCGTTTTTCTATTAATATTAATCACGTGGCATATAACTTAACTAAGTACCGTCTTACAAATGGTGCGGAAAATAAAGAATTTACATTTTATAAGGGGAAATATTCGGGTGATTAATCAAGCCAGCACTTAAACGTTTGCAGTCTTCCAACTTGAAAATTTCATGGCAATATATCTTTGCCTTCTGGAGAATTTATAACACTGATAAGGGTACTGTTTTGGGTAAAAAGAAAAGGGTTTTTTATTTGTAAGATAATATTTTTTTTTTTTTATAATGCTATAATTTAATTTAACACCCAAATTGTTAACATAATTAGCTAAGCCCTTATTAGACATTTATGTTCAATAACAATAACACACACACACATTACGAGATAAATCGCGTGTAAAAAGTAAATCTTATCACAGCATGGTAGTATACCAGATATCTTCTAAATGATCTAATTTATTAGGTAAATATAATACATATATCTGGGTCTCATTCAAAACAAATTATATTACGGAATCTAACGTGACGTTAGAAATTTTTACGCTAAATTGTTTACTTGAGTACATATTTGGCTTAAAGAATATTACATTTATTCACTCAAAGTCTATACCGTGATAGAATTAAGTGATCCGTTTTTTTCATTAAATTACTAATGGTAACTATGGAAATTTTAAAACCTTGTTCAGCCTTTTCCGTTGTTTCGGCATCGAAATGCTAAAATAATACTTGGTTTCAGATCGGCTTCTTGGAAAGTTCGTGTTAGGATCATACATGTTTGCCCGGGGTCGCGCACTGCAACACTGGAATTCGGCGCTAGCAACACCGATGGAGCAAGTGAAACAATGGCACCCCCTCACCAATTAACTCGACATGGCCAAAATTTAGATCACTATACTACGCTACAACGCTGACTCTCGGTAACTGACGCAAACTTAAAACATTTAATTCCACCAGAACCAGAAACCAAATACTACCGTAAAATTGTTAATATCGAAACGGGTATCTGTTCGGTATATCTGATATATTCGGTATATTCGATATATCTGATACGGGCGATCTAGTGATAATACATGAAAATTACAACGCTATATAATCATAAATACAGACATAAAATAAGAGGCTACCAGAGCTGGAGTGACCAAGTGATAATTTTGTGTTTGGACAATTTATCGCAGCTAAATACTCTTTAAAACATATCTTAAAGCCTGGTTTGTGTAACATTAAAGCAAATTGTTATAAGATTAAAATTTATATGTATTATAACTAGAGTCCGACCGAAATTGGTT
Source organism: Automeris io (assembly GCA_036320925.1). Taxonomy (NCBI): domain Eukaryota; kingdom Metazoa; phylum Arthropoda; class Insecta; order Lepidoptera; family Saturniidae; genus Automeris; species Automeris io. The sequence continues at coordinate 8,103,346 of JAUDJH010000014.1, forward strand.
TTCCGGCCGAAACCGAAACCGAATATTCGGCCGTGGCTTCAGTTTCGGCCGAAACCGAAACCGAAACCGAAACTCACGTGGTCAAGTATAAAAGTAACCTGGTCAAGTAAAAAAATGAAACAAAAACTTACATGTAATCAGTTCCATCAAAGCATAACCTATAAAGAATGTTTACGTCGGGTGATAACGCACTGACTAAGTTGTGTGTTGTGTTGTGTTGCTATAGAGCAATGCGAATTAAATCCGTCAACTGTCGTCTAAACGACGCAGTTACACTCCGACGCAGCCTTGAGTTTCTTTCGGCGTTTCTTCTCAAGGTAGTCGCTTCCGAAACGCTAGTAGATCACCGTTAGGTTTCGTATTTTTGGCTGGTGGTCCAAGTCAAGGTTCGTACCCACAGGGGTGCCCTTGCATTGCTACCCAACCCATAAATTGCCGGCTGAGCACCCTCAGTGTTCGCCCACCCGCCCGGTTATGTTGTGAAGACCTTTCCCGGTCAACAAACACGCGTAAATTCGAAAAAAAAAATAGCAATGCGAACGGCGCACGAATCCTGAACAGGGCCACCAGCGTCCGCCAATGCGTTGCCGCAAGAAACGAAGTTAGGCAAGCATGTACGACAACTACCGAAATCAGTTTCGGTTTCGGCAAAAGTTTCGGCCAATTTTGGCCGAAACCGAAACTGCCGCCAAAACTTGATTTTTGGCCGAAACTCGGCCGAAACCGAAACCGAAACCGAACTTTCGGTCGGACACTAATTATAACTAGACCGGAATAGTTAATTTAATTTGGGTCGCTATACATTGGGTGGCTACTATAGTTCTGGCGACCTATAATATATATTAATATGCGAACATTAATTTAAAAGTATTTATGCAGCAATTTTCAGAAGCAGACTTCCAAAAATGTATATTTAGTACACAATTCCTGTTGGCCTATTTTTATCATTAGTTAAAAAAGAAAACCTCGAGAAAATAACTTGAAAATTACTTTCTTAGCACTATATTATGTAAAAAATTCGGAGCTGGGTTCTAAGATGATTCAATTTTTAAACGACTTCATTTTGAAAAGACTCTTAATTTCCTTTTAAGAAAGGTTTGGTCCGTTAAATGTTTTTTAAGCCTTTTTGTATAATACGTCCGGATTGCTTCTTTAAAGAATATATGTCTGATATGTAAATATGGTTAATAATTAAAATGTTATATTTATTTATTATTGTAATATATGGATTCATTTTAAATTAATTTTTCATATGTTTTTATGTCTTTTTCTATTATCAATTACAAAGTATTTTTATTACATTAAGGATGTTTACGATATTCCAATGTAAACCATCTATATTGCAAAATATTTTTATGTTACATCAGAATTATTGTGATTTTGTGTTATTTATTATATTATACACATGTAATGTTTAGTTTCAACATGTTTCGAATCCTTAAAAATATATTTTAGTATAAAAATACTTAATTTTTTTCACATTTGCTTTATACAAAGTAATTTTCTGAGGACCGAATGAGAAATACATACATAGTATAATCATTCAATATTATTTGAACCAATCTAATCAATGCTATCTGTACAGATCTACATATTACTACTATTGATATTTCAACTTCTTAAACATTTCTAATTTTACAAATATTAATCAAGTAGATTTATAATTATTAACATAAAGGCTTTTTTATTCCTTTTTTGTATTCGATTAATTAATTTAGCGCTTTAATATCAGTATAAAACCAAACTATTAGGCTATCCCAACGCAGTTTTGTTTTAATTCTCATTATACATCTTTACTAGAAATTGTATATCTTATGTCTAAGAAAATATTAACACATAAAATACATATTAAAGAATAAAACCTTACCATCTCAAAGTTTACTAATATTTTTGTAAATCCAATTTACACAAAATTATCAATTATACTTTACTAATTATTCCATAATTAATAATCTAATAATTACTGTTACGTCTTACTATAAAAGCTGCTTAGTAACACAATGCATTTACTAGTTATTCGAATTTAATATTTATTAAAATAATACATTTTTAACATAATGTTGCTCATATATTTTAACAAATTTGATGTGTATTGTTAATATATACAATATATTATTATTAAATGTATTATCCCTTATGAATATTATGAGTATAAATGTTTATCATAAAATAATAATGTAATATCAATATATAAAAATAATTGTAGTTAGTACCTTTTTCTGAATGAGCAAATGAAATCAATGAAATAAAATGATTCGAAGCCGAAATGGCTGAAAAATGTTGTTTTATTTAAAATTCCAGTATTGTAGAATTAGTAAAATAATTAATGATTAATACAGATGACGAATGATTAGACCAAAGGTCGGAATTGAAATAAAAACGACTATCAAATCAAAACATAATAGATTTATTAAGTAATAATGAAATTCTGAAAAATAAATAAATCAATAAATTAGCTATGCTTAGGTATATCCACAGACAACACGTTAGTGCTGCTCATTCTCTCTTTCTTTCATGCTTATTCTCGTTGTATGATTACGAAAAATATATAATACTCGAAGGCGTTTCCAACACATAACAATATGATTATAATCAGAAGTTCACGAACATTATAGAAAATATAAGAAAGAAAATCGAAAATCTGGAAAAGAATAATATATATCTGAATGGCTAATGAGCAGAGATCCTTTAGAAGAAGGTCGTTATTTTATTGGGGACTCTTCGATCAACTTAATGTAAATAACGTAATTATAATTATTATTTATATTCAAGAAGTTTATAATTTTCGCTTATCTATTAAATAACTACGGTTACCTCTGACGTGAAGTACAACATTTAGTCATAGCAATATTGATAAACTGTAGTAAACACCTACTTACATACATTAATTATTATGTCATAGTTTATTAAATTCAAGAATAAATTACATCATAATATATTGTTAGGATCAGAAGTTATTTTACTCAAAAAAATAAATAAATGTCAGGATCAAAAGCTATTTTACTAAAAATAATCAAATAAGAAATATACGTGGCGATTTAAACGAAATACGATTTAACATTTACTTCGATAACCAAAGCAACAACTATCAGAGATTCGACACAATAATACAATCCTCATGTAAACTAACAAGAGCTCCGCTCCGCACAGAGCCTCAAAGAAGAATCCCCCGGCCGACGAGCCTGCACGGTTTCTATATTGGGTGTATAGAAACGGTTTATTTTGTTCCTATTTTTTAATCTATCTAATAATATATATAATAGATGGATCATGACCACTAAAATTCCTAGAATACCTAATTTATTTTTGTTATAAATAATGATAATGAAAATAGCATTAGGTACACGAATTACTTACTATATTACAAACGAGACAGTAAAATTACAGTAATTCAACTTTAAACCACAATTACTCCCACGATAATTATTTTTGTATATACTTTAAATTTATTCTATGCTCATGCTTCATACGTATGCAGTAATTACTTTTTGTTTTCGAGTCACGAAGTAAATGCGTAGGATTATTTGATTCGTGCCGATTTACATTTATAGTTAAACTGAGTGAACTGTAACAATTTGTTTATTTTACAGATGGAGTACGTTATCTATTTCAGGGGAAGATAATAAATCAGTACCTGCGTAACCCTTTCGTAGGACGTGACAGACGTTAGTAATGCTGCCCGGCAGGTATAGTCGTATGTCGGAATCGAAATTATACAAATTAATACTGTAATGTAGCGTTGTCTGTCATTGCTTTTGTGTGGGGCCTGCCGAATGCTATCTTGAGGTTCACATGCAAAGTCTATTCCGTAAGTTGCCCTAAACATATTTTACCATTTGCCACCGAGATATTATCCTCATTCTATCTTTTTTTTTAAAAAAAGGATGCTAAACTGCATTGCCTATAGTTTTACTTTATCTTCTATCTAAAATTATTCATAAAATATGTAGAATGCATTGTTTTCTCCTAAACGTATCCTTAGCTTTAGAAATATCGGTTTCAATTTATTTTGAAGAATTTATATTTCACAGTGTCAACAGGTGGTTTCGTATTGTGTTGAAATGCAAAATTCGCAATATTTTCTTAAGCTAACTAGATTAATTGAAATTGTGATCATTTTGCTAGCTCATAATTTTGGAAAATAGCCGCTTTTACATTGACATAGATTTTATATAATACCCTATAAAAATAAACGATCCTTCGATAATATAAAGAAACAATTAAATTCTTTTTGCGCACATTTCAGTTGTAAAACTAGTTGCCGGATAAAGTTTTACCTTCGGGCTATATGTGACATTCTTCAAAAAGAAATTCGATTCATAAACTATCACATTTGGAAGACAATAATTTTCTAAAGAGGCGTTTACAAACCTATAATTTGTCTGAGAAAAATGTTTAAATTTTTCGTTTTTTAACTTTAAGTTGAGGATGACGTACTAATGCAGTGAAAATACATTGCTCAGCTTACACTATAAGTATAACAAATTTAAAAAGTTTTATGTTAATTATAATTTTAGGGTGATACAGTGATTGACTGAATCAGGTCATGAGTGCAGGATACAAGTGTAAAAACCTCCATGTTGACTCGCTTTGGTCTGACGTATTTCGGGATAAACTTGTGATCTCCAGTTATTCATATACCTAGAGAACTTCTGTTGTGGTATAAGTAGACCTACATGACGATGACAACTGTCAATGAATTCTAGTCTCTTTTTTTTATTTATTTTTGTTTAGGGGCTTTTATTCAGGCGAATATATCAGCCCCATTGTACCCTAACCTATTTCCTTACATCCTAGGGGAGTCGCGGATGAGCAAGCGTCACCATCTGGCACAGCATTCGAATTCTAGTCTCTAGATAGCCGCTATCGTTCTAGGACTACACTGTGCTTTCCATCAAGTGTGTATTCACTTTGTCTTACCAGTATAAAAATAGACTTAAGTTAAAATAAAAGATACAAATAATAATGATTAGTATTTACTTAATATTTTTGGGAAAACTCACTAGTAACGTTTATAATAACAAATAGCATAAAAATTTATTTATATTTATCTTGTTTAACAACAACTCAAGTTAAAATAAAGCAATACCATTTTACATTTTCTCAACAGCCTGCATTTGACATAATTCATGCATACTTTGAACGACCCAGAGACGGCAAATGCGGATGTCTGCCGGTGACATTACAATGTAAATGACAATTTTTCTATTTACGCTAATTATCGGCAGTATCACAAGCTAAATGAAACAATATTGTTGATTTAAATTTCAGAGATACAATATAAATTTTATATAACGAAGTTACTTTTACGTACCGCCAAATATAGTTATATGGATATACAATAGGATCAGAACTAATACAAGAGTCTTTGATACGATTTCTGTTCATACTGCATCAATAGTTTGTATTCAGCCTTATTATCCAATAATTCTATTTGTAATACAACAAAAAATAATATTTTCCGTTTTTGGTTAATGTTTTGGTTATTGCGATTTACAATAAGAAGTTCATCTATGAAGGATACTCAGGCCGGATAAGTTATTCACTTATGCCGTTGCACAAAACCATCCTAGGCGGGATAATTTTATAATAAAGGTTTGAGATAATTGAGGCAATTTATATATTTATAATTTACTTACAAGGTGGCTGCGGTAATCAGGCACTTCACAAATTACTCACTGTGTACCATATATATCTGGATGTGTAAGATGTGGAATATGGTGTAGGTGAGGATTTGTGATGTGTTAACTGCAAATAATTATAAGTGACCGTGACGGGAAAAAACGTTTTTCGATATTAAAATTTTAAATCGAGATAAGTAAAGTAAAAACTGTTGTACCCCAGATGGCGCTTGCGTTTCGGTGCGTTTACATATTTATTATTTGATGTTCTGATTTTGAGCCTTTTGGCGCGATTAAGTAGGAAAAGCTCCTTACTATTTAAAAACTTTAATAATGTGGAAACTTGTATATTATCTAGTTTAAACCATTCTTCAAGGCAGTACTAACCATATATGGATCTTATAAATAATAAAGCTTAATATATTTTTCAAAGAGATATAATATGTTCTAACACTTTCTACTCCTGACCTTTAATTTTCTTTTTATTATTCGGGATGAACAAATTTGTTTCCACTTGCCAGTAACCTCATTAAAGTATTTTTGTAACGATTCCGTGATCAAAATAATTTTCTAGCGACGAAAATCATTTTCAATTTATTAAAATTCTTCAATGTTTTGACATTCCTTAGTAAATTATTAAATTACTTTGGTTATCGAAAAACCTCGAAATATTTGGATCATAATTAACTGTTTTAATCATCACAAATATATTATTATAAGGAAATATTGACCGATTATGTAAAATAAAATCAATTCCTAAAGTTTTTTTTATTGATGGCTTTGTTAGTAGTGATACTGCCTACAACGCTAAAAGTTCTCGGCCCTGATTCTGTAGCCATAATATTTTTATGAAAACCTTTACATTATACAGTTTATTGTTAAATATGTAAATAATACCTAGTTATGCATCCCCCTCGCCCAGGCATATTGGACTGAGGCAGGGGCTTATTCAGCAAATAGGAAGAGGGCTGAGTAAGTAAGTTCCTGTTGACAAAAGGCCAGCCTATAAGTAAGAGCGCGGAGTTCCACGCGAGAGATTTGTATTGGGAGCTGCGATTAGGATAGGTCTCTATATCGGCTCAAGATAATTTAAGTTAGTTGTACTGCCTAAAAATCGGCCTTTGTAATCTTTAAGTAATAAATTGTGTCTTTTTAAAACCATAAAATCTCGCTCTCAAGGTTTGACTACCTGTTTTTTCTTGCCATTAGCCACAACATACTTAGTTTTGGACCAAGGGTGTAGAGTCCATAAAACAGAGAGCCTTTGAAAGAGTTTTAAGGGTTCATTTAGAAGTATTTATAAGGCGAGTTGGAACCATTTTTGAACTTATCTTCACCTTCGAACAGATATGATTGAGGTCAAATGTTTGATCGCAGATCATAAAAAACTATATACCATATACATTCAATCTTTATTACTTTTAGGGTAAGATATAAAAACATTTTAAAAAATATATTGATTCTCAACTCAACTCAATATGCAGTATATACGAGGAAGTTGCATAAACCGACTACAATTTTATTTTATATTTATACTTATAAGTAAATCTATCAATCAGCCTTACACTCAGATTTCGTACACTCAAAGCCATAAAATGTTGCTGTGGCATAACTTTATGGAATATTTCATGGTATCCTTTCATTACCGCCCCCAACATAATACCGCTAACCCTTTATGAAGACTTATTGCTACCAAAATATTACTTCGTCTGCGAAGGAAACATTTTATAGTATTTTTATAGGTTATAGCAGTGAAGTACGTGTAAAAACAGAAATACATTTCAATCAAATGAATTCAATACGTTTATTATCACTATTTTTATACAGAAGAAGAAAATAACGAACACTAACATAATAAGTATATCAAGAAAAGAGAAAAACATATACGCCAAAGGAAAGCGCCAGCTCGATATATTCATATCATTCATATTAATAATATATAAAAAAACATATCATCACTCTATATCCCTGACAGCGTGAGCAGATATACATTAGTGGCTGCATCCACTTAGCGCTTATATGTATATTATTATACATATATCGTGTACAAAGTGATCAGTAGCACAGCTGATCGCCGTTCTTAAACTAATCACGTAAGATTTCTATTAGATGCTATGCGGGTTTCGATGTTTTCGATTTCGATGTTACGATGTTTTCCTTCACGGAAGAGCATGTGATGCCTAAATCCGTACTTAATCAGAAAACCCCCAGATGTACGTGCCGCGATTCGAACCTATGAACATTCCCGAAAATCCTAAAGGTATGTTACGTGCCGGGATGTAAACCTGCTATCATTCGCGATTGGATACGAGTCCCTTTATGCACTAATTCACCAAGAAATCATTTTGCACTAATATTGTAAATTTGTTTGGGGTAAAATTCTGTTATTTGTCAATATTTTAAATGTTGATGTCTCCATACATTAAAGAGTTCAAATAAAATGGTTAACTTCTTAATATCCTTAAAGTTTAATCATTAAATATCTAATTCCACTTCTCAATTGAAATACTTTTCAACTTAAAACATGAGATATGTTTGCTCGTGTTTGGTTGGTATAATAAAAAAAACTGTTATATATAATTATATAACAGTTATATTCAGACTTATTAAAATAGTCGATATACCTCGGTGTTTTATTTTTATAATAATATCTTGAAACGCCAAAAGTTGACCTCAAATAAATTTTTAGGAAATTAATGAACTACTCTCCTATTTGAAAACAATCAAGTATGTTCATATATTCGGTATTATTGGCGACTTTATTTTACTTACCACAAAAGTTAAAATTGGACGGATTTCAACTGACCTTTTATATTTATAAAAGCTTTTATAGGCACAATTATTAATAGCCTTCCTTTATATAAAGTCTTGTAACATGTAACCCGATTTGGAGCAGATTTATCAGTTGATTTTTATTGATCGATTCTTTTTCTATTATTTGATGTAAGAATGTCGCAATAACTGAAGTTATTCATCTAGAGATGGAAAGAAATGTGAATTCACTGATTATTAAGTGAGAAATGAAAATTACCAGGAACAAGAACGAAATAGCAGTATTCCAAAACTGTGCGTGTGAAAAGGACAAAGTAAATAACAGTCACATGCCCCTGTTATAATTTCTCCTAAGCTTGCTTCATTTACAACTGTTGCAAAGTGACGGTGCGGTCGGTGACTCCGATGATGGGATATGTTTGCTAAACAAACACATTATTGATTCTTTTAAATTTCAAATCCTAAGGAAGTGTTATAAAGGTCGGGAATATATTGTATTGTTATCTTATGAATAAAGTAGATATTTTTTTTGTTTCAAATGTAGGGAATATCCACATAAGGGTGGTATTAAACACAGCGTCTAGTGATTTTAATTTAAATTCCATTCTTAAAAAAAATGTTAAAAGTAATGTTTCTCATACTGTGAACATTTTTTTAGCAGCCTGCTTGATGGTAAGTGGCTACCGTCGCCTTTGGATAACTACATTACAAGAAGCTTTGTCATTGCATTGCCGACCAAGGAGGACACATTCCACTTTCCTCTTAGAGTAATTCGGGCTATCGCTCAGCGGAAAAGTGGTACCCGGCAGCTAATTCCACATCAAAAAAGCTTGCGACAAAAATGTTCTAGAGAGCCGCTGGGTTGACGCAGTTCTGTTAAGTTTTTACGTTTTGTAAAGGCCAATAGTGTGCGTTTAAAATGGCGCTAGGGGTATCAGTTTAAATGGTTCTCCAGAGCATCCTCCGTTGTATAAACGAGAAAACACATAAAGAGACGCAAGGTCTTTGCGTAGACTAGCGATCTCCAAACTGTATGTTACTTCAGATCTACTGAAAATGCGATCAGGATCAGCTCGACGTTGTCCGGAATTACATGTTAGCAGGTAAGCAATAGTACCAGTCCATAAGTGAAAACAGTACTCCTATTTATATACGGACGTACTTATGCTTTGTAACGCACAAACTAATGTTTAAGTATACATATTTTTATTTGACATTGCTTATCTTGTACTTTTGTAACTATATAATATGATAAATGTTATGTTTCTGGAGTCACGTAAAATATTCTGACAATGATGTATAGTCTCCGGTGAGTACTACCATACCATAAATGATAAGAGAGAAGTGATGTTGTGGATACAATGATGTGTGTACTCTTGGCCGAACTTAAAGTAAAAAGTAAGTTTGTGTTAACGTTATGCGAGAGGCAAAGTACTCCACAAGTTTTACTTGCCAGATATGTTGAATGTTCAAAAGTATCTTACAGGATCTTGAGTATGATGCCTCTGTATATTAAAAATTATATACTTGCGTGTTTTGCTATCTAAGGTAAAAAAGAAAAATCAAGGAAACATAAATGAAAAACGATAGATAAAAATATATTTATTTTCCCAACAATATTATCGAATATTTACAATACAACTGATATAATAAAGCAAAAATATAAAAAGTAAAATGATAGCGATACAAAAAACGATACAGGTATGAGTGTCTATAGCCGCTACTTCGGTTTTACTTAGACTTTGCTCAGATAATAAGTTTATCTTTAAGATAAAACTAATTATATAATAGAAACTTGAGTATATCCTAATTATTCCTAGAGCCAAGTCGAAGTTGACGAAATCGGTGACTTCCATATACTTTGAAATTAATTAAATATTATAATTTGTAAAGAGAATATCCAATTCTCAACCTATTTTCTTATTGTATCATCGCATTTGCATTATATAAGTTATTACAAACAATGCAAGTGGACAGAACTGCTTCCTAGACGGCTACAATAATAAACCAGTCAAGGGTTATTTGTATGTCCAAAAGGTATTCTGGTAAGATTTTATAATAGACTGTCTCGCCTAAACTGTTATTTAAAATTGTAGGGTACTATATGTAAATCATGTAAAATATTAGTCATAATTTATTTAGTATTTTTACCTTTTATGGCGTTGATTCCACATCGATTTTCTAAAAAACATAGAAGAATTTTTTTTAATTAATGAGCCTTTAAAAGATATCTGGACATTGTTATGAGATTATATTCTATGACCGGTGGTCGTGGGTGTGGTTATAGTAAGATACGAATTTGGCGTTTTACAGTTTATTTGCACTTTAAGGCACACCGAACTGCGACGTACACGCACGTACTCCCGCCTTGGGTCTCGGTAGTCGACTAACCTCTAAGCGTCCCGTGCGCGCGCGCATCCTCTTACCCTGCACGTCTCGTAACACCCTAACGACCCTTAGGGCGACAAGAGCGTATTCATTTCTCTAGTGACCCCGTCAGCTAACTTAACAATTTTATTAGAAGAATTAAAGCGCTGACCCTTCTGTTTGAAAATAGTGTACAAAGTATGTCCTGCAATACAATTCCTAGAACCCGAATCAATTAAAGCAATACCTCGCTTGCCTAAAACGGTAATATCTAGTATAGGACGACGCCATGGTACACCATTTACAGACTGAGACGAAAAAAGGTCACAAGAAAGAATAACTTCAGGTGTAAGCTCCCCTTTAACTGAAGGTGTAGAATTACTATCGTTTTGTGATGGAAACTCCCCTTTACATTGACATGTGAAATTATTCTTAACAGGATTTCGGTTTACACAACAACAATGATTAAAAACAGAATTATTACTATGGTTAAAATTACCTATAGCTACTAAACACTTTTTATTATGCGATACAGGATCAATAGCAATAAAGTCCCTTGCATTGTTTGCGTGACTACCTGTTCCTTTTGTTTGACGAGCTGCGGACGCTAGGACGGGAAACGTTCGAGAACCAGATGTGGCAGTCTTGCTGGCATTCGTAGAAACGTGTTGAACACCTGATTCGAACATATGGAACGCAGATGTTTTTAGTTCCCGCGGATTGCACTTTACACACTTTGAATGAATGACGCCTAATGTTCCACAGCCATAACATTTTATCTGTTTATTAGAACTGATGTTATTGCTTTCACTATCACTTTTTAACCGTAACTTCTCGCACGATTCTCGTAGATGACCGGCTTGTCTACAATACACGCAATACTCCCGTTTAGAACGAACGGCAGCCTCGCTGGAACCCGATGACAGCAGCTGCTTGTTTCCCTGTTGAGCACCAATGCGTGACGAGCGCTCTGTAGACGGCGGAGAAGTAGTTAACGTCGACATCAACTTTTTGTCGCAGAACGTGTCGACATTTGACGTGTCCTTTCCCTCTTTCAGTGAGTCCTCAATACTTCGAATCTTCAGAAGTAACTCATCAAAAGTGGACACTGACTCTCGAACAAGTCGCTTCCTTATGCGACGGTCAAGAAGGCCGAAGGTCATATCTAGCTCTACACGCTCGCAGAGATCCCCTCTAGGCAACTTTGCAAGTAATGCCCTCACCTTCGCAATGAATCGATCTGTGTGCTCCTGACCTTGAACCATAGCGAACAGATCACAATATATCCGATGTGGTGGGCGGATGTCTCCAAAAGCTGAGCGTAATCTTAGTAAAGCTTCTGACCATGAGTGCGTATTATTCTTAACGCCTTGCCACCAAATAGCTGCAGGACCGGTAAGGAGCATGGAGAACCCTCGAAGTGCTGTTTCATCCCTCATATTAACACACTCCTTAAAGGATTCGATGGCATCCAAAAATCCTTCCAATGATTCCTCATCCTGGCCGCTATACCTCGCAGAACAACCGGCAAACGTGACGGAAGGGATGGGCGTGGCAGCAGAAACCAAGCTGGCGGCATTCCTTGCCGCGGCGAAGGTTGGCTGAACCGACGTGGCATCTCGGAACTCTCTTAATAGCTGCTGGCAAAACTCGGCTTGCGACTGCTGCAAGGTAGTCAATATGCCAGTCAAAGCAGACAAAGAAACACTTTCCGAGCTGTCCCCATCTTCCAAACTTTGTCGTTTCTTAGGCATCTTGAGGCAATGAAGACGCGAACAAAACTATATATACGCAAAACGAATCGACTACACGTAATTTAAACTTAACACAAAGTAAAATACGGAAAAAACGTCAATAAAGTTCGTGCCACGTGGCGAACACGCGGAATACAAAGTTCACTCAAAGTTCCTTTAAAAACACAAAGTTCACTTAAAAACCACCAAACACATATTTAACCACGTATGGGCGCCAGATATGACCGGTGGTCGTGGGTGTGGTTATAGTAAGATACGAATTTGGCGTTTTACAGTTTATTTGCACTTTAAGGCACACCGAACTGCGACTACACGCACGTACTTCCGCCTTGGGTCTCGGTAGTCGACTAACCTCTAAGCGTCCCGTGCGCGCGCGCATCCTCTTACCCCGCACGTCTCGTAACACCCTAACGACCCTTGGGGCGACAAGAGCGTATCGGGTTACGCCTACATGCTATAATTCACATTTATAAGACGCAATGATGTTGCAACTTTCAAACCTCCATTATTTTTATTTTTAAATGACGAGAATTATTGACTTATAGAATAATATTAATTAAATTATTTATCGTCATGCCATATTCCTCTCGGGATGAGCAGATATCAGAGATGGGCAAAATGTAATCTGATTAATGATTAACGATTACAAAATGTAGTCGGAATTTTAATTTTCTTGCTTTGTAATAATGATTAAATCCATTAAAAACATTAAGAAATCATACGTATGCAATGCATCAAATAATGTGTATGCAAACTGGGGTTCTGTAGTGTTTCAAACATAAATGAGCAAAACGCAATCATATTAATGGCAAAAAGCGTAAAACGTAATCGTAATCATTTTTATTAATCTGATTACGTTTTACCCATCTATGGCAGATATATATACATAACTGACTTTGTCCATTTTGCGCTTATATGACGTGCCCAACGTGACCAGTAGCGCAGCTGTTCGACTTGATCGGTTTTAATGTCATTCGTTATATTAAATAAATTTCAAAAAAAATTCTTTCTCATACCGTAAAGGCAACAAATAAGTTAAGTTGACGTTGAAAGGATCATGCAGGTAATACAATAGTAGAAAAATGTGAAATTTCATAGAATAAATCCATCCACGTCAATCCCAGTAGAGTTCGAAGCTCGGCAGATATGACATTTCAATCAGCTTTGAGCCCCTTTGTCTGACATTTCTTTTGTGAAACTTGTGTGTAAATATAAATATCTATACAAAGAACACATTGATGTTTCAATTTATTTAATTTCACCCGAATTAAACTTCATTAATTTAAATAAAGGTATGTTTTTTAAATAAGGTTTAATAACCTTTGAGAACATATTTACAGTAAAACAAATATTTGAAATTTCTGCGAAGCTTTAACATTCAAATAGATCATTAACTTGGGTTTTGAATCAGTTAAGCTGCGATAATCAAATAAATGGGACCAATCGTTACTCCGGCTTCGCTTGCGTTAAAAATACGTTACGTATAAAGTTATTTTTCTATCCCTGAAAACAGTTCTTTTTTCGTGATAAAAAGTACGTCATTTGCGTAACGCGGGTGACATTTGTTCAAAGTTTCATAACTAAGGCGTAAAAGCTTAAAAGTGTCTGCATCACTCTTGATCGTAAGTTCAATGTGGTCTAAGAACAACAGCAACCGTTAGGAGACTGTTAAGAGGAGTCCTATGACGGTTGCTATTTCCTTGTCGTGCCAAATTTATCATGACAAAGTTATCGTGTATATGCATATAGACTCATATAGCGTGTCCAGCGGAAAATATTCAACTTTAAAAGTTAAATAAAAAAAACTACATGTGTTTTATTTATTTTTATTAGCATAAAATGGAGAACAATAATGCGGATTTCATTTTTTATACACTATATCGTCTAAATGATGGCCGTCTTTCTCTAAACACTCTTGTAGTCGGACCCTTACATTTGCAATTACGCGACGTCAAAGCTCTGGAGTAATGCTTTTAAATTCACGACGAATATTGTTCTGCAGAACCTCAATTGTCCGGGGATTGTTATTATAAACTTTTGATTTAAGGTATCCCCATAAAAAAAAATCGCATGGCGTGAGGTCGGACGACCGAGGCGGCCACAGGATGTCTCCGTACTTGCTGATCAGTTTATTTGGAAAAATTGTCCTCAACTTTTCCATCGACACCCTAGCAGTATGCGGAGTGGCACCGTCTTGCTGAAATTGTGTTCTGTTGTTGTACCCTGAATAGAGCTGCAATTGCGGTAACAGAAGTTCGTCTATCATACGGCAATAGACCGGAGCAGTTACTGTCTGTCCTTGGTTAAAAAAATAAGGGCCAATTACCCCGCTGGCTGAAAGGGCAGACCAAACTGTCGGTTTTAAACAATGTAAACGTTTTTGATGGCGTTCTCTAGGGTTGTTCGGGCACTAGTATCTCATATTCTGTTTGTTAACATATCCATCAATATGAAAATGTGCTTCGTCGCTAAACAAAATGTTTTCTAGCGTGGTAGGTGTCCGAAAGCCTTCCAGCATTGTTCTTGCGAAGGTTTTTCGCAAAGGATAGTCACTTTCGTCGAGAGCCTGAAAGCATTTTGTAAGGATGGAGCCTTAATTTTTTTTTTTTCAAAATAACATGCACTGTTGTTTTTTTTATGCCTGTGGAGAGCGCAATCTTTTAATCGATTTACGTGGATTTCGAATAATTTCATTTTGAACTTCAGACACACGTTCGGGCGTTGTTGCTGGCGTTGATGGTCCCGGAGGAGCTCTGTTGACCAGTGTGCCTTCTTGCCTGAATCTCTGTACCCACGACCAGATAAGTTGCGTGGTGGGACCATCATTTAGTCGTCGAATATTAAAATGAGTACAAAAAACGCGGCGCGCGCGAACCAGCGATTCTCCGCTCTTCAAGTACTGCTCAACCGCAAATGCGCGGTGCGCTCCTGACCAGTGACTCATGGCGATTAGTAAATCCGCAAACCCCGCACTTTAAATGGTACCCCTTCCGCCTACCTCACCCCGCTAGTATTTCAATTGGTGCAATTTAAAGTTGAAAAATTCCCGCTGGACACCCTATATAAGCTAATCTCCCTTAGAGTAGACACTACATCAAGGTAGCTTTAAGACTTCGTTCCGGTCACTATCCATCGTCAAGTTTTTCATATCTTATGAGGAAAATAGAATCGCCTAATTGCAGCACCTGTGGAAGACGGGAGAATTTGCATCACTTGCTGATGGAGTGTGACCGGAATAAAAGTGCAAGAGAGTCGCTGATGAACCAATGCAGAGTCAGCTTATGTGATAAAGGTGCCTTTCATGGCGTCGTATGTGATCCGGCAGGAAATGCTATGAAATTGTTGGTGGACATGGTAGCACTGACTCATCAGCAACTCTCTCAGAATTGAGGTGTATTTCCCCGTATTGGGTACAATAGGGCGGATATGCCAAAATGGCAAAAGCCCTTATAAATAATAAATTTAAAAAAAAAAAGCTAATCTCAAAACAAAGCAGGTTACTATTTCAACTGGCAAGAAAAAAGTCGATTTTTAAGACTAAAACTCTTATTAAACTAAATTGATTTTCTCTTTACTTGTTGATCTCTATGTTGTAGCAAGCCAGAGAAAGGGACGTAGCTAGCAAAACGCTTCGTGAAAATCGGTAGTGTAATCCTCAATACCTCTACGTTCGAATTGAGCTAGAAACTTAAATGCTACGAGTAGTGACATACAATTACATACATATATCGATGTAAAAAGCTATTTAATTTCTGAGCTTTTTAACGTCCATATCTGTGTTATAAATATACAAGTTTTTTGTCACGCTTTTTCATTCTATATATCACCATATAAAATGCCATGAGCCTATTTAGTGACCATTATTTTTGAAAATTTGTGACTAGCTGCGAGTGAAAATAATGACGGTATACTTATTAAAGTATACGCAGAAGTAATAAAAAACATATAGAAAAGTTTTATGATTCATAAAAAGATGCGACCCGTCTTTTGCGAACATAAGAATCCCTGATGGATACTGCTCTGGAAAAAAATTATTGATATACATTGTTGTTTGTTTACTTTAGTGAATATACAACGCTTTCTTGGATCAAAAAAGATCTTTAAATATGTAGAGAATTACAATAGGTACTACAGAGAAATCGTTTAGCATTATTACAATGAAAAAATAATTGAGGGTTTTCTTTTTACGATTCTTGAAAGTTGATGAATGAATTATAATGAAAGTTTTAAAGAATAAAATGTTGACTATATTTGCTTTTTCTATTGAATAAATATTAATTAGGCTTCCATTAAAGTATCATGCGTCATTATCATGTTTGTCAATGGAACTTATGCTAACTAAAAAAAAAGAGATGAAATTTAGATATTAACGGGTATTGTGGCTTCTGTATTTAGTTCTTCAGAGCACCCACGTTCCGCGCCTACTGGGCACTATCTCGAAAAGGCATCACCGAGGAGGGCTCTACCATGACACTTCACATTGTTTTCGGTAGAACATCCCGCTCAGCTGACTTTTGGAGGGCTACTAATTGGTCGCTCACGCCTCCACTCTAAATGTGCGGAATCTCAAATGTTTGTCAACTGATCATTATTTAACCGATGGGCTGGAGCTGATGCGGCGGGATGGATGCCGGTAAACTGACATCTTCTTCAACGAGTGTAGATGGCTCTCTGCCGAGTTCAACCAGCGATCTCCATCTTTAAAATAATGTGTTCACAGACGAGAGACCATAACCTTTTAAGGTTGTCATGCCCTACTACCATGGTCGACACAACTGCCGTCAGAGAGAGGTCGTTTCCGATCCTTTGAAACAGATTCCACCGCTCCCTGTCCCACGCTGGACACTGCGAGAGTATGCTAGGTGGAAACTCGGTCTGACACGTAGTGATAGCACTGAATTGTTTTCTGGATCGTATTCAATTTAAAGTTACATATAAGATACACAATTAGTTAGTCTATTAATATAAAAAGTATTGCTTCTAATAATATTATTGTTATATCCTTGTGCCATTATTTACCTTTTTAGAATCCGATAGTTAGTGCTTGCATCTAAACATTCTAAAAGAGAAATAGATATCAGATTCTATTTCTCTGAACAAGAGACACAAGTAATACGATTTGTTTTTTTTTTCAATATCTTATAAAATATAAATAAATAGATAATTATTTAAAACGTATACTTTAATGAAACACGTTAGATAATGATAATCGAATATTTTATTCTGAAATTTACGGAACAAATGAATAATTTAAAACAATTTGTCCTTCTACATAAGGATTAATACTGATTTAGTGATATTACGCACATCCTAAGTTTATGTTCCATTAAAAAGTTTATGTAGCAAAGCGTGTAATGTTACATTGCCAAGTCATAAAAGTGAAGTAATTAGTATATAGAATAATTTATACAGTTTTGTTTGACGTGCCAATTTAAATTAAGAGTTGAATTGTTTAAGTACCTATTTAGTTTATTACTCTTATTTTGTTTAAATTAATTTGTGTTAGCTTTATAAATGTTATTCTGAATAGCCTAGTTGCGTAATTTTATTGTAATCTGAGTGAATTTCGTAATTAGTCTTGTAGTTAACAAATTGGATTTGGATTATTACACTTGTAAAATATAAGCTCCATCAAGATATATATTTTAGATCAAAAAGGCTATTTATTTCTACGAAAATTTGCAGAATAGTGAAAGTTATTCTCCGTCAGTCAACTTACATTCAAATCGTTTTATTTATACTATATATTAATATGGATTGTTGTTCTGTGGGTAGTACCACATTAAAAACAGATTAAAGTTAAGCAAATAGCTTATACCCTGAGGACATCATCGGGGCTAAATTAATCATGTTCCGTGCAAACAAAACGATATTAAATTGAAAGTAAAATTGCCCGGGGATTAAACGCAACGCGGGCCATTCCCAATTGACTCGGATAAAAATTTGAGCACTATGGTCAACAAAGCCGTCCTTTTTGCAGTATTCACATTATCTGAATTTCGTGACAAATAAGACTGATAAAAAATTGAAACTGTTTTGTGTTACTTTTTTTTTAAATAATAATGCGTAGCTGATCATCTTTCTCAGGGTATGTAATTTGGGGTAAAAATATTACTACAGTTATCAACATTCTTGAAAAGTTCTAGCAGTCTTCATATTTAACATTTTTCACTTTCAAAATGAAGTTACATGTCAAGTTTTAATAGGTGACTACCTTTTTACTCCCAAAAATACTGATTTTGATTGAGATTTCGATAGAAAAATTGGTGTATGTGGTTATTGTAAATAAAATAATTTAAAGGGTCTGCTGATCATGATAAGTTGGCGTTATAGAGGGAATTTTTTTGAAAAAGTAAAAAAGTTACACTACTGTTGTAATTGTGAAAATCATGGGGTCGTCTCGGCCGCACAGCAGGTCTGCTCACCCGAGGTGTGTCGGACTTGTGACGACTAAAATCCCCGGGGCAACTACTTCTGCGTATTAACGGGGACTGCAGATCGTGTAATCATTTTTCCGTTGACTTTCAAGGGTAGTTAATTGGTCGCTTAGAGTGTCTATCCTAAGCTGCTACGATCTAAAGACATCGTAGTAACCGGTAGTGAATCGACCGATCGGTTGGTACTGATGCGCCGGGCGGTTGTCGGCATTTCAATGTCTTCTTCTCGGAGCGAGATCAGGCACTACCTCTCCCACTTTACGTCCTTCTTCAGGGTTATGGACATATCACAGGAGACAATAGCCCTCCAGTTATAGTGCCTGACACAATTACTAACAATTTATTGAGAATTTAGAAACTAGTTAATTATTATTACGCTTAGGTGGTATTTAAATAGCATAGCGTAGCATGTTATACTTACCACCTACGTATATTAGTCTAGTTGGAGTGTAAAGTTTACCATTTACTGTGCAAATATAAATGTGATTCTAAGGTAAAGTGCGTTAGTTTACTTTTAGAATTAATAATAATGATATCCAACTGGGGCGTATGGTAACCCTATTATTTAGTAAGTATCAAGGACATTTTGCAAACTTGTTTTATTGATATTAAGAGGTGTTTATATTACCTCCCAACAAGAATTGAACGTGTGTAGTAAAAAGTATCTTAAATAGTTTATTACTTTTCCATTGAGAGAAGAGCCTTTCGTAGAGACGAATGTCGGCCCAAATTCGATGTACTGATTTACTCTATCTTTTTAGATAGCAGGCTAAATTAAAGTCTGATTTGATCCTTTGGCTCTACGCAATTTGTACTCCCAGGAGATTGAGTCGCTTGCGTTATACTTATGATGTGGATCGAGTTTTATAGCTTATTCACGATTTAGAAACAAAATTCATATCATAAGCATCATAAACCATGTAATTTATTCTCAATTAGGAACATAAATGTATTAACATCATTTAACAAAATTATAAGTAATAATAATATTTTTTATATGAAATGATTAATAATTTAAGTACCTTCCGTAGTTTCGAAACTTTGTTACAGCTAGAAACTTACAAAATCATTATTGATGTAAAACGTTGAATGAAGTAGTCCTGAAGGGATTCAGGAGATCCAGACTTGAGGGATTCTATTGCCCAGATGAGAGGGAGATGGCGTGCTAGATATATTGTGCACCGACCGTTTGAAAGGTTTGGAGGGGTGGGTTTTTTACACTCACCTCTCCCACAGATAAAGCCTTATCAAGTTGTTTGCTCCTCGGGCGTCTGGACGAATTCGGATTCCCAGGCCCGGGTGAATTTTAGGTTAGATAGATGCCCTGGAGGTTTTTAGTCAGTAATAATCTGTACACACCGGGATCACTGTCCTCACAGCACCCTGGCGGTCCTTTGCAGGACTTTCTCCCGGATTACAAAAAAAGTAATCCTGCGTCTATGAAGTAAGAAAAAAACCTAGTGATTCTGGTTATATTAGCAATTGAACGAACTATCACATCCAAACGTATTTGTAAAATATATCATGATAATAAATTCACTTTTAGGACATAGTACTGCATAATATGAAAACAAAATTTAAAAGATCTGGTGTAACGTCCACTGCAAATGTTACATAGGCAAGCAACAGCAGACATCAAAACACAGCAATTGGCACGGCACATCGAGTAGGTTGTTTAAACGTTAAGATTGGCTTTATACGGGAAAATTGTAGCCTTTGAAATAACCAATAGGTAAGGATTTGTGACGTGTACGACCGCGCGCGATCAAGCTTCCCAAGGGTCTTCAAATCGCAGAAAATTGATGAAACAAAGGGGCTTATAACTTTGGTTGTTACCTAAAGGGAATTTACTATCAAAGTTGTTGCACCGTTTATTCCTATTATAACATATATTTTATGAGTGTTTCGT
Organism: Automeris io; assembly: GCA_036320925.1. Lineage (NCBI taxonomy): Eukaryota > Metazoa > Arthropoda > Insecta > Lepidoptera > Saturniidae > Automeris > Automeris io. The sequence continues at coordinate 8,124,206 of JAUDJH010000014.1, forward strand.
GCCTTAATATTAAGATAGCGTTTAATATATTATATTTTGGTAGGATATTTTACATTAGATGGTATTCTGTAAAACAAGAATCAGATGACTATCTGCAAGGTATATTAAAAAAAGATTACATATTTTGAAAAATGAATATATTCCAAAATAAGAATTCTCTGAAAATCCGTATCTAGGCGTCACTGATAAGTAAGCTATTTATTTACGATTTTTCATTAAAAAAATACTAGCTAGATACACAATTTCCTCGAAACAACATATCTTGTTTGGCCTCGAGTCTTATTTTCAATTACCGTCATTTTATAGGTAACTAAGATAATATTTTCTTTTAAATCGATTATATTACATCTATTTTAATAATTAAATAAGTTTGAAAACATTGAGTCAACGGAACTTTAATCTTGTATTTAATCAATTATTTCATAAGCAATAAGTATTAACTAGTTGAAAGATAGTAAAAAGATGGATTATTAAAAACCTCTAATATTGTTTTAAAACGTCAAGATATCTTAAAAAAAAACAATGTAAAGTGTCAGCAAAGGTGACAGAATACCTGGTGGTAACTGGTTGGAGTAGTTCATGGCTACAACACCAGAAGAATTGCTAGAGTTGCCGATCTAGGAAAAATAAAAGGAAAAAATTAAAATAACTGAAACAATGTGATCGCGACTAATTTAATCATTTGCAAATATAATTAAAAAAAAATTAAAAGTGATGTTGGCGACATCTATACATCAACATTCATATTACTTGTATCGTTGAATTCATCTACTTTCTTTTCGAATCTTCTTACAATAGATAGATGGCGTTGTTAGTGCTCAAAATTTCCAGCCTTTTCAAAATATTATTACTAATATTTTGAATCATGATAAACGGATACAAATTATTTAATAATAATTATATCTTCATGGTGTTTCTTTTTCCGGGTGATCAGAGACACATTAATGTTGGCAACTACTTTACGCTTATAAGTAGCCTCCAACGGGATTAGTAGCGCAGCCGCCTTTCTCGCTCTTCGGGCGACTGGACGAATTTGGTTTCCCAGGCCTGGGTGGAGTGATTAGAGAGACACCCCGGGGGTTTTTTAGTCAGTAGGAGTCTGACACACCAGGGTCGCTGCCCTCACAGTGACCCTGATGGTCCAATGTAGGATTTTCCCCCGGGTTACCAAAAAAAAAAGCCGCCTTTCTCAGAGCATTTCTATTAAATGACATGCGGGTTTCCTCACGGTGCTTTTCTTCACCGGTGAGCATGTCTAATGCAGAGCAATCCGTACGTAATCTGGAAAATCCCAGAGATACGTGATGGGATTCGAACAAAGTATTTAAACCGATTAATTTCCATACTAATGCTTTAGATCAGAAATTGACGGCGAAGAGGCGTGTAAGGCAAAGAGGACTTAATAAATACGTATTTTGAGAAGGAATTGCTTTGGTGTAAGCTTGGTACAAATGAAACAACAATACTTTAGTATCAACTATTCATATATTTCAATAGTATCTCTTATGATTATAAACTATTTCACTAACGCTCCGCGCTTAATATTTGGTTTAAGTCTAAATGGAGACAAATCAACAGTTAGTGTCAATCAACTCATTATTATCAACAGTCGAAACAAAATATCTAAAAGTTACATTTAATAAGTAAATTAAATGTAAACTTAGAAATTGTTAGCATGCTCAATTCACTTTAACCTTGAATACTGGTAAACTATGCTATTTAGTGGGGAATGTTAACTTTGGTATAAAATATTAATTATAAATAACAAAACGTAATCAAAATCAAATACACTCGAGAAACGAACTTAAATCGAAGTATAAATTAGAAAAATACTGTTTCACCAATAGCCTATCCAGTCAAAAAATATGTACAAATAACTGGTGAACTAATTCTAACGCTAACGAACAAAATACCGAAGCATTTAAGGTAATGATTGCACACGGCGACTGAAGAGCGCTCTCATCTATAATCAAAAATGTTATACTGTAATATTTTAATAGAAATTCGAATATCTAACATTCTATATGAAATATTTTGTTTACTAACGCACCACAATTATAATTTTTGATCTACTACAAGATAACGTTTAATTTTGTAGACATACTTTCTAATTACTAATTAAATAATTGTATGTTCCTATTGATTTATATAGGAAAGCAAATAATAATTAAGAAATGCACTTGAAGCAAAAAAATCATAATCAGCTTTATGTATAAGAAGTACATATTCTGTTACGAATTAATTTAAAAATATATAAATATTTAAACTTAAGATATTTAGGCTTAATATCTTAATTTAAATTTGTGTTAAATAAAAAAAATCTTTTGTAAATGTTACTGTAAATAATACTTCAAGATATTTGTTCCATAAATATAGTTATGTAAGTAAATATATTTTATTCTTTTCAAATATTTTTATATTATAATATTTATTTAAGATGTAAAATAAATTTCACGTTAAACCAAATATTACTATTGCCATAAATGATTAAAATTTATGGCAACTTCGATTTGTTGTTAATTGATGAACTGATTGAAATGTAATATGTTTGTATTTGAGCGTTAATAAAGGACTATTTGACTTCCTATCGTAATGAAAATATTGTGTATTATTTTTGTTGATATTTCTTCTTTATTTTACATCTTTTTAAGAAAATAACAACATAAAAATGTATAGAGCTACATTATCACAAAATTTACAAAAAAAGCAATTAGCCTAATAGTAGACGTTAACAATTTACATTTGGTGTAACAACTTATAAAAGACTCGAATTATATTCTCTATAAATTACCTACAGAAAACAGTTTTTTTTTAAATACCGAGATTAGTGTTACCCTCGCAGAAGTCAGTCAAGCCACAATCTAAGAAGATTACGTTAATATATTAAAACTGGGATATCAAATGTAAATAAATATATATATTTAGTACATATGTACTGTATCATGTTGTTACATCTTCTGCAACGTTATAACATATCTACTTTCAAGTTTTGTGATTATTCTTTATCATATAGTATTAAAAATCAACAGTAGGAAATATCGAAAAAAATATACATTTCGCATACAGAACCGCAAGTTCAGTAGAGAGCATTTATATAATCTTTATAATGATTTAACATCGAGTAACAAGACATTTAACATTTTTATCAATCAATCAAGGTACTTAAATCCCAGTTTACCTAATTCACTCACACATAGATTAATTTCAATAGAAATCAGATCTGTTTTCCAACAAATAAAGCAATCTACATTAATACAAAATTATGAATCAGTTTTATGGGAAATTATCGTATTTAAGCCGTAGAGTCATGTGACGAGGGATTGGGAATGACTGTTCCAGTAGCCTGTTGATCTCGAAGCCTCCTCACTTCCCTTGACGCTGATGCTAATTCCGCTTGCAGCGTTATCTCTCTTTCACGCAAGCATTTTATCTCGTTCTGCCAAGTCTGAGAAAAATAAATGCCAAATTATTAAACATAGCTCCTGTCGATGGTTTTATGAGTGCTACAGCTTGACAATTAGCTATATTTGTAGCAAACATTTAAAAAAGTAATTATGTAACACGCGATATCCTTCTGTTTTTCGGTTGTTTACTGCAGTCACGTCTGCTATTAATAGAACAAAAAAGCGCTGTGTGCGCAGAGTCATGTAGGCCCCCGGGAAAATCTATTCATCGGCAGTCGAGCCATGGATTTTGCACGGGCTCCAAGCGTCCCGCAGCTCGAACACAACGCACTATGAACTGATTCTAATGTCAATAATGACACTGAATAAAGATGTTTTCTACACTAAAATAAACTTTAATTTTGACTCAGTGTTCCTAATTCTTATAACTACTGCCTGTGTGACCAGGTCAAAATTTTTGGTCAAAAATTATTAAATTTTTTAGTAAGATCCGATAAATTAATATGAATAAATTATAAAGTAGAAGTAGTTTAGAATATGCATAAAGCCACTTAGTTTAAAATGTGTCAGCAGTAAATCGTTCCTCAACCGGACATTAGTTGTTTTCAGCCTGAACAAACATGATATGGACAACTTTTGCGGAATTTTATCTGGATCAATTTCGACGGAAATAAAACAGTTTTTTAGACTAATGGCTCCATACTAAGGGCAACAAGGTGAAGTACTCACAATGTTCTGCTTGAGCAGATCGAGTTTGTCGTTTTTGAGGCGGCACACTTCCTGTCTCAGCAGATCGGCGTCAGCGCGCGGGTGTGTCGGAGGATCGGCGCGTGCGCACGCACCTGCTTCGGCAGACGACATTGACTCTAGCCCCGTGTCGCTATCCACGTACACCGCACCTGAGAAAATAATTTTAGTATTAACTGTGTTGTTTTGTTCTTTTGTATGATGGCAAAAATTGTCGCATCTTTATCTCCCTTCTCGTAAGTCTTGACCACCAGGTAGCAGAGCTAATACACGATTAGACCGAGAACACGGCAAGTTGACTCGATCCGACTTTTTACTTTTTGAATCTGAGGGCCTAGACAAAACAACATTCTATTAGCGACAACGCTAGTAAAAAATCCAAAAACATTCCAAAAATATATTAAATTGACATAAGACGTCAAAATATCACGTGGTCTTTTTTTATAAGTCGAGAGTAAATCCTTTTTAAGATCGATGCGTGGACAATGGACCCTAAGCACCTGACTCCTACTGGCTTAGAATCCTCGAGATTTCCCTTAAATCACCGGCAGACGGGCCCGAGGATCCATATTCTTCCACAGGTTCGGCGAGTAAATAGTCCTTTTCAGACTCCATCTTTGGAATAGGACAGCGTAAACAACCCATCCCTTAGGACTTTTCTATCTGGCGGCGTGCAGGACATATACGCAGCAGTGACTTGCAACCTATAGAAGCAAAAAATGCATAAAAAGCATTATCATGTTATACCCACTTGGACATTTAGTAAAAATATTAATTAAAATCTTTATTAAATCCCCAGGTATAAAAGATAATTTTTTTATACTTCTATGGGATGCACGCTACTGATACGGACCGCCTTCACCTTATCAAGGCTGCAGATTTGAGGGGTCAAGTTCAACTAAATATCACGTGGTCTATCGTGTTCGTGTTAATCGTTTTACTACATCTTTGTCTATAAATTTGTATAGATAATGTTATTTCATCTCGACCCTCAGACCGTACTGTGCTGTTATCCACGAGTATACTTTCGCTGTGGTATATTTAGCCTGGCTGGTCAATGGCGATTGTTAATGGCCGCTCTTTCCTTCATGGTCGTTGCCATTGTTAGGCCGCTTAACTTACAATCAGGTACAGCGTTGCCACTTTGCCGTGCTATTACAAAAAAAAAACACGAGTCACGTGTAAGGTTTCGAGGGTAAAACCAAGTTTTACGCCAAATTACAACATAAAAGTTTGGTTTTCTACATAATAGTTGGGTGCTATGAAGTGTGAACATGCAGTTTTTATTCTAATTTATTGAAGATTAAATAAAACGAGTGATTTAGATCTACAAGTGTCTACTTCAACATTCTAAAAAACATTATATAAACTACAGGACTAACCTGTTGCACTTTTACCACAACTCAGCCAGTCCTTGTCGTCTGATTGAAAAATAAATATTCAATCAGTTTCATCGCTTTCCACTACATTTATTATATATGAATAAAAACTTACTAATCTATTTTATAAATCTAAGAAATAAATCATATTCCATTTACTTAAGCATACACCTTACTAAATTTTTTTATGGTCGCACTGACACTGCGATTCATGATTCATAATTATTATCAACATTAAAGGATCTACGAAGTATGTATATATTATCTACGGAAAAACTAGTCAACTAATTATTCTGTTTACTGATAGTCAGGAATATAATGTAATGTTTCTGAATTTTCTCTCACATTTACATCATTTTAGTGGTAAAATTAAAGGAAATGATAATGAAGTGAGGTACCTGTAAATACTAGTTATATTTTAGTTTCAAATGATGCGGAAATATGCGGGCAAACAATATATAGGATGAAACATCAGGTAGGATTGGTGAAATACTTTTTGCTTTTATATAACAGCTACTGACTCGGCTCAAATTCTGGTATTTATAAGTTTTATCAAAATGTATAAATGAGAATTATTTTAAGGAAAGCTACTGACATCTGGGCAAATTCTATAATAGAGCATTTACATCAACGAGGGCCGACAATAGTTACCTTAGACGTTTTTGGATAAGTTTCTATAGCCACTATAAATGTAGGTACTGTCATTGTCCTATGTTGGTTTGGTTAGGAGACAGCGTAATTTCTGGTCCAGCCTTTTTAACTTGTACTTAATGTAATGCATGAGCGCTACATGTAACTTAGTGCCGTTTACATATAGAAGCTGCGAGAGTAACATTTTACAATGTTTAAGCGTTACAAAAGCTTGGGTCCGGTTTGAGATTCGCTGCAAATCTTTCTTTCTAATTTGTGAAATGACGCTCAAGTTAGAAAGTATTTTGAGTTTTCTTTTCGAATTAGTTTGTTTTTAAACATCAAATTGTATGGAGACTTTTGTCAGCTTCATCATCAGAAAGTTTAATAAATATTAACCTATATATTTTGACGTTAAAAAACGTAAATAATTTCGTTAAATAAATTCGAAAAAATATATACTTGAGCCTCTGAATGAAGATTTTGAGACGGGTTTACACTATGAGTAAAGTTGGTAAGACTCAAGTCTATTTTAAGTCGATAGTTGAGACTTACCAAGCGGGTCCAAGTCGACGGAGTTGAGGCTGGAGTCGTCACTGTGGTCGTGCAGCGGGGGGCGCGGGGGTGCAGCGCGTGACGTCACGTCGGGACTCGACTCGCCGGAACCGCCCGCCGATCGCACCGACACTGCGCTCGCCGATGAAGACGCTATCGAAGATTTCGACCGACCGCTCTACAAATTTTAAATATTTTTTAAAAAAATAGCGTTTAGCATTCTACAATGAAGAAAGAAAAGTCGTCTTTTTTTTTTTTTTTTTACACTGGCTCGACATAGTGACTACAGAGTTCCTGATGGTAAGTACAGTGTAGTCCAAAAACGAAAGCGACTATCAAAGGATGAAAATCCATTGATAGTCTACATCGTCATGTCGGCCCTCGTATACCACGACTGAAGGTCTCTAGGTATATGAGCTACTGGATATACACAAGCTGATCCCGAAACGCGACAAGCCGAAACTGGTCACTATGACGGGCTTTACACCCATGAACTGTGGTCGCGATCCAGACGGGCACCGACGCCCTACCACCTCGCTGCTGCTCGTTTAGCACCACCCAGGAGTCACGTGTAGGGAAACTAGGGTAAAGCCTACGGACGCGAGCAGCTTCGACTCCCAGCCTCCAGAATAATCATCTTAAGGTGGCATCTTCATAATGAAGTTGGAAGTTAATAAGCAAAACTTCTCCCGAGTGTCAGTCTTTTGTCGATTACATTATGAAGATTGTGCTTAAGAACTGTATACTCTAAATCCACCGTCCCCTTTGGCCCCGAAAACCACCAGACTCCGTATTGGATAACGCCTTAATATAGTGGCTATTCCCTACATATGCACTAAAAAATTCGCTTCTTATCCATAATGCAAACAGCCAAACAGTGGAATACACTGCCCACGTTTATTTTCACGTTCTTACAGTCATAGATGGGCGTAATCATGATTACTTTTAATCAGATTAATAATCAGATTACAAGTAATCATAACGAATGTAATCATGATTACTTGTAATCTGATTACTTTTAATCATGATTACATGAGTAATCATTAATCTTGATTACAGTAATCATTCAATTAATCATGATTATTTTAATGATTACTTTTAAGTTCTGACTGAGAGAGAGACCGATTTAAATACTCGTTTATTTAATTTTTCAAGTTATTTTATTTCGAATTATATATGACTCCAAACTTCCGTCTAATAGTGGTGTGGTGTCCAGCGCAGAGTGGAGGGTGGCGTCCAGCGGAGAGAGGGGGTGTGGCGTCCAGCAGAGAGTGGGGGGTGGCGTCCAGCGGAGAGTGGGGGTGTGGCGTCCAGCGGAGTGTGGGGGGGTGTCCAGGGGAGAGTGGGGGGTGGCTTCCAGCGGAGAGTGGGGGGGTGGCGTCCAGTGAAGAGTGGGGGCGGGGTCTAGCTGAGAGTGGGGGGTGGCGTCTAGCGGAGATTGGGGGGATCCAGCGGAGAGTGGGGGGTGGCGTCCAGCAGAGAGTGGCGGGGTGGCGTCCAGCGGAGGGTTGGGGTGTCGTCCAGCAGAAAGTGGGGGGTGGCGTCCAGTAGAGAGGGGGGGTGGCGTCCAGCGGAGGGTAGGGTGGTGTCGTCGTGTGTGTGCTCACACGCCGCCCCAATGGGAGATATTGTTTGGTTAGTTTTACGACCCTCTCCCAGGGAGGAGGCTTGTCTAAAACCAATCGCTCGCTGGGCCCCTAGGAAGTATCTGGATTCCCAGGCCCGGCGAAGTCGAAGATTAGGCAGTGCTGGCACCCGGTGGCTTTAGCCGGTGCAAGTCCGCCCCCGAATATCCGTCTCGTCGAGCGAATTATAATCATTATAAGGGTCTTTGCAGTTGTGTACTGTGGTCACGAGTCACGACATTGTTCGGCCAATAAGCCTACCAACTCATAGTAACTCGCTTCGACCTGATTACGCTCAGGACCATTTTTTCTGCTTTCAGCCGTTTGAGTTGGTAGGTTAATTGCCGGAATTGGTTCGTGACCATAGTACAATAGTGAAAAAACTGGCGTAGTGACTTGCATCGACCTGACTACTTTCAGGATCAGTTCGTGCTCGGTGGCCATTAAGTAAATCCAACGAAATCTAGCTGATCATAGATGCTTTTGCTATTGTTCTGAGTGATTCCTGGACTATTAGAAGTGATTATCAAAGTACCGCCCATATTTTACTGAAATACCGACTCCTACCCGATAATCCACGCCCGCCTTCGAGATGGAGAATACTTCTGATAATGGCCAAAGACTTTGTGTGCAATCTTTTAAGTTAAAGTTAAATTTTTAAAACAGAAAAATGAAATATATATTTACATATATATATATATATATATATTTCATTATATATATATATAAATATATATGTATATTAAATATAATAAATAAAATAAAACTATGTATGTGTCCCGATAATTTTTTGTAAGAATCAAAGTTATTAGGTAGAACGTCAGTTATCCGGAAAAAAAACCAGATCGATATCTCAACTTTAGTTATGAGTTAAAATCAAAATACGATACGAACGTGTGCGGCGGTTCGGTTTACATCAAAGACGAAACCGAGTCAGTAGACAGAGACGGATGACCAAGAAAGGTGTTGTTGCGCTCTGCGCTATAGAAGCTTGTGTAAATTTGAGAAAATGATATCTTGTTCTGATCAATTAAAATTTTGCGCTATCTTGCTCTGTCTCTCTACCTCCATCCCGAAGGCGGGCGTGGATTATCGGGTTGGAGACCGTATTTCAGTAAAATATGGGCGGTAGTTTGATAATCAGTTCTAATAGTCCAGGAATCACTCAGAACAATCAGAAAAGCATCAATGATTAACTAGATTTCGTTGGATTTACTTAATGTCCACCGAGCACGAACCGATCCTGAAAGTAGTCAGGTCGAAGAGAGTCACTATGCCGGTCTTTGCACTATTGTAATGCGGTCACGACCCAGTTCGGGTAATCGCCCTAACACCTAACTATGTGGTGGTACTCAGTTCGCCAGTTTAACTAGTAATAGTCGTATACTATAAATAAAAAAAAGGCGAGCGCCGCTCTGCTGTCGGCAGCACATTTTACGTATCAAACAGAAAAGTAATCATAAAAGTAATCATGATTAATTGTAATCCGATTAAAGATTAATAATCCTTAATCATCGAAAAATGATTACTTTTTTTGATTAATTTCGTTAATCATTAATCATGATTAATGATTACAAAATTTAATCGTAATCATTAATCATTAATCTGATTACATTTTGCCCATCTCTGCTTACAGTCTGGGTGTCTTTAAAAAAGAGTCAATAAGCATTTAATAGCAGACGCTGTCCATCATCTTCTTCAACGAGATTAAGGTCTAGCGCCTGCCTGTAAAAAAATGTAACAGGAAGACAGTCGCTTGTCAGTTAATAGCATAACATGTACTTATTTTACTTACTAACAGCTTGCGTAAATTCAGTTGTTCATATATCTAAAGATCTTTTATCGTGGTGTATGTGGGACAACAGGACGAAGATGACTGTCAACGGATTCTCTAGGCCAATGACGGGTAAAGTACGGCCCGCGAAAGTATTTAATCCGGCCCGCCGAGGGTTCATCGACATGGATAGTATATGGGCCGCTATTATTGCGTTTTGAAGGTCGAGAAGTATAAAGTAGATCCTACTTAATAAAATAATAATTACAACATTATACACTCGAGTGTAATGCTTATTATGATTAAAAGCTTTAACACAAAATGCTTTTTTTCTGTAATTCCTCTAGACTTTCTTAAACATTGTGGCCCCCCATTAAAAACGTTTGCCCACCACTATTCTAGGCGATCGTTGTCGTTCTTAGAGCACACTGTTTTTTCCATTTGGTGCGGTGCCGTCCGTTTGTCCAGCCTGTATAAACAAAATAGTGACGCACACATTTTTGTACAGGTTCTAATTCGGTAATGTGATGTGATGAAATAAACCAAATAGTAGAAACAATCTTCATTTACAGTTGCAATTTTAACTTAAATTATGCTTACATTAGGCGTGTGTGTTTCATTCGGGATAAATTTGTTTTTATTCATATGATTCTTGTTACTGTCGCCAGAGAGGTTTGTGTCAACACTTGGTGATCTGAAAATTTACAATAATGTGTTTATACATAAAAATATAACGTTTTATATAAAATATCTATTTCCTAGAAGAAATATTTAGTTATTTATTAGGTTTTAAAACTAATTTAACTAAATTAACGTTTTAAAACTTTACATATTAGTTTTTAAAATATGTAATACAGCAAAATATATTTTTGTACTTTCATTAAGTTTTTATTATAGAAAATTATGGCATAAAATTTTGTATTGACAAGTTCAAAATATGACATGTTGTTTTATGCCGTCCAGGTGTTTATTAGTGGATTGCTTTCTCACCTGACTTTAGAGATGAGCGCTTTCTTGACAGTATCAATGAATCTGGCTCCCGGTCCGTCTTGCTTCGGCGTGCCATCAGGCTGAGGCGAAACAGCACCCGGCTCAATTTTCACTCCCGTACCGAGAAACTCCACCGTTTTATTCTTCAGATCGTTAGCCAAGTTCTGCAGCAACGAAGCCCTGGTCCTCAGTTCGAGTTGTGCGAATTTCTCGGCTTTGTAGCATGCGTTCTCGGCATTAATGAGCTTGGTTAGGAGGAATTCTTTGAATTCCGGCCCCTTGCGGAACACGGACGGCTGGGGGAGAGTCGGCCCGAAAAATGGTACGTCGACACGCGCGGTGACGGCCACTTTGTACCTGGAATTAGAGGCGAGTATGTTTATTGCAGTAGGTAACCGTGTAATGGTAAACGCACATATGTACATAGATCAAAAGTGGGCTGAACAAGAATTTTTACGAATTACACTTTTTTTTATTGTGACTCGGCACAGTGACCGTACCACACCTGATGGTAAGTAAAGCATGGTGCAGTCCAAAATATGACAGCTTTTAACAGTAAAGAAAAACCTATCGATAGCCGTAACGATCAGGCCGGCCTGCGCAAATGTGTCTTCATGCTTCGTTTAAGAGATCCCATATAATTGGACGGTGGGTACACTTACGCCGGAAGACACAACAGAGCTTAACGATTCGGCAAAAACAAGAGTTAGAAAACCATTTAGGCTGAGATTTATAGACGTTATTTCGATTTACCTTAGCAAAGTTCTCGAAAATTAAATTCATTTTGACAAAAAAGTGAATATATAACAGAAACTTAATTATATCCATAATCAAGACAGATTGTATTCGCAAAGCCAATTCCATGTTGATGACATAATCGATGACTTACCAAATCCTTTGAGTAATACAAATTGTAAAATTTTAGTAAAGTCTAAGCAAACTTAAATTTGCATATATAAATCTCAGCCTTAGTTCTAGCCGGCATGTGACTTGTAAATGAACTAATTCGAAAAGAAAATATTAAAATACTGGCTTAGTTACATTAAGTTTTATTAGGAAGCTGAATTGTGTTGTATAAGTGAAATTAGTTACCTAACCTTAGTAGCATAAAATTATAAGAAGTAAATCACAAAAGTTTTACAAAGATAACAACAGTTTCATGTAACTTTAAAAGTTAGTCAATTCAAAACCAACGACCCGACTATCGCGCTTAGTGTTTGTCCTTTTAAAAGCATCTATAATTACGCAGCCGGGATTCGTTTGCATATAAATTACTACGAGAATTTCCATTCTACTTTCCGAGCCATTTTCTTTACTTCCCGATGCAAATAATACCTCCATGGGCCGTAGGAGACTAAATAAAAACTTTGTTTTGACGACTTACTCGAAAGTTCTTAAAGATTTTTTTTATAAAAATAAGATTGTATAAAATATATACTTCTTAAATTTATATGTTGATATATTTTTCGTTGTATCAAATTATTGTTAAAAAATATGTTAATTTTAATGAGCTTGGAGTCTAGAGAATTTTTTAAAATAGAACATCAAATAAGATATATATTTTATTGCTTGTTGTCAGAAGTAAATGTAATATTTGAAAAGTTATTGATCAATGTAAATATGATATATTATTATATTTAAGTAGTAATTACTAAGTATTCAAATATTGTGTTATAAACGAGTTGGCAACTGTCTTTTAAAGAAACCATTCATAGAACGTCGTTATTATAAGTACATGTTACACTGAGGTCTGAGATAAATTTGCAACTGTGTAAATTTAAAGAAGAACCAAATTTACCTGGTCTCCCCGCCGGCTGTCTCCAAAGGCGTGACCACTATGAATGCGTGAAGGAAATGTGAAGCAATCATGTCTGGCGTGAAAGGGGTCGCCTTTTCCTGGAAAAAATAATAATACTGCTTCAGAGATATTTTTATTAAACTATCAAAGTGAATACTTCATTATCACTGGAATATAAACATCAAAAAATTATATTAAAGAGCCATTCTGACTTTGAAACCTTTACGAGCCATCTAAAGAAATTTAATTATTAATATATTCAAAAGTTTCTTTCTAGTTGTAATTTAAGCGAACCTTTAATTAAATCATCAGATTTTCATTTCGTTATAGTTCTAATAAAATTTTGTCTAGCATTAAGACTTGTTGAATTTTCAATGGACCTTTAATGCTATAGCAATATTTAATAACATCAAAAGTTAATAAAAACTTTATACTATTTAAATAATAATAACGACGAAATTAAAAATTGAAAACACTCGTCGATTTAATTACGCTCGATGACGCTTCAACATCCAGTTCAGGTTACTATATTAATGTAGTATCTATCATTGAAATTTCACTGATATTTATATTTCACGCAGTTAAATCAATAGATGTGGTTTACATTCCTTCCACAACTAGAAAAGAGCTGATTATCTACAAACGGCTGATTAGATTCATTAATTTTTAGCGAAGAAAATTGTCGATTAAAACATGTTTCAAACAAAATAAAGTGCATCAAAATAGGTTTAGGTAGAAGCTAAGATGCAAACACATACAACAAACATAGAAGTACACAGAGCTGCAGATGCACACGTTACGCTTATTGCATCTTTTTGTTGGGGTTTAGCAAACAAAAAAAAATGTTTTTAGTAATATACCTGGAATACAATCGCAACAATATCGTTTCCGACGTGCCGTTTCCTCTGCAATTGCTGTGCGTCTCCAGCGGTGTGTGGCAGGAGTGGTGCCACGTGGAACATGATCTCTCGGTTGTGGTGCTGCTCGTATACCGCCTCATTGCCTGTATGCCCATTCATTATGTCCAGCCCGCCACGGTATCCTACAAGAAACAATTTAATTACCTCAGTGTGTAAATATTTTATTTGCTTTTTCAGATTAATCATCGATTTCAGAAAGGCTCCTTCAATTTAAAAACTTTTTTAAGCACTAACTACCCATCAATTGCAGATATAATTAAGATACTTTAGTGTTAAAAAAACGTCTTAACATTTAAGAAACGTTTCTGAAACTTGGTGAAAGATTCCTCTAGCTGAAAGAAAGACCCTCAGTCGTGGCATATGTTGGCCTACATGACGATGGCAACTGTCAAAGGACTTGGCCATTAACGGTTGGAGCTGATATTGGACCACATTGTGCTTTCCATCAGATGCGATGTAGAGACTTTGCTGAGTCAGTATAAAAGATAAATGGATATTCAAAAAGGATGAAATTAATAACAAAGTTTTATTTACAAGACTGAAACTTTTAAGGATCTTCATAACAATATATTACAAAAATAAAGTCCAAATTTTCAGATTCCATATTTCTTTTTATAGCTTACAAAAAGTTTTAGGGCTGTATTGCGCACATAAAATACGAAGAGAATTAAAGTTCTTTGGAAGCCTTTTTGTAAAAGCTAGTACCATGATTAAAGATATTTTTGTTTTAATATATCATCGATCTCGATTACGTTTTCCTAAATAGTTTTATATTGTCAACGTTTGAATCTTGATAGCATTTCTTGGCTTTAGATTGAATTCGGAGTGCTTCGGATTCCAAACCTAAGTAGAAATGCAGGCAGACTGCCAGAATAGCGTCATAGTAGATATCGAAACGAGCCTATAGCTCAAATCTAATACATAATACAGCTTCTATCTATTGGCATGCCCGACATACCAGAGAGTTTACTTACAATAATTATTGACATCGTATTCAGTATGTATTAAAACTCTGTTCGATCCATGACGATGCTACTCTGAACTGATATAAGATTCTATTTACTTTATCCTTTTTAGGTAAAGGGCAAAAAAATTAATCAAATGGGAAAACTAACATAGCAACACTGACAGTGTATGTAGCTCGTGAACAAAGGAAAAAAGGAAAGCGAAGAATCACGCTAGTAGATACTACAATTACAATTAGTTACAATTTTAAGAGACTGTAAAATAATTATCCTGCTCTTTATCTTAGCAAAAATATCTACTATCTAAGAAGGGTCACAATTGCCAAAAGAAACGGAAATTTTAGTAGAAATCGTTTGGCCATTTTAGATAAGCATGTAGGGTCGTTTTTAAATTACAAAATGGTTCTCACCTTTGTGATCCTTCAGTTTAATCCTCTGCCCAAGCATTTCTAAGAATTCATCGAAAGCCGGCGAAGTTTCGTTGTTACCAAATAACTCTTCCTCAGTAGTCTGTCCGTACTTCTGGTAGAGCACGCCAAATTTGAAGCTGTTTACCAAAACGTGCTCGTCGTATGCGGCTATCAGCGAAGACGCGTTGAGACTCATCACCGCCGTAAAATTATCTACGTTTATTTGCTCGTTGAGCATTTTCGCCATTCTTAAAGGTGACGGCATGATGCCTGATCCTGTAAAGCCAAAAGTATACAACAGATTAATATAAGGACATTAAAGCAACTGGATTTTTTAAATGCGTACAGCCCAGGACAGAGATCAGTGGCGAATCTTGCGAGACGCATTGTAGCGGTGATTTATGGCACGCTATGATACTTCCTCCCTCTTTTACATAACTGGTATTATATATACATATATTTATTTTAGTTACCTAATCACTCACACATAACATATTTTGAAGGAGTTACGCTAGGGTTTGCAACCCTCAATACATTCGAGTAACATCTATAGGCGTGGCCTAGATTATTTATTGTACTGCCTCAAACAATCACATTTGGGCATTACAATTCTAACTTTAATAGTGAGAAGACGTATATATATAGTCTGTATATTGTCTGGCTGTGCCAACTGGGTGTTGCTATCGTGGACCCGGATAGTGTAACCGGGTTTTCCACGTTCCTTTTAAGGAACCCTCCGTACTTGCGGGAGCCTAGGAGCGGACACTGGTGTCGCTCCAGCCTCGAGGACTGCGAGCTTCGGCGTGTCTCGCCGCGTTCCTCCCAGGGTCGCCGACCTGCGACCGTACCAACCTAGGGGTCGCCTGAGTCGCCGATTACTCCGTTAAGTCCTCTGTTCCTTTTTAAAGCCAAAAGGAACAACAAGCACACCCGAATCCACCGCTCACATCTTTTTCGCGAGTCGCATTAATTTTATTTCCTATTTTTTTTTAAATAAATTTTATGTAACAGGTTTTGGTTGTTTTTTTACTGAGCTAGGCCCTTCAGGCACCAACCCTGTTACAGCATGTATTTAGCAATGGATTGATTTGGGTTAAGATGAATAAATTGATGGATAAGAAAATTCGGTATATCCAAAATTATTATGACTCGTATGTATATTTTCCATGGTATAAAGTGATTGAGTACAGAGCAAAGATTATGAACACTTAAGTGGTTATTAAACGAGTTGAAGTAAAATTGATGCTAACCACACTTTCGCCTACTCACTTTTTTCAATTCTCGTATTTATGATTCCTAAATTAGTCTTGGACGATAAAAAGCTTGCGTGCTTATTAACTTTAACTTCATAAAATGAGAATATCATTTTTATAATAAGAATCCTGATTTCAAAGACTTTTTTCTTTTCTTTAATAAACAACATCTACTCATCACTGACTTTGATGAAAGCGCCCGCAAATCTTTAGTCCAGGATAAATGGAGAGCTGTGATCACGATTGTTCTATCAAAGGCACACGATCGAGAAGAGAAGACCACTCGTTACTTTAACATAACATTAAAATATCTATCTTCTAGTCATAGCTGGAAGAAATCATGAGTTACATAATAACGGCAATCGTTTTGAGTGAAAGAAAAGTTAAAGATGTTTTTCTTGCAAATCACTTACTAGTGGTGGGTATAAGTCCATGCATAGTCTCTGTACGGCGCCTTAGCAGTATCCTCGTGTGGTCTTGGCCAGCCATGTGCTCATTCTTCAGCGACATCACAACCGGACCAAGGTTGTCGTCATAACCAACCAAGTTGATGTGCTCCTGTAGGCAATACGTATTGGTTTAACTATGTCACTTGGAAAATCGTACTAACCCTAATAGTATAAATCCATTATTGGGTATTTATTTTATTTAGAAACAAGTGTAAAACACATTTGTGTAAAACCTTCATGTATATATTATATTTCAACGTTTTTACGATATGGAAATGTATAAATTAAGAGTACATAGGTATTTATTTGGTAAACAGGTCAAATGTCGGCCTTTGTCTTCTACCACTTGTAGTGATTTACACTTAAAATAAATTAAAAATAAGCTATATTGTAGCATCAAATCAACAATAAAATATTTCAAACACAATACGGACGCTAAATAGAACGTAGTTCCGAATCTACTCCCAATACAGACTATTCTGTATTCTAAATGAATTTAATATAGACTAGGGAAATAATGGTATAAAATTCCATCTATCACACCCATCGTAATAAACCACAAAATATGACATCACAAATATTTATGGCAACGCGAAAGATATTTACGGTTGATGATTTTTCGTTAATGGATGTTTTATGTCTGCTCCCAGTAATTGTGATTTTTTTTATATCTACAAGGAATCTCCGACTATTTATCATAAAGAGCACCTTGGATTATATTCCATCGTCAGTTTGAAGGTACTATAATTAAATTAACAATCTGTAATTGAAAAAAAAAGATAGATTAACTATAAATGCTACTGACTTGTCTATCCTCAATGTTTTTTATTTTCAGTCATAGAGCAAATTCTGTATGTAGGTGACATCATTGCTTAAATGACATTTGACTTGATTTTGTAAACCAGTACAACTTCTAATTCAATCAGGCCGTTTAATGATGATCTCATGTGTGCCTTGATGCTGCAATTTTGGTCTAATAACGTAATTTTTACCAACTCGGAAGTTATTTATGTCTTCATCTGTATTTATATTTTCTGTTTGCTATTTATTTCTAGTTTCTATGTTTTTTCCATTATCTTCAGAATTTAAAAAAAGTGTTATATCTCTACCATAAGCAATTACCGAATCTACACAATAAACTGCCATTTCAATTTAGTTTATTTATTAAAAGTATCATATTGATATGTATATAAATACGTACAAATGTATATGATTAATATATAAGTAGAGAATATTAGCTGTGCTCGCAGCATCGACCTGGTAGAAGACGTAGGTTTAACGTAAGAACGGGATAATATATAACCTATGTACGTCTACACTGAAGGATTTTTCTAGGTTTTTAGATGCATCCGCATTATAAATACCTAACATTTATTTTCAAGGTCAAAATCAAATTGTTACTTAAGTATTTACTTAGGCTATTGTAATTAGTTCCATACATTGTTAAGATAACTACAATTCTCTCCGTTAAAAGAAAAACTAAGACTATCTCTCAGTATAAAATAGCCTTAGAACGTATTGCTATAAAATAAGTGATTATATTTGAGTGGAGAATTTATCTTTCATTTATTTATTTATTTATAGGACAGCCAGTGGCACATACTTTATAAAAAATATTACAATGACAATACAACAACACACAAAACACACACACGATGAAACAATCTTTCATGTGAATTAGGAAAGAAATAAACATTTAATTATGATGAGAAAATGTATAATTTGCTTTTTTTAAAATAAATAAATATTTATATATAAATTATACGGCGATCAACTGCGCTACTGGGCACGTTGGGCAAAACATACAAGCCCAAAGTGGATACGGACACTAATGTATATCTGCTCACCCGAAAGTGATATAGTGACGATATATTATATACATGGATGAATTACGCCTTATGGAACGAAAAACCTATTTATTTTCTGTATTTATTTATTTTTGTTTAAAATAGAATATTTTGAATTTAAATCTCTAATAATATTCGTTGATAATACGAGTAAATTAAAAAGTATTGCTACAGCAACTGACTTTTCTATCACTTAATTTTCTTTACAGCTTTTATCTCCGTGTATAATTACTCTTATCTTATGTTTTATGGTCTCCCGCTTTTCTAATGTAAGGGGAGAATTGTGATTGTTTTCCTAAGCCTATTAAAATTCTGATTAAAATCGCTGTGAGTACCGGCACGGTCGGTGATTCTCAGGGCAAGCTGCGATGTCTGACTTGAATTTTCTACTTGTATCAGCTATCATTTTACCATGGTAATTAACTATTACGTAAAAAGTAAGCTTCCTTGAATATATTTTTTATGAACCAATGAATAAAGCAACAGTCTGTTGAAGGTTTGTTTTTAGAAATATGATATATTCGTGACTACTTTTTTTTTTTGGTGTCCCGGAGGAAAGTCCTACATAAGACCATCAGCGCCGCTGTGAAGGCAGCGACCCCGGTGTGTCAGACTGGTACTGACTAAAAACCCCCGGGGTGTCCCCCTAATCGCTCCACCCGAGTCTGGGAAACCAAATTCATCCAGACGCCCGGAGAGCGAGATGCCTGGTCGAGGCTGCCTCCCTGGGAGCCCACCCTTCCAACGCCTATTTCTCAAGCGGCGCGCCGGACCCTGCGCACCGCCTCCCTCTTATCCGGCCAGCAGACTTTCTCAAGTCTACTGCCCGGGTAAGTGACTACTTTATATTAATGTGATCTAATTCATAGTTCATAATGGAACTGTGGCTATATCTATTATTAGTTTCAGAGTCAATGTTTACGCCGTTTATTATTAATTTACATTTATTACCTATTTTATATTTATAATAGTTTAATATATGTTCTATTTTATTTATTATTTTACACTAGCAACACTCGCTCCACTTTTTATTCCCCTACTTAACTCATCCTTTCTCTCTCAGGGTTCGAACACTTCGCTTGAACTAACAACGCACTTGATTTAAAAATCTTTTAAAAACGCTACAACGCTGTGCTGTGTAAAATCAGTGAAAATTCGAACGCTCTAACGCTTTGAAACTCTTCAATAACACACAGACGCGTGAAATTTTGGCGTGGGACGCCTGAACCAGCGCCTTGGACTGGGGCCGATATACAAGTCAGTTCGTTCCTGGGCTTCCATCTACTTCTTTTTCAACTCATATGCACCAGGCACATAATAACTAAACATAAACTCTGAATTCGTTACCGAAAATAAAGTATCGTTTACTGTTCTTGTACCCTATTATATGATACTTAAAGTAGAAGTAGCTCCTGTCATTAGGGTCACTATTTTTATAGCTTAATATATCTAATTATAAATAAATCGTATAATACTATTTCTTTACTATTATTATTATATGACTCTAACAATTTTATTATATTGACCCATTTCATAGAAAATTTGAAAGAATATAATATAATGTAAATTATTATATTAGTAATATAATAAATTATAGTAACATTTTAAATTCATGTCACCGTCAGGAAGCAAATTGAATGCCAAAGGTAGTTAATTGAAGGGTGAGGGGTTAATACCCTTTTTTGTACTGATGGATGACGTCGTCTTGAACGAAGATGGAATCCGTCGATTTCTGCCAAGCTAAAATGGTCTATTCGCTTTTCATGGTAAATTACATATTATTCAAAAAATACAATCGTTTTCCAACTGTACTGAAGTTCCAATGTTTTTTTTTAATAAGTTTAATAACATTATTTGTTTAGCTGAAATTAAAATATCATTATGTTTAAAAAAATATGGTTATAGACATTATATTTAACAATATTGCTTCATCAGCAAAACTTCTTAGAATTTGATAATAAGTGTATTACATATTTAATTAGAGTTATTCGTTAGTATTTATCCGTCTTTCATTCAAAGTTTTTTTTCCACGAAAAGTCCAGGTTTTATAGGTTGTTAGTAGCCACACCGATTGCTATTTAAGTTAACCCAAAATTTAACAGCAATATATTATTATTGTATTTATTTACTATTGTAAAAATGTTAACAAAAATTAAATAAACAAAATTAATTTAAATAAATTGTTCTGTGAATTTAAAATGACATTTTGTCTCCAATTTATTCACTTAACTCTGAAACGTAAACGACAATAATTTCCTAGGGCCATCATTTCTTCGAAAGGAATTGTCCCCAAACCAATTTTGCGTTATGAAAGGACGTTTTACTTATTGCTCCTACTTTTCTTTTGTGAGCATCAGTCATTGTCACTGATTTAGGGAAATGGATTGGAAAATAAATTACCATTTGATGTGTTTATTAACAATCTGCTTAGAATATTCATTGGAAGACGACTATTAAGTAATCAATATAATGAATATTAATTACAAGGAATTATTGACAATTGCACTGTATAAACAATAATTTAGTATTACGTTAAATCTATTGACTATGTACAATAAACAAACGCGGGGCCTGGAGTAAAGTCTATATAGAGATGTCCTTCGTTTAGTCCTAAGCAGAGATGGACAAAATGTAGTCTGATAAATGATTAATGATGAAAATGTAATCGTACTTTTACTGTTGTTGCTCTGTAATCATCATTAAATCCCTTAAAAACATTAAGGGGTAATTACGTAATGTGTACGCGATTGATGATTCCGTAGTGGTTAAAACATAGATGAGCAAAATGCAGTCATGTTAATTATGAAAAACGCAGAATGTAATCGTAATCGTTTTTCGTTAATCTGATTACATTTTGCCCATCTATGGTCCTAAGTATATAATAGTATGAAGAAACTGGAGAAGATTAAGTATATACTTTTTTGAAACATCAAGCAAAATCATTCTACCACATTAAAAAAAAGTTCCATTCGTTATACGCTCACGAATGGACTGGGTGAGCGGGAACCCAAGCAATTGCTTCTGTTGCTACGTGGCAAATCTGGCATTGACTATGTTATCGGAGTAACACAAGTTTTAAAAGATTTTGTTATATAATCTAATGGAAATTGTGACAAATTTAGAGGCATCCAGGTAACTGACAGCCATTAAGAGAAAATCCTTCGTCACGTGATAGCGGGTGCCAAAACGTATTTACATGTCAGCATTGTGCCTGTATGAGCTTAGCCTCGGCGTCGGCACATTCATCTGGCCTAACCCTTGCGGTGACACAATGGCCTAACGCGCTCCGTATAGTTAGCGGGTCACAATTGCAATGTATTACGCAAATCACTTAACAGATAAATGTTCCAGAGCGTTGGTATTAAATAAAAAAAAATCGTTAGTCTTTTTACGTTTATCGATTATTTTAGGTAGACAAATTAATTTTCTAATTGTTATTTCAATGATACTTATATATTTATTATGAACTATATTCTGTCGATCTTAAAAGAAACTGGTATTCGTACATGAATATGAGTTACCTTTATTTCTTTATAAAAACATACTTTATATCAATAAAAAAACAGGCCAAGTACGCGGCGAGGTTTTTGTACAAACTCATAGGTATAAATTGATAACCGCAATTATTCATTTAATTTTTATGTTATAAATTTACGGTATTCTGATACTTTTCTTTACTAATGCTATAAAACATTGCTTCTTGCCAAATTTTATGATTCTTAATCAAGAAGAAGTTCATCAATCAACCCTGTCAGTTTTGATTCCCTTGCGAGTGTATAAATTATGCTGTATTAACTGCTGTACCTTTTGAAGTTGTTTTTTTTTTCTAGCTTCAAGGATCTGCCGAGTATTTGATATTAATTTCAATTGGATAGTTTTACGCGTTCTTTAGAAAAGGGTCAACGGGAAGACAAACAGACAGACAGCCGGGTAACTATGTGTTCCCGCTATAAGTTTTTTTTTCCTTATGAACTTTGGAACCCTAAAAACCTTATTTCTTATTTTTTAATGATATAGTTACATATTTCATACTCGTAAATACTACTGGCGTAGCTTTTTCAACATTTTTAATAACTTATGTGAAACAAAACAAAGTTCAAGGACACAATTCTATAATCAAGATAATAAAAACTTAATAAAACGATTTCACCAGAAAAAATGTGAACGCAACATCACGACAACGCATAATGAAGTACGGACTACGGTCTCATAAAATTCAAATTGGACGAATTTGATATGTGAATGAACTTTACTTTTGTAAGCTAAGATCGCTGTGACTGATAACATATTGTATAAGTCTGAAATTGCCCCATAATATTATAATCAGGTCAATCTACATGCTGAGAACTTAGTTTACTGGGCGTGAAGCAAAACCGTTCCACGTTTCTGAGTCCAGACAGCTTTTCCCACTGCTAACTACGATTTATTTTTATAATAATGAGTGTTGTCGAGCCCTTAACTAGGCAAGCGACGTTCGAACAAGTTTTGCTTTTTATCACATTTCTGATTTCATTTTCTCGTACCAACATTAATGGCTTGTGTTTCGGATGACGAAACACGTCATAAATTTTATATAAAAGTATATAATAGTAGGTAATAGAACATTTTATATGGTAGGACAGAATCATAAAAGTATTTTTATTTAATAAAAGAAGCGGATTGTAATTTTCTTTAAAACTTTAAAAATTAAATCAATTGAATTATTCGCATCAATGAATAACAGTGTAATAATAATACGATTTAAAAATATGTTTAATTAAATTGTAACAGTTATTTAATATTATATAATCACACATATCTTTGTAATCACCAATTATTTTTTAAATACAACGCACTGAAGGGACATGATTATTTTCAAATTGGATTATTTTATTGTTCATATTTTCTTAGGTACTTCATCGATTGTGTAACGTTTATAAGATAATCGGTATGGAAATATGACATTTTATTAGACATTTTTGAAGCGTTTAATTTCGACGAGTACATTTATTTTTGTTAATCTTGATTATAATTTAAATCTCTTATATTATAATTACGTGTTTCAAATTTATTTTAGAAAACGGAACACTTAATATAAAGTTTGACAAAGGGTTTTATAGGATGCAGCACACAATATACACACACTCACACACATTGTAGCTTAGGCGGGAGCAATATCAGTTGCGGTTGCAACTACAAGATTAGGTTATGCGCTTACACGGCTCCTAAAGTGGTCTCTTTTCAAGATACTGCAGATATATAGGAGCAAAGTTTTTTTTTTTACTTTAATTCGTTTCCTCAGTATATTTTGAGTAAAAACGGTAATAAGTAATACGTTTAATGGTGCTTAGATATAATCAATTTTGATACAAACACTTGAAGTTAGCATAGTAATATGGCTACTAATAATTTGAACTGTTGGTATTAGTGATTTTTTCATTTTCATTGCATTGTTTAAGGTTTTCATTTGCTTAGTGGACAATTAGTTACCTACCTACATAATATAAATCATAAAAGTAATTTCGTTTTATAAACTTTAGTTCATATAAAATAATTTCTGTATTCTATAGTTTTTTTCTGGAAGATAATCGATATTTCACATACATCAGTTAAACAAATGTATAAAAACGTTGTAATTTACTTCATTTATTCTATTAAAAGTTCTCTAGCCTATTCTTCATTTTAGAGAATCAAACAATAACGCCATAAATTTTTGAAACGTCGCACGTTCGAGCAATTACGAATACGAAGATTCGAAACGACGCGACGCGAAAAAGTAGAAAAAGTACTCGCGTTTTGTAGGCGTGGGTATGGGAACGTTCACACGTGTTACTCTATCATGGACTACGCGTTATGGATTAGGCTAAGACCATTGAATCCAAGCTAAGCGGGCGTAGAATGTAATTATCTGTCTATTGTTTTAAAATCATTACGAGATGTACTAACATTTCAAGAGATTTATAGGCCCTTGAAAACAAAATATTGTTTTTAAAAACATTTTCAGTTTTGTATTTATATATTATGTTTTGTATGTACACTTAAATCACGCAGAAATTATTGAATTTATATTAAATGTCCTTTCCTACTTTAATACTAATTTTTCAACTCAAAGATGTACCATTTAGTGCAGGAGTTAATTTTTTTAATATAAGTTGGATAAATATAATAAATAAATAAACAAAGATACTGTTTGATCTTGTTTCTTGTTTGTTTGAACTGCTTAGTGCTCTTTCTACACAAGGGAGCTCAAGTGAAATAGTTAAAAATCTCCATAGTATTAAATAGATTTTTTATGGAACTAAATATGCAGACTTAATTCATCTAACAAAGTGTGCATTTTATTATGGTTAATTTGATCAATGAGTGGACCGAGACATTAGCAAAAAAAATTAACAAATTCATTGAATGATGTTCTTGTAAAAAACCGAGAAGCAAGATGAAAATGAATTTGATTTGCATCGAACGTATTGTAACGGGCATTCGAGATTAGATTTTCCTAATACTAATAATAATAATATGGTAATGAGTTATCCTGTTAGTTTTTGTTATTATTATATAAATCTACTAATTAAAATATATTACTGTTATAACAACTAGTCATAGCGCATTAAATGACAAGTATAAAAACACTATATATTGTTCTCGTTTTTTTCCGTATGCATTCTTGATTGAAGACCAGATGAATAGTTTTTGTAAACAAAATTTCTAATGATTTATAAGGTAACTATAATAGATATACTATTTATATAATAGTTAATTTCCGCTGCCGCTTCATCTTTCTTAACTAAGTTGCAACCTAAGGATATGACAATGTACCGATACGCTTTGTGAAATATAGATCATAGGCTTAGATGATGCAAAGATAAACAATAAAAGTTATAATTATTATTGTAATGCGAACCTGACCAATCAAATGTGTGTATGATCTATAACAATTATTTTCACCACGTACCTATGTAATCTTTATCACTTTAAATGTCGCGAGGAGTTTTTATTATAATCTTTTTGTTTCGATTAGAATATTCCCTTCGCAATAAAGAATATTATACGCCATTAAAATACAGAATATTAAAAAAAACATATTATTTTATTTTAATAATTTACAAAATTTTGTAAGTGATGAATAAATCACGTTGTAAACCTTGCGGTAATTGGGAAGGTTTTTAATAAAATTGGCTTGAGACACTTGTAGCCCTTTCGTCGAAGGCCAAGGCTAAAGGACAACGACATGCGAGACGAATTCAATTTATTCAGCACTACGTACAGTTGCCATGTCAAGTGAAACGTAATTAATTGTTCGTCCATGGAGCTTTGGCAAAAAGTTGCAGTAACTTCGCCTCTGTGAAAATTATATTTTAGAACTATGAAATAATGCGACTAATTTACTTTGTTAAAATGGAACTTTGATAAATCGGTAATAATGTTTAAAATAAACATTTAGTTATTTTATTCCGATATTATTTCTGAAAACATTTTGATTTATATTTTCGAAAATATATTTTCATTTTAAAATTCACCAAGAGAAATAAATCCTTTTTATCTATTTAAACATACATTTTATATTAATTCTCTATTAATATTTTTAGCTCTGTTCTTGGAATTTATTTAACTTTATTAGAATTCGTACTTAAATTTTAATTAGTAAAAATAAATACTTCTTAATACCTCGAAAGATTTCTCCAGAAAATTTAACCGAAAAAGAATTGCACATGAAAACATTTCTTGGCAGGGCTGTTGGCAGCTTCAATACTGTTTTATTTCCACCTCCCAGACAGCTTGGCGCGCAAATGTCAGTTATTCTCCGTATGAGTTTCGTAACGGAGGTACTTATTTACGTCCAGTGTGTAATGGAGATGAAGAAAGTGCGCGAAAGCATGGTAATTTAATCGTGATTTAAATTTAATATAAAGTCACTCAATATCTCTTTCAGGGTAAGCAGATACGATAATGAATGTATTTACTAAAAATATACAAATCGAAGCGTAACTTGATTTGTGAATTATTTAATTTATTGTCATCATTCATAGCCCGTTTCAGCCCACAGTTAAGCATAGACTTTCCTCATACTATGCCACTAACCTCTAAATGGTGCCTTTTGTACAATATCGACAATAGAAGGTAAAGTAGACAGGCATATTTTAGTCAAGCTGTTCAAAATATGTTTTTAAATAAATATATTTTGAGTGGTTTTTAAAATTGATATTAACTCTTAACGCACGAGCCGAATCTGCTCGGTCTTTCCTAGTTTCTAGATAGTGCTAAAATGTCACCAAGAAAAAAATCTGTAAAATAAAAAACCTAATACAACATACCTAAAATGTAAGCAAAAACTTAGATCTACATGGCCCGTCCAAGGAAGTCAGACTGGAAAAACGTAAATCTACAGAGCCCGTCCGTTAAGTGTTAATAAACTCAACATGTCTAATAGGCAAACGCAACTATTGATTCTAGATAAACCTAATTTGGACTATTATCAGTGCCGTAATCATGCTATCCTGCACAAGTCTATAAACTTCTCTTGACGGATTTAATGTCATACGAAAAAGTACACGAAGGCTAACTCGCCCTAGTTTGATAGAATGGCAATAATAAAAGTTTGAACAAAAAAATTCGTGTCGGGGCAGAAGCTAGAAAACGGTATATTCGTAAGCCAGCCAGCGTAGTTTAGAGGAACAGAGAAGGTGGGATCATATTATGTTTAATTTTACACTCTGTTGTAAATGTAATATAGCGTAATGAATTATTAATCGCCAGTCGACCCATCAGTTGTCCGCATTGTACTTTTCCTTGAATTATTTATCGCATGGCACTGTTAACCATAATTGGTGTATAAAGGTTGATTGAACAGGAAAATCGACGTCTTGCCAGTTATACGAGCCTAGTTTATATTTGTAATGACATACATACCGGAACTACCCTGAAAACATAATTGATGTATTGAATGATGTGCCTTTTGGAATTCTCTTTCAATCACATCAATCAGTTTTAGGTTGATGCTTCCAAGAAACCTGAGGCTTTGGCAAAAATTTCTGTCTATTTGAAAGTTGTACCTAATATAGTTTTTTTGGCTAAAGATTAGAGCTGAGCCGAAGACCTCGGTGAGACACTAACAATAAAAAAAAAATACCTTGCCGAGGAAGAAGCGCCTGTAGTACTTTGCTGTGTCGTCGGTGTCAATGTTGTGCCGCCTGCAAAGTTGCCGCGGCGTGCCGGGCTGAGCTCGGCTCTCGGTTTCCTCGCCATCGGGTGGATTGTCGTCGACTCCGTCCACCCAGTATCCTCCGCTAGGTGGTAACACTATCGTCGGCAGGGTTCCTGAACAAGATAAAACTCTTTATAATATAACTCTTTAAATAAATCTGAACATGGGACCTAGTCAAAGTAAAATCCGATAAATAAAAACGACAAAGACATTTACAAAATATATTACATACCATACATTGCTATAACGTAACGAAAATATATTTCGAAAACTTATGTCGATTAAATATATTTTTAACTTTCTACTAGCGTTATCATTTATAGAATGTAACTTTGTCTAGGGAGACTAATCCTACATCGATAAAATTTTCGTTTTGTATAATCAAAGAAATGTAAGTATATGGAGATTTAATTCGTATAACGGAGAGTTTTTTGACCGTAGCTTGAGGGAAAGTGCCCTAAAGACTCGTTAAGGCAATATCAAACAAAACGCTTTTTTAGTTTGTAAATGATTTTAAATTACTATCAAGCTAGCAAGCAGTAAACAGATAGCCCATCCATGTAAATCTGCATTTAATTTTCACATGACTAGACTGACAGGCTCGGCTTTAGTCCGAGGGATATTTTTCTATGCCTTCAATACACTTTGGTCGTGCAGAGGCTCATTGTTCGCAATGTCCTTTCATCGTTTCTATTACACGGAGAATAATGTAAAAAAAAACTTTCGCTCAAACAAGCCGGACGCATTCAAAGGTGCGGTTTTATTCACATTTTAGAGAATGAATCATGAGTGTTTTAGTCATATTTCACTGCAAGATTCATCTGATTTTGCAACAAAACTAGATTTGTTTATAATTTTATCCGAACCAAAAAAGAGAAAAAGATTATTCTATTCAATTATCTGCTGCATCGAAAAATCGGAATGGCCCATGCAATATACAGAGTGATTTCTTTCTTGAGTGGCATTTATTAAAACACATTTTTGATTATATTTTGCCCTAAATATATTGAAAATTTAAATAAACTAATTAATCTTTTATCGTGCTTTTACCGATTGTTTCTTTTACACTTTACTCTGGTGGTTATTTTTTTAAATTTAAGATTGTTTTAAGTCTGTGGGTTGAGATTTACAGACGCTACTTGGTTTTTGCTTTCAAATCACTTAAGCAGTATGAATTATATTATTAAATTAATATCCAAATGGTAAGTCAATGATTTCACTAAGTTCGACTTGTTTTTGCGAATATTTAGGTTATACTCTAACTCCTATTACATATTCAGTTTCTTGACAAAGAAACTTATTACAAACTTATTTTCTGTAAGCAAAAAGTCAAAAAAGCATCTGCGAGGTTTTTATAAAAAAAATCTTTATCATTTATTTACTTTTACATTTTTAATTGTTACAAATGTACTTACATTATTGTGTAAAATCAGAGAACAAACAGTATCGTTTTTCTTTCTTTTTCATTAATGTTGTAATATTTAATTAAATAAATTCAACTATCCGTTAATTTATAATGTCGTACGAATAACTTTAAGTATCAAATTAATACGCTTTAAAGAGACAACAAAGGTTGACTTTGTAACAATAATCCGTTTTAGAATTGCGGTTTGAGTCATTGTCTGTCAAAGGACATAATACCAAGTACAAGTTTTACTAGCTTTTCTAAAGGTATACTTGAAAATTAAAAAAATATATTTGAGTATTTCACCGTTGGCATGTAGTTTAGAAACTAATGAAATATTTGTTTTCAACATCAAATTTCTCACAGTTTTAAATTTTATAAAAATATTTTAAAATAAATTATTAGAAATTATTTATATATATTAATACTCGTAATTTACTTCACGTCATTTTTCCAAGTGGTTATTCATTTAGAGCATTTGTTTATTTTTGATAAATAATTCCCATAAACCTAATAACTGTTAATTTATCGAAGTTTTATTTAATTATCATTCTATTTTATATTTTATCACCCAACAATTTAAAGTTTTTAATTTGATCATTATTTTACTTAGTAATTTATGAAAATAAGTACATCCAGTTTGTTCATTTATATAATAAGCATATCAGCACTGCTTTTGCCTTTTAGCTCTAATTTATTAAAGCCCGCATTAGCCGTTCAGTCCACACCCGTCTGAAGTCCCAGTAACATCAAGAGTTATTAGGGTCTGTGCATACAAACCTACTTAATAAAACGGCCCACGATAATACATCTGAAGGCAAAAACAGGTGACTAAACATATTATTTATAGCGAATTAGAAATAATAAATTATTTTCAAACCTATTTCGTGTTCCATAAACCTAATCCTTACATGGAATGACAACAGAACATGGAGACTAAATAAGCTGGAGTTTCATAATATGACTGCTGTTTTAGCTATTGTCTAAGCAAAAGTTAAACTTTCTTAGGTTAGTG
Organism: Automeris io; assembly: GCA_036320925.1. Taxonomy (NCBI): domain Eukaryota; kingdom Metazoa; phylum Arthropoda; class Insecta; order Lepidoptera; family Saturniidae; genus Automeris; species Automeris io. The sequence goes on from JAUDJH010000014.1 coordinate 8,154,553, forward strand.
AAAACAAACTCGTAGCACATATTAAATAAACCGTAACTAAAATCACAAACTTAAATGACAGTTTGGCAACATGAACATCCATTTATCATGTTATGTAGTTTCATAAGAAGCGTCCAATGTTGCCACCAGAGCTTTCCCGTTTTCAGGTCACGGAGCGAAACCGCGACTAGCTTGATTTCCCAAGATATCTGTCGCATCCCTGACTCCTATATAAATTAATTGGCCTTTTAATCAGCTAACCAAATCCCTCAGTTTTATTAAGAAATCGTAGCTTACTTATCATTGGGAAAATCGTCGTCGTTATTATATTAATTTTCTATTATAATTTAAATGGACGAAAATAGTGAACGTGAAATTTTATTATCTTTAATGCGTAATATTTGTTTCTATTATTCAAGATATAGTGTGTAAAATTTTAAATTATAAGAGCATCAACTAAAATTGTAAAAAGATTGTTTATAAATTTATGAACTGATTTTACACTAGAGATTAAGCCGCAAAAACGTGGAAGCGTTATTTAAACAAAAGTGGCTTCCCAGATTAAATTAAAAACATTTTTTGCGAGCGTTTTGGTTTATGTTAGTGTTGAAAACAAATAATTACAAGCATGTATTTTAAAACAATCTGGGTTGTGAACTGAAAATTATTTTTTAATGAGACGGAAATTCTAAAACTATTTAAGAATCATTTCTATTCTAAAACTATTTTAGAATTTTAGAACCTTGTTGATATATATCAAACTAAAATACTATTTGTGCTCAATAACTCTTAGTGAAATATTACACATTGACTTTCTCGTTGTTCGCACCATTTTCATTACTTTCTCCGTAAGTTTGTAACAATAATGAAAGTCATTTTACGTTGGACAAAAAAATTTACTCAGTAAAATCTTTGTTTTATCAACTTTTTAAAACCATTTTTGTATATTTCTGATATATAGAATTTTAATAATCACATTAGCTTGAAATAATTTTTACAAAAATTATCAAAATACCAAAATATAAATAACAACAAATAGTAATCAAAATAAACAATAAAATAAAACAAGAAAGAATAATCAATAATTTTGTACCGAAAAGTGTAATTAAATAGAAAATTATCAATGATCACGCCCAGACATCATCACATCAAAGGCAAAATTATTTTATATTAAAAATAATTATTAATAATGTTGCTATTATAGTAGTATACAAACACATTTTATTATTGGCCTTTAAGTAGTAGGGATTCACAGGTTCTGGCTCACCGCCTTTGGCTCTCTCATCGGTTCTAGCTCACTGATCACGACGGCAACCCTGACCTAAAAAAAAAAAAAAAAAAAAAAAAAAAAAAAAAAAAAAAAAAGGTTTTATGGGTCGCTGAATCGAATACAAGTATTTAAAATTGCGTAGCTTTAACCGTTTCAGAGATAGCATAACATTAACTAGGCTATAATAATACAAAAGCAATGGGGTACAGGTAACAATGGATCATCCGAGCAAGGGTCGTCTATTGTTCGGCTCGAACGCTATTGTTGTGTTACGGTCGGGGGGTCTCAGGTACTTTTTCTATGTATAATAAAAAGCCGTCTACATTCCTTCATTAGTCATATTCATTTATTTTGAAACAGTAATTAAACAAATTCCATAATAACATATCATTGTACATGGTATCGATGTCAAATTGATTAATAAAGTAATTCATGGTACAGTTGTGCAACTTGTAGTACAAATACATTAAACAGTATTGACCACATACTGAAGTCCAATTGTTTTGCAATATTTTTTTATTGAAACTCCATCGGTGGCTATTTCTCTTTAAGAATGCATAGTGATATCCAGAAGGTGGTCGTCCATAGGAGTCGAAAAATTCACCAAAACCATTTTTGTCTATATGTAGTGCAACCCAATGTGATCCAGGTTTTGTATCGGGGTCCAAATTACTAATTAAATAAGTAGGAGTTTCCATGTATATCGGTAATCTATTTGCAGCATACACATTATACCGCAAACTTGGATGTATTTCGTTCAAATATTTCTGTAGTTCTATTGTATTCATATTTATTTAAAAATACAACTTTCCAACCCCAGAGATCGCAAACATGTGTGCGATTGTAATTACAGTAACTTATTATATATCGAAAGGGTGATTATTAAAAATAATACAAAGTAAGTTCATTTTAATTAATTTATTCAAAAATGTACACACAAAGAGATACATACAAATATTACAAAGTTAATATTTTTACAATATATATATATTCAACTATTATAATCGACGGATACATTGCGGTTTTTATCTATCTCAATAACATTATCAAATTCGGCGTAAACAATACAGTTAATAGTTTGTACAAGCGTTGACTCAAATCGAACTTCTAATCTTACAGTGCCATGTCTTATAAGATTCCAATGACCTGAAGAGTTGGCTGATAAATCCGGAGTTAAATCAAAAGCTAACAAACAGTAACCGTTCGAATATTGTTCTCTCGAAATTCCATTCCCTTCATTTAAAAAATGTATACCCGTACCCGAAAATAATGTATGATAAGCCGTGGTGAAAATATGGTTTTCAAACGAAGGTTGTAAAGCTTTCGAAGGTATTTGTTGACCATCAATATATAAACAAAATGTGTTAATGTTGTAATTTTCGAAATTAAATGGATTTTTAGTGAGATTACCGTTAAATGCCCCGTTATCAACAAACCCAATAATACATCTTTTTGGGACTTGCCCCAAAAAAATGTTGTCAAGTGTTTTGCCTTGAATCCCAGATGGTATAGTTAAAACTTTCACTTCAGCTCGAGTGACGGGATATTTTGCTGTAGAAAAAGCCAATGCTTTTTGATGTGCAAGTAAAACAGTTGGATTGATTCGTGCTTTACGAACGATAAGTGTTGCATCTGTAATGCATACTTTAAACTTTGAATCACTTGAAGGGGCCATTAAGTTAAATGTTTCTCTAGAGCGAACTAATTTAACTGACATTTCTACACCATTGATCAAGAACTTTTCTTGGTTAAATATATCGCCATGTAAGTGTCCAATCATTTCAATTTCTTGACTTTCAGAAGCTAATTTTTGTCTTTTAACAAATCCTCCATTTTCCTCGCCGGTTTCATTCATTTTGTTGGCTGTATCTTCATACCAAAGGCCACACGTAAGATGAGATTCTTTAGCTGGTTTAGCATAATTCAACAAAGTTTCCATGTAGGCACGATACGCATATGTATTATTTGGAGGTGATATAAGTTTTTGATTTAAATAGACATCAAGTTGACTGAAGATTGAATGCAACCAATTATTAACCGGAGCCACTACCGTTGAGGCAGCTACCTTAGAGGAATCTTGATGCAATATCCTGGCTTTTATATGAATCAAAGTATGAGACAGATCTATATAATCTTCATATCTTCTTACCGTTTTGACGAAAGCATTTCAAAATTTGTTAGTTATGACTCAAACATTTCTAACAGTTTCATGTTACAACTTGTTTCATTGTCTGATAACAGAAAAAAGTTCCAAAGTATTACAAAAATTTCTAAACAATGAGTCAAAATATTTTTAACAATAGTTTAATGGAAAGATGACTAACAAAGACACCTTACAAAATGTTATAAACCTATTCATATCTTTTGTTCATATCGAAGCCGGAATTCATTATCACAAACCTTTTGTGCATTGGACCCATGAGTCATGGTGTAGGAGCGATATTTTCTATATATATAGGGTTGGAACTGTTTAAGTTACATTGTGAAAGTGTCTTTTCTATAGTGAACATTTAGTTTGTTATATTTCGTGTATTTCTAAGTGAAGTGAAATACAAGTATAAATTTAATTTACAAAGTATTAGTGACATAGATTCATACAACAATGAATGTAAGTAATTTTGTTATTACTTTATACCACACTTATATACACTAAAAAACCATCGCTACACTACGAACAATCATCAATTCTGATTTAAATTTATAAAATATTTTTACAGAACTCACTGGAAATTATTGATGAAGAAAATACTTTTAAAAATTACTACTATCCTCTATCGGATGAAGGTAGTCAGGATTTATTTAGTAATGTACAATCAAAACTAAAGAAAAAGAGGGAGCAAAATATTATTACCAAGAATTTAGATGAATTCTTTGAAGGTCCTATAATAAAACGAAAAAAACTTTCATCCACTGTATCTCGAATCGATGAAGAAGGTAATACCGTCTGTTTATCAACAAACGTTGATGATGGTTCCAGCTCAAGTAAACTTATTAAAATAGAAATATATGACATGAAAAAGATTGCAAAAATAGCCTCCACAGAACATTGGAAGCACGCAGATTTTAGAGTTAAATATTACACAAATGATAAACACAAAAATTCTGCAAACGTTAGAAACATTGTTTACGAGATAACTAAAGAAATTTCTAAGACTGAAAATTGTAAAAAATCTCACTTTAGTAATAAGTAATAAACGCATTCCATTTAATTAATATTCGTGTATATATTATTTACTTATAGTTTCTGAATATAATAATCATGTGTATTTTATAGCTAGAATATAAAAAAACTATTTTTTGTAAATACAAATTTTTGTTAGTACTTTCTTTAAATAAGTTCGTGTCATATATTTCCATTTTATTGAAACATAATCTAAAATTATATCTGTACCTTTCTTCAACGCAAATCTAATATGGAATGTATAATTTGTGGGGAATAGTTCCAGAGAGTGGATTGAAAGACTCCACATATGATGAAGAATTGTACAATATTTGTGCAGTAGTTGAGGAAAACATAGCGTGAGTATGCCTTCTTAAATTATCTCAAAATTTACAGAATTATTTTGTTCTTCTTCTATAAATATGTTTCTTCTTTGTTTTAGACAATCAAAGCAATCATGTCAAATCGGGATGGGGTCTAAGAAACTTTGTAGTACGAAGGATGATGACAATAATAAGAAAAAGACTAGATATGAAGATAGGCCATCAACTTCATTATCATCGATCGGGATATCAGCAGACCTCGATGTCGACAAGGTGCAATGTAACACGTGTAAAATTTTGATAACTAGAAAATACTTTACCAATCATTTGAAAAGCAAAATTCATAATAATAATGTTTTAACTTCTCACACATCTCTTAAAAATGTATCAATTGCTGAAACAGCCTTTGGAAATAGAATAATTACATATAAAATTAAAAATAAATCTGATTTATCATCTATGTTACATTTTGAAACGCCGGAATTGTTTTTAAGTTCTATAAAAGATGATGTGCTATTTTTGATTGAAGAATCTATGCAGAAACATACTGCTTTTAAAGTAAATTTTATACTACACGCAGATTTTATACAACAAACTAAAGATATTCTAAATTCATTTGATTTTCAAACATGTAATTATATAATTTTTCGAGGTGATGACTTAAATATTTTCTTTTCTTCATTATGTGATGCTATAACAAATAAAATAAGTGCTTTTGAACAAAAAGACAGTGGGTGGAGTCTTAAACAAATTAATTGCTTAGACATGAATATTAATAAATTTAATCCGCTACGTGGTACGTCATATATTGATTTACCTAAAGATATTAGTAATAAAAAAGCTGTGATAAACGTAAAAAACTCTGACAATTTATGTTTTCAATGGGCATTACTTTCGGCATTATATCCAGTGAGTAAGAACGCAAATCGAGTATCGTCCTATAGCATGCATGTAAATAAACTAAAATTTAATGGTGTATCTTTTCCCGTTAAATTAAATGATATATCAAAAGTTGAAAAATTAAATAATATTAGTATCAATGTATTCGGTTTAGAATTTAATAAAGAAATGAAAAGGCATAGTGTAGTGGGTCCACTATATTTAACAAAATGTCGTAGAAATAGTCACATTAATTTATTACTCATAAATAGAGAAAGGACTTACCACTATTGTTATATTAAAAACTTATCAAGATTGGTCAGTAAACAAATTTCAAATCAAAATCATGCGGTTTATATATGCGATGGATGTTTATTGCATTTCCCCACAAAGGAAAGGTTGAATAACCATCGACAATATGATTGTTCACATATTACTGTAGAACTACCAAATATAGATAAAAGATATAAAAATTGGTTTGGACAACTAGTGTCAAATACTCAATTAAAATTTGAAAATTTTCATAAAAAGTTAAAGATACCCTTCGTTATATATGCAGATTTTGAAGCCTTTTTAAATCCAATAAAAACGTGTTCTAACGATCCAAATAAACCGTATACTAAAAATGTTCACAAACATGAAGTTTATAGTTTTGGATATTATATTAAATGTTCATATGATAATAGTTTGTCAAAATATGTAACGTATAGCGGTCCAGATTGTGTACAGATATTTATGAATCGTTTATATGATGATTTAAAAATAATAAGTAAGAAAAATAGTTTTCAAAAATGCCCCAAACCATTGACTGCAGAAAATGAAAAGGAAATTGCGAATTCTAAACTCTGTTGTATATGTGAAATAGAATTTTCTGATGATAAAAAGATTTCATATTTTGATTGGTATACAGGTAATTTTAGAGGTGTTGCACACGATGTTTGTATAAGCAAATTTAGGATACCACGTCATGTTCCAGTATTCCTACATAATCTCAGCCACTATGATGCACATTTCATTGTTCATGCATTAAACTTTGTAGAGGGTGATGTGGATGTCATTCCCCAAAACAAAGAAAGATACATATCTTTTTCTAAAACATTAATAATAAATAGCCAAATTTTGAATTTAAGATTTCTTGATTCCCTAAAATTTTTACCATGTAGTCTTGAGCAATTAGCTAAAAATCTCAACGATGAACAATTTATTACTTTAAAAAATAGTTTTCCAAGAAATGAAGATTTCAGGTATGTTAGGAGAAAAGGTATTTATCCTTATGAATTTATGACATCATACGACTGTTTAAAATTAACATCTATTCCCACTAAAAATCAATTTTACAGTTCATTAACTGATTCAAATGTATCTAATGATGATTATAATCATGCACAGAATGTTTGGCAACATTTTGGTTGTCAAAATATGCTGGATTACTCTAACTTATATCTGAAAACAGATGTTATATTGTTAACTGATGTATTCGAAAACTTTAGAAATATTTGTATAACAACTTATGGATTAGATCCTGCTCATTATTATACAGCACCGGGCTTGAGCTGGGATGCTATGTTAAAATATACAAAAATAGAGTTAGAATTATTAACAGACTTTGATAAAATTGCTTTCATCAAGGCAGGTATTAGAGGGGGAGTATCACAATGCAGCAATCGTTATGCTAAAGCTAATAATAAATTTTTAGATAATTATGATGAAAATAAACCTACATCATATCTTGCTTATTTCGATGCAAATAACCTTTACGGTTGGGCTATGTCTCAATATTTACCTGAAGGAGGATTTGAATGGGTCAGTCCAAATACAAGTTTTGATATACCCGACACGTCTGAATTCGGTTTTATTTTAGAAGTAGATTTAGAGTACCCAGTTGAACTTCACGATTTACACTCTGATTTTCCACTTTGCCCTGAGAAAATATGTATAAGTAGTGATTCTAAAGAAACCAAATTAATACCAAATCTTTATAATAAGATCAGATATAAAATTCATTATAGAAATCTTAAACAGTGTGTGAATATGGGAATGAAAATAACAAAAGTTCATAGAATACTAAAATTTAGACAGAGCTCATGGCTGCAAAAATACATTGATTTAAATACAAAACGTAGAATAGAGGCAGTCTCGGATTTTGAAAAGGATTTTTATAAATTAATGAATAATTCCGTGTTTGGGAAAACTATGGAAAACATTGAAAAAAGGGTTAATGTGAAATTGTTAACGCATTGGGAAAATAACGGTAAAACTCTAGGTGTACAAGATTTGATTGCAAAACCGGAATTTCACAGTTTATCGATTTTTGCAGAAAACTTAGTTGCAGTACAATTGCGAAAAACAAAGTTGGTTCATAATAAACCCATTTATTTAGGATTTTGTATATTGGATATTTCAAAAACTCTTATGTATGACTTTCACTACAACTACATGATGAGGAAGTTTGATAATAAATTAAAATTATTGTATACTGACACAGATAGTTTAATATATCAGATTTTTACAGACAACTTTTACAATGATATTAAAACCGACCTCGTTTATCGATTTGATACATCCGATTATCCATCAGATAATACATATGGTTATCCAAAAATCAATAAAAAGAAACTAGGATTTTTCAAAGATGAAAATAATGGAAAAATTTTAAAAGAGTTTGTAGGTCTAAGATCTAAAATGTATGCATTTGACGTCGAAAATAAATTGACAGCAAAAGCAAAGGGTGTTAATAAATGTGTTACAAAAAAAATGACCATGGAAAATTATAAGACTTGTCTCTTCACTAAAAATATCCAATTTTGCAACATGTACAGATTCAAATCAATTAAACACACAATTTTCACCCAGCAAATAAACAAAAGATGTTTGTCTTATAACGACACAAAGCGTTATATTCTACCCAATAATATGGATACACTGGCGTGGGGTCATTACAAATTAAAATAGATTATAGAAAAATCTGTATGTAAATATTTCTTTGTTAATATATATTTCTATTCAATGTTCTAATTAAGTACCTTAATGTTAACTAAAATATGTATGTATTTCGATTAGTTTATGAATATAATATTTGTAAATATGTTGCTGTACACTGCTGTATTTGTATACTAGTCTTAAGATGTATCTTTTATTCAATTATTATTGTCAATAAATAGTTAATATTTGTAAATACTTTTTCTTATGTTTATTTTTTAATATGCATGTAGTAAGTGAATATATAAACCAACAATTGAACGAAATGTTTTATTTCTCTCTGTAACTCTCAAGCATTTACACACATGCAACGTGATGTTTCACTTTATTCACCCATTTACTGCAATAGTTGCAGGTCCAAGTGGCTGTGGAAAATCAAATTTTGTTACAAACTTCATTAAATATATTAATGACATATGTAGTAGGGAGTTTACACAAATTACTTGGTGCTTTGATGAAATGCAACCTTTATATAACTTGCCAAATGTAAATTATCATCAAGGTATACCAGATCTTAATATGTTTGATGGGAAGAATGCAAACCTTGTAATAATTGATGATCTTATGAGAGAGTCTGATGGTCGCATTGTTGATATTTTTACCAAAGGAAGCCACCATAGAAACTTAAGTGTATTTTACATCACACAAAATTTATTTCACCAAGGTAAAGGACAAAGAGACATTTCTTTAAATTCAAATTATATTGTTTATTTTAAAAATCCCCGAGATAAAACTCAAATACGATACTTAGCACGCCAAGTATCACCAGAAAATCCAAAATTTCTTGAAGATGCCTATCGTAATGCAACTATGGAAGCACATGGGTATTTAATGATAGATCTTAAACAAAACACTGATGAAATGTGTCGAATTAAAACAAAAATATTTCCTCCAGATGTACATTGCGTTGTTTATGTCCCCACCAAAGGCTTTAAATATAGCAAGAATCAACAAATTCCTGTCATTTACACATAATGCCGCGAAGTCTAAACACGCATAAAGACTTACTGAGAGCACTACATAAGCTTAAACCTAAATATAAGAAAGCTCTTTTACAATCGTGTGACGAAAAGGAAATTAACTGTATTTGTGAATGTATACATAACGTCCTCCAAGGTAAAGTGGAACTACCAGAAAAAGAGAAAAAAAAACTTAAACGATATAAATCTATACTGCGGAAATTGTTACATAAAAGTTCTAATAAAATAAGAAAAAATATTATTATTCAAAAAGGTGGTGCATTTCTACCAATAATATTGGGTTCAATTTTGAGTGGCTTAGTTAATTATTTTATGTAATAAAAATGGAGCAAGCTAAGAAAATGTTGCTCATTGAACCAAGTTTGATGGACAAACTAAAATACAACCAAGTTCCTGATAGACCCACTTCTAGATTAGATGCTGAGATGAAAAATATTTTAAATAGTAATATGGATGATAGGAAAAAATGTATTCTATATCTACAAATTTTACAAAGATATTTACACTTTACTGGAGAAGACCGTCAACCTCATGAAATACCAATAATAACTAAAAGTATTGATACTACCACTCCAGAAGTAAAAGTAAATACATCTAATAAAAGTAATTATACCGACGACAAGAGTTTAGTTACAGCTCTGCCACCAAACACTGAAGATAAAAATCAGGAGAGTACTATATCTTATGAAAAACTTCCTTACACGAAAGATCAAATTCTTAGTTTAATACCAAAAACCTATGTAAAGAAAGGTGGGTCTTTATTGGAATTGCTAACTCTAAGTACAAATAAAATTCATTGGAATGATGATGGTACAGTCATTATAGATAACGAAAAAATTCTTGGAAGTAATATAGTAGATTTGTTAAATGATGCAATTAGACCGTTAAAAAAAAGTGATCCAATAGGTTGGGAAAAGTTTGCAACAGCATTGAAGGATATTAAAGTACCGTTGACTTACGTTGGGAATCCAGCTAGAAGTGAATACATACACCGGCTTCAATTAAAGGATATTGACCAAGTATCTACAGATGAAGAGTTTAATGATAAAAAAAACAATCTAGAAAAGATAAAAAAACCTATAAGAAAAAAAAATAGTTGGGAAAAATGGACCCCATACTAGAGATAACTAAGATTTATTATGATCCATCACATCCTGCTGGTTACAGTAGTATTGAAAAATTGTCGAAAGCTATGAAAGGTAAAATGACTAAGGAAGACGTTAAAAAGTGGCTACGGTTACAAGAAACATACACGTTGCATAAACCAGTACATAGGAAATTTCCTCGAAACAAATATATTTTGTCCAACCTAAATGAACTTTGGCAGGTAGACTTAAGTGATATGAGATCTTATTCTACACATAATGACGGATTTAATTATATACTTTGTGTTATTGATGTGTTTACTAAATATGCTTATGCTAGACCTATGAAAAATAAAAATTCTGAAACAGTTAAATCATGTTTTGATAGTATTTTTAGTGAAGCTAATACCACACCAACACATATACAATCTGATAAAGGAAGTGAATTCCTTTCAAAAGATGTAAAGGGTTATTTAAAGAGTAAAAATATAAATTATTATACAACAAATAACCCTGATATTAAAGCCAGCATTGTAGAAAGATTCCAAAGGACACTAAAAATGAGAATGTGGCGTTATTTCACTCACAAAAATACCCATAGGTATATAGATATCCTACAGAACTTAATATACGCATATAACCATAGCTATCATTCTAGTATTAAGATGTGTCCTTGCGATGTAAATTTTGATAATATAATGACTGTTTGGAATAATTTGTATGACAGAGAAAAAGTTAGTCAACCTACAAATATTCCACTTCCAAAATTTCATATTGGTGACTATGTAAGAATCACCAAACACAAACATATCTTTCAAAAGGGATATGAATCCAATTGGAGTGATGAAATTTTTATTATATCTTCTATAATAGATAGATCACCGTGGGTAGTATACACATTAAAAGATTTACAAAATGAACCAATAACAGGAACTTTTTATGAGAAAGAGTTACAAAAAATATCTTATGATCCTACTTCAAGTTATAAAATAGATAAAATTATCGGTTCCCGCTATTCCGGTAACAGAAAGCAAGTGTTGGTCAAGTGGAAAGGTTATCCGGATAAATTTAATAGTTGGATATTGGCTTCTAGTTTAAAGAAAATATGATGAAGGAAAGTTTTTATTTAACATTGTTGAGTAATAGCTCCATGGAATACTTCCCAGAAAATACGACAACCCAGTTTTCAACCAAATTACCGAAACCTATTATACTTGAAGGTAGATGGTCTGTTGGTGTCGTTGAATTTCAATATCCATGCACGATGTTTACAGTTCAGGAACATGAAAATATTGTTTATATAACAAAATGGGCTGTAATGCCCCATGAGGATAAACCTTCACTAATATACTACAAACATTATATACCAGCCACCAACTATGATGATATTAATCAAATTTTAACAGCATTAAACAGCATTGATGATAAAGTTATATTTCGATATGATGAAATTTCAAAGTTTGTATCTGTAACTGTAATGGATGAATCAATAAGATCAGTTACGTTAGCACCTAGCTTAAGTCTTCAACTAGGATTTGAACCAACTAGAAACTTAGCACACAGGGGTGGTTTTGGAAAATGTTCAGCGAATTTACATCTAGGGCTACCATCCCAGTTATTTGTTTATAGTGATATTATTGAACCGCAAATTGTTGGGGATGTGATGACACAATTATTAAGAATAATACCACTAGACCCTTCAAAATACATATATGGAGCTAATAAAATGCATGTTTTCTCACCACCTCACTACATACCTGTTATGCGCAGGGAGTTTGATACGATTGAAATAAATATAAGATCAGGCACAGGACAAAAAATACCATTCCAGTTTGGGACATTGTGCATTAAACTCCACTTTATGAAACTATAATGTATTCCAAAGAATATAATGAAATTTGTCCTTATGAGCACTATTATTCACATCAAGCTGGTCACGGTATTGGTGTGATTTATCGAGGAGCACCGTATCAGCGTGGACATGGAATTGGTAGTTTTTTAGGAGGCTTATTTAGATCTGTTTTACCATTGCTCTCTAGTGGTGCTAAAGTAGTGGGTAAAGAGGCTTTAAATGCCGGTGTGGGTCTATTATCGGATATGGTTAATGCACGCCCCATGGAAGATTCAATAAGAACTAGATTGAAAGAGGCCAGCTCAAATTTACACAAAAAAGCTCAAGATAAAATTAATCGAATTAACATGTCCGGTTCAGGATATATAAAAAAGAGGAACCGTTTGAATTCTCTCATTTCAGCACCGAATGTCAAGGTGAAAGGTATCAAAAAATCAAAGTCAAGTCATACTAAAATCAAAGACATATTTTCATAAAATGTCATTTCTACATAGCAAATCATGTGAGTGCATTAAATCAGAGTTAGATTTATTTGCATTACCCTCAACACAAACTAGTATAGAAAATGGAATATGGATACATTATAAACCTATATCATCTCTAGCTGATGATGGGCCCCTCGAATTTCAAGTACCAGGAACTGGTGAAGATTATATAGATCTGTCTCATACTTTGATTCATATAAAAGCCAGGATATTGCATCAAGATTCCTCTAAGGTAGCTGCCTCAACGGTAGTGGCTCCGGTTAATAATTGGTTGCATTCAATCTTCAGTCAACTTGATGTCTATTTAAATCAAAAACTTATATCACCTCCAAATAATACATATGCGTATCGTGCCTACATGGAAACTTTGTTGAATTATGCTAAACCAGCTAAAGAATCTCATCTTACGTGTGGCCTTTGGTATGAAGATACAGCCAACAAAATGAATGAAACCGGCGAGGAAAATGGAGGATTTGTTAAAAGACAAAAATTAGCTTCTGAAAGTCAAGAAATTGAAATGATTGGACACTTACATGGCGATATATTTAACCAAGAAAAGTTCTTGATCAATGGTGTAGAAATGTCAGTTAAATTAGTTCGCTCTAGAGAAACATTTAACTTAATGGCCCCTTCAAGTGATTCAAAGTTTAAAGTATGCATTACAGATGCAACACTTATCGTTCGTAAAGCACGAATCAATCCAACTGTTTTACTTGCACATCAAAAAGCATTGGCTTTTTCTACAGCAAAATATCCCGTCACTCGAGCTGAAGTGAAAGTTTTAACTATACCATCTGGGATTCAAGGCAAAACACTTGACAACATTTTTTTGGGGCAAGTCCCAAAAAGATGTATTATTGGGTTTGTTGATAACGGGGCATTTAACGGTAATCTCACTAAAAATCCATTTAATTTCGAAAATTACAACATTAACACATTTTGTTTATATATTGATGGTCAACAAATACCTTCGAAAGCTTTACAACCTTCGTTTGAAAACCATATTTTCACCACGGCTTATCATACATTATTTTCGGGTACGGGTATACATTTTTTAAATGAAGGGAATGGAATTTCGAGAGAACAATATTCGAACGGTTACTGTTTGTTAGCTTTTGATTTAACTCCGGATTTATCAGCCAACTCTTCAGGTCATTGGAATCTTATAAGACATGGCACTGTAAGATTAGAAGTTCGATTTGAGTCAACGCTTGTACAAACTATTAACTGTATTGTTTACGCCGAATTTGATAATGTTATTGAGATAGATAAAAACCGCAATGTATCCGTCGATTATAATAGTTGAATATATATATATTGTAAAAATATTAACTTTGTAATATTTGTATGTATCTCTTTGTGTGTACATTTTTGAATAAATTAATTAAAATGAACTTACTTTGTATTATTTTTAATAATCACCCTTTCGATATATAATAAGTTACTGTAATTACAATCGCACACATGTTTGCGATCTCTGGGGTTGGAAAGTTGTATTTTTAAATAAATATGAATACAATAGAACTACAGAAATATTTGAACGAAATACATCCAAGTTTGCGGTATAATGTGTATGCTGCAAATAGATTACCGATATACATGGAAACTCCTACTTATTTAATTAGTAATTTGGACCCCGATACAAAACCTGGATCACATTGGGTTGCACTACATATAGACAAAAATGGTTTTGGTGAATTTTTCGACTCCTATGGACGACCACCTTCTGGATATCACTATGCATTCTTAAAGAGAAATAGCCACCGATGGAGTTTCAATAAAAAAATATTGCAAAACAATTGGACTTCAGTATGTGGTCAATACTGTTTAATGTATTTGTACTACAAGTTGCACAACTGTACCATGAATTACTTTATTAATCAATTTGACATCGATACCATGTACAATGATATGTTATTATGGAATTTGTTTAATTACTGTTTCAAAATAAATGAATATGACTAATGAAGGAATGTAGACGGCTTTTTATTATACATAGAAAAAGTACCTGAGACCCCCCGACCGTAACACAACAATAGCGTTCGAGCCGAACAATAGACGACCCTTGCTCGGATGATCCATTGTTACCTGTACCCCATTGCTTTTGTATTATTATAGCCTAGTTAATGTTATGCTATCTCTGAAACGGTTAAAGCTACGCAATTTTAAATACTTGTATTCGATTCAGCGACCCTGAAAACCTTTTTTTTTTTTTTTTTTTTTTTTTTAGGTCAGGGTTGCCGTCGTGATCAGTGAGCTAGAACCGATGAGAGAGCCAAAGGCGGTGAGCCAGAACCTGTGAATCCCTACTACTCCTTTACAGTTCGCTCGTAATGTAAATAAACTACTAGACGATTATTTTGAATAAATCACAATAATTAACCAAAGAATTTCTACTAGGGAATATTTCTTATTCTATTGTATAAATATAATTATGAATATTGTGAATGTCAATGACATTTTAATTTACAAATGAATCTACGTTTATTCGTCACTTAAAATAGAATCTTTTAGTCCTTTGATCATCATAGGTGTCGATATATTTAGTATTAAATGTATCTGGTTTCCATTTAAGTTGGACGAAATCGGGCGCCACCTTTTAAGTCTCATCTTCCATCTAATTTTAACTGGAGCATTTCTTTATCTAATTTGTAGCGAATAGCATCGTAAGGAATGTTTTAAAGGTATTTTTATGTAGATATTATTTTCATATAATATGTAATAGTAACATCTAACGAATACTCTTAAATAAAATATATTTTATGAAATCTGGCTTTTTTAACACTAGTTTTACGGATGTTTCTTATAATACGTATCTCTACAAACACACGTCACGCGTTAATAGAGGTATATCATAAAGGAAACTTCAATATTGCAACAGGTATAAAGAAAATTTAAAATAAAAATGCGAATGGTTTTTGTAATTTTCCTTTGAAGATACGAAATGCGTCAAATTGACGAGTCCCGTAAGCCAAATGTTAGAAGTAATTGAGTAGTGACCAGAGATGGGCAAAATATAATCTGATTAATGATGAACGATTACAAAATGTAGTCGTAATTTTAATGTTCTTGCTCTGTAATTATGATTAAATCCATTTAAAATATTAAGAAATCATAAATGTGTATGCAATCTGGGATTTTGTAGTGTTTAAAACATAAATGAGCAAAATGCAGTCACATTAATGGTAAAAAACGTAAAATGTAATCGTTAATTTTCATTAACGATTACATTTTGCCCATCTATGGTAGTGACTATATTGTCGATTGTCTAGTTATTTATTCTTACCAGGTCTAGCTAAAGTTTCCTCCAGCAGCTTTCGACTGGCCTGGCAAGCCGCAGCGACCCTTCGCCCGGCGAGTCCAGAGCTAGGCGAAGGTGGCAGTCCGTGAGGCGCTGGCACGCGACCCTCTGCATAGGAGTGCCGCTCGGGAACTCCTGCCGTGGCACCGACTGACACCGATCGACGGTTCTCAGGTCTTGAAACCTGAAGCAAAAGATTTATTACACATTTTTGATATCTCCAATATATTTTAAAAAAATCAGAGATAAGTGACGAACCTTAGGAATCGCCTGTGTTCAATAATGGACCGATGCGTGCTAAATTTGATATGATGTGTGACAACAATAAAACGGCAACGCTACTACAGGATGGAATCCCTTTATTTCAAGATATCTAAAAATGCTTGGAATTATCCATTCTTAATACTTGAAAAGATATTCCATTGAAAGTATGAGATACATTTGTAGAAAATAGTATCAATTACCCTTCAGGGACGATTTTTTAAAATTATTGTTGTTAATAGTGCGGTTGTATTAAATAAATTCTTTTTTTTTTGTTGAGAGATTCTATGGTGAAATATTCTCCGATAAAATGTTGTCTAATTTCTCCTGAAATAATTAAAAGAAGACAAAAATCAAACGTACACATATGTGCTAATGTCCCTGAAGAGATTAATTAAGGACGTAAAAATGGACTGATTAAAATCGGTTAGATAAAAAGTGAGATATCTTTAAATATATTTTGGCAAATAATGTATAGTATATATCTCCCAAATCTGCTATAAATTACTATTATATATTCAAAAACAAGATAAACGCCATTTGAATAGACTGCAGCATGTCAAACGCTCACCATTCGCTGTTAGGCGTTGGCGCATCCCCAAACTCTAATGCCTTACAAAACCGCTACAACGCAGCTCTCTAGAACATTTTTGCCACCCATTTTAGACTTGTGGAACGGGCTCTCGTATACAGAATTTTCCTAGAGTTATAATATGGGGTTTTCCAACATGGCACTCATCAAAGTCTTTCTTGGCCGGCAACGCAATAACAACGTCCCTTATGTTGCAGTTGTTCATGAGTGACAATAACCACTATAAGATGGACCTCAACGCGATCTCCGATAAAATAAAAATAAAACATAAGTTCTATCATCAAGTTGAAATGAATAGTTCAGCTTCAGTATAACATTTTATGTGATTAGAAATTGGTTTATGGTGGCCAGATACATTTAGCGAATACCAAATGTTTACAATTCGAAGCAACGCAGCGGTTGCAAGCAATTAATTGGTGTTGATCATGAAACGCGATCTAAATGGACCGCCTGTAGTTTGTTTAAAATTCAACAGCAAAGGAAGTCAATCTTAGCGTACAGTCAGGTCAAGCAAGCATGACGAACCGCATCGAACGTTGAACCCGCACCGTGGGATTCCATCATAGTTACTTTTCAACTTAACTGTACTGGTGTTACCGTGGTACTGGTGTAACCAAATTGTTTTGTGGTATATCTGCTTATTGATCCGAATAATTCACGAATTGATATGACACAGATAAAGTTAAACATTTATGTTCAAATTTTATACGGACACGCAACATTCATACACTGACGAAAAAAGTCATAATCAATAAAAAATATCGGAGCGTAATATTTTAGAAAAATACAACATTTTTGCCATTAACCTTATTTTATTGGGCAGCGACGATCATAATCGCTAATAAAAACAGTACTATATGAACAGTAGTTATGGCTCAACCTCCATTCGGTAAAAATCGCTTAGTTTATTCCCTTGAAAGTTGATTTTCAAGATAAGTTAAAGCCATTTTCTTATTATTTAACGAAAAACTAAACATCAGTTTCCTGCTTACTACAAAATTGACGGATATTTAAATAAACCTTTAACCTTTATTTCACCTCCATAACTATAAAAAACGGCCTTATTCGCCTACGTCATAATAATAACATCATAATAATCCAATGTAATAATTTCGTATTTCTAGCTTCAGTAATTTAGGTTATATGTCAGCCAGGACAAGTATTTTTTATATATGTGTAGTATAGAATAAATAATTGTAATTTGCGATATTCTGTTCATGTTAGAATATTTATTTATTTATAAGTACACTTACATAGACTACATACAAACTGTATAAAACATGAAGAGGATACATTATAAATGCGACTATATTTATAAGTAAGAAGTAAAAGTAGAATATAAAGAAAGATAAAAATGTGATGAAGTAATAAAAGATAGAGTTGTTTAAAAAATCTAATATATTAACTACGTTCGTTGGCCCATAAATTGTGTTGAATAAATGGGATCAAAGTTTAAAATTAGAAACTGACGGAAACATTAGCCGAATCGTTGACAGCAACTCGAAACAAGCGCAGAAAACTTTAGAACGTTTTCCACTTGGATCAAATTAATCTGACGTCACTGACGCCACGTTTCCTTCACTCGCACGCAACCATTGGAATCAAATATCTTGAAATCTATGCTACCAACCTATCGGAAAGCTGAGGCTAAGATTTATAGACGCTACTTTGACACAGCTTAGGGAATAATTTCGTCTTTGACAAAAATAAGATTGAGAATACACATGTAAATTTATGAACTTGAGTTTCGCCTTAGTATTCGCAGAGCCAAATCCAAGCTGTTGAAATCCGTGACTTATCATATACTTTAATATAAAATAGTTTTGTAATGTGTGAGTATAAGTAAAAGCAAAGTAATGTCTATAAATCTAATTCTTAGTGTGAAATGCCCTCAATAAGGAGAAGTGACAGATTTGCAAAAAGTTTAAAGAGACCTAAAATAGCATGATAATGATGTGGATGAAGTTCGTAAAAGACTAATTTCTATTTGTGAAAAATTGTTTAGACAATGCTTGCGATACTAATTAGATTCAGGATGGATGCTTGTTTGCGAATTCTGTATTGAAAACTTTAGCAAAGGAAATTTCTAGGTTATGAAGTTTTACACTTAACTGTTAACTTAAACGAAATTATTCATAGAGTATTAAAAATTCAACCTAGAATAAATATATTGTTATAGTTATTTATTTTATAAAAGTTTTGTGACAGTAAAATCCATCAGTTTCTTCTTCAAATTGAAAATATGAATAATTTCAATTTTATTTACCACGGTCCCAGAAAAAGCTATAAAATAATATCGAGCGAAATCCAAATCGGATTTTAAATTACATTTTAAAATATTTATCTCTCTTTACAAAGACCACGAATGTGCAATTGATTTGCTTTTGTTTGCAAAATATTAAATATACCTTAAATATTAATATCATTAATTAAAAAATAGTATTCTTTTTGCAATTTAAAAAACAAACACGAATATTTTGGATTTATTTAGCCAGTGGTCAGAGTATTAATGACAATAACAATATATACGAACTAAAAGAAAAACTTAAGAAACAGCTACTGTTATGAATATTTCTACCTACGTGTAATAATTGTAATGGAATGAAAATTGGCCCAGTTATTTTGCTACAGGAACTAACTGAAAGCAATTAAATGCAAATTAACAGATGAAAACGATAAATATTAAGCAACAGTTTCATAGCTGACAGGCTGACAGCATAACACCCACGTATTTATTTCCATGAATATTAGATCAGCCATACACGGACACAGCTAGAGCAGTACAAAATTATGGAGGGAGGGAGGAATGAATAAAAACCGCTCAGACTTTACATTGGGGAGTAAAGTAAATATCCAATAAAGACCATATAACCATTTATCAGGTCTTTTTATGTCCTTATAACGTATTTTAGGCCAGTAAAAATTGCTAAATAATACTTTAGTACTCGGTAGTACAAATAATAAACATTAACAATAATTATAATACTCATACTCATTATATTACTCATTGGCACACCAAGAAAATACTTTGCATAACGCTCCTATAAAGGTTACTTAGGTTCTAACGCATTAACCTATTTACCACAGGGTTGAAGCAAAGTGAATATTTAAGAAAATTAAATTTCATTTGCAAGCTTAATTTGGAATCCTCTTCAACCACCAATAACGCTGCTTCTAACAGAAACCGTAATATAAAAAATGCATAATAATCAATTTAGTACTTATACTATTTTGAGGAAGTACAAAACGCTCTCCGAATTTAATTACATTATTCATATTTTTTTTTTTATTTATTTAGCTTTTTTTTAACATAGTGACGATGGAATTTCTTAAACGTTATCCACTTTTTCTCCATACACAACGTCATAATCGATAAAATGAGCCTATGTATCTATATTAATGGATAAAATAAAAATGTAAAAATATGTTTCAAAATTTTTCATATCAATTAAAAGTCGGATATAACGTTAATATAATTATAGTAAGTAATCATGTTGTTAATATATTAATTATATAAACGGAACAACTGAAATCGTGTAAATTTAATGAATCCACCGTTTTTAATTGTGCGGATTTTGTGTATCGAATAACCACGGTTTTCCGACTTCGTGACCTATTATAGAATATTATTTTTATTATTGATAAGGTCTTCATTTGTTATTTAATAATTTATTTACTATCGTGCATTTTACGCAAACGTATTACTGTACGAAGGCTGTCTTATATCTACCTTTGGCCATATTAACGTACGAATATTCGTGGAGGGTTGTGGTGATAAAAACTTCGTTAATAGAGTACTGCCGTGGTGGCTGCCGGCAGAATAGAATAGCACTAAGGTATCTCTTGAACACCGCAATTCAACCAGGTATTTAGAGAAGGGAAAACTCGACCAAACCTGCATCCCGCTCCCTCCCGATCGTACTGGTTCTCCTTTCCATCGAGCCCGAGGGAGCTCGGACGAGAGCGTGCTTTTCTGGCAGCGCGTCCAGTAATGCACTTAAATATCTCCTGCGCAATTGACTGTTTCCGAAAACTGGACCTCGAATTTCTTAACCGGTGTTAAAACAGTCGTCGTGGCCGAAACCGGCTAGGACATCATCATCATAATGGAGTACTGCTAACTACTTTTCAAAACCATCGAAGATTCATGTTACTTTTTCTCGGTAAAAAGTTTTTGGAGGTGAAAGTATACCGTCAATTGAACATATGCATTTGTCACCGCCAAATGATAATTATTATGGACAGATTTGTCGATATCGCACAAGTATTCGATGTTTCACGTTCAAGTCACCGTACGTAATTTGATTAAAACATTGAAATTACCCTTGGTTTTATTTTTGCAGGTTTGCAAGAACATGGAAGTTTACTAGACGTTAAAGCCTATAGAAGAAAACTTTATAAGGTATAGCCCGTTAACGTGCAGATATCTTGGGGTTTTTAACTGATAAAATCCGGTAAATCCTGAATGCGTCTTCCTGTGTGTTTGTGACGGTCCAATGAGCATTTTTCCCTAGTAAAAAAAGTTATAGCCAAGTATAGCCTGAGTAAAATAGCTTCAACAAAATATAATGTTATCACTAATATATTTACAGTAGTAAATTTCTGCTTTATTAGAATCATGTTTTATCTAAAGTGTATTAAAACATTATTTAGACTCAAGGAAAACTCATTATAGAGACTAATGGTTTCGCTACATTTAATTACGGTAACCGCCGAACAAACGACACAAACAATTGTCTCTTACCTCATTAAATGAGAAAGATAAATCGGTGTGTATACAGGGTTATAGGTAACTAACGCACAGCCTCTTAAGGGTGGCTTTGATTTATCAAGACAGACAACTTTTGTTGTACGACTTTTTCTAATTCAATTACTTTTTTTCCCATACAAAAAAAATAAAAATCAGATTTGCAGTTCTGAACTTTTTAACTCTTCGTAAGGCGACGATCGCGCCACGCCGACATAGGCGACCGAAGACAGACTTACGTAGTGCGCAGCGTCTTGTGTCGCTACTAACAAAGAAAGGGGTCTGCGGCGCGGTGAGCGGGCGTGGCGACATGTCCTTGACTACTGTGTAACACGGGTCATGTCAGTCGCAAATTTGCTTGCGTGTGCGCCGGCCGTCACGTGTTAGTTGTCCCAGTGACGCGTTCGTTTCATAAATCACAATGTCAAATCGATACACTAACATTGAATATACCGAAATGGTGCGTGTTTATGCTCGGTGCGGTGACAATCTGTCTGAAGCTTGCCGTGAGTCCGCGAGACTATTTCCGAATGTGTTGACACCGAGTAAATAGATTTGTGAGTATTTTTGTAAATAGTTTAATTATTGTAAATAGAGTGATTCCACTTTTTAAATACGCCTACATTAAAAAATAGTTTGCAATTATCTATCTTCAAACAGACCGCGCGCCTCTTTTGGTGCGATGAATTGCTTGATTACGTATCAATGTTCGTGTTTTTCTATTTACATTTTTATTTTTTAGTGTAGCCAGTCCTAAGCCTGGATAAGTATGAAGGGATTGTGGATTCAGTGTATAAATATGTACAGATTGTACAACCTTTGAAACATTAACTTACGTAGAGGCCTTTACCTTGTTCATTTTACGATGTTCCCTATGGCAGACAAATAATAGGTTGGTTTTGTTTGTGAAACAATTATTTAATGTTTTATTTTGATTCTAGTTTGTTTTAATAGTGTATTAGTACGTCAATCAATAAACATTTATTTTCACTATTTAACTAAATATGGAAATTTACGTTCAAATAATTGTTATAAGCGACTTTGTAAAATAAACAAGGTATAGGGTTAATAAACTTTCTGCTACACGATCCTTAACGCTGCGTAGCAACGTAACTTTGCGCACGACTGCATAGCACCAGCTGATTGGATACCTACGCCAGATCGAATGAAAGTTGGAATATAGAGCTAACGATGACTAGATATTCACACTAAAACTAAAAAAAAAAAATCTAACGATGTATTAGGTTTTGGCAAAAGTCGTACAACAAAAGTTGTCAGTCTTGATAAATCAAAGCCACCCTTAAGAGGCCGTGCGTTAGTTACCTATAACCCTGTATAATTAAAAGAATTCTACCAATAGAACCAAAGTTACCATATTTTTATTATTTCAATAATAGCTAAAAACCTTTTACTATTTATCTATTACGCGCAAGATAGCGTATGTTTTTTAATTTAAATATCTTATACATATAAATATAACCTACTATTACGTCTACAAAATTAATGCTCTTATAACATTGGAAAAACAAATCGATAACGTTCATATTCTCCCAATTATGTTCATCAGCTTCAGAGGAAGGTTGACATGCCAAGTGTCATGTTTGTTCGTATACGTCAGATTATGCAGGATAAGTTGACATTACATTTTGTTTGAAAAAACTATTTTTTAATGTTGAAATCACCTACTATTTTGTTTGAATAAGTCATCTTACCTTACCTTAATACCATCACTTTCAACCCACTCTAGTCCATTGCTAGATATAGACCTCTCGTCTTTAACTTCGACTCTTCTCATCAAGTTATTGCTACTGCCATATTATAAGATACAAAAAAAAATGTTACGTGGCATCTGCTCCGACGCAACCTTGAGTTTCATTTAGCGTTCCTGCTCCAGATAGTTGCTTTCGAAACCACCGCAGGTTCTTACCCTGGCTGGCCGCCCAACTCGAGGTTGTACCTACAGGGGTGCCCTTGCGTTGCCACCTAACCCATAAATTCGCTGGCTGAGCGCCTTCTGTGCTCGCCCTCTAAGCCCTGAGGAGTTGTAAAGGTCTGTTCCGGCCAATCAACATTCGTCCACATAAAAAAAAATGTTACGTTGCAACAGAAGTTAAGAAAATGTCGGTATCACTTTCGTTTTATATCCAACGTGGCCTAAAATATCGTTCCGCTCCGAAATAGTTTCCAAACTGTATCTAATCTACCGGCCAAACTGCAGCAGTTTGTTGCGCTCGTTCCGTATCGGTTCGGGATATATATAGACTTTTACTTCCACGGCGTATTTATAAAAAATCTTGCCTACTCTAATTTTTCTGTAAGTTTATGGAGTATTTATGTGAAAGCTTGTGTACACGATTACGCAATATTTCATAACTCTATTGACTATTAATCGGCATGATAATCAAAACATAACGAACCGTAAACACATAGTAAAACATACTATGAGTAAGTTTAGCGAGGAAAGATTATCTTTCTGTTATGTTAGTAGTATAAATAAAGAGAATCCGATGAACGCATTTAGCAAAATATATTCCTAATTGAGGAAATGTTTTTAACACAGTACTCATTATAATTATTATCACTGATATTTTTTATTAACATTTATATCGTTGTTACGCCTGCAAAATCTTACTTTTTTGTTTACTGGCTCGACAAACTCACCACCTCATCTGATTGAAAATAAAGTGTAGTAAAAAACGACAGTAACCGCTAAAGGACCATTTTATTGGCAGTTGCCGTCATGTCGGCCCACATATATCACGACGGGAGGACTCGTAAGTATATGAACAAATGAATGTAAACAAGCTGATCCCGAAACGCGACAGTCCGAAACTAGGCTGTGCGTGACGAAAAATGCATTTTTTTTAATGTCTATAAATAATGAAAAATTATTCCTTACTCTCATTTACTTAAAAAAGTTGTCTTTTTGGTTTATCCAGAAAAGATATTTGTAGTTTTTAGATTTTGCAGGGGCAGTAACGATAATTTAACTTAGGTTTTTTATCATTACTTAGACATAACTATACCGGGGGTGGCCAACCTGCAGCTCGCGAGCCATATGTGCCTCTTTAAATGATTATTTGTTGCCCTCGATAAATGCTCCTCCTTCATTTTTGTGCAATTATATTTAAATATCAAAAAAACCTTTTTGCATATCCTTTAAATACGTATTTAAAAGTGATTCGCGAAAAATTTCAAATATTGAAAACGGACTCGGACTATCAAGGAGGTTGGCCACCCCTGAACTATACCAAAATATCTTTTTGTATATTGTATCAATATGCAGTAATAAGTCCTTTTTTTACTCTAAAATCTGAATTATAACCTGTTTCAGCTTAAAAGTTTCAATTATTTTGTAGGTGTTCATTAACTAAATTTAGACTCCCAGTGCATTTCATTTCACAATATGCTGGCCCCATTTCTATTATTAAAAAACTTTTCACAACGAATCCCTCGATATTAAAATTGTATTTTGTTGTCACTTTTTGAAACATTGTATTCAATATTTGAAAGTATTTTTCTGGATATGGAATGAATAATTTAGTAGAGTTACTTAAAACAAACAATAATATTTGTGCACTCACTGACATTAATTCAGCTGGTTTTTTCTATGTTATATAGATATATATCTACAATGTACATACTTAAATACATTTTTTTTTTACACTGGCTCGACAAAGTGACTATTGTTCACCTAATGGTAAGTACAGAGTAATTCAGAAACCAAAGCGACTATGAAAGGATGAAAATCCACTGAGTCTCCGTCGTCATTTTGGCCCACATATACCACGACTGAAGGTCTTTTGGTATATGAGTTACTGGATATACAGGAGCTGATCACGAAACACGACGGCCACAGCGAGTCACAATGAGGGTTTTTACACTTGTGTATTGTGTGTTGAGTGTGCGTGTGTGTCATTATACAAAACATGAATAAAGAAAACTGCTTAACACAAGAATTTTTAAAAATACCAAGTAATATACAAGCTTTAAATAGTAAACATAAAATATTTCATAAATCATCATAAACATATCACATAATTTTAACCGAATTCAATATTATTATATATTGCACTGTGCCATAGTGAGATAATTCTAACATTATCGTTAAATTACCTTCATTTTAATATATCACGCCCTATTATCGTTTCAGTTTTAAGTAATAAGACATTAACAAGATAAATTTAGACAAATATAGCGGAAAATTCATCGCTTTATAATTCTTATGAATCATTATTAAACACACAAAAATATATCTCTTAATAGAGGTTATATGAAATCTATCTCATTTTGTAATAAGAAACACTTAAAAACACGTTTATAAATATAAACCAATAGCTTCCACGTTTACTAACATTAAATGGATTATGAGAACAGATGATATAGTGCAAGTTGCTACTTTTAATAAGGCAAAGTGTAAGCAACAAATAAACTATTTATTATCTCTTTAGAACGTTGGACTGTGCTATGTTATAAATATTTGATATTACTTGAAGTAAACTTAATTTGTTACAATTCCATCGGTAGCAAAATAAAAGACATGGCTTTTTCTGGTCGTATTTGATATCAAAGTCGCATTTAAAATAAACTATATAGAGTAAACCATACATATTGTTACTTTCAGATAAATATTAATGTAGGTAGTGCGATAGTTTTTAATTATAGACTTAAAATTTCACACAATTGGGTATATCGACTGCGATAATGGAAATAAATTATTGTTAATTTTATTTAACGGTAGGTATCATCGGGAATTTTTTGTCACTGTTACATATATCTCTGGTAAAATTCTCATTCAGGTAATGTTCTGTTTTATGAATAACTTCAATTAACACTAGATATACCTATATTTAAATATAGGCATTATACCATCATATAGATTCAATTTTACTCAAGTAAATTCGTTTATTTGGACGTTTCGTTTCAATTTTTGTTTTATCTCTTCGAATGAGTATGCATTACCGTCATGCCATCATTCAAAATATTTCACGGACGTTATCTATACTAATATTATAAAGCTGAAGAGTTTGTTTGTTTGTTTGTTTGTTTGAACGCGCTAATCTCAGGAACTACTGGTTCGAATTGAAAAATTCTTTTTGAGTGGAATAGACCATTTAGGAAGACCATAGGACCATAGAGGAAGGCTTTAGGCTATATAACATAACGATGCAATTATTAGGAGCGAAGAAATAATGGAAAATGTGAAAAAAACGGGCAAAATTATTCATCCTTGAGGGCTTCCATTGCGTGCGCTGCAAAAACGGTTCAAGATACCAAAAATATACGTATGAAAGAATTATTTCTCTTGAAATGATCTAAAAAAATGTCCGCGACAGTATATGTCTATCTTTTAAGATTAAGTCACTAGAACCGTTTTTATGGTAAACAAATTTGGTCGAAATTAATGCATTATTTGTTAAGAGTTGTATCAACGTAATAATATTAATCTTTATCCAAATAAATGTATTGTTGATTAAGAGTATTTAATTGTGAACAAAATTGTCTTTGAGATCACTTAATTTCAATGAACATCTTAGAAGATATTACAAAACCTTACATAGCAAAACAACGTTTGCCGGATCAGCTATAGTGTCTTGATAACTGCTAAACACGAGCACGGCTGAACCGATTTGACTGATTTCTTTTTTGTTGTGTTTGTTGAAGTCTGGGGAAGGTTATAACAGAGAGAAGATTTTAAAAAATTATCTGAAAAAGTCTAAAAACAACACTTTTCTACATTCTCATACAAAAGATTTGTTATAAGTCAATTTGAACTTTAACACCATAGCATAAAGTTTAAATGTTAGTGGACGGGTTCCGGGAAGGCAAAACAATTATTGAGTGACGTATAAATATTAATGTCAATATTTGTCAATTTTTATACATATAGCATTAAGGCCAGGTTCCTTCAAACAATTTTCAAAAAACAGCCGACAGGCCAATAGCTTTTAACATTAAAAAAAACAATGTGACTTTGTTTTAGAGAAATAGGGCAGAACAAGGTCTGCCGGGACAGCTAGTGAACACATAAATCTGATAGGGCACATGATTTATATTTTTAAGATGGTTTGTCGACGGTGCATCGGTAGTAGATAGCAAGCAAAGCGGTTTATGTATGTCGCAGGGATATGATGAAAACGAAGATTTGCTCAAATTTCAAAGTAATTTACTAAGTCCTGCGGGATGTTAACATAATAATATTTTACTGTTTTAATAAATAAATCTAGTGATTTGATAATATCTCATGAACAGGCAGAGAAAAATGGCAAGGAACTTGTGATATTTTTTAGAAAGTTTTAGCAAGATATACAAGATATTTTCCGAGGTTAATTAGTATATAAATATCAAATATAACAATTACGGTCATGTTTTATATTCTCATACATAATCCAATTAAATCAGCTCTAATTCACCATAATACCACCAGAAGTCTCGAATACCATCCGTATATGGTGGATGTTTTTCTATTATTCATTTATTATATTTAAGAAAATGGCAAAATCTTTATTCCTATGATTAAATCCCTGTTTTTACCATATTCCGCGATATATAGATTTGTATGGAGCGGATTCCTACGAAACAGCAATGTTACTAGCAGCCCGTGCTTCATTGTTATTTTCACTGTGACACGTGAATGTTCCATACCTAAGTTTGACATTGACAGATTTTTAATTTAAAGGTTTAAGTCGTAGTTTGCGTAGTCGCAAATTGTAGCGTTAGCAAACCAGACAACCCATGATTGGTTTGTGATCGAAAGTAAATTGCAACGCTGCGGTGGCGCGAACGTACCAAACTGTTAAACACACGTGCAATTTCTACAGTAAATTGCCGTAGATATTATACTCTCGGTTCATGTCTATAGATATTCAATTAAAACTTTGGCAATTCACAAATTCACCAATTTTATGCTTTACTGCAAATATCAGCTGCGAGTTTTGAGTAAATTTAGTTGAAATATGTTTTAGTTACATTAAATAAACCCTCTTAATGATATGAGTATTCTTTTGATTGAATATTTGTAGTATTCAGTTCCTAAAATCACTAATATCAAAAAAGACCAAACTATTTGATTTTGAAAATATGAATAATAAAATAATCTGTGATTTAAGATTTTAAAAGATTCGACACAATCATTTTTTTATCTTTAATATAATCATTGACCCCATTATAATGAGCGAAAAACACTGGTTTTGTGTTGGATATTCTGCTGATTTCAGATGATACTGTAGCTTGAGGTCTGGGGTACCATGTTATTGTAATATCATGGGAGTTACAGAGCACAAGATTTTAAATCAATCTTATCATTGTAAGAGCTGATGAACTTGAATGAGCTGAATAAATTTTCTTTAATTATGACTAAGAGCATTTAGAGATTAGATCACTTTCAAACAAAAAAAAACTTAATCGAACACGGTTCATCCGTTTAAGACTTACGATGCCACAGTTAGACATACATATACATACATAGGCAAACTGATACATTCGTTAAACATATAACATGCCTTTTTTAGGTCATGGGTTTAGAATTTAAAAAAATATAAATTTAATTCACAAGCTTCTTACCTTTCTCTAATACAAGTTAAAATATTTAAATACGTAAGTTTATCATGAACACTATTTTTTTATAACAAACAACGATAAGCAGTTATAACCCGGCATTACAGTTACGCTAATGACATACTAGTGTACCTACAAGATTAGTAAGCACATGTTAGCATTAGGTTAAACAACAGTATCCCATTTGAACGTCATACGATAAACCGATAAGTTTCATCGAGCACTTTTTTCAAGTACCGTATGTCATCCTTCCTATAAATAGACTGGAATTGTTATTGCGTAAAGTCACTCGCAAAAATTTAGAAAAGTAAAAAAATAATTATTTTAAATTTTCCACTGTGCTGACTGTACTTTAATTAATCACTCACAGGTAACGAATACATTATGTTATTACTATTTATTATACTTTTATCTTCAACAATAATTATTTGATGAAGTTAACCAAAAAATGTTATATATATATTGTGATTGGATAGAATATATTTCGAAGTTTCATAGCAATCAATGCATCATTACTTCATTAGGTAGGTACCAGTGGTCTTCAAGTCAAAAAGAGTATAGTTATAATTTTTAAAATAATATTATTAGTAATTAAAAAAAAAACAATTATAATACAAAAAATATATCTGTAAAAATATTTATCATTTCATTTGTTTACGTCACATCAGAGTCTTTCTTATGGAAAAACCTAGTATTCTAAGACATTAAAAGCCGCTATTGAAAGTTCACTGACGTCATAGAAAGGAATTTTTTTAGGGTGCTATGATGGGGCAATAATTTGTATTAAACATTTACAACGTGACCATAGAACTTAACAGCCTAAAGTAATACAATGCAATGAAACTATTGAAAACATATAAAACGTGGAAATATCTTCTTAATGGCGCATTTTGGATTTGATATTCGCTGCTCAGCAGTGATCAGGTCACGATATACTACTCCGAGTGGATTTATATGCCAAAGCGTCCAATGTCGCCTACAGCTGTCACGGTCGCAAGATTGACACGCCGCTGACGTTATCGAAAAGCGGCTGACAAAATCCGACTCGTACCTTAATGTGTCGAAGCTTGAGTCGTGAAAATGCTCGAGGATGCTGAAAAATATTCGATCTATACGGCTAATAGCGTATTAGAACTGGTGGTTCGTGATACTTTGTGGTTATACTTTATTACTTGTAAAAGTATGCAATAAAAATCTTGATATTTGATGTTCACGCCATATTTTAACACCGTAAAGGAAATATTATTTAAAGAAAATTCTTTAACCAATGACAAGGGTATGAAAGCTACCTATAGCATAAATTGACTTAGGCTTACGTTGTTTTTTTTTACACTTGCTCGACATAGTGACTACAGAGTTCCTGATGGTAAGTACAGTGTAGTCCAAAAACGAAAGCGACCATCAAAGGATGAAAATCCATTGATAGTCTACATCGTCATGTCGGCCCACATATACCACGACTGAAGGTCTCTAGGTATATGAGCTACTGGATATACACGAGCTGATCCCGAAACGCGACAAGCTGAAACTAGTCACTATGACGGGCTGTACACCCATGTACTGTGGTCGCGATCCAGACGGGCACCGATGCCCTACCACCTCGCTGCTGCTCGTTTAACATCACCCAGGAGTCACGTGTAGGGAAACTAGGGTAGAGCCTACGGACGCGAGCAGCTTCGACTCCCAAACTTCTCTTCTCTTCTACTTTTCTTTCTGCTCTTCAGCAGTTGATAGCGTAAGCAGTCACACATTAACACCAAAGACAGCATATTTATTGGCCACTGTTGTTGGACAAAATTTGCGTCATTTTGAAGCATTAGTAATACTTCTAATTTTTATTTGCGTTCACAAAACAAAGCTCCGTTCATTAAGAGCGAGGGATGTACCTACATGTGGTATTGTTCACGAGATGCTAACGATATTGCGCCATTTGCTTGCTCTGAGATAAAGGTGTCTGGCTCCACAACAGCAAACGAGGGTATTATTTCAATATTAACTTAGGTCTGAGTGACAGTTATAGAGATAACGTACACGAAATGCTTACAACTCGTCGCGTATAGATACGAACGAGTACGTTGGCTTTTATGTAAAACAATATCTCATGGAAAATTTGAAAACTTCCTCCTGAGACTGACGCTTACGGTGTTGTAAACTTTAGAGTAATTTTCGTGGATTGCTCTATATGCGCAATGTAACGCTTAATTATGTTTTTCTCTATATTTTTATTATCTGAGCATTTCATTGATAAAAAAGGGAAAACACCAATAGCGGTATTTATAAAAAGTTTACGTATAGCAATTATAAATACCTAAGATATGCCAGATATTTTATATAATCATAATATAATAGGTACAAAATAATAGCCTGCTTATGTTATTCCATAGCCTCTTTTCGTTTAGATTCAGTCTTAGATTAAAATAGTTTAACTACTTAAATGTTATGTCGTTAAATTCTTTTGTGTCACGATTTTTAGTTTTAGTGAGGTTAGTTAATATAAATACATATTACATGCACCTATTACACATATATGTATGTATTAGTATTCATAATATATATATATATATATATATTTGTAGTCGAATATGTATATTTTTGTATATTTTAACATATCAATACCACGTTGTTCTAAAAGCAAAATCGTACAATAGAGTACAAAATTTATAAATAATATTTATATCGATAAGACAATAAAGAAAAATAAGTTCCCAAATTGCGTTTTAAAAAATGCGAATTTAAATTAAACGTATTGCTCTACAAACGAAATAGGGTAATAGTGGTCGAGATAAGTCTACAATGAATCAGATTTCGGATTCCATGGCGCTGGAGGTGGCATTAAAAACGTGAATGAGAGCGCAAACAGCTCTTCCTAGATCCCCGTCGAGTAATTGCGTTTATCGAAGCGTTAAATGAGCGTTGCAATCTTTAATCAGTTTGTGCTGTTTTTATTTTAATTCATTATGCGGCGCGAGTCCGGGTTTTTAGCATACCGCTTTATTGTTTTCATTTTATTTTCTACATAATTGTGGAAACACGGCACAAAAAAGAATATATCGTCACGTTGTATCGGATGATGAAGATGTTTTTTTTTTACGATTTACAGGCGGAGATTGACTTCAATTACACCTGGTGGAAGGTGAAGATGTGTCCGAAGATGGAACGCGTCCGCCTAACAAATGCCTCTTTACTCTTCTTTTAAAGACTCCTAGATCATAAGATCGAATGTATAGGGCATAATCGATATATATATGTTGGATTTCTCATAAGGCATGTTTTTCAATTTATGTATAAATATCAAATTTATGAAATAATCGTTTACTTGGATGTCTTGCCGGCTCTTCTCGATAGATCCTGTTTTTCATACTTGTAATAGGCCGTTTTTAAATAATTTTATTTGGAGTTTGAGTGTCCTTTTCGGAATGAGACGTGATATATTGATGGCTGTATATACTTTGCGGTAATATACCGTGCTCAATACCGTGCGAAGCTGATCGCCGTTCTCAGGTTTTCACTACACATGACACGCGAATATACTTATTCATTCTTACAAGTGATATTTTCACCAAGCTGCTAACAACAAAACACATTGTTTACAATCAGGCTTAATGACAAATAATTACAGAATATTCCATTGTTTTTTTTATTCAGAGCGTAAAAAAACATTCTATTGAATTCAGTTTACAGTTATATAGGTGAAGTGCATTGTAGTAAATTATTACATTATTAATTATACAATTAATGGAGGATTAATAACAAGATATCTTTATCTATTGTAATAAGCAAATAACTAACATTTCAAAGTTTAAATTTATTATTTAGGCTGTGGTGGCTTAGTGGAAATGGGCCGGTTTCCATGCGTGACGACTAGACTGGTCGTAATTTCGAACCCCGTGCCTCTGGTTTTTCTAATTACGTATGGATTTAGGCACCAGATGCTCACCGATAAAGGAAATCATCGTGTGGAAACAAATATGGCATCTGATGGAAATTATTATAGTGTTATTATCCTGAGAATGGCGAATAGCTGTGCTACTGGTCACATTGATCACAACATATAAGTGCTGAGTGGATACTAATATAGTGTAACGACATTGTATTATTATTATTCAAAGTTTATTATAGGTTCCATTTATAATATATCTTGCTTGAGATAATATTTATTCTTTAATAAGCTCAGATATTTGTTCCTAAATTAAATTTATTTTAACTTCACAGAGAAAAACTTTTAAATGGTTTTTAAAAAACTCTGCAATTTTTCCTTAATAAAATCGAAAACTTTCATAAAATATATATTTCCTTTGTTTTATATTTATATTATTATTTATCTGTTTATTATCACGTAGATATTAGCTAAAGATTTTATATAATAGTTACCATTGCTTAATACGCCAGTAAATTATAATATTGATTTTAGATTTTAAACAAGTTATGCTTTTTTTAAACTCTATCAGCATTCGTAGCTATAACTCCTAATTAACACGGTAAAGTCACGCATCAGATTTTTAACATAAACGTGAATTGTGTATAATTAAAACTCGCGTCACATAATGATAAACCACTTCTATAGGTATCTCATGTTTTCACTGAATCTGCCTTTATTCAAAAAGTTCACAATCATTAATGTTTCCCCCACAAAGAGAAGGCTGAGCCCGCAATTGCATCATTGTGCTCAACAAAAATGCTGTGTGCTAATTTTGCATGCACCGCGCTACTTGTGAATGCCATTATGAGCTTACGCGAAATCCTACAGTAATGAGAAAGAACGACCTAATATAAAACCAGGTACCATGTAACTAACTTCGTTCTTTATTTTTTACTGCATTAAAAACTAATATTTCTTTATAATGAAATAACAAAGAGACTTTACCATACTTGATGGTAAGTAAAATGTAATCCAAAAACGGTGGGGACTGTCGAGATACTACATTTGAATGACTATCATCATCATCGTGTAGACTTAAATATATCACGATTGAAGGTCACTTTAGTACATGAGTAACTGGATGTCCACAATATTGTTCTTCAAAGGCGATAGGTCAAAGAGAATAATTATGACGGATTTTGAATCTTTTAAGTGCCGTCGCGATCCAATCAAGAAATGACGGCCCTATTACTACATTGTTTAGATTATTTATACTAAAAAGAAACAAACAAACTAACGGTAAATCTGTTGGTCAGTGGCAACTGTCGCTTATAAACAACTTTTGTTCTGAAAGTATTTTTAACTTTGAATAAAAAGATAGGGAAAAATAACCGGGCATATAGTGCATGGGCGGATTCCAAAACGCAAATAGCAGAAGCGACTAACTTCAGAGGGCAAACGTTTTTAGAATTTCGTATATAGTTAATATTTTTTACGAAATATTGAGGCTTGTAAAACGTTTTATTGCTATTAAAGAAGGTGTAAACTTTGAACCAATCTGGCAAACAAAAAAAAAAACAGCGAAATTCCTTTCAACATATACTATGCGAGTGCATTTCTGCATACAAAGCTGGTGTTATAAGCACAAGCCAGGAGCAACCTTTGCTAAAATAAAGGATTAAGAAAAGCAAGTATAATTAACTTACAAAATAGTAGGCCCAATTTAATTTCTTTACATTAAAGTGAATGCATATATTGCAGTAGCTTTCATTCCATACATGCATAAAAGCAGTGCATACCCTTACAATAAATAAGTCTGAAATAAATTACTTAAAATTAAACAAAAAATAGGAAATATTCATATTTACACCTATTCTACATAATATTCAAATTAATTACGTGAACTCTGCCTACCTTGTTCAAATATCCTATGCATGTCACTGATATACTGAGTACCAAGGAGCAAAATAACAAAACAAAGCTCAGAATGCCTACATGAAACCAAAATAGAAAGCGCTTGTCTAAATAGTGGGATGCCGTGCGTGTCGACTAAACGACTTCTTCACAGTAAACTCTACATTTACATACACGAAAATTGCACTGAGAACATTTTTCAAGCTTGTTACGAATTATCCACAGTAAAAACAGTAACTTGAGACTGACATAAAAATTATTTATCATAATTATTTAAATATTGGGTACCATATATTTTCATATTTATTTATTACTTAGATTATATTGAAATTCTTAATTATTGGTAACGAATGTTAACAATTTCCAAGGATCACATGACTAGATATAACTAGTTGAATCAGCTAATACTCACCATAGATTTATAGACGCTACTTTGACTTTTTTACTCTTTACACACACATTACAAATTATACTATTTAATTTATGTCAAAGTATATGGTAAGTCACCGATCTCTTCAAACTGGACTTGACTCTTAATACTTGAGCTATACTCATGTTCCTGTTATATATTTAGACTTTTATAAAAAAACAAACTTATTTTCGGAGATAAATCAAAGTAGCATCTATAAACCTCAGACTTAGAAAATAAACAGTTTAGGATATTCAAGAACAGTCACACAGGTCATGATTATATAGTGACATTATTTTATACGAAAGGAAGGCAAATTGGCAAACAGCCTACCTGATGATAAGCGATCATCATCGCCTGTGGACAACTACAAGATGAGATGCGTCATCGTTGCGTTGGCGACTTAAAACAGCTTATTAATTCCTTTTTTGATGTTCCCTATCTCATAATCCATCGAAAATACTGCCCCAGGACGTCTATTCAACATCTTTAAAGTACGCGACAAGAAGGTTCTAGAGAAACGCATTATTGTTGCGAGCTAATAAATCTTTAAGGCGCGGGGATGTGCAGATAGCCAACCGAGCATGTGCTCCCCAACAATGGTGATGGAAGCTCCAGATCAAACAATTCTTTAAAACACTCTCCACTATACTTGGACATACAATAAAATACGCAAACGCGACCGATTTCTCTAGGAATATTTAACGGTTCCAAGCCGCGAGTCAATGTGGGATCTTCGACAATATGATCACCACACCTTTGGATGGAGTCAAAAGGTATGAGTTTATAAGAAGGTGAACCGACCCACAAGTGAGAACAATACTCCATTGCAACCATCTTCCGCACTTTCCTCTAGAATTTATTATAAGTCCAGAGATGGGCAAAATGTAATCTGATTAATGATGAACGATTACAAAATGTAGTCGTAATTTTAATTTTCTTCTGTAATCATGATTAATTCCATTTAAAACAATAAGAAATCTGGGATTTTGTAGTGTTTAAAACATAAATGAGCAAAATGCAGTCATAGTAATGGTAAAAAACGTAAAATGTAATCATTAATCATTTTCATTAATCTGATTACATTTTGCCCATCTATGCTATAGTCTCATAGTTACATAACTCACTGGTCGTCAGGTACCTATATATTTTTTTTTTCGAATTTACGCGTGTTTGTTGACCGGGAAAGGTCTTCACAACTTAACCGGGCGGGATGATTACATTTTGCCCATCTATGCTATAGTCTCATAGTTACATAACTCACTGGTCGTCAGGTACCTATCTAGTCATTCGCGTCGTGGCCTAAGGTTGCAAATTATATTTGGATAGTGATTTACGTAATAGTATGAAACTAAGTACGTTAGCAACAAAGATTAACTTATTTACTTCTTTATTAACTTTGCCTTCAATGCCATATTTCGTGAACGTCGATTGAGGTTAACGACAGCATAAGGCGTGTACATTTCAGTTCAGCGCTCCCCGAGTGTGCAATTTACTTAAGGAATTTAATTTATTCAGAATATATTTAGATAATTCCCGTTGAGACCTAAACTGTTAATATAACGATATTTTCACCTCAACTTAACTCAGTAAAAACTTTACAATTTAAAAATTATTATTAAAGAAATACATTTTTGTTGTGTATGTATTGGAGGTATATTTAAATAAAGTTCAGTTGTTGTCTGACAAGCGTTTCATTAACAAAACAATTTTCCAAAGCATGAATTATATCGGGGGTCTATTTGGTTTAAGCGACAGTTTTTGGTAATATAGTAATATATAAATATATTTTCGAAATCAACGTTTTTTACCGATTCCTAAAAATATTTATATTACTATATCACCAAAAAATGTCGCTTAAACCAAATAGCCTTTCACCCCTCGATATGTAGTTGAA
This sequence comes from Automeris io, assembly GCA_036320925.1. NCBI lineage: Eukaryota > Metazoa > Arthropoda > Insecta > Lepidoptera > Saturniidae > Automeris > Automeris io. Next base: position 8,192,082 of record JAUDJH010000014.1, read on the forward strand.
ATGCTTTTGAACATGGTATTTTCAAGGTCCGGACAAGGGACAACGCTGTACCTCGGGTCCCAGCTAGACAAGTAGGAGGAACACCCCGGGGGTTTTAGTCGGTGCAAGTCTGACACACCAGGGCGTGGCCCTCATCACTCCCTGAGGTCCGTTAGGGATTTCCTGCGGGATACGAAAACAAAAACATGATTTCAGAGCGTTAAAAATGTTGTTGTTAACATTTTATTTTGTTATCGATTTCTTATGATTGTAACTGTATATCATGCATGTCTCTTGAAGGAGACAAATCGTATCTCAGAACAACATCATTTATACAATTAGAGACGTCACAACATATTCTATTTTTAGCACTTAATTTATATCGAGGTTAGGCTCAAAATCTAATATACTGAGAGACATTCGGGTCGTAAATCAATATGTAGAACGACTGGTTGTAGGACTGACAAAATAGAACAGATTGTGATCTTTACGTTAGACTGGCATTTTTTTTAACAATTTTGACGTGCTTACCAATATGAAAAAATCACTGATTCAATCATTTCATTTGAGACATTTTCTTATCGTATACTTCAGTAGTTTTATCTGACAAAAAGTTTTTTCAGTGAAATCGTATGGTAATAGTTTTAAAGTGTATTTTATGAAGGAAACCGATATAAAGACAGACAGATTCAATGGAGTAAGTAAATTAAAGATCGGACATCGAAGCAAATTGATAAAATTCCCCGGTTTGTTCAAATTGTTCAAATATGGTCGCCAGTCAATCCGCTAGAAATTACTCAAAAATAACGCCATCACTAAACACGTGAAATTTATAACAATAATGTTAAATCAATGAATATGGGATGATATTTGTTTTGATCAAATACTTTCTATTCAAATAATCTCGAAATCTATTTTCTCCAAGAAATTTTATATTTAAACTAACTATATATCATTAGCAAATGATATAATATACTTTATTTATGCAAGTAAGCAAGTTAATGCTGCTATTGCCTTTTATTAAGGTAATTTGCAATGCACAGCTCCAGACTATGCGAGGGTATTGGATTCGAATTGCGAGTTCAGAACGAACTAGGTCGTGAGAGCGAAATTAAGGTGATAGCAAAGAATTTGAATCAGCGGAAAATGGGTAATATGAAACATACATTTTACTTTCGTAAATAAATGGGTAGATATTATAAAGTCTAACATTTTTATATTTATTATTAATCTTCATTATCGTTCCTATTTTATTGAGGATCGTGTGTTCCACCTAGGAAACCAACGGTATCCATTAATTCTATTCAGCCGCTTCATAGACTGAGGTAATGGTGGGTAGCTCCTATTGTTTTCAAGTCTGGCTGATCATCGTTTTGAATACCGGCCTCTAGTTTAACCATAAAAAGGAATTATTTACACACAGTGTAGTTATACGTTTGTGCGTAAGTGTGTGCGTTTGTGTGTGGTTGCATCCATAGATGGGCAAAATGTAATCAGATTAATGAAAATGATTAACGATTACATTTTACGTTTTTTACCATTAATATGACTGCATTTTGCTCATTTATGATTTAAACACTACAAAATCCCAGATTGTATACACATTTATCATTTCTTAATGATTTAAATGGATTTAATCATGATTACAGAGCAACAAAATTAAAATTACGACTACATTTTGTAATCGTTCATAATTAATCAGATTACATTTTGCCCATCTCTGGTTGCATCTATGGCTTGTTTGTGTGTGTACATTTATGTTTCTTTGTGTATGTTCATATCTGTTTTGTACCTCTAAATATCGAAGTTATGACCGTATCATACGAGCATTTTTTGATTGCAGAAGTACTGAACACATTCGGATTTACGGATTTTCTTTGGTTAAAGACAAAATCGCTATTCGCTATACCTTGTAAACACATTCTAACTCTTGCTTCAACAATAGATTCAATCAAAGGCTAGAGCCATTATACGGGTGTAGTCAAGCTGCTGAATGAGACAACATCAATTTACGCTGAACGTAATCGATGATAACAATTTTGCCAGTTTTTTTTTATTTTGAAATTGTATTTAAAGCTTGCTTAATGATGCGAAATGCCAATTGGTTATAATCTTATAGAACTCGCCTTTGTATTGATTAGACGAAGTGCATGAGAGATTTCTTCCGACTTATGTAATCCTATTTTGAGATCGTCCCGAATGTTTTAAAGTATAGCTCGAGTGACTCAATTCCCAGTTTCCCAGTAAGTATCACGAGATAATTTAAGCTCTCAAAGCCATACAAAGGCTTTGACGTTGCTGTCTAGTTCCACATTTGATAGGAATCACTTAGAGTTTGAAACATGACAGGTGAAGTTGTTACCAGTCAGCTAGCATTATTGACGGGATTGACAACAAAGTTAACTGAGGAGCGAAGCCTCGGGCCAAGAATACCTATTTTCGTCCTTGTCGGTTGGACCAGAAGGTTACCTAAGTGGGAATCTGTTAAACGCCCGCCATATTTACAAGGGTTGTCACAAATCAATAAGATAATTTTAACAAAACATTTATTTATTAAGTTTGTCAAATATATGTAATAAAAATATTGAGTTCCTATTTCGTTAATTCTGGGAAATCAATTAAATTTAACAGAATCGCATTAAATATGACAAACTACTCGTATACGGTGTTTAGCTAAAATGATGAAGGAAGACGGATTAATCATACTTCATTATGTAAATACCACACCTAATATTATAAAACATGAAATCAGATTTTGATATATGATTTTAAAAACGTATCGCTGTTTTGTTGGTTGTCAGCCAGATAAGGATGACATCTCTGGAATCAATCGATGTTGTTGTGATAATGCTCTAGCGTTAGACATACTATCGGATATTGTCAACACATGGTAGCGATCATATATTTACTTATCTGTATCATGTTCTATATTTAAGTTAAGTACGGGTTAAGGCACCACGTGGTAACCAGTGAAGGATAACATCGTAAAGGGACCCGCATACCGTCTAATTGAAATGTCATATGTAAGTGCCCTGAGAATCGCGATAAGTTGCACTACTGATCACACTTCGCACGACATATAATCGCAAAGTGGATACGGCCACCAAAGTATCTTTGCTCAACTCGACAGGGATATAAACGTGGAAGGAAAATAATTACCGCATGTTTTGCACAGCCCTAAGTTTGTCCACTGGTTGTGCTGACCTAAACCGGTATCGGCGTGTATGTGGCAGGCCAGTAGCTATGCTCAAATATACCGTTTGTTTGTAGTAGTGTAATGAATTGGGAACTCAGTGAGCAGCGAACACTGTACACTCTCTACTACTGTAGCCTCGGGCTATGCTTTGTGTTTCGTTTACGTTACAAAACTTATCAAAGATGTCATGAAATTGGTATAGGAGTCACGTCAATGGATACATACAAAGGTTAGTTCTTGTTTGTATTTCTCTCTTTTAAGTCTCAACGATGTTATATGTACTCTCATGTTCTACAATTCAATAGCTTCACGAAGTGTCTAAAAAAATAATATTAAAAACGGTGTAATAGATATCACTATTAAAGTTATACTGAGAAAATGGAACCCTCCGATTATAAAAAAGCATATAGAATCATAAAATGTAGAACTAGCCCACACACTGTAAACTGCTGTTTCTATAGCAGTTGCCGTAGTATGAAAATGTACTAGCATTTTGAAACAGACTTCCCTATGAATAAGTTTTAATGATAGTACATAAATTCAAGTTTTACTGAATTCACTCAGTTAAATAGTTAATAAACTCGTTGATGATTGTCTAGACCGAACCTTCCGCACTTCAGGTAAGCGGAAGTTATTACCGAGGTCTTTGAACTCCCCGCCTTGAATTATACGCCGCCCGCCCAATCTAAAGCTTAACATTTGAATACATTTGTATTCTTTATATTTCACAAGAATGTTTAATTATAAAAAAAATGATTTAAATCAATTTAGAAGCTTAATATTAAATATTAGGTCCTTACATATGAAATTGGCGTTTTTCGTACTGGCCACTTTAATCACAAATTTCTCCTCTTTGGTAAGGAATTCCAAATTCAAATTTGTACAGCTATAGACTCATGTATTTGTGCTTCGATGATCGTCATTCATTTGTTTTTTTCTTCTGTTTTTTTCTGTTTGCGTCACTCATTTTACAAAATGGAAAACTTAAAATATCGCATTATTTACGAGTACGAGTTCCGCCGTGGCACTAGTGCTGCGGAAACAACTCGAAGGGTGAATGATGTGTATGGCGGTCGTGTTGCAAAAGAAAACACAGTTCGTTTTTGGTTCCAACGTTTTCGTTCTGGAAATTTCGACCTGCAGAACAAGCCCCGTGGACGGCCTGAGACTCAAGTTGATAATGAAGAGTTGAAGGCTATTGTGGAAGCGGATCCATCGCAAACCACGTCCGAGTTAGCTGCAGGCTGCGATGTTAGTGATAAAACTGTTTTAATTCACTTGAAGCAAATTGGGAAGATTAAAAAGCTTGAAAGGTGGGTACCTCACGAATTGACTGAAGCAAACCGGCAAACGCGCGTCGACTGCTGCGTTACATTACTAAACCGGCACAATAATGAAGGTATTTCAAACCGAATCATTACCTGTGATGAAAAATGGGTTCTTTACGGTAATCGGAAGCGCTCAGCGCAATGGTTGGATCCTGGCAAGCCAGCCAAATCCTGCCCCAAGCGAAAATTAACCCCAAAAAAGTTACTTGTAAGCGTTTGGTGGACTAGTGCCGGTATTGCTCATTACAGTTTTCTCAAATCTGGCCAGACTATTACGGCTGATGTCTATTGTCAGCAATTGCAAACCATGATGGAAAAGCTAGCGGCTAAACAACCTAGGCTGGTCAATCGCTCCACGCCACTGCTGCTTCACGACAACGCTAGACCACACACTGCGCAACAGACGACTACTAAATTAGAAGAGCTTCAATTGGAAAGTCTAAGACATCCTCCGTACTCCCCGGACCTTGCTCCAACAGATTACCATTTTTTTCGAAATTTGGATAACTTCTTGCAAGGGAAAAAATTCAACTCCGATGGGGCAGTCCAAATCGCCTTCAAAGATTTTATTGATTCCCGTCCGACTGGTTTTTTTAGTAAAGGGATCAATGAACTACCTATGAGATGGCAAAAGTGCATAGAAAATAATGGTTCATACTTTGATTAATTAAATATATTATATTAAAAAATATTCGACTTTTTGTTCCTCCCATACAAAACGCCAATTTCATATGTAAGGACCTAATATAATTCGCTGATAACTATTTAAAAGATAATTTTAGTTTATTCAAACAACTGGCTTATTTCTTTAAAAAATGATTATAAACATTATCTATATTTAACCTTTATGTGATTTTCATAGAGGTACATAATATTTTCGATATTAAACGTGTATTGAAATTCATAATACAATTTTTTTTTTATAACTTATAGGCGTACGCTTGACCTCAATCACACCTGGTGGAAGGTGAAGATGAGTCCGATGATGAACCGCGTCCGCCCAACAAATGCCTATTCACTCTTCTTTTAAATGTAGTGTTTAAACACTTTCGGGCAATTAGTTTAATTTATCAACATGGTATATTTATTTTCCTTATTAGTCGATTTCTCGGTAACTTAAATATACAAATATTATTATACTCTTTTATCTTTTCTTTTTAAATTTAATTTCTTAATAAATTTAGTTTGATTTTTAATTATAACACAAGTGCTTTCACAATAATTTATAGTACCAACAACCGTAACATTTAACGTCATCACTCTAAAGTTTAACTTATATTACCCTGTGATTACCTATCAGAACTTTACACCGTCTTATTACTCCACTCGATTTTCACGAGCAAAACTCATAAGCACCAGAACTTTGTACTGGAATAGGGTTGCGTTTCGGCTTAGCGCTTATCACGTGTCACAGCAAAAACGCTCAAAGGAAAAATATGTTCAATCAAACATGTACCTAGACTAAGTTTATAAAACCAATTCTTGGACTAAAAATAAAACTAACAAATATATAATAGGATAGTTAAAAACCTGGCCTACCATATAGTGCCTTCTGATCTGTTGCAATCCACAATTTAGAAAACTACGTTAAATCAACTTTCCTATAGTTCCTGTTTCAATTACAAGCTTATTGATTACTTTAAGAAATGCTTTTAAAATTTTAAACGCTAAACAGATATTAGTCATGTTTTGGTTAACAACTGATGCAATAGTGTTTAAAACCATTTTAAAATGTAAGAAGTCTTTCTGAAAATACAAGCAAAAGGGCGCTGCGTATAAACGTTATGTATAAGTATTTTTTATTCGACCTCATTTATTTAAAAAAAGTTTTGTACAAAATAAATAAAATACAACCCTAGTTTTTAAGGCGCACTGGCATTAAATAGCTTCGCGAACGCTCGACGTCGAGCCACGCACTAATTGACGACGTTATCTAGCACTCAAAGTTTTGAGCTTGAGCGAACTTGAGGCTTTCAAATTCCCATTTCAAACTAGAAATGAGCGCGATAGGCGCCACGAAGTTTTATACCAAACTAAGTTGTACGGGCTCCATGCAAGCTGTATTTATTTGTCGAAAACTGCTTTAAGCTTATGTTCGATTAGTTTATAGAAACATGAATTTCAAATAATTATTTTATTTATTTCAGATTAATAAATATAAGCTATAAATGTTGGCAGCATGAATGCCATAAATTTATTTTATAGCATGTAGACGTAATCCGATACGCAGTTGTCGCCCTAAGGGTCGTTAGGGTGTTACGAGACGTGCGGGGTAAGAGGATGCGCGCGCGCACGGGACGCTTAGAAGTTAGTCGACTACCGAGACCCTAGGCGGGAGTACGTGCGTGTACGTCGCAGTTCGGTGTGCCTTAAAGTGCAAATAAACTGTAAAACGCTAAATTCGTGTCTTCCTAAAACCACACCCACGACCACCGGTCATAATTTGTATTTATACTAAATAATTTAGAATGAAAGAATTAAAAAAAACTTAATTTTCTGGTAATACACAAATGCAAAAAACATATTAAAAACAGTAAATAAAAGTGATATTATAGTCTAAGTTAAAAAAAATAAATTAGTTTTTGGTAATAATAAAAAAAAGATAAACTATGAAAAGTAAATTGAGAAATTATTTTTGACAATTTGAATCAAAATTATTTACTTTTTCAATGAAGTTCCGACATACATGTGAGTTACCTAATTAGTAAATATCTCATACTCAAAATCGTATTAAAGTTAAATTGTTATAACAGTTCAAATAAATAGAAGATAAGATTAAAATTGCGCAGTAATAAAAGTACTGCATTAACGATATAATTATGCATATTATTTTGATAAAACAATTTTGAATATATAGGTAACACGAATAACTGATAAACAAATCCACAGCCTACTCTTATTTCCAGATAAGTACACGGATAATCAGTGATTACCACCCACGTACCAACCTTGTTCTAATAATTTACGGAACAATTACAAAAGTGGATTTACATCTATTTAGGTCAAGCTATTAAACTTTTAGTGACTTAGCCAAGTTACGGCCTAGTTACTCTATCGTTGAACTGTGACATTAACGTAAGCTTTTGGACGCGAATATCGAGGCTAGCTAGACTGCGGTGGCGTTTAATGTCGCTTTAGTGCCAGGAAACTCTTTAGAATGGACTGACATTAAAATGATGGACCTATAATAAAGTGAAAAGCGAGTACTCTTCAAAAACTAAAATTAAGAAAAATAATTAGCTCTTTAGAAATATAAGGAATTTAATGAAACGAAAATTACACAGAATTAAGCTAATTTTACTGAACGGTATACATTGTCTAGTTAAGTTGTTCTAGATAAAGTTAAAACCGTTTATGACGACATCGTTTAGAATAACATACCGGTTATATTGGCCCATAACAAATATCCCAGCATAAAAAATAGGACTTAGCATCTTGAAAACATCACCGCGTGTTAGGACTAACAGTTTTTACGACTAAACACGAGTAGCCTTCGATGTCGTTATAACAGATTTTTACTGTATTTATAAAAGTAGCATACATCAATAATCGACTACTGACTCGTAAATAATCGTTTACTTAGAGTAAACCTATTTAAGTATTCCAGGGAGAAATGTTGTATAGAACAGTCAAGACCACTGTGAGGGTGGCAGCTCCAGTATGTCAAATTCCTATTGACTAAAAACCCCCAGGGTGTATCTCTATCGGGCTTGGAGATCCAAATTCTTCGTACGACCCGTGGAGCAAATAGCTTTCTAAGGTTTCATCTCTGAAAGAGGTGAGTGTAAAAAACCCACTTCTCAAGATTTTCTGTATTACGCGGTGCGCAGGTTATATATACTCGTATACACTACCTCCACCTCACCTAGATTAAACCTGCCTAAAAAAAATTTAGTTAATTTAAGCGAAATTCAAACCCGAGACTGCCGCAAATGTTGTTGACCGCAATGACCTAGATTACGGAGGCACTAGAGTGCCTACTCATATTTTAATACACACAAGAGCTCCAACGATTTATTTAGCTATTTCGAACTAAGCGATAACGTTACAACAAAACCGACAGCAATATGTTACGAAAATATCGAGCGAATTCCTTTTTCCCATTTCATTTGAGGCGACACTCGACGTTCAAGTGGGTGAGCAAAGTGGAACAAAAATCGTTTGTACCGATAAATAAAAAAACTACGTAATACGTCAGAATCAACGGAACGAATATTTTTTGAGCAGTTGATTGGAAACGTGACAAATATTACAAGTCAATGGGTATCGGATCAAAAACATCGCGTATTACTTTAATGGTCTATTTTTTTTTAAACCAAAAGCTGGGAAACATTCTTAAAGCCTACTCGATAGAAAATAGCTACTACGCTTATAACCGAAAACAACTGTATTATTTTTAACAACAGTATTATTTTCATCTTACTTTCAAATTTTCAACCATTAACAATATGACAAACGAGGCCATCAGAGCCAAGGCACAAATGAAAATTGTATTCTTGAACAGTTTGTTGCAGAAAAGTATAATTAAAATATATTTTAAAGCCTAATAATTGATGTAGTTTTCCTTCTTTATGACATGTAAGGCAAGTGAAAAAATTTAGAATAGATTACATAATTATAATTTTGACATTAATCTGACCTCTCTAGTTCTGAAAACCTAGTGTCAAAGTAAGATCAAATGAAAAGAAAGGATATAACTTTATTCAAATAGGCCTACTTCCAAGTTTTATTTTTACACTGGCTCGACACACTGACTACAGAATACCTGATGATAAGTACAGTGTAGTCCAAAAACGAAAAGGACCAAAAAAGGATGAAAATCCATTGATGGTCTCCATCGTCATATCGGCCCACATATACCACGACTGAAGGTCTCCAGGTATATGAATTACTGGATATACACAAGCTGATCCTGAAACGCGACAGGCCAAAGCGAGTCACTATGACGGTCTTTACACTTGTGTACTGTGGTCATAACCCAGTTCGGGCAATCGTCCTACCACCCAAAAACTAAAAGTAGTTTGGAATTGTCAAAAAAGATAGATACTAAAATATATCAAAGATAAATACTACTATATGAGATATAGTGGTACGCTTACTGATGCTGAAACGGGATATACTTAAATTAGACAGTGTTAAATTATTGATAAAGTTTTGAGCTTAGAAATTTTAATCATGAACTTACGCATAAAGCATGTATACCAATGAATTTTAAAATACTTCAACTGTTTCACGGAGTGGCACAGCGGCAGTAATATACCGTCATGAATTTACCACGTACAGGTTTCAAATGAAAAATGCAGCACCGTGCGACTGAGCACTGAACAAGGCCGTATCGCAAAGTGAAAAAAGTAATACCAAACCGACAGAAAGCGGCTAGATCGCTTAACAACAAAGAAACACTTTTACACAAAATGGAAGTATTTTAGCTAAAATATTAAGCGATTTTATTTATCTTCATGTAGACACCGTAACATTTCAAAGAGTAAACGTATGTAAGCAACAATTTAAAAATATTGTAATCTCTGAAAGTAAGATGTTACAGAATGTGAATGAAATCTATAGGGGGTTGTTGGACTTATGTTTTAAAAATAGCATAGCTAGAATAAGATCGTTGATTGATCACTACTCAGTTAAAGATGAACATTGCAGTATAAAAATATAATTTAACCGATAACAGTGATCTATTAAAACTTACTTTTAAATAGGATTTGCTTCTGTTCTCGACTTTACGTCAGCAAAGTAGAAATATCTTAGTTTGAATAGACTTAGAATTTATTTTTACTTGACAAACTTGTACAAGTTAATAAACATTTTTAAAGAAAAGAAGGTAAACTGGTGCACAGGCTACATGGTAAGTGGCCTCTGGTGGTTGCCTATGAACAACTGGAACACAAGAAGTGTCATCATTGCGTTGCCGACGTTAAAGAGCTTTTATTACATTTTTTAAGAGCCCGATGATACCACAGGGAAAGGCCCATAGATCCATTTTATTGGGACCTCTTGATAAATGACAGCGATCATTATATCCAAGCCATATCTCTTCTAGTTCTATTTAACAATTCAGGACCAAATGTATTGTTAGTTTCAATTTCGAAAATATATACGAGTATTAAACGATCCAGACATTTCTGAGCATCTTGAACCGCTCCAATTGCGTGGAGATGTTGCCTCATTGAGCATTTTCTACCGTATCATGGCGAGTGTTCTAAAGAGCTATTTAACCTTGTTCCCTTCCATAGCAGAACCACGTGCGCGGGTCTACGGAGTGAATGCTTTACGGTAGCTCACATCCCGGCTAGGACTGAGAAGTTCTTTAACTCTTACTTTTGCCGAGTTGTTGGGCTGTGGGATAGTCTTTCTTTTTTTTGTTGCTGATGATAGTCGTTCTCGTTTTCGGACTATAACATGCTTACCATTAGGTGTGGTTTGAACAATGTGCCGTGTCAAGATAAAAAATAAAACCTTGATAGAGATCTAAAAATCTTTTCAGAAGTGTTTGGATGATGCCTAGACAGTCACAAAAGTAAATTCCTTTATAATTTTGTAATATTATGAATTACTCAATCTTTGACATCTTACGAACGAATCGCTATGCGGAATATGATTACCACGTCTTAAACGATATAATTTTTTTTTTGGATTAATTTGTGAAACAAATCCGCTCATGTTTCATAATGAATTTAAAAGTGTTGTACAAGGAGCTGCAGACGAATTCGGAATGATTATTTCATTTGGACGGGTTATTTGAATTTCAAAGTCTATTCAAAATCCAACGAGATTTATGATAATTTACGTATAAGTTGCCTTCGCGTTATCCCTTACCGGTTGCTGACTGTGATTGTCCCAAAATACCTGTAACAATGCAATTTTACATGAATAAAATGTTAATAACCATCATTACGTTACTATTTAATTACATACTCATACCGTACTGAATAATGAATAATATATGATATCATACTAAAATGTAACAATTAATATTTTGATATAGTCTTTAAACAGGCTTTCTAAAGTTTAAATATACAAATATATGTCCTACAGTAGATATGTAGTTGTATTCAATTTTAGCTGTAAATAATTAAATATATTATTATATTCTTTAAAAAAGGATGTTATTCAAGATGATTGTGGAATAGGTTATTGTTTGTTTGCTTTTTTTTACTTTGGCAAATTAGATTAGTGTTTATCTTTTTGTGACTGTTCTTGTCTGTGTGTTACTCGTATTGTCATTTTTCTTTCCTTCTGTACAAGTGGTCTACACTTTTAAATATAGTCACATTTGTAATGTAGCTTGTTCATATCGAAGGGTGAAAGGCTATTTGGTTTAAGCGACATTTTTTGGTGATATAGTAATATATATATATATTTTAGGAATCTGTAAAAAAACGCTGATACCGAATATATATATATATATATATATATATTACTATATCTCCAAAAAGTGTCGCTTAAACCAAATAGCCTGTCACACCTCGATATGTTATATTTTTTTATTGTGTCAATGTAGTCTATGTAAATGTTCTTATAAGTAAATAAATTAAATATTAAATAATTTATATATCATACGTCGTATATAATTATGATATTTGTGTACGGAAGTTTCTAGATATATAGTCGTTTTTATATCTACAGATCATAGAAATCGATTCTTACAATTTTATAATATACTAAACAAGATGCTAAAATAAAACAAAAAATAAGACATGATAGTTTTCAAATCAGTTAAGGGCATGCAAATCCAATGCTAAATCAAAGCACTTGAATATTTTAGCGTATATCTTACGAGAAGGTTGGAATTAAGACAGCTATATTCAAAATAACGCGTGTCTTTGGCTTCTATTTACATTTGAAAAGAGATTCTGTGATCTTTACATCAAATTTATGCGGGAACACGAAGAAATCGAAAAACTAAAGTCAAGGGAGCTTATCTGAAGAGATATTGCTCCTATAAAACGTATAAAGCGCGCGATACGCTGTAGGTGTGCTGTACAAGAGATAAGGAATAAAATATGTTGAATTCTCATATTTATGGATGCCAGTAAGTAGGATGAATATTCTATAGCATTTATAAAAATACTAGGGCACTAACAAAATCCTTCTTATTATTTAATAAAAATATTTGTGGTCAATTACACATATAGACCTAGAAACCCAAAATTAAGATTCCGCTTGTATTATGGACACTAGACAAAGATATACATATTATACTTAAAAATATATATACATTCATAGCGTGCCTCCCATAAAAATAATTATGTCGTTGTACTTGGATATTTATACTTAAACTTTGGTCCAATTTGAACTCTCAGACTGCTATTTTAGTAAACACTAGATTTAATAATAATAATTATAATAATAATAACTTTATTTCAGATTTCTCCAAATTAATAAATACAATAAAAAAACATACAATTTCATACTTAATATTAATTTAAGTCAATATATTTATTAAATGTCCAATTATAACAAGGTATCTTTTTATTTTATTTTTATTTGGGAGGTTTTATTCCAGCTAATATATCAGCTTCATTGTGCCCTAACCTACGTCCTTACATCCTAGGGGAGTCGCGGATGAGCAAGCGTCACCATCTGGCACAGCATTCTGGTCTCTCTGGACAAAGGATTAGCCAAAATGCCGTGCCATGCTCCAATACTTTGTCTGTTAATTTTCAACTCCCTCATCCGTGATTTCCTTTGTGTCTCCTTCCGGGTACACTCCATCAGCAAGTGATGCACATCTTCAATAACAAGATAATGCTTTTTATGCTTTATATGGAATGCAAGCCACTGCATCCATGGTTCGTGATAAACTAATCTAATCGCCCTAGAATATTTGCTGCTACCGGGGCTCGAGCGCAGAGCCTACGGCGTTACAGGCAGGATCTGGTGATCCTACCATTGCGCTATCAGGCCATCCCTTTTTAGTCGAACTTTAAATAAAATCCATCTTAAATAAGATAACAAAAAAATGTAGGCCAGAGCTTTTATCAGGTATATTTGGAGGCTTTATAAACAAAATTACTTAAAACTACATTCGAAACTTAAAGGCGAACACTCACTACACTAGTTTTAAATTAACATTTTCATACAAAGTTTATTTCTATATCTGTATTTTTTTTTTGGTTTCTCGGGGGAAAATCCTGCATAGGACCATCAGGGGCGCTGTGAGGGCAGCAACCCCGGTGTGTCAGACTCCTACTGACTAAAAACCCCCGGGGTGTCCCTCCAATCGCTCCACCTGAGCCTGGGAAACCAAATTCATCCAGACGCCCGGAGAGCGAAATGCCTTGTCTAGGCTGCCTCTCTGGGAGGGGTAGGGGTAAAGAGCCCACCCTTCCAATACCTATCTCAGAGGCGGCGCGCCGGACATATCTGTAATATAAGGTATGTTCGTTATTAGTTTGCGTAGGATAATAATTCCCATAGAAGTAAAATAATCAAACAGCCCAATTAAGATTTCATTCTTGGAAATAGTGATTCAATAATATGGCGCCGTTACTCCATTTTCGTGTTTGTTTAGTGATATTGGACGAAAACAATGTTTGATAGCGAGCGATATGTTTGAATACATTACTCTCACTATCATACGGTGTCACAGTTTGTAGTGAACTAGATAGTGACCCCGTGTCTATAAGTGTGCCCAATGAATATTACGACCATTAGGACAAAGTTTTATAACATAAATAGATACCTATCTTGGGGTAGTAAGGTCAATTCGGAAAATGTGATATTTTGCTATATTTATTATAATTCTGTCCAATAGATTTATCAAATCCACATACCCCACATGTAACATTAAAAGCGAAAAGAAAAGTATTTTATTACATGAAATATTTTTACTCCCTTTACGTCAAAGAAATTGATAACATATCCTTACTTCAAATCATTATATTAATTGTTTTAATAGTTATAAACCTCTGAGAGATGGAAAGACGGACAGACCGACAGACGGGTAAAATGCCGAACACTCCAACTTGACTCAGAAACATTGCTTCACTCAGTCAATAAATACAAAAAGACTTGATAATATTATTATATTTAAATTAAAATTATAAATCTTCCGAAACCTCATAAAATGAATTAAATTGTTTGATTTATAAATCTGATATCCAAGACTGAGTACATTGAAAAACGATAATAGGAGTCGAGTTCTATTGACTTTACGGAAAGATAAAAAGTTCATTCGCGATAAAATCGATCATTTTCTGGAATCCCGCCCCTAACCTAATCGGCAGTTTATCTTTCAGAAGACAAGGAAATCGAGTCAACCAATTACCAAGATAACGTCTCTGAAAAATGTCTTTAAAATACAATTAAAATGACTTCACTAAAACGTATTTATAGCACAAATTGAATATATATGATTTTTCACCTTGGGATCTAAATAAAATAATAGGAATTTCATAACATCTTTTCCATTTTTAAGTTAACTTTTTATCTGAAATCGTTCTGACACAGAAAAGCCAATACGTATATTATGCGCTGTAAATTATTCTGCATTAATTTCTATCCAGTCTGTTAAAATATAAAATTACAGATAGAGATATTTAAGTTATATCATTGTAACTGAAGCCAGACTGCATAAAACAAAGTAAAACAAATAGAGCAAAGGAGACTTCAATAATAAAACATATTTTTTCTAACAGAAATATTTTTCCTTCCTATCCTATGATATACAATATGAGTGTGAGTGGCAGTAATAATCGAGGCT
The DNA here is from genome assembly GCA_036320925.1 of Automeris io. Taxonomy (NCBI): domain Eukaryota; kingdom Metazoa; phylum Arthropoda; class Insecta; order Lepidoptera; family Saturniidae; genus Automeris; species Automeris io. Next base: position 8,207,299 of record JAUDJH010000014.1, read on the forward strand.
GGCTGTGGTTTACCTAGTCAATCCAAATAAATAGAGTTCTAATGAAGGGTAAGGTCAAGAGAACGCGGAATCGGCGAAAATGCATGAAAGGATCAATTAATGTTAAGGAAGCAAAAGAAAGTTTGAAAACAAAGAGAGGTGGAGATCTATTCTTTCCAACTACCCCAATAAGGAATCAGCGGGTTAATATATAGATTTTACCCGACTAGACCGTTTAGTATCCTAAATCTAGGTATTAGGCTTGCTCAGTGTTTTAAAGTGAAAGCGGTTAATACACCGGCTGAAGGACGGTTTATATTACGTTATTAAGTCGCAGACGGAATGGCGCTTGGTGTCCTTTTATAGCAACTGAAAACAATGCAACGTGAGCCTTTAATGACACGCTCGGCAAAGCGGCCGCGCACCAAATCCGTAGACAATGGACCTGGCAAATAAAATGAACTCTTTGAAGTACTCAAAACTATTTTTAACAGTGTTAAGAATGCGATGGGTAATTGCGAGAGATTCCAAAAATCGAAACAACTAGAACTAGAATCTAGTAGTTTGCAACGTAAGCCACGATTGAAGATCTCCCGTCACCGAGTCACGGGGACGCAATGCTTCTACTGTCGATGCCTCGATGCATCGTCACCATTGACAATTCAGGCTTAATACTATGATGGAAAATAAGCGTTTGTAATCGAGACATTATTGCAATCAATATAATCTAATTTAACGACTTCGAAAAACTGACGAAAAATGAGTTATATTTCTACGGCGCCATCGGCGGCCCTATTACAAGTATGACTGATTTGTATGGAAAGTGCATGATCATGATTTTGTCCTTTAAATACGTTAAAATGTAACCTATATTATTACACAATTTACAAGAGAAAAATATTCAGACAGTCGCCAATATAACCAAAGTAAACCTTTTGCTAAAGCAAGTCTCGCTGCAAAGTGATACGCAGGAAATGTAAATCCGTGCTGAAAGAATGCACATCAAAGGCGCAGTTGTCAGCATTCAGCGCCAAAGTTTTGGCTTAAAATGTATTTCATTAGTTGTCAGAAGAAAAATAATACAGGTTAGTAAAATAATCAAATATAATCACCCATCGTGTACAGACGGCATTTTTTAGCTGGAGACTATGGTCACCGATAGAAACGAAAGGGTTAAAATTAATACAAAACCTTTTGAAAATAGTTTTATGTTGCTCAACATTTCTGCGATTTTTTGATCATATAATAAATGTACATATAACTTGGACATACAAAATTATATTGAATTAGGTATTTAATTTCGTCGATATGATATCGTTTGACAAACAAATATTGTAAACACAGTCCAAAACATGTGTTTATCAATTTTAAGACGACGTAAATATTTGCCCATTTCATCTATGGAATGTAACTACATCACCGAATTCTTACTATGACGACAATACTTAAGTACGCATTTTGTTATTTCCATATAATTTATCAACGATCTTATAAATGCGCTAGAACGTCATTATATCAATAGATTCGACTGCATGTATACATACCAAACACTTTTGTAATATCTACTAGTAGACTCTTTCGGTAATCAAAACTTGTCAAAAGCATAAGGACAATATAAATACATTAATTGCAATAGCTGGTAAGTTGACCTGCTATGGTTTGCTTTTCGGACATCACTCTATGATAAAATAATTCATATATGAATAGAGAGCCCTAATATAATTAATGATGACCGGAACGATGCCAGTTTAGCGAAGACTGCCTATAACTAAAAGTAGATCACATAAAGTGACAGTAGTGCCGACGGTAACCTAAATATACAGGGTAATTTTATAGGCAAAGGAGATATTAGAATACAATAATTTGTACATTCTTATAACTAATAAAAATGTAAATAACTGTATTCCGTAACAACTCATAAAGAAACATTTATCAACAAATGAGAATCGATCCGTAAAAAGTTTAGATACCCCAGCGCGTGTGACTTATGATTGAATAGTAAGTAGATAAAATTCCTTTCACGTGATTTTAGGTAAACAATAATTATAGAAGTAATTGACTCGTTTCCCTTTAGTACATTATCCTGGCTTAGGAGAGACAAAATACCTACTTAATAATTAATTGTTATTTATTTTATCATGTGTGTCATTGCCCCTAAATATGTTGACTAATAAATTACTTTCTTTAATGGAAAATTAAGATATCACTATTCCTATATATTTGAAATTAGAATCGAGTGCTGAATATCCTCCTTGAATATATCTCTCATCTACAAAATCAGCCTGTATATTTGATGGTTAAAATTATCAAAAGATTAGATTTTATTATAGATTGTTTTAGACATTTCTTAGGTATAGTTTTAGAAAGGATGCGTAAGGCAAGAATTATGATAAAGAAATACAATAAGAATGTAGCTGGAAGTAAGAGCAAAAGCTGAAAGAGACGTGCCTATAAAAACCAAATAAAAAATACAAAGGTGTTAGGCAGAGTATAAATTAAAAATCATTTAACGGCAATATTTCATAACCAGAATGAGGAATGATAAGGTATCGTAGACAATACAACAATAATAATTTTATCTAAGTTTCTATAACACTACTCTAGACTGAATTCCTTTAACTTTATTAAATTTAAAATTATATTAAACATTTAACTGTATAATGTAGAAGAAGGATTAAAGGACTCTTTATATTAATATATAAATAGAATGAAACAGAATTGAAACTTTAAAAGAAAAACTGTAATAAAATTGTTTTCTTTGCTAGAAAGACAAAGATCTTTAACAATGTAATGTATATGTCATTATTACAAAGGCTTGTGACATCTCTAGTCGACTGCAAATATGAAACGAATTTTTATTTCGCCTCCACTGTTAATGCAGCTGACGGCGGGTAAATAGGAATATTCTTTACGGGGTTTACAATAAGCCGACTTATCCTCTCGTTATGTAAGGAACTTTACTAGTTGGCGCGAATCAAATAACAAGGATTTCGGAAAAGCTTCTTCCCTTGTACATTTCGGAAGTATCCTGACAAAGTATTTATTTGATTTACTTATGGGCGACATTCTTGACACGTATGTTTTTGTTACAAGCTCATTAAATTTTTTTCTTTGGGAATTTTCTCATAGGACATTGCCAGCAACACACAGACATAGAGCAACTACGGTATATCGGTGTGGTAACGTCTAAATAACCCAAGGTTCATTAACGAAGACCAAGGCTCCTGTATCATTTCTCCTAAGCTTCACCGTGCCGCGCCCTCTGAGCATTATCGGGAGGAGTCAATGATCTTCCCGGACACCTCACAATGATTTCAGCAGAGTACGACAAGCTTATTGTTAATATTATCTCACCATATTTAAAACTATTTTTTATAGATTTCCTCAGTAAATACGATGAAAATATTTCTTTTACAACAATTAAAGAAAACGGTTAAGATTTATATGCAAATTGTTGATATAAATGACTATTCCACTTAATTAACTGTGACAAAACTTTATTTGTATTCGCAAATTGTAACGATGTATAACGGAACTGTCAAAAGTCATAGAGTAGGATTAAAGAGTTTTCGAACACTAAATAGAATAGTGCTTCTTGACTGTTCAGGGCGCGAAATTCAAATGTACATTCAACACAAATAATTAAATAAACTAGAATTAAACCACCTAAGTCAGCCATTGCGTAATAATAAAAGCAAAAGCGGGTTATATATACAATAATTTGTACTAAGGGCGGCTTGCACTAACGAATTAATCTAGTTTAAGCTTGTATAAAACGCTAATTAATTGAATTGGTTTGATTCCATCATAATGACGATTTTAGTTTAAGAGTTGTTACAACAAGATTTTGATTTAGTGCAAAACAATAAGTACAGATCAGCGTTAAATAGCATTTTATATAACTCTACACTAGATTTAATTTGTTAGTGCAAGCCGCCCTTAATGTTTGTTTTTTATAATACTACATTTAATCTTTGGTAATTTAGAGCAATTAAAGGCCACGAAGCACCCATGTTGAGAGCCGTAACCGTTCGGTGTAAGTCATAAACACGGCTGCCGGGCTCAAGCATCCAAGTGCATCATTCATTAAGGTCGCGTAGGCAGGCAAACTATGCGTATTTATGAGAAACCAGAACGAGGAATTTTTTTCATTTCCAACTTTATTTGGAGCGCAATAATTCACAAAGAGCAAAAACCTGTTTACGTCTAAAAAGATGAAAACAGACAAATATGATTAACAGTTATAACTAAAAATTCACAAAAATTGTTTATTTGTAACACGATCTTATTATATTTATATATATTATTTATAATAAGAACGAACAAATATTTGCCAATATAATGGATATCTTTTTTTTGGTGTCTCGGGGGAAAATCCTGCATAGGACCATCAGGGCTGCTGTGAGGGGAGCGACCCCGGTGTGTCAGACTCCTACTGACTAAAAACCCCCAGGGTGTGCCTCTAATCGCTCCACCCGAGCCTGGAAAACCAAATTCATCTAGACGCCCGGGGAGCGAAATGCCTTGTTGAGGCTGCCTCTCTGGGAGGAGTAGGAGTAAAGAGCTCACCCTTCCAACACCTATCACACAGGCGGCGCGCTGGACACTGCGCACCGCCTCCCTCTCATCCGGGCAGAACACTCCCTCAAGTCTACTGCCCGGCTATTGTCATCGGGGGATATTGCGCTCACTCTGAGCGAACGCATCCCACCAGGGAAATGTAATGGATATCAAACACATCCTTAGCTATCCCAGCAAATCTCTAGCAAAAAACAACAATAAAGTCGGTATCAGTATATTCGATCTCTGATAAAGTTGGTTTACTTTACTCATATTATACTCATACTCTTATGATAATAGAGAATTCGATCAAATAAACAACGCACAAACAGCTCACTTAAAAGAATCTTCAAATTTTTCAACTACATATGGTAGAAGTCCATATTATGGGACACTGTCCCTATTTATGATACACAATGTGAATATAATCATTTATAAAAAGAATACCAAATTATACTTTTAAAAAATATAATAAACACATAATTTTATCATTTTTGAATGAAATTAACAAGTCTAATTGTTAATTATTACTTGTATGTTTTGAAAAAAAATTATAAAAGCATGAGGTTTGTTGTTGGTATTCAAAACCGTGGCTTAAAAGAGTTGAACGATAACTACTGTACAGTTTTTTACTTGTATGAAATTATATATTTTATTATATTTATATACATAATGTAAGTGTAATCTAAAAGCTTATTAATTATAGATATTGTATGTTATTTGCATTTATGTTAATTTATAGCAATATTATTTTATTTTTGAGTGTCTCACAATACCGACACTTGTTAACGTAGACGTACCGGTATATGGAACACTTTACACCGCGTATCACTCAATACGGACATCAAGTCTTATGATTGTCCCCATTAATGAGACAGTGTACTGTTATGCGTTTTTAATTAAAATATCAATAATTTTTAGTATTAAAAAAGTAAAATGATTAAATATAACAAATTATTTATCAGCATAACTTCAAATAGTTATTTCTGAGTAAGTATTTTCAATTTAATTACGTTAATTTCAAAACTGAACCTAAAATCAAAACATTAATTTTGCAAGTTTTTTTTTCTTAATTTTTTATTTGATATTATTGAAATATTTAAAATATGTTTTTTTATACTTTTATTAATTAGTGAAATTTTTTTTTTACTCTGGCTCGACATAGTGACTACAGAGTACCTGATGGTAAGTACAGTGTAATCCAAAAACGAAAGCGACTATCAAAGGATGAAAATCCATTGATAGTCTCCAACGTCATGTCAGCCCATATATACCACGACTGAAGGTCTCTAGGTATATGAGCTACTGGATATACACAAGCTGATCCCGAAACGCGTCAAGCCGAAACTGGTCATTATGACGGGCTTTACACCCATGTAAACCCTACCCTACCACCTCGCTGCTGCTCGTTTAGCACCACTCAGGAGTCACGTGTAGGGAAACTAGGGTAAAGCCTACGGACGCGAGCAGCTTCGACTCCCCCCATCGACATATCTCTCGATATTTTAGGTTACGTGTCAACAGTGAACAACAAAAAACAAATTATTGAAAATCGGAGTAATGGGGACAACAGCCGTCTCAATCAGCAAAAAAGAAAGTGTTGTGTTCAAAAGTGCTTGATAAAAGACTTAAATATGACCCAATATATGTAGAAAATGCTTTAAAAGCAATAAAAGATACCGGGTCATCATTACGGAGAGTAGCTGTTGCCTTCGAAGTATCTGTGGCTACTCTAGGCAGAAAAAAAGTATTGGGCTAGATGAGATAAAAAAAAATCTAAACCAGAAACAGTCTTATCGTCTCAGGAAGAAGATGATATTGTCAAATGGGTGCTAGACAGGGCTGCAATAGGAGCACCTGTAACAAAAACTGAGTTATTGGATTGTGTTCAAAAATATGTCCAAAAATTAGCTGTAAAAACTCCGTTTACAGAGTCGTCCTAGTCGCCACTGGTATGAAGGGTTTAGAAAACGTCATTCAGAATTAGCTATAAGGAAACCCCAACATTTGAGTGTTACAAGAGCAGCTGTCACTTGTGTAGAATTGCAAGAGTGGTTTAAAAAGTCTGGAGTATATTTCGAAAGTAAAAATGTATGTAATATTTCTCCTACAATTTTTTTTAACTGTGATGAAAGATGTTTACTCCTCTGTCCTGAAGCAGAGAGCGTGTTGGCATAAAAAGGATCACCATTCCACCGCGAAACCACTAGACATCGTGTGGGATAACATCCGTATGTGGTGGATGTTCCTTATATCAGCACGAAAAGATTCGCTTCTACATTCATCATGCGAACGGCTAAAGAATGGAATACGCTTCCAGAGGCAGTATTTTCGCGATGTTATGACCTGGGAGTCTTTAAGAGAAGAGTGAATAGGTAATAAGTGAACACGTTTCATCGTCGGACTCATCTCCACCTTCCACCAGGTGTGATTGAGGTCAAGCGTTCGCCTATAAGTAATAAAAAAAAAGTTACAAGAAGAAAAGAAAAAACTGATGGACAAAGTAAAAGAACTGCAGAAGAAAATTAAAGAATAAAAGTGAATTAAATATTTTTATAATTTTCATTTATTTCTCATTTAATTTAGTAAAGACTAATTATTTGTTATTTCAGATTCAAGTTTATTATCTATTTTATAAGTATTGTGATTTAAAATTAATAAATAGTTATTTTAAAATCAGTCTTATTGATTTCTAAACTGTCTCAAAAATAGGGACATACATCATGAGACATTGGGGACATCTACTTTTTAAGTGTCTCATAAATAGGGACATAGAGGTTCCTCTCATAAAAGGCTATTAATATTATTTTTACAAATTAACATTCAATAAAAACTAGCTATATTAATTAAATAATCATAAGACAATTGTATGATACGATTTAAATAGTATTTTTGACTTAAACAGATTATATAATAGCGGTAATGTACGACCAACCTGAAAATGTGTCTCATAATACGGACTTTTACCATACTTACGTATGTAGTTTGTCGATAAAATGCGAAAAAGTTTAACTTAGGTCAACTTATAAGCATGTAAAATGTATATAAACTCACGAACACATTAATTAAGGCAGCGCGAACTAGCAAACTATGCGCTTACAAGTCGAAAGTTCACGCGAATGGATTGCAATTTATTTTCCTACGTTCTTTTTATTAATGAAGTTTGTACGCCAAAGCTGCAATTAAACTTTACAACGAGAATGTTCCAGCGAAAGGCAGGAATATTTTACTAATGTTTATAAAAAGTAATAGAAGCCTATAACATGTAATAATTTCTTTACCAATATTATAAAAAGAAAAAGTATATACTTTTGTTTGGATGTAGGAAGTAATTTGCGACACTAACGATCATATTTCAAAAACTTAACCAATATTTAAAATGGATCAAGGTGGACATAAACTAAAACGCTGAAATTTACAAACGTTACTTTGTTTTTACTTACACTTCGCTCAGAAAAGAAGTTTGTCTTTGACATAAAACAAAATACAATATATGATAGGAATTTGAGTACGGCCTAAATCCGACCGGCCTAAGACGCTGATTTCACACAAGACGACGAAATCGGTGACATACCGTATACTTTGACATTAATTAAATAATATTATATTAATAGATTTGAGTAAAATTTAAACAAAGTCTAAATAGGGTCTATAAATTTCACCCTGAAGGTATTTTCCTATGTTCCGTGGACATTCAATGCGAGAGATCTCGCGGGCAAAGCTCGTAAATAAAATTTCGTTAACCTTCGCAATCAATAATTAAAACTATGCTAAATCACTAAAACAGTGTAACAATATTACTCTACTAGCAACTGTGTTACACTAAAACTTTATAATATATATAATGTACATGCAAACGAGCATGCACGTAACCAACGCTACGCAGACACAGTCGAATGCTCTCAAATAGGCAGGACTGTAATTACAGCCGTGCCAGCCGTTTTTACCGCTATATTACATGATTATTACGTACAAAGAAAGTCGAAAACTAAAGCCAACCGTCCGCAAGATTTCAGTTTAGAATTTCCAGTTCAAGTCACTCAAGTAATGTTTCAAAGTTATTTTTATTATACCTTTAAAGAAAGTAATAGAGAATACAGTATTATGATTAGTAGATTATTAGATTGAAGTTCAAAATTTCTAGAAATACTTTTTAAATAGTTATTCAAACTAACATAATTATTCAAATCTGTCAATAAATGACAGTGATGTGTGACGTACAAAAATAAACATATAACCGAATGTAAAAGCCTCTCCATTTTGAAGTCGGTTAAAAGGTAATTTTTAACTTTTATTAACACTTGGCATGCGGGCATACATCGCGGCCGAATTACACGGGCAGTGGTCATTTCCACCACAAATCTACTAAATACGTATTTTTACGTGACCCGCGCTCTAGTGACAGACTGCAAAAACGTAAAAATACGTTGTCCGCATGCCAAGTGTTAATATATGCGGACTTTGGTTTGTAATCTAAACTGTTTGAATTAATATATTTTTTATACATATAGCGTTTATTTTCTATTTCTAATTTAGTTGTGGTTGGTTTTTATGGTATTATTAATAATGAAAGGATTGAATACTCCAAGATTTATGTTTTATCGAGAGTTCATTGACCAGTTTTATCATTTTTTAAACATTTTTTTGCTTTTATTTTAATAACCGTTAAATATCACCAGCGCGGCAGTTTGAACGAACGCTTTTAAGTATGAATATTTATGAAAAAATCCACACTAAAAGGCGCCATTGGAGAAATTTTTTGTCGTCGTTTTGAAATATTTATTACTAATCACAATAATTCAATACAGAATTTTGCTTTGGGTATTTTAATATGTTGCACTGTTTAAAACCTTATTTCATTATAATATAAAACCTCTTTAATGTAAATTTTTCTCTTTATAGTAAGAATGTATTTTTTAAATGGAGAAGAAGTTTATTGTTTTTTTAGTTTAGTTTGTCAAATATATAAAAAATAAAATATGTAAAAATAGTAAAAAGACGTAAAAATTATTTATTCATCGCCTTCAACGCAAACATGCACTACTCTAGGAACGACATGTGTTTTACATTTATACTTCTTTATCTTAAATCCTTAGGCACCCACCACATGCTGACCGGTGAAGGAAAACAGCGTGAAGGAAACCCACACGGCATCTAATACAAATGTCATGTGTATATATATATATGCCCTGAGAAAGGCGATCAGCTGCCCACGTCATATAAGCGCAAAGTGGATAAAACCACTATTGTAGCTCTACTCATCCCGAAAGTGATATTGCGTGACGACATTATTATAACCCTTTATTTGATGGCCTCGTAGCGCAATTTAGAAAGACACTATCCGCGAAGCGGAAGGTTCTAGATTCGACTATCCACACAAGTAAACTGTTCTGTGATGAGCAGATTAGGTTGTCGCTAATCATGGATGTATACATGTATTTATTATGTAAGCATGTATAGCTTGGGGCTAGATTAAAGTATGTAATTATACGTAAATGTTATGTCATTTATTTGTATTTTAACTGAGCTAAGTAAATAAAAAGATCGTCCAAAACACAAAATCGCAACATTGAAAGGTCATTGTGCCATATTAACCGTTCTATTAATTTCGATGGTCAACAGCAATACAAACGGTGCAGCAACGATAAGCAAATTAATCAATTAGCAATCTCTACAGTACCTACATGTGATAAAGTTACGGACGAATTAACACAAATGGCGCACGCATTTCGTAGATCGACCCAAATGTATTTAAGTTCGCATTCAATGTAAACTATTCAAAATAACTCAAGCGGAAACAAATTACCCAATCACTGAAAGCAACTATTTTGGAAATGCGGTTGAGATAATATTATTTATATTTATTTGAAAAATTTGCCGGAGGGACGCGTTCTCCCAGAGCGAGCGTTACATCCCCCGGTGACAATAGCCGGGCAGTTGACTTGAGGGAGTCTACTGCCGAATGAGAGGAAGGCGGAACACGGTGTCCGGCGTGCCGCCTGAGAAAGAGATTTTGGAGCGGTGGCCTTTTACTCCTATCCTTCCCAGGTAGGAGGTTGCCTCAACAAGGCCTTTTGTTCCCTGGGAGTCTGCACGAATTTGGTTTCCCAGGCCCGGGTGGAGCAATCAGAGGGATACCCCGAGGGTTTTTAGTCAGTAAGAGTTTGACACACCGGGGTCACTGCCCTCACGGCGTCCCTGATGGTCCTATGCATGATTTTCCCTCGGGAAACAAAAAAAAAATAAAAATTGCGTTTCGTTTAACGCTCTATCTTGCGCTCTTTCATACTTCATGTGTATCTATGTATGTATACTTGTAATTAGGTAAGTTTGAACTATAAAGTCTAAGAAATACGTAACAAAAAACAGTAGTGCATGAATATTAAATTCATAAGTTCAGTGAACTGCGCGCTGTTTCGTACTGTCAGATACACAACATAACGCGCATTTATAAAATGAGTCTTAGACAGAGATTTATAAGCGCTACTTGGACTTGACTGAAACATTACAAATTACATTATTTAATTAATATCAAAGAATATTGTAAGTGACCGATTTTTCGAACATAGACTTGGCTTTTTAAATGCTTAGAATATACTTAATCATAATTATTCATAAATTATTTTTTAATTTCTCGTTATTCTGGAATGTAAGTTAGTTTAAGCTTTAGTTTCATTACTATTATAAAATATAATCAATTTTTTGAGACTTATTACAGTTAATTTACTCTAAGACCCAGTATGCGCCGTCTCTCCTTTCATATGAAGAAATCACAAAATGATTTCAAGTATTTTTTTATACAGCCGAACACCGAGCCCCATACAATAATTAAAAACTTTTTAGCGCTGATAGGCATTTGTTTTCACGTTTGCCAAAGTATTTCATAATAAAAGCCGCGTGCGCACGGGACTTGCTCAACTGAATAGATTTCCTGCTAAATGTAACTGATATAGAAAAAGTATAGCACTGAAATCACTGGATATTGCTTCAATGCGTGCGCTGAACCTAATTGACTCGGTTGGCGCAGTGGTTGAGCGTGCGGCTTCTACACTACGGGTTGTGGATTCGATCGCAACACGGAACAAATACTTACAAAGCTTATAGACAGTTGTTACGAATCAGGGCGTTACTGTTTCTATTCTTATTTTTAATACATGTAGTACGATGTAGTAGTGGATCCTCAAACTAGGTCGCCATTTTTTCTTAAAGCAATTTGGTAAGACTCGACAAAATCTTAAAAATTATTACATCATCGTAATCACTATCTAATAATGTTAACTAGTCAATATTAATAAATATTTTAACTGGTCTTATGCGCGAACAAACAAAAGAGGATAGAGGATGCCACTACTCGCCCCTAACGAAAACTCCGCGGCGCGTCAGTTTGCTTGTAACCATGTTCTGTGTTACCGAGCTATAATTAAAAGTAAGTTAATTCACGCAAAAGACCCGTTAAAGTTTTTATAATTAGTACAAAACGCGACAGTTTAAAACGTGTTAATCAATAGTCACGGAAGTAATTGATCAAAAGTTTTTCTTAATTCTTATAAAAGTGTCACAATAATACCATAATACCTTTAGAAGTAATAAAGAAAATCGTTTCCGATGTTCTTCTAGAGCACATTTATATTTAGCACCGACAACGTTGCGAATTTGTTATCAATAATATGTTGATTTTTTCGACGTATAATATTACACATACCAGACAAAAAAATATATAAGCTGGTAAAGTATCCCGTTACACAATTAACGTTAATTTCTAGCTAAATGGTATGAAATTAGTAATTATTGTTTTTCTAGATAACATGAGTTGTTTTATTAGTTATTGACCCGTCAAACATAAATTACATTATAATGACATTTTTAAATCTCGCCAATAGGTTTAGATATCGCAACTAATGATTATTTGTATACCAATAAAATAATACGTCCAATTTAAGAAGGTAGTTCAGTAAAAAGACTAAAGTCGGATATATTTTGCAATTACCAAGTTGCATGATCGGACGCTGCTCAGCCAACCATTTTACGCATCGGTACACACCGCACATTGGTTTAGTATTACAAAAAATGCTGGTTCAAAACGATGAAAATGTTACAAACAGTATCATCTATCAACCTTTGTAGAATATTAAAATTAACCTCTTATAGATGTTTTGTTTAACAGTAGTAAAACTCAAGTTTTTACAATTAATTATGCTTTGGTTTTTGTAACTGCTATAACACACACATAATTATTATATATCAGAAATAAAATGAGGGGGGTAGAGCAAATGTAACTCTATAAATGAAAGTGTTTATGTATCATGTATACAAAGTCTTAAAATTCGAAGAAATTGTATCATTATAAATAAATTATTTTTCTAACTGAAATTAAAAGCATTAAAAATGTCTGCTCTAAGCAATTTAGTGTTAAAGCTTCAATAGTTTATTGTTTAACATTTTAATCGGGATTCATGTGTAAATGTATTAATGACGTAATATCAGAATAAGCCATTTATACAAGTCATCCAACTTTTACAATATATCACACACGTCTTCGAACGATCATCGTAATTATATTGCAGCTATCACGCAACATTTTTACGTTAGAACATTATTTCTCTTCGAGGAAAGTGAATTTGACGAAACCGCATTGACTGGCGTAAAAATAATTGCATTTGCTATGAGGTTGATTTCACATTAGCAATATATTTTAATTTTCATTGAATAGAACTATGGTAGAAATTTTTGTGGTAGGGCGATTGCCCGAACTGAGTCATGACTATAATGCACAAGTGTAAAGACCGTCAGAGTGAGTCGCTTTGGCCTGTCGCGTTTCGGGATTGGCTTGTGTATATCCAATAGCTCATATACTTAGATACCTTCAGTCGGGGTAAATAGTATGTGGGCCGACATGACGACGAAGACTAGCAATGGATATTCATTCTTTAATGGTCGCTTTCAATTTTGGACTACACTGTACTTACCATCAGGTACTCTGTAGTAACAATATAAAAAAAAACAAAATAAAAGATTTATCTTTAAAATATTAGATTTGTGATACTTAAAAGAAATCTGTTACTTTTACACGAATTTTTGTACATGATATATAATAATTTAAATTGAAAATAAAAGAAATAACACACAAATGAAGTAGTAATAGAACTCATATTTTGTTAATACATAAATCAGTATAAAGTTAACATGAAACGCGTCACTTGCTTCGGGAAGTTTGTTGTAAAAGAAAATACAATCTTCTAGTAAACTTTAGTGGGTCAGACAATATAAAGGCTATTTATAGTTCGGTCGCGTTCGATCGATTGCCTCCGTCGAATGCAGTTTCCCAAAATATATCCTTGAAACTGTTCAGAGGCGGAAGTGCCTCTTTTGATCTTAAATGTTTAACGTAAAAGAAATGTTAATCAGCGAACGCCTGCTTTACAGCGAAAAGTAAATTTAGAAGAATTATGAATCCAAGTTTTTATAAATATATTTCGACTTTAAATTATAATTTCATTAGAACTAAGAAGTTCTAAATAATAATAAATAAGTAACAGTTATGTTACGATTGCAGAGTCGTAGGGCTGTGGAATGGTCTTCCGACAAGAGTTTTCCAATTATCCTAATATGGAGTCTTTTGTGTGCTGAGAGACATTTGTGCAGGCCAGCATGATGACTATCGATGTTTTATTTTGCTGTTGGTAGTCGTAGTCGTCTTTTGATTGCACCATGTTATTTTTCTGGCTTGGATTATTGATTTTCTAGCGCATGTTTGGTATATTGGCAGTAAGTTCTAAAAACCATAGGAAGCAAAAAGAATCTTCTGAATAATCGAATCTAAAGAAAAGAATTTTTTGGGAGTCGAAGCTGCTCGCGTCCGCAGGCTTTACCCTAGTTTCCCTACACGTGACTCCTGGGTGGTGCTAAACGAGCAGCAGCGAGGTGGTAGGGCGTCGGTGCCCGTCTGGATCGCGACCACAGTACATGGGTGTAAAGCCCGTCATAGTGCCCAGTTTCGGCTTGTCGCGTTTCGGGATCAGCTTGTGTATATCCAGTAGCTCATATACCTAGAGACCTTCAGTCGTGGTATACGAGGGCCGACATGACGATGTAGACTATCAATGGATTTTCATCCTTTGATAGTCGCTTTCGTTTTTGGACTACACTGTACTTACCATCAGGTACTCTGTAGTCACTATGTCGAGCCACTGTAAAAAAAAAAAGAAAAGAATATTCTAATCACCGCCCTCGTCACGCCTGTTTGCATAGGAAACATCAGAAATTGTCAGGATGTAACACGGAACCAACAACGTTATAGGCCGAATCAAATTTCAGTAACGGTATTCCCACCTATGTAATGTCGCCTCTGTACATTCCGGAAAAAGAGAGATGCGAACGCTTGACCTCAATCACACCTGGTGGAAGGTGAAGATGAGTCCGATGATGAACCACGTCCGCCTAACAAATGCCTATTCACTCTTCTTTTAAAGACTCCCAGGTCATAAGAGCGCGGAAATATGGCTGCTGGTAGCATATTCCACTCCTTAGCTGTTCGCATGATGAATGTAGAAGCGAATCTTCTCGTGCGGATATAAGGAACATCCACCACATACGGATGGTATCCGACACGATGTCTTGTGGTTTTGTGGTGGAATGGGGCTGGTGGAATCAAAGAATGTAGTTCCTGAGAACACTCTCCACCGTGCAACCGGTAAAAGACCGCGAGGCAGGCAACTCTACGTCGATGCTCGATGCTTTGCATTTTAATTTTTGACAAAGAGTCGTCGCCAATAAGTCTATGAGCTTTAGTATTTCGCATGAATACAGATCTTTTCTCGATGTTTGAACAATATTAACCCACACTATTAAAGGTATTTAAAGGATTTATCGGTAACTATAATAAAAATATTACCATTTACTGTTTAACACCTTTTTTTTAAATATCATTAATTTTTTTAAACATTCTGCTATCCGAGTTTTTGGACATGTAACAGTGTTGTATAGATGCATAAATCTTGCCTGAAATTTTAAAATTGATTCATCTAATATTTAAAAAAAAACTGTCGCTGTTCTTTCGAAACTAAATAACCCTATTTTGTAAAAATAATATAATGTACGAGTACTCATAATCACCTGTATAAACTTCATCTTTATATAAAACCTTTCTTTTAAGATATTGAGAAATAAAGAAAAACTATTGTATACATAATTTGTCTCGGGACAGCGTATTTAATGAACACTCTTTTATTTTTTTAATTTGATAAGTTACGATTTTGCCTGTATAGAGTTTTTCAACTAAATCTACGATCACTAGATACATTAATTGAAATCGGACTTACTTTGATAATAATTGTGTTTGGGCAATCCATTGGATATTCTACACATATATTCGCACACGTTCGTTCATTTTAACTACGGCACGAGTAACTAACTACTCATAAATGAGGAAACGCTAAAGTAATTCGAGCGTTGTAAACATAATTTTGAAGAGCGTACAGCGTACACATTTACTTATTAGAAATATCGTAGATTTTTTAACACTACAAATAAGATTTATTATTTTATAGATAGAGATAAGCATAATACCTTTACGTTTATAAATATACATAACATATAGTTTTTCAATTGCAAAGATAATAATTAACGAGCCTCTCAAATATTATTGTAAAACGCTCACAGATAATTTCCATAACATTCCACGAATGATCACACAGTAAAGTCGGAGTTTGTTAAAATTTAACAAATAGAATGTTATAAATTAGACAAGTAGGACGCTTTCAAATTAATGTAAATGCATTTCTAAAAAGTAGTTTCATTGCTTGAAGAAGATAGCTCTACCTATAAGTCGACGTTTGTAAGAAAAGATTAGAGTATTAGTTAAACAATCTTGTAAAACAATTGTTCACTATAATATACCCAGGTCTTGCAGTTGAAAAATTTCTTTGTTTTACAGCACTCCGGATAACATATATGAAAATCATACGACATATTTGCTTACTATAGGCATGAACTATATAGGACACACTCAATAAATGTATATATAAAGACTTGTTCTGACTAATATATTATCTTGAAGCCTAAACTATTGAAACTACAAGCTAGGTATTTTTAGTGGTTTTTATTTAACGTAGGAATCTACTAACTGTTACTTTTTTATATTTACGCCTAAAGAGGGAAAGTAGAAAAAAGAAGATATAAAAACAAAAAATAATTCATAAATAAAATGAAAACTCTAGGCCGCCGTCGATGACCCTGTCTCGGCTTGTTCCTCGGAGCACTAGACACTGCAGCGCTGGTTGCTGTTTGGTTCTCTTTGCGCTTATATGTCGTTCCCAAAGCGACCAGTAACGCAGATTATCGCCGTTCTCAGAGCACTTACACACAACATTTGTATTAATTACCGTGCAGATTTCTTTACAATAATTTTCTTCACCTGTAAGCATGTTGTCTATAAATCTGCACATGATCTAGAAAAATGCAGAGATATGTGCCGGGATTCAAATCTACGATCATTCACGGTTCGTTGCATGAATTTCGGTCGCATATCCACAAGGCCACCACAGCTTCATAATTCCTTTATGGCACATATTTATTACAACTAATATTGATCTTCATCTGCAATAATTGTATTTTATGCACAAATGTTACACACCAAACAAATATATATTTCTCATAGACAGGCAGACTTTATTTGAAGGTTAGATCTGTTTTACATATACACAGGTGAAAATTTACTCACGTAATCGCGTAAAATTGTTGCTTTTGAACCATGCATTTTGAGCCTTTAAAATAAATAGAAGTTATTATTATATTTCCCGGTAGAGATTTGTTTGGGCGGTTCGCGGAACCGTGAACATTACGCAGATGCCGTGGAAATTTTCAGCATACGTTAATGATATTACTCCAGAAGGATTACAGCGAAGCCAGTGCAGGATTTATTTATCTTCTATTCTGTTCGGATTTGGGGCGTATAAGATTTTTCTTATTACGTTTGGCTAATATAAAAGAGGTTGTGGTGGTGTGGATAAGAGACCGGCATCAATATGCGGCCACGGAGTGGTCGTAGGTTCGTACACCGCAGAGATGGGCAAAATTTAATCTGATTAATGATTAACGATTACAAAATGTTGTCGTAATTTTAATGTTCTTGCTCTGTAATCATGATTATATTCATTTAAAACAGTAAGAAATCATAAATGTGTATACAATGTGGGATTCTGTAGTGTTTAAAACATAAATGAGCAAAATGCAGTCATATAAATGGTAAAAAACGTTAAATGTAATCGTAATCATTTTTATTAATCCGATTACATTTTGCCCATCTATGGTACACCGGCGCGTACCTCCGCATTTTCTAGATTAAGTACAGGTTGACACACCACATTATCATTGATGAAGGAAAACATCGTGAAAAAATCAGCATGTCATCTAGAAGAAATGTCATGTGAAACTGCCCTGAGAACCTTGGAGCAGCTGCACTATTGGTCACGTTGAGCACGACATGTAAGTGCAAACCGGATATAGTTAATAATATATCTCTGCTCGTCCCAAACGTGATATAGCGTGACGATATAATATAGTTATTTAGATTACGTATATTTTGAATAATAGCTTAGCAAATTCAGAGACTAAGCTACGTCTGTAAATCTCACCTTTAGTATTTCCTACACAAAATTCTTAGTACTCACATGTAACATTATCACTTAAATATTTAAAAAATCTATGAAGCAGTTAATCCATACCGCATCGCTTAATAACAATAGTATTGAATATTCCTTTGTTTTGAAATCTTATCTAAGAAATTACACCATTGAAAGCTGATAATTCTAACCGCAAGATGATTACGTGGTTACCGTCTTAACATTCACTGTTTCAAATCTGCTTGCTATTCAAAATTGAACATAAGATACCATAACTTAAAGTGCAGATTACAATACGTATTGGCTGCGATGTGGGACACTTATGAGTCAGAGTGACCGGTAGACTGACAGCCCTAAGATCTATACATTTTCGTATTGATAATTGTAACGTTCCATAAGGGTCCTATATTAGCACCTAAAATAATACTACAATGTATAAAATACATAACAAACAGGACATTCTAGGTAAGGACATAATAATTCAACATAAGAAATAATTTTGTATTTCGTGCTTTTATCCTATTATCTTCATCTTTGGAATGACCTTCCAGATCAGAGCTTTTATTAACAATATCAGACTGTTGTAGTACTTGACTCTTTAAAGTAGAGTTAGTTTTGTGTAAGCTGGAATGGTTACAGAGTATCTAAAGAATCCATAGTTGTAGAAAATACTATTTTTCACTTTTTTACACTGGCTAGACATAGTAACTACAATATGCTTGATAGTAAGTACAGTGTAGTCCAAAAAGGAAAACGACCATCAAAGGATGAAAATCCCTTGATAGTATCGTGCGTCGTGTCAGCCCACATATAACAAAGAGTGAAGGTCCCGAAACGGTCGGTCCCGAAACGCAACAGGTGAAAGCGAGTCACAATGACAGTCTTTACCCGTGTGTACTGTGGTCATGACTCAGTTCGGGTAATCGCCCTACCACCAATAAAACGGTAACAGTAACTTAACTGTAGTCTAGAAATAAAACAAAAATTTCTGCATGTATTTCAACGGTGTACTTCTAAGTAAATAATTAACTAATTAAGACAAGAAATTATGAAACTCAAACAATAAATAAAAAGCCAAGTTAATGAAATTTTTGGTGTTTTTTTTAAAGTAAATTTTATAAATAGAAACACGCATAGAACTAACAATTAATTAAAAATAATAAAACGGTTATCCTGCTTTTGAAGGACCAATAGCGAACATAACAAAATCGCAAACCGCAGGTATTATTTACGTCAAACCTGACAATTCGCAGTTTCAACGAAAGGGAAATCAACTGAGTCAGTCATGTTGTTGACTCAATTTATTAAATATTTATTAATTCAATGATAAATGATTTTATTCTAAATAGATTTTGTATTATGTATTCAATAAATCTTCGCAATCTATGTTAAGTTTATTTAAACTAACATACGCAAACATAGCATAATTTATATTAATCTGACTTTTACTACTGATATCATTAAAATTACTTTAGATTACAAAAAAGTGTTAAAAACAGGTAATTACTTATGCTGATCACATTAAAATAATTTTAAGATAAAAAAATAATAAATTTACATTAAAACAGTATAATACACAGTAACGTTAAATAATAACAATTTAAATCATTTTTGGCATATCCATAACTTTAAGAATATTCAGTGTATATAAAGGGTTATACCTATTTTGTTGATTTTAATAAATATATGAATATTCTTGATCTATTTATACGTTCGTATTAAGGAAATTAATAAATATTATGCCCATAAATAACAGGAAATTTACTGAAATGGATCGAATCTAAGCTATTCGACGTAGAAAAAAAAACCTTTGTGTATTCTAATGTAATTTTAGAAAACAACGAAGAATGCTTATTACAATATGAATTTATTCATTTTTATTTAAAAAAAGAAAACAAATATTAAAAGTACAAAAATCGATAAAAAAAATATGTAGCTTGATGACATAAAGTATTTCCCACTTAGATAAAATATGTCAATATTCCGCTTATTTTATAGGTAATTAACACATTTGCGTGCACTTCAAAATACTAATCAATGCTCGTCGTGGTTCGTTGTTTTCGGTTGGTTGATCATTATTTAATTGGACTCCTGTTTTAAGTTTATTAATTGGTAAAGCAATCATTAAGCAAATGGCAATCATTAAGTAGTTATTAAATTTATTGTCATATAAAAATGTTCAATGATATATAAAAAAGGTATTTACTAAAAGAATAACACATTTAATCTTTTAAAAACAGCATCCCTGCATCCAGTATCTTAACACATGAAAGTCTGATGAAGACTTTCATTCGACAACAACGAGTGAATTCAGTATTTGTTGACTGAGCGCGCTCCGTCATCGAACTCTTCATCACTTTCCATCACTTGAGATTGTGGTCAAACGTGAGCTTGTTTAATAAAAAAATAAAGGATGTCTTAATAATGGTTTACTAAGATTATAAATTCTAAATATATTTAATATATATAAATGTATAATAAGTGCATCAGTTAGTAAAGGGTCCATTCGAGTGGTGAAAGGCTATTTGGTTTAAGCGACATTTTTTGGTGATATAGTAATATATATATATATATATATACGGAATCAACGTTTTTTACCGATTCCGAAAAATATATATTACTATATCACTAAAAAATGCCACTTAAACGAAATAGCCTTTCTTCACACTTTTATATATTTGCAAAAAAATACGAATTTATCTAGGTACACTTTTCGCAATTTTTGACACAAGTATTCTTTTAGGATATACTACAATGAACAGTACTCAGCTGCTCTACTGGTTACTTAGGGTACGTCGTATGATCGTAAAGTGAATAAAGACACTAATTTACAAATTTCTCTCTCCGATAGTGATATAGCGTAATGATATAACATTTTTCTTACATTTATACTTCACTAATAAAAAAAAATCGTCCTCATTTGTCAGAAAGTTCTATTTACTAAAACATAATATTTTTATTAATGTTTAATTTCATATGATATGTAATAAAAGTGCAAATTAAAATTAATTATATCCAATAAGACAAAGAAATGATGCTACAAAGGCAAGTTGTTACAGATAACAAAACACTACTTAAAACGGGGGAAAAAATAAGTAAATAAAAACAAAATTATGAACTGCACTGCACGGCATTTACATGACAGGTGCGAATGCGATAAATTAAATCTAAAAATAAACTTCGTACCGGTGAAGTATTATACGCTTTTCACTTCATTCAGACTGCAATGAAAGGGCTTACAAAGCTGTGAATAAATTTTAAAGGAAGGAACTTTTGAACAAATTTAATTCGGACATACAACTATGGTTGTTATGTAAATAAAATACAATGGTGATTTTTAAAGAATTTTATTCTGCGGTGTTTATAAATAAGAGTTTTTCCTTACACTATCAAACTACAACGCATCAATGAAATTATTTTTCTATTTTTTATTCTATCATCAACATTAGCTTATTTCCACCCACTGCTGAGTATGAGCCTCCTTCCAATCACGCCACAAGGACCGTATATATGCCACTCGTACACAAGTTTTACCCATGACCTTGTAAATAGCATCTGCCCACCTTATAACGGGTTTACCAATAAGTTTCTGGTACCCCATCGACCAGATTAATTAATTCAATCTGTCAGATCAGATTATTTAGGCATAGTTACTTCATATTTTATTGGTTCAGACACGTAATCAATGATGAAAGGATGACGAAAATATACAATATGTATTTGTTTGCAAGTAAGAGTCATGGCCGACTATAACTTACCTGTATAGACCGAATAAAGAGAGCTCTAATAGAGGGTAAAAAGTACGTAGAATTTGCGAGATACCAGGAAGGGATTAATAAATGCTAAAAAAGCGAAAGGGGTTTCGAAAATAGAGAGAAGTGGCATACCACTTTCTCTGCCAACCTCAATAGGGAATCGGTGTGATGATAAATAATTGAATATATCACAAAACTTAAATCAATGAAAATTCTGAAGAATAATATTTGATTGGAATTTGCAGATTCTGTCTACATTTTAGCCCTTATTTAATAAATGATGGCAAACAAATCGATCTCCGACATGATACTTAGATCATACGGTCTCTTATGAACAACCAAATCAAATACTTCCCATACTTTGCCTATATATTAAGTTATTACGGTAAAATTGTTGCTACACAGACTAATATTCAGAGTTCTGTTTATAAAAATAAAGATGACATATTTTATAAACAACCTCTTAAAATTCTTTTATAATAGATAAATTCCGTCTTAAGCCTTGTAGTTATATATTATTATTCATGCATCAGTGCTCGTGAAAATAATGCGAAATTGGAATCCCACTTTCATGCTATTGAATGCAAATCCAGAGTAATAAAGTACATCTAAATATCCAATTGTTCTCACGTAAGTTTCATCGCAATACGCTTCGCTTGTCTGGTGGCAAGAAATGACGTTGATGGATATAGTCTTCTCAGATAGATTGAGATTTATGTTTCATTGCATTGCAATAATACATTTGAATTAGTAAAGAATTTTCAAATTTGTTTTTATTAAAAATGTAAAAGACCAAGAGCATATCGAAATATAAATTGGTTTATAATAATCTAGAGTATAGGATTCTATATTATATAAAAATACTTGTCCTTCATCATCTCGATCATATTAGAGCCCAAAGTATTGAATTTAGAAAGATGCAATTTAGACAATGGGGTCTTTATATGGCATAAGGTCCATTAAAGACGGATTATTTTAATATTCCACTCCTGATAAGATGAAACAGGAGCTGAAAGTTTGTTTGAAAATCAGCAAATTTTGAAGTAAGCACTATAAGCTTATTGGTTAGAAAAAAAACTTGTTTAAATATTATTGGAAAATCTACCTCCGGAGAGGCAACATAAGGGGTTTCTACCGGACAATGCCGGGTCAGTACAGCGATTTAAATACCATAATATAAATCCTTTGAAAGAGTAATAAGTATCATCATAATTGTAATTGAATATAAATATTCAAACATGTTTATGTTATTTTATGTTCCCATTAAAAATCTATTATAAAACTCGATATCTAAGTAGCGTAATTATTTATTTATATTGTTCCCAACTTTTAAATTACTAAAAAAATTCTTAGTTACGATTAGATTTATGTTATAAGCTACATAAAAGCCATTACATTTTTTAAAGGCAATGAAAATTAAATTTAATTATAATTGACTACAGTTACTGTGATAATTAAAATTACGTGACATAGTTTAAGTGTAGTAAAACAACATTAATCCTACACAACTAAAGTCTATAGAACATAATATTAACATTAACAATGCCTACTGCCCAAGACCACCATCGATTTTGCGTCATTAGTTTAATTTATTAAACGAACTAAATGCGAAGTTTACATATTTTCCTGTATCTAATTAATAGTTAGTAAACAACTATCCAGAGTATTGAATTGGATTATTGTCCATTGAATTGATGTTAATACTAGAAAAAATAATTATCTGAAACTGGCTCTAACTATTGTTCATAGAATTATGAATAAAATAAAGAAAGAAATCAAATGCACGCGCCACAATTGAAGAATAAGGAACGCTCTTATATAGATCGGCATGAAATTTAAACAATCTGTAGTGAGTTGACGGGTCGTGATCTCCTGAGTTTAATTACAATATCCTATTCAGTGTCAACATGATAGAACAACATGAACATGAATGAGTTTAACACGTCTAAGCCGGCGCGTACCACTGGTGGCTCGCACAAGTCTGCCTCATCGAGCAGCGTGTACCACAGGCGACAATTGTGTTTACGCTTCTGTATATATTACATATTTTTGTGTGGACATATACACTCAACACATAACAACAATAGCGCTAAAAAAACAGTGCATGAAAACAGCTACCCTATGATACTCTTTCGTTTAAACTCTTAATTCAGGCACGCCCGATAGAGGAAAAAGTTTTCCTTTTTTTGGGAGGACATTACGATGTTGGACTTAAGGTGCTAAGCCAGCGATTTAAATCTTGGGTGACAACGTAAGGGCACCCCTCTAGATAAAATGTAGACTTGGGTGGCCAGCCAGGAAACGAACCTAAGTCTAGTAGTAAGATCTACTAACGCTTTGAAAGCGACTGCCTTGAGAAGGAAGACGAAAAGAAACTCGAGGCTGTGTCAGAGTGGATCTGCGCCTTGGAGCATAAATGCACCGGTCGACGATAATTGATTGAACTATCCTTCATCAGCGTCGCCGGTGTCGTCGAATCAAGAGCGAAAAGCTTTAAGCGCCGGCTGTGCTTGAAGCTATGAGCGAGAAGCATGACTTTCAGCGCCAGCGTAAACGTGTTAAGCAAACATAAAATATTTTGTTTTACTTTTAAGTGGGCTATTTGTAATGGATTAATTAAATATATTAATAGATACCTCTTACAAACCTAACCTAAAAACCTACCTCTTATTATACCTCTTATTAATTTTATACCATAATCTGCATATTTATATCAAATTGGTATGGCTTGAGGTCAAATTTCACTAAAGAAAGTATTGTAGTTACGGCGCACTGCATGAAAAACTAATTTCCGTAATAATAATGCAATATAATGGAAGTTTTGGAGGAAGAGAGGTTTTGGAGGGATGGGCTTTACTCCTTCCTCTCCCAGAGAGGTAGCCTCAACAAGGCTTCTTGTTACCTGGGCGTTTGGATGAATTTGGCTTCCCAGGCCTGAGTGGAGCAATCAGAGGGACACCCCAGAGGTTTTTAGTCATTAGGAGTCTGACACACCAGGGTCGCTGCATTCACAGCGTCCCTGATGGTCCTATGCAGGATTTTCCCCCGGAATAAAAAAAAACTTTATCAGTGTTAAGAGTGAAACATAATAGAAATAAAATATTATATCGAACACATTTGTGTGAAACAGCCATGTGGTCTATTTAATATTTTGTGTAAATATGTATTTATAATATCCTATTATCTGTAGACAGCTATTTCATTTCACGAAATTGCACTGGCCATATGTTTTGTTTACACACCGTTTTTATAACGACAGTTGCTTGCGCAGGTGTTCTGCCAGCTGTCATTGCTAAAAGTTTACGTCTGCAGGAATATTGTAATACTATTATAAAACTTTTTATACGCCTTCCTAAAATTCGTTGCGTTACGTCCCCATATTGAGTAACAAAAAGAAAGTAATAAATGAATATAAAATTTTTGATTATACATAATTATGGAAATAATGTATTTAAATACATTATATGAATTAAAATATATGAATACATATTAGATAAGTGCACTTGTGGTCTTTACTAATGTCTGTTTCAATTTTAAAAAGATATATCTCAGAGGAACTCTGCAATAGTTTTGAATAAAAGTCGGGCATATAATACGTTAATCTATACTAATATTATAAAGCTGAAGAGTTTGTTTGTTTGTTTGTTTGAACGCGCTAATCTCAGGAACTACTGGTTCGAATTGAAAAATTCTTTTTGAGTGGAATAGACCATTTATCGAGGAAGGCTTTAGGCTATATAACATCACGATGCAATTATTAGGAGCGAAGAAATAATGGAAAATGTGAAAAAAACGGGCAAAATTATTCATTCTTGAGGGCTTCCATTGCGTGCGCTGCAAAAACGGTTCAAGATACCAAAGATATATGTATGAAAGAATTATTCCACTTGAAATGATCTAAAAAAATGTCTATCTTTTAAGATTACCTCACTAGAACCGTCTTTATGGTAATTAAATTTGGTCGAAATTAATGCATTATTTGTTAAGAGTTGTATCAACGTAATAATATTAATCTTTATTCAAATAAATGTATTGTTGATTAAGAGTATTTAATTGTGAACAAAATTGTCTTTGACATCACTTAATTTCAATGAACATCTTAGGAGATATTACAAAACCTTACATAGCAAAACAACGTTTGCCGGATCAGCTAGTGTCTTGATAACCGCGAAACTCGAGAACGGCTGAACCGATTTGACTGATTTCTTTTTTGTTGTGTTTGTTGAAGTCTGGGGAAGGTTATAACAGAGAGAAGATTTTAAAAAATGATCTGAAAAAGTCTAAAAACAACACTTTTCTATATTCTCATACATAAGATTTGTTATAAGTCAATTTGAACTTTAACACCATAGCATAAAGTTTAAATGTTAGTGGGCGGGTTCCGGGAAGGCAAAACAATTATTGAGTGACGTATAAATATTAATGTCAATATTTGTCAATTTTTATACATATAGCATTAAGGCCAGGTTCCTTCAAAAAATTTTCAAAAAACAGCCGTCAGGCCAATAGCTATTAACATTAAAAAAAACAATGTGACTTTGTTTTAGAGAAATAGGGCAGAACAAGGTCTGCCGGGACAGCTAGTTTCATATAAACGTTATGACTTGAACGAAAATAAATGCTATAATTACAGAAAACCACAAAATTGATATTTTTTTGTAACCCGAAGGAATATCCTGCATAGGACAATCAAGACTACTGTAACAGCAGCGATCCTGGTGTGTCAGACTTTTAATGATTTAAAATCCTCAGGGTGTACTTCTAATCGCTCTACCCGGACCTGGAAATCCGAATTCGTCCAAAAGACCGGAGAGCGAACAGCTTTGTTAAAGCTGCTTCGCTGGAAGGGGGTGGTTATAAAGGACCCACCCCTCCGGAAACCTCTCAGGCGGCACGACGGACACCGCACAAAATTTTTTCCAACATACACTCAGTATTTGTTTAAATATATTTTATAATACATCATTGAAGAAAAGACATGTATGTTTTTAATTATAGTAATGTAACAAAGTGTTCTTTAAAGTAATTAATATATTACAAGGATTTTGCGGTCACATGAATTTAATGAAAAGTTTTTGGTCTGACACTATCTACTAAAGTACCCTGGGGAAATGGAACATGTCGGACTTAATTCAATGTCAATTGAATATCAAATACAAATAATATATCTTCACACTACATACCTTGCGAGGTGAGTTTACATTAGTAGGAAATAAAATAAATAGTATTAAAATAAAAAGATTAATTAGGTTGAGCTCAAAACTTTTACATAGCTACGTTTTATCGCAAAAAATCCAAAAATCTGCTTTAGTTTATTTGGATATCAAGTCATGATTTACTTAATAAAAGGACTAAGTAGAAACATGTCAAGTTGTATACGCAAATTGAACTAATAGGTTCATATTTGTGAAAGCAAGTGCAAAGATAAAATATACGCCTGTAGTAGGATTGTAAGTCAGGAGTAAAAACTTCTTGCCCTCATATGCCTGTAAAAATGATTTTTGGAAATGCTATTTGTATAGTAAGCTCTTTTGTCTATAACTTTCTTATATATCTATTTATGTGTTACGTGAGATCAATGCTAATCCCCATCTCAAAAATTGCCAACATGCCTATAGTTTTCAGTTCAATTAAATCATTGTTCCATAGAATTCGCTTTTTTTAAAGTTCGTAACAATTATATTAACATTCGTAATTGAAATAAATAAAACGCACAAATTGAATATTTTTTTTCAGTTTCAGAACATTCAGAAGTGTCTACGATTAACATCCGTGCAAGGTGAACGAGTTAGGAGGTGATGTCATTTGTGGCAGTAGTATTGTCAGTGCCAATAGACATATAACCGAAAAGATTAGAACACCCTTTATCGCGAGACAGAAGTGTGAAGGCTGTGTGACCTTGTAATACATCAGGCGAGCAATGCCGATGAACTCGGTATTGAGTCAGTATATCGATCGGGTGTTTAAGTAATTTCTGTGCAACTTGATAAAGTCAACTTATCTATATTTACATAATATAATAGTTTTCGTCGAAATTAGCTACGCACTGGGCGATGTTTTAGGGCGGCTTGCACTAACGAATTAATCTAGTTTAAGCTTGTATAAAACGCTTGTTAATTGAATTGATTTGATTCCATCTTAATGATGATTTCAGTTTAAGAGTTGTTTATAACTAGATTTTGATTTAGTGCAAGACCATAAGTACAGATCAGCGCTAAATAGCATTTTATATAACTCTAAACTAGATTTAATTTGTTAGTGCAAGCCGCCCTTAATGGAATAAATAAAGCAATAACGTACATCATGCAGCAGTTTTAAGAGAAACAGGATTACCAAAAGTAATGTACTAGCAGCTACAGTATCTAGAGTTACTTAGTACAACGTGTGGTTTTTCTCGCAGTTATTTTTGTATATCTTATTTTGAATTAAATTTTAAATGGAGCAGATTTTAAATTCGCCAATGTATGGATGTAATTTTTTTTTTTTTTTATTTAATTGCGTCTATAAATATCAGTCTAAGAGAGCTAGCTATTTTACTACTAAGGATCTAGGTACGATGTATTAATTTAAGCTGTATTTCTAAGGCTGTATTGTTATTTTAATAGTACGCTGTAAAGTTTTTTTTATATAATTTATATACGAACGCTTGACCTCAATCACACCTGGTGGAAGGTGAAGATGAGTTCGATGATGAAACGTGATCGCCTAGCAAATGCCTATTCACTCTTCTCTTAAAGACTCCCAGGTCATAAGATCGCGGAAATATGGCCGCTGGAAGCATATTCCACTCCTTAGCCGTTCGCATGATAAATGTAGAAACGAATCTTTTCGTGCGAATATA
The DNA here is from genome assembly GCA_036320925.1 of Automeris io. Taxonomy (NCBI): domain Eukaryota; kingdom Metazoa; phylum Arthropoda; class Insecta; order Lepidoptera; family Saturniidae; genus Automeris; species Automeris io. The sequence continues at coordinate 8,236,053 of JAUDJH010000014.1, forward strand.
AGGAACATCTACCACATACGGATGGTATCCGACACGATGATAAACAACGATATACGATACACGATGGTAAGTATATTGTAAGAATACACAATTTTGTAATATATTATAATTATTATTGGCCAGTTTGTCCCATTGCAGGCCAAAGGCCTTCCTCCCCATGTCCAGCATATTTGTGGAATCCATGAGAAGGGCTTTAGATACTGAACCATTACGCTTGTCCAATGCAGTTTGGCGGGCGTGTACTATGCATATGTGCATACATATGCAGAGAAGGTGCATGAAGCAGTTTAGATGCACTACTGCATACCTCGATCGGCTCTTTCGACACCTCAGTATTATCAAGTCGTATTAGCCGTGGTGGCTGCCGGCAGAATAGAATAGCACCCCCTCTTCTTGCTGAGGTGTCGTAAAAGGCGACTAAGGTACCTCTTTAACACCGCAATTCAACCAGGTGTTCAGAGAAGAAAAACTCGACCAAACCTGCATCCCGCTCCCTCCCGATCGTACTGGTTCTCCATTCCATCGGGTCTGAGGGAGCTCGGACGAGAGAGTGCTTTTCTGGCTGAGCGTCCAGTTATGCACTTAAATATCTCCTGCGCAATTGACTGTTTCCGAAAACTGGGCCTTGATTTTCTTAATCGGCGTTGAGACAGTCGCCGTGGCCGGATCCGGCTAGGACATCATCATCATTATCAAGCGGGAGGCAATATTCTATTTAGCCAGTAAACCCCACGGGTAACAATTTTGTTAATTATCAATATTTAAATTAATTAGGAACGCACTACACTTAACCTAGTAACTTATTTGAATAACTAATTGATGTTAATATTTAGAAACTAAGTATCGTGTAGATGTATTTTTGGTGAAATTAGTTTAACAAAGATACGGTTCCTAGAAACTGAATCAATCCTCGAAAAAACATACTTATTTTACCAATTTATTGTAGTCAAAATGACACTTTGTAAACTAGAGCCATAAAAACGATCTGGCATTTGAGGGAAAAAAGTCTAATTACTATAAGGAATGTATACATTCAAGATATATTATACTGTGGAATATAAATGTGAGGCTTCTTGAAGCAAAGACTTTATCGCATGGGATCTAATTAAAATTGCAAAAAAGCTAATAAAATAAATTCCAATTGAAAAGGCTTTGTATTGTAGAAGAATTATAAAATGACATTAAAATAATATGGTGTTATTTACAAGATTATTATTTGGCTTTGCTAGACATAATGGAGGCTTTGATGTGTTATCAAAAAGTATTACATTAATACTATACGTGTTCATTATATCTAATCAACAATAAAAGCATATTGAGAAAAGCTGAAAATAATTTTGGAGATGATATCGGAAAAGGGTACATTATAAAAAAGCTCATAACGCTTATTCGGTAAAAACTAAATCCATATCGTAACGCAAAATCCGTCGTAGTAAAAATCATTCCTGTAATCTATTAGCGATAACATTGACACACCTTTCAAGGCCAACATTTTACGCAACAATATTTACTTTCATAAAAAAGTACACCAGTGAATTATCTATAAGCGAGTTTCACTGGATTATTTATTGAAAGTGCTCTTATAATCGAATTTAAAGTTATATTTAAATTGTTAGCAGGTAGATAGAGAGAAACCAGCTTACCTCGTCGGAAAGAGGTGAGTGTAGTGGAGATTCTTTTGAATCCCTTCTTTTTAGAAGCACTTTTTCGTACCAAGCGTTCAAAGACTGCCTTCTTTTTGTTGCCAACATTTTACATTGCTCACTTTTATCCGTATTAATTTCACTGTATAGACCCATTTTCAGGGTATTTTAAAATACTACATTTATTAAAACTTTGTTTAAAAAATAAAATATATACGTACGAATTAACAAGTCATATTAAAAGGCGTATGCTCAATGCGAATCGACAAGGGAAAATGGTGGCATGAAAACTCATATGCGCCGAGTAGTTCTGATATCGCTGGCAAACGACTAACAGGAAAATAGGTGTGTGATAACAGGAATAATTTAATGTTTATTTTTATATGTCTTTACACTTTTAATTAAATTAAATACAAATTAATGAATCTACGTCTTTTCATGAACTCAGCCGATTAACAACATTCATCACAATTGAAATATATTAAAGATTTGTATGTTATTTGATTTACATTATTTTTTTTTAAATATTACAACTGTATAGCAACTTTATCTCGTAATATTTTCCAGCAAATTAGTTTAAAATACCACTTTAAAATATTTTGATTTATTTATTTTGATTAAGTAAATACGTAATTTGGATAGTGTGTTAAAAATTATAATACTTTTCAATTTAAAATATTGAATGAAAACTGTGATTGCAATTATGATTAATTTTATTTTTGATTTATTCTATTTACAACCTAATTCAAAAGGACTAATGAGATATTTAATCCTAGCTTAGTGTACCAAAATAATATGTACGTTTAAGACATAAAATACATTCTCTTTTCTTAGTATCTGTTAAGGGCAAGCACTTTGTTCGTGTACTGTTTATTATTGTACTGTCACTGAGTTCAATACAGTACTTCAAGCACTACACTAAAACAAACTATTTTGTTCTTTTCAGTCTTCGCCCTTATTCCCTGTTGTCAAGAAGCGGGATTTTTTCGACATTAATATGGTGATGAAACCTCTGCTCGTTGACTTCTGCATTCCGCTTGATAACACTATCGGCCTCTATTATAAAAGTATAATATTTGTCACCATTAATTAACATAGAAATTCCTAGTATTTATATTCTTTATTGCAAAAGAAATGAAAACCAAAGAAAATAACTTGTAATATAAATTTGTCAAGTTATTTTTACACTCTTTATATGAGATTCTGGACGGGGCTCGCATATTATTTTGGTAAATATATAAGACCACAAACAGTATAGGTTCTCCGAAGTAATATTTTCCCAAAATTATTAAGGTTCGAGACTAGAACATATCATTTTCAACCACCTTATATATAATGCTGTTACCATCACGAAATATTGCCCCAAAAGTATCGTTGAATAAAAGATACCGACAAAACTTATACCGTTTCATTATTTCCACTCAAATTATGGTCCCTGAGGTAGACCGCTGAAGATACATCGAAGTTCCTGTAACTAAAGTGAATATTTTATTGTTTCTTGTCCACATGAGAATATTGCCCATTACAAAAGTTATTATTTATTGACACTACCAGAATATCTTATTACAATAAGCCTTTACCTTTACATTTCAATGTTTTAAATTACAATAAAAAGATGATAATTTTACAATTCTACTATTAGATGCAGTGGAATGATTAAATTGAAGTAAATTAAATACTACAACTAAAAACCCCAAAGGTGATTATTTCTGCGCATTGGCAGGGACTGCGGGTCCTGTAATCAATTCGCCACAGCCCCGTCGAGCCGCATCCGCTGATCACAATGTAATAGTAGTCTATTAAATTTATTAATCAGTTTTATATAAACTGTAGTTGTGTCATTAAGGAATAATTAGAATAAAAAAAAAAACTGTTGTCGATACTTGAACAAGCACAAATAGTTAACGGACAAACTTGCTTGTTTGCAAAGCGGTTTGATTGAAAAGTTTACGGAACGGAAGCGCTTAAACCTAGGCGCTCCGCACAATAAAGTTGTCCTTTTTTACTCTTTATCATTGGTTTCAAACTAAAAATACAAAGATAAAAGAGAAAAATAACGTATCAACGGAAAACGCTTAAGTACTATGATATGAATATAATTGTAGGTACACAAAACGTGTTGTTTGTACCTTTATTTTAATGTGTAGGGTTCACTATGCTTTAGAAATGACTACGTTAATTGCGTTTCTTTTTCTACAATTTCTAAAGTGTAAGTAAGACCTTTTTAGCAATAACTTAATAGCTAATCTTTCACGTTGACTTGCTGTGTAATTTGCCGCCAAAACATCTGACGCGCAGACCGGCTCAGTTAGACTGAAGCCTGTGAGAAGAGAATCTTTTCAAGACAGTAGATTCCGGGCTAGCAACGAGTCCACACTGAACTTCAGATTTCACGATTAAATCATAATATTCCTCCAGATACATTGTTTAGATAATTAATATTCTCCGAGTCAAACATTTTTACCTTTAAAGCACAAGATAATGTAGTTGTTAATCTATTCAAACTTGAATTAACTTTATTCTCCTACCAATGTAATTCAATTGGTATAAACATGAACTACAATTAGCATTCTTATTGAAAAATTAAATAATAATCCTTAAAAGTGTATTAGAAGCTCTATTGTGAACGCAAAAGAAGAAAACCGTTTTCAGATATAGAGTGTTAATAATATACCAGTTTAAAACATCATGTATTGAATTTAATTTGTAAAATTTATCGCTATTCACCACTATTTTCTGATTACTCTGATCTGATCAATAAATAAAATAAACAAATATGATTTATGACGTAAACAAATGATCTCATTATAGTTGAATATAAAAAGTATTTTTATGTATTGTTTGATTAATAATATTCTATCATCACGTGGATTTCCTATAGAGGTAAGCAGAAAAAATAGACCGCTACTTCTCTCACTTTTTAAAAACATATGAGTACTAACAATATTGTTTCAGATGAGCGTAAAAACACTCCCAAAGATTTTCAATATAAATTATTCAATATTAGTACGAAAGGCCAGCATTACATATATCCCTGCGTCATTCTCATGATGATGATGTCCTAGCCGGATCCGGCCACGGCGACTGTTTCAATACTGATTAAGAAAATTAAAGTCCAGTTTTCGGAAACAGTCAATTGCGCAGGAGATATTTAAGTGCATAACTGAATGTTTTACGGTTTACGGTGCCCATAACACAAGTTAAATCTTAATTTGGGCACCGGAGTTTCAATAACACTATTACGACCTAAATAATGTTAAGAATTTAATATCCAAATGTATGTGTAATGACAAATGTATATCTATGAAATAAATTATTATTATTATAATTATTATTATAATTATTATTATTATTTATTATATAATGCGCAGCCAGAAAAGCACTCTCTCGTCCGAGCTCCCTCAGGCCCGATGGAATGGAGAACCAGTACGATCGGGAGGGAGCGGGATACAGGTTTGGTCGAGTTCCTTCTCTGAACACCTAGTTGAAATGCGGTGTTAAAGAGATACTTTAGTCGCCTCTTACGACACCTCAGCAAGAAGAGGGGAGTGCTAGTCTATTCTGCCGGCAGCCACCACGGCTAACGCGTCATTCTCATATTAGATAAGGAAATGATGTAAGAATAGGACGAAACAATTTGACTAAACAGGTGAATTTTTCGTCGACACAGAAGATAACTTGGCACAAGTTCAACCGCCCGTTCCTATCGCAATAACTCGCTATGTTTACATCCAACGCTAGAAATATTGGAGCAAGCGGCACGTGAGGAGTTTCCCAATAACGATAAACTACATAAATACTTGTATCTGCATAATTTTCGTATGCAATCACACTGAAAGCGATATAAAACTAAATGATATGGTATTTATTGTGAAAGGTAGACGTAGAAATAATATGCGAGATATTTTTTGCCGTCTTGAACCAGAATTTGATATCTTGTAATAGTACAGATTATAAATAAGCAATATTTATATGAGTATTTCTATATTATAGGTAAAATAATGGAAAATACAGATTTTTCCACGCCCTGACCTGTGGTGTCAAAGTTCTTCAAAACGAAGCTGCTACAAATTCAGTCAACCGTATTAGAAGATGAATTTTACGAGTAACTTAAATATTGTTTTAGACGTTTGAGTGGGGAATAGTTTTTGTGGGAATATACCAAAAATGCGGATGAATTTCGGTATATTTCAAAAAAATCTATAAATTTAGATTTAGATCTAATTACAGCACAAAAATTTATTATGAGGAAAGTAAAATAAAAGAACAAAGTATTTAAAAAAAAATTAACCACTCCAGACACTTTTACTAGTAACCCTGACACTGTAGGTTTCGTTAGTGTAACCAGCTAACATTCAGGTCAATTGAGAAAAAAATAGGAGTACAATCAATTTCTTCGTAATTTTAACATAAAACAATCTATCATAAGCTATCGCGTTGTTCGTAATTTTGGCATATAACCAGAGAAGCGCTAACGTACTCCTCCACACTAAAAGGGTTACATAATAGCAAGGCTCAGTTATTATAAAAGATTTTATTGCTGATATGAAAATACAGTAGTATTTAATACAGCACTCAGAAAGAAAAAGAGGAGAAAGAAAAAAATTAGTAGTAAGAAATAAGCAAAATATTCTAAGAACGCAGTTTTGCTGCACTTTAAATGTTTATTTAAATTAAAACCGGTATTCTGATAATGCTGAATGCAAATAAAACTGTTTCGTGTTTGTGGGTGCTTGCATCTGTGCTGATAAGGTATCCTTTTTACACTGAAAGCCTTTAACAATATCAACCTTATATATATACAAAAAGACTAAAAGCCTACGCGAGTAAAGACGCAAGAAAAGTCAAAAGAATGTAATCATTTCGGTTGGCTTTCGTTAATTTTTTCAGAGTCCTTTTTAACACATACATATAACCAGATTTTCTTTCAGTCTTATTAATATTAATGAAATTCTCGCCTTTGGTCATCACGGACGGGTCAAGATTTATGCTGGGTTCAACTTTGATGTCGGGGGAAAAAAGAGAACAACGCCATCTATTTTTTTGTGCCACCCATTTGCTGACAAGGGTCAGTCATGTTACAGCCATGAAATAGCAGCGTCTGCTCAAATAGGTACGCAACCTTGCCATCTCATACATATTAATGTTGGCGAAATCGTCGAAGCAGGCTGAAGAATAGATAAGCAAATTTATAGATAGCGTATGCTTAAAAATTGTAATGGTATGCAAACGTAGGACCTTCCAGAATATAATTTATACGGATAGAGATGAAAATTCATACGAACATCAAGTGTGTAAAACTCAAACTGTATTAGAATAAAGCATAAACATTAAATATAAGGAATTTTATAAAAAATAAATCAAGGGATTAAATAAATAACGTAAGCAAGCAAATACTTATCGAAGTCTGCTTTATGAGGTTTTCTGTATCCGATTTGCTAAAAACGAACAAGTTTAGACACGAGGAAGCAAGTAATTTATTAATTTGTTGATTTAATCCTCCTTACTATTTGATGATTACTCCTTAATGTTTTTGATGGACTAATAGTGCAGTTTATATTGCAATGGTTCGAGCCCTGATAGCGATAAATTTTCTATTATGAGCAGATTCCTTTGTCTTGTGTCATATTTATTTAACTATGTATATCTTTGTCTAGTATCTTAAAGTACACGCGCAACCTTAGTTTGGGACTATGTCAATCTGTGTAAATTGTCCTTAAATATTACCTCCCGCGCGATTAAAATAACATACGTATTTAAATTACGTTATTGTACGTTGTGCCTTAATTCTTCATATTCTTAATAATATTTTGATTTAGCCGTGATGGCTGCCGGCAGAATAGAATAGTACCCCCCTCTTCTTGCTGAGGTGTCGTAAAAGGCGACTAAGGTATCTCTTTAACACCGCAATTCAACCAGGTGTTCAGAGAAGGAAAACTCGCCCAAACCTGCATCCTGCTCCCTCCCGATCGTACTGGGGGTGTACGGACGAGAGAGTGCTTTTCTAGCTGCGTGTCCTCTTATGCACTTAAATATCTCCTGCGCAATTGACTGTTTCCTTAATCGGTGTTGAAACAGTCGCCGTGGCCGAATCCGGCTAAGACATCATCATCATCATCAATATTTTGATAGCTCTGTTAATTTAGAAGCTTGTTATTATTCTAGATTTGTTATAGATATAAATAATTTATTAGTACTCTTCTATTTAAGCTAAAATTGTAAAAGAAATGCGAAAATTTTTGTTTATCTGATATATATATTAGTATTTTTCTGATAACATAGGATTTTAAAGCATTTACGAGTATTTCTCTGAGTTAATTTTTTCTTAAGCTCTCTAATATTAAATTTACTATACTTTCGCTATTTAACGTTATAGTGAAAACTATAGCACGGTTTTACAAACCACAATCGTTATGTACACTGAGCTCTGCTAATATCGCTGTAAAATTAATAACTCCGCTTTGTAGAATATTTTCTTGTATAAATATAGTGAATACGTTCAGTAGCTAAATTAAATATCAGTAACTAAAGACTGAATACAAATTCAAAATAACTTATTAATATAAACACTTATTATTGATTAATTGAAATTTAAATAAGAGGTCAAATATTGAAATAAATACTGAGGGCGGCTTGCGTTAACAAATGAAATCTAGTTTAAGCTTGCATAAAACGCCAATTAATTGAGGCAGTTAAATTTAATCTCAATGATGGTTTCAGTTTAAGAGTTGTTACAACTGGATTTTGATTCTGTGCAAGACAATAAGGACCTACAGTTCATAAAATTTTAATAACATTTTATGTAAGTCTAAACTAGATTTAATTTGTTAGTGCAAGCCACCCTAAGAGTTAAATCTAATAGCCAAATTAAGAACAAAGAGATCTTCCTTCAAACTTAAATAGGTTAGGTCAATAAAAACATAGTTTCTTCAAATGAAATAGATTGATAATATCTACAATTATTATGTACTAATAAGTCTCAACGATACTAATGAATTATCGTTAATTTCGAAATGCTTGATTTATACTTTGAACAAAGCCATATAACTACTATACTACAAACTAGCAATTTGTTTTTGAAGGACCTAATTATTTAATCAATCAAATAACAACGTTTAATGTAATTAGATCTATGTTACGATTCCTATTTATAAGTAGTATTTTATAAAATACATTAAGCTCATAAAACATAATTTTTTATTGTATCATTGTGTATTATACACGAAGGCTTATAAAAGTTACCTATTCGTGTTACTGTCACGCACATAATCGCGCTAGTTACTAACTTATAGCGCAAAATAAATAATGAAACCAAATACCTAACCAAAACACGCCATTTTCTCATTTTTAATCATGGAACGGAAACAATTTGACCCAAATTGTAATATTATAACTATTATAGCCAATAACACTAGAAGACCAGAAAAGCTACCACGGCATTAATCGCTTTAAAGTCGTACTTTACTCATTTAATATTTTTACCTGCATGTCGCAACTGTGTCCTAATACTTGCGTATGTATTTTTTTGTGACCTTTACGTGTGCCCCTAAGTATATGTCTATGATATTTTTTAATGATATATTTTAAACAGTTTTTATCCAGTAGAATCAATTATAAATTCAAAGAAAATTTTAGATATTAAAGAAGCATTCGTTTGTTTATAAAAGCACTGTATTAATTATTTATTTGCGTTTCGAATCACCTTTCCTAATTGGAAGGCAAGAAAGCATTTCTGCAACTGGATATGAATTTAGTACAAGTATGTGGTATATAAATTGACCGTGTTAGTTAGTAAATTGTCTGTATTATGTGTAGTTGCGAGTTAAGTCACAAATTCTAATTAACTTTGGCCTAAAAATTGCTGAGCTTAGTCCGGCGCGTCGGTAATTACGTGAAAAGACACATAAAACCTAACAATCGCATTAAATGACGCAATACCTTCGACCTTCACCTAGCCAGTTGGATTGCTTCAAGCAATGAATATATGACGGAAATAATTGGCTGAGCGTGACTACATTTTCTTGTTTTAGGTAAAAAAAACCGTAAAGCACGTTTTTTTAAAGACGTTTAAATGTGTAGAATCTTTATTATTATATCTAATTTATATTTAAGTCTGACTCATAAGTCAAGCTTATTATAAAACCATATATAATTATCATAAAAATATTTGTAATTTTGCAAAAGTTTATTTCTCTTACAGTTTTTTGCAAAATTATATGTCGATATATTATTTCAAATCAATATTTGAAAAACCTGTTTGCACAAGTATCTATTAAGATATTCTGCAGTAATTATTTACGTAACAACGAAAAAACCTGTACGAAATTTTATAGTATCTACTATAGAAAAACAATAATACAAAACAAATTGTTTAAAATAATAATTACTTGATGTAAAATAAACAATCAAAAGTGCACAACGTTAAAATTCGGGAACACCTTAAAAAAACACAATATAAACAACAGGAAACTGTAAACACGGTCAAAAATAAATAATAAACAATTTAATATAAAAACAGTAGCTACAGTTAAAATTACTTATATTTCTAGACTGAAGTCACGTTACAACTATCGAAGAAGTAAATTGCATGTTATACACACTAAATGCAATACGTTTCATCGCGTGTCTGAGTTACCGGAATACTAGTGCTTTGGAGTCCATCAGTCCTGGATTTAGGGGGGTATAAGCCGGGACTCGTGCTCACTGCGACAAATTCTACGGGTGGCAGACGAGTAGACCATCCAACGTACACATTGAAAAATTTATCAAAAAACTGGGCTGATCTCCTCATGAAAAAAAGGCTAACAATTTCTTCGACGTTCAAAAATTAATTTATTAGTCTCATAACACAGCTTTTCCGCATAAGAGATTCAAGATCATGAAATTTGTTTTTACGTGAATATAACACTCCCTATAAAATAAATGATATTTACATTTCTACGAAAGTTGTAGGGTATAAAATTCTCTAAAAGTTGCGCTGTAAATATTTTTTTATAGGATAATCCATATAATTGAGGAGTAAGAATAAATTGACTGGACTTTCTCTCTCTTGTCTCGAAACATATCAAGATCCGGAGCTGGAGTCCGACAAACACGTAAGTCTCAGGTGTACATACAGTTTTAGCACGGTTACATCCGCCTCAAACGGTAGTTAACTACAATGCATAAAGAAATATTAGATCAATACAACAAACTGTAAAGATACGTCTTAAAAATTATTTATCATCATATACTTCAAAATTCATGCATTTACATACATTCGTCATATCAGCAAAACAACCCCTTTTTCCCCTCTCCCTTCTCTTCAGAGTGTGTCGCTTGCAATGCGCGACAGCCTAAATATTTTAGGTATGAATATTCGCTGTGATCCGCTGATCGCTGATTCGTGTGTGTGATTCGCTGTGTGTGTGTGTGCGTGTGTGTGTGTGCGTGTGTGTGTGTGTGTGTATGTATGTGTGTGTAATCCTAGGGATCATTTAGGATCTGTTATCACCGCAACATCGCGTAGGCTTGCTGTCCTGAACTGAGTGCGACGGTTTTTCACGCCTGATCAACTGTTACTTTTGTATAAGGCTCAGGTCAGGCCTTGCATGGAATATTGTTCGCATCTTTGGGATGGTTCTGCTCAGTACTTACTCCGCATTGTGAATGATCCTGACGTGACTAAGCATCTTGAACCGCTCCAGTTGCGCAGAGATATTGCCTCACTGAGCGTTTTCTACCGTCTGTATCATGGTGAGTGTTCTGAAGAGTTGTTTAACCTTGTTCCACCCTCTCCCATCCTGAATAGGACCACGCGCGCGGGTTTGCGGAGTCACAGCTATACGGTATCTCACATCCCGGCTAGGACTAAGAAGTTCTCTAACTCCTTCTTTTGCCGTGTCGTTGGGGTGTGAAATGGTCTTCCAGCGAGCGTGTTTCCACCGTCCTATGATATGGGATCCTTTAAGCGTAACGTGAAGAGATATTTGTGCAGGCCGGCATGATCGCTGCGACTAACCGTTGAGTTTTTGTTACCTATCGATAGTCGTTAGCGTTTTTTTGGCTGCACCATGCTTACCATCAGGTATGGTGCAGTCACTGTGTCGAGTCAGAATTTAAAAAAAAAATTAACAAGTTTCTAGATCATACATAGATTAAATGTTTCTTAGTACTAGTAATCGAATATATAACTCACTTACTAGATTAAATGTGACATGAGTTCAGCAGTTAATCAAATTACCTGAAAATTAAACAAACGTAATTAATTATAGTTACATAGACCGTTAATAACATACAAAAGACAATGTAGTAATAATATGTATCAAATAGATATATATATAAAATTCTCGTGTAACAATGTTAGTTATCTTACTGCTCCGAAACGGCTTTACCGAATTTTACCAAATTTTATATGCATATTCAGTAGGTCTGAGAATCGGCTACTATCTATTTTTCATACCCTAAGTGATAACGGTTGTTCACCCTTAAATTTATGGACAACATTTTTTGTTTTTATTTTTCTACTAGAAATTACCTAGAAATAACTTATATGGCAAAAAACGTTTGCCGAGTCAGCTAGAATTATTATAAAACGGAATAATCATTATATAACGGGAATGATATGTGTAAGTACCCTGGCAGCAGTGATCAGCTGCGTTACTGGTTTACAAAGTATAAGCATAAATTGGGTACAACCACTAATCAATCTCTGCTCACGAGAGAGGAATATAGCGCGACTATTATATGTCATCAATAAAAATATGCTGACTTACTAGCCGTTTAGCCGTTTTTTTTTAACCAGGTAGAAATCCTCGTGGACTATTAGAGCAGCAGTGAGAGCCGCTGCCTGCTCTTCGCCTTCGCCGGGCCTGGGTATCCATATACTTCCAACGGTCTGATGACTGACTAGCCGACTAGCCGGTTGAAAGAGATCGACTAATCACGGTCTCGGAAATATATGGAAATTTTCGCCACAGTCAGTTTACAACTGATTTGCGTGTAAGTCGCGACCGACGCCGGCGGACGTATCTGAACATATTTTGTTTACTTCGCATTACGTCTTAATTTTTGATTTCGTACAACTTCGAGATTTATCATCCTGTTATATTAAATGTAAAATCTTGTAAAATAAAAATTTGTTATTATAATAATAAACTTTTAATTTAAAATTTTTTCTTTTATAAACATTTTATTGAGTTATATATATATATATATTACTTACTACTACTATACTTATGAAGTAATAAGTTAGATAGTCGTCACTCTTTGCCGATTATTAGTCGCGTAGTCACCAACTACCAAAGTGGCGGAATAGTCGGTCTTTTTTTTACACTGGCTCGACATAGTGACTACAGTGCACCTGATGGTAAGTACAGTGTAGTCCGAAAACGAAAGCGACCATCAACGAATGAATATCCATTGATAGTCTCCGTCGTCACGTCGACCCACATGTACCACGACTGAAGATCTCTAGGTATATGAATTACTGGATATACACAAGCTGATCCCGAATCCCAACAGGCCAAAGCCACTATGACTGTCTTTACACTTGTGTACTGTGGTCATGACCCAGTTCAGCCAATAGCCCTACCACTAAAAAAATTGCCGAATATTCTCCAATTAACCGGTCATACCAAATGTTCCCTAATTAACCGAAAAAATAATAATTATTATTATTTATAACAGTTAATGTGAATAAGAGAATAGCCATCCGGTGTTAATATCATACTATTGCCAAGAAACAATAATAACAATTTAGATTTTAATAATAGTAAATAATAATAATAATAGAATCGGTAAGCAAACAGTTTAAATAGCGTGGTAATTATATTGAATACAAAACGGTAAATTACCCACCTATAGAGATATAAATAAATTCTGTAACTCGAGGAATTCCGAGGTACATGTTTTCCTGTTAATATATAAAATAAGAAGGGATATTCTTTAGAGGATTGCTATAAATACAATGGAAGCTTGACAATTCATTATATTTTGCAGAATAATACCATTAATAATTTTAATTAATAATTATTTATAGGTATACTAGCTCTCCCGGCAGACCTTGTTCTGCCCTATTTCTTTAAAACAAAGTCACATTGTTTTTTTAATGTTAATAGCTTTTCCGTCAGATTTCATTTTGCCAAAACCTATTGGTCTGTAGGGTGTTTTTTGAAAATTGTTTGAAGGAACCTGGCCTTAATGCTATATGTATAAAAATTGACAAATATTGACATTAATATTTACATATACGTCACTCAATAATTGTTTTGCCTTCTCGGAACCCGTCCATTAACATTTAAACTTTATGGTATGGCGTTAAAGTTCAAATTGACTTTTAAATATTATTACGAATTGTTTGTATGAGAATATAGAAAAGTGGTGTTTTTAGATTTTTTCAGACATTTTTTATTAATTTTTCTCTCCGTAATAACCTTCCTCAGACTTCAACGAACACAACAAAAAAGAAATCAGCCAAATCGGTTCAGCCGTTCTCGAGTTTCGCGCTTATACACGTTTAACGATTCATTTTTATATTATAGAAGATAAATTTTACGTTGTTTACAACACGTCCACATTGCACAAAAAGTCAGTTATTTTGCTTATATTATATTTATTACTTAATCTACACCAATAATATTCGTATCTATACCCTTTACTAATATTTAACATAAGATTTACCAAACCACTCAAAATGGTCTTTATATTTGTTTTAGAACTTTTTTCTTCACTAATATTTTTTCATTCTGAAAAATAACATGTCTTTTACTAATACAAGATGTTGATATATAATGGAATTAATTTTATTTATAACAAAGAAAAATAAACCATGTTATACCTATTTCTAAAATAGATATAAATTGTTTGCCCATAAGTCAAAAGACCTGAAAACTATCCTTTAAATTTTTGCGGTAGTAGTACAACTGCCCGAACTGGGTCATAACCACACTACACGAATCTAAAAACTATCATAGTGACTCGTTTTGGCCTGTCGTCTTTCAAGATCATTTTGTGTACGTCTAGAAACTCATATATCTAGAGACATTCAGTCGCGGTATATAGGATTTGGGCGCCATAACGACGGAGACTTAATAGATTTTCGTCCTTTAATGGTCACTTTTGTTTTTTAACTACACTGTACTTACCAGCAGGTGCACTGTAGTGACATTGTCGAGGCAGCGTATTTTTTTTTTACCAATATGGACCTTTGCAGGATTAATGAACCTTCACGGTAGATATAGGTTGTACTATTCCGTTGCCACGAGAAACACCCCACATGAGCAAAGCTGTAGACAAAGCTAGCATACAATCCTTTTGTTTTATTACAGACAGGCTCACGCTTGACCTCAATCTCATCTGATGAAAGTGATGAAGAGGCCGATGATGGAACGCACTCACCCGACATGTTTCCTACATTTTTCGAGCGATGCAAAAAAATTCGTTCCCAAAAACGCAAAATGATTAATTTATCCAACATGTAATTAGTGATAACAATCACAGCATACAAAAACCAGAATTATAACCATAAAAAACACAGATATGGTTCATGAGGTAAATGTAATTCTGAAACAAAGCTGCCTATAGCATTATACTTGGTGCGTAATTTGAAGTGTTAAGTGTTGATCGATAGCAATACTGCAGCGTAGCAATCTCCATGTTCCCACCATAAAATACGATTCCATAAGTACCATAATCTCTACACGGCCCACTTTCGACATAAAAACAAACACATCGTCTTACCATAAACAATATTACATGGGACATTGTTTGTTACGCACTCAGCTTATCGACCTTATTTCATAAAGTATTTGACCCTTAGGCTGAGGTTTATGTACGCTACTTTAACTTTACTTAAACTTTGATCAGAAAATAACATAACCTTTGACAAAAAAAAAATATAATAGGAATTAAAGTATTCACAGAGCCAACTCAGAAAACAACTCAGACTCAGAGAATTCAGAGTTTAGAAAATTTGGTAAGTTATTATAGAATTTGATATTAGATAAATAATTTAACTTATAAGTTTGAGTTAACTCTAAGCAAAGTCTAAGTAACGTCTAAAAATTTTAGCCTTAGAAGTTGTATAATATGATCTGAGACTGAACTATTTCCCATTTTCAGGTGTACTCATGTGTATGTTTTTTGTTTTTAGTTTAAAAATTAGATAATTTCGCAATAAATGCATCATTACGCTTTATCCATTTCGGGTAAGCAGAGATACATTAGTACCTATATCCACTTTGTGATTTATAGTCGTGTCCAACATGACCAGTAGCGCAAGCTGATCGCTGTTATCAGAGCACCTACACGTGATATTTCAATTAGATGCCATGCGAGTTATTTCATGATGTTTTCTTTCACAGGTAGAGCATGTGGTGCCTAAATCCGTAGACACATCTCTGGGAAAACCCAGATTCGAACCTACGACCACCCAAGTTGCCGTGCATGGATATTGTTGGATATAGGTCCTTTATCAAGAATACAGATATAAATTATCAGAACTCATTACATCCTTCTTTTTTATATCCATTTGTTAGTTAAATATTTTTATTTGTATGTCAACTTAACTATATTTAATATCGACTAAAACCACTTGATCCAATGGCGTGGCACATAAATATTGAAATAATGAAAGTAAAAATGTCGGGAAAATATATGGCGACTGTCAGTGTACACCCAGCCCTAGATAGTCGCTTCCATTTTAGGACTAGACTATACTTTCGATCAGGTGCAGTCCAGTCACTTTGTCAAGCCAGTATAAAAAAAATCAAATACGGAATATATTTTTTTACATTTAAAAACATCTAGAAAGTATGTATGTAAAATATTAAGTATGTTATATTGAAAATAATTATATTTCGTCACATTAGTTAAACGAAAATGATAAATCGGATCGTAATAGGAAATAAAAATTCGTATATATAGTTTGAAAATTATGTTTTTTTTTCTCAATGACGCGCTTTGATTGGAAAAATAATCGGATAAAGTAGATCACTTTACGGACGTAATGATTACTCTCGACTCACCAGCATTGAAATGTACACGAGACATTAAACTGTTGCGAAAGTAGAGCTCCTGCGAATTTACGGACAATGATTTGTTGATAGTACAAGCGTGACGAAAGATAGTTCACAACGTCTGCCACATGTGTACATTAATGTGATTTAGGGACTCGGGATTGTTTATTTCACTCCCTTTTTTGTTTTGGGATGATCAGGAAATTCTAAATTATTATTAAATGAACAATTATTTGGCATAAATGTGAACGGGTACTTACTAACTGTGAAAATACTATTCAAGTCAAATTCAGGTTAATACGCGGACTAAGCTGAAATATATTTTTCAAGCAGTTTCTACTCTCCTTTGTTTGTTTGACGCTCGCCTTTCGAAATTATGAATAATTAGTACTTACTAAGAGACGAATGTGGGTTTTTATTATATTTATTTATTTAGTACACTTACATAAAATATCAAATTAAATTCTGTTTTATATTTCCGAACAGTCCGATATAGCTGCTATCAAAAATCACATGAAAGCCATTTCTAGCGTGAAATATTTGGAGAAGTAAAAATTAACCCTTGGGGAATGAAGTTAGTGTATGAAACTTGTATTTACGTATATGTATATGTAAAGGAAAGGCGTAATTATGACCCGTTTATATTTCCTTCGAACTACCCACCTGGTCGAAGGTATGCGTCGCGCATCGGTGCACACCCTAGGTGTACTTTATTACAAAACGCTGACTAAGCATGTTGCACTGGTATATAGTTTTCGAGGGGTAAGTTACCGCGTATTTTAAAGAGGAAAATGCATTAGTCAAAAAGTTTCCTCGGTTTCGTTACATTTGATTTTTTAAATTACTATAGCCAATAAAAAACCATTTTTTTTGCGTAAATTTTGTTGCAAATGACAAATTATATACTTAGTAGTTTTTGTAAACGCTGCTGTGATACAGAAGAAAATAATAATATGAGCGATATTCAATAAAGTACATTAAACAAAACTAGACTCAGAAATATATTAAGATTAAAAAATAATATTCTACAGTAGAAGTTCATTCAAGAAACTCTAATAGTAATGCTGAACGGTCTTTTAATCGGCATAAATTTTATAAATCCATTATAAATATATATAAATCTAAAATATAATGTTAGAATAATTATCCATAGTAAATTTACTTGTAATTTACAAACGTATACATGCTTTATTTAAGAAGAAAAGATCTCATGTATTAATGAAAACAAAGAAAATACTAGAAAACAAATCGCACGAGGTTTTTTCATTACAAACAAGTCGTATCAACGTCGGCGTATAGTTTTAATTACTTTTGCATGACTAAGATGGGGGAGACAGAGAAATATGTGGTTTCTCGTTAGAAAGCGGTGCTGCAAATAGCAACAATTATGTAGAAAAATGAGTATTACTTATATTTGCATAAAATGCCAAGTGAAGTTTATTCATGGATATTTTTTCCCACACAATTAACTCGGATGTAATGGAATCTTCATTTGTCTATTTTAAATTTGTTTATCATTTATTTTAACTTATCGTGTATGCGTTAATTATTTAATGTCATAAAATATTTATTATGATGTCTGATAAAATCAATCTTACCAATGTATAACAAGTCAGAGATGGGCAAAATGTAATATGATTAATGATGAACGATTACAAAATGTAGTCGTAATTTTAATTTTCTTGCTCTGTAATCATGATTAAATCCTTTTAAACATTAAGAAATGATAAATGTGTATACTGGGATTTTCTAGTGTTTAAAACATAAATGAGCAAAATACAGTCATATTAATGGTAAAAAACGTAAAATGTAATCGTTAATAATTTTCATTAATCTGATTACATTTTGCCCATCTATGTAACAAGTATTGTAAAAGTTATACAAAACAATATCTAATTTGCTATAAAAGCACTTATAAAAATGAGGTCTGTTAATGACTTTCAATAATAAATGTATAATTACTTAAAAAAATTGAAATAATTATTACCTATAGAAACAACACATATATAGCGAAAACATCTTACGTAATTGTTTCAATATGTAGGTTACGTATTATCAGAATTCAGTTAAATTGAAAATACTAATCTTAATTGGAAGCCATTAAACCTTGACGCCATTTCTTATATAACAACCTTAACAAGATTTATATAACATTACTTAGCTGGAAGAATTCGCACATCTAGCTTTTGGCGAAAAAAAAACGTTTTCCACGCATTTTCTTTTATTAAATTCTTTCTAAGCCTTGTAAATGTCGGTTTATTCTATTATGGCAAGTCATAAATAATGAAACTAATTTACCATTTATAAATTATACTCTTTATTAAAAAAAAAAGCCGCTTTAAGTTGCAATAGCCGCTTAGTATGAACTTTATTATCCTTTTTTGTGACCTGGTAGAAATCCTTTAGAGCTTCCGGACCGTTGTGAGAGCAACAGCCCTAGTATGCTCTACTCTTACTGATTAAAACCATGGGGATGGTTCTCTTCCCGTCTGCCAGGGTTGAGAAAACGGTTACGTCAATTCCTATGACCAACGTTTGGCCTCCTCCAGGCCTTGTTTCTAACATATATGCAAGGGAAAATGATAAAAACCCATTTTAGCTCGCCTCTTGTCCTTAAGAGGTTGTTTTTTTTATTCCTGAAAAAAGGCCTTTTTAGTACACAATCATGTCAGCCCCGTAAACATACAATTTTAGTTTCTTAATTAGAAGTTTTCAACTAATGTGTAAATTAAAAGTGCCTGGGCGCTCCCAGGCTCGGCAAAGTATTGATGGAATGCATCCAGATCCATTATATACAGATTAAGGTTCCGAAAAAGAATCTACCTTTTCTATTTAATCCGAGTGCATTCTATCAAAACATGTTACGTATTTTCCTTAACGTTACATATTTCGCATTTATTTGTATTATTATTAATATTAAATAAATTTGAAAAATTATTGAGTGACCTATGGCCGAACCGCGGGCGATAACAATTTGGGTTCGAGATGATTGACATTTTGAAAACCATGGGACATGCGGAGGCTCACTAACTAATGTTCTGTACCATATACCCTTGTCTTCGGATCTAAAGTCAAAATATTCACGTCTTGAAGAAGTGTCTGAATATGATGATGATGTCCTAGCCGGTTTCGGCCATGGCGACTGTTTCAACACCGATTAAGAAAATCGAGGTCCAGTTTTCGGAAACAGTCAATTGCGCAGGAGATATTTCAGTGCATAACTGGACGCGCAGCCAGAAAATATGTTTTAATATCCTAGTACGATCTACCTGCACATCCAACCTACTTTCAACTTAAATGTCGTGAACTTTTCTGTTTTTCAATATAATCGGGCTTTACATATTCTTAACGTGTAGACACGTGAGGAAGCTTACAAATAACTTGATGGGTAAAACTTGGACAGGAGTAGCAATAATGGGATCTTTGGAGGATAAAAAGAAGGACGCTTATAACCAGCAGTGAGCTATGAATGCAAATTAATAACTGATGATGATTAAATTGATCAGAAAACCCTCTTCCTTTCATAACAAAACAACACGTACTAGTTTGCGGAGACACAGTTTTACGGTGATTTCTATTTCGGCTAAAACTAAGTTCTCTAACTTTTAGCTTTATCGGGTCATTTGTATGTGGAATGATCTTCCGGCGAAAGTGTTCCTTTCGTCCTATTGTGTCGGGTTCTTTGGATAAAGTGTGAAGAGAAATTTGGATTTTTCTTAGGCCGGCACGATCGCTGTGAATATTGGCAGGTGTTTTGAGATAGCCGTACTCGGTTTTGGATTGCACTGTACTTTCCGATAGATACAGAGCAATAACTATGTCATGATTTAAAAGAGAAGAAATTGTTTTAGCTCAAATCAAAATCAAATATAATTGAAACAATTCTTCAAAACTGATATAACTGCTGACCATTTTCAAACTTCGCAGAATGGAAGTTTTAAGTAAGTGTTTTATAACATCGATGTTAGAGAACATTCCGCTACCGAATAGATTCGAGTAAACCCGATTATTGAACTTTTATTTTTTGGATTTCTTATCCCGAATTTTTACTTTAATGATTTCTTATGAAAGTTTAAACAAAGTAAAAATTTTTACTTTATGTATCAATTCATTTGTTTATAATAGAATAAATACAGTAGTCAATTATAAATAATTTAATTCCCAGTAATTCTCAATATCATATAGCAACAATATCAACTAATCATTGCACACGATTTATCAACATTAGGTATAAATATATATTTATAGTATCTTGAATCATTCAAAAGTCCAAATTTAATTAAATTCAATTTTAAACGACTTAATTTAATTTAAGATGTTATATTTTAGGTAATATCGTGGAATTCAAATTGAACTAAATTTAGGCATTGTATTATTTTCTTAATACTGTAAACGGCTTTTGAATGAAATTAGTTCTATTAAAACGCACCTGCTACATTATTAACAATTTGTAGTACTTTTTGAAATGATAATATTTCAGTTAAATTTTGAAATTTATTTATTTATTTACAAATCTACAGTATATAATTGAATTAATACAGGAAAACTAGCTAAAAAAATCAGATTAACCAAAATGATTTGTATAACAAGGGTATATGAGAGATATAATTAAAATAATAATATGAAAGTTATATATGAAATGTGTAGTGTGATTGTGTACTTTGTGTATGTGACTTAGTGTGTGTATAAATGTGTATGTTAACTGTCCTTGTCTGAAAGCAGCCCGATAGCCTCGATCGTCTACCTTTTTCCTGAAGGACCTGCAGCTCTCATGGAAAATGTCCACACGTGGTGTTCTCGTGTTGTATGTGTGCATACATCTAGCAAGTGTAGCCTGGCAGGCGTAGTTAGAAAGTTTTGTTGGCTCGTGGAATAGCTGCGTGATATAAATGTGATTCGGCTAACTGACGTTTGGTAGAACCGGTTAAGTCCATCTCTATTCGAATTTTCTAATGCCCACGAAATCGTCGCTTTGTGACATCGCGAAGAAGTTTAAGAGTTCGTGATTGTATTGCTTTTGAAACTTTCATTGTACAAGCGACATTTTGATAAAAGGACTTTAAAACTTAAGGAAGTTATAACTTCTGGAAGATATCTCGTTTTGATGGAGGTACTCCCTTCCAACTTTTAAGAGAGAATTTATTTCTTAAATTATTATAATTGCGGCTTAAATGGTTATAATATCATTTTACTAAATATATGCTAAAATGACAATGTTTCTATGCAAAATATGTTAACAAATATTGTTATATTATACGACAATAGCATTATTGTTGTAAATACATACAGTTTTATTTAAAAGCGCTGTTGAAAATAACTTTTTGCTATCTTAAAATATTGCTATATTTTTTATTTGTATTCGTTAGTATCGGATTTGCCCTAATAAAAGCTAAGGCACACGTGGCTTCACAATCAAAGCGGACATCATTAAACATTCAGAAACAATACCGTACTGATTCCGCGTACATTGCTGAGAGCACGAAAGTCGTGACGAGAAATAAGCGTTAGCAAACAGCACATGCTACCCGCAGTAGCATTAGTCATGGTCCATTTCAATGGCATACACGGTGCAAGAATCCACACGTTACATGAATAACGGTGCGTTCTTGTTAGCCGTTAAATTGTGATTGTTTTGTCATATATTGTTCTTTTTTACATTGGAAAATCCGCGTAGGATCATCTCTGCCGCATAAAGGGAGTGACGGCAAGGTGTACTGGATTTAATAATAATATATCTGTGAGAAACTTAATAAAACACCGAAAACAGAAAATAACTAAACCAACGTTTATTGCAAGAACGGAAATGAAACAAAGACAAAGCAGACGCGCACGGAGTCGACACTAGCGCCACAGACCACAGTAAATATAAATTACAATAAGTATATGGTGTGTTTAACATTTTCCAACAATATCGTCACGCTATATCCTTTTCGGGGTAAGCAGAGATACAATAGCGATTGTTATGGTGATAACTTCTACGTACTAACGGGGATTGTGGCTCCTGTAATCATTTATTCACTGCCCCAACACACGGCGCGCGCTTGACGCGAACTCAAAGGAAACTACGCTTGCCCTTGTATTTTGGATAATAGAGAAAGTTATACAAACATTATTATAAAATTTTACTCATCCATGACTCGCGATAAAGTAATGTGGTCTTTACAGAAAAGTTTTCCGGTATGGCACCCAAGACCTTCAGCGAAGCAAGTAGAACCTATCACAACTAATTGCGCTATCAGGTCGTCAATTAGATTAACATCTATCTTATATTAGTAGCTGTGTCTACCTAGCTTTTATACATCGTTTCTAATGACCAATGAGTGTGGCCGATCGTTATTCTCATGTCTCTAAACACGACATTGTTACATACTGGCTTTCTTCTCCAACGAACATATCGTATTTAAATCCCCACTAAATTTTGAAAATCAAAAAGTGCTTTCTAGAATGTTTGAATATTTATTCCATAGTAGGAATTTGTTGAACGAAAAACAATTTACAAAAAATAGCACAAAAATATAAAATGTAAAAACCACTTCTGGGGTTTTTGCTCTGCAAATAAATTATCAGTTATAAAAAGCTATGGCTGAGATTGATAGAAGATACTCTCACTTTGCTTACACATTACTCAAAAACTATAAATTATACTATGTAATTAAGATTTCGTCAACGGACTTGGTTGTGCAAATACTGAAGCTATGTAAGCTCAACCTAGGCAAGTGTGACAATAAGACAAGAGTAGGTTTGGTGGTCGCTTTAGTTTTTGGACTACACTGTACTTGCCATCAGATGGACTGTAGCCACTTTGTTGAAGCAAGTGTAAAGAAAAAAATTAAACTTACTTCAATTCAAATCGCTTCATTAAACATCTGCTTATAGTGAACTTTACAAGTAAATGAATCAAACCAATCAACGTATAGCTTATTAGTTTTTACCAACAAAATAAACCTAACCCATCGAATCACTCGATAGAATCAGAGCTTTTTATTACGACTACGACATGGGTGGTTTATTCACTATTAAATAAGTATATCTATATATACGTAATATAAACAGAAGCGAATCGTATTTGATTTATTATCAAAGCATTAAATTGTCAAGTATCAACTGTCAATACAGTCTCTGCTATCAAGTTTTCAATTCACTGGTCGTCCGTTAACCTTTTTGCTGGGTAAATTCCGCAACGGATGAATGGCCACGGGTAAGATGCGAGCTTATCCTTCTGTAAGTTTTTTTATGTCAAACATAACACTTTTTCATCCATATTTCCCATTTAAAAGAACTACACGGATTTTTTTTTTATTTAATGGCTTTTATTCTAGCGAATATATCGGCCCCATTATGCCCTAACCTACGTCTTTACATCCTAGGGGAGTCGCGGATGAGCAAGCGTCACCATCTGGCACATCATTCAGGTCTCAATGGACATAAAGGATTAGCCAAAATGCCGTGCCATGCTCCAATACTTTGTCTGTTCATTTTCAACTTGCTCATTGGCAACTTCCTTTGTGTTTCGTTCCGGGCCCACCCCATCAGCAAGTGATGCATATCTTCAATCATTCAACACGTATCACAATTGGGTGACACACGGATATTTGCGAGTGACATTTCTATAGATATTTATACCACAAGACTTTATATAATACTGTTCTGTACAAGTCATTTTCTCATCCCTCGTGTCATATTCTTCAATGCTGGGGTTCGTGATACCTCGTTATCGTCATATTATAGTACGCCTTTGCTCTCTGTTCTTATCATCGTTGAGAGAATTATGTTTTTTTTTTTGTTTAGAGTGTCATAGATTTGAACACTCCACCTTAAGGGACTTCAACCGCTTAGACGTTCTCCGTCATCCTTACTAGTAATCATTAGCTGATACCATCCGAATCGTCTGTATTATTGAGATTATTACTGTCTTTTCTAACTATATAGCCAAATAACTGTAGCATTCGCTGGAAGCAAATGGTGGATATCCTCGTATTAACTTTCAACTAACTCCGTATAGATTCATTAGTACGAAAAGCCGTCCTAGGAATTTGTAATAATACTCATTAGTCCAAGAGTTCTGTAATGTTTTCTTCTCGAACCACATATCAGTTTCATCCAGTGTCATCAGCTTGGTCGGACCTTCAGAGTCCATGTTTCCATAGATAAAATTGAAGAAGATAAGTTTGTTTTCAAGTTTTGTGTTTGTTTTTTTTCAAGATATAGTGCGGTCTGCTTATATTTTATTAAGTTTAGATATTGCATTCTTCGCAGCTATTTCAATATCTCAATCAATCAATCAAAATCATATTCAATATTCAAAAAAATCAATATTCATAGATTGTCAACTATAACTGGGATCCTCTTGCACACTGTATGTCCATTTTTTTATATAATAATATATTTATGGCATCTAATAGAAATGTAATTGCCCTAAGAACGGCAATCAGGTGCACTTTTTGTCAAATCAGGCAGGACATATAATTGCAAAGTGGATACAAACACTAATGTATATTCGCTCACCGCAAAAGGGATATAGCGTGACGATATAGTATTATTATTAAAAAAAACTAACATATCCTACTATTGAAGAAAATTCTATGAATCAAGCAGTTAATCTATTTAAATAACGAAACGAAAACATGAGTTGATAAATAACCGTTGACCTAATTAGTAAAATATTGAGGAAACATAAACTCATCAAATCGCTTGATAAAATTATACCCACTTGGTAGCTCTTTGAATGAACAATTTTGTCCCAAAAACCGTTTTCTTGCAAGTTTATAAAGCACAAAATAAACAAACGCTGACCAGAGTTAGCAACCGAGTTGACAAAGCAGAACAAATGCTTGAAAATATTTGTCAAAGTGCCAACAACAGTTTTTTTTTTTATATAGACATAACTGTGCTTTAAAGTGGTATATCCACGAAGCAGCAGCAACCATACTGCCATACTCTTGAAATCATGTTCATTGCTGGTTCGTCGGAATACTCTCCATACAAATCTATACATACCAGACGTTTTACTTACTGCGTCTGTTACAACATGTATAGTCCAGTTATTTTTAACCAGCTTGAAAAAGGAGGAGGTTATGTATTCCACTGTATGTATTTTTTATGTACACATATCACCGTCATTTGTGGACTTATAAAAAAAAGGTATTAATCGTAGAGTTGGTTCCATTATAATATAGTCCAAAGTTCTGGCGAAGGTTTTCGGAAATATAGGTCATACCGATTGAACGGACATCAGCAAAATGTATAATTTCCCCTCTATATCTCCGTCGTGAGTAAACCGTTTTTGCTTTTTTTTTTGTCGAAACAATATACACCAACGTTGCTTACGGATTAATACGGTAAAGTATTGATAACGATCTTCCTTGATAGAGTAAATTTATCGTGTTTGGGCTCTTTTCAATCAGGACTTTGTCTCGAACACGCTAAATAACATAAATTTGATGTCACGACAAAACCAAAAATTAGAAAATAAAGTTTTTATAACAGTAAATCAGCCGACTTCAAAAAGTAATTAATACTCCCAAATCTACTAACTGATCACACTTTTTAATTTAAAAAATACGTAATACTGAGCACTGTCTTATAAAATAAAAAATTTTGATTCGTAGATTTACGTTAATTATTTACTTTTTAAAGTGTTTTTTTTTATGCCTTCAGCATTTTTATGTCAAACAATGTAATCACAACCAAGCTAGAACACAAAAACACCCGTTTACAAGTTACGATCGTCTTTGCTTAGCATTCACTGTTTCTCAATAAAGCATTTAGTTCCCGCTAATGTATGTTTACAATGAATTACTAATCGTGCATAATGCTAAACAAACAATGGACAAATTAAGTATTATCACTGTCTTTAAATCCCACGAGAAAAATGTATGCAGCAATATACACAAGTTACTAACTACTAAGTAATTATTAATAAAAGTAATCAATTTTTACAACAAGCGATGTTATGTTTAAAGCAATAGCTACCCTGGTTGATTGACATTCGGTCATTTTACCGATTAACGATTGTTTAAAAAAATGTATCAGAACCGCAGAAGGATCCTTAAAATTTATTCAATATATAGCCAAGTTCTGAAAAGTCTTTTGATACGATTAAGTGAACAAGTATTGGTAGAAAATGATATAAAATAGTATTTTTCACACAGTCCAGTAGTTGGTTATGCAAAAGCGTCTTGTTAGATCTAATGTGCCAGTGGCATTTCTTCGCAAAAACCCGAGCTTTTTTTTTTTTTTTTTTTTTTTGTAACCCGGGGGAAAATCCTACATTGGACCATCAGGGTCACTTTGAGGGCAGCGATCCTGGTGTGTCAGACTCCTACTGACTAAAAACCCCCGGGGTGTCCCTCTAATCACTCCACCCAGGCCTGGGAAACCAAATTCGTCCAGTCGCCCGGGGAGCGAACAGCCTTATTCAGGCTTCCTCTCTGGGAGGGATGGGAATAGAGAGCCCACGCCTCCAGTACCTCTTTCTTAGGCGGCGCAAGACACTGCGCACCACCGCCCTCTCATCCGGGCAGCAAACTCCCTCAAGTCTACTGCCCGACTATTGTTACCGGTGGATGTCACGCTCGCTCTGAGCAAACGCGTCCCTCCGGCGCCGGTGCCTTGGCCGCCGAATGGCCAGAGAAGATGTTCGCTCTCTGACCCTTTCGGCGGCTTCCTTCTGCTTCATAACTGCTTCGCAGAAGGCAACTACCTCTCTCCAAGCCTCTTCACTGCCGACCATGGCTTTCACCACCGCCGGCAGTGAAAGGTCGTCACCAATATTGCCCGTGAGGACATCACGTTCTTCAACCCAGGCTGGGCACACCTCAAGGGTGTGCTGCGCCGTATCCTCCGGGCTCCCGCACTCGTGGCACTCCGCCGTCAGCTCCCCTCCAGACACCCGCCACCGGTGACGGCCAAAGCTACCGTGACCCGTGAGGATCTGGGTGAGCCGGAAGGAAAGTGCGCCATGTTGTCTGTCCAGCCACGAGTGCAAGACAGGGCGCACCGCCTCAATTGTCCGAGGACCGGCGCTAGGTTGCTCCAGCCTGGACTGCCAATCCCTCACGGCCTGGTCCTGGAGAAGGACCCTCTGCCTCCGAATCTCTGTGGGGGCCGGTCGCAGACCTCTGACTTTCTTCTCCTCTCGCCACCTGTAGAGGGACGCGAGGGTTCGCGCGTCGAGGTCCCACGGCATGGACCCCGCTAGTACACACGCCGCCTCGTACGATATGGAGCAGTATCCTCGGATGGCTCTGATCGCTAATACCCTTTGGGGGCGGCGAAGAAGGGCGATATTATTGCGATTCAGAGCCTCCGCCCAAATTGGGGCGCCGTACAGCACCATGGATCGTACGGCTTGAAGATATAACTTCCTACTGGAGGCATTGGGTCCCTTCTCGTTAGGCATTATGCGTCCCAAAGCACCTGCCATTGCCCTCACCCTGGGCATCAAACGCTGAAAGTGGGCGTTGAAATTCCAGCGACTGTCTAGAACGAGTCCCAAGTACTTCATCGTGGACCCCACATTGATGCGTGTCCCACTCACTATAATGTAGGCATCGGGTGGAGCCGCACGGCGTGGTCCGTGGAAGAGGATTGCCTCGGATTTGCCGAGGGCCACCTCCAACCCTAAATCCCTGATCCGACGGACCACATGGGCCGTCCCGGCAGTCGCCAGAATGGCTGCTTGCCTGTAATCATCTCCGCGGGCCATGACGAGTGTGTCGTCTGCGTAGCACACGACTTCGACCCCTTGTAAATTGGCCCCGCGGATGACAAAGTCGTACCCGATGTTCCACAGGAGCGGCCCAAGAACCGACCCCTGTGGAACACCGCATGTCACTTCATGCCTCTCCCAGTCGTCCCGCCCCGGGTACACGACGCTGCGCTCTGAAAGATACGCTGCTATAACTCGGCGGAGGTATAGCGGCACCCGGTGATAAGATAGGGCCTCGTGGATTCTGCACCAGGGCAGAGTGTTGAAAGCGTTGGCAATGTCCAAGGACACCGCCAAAACTACTCTGCCCTGAGAAACCACCTGCTGCGCCCTGTCCCTGACACGCAGAATTGCGTCCACCGTGGAACGATTTCGGCGAAAACCATACTGGTTTTCTGCGAGGTCCGGGCCTACTTCACCAAGATGTTTCGACAACCGGGTCGCCACCACACGCTCAAATAATTTAGCCACCTCGTCAAGGAGCACAAGGGGGATAGCCCCCAGTACGAACTTGTCCGGGAACTATGACCTCCCCCCTAGAAGTGGAGATGTCGTGAAGGATATATCTATGGTCGGAGAGGGTCTCCACGTCCTCTAACACTCTCCACCGCCTAACGCGCCCCAATAAGTTCTGGCTAGCGAACGAGGTGTCAACGATTGACCCTCCATTCCAACGGACGCAGGTGTTAACCGAGCCCCGGTTCAAAACAGTGAGGTCAGTCGACACTAGCCACTCCTCCAAAGCCTCCCCTCGGGCATCCGTGGTCGGGCATCCCCACGCCGTCGATTTGGCGTTAAAGTCCCCAGAGACCAAAATAGGACAGGGATGACACCGTCCCACGGAGGCTCCGAGTTGAGCCAGAAAGCACTCGAACTCCAGCAAGGGTCTGTTCGGGGAGAAGTAAACTGAGACAATCACTATACTCCCCAGGCGCACTAATACAAAATCATCCCTTTTCTCGACGTTCCCAAAAGGGGGAGCGCCCGCTACCGCTTTGCGAATTATCATGGCCGAGTCCGTTCGGTCCCCCACGCAATCAGAGCTATTGGGTGGGACAAAGTACGGCTCGGCCACAATTCCTACACTTATCCCCCACTCCGCCATGGTCTGAGAAAGAAGATTCTGAGCCTTGGCGGAGTGATTGATATTAGCCTGGATGATTTTATATGAACGTGACCGATCCATTAAGTGATCATCTGGTTAACCTCCCCAGCCGGGTTATCTCGCACCGGCTGGCTCGTCTGACTCGCAGCCGAAGCTGGCCCTGACTTGTCTCTACGCTTTCGGAGTGGTCTGGTTGCCACAGCACAACTTTTGCTTCCGACTTTGTGGCCTGCCGGTTTTTTAGCGTCCGTGCAGACTGAGCAATTTGGTTTCGCGGAGCAATCCCTGGCCTTGTGTCCAATCTGGCCGCAGTTATAACATTGACCCGTTCGGTCCACTTCGGAAGTGCACAGGGCCCGGACATGTCCCGGCTCCATACACCGAAAACAGCGAAAAACCCTGGGCTGCAAGAGTCGGACCTGAACAGACACACATCCGATCAGCACCCTTCTTCCATCCGCCACCTTCCTCGCGGCCGCCACGGGGAGGCTGAGCCACAAAGCACCCAGCCCGTTAGGGCTCTGACGGATTTCACCCACCCTCAC
The DNA here is from genome assembly GCA_036320925.1 of Automeris io. Lineage (NCBI taxonomy): Eukaryota > Metazoa > Arthropoda > Insecta > Lepidoptera > Saturniidae > Automeris > Automeris io. The sequence continues at coordinate 8,266,052 of JAUDJH010000014.1, forward strand.
ATCCTCCACAGGGCACTCGCCTGTGCGGACGACAACCTGGACGACCTCCTCCTTGGTAATGGAGTCGTCTAGTCCTGAAATTCTGATGTCGGCCCTTTTAATTGGCCGAACAATCCTGGCAACATTCTCGCCGAGAGACTGCTGCAACTCTCTGGCCAAACAGACTGCCTTTTCACCGCTCGTGGCACCAGGTATCTTGATGATGCGACCTCCGGTAGCAGTCTTTCGGACTCGGACATACTCTATGCCGAGGTTCGGAAGGGCAATAGTCTCACGCGCCTTCCTCATCACGTCGGCATAGCTAACGCCTTTTTGGAGTGCCTCCTGGCTGATGGTCACTGTGACCGCTGTATCCCGCGGAGGATGTGGCTTCTGCTGTTTCTTTTTCTTGGGCTTTTTCGCCTTCTTCTTGCTCTGAGGAGTGGTAGTCTTGGGTGCAGGCTTTGTGGCCTTGCACATCTTCTGCTTGGCTCCCTTACCTGCTACAGTCCACTCCTCTTCAGCTGGGTCAGAAGCCCTCGTCTGGAGGTGGGCTGCTGGCAGTGTAACCTCTTTGGGCGGAACCATATTCGATTTTTTGCCCTTCCCCTTTCCCTTCCCTTTGACTTGAGACTCGGGTTTAGGGTTGGGGTTGGTCGGGACATCCAGCGTCCGCTCAAAGAACCCGACTTCATCTGGCTCAGCAGAGTGGTGCGCTCGCGGCTCTTGGGGCTGCGGCTGCTGCTTCTTTTTCTTGTCGGCGGCCAGCGATGGCCGGAGACGCTTTTCGGGAAGCAACCGATCCTGAAGTCCATCTATTTTTGCATCCATCCGTGCAAACATCAGGGGTCCCACTACATCTACCACAGCACGTATCAGGTTCTCTGATGGTGTCGGTGCACCATCAGAGGTGAGAGGTGGGGTGATGTGTGATTGAGAGAGGGTGGCTGTTTTCGTCGCCTGAGCCGCTATGAGTTGGTCGACCTTTGATGTTGTAGCCGCCAACTCCCTGCGGAGGCTGTCAATCTCGCCCTTCTGCCGCTCGTTCTTGCTACGAAGCCTCATCGTTTCCTCTGTGGCAGTGGACTCGAGGAGAACCTCGAACGCCCTGGTGAGGTCCTTGACAGCGTTATTCAAGGACCTTACATATGTCCCCTTGAGATTTCTTGATTTGGTGGCCACCATGGCCACCAAGCCAAGATTGGCCCGGATGGCCTCACTGGGATCATCTACCTCCGTAAACAGGGCTATATCGCTCGTGGACGACTCTAATAGTCGAGTCTGCCTCATCTTCCGGACTACGAGAGCCGTTTCGGCGACCTCTTGTTCCATGAGGAGCTCAATCTCTCTCTGTTTCTCCTCATTTGCCTTCTTCTTGGCCTCATGAAGGCCCACGTACTCCCCAGTTGTTGGGGGACGCCCTCTTCCTCGTTTGGGCGCTACAACGGGCTTCCGGCGCCCATTCGAGCTCCCACTGGAGTTACTTCTCGAGCGAGCACTTCCATATCTCCGCTTCCTAACAGAAGTGGTGGAAGTTGAGCTCATGAAACTCCGACCTGAGTCGGAGTCTTCTAAATTCTCGCGCCTAACTTTAGCATCTCTACTAATCAAAGCATCGGAGTCCATATTGTTAGCCATAGTCGTCGTTTGTTCATAATTGCGCACTACTTTGCCCACCCCAGAGAACGCAGGGCAGCCCGGGCTGGACTCGTCCAGTCCGGGGAGGGATTCTCCGACTCTTGAGGAGCCGGTACCCTCCTGGGGTATATCTTCTTTTAGTTGTGCGGCCATATTAACTTTCTCATACATCTATTTTCATACTTCGCGCTGGAGTTTAGGATAGGGGGAAAGGGAATAAGGGGAAGGAGGAAGAACAAAAAGGGGGGGAGTTAAAGTGAACATCCATCATCTCATTCATCATCAGGATTTGGGAAGTAAGGATTGACATAGGATAGGATAAGGTAAGTGGGTGGGAAAGGGAAAAGGAAAGGTTGGGAAGAGGACAGGGACAAGCCACTGGTTTGGATTTTGACCAATGACTTGGACTGACTGCACCGGACTAGTCCGATGGGCGATGGGGCCGTCAACTCCCGACGCCGAAAAAAAAAAAAAAAAAAAAAAAAAAAAAAAAAAAAAAAACCCCCAGCTTGTGCTAATACAATTTCATCTTAAATGTATCAGTACTGCCTCGTCACACACTATATATACATCGTAATGTTGACTAGGGTTGTCACTTTTTATTTTTGTTAAAATTGTTAAGCATAACAAACGCCTTTAAAGAGTTCAAAGATTTCTGTAACCAAGTTTTGGATAGCAAAAATATCAATAAACTTTCTTTAAGATAACAATAGTTGATTAATAGCCAGTACTTTGTTTATTAAAATACATACTTTTCAATAAAAACAGTTTTTTTTGCGATATAAAACTTTAATTTAGTTAAGGATCTTATATTTAAATGGACATTTTGAAATTTCTTTTTTATTTTGGCTGGTTTTTAAACTCAAATTGAATCCATTTTAGATATTAAATAAAGAAGCATGTTAAACATGTATTTCTAATAATTAATTTGTTAAAATAATATATATTTTAAAGCAACGAAACGACGTAAAAAGAGAAAAAGAAAGTGGCTTGGAGGTCGTCATATTATCTTCGAAGAAAACCTTATCTATTTCCTTTCAATGTATTAAACATGATTACTTCTAATATCTAATCGGTCATCGTTACAATTCGTAATAGACATGATTATTAATACTCTAATCTATATATGACGAAAAATAGTAAGGATATTCATAATAATATATAAATAAGAAAAATATTATATAATTACAAAAATAAATTAATATACTAACGGTGTAACATAGCCTGCACCAGAATATATTAGGTCTTTCACAAAAGCCTAATAAATTAAATTAGTCTCATAAAAGTATCAATAACATTAGGCACACATTTTATGAGATGAGATTTAAAAAAAAAACAGATAAACATTATTGTGTGTGTGTGTGTGTATTTCAATCTCAAACTTGAGAACATTGAAAGCTTCTGCCAATGACTACTTTTTATTTATTTAAATAACAAATTAGTCAAAATCAACCTGCCTGGCCGCTTGTTGTTTCTGTATCTAATTTACAACGCTGCCACTTTACTATGGCCTGTGGGAAATCAAAATAAAGTAATATTAATTACTACTTAATTATTAATTATTACTTGATTAGAAAAAATGTAGATCGAATAGAAGTTCGAAGAACCAAATTATTAGTCATTAGCCAACCCAATAAATATTGGGAATATATTCGTAAATATATATTTAAAGGCCCATAACATTATTCAATATTTATAGGAATGGTGGAATAAGGCCCTATAAAATACTTAATATTTTCATAAAATCATAAACAGAACGAGAAAACCCTAGCAATATCCGTGGTACAGTAATTGGAGTGAGAAATATCCGACCATATAAGTTAAGCTAAGCCGCGATTTTTGTTACGGCCTCTTTCCTCGGATATATTCGTTTGCAAATGATATGACTGATGATGTCACATTCGGAACACTTTGATCTTTCAGGCAAATACGTCGGAATAAAATATGTATTACATTAAGCCGCATTTTCATTATATTAAATACGATAAATAATTCCGAGAAGCGTTTGATATTATTCATACGATGTGCAGTAAAGTAGGTTATGAAGTAGGCTTTTATTTTAGTAGATTTAATAATAAAGTGTCTCGCTCTATGCTCTTCAGAGTGAAAGAGATCAATAATATACTATTATGTATAACACAACTTGTTACCAACTCACAATAATTTAAATAATTAAATAAAGGGTGATATTATCTGTGGATAATGTGTTCATTAGTATTAAGCAGCTTGTAAAACAATTAAATATTTATAAGTAATAAATAAATTGAAATATTTGTCATATCTTAAACGTTTAAAAAATAGATAAATAATAATATCCTCTATTAATAAGTAAAACCGTAAATCAAAATTACGTTGCATTCACAAAGTACTGGTATATTTTACCTAAACATAAACAATACCATGATTAGTTTTTCCGCATTATTTCCAGGAAAGCAGATAAGTTGTAACAAATACATTATTTGCATAAATCATCGAATATTCTACGCATTTCAAATACTTAGTGCAGGTGTATATAATATATAATGTACTTTGCTATTATAATAACCTCATTTAGCAGAGATTTATTCTCCGGAAACATTAATTACGAGAGATAAAGAATATGTCACTATAACAGTCGTTGGAGAGGCGTGTAAATAGCCCTCCATATGAGCGGGGAACGTATCTTGGTTGGCGGTTAAGAGAAATTAAAATTAGGTCAAAAACGAGTTTAAGGAAACTTATCACTCCATAAATCGCAGCTGATATACCAGAATGTCTGAATCACTAACCTGTAGGTCTGCAGCTCGTCCAGTATATGCTTCAGCACGGTAAGGTTTCAGGAGTCCGGTAGAGGCCACGGGCACAGTAAGTTTCCTCTTGCACAATTACACCTTATTTCTCTTCTCAATAGCAACGTCGTGTGGCGGTTTTATTATGTTAATACGGCGGTTCTATATATTTTAAAATAACAGCGTAGATAACACGACGTCGCGGCGGTTGCATACAATTGTTATATTAGTAATCAGAGATGGGCAAAATGTAATCAGATTAATGATTAACGATTACGATTACATTATGTAATCATTAATCATGATTAATGATTAACGAAATTAATCAAAAAAAGTAATCATTTTTCGGTGATTAAGGATTATTAATCTTTAATCGGATTACAATTAATCATGATTACTTTTATGATTACTTTTCTGTTTGATACGTAAAATGTGCTGCCGACAGCAGAGCGGCGCTCGCCTTTTTTTATTTATAGTATACGACTACTACTAGCTAAACTGGCGAACTGAGTACCACCACAGAGTTAGGTGTTAGGGCGATTACCCGAACTGGGTTATGACCGCAGTACAATAGTGCAAAGACCAGCATAGTGACTCGCTTCGACCTGACTACTTTCAGGATCAGTTCGTGCTCGGTGGACATTACGTAAATCCAACGAAATCTAGTTAATCATTGATGATTTTACCATTGTTCTGAGTGATTCCTGGACTATTAGAACTGATTATCAAAATACCGCCCATATTTTACTGAAATACCGTCTCCAACTCGATAATCCACGCCCGCCTTCGGGATGGAGATAGAGAGAGCAAGATAGCGCAAAATTTTAATTGATTTTAATTTTAATTGAGAATAAGACATTATTTTCTCAAATTTACACAAGCTTCTATAGCGCAGAGCGCAACATCACCCTTCTTGGTCATCCGTCTCTCTCTACTGACTCGGTTTCGTCTTTGATGTAAACCGAGCCGCCGCGCCGCACACGTTCGTATCGTATTTTGAATTTTAACTCATAATTAAAGTTGAGATATAGATTTAATTTTTTTTCCCGATAACTGTCGTTCTACCTAATAACTTTGATTCTTACAATAAATCAGCGGGACACATACATAGTTTTTTTTCTCAGTTCGCTTCATTTTTTTCGCATTTGACTTCCATATTCTTAAAGACTAAGGAATATAGTACTCAGAAAAAAAGAAGCAAATCGACATACGGGCACGCGTCATTTTTATCTCACTAAAAACGCTTTTTGGTTTACCAATATATATACATATATATATATATATATATTGTTTAATGAGTAATAAAAGTAAAAAATAGTAATTTCATTTTTCTGTTTTAAACATTTAACTTTTACTTAAAGGATTGCACACAAAGTCTTTGGCCATTATTCTAGGTATTCTCCATCTCGAAGGCGGGCGTGAATTATCGGGTAGGAGTCGGTATTTCAGTAAAATATGGGCGGTACTTTGATAATCACTTCTAATAGTGCAGGAATCACTCAGAACAATAGTAAAAGTATCTATGATCAGCTAGATTTCGTTGGATTTACTTAATGGCCACCGAGCACGAACTGATCCTGAAAGTAGTCAGGTCGAAGCAAGTCACTATGCCAGTTTTTTCACTTTTGTACTATGGTCACGACCCAATTCCGGCAATTACCCTACCAACTCAAACGGCTGAAAGCACAAAAAATGGTCCTGAACGTAATCAGGTCGAAGCGAGTTACTATGAGTTGGTAGGTATATTGGCTGAACAGTGCCGTGACTCGATACCACAGTACACAACTGCAAAGACCCTTATAATGATTATGATTCGCTCAACGAGACGGATATTCGGGGGCAGACTTGCACCGGCTAAAACCACCGGGTGCCAGCACTGCCTAATCTTCGCCTTCGCCGGGCCTGGGAATCCAGATACTTCCTAGGGGCCCGGCGAGCGCTTGGTCTTAGACAGGCCTCCTCCCTGGGAGAGGGTCGTAAAACTACCCAAACAATACCTCCCATTGGGGCGGCGTGTGAGCACACACACGACGACACAACCCCACCCTCCGCTGAACGCCACCCTCCACTCTCCGCTGGACGCCATCCCCCCCTCTCTGCTAGACGCCACCCCTATTTTCTGCTGGACGACACCCCAACTCTCTGCTGGACGCCACCCCCCCACTCTCCGCTGGATCCCCCCAATCTCCGTTGGATGCCACCCCCCCACTCTCAGCTAGACGCCACCCCCACTCTCCACTGGACGCCACCCGCCACTCTCCGCTGGAAGCCATCCCCCACTCTCCCCTGGACACCCCCCCACTCTCCGCTGGACGCCACCCCCACTCTCTGCTGGACGCCACCCCCCCTCTCTCCGCTGGACGCCACCCCTCACTCTTCGCTGGACATCACCCCACTATTAGACGGAAGTTTGGGGTAATATTTAATTCGAAATAAAATAACTTGAAAAATTAAATAAACGAGTATTTAAATCGGTCTCTCTCTCAGCCAGAACTCAAAAGTAATCATTAAAATAATCATGATTAATTGAATGATTACTGTAATCAAGATTAATGATTACTCTTGTAATCATGATTAAAAGTAATCAGATTACAAGTAATCATGATTACATTCGTCATGATTACTTGTAATCTGATTATTAATCTGATTAAAAGTAATCATGATTACGCCCATCTATGTTAGTAATGTAATGAATGACGTTTTTGTGACGTCAAACAAGAGCGGTGGTAGTATGAGCGACATCTGTTGGTTTCACTACAGAATCAGGGATGCAGATAATCCTTATATCATTCGCAAGTAACTTATGGAGTGATAGAAGAATTTTGGTATGAAGCGGAAATATCTTAACCGCCTCACCATGCTCCCCCCTTTGGAAGGTCAAGAGATCTTCCAAAACGACAAACTTAATACCTTATGGATAACAAGTAGTAACTTAACTAGCTACCCTAAACGTTAAGATGCGTATTAGAAGGCACTGTAGTGAAACATAAATATATAATAATAAATAAACTATGCGGTGAGATAAATTTACTATATATAAATATACCATAAGCGGGTGAATTATAAACTAGGCGGTCAGATTAATTGTTTAATATATAAATATACATAAGCGGCTGAATTATTAACTAGGCGGTCAGATAAATTGTTTAATATATAAATATACATAAGCGGCTGAATTATTAACTAGGCGGTCAGATTAATTGTTTATATATATATATACATAAGCGGCTGAATTATTAACTATGGTATCATATAAATAAATTATATATAAATATACAATAAGCGGGTGGATAAATTAATAAACTAAGATTATTTACACACGAGTAATATTCTCAGAGCCAGGGTATATTCCAATAATTATCCCTAATGGCCAGTTTAAGGGAGGAGAATCCTCTTGTCCAACTAATAAGACAGTTCCAATTTGAACGGGATTCTCAGGCGGTGCCCATTTCTGCCTGACTTGCAGCGCGTCTGCGTCAGAAAAACTTCCTGAACTACATTTTCTTTCTAAAGTCATAAATCTACGAGAAGCGGTAGGATAAGAATTGTTCGACTCAGCGGGATTTCGACAGAAAGGGAAGGATACAGAGTACCTACCCTCTGTGGCCCCAGTGACAGAAGATCTGTACAAACTTGTACATTTTATATTATTAGGACTTACAAAACGTTTAGGGGATATTTTATCTAATTCCCAGAATTCTTGCACCAAATCATTACGTGCTACAGCGGTAAACGAAGCGGGGGCGGTGTGAGTATTCGTGCTGGGATAGTCACCCATAAGCACATAACCAAGAGTGGTCGAAAAGGCGGGGGGTAAATTTGCTCCTAACTCAACTCTCTTTCCTAAGTATATATATGAAAACAGCTGAGCTCCTAATAAAAGGTCGATATTTCCGGGTATATTCCACGTGAGATCAGCTAAAGGTATGCTGCTCTCGGCAGTCATGTCACACTTACTAATAAAGTGCGAAGGCAACTTGTCAGTAATGCAATCAACCACTAAAGCCTGTATATTATATTTATTCTTCGGGTATACGTGTGATTGAATGTTTATATTCACATAGCCATAAATCGGACGTGAACTAAGACCTACACCCTTGATGTACGAATTATTTAACGGAATAATCGGCTGGTTAAGCGCTTTGCAACAATCCACAGTAATTAAATTATTCTGTGAACCATTGTCAAGTAAACAACGAATAATTGCCTTATTATTATTGCCGATATTCGAAGCGGCGTAAACTTGAGCGGTAGAAAGCAGAACATTAAAACAAGGCTGCTTGACCCCTAACGGCGCGCGCGCAATGCTAACAACAGATGTATTAGTTTCGAGCGCAGGCGTCTGCGGCGTGCGAGCGCTATCAAGCGCGGCGCTGGCATTACTTTGGAACGCGGTATCTTCACGACCGTTTATCGGAATGGTAGGCGGAGCTATATAAATATGTTTACTTTTGCTATGAAAATGCAAAAACGTGTGGTGACGTTTGCTGCATATATCGCAACAAGACGACGTTTTACATTTAGAAACGGAGTGTGATATACTCAAACAATTCACACAACCGTGTTTCAATTTAATAAAATCATATTTATTTTGCGGAGTATTTAAACTTTTAAATCCTTTACATTTATATAGTTGCGTATGATCTGACCCACTACAGTAAGCACAGACCTGCGCAGAAGTTGCAGGAATATTAGCATTTTTAGTTATGAAAGTCTTGTAAGTCGAAGACCTCGCCGTATCAGCGGACTTATTAATACGTTTTGAGGCGCGAGTATTGGAATTATCATTTATATTATTTGGGCGACTCAAAATCTTAACTTGATCTTGAACAAAGGAAATTAATTGATCATATGTGGGTACATCGACACCACGTACAGACATCTCGAAATTCTGCATTGTTTGTGAATCAAGTTTTCGTAAAGCGCAATTTAATAAAATAAAATCCGTTAAATCATCGATTTCCAATTGTTTCAATGCTGCAACCAAAGCGGAATATTTTTCAATAAATGTATCTAAACTGTCAGCAGTATGTATGCAAGATTCTATGTCTAATATATTATCTATGTAGTGAGTACCTAAACGTCGCTTATCTTGATATTTATTAATTAAGCGACTCCAAATGACGCTGTAGGTCTTTCCGGAAGGCACAGTGCCTGCCGTCACCCTCAACGCCTTGTCGGTGAGTTTACCCACGAGATACTGCACACGCTGCGAGTCAGACAGTTTAGGGTTATCATGTATATTGGATTTAAAAGATTCATAAAATTTAGACCAGTCCTCGAGGCTACCATCGAAACTTGGCAAATCTATGGGCGGTAACTTTATCGAATCTGAGATTTCTGAGCTATTCGCGACAATATTCGGGGATGACCTTGGATTTAAGATTTTATTTCGGACTCGTTTCACTGTCGTATACAAGTCGTCAAAACTAGTTAAATCCCCATAATCAGGATCATCCGTTGGGTTGATAGTTAATTTTATATTATTAATCTCGTCAATGATATGCTCGAATTTCTCTCGATATTCATCAACAATCTCAGACGCGGTCAAGAACTGTTCATTTGAGCGGGACTCGAAGTTAGAAACATTTTTACATAAGCCGTGCATATTACTAAGCCTAGCAAAAATTGCTTCCTTTTTGCAAGTTAATATTTTTATTTTAGAATATAATTCTGCGGTTGCTTTATTAGTAGCCATTGTGTAAGCAATATATAAATAGGTACCAAATAATATTACGAACCTATTTTTTATTTATAATATAGTATGTGTGTATTTATGTATATATTATACGTATTTATATATATTATATATATGTATAGAATTAATGGACTGGCATATAACTATGAACGCTTGTCCAAGGCGGGTTATCAAGTATGCACTATGTGCAGTAAAGGTGCATGCAGCAGCTTAGATGTTATGAAGCCGCAAGCAGTCGGGCATGCCGTATACCTTAGTCGGCTCTTACGACACCTCAGTATGAGGAAGAGGGAGGCACTATTCTAATCTGCCGGTAACCCCACGGCTAATAATAATACAAATAATATACACACAATAAATAAAGTATGATAAATAAATGATAAATACCTACCCACGAATTTCACTGGAAATTTCCAGTGAACCAGTGCATACAAATCTAATGTAGGTAGACAATAAAAAATATGTAAATTTTATGAAATGTACCAATTATTATGTACTAAGTTTATAGTTAACTACTAATTATAATTATGTAGTAACTGCTCTGGAACTATCCAGGCTCGACCGGACCATAATTATGGAGAGGCGTGTAAATAGCCCTCCATATGAGCGGGGAACGTATCTTGGTTGGCGGTTAAGAGAAATTAAAATTAGGTCAAAAACGAGTTTAAGGAAACTTATCACTCCATAAATCGCAGCTGATATACCAGAATGTCTGAATCACTAACCTGTAGGTCTGCAGCTCGTCCAGTATATGCTTCAGCACGGTAAGGTTTCAGGAGTCCGGTAGAGGCCACGGGCACAGTAAGTTTCCTCTTGCACAATTACACCTTATTTCTCTTCTCAATAGCAACGTCGTGTGGCGGTTTTATTATGTTAATACGGCGGTTCTATATATTTTAAAATAACAGCGTAGATAACACGACGTCGCGGCGGTTGCATACAATTGTTATATTAGTAATGTAATGAATGACGTTTTTGTGACGTCAAACAAGAGCGGTGGTAGTATGAGCGACATCTGTTGGTTTCACTACAGAATCAGGGATGCAGATAATCCTTATATCATTCGCAAGTAACTTATGGAGTGATAGAAGAATTTTGGTATGAAGCGGAAATATCTTAACCGCCTCACCAGTCGTTATGTACTCGCCGATATAATGCGTATGAGTTTCTTCTACTGCCCTCATATTATTTCAATGTATGCGTTTGATAAAGTCCAAAAATTTAAGAGCTTTTTGCAACAACCTATGTTTATATCCCCCCTCCTAAAATGTTTCTTCAAATCTTCAATTAACGAAATAAGTTAAATTGGTTAAGTTAAAGTTAAACCTTTCCGATAATAAAATTAAAAACAGTAAAAACCTATTATTCCCTTATTAAAATCCTAAAAGTATTTCCACTTCCCATTATGTATAGTGTTCTACGCCAACAAAATATTAATTAATTATTTATTTGATTGAAATAACAATGATTTTAATACAACCTTATTAAATATAGTATCATTTAGAATTATTGTTTACATCCGTAGCGTTGAGATTAAAATAATTACTTTAAATTGTGGTATAGTTAACTTATCACTAATTTAATTAAGCACCTATGGTATAGGAAAATAACATATTGATTATAATTGGCGTACACATTATCGAGGCTTGTGTTTACAAGTCATACTTATCAATCAAACCGCGGCACTAACCTTCACAATTATGTTGTTTATACCTTTAATTACTAAATTTGAAAATAGAGCTCATATTAAAATTAGATTAGAGATTATTGCGGAGTGTTTTTCAATACTTTTACTGAAAGATATAACTGTTACAGACATCAATAAAATATACTTTTACCTTGACACGAAAAGCATGTGTTTTACATGAAGGATTACTCGAATTGTTATTAAAAAAAATCAATTTTATTATATGTAATTATCTTTTCTGATCCCTGATCAAAAAATGCTTACAATTTATCATTTACAAACGTAATATAATTCTAGAAGTAAAAATAAAATCAGTCTGAAATTATTGGATTCCAAAAATAATTTATATTCTCAATTTGAAATGTACTTAATTATAAAAGAAAAATAAAATGAAAACAGCCAACAACTTAACTCTGATTTATTAAATGTTAGTATTATCAGTATAAAATATGTAACGAAATAATATCAAAACTATTATTATAAAGGATAATTGCCAGACTCTCATTTGCTTTATATTTCCTTTGATTGAAGACACAGTCGCGGATAAATACAATCCTACTTTCTACTAATGTTATAAATGCGTAAGTTTGTGAATATGTTTGTTACTGTTTCACGATAAAACTACTAAACGGATTTGCATGAAACTTTTATAGTAATATAGATTATACATCGAAATAACATATAAGCTATAATTTGTAATGATTTTATGTAATTTTGGTCGTAATATAATGATACATGTCAATTAACTGGGAAAAAAAAATCTGTCGTCTGAGAGCTATCTTGGCCTACACTACCTAAACCATTGGAGTTAAACGTAGATGATGTACAGTAAGATTATTTGTCTTGAATAGTTCTAAATAAAAGTCCACGACAGCACATATCTACTTTTTATGTGGAAGCAACTATGACCAAAACTGTATATTATAATACAGAAGATATTCGCTAGAAATAATTTATATGGCAGAACAACAATTGCCGAGTCAGCTAGTATTTGTATAAAAACGAAGTATGTGTTAATTAATTTAAAGTAATTATGATACACCTCTCTATAAAAAAAAATAAAAATATTGCGCAAAGCAATATCCATCGCTAAATAACGAAATAGTGATGAGCATTTTACATCCGAAAAGCACGCAAAAAATTCACCAGTCACGTATTCGTGCCACATAACGGGACTCGTTGTCGCTTTAATTTATTTACAGATGAGATGTCACAGCGAAGTGCTTCCGAGAACGGCCCACTAAGATATTGGACGGCACGATTTCATTGCATAATTTGGCCTAAATATTTTAATGAAAATAGGCTGAATGCTGGATTATATATTTCCTATGTTTTTATTCTTATATTGTTATCCCATAATCGAATTTAAAAACCTTAACAGTCCTTGAATAGCCATATTTAAATTGCATCATCACTTCTAACAATTTTGTATATAGGTTATGTTTCATTTAGGAAAAGCAATGATATATCCGCGACACATACAGGATATCCAAAATTAGTACGTACATGTAAGAAACTTTCTAAAAAGAATATAAATCAAATAAACGAATGACTTGTTTCTGTTGAAAACGAAATATATGACAAAGATAATTTGTGCATGGCGGGGACGACCTAGACAAACTGATTTTCACTATTCGTCATACGTTTACATAACATGTGATTCATACAAGAACTGGTTATTAGGTAGTAAGATCATCATTATAAATACATAGGCGTAGTTAGAGACAAATGTTCACATTATAATTGTATACATTAAAACTGAGCAGGAAATATAAGAAATATAACATAATTATATTAAAAGCATCTCCACTCTAACTGTATATCTATAAAGTAATTATTGAGGTCATTTCAAAGAGCTCAAAAAAGACACTTCTGCATGTTAGGGTTGTGTTGAGAATCGCTCTGTTTCCAGATAATGCTGAGGGAACATGTCCAAACCACTATTTTATTGTAGTTAATATGATTGAAACCTTTAGATAACATTATAAATTGGAATTACTCAGCATGGGAGACTATTAAATTAATTTAAAATTAAATCTAATTCAAGGTACTTAAAGGAAATTAAATTTAGAGAAGCAAAAAATATAATTATATAATATTACGAAATAAATAGACAATAAAATGTGATATGAGTCTATTAAAAAATGATTACTTTATATTTTGAATATTTATTTTTGTTTCATTTGTAGCCAATAAAAAATAAGACTGTGTTACATCAAAAAGCTAAAAGTTGCATAAAAATAAAGAGCGTTTGTTTATGTAAAGCACACATTTTTGGCTGTAGAATGACCCATTAAAAACAGTTGATTCATTTTAGAGTTTATCGATTGCAAAGAAATAAACCTTTCCTCTACCTAATACAGATAATAAATGTTTACTAATAATTATTATACTAGCTAAAGGAAAGGTTTCATGTAATGTTATTACAGAATTTATACAAACTCTGTATTAAAGGAAAATGTAGTCAGAATGTAAAAAATATGGCGTACGTAAAACCCGTTAGTCATGACATGTTAAGCTGTAATTATATACAATAAAATTACATTCATACTTTCCTACTTACAACAACAGTATCTATATTTAACGTGTAAAGATTTCGTACTATATTCATTTAAATTTAAAATAACTTTAGCCATAAATATCAATTTTATAACAAAAGGTAGCAAAAAAACTTTTGGAAAGTGGCTGTTTCAAATTAAGCCTTCAATCTTTTTTTTGTAAGAATATGGCAAGCAAACCAATAGTAAATGGCTAATTAAAATCAACTATAGCTCAAAATATCTTTCCTTATAACAAAATATAGCCAGTAAGCTGATAAAAAGTGGTTATTTCAAATCAACCTTATATAAAATGTTTTTTGTTTATAACAAATGTTGGCAAGCTAAGTGATCAGAAGGAGCATTTCAAATGAATATTGACATTAAAAATCTTTTTTTATAACAAGGTGGCCAGAAAGCTGATAAAAAGTGGCTATTCCAAATCAAGTGTAGCCTAAATATATTTTTTTAATACAGAATTTTTAATTTTTAATACAGGTGGCAAGAACAGAGTAAAAAAAACAGAATTTAAATCAACTTTAGCCCTAAATATATTTTTGCCGTATCAAAATACGGAAAGGTGAAAACCGATTCTTTAAGGTGACTAAGGCAAGTAACAATGACGGTCTATTCACCCTTGTATAGATGTCGCAAATCAGCTGGTCACAAATGGCCTATCGATTTTCCCCGATATTCGTTTAGCAGCAGCCTAGGAACACGTGTAAGGCATCGAACATATAACCTTTGCTACTGCCACCAGCAATATTAACTATCAAATCACATTATTAGCATTTTTTAGCTTTTAGGATAAAGATTCAACGTTAAACGTAAGTAGAGACGACGTAGCATTCTGTCCCTAAAGATGTAATATCATATTTAAATGCTAGTAGATGATAAAGGGTAGAGAAAGACTAGCTACAGTCGAGTGTAATAAGAAGAAAACGTACTGTAAATTTATAGTATTTTAAACACTGCATGTTACATCATCCATTGCAAAAGAATTATTAATATAAAATATCAATAAAAATAAATCTTTAGTTGTTACAAACAGTAAAAGTTGCAAGTTAGTGGCGAACTAGATAATAGATGAAAGTGTATTATAATATTAAAAAATAAAATAGAAAATGTGAAAGGTGTAGAATGAAGATATAAGAGAGCTGAAAATATAGTTTTTGTTACTAAATGAAAACGCAAAAACACTAAAGATAGTCGCTAAAACTGGAATATAAAGTAAATTTGTATTTAACTTTTAAAAATAAAGGCTGCTTGCTACATCCTTATTACATTCCTGTGTATATAAAAATTCATAAAGCACAAACATCAAAACCTAGAATAATATTACATGCGGACCATCGATGTATTTATTCCGAGTGGGAATCAAACCCACAACTTGTAACATAGAAGTCGCTTGCTCGGCCATTGCATCGACCGAGTCATTGGACCTTTGTTGATTGAATCTTTGTAGATTTTAGAGCAACGATATTGGCGGAGTACAAACTTAAGTAGGTACATAATTACAACATTATGTAATATTTTACTTAATCGAATTTTTAGCTTTCCTACGGAGGGGACGTTATCGATTCGTGTTAATAATCTTTTTATTGTTCTTAGTAGATGTATTTTATAATATGTATTGGTCTATAGAACTATTACTTGTAGGGAGTTCTCGTCTTGTAGCGGGAATTAATGTCAGCGCTTTTGAAATCGAATTATTTTTTGTAGATTTATTACCTCAATCAAACGCTAAACCTTTAATGGGCTAAAAATTCTAGTTTAAACCCAAGTGTCCGATGATAATGTTGATTACTATATATAAATATAAAATGTTGTCTGTACATGCACATTTATCTCAAAAACAAAACTATCTTTATCTCGACACATTCGCATTATCAGTACTTGTTACATTTCCTTTATTGATAGTGAAGTTGACGCTAAATAATTTAGGTTTCAGTTGGTCGTCTGGAAGAATTTGGCTTCCCAGGCCCGGGTGGAGCAATCAGAGGGGCACTCCGAGGGTTTTTAGTCAGTAAGAGTCTGCCACACCGGGGTCGCTGCCCTCACAGTGTCCCTGATGGTCCTATGTAGGATTTTACTTTTTATTTTTTGATTTGTAAGACAAAAAATTTGTTAAAATGTATAAATACAATATGCATAACATTTTATTGCATCCAGTAAAAATATAAGTATATAATTTTAAGTCTTTAACAATGGATATTAAAATTCGTCATCAACAAAGGTAATTTCTACCATGCCACCATTCCGCGAAGGATACCAAAAATGTAGCTAAGTGAA
Source organism: Automeris io (assembly GCA_036320925.1). Taxonomy (NCBI): domain Eukaryota; kingdom Metazoa; phylum Arthropoda; class Insecta; order Lepidoptera; family Saturniidae; genus Automeris; species Automeris io. Next base: position 8,282,651 of record JAUDJH010000014.1, read on the forward strand.
ATAAAGTACATTTTAAAGTTACTCAACTTTTTATTTAATTTATAGCCTGGACATCTATGCCGGAAAATTAAAAAGTTTTAATTTTTTTTATTAATTCAAATATATTAAAAAATACCACTAAAGAAAACAAAAATAAAATTGTGCTAACCACAAATTTATTGACTATTGAAAGAAATAAATAAATATAATATTCACTTTTGTCACAATGTATTATTAGAAAGAAAATATAATAAAATAAAATACAAGTAATAAGAAACAGTTGCTTATAATAGGCATAATAAAGTTCTAATTTAAGAACCATGAGTTCAATCATAAAATAATTAATATAGTCAGTTCAAATTATACATTAACAACCTCCCACTAATTATATCTATGAACAGCCTTTAATTATACACGAAGTTATGAAAACAAAAACAAACAGTATCTTAGGTAATTGACGTAATAAATTAATGACAACACACAAACATAAAACAATAACATTGTAGGTTTACCTCTTTCTGCTCCGTGGGTGTACTCGTTCTCACCCCCGTGAGATCCTTCCAGCGCAGTACCCCCATTACGGCGTGTCGAACCCACGAACCTCGCCTACTCCTACCGTTCGAAAGTTCATCCACTACTCCACACAAAACAGAGTTCACTACCAACCCCTTTCCAGTTCCATCTTTGTCACTCTTTAGAGCCACTTCGCTTATCGGGAAAGACCTACGTTCCCTCATAAAGTCTATTCCAGAGTTCACTACGAAAATTCAGCGTTTCCCAAAGCGCATTCTCACGACACGCAAGCAATTAATCATCCTAAGACGTCGAACTTCAAAGCCGGTATAAATCTCTCGGTAAATCGTTTATTTTTACTACACTTTTCTGGTCACACAGCTGCGATCTTTCCCATAGGCTTGAAACTTTCCCAATTATTTGTAATGGCTCTTAAAGAAAACTCCGTGCAGTAACTGTTTAAATGACTTTTGTTTTGTCAAACAGATGATACCTGTTAGGGTTACTTTCACTCTGACTTATCTGTTGTTCTTAAGTTATATTACTTATTCACAAAAACATGAACAGTCCATAAGAAAATCTGTGTTCGAAAACTTTATTTTCACTTTAAAGTCCACAGTTAACACTTTGAACATAAACAAATACTTCCAATTAACAATTAAGCAGTGGAAAATGAATTTACGAAAGTTCGAAATTTTGGACCAGTCAAAACACGTTCGAACAGCGCGAAATTAAAAAATTTAAGACAGAGTTCGTCTGCACTCACTTGAGTTCGGAAGCCGAATGGAGCGCGCGTGCCTGAATGCCTGATGCTCGAATTGCTCATGCACGTCGGCAAAACAAATGTAAGAATTGTCGTCTCTTTCTTCGCTGCAATTATAATATTGCGTGAGATAAGGACAAGTAACATAATAAACTTTCAGATTCAGGACGCAATGGAGACAAGACAGGTAAATGTTACATCCACTGATGACTGCAAAAACTTTTCAGGCATTTGTGCGGTTTTCTATAGAACTACGATATTACAGAATAAAAACAAATTACTTGTTCCCTACACATAAAAACCCCTGAAATACTTTAATGAATCGATTAACGTCTAAAAGGAAAATATAATTAATTTATTATCTCTTAAATCAAGCATTCTCCACCTGGGATACGGGCAACATTTTAAATAAGTATGGACGTTTTTGTCTTATTCAATTAAATTTATTGGTAAATTTTACTTTTATCGGAAGTCTCATTAATCATATTTTTAAACCTGGTTCAATTAAAACTTGATACCCATATTTTTTATTGAAGAGCACTCTTACGATTATTAGCTACCTCTTGACCTCATAGGTCCACCGCTAGAAAAAGTTTAGAAACACTTATTAATATAAATATGCCTTATTGGAAGCATTAACATTTTAATATTTTGACCAGAAAAGCGTTAAAATGAGAAAAATATTATGTGTTATAGATTCAGTTAAATAATATAGAAGAAATATATGGTACTTTCTTATTAAAATTCGATTATTTCGAGAAGAATTAGATTAAAGCCAAGACATCATAATCCTGGAGCTTTTGTGACAATAAGCCCTATTGAGAATACTGAGACAATGATATGAAAATATAATCCAAATTTAAGCGTTACGCTAGCGTGGGAATATCCGGCTTATGAAGGCCACATTACACCCTCGATACTGGGAACTTTAGAACAGCTTATGACCACACTTAAAAGTACCATCTGCATACTTCATAAAAACTGCGTCTTATTGAGAAAAATATGTATAAGTAACAAAAATCAACTTTCATTTTAAATTTTAATCTTAAGCCATAATTCACAGGCTGAGACTTATAGATACTACTTGGACTTTTCTTAGACATTACTCAGAGAATAGGTTCATATTTAAGAAAATTGTAATATATAAAAGGAATTGGAGTATAAACCTACCTATTCGCAGAGCAAAGTCAAAGTTGATGAAGACGAGCAAGTTGAAAATTAACAGACAAAGTATTGGAGCATGGCACGGCATCTTGGCGAATCCTTTGTCCAGTGAGGCCAGAATGCTGTGCCAGATGGTGACGCTTGCTCATCCGTGACTCCCCTAGGATGTAAGGACGTAAGTTAGGGCACAATGGGGTTGATATATTCGCTGGAATAAAAGCCCCTAAATAAAAAAAACTTGATGAAATCGGTGATGTAGTATATACTTTGTCATTAAATAAATTATGTAATTTGTGACGTTTGAGTTAAGGCTAAACAAAATCAAACTAGAGTCTCTATAGATCTCAGCCTTAGACGTAAGTAACAAATTATAATGTCGAGCAAATTAGTAGAGTGATGGACCTTTATAGCATGCTCATACTGTACTGAACACCTAATAGCTCTTGACGCCTTCCGATACAGCTGCTTCCGAAGTAAACGAGGATTCGCGTAAACGGATGCCGATACCTTACAATGAAGGAAGTTTGTGGTTATAAGAATCAATTTCATAATAAAAAAAATTAACCGGCTTCAAAAAGTAAAAAAATAATCCTAAATGTACCAACCAGTAAATTAAATGACTTAAAAGTGACTTCTATTAGCATATTTATATAATCAGAGGGAGGCGATGCACGGTGTCCGGCGCACCGCCTGGGAGATAGGTTTTGGAGGGGTGGGGTTTTCTCCTTCCCCTCCCAGAGAGGTAGCCTCAACAAGGCTTCTTGTTCTCTGGGCGTCTGGACTAATTGGGCTTCTCGGGCCCGGATGGAGCTATCAGAGGGACACCCCGGGGTCGCAGCCCTCACATCGTCCCTGATGGTCCTATGCAAGATTTCCACCAGGATAAAAAAAAAAAATGTTTTCAGACACACTTAAAAATATCAAGAATCAAGCTCATGATTCTTTATAGAGAAGTCGTTAATATTAATGAAACGCTTTGCCTCTCTGAGAACTATGACAAATTATAAAATTAAAAAAACACATTAAACATAATAATACCAATAATATTGTATTTATAACAATAATATTACATTTAAAAACCGCCCGGACAGAAAGGAATATTTAAAAAAAAGTTTAATAACAGGATACAGGCACTTATCAGCTGTTTCAACTGTTTGCTTGATAATAAATATATAAATTATACTTTTAATATTACTTAGTGAATAAAAAAAAATACATTTAACTAATAGTTCATAGTTTTGTGTGTAAAAAGAAAATATAGCAACATCATATAGATAAGAAACATTATGATTTAAAATTTCAACGTAAATTCGTAATTATTTCCAACGTCAGCATTAATTTAATTAATACATAATATTTCCATGTATAATTTTCAGTCCGGTTTTAAATGTCCGGTTAACCGCTGAATATGCCAATCAACGAAACAAAAATACTTTATTATTTTGACACTAAATGTCTGGAATTTAATTTTGATTTTACAAACAATTCTCTTTAACAAAGGTGAACGTTTTTTCTAAAGCTTTTATTATCTTTACTATCAACATGTAATACATATACCGAGAAAAACCAATGCATCATTATCACTATAGCAATTCTATTATCTATGGTACCTACATTTTGGAAGGGATAGGATTGTACGGAAAATGTGTATAGCATTCTTGGAAAATCCTGGGTTTAGTTCAATTATTAATTTCACATTCGTTGGAAAATATTAATATGTTATTATTTTATACTGGCTCGACTATACCGCATTTGTATTTTAGGAACGACTGTCAAAGGAATTGAATCTATTGAGAGTAGCCGTCGCCATGTCAGCCCACATATACCCACGACTGAAGGTCTCTCGGTATACGAACAATTGGATGTACAAATGATCCCGAAATGCGACAGGCTGAGGCATGCCACTATTATGGTCTCAGCAGTTGTGTAATATGCTCTTTTTTTTACACTGGCACGACATAGTGACTACAGAGTACCTGATGGTAAGTACAGTGTAGTCCAAAAACGAAAGCGACTATCAAAGGATGAAAATCCATTGATAGTCTACATCGTCATGTCGGCCCACATATACCACGAATGAAGGTCTCTAGGTATATGAGCTACTGGATATACACAAGCGGACCCCGAAACGCGACAAGCCGAAACTGGTCACTATGACGGGCTTTGCACCCATGTACTGTGGTCGCGATCCAGACGGGCACCGACACCCTACCACCTCGCTGCTGCTCGTTTAGCACCACCCAGGAGTCACGTGTAGGGGAACTAGGGTAAAGCCTACGGACGCGAGCAGCTTCGACTCCCAAAACCGAGCTCGGGCAATGGCCGCAATTCTATTGTAAAATCATATCGATGAGTGAAAGGCTATTTGGTTTAAGCAGCATTTTTTGGTAATAAAGTAGTATATATATTTTCGGAGTCAGCATTTTTTACCGATTCCAAAAATATATATATTACTATATCATCAAAAATGTAATTGAAACCAAATAGCCTTTCACCCCTCGATATACACACTTAGAACTGCATACTAAAATAAATTATATAGTTATTTAAGTCTTATTACGTTATGATGGATAAATATTATAATAATTACAATATTTATATTCAGAATCGATGTTACATAATTAAACTAAACTATATTATCGACATCAAAATAATCACAATCGGTTTGTTCTCTTCAACCACTCAAAGGTGAGTGTAAGTTTCTTCAATAATTTTATAATCATGACTGTCGCGAGCTTTAGTCAACCTTTTTCTCCTCGGCATCTTCACTAGATCATCGGATCATCTGACTGACTGACTCTCCATATTCTTACGACTGATTCGTGGTCTCTCCTCGAGAACCTTTTTTTCCTGTCTATTATCAAGTCTACAATGCATTCGTATGTGGCCCGCCCATCACTAATTTCTTACTGCTATAACTTTAACTATGTCAGTCAAACCCTACCTTTGTGGATCGTTAAGTGAATCTCGGGGTTTTTACTCATCCCGATGGAATATTTCTAAACACAGTCCGCTCTATGGTTCTGTGAGTGACTTGCATGCGCAGGATCGTCTGTATAGCGAGCTTCCAAGTTTCGAGGGCCATGTCATGACCGGGATAAGGCATTGTCTGTCATTGGTCAACCCATAAAAAGTATGGTAAAAAGAGTGGTGATATTTAGGTGGTCATAAAGAAACTATCTCTGGTAACAGGACAGCAGGCAAAATAAATATGCACTACTTGGAATGATCCGAGAATTGAGATATTAGGGGGAAAAACGTAATGAAATTTATGTGTGCAGGGCATAATTTATCTTTGTAGGTACATTTCATGGGATTCCGTTAAGGATAATTTAGGCGGAAACTCTGTAACTAAATTATCCCCGATTATTTACGCATAAATTATTATAACTCAAAATGAAGATAGTAATTGAAATGAATGATTAATATTCTTTTTATAATGATTCAATTATTCCTTTGGTATAGACGAGATGATGTGAGAGTAAAGGAACCCGCAGATTTAAGATTTTAACTCGGTCATTTAAGTAGAAGAGTATCTAAAAGCATAACGATATATGGGAGCCCGCACACCTTACGACACAATCAAATAATTGGAGTTTGTTTTCGTCCAATTTAAAACACAGCCGCAGACCAATCGACTGCTATGAAAAGCTATTCCAGAGATTTAAATTTGAAGTAATTGGGAGTTAGTTGTTTTTACTCTCCAAATATATTAAAGACATTTATAACCTCCCCAAAATGAAACATCGCGGTAATCAAGCAAATTCATTTTGATAGATCCCGTTGTTCGATAAACAATTAAAGCAGATAACAAGCTAAAAAGTTTAGTTAAAATTACAAATGATATAGCATTTTTCCATTTGAATAATGTATAGTTAGATAAATAATTAACAATACATTAATTAAACTTCCGAAACAGTTAGTGGTAGGTAGTGATAGCCCTGAGAAAGTATCACGAATATTATTTTTATAAAACATTTAATATTATATTTCAACAGATATAAAGAAAAATACTAAAGTCCGTAGTTCTACTCGACGAACAGTTGTCACATGAAGTAACATAGTGGATGCCATATACGAATAGACGTGACAGGCTGGACCGAGGGAATCGGCTCGGGATGTCATTTTGCATACTCAAGATCACGTACAACTAGTGTTGTACCCTACAACTGTCGATAAAACATTCGTCAAGATGTTTTACTGTTTAAAAGCGAATACAATATATCGGTTTACTTTGATTAAAAAATTAAAATATATTTATAGACACTGAAAAACAGAATAGATGATATTAGAAAACAGAAAATTATTTATATTTTATATCTTGTTTATGTTTGCCACTAAATGATATAAGACCAACCTTGGTCACTTTTCTATAGTGCCAAGACTGTCACGTTTATATAACGACTGTGTGTCCGGGGATAGGAACATCGATATTTTTGCGAATTCAATGCCGGCTTTCAAGAGAAAAATCAGTGAGCAGGCGTGTTGAGCTTGGCATTGTTCTTGGTGTTATATAAATTTTAATTTGAGGTATTATTGTCTGCTGTTGTTTTGTTTTTTTTTTGTTTTTTTTTTGTTGTGTTTTGGTTTTAGTTGTCTGTTTTGATATTGTTAGTTAATGCTTTTGGGCCATGCTGTGGTTGTCTATTATTGGTATCCGTTACCGACATTTAGCTTATGTATGTGATTCAGATTGTGAATGTGAAGTGTAATGGAGCTGTTGACAGCCCATAAATAAATAAATAAATAAATAATAATAAATAACTTCAACTGGTAGGTACACAAATCTATACAGTAATAAGCTTTATTCAAATTTGAACGAACGAAAGTCTCTCACCATAAGCCTAAAACCAAAGTAAATATTCTGGTACCTACTGCTAAAGATAAGAAGTAGGCATGGAAATGCTTACTACTTATTTCATAGTAGTGATAATACTATAAGGATGTTCACTTCCCAGGCGTCTCAAAGAATTTGGATTACCAAGCCTGTGGGGGGTTTTTAGTCAGTAGGAGTCTGACACGCCTAGGTCGCAGCCCTTACAGCGACCCTGATGATTTTATGCAGAACTTTCCCCCGGGTTACAAAAAAAAATCTGTTGTTATTTTTATCTCTTTTGCATGTGTAGTTTTGACATAGTGCTTTCTGTCGTGCTGGTACGATATCTAACAGGCATTATAATTTCTTGTAGCAGGTGGGGCATATCGAGGGGTGAAAGGCTATTTCGTTTAAGCGACATTTTTGGTGATATAGTAATATATATATTTTCGGAATCAGCATTTTTTACCGATTCCAAAAATATATCGAGAAGTGATAGGCTATTTGGTTTGAGCGACATTTTATAGTGATATAGTAATATGTATTTTCGGAAGCAGCGTTTTTTACCGATTCCAAAAATATATATCGTCGGGTGAAAGGCTATTTGGTTTAAGCGACATTTTTTGGTGATATGGTAATATACATTTTTGGAATCAGCGTTTTCACCGATTATATACCGACGATATATTACTAGATCCCGAAAAAATGTCGCTTAAATCAAATAGTCTTTCATCCCTCGATATGATTGATTTTTGTTACTGTTATACAACAGGCGATGTATCAAATATCCCATGTCTAAGTAATAAAGAGCTTTATACACATATCCTACGAAACCGAGCACACGAAGGAGCGGATACACCTGGCTGTTACAAAGCAAAACTACCCAATCGCAATGTTACATCACAAACTTTAGCTAGGATTAATAAATAGTAAAATAAATATGCCGTTATTCTACAATTATATCCCTTTTAAGGGTAAGAAGTTGACTAGAAGCGCTGCTGAAAGTTTCCTATCCTGATTATATGGAATAATAACAATGTATTTTTTGATACGTAATTCTGTTTTTTTTTTAATACTGGTTGAGAATATGTTTACATTTTATAATAATCGTTTTAAATATGCAAATATTATAAAGTAAGTAGGTACAATTTATCCCTAAGTCCCTCAAAATATACTAATATCTCTCATACATAATCGAAACTCATTCAATAATGATTTAAGGAAATTTCATAAGAAAAAAAATGTATTTACAAAAATAACTAAGAAAATTATAAATACTTGAACCATGGCTTAACTAACTTATTTTTAATTATGGCTCCACGTTTAACTTGGACACTCAGAGCTTTATTACAAGCAGACTGAATCATAACGTCGACGTTGACCCATAATCAACAGTAAGTTAATTCACACAAGTATTTATATTTGTAAAGAGTACAAGATGCGAAAGTTTAAAATGTGTTATTAATAATATTTTTAATCAATTATATTCATTAAGGTGCAATTGCTAAAAAAAGTACTTTAGTATTTATGAATTGATCCATCACTATCACAAGTTGGCCTTGGTTTGGTCGTTTTTTGAAACAATTGTAAAAATTATCATCCGCTGACAGATTCCGGTCAACCTCTGCATTAGTGTCATGTTACACGCCTAGTTTGCATTAGCAATTAGCGTGGGTTCGTCAAATATAAAAGTGGAGTAAATTAAAGTGTTAAATGTTGGTACATATTTTGTTTCTGTCTAATATAGCTAGATTCATTAGTACAATAAATAAAGATGTCTAACAGTAATCAGTACAGAGATAGAGCATCACTAGCAGAACGTGATTACGTAAACGGTGCATTACTTATGCCAGTGCATGCGTCTCATTTGGTGATCGTTTGAGCGTAGACGCACAGAGTTGAAACATTCTGAGCTTGCTAAAGAAGATACATACAGTGTGAGTCGTAGACATACGAAATTATATACCAGTTCGGGGAAACTTTTCTGTGATATTCTTATCTAGTATCCATAGTACATACGCAAATATAGTTTGAGACTTTTTTTTAAGCTGGGGGAAAATCCTTCATAGGACCCTCAGATCCGCTGCTAGAGCAGCCTCCCCGGTGGGTCAGATTCCTACTGACTAAAAACCCCCGTAGTGTCCCTCTAATTGCTCCACCCGGGCCTAGGAAACCAAATTCATCCAGACGCCCGTGGAAAGATAAGCTATATTGAGGCCACCTCTCTGAGAAGGGTGGGAGTAAAGAGCCCACCCCTCCAAAGCCTCTCTCTCAGGTGGCGCGCCGGAGACAGCGCCCCGCCACCCTCTCATCCGGGCAGAAAACTCCCTCAAGTCTACTTAAGTTAATACAAACAAGTTAATATGGTTAACTAACGCAGCTTATCAATTACTCAACGTTGGCACATTCAACACACGAGTCCTATTGTGCAGATCAATAAAGCATTGCTCCAGACCGAGCCCACGCATCTGAAGGTCGCGTTTTTGTACATGAACACAAGTTGGCAACCAGCGATGTAATCTTCTTTCCAGGGTTGTCATCAATATCTAAATATAGACGGGAATATTCAGCTTTAGCATATAAATATAATTAAAAAATAACAAATTAGCATTAGATAAATCTTAATACAACTTTATTACTTCTGTAGTTTTTAAAATTAAATTTCTTCACCTGTTGAAGCAATCCGTATGACGTTCGGTGGTTTCTTAATTTTTTTTTTATTCTGACACGGCTTAGTGACCACACCATACCCGTTAGAAAGCATGGTGCAATCCAAAAACGACAACGACTACAAACAGCAAAAAGTATCGATAGCCGCAGAGTACATGCCGGCCTGCACAAATAACTCTACACGCTTCGCTTAAAAGACCCAATATCATATGACGATGGAAACACATTGATTGGAAGACCATCCCACAGCCCAATAAATCGGATGCAGTAAGAGTTAGAGAACTTCTTTTTTTTTACACTGGCTCGACATAGTGACTACAGAGTACCTGATGGTAAGTACAGTGTAATCCAAATACGAATGCGACTATCAAAGGATGAAAATCCATTGATAGACTACATCGTCATGTCGGCCCACATATACCACGACTGAAGGTCTCTAGGTATATGAGCTACTGGATATACACAAGCTGATCCCGAAACGCGACAAGCCGAAACTGATCACTATGACGGGCTTTACACTCATGCACTGTGGTCGCGATCCAGATGGGCACCGACGCCCTACCACCTCGCTGCTGCTCGTTTAGCACCACCCAGGAGTCACGTGTAGGGAAACTAGGGTAAAGCCTACGGACGCGAGCAGCTTCGACTCCCAAAAACTCTTAGTCCGCTAGGACTCTTAGTTCTAGCCGGGATGTGAACCCCTGAAAGGCTGTGACTCCGAAGACCAGCGCGCGTGGTTCTGCTAGGGAATGATGGAACAAGTTAAATACGTCATTAATTAATTATTTATTTATAAGTATAACTAAAGACCACGATTTACAGATATACAAATTACAATAATTTAATAGTTAGTTATTATTTTAAAGAAATTCCAAACATGTCATTTCAAAATTGAATTTATATTCAATAATGCTTTGGACTCTTTCTACTAGGTCGATTACGTTTTTCAATTCACTTCACAGCTACTAAATAAAATATATTTTTTATATTTGCGTTATGTCCTAAAATATAAACATTAATACCGGGACATTGTGTAGATAAACCGGGACGACCGGGATTTAAATTCGAAACAGATAACTTGTCCCGGTGTATCGGGACGTACGTCAACCCTAACGTACACAAAATAGTACAATGGTATGAATAGTTCATGGAACTTAAATTGCTTTTTGTTCTGACAACATACGATTAATTATAATCAGTTAAAACTTTTTTGTTACAATATTTTTAATGAAACATGAATATACTGACTAAAGAAATAGATTCTGTGTTCGACTGTACGTATTTTCTTTTAAAATAAATTACTTTTAAATAACGTTTTTAAATAGAGCGTCGACAATATAATTCCTAGACAAACGACAAATATTATCCAGGGACCTCGATAAACGTCATGATATGTTAATCTATCTATGTACATTGACAGACGTCATCACGGCAGTTTGCATGCAAAACAACCTGGGAAAGAATCTAAGCAACACAGAATGAAATTAACTATCTGGAATTTGTTCTTATGAACAGGGGTTTGTTATAAGGAATATATTTATCGTTACGATTACTCCACCCGTGCTTTGCGGTCGTGGTGGAATATAGTAGAATCATTATACCACCTCACCGCTGCTCCTTTAGCATCTAGGAGTTACTAGTATCGCATATTTAAAATCATTAATGATATTTCTTGTACATATACCTTTATAGCTGCCGTTGGAAAGGATTTATGTACTTACTTCCTTTATGAAGGAATAAAAAAATAGGTAAAAAGTTTTGTAAGTTAGGGCGGCTTGCACTAACAAATTAAATCTAGTTTAGAGTTATATAAAATGCTATGTAACGCTGATCTGTACTTATTGTCTTGCACTAAATCAAAATCTAGTTGTAACAACTTTTAAACTAAAATCATCATTAAGATAGAATCAAACCAATTCAATTAATTGGCGTTTTATACAAGCTTAAACTAGATTAATTCGTTAGTGCAAGCCGCCCTTAATCTTAGTCGATGTTCAAGTTTACAATTTTACTAGCTATGGTGACAGCGTAGCCGGGATTTAATTTACACCCTTAGCAACAGATTTTCCAAAATCGTCGAAAACCGTGTTTTTTAAATTGTAATCAAAAAGCTAAATATTGGTTTTTATAGTATAATGAAGTATTTTTATTTGATATTTAAATGGTACTTTCAAAATTTCTCAGAATATAACAAATACACGTTACAATGTTGTACTATTAATAAATTTACTATTTCAGAACCACGATATCAAGTACGCGGCATTGTGGACGGCTATTTTTTACATAAATAAAGTCCGTAAATAGACATTTTCTATTGACATTCACTGGGTCCTACTTTAACATAGATTGATAAAGCTATATTTGAACAGCGCTGAATTCAATCCGGCTATGACGCAGGTCTACATTTTTGATGATGTTTTCATGACAAAAATAACATTTATATTGATTCTGAAAGGTTGAATATTGTTAGCCATAATTGATGCATATTCGTCCCGTATTTAGGACATAATCCCAAATGTTTATGAACTCTTTTTTTTAATACACTGTAGAGTGACCTGTGTACCTGATCGTAAGTACACATTAGTCCAAGAATGGTGGCAATTGCCAGACCACAATTTCTATTTGACAATCGCCATTGCCGTGTCATGATTTAACACGTTCCCAAGGGGCGAATATTTACGTTTTCCCGCGTGGGGCGGGACTGTCTTATCTCGTTACACGGAATAGTCAAGTGTGACCCACCGGTGAGTCACGCCGCCCCACGGGGCAGTCGAGTGTGACCCACCTGTGGGACATTTGTTATGCATTATACAGCAAATTAGCTCGAACACATACAAAAATTAATCAATATTTAAAAGTTTTTTTTTTCAATTACTATTGTGTATTTAATAATGACGTAGCCAAACATATTGACTATTTTTAATTCAATATTGATTGAATTACAGTCGGCTAGGTATTTCCAAGGACATAACAAACACAGAGAATATTTCCACGTAACAACCGCTCACTATTTGCAGCGAAATAATTTTATTGCAACACTGAACACCAATGCAAACAAACTTGTCATATCGCATTATCTCCTTCACGTATCCGGATACGTGATATATCTGCCCATCATAGTTGCAAGAACACAGCCAATCTGCTACTGTATGTTGTTTTACTTTACATTCGAAATTGAGTAAACATTTCTTCATTACACCTGCTTTATTCAATATAAATGTGCGCAGAGTTTCGTGCCTGGGGGAATTCAAATGTCACGTGGGAACGGGATAATACACACTGTACAGCCGGAGAATTAGGAAATATAAAGAAACCACATACAAAAGTACAGCGCAAAAAGGACAATATGAAATTTCAACGTTCTGTATCGAGTCGACACATCGTGATATGATTTTTATTACATTACGTCGTTTTTGAGGAAGGATGTTATGTGTAAATTAAAATTAAATAGATTGGATGTTGGTGTGTTCCATAGCATTTCGAGTGCCCACTAAAGCAATTACTGAAATGCTATGGAAAATGTATGAAAAGATGAAGTATGAAAGGTAAAGTATGAAAGGCTTTATTTCTCTATATTAGGTTACGATGGGGCTGATATGACAATGTTAAAAGCCCTAAATAAAAAACATTCCGTCGTTTTTGTGCCTTACTTGTATTAAAATTAATTTTACAGAATTGAAGAAAAAACACGAGAGAACAAAATGAGTAGGTGTGAACTTACGAAAATATATATAATATGTTGCTTCAATTTTTGCCGTGCCTTTTTATTCTTCCTTTCATGTCTACCAGAAAATTCTGTCCATATATTTTGTTTCAAGTTAACACATAACTCTATTAGAAGTGAACAGATAATGTATACTTACTGACGTAGCAAATTAACTACTAAAAGTTGGTATACGTTAGACTTCAGGGTGAAGCTACAGTGTACCAATTGCAACTAATCAAGTTAATTTCACCACTGTATTTTGTACGAATTTCTACAAGGAAGAAATGTTATAGAAGCATGTAGATATTTATTAAGAGTGTTTGGTGATGGTGCAGTTTCTGATAGAAAAAAAAAAGAATGAAATATGTTGAATGCCGATGGTTAAAAAAAAATCGAATCAAGTGATTGAAATCTTTCTAATATACACGTTCAGGGGGCCGTTTCGTTCGATGACGAAGTTGTTAAATGTTGGAGTAGATCCTTTTCTGGTGGCGGTGTGCAGTGTCCGGCGCGCCGCCTGTGAGATAGGTATTGGAAGGGTGGGCTCTTTACCCCTACCCCTCCCAGAGAGGCAGCCTCGACAAGGAATTTCGCTCTCCGGGCGTCTGGATGAATTTGGTTTCCCAGGCTCGGGTGGAGCGATTAGAGGGACACCCCGGGGGTTTTTAGTCAGTAGGACTCTGACACACCGGGGTTGCTGCCCTTACAGCGGCCCTAATGGTCCTATGCAGGATTTTCCCCCGAGAAACCAAAAAAAAAAAAAAAAAAAAAGATCCTTTTCTGACAACATCGGACATCGCAGAATGTCTTAATTCAACTTATAAAACTATTTCAGACCATATTCGGAAGATAGAATTAGTGTGGAAATGATGAAAATCGAAATGAAATACGTATTTAAAAGGCATGAAATAAAGGTGTTAATTTATTTTTATTTAAAATAATATAGCACAAAAATGAAAAGAGTACATTTATCGAGCGTCACAGATAATCCTTCAATGAGCCGCATGTGCCTCGAGAGCCTCAGGTTGGCCCTCCCTACTATATACTACTCAGGATGAGCTACTTACTTACTTACTTTTGTGTTAAGAAATTAAATTAAGTACAAAAGAAAAGCTTTAGTGCAAGTTTAACAATACAATTTATGAGAATGGAGTACAATAACGTGGTTACTTTTTTCAACATGCCATGACCCTACAGCTCTTCCGATATGCTCCGCTTGCCACCCTAGTAGTAGCATCCGGCTGGGCGCCTTAATCGGTACGTCGCGGCTTCGAGTTGTTTCCGTCCATTATTTCCACTAAAGAACCAACGAACTCAGTGGCTACTGACCCTTATAGAAGTACCAGGTGTATATTCAATTGTCCGTGACGTCAATACAACTTCACAAAAATGTAGGTCACTCAAGCATTCCAAGAACAATTAATCGGAATCCTATTACCAAACGAATTAATAAATTATGTTTTTCAAAGTCGCTTTTTTATGGAAACAAACTTTTTTCTTTCCATCTTCGAGAAAGTTAAAACCATAAAATATGATTTTTCTTTTATTATTTAAAAGCGCCATCTATGAGCAACTTTTAAAAGTAGTACAAATAAAGAGCTGTGACGATAAGCAACGATAAATTTTAGATGTTCATACTAGATTGCGCTGTGATCACATAAAAATATTCATCAATAAAACAAATATTGAATCCACTAATTAGTACATATAACATACCTGAGAAAAGTATGGCGGTAGCACTGCCCTCTGGTCGTCTAATCGGGAACATTGTACACGTTCGAGCAGCTCGAACAATTCCGCCTGAGCACGCGCGCCCCCCGTAGTGGTTGAGCTCCATGGCGTCGATATGTGCTGCCGCCTGCCGATAAAAGATTATATTATTTTGACTTATGGTTACAATTTTGTTCCATCATTTCGTACTAGGTGGCGCTGTAACAGATTTTGATTTAACTGTTGTAACATTTTTCTTAACCATACATAATTTAATTTTTTCGTATATATTTCAATAAATAAATAAAATTATATTTTCTTCAAATATGTGAAATACCTAGTATTGTACTTAAATGTACAGTTAAGAGTACGGTCAACATCAATCAATTCCACTTTATTTTGTTGAATGTTGGTTGAGGGTTTGAATGACGAAGGACATCCTGGACAATAGGGCTCGTTATGCATTGTTCATGTATAAAGGAAGAAATGCGAAAACTTTGTTTTATTTGAAGCATCTCTAGAGTAATCAGACGATTTATGAAATTCAAAAAGCAATTTTTGTTGGAAAGAATATATATATATTTTTTTTTAATCATATGCAATCATTCAATCAATGTTTGAAGCGATATTTTGGATATAGTATTTTTTATTCATTTACTAAAGCTTAATATTATAATATTCATCTGATAATAAATCCGACAGTTGTGAAAAAAGACACTTATTAGTAATCATAGTGTGTGTGTAAGATTGAAACAATGTTTTTGTTAACTTGTAGAAAGTAAAAACAGAGTTAGCAGCAAGATATCAATACATCTTGTGTTACTGCCACATATAAACATAGGCGACAGTATCCACTTTCAGTCATGATGACTGTCGATCTCAAATTCATGTCAAAATCGTTCATTTTAACATTTTCTTATATTCATCGAAATTCAAGAGAATGATTAATGTATTTTTTTACACTGGCTCGACATATTGACAGCAGAGTGCCTGTTGGTAAGTACAGTGTAGTCCAAAAACGAACGCGACTATCAAAGGATAAAAATCTATTGATAGTCTACATCGTCATGTCGGCCGACTTATACCACGACTGAAGGTCTTTAGGTATATGAGTTACTGGATATACACAAGCTGATCCCGAAACGCGACAAGCCGAAACTGGTCACTATGACGGACTTTACACCCATGCACTGTGGTCGCGATCTAGAAGAGCACCGACGCCCTACCACCTCGCTGCTGCTCGTTTAGCACCACCCAGGAGTCACGTGTAGGGAAACTAGGGTAAAGCCTACGGACGCGAGCAGCTTCGACTCTCAAAATTTATTCTAATTTATTTCTACTGTGAGTCATTTACGAGGTAAATAAAGGTCACTGTCAATCTTTATTACTCAGACATTTCGAGCTAGTTGGTGGTGAAATGGAATATCAATAAGCATCTGATAGATAATGAGAATAAAGCCTCGGCTTATGGAGCAAATATTCACATCTCAATTAATTATGTAAATGTTTTAGATTAATGTTGATGAATTTATACTGAGAAATGCTTACGTGAGCCAGTAATTATTGTCACTATACTCTCTTGGATTAGAGCTGTGAGGACATAAATAGAATAATTTATCGTTTAATTCTGAATAATTTTCTGATTAAAGCAATTTAAAACTACTGATCCTAAATTGTGAATGCAAATAAAACCGGTCGTTTATTATTTATGTTTAAGCTAAACAAAAGTGGCACGCGATAGTGTCCCCATCTGTTGTCCAATAGACGAACTGTGTTCGTTATAATGGTGAGCAAGATTTATAGATCAATTAACTGACCATTCATCGAATGTGTGCATTGTAGTATAGACGTTTCAAATTAGGGTTACCACTTTTTTTTAAAACCCGTACCACCTTTTTAATTTATTATATTAAGTGAACCTGTGCTAAAGTTATATTATAATTTAAAAAATATAAAATATTCTACATACATATTACAATTTTCTATTTTTATTCAGCGGCAGATAATTGTTGACGGTCGAGAGAGATCTTTACAACCAAACTGGGCGAGTATTTCCTAGTAGTAACGTATGAAATAAAATAGGCTTGAAGATCATTTTTTTGTCAGTTTTCGTCTGAATTTATAATAGCTATAAGCCATAGCTTATGAAAGCATATTCAATAGACCAATTATTTGGCTTATGATAACTGAACTAGATGTACTTTATCTAGTTTTTAGTATTGTATAAATTAGTGATGCCACGAATAGTGAATTGGCCGAATACCGAATACCGTATATTCGGCAACGCTGTCGGCCGAAGCGCCGAATATTCGGCCGCCGAATATTCGGCATGGGAAACATGCTTATTGGGGGCGCGTTAGCTGTATTAAGGCAAGTTGCAACCTGTTTTCCTCGTTACGTTGGTGCGGCCAGCAAAGACAATACAATACCCAATACAAACGAAAAAAAATACCCAAACCTTTCGAAATTTGCTAAAGTTTATCTTTCTTCTCCTGGAAGTAGCGTGTTTAGTGAGAGGTTATTTTTTGAGACTGGTAACATTTACGATGAAAAGCGTAATCATTTGCTACCAAAAAATGCTGAAAAGCTTGTTTTTATCCATCACAACTTACCACTGATCAATTTTAATTACTAAAGTGTTATAATTTGGAAATAAATAAATAATTTTGAGTAATATAACGTGTCTTTTTTACATGATTTGGTATTCGGTATTCGGCCGAATAGTACGCACTATTCGGCCGAATACCGAATAGCAAAAAAAGTGGCCGAATAGGCCGAATACCGAATAGTTGCCGAATATTCGTGGCATCTCTAGTATAAATAGTAGTTTTAGAAGTAGTTTTAGAACTGATAATAAAAACTACAGCATTTTTTACCGTTGTTATTTTAAAACTGATACCCAAGTTTTGCTAAATTTGGTGGCTGATGGAATAAAATAAGCACAAAACATAGAACGACAGATAGGACGATAATAAAAAAGCAAACCATTTATTTGCCCTTTGAAACACTTTTCAAAATGTTCTTTGCATGGTAATTTAACAATTACCAATGAATACCATACTATTACAATACTTATAATAATGTACCTTATTTTAATGACAATAAGAACAATAGTTTTAACAAGCACATGTAGAGATATCGTTGTTTAGTAGTCCTAGATATTTATCTATTAAAATATTTAAAAAATACGGACACCTTTAACAATCCCAACTCCTTTCTCACTTATAACCTAAATGGTCACTATGTTTATTGAATATAATATTTTTTAACATTGGCAGCCCTGTAAATAATATATGGTCCACAGATAGCTCGGCCTTCGTAATCAAATCAACCCTAACGTGAAACCGGAATGGGGCGTCTCAATCAAAGATTGTTTGTTTTTCGACTTTACGTAATTGCGTGGCGTTGAAGGGTGCTTTATGTGTATCAAAATTTTGATTGGCAGATGTTCCAACTTTCAACTGATAAACTGTTTGTTATTTTTCAATTTGATAATGTTGACACGCGAGTTTTTAACTCTATAATATTAAAGGGGCTATAAATAGCTGGTATGAAACGAAATATTATTTTATTGTTTACACAATAATATTTGTAAAGAAGACATATAGGAGCAAAACTTATATGAAATTGGTATCTTTGATATTTATTTTCAGATAAACTTATTTTTAGCAAAGTTTAGGAAATATTACTTTCGAAAATAACGCTAGAAATAGACATGTTACATGTAATATAAACAGAAAGACATATTTATGTAAAAAAGAAAGAAATCAGGCTATATCGCTAATGAGGTGAGCAGAGATACATTAGTGGGTGTTTTCGTTTAACGCTTATACGTGGCCAATAACGCAAATGATTGCTGTTCTCAGGGCGAAATATGACACTTCAATACTATGCGACGCGGGTTTCCTCATGATAACTTCCTACATCGGTGATCATGTGGTGCCTAAATCCATACGTAATCTGGCAAACCCAGGGGTACATGCTGTGATTCGAACCCAAGGCCATTCGCGGTGCCACACGTGGATACGTCCCTTATTCTCTAGGCGGCTACCTCAGCCACATTGCCTTTTTCGGATAAAATTATTATAAGCATCTTCAGTAATCATGATTTTATATTTTAGAAAGCCTAGGTTTATATAAAAAAAGACTTTTTATTCAACAATTTTGCAAACAATTGTACCGGGCGCGGAATACTTCACGCTCGCCGCAGCCGATATGTCGCTTGCGTAAATATATTATGGTATTCGCTATTCGTTCTTGCATGTCAATATACAGAGCTTTGCATTAATATTTATTCTCTACTTCCTACTGTGTTGGTTAGACTCTATTATCTTCATAACAGAAGAATTTTAGAGTAGAATTATCAACCGTCTGTTTTTTTTTATACTAACTGCAGCATGCCTATCGGTAAGCATGGAGCAGTCTACAAAATGACTGCGACTATTCGATAGTAATGAAAAACTTATCGATATTAGGAGTGATCATGCCGGCCTGCATATATCTCTTCACGCTTCGTTTAAAGGACCCTATATCATAGAACGATGGGAACACGATCGCCGGAAAAGTATTCCACAGCTCAATGACTCAGCAAAAGTAAGAGTTACAGAACTTCTTAGCCCTAGCCGGGATATTAGGTAATGTATAGCCCCCGCCCGGTCATGTTGTGAAGGCCTTTCCCGGTCACCAACGTATCGATAGTTCGGAAAAAAAGGTACTGTATAGCCGTGGCTACGTAAACCAGTGCGTGAGGTTTTTTTATAGAAAGGAGAGGATGGAACAAGGTTAAATAACTCTTCAGAACAATCGCCGTGATATAGAGAGCAGAAAACGCTTAGTAAGGCAATATTTCTAAGCAACTCCAGCGGTTCAAGATGCTTAGTATAGTCAGGATCATTCACAAAGTAGGCAGCTCTCCGCTGCAACCTACCCAGGGCGTCAAGTAAGTAGTATTTATTATATTTTGATAAATATTCCACCCTAGGACTTTCCCACAATTTCATCAGAGATATTTATGATAAAATCTCACCCATTTACATTAAATTAGAACTCATTAGATTAGAGCTTATTTAGCTTATTTCGAAAAGCTATTTTAATCTTAAGTAATAAATTGTGCGTTTTTGCAATTTTGAGCTAGTATTTTGAGTAGTTGATTGATCGAAAAGAATCGTAATAACAGTACACAAATGTAAATACCGACATATTGATCTGTCGCGTTGCAGGATTAGCTTGTATACGTCCAGCTTTTCGTATATCTAGAAAGCTTTTGTCATAGTATACGCATGCCAGCATGGTGATGACAACTGTCAATTGATGATGTTGATAGCTGTTGCCGTACACAAACAGCACTGTATTGTCTATCAGGTTCATTTTTGAGCCAGCTTAAAAAATCCATATCACTTGATTTTGCTACTCACTACTGTAAAGTGTAGAATATTACAGAAATATTAAACTGTATCTCTATTTCCATAGGTGTAAGTACTTTTAATTATTATTAAGCTTATAATCATTTAGAAAATATAAATATGTATTTGTATTGACGTCCATTAAAAATAGTAATTTATATTACACGTCAATTAAGCTATATGTCTAATTGGGCACAACCAATCGTGACCAGACATATATTTAAGTTGATAAATATGAATTACTAGCTGTCCCGGCAGACCTTGTTCTGCCCTATTTCTCTAAAACAAAGTCACATTGTTTTTTTTAATGTTAATAGCTATTGGCTTGTCGACTGCTTTTTGGAAATTGTTTGAAGGAAGCTGGCCTAATGCTATATGTATAAAAATTGACAAATATTGACATTAATATTTATACGTCACTCAATTGTTTTGCCTTCCCGGAACCCGTCCACTGACATTTAAACTTTATGGTATGGTGTTTAAGTTCAAATTGACTTTTAAATATTAGGTCCTTACATATGAAATTGGCGTTCTTCGTACTGGCCACTTTAATCACAAATTTCTCCTCTTTGGTAAGGAATTCCAAATTCAAAATTGTACAGCTATAGACTCATGTATTTGTGCTTCGATGATCGTCATTCATTTGTTTTTTTCTGTTTGCGTCACTCATTTTACAAAATGGAAAACTTAAAATATCGCATTATTTACGAGTACGAGTTCCGCCGTGGCACTAGTGCTGCGGAAACAACTCGAAGGATGAATGATGTGTATGGCGGTCGTGTTGCAAAAGAAAACACAGTTCGTTTTGGTTCCAACGTTTTCGTTCTGGAAATTTCGACCTGCAGAACAAGCCCCGTGGAAGGCCTGAGACTCAAGTTGATAATGAAGAGTTGAAGGCTATTGTGGAAGCGGATCCATCGCAAACCACGTCCGAGTTAGCTGCAGGCTGCGATGTTAGTGATAAAACTGTTTTAATTCACTTGAAGCAAATTGGGAAGATTAAAAAGCTTGAAAGGTGGGTACCTCACGAATTGACTGAAGCAAACCGGCAAACGCGCGTCGACTGCTGCGTTACATTACTAAACCGGCACAATAATGAAGGTATTTTAAACCGAATCATTACCTGTGATGAAAAATGGGTTCTTTACGATAATCGGAAGCGCTCAGCGCAATGGTTGGATCCTGGCCAGCCAGCCAAATCCTGCCCCAAGCAAAAATTAACCCCAAAAAAGTTACTTGTAAGCGTTTGGTGGACTAGTGCCGGTATTGTTCATTACAGTTTTCTCAAATCTGGCCAGACTATTACGGCTGATGTCTATTGTCAGCAATTGCAAACCATGATGGAAAAGCTAGCGGCTAAACAACCTAGGCTGGTCAATCGCTCTACGCCACTGCTGCTTCACGACAACGCTAGACCACACACTGCGCAACAGACGGCTACTAAATTAGAAGAGCTTCAATTGGAAAGTCTAAGACATCCTCCGTACTCCCCGGACCTTGCTCGAACAGATTACCATTTTTTCGAAATTTGGATAACTTCTTGCAAGGGAAAAAATTCAACTCCGATGGGGCAGTCCAAATCGCCTTCAAAGATTTTATTGATTCCCGTCCGACTGGTTTTTTTAGTAAAGGGATCAATGAACTACCTATGAGATGGCAAAAGTGCATAGAAAATAATGGTTCATACTTTGATTAATTAAATATATTATATTAAAAAATATTCGACTTTTTGTTCCTCCCATACAAAACGCCAATTTCATATGTAAGGACCTAATATTATTACGAATTTTTTGTATGAGAATATAGAAAAGTGTTGTTTTTAGACTTTTTCAGACAATTTTTTTAATTTTTCTCTCCGTAATAACCTTCCACAGACTTTAATAAACACAACAAAAAAGAAATCAGCCAAATCGGTTCAGCCGTTCTCGAGTGTCGCGCTTATACACATTTAACGATTCATTTTTATATTATAGATAAATCAAATCCTGGTATTTACTTTTGTATGAGAGAACCCAAGAATAAATTTGTGTCATTGTCGCAAGGAGTCGGAAACATTGGGTAATTATACCTACATTAATCTAAATAATACAGCATCTATTGGATACTTTTTAATAAAAGCTGGAAAGTTCGCGTTTGGTATGTGGGTAAACTTAGTTAATTAAGTTCATTCTGTCTGCTAACACTACGATTAACTTTCAGTTCGAACTGCGCCAGTCAATGCGAACCGTTAGCTATCATCAGTTTAACTTTTTAAAACTTTTTAATGATACATCTCTCAGAGTAGGGTAGCGAACACATGTTTTGTAATAGCATCTAAAGTTCTGTTAATGTCGTGGATATAAACTTATTTTGTAACGGATACATACAATGTGGGGGGTAGTATTTTATTGCGGCGTGGGAAGACTTCGCTCAATGTTTGTTTTATCTTTGCGAGATGTAAACGCAAAATTTTGGTACTTTCGTGTAACTTTATACCGGCAGACTTTGTACTGCTCAAATTATCCGGCCATTGAGTACTTGTACATCTTTTACAAAATGTAAGGAATATTACACGTTGAGATTATGGGATCTATCGGGAATATGAATGCGAATATGTTTTAAGAACAATTTATGGACATTGAATACGCAATACAATTTTTTTAAGATCCATGCCCAACATTCGAATTTTCTATTCTTTGGGTGCGTTTATAAATATGAACATCACCTCCACAAGCACTCATACCCAAAACAGATATAGCAGATAACAGATGTAGGTCATATAAATATTTGTTGAGTGTGGGGTTCGAACCTATAACTCGACTCGCTTAAATCACACCAGTGAGCCAACCGAGGCGACAAATCGTTTTGTACGAGAAGTGTTTTTGTCTATTGACATTGTTAACGATACTTTCTTATAATCGAAGCATGAAAAAAGGACATTTATACTTCAAATGCATTAATTTTAATGGACAGTAAATTGATACAAAAAAATTATGTGACCATAGATTCAATTGTACGGAGGCAAGTAACACGATTTATGATCAATTTCACATAACGATGTCCGCTGCAACAGGTACTTGTTCCGATAACTCGTAGTATTCACCTAGCTTGTAGTCGCGGCTTGGGACTGGAACAAGGTGTAACCTGGTTATCTTTGGAGACAAGTCGTAAAGTGTTTGACACTGCAAGCCGTAAAGACGACGATGGTATACGAGAATTCATTATTTAAAAATACTCGAAGCTTTATTTAGATTCTATATTTATATTCACTACATAGTCAATGCTGTACAATGGTGGATAAATTCATGGTGTAACTACATATATTATTGCCAGTTGGATTAAGATCAGTTTTTATTCAAAATAGAGATACAGCTAGAGAACTCCGTAATAGTCACTCACCATCCTAGAAAGAACAAGTGAAATGTTCTTTTAGTGTAACATTAAAAGAGTTGTATCGATAACTAGTTGTGGCAACCCGGGGTCGCCTGAGTTGAAATAATTACACCAATGAGGGTTGATTTTTTAAAAAGGTCGAACCGCGTAGTTTTAATTTCTAACCAAAAGGCTAAATACCAACTTACATAGTGAGTATTTCAGGGTTGGAATATAAAAAATCTGGCCTTAGAGAACGTCTACGTCATAAATAAAACAATGTACAATTTTTATCTTTCTATCTTTCTTAATTTATGCTATGATATATCATTTTTTTATGTACAAAGATTACTCATCGTACTCAAATTATACGAGTATGTTTTATAACAGATACGGTAGACAAATTCGCGCACTGAATTTCTAGTTATGAATATATGATTATGTTGACAGAGTCATCCCGTGTGATTCTATTACCGACTCAATGTCGGTCACACGCGCGCGCGCATGACCGACATTTGACACCGAGCGACGTGCCCGGTCCGACTGGAATTGATTGATCTCATCTGTTCAACGTGCTTATACCGATGATGTGTCATTGTCAAAACTACACACATTATTTATATCCTTTAAACTACACCCTTGACCCACTCGTCACAGGAACAAGACTGACCTGACAGGCAAATTTAACTTTAGTAGAATATGGGTAAATCGCATTCTGGCATTCCCAACTTAACAGTGGCGACCGAGCGGCGCCTGACAAAATGCAAAGCTTACCTCCGAACCGCAGTGTCCGATAAAATTGACAACAGGGAGCCTAGACAACGTAACATTCGATAGCCGAAAGCGCTAATAAAAAGGACAAAATATATTGAGTTGGCATAACATGTCTACGTGATATTTTATAAGCTTCTTTCAAACATAATACTCGTAAAGATACCTTTGCGTGAACGTTAACAGAAAAGTGTCTAGGCCCTGTGATCAGACTTCATGTCGGTAACCCCAATTACATATACCTCAAAGACTATAGGAAATGAAAACTTTTGCCTCCAAAGGGTAAAAGTACACGATAATAGACTATTTGAAAATGAACCGCATAAAGCATACAACGAATTTTTGCAAAAAGACCTGCGAAATACCAGATTCTGTGGGATAAAAGTACTCAAAAATAAAACTAAGAAGTAGCTACAAATCGCGGGCTGCGGGATTTGCTTCAAATATTTGAAGAAATTTTTGATACGCGATGTTTAGTAAGCTTTCGTCTCTCTTGAAAAAAAATCCCTATTCGAAAATTGAGGGTAAAAATTCTATAAGCTCCATTAAATGAGATGAATAAATTGCTTCCATGTATTTAGTACTAAAAATCGTTTAACAAATCCATGGCAATTGGGAGCTTATAAAAAATACGGCAACATGTGGTAAAACATATTAAAATCAGTCGTACCAATCACCATATTACGAGAACCTCATTATCACTGACGCATGACTAAAAATACAAAAAACTGAGAATACTTAAAAAACCGTCTAGGTAAAATCCACAATGACTGACGTAGTCAGAACAAGCTTACGGGGCATACACCCCCGTATTCTCTCCACGCAATCGAAATACTGTCCTAGCTCAACGAAAATAAGTAATTCTTGAATTACAATGTTATGTGTATAGTATTTCGATCATGCATTTCAAATTGGTCTAAAATCTAATTAAACATAATCTATTTGGAATATTCTTTCTTATCTATTTATATTTAATTTCTTCTAAACATTCAGTGTAAATATATTGTAAATGATGGAGATGTCACTGAACGCTTAAAGCCGCTGAAATACTTTGAGATATTGCTATAGCGTCTTCTTAAGTCTATATCCTGACAAGTGCTTTGTTAAGTTGTTAAATCTGATTCTCTCTTTCACAATAGAACCACGCGGGCTGGTTTACGAAGCTACAATTTTATCGTTGCTTCTATTCCGTCACGTGCTAAAAAGTTTTCCGATTCTTATCTCTGTCCAATCTTCACGGTATGAAATGCTGTCTGCTAGAGTACTCCCTTCCTCTTATGATATTGGGTCCTTTAAAAGAAGTATGAAGCGGCTTTTGAGGGGGCCGACATAATCATGGCGACTGTCAACGAACAGACTCCTGGTTTCTAGATAGTTGCGGGTGATTTTAGGGCTGTGCTAGTATAAAAAAAATTAAGTGCTATATGGACATCGCTTTTTATTTTTTATAAATAAATGAATATTAATAAGTCGAAACAAAAATGTAAATTAATTTAGTAATGTATTTTCCCTCATGACATTCGAAACAGTCACTCGGGGTTTTTGAAACGTATCGGTAGCAAAAACCCATAGATATGTAGGTAATTAAAATAAAACTTGTAATAAATTTTACTTTACACAGACTTAAGTAATAAATGCTTAGTAGAGACAGGCTTAATAGAGACTCCAACAGTGATATAGATCTAGTATTTAGATTAAAAATGCCACCAATATCTATTTCTAAATACGTTCTCTGCAGAAGGGTCGTACGCATAACGATAACATCCACACTTGAAAGCATGACAAAAGCGTTTAAAAGTGTCTGGCTAGAGTGTGAAAGAACAAAAGAGTCTTCCGGGTTGCATACAGCCCCTAGTGAACTAGGGATTTACGCGACAATACCAGCCTAGATAAAAAAAATGTAACGAGTTTACAGTTTTGCCTCACTTTTTTTTATCATTATAGAAAAATGCATGTTAAATTTAATAAACATTTCACAATCGCCCCTAAATATCTACAGAAATATTTCCTGATAATTAAAATTAAAATAATAATTTAGAAAACGAATAATTTACAAATGTTTATTAGGCTAATATTAAAGTCATGCATATACTAGAGTTATATGTCAAGCACATTATAATTAAATACGAAATTAATAGATCGACGAATTAATAATAGAATACTTTTTGTGTTATATCAGATAATTGTATCGACCATCAGAGAAGGAAGTAAAAAATTCTCGTGTAATTAAACAAACAAAGTATGTAACCTTTTTTTTTTAGCGCACGTGAACTTCTGACTTCAATTCCTAGAATCGGAAGCGGTTATTTTTAGCAGTGATCTCGAAACGTGACTGTTTATATAGGCAACCATCAGTATTACATGCCCATATAGATTCAACTGCTAAAAAAATTGTTTTGATTGGATTAATGTATACCGAAATAATCTAAACG
Organism: Automeris io; assembly: GCA_036320925.1. Lineage (NCBI taxonomy): Eukaryota > Metazoa > Arthropoda > Insecta > Lepidoptera > Saturniidae > Automeris > Automeris io. The sequence continues at coordinate 8,309,928 of JAUDJH010000014.1, forward strand.
AATCTAACAGAAATCACATGCGTGAGTCTCCTGTAAACGTAGATCATCTGCTTTAAGCGTACGCTGGTCGCGTTGGGCACGTCATTTAGTCGCAAAATTGGATACAGTCACCAATGTATCTCTAATCACTCCGAAAACATAGCATGACGCTATGTTATTAACATTATTATTTATTATATTCTTAGGAAATGCTCAAATGAAGCCAGTATATGTCAAAGGATATTGATATACAAATTGTATCGCACAACTTTCAAGAATACTTTAACATCAACTTTGATCAGGAGTTAGCAAAATATTATTAAGCTTTACTTTGTGAACATAATTTCCGTTCACAGAATATTAATAAAAGGGATATATGATCAGACAGGTAAATGATAAATTTACTAAGGTAAATGGATGATACGAGTAAGACCTTAGACAAAGATATCAAATAGCGTGAATGCAAAGATGAGAAAAATGTAATCTGATTACAAAATGTAGTCGTAATTTTGTTGCTGTCTAATCATAATCAAAACTCTTCATTACATTAAGGAGTCATAAATGTGTATGTAATTAAGTATTCCATAGTGCATAAAAACATGAAAAATGAACAAAATGCATTCATATTAATGATGAAAAACGCAAAATATAATCGTAATTGTTTTTCATTCATCTGATTACATTTTGCCCATCTATGCGTGTATGTTTACCTACTAATTAAACTTTATATTAGGTCCTTACATATGAAATTGGCGTTTTTCGTACTGGCCACTTTAATCACAAATTTCTCCTCTTTGGTAAGGAATTCCAAATTCAAATTTGTACAGCTATAGACTCATGTATTTGTGCTTCGATGATCGTCATTCATTTGTTTTTTTTTCTGTTTTTTTCTGTTTGCGTCACTCATTTTACAAAATGGAAAACTTAAAATATCGCATTATTTACGAGTACGAGTTCCGCTGTGGCACTAGTGCTGCGGAAACAACTCGAAGGGTGAATGATGTGTATGGCGGTCGTGTTGCAAAAGAAAACACAGTTCGTTTTCTGTTCCAACGTTTTCGTTCTGGAAATTTCGACCTGCAGAACAAGCCCCGTGGACGGCCTGAGACTCAAGTTGATAATGAAGAGTTGAAGGCTATTGTGGAAGCGGATCCATCGCAAACCACGTCCGAGTTAGCTGCAGGCTGCGATGTTAGTGATAAAACTGTTTTAATTCACTTGAAGCAAATAGGGAAGATTAAAAAGCTTGAAAGGTGGGTACCTCACGAATTGACTGAAGCAAACCGGCAAACGCGCGTCGACTGCTGCGTTACATTACTAAACCGGCACAATAATGAAGGTATTTTAAACCGAATTACCTGTGATGAAAAATGGGTTCTTTACGATAATCGGAAGCGCTCAGCGCAATGGTTGTATCCTGGCCAGCCAGCCAAATCCTGCCCCAAGCGAAAATTAACCCCAAAAAAGTTACTTGTAAGCGTTTGGTGGACTAGTGCCGGTATTGTTCATTACAGTTTTCTCAAATCTGGCCAGACTATTACGGCTGATGTCTATTGTCAGCAATTGCAAACCATGATGGAAAAGCTAGCGGCTAAACAACCTAGGCTGGTCAATCGCTCCACGCCACTGCTGCTTCACGACAACGCTAGACCACACACTGCGCAACAGACGGCTACTAAATTAGAAGAGCTTCAATTGGAAAGTCTAAGACATCCTCCGTACTCCCCGGACCTTGATCCAACAGATTACCATTTTTTTCGAAATTTGGATAACTTCTTGCAAGGGAAAAAATTCAACTCCGATGGGGCAGTCCAAATCGCCTTCAAAGATTTTATTGATTCCCGTCCGACTGGTTTTTTTAGTAAAGGGATCAATGAACTACCTATGAGATGGCAAAAGTGCATAGAAAATAATGGTTCATACTTTGATTAATTAAATATATTATATTAAAAAATATTCGACTTTTTGTTCCTCCCATACAAAACGCCAATTTCATATGTAAGGACCTAATATTATTACGTTGATACAATTCTTAACAAATAATGCATTAATTTCGACCAAATTTTATTGCTATAAAAACGGTTCTAGTGACTTAATCTTAAAAGATAGACATATACTATCGGGTACATTTTTTTAGATCGTCTTAAGAGGAATAATTCTTTCATACATATATTTTTCGTATTTTGAACCGTTTTCGCAATGGAAGCCCTCAAGGATGAATAATTTTCCCCGTATTTTTCACATTTTCCATTATTTCTTCGCTCCTAATAGTTGCATCGTGATGTTATATAGCCTAAAGCCTTCCTCGATAAATGGTCTATTCAACACAAAAAATTTTCAATTCGAACCAGTAGTTCCTGAGATTAGCGCGTTCAAACAAACAAACAAACAAAAAAACTCTTCAGCTTTATAATATTAGTATAGTATAGATTAAGAAATTCATAGACGAACAAGTGTCACCGATATAATCCAGCGGATTAGCAAATTAGAGAGAGAGAGGATGGCCGTCGGGGTAGGAAATTTCTCGAGTGGAGACCATGTATTGGCAAGCGCAGTGTGGACGTCCACCTACAAGGGATACAGACGAAATAATGTACGACGAAAACCTATGTCCAGAGATCGATGTCCTGTGGCTTATATAATCATGAGGTTGTTCAATTGGTACATCAATAAGTAGAAAACAGCGAAGAAACAGATTATTGGAGCTCGAATCTTCAATATAAAGACGGCATTTGATTAAAATTAGCACTTGTCAGGATCGAAGATACCATATTACTGCTTTTTCGTAATCCAGATCACGTGAATTCGTTGGAATTAATTTGTGTACAAAGAAAGTTTATATACGTACACTATCTAATAATAATAAGTTTTTTAAATGGAGTTAGCAACATTAATTCATATTTTAACTCCGTTCCTGATAGAATAATCATAATATTGTAATGTTTATCACGAGATGAAATTATACTGTCTGCTGGAAATAAGATTTCATCTCCTTTGAGACACATTATAAATTATGAAGATTTATAGAAAGCGCAAAATAAACGAACAGTGTTTGTAATGCCAAAGAGAATGCGACCAAGATGTGAGATGAATAACTGATTTATGATTATATGCCTTTCTTGTATTATCTCGATGATTAAAATAGCGATAAAGTTATTTAAATATGTATGCCAAAAACTAGTATAAGGATGTTTACTCTTAAATATCTTGATAACAAAATAACTCTAAGGCTGAGGTTTATAGACGCTATTTCGACTTTGCTTAGCCAAATTCCCAAAAAATAAATTCGTTTTAACAAAAAATTGAATATATAATATAATAAGAACTTGAGTATAACCATAGTATTTGCATTGCCAATCCTATGATGACAAAATCGGCGACTTACCAAATCCTATGACATTCGTTGATTAATATAAATTGTAATGTTTTAGTAAAGTCTAAGTAAATGTAATATTGTGTCTATAAATTTCAGCCTAAATATTTATTACCCATTTCAGCAATATCGCTTCGACTTCAAATTTTCGTAGACCGTTGCTTCCACAGTATTCTTGGTACCTTCTGGCCCATTTTAATGAAAATCTATGGGATAGCTGTAGTGAAGTCCCTATCAACCATCTGATCAAATGCCTAAAGTGGACCTAGATTGGACGCACGCTCCGCAGTGACGACGCTCACATACCCCAACAGGCTCCGGATAAAAATGTTCAGGGTATGAGGAAACATGGCCGTTCCAGACAAACTTGGAAGCGTACGATCCTGTCGGATATGAAGGACATTAGTAAAATGTGGTGTGATCCAAAGCGTGATGCTTTAAGACATGGTGAAATAGAGATTAATTATTGACACCATTTGCCTTAGATGGAGGCTTTGGCATATTTATAATAATAAATAACAATATTGCATATTTACTAAATTATCGTATATTTGTCCGCAAAGACATTTTTAAAACTTTAAATGAGAATACATTGGACAGATTTCCTTATACACAAATTAATACTCGGGTTGAACAAAACAGGAGGTAGGTACACGCTTGGTAAATTGTTCCTAACAAATGTACTAAACAAAGTTACCAACTTCCACTATGTAAACTTATATCGCTTGGAGTAATACAAAGAAAACCGCTAAACTATGACTAAGCTGACACGATTGGATTGAAAGCACCATTTATGTTATATTCCCGCTTGTATATAAGTAAGTTTAGTTATAAAAGATTAATTCTCGTAGTTTCCTCATTTTAATTAAATTTTTGTAGATGGATCCATGTATATTCTAAGCTTCTAAAACTTACACAAGACGGATTTCAATACATTATATCGTCACATTATTACATCCCTCTAGACATTTGTATAGCTATCACCTTAATCAATTTAGGTGCCAATTTTTCTCAAAAATTTTGCGTTTGAAAGGCGGTGAAATATAAAAAAATAAATACCACCTATACTATAATTTATGAACATACTAATTATTGAAGAATACATTACAAAAATTTTTTTACAAAACACATTATTATTTATCCTCCTTTATTACTACTGAAATTCCTTACGGACATTAATAGGAGGACTACAAAATATTAGGGTATAATTTAAACTGAAGTCTAAATAAAAAAACTAATAGTTTTTAAATATTGCGCATGCGACCATTGATTACCGTGAAGGTTATAATCATGTAACGATACCACTGTTCATTACATATGTAATCGGGGATAATCGCAGGTGGTCAGAAGTCGATATAACATGCTAGCACATTGCAAATTGATGGTTTCTTCAAACATTTAACTATAAGCGGTGTACAAAAACATGTAAACATTAATAAAAATATGGTAATATCTAAGCTATAAAATATCACGTTAAAACAAGTCCACAGAATAGAAATAGTAGTATATAATTATACAGGAATTTATAGACGAGGGAGATATTTCAGGACATATTTAATATGTACCTTCTTGCAAGTAATAAAAATGTAAACAAACTATATTCCCTAACAAATTATTAAGAAAATTTATTAACAAATAAGAATTGATCCGTAAAAAGTGTGGATACCGTAGCGCGTGTGGTGCATGATTCATAAGTAGATAAAGTTCCATTTACTTAATTTTAGATGAACAGGTATTGGCTCGCTTTCCCTTCGCCTTGTATCTTGGCTTAGGACATGCAAAATACCTACTTAATAATGAGTTGTTATTCATTCATTCATATGTATCATCATATGTATTCGTATTGTCTCTTAATATATTGACCATTATTTGCTATGTTTTAATGGAAATATTAAGATATCACTATTTCTAATATTTGGAATTAGAATCGAATGCTAAATATCTCCCTCGTCCAAAAAATCAGCCTGTATATTAATAGACATGAAGGCAGTTTAGTAATATTTTTGCTAACTATTTATCTAGAATCTATATTCAAAACGTGATTGCTAAAAATAATGATGTTTGATGAGTAAAAACAAACTTAGAATAAATATAAGAAAAGCATGTCATTAGAAGGGTATTTAAAAAAAAGTTTTTATTTATTCAATTCATATTACTAAATAATCAATTAAATTAATTTAAAAATACTAAAAAACCATATAGATTAAGATCTTCAAACTATACATATTATTTATTTCTTAAAACTGTACATAAACGTGTTTCAATCAGAAATCAATTAATTAATTATTTTAATCTTTGAGTCGATAATAAATTGATAGTTGTTTCATCAAACCAGTTCAAAATACTGAATAATGAATCGTTTGCTATTTATACCTAAGAATTTCAAATTTAAATAATAAAATAATTACTTCTTTCGTCGTGTCGATAACAAATTAATTGCTACAAGCTAAAAAGTTAAAAATAGTGACAATAATAACTCAGTAATGTAGCTACTTTTAACTAACAAGTTCAAAACAGTGTCAATAATAAATCGGTTGCTACTTTTACCTAAGTTCAAAGCAGACTGGCACCGTTGCCGCATACAGATACTATAAGCATAACAAAACGTAGATAAAATCACGAATCAAGAAATAGTTGCTAGACCTTTTGACCCGTATGATATTACAAGATGTACAATACCGCCGACATTTCATAATTTATATTTCACAGTAAGTTTCACATAGAAACGATTGCTTTTATTTTACCTATGTCCGTGTAACCATTTGGAAGTACTACATGGACGGTTTTTTTTTATAAAGAGAAGTATATTTGTAGTATTATATACGATTATATAGTAGTAGATACGACTGAATTTTTGCTATGAAAATAATGCTTTAATATATTTTTTTTATTATATATAATCATTTAATAAATCGCTACGTGAATTTAATTTAATATGCCACATAAAGCCGTTACCATCTGTAAGTTAGTGGCTAGAACATGGTATATAAAAAATGGCGATTTAAAATTGAATAATGAAGATTGATTGATGAATTGACGTGATTTAATATCAAATATTCTCTATATTCGAATAAATGCCTGCCAATCATTATTTGATAATGAATTTAAACAGAAATCAGGCAACAGATATTCACAGACTTATAATCTTGACTTTCATTAACCTTAATAAAATTTAAAACAGACCACTCTAAAGTATGCTGTGGATGCCTTAATAGGAACAGTACATTGTTGATTTGTAATGTGCAAATTTGACGGCCTGATAGCGCAGTTTATAGCGACCCTACCTACAATGCTAAGGTCCTGGGTTCGAGTCCCGGTAGCAGTAAACTTTTCTGTGAGGAACAGATAAGTTTGTCACGAGTCATGGTTGTATATATGTATTTAAGTATGTATACCTTTCTCTAGTACCCATAGTATAAGCACAAGCTTAATTTGGGACAAGGACAATGTGTGAAATTGTTAGTAAATATTATTATTTAAAAAACAGTGTATGTGTCGTGTGTGGGGTATTGTATTTGGCCACAGGTAACCCTATTGTCTAAAAAATAAAATAAATAATAAATAAACTACAACAATTAAAATTAAGAAATACGTAGACGACATTACAACGAAATAAATAAGACGAAACCAACAGTAGCTACAATAAAAAAGAAGATAAACGCAGTTTATGGCTATGCGTATTAAAATTATAAAAAAATATTTATTCATGAAGTAAATTCCACTAGATAAAGTATAAAGGTAATAAATCTCTGTCGAGATAAAGGCAAAATCCAATAAAACACGAAAACAAAAAAATACTCGTTATATTTATTTACTAGGTTCTTATTACATCGACGATATTAATATACTACGAATGATAAATTATATTTTAGCTCAGCTCTTAGAAAATCATTATAGACTTTCATAAGCAAAGGTCTGACTATGTATGGCCTCGCGTTTTAATTTCGCTACGTGGATTACTGAAATTTTGACTATTTTCTACAAATATCTTATACTTATGTATTCTCAAAATAATAATAATATATCGTGACGCAACATCCCTTTCGATGTGAGCAGAGGTACATTAGTGGTTGTATCCTCTTTGCGCTTGTAAACCGTGGATAATGTAACCAGCAACGCAGCTGATCGTCGATGATTATTCTTTAAATGATTATGTAAAAGTGCAACGATTAATAGACTTGTAACAATAAAATGTTTCCTCATTTTTATCATTATATATAGACATAATACAAATGTTTACTAAAAATGTAAGGGTAATATGAAAAATACTTCATTTCAAATTAAAATATTAGAAGTTTAAAAGGTTTTAGAACTGCGTTATTACTTTCGGAGGCAGACACCAGGAAAAAGGAAAGCAACATATCATGCTAGTAGGACATAAAATCAATCGGTTTATATAACTTTATTTGGTGAACGTGACTATAATGCACTTGATATTACGTACAATGTGGTCCAAAAACGAAAGCGACTATTAAAGGATGAAAATCCGTTGATAATCTACGTCGTAATGTCGGTCCACAGATGTATATCACGAATGAAGGTCTCTAAGTGTGTGTGTCTCTCTATGTGTTACTGGATATACATAAATAAGCTGATCCCGAAACGCGACAGGTCAAAACGAGTCACAATGACGGTCTTTACACTTGTGTACTGTGGTCATGACCCAGTTCGAGCAATCGCCCTACCATCATAAAACTATCTAAACTACTAATACCCAAACATAGGTTCTTTGTATTAAGTCACTGTTTACTTTAATAATATAAAATCTTAACCACGAAGAAGATTCGAGTTGCCTGTTTGTGCATACAATAAAAAAATGGGAATATAAGGTAAAATATCCAGATTATTCTCTTTTAATTCTATTTTAATCATGTAATCTATAAACATTTGCGGCTTCACTGATAAAAAAGTTAGGATATTAACGGAAAACAATGTGAACTGTATAATTCACTAGAATTTAAATGTAAATATTACTGAAACAAAAATTCTTTTTTTTTACTCTGGCTCGAAATAGTGACTACAGAGTACCTGATGGTAAGTACAATGTAGTCCAAAAACGAAAGCGACTATCAAAGGATAAATATCTATTGATAGTCTACATCGTTATGTCGGCCCACATATACCACGACTGAAGGTCTCTAGGTATATGAGCTACTGGATATACACAAGCTGATCCCGAAACGCGACAAGCCGAAACTGGTCACTATGACGGGCTTTACACCCATGTATTGTGGTCGCGATCCAGACGGGCACCGACGCCCTACCACCTCGCTGCTGCTCGTTTAGCACCACCCAGGAGCCGCGTGTAGGGAAACTAGGGTATTGCCTACGGACTCGAGCAACTTCGACTCCCAAAAAAAAAATACAATGGCTTCAAATTTACATTATTCATTTGAAAAATAGTCGTATTATTTAATGTAGAAGACACAGGCACCAATAGTATTAAGGAAAATTAAATTATTAAGGCAATGCGTCTTAAGTATCTTTCATAACAATACTAGTTGCTTCTGTGGTGTCGATTTACATAAAAATGAGATCAAGAAAATATTTCATTATATATACTACTCAGTGACGTGCATAGAACATTTGGGCAGAGTAGGCAGAATTAGCATCATCAATTTGAATATTATATAATGATAGTAAATATTATATTGCTTTCATAGGAAAGATAGACAGCGTGAATATAGAATAGATATGAATATAAATGGTTCCTTTTTTGTTTAACTTTAAGCAATTTATTCCAGACTTATTTATCGTCAGGGCATGCAATGCTTTCATGCATTTATGGCATGAAAGCTACTGATCCTACTAATATTATAATGAGCTATCTTAGCGTACACTGTCTAAACCATTGGAGTTACACAAAGATGATGTACCGTAGGATTGTTTGTCTTGAATAGTACTAAATAAAAGTCCAGGACAGCATATATCTACCTTTTATGTGGAAGCTACTATGACCAAAATTGTATATTATAATACAGAAGATAATCCCTAGAAATAATTTATATGGCAGAACAACGTTTGCCGGGTTAGCTAGTTTATATATATATACAATGATTTATAAGCGGACGCTTGACCTCAATCGCACTTGGTAGAAGGCGAAGATGAGTCAGAAGATGAACTGCTTCCCCCCAAAAAATGTCTATTCCGTCTTCTCATAAACACTCACAGGACATAAGATCGTGGAAATATGCTCGTAATCATTGTATTTGAGAAAGGTAGCTATTTATTTTTGATAGAAAGCCGCAGTTCAAATTGACGATAATATTCATAACCAACCATCATAACTTTGTAATAATACAATTGTATTAATGTTAAATTATTATTCGTCAATTAATACTGTATAAATACAGAATTACTAATGGTTCTTCAACAATTTTCTCAACTAAGTCATCATGCTTTGAAACGATTTGCAAACAGATAATCAATAGCAACGTAATGCACAGCTAAGGTTTAATGATCTTCACAGGGTTGTCTTATATATTATCCAAAAATATCTTATATTATTATATATATCTTATAAATATGTATTATAAGTTATCCAAAAAAAAAAGACAGAAAAAGGCATAAACTTAGCATATAACACACATACTCGTATAACACAGATTGATTGATTAACCTATCTTGTTAATCACGACAGAAAACAAAAAAGTGATAATATGTCAAAGGGAAGTCAGGTCAAGAAATGCTAGGTGACCTGCCAGCCATCGTTTATTTCAGTTGATACACATTTGTTGTGTCAACGCGAAGAAAACTGCGAGGAAAGGGAATAAAGTTTAGAAACACCGCTCTAGAGACTATATAAAAGTTTCATAAATTATTATATGTACATATATATATGTATATGAACACATTGCATTATTCATAAGTTTAGTTATCAATCACAATTAAAAGGAAAATTTATTCAAAAAAAAAAATGAATACAACTGTCATCGTTAGTCCAATAAGTTGCAGTGAACAGCCGAACATTCTATACCACGTCATTCTTTTGGTTTAGTTCTACCAAAGAGTCTGTATCGAGCTAACTGTAGCTGTTAATTTTCCCGTAATTTTAGAAGATATATATCAAAAAGACAATTCTTCACACATTACAATCTCATAGTAGGTTTAACATTTATCATGACATGAAAAATACTGTAATCTATCTATGTAATAAGAGAGACAGACATTAGATCGAATCTAAATTATAAAAGTTTTGATGTTATAAAAATTTTATTTATGGTGTATATAAAAAGCCGAGATAATATATCGAGGGGTTAAAGGCTATTTGGTTTAAGCGACATAGGAATATATAAAGTAATATATATGTATATATTTGAAATAGGTAAAAAATGCTGATTCCAAAAATATATATATTACTTTATAACCAAAAAAATGTCGCTTAAACCAAATAGCCTTTTACCACTCGATATATTAGCTTCATTGGACAACCCTGCGCAGCAAAGTCAATGTGGAAGGCTAGACTTTACATCCATCACGATGGAATATCTCTCCGGTATGTAACGGTAGCCTAACAACGTGCTTGTCAAACTACATTAATGTCATTGTGTAACAGTATTGCGGTTCCAGGCTTATTCAGTTGATTTTGTAAGAATTTAAACTAAATAAATCGACGTACTCAGACAAACTTATAACTATTGTCTATATCTATGAACTACTTTTGTTTTATTCTTAACATTTAAAATTTATAAGGGCGGCTTGCACTAACGAATTAATCTAGTTTAAGCGTGTATAAAACGCTTATTAATTGAATTAGTTTGATTCCATCTTAATGATGATTTCAGTTTAAGAGTTGTTATAACTAGATTTTGATTTAGTGCAAGACAATAATTACAGATCAGCGCTAAATAGCATTTTATATAACTCTAAACTAGATTTAATTTGTTAGTGCAAGCCGCCCTTAAACGTACTAATAAAAACGATAACAAAGAATCTATTCTACGGTAGTTTTCTTGTTCATAGTTTAAAGTTTACTGTCTCTTTTTTTAATTTTTATTCATACACTAGTGCAAAATTAGAAGCTAAATGTAGGTGCATTTAATCTATATTTCTAATTAAAGTCGTATCCTGTCTCTAAACGACAATTGCTTCATACTTACTAAAAGCCTACATCGTAACACTGCTCACAGCCAAGACAAGTATAATTTCAGATATATGTCAACGATAAAATAATAAGATGTAAGTAGATTTTTATAAAGATGATCTCAACTAACCGGGTTAGTATTGAAAAGTTACATACCACTTTTTACCTGAAATTATGTCGTAAGTATATTCAGACTTACATAAAATAAGTTCTCTTGCGTGCTTTATTTCACAACAATGAAATAAACCTTTGACCAAACAAATATTATATTGTTTTGAAGTAGAATATTACAGTACAGAGCCCATGACAGAATTGTTCAAGCAATTTACAAACTGTTTATATACAAAGTAAATAAATGAGTGAAGTATTGTTTTACATGAAAATGAAATAAATATTCTCATGTACTTGAAATAGTAATTCGTTGAAAACTAGTGTAACAGTTTTCTAGCATTTTTTAAAGCATTTGGCTGAATAAGTCAGGTTATTTAGACAAAAATAGCTTGAAAACAAATAGTATAAGATTTTCGTTATATTATACTATAAAATAATACCTACCTACCTTACCTGTATACTTTATTTCTTATACATCGTCCTAGTCTTCTACGTTAGTTTAATAATCATATAAGATATTACAAACGTCCATATTCCCTTAAATGGAATCAAACTACTAATTCCATTGACACCAAAGAACCCGCAAGCATTTATACAATAACCCCTTAAACAAAAATCATACGTACGTAGCTTTCTTCATGTGTCTTCTTCTCGCCGTAAACAATGAATAAGATTCCTTCTGCCCACCCGTGGGCAAATATTTCATTTTCACAACTTTGGACTTCATTCGGCCTTCACCGTCACTTCAACTCTACCGTCTTACAAATTTACAAGTACTCACTGACACTTCACAACAACCTTCCGCAAGCAGTCTGGCGGCCTAAAATTAAAGAGAAAGAAATATAAAGGGATTTATTTACAGGAGCAAAGGATGGACAGTTAAAGCTCTACGAAGCACCTACTAAAGCAAGTGTTTATTAAGCACTACTGTGTAACACGAGTGAATCATGCATGCCAAACACCTACAACAATAAGGAAACTGCTACCATTATTAACGGTTGATTGGTTAAATATTTTACAGAAGTACACATAATTAAACTGCTTTATTCTAAGTAAAACTGAAGGAATTAATAAATTGTTTGTTTTCCGTAAGAGACATATTCCGTGTAATTATTTGCATAAATCTTTCAGTTTGAATTCTGACCGCGGCTTTGTAATAACAGTAATAAAATATCATATCGCTGTGATGGGAGGCCGATTGCCCAAATTTGGCCGTAACCATAGTACACGATTGTAAAGACCGTCATGGTGACTTGCTTTGGTCTGTCGCGTTTCAGAATCAGCTTATGTATATCCAGTAACTCATACACCTAGAGACCTTCAGTCGTGGTGTTTGTGAGCCGACATGACGTCGGAGACTGAATAGATTATCGTCCGTTGATAGTCGCTTTCGTTTTTGGAGTATACTGTACTTACCATCAGATACACTGTAGTTACTTTGACAAGCCAGTGTAAAAAACCGTAATATCCGTCGAAGTCAGTTCAGTTCAAATTGTTTATTGTCATAAAGATACAAATTACTTACATAAGAGCATTTTATTTAAAAACTGTCTGGAACAGTAAAGTATATACACAAATATTTGAAATGTGTGTTGAATGTGCGAAATGGATATGTGATTTTAGTCAATCAAGCAATTTTAATATAATAGGTAAATAACTATTCTACTAGATTTCCGAAGTGTATGACAGCTGAAACTAACGAGAGATAAGTCAAGGTTATATTGTAAAATATTTTAAGCAGAAAAAATATGTACACGTCCAGTAGTTGTTGGACATAATTGAATCTCTTTCAATTGCAAAGCACGCAATTATACAAAAAACGTAATATAATTTATTATGAAGAATCACGATCATATTTATTAAAAACGGTATCTTCGAAAGCAATAATTAACTATCATTACTAAGCATTATTTGAATCATTTTTATCTAATATCTATAACGGTTCTAAGCAATGATTATAATAAAACAATCGTATAAAACTGATCATATTTTTGCTGTATGATAAGACCATACTAGTATACTATATATTACTTCCATATACATTACATACTATTATAGAATTTTTACAAGGTTTTTTTATGTAATTTTATCTTATAATTAAGAAGGAGTTCTATATGTAAATTAAATTATTATTTAAATATTCTAACAGATATTAATTGAAACAGAGTTCTTCTGTTTCGATTTGTTAATTGACACACACAATCAGGTCAAAACACGTAATAAATAAATACATAACAAAGAAAAAGACGCGCGCAACGCGAAAGGCGGACGAGATACAACGCTTGCGCGGCGATCTGTGGCGCAGGTCACCTAGAGGTGAGGGGAAAGAGGTGTGTACTGCAATGTGCGAGTGATCTAAGGGTACCCACTCTCATTGTAATTTGTTTTCCCAGTGGCTTTATTCGTGAAGTTTCGTTTACTTAAGTATTTAAGTTAGTAGAATATCAGTTATTAATTCAGACCATAGATGGGCAAAATGTAATCAGATTAATGATAATGAGTTACGATTACATTGTACGTTTTTTACCATTAATATGACTGTATTTCGCTCATATGTTTTATACACTACAAAATCCCAGATTGTTACACATTTATGATTTCTTAATGTTTTAAATGGATTTAATCATGATTACAGAGCAAGAAAATTAAAATTACGACAACATTTTGTAATCGTTTTTCATTAATCAGATTACATTTTGCCCATCTCTGATTCAGACAATACATATTTTTCATACAACAATTAATAATTTCCATAAACTCCATCTTTTAGGCATTTTAAAATATTCAAAGTGGGTGGTAATAATTACTGAGCTTTTGGTAAAATCACAAGGGTGGTAACTGATTAAAAGGCCAACAACATAATATAATTTAAGCATTATAAACATGCCTGATAACAGATTATCTCAAAAGGAAGTGGCGCGGCGCTAACACAACGTATCGCTGACACCCATGAGAGTCTATAAGGAGATAATGGTTTTCATGAAATTAAAATAAGCAATAAATTACCTAATTTAGTTATTAAAATATTAGCTATGCGACGTGAAGGGACTTTAAACTTAAAAGACATCCTTTAGCATTTGGTTTAGCATAAGCTGTGTTCATGAGTTATGAAAAGTCCAAACTCATCAGCACGATGAGGTATTAGTCAAATTTGTTAGCGAATGTAATGTACCGCAAATTGTTATGACGCGATTCGCATTTCCTGTTTTGTGGCGTCATATCTAATGATATATAATTTACTTAATATCAAAATACGTAAAATTCTTCAAATGACTTATTAGCCAAACTATGAATGCAAATGCTTTGCGACATACGTCATGCCTCACACAGCTTAAGCGAATTCACGTCACGTTGGTTTGCTTCAGCTTTTACAAAGAACAGGAGAGGTCAACTAAATATTCATCTTTTGAAGAATTTAACTACAAATACTGGTAACCTTATAGAAGATTCAAAAGACGGTATTTTCAAAACACTGTCATCTGAAATAAGAACACTATTACCCATCAAAAATCGAAATCACGACTAATCGTAAGTGATAAAAGCATTTTAAACATAACACAAACAAAAGAATTTATTAACGGTCCTCTCTAATTAACTAGACAAATAAAGACACCCCAATATCGTAATTACTGCAGAACCATGTTTTATTACGGGTTTACCAAATGATTATAATCCTTATTTGAAGAACTAGTAGATTCCAGCTTCGGACTAAATCGATATTTGCTTTTAAAAGCATGTGTTTTGGCCCTTAAATATGTATACTTTATAAGTATTATAACTCATTTCAATAATATATTAATCTAACTTATATATGGAGTTCTTAAATGACGTTACAAATCTGTCAACAACGCCTACACATCGTCGGCATTCGTAAAAATACTCAGAAATGATAAATTGCATATCAAAGCTATCTCGCTTATGAAATATCATGGTAAACCGGGTGAGCCAATTAAATACGAGGCCACAGTCATTGTTGCGGAGATTAGTTTATCCACCTATGGGCGACTTGCACCAATAAATTAAATCTAGTTTAGAATTATATAAATGCTATTTTTAAAGCGGTTCAATTCAAGCTATACGGTGATTTAAATTTGACAGTTGTTAAAACAAAATAATATTTCAGAGTAAGACTATACGTACAGTATGCACAGTGTTTTGAAAAAGTTTAAACAAGATTTAATTAGTTGGTACAAGGTGCCTTAAATATTTATAAAATATTGTTTCCATATAGTATGATGAATATTCTGGCATTAACAAATACGTTTAAGAACAAGTTATAATAGGGAAAGTGGTATGGAGGCCTGGATACTTTGATGGAGTACATTGCCCATCATATCCAGGCGTAAGCAGTTCGTGATTCTTCCCCTCGCACTGCTCGAAGAGAAAGGTCGAAGAGAGGCCTGCAGAAGGCTCGATGTTGCTGGGTGATGACGAACTGGCACACCAGCTTCACAGCGGTCTAGACAGCCCATAAATATTTCCACAGGGTTTCCAAGTAGTAGGACGTCATTACCCATTTACATTGCGACCGCAGTAGATGAGGGAAAAGTTGGGATCAGCCCATATACAACCAGATCCATAAACAAAATAACTTTGGATATCGTATCGTCTAATTATGTATACACATATACATAGATAGACCTTCGATCGTATAGTTTTATACCACAAATGAAAAATAAAATCAGCCTAAATAAGCCGGCTTTGTGAAGAAAGAAAACTCTCATCTCTTGACGGTCGCCGCCGTTCTTAGGCTGATCTATACTTGTCATTAGGTGGTGAATGAACAATTTAGCACTATAAAAAAACTAAATCCTGCTTTCTCTGGAAAGCAAGTTGCATATTTTAAAAGCAAATTTGTGTTCGCTGTCTTAAACGATGAAACATTAAATGCAACAGAAAATGCTCATGCAAATTCTACTCAAACGTTTGCTCAATGCACCAGCACTCGCTTAGGATATTTAAACATGAAGTTTTTGGTTTTGTTTTTGTTATTTTACTCACTTACTTAAAGATTCTGCTCAAATGTGGGGAAGTTTTGTACGACTAACATTAGTCGCTTCCAAATATAAGAATTATCTAATTGTTAGCATCATTAAGAGCTATTTATGTGACCTTTTACGTCAAATTCTAAATTTATTGTTTTTAAAGATAGCAGCATAAGTTCTAATTGTTTACTCCAATTAATAACTATAGAGTGACAGACAGAGGCCTCATAACTCCTATTAAATTTTAAAATGCCCGCATTCCTTTTCTGCTGGAACATAGAGTTCTGATAATAATATTTGGCTCTTCTGACCCAATCCTAGCCGGCTACCTTGCACAGGACATAGCTAAAATTGATATTATTTTCTAATAATACCTAACCTGAAGAATATTTAAATTGATATAAAGCTTTAACTAAATTATTTTTTAACATTCTTACTATTGGCATTATGTGTATCTATTAAATTATTCATCAGACGATAAACTAAACAAATTATTTCCATTGGCGTTTGATTGCAAATTCTTAGTTCTATTTATTAGCACCAAAATCAGATCGCTATCGACAACTGCCATTACACGAGTTTATTATTATTACGTTCAAATACTTTAATTATGTAGCAAATGACGCGAATCCAATGCCGGTAATAGGTTTTGTAGCGATAACTCAGTAGGCTGGTCTAGTTTCCAGACATGGTTTTCAACGCCTCCGGTGTTAGGTCACTTTGATAGCCTACAGTTAGATGTTATAAAGGAATGTAATCTTTGTAAATTGTTTTATTATAATATTCCAGTAAACTTGAGCCCTATTATAATTCATCGAATACCTTTTTGTTTTATTGTTTGTTGTATTGTTTGGTTGGTTTAGCTCATTTGTATGGGAAACAAGCTAAACCAACCAAAGCCGAGTGATATCGACGCTTAATTAGTTCGTTTGTCGTTAAATCGAGTGACGTTACCTGGAGTTTACACTGTATATTGAATATAATTTAAAGGTAATATTTACCCTATATCATTCAAAAAAATATCTAAAAAAATATCAAAGATTAATATAAAAATTCATTCGTATAAAGTCGGCCCGGACTCTCTAGTTTAAATGTATTTATTAAAATAAAATATAACATAGCAACATACGTTGACTTTGTAAATAACGACAAAAAGAAAACTGAAGAATATACCATCCTCATTAGAATATCAGAAAGAAATAAGTTCTGTAATAAACTAATAGTGGGCGTTTAACATTACATTACATTAAAATAAGAACGCGTGATGACAAAAATACAATAGTATTTGTAATTATAAGGAAATCCATAGGTCATCTAACAAAATATCATGTATGCATTTTTGAGATCTGAGATTAGTTGAGTTACAGGTTAATTTGGGCACGACATATTTTAAAAGTAGATACTTCCGTTAACATATCTCTGCTCATCATGAAAAAATAGCAAAGAAATGTATAATTATTATTATCTGTAATATAAAAAGGTGTAAGTACTGAAATATTCCACAAGTGATAAAAAAATGTAGACGATACTAGGCATCTGAGAGTTTAAATGAAGTCGTAAAACAATATAGCATGGTAATCTTGTTGAGTAATGGTATGGTATGTCTCGAATGGTGCCGGTAAGTGCATCGTAATTCACACAAAGTCATCACAAGGCGAAAGTTATTCGCCGCTACTCAGTGATACCCACTTTGGAATTTTTACCCGTAAATGTAGTTTTTAATGTAATCAACGGATTTAGTGGCAATAATATTTTTATCAGTTTTATTATAAGACGGATTTTATCTTAAGAAAAAGTTTTGAACACCGGCTAAACTCAATTACTATAAAAGATGTTTTATTGCTTATAAAAACATAGACTAGCATTTGATGTAAAATTTAAATTTATAAATATAAGAAATAGGCTAATTTCCATAAAAACAAACATTTTTCTATTTAAAACTTTCTCTAAATTAAAATCCATTATCTAAAAAGGTCTCAGGTATTTTGAAGGTATTATATTTGTAAATTTGAGATAAAATAAAAAAAAACATTTAATACACATTATGTTAATTTATTATGATAACAAATATAATATAGCATAATGACAAATAACCAAATAAATCTTTGATAATCAATATATATTTTTAAATAAATACGAAACTAATTTTATAATTTATGATTGAGGAAGAAAAAATTAATCTCGATGCTTATAAAACATTTTAGGGACTTTGAATTTCATTTTAAGGAGAATTAATTTCATTTTAGGGAGAATGGATTTCATTTTAAGGAGATTTTCTTACACTGAGTATTTAACACTGCCGCTGCGCATTAGGCTGCTTTACATTGCTTTATAAAATATACTTTCATTTGTACTTTCTTCGTCGTTCAACGTAATTTTGCATTGCCATAATTGCCTACAATTAGTGATTTGCTGCAATTAGTGTCGGTGATCTTAGTATACGAAATACTTTGTGAGTAGTTAAACGGTTTTATTTGATATACGTCTTGTTTTTATTTTGTTTTATTATATTTTCCTGTCCGAACCTTCATTTGCTTTAGCCAAGAAAACTGTTTGCTGGGTAACTACCATGAAGAGGTCAAGTTGCATCCCTATTTTTATTCAACTGATAGTAGAGTAGCAGCATATAGCCAGTAACTACCTGCAACCCAGCTGACTTTACATGAACAAATAAACCTGATATTTTCTCACATATAGACCTTGATCTAAACCATAAAAAGTGTGTGAATTTGAACTTTATTTATTTTGTATATTTTGATAAGTAATAGACATAATGCTACAAGCCATTGTCATTAATTAAATACCAAACTTTACTTTATGTCAAAATTTAATTCATGATAGTTTCTAGATTTACGTATTGCCAATTCTTTGAAGAACTTGGGGCCAATAGGTAAGTCACACCAAGCAGGGGTCTACATTAGTAGGATGTACCGTTAACTCGAGAAATAAATTTGTAACCTTCAAACTAACGCTCAAGGGTTTCAAGTACACAAAATTTACATTCAAATGTAAAACTCCATTATCATGGAAATTGATTTCACTGATGATTATTAAAGTAGCTATTTCTATATTACTTTACATTAATTTAAGAACATATGTATCTGTGCCATTAAATATTTGATAGTACTGACAATTTTGAAACTACTATAAAACGATTAATCCAAAAGGCGTCAATTGAGTTATTATTTACTAGTGATGTTTCTACATTAAAATAGACGCGGATATCAAAATCAATACAGTTAATATGAAACAAAACCATAATGTCTTACCTCCAGTTACAGAAACCCTGCTTTAATAAAAATGACATATCGTAAGGTAAGCAGAGATGCATATTTAAGTTTAAAAAAGGTGTTAAATATTTATTAATCATTAATTGCATATTTAATATTAGTTGATGGATAAAAGCGTCATAAAATTTAAAGGATGCTTCTAAAAGTGGGCGTTAAAGACATATTGTTAAAAAACTGTATTTAGTAAATAAAAAAATTCTTATTACAGAGTCAACCCAATTTAATGATATCTAATTAAATTTACCTATTGAATATACAGTTATTAAAAGTCCATGGATATAGTTTCGAATACCTCTTTTGACTTTCTGGTATTAATACAAGGCTCCCCTACCTTATTAAACTACGACCAGCTTCGTCAAATGAATTTGCTAGAAATATTTCACTCTCATCGTTCGACTGTGTTGTTTTCAATCGGAAACCATCTCTAATCAAAGCAATCGCTAATACAACAAAGACTTGTGTAGCAGTGATTAAACGAAGCTTAACTAAGACGTAATTGCGGCCCACACAAACATTTGCGAAAGCTTTTATTCCTTCCCGCTGCCCTGGTGGGCTATAGATTACACCGTACACGTCGGCTCTTAGTGAGATTTATTGACGGCAATAGTTCGGGATAAGTTTTGCAGATGTTAGCGTATAACAATAATAAAATAAGAGGTGCAAGCTGTATTAGTAAGTTGAAAAAGGACATGTGGTGTAGAAGAAGATGTTTACCATTTGCTGATGGAGTGTGTCCGGAACGAAGCACAACGTCGGGATATACAGGTTGTCAATTATCTTGTGGGCACTTGCAACTGCATTTTGTCCTCTCCGCTTTCCGAGCAGGCCAAAATGTTAGTTGCACTTTACCTGAAGGTGGCTTAAAGTAACTATAAGTGTTTTGCCTGTACGGGGGTGACGTGGTCACTCTGTGACAAAACCCCTTTAAAATAATAAAGAAATAAAAAAATAAAAAAAAAGTTGAAAAAGACGTACTTTATACTTCGAGCTAGCTTGAATCAAATTGACGTCATATTTAGGCAGCACGAAGCTATTTGGAAAGCTTGATTAGCACACTAGTGTAAGCAATCATAAAACTGTAGAGAAATATTTGTAGATAGGTTTTGTTGTGGGTTAAACGATAATAATTGTCTTGATAGAGAGATAACCTACTTTGGTGACTGGTTTAATTTCATCAGTCACTATCAATCAAACTGAATTCTAGAATGCTGATATTTATTGATGGTTAAAGGATCGTGTAATGTTGTTCAAATCCTTTTAAAAAAGCTGGCGTCAAAAGTCACATAGGTGGTCATACATAGAAGGAAAGTGAATATAGAAGATAGAATTAATAAAATTCATTTAGTTCTCTAGTTTTTAAAAGACATTTAAACTTTATATCAGTGAGTTATGAGTTGCAGATGCTTGTTAATTTCATTGGTATTATCAGTTTAAGCTATGTCTTAGCTAATCAGACAGCCACCGAAAACAGTAAAATATAAATTTAAATTTCATAAGAAGTTATACATCATACTCGTAATCAAGCTAAGAAATTAGTAATATATATTAGATTGGTTATCACCTTTATAGACCGAGCGAAGCGAAGCTTCTGAGTCAAGTTAGCGCGTTCGGCACTTTTTCCGTCTATCAGAGGCATGTAACTTTTAAAACAAATAAGATAACGATTTGAAATTAGGATATACTTTATAAAGCTTTGATGTAAAGCTGATAATAATATTTAATGTAATAAAAAATCAAATTTGAAAAGATCTCCCATGCATTGTAATGCAGGCTTTTGTTTCGGTTTCAATATTGCATGCGGAGTATCGTTGCAAAGAACTATTTAAGCCGAGTTTTCTACGTCAATAATTCAGTTTAAATCCAACAAAGTAATCGTTTTTTTCTGCCTAGGTCTATGATGAAAACGGTTTTACTTTAATTGTGGTAAGTGATTAAAGACAAGGTTCTGAAAAATCCTTTTTCCGTGTCGTTATAATCTAATAACACCGCGAGGTCTGCGTTTGTCACAAACGACTAGTAGCAATAATATTACTAATGTCAGACTTGTTATATGCTCTTGTATCACATGTAGTTTGCATCCGCATTTTGCTCGGAAGATTTATGGTTGTTAGGTCTGATTGGCAGTTGAATTAAAGAAATTATATAATAGCTATACAGGTTTCACAGAAAATCGTAAGGTAATATTCTGTAGGTGAGAAGAGCCGAAGGCCGGGCTCAATGGCACTTATTATGAGAGGCCTATGAACATCCGTGAAGTCAATTAGGTTGTTGATGATGATGATTTGGTGGGACTTATTACGACAGTTTAGAATATTTCCATAATTCCATTGCATAAACATTATTTTTATGCTACTAATCTTAACTAATAATGAAATATTATTACGAAGGCCCATTTATCTGAGTTTATTAATAAACTTCGAACAACAATTTATAGACCATATCAGTACATAGTCTTAAATGTATAATTAAATACGACTAGGAGTTACCTTTTTAATAAAATTCTTTCATATTTAGCATGTTTAAATTGCAATCAAATTACTTTTATTTTATCAAATACAATAAATAGTATATTACTTCTTGGATGCTGACATAAATTCTTAATTTGAGACATAGCTTCAATGCCTTAATCAATTCAAAGTTTGCATAAAACTTCAAATTCCACAAAACCTGTACCCAGAATCTTGAAACAAAGACCAAGTTTTATGTAGTTTAAGATGCTTTATCCGATTATTTTCATGCAGAGATGGGCAAAATGTAATCTGATTAATGATTAACGATTGCAAAATGTAGTCGTAATTTTAATTTTGTTGCTCTGTAATCATCACTAAATCCCTTCAAAATATTAAGGAGTCATAAATGTGTATGCACTTGAGGATTCCGTAGTTGTTAAAACATAGATGAGCAAAATACAGTCTTATTAATGATGAAAAACGCTAAATGTAATAGTAATCGTTTTTCGTTAATCTGATTACATTTTGTCCATCTATGTTTTCAGGTCTAATTTTCATGTCCATTTTAAAATTATGTACACTAAAATGTTTAAAGATCTTTTCGGGTTATAATTGTAAACAAGGTAGAGAGAACAATTTCTAAATGAAAATGGTCTTGATACTCTTGAATTATGAATGATATAATGATACAACGTCAATTTATTCTTTACTTAAGAAAATTTTATAAAACTTTTCAATTTTATACTTAACGAAATGAAATTCCTTTACAACTAAGTACTTTCCTTTTTTTATCCTGACTCGACACAGTGACCACACCAAGCCGAAGGTACTGCAGTCCAAAAAACAACAACAGGAAAGAAAACTCATCGGTAGTCGCAACGATTATGCCGGCTTGCACAAATATCTTTTCACGCTACGCTTAAAGGACTCCATATCATACAGCAATGGGGACACACTCGCCGGAAGACTATTCCACAGCCCAACGACAAGGCAAAGGTAAGGGTTAGAGAACTTCTTCGTCCTAGCTGGGATGTGAGCTACCGCAAAGTTGTGACTCCGTAAACCCGCGCGTTTGGTAGAACGAATGTTGAGGAAGGGAGAGGATAGAATAAGGCCAAATAACTCTTCAGAATACTCGCCTTGATATCAACGGTAGAAAACGCTTAATGAGGCAATATCTCTGCGCAACAGGAACGGTCAGTTTATACAACATTTATGAGTATTTTAGATAATTCTATCTTCTTCTTTATTTATTGTGATGTTTTATTAAATTCGCTTAATTTTCAATTCAATCAAAGAACAGTCCACTCGTCCAATTCAGTTGACACAACTAACATGCTTTCACAATATCATTTTGGTGTCTTGGCCGTTGCACCCACGAGAGTTTATTTGACAGATAATTCAATTTTGCTTTCCAAGTTTAGTCTCCACGTCTAGACCAGTCCTAGATTTATGATGGACTTCTCGCGTAGGAGCGGTTAGCCTTGTACCTACAGACCTACACGTATCCCACTATTGTTATAAATTTGTCAGTGAAATCTCAGTGTGACAATCTCGACAAACTGTTTATAACTTAGTTGTTTAAAACTTAGTTACTTTTGTACATTAGTGTTCAACATTATAATATTGTGTAACTTTCTTATAAAAACCTAATTAAATATATAAATATACTAGCTGAGCCGGCAAACGTTGTTTTACCATATAATTTATTTCTAGTAGAAAAATATAAACAAAAAATTTTGCCCAAAAGTTGTTAAGGATGAACAACCGTTATCACTTAGGGGTATGAAAAAGAGATAGTAGCCGATTCTCAGACCTACTGAATATGAATATAAACTTTGGTAAAATTCGGTAAAGCCGTTTCGGAGGAGTAAGGTCTAACATTGTGACACGAGAATTTTATATATATAAAGATATTTGTTTAGATTTTTTTTAAAGATCTATTATAATCGATACCTATTAAAGGGTACTTTAAAAATATCAACAGAATAATCATAATTATTAACATATCTTAATTTTAGTCATTACTACATTCTAGAAATAGTTTTGAATAAATTAATAATAATATATCGTCACGCTTTATCCCTTTTTATTTTATTTTAATAGGCTTTCATACAGAGTGTATACACTAAAAATAATAATAGAAAACATGCCTTATACATTTACAGTGTACCACTTTTGGTGTGAGCAGAGAAACATTAATGGTTGTACCCAATTTTATCTTACGTGTCGTGCCCGAGGTAACCAGTAGCGTAGCTGATCGCCGTTCTCAAGGCATTTAGACATATTTCTATTAGGTGCCATGCGGATTGCCTCACGATGTTCTTCACTGATGAGCATGTATTGCCTGAATCTGTACTTACTCTGGAAAAACTTAGAGCTACGTGCGAAAAACCAATGACCATTCACATTGACTCGCATGGATACCGCCCACTTATCCCTTAACCCTCACAGCCACAATTGTTGAAGAAATTCAATAATTGCAGAATTTTTCTTGCCAGTTTATACGCAGCCTTATTTTAAACCTGTTTTATCTAATTGACATTTATTTGTGTGATTAGGCCGATTATTAGACATTTGACAAAACGATTATATGCTAATGTTATCGGGATATACATACAAGAGACTCGGACAACAGAAGCCTTAATAAACCGGTTCAAATGGAATACCATACTGAGATAGTCATGTCTTTTATATCTAAGTGCTACCACCAAAGGCGTATGATCTCAATTAACAGATAAATTTACTGATTTGAATACCATCAATGGCGATCGTGTGGGATGTGGTGTTTTAGCACAAAATTTGGAATAATTTCTGATTTATAAAGTTTGAAAAAAAATATTCAGGGTCGCTGTGAGCAGTGGCGTTCATCTCGTACAAGCATTAAAGCAATGCTTACCCTACGCTCTATGAGCATCTAATTCTAACATGAATGAATCAATCAATAATAGATAAATTCACCATTGTGATTGTGATGGTAATGCGTGCTTATCGAAATTAATAAAAAATAATGTGTTTTCACAGTCCTCTAATAAAGAAAGGGTAATAGAAGAGTCGAAGTAAGTTTTCTTACTAATTGCTTGACTTGTGTGAAAACAATATGCACGCCACTGGCTGTGAGGGCAGCCCCGGTGTATCAGACTGACTAAAAACCCCCGGGATGTCCCTCTAATCACTCCACCCAGGCCTGGGAAACCAAATTCGTCCAGTCGCCCAGGGAGCGAATAGCCTTATTCAGGCTTCCTCTCTGGGTGAGGTGGGAATAAAAAGCCCTCGCCTCCAATACCTCTTTCACAGGCGACGCGCTAGATACTGCTCACCGCCGCCCTCTCATAAGTTTGTAAACTTCAAATAACTTATTTCAAAAACTAATACCAATATAGTAGAAAAGTTTTCCAAATCAAATTAATCGTACAAATTATAATAATTGCTATATAAAATTTGTAGACAAAATTTTATTTTAGCTGTTGCCGTGGTGGTCTGCGCGGGTAACGGACAGGTTTCCATGCGCGGCAACGCTAATGGTTGTAAGTTCGAATCCCGGAACGTAGCTGTAGGTTTTTTTAGATTATGTATGGATTTAGGCGCCACGTGCTTACCGGTGAAGAAAATCATAGTGAGGAAACCCGCTCGGCATCTAAAAGAAATGCCATGTGTAAGTGTTCTGAGAACGGCGATCAACTGGGCCACTGATCACGTTGGGCACGATATATAAGCGCAAAGTGGATACAGCTAGTAATGTATCTCTGCTTACACCGAAAGGGATATAGCGTGACGATATATTATTATTATTATTAAAATCTAATTTTTAATTTAACATAACTAAAATCATAGATGTAGGTCCCATTTACAAATTATTGTATTCGTAAAGTAACGCTAGCATAAAATATGAATTGTATGAAATATTAGAAGTTTACTAAATATATTTTAAAATTTAACATTCAAATATGAACCCTGAACAGTGTTTATTTATTCAGCCGCAGAGTGCGGTGGTCCGTAAAATATTATAACCAAACGAGCAAACGACCAAGCGTTAAACCAACCCATAAACTGCTAAATCAATGCAAGTATTCAAAGATGTTAGATGACTCACATAGAAAAGATCGATTAAAGCTTAAAATTAAACTGTGAAAACGTAAGTGTCTAGATGCGGAACTAACCACTTTAGAAAACGCCGATGTTTAACTGCTTTTAATGTACCGTGAACGAATTATTTCCTTAGAAGTTAAACAGAATGTTTATTTGTTAGTTTACATCCATTCATGACAGATCTAACTAACTTTTAATAGCTACCGATGTGGTAAATGGCACATACACATTTTAAATAATTTAATTGTATCTATGAGTATTTTTATTATATTAAGCTTGATGATTAGGTGCATCATCATCGTCAACCCATATCCATCCATTGCGGTTATTTTTTGGTGTCCCTGGAGAATATTCTACATAGGACCATTAGTGCCGTTGTGAGGGCAGCGATCCTGTGTGTCCGACTCCTACTGAGTAGTAACCCCCGGGGTGTCCTTCCAATCACTCCACCCGGGCCTGGGAATCTAGATTCTTCCAGACGCCCGAGGAGCGAACAGCCTATTTAGGTTTCCTCTCTGGGAGTCCTGACCTCTTTACACACACGTGTAAAGAGCCCACTCTTCCAAACCTTTCTCACAGGCGGCACACCGGACACTGCACCCTTTCTCCCTCAAATTTACTGACGACTCGTCACACCACCTAGACTTTTTCACTTAAGAACACGTCTAACTCGGCGGTTATCATTTATTCTGTGAATATGATCTGTCCACTGCCAATTTCGCCTGCTTATTCTCTGAGCTAGTTCGCGGACTTTAGTTCAATCACATACCAACTTATTTCTAATTCGATCCTTCAGAAAAATATCGAGTATAGTATGCTCAATAGCAAGCTAAGCGACCTTAACATTGTGGATTAATAGTACTGTGTTACATACAGTTACATCTCAGATTCTTACGTCATTACTGGTACGACGCACTGGTTCATACTTTACATTCTATCTTCATACTTTGTGGTAAGGTGACGAGAAGATTCGACGTATTTTTCCTAAAGCTGCCTAACTCTGCTACATTCTTCAATTGACCTCTGTCTCAAAGTTGTTCTTACTCATTTGTAGCATCTGTCCAAGTTAAGTGAACAACTTCAAGAGGAATGCCGTCAACTGCTATCGATGTTGGATCGATGTGTTTATTTAAATTAACTTAGTTTTGATTAGTTGCATCCGAATATCGAAGATTAGATTCTTCATTAGTAATGAATAACGCTAAATATAGCTGTTTTGCTGTATATATAACCAATGAAAAAGCTAATCTCACAGAACACAATTAGCATATATTTTTCCCAGTTGTTGTTCCTTTGAGAGTCTTCAAAAGACGGGTTAATTTTGTTGGGCGTTACAATATCGGTTTCATTTTTATCATCCATCAGTAAATATTGAGATCAAGCGTTGTTTTGAAAATCATGCGAGGTCTGCCCTTTTTAATTTAGTTGTATCCTTTTTTTTTTGTAAATAATACATATATAGCTAAGTATTTTTAACTTACCGTTATAACATGAACTTTATTTACTTCACTTCTTTTTTTATAAAGGTTAAATAATTATACTTAAGATTCTTATCTTAATTGAACATTTGTGAATTCAATTTTGTTGCGGTAATATAAGTGGTGGTAATATTATTAGTTTATTTTATGAAGAAATTCGAAATTAAACGACATCATAAAGAGACAGCGGCATCTCTTTACGAGCTGGTTTTGCTCAAGTACCGTTTACAGAAAAACACCTCAACAAATCTCGATACTAAAGTTTTATACAAACCAGTTGCCGGTCACTCATCGCCTCTATTGAAAACTTCTTTGACATTTATTAAAGACAAATAAGGGATAAACTGGACAGTTGGCAGTGACAGTCAACACATCTTGTCGACGCTTCCGACTTCTCATAGCATATTCAAGAGCTTCGATATATAAGAATTCAAGAGACTGGTTTGTCTGTTGTAAACTTTCTTTTATAAAAATATTCACAACGCTAAGTAATAAAAAAATATATTTTATATTTACAATAGTCATTTCTAGAATGTAATTGAATTTATGGCATACGTTTGGCAATGCTTTGAAGGGATATCTCAATAATTACACAAATGTCTTAAAAATAATACTATCGATTAAGTAGATCTTAGCAAATCACAGTAACTCAAACAATTTACAATCTACAAAATACAAGATTCTCTGCTACATTCATCTTGCGAACGGCTAAGGAGTGGAATATGCTTCCAGCGGCCATATTTCCGCGATCTTATGACCGGGGAGTCTTTAAGAGAAGAGTGAATAGGCATTTGCTAGGCGATCGCGTTTCATCATCGAACTCATCTTCACCTTCCACCAGGTGTGATTGAGGTCAAGCCTTCGCCTATAAATAATAAAAAAAAACAATCTAAATATTTTATTAAAATTAAATGCTTTCACAATTTAAATAGATATAATCGTATACAAGTAATACAACACAGATGAAAATTCAAAATGTAATGCTAGTAAAGTCTTAATAAATGTAAAATTGTAAACGACAAAATATATACGTATGAATATTCAGGGACCAATAGAATTTTGAGCACAGTTTAGAAACTTATAAAATTGTGCTTTGAATATAGGCAGTTTTATCAGTTGTAATATCCCATCATTCATGATTACCCAACAATGTAGCTATAACAATAAATTGCGTAACAAATTCTAACCAACAACCGAGATGTTATCTGACCAATCCATTCAAATTCACATTTTGAATACAATGAAACTGCCATTCTATTCCTTAAGGAGTAGCGAGGAATAATTCAGGTGCCAAATGTCTGTTCTATTGAAAACAATCGAAGTTACAATAGGATAATACACGAGTTGGTATTTAGGTATCCTCGGGATTTCCTTTAAATCGCAATAGGTGTGAATATAAAAGTATTGGAGAATAGAAATCGCGAAGGGAATACGAATGGAATTCCGATCAGTTGAAGGGAGATGTTCGGATCGCTATGCTATTTCACATATTTCTGCGAATATCGTCTTTACATCGGTTATTTGACCAATTTTATCACAATGTATTCTTGCTTCTATAGGCTACAATCAAATATTTCCTTGAACCAAGAAAATATGTATATTCCAACCATTTCAGCCTACATCGATCTACTACAAAGCACAGATCTCTCCCTAGACAGAACACTAATCACTAAACTAGATTGGCTCCGAAACTTGCCAAGCCGTTGTCTCTATTATAGAATTGATATCTTACGACAGTTCTCGGATTTACTGTAATATATCCAATATTATAATCATGCCGATCATATAACTGGCCTTCTGAAACTTTGAATTGATTATTTGATTAGCTATAAGTGGTATAACTATAACTTTATCTCTAGCTAATTTGCTCATTGCGAATCATGCAATGCAGACATATTGCGAGTATAGCCCGCTCCATAGCTTTCAGAATTTCCTAAAGTTTGTATATCAATTTTTTTTTTGGTGTCTCGGGGCAAATAAAGCCTCCGGGGTGTCCTTCTAATCGCTCCAGCAGAGCCTGGGATACAAAATTCATCCAGACGCCCGGAGAGCGAAATGCCTTGTCGAGACTGCCTCCCTGGGAGGGGTAGGGGTATTGTATATCAACCTTAATATTAGTAGCCACATCTCAACAGTCAGCTTGGTATATCATTAAGGATTAGGTACAATGATTGAAGATTGTTGTTTTTAAACATCGTAAATATTAGCCACTATTTGAGTTTCGAAATTGTTTCCAATCAAGGTGTATTTCTCTATCAATTTCTTTCCTTTTATCAAAGTTGGTTTTGCTAAATTTTATAATTTGGCGAAGGAAGAGATGTAGATTAACAACTGCAAGGGTAAAAAAAACTAACAATATATTAAACGTAGATTTCTTTATGGTTTTAGTAAATTAACCGCAATGTGCAACAAAATATCATTACCATCGGCCGTTACGCGCCCACGTGTCCTTATGAAATGGTACATCGCGTCCACATCTGGGTTTATCTATATCTGTGGGAATATAAATGTTGGGTAAAATCTCAACTCGCCTGTTATAATTTTTAGCCTTATGGGCTTAAATAAATCAATTTACTGAGTTTCGACCACTTCACAGAAACCCAAACATGGTGCTTAATTATCTTGAAGTATAAATCTTATATAACGTATATATTGTGAATCATTAAAGAAGCATCAAAAAGTAGTAGAGTTGAAACGTAAAAAAAATTACGCTTTAACTAATAATGCAATATTTTTTCACTAATCTAATTGACAAAAAAAAACAAACAAACATATTCCACAATCTTTCCTTTTTTTGAGCTTCAAAATATTTTCATTAAATATATCAAGATCAGTAGATTGTCATTCTCCATAGGGGTGTATTGTGGCCTAAATTTGTGGAATAATTTGGAATTCGGATCAAGTTAAAATTAGCTCTGGGTAATCTAGTAGAAGCAAAAATGCTATATAAAGCTTATGAATAGTTTTGTGTTCCTTTCTAACCTCGACGTACATAGAATATTTGTTTCTTATCCGTACAATACTATGTACAAGTGAATAATTCTTAAATCAAACTAATAAGTTATTCTTCAGATAGCTAGCTTGGATGAATACAAACCGCCATTTTATTTTATTACCTACATTAATGACGTTAAATGAACGCTTATTTATTGCAGTACGATACACGACGAGCTTTTCTATACAAATTGTTCGCCTTTTACGGTTAAGTAAATAAGTAATGCATTTCTTCGCCTGTCTTGAAAGATTTAATGGAGTTTATTGGATTAGAAATATATTTATTTATTCAAATTATTGCATTCCGTCTATTTTAGTTGACTTGACTTGAGAGAGTTGTGTATTTTTAAAGATATTTTATGTTACTTGCCTGGCAAGTATAAACATATGTGTCCAATTTTCTTTATTATGAGATTTATAAGGTAAATAAGTATATGTGGAGATCTTGAAAAGCAATATTTTGAAACGGGCCGCAAAGACAAACTACCCTAATATAATACATACATATATTGTAGTAGCCAACCGGCCGACTATATACGCCCAAATACCGAACTATAGTTAACTTGTTTTATAAAACAAATGATAATTTTGAACTTGGTAGAAACTAAATCTGAAATAATTTACAATGTAACGAAGACAGGTGATAAATGGAAAATAAAAAGTACCGAACCAGAAACTTTGCTTAACTTTTTGGTTTACTTCGTTGGCCTACAAATAATGTGTAATAATAGACCTAACGATAAATAAGTTAGAGAGTGTACCAACAAATCATTATTGTTAGGAAGCTCTATACCACATTTCGCGCTGACCTTTCCGCTTTGATAAGATAATACGACATTACTCAATTACTAGTTTTAATGTAGGTTAGGCAAAGAAAGAAAATATTTAATTTAATAAGTTTAAGCATGTACTTAATTGTATTTTATCTATTTGATGTGGTTCTTGAAACTATACTAAAAAGGAGATAGCGTTCAGAAGTGGGACAGTAAGAGTTTTATAGGCACTAGGGCGATGCCCGAACTGGGTCGAGAACACAGTACACAAGTGTAAAGACCGTTCTAGTGACCCGCTTTGGCCTGTCACGTTTGGGGATCAGCTTGTATACGTGCAGTAACTTATATACGTAGAGACCTTCAGTCCAGTGGCGTGCATCCCATATAAAGCATAAAAAGCACTATCTCGTTATACTTGGATATTTCACACATATATACACTTAATATTTGGTCCAATTTGAACTCTCAGACTGCTATTTTGATAAACATCAGATTTTAAGTCAATATATTTATTAAATGTCCAAGTAAAATAAGATGGTTTTTATGCTTTATATAGGATGCACGCCACTGCTTCAGTCGTGCGTTATATCACATGCGGTGTAATTACTTTGCTGAGCTAATATAGAAAAAATTGCTGACAAAACAAACTCTTATCAATCATTACTTATTATAATATAAATCATTGATTTAAATAAAATTAAATCTATGTGTGCAAAACAGAAAAATTTAAACACAAAGAAAAAGAAATTACAAAATAAAGCTGTTTGTAAATAAACATGTTTAAAAATGTTTTACACCTAAAAAAGGGAGAAAGAATTTAAAATTTTGATTATACTTTACTAAATAAATACTCCCTAGTTCCAGCTATATAGTTCAAAAGTTCATTTCAACGTTTCTACAATTTTGTGTTCTCGGCTTTTATTACGAAACGAAATCTCTGCATTTCGTGTTGTTTAAAAAAGCTTCTCAGAATTACTACCGCACTCGTTTAACCTTTTGTTAGTTGTTAGTATACAAAACTACATTAAAAACTTTAAAAGGTACCGCACAATTTTACATTACTGAAGTTAAATGTAAATAGTTATGATGCTGTTGACCTTTCAGAACAATATTTAGATTTGCTTAACGAATTACTTTATTCTATGATTCTGAAATCAATTTCATTTATTTATTGTACAAGTAAAAGTTCTTCCCATGAGTTTGTCTAGCAATTATGAAACATTGCCGTTTAAATATTGTGTAGCTGTGTACTTATTTTTAGGAAGAAAAACCATTTTACGTGACCACTCTATTGGAGGAGTTGTTTACAAGTTTAAAATCACGAATTCATTTGCCTGAAGACTTAATATAAGAGATAAACCAATGGCTTCCATAACGCTAAGTACTTACTATTAATTACAAATCAATCTACTTCAGTTTTCCATTAAACTGTCAATCAATTATCCATATTAGCTTTAACAATAGAAGCTTTGTCTCGCTTTAAAAGCTGGTTTACAGCAAGGTCATAATTATCTAACCTTGAAATCGCTCCTCGATAGTTTCATTGTAATCTAATTGAAAACAAGTATATATTTAATCCAGTTATTGTATTTGCCAGATTTATGATTCATTAACTCCACATTGCGCTTAAGGACTACAGTAGAACGAAATTTGTCTTCATTTAACCGTAAATTAATCAAGTGCCCGATCCCTAAACCAACATCCAAACACAATTACTTCCGATTACTCTGGGATTTTTATATCGATTTACACCATGACCACCTACCGTTAAAAAGATACCGTAAGCCGATTAAGTTCCGATTTATCGAAAATCTAAATCAACGTTGTCCACTATAGTATTTCAGATAGCGTTGTTTTTTATTACATAGCTGTTATACATAGTCAATTATATATTTAACGTCTTGTTTGATGTTGTTGATCAGGAAAGGAAATGATTCTAAATTACTTACACTACACACACACACACACACAGTAGATACAGCCACTAATATATTTCTGCTCAACCCGAAAAGGATAAGGCGTAATCATAAATTATAATTATTCATCTATTTTTAACACTAAAAGAACTTGTTCATAGAGATAATATAATAACGAAACTCATTCTTCCCTCTGACACATTCTATAAACAAAGGTCACTAGCACACTCCATTGAATTCAGCTGACCGAAATAATCCAGCCCTTAATTATAAGCAACAATGACTGCATTCGCGGCTAAATATTAGATAAGCTATAAAACATTAATAAATGTACAGAATAAGTTGCTATACTCAATTTTTTGAATTAGGAGTTCATAATTTAACCGTTTATAATAATGATTTATTATAACGTATATTAAAAAAAAAGGATTGTGGTTACTTGGAAATTATAATTAAATAGAGGGGTAAAACAAATATAGAATATCTCGTCGATATTTATAAGTTATGTAAGAAGTAAAAAAAAGTAATTCTCATATAAAAACGATAGTAAAAACATATTACAAATGAATATTACACTTATTTTAGCAAATGTAAATTACTATATTTACAAAGAATTGGGAAACAATAGAAAATCTGGAAAGTACATAATATGCAATACCTTAATTATGAGTTATAAGCTTAGACAAACAAATTTTAGTAATGTTTTTAAACATTTCAGCAGTACATATAATCATAGTTTATAGTTCTTAATAATTATATCGATATTATTTTGTAAATTGTCTAATATTATTCGGAACGAAAAGGTACATCAATCTTATCTCTACATCGCAATTAATTTAATAACATACCAGTCATGTTTTTAAGTATCGATAAAAAATCGGTACTTACCAGCAAAAAGTATATGGGTACGGTTAGTTTGAACACGTGTTAAACATTATAGTTATTATAATTTTATGATAAATATATGCTGGGTTGGCGAATTTTTTCGACTACTTTAGAAATTATTTTTTTTAAGGCATAGTTACCTATAATATTTTCACGATACAAAAATATCGCTTTTACATTTTATACTGAATAAAAATGATAAATCCATTAATTAATGTTTGTTTTATTTCTGACTGTGGTG
This sequence comes from Automeris io, assembly GCA_036320925.1. Classification (NCBI taxonomy): domain Eukaryota; kingdom Metazoa; phylum Arthropoda; class Insecta; order Lepidoptera; family Saturniidae; genus Automeris; species Automeris io. Next base: position 8,344,575 of record JAUDJH010000014.1, read on the forward strand.
GCATAGTAGATAAGAAAGCGGTATCTAAGCGCGGCGACGTGAACGGTCGCAAGTTCGAACCCGGAAGGTATATCTGGGGTTTTTCAAATTAAGTATGAATTTAGACACTACATAATCGCCGGTGAAGGAAAAATTGTAAGGAATCCCGCATGACTTCTAATAGTAATGCCATCCATCATGGTGTAAGTGCCCTGAGAACGGCGATCAGCTGCTCTACTGGTCGTATTATTATGCACAAGAGCAAAGTGGATACAACCACTAATATATCTCTGCTCTCCCCAAAAGTGATATGGCGTGACGATATATTTATTTAATTTTTGTTACAATTTTAAGGAAAGTTTAATTTAGAAATATTGGTTTTCATAATATTGGTTTAATACGTTTTTGTTTTCATTTAAAACCTTGTGACTCGGCTAAATGACTGTACTGCATCTGTACTGGTGTAAGTACAGTGCAAACCAATAATGTCCGCGACTGCCAAATTAGGTTATCCAGAAAGAACTTCTATTCATCGTCGCTATACCACTCTGTATGGTGAAAGGCCTCTATATATTCGAATATAATTAAGCATGTAGACGCATCTACAAGAGATGAGTCTGAGACACGATGGACCAAAACGTGTGACAATGTTAAACTTGCCAAGTTACCAAGCATTTGTTGTTTCATTAAATTCGGTCAAGCAAACCCACTGACGTACTCACTTCTGCTCGTTTAGGACCATTTATGACGTTTTGTAAGTATAACCTACGAAGACTAGCAGTAGCAAAACTCAATATTCTCAATTTACAGCGTTAAGACGTTCTAATACTCTATAAATTGTAGTAGATACACTAAGGTAGTTCTTTAAAAATGATCTCTGCTGTTAGTTTCTTCAATAGGTGAAAATTAGTTTGATCTGGTGCCCTCGTCGCCATTCCTCTCTATCAGCTCATCCCCACGCTTCAAAGACTTATCAGCTCGCAACAATCACGCGGTTCCATAGAACCTTTGCGTCGCATATGTTAAAGTCGTGGAATGAGTTTCCAGGCGCAGTAAATACACAACTTACAATAAGTTAGGTACAGATGTTTAAAGTTATTTTGGAAATTTTAATATTTATTATCTTGTTTTCTTTCAAAATGGGTTTAACCGTTAACATGTGTTAACTTGTACGTCTCTCCAATAACCATAAAATCATAGTGTAGTCGTAAATTTAAAAAGTTTTGTTTGATGACTTGCGTGCAGTACGCTTACGTTTGGTTGTCGTCAGCTATGAGATTTTAAATTAAAGTAGCCATATTCTTCACTAAAAAACTTATATGAAAAAAATATTTTTAAACTCGTATATTTGCTACAAAATACAAACTTTAAAACGTAAAACCTTTTTATTGGTAGCTATCGCTTCAAAGATGTAATACGATGCTCGTTAACACATTTATAACTCATATTGATACGTTATTTTACACGAACAATGTAGCATCTCTAATGATAATCGGCCGCTGATTCTATCTTTCGACAGCCCTAAGATTAACGAGCTTCTAACAAAGAAGACTGACTGACAGAACCAAACAGGACCTCTACTTGAAAACATAATAAAGTTAGTCGTAAACCGTACCCCTCGCACCGAGTTTAGTGACTAATAAATAAACTGAGCCGATTGTGGGGAGACTAAAAATGTGAGGTATTCAATAATAACTGTATTACACTGGCGCGTGCGCAAAAATAATATTTATTAGGACGAATTTCAAACAATAAAAGGAGAATTTTGTATTGTGCGCGTGCACACGGATAAGCTACGATTAATGAGAGAAGTTATTGAATTCCGCAGTGACAGATGGCCGCACAATGCCGGAGTGATTGTTAGGACCAATTTCCAATCGATTGCTTCGAGGGCATTTTTGCGTATTCACGTTGCGGCCGCAAATGTAAGTCAATTTTTCATCGGAAATTGACACGTTTTTATAGTATTTTTTTTATCAAATAGGATTAAGTTTCAAATAGAATTATTGATATAATACATATTAATAGTTTTGGACCTAGGCAATTTTTAAATTATACTTATTTACTTAACAACAAACGTATTAAAAAAAAATTAAACAAATTGTAAAAAAGAAATGTCTTGATGTATTTCTAAATATATGTTTAAATGTAGACTAAAAAAAGTACATGAACAAATTTTGAAATGTTTACTAATTGTACAAAATTTATATTATATTTAATAAAAAAAAATATATATTAAACAATAAATATTTAAAACGAGGACATCAAGTTATCGTATTAACACACAAGAAACAAAAAAAATATTGAAAAAAATGGACAAGACATGTATTAACAATTAATATCACGTCTCAATTAAGTGAGCAGTATAATGTGAAGAGGCAGAAAGCATAACTATCTGTAATTATGTAAAGTCATAGAAGAAATCAAGGTGTAAAAAACATACCGTACAGGTTATAAAAATTTCTCGGTGCTGCAAATTATATCAGGAGAATTATACACAAGAAATTATATAAAACGAAACGAATATTTAGTAGAAGTTAAACACATTTAACTTAGATTATAATTATTCTAATATAAATGTGTAAGTGCCAACAAAATCAGCAGCGCTTCTGGTCACGTTAGGCGCGGCATATAAGCGCAAAATAGATACAGCCATTACTGTGCGTGACGATATATTATTGTTTTATAAACCCTAATTAGATATTAGTTGCTTTGATAAAGCAAGCAGCACAAAATCTGTAATGCTCTTGAAGATATCAAAGAATCTGTTATAATTGAATTTAATTGCAATATTGGATAGAGCTTTGATATTTATTTGACTTCAAATAGTTTTGTGAATATTATTTTTTCCGGAGGAATTCAATCTTTACTGTATTTACTAATAATTATATGATTAACTATAGTGTAAGCAACAGTTACTGAATACGGAGTTTATCGATACCAGTTTATCAGTAAACGTTTCAAATATTTATCTGCGAAACACTAATGAACTTAAAGCGGGAGAGCTACTGACAGTTTGGTCGGTTACTATACACAATCAATTTAATATTCTTGTATTGACTTACATGTCAGTAATTGTTGGATTATAAGATCGTTACCAGCTAGTCACGCCAGCGGTTTTGAGATCAAATACCGCAATACAGATTTCCATTCGATTACTAATCTCAATACTTTTACTTTCTTCTAATATTGTGATTTAATCATGTAAATAGATCATTCAACACAATAGTTAATTCTATATTATTTACTTAAAAAAAGAGAAGCCTTATTAATTATCATGTTATAATGACAGAACACACCAGACTGGATTTTTATATGTTATATATATCGAAGTATAATACTATAAGCAAGGTAATATTCAATATTATAGCATGTACACGCCGCCCCATACGCGTTTGTGTTAAACGTCCTAAAGGTCGTTAGGGTGTTACGGGACGCGGGGGGTAAGGGTTGCGCCCGCGCAAGGGATGTTCTATCAAAATCAGTCGACTACCGAGATCCAAGGCTAGAGTACGTGCGTGTGCGTCGCAGTTCGGTGTGCCTTAAAGTGCAAATAAACAGTAAAACGCCAAAATCCGCATCTTTCTACCACCACAACCACAACCACCGCTCATAATATTTTTTTAAATTAGCAAATTATTTTTGTATAAATAGAATTCGAGAGAGTTTGTGGATATGACACAACGCATTTAAAATATCGTTCCTATAGCAGATTGTCTTTTAAGTTTAATATCGATGCTTCTCGATAATACCTTGAAATAGAATATTGGATAAAAGTTAAACTGAATTGATATTGCTTTGATATTTAAATGCACTGGTGCATTAGGCCAACTAAAATGCGCATGGTAAAGAGATATCCTTTATCATGTATGAAAAATACCGTGTAGAAGAAAAACAATTTCTTCCATTTGATTGCTTTACGTTACATAATAATTTGGAAATCAATTTTACCCTGATAAAATTACATGGGAAAAAATTGATGACCTATAATACAAATTATTAATTTATTATCCACAATACTATAGATGTACTCCCCCTTCTACCATAAATTGACGAGACGCCGTGCGGGTTTGCACCCTTGAGTGGTTGACATTCCAGCTGCTTGCACGAAGAGATTCGCCTCCTCCTTTTTACTGCGAACCGCCAAGGAGTGGAATTCACTTCCTGCGTCTGTGTTTCCAACTTCATATAACATGGGAATTTTCAAACGTCGAGTGAATCGGTATTTGCTAGGCGAGTGCGCTCCATCGGCGGAAACTTTCCAGCAGGTGAGATTGAGGTCAAGCGCAAGCCTGCTAGTAATAAAAAAAGTCATTTCTAAACTTAAAATAGTACGTAACAAAAATTCATTTAAACAATAAAACAATCAACAAGACTTTTAACGTGTAACTTTAACATTACTCATCAAAAACCATACTGGAATTAATGTATAATTTACATTTTTGATAAGTTCGTGTTAAATTGTCGTGACGGCATGGTTTTATAACGACAGTGAAACGCTTACTTTCAAAGCATCAAGTGCATGTGATTGTACGTGATATTTTAATAATCCATGCTTTATCTACTTCTTACTAGAATTAATTAACATATTCTCTTTTAACGCTCACCGTCGGATCGAGATAAACTCACAGAAATACGAACAATTATATATACTTCTTTAAATTCTATAAACTGAAACAATTTAAAATGGAAATTAGGTAGAAAATTAAACAATAACACATTTTAAACTTTCGCCTTTCATACTCAATAATGCTTTAACGGGACTTATGCACGAATAACTTACTTTTAATTATGGCTTTATAAGAGGGTAGAGGAAGCAGATTCCCACCCTCAACAACAAAACTCCGCGGCACATCATTCTGCTCGTAACCAAGACTTTTATAACCAAGTCAAAACGTTGATCAATAATTAAAAGTAAGTTATAAGTAAGTTAGTTCCTTTTCAGTATGTATAACAAGAAAAGTAAGCAATTTTTAATCGTTAAATAAAATCAACGTATCGTAAAGCAGATCCCGTCGAAAGGAATTGACTAGAAACACTTTCAAGTATATTGTTTTACAAATAAATATTCATGTAATTGAATATTGCGTTAGATAATTATACATGATATAACCACGTATCTCCTATGTACATTGTTAATGGAAAATTGCCCCTTTCTTAAACAACTATCTTTGTGTATTAATTTTCCGAAAATTTGTATTTATTAATATCTTTAAACGATAATTTTAGCTGTAACCAATTTTACACGAATCTGTAAATTAGTCGAAGAAACAGCTATACAAGTTTTCGAGTGTAATAAATCTAAACGTTAGCCATTAGTGTTAATTGGTGACAATTCTGTGTACAAGTAGGACACAACTTTCATTCCCAAAGGTGCAAAGTCCCGGTGGACGCACGGACACACAACAGGCACATTAAGTAAACGTGGCCTAATTTAACATTTTCTAATATAACCGGAATACTTTGAAACCTGTTACTTAAAGCTATGGTATCTTTTTCAGTTTTAACCGGTGCAACCAAATGAATAAAAGGATCTTTCAATTAGTCGGCAAAAGACATATCGAGGGGTGAAAGGCTGTTTAGTTTAGGCGACATTTTTGGTGATATAATAATATATATATTTGGAATCGCCAAAAAAACGCTGATTCCAAATATATATATTACTACATCACCAAAAAATGTCGCTTAAACCAAACAGCCTTTCACCCCTCGATATAAAAAAAACGTTTACATTTTACGATATAAAAACACGTAGACCTACAGGGGCGAGGCTTAAGGCCCAAGCCTTCGTTATTTAGGAGCTCAGTGTGAGTAACCCCTATCAATGCGTGCCGTTTCGAGTAATACCGCTTTCTGTATCCGGCCTTTGATCCAACAACCAAGCGAGAGCTTCTTGAGATGGAAATCGAGGCTCCTTGCGATCAGCCCATTAGTCGATACGCCTATCGTGACAATAATCGCTGAATCCTCAACCCCCATGCGGGCGATCTCGCGTGCAAGGTCTAAATATTTTGAACACTTCTTTTTTTCTGCTTGTACGAGATTCTCATCATTTTTTTTTTACTTGTGGAAAATCCTCATAGGACCGTCCCTGCCGCGAAGGGGTAGGCAGCCGGGGTGTGCCGGACTTTTACCAGCTAAAAACCCCAAGGTGACTACTTCTGCGAATTAGTGGGGACTGCGGGTCCTGTAATCAAATCGCCGCAGCCCCAACGAGATTCTCATCATACGGTATGGTGATATCAACGAGTATTGCCCGGCGCGCCGACCGATCTACTACCACAATGTCAAGTCAATTAGCAAAAATAGCCCTATCGGTGATAATAGATCGATCCCAATAAAGCATTGTACGACCATTTACTGATAGTCTGGTACCTCAGTATCTACAAGACCATATGAAAGCGCAAATTGCTGACGATGATCTTGGCTATTTAAAGTCTGTGAAAGTACTCGCCATTGGCATAAAACGAACAACCATAAATCAAGAAACCACATGCCTCAAAGATTCTCCAAGACGATGACTGTATCATATTATTTATAATAATAGAATACTTATTGCCCCTTGTATTTTAGGGAGAAGTTACGGAACATATTATTTTTTAATTTCTATTCTGACAATCACACCAATATTTACGTACATTTTAATAAATTGACGTTGAAAAGTGACGTGCATAAGTTATTTGAACAAGGTAGGCAGTGTTAGCGTAATTAATTTGAATAATTTATAATTATAGTAAATATTATATAGTTGTTATACGAAAGAAATGTGGAGTAAAAGTAGAATGCATATGAATGTATTTAGGTATATATTTCTTCACCTTTAAGTAATTTATTCCGGGCTTATTTATTGCAATGCCTTCATACATCTATAAAATGAACACTACAGATAAACTGTATTTTATAGCAATCAATATTAATGTTATTACATTACAAATCAAATTACAAACCAATGAAACGAATTAAGAAAAAATATAGCACGTACGATCACGCAAACTGCACAGCGCTGTGAATGACCTGAGATGAATGCAGATCGCAATACAAATGGACCTTGTAATAATAATATTAGAGTCGAAACCAACAAATTAGCCTCAACAAGCAAGGAGCACTTTAAGAGGTAAATATACGCCTGTAGGCGAAGACACCACTTGATACATTGCTCGTGAACGGCCCACTCAAATCTTATGTACTCAGTATTACTAATACTGAACAAGAAAAGTCCACTTAAATTATTTAAAATCTTCCTTAAAATATTTTATAAGAACCTAGCGAAGTTACATTTATTTATTACCTAAATCATAAAATAACACAGTATTTTGTAAAAAAAATGAATATCAAAGATTTGTTAGGTAACTCATAAAATGTAATTAAACTGAAGGAACACATTATTCACATTTCTAAATCTTATTATAATAAAATTAATTATACTATCACGCTATATCCTCTTCGGGATGAATAGAGCTATATTAGTGGCTATATTCAATTTGTAAAGGAACATAATATAGATATTATCATATATGATATCATGTTATCTCCTAATTTTGTTTCAACTTAACAAACTAAAAACCCCGCAAATCTCTTAAAAATAAATAAATAATATAATTTACTAGCTGACCTGGCAAAGGTTGTTTTGCCATATAAGTTATTTCTAGGTGATATTTCATCAGTTATTGAGCGGGATGAAAAATAATTAAAATACTAAAATAGCTATTAAAAAATAGGGGTTGGTATTAAAATGGTGTTAAAAGTGGTTCAACGCTACATTATAGAAAAATAAAATCAAATAATTTTGTTCAAAAATTAAAAAAAGTGTTAAGGGTCAATAACCCTTAACACTTAGGGGTATGAAAAATACATAGTAGCTGATTCTCAGACCTACTGAATATGTATGTAAAATTTAGTAAAAATCGGTAAAGCAGTTTCGGAGGAGTAAGGTAACTAACATTGTGACACGAGAATTTTATATATACATATAGAGATAGTCACGTTATATCCTGTTTAGGGTGAGAAGAGATATATTAGTGGCTATATCAAACCTGTCCTCTTAAAGTCAAGATCAACTCCAAAACAGGGTAAAACCATTAAGTTGGCATCACTGTATCTACTTGCAATAAGTAATCATAAAAAGTAATTTGTCTTCACTTAAAAGGGGAGCTATTATGTTCTAGAAATGATTACATTATCACTTTATAATATATTGGTTATCGTGTAATATTTATCATTGCGAAACGAATTAAAAATCTTTACTCCAACGAATCACGAGTACGAGAAACGAATAGAGTGTGAAATCGGAGTTACATATTCTTCACAATTGAATAGCCGCGGCTAATTACTAGTTACTTTACAGCGATTTTACGAGATATCTACATAATCGATTACATCGTGGTTAATAACTTTATTGGACTACATAAACTGCAGTTGTAAAAACACATTACAATGTTTAAAATATCTCGTTAACATTAAATTGCAAAAAATCGGTAAAAATCACATGGGTTATGTGAAACTAACGTAGCGTACTCCTTGTATAGTAACTATGTCTTTAGTGTATCTCAGTAGCGTGCTATCCATAGAATCATAAAAGGCATGACCTACACTTAGGGCGGCTTGCACTAACGAATTAATCTAGTTTAAGCTTGTATAAAACGCTTATTAATTGAATTGGTTTGATTCTATCTTAATGATGATTTCAGTTTAAGAGTTGTTATAACTAGATTTTGATTTAGTGCAAGACATTAAATACATATCAGCGCTAAATAGCATTTTATATAACTCTAAACTAGATTTAATTTGTTAGTGCAAGCCGCCCTTAGATATTTAGTACATAGTATATTGACATTAAATCTGGTAATGACCAGAGTAGGAATCAGAGAATCCAAATTGGAAAAAATTTAAACCAATATAGAGTTAAAATGTGTTGTATGTAGTGTGTAACGACACCGAAGTAACTACTTATATTTAGTCGTATAAACCGATAGTCGTAACAACTGATGATGTTTTCGAAATACGAAGTCCAATTTTTTTGCCGGGACTTTTGTTTTGGGTTAATACAACCGCTATGTTGTTTTAAACGATGTCGCCATAATAGGTTTTGACTTATGTTAAATGACCACGTATAACAAGATAATGCCTTTTCATTCTATAGGATGCACGCTACTAATATATCTAGAATAGAATAAATAATAATATATCGTCACGGTCTATAGCTTACGGGGTGAGCAGAAATACATTAGTGGCTGTGTCCACTGTGTGTGTGTGTAGAATAAGTAATTTAAAAACATTTCCTTGCATTGCTATATTCTAAGACAATTTTTGTATCTGTATTGCCATAATCCACTATGACATCGATCACTTACATGCAAATATAATTTCTTGAAAACAGTTTCATAAACCAACCCATTATTTCTACTCATATTTTCAATACACCCGTAACCCATTGTTTTAAAACATAAAGAGGAGAAATCCCAACAAAATTTATGAGATGGCAATGATTTGCGTGGCGAAGTGCTTACCGTATTACGATGCAAATTATTATAAGTGTTATAATTATTCAAATACATGTTGTTCAAAATGCAAATAATAATGAATCGTGTTATGGTAATGATAAAAGCAATTTCAGCATCCAGGTTAACGTACTTAAAGTATTAAAACGCGTAATTATATTTTTTATGTTTTAGGTTTGAAAATGTTCATACTAAGTACTAAGTTTATTGCCCTTGCGTACTTTAGATAGCTTTATGTGGATATGATGGTACTTGTAGATTTACACAGAACACAAGTAGCTCTCCTGTGGTGAGGAAAAGTTCTCGCTTCCTACTTAAAATGAACAACAATTCTCGCAAAAAAAATATAACCTCAAATGATGATAAATCATAACTCTCACTGGTATACATGTAAAAAAAATGAAATGACATCATGTCTTTAACAGCTGATTATTTTTTGGTGGTAGCGCGATTGCCTGAACTGGGTCACGACCACAGTACACAAGTGTAACGACCGTCATAGTGACTAGCTTTGGCCTGTCGCGTTTCGGAATCAGCTTGTATATCCAGTAACTCATATACCTAGAAACCTTCAGTCGTGCTATATATGGGCCAACATGACCACGGAGATTATCATTGAATTTTCATCTTGTCATAATCGCATTCGTTGTTGGACTACACTGTACTTACTATCAGGTGCACCGTAGTCACATTATCGAGCCAGTGTAAAAAAATGTGTCACGGAATCCCACAGAAGTTGGATTTGACAGAAAATTAATCGTTTTCAACAAATAAGAATAATGTGTTGGTTATAAGTCGAGTTGGATAAGTAGAACTGGATTGTGAACTACATCGTGAGTACATAAGTACAAATGTACCTAGTGGTTCGCTCCATCTTGTCGCGTTTCGGGATCACCATTTGTATTGACAGTTGTTTATATACCTAGAAACCTTCAGTCGTGATATATAGAGTTAGATTCTCTAATTCCACCAGCCTCATTCAACATTGAACCACTAGACGCCGTGTCGGATGTCATCGGATTTGTGGGGAACGTCCTTTATCATCATGCAAACAGCCAAGCAGTGGAATATGCCTCCAGTCACTATATTTCCACGTTCTTATGACTTCGGAGCGTTTAAGAGAAGAATGAATAGGTATTTGTTGGGCAGACGCGCTCCATCGACGGACTTATTTTTGCGTTACACCAAATGTGATTGAGGTAAAGCGTGTACTTGTAAATCATAAAAAAGGAGGCCAGGATGACGATTACAAATCTCAATGAATTATCGTCCCTTCATAGTCATTGCCGTTCATGGACAGTCCTAACTTTCTATCAGGTGGAGTGTAGATACTTAATAGAGCAAATTTCTCAATGTCTGACTTGCCAAATCTTTTAGCCCATATTTTTGTACTCCCCACCACATCGCAAACAAATAGTGGATATTGTATGGTGTAGATGTTGTAATGGCTCTATGCTTACTACAATATTGTTATATTATTACCGTGATATAACATATGTACCTATTATATGTGTAATCGACATCATTTAGTTTATTAGATAATAAATAAACGTGTATATCAAACTTTTACATCATTCGTGTTAATTATTTTCGCGGATGGATGATTGGAATTATACGATTGATGTAGCAATTCTATGTGTACATTATTTTGTATTGGATTGCTGTATAAGGATTAAGTTCCATGGTCAATCAATCGGTATTTAATGTACTAGAGAATGGTTGTTGTACAATGTTCTTCAACAATTGATCACACCACCACAATCTCCAGATATTAATCCTATAAAAAAAATATGGCATTTGTTGGATGCAGAAGTGAGAAAAAGAGAAATATCTAACAAATCTGATTTACAGCGAATAATAAAAAAAAACTGGAAAAAATTAAAAAGAAACATCTCAAAAGGTGGTGGAATCCATGCCTTATAACTGAAGCTAATAGGATGCACAAAATATTAGTTATAATGTACAATGGATATTATATAAATTTTCACTAAAATGGTATGTCTAGGAATACTTTTTTTGCCTTCAAATTTTTATTCTTTCTACATTACTCTTTTATTAACCCTGGTGAAATATTCTTCATTTGTTGATTATTTCTGTACCTCGTGAACTATTAAACAACCTATCTTTTGTTTGTGTATCACTGACGATTATAAAGTTACTGGAGAAAAACTGAGTGTACGAATACTTTCTTGACCCACTGTATATTCAAGAATTCTCGAGATTGTAAAAGGATAAATCTAGCAAAATTTAAAATTTACATAATCTGATCAGAACTTTTTAATTAGAACTTTTAAACACAACTAATTGGGGCATATATTGTCTACTACTATGCCGAATATATTGTTCAGAATAAACTGTATTATCTATTGGTTAGAATATTTCTCAATTTTAAATAACGTTTCCCCGATAACTTAGGAGAAAAACAATACAAGCTCTTAATCAGTTACATTTTTTGGTATTTTTGTGAAAATTGTACAAATACCGAAGTAGTAATCAGGATTCTGAAACACGAAGTTGTTTAAAAAAATATAGAACTTACAAATATTATTTTAGGCTACGAAAGCCGCTTGTAAACATTTTGTTTTTCTTTGCCGTTTGTACGGTTTTGTTGCGTGGGTAAGAAAGACATGTGCCTCAAAGATATGGATGACTATCCCTACGCAAAAAAAAATCAACTATAGTCATACCATTATGACGCATTGGAACAGTATATCTTTGACAATATTTTGGTTCGCTTGGGAAGGGTTTTGAATACATAATAAGTTACAAAAGAACTCGAGCCATAAGTTACATTTTACTTATGCTTAGAACCTGATAAAATATTTAGAATATGTCCAAAACACGATATTTATATTATGTAAGCGATTTTACGAAGTTGTGTGGTGAGTAATCGAAGTCAGTGATGAACCAATCATCTTTAGATAGTATTAAAATAAAGTGGTTTTCGCTGTCTGTTCGCTTAGATCTTTTAAAATATTCAACGGAATTTAATGCAATAGATAGATTCACGAGAAAGGTTTATATGTATAATACAACATATATTATAGTACAGAATAGCAGAAAAATACAAAGATTTGTAATGTGATGTAACAAACATATGTTTGTGCACTTAATCGCAAACGCTGGCTAAACCTTACGAGATAGATCAAATTAATGTACTATGCACTAGTATTCTATTTGTTGTTAGAAATATTTTTTTATGGCAAAACCACGTTTGCCGGGTCAGCTGGTTTTCCAATAAAAGAGATTAAAATGGTCATTAGTATGACACATAACATTTTTTCTACATAAGACAATTAGTAATAATAATCAATGATTGGCATTGTATAAATGGATACAGTAAGCCTATATGGCCTCCAGGCTCAGTTCAGTATTTACTAGACTTGTCCCTACGTTCCCATTAACTTCTAAAAGCAGAAATTTTGAGATTAGGTTGCATAATACAATGATAACTTGCTCTACATTCGACGAAGCCAGCTACAGTACAAACTGATAGAAGTTGCTCTTAGAGCGAGAAGTTGATTTTGTAGACTTTAATAAGTAATTAAGTGTGATTGTAATTTTTGTTTTTGATATTATTTGAACAATTAGAAAAAAAAGTTGAATAAGCTCGCAATAAAAATTAAAGATAACAAAAACTCCTAAAAAATCAATTGTCAGACAAATTAGTCGATTCTAAATACATTAAGACGGGCGAATTAACTTACTTTTAACTATGAGTTGACGTTTCGACCTGGTTGCACAGACCATGGTCACGAATAGATTGAATGAAGAAAGACGGAAGGAAATAGGGAGTTATTGATGGTTGAGGGATGCTACTCCCTCTATCGTCTTCTGTTCTCTTCGCTGTTGTTTTGATCCGTAAAATTAAAATACTTATTAAAACTAAATTAATGAATAAAAACAATTAAATAATTGTATTAAAATGTGTAATTAGTTCATACCCAAAAACAAATATATCTTACAAAGATAAAATGAGGCAAATTTTTGGGCAACTGGTGAATAGTTATGTCCCAGTTTGAGACGGGAAACAACTTTTTAATATGCAAAAGCATGAAGCAGGTAAAACAGACGTTCCTACAACGGTATCTCAGGGCCCCATTTCGGTACAAATATTTGAAACAGATTCCGGTATGACTTCCATTGGTTACGATTACCGAATAATTATGATTAACATTAGTCCAAACTGACCTCATAACCGCAGAATTTCTGACTGATTAAGCATCTTTGGAATTCCGGTATTATCCAACCACAACAGTTTCGTTCTTCAAATGCAGTGTATTACGCTCTACTATCGAATGTATCGTCAGCATACTTTTTTTTTAAATTTACTTATGATACTTTGAAATTACTATGTACTTTGGTAGATACACATAGGTAGTCTAAGGCAGAGATTTATAGACGCTATTTCGACTTAGCATAGTTCTCAAAGAATTTATTCGTTTTGACAAAAAACTGAATATATAATAGGAAATTGAGTATAGCCATAGTATTCGTGGAGCCAAGTCCATGTTGACAAAATCGGTGACTTACCAAATCCTTTGACATTCTTTTAATAACATAAATTGTAATTTTTTTTGTAAAGTTGAAGTAATATTCATGTTGTACCTATCTATTTATCTCAGCTTCAATGAAAAAAAATCCTTAGAAACCGAATATTTTTTTAAGGTTATAATCGAACCTAAATTGTAACTGTAAAATTATTAAATAAGTGAATACTAATTTAATAAATATTATACTATGTTGATATACCAACATGCCAACAATTTATTGATTAATACATAATAAATTATGAATTTGAATGCGATGCAATATTGATCCGTAAAAAACATCCTTTCGCTGTATCATACTATGATTATATATCGCCGTCACACTCTAACACTTCCGATATCGTATTAGTCAATTTTTCATATTTTTTTATCTTATTTCGCGGCGTATACCTCTACTCTTCCTTTCGGAGTAATCCAGAAATGAATAAATCATTATCGATTTACGAGTAATCAGAACTGTGCCCTTATACTACATTTTAAAGCTTAAATTCAATTAGCAAGGAAGTCTGCAAATGGATGCGTTTCCGATTACGAGCGCAAAATGGAAACTAATCTTTGAATATGCATGTGCATGCTTACACCAGCTGCGCACATCTAATGTTTCCATTTTGTATGATATTTAAATGTTTATTATTGTATTAGTATGATTTAGGCCGATTGTAGAATAAACAGTTAATTTGGAACGTAAGCAGTCAATTACCATCATTGAAGTAACTAGACTTATGAGATCAACTCGGGAAAAGAAATTAACTTTGTCAATTTTAGGTTTTATGTATGAGGAAGTTACATTTGAATAAGTTAATATAACCTAGTTATCATTAAAACAAAATATTATAAGAGAGTACAGAGAGTAAAGTTATAATCTGTTATAACGACATCGAAGGGACTACTCATATTGAGTCGTAAAAACAGATAATCATAACAACAGGTGATATTTTCAAGATAAGTCCTATTTCCTTGTTGGGAGCTTTGTTCTGGGCCAATATAACCGGTATTTTATTCTAAACTATGTCGCCATAAACGGTTTTGGGAGTTATTAATGATTTCCATTAGTAGAGATCGTTTATGAAACATTTGAAACGTGATTTGAAGTTTATAAAAGTCGAAGGCTGTGATATATAGACGTTACTTTGACTTCGCTTAACAAACTGCTCAAAAAATAAATTGGACTTTGACAGAAAACTGAATATATAATAGAAACTTGAGTATAGTGCAATTATTCGCAGAGCCAACACCAATTTTACAAAATCTGTGACTTTTCATATCCTTCGATATTAATTGAGTCATGTACATTGTAATGCTTGAGTGAATTCTACGCAAAGTCAAAGAAGCGTCTATAAATCTTAGCCAAAGTTTTATCTTGGTATTTGTACTGACTCCAATTAATAATACTGAAGCACTATATATTAATTCCTTAAGTTCTAAAAAAAATGTTTATAACAAAACTCTCTTTAAGTCGGTATATTGAGAAATGACTGAACAACAATATGAAAGTAAAATAGGAATTTTTATCTTTTTTTTTTTGTGAACAATGACTCGACAAAGTGACTACAGTTAAATACAGTGTAGTCCAAAACCGAAAGCGACCATCAAAGAACGAAATCCATTGAATATCCGTCATGTCAGCCCACATATACCACGACTGAAGATCTCGAAGTATATGAGTTCTGGATATACACAAGCTGATCCCGAAACGCGCCAGGCCACAGCGAGTCACTATAACGGTCTTTACACTTGTGTATTGTGGTCATGACCCACTTCACGGCATCGCGCGCAAACTACGCCGCCCGCGTCATGTCCTATTGGATCCCGTCGATTCAATTACCGCGGCCCTTGCGACCGCCGATCCTATCAACAACGAGGTACACACAAGCACTCGTCACATTCCGAGACACCGGCGTCGCCGGCGGCGCCGACGGCGACGATTAAGGATAGGTCCGTCAATTGTTGTTTAAATAACGCAGTTTCACTCCGACGCAGCCTTGAGTTTCTTTCGGCGTTTCTTCTCAAGGTAGTCGCTTCCGAAACGCTGGTAGATCACCGTTAGGTTCGTTTTTCAACTGGCCGGCCGCCCAAGTCGAGGTCCGTACCCACAGGGGTGCCCTTGCGTAGCCGCCCAACCCATAAATTTCGCTGGCTGAGCGCCCTCTGCGTTCGCCCACCAAGCCCGGTTTTGTTGTGAAGGTCTTTCCCAGGCCACCAACGTAGGACACGCCGAAAAAAAAAAAAAAACCCACTTCGGGCTATCACCCTACCACCATAAATATCTCCAAAAATTCCAAATATAAATTTAACGAAGTAAGATTTAAACAAAAATACGTGTGACTTCACAGTTATCCTATGTTTAATATACATAATATTTACATTTGCCTATAACATACAACTACCGAATTAATCATCCGCTCTATTTTACCGCCTAATCACATCTACCCACTACTAAACCTAAAAACACGGAATAATATTACCACACGATGATAAATATTTACAGGCACCTAAATGTTATTATTACACAGAATATTTAAAACAAACATGCACTAGTTAACATCGACAGAAGAAATCAAAACCGTAAATATAGATAAACATACAACGTATTAAGGCTGGCTTTATAGACGCTACTCAAACAAAAAATAGATTATATAATTAATGTCAAAGTACTTTTGTAGTAAGTCACCGATTTCGTTAATTTGGCCTTTGCTTTGTGAATACTTAAGCAGCGGCGTGCATTTCTCTAGAAGCATAAAAACATTGTTATATATTAACATTTAATAAAAATTTTAACTTAAAATATAGTCTAATTTTGATTTTGAAGCCCTGAATTTAATACCAGATTACCAGTAATACCAGATTTTAAGACAAATAATTATTAAATATCCAATATTAAACAAAATGATGTGATTTATGTTTCTATGGAATACATGCCAATGTACTTAACCTATACTCAAGTTCTTAAAATCAGTTATTTGTTAAATACAAACTTATTGTCCAAGTTAAGTGTAACCAAAGACAATAGTTTATAGCGTCTATAAAACTCAATCATGTTATCTAGAGGTTATTCAACGCATAAAAATCAAATTTAAAATTAAAACAACAACTTTATTAAGTAGATTTTGTTTCTTCTGTTAAATTTAATTTACTAACCTGTTAAAAACACTGACGATAACCATGGTAAATCCAAAAAAAAACTCGCAAAAGGAATAAATTATAAACACATTAAAGTGGGATTAGTTATAACACACATATTCACCACAGCACATATAAATTATGATCAAAAAATAAATTCTGTATTCAAAATATTTTAAAAGTTCGAAACACGCGCGTAGCTACATTCTATCGGACCACGCTTGTTCACACGATAATGCACGGCGAGCAACTGCGAGTGTGATTGGTCCCTGGTTAGGAATATTGTGACTCGGCAACGTCCGCAACGCTTCGGTGCGCTTTAGCTGACTGAGATTCAGCGCGTGCGCAACCGCGGTTGCATTTTTTAGGGTTGTCCACACTGACACAAAAGTACACGGTCTTTAAAAGTTGCAAGAGTACATGAATTTAAAATGCAACCGTTTTATCTTCTTATTAACACTAGATTGCCCAGAACAGTCATTTTGAATGTTTTTAAAGTTTAGTTATATAAAAAAATATATATTTATAAGGAACCAATTTCTTAAAACATTATGACTTTTTATATACTATCTTATAACATTTATTAATAGTTGTACTTACCTCCCCCCTCTCTTTATTCCCCATATACGTATGCGCTATACCTATATTCAGTCTTTCTAGTGTTAAAGAAATAATAATAAGATAGGGATAAATAATTTAAACTTATTTCAAGTAATTCAATAAATAAAGTATTTAAATATTTTATGTCCACTAGACATCGTGTCGGATACCATGCGTAAGTGGTGGATGTTTCTTAATACCGTACAAAAAGATCCGCTTCCACATTCATCATGGGAACAGCTAAGGAGTGAAATATGCTTCCAGTGACCATATTTCTGCGATCTTATGACCTGGTAGTCTTTAAGAGAAGAGTGAATAGGTATTTGTTGGACGGACGCCGTTCATCGTCGTATTCATCTTCACCTTACACAAGGTCAAGCGTCCGCCTATAAAGGACAAAAAAAAGTAGTTTTAATTTACTGAGTCATAGATTTAAGATTATTTTTGCTTTATAGTGCTTTTTTCAAGGTTTGGAGTCGGTTTTTTTTAATAAATAGCCTGTAAACTTTTTTTGTAGTCATGGATATATCCACATGGACCGTCACTGCGCCGTAAAGGCGGCACCCTGGTGTACTGGACTATTACCGGCTAAACTCTCAGGGTAATACTTATCCGTCTGCCGGGGTCAAGAGTACAGCTGGGTCAGCTTCCTCGGCATTCGACGACGTCTGGCCTTCTACAGGCCAAGCCTATTTTGCAGGATATGTTAAAGACGCTACCCCCCGCTCACTCCTAACATAAGCAGGGAGAGTAGTGTAAAATGTAACTCCCCATCGACTCCGTGAAGTTATCCTAAAGCGTTGTGTAGGAAGTTAGGAACACACTGTACACTGCTTACGCCTGCATATTGCGCGACGCACGACGGCGATAAATTTTCTGTAACACTTTTTTTAGTGATCCGGGGGAAATCCCTAACGGACCTCGGGGGGCGATGAGGGTCACCCCCGGTGTGTTGTACTTGCACCGACTAAAACCCCCAGGATGTTCCTTCTCCCGCCTTTTTTTGTAACCCGAGTTTTTGGTAACCCGGGTTCCTTCTTCCGCCTGCCGAGTGCCAAGGGCAAGGCTGGGCCAGCTTCCTCGTCACTCGGTGACGTCTGGCCTTGTTTAGGTCTCGCATAAATTTTCGGCAACCCTAGCAATTGATGCAACAATGTAAATTACGTTGACAACAAACAAACATTAACGCTAACAATTTATTCATATGCTAATATTATTACCGCAGGTACTAATAAGAGAGTGTTTAGTTTTAAGAATTTAAATTATTTTACTTATAGTGATTTAGAAAATTTCTTTCACTGAAGATAAAGTAACCGTAAAAAATATAATACTAAATATTTATAAAGAAGCAATACATTCAAAATTTTGAAAAAAAAAAAAGAATATAAATTATATTTTCTAATTTTTAATAACAAATCTTCATGGTATACTTCGTTCATTTATCTTTATATACATATATAAAATTCTCGTATCACAATGTTAGTTACCTTACCGACCGGCCGACCGGTTAACGGCTTTACCGATTTTTACCAAATTTTATATGCATATTCAGTAGGCCTGAGAATCGGCTACTATCTATTTTTCATACCCCTAAGTGATAAGGGTTGTTCATCCTTAACATTTTTTTTTTAATTTTTAATTTTATCCTTACACATAATAAGTTAGTTATTTTTTGTCTATACTAGAAATAACTTATATGGCAAAACGATTGCCGGGTCAGTTGGTAAAATATAAATGTAAGTTTATTTATAGAAATATAATTTGTACTTGTATAAATATTATTTGGATTTTTTGTTACGACAAAATTTTGTTCCTGACTAGTTAATAGCGTTTTATTATTATAAAACGCTATTAACTAAATAGCGTTTTATTCATAAAGAAACAAAGAAAGACTGCATTGAATCTTTTATCGAGCTTTTCTCAAATGTATTCCAACATTTACTGTAGACGGGTGATACTTTATAGAAAATTAGTCACCTGAGTCTATATTATAGATGCTACAAGCCCCTTCACTGAGTTTCGCGACGCATATTAATGTATGCCTTATCATGTACATTGAGGCTTATATCATGACGTACAGAGTAAAGTAACTAATGTGAAACATTTTGTTACGGCGCCAAAGTTGCTATTTGTGTTAAATTCTGTGCATTCATTATTTACTGGCTGTAGTAACACGGCGTTGCTATTCTGTTATATGGAATAAAAACTGTTGACAATACACAAAAGGTTTCATGTATTTTATCAAATGTTGTCTAAGCAACGACCATTATCAGAGTATCTTACGCGTTACAGGCAACAAACATTCTCCATATTTCTCTACTAAAACCACTAACTTAAGCTCTAGGGACAGTAAGCCATCTTTATTCTTGGCTTAGTTGTTCGAAGTTACGGCTAGATAGATTATTTTACGTCTGCTTATAAACTTTATAGTTAACCATAGACTAAAGTATTTAAGTTAGGTGTTTTAACTTCAATTAATTATTGTAATAAAAGATTAACTTATGTATTACTTCAATCTTATTCCCCAACCTAGTTTTACGATTAGTTGTTATTAATACTTGAAGTGTAACCGTAAGTCAAAAAATAGTTCACAATAAACATAACCCTATTTTTGCTGCAATAATATAGGTGCGTCTTTATTCATGATTTTTATCGAGATCTCACAGCTTCCTAATTTGGGAGCGAGATGGCGAGATTATCGACTATCGAGTAGGGTGGAACGCCTCGCGGCGCTAAATCGGGGTCACGGTGCTAGGGGACACCTGTTGGGACTAAGGGCGCTTTGTAGGGTGGTTAAGTTTAGACATTGTCTTAAATATGTAACAGTATTTGCTTTAACAAAGGTATATTATGAATTATTGTTTTTAAACAAACGTCAGTAACCAAAGGACGTTAACTCGTAATTATAATAGAGGGGCCATCCTCGTTAATCAAAAACGTTCAAAAGCCAATCTAGATTAAACTTTAGTCTCGCATAGATACTAGAAATGTCAAAAATTACAATATTTGCTCTGTAACTACATCGAAGACAAAAAAAATAGAATTTATGTCAGTTGATAGAATTCGATATTTAAATATGTAATTCAACTAATTTTCTTGTTTCTAACTCCAATGTCAACGATGTCAACGTCCGTAACCTGGATGCAACAAAAGTATAATATGTAACGCATTTATATGCACGTTCTTTTTAATACGTACACAAGGCACTGAGTCATATCTTATGAAGTATTCATCTTGAATCGATAAAACTGCGGATGAGCACCAAATTTATACTTAATTTATTAGTTTACAAAAATTGTATAAAGGTTATTGGCACGTATTATCTATAAAAGTAAAAATAAATAATTTTAATTATTTTGATTCTGAAAGACTACTATTTTAACTGTTTAACAATTTCATCACATCTAAAACTTAGCATATTTTATAGTTTAATGAGCATTTTCCTTTTTAGTCTTATTTTTGTATTTTGAATAATAAAAAAATTGTTAAAAGTAAGACTAAAATGTCTGAGGAAAAATAATCATCTCAATAAATATTTAACATAATTTGCTGATCTGTACTGAATCATTTATACACTGAGTCATATATTATTCCTCACATTAAAAAATATAATGAGATTTAGGCAACTGCGTTATTCTCTAAACAATTTTTTTTATATAATTTTATTGACCATATACGTTGACGCACTATTGACCGTTGTTTATTTTCTATAATATATTACTACAATTAAGTATCATATTTAGCATCGAAAAGTTGTCTTATGTTAAAATTTGAAAAATGTCATGCGACGAAAATTATTCAAAAATATGTGCTCACTTCGCGTCCACGGAGTATTATCCAAAAAGTAAAGAATAAATGGCACCTCTTTTGCCTTCCCTCGAATTTCAAAGACCTGTTAAAAGGTGTAACAATTTGTAGAGCAATTCATCTTTAAGGGTCATACTGCATCACATGCTATAATTGACTAATGTTTTGAGCTACATTGCCTGTGAATGTTATTGGTAGAGCTTAAAAAGTATATAATTGTTAAATTATGTTTTTTACGAAAAATATATTCAGTTAAAATTATTTTCCCTAAAATTTCGATGTCTTTAATTTTAGTAATGCATGCTTGTTCAAAATCTGGAAAGTAGTGTTTTTATTGACTGAGCGAAGCAACGTTTCGGTGTCAAGTTGGGTGGATTGGCATTTTGTCTGTCTTTCAAAGGCCTATAACTTTTAAACCAGATAAGATAGCGATTTGAAATTAAAATATAGGTACTATGTAAACTTTAGATGCAATGCTGATAATGAAATTTAATGTAATAAAAGAAATAATTTTAAGGATGCTCCCATACATGCATTTTTATTTTTCGCTTTTAATACTACATGTGGAATGTTATTGCGAAGAACTTCTTAAGATGAGATTGAAACCGTCTTTTAAAGTTTTCTACGTCAATCATTCGCAATCTATTGTAGTTATCCAACAGTGCTCGTTTTTAGATCTATTGTGTCCCTACGTAAATCATTAAAACTATCTATTTTATTCAGTTTGTACGTATGTTCAATTTTAGAAAATATCATGTAATTTAGCAACATATACTAAAAACTGACAACACACATAAGAAAACCAGTTAGAGGCATTAGATGCAGACGATTTTTCTCTGAAACAGTATTTTGTGATACTCGTATATTTCTAATACGGCAGGTTCAAAGTTATTGCTTTTATATACTATTTCAGTAATAAACAGAATCATAAAAATTGTCTTTATAAATATTAATCAACGTACTGAGGCTACTGCTGGAGTTTATTTTTGCAATAGTTATTATTATTGCAATATAACGTAAATAATATTTACTAATAAATTTTATTTTATTTTTCTACATTTTTAGAAAAATCTGTCTCTTAAAGCGCTTTAATATTTAAAATGTCGTATCTTAACGTACAGCCGTTACATAACAAACACTTTACATTTTTTTTTGTCTTAAATATAGGTTTTATTAGTATAAGAAATATATTCAATACTCTTTCCTTAAAATGATATCTAAGATTGTATTAAATAAAAAAGAAACTCTTATAGAACCACTTTGTTATCCATCTGTCTGTATGTACTCTATACGTAAATCTTGTTGATACTTGGCAGGTTGTTTTTGCCGCAAATAGTGGTAGGTATATTTAGTACAATAAAAAATGGATAGTATTCACTTACTACTTTAGAAGAGCTCTCATCTTGTTTAACAACACGTGACATAATAAACTCTAGTGCTGCTGAGATCTGCCATCAATCTCCTTAACCATACATACCTGTTTTTAAAAAGTAGGTACAATAGTTAACTTCTTAGATTGATAATTGTGTGACGTACCTGTAACAAAAGATAGTCACATTATTATGACAACATGACCTGTTAAGAGAAATATAGGCGTGATAAACTATTTATGATGATATCATCGCAATACAGAATGCTGACTCAACGTGTCATCTCATTTTTTTTTAATTTACTTCCTATTGTATCACGTCATTATCGACAAACGAGTACTATTTAAATTTTTAAAACATGCTCATCGTTGAATGAAAACATCGGGAAACGCGCATGGCATCTAATAGAAATGTCATGTAAAAGTACCCGGAGAGCAGCGATTAGCTGCGCCACTTACTGACGCTGGTTACATTGGGCAGGACAGACAAACGCAAAGTGGATACAGCCACTTAAGTACCTTTTCTCACCACAAAAGGAATATAGCGTGAAGAAATTATTATTATGTATAAAAATGATTTGCTAGTTTTTTTTTTATTATGGACAATTCTCACGTGCCATTTAATACTAGTTTTTTTACTCGTAAAAATTTATTACACTTGTAATTTCCTATAACTATATACCTACTTTTGTAAAGCCAGTAACCAATTATCTGCTAATGTAATTTGATGTAATTAATTTACAATAAATAAATTACTGTGAACCCAAAATAATAATATAAAAAATTCGTCATAAGAATAATTTATGTAACTTTTGGAGGTTTTGCCGAGGATGCAACATCGAAAAATGTTTCAATATTTTCTCAAGATGATCTCTGCATTTTTTTGATCAAGATCAGACCTGCAACTGACCTCAATTACACCTAATGGTAAGTCAATAATAGAGCAGAGTGAGGCCATTGCTCGAAACGTGAGTTTTGTTTTCAGAGGAGATTTCCGCCTCCCCTGAAATAGTAACCAGAGGGCGCAGCACGGTAGGACTGTAGCGGATTGCTTACAAGAGCCATTAGTATGCAAATAGGGTTAAGTTTTAGCCGGTAAAATTTTGACAGATCCCGGTAAAAAAATAGGTAAAGGTCTATGATGGAGCTCACCCGCTCTACTAATACCAATTCATTAATTGCTGAAATTGATTGACTTCTGTGTGTGTGTGTGTGTTGTGTTCTTGTGATTGCAGAAATGATGCTGGAAAAACAGACACCGGCGTGGATTTCCACTCCTTGGCGCTTTCGGTATTGTGGCTTGTATGATAATGCATCATCGCACCGGGATCTTCAATTGTTATAGAGTAACCAACTAGTTATTAAGTCTGGTTTTATCATTTATAGAGATTCCGATGAGAGCGAAATCGGGTTTGACGTGAAAATAATGATTTGCATACTTTTGCCATTTATACAAGTGTTTAAATTTTAATATGTAATTTGACATTTTAAAGCTGGTAACTGGTTTGTATTTGTGTAATTGTGTGACCAATATTTAGCGTTATATTCTTTGGAAGTTTAAAGTTTCCAATATCGTATGTGGTTGTAGACAAGATTTGTTTTGAAATGAAAATAATTTTACCCATAGAATTTAAAAAAAACTGTACACACATTTAGTGATGAATGAAATAGGAAGATATAGCAATATTTCTGCATAAATTAAATATCCAAAATCATCCGACTTATTTGTTTTGGATACAGGTTTTAAATTATTTCGGATATTCGTTAATTACAGTTACGGATATGCGTAACATCTCTACTATATATATATATATTGTTTTAATATCTGTTTTACATTTGATTATCGATTAGTATTGATTACGAGTGATTAATAAAAGAGGGGAGTACAAATACTCGTATAACAGAATCTAATAATTTTACTCGTTGTAATTAGAACAATCATTACATACTCAATATTCGGGCAAGCGATAGCTTTAATACATAATAGAACTACTTAATATTCACATTACCGATGTATCAAAAAAAAGGGTATTATATTAGAAACAGAAGAATATTTGAAATATTTAAGAGTTGATATTACTCGCGTCAGTAGATTTCTCTCTAGATACCTTATTTGTAATCATCGGATGGCGCAATATGAGCTGCAGTAATGTAGTAGGTTGTCGCGACCAAACTATATAGGTACCAGATTCGAGTGTTATCCTGGGGATATCGTTACAGGTTCGTGTACCTCCAATTATTCATACATACTTTTGTTTCTAGCATATTAAGGCCAGCAATACGACGATAGCGATTGACGTCTCATATCTTATAGTAGTAATCGCCTCTGATTTTGGTCAACATATTTTGCCATAAGATAAGATGTGATCACTCTACTGTACCACTTTAAAACAAATCAAAATTTCTAAAAAAAAATAGGTTAATGAAAATGGATTAATAGAGAATCCATTCATGCAATTAGAAATCAATTTTATACAAAATATTTTATGAAGAGTTGCAAGTGCAAACTGCAAAGCATAACTGAACAAAATCCCGTCGAAAACTGTTCAATGACTACGCTGCATGTAAAGGGTGTGGGTGGGGTGCATGGGATGGGGCTACTTGCAGAAAAACAGAACGCTTTTGTAATCACTCGCACTAATAAGTTATCGTCCAAATGTGCTTAGCGCTGGTAACTAAGCACTTGAAATAATTACTAACACTAAACAATGCGTAAATCAGGCTAAACAATGTACATTTTGTAAAAAAAAAAAATTAAGTGCAGGTAAAAATAAACATATTTTTAATGCGTAATATATTGTTGATATAAATATTTAAGTAAAAATCCACGTCAATACGTTTAGACATTTCACTAATAAAATAAAATCTACATAAATCTCACTAAAACTATACGATATGGCTTTTTATGTCATTTATAAATATTTATAAGTCTCTTTTTAATGTTAAATGACTTATGTGAACTTTATAAGAACTATAAGAATGTTATTACGTTGTCCTATTGTTATATTTATGATTATTTCTTTTGTTATAACTTAAAAACCTGCATCGCGCAAGTGAAATTTAAGCGACTCCTCGTATATATACGTTCACCTTGCGGAATCGGTCGGGAGGTCCGACTCTACAGGGGAAGCCGGCCTCTGTGGCTGTGCCGGTTATAAACAGCCGCGCGCCTTCAAAAGGTTTTTCTCATTTAACGTGTGAACCAGGACTATGGACTATAAATGTTGCAGCTTCCTGACCAAGTAGTTTGGTCTCGAGGATTGCGACTGGCATCGGATATACAAAACTTGATATGTTAAAATTCATAACGTATCAAGCTCCACCCAAGTAGAGTATTTGATCTCCTTTTGTAATTATAATTTTGAATATCGATTAATTAACTTTTACGTTTGACCTGCGATGACATTAAAATAAAATACAATGCAACCCAACAGTTTTTGACATTTGTTAAATCGACATTTCTGACACACAATATAGAGCTAGATGAAGTCAGTTAAAAATTGACAAGATAAACAATTAATGATAATGTATTTTAAGTACTATTGAGTTCGAAGTAATATTTTAGAAATATCGCCTGTACTGGATAATATATATATATAAATTAAGAATAAATGAAAAAGGCTAATTCGAAACATTATATACTTAAAATAAACTTAATACATAACTTATAACTTGTACTACCGTGGCTCTGTAAACCCGCGCGCGTGATTCTATTATCAAAGGGAGAAATCAAAGGTTAAATAAGTCTTCAGAAGAGTCGCCATGATACAGACGGTAGAAAACGCTTAATGAGGCAATATCTTTGCGCAACTGGAGCGGTTCAAGATGCTCAATCACGTCAGGATCATTCATCATAATACGGACAGCCCTCTGCTGCAACCTATCCAGGGCTCAAGTAAGTACTGAGAAGAACTATTCCAGAAATACAAAAAAAAATCCATGCAGAGCCTGACCTCAGCCTTATAGAATAGGAACAGTTGATCTGGCTTGAAAAACCTTTGCACTCTATTCAGGATACCAAGTCTACGTGATGTTACGGAGATGACAGTCCTGTATAGGATACAGGACTGTCTCCATATAACTGGATTTACCAGGGTATATCGAAACGATTGCTTTACACAATTATAAGATTACTTTTAGTATGAAGATCGTTTTTTTTAACATAAGACCAACGAAATATATACGGTAACACAAACTACCTTATAAGGCAAGTTATCATCAGTCTACTTTAATCATTAATTTGGGAGTCAGTCGAAGCTGCTCGTGTCCGTAGGCTTTACCCTAGTTTCCCTACACGTGACTCCTGGGTGGTGCTAAACGAGCAGCAGCGAGGTGGTAGGGCGTCGGTGCCCGTCTGGATCGCGACCACAGTACATGAGTGTAAAGCCCGTCATAGTGACCAGTTTCGGCTTGTCGCATTTCGGGATCAGCTTGTGTATATCCAGTAGCTCATATACCTAAAGACCTTCAGTCGTGGTATATGTGGGCCGACATGACGATGTAGACTATCATTGGATTTTCATCCTTTGATAGTCGCTTTCGTTTTTGGACTACACTGTGCTTACCATCAGGTACTCTATTGTCACTATGTCGAGCCAGTGAAAAAAAAAAATCAATTGCTGCACATAGGCCTTTCCTAATAAGCACAACGTTACCCGGTCTTCGACTCTTCTTATCCAATCTTTTCCAGCCACTTTTCGCAAATCGTCGCTCCACCTTGTCAGGGCATCCCACACCACGGTTGCTAGTTCGCGGCCTCCACTCAAGGACCCTTTTGTTCCAACGATCATTGATTCTGCAGCATATGTATTCTGCCCACTGCCACTTCAGCTTGTTAATACGGATACGTAAATAAAATTATTAAAATCATCTTACATTTGTTTCCAGTATTGCACGTAATGTAAATAACACCTTTTCACATTATTTATAACTCACGCACTAAAATATCATTTAATATTTTTAAAAGAAAAACATTTTAGAAACCTTATACAGGTTACATAAGTGTGGATTACACGAAAACTTCAATATGACGGTGTACTGTACGTACTTAATAAACGTTTGACATCTACCTACTAATTTGAATAATTGTTTATTCTTTCATTTAATAAAACCAGATGTCAGCACAATAAAAGATTTCGTATTTTAAACTAAAATAAAACTAATTGGACATGAAAAAGAATTAAGTTTTTAATATCATCAGTTAGATTCCCTATAATTTTCTCTATGGATACAATTTTCAGTGAAGGCAGAATGACTTTATTAATACTGAAACTGTTTTAAGGCATTTACTTCAAATCATACTTGTGAAATTTTTATTACCTAAAAATATATTAAGAATTTATTTCGAGCTGTTATTTGGGCGTCCAATTCTTCAAAGTAAAATCATCTTTCGAGGTGATTCTAAGGTATTCGCAAATTGCATCAATAACCGGTGACATTATTGGGGCCAGTAACCTTTAATGATTTTAGCTTAAATTATTATAAGTACGTATTTAAGTAAGTAAGTAGATATAATTAAATTAAGTAGTTTAAGTTATTTGTAAGTCCTGTTTGCGAATCAGTGCGGGAGGAGAGTTCCCGAGTCAGGGGTGACTGACGGCGACCTCTCACTTCGTCATTCTTTCCTGACTCACACTCTTCTACAACCACCTCTCACTCCTTGAAGACACTTTGACGACCCTATTTTAGTCTTCTTACTGATGTAAAAATACTTTAAATGGAATAGGTTCGCAGGCAACGCAGAAACATAAATGCTTGACTAATTTTCAATTGTAATATATTGCAAGTTTTAAGCCATATTTTACAAATGCATCAAAATTTTTAAAACGCTTTTAAAAATAAAAAAAAATCAATTTAATTGGTGATTTAAAAGTGTTTAGTAACGCTTTAAAATTTAAGGAGTATTTCTGAAATTCGGTTGTAGAACGTCAAATAGCCCTTGACACGGCTTAAGAAAATGATTGAGCAAAGTATATTGTAAAAACAAAGATATTATCTCTGGAATCAGATCAATCTGTATACTTTCAAAAGCCAATTCAACAAATCTAAAACGAGCAATAAATAGTTTAATGTCTGCTCTGGCGGATGAATTTGTACACAGATTTCAACGGTATCTCAAAAGCCGATACAATAATTATACTCTTGTGAAATATATTTGACGATTCTTGGTGAAAGTAAACTGTATTTGTGTGCCCCGAGCGAATTGTTTGATCGCAATGTACGGGTAAGTATTGCTTAGCTGACAAACAACATGGACCTTATTAGAAGACGGTTTTTTTTTTTTTTTTTTTGATAACTTATAGGCGAACGCTTGACCTCAATCACACCTGGTGGAAGGTGAAGATGAGTCCGATGATGAACCACGTCCGCCTAACAAATGCCTATTCACTCTTCTTTTAAAGACTCCCAGGTCATAAGATCGCGGAAATATGGCTGCTGGTAGCATATTCCACTCCTTAGCTGTTCGCATGATGAATGTAGAAGCGAATCTTCTCGTGCGGATATAAGGAACATCCACCACATACGGATGGTATCCGACACGATGTCTTGTGGTTTTGTGGTGGAATGGGGCTGGTGGAATCAAAGAATGTAGTTCCTGAGAACACTCTCCACCGTGCAACCGGTAAAAGACCGCGAGGCAGGCAACTCTACGTCGATGCTCGATGCTTTGCATTTTAATTTTTGACAAAGAGTCGTCGCCAATAAGTCTATGAGCTCTACGATCAATCGAGTCCAAAGCCGCCAACTGATATTTAGCGGATCCGTCCCAAAGGTGACAACAGTACTCAACACTCGACCGCACCTGCGCCTGATACAGGTTAAGAAGTTGCGATGGTGAAAAGAACCGTCTGACCTTAAATAGGACACCCAATTTTTTTGCAGCTGTTTTCGCTCTAAACTCAATCGACCGCCCAGAGTTCAAGTCAGCTGTCAGCTCTAAGCCGAGGAGCTCAAGACCATCAGTCAACGGCAAGGAAACACCCTGGAAGGTGGGAGTCAGGTGAAAAGGACTCCGTTTAGCGGAAAAAAGACACGCCTGTGTCTTGGTAGCATTAAAACTAACCAGATTCAAACAAATAATTAATTAATTTAAACAAAGGCTTAAACAGTGGCAAAACTCAGTTATTATAAAAGTTATTTTATTACTGATATAACAACAAATAGACAAGCATTTGATATAGAACTGAGATTTTTATATTATATAAGAAAAAAGATATTTTCTTAAAAGCAAACCTTTGCCTAAATTCAACATTTACTTAAATTAAAACTAGTATTGCAAGCAGCTTAAGTTTCATTACAAAAAACATTTATTTTTTTGTATTAAATCCGTTATTACGTAAAATATTTTGCAGAAAAACTTTTATCACTGTTTAAATACGCAATATAGTTCAACTTCGTGTTATAACAAAGCCGTAAGTATACTGATGGTTTTATTTGTTTTACTGATTTAAGTAATTTGTCTATTTTTGTTTATTTACATGCTAAGGACAACCAGTGGCCAGTCTACAGATCTAAGGATCTAATCATCTAAGTTGCTGCATATACTTTTTCAACACATAGCGTACATCTAGCAACGCGCATTGGACAAGCGTGATAGGTTAAATGTCCAAAACCCCTTCCAATGGATTCCACAAGTATAGTGGAAAAAGTGAAAAAACATTTACGCAGGAAAAAGCAAAAGTATGTAAAAATTGTTACATATTCGAAAGAAATGGCCAGATTGAATCTATTATTAAGTTCCCTTGTGACAAGTAAATGGGGTGACAGTTGCTATTCAAGAATTTGGACAATGTCAGACAATGGTCTTGTTGCCACGAGATGACCTGATGGCCCCAAGAATAAGTTCTCACAAAATAACAATAACATAACAATAGGATGCTGTTATTCACACAGTTAACTCTTTATTATATTGCTTTATTTATACTTATGTGAATACTAATAAGGCACTACTGTTTTATGCTTAGAAAATCTACAGGCTGATATAAAAAGAAAAATAGAAAAATGTATTGGAACGGGTTTTATTATAAGATAGATTTTTTAACAATTTTATTATTTGTTTAATGAAATTTATTAACAGGGTATTTGATTTGATTTTGTTTTACAATAATTATTTATCGTTTAAATTATTATTGGTTTTTATTAACACTTTGCCGACCACACGATTTGTAAATATTTATTCGCTTGGCGCACCTGGCTCTTTAATTCGGATCACTTGACTTCTCGCTGACCGTTCCTGGCATTATCGGGAGATTATAAATTGTTAAGTTTTACTAATCTCATCGTTAGGTTTCAACCCTGTTCCCCTACTTTCATGAAATGTTCGTTGACCGAAAGTCTGCGCATGTCACCACTGTGGTGTTGCTGGAGGGCAAAGTGTTAATTGAATTCATTCTTTTTGAAACGAAGATAATTTCTGCAAAAACTTTATTCCAAAAAAATTATGATACACTCTAATAGTACATGTATTTTTGCTTAAGTCAACCATTGTTTACGGTGCATCGCATTAAGTTATAGAAAACTCAAATAAGAATGAATTAATAAGTAATTCAGAAACAAGAAAAACATTATAATATACTTAATAATTTTATGAAAAAGTTATGAAGAAGAAACTTTTTAACATTATATATATATATATATCTTATAGAAGAAATGTTATTTAATTTGTAAATTGATGTAGCCGATCCATCAATTACAAAAGTTCAAATGATGTAGATAAAGTATTTTCTTTTTCTCCGAAACAAGTTTTGGATGAGAGGAAAGTAGCATTCACAAAACAGTAATATGTGGATTTTTGTACACAGAAAGAATCAAATGTATGACGATGTTTACTAGGGACGGAAAAGGTAATAAAGTGACGAAACTATTTTGGCATCTCATAGAAGAGGGCGACCTTTTTATATTCTTATTTCAACGTAGCTTCTGAATTGTTTCTGTTATCTAATGGTAAGCTAAAAAGAAAATCAGTTTCTTTAATAACACCTACTCGATTGTAACTTATTAATAATATAAAATCAAAATTTTGAGTTTCTCATCTTAAAAATTTGTATTCTTCTTGTAATTCTATTTTGTATTTTATTTATTTTGTTTTTCTGGTATACTTACTACGAACAAAAGCTTTCAACGGCATTGATGAGTGTTCAAGATAATTAGTTTATCGGAGTACATCAATGTCACTTCCAAATTGTTGTAAGACGTTCCTACTGCATAAAGAAGAGAAATGGACAATGTTAACTAGAGTCAGTTCACACAATAGACATTTGAATGCTTTTGTCCCACTGAGTTCCTTTCAAAGGGGCTTCCTCTGAATTTCTTTTCCGTTTTTTGTAATAATTGTAGCTTCACCTCAGTATGTTATTGAGATGATATATGTTTTTGTATTTTATAAAATACAATTTGGATATTTGCGTCATAATTTATAATATAATTTCATAAAGCCGATATTTTGAAACCTTTAAGCTTTAATGATTAAGCAATTCTGTCGATCTAATTATATAACTGTTAACCGATATGGACGTATAATAATTGTTATTATAATCTCAAGGCAAACGTGAGGAACGCATGATTGAAATTTACTGTGCAGTCAAATTTAGTTTGTCTCTAGTTTACAATACTCGTATGATCAGTTCTTGAAAATTGGCAGATTATATTGGCTATAGTTAATTTAATTAAATGTCAAGATTAAGATAAAGCATTAAATTTAACGACATCAAACAATTTTGTGATAAGACAAAAAAGTTATAGGTATAAACTGTGATTTGCAACTGAATCAAAGACAGTCAAAATGTGATCTGATTAATTATTAACTATTACAAAATGTAGTCGTAATTTTAATTTGGTTGCTCTGTAATGATGATTAAACCCCTTCAAAACATTAAGGAGTCATAAATGTGTCTGCAATTGAGAATTCCGTAGTGATTAAAACATAGATGAGCAAAATGCAACCGCAATCGTTTTTCAATAATCTGATCACATTTTACCCATCTATGAACTAAATAATTATCCAAAGTCTGTAAAGAGCCTCGTAACAATAACCGTTATGCACGTTATAAGATTTTACTTAGTATATAAATCAATAGTAATTACAGGAGTTTATTCTTTGACTAAAATCATCCGTAAAGTAAATTAAATTATAAGCACGTGCTATAATAGCATCCTGTATATGAATATGGAGACTAGTACTTGTTCGTAACCGTATATTTTTCTGCTAAATAAGCAGCAGTTGGTTGTGCCTGAATGAATCGCAACCACTGTTTATGAGTGCAAAACCCAACATAATTACTCGCTTCGGCTAGTTACGTACCGAGAGTATATATAGTATATATATTCAGTTTTCTGTATCAGAGAGACCATTCATCACAATAGTAAAAGAGTTTGAAGACCGTCATTGTGACACGCTTTGGTCTGTCGCGTTTTTGAATCAACTGGTGTATATCCAGTAACTCATATACCTAGAGACCTTCAGTCGTCGTGTACTTGTATGTGGGCCGACATGATGACGGAGACCATCAACGGATCGGATGTTATCCGTTGATAGTTTCTTTCGTTTTTTTTAGACAACACTGTACTTATCATTATGTGCACTGTAGTTACTTGGTCGAGCGAATGTAAAAAAAAAACATTCAACGTCGTAATTAGTATAAAGAAGTATATTTCTATAGTTTTTTTTTATATAAGGTACGCTACAATATCGTTATACTGTTAAAATAAAATATCTTTCCTTAACGTAAGAGCTCTTCCATATTTCTGATAATGTATCAAATTTCACTGACCACGGTCTTTGAATAATTTTAAGGGTTGTCCATTATTCCGTTGACACGAATTAGAATTTAGGGTGCCTTTCATTATCGCGCCGTGTTTCACAATGGTTTTGTGTTGCATTATAACGGGTTTAAATCTGATTACATGGGCTTAAATTTTTATTTTTGGTTTAAAATATTTTTGTTGTTCTAAAATTTTGCGCCATGAAACATTTTATTTCCTTGAGGAATTAATTTTGAAAATTATTTCGTTATGAACATTATCTGTTTTAAAATAATTATAATAAGTGCAATCTTTTCCTTAGTATCGTTATACTTTGGCAGAATATTGTAAATAAAATGTAGAAAAATAGAATTTTTTCTGTTTCGATTTCTAAGTCGCTTTATGCTTGTATATAATTTAAAATAAAGTTGTAGGCAAATTAACAAAAAAAAAAAAAAAATAACCAAAATTGAGTAAAGAGTAAAAAAAGTTGTTTAAATATTAACAGTGGATATCAGGTGGCATTCTGCAATCAGTTGGACCACTTTATTGCACTGGACTAAGGCTCTGCATCGACTCAGCGTGCTTAATACCAGACTGTCTAGAGTAGACACAAATCCTTCACCAAGTTCGCGTTAAAGGCAAAAAAAATCGTGTTCTGTGTGTAAATTTTGAGACAACTATTCGAACGTACTTCTGTCGAGCAAATCACAAGCATGCTTGATAGGATTCATGTCGCACGGCTACGGACGCCAGTCTAGGACAGCGATATTACGGTCACGAAACATTTTCATCACCGAGCCTGCGGTTTGTGCACGAGCATCGTTTTCCATAAACACGACATCTTCAAACTACTATTTTATTTTAAACTAGCTGATCCGGCAAACGTTGTCTTGCTATATAAGTTATTGTAATATCTTATAAGATTTTCATTGAAATTAAGTGATGTCAAAGACAATTTTGTTCATAATTAAATACTCTTAATCAACAACATATTTATTTGGATAAAGATTAATATTATTACGTTGATACAACTCTTAACAAATAATGCATTAATTTCGACCTAATTTGATTACCATAAAAACGGTTCTAGTGAGTTAATCTTAAAAGATAGACATATACTGTCGTGGACTTTTTTTAGATCATTTCAAGAGGAATAATTCTTTCATACATATATTTTTGGTATCTTGAACCGTTTTCGCAGCGCACGCAATGGAAGCCCTCAAGGATGATTAATTTTCCCCGTTTTTTTTCACATTTTCCATTATTTCTTCGCTCCTAATAGTTGCATCGTGATGTTATATAGCCTAAAGCCTTCCTCGATAAATAGTCTATTCAACACAAAAATAATTTTTCAATTCGAACCAGTAGTTCCAGAGATTAGCGCGTTCAAACAAACAAACAAACAAACAAACAAACTCTTCAGCTTTATAATATTAGTATAGATTTCTTATCGTGTTCACTTCACGTTTTGTGGTCATTGTAATTACCTCTTGAATTCATATTTTCAAAGATTCGGATTGAAGGTAATGCGAAATGCAATATCCGAACTCGGTTTTTTCTCAGTTCCTAATTTCGCCCTAATAGTTTTTCTGATTAGTCTACGTTTGAATCGATCGGATAATAAAGTTGCAATAATAATAATATGTTGTCACATTATATCCCTTTCGGGATGAGAAGAGTTACTTTAATGATTGTATCCAGGTATCCACTAATGTGCTGTAATGTTAAAAATAAAGTATTCGTATTATTTTTAGTATTATAACAAGAAATTTATTATAAATATGGCTTGCGGACTATTTCCTACAGTAACGGGTTATTTATTTTTATTTTATTAATTAATATACCAACGATATATACACGTAAAAAAACATTCACATGAAATCTAATACAGCGTGCTACATCTTTATAGATACATATAACTAGCTTTTCCCAAACAAATATTAAAAATAATTACCGATTAGGTATGGTATAAAACCTTGTTACTTGCCAATGTTGTAATTCTAGGTTAAGAAATGTACCTATAGGTTTATAATCCTTTGCGGAAACGACTAAAATGATAAAAAAAACACATTAGCAAGTATGATTTTTTCCACTTCACAACAGACAGCAGACCTTCATGAGTTTCCAAGAAAAAGGATCGTGACAAGCAGACGCACCACAAAGTAATTCTATAAGAGTTCCGTTTTTCCGTTGGAGGTACGGAACCCTAATAAACGAAGTCAGCATCTGTATTACAACATTTACCATAATGAGTTCGACCGTCCGTAAGAAAACGAGGGTATATCTAATCAACAATTGAACTGGGGTGGAATTATTACACCGAAATCTAACCAAATAAGTTCGTACATTCACAATAACTCATATTTTAAAGGTTTTAAGGTACAAATTGCTGTGTCTAAATGTAATACGAATTTGTTTTGGCTAGCTCGGAGATTCGTGTGCAGAATTAAAAGGGTTAGGTCAATGAACCGACTGCGAAGTATAGATTTATAAATCAGTACTGGTGTGACGTTATCATGACGAAGCATCGAGTGTTGTTTCATGCTTATTGCTTTGAATATTATGTTACTGAAAGATTTTGTATCACACGTATACTTTATTTATCAACGTCGCTAAAAATTCCCTGAAGTTTCGACTTAAAATTTTGCACAATATGTTTCTTTATATGACGTTTATTATTTTACGGCCTGGTTTCGCAATGGTTGTTATAAATCCTCTTTTAACATTGATTTCTTTTTTACTTAGAATTATATTTAATTTTGATAGATATTGTCACTCACTAATTTTCCACAGAAATATACTATACATTAGAAACCAGCGCATTTTATTATTATTTATTTATTTTCAATATTTTGGTCCTTCGAGCCTATTTATAGCATTTAAACAACTATTGTTAGTATATTTCACAAAAAAATGGAACCTTACGAAGACCAGCAAAGAAATTAATTAGGTTACCTATAAATTTGTTTATTTACTTTTTTTTGTTATTTAGGTTTCTTATTATTTAGTTCTTATTATTGTAAATACCTTTTTCTTTCACGTGCGGGGAGAGTGTTATAAATCCTCTTTTAACATTGATTTCTTTTTTACTTAGAATTATATTTAATTTTGATATATATTGTCACTCACCATTTTTCCACAGAAATATACTAACATTAGAAACCAGAGCATTTTATTATTATTTATTTATTTTCAATAATGGTAGTTACTTCATCTGCAACGATGAAGGTCCTAAGTTCAAGTCCCAACAGTGGGGAATTTTCTATGATGAATAGATTCCTTTGTTAGGAAGCGTGGATGTGTGAATGTATTTAAGTATGTATTACCTTCTTAACCTGTATCAGGCACAAATCGGTCGGGTGTGAAATACTGTTGTCACCTTTGGGACGGATCCGCTAAATATCAGTTGGCTTTTCTGGACTCGATCGATCGTAGGACTAGTATACTTGCTGTTGCGAATTGATTACAGGACCCACGGTCACCGCCAATGCGCAAAAGTAGTCACCTTGGGGTTTTTAGTCGGTATAAGTCCGACACACCTCGGTCGCGCAACCCCTCTGCGCGGCTGAGACGGTCCTATGAGGATTTTCCCCAAGTAAAAAAAAGTGCTGGTATACTTGTCGGCGATAACTCGCCATTAAGGCTATAATGGCTATCAGCTTATTCCCACACGTTAAAGGCTCAATAGCTCGCAAAAACAATGCATTTTTTTAAAACGTTCTTATTGTACACTTTAAAGTTGTGGAATAGATTTCCAGGAGTAGAATTTTCACTGGAAAACGACACGAGGCTCTTCATAACAAGTTAAAACGCGCTTTTGGATAGGCAACGCAATGATAACACTTCTTCTATTGTAGTTATCCATAGGCTAGTGTGACTACTTAACACGCTTAAGCTTACGTAATGAGGAAGACTGTTCGCCTGTTTGCCTTCCTTTTACACAAAAAAAAAATCAAAGTCACAGAAATCGTCCACTTTCTTTTTTTATTCTGACTCGACACAGTGACTGCACCATACCTGATGGTAAGCATAGTGCAGCAAAAAAACGCTAACGAATATCGATAGGTAAGAAAAACCCAACGGTAGTCGCAGCGATCATGCCGGCCTGCACAAATATCTCTTCACGTTACGCTTAAAGGATCCCATGTCATAGGATGGAGGGAACACGCTCTCTGGAAGACCATTCCACAGCCCAATGACACGGCAAAAGAAGGAGTTAGAGAACTTCTTAGTCCTAGCCGGGATGTGAGAAACCGTAAAGCTGTGATTTCGCAAACCCGCGCGCGTGGTTCTATTCAGGAAAGGAGAGGGACTTGGACTTGACTTTGCGAATGTTCAGGTTGTACTCAATTTTCCTATTTAGTATTAAGTTAAAAAACAACTTGTTTACTGAGTAAAGTGTAAGTAAAGTCAAACTAACATTATAGCTTAAGATCATTCTATTATACCAGCATTTACAGAATATTGTAATACTAACTAGTACAAAAAGGAGCAAACGTATACAATATATTTAGGTCCGTATTTTTCCTTAATAGTATCACGCTTGTAAATACATATTACTCGATTGTTCGTGAATAAATATTAGACATTCTTAACACAAATGATTAGAATACTTAGTAAACAGATAACAGATTCTCATTTTGCACCTTGAATGTTTACTCATTGAGAACAAATATGCATTCCGAATTATTTAAATAAAACGTTAAATAACTTTATCTTAAAGAATCTTATAATAAATCAAAGGATAAAAAACCTCCGGAATGTATAATTACTGCTACAAATTTAGTATGAAATATTATCATTACAACGACGACAATTTTATCGCTTGGCATGAATTTTTTACGCGAGCTTAACAATTATATCCACGACAAAAAAAACGACTTAACACTGAGAAAAAGTCTTAAATACAAATAAAGAAACACGTGCACAAAACAAAAATGCACGTGCAAAAAGTGAAGCTAAGAACTATTTATAAACACAATAAAATATAGCACGAATGGACGAGTTGATATCTCTTGATTTTAATCTAATTTGAAGTTTTTTTTCATATCTGTATAAAGACAAAGATTATCGAAGAAAGAGTTAAAGATATTTTTTGGTGGTAGGGCGATTGCCTGAACTGGGTCAAGAGCCACAATACACAAGTGTAAAGATCGTGACTCGCTTTGGCTTGTCGCATTTCGGGCTCAGCTTGTGTATATCCAGTAACTCATATACCTAGAAACCTTCAGTCGTGGTATATGTGGGCCAACATGACGACGAAGACTCAACGGATTTTAATCCTTTCATGGTCGCTTTCGTTTTTGGACTACACTGTACTTACCATCAGGTGCACTGTAGTCATATTGTCGAGCCAGTGTAAAAAAAATACCATAGAATATAAATGAGCTTACGAAAACAGAAAATATGTTGCTTAACTTTTATTCACGCATTTTATACTAGATTTTCTTTATAGATTTCTTGAAGTCCATGCTTTAATAATAAAAATGGCAATAATTTCACTATAAATAATAAAAATGACAGCACGCGTATTGAAGTGAACGACATTTTTATATAGCGATGAAATATTGAACTATGTACGAAGGATTCAAGGGTCGTGGGGCTATTAAACTGTAGTTTTAATTTACTATTTCAACAACCCGTAAATTATACTTTAACGAGTTCTCTTGTAGCGAATGTCAGCTGGTCTAAGTAATTATTCTGGGCATCACCGTAGACAAAAATAGATGTGTTATTTTACTATTTATAAACTTTTAATCGGTTTGCAAAACTAAACCCGCTCTTCTACGGAACTTTATTTGTTTATCTCTTAATAGTATATAATTATATAATAATAATAATCTATGGTCACGCTATATCCCTCACGAGGTGAGCGGAGATACATTAATGGTTGTATCCATATTACGTTTATATGTCGTGTCGAACGTAACCAGCGTTCTCAGGACACTTACACATGATATTTCTATTAAATGCCATGCCGATTTCCTCACGATATTTTCCTTCACCGGTGAGCATGTGGTACGTAATCTCTATAAACCTAGAGATACGTAGTATTCGAACCTACGACCATTCGCGTGACCTCGCATAAAAACCGGAAGCATGGGAACATATTCTTACTATAAAATAAAAAAATAAACCTCGTCTTGGTTTTCATTCCAAGATTAATTATTGTGTGCAAAAGATTTCATTATAACAGTTTAACATAGAATTAAATACAGACAATATGTAAAGGTTCCTATAAATACATAACGTGAATATCACGTAAAGCATCTTATTAATTGCAGCGAAAAAACAGTTTCCCACAATATTTACGAAATTGTACTTTACCTTATTGCAATAAGTTTGTAAATGACAAAACTATTAAACTTTTCGTTAGGAAGTCGATATTCCTACAAAATAATTTTATCATTCGAGAACAGATGGTGCAGTAATACAACGCACTATGTGAAAACATCGCAACGGTCAAAGCTAAATTACTGCTATTACAAAACTTAAACGCTAGACATAAAACCGTTCAATAATCATATCGCATTATGTTTATCATGTATTCCAGCGATATTTTATTTCAATTTTAACATGTACTAAGAAAATAAAACCGTTAATCCTTTATCAATAACTAATCCCACTTGTTCTCTTATATTGGCGTGGTAGCAGACATGAGAGAAGTAGGGTACGCCGTTATTGTTTATAACAAAATTCTGCATACGGACGACTAATTAACTAACATGGCCCAAATAAAAAAGGTCCTAAATATGTACGTACACAGCACATACAATAAATTTTGCACAATTTTTGAACAATTTACTCTTGTGTAAGTTTAAACATTCCTGATTTTTCATGTTTTTTTTGCCGCATCAAAAAAGATAAATCATTGGGTTTATACAACCTTTACGATCTATATTAAGCTTATTTACAAAATTATGTTACAAGTATTTAAACAAAAGTTTATATTACTTTCTTGCTGCTAAGTGCGTATAAACAACAGAGCTTATCCCCAAACCATGAGATACGTATCCCAATAATGATTATTTTATCAAATATTTTCGTTACTAATTGACACAGCCATTAACAGTGAATCTATTTGAAAATACATTTTTAGCGCCATATGTTTTTAATCAATGATTGTAATGAATCCTCCGTTTTTTTTTTTTTTTTTTGTTAACCCGGGGGAAATCCTGCATTGGATCGTCAGAGGAGTGGTGAGGGCCACTCCACCGGTATGCCGGACTCTTACCGACTAAAACCCCCGGGGTACTTCTCCACTCGCGTCTACGCCAGCCCCCGGGCACACCGAGGACTTCCAAGAGGGCTGACGCGCGATCCGCCCTGTGGGCTTCTCCACAATCGGGAGGAAAACTCCTCTACCAACGCCTAGTGGTGCGCGGAAGCACACACAACACCACTGGAGCTTGAAAGTCAGGCAACGGCCCCCTCAGGCTCGTTGCCCGACGCTCCCCTTGAGGCGAAACTGCCAAGCAGCGACTTAGGTGCCGCCGCTGGCGAGGCCTCCCTCTCCATGGGCTCCACGCGCGCCTGTGACGGTGGAATGTCGTCGGCGGTGGCGGGAGGCTTCCTCACTTTGCCCGGAGGCCTCTTGATGGGCCTCTTGGCCGCTGCACAGGCCGCGCTGCCGAGCCGATGGCCAGCCCGCTTGCCGGCGTCAGCGCACACACAACATCGAGGCTGAGCCTCGCAGCCCTGGGCTTTGTGACCGGGCTGGCCACATCTAAAGCAGCGACCACTGCGATTTGTGGTCGCTTTGCACGATTGCCCCACGTGTCCGGGTTCTAAGCAACGGTAACACCGGAGCACGCGGGGCTCCAGCAGGCGGATCTGGGGCTTGGCCCAGCCGATCCTTAGCCCTCTCTCAAGAAGGTTTTGGGCCGCGGTGGCTGGGCAGGTTACCCAGGCCGTTCCGAGGCTGAACCGCGTCATTTTGATTTGGCTGGCCCGGACTTGCTCCTCCGGGCAGCCTCCCACCATTGCGATTGCGCTTTTGAGATCCTCCCAGATGACGGAGTCATCGAGGCCCGTGATCTTCAGGTCTGCGCGCTTATATGGCCGCGAGACCTTCACGTCCTCCGCTGGGAGGATCTCCTTCAACACCTCAAGGAGGGCGTTCGCCTTCTCATCCGCCTCCTTGGGCTCGCCGGGCACGCGAATGATGCGCGCATCCGTGAGCGTGCCTCTGAAGGCGATGTCACGGAGGCCGAGGCCGATCAGGTGGCCGTGCACCTCTCCTCGCGACTCCTCCAGGATCGTTTTGAACGATACGCCTCTCTCGATCGCCCGAGGCGTCAGCTGCAGGATCACTCCGGCCGTTTTGGGTGGCCGGATCTTGATCTTCTGCGCTGCGCTTTTCTTCTGGGGAGGAGCCGCTTTGGAAGGGCCCCTGTTCACTATCTTTTGTCTGGAGGGCTTACCCCTCTTCACCACCTCTGACCAGTTGCCCTCGGTACCGGCGGGCTGAGTCGAAGTTGGAGGTGGTGGGGGTGCCTCCAGGGATGTCCCATCCGTGTTGGCAGCGGGGCGACTCTTCTTTCCCTTCCCCTTACCTTTGGAGGGTTTAGGGTTGGGGTTGGAGCTGGGCCCCGGTGCATCCACATCTGTTGTGAGGACGTCTTCCGCGGCGTCGTCTGCTGGCTTGGGCTTTGCCTTTCGCGCGGCTTTCTTCGCCGGGGGAGGCGCCCTCTCGTGCTGCAGCGGCGGTCGCAGGAGTTTGCCCTCCAGCACGTCGTATCGCCGCTGCATGTCCCTCATAGTGCCCACGACCTCGCTTAGTACCGAGCGGATCTCGGCGAGGTCGTGGGGCTGTGTCACGTCCGGTGGTTGGGCAGGGTTCTTGGCGGAAGGCAGCAAGAGACCCTGCCTGTTATATTCTCTAATATCTGCTCGGAGGGAGGCATAATCCTCCCTTAGGTCCTGCAGCTCACTCTTGAGACGAGCGTTCTGGCGGTTGAGTTTCCGGAGCTCGTCGGTCACTGTGGAGGACATAATGACCTCCATGTCGGCCAGGATCTCATCGAGGGCAGACTTCCCATCGCGGATCACTGTCCCTTTTATGTTGTTGGACTTGGTGAAGAGATCTTTCACCAAGCCCACGTTCTTGCGAACCCGCTCGCTACGGACACAAGCTGCGGCGTCCTCTTCGTCAGTGGCTGTCGCGGAGAGTCGCGAAGTCTGACGGGGACGGGCGCTCCGTGCCGTCTCCAGGAGCTCTTTTCGAGCTTTGAGCTCCTCCGCGTCCTTTTGGGCCGCGATCACCTCTTTTTTGGCCTCCCAAAGACCCATGTATTTCCCATGGGTCGGGGGACGGCCGCGTCCTCTTTTTTGAGACACCTCAGGGGTGGCCAGGATCTTGTGTGGCACTTCCCCCTCGGTGTCGCTCTCACATAAGCGGTAGCTCCGCTTCCGGTCTATACCGGAGCCTACCGACAAAAGACTGACGTCGGATGAGTCCGAGTCGTCCAGGCGCTCGAGGGACACATGGAGTTCCCTTCCACGCGCAAGCTCAGTTTCCTTGTGCAATGCCAGGGTCGCCGGTGCAGAGGCGGGGGATCCGCCGCCACTGCGGAGCACAGCTTTGCCCCCCCCAGAGAACGTGGGGCTGCCAGGACAGGAGAGAAGCTCCCGCCCTGGGAGGGATTCTCCGGCCGCGGAGCGACCGGTACCCTCCTGGGGTAGTTCCTCTTTAAGTTGTGCTGCCATCATTATTTTTTTTTAACATTCATTCATCAGATTTCCGTTCATCGCGCAGGAGTTGAAGAAAAAAGAAAACAAAAAGGATGAAAGAGGGAGGAGAGAAGAAGATAGAAAAAAAAAGAGAAGAACGGGGGAATACAACAGGAGAGACATGCAACCTAACATAACCTAACACACAGTCCTAACAAAATTACCTAACACACGAAGCCAGGAAGTAGGAACAAAGGAATAACTGAGGATGGGGAAGGGTGGGGTAGAAGAGAGGCGTTGGGTGGGGATGGGAATAACAGGGCCCTCTTCGCTCCTCTTCTCTTTCGAGAAGAGATAGCGAGAAAGGGCAGGGAGATGAGAAAGGGTAAGAGACGAGGACGAGTAACTGGTCCGGACTCAGACCAAGGACTCGGACTGACTGCACCAGCGAGCTGGTGGGCGATGGGGCCGTCAACTCCCTACGCCGTAATGAATCCTCCGTTGCACAGCGTGCTCAGCATTGAAATAATTAAATATATCGATTAAATGTGAAAAATAATTTTAATATGTAATGTAAACTTATAATTTAAAAAAATGGAATATTCGATAAATTAAGATATAATAATATTTTAATATATAAACTTAATTGTAATAATATTTT
Organism: Automeris io; assembly: GCA_036320925.1. Taxonomy (NCBI): domain Eukaryota; kingdom Metazoa; phylum Arthropoda; class Insecta; order Lepidoptera; family Saturniidae; genus Automeris; species Automeris io. The sequence goes on from JAUDJH010000014.1 coordinate 8,388,573, forward strand.
CATGTAGCAATTGTCATAGAAGTTATTATTTCCACTTTTAAAAAAGAATATTTAAATAAGTCATTAACAGTACCCAGGAAAAATATTTCACTTGAATCTTATCTTAAAAAGCGAATATTTTTGTAGCACAGAATAAAATAAAGTCATTGGTCAGAATAACACCTTTGTTTTGTCTAAGTTTAATAGACCTAAAGAGCTAAACAAGTTATTCATCTCAATTATGGCTGTTACATAAAACGTATACATTTCAATTTGTTTTGTAGCCACATAAATTATTCTATTAGACTGAGTAATAAAACTACAGTTTGCCCCCCATTTTCTTAGATAAATGAGGTCAGATGCTTTTATTTTTATAGCTATAAAACTAAGGGTTAACTGTTTATAAATATGTATACATCTAGAATATATAGTAGTAACACGAATAATATATTTAAAATGATACCTATTTATCGATATATATTTAAATAAATCATCTCATTAGTAGATCTTAGTTGTATAGGTAATTTAAATATAATTTAAAAAAATATTTCATATAAAAAAGTACTTTTTAAGTCCCATTATCTTTATCCAAAAATTATCCTGATATCTGAAACAAATGGATTATAGTATATAGTAACGAGGATTTATCCAAGAGTGTAAAAAAACGGTCATTAAAGGAAAAAAACGGTCAAGTACGTGGAACTTGTAGGTATGAAATAGAGATGCCACGAATATTCGGCCACTTTTCTTGCTATTCGGTATTCGGCCGAATAATACGTACTATTCGACCGAATACCGAATACCAAATACCAAATCATGTAAAAAAGACACGTTATATTACTTAAAATTATGTATTTATTTCCAAATTACAACACTTTAGCAATTAAAATTGGTCTGTGGTAAGTTGTGATAGATAAAAACAAGCTTTTCAGCATTTTTTTGGTAGCAAATGATTACGCTTTTCATCGTAAATGTTACCAGCCTCAGAAAATAACCTCTCACTAAACACGCTACTTCCAGGAATATTCGGCGGCCGACAGCGTTGCCGAATATTCATTATTCGGCCAATTCACTATTCGTGGCATCACTAGTATGAACTTACAATCACAAATAATATGCTTATGTGATGCATATACTTACGGTTTTTCCCTTACTAGTGTTATAAGATATTACATCTTGGCAAATTACATTATTCTTGTTACACTGGAAGTATCCCATTGGTTTTGATTTCCTTACAAATGTATAAACATTAAACGACCGTATCTTTTATAGCGCTGACTTAGAAGTTTGATATTTTCACAGCTTCTAAGGATTATAAACCTGAGTTAGTTAGGTCAACCAAGGCAAGCGTGACATAAATTTATAGATAAGAATAAGTTCGTTTAATTATTTCTGCTCTGTATTGGTTAATAAATACATAATGATTTTATTTTTAATTATTGTTTTCGTGATTGTATTTGATCAAATACCCAAGTCTGTGGCAATGATATTCTGAAATATAAATTAAGTAAGACTTATGTGGGTAGAGGACTTTTAAGCTTTCCTTATCTTATCTAAGGCAAGTGTAACAAAATCCTGAGTTTTTTTGCAAGTTTGAAGTTTCAAAATATATTTCGTTTTAGGTATTATTATAATTGCGTTGTTAGGCTCACCTTATATCCTATTAAAAACAAGTCTATATTATCATGAAATTTTAAAAATTGCAAAAACAACTCAACAGTGGATTCATATGCAAAATATCGTCTAGTGATTGAAATATTAAAAGTCGATACTAAAATATATACTATATATATACGATAAAATCGATACTATAAAAGTTCCTACGTTGTCTGACACATATATCTTAAATAAAAAACCGTGCGCGAGGCGGTTTATTTGAAATTATTACCTTACTTGCCTTATACACATTTACCTGCGTTATCCATACTTGACTTTAATTTCAACATGATGCTTCCACGGATTTTTAGGACACAAACAGATCGCCAAAAGTGATTCTATATGGGTAGCTTTTTCTTTTAAAGAACGAAAACCTAGAAATAAAAAATACTGATCATTATAACTCACTGCAAATGGCTCTAAGTTCATAATATACACAGATATACACCTCCGGTCTCAATTGACTTCAAGTTTCCAGACTCACAAGAGTTCAACTTTTCCTTCCCAAGTGCTTAATTGCTAGAAGTCGTCAGCATTGGCTGCTTAAGTTTATCGCGGTAAAACTTACTAATGCAACTTACAAATGTTATAACTCAGAAGACTAATTGTTTTACTTCACATTTTGTTGCTGTTTTTTACGTATAAACATAATTAATTTAGAAATTGTATTATCACGCAATTTTTCGTCCTTTGTCATAAACTTGTAAAGTAATTAACTAAGTTCCTGAAACTCGTTAAGTATTGTTAGTAAAACCTATTATAGCTATTTTTAATATAGGTAATAATTTTTATTCAGCGCAATTCAATTGTCGTGGGTCACTTTTAAAAAGTTTGAGGTCCTGCAAAATACTACAATCTTAAAAGCCAAGCTGTATAACCAGTGTCTTGCTCATCAAGGAAACTGTTCACAGAAAAACATAGATTGCACCATGCTTGGAATTACGCTATGGGGAAGACTGTGTGTTATCGATATAAAATGAAAAACTAAAGTTCAAGATGACGTCCAATTAATTATATCTCCCAAGTGGCGATTGGCGGAATACGTGACTAGGCTTACTGATGATAGCCGAGGAAATTGGCGTGGCCGTACCCTTGGCTTTGACAGGTGAGTGAAAGGATCACGCTGGATGTTTTTATAGATAAGGGTCTGACACTCCGGGCTGCTGTTGAAACGGCGGCTTTGACGGTCCATGGGAATTTTCACCGGGTCAAAAGAGGCGTACTTATGATTGTTGCAGTATGCCCTTAACGAATGTTGGCCTAGAGGGGGCCAGAGACCTGTTGATAAAAGATTGTAAGGTGGACCGATGACATTTATAAGGTCATGAGTAGACCTTGGGTACGAACAGCACAAATTTAATCTTTGTGGCATAATAAGAAAGAGGCTTATTTTCTTAATTTAGTGCGAATAAGCTGATGAATATTTGTCATAAATGCCGATTTTCTTAATTATTACATTTCTTGTGCCAACTTAAATTGAGCCAATAAACTTTTGAAATAAATGAAAGCAGCCTTGTAACGAAAAATTAAAGCTAGTTAAGCAAAATGTTATATTTCATTAATAATACTGCTATAAAAAAAAATCAACTTAAGATATCTGAGATTGTATTAAGGTCTGAGGGAGGCTGACTGAATTAGATTATAGCTTTTGCGATAAACTATTAGACATGTTGATACATAACAAAAGATTTACGTTAGGTTAGCGTTGGGAGATTACGATTTCAGCTATCGACAGAATCGCAATCGATCTGATTTTAATCGAGTCGCTCAGACAATTGATCACTTAAGTAATCTTCCGATTGTTTAGATACAAGTCTTTCGTCGTTGAATTGAACGAGATAAATGAATGAAGTGGCAAATGAATCATCGTATCACATCATCAAAACGCATTATACCAGTAATTTATGACGTGTATTGACCACTATTGAACATCTCGCTGAGACATGATGACATAGACGCGTTTATGCATCGGTGCCATCGATGATTGTAAACTCCATATAATCGATTTTAACTGAAAATCAATTGTGATCTGTACAATCGAAGAAATCAAATTACACGACTTGACGTCGCCCTTGGCTACGATAGGTACATACCATGGGTAAGTATTACGGTCGCGATTAAAATGAACCCTAAATAATTTCAAATTACGTTTGGAATAAATATACGTATAATAAAAAGCTCTTGGACAATCCTGGAGCTTTTTAAGATAAAAATAGACACTTAAAACCTTTGCAAATAACATCAAAGTCAAGCAATGGGAGCGTCGGGCTTTAAGAGCGTGAAGGATTTCTGTGACGCTTTTATTAACGATAAAACCAAATCAGCATATATTAGGTATGTTGTCAGTTACAATTGAAAAAAATCTTTCTTTCTTTGTACATACCTATTATTTGGTATTATAATACCTAACTGAACTGACTTTATATATATAAAGTCAGTTGAATATATATATATATATATATATATATATATATTCAACTGACTTTTTAAATTCATTGAGATAAAAACCACTTTTCAAAGAATATTTACATTCGTTATTATTGTAATTTAGACGAATAAAGCTACAAGCCGCTAGTACATCAATGAAAGAATTACCCGAAATATTACCTATAATTTCCATTAATATTTTGTGTGTCATAAATGTTAAATATTTACTTTTAAATTAAAACTAGGAATTACAATAGACAATTGAAAATTGTAGATTTTATGATAGCTCTTTGGAAATTTCTTATGGGTCTGGATTCTCTATTATTCAAATTTCCATCTAAAGTTAGATCGTTAGGCAGCTTTGTTCCATTTCCTGGCGTAACTGTAATAAACGGAGCGAAATTTTAGACTTTAAAGCTACAATTATCTCGTAATAGTACTTTAATAATAACAATAATTATTGTAAATATATTTAACAGTTTTCATTTAAATGAATTTAGTGATTTTATGTAATAGGTACTTAATTGGAGCTTGAAACTATGTGTGCAGTTTACAAATGTTAACGCAAACCTAAAGTAGATAATAAATATAAGCGCAAAATGGATACAGCTACTAATGTATCTATGCTCACCCCGAAAGGGATATAGCGTGACGATATACTATTTGTTATATTTAGGTAATAAATTATTATAGAAATTAGTGTAAACAAAACTGTTTAAATTGTTATTTATCTACACGCTGTGTTTCTACTAGCCCAGGTAGAAGAAAACAGCGTCCTTTCTCTGTTTACATTAACCACATCCGCCGCTTTAACAATTATAAATCTTATACAATATTACTGATTTCATTATGATTAAAACACTTATAAAAATGATTTCTGATAGTACAACTTACAAATACAACTATGAAGTACGAACTTTACAAATTACTATCAGAAATCATTTTGCTAATACTTACAGTCTCAAGTATGAATCTTAAACAGTATAATTTGTGTAATTAAAGAGTATTTCTAAAAGAAAAAAGGTATAAAAATATACATATATATTAAACGATACAGACACGAGTAGCTTAAAAATGATATAATGGGTTTGTACAATAGTTAGGTAATAAATCCGGATCAATTGTTGTCTTCTAACTATAAATACAGAAATATTTATTGTGTATTGACGTACAACGACAATTTCATAAATGCTCAAACCGCTTGTTAATCGAAACAGTCGCTAAAACGACGAGCTCGTCATGTTGAAATTTACAATCGTCGCATCATGTTTCCTTTGAAAAACAAATATCGATGTATTTTATCTATGAAAACGATATATTGATACAGTTTGAAGTACTATCGAGCTTACTTTCGGGGTTAATAGTGTTTGTGTTTTGTTAAACAAATTGTGTTAGCTCTGATAGAAGAGAGGTCCTAAACATAGTGGCTCATTTGTCTGTGGTTTGACCGTAGCATCACTCACGAGATCAGACGCATTTGTTAACAGAAAGAAAGCTGACTCGTACATGTAGTAAGCTGAAATGAAAAGGTGTAATAATAAATAACAAATACACATATGAGGAGTCTAATTTCAAAACCCACTATAACATCTTTTTTTTCAAATCCTATCTTTGGCTTAACAATTACATTCTTATAAGGTATTTCAATTCATGATCTAGAGTGAAAAAGCGAAAAAGAAAAAAATCATATATCATATTTGCTTTGATAAAAACATTTCAAATTACTATTAGGACTATTATGTAATTTCGTACGAAAAATCGTTTTAGCAGGTTTTGAAATTAGACGCCTCATATATACAATTGTATTTTTAAATTACAAATAATCATAAAACTTCATTTAAAGCCATATAACATTGCTTATTTAAAAAAATGTTTTTTTGTTAATGTGTTTATATGTCAGTGATTCTAAATGATTTAATAGGTAGGTAGTACTTTACGAAGTAATATAATTGTAAATTACAATTTTTAATTAAAAAAAATGTAAAGTAGGGTTGCCAATTATTAAAATTTTCAAATGGAAACACGATTTTACAGAAATTGATAATTCTTATCCATAGGGGTTATTTTTTAATTCAAGTACTTGAGTACACTACGCGCTCAACAAAATTAATTAGTTCCATCTATCACGGCTTGAACAGAATGATTCGCACATCGGTCTATTGAATCGAAAGGAATAACAAAAAACTGTGATTCGACCATTGTGACAACCCTTTTATAAACACAATTGTACACGAACCGTTTTCAATTTTACAAAAGGAGTTCCGTAAAGAGTTTTTATGGAATTCGCAGTTATAAGCGTTTACAGTAGAGTAATAGGATGTAGTATCCTGTAGAATTCGTTTACAAGGTATAAAAATAGCAAGCATGCTGAAATTAATGCGTATCTGCAGTTTATACTTTATGAAATCTATGTAACTTGCTTGTAATATATTCTACGAAAACAAAATTCATTGAGAATCTATGTAATAACCGTGCGGCCCTACCACGCTATCGTAGATTAAATTGAAACTTATTGTCATCATTAGCCGAATTATTTTTTTCTTTATACATATATAAAATTAGGTTATTGTTAAGGAATTTATAGCGTTACGCATTTCTCTACTACTTTTCCTTTTGAAATTAGTAAGTATGACCGGTGTTTGTAAAAAGACACGGATTTTGGCGTTTTACTGTTTATTTGCACTTTAAGGCACATGCACGTACTCCAGCCTTGGGTCTCGGTAGTCGACTGAATTAGCAAGTATCCCGTGCGCGCGCGCATCCTCTTACCCCGTGCGTCCCATAACTCCCTAACGAGCTTTAGGTCGTTTAACACATGCACGTATCGGGCGGCGTCTACATGCTATATAAGTATATTTTTTCTGTTCCGTTCGGTAGTGACTAAAAGATTCCTTATAACCAGAGATGGGCAAAATGTAATCTGATTAATGATTAGCGATTACAAAATGTCGTCTTTTTAATTTTGTTGCTCTGTAATCATGATTTTTTTGATTTCCTTCAAAACATTAAGGAGGTATAAATATGTATATAATTGAGCATTCTGTAGTGTTTAAGACATAGATGAGCAAAATGCAGACATTTTAATGATGAAAAATGCAAAATGTAATCCTAATCGTTTTTCATTAATTTGATTACATTTAGCCCATCTATGCTTACAATTTTATTTCCAGCAGATAACGACCCCTAAAGTCAAAATTTCATTGTGACGTTTGACAACAGGCGACAGGCGTGCTCTAGGGCGGAGATATGCGCATCATATCATTAGGGTGGTATATTTTTAGACGCGTAGTGAAATGCGGCTTCCCTGATCATAACAGATAGGTTACTAGACTATTTGTGTCAGGGATTTCTTTTATTATCTATACCTATTATTATAATAGTACAATTAGCACAATTAATATATATTTGCCGACATGACAATGTAGACTATCAATGGATTTTCATCCTTTGATAGTCGCTTTCGTTTTTGGACTACATTGCACTTACCATCAGGTACTCTGTAGTCACTATGTCGAGCCAGTGTAAAAAAAAGCTACAGTATTTTAACTACATTTTTCTATAAAATATGGCCCGTTATTATGCAATTTAATACAAAGTATTTTTTTTTTTTTGTAAATAATCGTTATTAAAGTGAGTGAGTTTGTATTTGTGATAAGATTTTATTGCGGTTTATACATAAAACAGTTAAAAATTGCTTTTTGTGTCTCATTACATGTCGCAATCACAGACATCTTATATTTAATTATCTTTATATATTATTTACTTATTTTAAATGATATTTTGTTTTTTGGACATATAAGTCAATAAATATACCAATTCCCTTTAAGTGTTAGTTATATAGTATAAATTCGAATAAAAGATAATAAAGATTTGTTATGTAAAAAGTGTAGTAAATAAAATTTGGGATGTACGAGTAATTTTATATATTATAATATGTAAACAGTACAATGTTGTGTTTGAATAAATTCTGCTTATATTCCCGCTGTATTGTGGAAAATAACATTATCATATCAATATCCTATCTAAAATTTTCTCCGATATTGTATTACTTTTTTTCAATTTAGCTGCGATCCTTTCCTGAGCCTATTATAGCTCTCTTCAAGCTGAAGGTTGATATCTAATGGTACATATTGTTTGTGTTTTCTCATCCTGTAACAGTTACAGGGTTTTACAGGTAAAATCATTACGTCAGTATCACAGATATAATAGTTTTAAATTACGGATGTTTTATTACACATTCTTAATTTTTACTTAACGATATTTTCTGGACAGGATAGGTTTTTTTTTAAATTTACCATTGGATCTTTTTTATGGCTCTGGTTTAGCTACTGTGTTCAAAGTTAGATTTAGAACATCTAAATGAAAATGACATCACAAGATGACAATACATCAGAAAATAGCACCTTTTATTTACAGTCAAATTAAGGCCCTGACAAAATATTTGACGTAATTAGAGCGGTAGATAACTTGGGCTTTGTTACGTATTGCGCTTAGTCAATTTTGAGCTTATTAATGTGTATTTTGTGTTCGTAGTTCAAGGATATACAACAAGGTTAACCATACATTAAATATTTTGAATCTATCTAATCACGAATGTAAGATGAAGCTGAGGGATTGGTTGTTGAATCTAGGATTTAACGATACTGAGGAACTGTTGCGGGAATAAAAGTACCTAAGGTTTAACATTGTTGTAAAGTGTACTGTTTGGAGTTAAGATTGGAGCTACGCAGCGGATATAAACTGCATGTACTATATTGTGTGAAATGTGCTGACACCCAAGATACAGGTAGTCCTAGTTTGGGTGTCAGCTGACTTTAATATGCTGCTTTGTAATTGTTTTTCTAATAAATCTTTTTTTTTGGACGTGGGAGAAACCGAGTTTAAATTTTGCAGAAAGCAGAACTTATATGCCTTACACTCTACAAGCTACATTGTTGATTACTTGTTAAGAACTTCAAATTATTATTTTTGTTGTAATGTAGTTATTAGGCACTTTCGAATATAAAATAATTTAAATCTGCATTTTCAACGATCACTTTTGTAATCATTAAGAATAACGGGTCTTATGCGTTAAACTGGGGCTTCATTTCATTTCGCCATTTCGCCTTGTGAAGTGTTGTGAGTGTTGTGTGTTGTGAAGCTTCAAATTATCAAAAACAAATGCGACTAAAGAAAGTTTCCTGCCCTTGTTAAAAATATTCCGGTGCTCCAGTCTGCTTGTAACTATGGCCTATATAACCCTGATTGAAACGTCGAGCCGAGATTAGAAGTATATCATTTCACACTTAAGACTATTGCAGTATAAAAGATTAAAAGTTAACTAATTACGATGACTCCCTCTTCATTTGACTGTACAGAGCGGGTGACAGAAACTCCAATCCATCACATTCATATAATAATTTACATATCTATACACATTACACAGTGCTTATTTGAATATGACAGTAATCTATCATGCAGTGACAATGCGCGCGCGCCCTTTTCGATCGACCTTACATTTGGTACATTTATTGGGGTTCCTTTTTGTATTTTATTTCGATTTTTTTTAATCTAACAGTTTGTAGAGTCCATAGAGCATTCAGTATTTAATCTAAATTTAAAATATATATGTAATATATATAAATTTGGACATTATATCTTTAGATTTCTATCTATAAATTTCAGGTAACATACATTTTGAAAATTATATTTTATTTATTGTAATTGCATATTTTGGCACATTCCTTGCATTAGCGTTGTTTACGAGGGGTCAGGAATCACTTACTATTAGATGGATACTATATTAACCAATTCGATATTTTACAGGACATTTAATTTGATTGATATCTAAGGAACAATCTTTTTAAAAAAGCGGCTACCAGAACTCGCTGCCGGCTCTCACCTGTAGATCCTCCTTTTAGAACTGTGGAATATTAATTTTATTGACTTTCTAAAAGTTCTTGTAATAGGCTTAGGTATATTGAAAAAGTCATTTTGAGTTGAATAACTTATCCTTAAGAAGGATTGATCAAGGTGTCTATTTATGGACTTAAAATTGTTGAAGAAAAGGTAAATGAGTAATAAATATTGAATTAACGTTACGGTATCAGCATGTGTGTAGATATCTCCATTTACCTACATCTACATATCTTTCTAGATAGACCTAGACCTTTCACCATGGTATCCTACTTAGAGTTTACTAAAACATTACAATTTATATTACTCAATGAATTTCAAAGGACCACCGATAAGTCACCGATTTTGTCGACATGGACTTGGCTCTGCAAATACTATGTATATACTCAAATTCCTATTGTATATTCAGTTTTTTGTCAGTGTATTAATTTTTGAGAACTTTGCTAAGTCGAAATAGCATCTATAAATCTCAGCCATAGTACCAATGGATTTTCATTTATTGACATTCAGCATTGTTCTAAAACTACTCTGTGTTCATCAAGATAGACCCAAGTGTAAGTTTTATAGAGATTGACTTATTGAACTTGGTTATGTTATTAAACGTCAGCCAATCATTGTAGTATGAAGATATTGATCAGCGCCACCAGCTAATAATTAGATAAACACTATCTCCATAACATCATTTTTTGACAGCCTGATAGTGCAATGGAAGTGACGTTGTCTGCAACGGCAAAGGTTCGAGTCCCGGTAGCAGCGAGCTTTTTTATGATTAGAATAGTTTGCCGCGTGTCATGGATGTATATATGTATGTATATCTTTGGGTTCCATGATATAACCGCAAGCTTACTTTGAGAATACCTATTCTCAAGCTGACTTCAGCGTGTGTAATTGTCAACAATTATTATTTTATGTTTAAAACGGAAACTTATTCGACAGATATATTGAAAAAATCACACCTGACATAGTAATCATTTCCCGAAGTTTGTATACAAAGACTATTTTATTAAATACTAGCTGATCCGGCAAACGTTGTTTTGCTATATAAGGTTTTGTAATATCTTCTAAGATTGACATAACTCTTAACAAATAATGCATCAATTTCGACCAAATTTGTTTACCATAAAAACGGTTCTAGTGACTTAATCTTAAAAGATAGACATATACTGTCGCGGACATTTTTTTAGATCATTTCAAGAGGAATAATTCTTTCCTACATATATTTTTGGTATCTTGAACCGTTTTTGCAGCGCACGCAATGGAAGCCCTCAAGGATGAATAATTTTCCCCGTTTTTTTTTCACATTTTCCATTATTTCTTCGCTCCTAATAATTGCATCGCGATGTTATATAGCCTAAAGCCTTCCTCGATAAATGGTCTATTCAACTCAAAACGAATTTTTCAATTCGAACCAGTAGTTCCTGAGATTAGCGCGTTCAAACAAACAAACAAACAAACTCTTCAGCTTTATAATATTAGTATAGATTTCATTTCATGGAAAAATCTGTAATTGTTTGAAATAAACAGTGATGCGCTTGACATACATTATTGTCATTGAATTATTATGTGACATGCGTCCAGAATGACAATGGTGTGTCCGCGCATCTTTTTAAATAAATAGTAACTCATTTACATTTTACATGTTGGCTGTGAGTGACATTTATTTTTAATAGTAATCAAAATAACCATGTTATGTTTTTTTTTTTAGAACACTCGATATGTTGTTGACCGCGAAAGATCTTCACAACATTACGGGCGTGAGGGCGTACACTTAAAGTGATCAGCCAGTAATTTATGGGTTGGGTGGCAAAGCAAGGCCACCCCTATGGGTACGACCTCAACTTGGGCCGCCAGCCAAAATACAAAACCTAACGGTGATCTACTAGCGTTTCGGAAGCGACTACCTTGAAAAGAAACGCCGAAAGATACTCAAGGCTGCATTGGAGTGGAGTGTTTTTTGTGCTAGCTTTGCAAAGTTATTACAGCGCACCTGATGCGAAGTACAGTGTAGCCCAAAAACAGCAGTTGCCACCAAAAGACGAGAACACATTGATATTGGCTGTTATCATTCCGATCTACATATATTACGACAAAAGATCATATATAGATATATGAACAACTAGATGTACGCATGATGACCCAAAAGCGCGACTAGCCGAAGCAAGTCACTATAACGGTCTTAGCACTTGCGTACTGTGGTCACGACCCAGTTCAGGTAAACGCTCTACCACTTTAAAACTTAAATTAATCCTTAACATTAAACTAACCTAAATTACATGTTATTCATCCACTAAAACGTTTAACAATGAAATACTTAATTTTTGTACTTTAATCTGTTATAAAACTGTAAAATTGGTTAAAACTTAACCCGCCGTGAGTAGCATCGGGTATGCCATACCCAATAAGTTTTTAACAGCAGATTATTAAATGCTACTGTTACCATGCCCGGCCTGTCGTGGCAGTAGCTGGAGGTAAGGGTGCGAGGTTCAAGAAACACTTTTGAGCTTAAAGTTATGACGACGGCGACGTGAGATAGAGTACTGCATACATGATGAGCTATGGCACACCTGACCTCGTAGTTCTTGTTACATTTTTATGTTGACAGTAAGTTTATGGTTTATAGTTAACTAGCTGATCCGGCAAACATTGTTTTGCTATATAAGTTATTGTAATATCTTCTAAGATGTTCATTGAAATTAAGTGATGTCAAACACAATTTTGTTCACAATTAAATTCTCTTAATCAACAACACATTTATTTGGATAAAGATTAATATTATTACGTTGATACAACTCTTAACAAATAATGCATTAATTTCGAACAATTTGATTACCATAAAAACGGTTCTAGTGAGTTAATCTTAAAAGACAGACATATACTGTTGTAGACATTTTTTTAGACCATTTCAAGAGAAATAATTCTTTCATACATATATTTTTGGTATCTTGAACCGTTTTCGCAGCGCACGCAATGGAAGCACTCAAGGATGAATAATTTTCCCCGTTTTTTTCACATTTTCCATTATTTCTTCGCTCCTAATAGTTGCATCGTGATGTTATATAGCCTAAAGCCTTCCTCGATAAATGGTCTATTCAACACAAAAAGAATTTTTCAATTCGAACCTGAGATTAGCGCGTTCAAACAAACAAACAATCAAACAATCAAACTCTTCAGCTTTATAATATTAGTATAGATAATAGTATTTTATGATTTATTTTTAGATTTCTCTAGATGTTTTATGAAGAAAATAAACTTCAACTACAACAAACATTAGAAAACTGGTCAAGTGCTAGTCCCTTTTTTTGGTAACCCGGGGGAAATCCCTGACGGACCTCAGGGGGCAGTGAGGCTGCCCCCCGGTGTGTCAGATTTGCATCGACTAAAACCCCCAGTGTGTACTTTTTTCCAATCTGACCGGGGCCGAAGGTACAGTGTTATCCTCTTCTCTAATCCTCGGCGACGTCTGGCCTTTTGTTAGGCCGCATCTCTGCACTGCGAGAAGTGATATAAGGAGCCACCCCTCGCTCATCTCAATGTTCAAGTGCTAATCCCTGTCACACCGAGAAAGAAGAAGAAATTAATAACATTTCTCAAAACAGCGAAGAAAGTTATTCAAAACGAGAGCGTATTTTTCTCTGCTCTGTACAAAAAGAAGACAAAAACAAAACATTACAGATTAAAAGGTGAGGAAGCAATATATACGAAATACGCAATTTTGTCTGGAGGTTGCGCTGATTTGTAGGTATAACTTTGGTACTATGTTACATGATCTTATAACACTTTTTAGTTCCTTTTTAGTTCCAAGAATGAGTACATATTATTATTGTGTTAATTTATCAAAGAAGTTGGATTTTTATTAGAATTTTATGGAAAAATAAGTTAAGCTAACTAAAATTATATTTAAAAAAAAAATTGATACTTTGTTATTTCAATAAAAATAACATTTTTGTACTTACTGTTGGTATTTTATTTGTTGGTCTTGTTGTATGGATATTATTATTAACATATCTTAAGTAAAAAACGCTAAATAGATGATCATAGAACTAAAAAGTTAACATCAAAGTTTCGGGTATATCCTACCTGCCTCATAGCTGGTATAACAATTTCTCACCTCATTCATGCCGGGTTAAAAAGCTTAATTAATTAAAGGTCCTTTTAATGCTAATATTTATTCGGTATCTTAAAACAGTCCGTTTTTTCGTTTGAGAGTTTTAACAAAACACTCAAAACCTTTTATAATATGATTGCGAATTTAATAAAACTTAATAATAACTTTGATGTATATTAAAAGTTTTTTTCTGTCATTCTATTACCATAAAACAAAGGGTTTTGGTAACCGAATTCCAAAGTCTTCGGAAATTAAATTAGTTCAATTTATGTAAAGAATACTGTTTATTTGAATTTAGTCCAACCGAATCTATAATCCATATTTCAAAGTTACAATAAATTAAAACTATAATATAAACTAGGGATGTAACGGAGGCAGTTTTATCGGAACCGAAGACGGAGTCGGAGTTTTTAAATTTGATTTATTGGAGTCGGATTCGGAGTCGGAATCGGAGTCGGAGGCAACGTCAGTCACAAGTGACAGCAGAATAAAATAGTTTTATTAAGGGACAAATAAAAACATTATTCAGTGAACCTTTTTAATTAGAAAGTGATAAATTTACAAATACACAGACAATAAAAATTGCTGTTTCTTATTAACATTTTCATAGTACTGTGAGAAAGCGATTACCTGAGCTACTGGTCGCGTAGTCCACGACATGGATAAAACCACTATTGTATGTCTGCTCACATAGCGTGATAGCGTGAAGATATGTTATTTATTATATCTTAAATTTGATCCCATTTTAATATGGTGCAGGATTGATACATGTCTTCGAAAGTATAAGCCAGAACTTTTGAATTGACAACAGCATTATCAATTTCCCTCTACATCTCCCTCGTGTTTAGACAGATGTTGAGAATCGAGACTGTTTCCAAGCGTATATCAGGTTTTTTTTTTTTGATAGGCCGGGGGATATTGTTGACGGACCTCAGGGAGCTTTTTGGTTGTCGGACTTGCACCGACTAAAACCCCCGGGGTCACACAGCGCTCTCACCTGGATAAGTTGGGCGGCACGCTCCCTCAAGCGCATCGCCGGCGTATATCAAGTTTTTTTTTTTTTTTTTGTTAACCCGGGGGAAATCCTGCATTGGATCGTCAGGGGAGTGGTGAGGGCCACTCCCCCGGTATGCCGGACTCTTACCGTCTAAAACCCCCGGGATGCTCCTTCACTCGCGTCTACGCCAGCCCCCGGGCACACCGAGAACCTCCATGGCGTATATCAAGTTGGGTCAACACAACACAACACAACACAACACAACACAACACAACACAACACAACACAACCCAACACAACCCAACACAACACAACACAACACAACACAACACAACACAACACAACACAACACAACACAACACAACACAACACAACACAACACAACACAACACAGCCCAACACAGCCCAACACAGCCCAACACAGCCCAACACAGCCCAACACAGCCCAACACAGCCCAACACAGCCCAACACAGCCCAGCACAGCCCAACACAGCCCAACACAACCCAACACAACCCAACACAACACAACACAACACAACACAACGCAACACAACGCAACACAACACAACACAACACAACCTAACTTGGGCAAATATAAGCTGTTGTTCACAAAGTGTTGGATATATCAGAAACCGTTATCCTCCAGTGAACATTGTCCAGTGAACAAATTAAATCAAATTTGCTGCAGGGTTGTTTTTGTGTTAATTTCTATTTTACTTAATTTAATGTAAATGTAAAATAAAAAAACCTTTTAGTAATTTTTAAATTAAAATTTAATAATTTAATCATATTTTTTTTAATCTAAATATTAAAAAATGTCTTCTACAAATTAAGTAGCACTGATTGTTTGATTAATTGTTATTATGTTTCAACAACATATAAAGTAAAATCAAATGAATTGACCGCAACAGTGGTGGTGACCTCCGATGAATACCTCCGATTAAAAAGTTTCGGAACCGAAGTCGGAACCGAAGGTGTAATAACGATCGGAATTTCCGACTTATCGGAGTCGGAGTCGAAGCTCCGTAACATCCCTGATATAAACATACTATACGTACTAGATATAACAATATAAAATGTACTTAAGTTACAGTGATCATTTAAATCAAAATATAATAATACGTTGAGGCTAATAAATATTTTTCCAAGACAAAATAAAGAATGTGTTTCAATGTAAAAGTAAAGGAGGAATAATGTTTCGTTAGGACTACAAACCTTAATTAATTTACTTCCAGAAATAATGAAGTTTCAATTTAAAAACAGTTAACGTAATTACATCTTTTACAATTCTAAAGGATTTTATTACCGTACTTTAAAAGAAGTCTATTGCCTCTGCTCGAACTTGGCAAGAGCTTGTTGAATCAGTAATCGTAAGCCTTTTTATATTTTAACTTTGTCGGGGAGCATCTCGTACTTCGTAGAGCTTATGTTTCGGAGAACGCAAAACAATGAAGAAACACGTGCATCGTGTCTTAATTTAACTTTTGTAATCATCGACTTACAGGCAGGGCACACGATGCGTTGCGACGGCTGCGCGGCGTTTAAGCAGTGCTTCGCCGTTGTTTTAGATACAAATACTCACGGCACGCACTCGATACATTCTGCGACGAGGCGGAGGGAGGAGCACAAGTCAATATCGTCTTCTCTGATAGATATTTAATAATATGCAGCGCAACAAAATTGAAGCGTTGCTACGCATCCCATATCCACCAATACGGTAAACTTTTCCTGGACTGCCATAATAATAAAGTTAGAATGATAATTTATAAATATTTTGGACAAATTTCTCGGAAGCAACACTCCGTGAAACGACTCGTTGTTCAGGGGCTGGTGGAAGATGGCTTCGTATTGGACAGGTCTAATAAAAGCTGCTTCACAAATATCCATAGTCTAATGTTTACGTGACGCTGATAACCGCAGCAGGTAGAGGCGAATCGAGAGGATAGGATTATAAAGAATAGGTCACTCCACTGAGTACCACTCTTCTAAGAGTATATGACTGAAGAGTAGAAATAATAAATATAGTACTAACTAGAAAATCACACGGAACATATAATTTTATAAATATTTGAAAGGATTATACGAGTATCTAAAACGCGATAAACCGAAAGTCAAAATTAAATGGTCCGTGAAAATATTACATTATCGTAAATAAAAAAACGGTAACATCGACAAAGCGCTCTTCGTTCAACAATAATAAGCATTTCATACCCCTTCAAATTGTGAATGAAATGCTATAAATTATATTGAAAATCCGCTTCGTATAGACTTTCGAATTTTAATATGATACATAGGACTTCTCAACAAAGATTTACGGCTCTTAAAATATATACCAAAATTTTGTTTGTCAAAAACTGCAGCAAATTATTTTTAATTTAATTGTGTCGCGCCTGTTATATTTTAAGGTTTAATATATGTAAGTAAATCTTAACCTCTTAAGTGGCTCATTTTGTCAAACGAAATGACCACTACCTGCCCCCATTCTTCCCATTCAAAAGTAACGAATGATACTCAGACTCCTAAACATATACATAGACTAGCTGTCCCGGCAGACCTTGTTCTGCCCTATTTCTCTAAAACTAAAGCTTCCCCGTCAGATTTTATTCTGCCAAAACCAACTAGGCTGTCGGCTGTTTTTTGAAAATTGTTTAAAGGAACTTGGCCTTAATGCTATATGTATAAAAATTGACAAATATTGACATTAATATTTATACGTCACTCAATAATTGTTTTGCCTTCCCGGAACCCGTCCACTAACATTTAAACTTTATCGTATGGTGTTAAAGTTCAAATTGACTTAAGTGTAACAAATCTTTTGTATGAGAATATAGAAAAGTGTTATTTTTAGACAGTTGCAGGGAATTTATAAAAATTTTCTCTCCGTAATAACCTTCCTCAGACTTCATCAAACACAACAAAAAAAAAATCAGCCAAATCGGTTCAGCCGTTCTCGAGTTTCGCGCTTATCAAGACATTTTGCGATTCATTTTTATATTATAGATTATACTCAAGCCAACATATTCGTTTTATACATAGTAGTATACATAATTAAATTTATGCGAATATAATCGTGTTAGGCGTTTTGTAATGCATGTGTTGATGACTTATATAACCGTCATAGCCCCTTAAGAGGTTCAAAATAGTTTTGATAAAACTAATAAAAATATATCTGTGAACGTTAATGAAATGGTAATTTCTTCAATCTTTTCTAAATGCCATAATTTGTAGGGAAATAAAACACACGCTTTCTATATTTTGCTCGTTGAAATGGGAAAAATATTAACATGATACAACAAAATGTATCAAGTGTAATTTTAAAACTTAAACTTAATGGAATTAATTAACGCAGAAGTCTGGGCTATGTTTTAGTTTTCATGTTCACTTTACGTTCAATTTAATTGTCTCGTCATCCTGTTTTTAATAATTGTACCCATAATACATATAAAAAATAATTTTAAGACTACGCAAACGGGCTCGCGTCACAGTGTTCGAACACAGACAATATACATCCGACAAGCGACTCTATTAAATTATAAAGAAAATAAACTGGTTTTTGTTAAGGGTCCGAATTTTTCAAAATAATAAAAAATAATTTAAAAATCTAAGCTTTTTTCATTTTATAAACGTATAGCTTTTAAGCCAAATTCATTCCTTTTAATTTAGTCTATTGTTTTTATGTCGACTTATAAAATAAATACAAATATTGCTGTACGCGTCCTAATTTCATATTCAGATAATAAGTTAATTATTATCCAAAAACTAATAGTAGCTGTATATTTTGTCGGTTGTTGTACATACCTGTATCGAATAGGAAACATACATATATGGATCATAATTTACTGGAAGCCGAACGGTAGTCTTGAGGGAGTCTGCTACACGGATGAGAGGGAGGCGATGGGCAGTGCCTAGCGCGCCACCTGAGAGAGAGGTATTGGAGCCTGAATAAGGCTGTTCGCTCCCCGAGCGACTGGGTGAATTTGGTTTCGCAGACTTGGTTGGAGTGATTAGAGGGACACCTCGGGGGTTTTCATTCAGTAAGATTAACCCTGATGATCCTAAGTAGGAATTTCCGCGGGCGTACCAAAAATAATTACTGGAAACCTATAAACACTTATAACGTAAGGAAATGTGTGTACATAATGCACAGGTTTGAAGTAAAAGTTCATATGTCTAATTATATTATCTACGTTTATATAGAATTCATATAGCAAAAAGTAATTAATATTTAATGTAACAATGCGTTTAATTTGCTCCACAACTCTGCTTAATTTGTCTACTGTACTGCGCAGTAAAAGTTTGTTTTTAATTATAAAAAGCAAACCGTACATGCAAAATATATTCATGTTAATCATCTGAAATGAAGGCTAATTGTTACTACATTAAGAACGTTTAATTGAATTTACATTTAGATTGCTCTTTTGTGCTCTAGTGATAAATTAATGACATCTAAGGGGATTGACCTTAACACTTAAGCTGGAGAATGCTCATCTGATTCCAGCTTAAAAAGTAATTTCAATTTGTGCTCTGATCTAATTAAATTTGCTTAAATTTGGACATAGTTTAGAATTTCTTATAAATTCTTACGTTATTTTAGAGCTTTAAATCTTTTGAGTATATTTTACTTTTTGCACTTTCAATACTTACCTAATATATTATACATTAAGTAAAATAATGTTTTCCTGCACCTTAAATTGTTTCTACTGTGAATACTTTATCGCTAGTGTTGATATTATAATGTTTCGGAAATTGGCTGTTGTTGCGAAGGGGAGACACCGGAAATAACGACTGCCACGCGTCCAGGTGAATCTGATTTTTATGGGTTTGTGCAGGAAATTACTTGGAAATATTTAATTAAATCAAGGAATAAGATAATTAAATAAATTCCACTTTGCTTAATCAGTGTATTTTATATATTTCGTAAAGGAAGTTTTCACTTCTATAATTATCATAATGCAGTATGAAATTATTATAATATTTAAAAGAACTTGCATTTTTTTTTATTATACAAATTTCATACATATGAACTTATATAGATAGCTTATAATTCCTAAAGTAAAAGTAGTTATAGCTTTATGCAAAACGTTAATTTTATATTTCACTAAATTTCTTAATGAATAATGAACAAATAAAATATTAATAAAGTCAGAGTTCGAAATCAGTTTTTGACGAAGGCCAAAGGTGTCTCCGGGTATTCGACAGTAATTTTTATGTCAATATTTATCATATTATAAATGATTTATTGGTCATAAAATACTTTGAGTTTACGTTATCACTTGTGATGCAACTACTTTATCTTTATTCATTCCATTTAAACTCATAACGTAAAATAATCATTACGTATGAAAATATGATTTATGTATGTATAAAAACAGTTTATCTGTGGTAAAATATTTTTTCTAGTATGTGTTTAAACAGGTAATGTACACAAATACCGAAGAATTTTAAAATTTATTTTAGTAAACCTTTTTTTGCAAAAACACGCCAGTCCTATTATAAGCCAGTCTCAGTACTAACAAAAAATAGAAAAAATCTTTGTAATTCTAATATTACACTCGGGCTATAACATTTCAGTAGCATCGGATATTTGTTTTGCAAGAATGCTCTAGCACACACCATTGAAAACTGTGATTAACTTTAAATAATATGAGAAGTTCTCAATTAAGATTTTTTTTATTTTTGTCGTACAACAGGACTCCAGGACATGGAAAATGGTTGAAAGGAACGTTGTTATTGCGATGCCGACCAAATAGGACATTCTTCACAGCTCATTTAACCCTATGTCATAGCTCTGAGGAACAACTGTACGCGGCAACCCATTCCACAACTCTAAAGTGCGCGCCAAGAATGTTCTAGAAAACCATGGCGTTATCGCCGTTTTGTAAAGAATTAGACTGTGGAGCTGCACCAACCACCAACGGCAAATAGTGCACGTTTATAATGGCGTTTATGGTACCGGGTTGAATAGTTACAATAGAGAATTACTGTATTATAGTTAATTTTTATTCCACTAATGCGAATGTTTTTAAATTTCAATATATTTTTAAATTATCAAACGCACTATACAGGCGGTTATTAATTATTATCATTTGTATTTCTTTTTTTATGTGTGTTCCTTAGAACCAGTCACAGAAATTTGTTAAAAGTTGTTATTCAGACAATCTATGGTTATTTTTTTATGTGTCTATGTGTTTTTTATTTTTTGGAATTTTATTAATATTCTTTACTATAAACTAGCATTATATATTAATTATTATGCACGCTGTGGCGCCCTATAATTGTGGGGGCATTTATGTGTTCTATTTTGGTACCATGATCCTTTTAGTTTTTTTTACTCTATGTCACCCATGTTTTTGTAAATTAACCCAATTTTGTAAAATAAAAATAAACATATATACATCCACTGCAAGTGATAAATCTCCTTATAATGGCAGATAGATTATTCGAGCCAAATCTTGCCCATTATTTTAGTGATGGAGGTCCACCTCGCAGCCTTATCTACAGGTATCTTATAACCCTCGCAATATCATAACTAATCAAAATAACCTTCGAAACCAGACTGTCTAGAAATATAGTCATAGATTGGCAAAATGTAATCTGATTAATAAAAATGATTACGATTACATTTTGTGTTTTTTACCATTAATATGACTGTATTTGGCTCACCTATGTTTTAAACACTACAGAATCTCAGATTGTATACACATTTATGATTTTTTAATGTTTTAAATGGATTTAATCATGATTACAGAGCAAGAAAATTAAAATTACGACTTAATTTTGTAATCGGTAATCATTAATCAGATTACATTTTGCCCATCGCTGAATATAATTGGCGTTATGAGGACTCCAATTCCAAACTCTCGACCGTTTAACCACCGAGACATTCAATTTCCTATATAATTCCTACTTAGAAAATCGCTATCGTAGAGGTTTAAACGTGTAACGTATGCAAAAGTCATACATTTCACATAACACATGTTAAAAATACTAACATCTCAAACATAATTTACGAATGCAATTCATGAGCCAGAACAAAAATTAAAAAAAAAACAATCTTGTTAAGCATATGCTCATGTTTTCTTTCTGTGAGTAAATGAGCCGTAACTTATGAAATTCTTAACAACTTTGTGCTCTGCAGTTAATAACTTGAACACCTTTCTAATTTACAAGGCGATGAAAGTTCTAGCCTTTGTGCAAATTAAAATTATATTATTGTTACGGTGTATGGTACATCAAAGAATCAAAATTCAAGTCATATTACTCCATTTTGAAGTAAGTTTAATTCCCCCTTTCCTGCGTCCGTTTTTTAAATCTATACTAATATTATAAAGCTGAAGAATTTGTTTGTTTGTTTGTTTGAACGCGCTAATCTCAAGAACTACTGGTTCGAATTGAAAAATTCTTTTTGTATTGAATAGACCATTAATCGAGGAAGGTTTTAGACTAAATAACATTACGATGCAACTATTAGGAGCGAAGAAATAATGGAAAATGTGAAAAAAAACGGGGAAAATTATTCATCCTTGAGGGCTTCCATTGCGTGCGCTGCGAATACGGTTCGAGATACGAAAAACATATGTATGAAAGAATTATTCCTCTTGAAATGATCTAAAAAAATGTCTGCAACAGTATATGTCTATCTTTTAAGATTAACTTACTAGAACCGTTTTTATGGTAATCAAATTTGATCGAAATTAATGCATTATTTGTTAAGAGTTGTATCAACGTAGTAATATTAATCTTTATCCAAATAAATGTGTTGTTGATTAAGAGTAAAGTTAATTATGAACAAAATTGTCTTTGACATCACTTAATTTCAATGAACATCTTAGAAGATATTCCAAATCTTATATAGCAAAACAACGTTTGCCGGATCAGCTAGTATCTTATAACATGGTAATTTTAAAACGACGAATGAATCGATACTTGTTGGGTGAACGCATTACATCATCGACTTCCTCATCACTTTCCATCATGTGAGATTGAAATCAAGCGCAAGCCTGTCTATAGTAAAAAAGGTTGATTAATATCCTGTACTAAGAGGCAAAAGGAACTCTGAAGAAATTTAAGCTATAACAGAAAAGCATATTGTAGCGTTGATTTATGTCACGCTATGATACTTCCTCCCTCTTTTACATAACTGGTATTTACATATAACATATTTTGAAGGAGTTATGCTAGGGCTTACAACTCTCCACAAATTCGAGAAACATCTATTTGCGCGGCGTAGATTAATTATCCTACTGCCCCAGACAAACGCATTTGTGATTGCTCTTTCAACTTTAGCAGTGAGAGGACGTACATTAATAGTCCGAATATTGTCCGACGGTGCCAACTGGTCGTGCCTATCGTGAACCCGGATTAGTATAACCGGGTTCTTTACACGTTCCCTTAAAAAGGAACTGCACTTGGTTGCGGGAGCCTGGGAGCGGCCACGAGTATCGCCCCCAGCCTCGAGGACTGCGAGCCCCGGCGTGTCTCGCCGCGTTCGTCCCAGGGTCGCCGACCTGCGACCGTACCAGCCTAGGGGGTCGCCTGAGTCGCCGATTCCTCTGTTAAGTCCTCTGTTCCTTTTAAAGCCAAAAGGAACAACAAGCACACCCGAATCCACCGCTCAAATCTTTTTTTCGCGAGTCGCGTAATATTATTTCCAGTTTTTTTTAATAAATTTTATGTAACAGGTTTTGATTGTTTTTTTATTTATTGAGCTAGGCCCTTCAGGCATCAACCCTGTTACATTGGCGCCCAACGTGGGGCAATGTAACAGGGTTGATGCCTGAAGGGCCTAGCTCAATAAATAAAAAAACAATCAAAACCTGTTACATAAAATTTATTAAAAAAAACTGGAAATAATATTACGCGACTCGCGAAAAAAAGATTTGAGCGGTGGATTCGGGTGTGCTTGTTGTTCCTTTTGGCTTTAAAAGGAACAGAGGACTTAACAGAGGAATCGGCGACTCAGGCGACCCCCTAGGCTGGTACGGTCGCAGGTCGGCGACCCTGGGACGAACGCGGCGAGACACGCCGGGGCTCGCAGTCCTCGAGGCTGGGGGCGATACTCGTGGCCGCTCCCAGGCTCCCGCAACCAAGTGCAGTTCCTTTTTAAGGGAACGTGTAAAGAACCCGGTTATACTAATCCGGGTTCACGATAGGCACGACCAGTTGGCACCGTCGGACAATATTCGGACTATTAATGTACGTCCTCTCACTGCTAAAGTTGAAAGAGCAATCACAAATGCGTTTGTCTGGGGCAGTAGGATAATTAATCTACGCCGCGCAAATAGATGTTTCTCGAATTTGTGGAGAGTTGTAAGCCCTAGCATAACTCCTTCAAAATATGTTATATGTAAATACCAGTTATGTAAAAGAGGGAGGAAGTATCATACGAGTATTATGATCCGAACTTTTAAGAGATTTATTACTGTAGTTTCATTTTTTAAATACAAGCTGTCTCAAAAGTAAGTTCACATTTGCTTATCTTATTACGCGAAAGCAACTATTCTGTGGGGCGCGGGGGGTATGTCAGTCGGTAGTCTGGCTCTTGGGAATTTAGTCGCTATGGAGCGTTTCTCTGGTGCGGGCCGTGCGTTGTGCGTACGTGAGTTTTACAAAAACGGTAATTCGGCGACTGTAGCGCGTAGAAAATTCTGCAGTATTCGACATATTCGTCACTTAAATGATGCGCCTAGCACTCTACTCATTGCAAAATGGGTTGAGAAGTTTGAAGAAACTAGGTCAACTCTGGAGAAACCAAAATTTGGGCGGCCAAGAACATCAAGAACAGCCGAAAACGTGGACAGTGTTACTCAGTCTATTCGAGATGATCCAAACCTCTCGATTCGGAAGCGTGCTGTTGCTTTAAATGTGCACAGATCTTCATTATGCCGCATTTTACACAAAGATTTAAAGCTGCACCCGTACAAAATTCAGTTAGTGCAAGAACTGAAGCCTCAAGATGCTGGTCAGAGGCTTGCCTTTGTAAATCAGATGATTGAGCGCTTTCCAACGTTCACCAACATCTTGTTTTCCGATGAAGCCCATTTTCACCTGAATGGGCATGTAAACAAGCAAAATTGTCGTTACTGGAGTGCAACCAACCCAAAACAAAAACATCAGAAACCGCTACATTCACCCAAAGTCACCGTATGGGCAGCGATGTCGGCGCGAGGAATTATCGGCCCCTACTTTTTTGAAGATGGAAGGGGACGCACACTCACAGTGAATTCAGAGCGTTATGTGGAGATGTTAGACGAGTTTTTCGTACCCCAACTGCAAAACTTTCCTGGTTACAACCAAAGAACATGGTTCCAGCAGGATGGAGCAACTTCACACACGTCCAACAGATCTCTGCCTCGAGTTCGAGAAATTTTTCCGAACAAATTAATCTCCAGGCGAGGTGACATAAATTGGCCTCCACGGAGTCCCGATTTAACGCCTATGGATTTTTTCCTGTGGGGTTATGTCAAATCAACAGTTTACGCTAATAAACCGACTTCCCTGGCACAATTAAAAGAAAATATCCGTCATGAAATGGCAGCCATCACGGAGGCTACCTGCCGAGCTGTCATAGGCAATTTTAGTGCCCGACTAAATGAATGCCGAGAGCGCAACGGTTTACATTTGGACGATGTTATTTTAAAAAAATAAATTCCCAAACAGTGTACTTCAATATAAAATAAACATTTTTTCAATAAAGCTAAGACTTTTCTTTTAAGTAAAGATTTAAATGTGAACTTTCTTTTGAGACACCTTGTATTTGAACTTGATACGATTTGACGTAAACTAATTTGAGGAGTGAATCTTGAAAAAACTCGCTGGTGGTTCTTACTCCATTCACAGTAAGCAAGGGGGAATGAGGTTGCTGATAGGCTTGCGAAGGAAGCAATTTCTGACGGTGTGGAAACTTATATTATACCAGAAATTACTGAATTTTTGACTAAATATAAATAAGAAATTTATGAAAAATTGATAGATAATTATATTAATACCAGCAGTGCTAGCATGGGCAATGTAGATATAATTCGCGCGCGAGAAGATATACGTTATCGCGCCTGTCAAATATATCGAGTTTCCTAGCATGGGCACACAGGTAGATAAATTTAAACCCGTAGACAAAAACTTATCGCGCCTAAATAAAAGAATGTTGCCATTTCTATTCCTTTATTTTGTACTATAAATTTAAGAACAAGAATCAAGTCTTTTAAGCAGATTTAAATAAAAAAAAATGCTACATCCATAAAGTATAACATTCTCGTGTTTTTTTATATTACCCTAACAAATTAAATCTTCCACTTTTCAGCATCTTTGCACTGTTAATGATGTATCTTTTAAGTGGAAGTGTTCTTTGACAACTTTGATGTTTTTGTGATAGTTTTTGGCGGCCATTGTTTGTTGTGTTTGAATCGGCGAATATAACAAACACAATTCTGTTACAGTGTATATACAAAAATTTGCAACATGACATCAAAAAAGTACGTACCATTTATTATTACTCATATAAACTAATTTTTTGTAATATATGCTTACATTGGACTAATTTGTAACAACTATAAACGGCATGTATATGATTTTTAAAATAATTTCTTTATGTTTTATTAGAACACGAAGCACAGGGGCGCAAGTTCGAGCATTGGTGGACTACATGGCTACCCATACGAGCTTTGCTAATGGGGACTATACTGGTCCACTCGGTGCAAGTAAACACCAAGCCCAGTGGACCAGTTTAAAGGATATTTTAAAAGAAATAGGACCTGATAAAACTGTCGAGCAATGGAAACATGTAAGTTTAAATTCATTAAAACATATTTCATTTTCTGTCTTCATTATTTAGCCATAAGAAGTTGACCCATAACAAAGAGTGATTTATGTTTGTAAACTCTCCACTTATAATGGTTATGACTGTAGTATAGACAATATATTCAGCAATGGTCATGGAAAAAAGATCACTTTTTTGCAGACATGGCGAGATTTGAAAAAAAGGCTCGCAATGAGAATGCAGTAATGAGAAAGAGAACTTTAAAAACCGGAAATAATACATCAATACCAGAATTATCTGAAACTTCTGTAAAAGTTTTAAGCATAATTGGGCAGGAATCATCAATAGGTATCGGACCAGCAGAATCTCCTATTGGTGTAAGTATTTTTCATTCGATCAATATCTTAAACTTAGTTATTTACAAAATATATGTGAATATGTATTCAGATAAGAAGTTTTTGTTCCTCAATCATGCTAAATTATGCAAAACTGAGGTAAATTATGCTCAGTGTGTCATTTCTAATTTATAACCATAATACATTAAAATATTCAAAGCCTTGTAGAACTTAATAATTTTAAAATTGTATGATTATGTGTTAATGATAATATTTTACATACAGGATACTTCAGAAGTGCCCAATGCAGATGCACAAATCCAGGATTTACCTCCACCTCCTTCTTTTTCCAACATAGAGCCCTCGCAATCATTACCTGACCTAAATCCTCAACCTTTATCACCAAACCCTGCAATACCTGTCCTTCCTCCAACTCTTCCAGAACTAATGGTAACACCTGTTAACAATGAAAATATGCCTACCCAATCACAGCTAAGACGCAGCATTAACAGATCTCGAGTCCCAGAAACATTTATATCTCTTCAAAGAGAAAATAATATATTATTGAAGGTAATTACCGTTTCTAATAAATAATAAGGCATTTCTGTAGAATTTTTTTTGTGACTTTGGATCAGGCTGACCATGTCAGTCCCATAATCACACATATAAAAAAGATCCATAAAGAATTTGATTCTCACAAGATGTGTAAACAGATACCTTAATGTGCTGTTGGATATAATATTATAATCTTAAAATGAAACTATACTACTAGATATAACTGTAGATAAAAGTAGTTGTGCCTTGGAATGGTTATTAGACCAACTAATAATAATTGTAACTGTATGTATTATTGTTGAGTAAAACAGAACGCAACGCTATGGTTGTCTTTTGTCACTTGTCACTTGTCACCCTCTTGGTTATTGTTTTCGAAGTGTGTTGTTTCTTTTAAATTAAACTTTCTTTTATATATATATTTTTCCTTATTTTAAATCAAAGATTATCATAAAATAACATGGTAGCAGAGCGTGGTTGCATTGTTGAGAAATAGTGATTTACCGAAAAATAAAGAAAAGTCCGAAATATAAAATTAAAAAAAAAAACCTACCGTCGTGACGTTAATTTTATTTTAAATTAAACGCTCTTGAAAATTGAGAAATGTCTGTCAATTATGCGTTTAATATTGATAAACTCATTGGACGTGATAATTATGCAAATTGGAAGTTTGCAGTGAAAGCATATCTGCAACACGAAGACCTCTGGCAATGCATAGAATCTTCTGACACTGTTGACCCTGCCAAGGATGTTAAAGCGAAGTCGAAATTAATATTATTGGTTGATCCCATCAATTATGTTCATATACAGGACGCTAAAACATCAAAAGAAGTCTGGTTGAACTTAGGACGAGCGTTTGATGACAATGGTTTGACAAGAAAAGTAGCATTGTTAAAAGATCTCATTACAACAACTTTGGAATCTTCCAACAGTATCGAAGATTACGTTAATAAGATTATGACATCTGCTCACAAATTGAGAAATATAGGTTTTTCCGTCGATGATGAATGGTTGGGTACGCTAATGTTAGCGGGTTTGTCAGATGTATACAAACCTATGATTATGGCTATAGAAAGTTCCGGGGTGAAAATTAGTGCCGATTTTATTAAAACTAAACTACTGCAAGAAGTTAAAAGCTCTGAAAATACCGCCTTTTACTCATTTCAGAAAAGATCATATGAAAAACAGAATAAAATGAAACAAAAAGGACCAAGATGTTTTAATTGCAATAAATTTGGCCACATAAGTAAATATTGTCAGTCAACGAAAAAAATATCAAATGAGGGTGAAGATAAAAGTTTTGTAGCTGCTTTTTCAGGATTTTCAGATGCTTTAAAGAGTGACAAATGGTATGTGGACTCTGGTGCATCAATGCACATGACTAATTGCTGTGACTGGATGTATGACGTCAAAAGACCACCAATTTCTACCATAACTGTTGCTAATAATACACCACTGTCTGTAAAGGCAATAGGAAATATTAACTTGATGTCAAATGATAATTTAAACAATAAAATTCAGGTAAGAGATGTTTTATACATTCCTGAACTTGCTGGAAATTTATTGTCTGTCAGTGCAATGGCCAAAAATGGATGCACAGTCATCTTTAATAAAAGTGAGTGTAAAATTTATTATAACAATGATCATTATATCTGTTCTGCTAAATTAGAAAACAATTTATATACACTAAATATGTGTCAAGAAGTTAATGCTAACTTGAGTGTTTCTGATATATCAAATGATGTTGTCCTGTGGCATCGACGCATGGGACATTTGAATTTTTCAGATGTAAACATACTACCAGAATGTACAGAAGGAGTCAACTTGAATTCAAATAAAATTAAGTCACCAGTGACTTGCACCACCTGCCTAGAAGGAAAACAGTCTCGGCTGCCATTTAACCATATTGGATCCAGAGCTACTGAACTGCTGCAGGTAGTACACTCTGATTTATGCGGTCCGATGGAGACTCCATCCCTTGGAGGTATGAGATATATTTTAACTTTTATTGATGACTACTCAAGATTAGTGCATGTATATTTCCTTAAAGACAAAGTCAACATTCTCAATGCATTTAAAGATTTTCACAAGAAAGTAGAAAAAGAATGTAACAAGAACATAAAAATTATAAGGACAGACAATGGCTTAGAATATTGCAATAAGGATTTTAATAATTATTTGAGTCAGCATGGCATACAACACCAAACAAGCACACCATATTCACCACAGCAAAATGGTCTTGCAGAACGTATGAATCGCACTCTTGTGGAGAGAGCGAAGTGTATGTTGTTAGATGCAAAATTACCTAAACCATACTGGGCCGAGGCGACCGCTACTGCGGCTTATGTTATTAACCGCTCGCCTACAAGTTCTATTAACAAAAGGACTCCATATGAATTATGGTCAGGTAAATTGCCTGATTTATCTAACATTAAAATATTTGGTTCTGAAGTTATGATGCTAGTTCCCAAGGAAAAAAGGAAGAAATGGGACCCGAAAGCACGTAGAATGATCTTCGTAGGATATTGTGACAACACCAAAGGTTACCGCCTTGCTGAACCTGAAACAAACAGAATCATGAAAAGTAGAGATGTTGAATTCTTGGAAAACTTAAAGAAAAATAATAATATTTATTTACCTTGTGTTGTTGGCAGCTCCACTGATGTGCCACCTTCGCCATCCTCCTTAGCACCTGAATCTGAAGTATTTGAAAAACAATTATCAGAATCAACCACTGCGTCTGACATTAATGCTAGCGAGAGCTCCGATGAATATGATGATCCACATCAAGATGACTATGTTCCAAGTAAACAATTAAAGAACTTACCTCACCGAACCATGACTTTACGCCCGAGGAACACACCTGAAGAATTAAATCATAATTTGAAACATACCTTTTTCTGTCCAATTAAAAATCTTGGAGAACCAGAATCAGTTAAGGAAGCCTTACACTCCAAAGATGCTGAAAAATGGAAAATAGCAATGGATGAAGAATTTCAATCATTGTTAAGAAATAAGACCTGGATTCTGACAGAATTACCTCCTGGAAAGAAAGCACTCCCCTGTAAATGGATATTCAAAGTTAAGACTGATGAGACAAGATCAGTAAATAGGTATAAAGCTAGACTTGTAGTAAAAGGCTATGCACAGAAAAGTGGCATTGATTATGATGAAATATACTCACCAGTGGTAAGATATACATCCATAAGATATATGATTGCGTTGGCTGCTAGATACAATTTAGAAATAGACCAAATGGATGCCATAACAGCATTTCTACAAGGTGATTTGGATAATGAAATTTATATGGTTCAACCTGAGTTATATGAAGAAGGAACAAAGGTATGTTTGTTACAGAAATCAATCTATGGTTTAAAACAAGCCAGTCGGCAGTGGAATATAAAACTGGACAGTATATTGCAAAAGATTGGTCTCACTAGGTCAAAAATTGATCCATGTATTTATTATTACATAAAAGAACATACTATGATATTTGTAGCTGTATGGGTTGATGACCTCATTATATTGTCAAATAATATTAATTTAAAATGTGATATTAAAGAAAAATTGAAATGTGAATTTTATATGAAGGATCTTGGAGAAGCAAATCAGTTTGTTGGTTTGAACATTAATAGAAATCGTAGTGAAGGAATAATTATGCTTGACCAGGAAAAATATATAAAAGAAATTTTAGATCAGTTTGGTATGTCAGAGTGCAAACCTGTGAAGACCCCAATAGAAGTAAATGCAAAATTTGACATCAATGATATTAACAGTAATGAGAACTTTCCATATAGACAAGCAGTGGGATGTTTACTATATCTAGCACAGGCAACTAGGCCAGATATAGCGTTTGCAGTCAACAAACTTAGTCGATATGTCAGTAATCCGAGCCATCAACATTGGCTTGCTGTCAAAAGAATAATGAGATATCTCCAAGGCACAAAAGATTATAAGTTATGTTTCACAAAAGATGTGACTAATAAGATTCAAGGCTATTGTGATTCAGACTGGGCCAGCAATCCAGAGGACAGAAGGTCTTGCACCGGATATATTTTTATGTTTCAGAATGGCGGAATAGCATGGAATTCTTGTAAACAATCTACTGTTGCTTTGTCTACCGCTGAGGCAGAGTATATGGCCATGGCTGCTGCGGCTCAAGAAGCTTTATGGCTACGTCAACTTCAATTAGAACTTGGCCTGCAAGAAGATTGCCCCCTCCCTATAAATTGTGACAACCAAAGTGCGATACGCTTAGGATCAACTGAATGCTATAAACCGAGAACTAAACATATTGATATAAAGTTTCATTTCTTAAGAGACAATATTAATTGTAAATATATTATATTTAATTTTTGTAAGGGAGAGGACATGATAGCAGATATCTTGACAAAAGGGACTACATTTGACAAACATTGTTATTGTAGAAAGAAAATGGGTTTGCGTTCTGGAAGGGGTGTTGAGTAAAACAGAACGCAACGCTATGGTTGTCTTTTGTCACTTGTCACTTGTCACCCTCTTGGTTATTGTTTTCGAAGTGTGTTGTTTCTTTTAAATTAAACTTTCTTTTATATATATATTTTTCCTTATTTTAAATCAAAGATTATCATAAAATAACAATTATATATAATGATGTGGAAGTATGCAATTATGTGTAGTGTAGACACATAGTGCTATAACTATTAGTTGACTTTTACACATTTTAACAAAGATATCTAATATATTCAATTATTAAAATTTCAGGAATTATGTACTTTGCTTCCCAAAAAGTAATAAATTAAAAGAAGAGGAGAACAGTATTATGAGGGAACAGAACAGGATATTAAAAAGAAAAATTCATAAGAAATAAATATTTCAAACAAATATACATTTTTAATTAATTATGTGTTTTATTTTCATAGCAAGGATTACAAAGCTAAATTAATCACAAAATATCTTAAACTCAAAATTATTTTATTCAAACTATATAATTTATTAACTAAAATATGTTTCTATAATTCTATTTCGTTTATCTTCTGCTATTCTTAACTCTTGGCTATAATCAAATGACAGATTTTCTAAGTTCTCAAATTCTGTGTTTTCGGCATCCAAGTACTCATCCATAGAAATTCTGGAAAACCAAATGTCTGTTAACAATATTTTAAAACAAGTTCATACTGCTTTTTTGGTTTATTATTAAATGCCTACCTATAATGTTGCATTATGTTGTATAAAATACAACAAGCATAAACTATTTTAGATGCTTTTTCTGGTGAGTAGTGCAACAGTCGGTCATGCCTAAGACATCTAAATATCCCTTTTAGGTAACCATTAGTACGCTCAATAATGTTTCGTACTTTGCAATGCCATTCAGTATATCTTGATTCGGGGGTATTGTCTGTTGCATGCAAAATCGGTGTCATTAGCCATGGTTCAAGTGCATAACCTGAATCACCTAAAAATCATGAAACAAATATTAAAAAATTGTAGCCCATTTAGGAATATTTTTTGAATATATAGGATTTAAAGTTGATTTTTAGTCCTACAAATTTGAATTAATCTTAAGGAAGAAACCATTTTACTTCATAACAGTTGCACAGACTAACCTAGAAGAAAATATTCACCAATTCTATGATTATGCAGCTTTCTCATTTCTTCCTTTATCACAGAGTTATTGAAAATGAATTGGTCATGCACACGCCCTGGAAACCGGGCATTTATACTCAATAATTTACAGTTTACATCTGCAATCTGTAATTATAAAGAATAAACATAAAAATGAAATCAAATATACAATAAAATAAGTATATGTAGAAAAACAAACCAATTGTATATTCAAAGAATGTCTTCCTTTTCTATTAAGGTATTGTATTCCTTGAGGATGTGGTGGTGGAAAAATTGCTACATGTGTGCAGTCTATGACCCCCAACACATGTGAAATCCCATATTTTCTACTAAAACCCAGAGCTACTTCTCTTCTCATTTCTTCATTGCCAGGGAAACTAATCCATTTTGTTAAAAGTCTATAAACAGACATATAAAATGTAAGAATTTGTAATGAACCTCATTCAGCAACCCATCTTGATTGAGGATGCCTCATAGTACATTTGCCTAAATGTGGATCACTAATCTTATCCAGTGATTATGTTTTATGAGAGATGTATGGAGTTACTGTCACTTCAGCTTACTAGTTACTTGCTTATCATACTTGTGCTGGTGATTATTTTCATTCCATTGATCATTGAGAAACAGAGAATGGATCAGCTTCATTGTCATAATGATAGAAGACCTCACTATTTGATTTTTAGTAAGTATATGTGATAAAATATATAAATAACATTAATTAATTTAATATGTTTATTTACCTATTATAAACTGATGACACAAATTGGTCCAGATATTTACTTACTGTGGTCTGACTGACACACAGTCCATGGTCTTGGCCTACGGGTCTTTGATAGCTACCATCAGCAAGCAAATGTAGCGAAGTCAAAATCTGTACAGAAAGATAGTTTGTCATGTGTTTTACTTGAAAACATGTAAGAGGTGTTAGATATGAGTTCTATATCACATTATAAATCAGTTGTATACCTTCAAGTACGCTGGCAGTCCATCAATAGCATTTATAGGCTGTAGATCAACACTCAGTTCGTCGCACAAATATAAAGCCATATCTTTATTTACTCTATAAATGCGACGAAATTCGTTTGAAGGGAGCTCAAATGAATTGCATGAATCCCTTATATTGCGGCGATTAATTTTTCTGGCTTGTTTTTCTTCATTTGAAGAAAGTACGGAATTGTAATAGGCTCTTGACATCTAAAAATATTAATCATAATTAACTTTACGCATTGTTTCTGTAAGTATATGTTCAAACTTATCGGAGAATGTGATTTTGCAGTTCACATATATTGATAACTATTATAAAGCTATTTTATTAATGGAATATAATGAATACTTAAATAAACTTACATTTTAATGATCTTGAATCTTCTTATTCTCTCTAAA
Source organism: Automeris io (assembly GCA_036320925.1). Lineage (NCBI taxonomy): Eukaryota > Metazoa > Arthropoda > Insecta > Lepidoptera > Saturniidae > Automeris > Automeris io. The sequence continues at coordinate 8,423,262 of JAUDJH010000014.1, forward strand.
ATTATTTAAAATTACAAAAAAATATATATTAAATGTTTATCGCGCACTTCCAACGACCAAGATAAACTTTCGTCTTTCAAACGTCAAAAATAGATAAAATAAATGTTTTGTCGCGGGCCCATGTTACGGAAATATTAAATAGTCTATTGGTAGCTGTCAAAGTGAGATAAAATTGTCAATCGCGCGATATGATGCGACCCCATGTTAGCTACCGTAGACAAAATTATTATATCGCGCCTCAGTAGACAAAAGGGTGTAGACAAAATTTTTATCTATACCCCATGCTAGGTAGGCAGTACTGTATAAGGTATATGGTATAGAACATTGCAGCCTCAGCCTCCTCAAATACCATGGTGTACAAACAGCAATATGAAAAGAGATCTCGTTGTGATGGCGCATAGGCTTCGCTCTGGTCACATACCACTTAACAACTTCAACCATCTGATGGGGAGGGCTGAATCCTCTTCATGCTCAGTCTGCGGAACCTAGAGGATGTTTTTCATCTTCTGGTCGAGTGTGACCCGAGCGAGACTATGAGAGCGGACATGATGAGTAAGCATAATATAAATTCTTTCGACGTTGGCATGTTCAATGGAATACTGGCCGCACCCACTTGTGATGCGGCTAGATCCCTTTTCATGTTGCTGTTGAAAATTTTACCAGAATAATTTAGTGTAGTGTTATTATTTATGTATCTTTATTTTAGTGAACTTCTGTTAGCTAAACAGGGCTGGCGTAATCACATGTGTGATTAAAGCCCTAACCAAATTATAGATAAAAAAAAACAGTAAGCAAAGACAATAGCAGCAATTACTTTCAGTTTACTTTAAAGTCCCTTACAAAGACGTAGTCAAGGACTATTTTATGACAGAAATTTACTACAGATGTGCCGACTATGATTTTGGTTGAATAGCCATTAGTCGGATGAGAGACAAGATTATCCAGAGCGGTATTTTGTACAACTGTGAGACTTATCCTGTTATGTTAGACGTATAAATTTGTTGCAAACTAATGATCTATTATTATAATAATCAAGGTTTAATTTAATATAATTTCTCGTATGTACCTAAATTTTACTGAGAAGTACATTCAAAGTAAAAAGTCGCAGAGTCTGCGCTCTTTGCCGACTATGAAACGAACATAACAAAATTTCATTTTTCTCAAATCATTCCGCCTACTATACATAGAGAAGAGAGAGGTAAAAAGAAGAAAAAAAGGGAAAGAGGAGAAAAAGTTTTGGAAGTATAACACACAAAACAATAAAGAATTATACGGATTAATTTCCCATTAAATAGTTATCTTAATATGTAATTAATTACAAAGCACAATAGTGTATGCTGTCATAGATGTAGTTCTAGAGATCGTTTTTTGATAACTGCTTAACGTTATATGAGCAGTCTACCAGTTTGCTCTTTTAATATCAGGAAATCATTTTTAATTAGCCGCATAACGTTATCAAATTACCTTAAATGCCTTACATAAATAACACGTCCTTTTAATCAATTACTAAGCACCTGCCTATTACATCCACTAAAATATTTCGATGACATTTTTCAACTTGCGCTTTAATCAAGACTCCAATTGTAAAAATATACAAAAAGTTCTATTTTACTTAACACTTATGACGTTCTGTTCTTGATCAGGTTGTGTATTGTGGAAGTTTGTAAGTTAAATGACATAAATCTTTAAAGTACACATTGCGTCGGTGCCATACAAAAAATAAACCACGTGCCTTCTTTAGGACATGTTTGACTGCCACTATAAAGGTGACGAAATTCGAAATATTTAGGTCATTACAGTAATAATAAGGACAATTGCCTCTTTAATTATCTCTTTTATTTATTCTTAATAACTCTCCTAATGAATTGATGCAAAATAATGACTGAAATACAAATAGCGCTTATGCTTTGGTACACAATAATATTAATTAACACCACATTAACAGTTGATGACATTTTATTAATTTTACATCTGGTTATTTATAAATAAACATTAGATGGACATGCCACAAAAACGAAGTTAGAAATATCTTATTAGTGTCTCCACGTTTTGCAAATTTTCATATTTTGTAAAGGTAAAAATCCGCGTGAGAAATTGACAAAGTTACTACAGTTCACCTGATGGTAAGGACAGTGAAGTCTAAAAACAAAAGCGACTAACGGACGAAAATTCATTAACAGTGTCGTCATGATATACACTGTCAACTGTCACATACATTATGACTGAAGGTCTCTAGCTTTCCTCGATTTCAAGACATCACATTGACACTGGCGAAGTCACAAAGGCCCAGTCTTCGGAATAAAGCCATAAAATAAAAAAAAGGTCTCTAGTTATATTTATTTATTTATAAGTACACTTACATAGACTACATTAACTCATAAAACTACATAAAACATGAAGAGGATACATTATAAATGTGACTATATTTACAAGTGTAGACTACATGCACAGAAGAAAAGAAAAATAAAAATACGAGTAACACAAAAAGAAATAAACTACTCTAATTAGAAAATTTTATAAAAGAAATAAAAAAAACAATAATCTATGGAACAATCCTCTCAAATAACATACTTTTTTTTAAATTTGTATATACTTTCGTTAAATAGATCACTAGATCTCGACATATAATTGTATAACTTTGTCATTCTGCATAGGGGTGCATTTTGACCTAAGTTTGTAAAATAATTTGGAACACAGAACAAGTTAAAATTAGATACTCTGAGTAATCTAGTAGGAGCAGAATATTCTAAATTGATTTTGATGATTGAATATGAATTCCTAAACTTACATAAGCTGATCCAGAGTCAAAGCGAGTGTTTATAACGGTCTTTTCACTTGTGTACTGTGGACACGCCCAGTTCGGGCAATCGTCTTACCTTCCAAACGTTCCTGTTCTTAAACTACACTTTCCATTATGTGCGCTGTACTCGCTTCGTCGAAGCAGAATAATAAAGCTTTATGTATATAGTTGACAATTGAATCACTCAACATTAATATTATGTATAGACATTCCGAGAATCGGCTCGACATTCGATACAAACATTCGTTATTGATAGTTTCTTTGAATAAAAAACAAAAAATAAAGTTACGTCACGGGTTATGAACAGTACACTTCAAAATACTTGAAGTACAAATACCTTTATTCAGTGTTAAGGCTTTCGAGACTGCTTTTGTGAAGATGTATGATTTTTTTTTTTTTTCGATAAGACATATAGTGTTTGCTCGGAGGTTCTTTATAAATTCGCTGTGTGAGAGCGCTAAAGGCTTTAAGCCAGCAAATTTTATAAATTAATGCGAATTTTATAAGTAAAAGCTACTAAAAGTAATCTACTATCGCGTCAAAACCAATTGCCTTGAGATGAAACGTCGAAAAAAACTCAAGGCTGTGTCGGAGTCGAACTGCGGTGTGATGGGTATATGTAAGGTTAGCGACAGCTGATTGAATTATTTTTTAAATGAAAGAAGGTAGGTAGGAAGTGACTTCCTAAAATATGAGGCCTCCAAAGACAGTTTGGCCTAAATTAAAATATGGCGAATTATGATTTGATGCAGATAAACACTTATAAAAATATCTTAAAGCCTGATTGATACAGCCATTGCTTTATTCATAAATATAATAGATTTTCTTGTTCCTATTGATATATCATTACAATTTATATCCATTGCTTGTTACAAGTCATTGAGCCATTGCCGTTAATACGAAATCATTTGGACCAGTTAGATTATGATGCCCTCCTATATCACTTGCATCAAAAATAATCAGCAGAACATGTTCCATGCAAGCAATCTCTTTTATGAACAGAACAAGAACATAATGACAATGTTTATAGAGTTGCATTCATTTACGGATGACAGTACTTACTTTTCCTCAGATGGGTTGTCAGGTTGTTTGACATAATATAATAAAAAATAGGAAACATGAGGCAGGGAATTGTAAAGACTTGTAAGTACCAAAAAAAAAAACAGTTTAATACAAATCTATAATATTAAGAAAAATATTTGTTATGTAATATATATAAATTATAGATTTAAAATCTCGTTAGAATTGTATAAAATACTTAGTTACTGTAACATCATTCACATTTATTTTATGTAATTCGTTTATTTAAAAATCAACATACATAAATTCCTGTAAAAAAATATTACGTATTTTAGGAGCAGCTACATATACATTGTGCCTGTTACCCAATTAAGTTAATTTATATAATTACTCTCTGAGACTGTCTGCTCTAGATATTCAGTGTTCTTTGTGACACACCCGAAAGATTCGAATGATGGTCCGCAAAGAGCTTTCTTGCTTGGCGTAACTTCAAAGAAATTTCATTAAAAGTGTGCCTTTTTGACAAAAAAAAAACTTGTCTCTTTGTTATCTTTGTAAATTCTTTAAATATCCTTTAAAGAATCTGTTTTTTTAATTCCTTCCATTGTTTTTGCTCGTTTAGAAAGACAGAATTAGTAGATTCTTTCAACAGAATGGTAAAGAATTGAACTTTTAGAAAGTACCGACATCTATTGTAATATCTCAGAAACAACGGAAAATTTCGATATCTTATTTAGTGACATCTGTTGATATTGTTTAGAACTTGTTAGTTATATCAATGTAATATCAGTAATTTAATCTTAATTCATACTACAAGGAAGCGCTGTAATAAATTTATCAATTAAGCGGTTCCCTTGAACAAATATACATTTAATTATTTTTATTCAATATTTACAAAAAATGTATATGTATGTCACAATCGATTGGAACTTAATTTTATTGATAAAGGATTGGGGATTTAATTTGATGATTTTTGAGTTGCAGCTATAATTTATTCAAACCTACGGCCATACAACATGGTAAACGGTTACCGAGCGGATTTGGTTTGAGTGGCAGGGATATAATATAATTTTTATGTATCCGTGATTTTTATTCTATAGCACTGTCACATTTATCCCATGTCAAACTGCTTTCGGATATGAATTTATGATGAGAACAAAACTTCCTACAAAAGTATGCGGTATACTTAAACCCTAAAAACAATTCGTATCCGTTTTTACTTCTTTAAATGGAGTCTACTATAAAGCTGTGAAGCTATTTAGTGGCTATATAGGCCTAGTGGATAAGGACCTGGTATCCATCTACGGTAACGCAAATGGTCATACGTTCGAATCCCGAATAATCTGAGTTTTCCAGATTAATGACAGGTACCTACCATATGCTCACCGACGAACGAAAAAATCGTGAGGAAACCCGCATTGCATCTGGTAGAGATTCTCATGAAGGATTGGTAATAAACATCCAAAAACAGAAATAAATGGAAAAAGGGAACGAAGGTCTTTGACCTGCAGTATGACAATTCGAATTGACAATAATAACAAAATATATTTTTTTTGTTTTCTTAAGCTCATAGATGCTCATGCTATTATATCTTGTTTTTTAAAACTCTGTAGCATTTTATGATTCCTGATGATTTTTGATAAACGGCATAAATTAATTAGCAATGTCTCGATGCGCAAACTCCTTACAGATCGTTGAAATTTCATTTTATTCTATTTAAGAATTTGTTTTTGACCTGTTTTGTGGCTTTACATTGTATAATTCTATTATATTACTACGTAATTATTACACATTATTCAGAAAGTGTTTTTTTTTTTAAATTAAAATCTATAAAGTTCATGTCTTTTTGGCCTCTTAGGTATATGTGTATAATATAATGATCCTTCGATATTTTATATAAAAACTAGCTTAAGTGAGTTGCTCTGTAGAGAGAGAAACAACATTTAAAGCTAATATTACGGATTATGGATAATTTTATATTTAAATTGTTTATTATGTTTTGTAACTGTTTTGTTTACTATGTAACCTCCAAACATAATGTCATCGAATCAATGTCGCCAACAGTTCCATAAAGTAAAGTGAGTTCGGATACGTTCATAGATCATACGCGTTAAATAAACTTTATTTAAATGAAGTGTCACACGCTTCGTTTACATATATAATGTAAACAGATCAGAAAATTAAGAGATAGTTACAACTATTTCTTATAAAACAATATTATAACTTTTAATCAGTGTACATATAATATAGCGCTTTACTTTTTTAATTTAGCCTTAATACTTGTTACAATTTGGATACGTTACCTTTCTTGATATCACGTAGATAGGCAAACTTACCTTGTTATAATCGAACCAGCGTAACTGGGACCGACCCGCTCTCATATCTCCTCAAAAATATTACATAACCAACGGAGTTATTTGATTGATCAGAGGTTAAATCATACTGGTCTTCACAAGATATATTTTCTTGTAAACGATATTTTCTCGGGTCTACTTTCGGAGGATAAAGTGAGGTGTAACTTTGGCTTTGACAGGCTGTACCTTTGTCATACGTGGAGAAGGGAAAGTATTGCCAGGTGTTGGCACGTAGTGGGCGAAACGATATTACATTCTGTTTGAAACCTTCTATAGCATAAACGACGAAGATTTATGTTATTTTGACAACATATTCCTGTTATATATACTAATAGTTGTATGATAAGAAATGAAATGTATTTATTTCGCCACAAACTAACAAAATACTAGAAATTTAAATACAGTAACAGAAACAACTTACAGAAACAAAAGAAAAATACAAAAACATATTAACAATGGCGTAAATGGGACCTTCATCAGCTTAAAGCCACAGAGCAAGTCTGCAGCGCTGATTTTCGTGAAGGGCCCCGTCGTGTTATAAATTTATTAAGCATTAAACAACATAAGAAACAAGAAATAGAATAACATATTGCTTAGTGTAATAATAACTTTAGATAATAGCAATACACTCACTCAAAAATAAATAATATTAAAATAAACTATTACATACAATAAACAAATCGACTACAAAATGTATTAGTGATATTATAGTAAAAATATATGAATACCTAAAACAAGAGCAAACGTATAACAGAAAATAAATTAAATAGACTACTTGTAACTGATAGATTATTAAATAAACATCAATTTTATTTTATTTTTGAAAGATAATTTGGATGTTGATAATCTAAACGGTGGCGGCAAATTGTTCCAACACTTCGTAGCCTGGTAACGGAAACTACCACGAAATGTTGTCAAGCGGTGTCGCGGTGTATCGAATTTAATCATGTTAATCATTTAAAGAAAAATTCTCAAGTTAATTTTTGAACGCGCAAGAAAAATATGGATTGGTTCTTTGTAATAGATGATAATAAATAATATAAACACACCATAACTTTTTATCAGGAAATGGTTAAAATCTTAAATTAGAAACACTTAATAAACCAAAGGAAAAGTTTTCATTGAATAGCATATTAATTTTCAATTAATATTATGAAAAGCAAATATAAACTTGGAAAAACTTTCTAAATCAAATCTCAGTACCGTGTTTATAAAATATCGCATTCGTTTAAAGGGAATGTCAAATGTGACAAGATAAAAACTAAGGATTAAAATATGAATGAAAATTCACTGAAGAAAAAAGACCTTCTGATGAGACTAGATTTCGTTGCACGTTAAAAAAATGTAAGCTATTTATGTATTTTATTAATATTATCTTGGACTAAAATCAAATAATAAGATGGAATAATACTTTATTATGTACTAATGATGATGATGATGATGTCCTAGCCGGTTTCGGCCACGGCGGCTGTTTCAACACCGGTTAAGAAATTCGAAGTCCAGTTTTCGGAAACAGTCAATTGCGCAGGAGATATTTAAGTGCATAACTGGACGCGCAGCCAGAAAAGCACTCTCTCGTCCGAGCTCCCTCTGGCCCGATGGAAAGGAGAACCAGTACGATCGGGAAGGAACGGGATGCAGGTTTGGTCGAGTTTTCCCTTCTCTAAGCATCTGGTTGAATTGCGGTGTTCAAGAGATACCGCCGTGTTAGTCGCCTTTTACGACACCTTAGCAAGAAGAGGGGGGTGCTATTCTATTCTGCCGGCAGCCACCACGGCTTAATAATAAATAATATATGTACTATTATTAGCTTAATAATAATATACCCATGCTTCAAAATAGTTAGTTATAGCTTATAAGATACTGTAGAAAAGAAATTTTAATACAAAGTTAAGAACAATGATTTAAACATTTCAAATACAAAAATATTCTTCTATAAAATTATTATTGTCTAGGAGACATTTTTTGAGCTGAGGTCAAGTGTAGAAATCGTGAGGACATAAAATACTGGCTGGCTATTGAATTTGTTTTGTACGGGCAGAGGCGACGCGATGGCGACGCACAGACGACAAGCTCTTTCATTTACTTTTTATGATCAAAAACGATGTTTTCGCCTTGCTCCTTGCTGGGAGGGAATGGATAAATTGAAAAAATAGACTATATAAAGAGCTGAAAGCGTGTTAACTGGTACGTTGAGTAGGTTATTAAGTTTTATTAAGCAATTTAATTCTGTTATAAAAGTACTTTTATTGAAAATGTTAATGTGAGAAGTGTTTTTTTTTTGATAAATTAAAATGATAATTTATTTATTATTAAGTATAAATAGTCAATATACAGGTCTTTTATTGTTATTAAAACATGTTTTTTTTATTAAATATAACTAAATTTTATGAAAACTTCTTTAATAACCGATCTTGGTAAAATAATATATGTTATAAGTATGTATTCAGTATGCATACGGCAACTGCATAGATGAAATATGCTTTTTAAGACAGGCAAAAAAGTTCTGAATTACTGTACAAAAATATCATTATTTTCCATTTTTATCTTTTTACTATGTAACTTTAATCCAATGTTATTACCGTATGAATAATGTAACCACCGTTTTGCCAATGTACCGAAACTTTGACCCGTTCCAAACAACTGGTAAACATCTCTGATGTCCTAATAAAAAGTTATCTGAGAAATTATTATGGCGCCACCCTGTCGACGATTTCGCTTGAATCGATATTACTCCAGTAGAGAATAGAAAGTGGGTGAATAGGGTTAATGTTTGTCACACAATAAATAATAGTCATTGAAAGTATGATGAACCTTATTTGGGCAACGAACTATGATTTCGGAATAACCACAACAAAAAGGTTAACATTGATTTCAATGAACCCGATGTCCTTTTACATAACACTTTTCAGGTAAGGTTAGATTAAATAACAAAAAAACAATAACTTCAAAACGACCTCGACGTGGATCTCATTAACTTGAAGATGGCTAACAACAACAAAATAATGTGCAAATAAATATCGATACAGAATTGTTTGTCGAATTTGTAATAGATAATATGTCTTTTAAATGTATTTTAATACATCAGAACTAATTTACTCTTAACTCCAATAATATCCAATAAAAAGTTAATGATAAGGCAGATATTAAAGCGCGATATCCAAAAACATTTGGTACTTTAATTGTTCAGAGAATCAAGTCGTGTCAATCTCCAAAGTGGGAATCATCAAACGACGATTGAATCAGTATTTATTGGGAGAGCGCACCTCATCATCGACCTCATCAGCACTCCTCATCAGCGTGGATTGAGGACTTACCTCAATACAATGACAAGCCTTTCTATAATGGAACAATAGTGGCCCTAAAAGAACACACAATTAACATTTCAATTGCCACGTATACACAACCATACTCAAAGAAATTATTTACTATTGCACTAAATGATAACAGTTATATTAAGTTAAATGGATAGAACGATGTAGATGTTCCAAACTATTAGATTCTGCAAAAGTATAAGATGTTATTAATGGATGTTGGCCAAGAGAACTGCTGTTTCCGTAATTAAACAAAACAAATAGTTTTAAACTTACCCGTTTGTTTGCTGCTCCTGATTATCATCAGCTTCATTGCTGACGAGCGATTCTAACATTTGTATCTTCAACATTTTCCAGCATCACATGACATTAAATTTTTGCCTCTGCACATGACAACACTTTTATATTTTTACTTAACACATTACTTAATTTTTGCTTTAATCTTTTAATTAGATACACTGTGTGTTATTCTTCAGAAATTCTCAAGTCTTCGAATTATATGGTGTTGGTCTGGAACAAAATAATGTTTTGTTGATATATTTATATCGATTCTTACATTTTAAATATTAATCTTATATCTACGAGCTATACAAGAATACGAGGTTCTCGCAAAATTTCCTCTATTACCATACTCACGCCATTTATCTTCTTTTTTTTTATACTGGATCGACATAGTGACTACACAGTACCTGATGGTAGGTACAGTGTAGTCCAAAAATGAAAGCGACTATCAAAAGATGAAAATCCATTGATAGTCAGCATCGTCATGTCGGCCCACATATACCACGACTGTATCTCTAGGTATATGAGCTAATGGATATACACAAGCTGATCCCGAAACGCGACAAGCAGAAACTGGTTACTATGACGGGCATTACACCCATGTACTGTGGTCGCGATCCAGACGGGCACCGACGCCCTACCACCTCGCTGCTGCTCGTTTAGCACCACCCAGGAGTCACGTGTAGGGAAACTAGGGAAAAGCCTACGGACGCGAGCAGCTTCGACTCCCAACTTTAACTTTAACTATCTATTTATCTGTAACTTTTTGAAATATTTGTTACATGTTATTTATCCATATACTGTCTGTGATAGTTTAAGTTACTTTATATTTAATAATCATAAGACCATTTAAATTTTTAAAGTACATTCATTAGAATTCAGTTACAAATGAAATCGTCTACTTGAATAAGCTAAGAAGACGGTAATCTTTAAGTGTAATATAGTCTAAACCCGAGATGTGCAAAATGTAATGTGATTAATGATTAACGATTAAATAATGTAGTCGTAATTTTAGTTTTATTGCTCTTTAATCATGATTAAAACCATTTAAAATATTCTTAACTCATAAATGTGTATGCAATCTGGGATTCTGTAGTATTTAAAACATAGTTGAGCAAAATGCAGTCATAATAATGGTAAAAAACATAAAATGTAATCGTAATCATTTTTATTAATCTGATTATATTTTGCCTATCTATGGTCTAAACTTTTATTCTTTCGACTTGTCTTCATTTTACATCTGAAGTAATGAAGTCACCCGTAAAATTAAAAAAATCCTACATGAGTTTTTCCTTTGTAGTAAAAAATGTTTTAAGTTGTAAATTTATGTTAAAACAATCATCGTTCATTATTAAGTAATTTCACCAACATTTAGTGAACCATTTACGTCATTTTATTATTTTTTGAGACATCATTTTGTACGCGTCATATTTAAATAAATTATTCTTCTTTTCTGGTATGTTTCTAACAATTTTTTGAAAAAGATTTGGTGCGGACATTCAAGAAAACATTATTACGGTTAAAAGGAAACTTCTTAAAGTGTAAGACTGTAATTTACAGGAAAGTTTATCAATAATAACTACGGTTCGATAAGAAGGTGAACCGGTTTCCAAGAATTCTTAAGTATTTGCAGCATCTGTGTGCCTTCCTTAATAGGTATGATTGGTAGGGTGTAGGTAGGATGAAATTCGTCTTTTAGGGCGTATTTAATATTGAATATTAATTAAAATTATGTCTTTCATTAACCAGTGTTAGTCATTACAATTAGCTTATATTGACAGTTTCATTAATATCCAGGTTTTTTTATCTCCTTTATGGTACTTTTTTCTCGTTTATTGAAGCGTTTTAGAAAGATTAAAGGGGTATGTCGAAGGAATATGCTGCAGCAAGCCGCTACTGTTTCGTCGAGATATCATCGTAACATGATAAAAATTACTGATAAGGTTATTAGAATATTTAAGTTATTTATAACATTACGTTCATTATGATATGTCGTTTTACTACACATTTATTTATTATCTATAGATGTGTTTTAATGAACAAGAAAACTAGTATATTAAATTTATTTTAAATAAAGTTCACTTAAATTTTATACAATAAATATTTAAAAGCCTGCATTCGTTTGCTTGCAGGAAATAAATAGATATCTTTAATTTAATTTTCGTCTAAGTAATTAGCAGAAAGACTTTCATTTCGAGGATTAGATATGGTACTTACTTCATTGGTCAGTTAAAAAGTTATTAAGTAAATCGCGTTTGAATTCTCAACTTTATGTTAAAATAGAAGAAAGATAACTTTTCCATAATTTTATTGCTGAAACAGTTTTAAGTAAAAGTATAATTATTTGGCCAATATGATAAATAGACGAATGTTATGTTTTGAAAAAGTGAGTGTAAACACTATAGTCGGTATAAGTGGATGGAGCAGTAGCAGTAGGTAGTACTACCAGCAAAATTACTGCTTCATAACAATAGGTTCTATAAAAATGAAATTGGAAGAACAAATCAGTCCTTTTGGCTAGATACCGAGTAGCATTGGTACACCTGCTGCCAGCTGCTTCTACTTCCTTTGATATAATAATAATATATCCTCATACTATATCTCTTTAAGGGTGAGCTGATACACATTTAAGGCTTGTACCCACTTTGCTTTTTTTTTTGGTATCCCGGGGGAAAATCCTACATTGGACCATCAGGGTCACTGTGAGGGCAGCGACCCTGGTGTGTCAGACTCCTACTGACTAAAAACCCCCGGGGTGTCCCTCTAATCACTCCACCCAGGCCTGGGAAACCAAATTCGTCCAGTCGCCCGGGGAGCGAACAGCCTTATTCAGGCTTCCTCTCTGGGAGGGATGGGAATAAAGAGCCCACGCCTCCAGTACCTCTTTCATAGGCGGCGCGCAAGACACTGCGCACCACCGCCCTCTCATCCGGGCAGCAAACTCCCTCAAGTCTACTGCCCGAACCCACTTTGCTTTTATTATGTCATGCCGAACTTGACGAGTAGCGAAGGTGTTTACCGTTCTCAGAGCACTTGCACATGACATTTCTGTTCTAAATCTTATTTTTTTTATGGTCATACTTCCTTTATGTTCATTGAAGTAATTAATATCAATATTGGTAATTCAACGCGATTGTAACGCGGAAAGAAATCAATTCCGGTATGTTTGCTCGCGCACTTTGCGGTAAGGATGCAATTAACAAACGTTGAACTATTGTTCTAGAGGCGCTAACAATAAAATACCTTTTGCAAAACGGAAATATTGCATAACTTACGACCGCTTTTGTTAATAATTTGTTCCACTTTCTTTGTTCATTATCTAAGTACAAATAAACTGCCGACGAAGTTTTGATTAATGCTGAGCTTGATAAAGTGGCCAAGTTTACTTGGTAATATTTCCCTTTAGATTTTCAATATATAACATCTTTTCTAGGTCGGCAATGCAATAACAATAATTGAGGAGTCCAAAAACCCATTATAACATATTTTTTCAATTCCCATAAATTTATAAAAACTTATAATTAATCTTTAACTTAACAATCACATTCTTATAAGGTATTTAAATTATTATTCTAGGATGAAAAAACAAAAAAGAAAAAAAAAACTTGCTTTTTTTGCTTTGACAAAAACTCAAATTACTATTAGGACTATTAAGTAATTTTGTACGAAAAATCGTCTTAGCGAGTTTTGATATAGACGCCTCTATTGTTTTACAGAGACTACTTATCGTCAAACTGGCGCATAGACTGTTAGCTGACATAATAAAAAAAATTGTTAGCCGTGGAGTTTACCGACAGAATAGAATTGTGCCTCCCTCTTCGTCATTCTGAGTTGTCGTAAGAGGCGACCAAGGTATACACGCACAATGCACACACATTGCAAATATCTAAGCTGCAGCATGCACTTTCTCTGCACAAAGTGAACAAACGCCAATCTGTATTGTACACGCGTGGAGGGTTAAATGTCCAAGCCCCTTCACATGGATTCCACAAATATAGTGGAAAAGGGAAGGAAGGGCCCTGCAGTGGGACGGAACTTGCTATTATATATATAATATATATATATATATAAAACATAAACTTTGTGCCCCTTTTTACGAAAATTGTGCGGACGGAGGATAATGAAATTTGGCACACTTATAGTTTATATAGAGAAGGAGTCCAGAATAATATATATTTTTTAATTAAGCATAAAAATAAATTAAATCAATAAAAAAATACACACACTCCCATGCAACTAACACACACACGCATATATACTCTTTTGTTTATGGTTGAAGTCTATGGTCAAATTGAAAATAAATTAATATTGTTTGTTTTTAATATTATTTGTCTATAGTCTTACTGAATGTCAAACATAACCAAAATTATTATTAAATAGACATTTGTGCTTTTTATTGTAATGAAATTAATTTATTACAATGTATTAGTTACTTTAAATTAATTATGGTCGAATTTCGACCACTAAGCGACAATATGTTAACGCTAATATAACGTCATATGATATAACGACGAAGTATTATTATTATTTTATTTAACAAATACATATGTTGTCACCCAAATCATAGAGAAAAACATCGACTACCTACCTTTTGTCGATATTACCGCATGTGGCTTAGAAACTTCAATTCTCCACAGAGAAATTAGGCTGAGATTTATAGACATAGCTTTAAGTTTGCTTAGTCTTTACTAAAACATTTTTTTTTATAATTTATAGACGAACGCTTGACCTCAATTACACCTGGTGGAAGGTGAAGATGAGTTCGATGATGAAACGCTATCGCCTAGCAAATGCCTATTCACTCTTCTCTTAAAGATTCCCAGGTCATAAGATCGCGGAAATATGGCCGCTGGAAGCGTATTCCACTCCTTAGCCGTTCGCATGATAAATGTAGAAGCTAATCTTTTCGTGCGAATATAAGGAGCATCCATCACATACTGATGGTATCCGACACGATGTCTAGTGGTTTTGTGGTGGAATGGGGCTGGTGGAATCAAAGAATTTACAATTTATATTACTCAATGAATGTCAAAGGATTTGCTAAGTCACCGATTTTGTCAACATGGACTTGGTTCTACGAATACTCTTAGTACTTAGTTTCTTCTGCGTACTTTATCTAATGAATAAGATCTGAGTTAATAGGTAGTGTTCTGTGGAATTATTTGCTCTGATGCCTTCACCATCAACGTCACTGGGGCGCACTTTGTGCGGTTGTCTATGGGCTCATCCCCACACTTTAAAGCAACTTTTATCATCAGTTAAGCAACAACTGTGCTGTTCTTTAAAACTTTCTTGTCATCCAATATCAAGTTATGAAATAGAGTTTCATCAAACATCCAGAACACTACAGGATTCACTCCGACGCAGCCTTGAGTTTCTTTCGGCGTTTCTTCTCAAGGTAGTCGCTTCCGAAACGCTGGTAGATCACCGTTAGGTTCGTTTTTCTACTGCCCGGCCGCCATGTCGAGGTCCGTACCCACAGGGGTGCCCTTGCGTAGCCGCCCAACCCATAAATTTCGCTGGCTGAGCGCCCTCTGCATTCGCCCACCAAGCCCGGTTTTGTTGTGAAGGTCTTTCCCAGGCCACCAATGTAGGACACGCCGAAAAAAAAAACTATAGGATTTCGAGAGCACAATAAAAGTCAACCGTACTTGATAGCATGTATTGACAGAGAGAGTGCACACAAAAAACGATGTCGATACAAAAGACTTAGAACTATCCCACATATATTACAATAACAATAAACACATGGCTCTTAAAAAAAAATTGTAAAAATGTTCTTTTAGGTCGGCAGCCCTATCGGGCTGGTCATTATGAGACTTCTTATATTGCAATTATTCATAGACAACAGTGGCCGCTTACCATCAGGTGGGTTGTTCGTCCATTTGCCTTCCTTTAACATTAAAAAGAAGAATAAAAATAAGGGCGCCAAAGTGTCTTTTTAGGTGGTTGAGTGAGATTGGGAAGTGTGAAAGGTTGTTTTTATATATTAATCGAAGAGAGGGGTATTGGCTGGGACGAAGCTTCTAAACCCGCCCTCTACTTCGACTATGGAGGGATTATGAAAGGTTCAGTTTTCCAATCTCCCAGGACTACACATTACTTATATACCAAGGCACGGGTAACTCATTCGCCCAAATATAAGTCATTTTAGAGGAATTCAAAACCTACTTAAATGACTTCCCCTTGAAGAACTAGACGCCCGACCAGAATATACAAAGAATTTGATATGTATTTGGAAGTGTTAAAAATGTTATAACCGCAATGTGGGATGATTTCATTAATATAGTACATATAATCATATAACAAGTTTATTATAACATAAAGGTTTTTATTAAGTAAATATTACAATTCGTTTGTCTGACGAAATACGAATCATAATTCTTTTTTACAGGGAATTAATTTTATATCTTTCCTAACATACAACTGTAATTATATCGACATCTAGTTAATCAATTCGAAAAGTAATATTATATTCAAAATGTGGGTAGACACACATTATAGCTCGTAGTATGTAGATTTAGTTTGCTTGTATTCTTGTAGATGACTTTGGTAATTTACAGATTCTTTTAAATAACTATAATGTTTTTTTTAATTATAATAATAACGTATTATTTACTAAATATCATTATTCTTAAGTAGTGCGTAAGAAGAGAGAATATATTATTTATGTATGCACGATTCTTTGCTATGCCTCCAAATCAAAGCGCAAAGCGAATATTTAAAACTATTTTCAGTACAGTAAATAAGTGTAAATATTTTTATTAGTCATGTGAATGATTAAAAATGCATGTTATATAAATAATAAACCTTTATTTTACAACAATTTTTTATATCTAACAAAACAGGGCGATGTTTTAGTTATACGAAAATACCGTTCTGATCCGTGTAAAATAAAAAATCAAGACGTAATGCAAAATAAACAAAACGTATTAACATAAGGTACACGTTCGCAGTTGGCGATTGCGACTTGCACGCTAATTAGTTATAAACGTAGTGTCGCGGGAGTTACGGAATATTCCCGAGATAGTGATCGGACTCTTTCAAGCGACTAATCTGCTAAAGGTCAAAGTCGTGTTCAGCACATCTCTAATTATAACTTTTTCATCTTAACATCAAATACGTATTAGGGATGTCGAAAATTAAAAAAAATCGTTATATCGATATATAGATATTTATTAAAATATCAATATCGGCGTCGATATATTGAAGGAAAAATATCGATATATCGATTAAATCTCAATAAACACGAAAGTATTTTACCAGTATTCCTTTTTATTAGACAAAATTAAAAAAATATCAAGAACTAAAAGGCCATCTTCTAACTTTAAGACCTATTTAAGATATTAAACAAAAATAAATAACAAATAAATAAATGGCGGCAAATAATGATGATGATGTCCTGGCCGGTTTCGGCCATGGCGACTGTTTCAACACCGATTAAGAAATTCGAGGTCCAGTTTTCGGAAACAGTCAATTGCGCAGGAGATATTTAAGTGCATAACTGGACGCGCTGCCAGAAAAGCACTCTCTCGTCCGAACTCCCTCAGGCCCGAAGGAAAGGAGAACCAGTACGATCGGGAGGCAGCAGGATGCAGGTTTGGTCGAGTTTTCTTTCTCTGAACACCTGGTTGAATTGCGGTGTTAAAGAGATACCTTAGTCGCCTCTTACGACACCTCAGCAAGAAGAGGGGGGTGCTATTCTATTCTGCCGGCAACCACCACGGCTTATAATAAACAAATAATATACATGCAACAAATTCAGATGTCAATGCATGTAACGTAACAAAACATAATACTCAATAGTCATAGTTTTTTTTTTCGTTCGGTCCTATCTTCTACAGATTCAGATTTCAGCGACTTCACTATCATAAAAATTAAAAAAATATCGTTTTCGATACAATTTTCGATACTGGATATTTTGTATCGATATATCATTACAAAATATATCGACCAAAAATATCGATATATTGAATTGAAAATATCAATATATCGACATTTATCCGACAAGCCTAATACGTATATGTAATAAGTATTTCAAAAATATCATATATTAAAATTAACTTTTTTTAAATTAATCATTACATAACATGCCACTTTACACAAATCGTTGCCTTACCTAGCCAGAGAGCGTTTGGTTAGGTTCGCTAGGCGAGTTTATCCCTATATTCTTTCCTTTATAATGGCTTGACAAACCGGCAATGATAAGGCATTTTTTTCCTCTGGTTCGTCTCTAGGCAATATCACAAGTACATTCCATGTATACGCAACACTAGCTTTATTTCTTTGTTTTTTTTTTTAACCTTTGTGAATGTACAAGCTCAATGCCCACTTGATGGTTAGCTTTTATCGCGCCAACAGACAAACGTAACATAAAACGTTGTTATTGCGCTACAGATCTAGAATAACGGTATTTACTGCCATCTTGAAGAATCCCGTGTCTTAGTCCAGGGGTAGAAACGGTATCCGGTAGCTTATCCAACGACTCCAAAGTGCGCGACAATATTCTTAGTATGTTTGTAGAATTTGATATGGATTTCAAAGTTCATATACAGTCTTATTAATTTATAGTTCATAATATAGTTTATTCTTTTTTAACTTGACTCTGATATGTACATAAATATTTTATTTTTATTGTAGGAGAGGAATTCCAATTAGAATTTGTTCAGTATTAAATTAAAAGGACGTCATATGGTCTTCATCGTTGGGTTTGAGACTATCATAGTATGCACTCAGTGCCAAGTACTCGACAGTCTTCTTTGAGGTAGAACCCATCGCAATATGAACCTTATAGAACGGGACTTAGACCAGCTCCCGGGGACTGGCTTAACGTGAAGAAACGGACGTCCCGAGTACCCAGGAAGCTATTTTGTATTTATACAAAAATATTTTAAAATTTCACTTGCGCGATTTGAAATTTCTACCTGAGTCTATTTATCTATTTCATAACAATAGACGAATTTTGTATGGCTGTTGGTTATCGGTCCCACCGCAGTGTTTTTTTAGGACATGGTTTTACCGCTTCGATGGGTACGGGGTGTGTACATTGAATCCCCAAAGTGAGATTTGAAGGCACGCTTTTAATGACAAAATAACTTTTTCAATTTAAAGTATTATTCTGTTGATAATTAGGATCTTTTTAAAAAGCTGAATTATATTTGATTATTGTAAAATAGTAAACAAGAAAAACAAAAATATATTTTTAAATAAAAATATATATCTGTATGATTTTATTTAAGAAAAGTGTAAATAAAAAATACGACGCAGTAAAGGAATATTTTTATTGTTGTACGTAACTTTTTATAAGTTATTTTTTCACTTATAAACAGGAGTATTTTGTATCTATATTCTAAAATATTATATAGGATAGTGACATTGGAAAGCGTATTACGTAAACAAATAATCCTAAACATCTTTATAATGTAAAACTCAACTCGAATTTTAACATGCGACTGCATTTACTCAGATCTACAGAGATCAAAGTAATTAAAAAAATGTTTTTTTTTTTACATATTTTATATATAGGAAATAAATACAATTAAATTTTATTCGTTTACAAATAACAGTGAATTTAAAATTTAACGACAATTGTAACAATGCAAAAGCTATCTTTGGTCAACAGGCTTGTAAAATTCTCAATGTTGTTGACTTTAATATTGCAGACCTGACATTGCAGTTATGAGGAAATATTTCTGCTTCGTTCAATTTTTAATAACATCATTGAAGATATTTTATACTGTGAGAATATTTTCTATAAAAATTTTAATTATTTTTATATTTGCACCTGAATCTGTGAGAGAGGCGTTTGTGAGTGCCTTTTGAAAAGACTGGACGTTGGGATGCTTAACAAAGTTTTAAAAGAACTATTATCTGATGAGGCGTCTGCTCTGTTCAGGTCAATGACCCCATATGTCATAATTTAGGTATTTTTATCTAAGGGTACGATGGGCTCACATACGTACACACAATCTTTGTATCGTCACAGTTATAATTTAATTTTGTAATATATATTTAAGTTAGGTTTAAGCTTATATTGAAGAAATTTTCTTAAATAAATGACCCACTCAGACCTTATCAGTGGATAGATGAAAGAATAAAGTATGAAAGGCAGTGAAATGTGCGTGGTGCGAAAATTTGAAAAGAGGTTGCACTAAACAGCTCTATATCATTGCTATAAAATGATGGTTTTATTAAAAGTAGCTATAGGTTTATTTCCCAAACGAATGCTACTTAAAGCTTACAAGCTTTTGTGGTTACAACTTTACGAGGCCATCATCATTGCAACTCGCCAGTAATTGATGTTGTAAAGTTATATATGGCTTAGGGTACATCCATAAACCACGTAGCGTGTTTTTTAATGTAACCCGTTACGAGACAAGCACTATACTGCACTATTTGTAAGTACAGTGTAATGTCCTTTGCTATTTCTTTTTATTTTACATATAATATTATTCATATGTAAATACGTGTTGCTTTGCGCCTTCATATAATTTAAATATTATTTTCATAAAATGCAAGTTTAATTTAAAGTTGCCATAAATTTTCTGCACGGGTTCATTGCAGTTTGCTCATGCGGTTACAAATTTAAACAATATCTCAGGCTATTTGCTAGTGTTGTAGATTCAATATTGACTTGTCTAAGGATATACTATGTATAATACAAGCAAGTATGTATAATTATTTATTGTTTAAGTTAAAAGACTTATTTATGCACATACCGCTCACAAATAGGAGGTTAAAGATCATATCACGCGATTGTTTACGCAACATCAAACCACCAGAAGATCACGTCGAATTAATATTCTTTTAGCAATAATGCTTTTAGATAAGTACAAAATTTATGGGATTGAAATAAGTGTTTGAAATATCACTTTGTCACATTATGGCAATTCAGTACATTTTAGATTTCTCTATAGCCTAGACAAAGTAACATGCGATAATCGATAACGCTATTTTCGAAAGCTTATGTAATTTTGATATATTTTACACCTTCTCCTATCCATTATCGTTTATCGCATGTTACTTTGTCTAGGCCCTCTGAGCAGTTTGAGGGTTGCCGTAATCTTGATCCTAATAGAATAACGTCATCATCAAACAATTCTTATTTCTGAACCGGTGGAAGTCTCTTTTTTCTAAAGTGATTACACAGGTCTACTCATATATTTAATAAATATTATAATAAACATTTAAAACACAAAACATTAAAACTTTTAAAACATTTTAAAACTTTTTATAACCTAGAATAATATAAGATTTAATTGCAGATTTACCAACAACCTAATTTATGGTATACATGGAGCAACATAATTTTCCTTTTCATTATTGTCTAAATATTTGACATATTATTTCGTTCTTCGCGGTGAAATGAAAACATTTTGATATGGTGTCTTGTTTGGTAAAGGTAACTTTTCACAGCGCTTTTTATTACGTAGGAAATCATATGCGAGACTGTACTGCGCACTAAAGTTCCGTAAAACTCTGTTCCAGCCTGCATGCTCCACGAATATAGGCACTCACTCGCCACTTTACCGTATGCTTTCTTTTTGCAATAATATAAGAAACGATATTGATATTTTTGGCGATTCCTTTTATGCAACTAAATTAATATTACACAAATTGTATTCTTAACCCAAAATGTTGTTCTTTTTTTAACTTGAACAGATGTAGTTTTGCTTTTTTTGGTCTTTGTTTTTTGACGTGATTATGTATTTTTCGTTGTTTGTTTGGTTGTGACTGTATTTGTATATCATTTTGTATATTATATTTGCACGTTGTATTCACATCAAGTAGGTTGTTTCTCAAAAATGTATGTTTTAATATGTTGTGTTTTATAAGTCGTGAGATGTAACCAGTTTTGTGAATTAAATAAAAAAAAAAGTTAAGAATAACGTAGCCAATATCTTTTGTCTTGCTCTCTAACCTGAAGTGTGAATAAATAACAAAAGCAATGAAAATATTTTTTAGAAACATGGCTTTAAAAAGGAGGTATTCCAGATTATATTCTATTTTGAAATCGACTACACTATATTTATAAAATTACTATTATTTATGAATGGAACTTTTAATTGTTTTTCTAAAATAATATGCTTCCAGCAAGATATTTCATTTCTTAGCCGTTGGTATGATCAATGTAGAAGCGAATTTTTTGCTCAACAATATTTCTATTCATGGTACAAATATGCCCCAACGTGTTATGAATAGGTCGCAAATGTGTTCTTATCCTTACTTGAAATTGGAACCAAAAGCACGGACCTACACAACCTATTATCACGGTGCGTGCCCCATACATTCGAATACCATGTTACTACGAACTGATCCTTGCTTAACTTTGTAGGCTTGACCTAATTCAGCTTGGTGCGATTTATCACGGATTATGGGAAGGCACCATTATAGCTACATAAGTTTTGTTTGTCAAATCTTCCCCAACGACGCACTTTACAAACAAAGAACATCTCGACTAAATTAATCGTCCTCTCACTTGACAAACAACAAAGCAGAATGTTTAATTTGTTTATGAACCTCAATAAAACAAAAATAACCATTTATTCTCAAGGAATATTTATTCTATACATGTGCTAAAATGCTAATGGTTTAGGTAACTTAATAGTTTGCTTTTATTTATATTTCTAGTGGATATTAACAGGGGTTCTTCTGTTTCGATTTATTTATGGACAGACACAATCAGAACAAAATACGATACAACATACAGGATACAACGATTGCGCGGTGATCTGTGGCAATGGCCACCTAGAGGTGAGGGGAAAGACGTATGTACCGCAATACACGAGCGATATGAGGATACCCCCCTCGTTACACATTTCAATTTGCATCATTTGCTTACAACAAACTCTATATCTAATGCAATGAATTCTTTATTAACTCATTAACGGTATCTACAAATTTGATTTATTTTTTCTAATTATGTTTTAAGAGATATTAGAATACTCGGCCGGGGGGTTAGACAAATGGTAAACGATTACGCTAGTAGGCAGAGAAATATGTATGGTATTGATATAAGCTGTCAAAATATCACATTGACACTTTATGTAAATTCCACACATTTGCACTTTTCTATCAGCATTACCGATAAACGAATGTTACTATGTCTAGGGAGATGTTCACATACTCAAATCTTTAAGTATATTAGTTCAATTTCTTAACCGACTTCATTAAATTTAAATGTCCAAAATTGTTATTCTATGAAACATAAATTAGCTTATACAACGTTATTAACGTTATAACGTCACAACGTTATAACGCCAAACTTCTTAAAGTTAACTTAAATACATCAAGACTAACAACTTTTGTTCTATGACAAAACTTAACACATCCTAAGATATATATTTTTTTAGTTATAGTGGGGATTTCTATCAATCGTTAGCTCTATGCTTAAAGCTCAGTCGGCAGATGCTATGAAATCGTCTGAAAAAGTCTTTAGAAAAAGTCGTAAAACAAAAGTTGTTAGTCTTGATATACCAAAGTCACCTTTAAGAGGTTTTGCGTTAGTTACCTGTATCCCTGTATAATAAGTCCAGCTTTATATCTCTAGGTATTACAGACTTAAGCCTCACATATTCAACGGTGAAGGAAGAATTGCATCCGCATGGCCTTTAACAAATATGTCATGTGTAAGTACCCTGAGAACAGCGATCATTTGCGCTATTGGCCTCGTTCAACACAACATATAAGTGCAAATTGGATACTGAGGGGTGAAAGGCTATTTGGTTCAAGCGACATTTTTTAGTGCAAACTCTATATAACGACCCTCAACGGACTGTGTATATTTTGACGTTATAGAGAGTTGTCGTTAAATGGAGAGAAGAAAAATTTGTATTAGATAAAGAAAACGTTTATTTCAGACCAGTGTTAATAATTACATAAAAAACAATTCTTATTTGATCGCTATTCAATATAGTCTGTTATTTTTGCCTGACGTCTTTTGCTGCACCAGTAAGTTTGTTGTATTTTTTAAATTATTTATTACATATCTTGCTATATTGAGGTATCTTGGTGATAAAGAAAGTACTTTTCCGATAATTTAGCTGCGACAAAAGAACGTACACAGCTGCGCAGCTTTTACTGATTTTGGCAACTTAAAAAGTACTTTATATTATTAAATTGCTGTCGTTATTGAGAGTGGGTGTAATGTTATATAGAGTGTATCATTGTATGGGAAACAAGCTAAACCAACCAAAGCCGAGTGATATCGACGCTTTAGGGAGTTTGTCGTTAAATCGAGTGATGTTACATGGAGGTTACACTGTATATATTTATATATATATATATATATATATATATATATATATATATATATATATATATATATATATATATATAAATGGTATAAAAAGCTGATTCCGAAAATATATATATATATTACTATATCACCAAAAAATGTCGCTTAAACCAAATAGCCTTTCATTCCTCGATACAATTACTCATATACTACTCACCCCAAAATGGATATAGCGTGACATTATATTAATATTAATTTTAAAATCATTCGTAACTGCATAAGTACGCATTATTCACGCTCGAGCGATGTCAGTGATTAAAGATAAAAAACTAGATGCATCGATGTGAGACCGAACGGAACCAACTGCTCGATATCACAAGGCCGTTTCGCACATAACTTACGTGCGAAGTCTTTGATACCTATAAATTATAGTAATTACGCACTACCGTTTTAATTACAGAAAACTAGCATTTAAA
Source organism: Automeris io (assembly GCA_036320925.1). Taxonomy (NCBI): domain Eukaryota; kingdom Metazoa; phylum Arthropoda; class Insecta; order Lepidoptera; family Saturniidae; genus Automeris; species Automeris io. Next base: position 8,447,744 of record JAUDJH010000014.1, read on the forward strand.
ATTAGTATGTCTATGATAGCAGTAGAAACAATGCTCCCGCATCAAGTAAACCAAATAAGAATGGGGGCTACCACTCTTTTTTTTTTTAAACTGGCTCGACATAGTGGCTACAGAGTGCCTGATGGTAAGTACAGTGTAGTCCAAAAACGAAAGCGACCATCAAAGGATGAAAATCCATTGATAGTCAACATCGTCATGTCAGCCCACATATACCACGACTGAAGGTCTCTAGGTATATGAGCTACTGGATATACACAAGCTGATCCAGAAACGCGACGAAACTAGTCAGTATGACGGGCTTTACACCCATGTACTGTGGTCGCGATCCAGACGGGCATCGACGCCCTACCACCTCGCTGCTGCTCGTTTAGCACCACCCAGGAGTCACGTGTAGGGAAACTAGGATAAAGCCTACGGACGCGAGCATCTTCAACCCCCAAATTTCTTATTGTATTCTTATTGCATAAGCTTTACAATTTTGAGATTATTATTGAAGAGTTACAAAAATGTATGAAGTTACAAAATATACAAATACTGTAAATATAGTAATATTTACTAAGCTTGACTCGCTATCTTAGGCTGAGTTTTATGGACGCAACTTTAAGTTTGCTTAGACTTTACTAAAATATTGCAATTTTGATGTACATATATGTTCCAATTTTGATGTAAATAGCTCTGGGAGCATGCGCGGGGCAGCGTCGGCAACTCCAAGCATGCGACAAATTTTGAAGCCTTGTCATTAAAACTCTTAAATGGAATTAACATCGTTTTATTTGCATTCACGAATATTATTAGCCAATTATTTGTAATTGGCTATATTTATGAATGACAAAAATGATGAATGAATGACAAAGGATTTGGTAAATCACCGATTTTGTCAATGCCAATGGACTTGGCTCTTCGAACACTATGGCTATTCTCAAGTTACCATCATATCGAGGGGTGAAAGGCTATGTGGTTTAAGCGACATTTTTTGGTGATATAGTAATTACTATATCACCAAAAAATGTTGTTTAAACCAAATAACCTTTCACCCCTTGATATACTCGGTTTTTTGTCAAAACGAATATATTTTTTGAGAACTTTGTAAGCTTAGCAAAGTCGAAGTAGCGTCTATAAATCTCATCCTAATAAGTTCATATCTGATATATAAATATATATGTGATCAATATGTGATTTTTTAAAAGCGCAATTCAATTCTCTGTTCATAGATTATACCTAAACTCGAGTATAGTAGATGAATTTTAAAAAGTCAAGTGCGAAGTTTTTTAATAAGGTTTACGTGTTCCTAAGATGGCTTTTGTACGATTTATTTTTCTCTTTTCGATGTGAATTTGCCTAATCTGCGAAATTTCTAAGTAAAGCTGGCTTGACTTTCCCATTTTCATTTGTAAAAATAACATTTTATCTCATCTTTGTTTACATTTTGTGTGTTAACACCAAACGTTGAGATATATTTTTAATGGTCGATATTATTACAAGAGTCTACGTTTATCAGCAATTATAGAAACAATTGATTTGAGCTTATTTGGGATTCCTAAAAAAAATATTAGTTTTGTTTTTTGTGTGCCCTGATATCATAGAAAACTACTAAACAAATTTTGATGTAACTTTGGTAGCTTTTAAAGATATTTTTAGTTTAATCCTGTAAATTCGTTAATGTGACTTATTTGGTAGAACTATGTAGGTATTAAGTTAAAAAGTATATTATAATTATATTATAAATCTCAAATTATGTGCGAATTCTGTCACGTACCTCTCGGTTTTCCAGATTAAGTAGAGATTTTGACACCCCAAGCTCACCGGAGAAGGAAAACACCATGAGGAAACCCATATCTAGTAGAAATATCTCAGTGCACTTGAAAACGGATTTCAGCTATGCCACTGGTTACGTTGACCACAAAATAAAGCGTAAAGTGGTTACTTATGTATCTCTGCTCACCCCGAAAGGGTGAAGGTTGACGATATAATATTATCTTATTATTTATTTAAAATTTACAGTAAGTAGAGAGATGTGAAGAGCTAACAGAGCGGCATAGATTAAAAAAATATATAATTACGATTTCTAATGAATATCTATATAACTGCACTATATAAAATTTATCATTGGCTTTATAGTGTCAATATAAAAAATCTCGAAACACGTGTAAAATTTAGTGTATAAGCTACAAAAAGTAAGAAGGTATATCCTTATAATTGTTAATTATACAAACAGTAATAAAAGCTTAAATACCTATCTATGTGCATAATAGGTCCATGTTATTTTGCAAAATTTTAATCATAATTTTAAATAACCTTAGCTGAATGATTCTCTAGGGTACAATGTGCCTTCACTGTAGGTGTACAGGTATTGTAATAATCCATGAAACTTTTAATATACAAATATTTCTTGATTATTATATTCTAGGGTACAATAAAAGCGTTTATGGGTAATTTTATAGATAAAAGAGATCGGTCTTTACGAAATGAAGAATAATTGCATAATCATACATTGCGAATTCAAACTTAAATTGTTAATAATATTGTCCATAAAATCTAACGAGTCTAAACGACTTCTAACGACTGAGGCTTTGAAAAACTAATATATGATTAATGACATCGATAGTAAAAAGTAGAAAGTGTATGAGATTGATATAAGCTTTTGAAAATTACGTCGAAACGTTATGCCCATACATAACATTTAACATTTGACACTTCTACAAAAGTTATAGCTGATCGAATGTCACTTTGTCTAAGCCCACTGAAGTAGGATTTGAAACACATAACACCTATATACATATATATTTCGTTATTTTCTTTAATCAACTTTTATTTCAAACTTAATCATTATAGAGACACTTTTTTCAGGCAGATATACTTTCGGCGATTATGTACGAATTCACAGTTGGGCAGAGAAAAACCATACATTTGAATTTTAAAATTTTTGCTCTCGATTTTTGGACTGCACTATACATTAGGTTAGTTACTTTTCCGAACAACTGAAATATCTATTAAATAGCTATTTGAACTAACATGAACTAATTTGGGATATATAAAGATAACGTCTACTCTTATGAATTTCTAAGAGAAATAAAAAATACCTTTTGCGGTATGTGCGAATTTAAATAATGTTGATATAGATAATACAGATATATAAATACCAAAGTCAAATATATTTGTGGTTCATTTATATTACAAGAATTATATTATAGATGCACAAACGAATAATCTTGAGATTAATTACCATTAATATAATATAATATAGTATAAATAAAAAGACCACTCTGATGTATGTTGTGGATGCCTTAATAGGAACTGTACATTTTTGATTGTATGAGTAATTGTATATGTGTCGTGTAAATGAATTATTGTACCGGGCCACTGGCAACCCTATAAAGGGTAAATAAAAAGTAAATAAAATAAATATATTATATGAAAATACATGTTTATAAAATATAATGTATTTACGCAAAACAATCATTTATTTCAATAAAAACCTTTTTGAAAATAAATTTGTTGCGAGGTAAACGTTTCTCTCGACATATTCATCTCTATGTTATGTATAAAAGGGATATACTCGTAAAAGGTCCTTACGAGTCCCATAGGAGTCCTTAACACAATTCTACTGACATTGCCTTATCCATAATTAATCAAATACTCATGGTCACATGTGAGAAATGTAAATTTATTTGTTTTAATATTTATAATAGCACCTATTTTTACAGATATATGCAGTAAACAGAAATTATCTTTAAAAACGGTCTTAAACCCTAATAAATCCTCGAAGTCATACAATTATATGATTATTCAGTGCTTAAAAAAATTCTTAAAGATAAGAAGCGTTTCTTTCACTTTCTCGAGTCAGTATAAGAAGCTTAAAATGGCATTACTAGACGTCGAAACTGAAAAAATATGTTTTGCTAACATATCCAGTTTTGTACAAAGCAAGCCATTAAAGATTTCGTTATCAAGTCTAATTATTTTGCTTGTGTTTACATTTTTGAGCTCCGTATTTCAACTTCTGTAATCATACCTATATAGTAATCCTGATATTACTGTTATTTACTACAACATTCTGTTCTAGAGTAGAAGAGCTTAATTTCTCTTTCATTTTAACTTTTACTACGAAATACCATGTAGGTATCTACTGAATTTCTTGAGTTATCTCTAAGGAATTCTTTCTCTAGGTCATTAACAATGATTTCCCAAAAGCACTCTGTATTCGTTGTCGAATTTTATCCTACATTTCTTGTAAGAAATTTCTATTTAAAAAAATATTTGCTTGCCTAAAATTTACTTTACCTCTGAATTAAGCTATTACTTTTATTACATACTTTACTTATCTCGCTGAATTATAGTATTTAATGCTCTCAACAGTAACTCTACTTAGGAGTCTATGTTTTCTGTCGTTTGTTGTACATTGAAGTATTCTGTAACAACACCTATAATTGTTGCATAATTGTACCAAACAGGTCGGAATTCTGAAGGAAAACAGTCCTTATTTTCTTTATTACTTGTTGTAAGAAGTTCTTCATCGGATTTCATAAATTTAGTTTTGTAGTTTGTTTCTTTAAAGATATCTCTTTAGCAGTATTAATATTCAATACATTTATTTTCAATTATAAACAATTCACATTAATCTATAAAGTTTATATAATATATTACACATAATCTAAAAAAAATCATTCTCTTTAGCAGTATTGTTTCTAGTATTCTTTATTACCTTGAATATACGTCTTAGACAAAATAACATATGATCAGCAACAACGCTAGTAGAAAAGTACAAAATATATGGGATTGGCCTAATATGGTGGCGTGATATTTCATTTGCTTATCGCGTTAATTCTATACATTTAACACTTTTCTATCAATTTTATTGCCTAAAACTGAAATCGGAACAATTTTTTTTAGAAATCTAATGATAATAATATTACATTGTCATGCTGATATCCCTTTCGAAGTTGCTAGAGATACAAGTTTGTGCCTATATGTCGTGCCCAACGTGGCCAGTAGCGCAACTGATCGCCGTCCTCAAGGCATTTACGCACATTTCTAATAGATGCGGATTTCCTCGTGATATTTTCCTTCACCGGTAAACACGTGGAGCCTAAATCTGTACTTAACCTGAATAAATTTAGATTTATCTGTCAGGATTTGAACTTAGTGTGTCAATTTCATACATTTCCTCTTTCCTCTTTTTTATTAACGTTATCGCCTAAAGCCACACAGAACAGTTTTTTAGAGACCTACAGAAGCAATAGCTGTATTTATTTAAACATATATATGACAAAGTAGTATAGATTCACGATAAAAAGCGTTTCATTTACAAAGCAATCAACTGTAGACATGCAAGCTGGGGAAATTGGATCTTAATCGCTTCTATTGCCTTTGTTTTTTTCTTGTGGTTGGGAACAAACGCGTATGATAATGATAGTGGTTACGCTATGAGAATTCTAGAAGTTTTTATATTGAATCGCTTTTGAATAACTTCAGTAATAATAATACAATTCATATATCCATATCTATTGGCAAATCGCAATTTGTATATCTGGTTTCGACATGATTTAGCAAAAATTGATTTTGGTAGTATTTACACCGGTTCAATAGACATTGTCTATTTCACATTATTACTATATTTGTTCGTGATTAGAAGGGTAGAATGATAATCACAATTTGATCTCTCTGTAGTGATCGTTATTATGCACTACGAGAGTTAAGTTAAATGTTTTTTTCGTATTATTATAATTGGTTAATATCTAAAAGAAAATATAGATATATAGATTTATATTATTTAATCATCGATAACGTAAAAAAACACCTTCAAATCTAAATGTAAATAAAATACAAGAAATTCCCTTTCAGGTAGAAAGAAAATTCAATATTTTAGTGAGAGTTCGCTAATGAATTTCAACTTTAATCTTTACCTAGCTTGATTTATCTTGAAAGTCATTGTATATAATTATGTATTAGATAAAAACTTAGAAAGTAGTCATGTGGGTCTAGTGAATAAGGAACCTGTATTCATGCATGGAAACATGGAAGGTCGTAGGTTTAAATCCCGGCACGTACTTCTCGGTTTTTCCTGAATATACAGATTTGAGCACCATTTGCTCACCAGTAAAACAGAACAGCATGAGGAAATTCGCATGATACCTTATAGAAATGCAATGTGTCACTGCCTAAGTATCAACTGCGCTACTGGTCACGTTGGGTGCGAAAAATAAGTACAAAGTAGATACATCTACTAAAATAACTCTGTTTACTTAGAAAGCGATATAGAGTAACTTTTTATTATTATGCTTAACATAGAAAAACTGCTTTCTTATTGCAAATTTTTAAATACTTCGTTGTGGCTAGATCTTTGCAGATAGTTCTCTAATTGAAAAAATATAATATCTACAATCTGGGCTCGTGCCCGTTTAGTAAGTAAAGTGCGCATAGAAATAAGGTACAGGATAGATAAATACAGTATAGAAACTCAACCCAGTGTCTGGAACGAGTCAGATTAACATTTACAGGTGGTAAGATTTTGTCACGTACGATATTAATAGTCAGTAGATACAGTTACGAAATACAGGTATGTAATATCAAATAATATTAACTTTAGTTTTGGATATAAAAAAAGAAACAATGTTAATAGGATCCAGAAACGAATTTATTAAAACTATTATTATTAAGTCGTTTTGATTCGATTGACTTCTATTATACAATAAGGTTTAATGCCTACGAATCTGAAGGTTATTGGTTTGAGTCCCAATACGAGAGTTGTTGCTAGTTTTTGTATACTGGAACTATGTATAATATGTCTTATCTAGTACCCTCAGTAAAAGCGTAAGGTTAGTTTGGTCCTAGGTTAATGTGTGTAATTATCAGTAAATGACTAAATGTTATTCGTCACGAGTGGTGATTGTACTAAAGAAAATCGATAAGATGGAGTATAAACACGCACTTTGTATGTGTGCGTCCGCAATGCAACGTGGCTACAGTGTCTCTGCACTGTTCCTTTTATCACTGTTAATATTGCAAGGAAAAATATAACAGAACACACTTGTGCTGATCTATGGTGCTATTACCATAGTATTGCATCAATTTTGGGACGTATAAAAAGTTTCATAACTCAGGAAAGAACACAGGCAAGTAAATTATTCAGCCAACATATTTGTTCCATGAAAACTTTGAATATTTTTTTATATCATAAACTAGATACAAGCATATTTCACCTATGTGAAATTTGAGATAGAAATCGACGTGATAAGTTTAAGACAGAAAATCTTACATGCAGAGAAATTCAATAATGACAGAACTGAAAATCTATTGACCGTCGCTACTGTCATACTAACTAATTATACATATCTACCGGTCATTGAATCTTCGAGATTCTATAGTACTAGTGCTTTTCGACTCTACTGTATAAGTTTCAATCAATTATAAGTTTTTAAAAAGTTTTATGAATTAATTTATCTAAGTATCTATCACGTCGAAACCCTGTTGTGGTAGGCAGAGAGTATGGAACGCCACTACCCTCTTTTCTGCAAGCCACTTTCACTTCCTTAACATTCATTAGTCCCTTCATACACTCTCGCCTATTTCGCGAACTTTTGACATTACCCTCCATCAGCTATGCCATCATTTTTATTTGGTCTGGGTAGGTACGTCTAGGTCGGCCTCAGCTCTTCCTTCCACACACATTCATATTAAATAATGTATAATTTGAATACACATTTGTATGAAAGTATTGATTGATAAGAGTGTCTGCTAGATCTTTTGGGAAATATTAAAAGTCAATCAGATATTTAAAAAAATAATTAAACTCATCTTATTAAAACTCAAATCCAGGGCTCAAATGTATGTTCAGTACAGGGAAGTTACGGAGCTTCGACTCCGACTCCGATAAGTCGGAACTTCCGATTGATATTACACCTCCGGTTCCGACATCGGTTCTGAAACTTTTTAATCGGAGGTACTCATCGGAGGTCACCACCACTGTTGTAGTCAATTCATTTGATTTCATTTTATATGTTGTTGAAACAATATCAATTAATCAAACAATCAGTGCTACTTAATTTGTAGAAGACATTTGAAAAAATTTAGATTAAAAAAATATGATTAAAATGATTAAATTTAAAACTAAATGTACATTTAAATTTATTACTATAAGGTTTTTTTTTATTTTACATTTACATTAAATTAACTAAAATAGAAATTAACACAAAAACAACTATTGTTTTTATTTTTCGCTTAATAAAACTATTTTATTCTGCCGTCACTTGTGACTGACATTGCCTCCGACTCCGATTCCGACTTCGGTTCCGACTCCGATAAATCAAATTTAAAAACTCCGACTTCGACTTCGGTTCCGATAAACTGCCTCCGTTACATCCCTAGTTCAGTGCATCCAAGTGTCATAATTTTCTCGAAATATATTAAATAAATGATTAAAGAATACAACGCAATTACTATTATAAACAGTCCAGTTGTCTAGTCTCAAACGCGTTGGTAGTCCTTTACGTTTACGGTCTTAGCCTTTTATTTTTATTATTCCGCCCTACGGGCCGGTAGCTCGGGTACTTGAGTAAAATACTATCATTCCCAATGTAATGAAGCAAAAGTACTCGCTACGGATAAATGGAGCGAGAAAATTGTGCGCCGTTTGTCGATTGCGGTCTGAGATGTGCTCTGGACACGGTTTTTGACGCCAGACGAGACAAGTAGTGTGGTACTTTTTTGAAATGTATAAGATTTTTTAAGAAAAGCATAAATCCTAGGAACAGTAGCCCAGGCTGACAAAAACAGAATTGGCTGAACAACGTTAAAAAGTGAAACAAGTCTAAGCTTTCCTGTTTTGAAGAGTACAGCCCGATATCGCAAGTTTGACTATTGGTACTACTAGGATCTTGGCGTTTGACATTTCTAATGTGGTCGAAGGTATTTGCCATGGACTTTAATGTATTTTTATCAAGCCCGTATAAAAAACATGACGCATCATACCACGGTTTCGGAGAAGAGGATTTAGGTGTATCAAAAGAAAACACTTTAACCAAAGCATTGAAAAAAAAAAACTGACATCCATTCTGATTATGATTGGAAGATTAAGAAAAATCATTAACTTTTTAAAGTAGATCGATATTTTTGTACAAAAACGTTTTTATTTAACAATTTTTTTGTTTCTGTGAAATCAAATTCAGATGGAATTTATCGTATTCGAGACAAAATCTTGATTAAACAGAGCCTAAACAAAATAATTCTGCTGTATCAAGGAATGCTCATCAGACCTTAGCCATAGTCCGAAGGGATTTCCACCGGGTAACAAAAAATAGACCTTAGCCTTAACCATTTATTCAACTCTGTTATATATTTTATTGAACGAGAAAAATCACAGAGATCGGTCTACACACGACGGAGATACAGAGAGGACACTGCCGATTTTGCTGTTGTCCCTTCAGGCGTTATAGCCTATATCCGCGAAGATCTTCATTAGAAAAGTTAGAACTGCACCATATTAAAACGGGACTAATTTCATGAATACCAAACACTTTAAAAATATTATTCAAATTGGTCCATAGATAAAAAACAGTCGAATACTGAATCTCCTTCTTTTAAACGTCGGGTTAATATAGATATATGTATGGTAATCTAAAAATTACAGTATCTTATAAGCATAATAAAAACATTGCCACCACACTAAGATTTACTTTTGTGTGTGTAGGTTTTAAATATATTTTTATAAACACAAATTCCATGTGCGCAATGCCCACGTACATTTAGTACAATTGTAATTTTAATTATTAAATAAAATAAAAACTTGTCCATAGGTTGTAAGTTAATTACTTACTATCTTTATTCTTTATATATTTAAAATTCTCGTGTCAGAGTGTTAGTTACCTTACTCCTCCGAAACGGCTTTACCGATTTTTACCGAATTTTTTATGCAAATTCAGTAGGTCTGAGAATCGGCTACTATCTATTTTTCATACCCCAAAGTGATAAGGGTTGTTTATTCTTTTTACAAATTTGTTTTTAATTTTTGAACAAAATTTTTTGTTTTAATTGTCTACTAGAAATAACTCATATGGCAAAACAACGTTTTTCGGGTCAGCTAGTTTCATATAAATATACCTTAATGTGTGTAATAGCTATGAAACTTTAGGAAATTGATACAGTAAACTACATACTCGAATAAACAAATATATTACTTATAGAAACTTAATGCAAAATTATATTGGAAAATTTGAATACCCTTCTTGTTAGTTTTATTATATAGACTTCAACTGCTTTATTCGGATGAACTTTCTATGAAGTGATGTAAAGCGATGAATTTTTCAACCGAGTCAAGAATTTATTCATATAAATTCTTTAGACATTTCTTTTGAGGCTGTTCGGTCCGTGAACCTTGACGCCTAGTGCCCCACAAATCCGTTTTGTAAAGGTATTTTATTGTAATGTATTTACGTATTATTTAATAAAATTATACCTTTAGCACTATAGACCTCAATACCATTTATTTTGTAGATTATATATATATATACACATAAATTATTATTTAAGTGTTCCCCTCCAATGAAATCTTTAGTAAAAGGCGAAAGATTTATTCGTATTGACGGGAAGCCAGAGTATTATTAATGTATTTACATATATTCATTATAACATTCACAACCTTTGTAGGGCCAGCGACAGAGGATTTATTCTTGGCAATATTCAGAGTGTCACTGGTTTGATCAGTCCATCTTAATAAGCTTCGACCTCTTGAATGTCTTACTTAAATTTACCAGTAACCATCAGCTGTTTGGGATTGCTATTCATCCTTTCTGGATATATGTCCAAAAAACTAGTTCTCTAACTCTTACTTTTGCCGTGTCGTTATACTCTGGAATGGTTTTCCGGTGAACGTGTTCCCACTGTACTATAATACGGGGTTTTTTAAGCGTAGCGTGAGGAGATATTTGTGTAGGCCGGCTTTTATCCGGTTGTATCCATTTTGCGCTAATATGTCCGTTACCAACGTGACCAGTAGCGCAGCTGATTGCCATTATCTGGGCACTTATACATGATATTTTTAATAAATTCCATGCGGGTTTCCTTACTATACCAGTAAGCATGTGGTGATTATAAATAACTTTGTCACACAACAGCTGATAACATAATTTAGAGTGACCCTTCCAACGACGCTGTCGGTCTTGAGTTCGAACACCGGTAATGCAAAATTTTTTTGGGATGAGCAGAATAGTTTGTTACGAATCGTGGTATTTATATATAAGTATTCGTGTTTATTATTGTCTAGTACCCATAATACAAGCACAAGCTTAGTTTAGATTTTTTTTTACTTGGCGAAAATCTTCACAGGACCATCTCAGCCGTACTAGGGGTGGGGGAGGTGGTGTCCAAGATGCACCGAACTAATACCGGCTAAAAACCCTAAGATTACTACCTCTACGATGTCTGTGGGTCTATTTTTTGTGACCCGGAGGAAATTTCTACATAGGACCTTTAGGGTCGCTGTGAGGGCAGCGAAGCAGGTCTGTCAGACTCCTACAGACTAAAAACCCCTGAGGTATCCCTCAAATCACTCTACCTGGGCTTGGGAATCCTTATTCTTCCAGGCGCCCGCTATTTGAACAGTTCATTAAGACACCTCCTCTGGGAAAGGTGGGTTGTATAGAGCCCATCTTTCCGGACATCTCTATCAGGTGGCGCACCTGACACTGCGTGCTACCTCCGCCTCATCCAGGCAGCAGATTCTCAAGTCTACTGCCCGGTGACTGTGTGGCCTGTAATCAAATCACCACAGGTCCGCCGCGAGCTTAGTTTGGAACTAGGTCAATGTGTATAATTGTGTCGTTGAAACAAACTGTTCACGACACAAAACCGCAATCAGTAAATCTGAAATAAAAAATCAGTAAATCGCTTTATTAGCCATTTCATTGACTACCCCTGATATTACTGGCGATTCAATTTTATTAAACGATTGTTATTAATGGGCTCGTACTCGCAACTGCCATTATTTACCCATTTTATAGCCTGAAGGCCGTCAATATATTTCACTTCATCAATCCGAAACGAGCTTTTCAATGAGTTAAATTCAAAGCAGTTTATAGGCACATAGTAGACTTATATTAGGTCCTTACATATGAAATTGGCGTTTTTCGTACTGGCCACTTTAATCACAAATTTCTCTTCTTTGGTAAGGAATTCCAAATTCAAATTTGTACAGCTATAGACTCATGTATTTGTGGTTCGATGATCGTCATTCATTTGTTTTTTTCTTCTGTTTTTTTTCTGTTTGCGTCACTCATTTTACAAAATGGAAAACTTAAAATATCGCATTATTTACGAGTACGAGTTCCGCCGTGGCACTAGTGCTGCGGAAACAACTCGAAGGGTGAATGATGTGTATGGCGGTCGTGTTGCAAAAAAAAACACAGTTCGTTTTTGGTTCCAACGTTTTCGTTCTGGAAATTTCGACCTGCAGAACAAGCCCCGTGGACGGCCTGAGACTCAAGTTGATAATGAAGAGTTGAAGGCTATTGTGGAAGCGGATCCATCGCAAACCACGTCCGAGTTAGCCCCAGGCTGCGATGTTAGTGATAAAACTGTTTTAATTCACTTGAAGCAAATTGGGAAGATTAAAAAGCTTGAAAGGTGGGTACCTCACGAATTGACTGAAGCAAACCGGTAAACGCGCGTCGACTGCTGCGTTACATTACTAAACCGGCACAATAATGAAGGTATTTTAAACCGAATCATTACCTGTGATGAAAAATGGGTTCTTTACGATAATCGGAAGCGCTCAGCGCAATGGTTGCATCCTGGCCAGCCAGCCAAATCATGCCCCAAGCGAAAATTAACCCCAAAAAAGTTACTTGTAAGCGTTTGGTGGACTAGTGCCGGTATTGTTCATTACAGTTTTCTCAAATCTGGCCAGACTATTACGGCTGATGTCTATTGACGGCAATTGCAAACCATGATGGAAAAGCTAGCGGCTAAACAACCTAGGCTGGTCAATCGCTCCACGCCACTGCTGCTTCACGACAACGCTAGACCACACACTGCGCAACAGACGGCTACTAAATTAGAAGAGCTTCAATTGGAAAGTCTAAGACATCCTCCGTACTCCCCGGACCTTGCTCCAACAGATTACCATTTTTTTCGAAATTTGGATAACTTCTTGCAAGGGAAAAAATTAAACTCCGATGGGGCAGTCCAAATCGCCTTCAAAGATTTTATTGATTCCCGTCCGACTGGTTTTTTTAGTAAAGGGATCAATGAATGACCTATGAGATGGCAAAAGTGCATAGAAAATAATGGTTCATACTTTGATTAAGTAAATATATTATATTAAAAAATATTCGACTTTTTGTTCCTCCCATACAAAACGCCAATTTCATATGTAAGGACCTAATAATAATAGTAACTTCTTATAAAATAAGTACTATACATAAAACAATCTTCGAATCTATGAAAGTAGGTAATGTGTCGCGTTTCTTTCCCCTTTTACTGTCAACCTTTTGTGTATTGTGTATCTTTGAAGAATAAAAAAACGTGGACCAAATTAATAAAATCGTAGCATCACAAAAAGTCCACAAATACATTTTAATTTACCTTTTTACACACTAGACACTACACAGTAATCGTTATAAATATATTTATACAAGTACAGCCGACATGATTAATGATTACTGGAAAATATTAAATTTTTTAGAATATTAAAGTTATATAGATTTCTGTTGTTACTGCATGACAGGAAGCTACATAAAAAGGCTTTTTAAATTAATCGAAATACAGGCATTCTAGTCGGCAGCTGTGTGATTATCCTTTTTATTTTACAAGGTCACACTTACAGGATGCTAATACGGCTTTAATATTCACTTTTATAGTGAAGTTATCCTTCGTTAATGTCTTTTTGTTTTGAAAATAATCGTGAATGAAATTTAAGGCATGTTTATAATATAAATTTAGATATCTTCTTCTACCCAAATCCATATAATATTCATTAATAATTGTTAAAATTATTTACCACAATCCCTTTCAAAGACGTTGATAATGTAATAAGAAAGGCGGTTTAAAGAGCTAAGACATGTCAAAATACTTACGTTAATTAAATACAACGATGCTCCGGTATACTCACTCTACTAATGTGTTTAGAGAATAACTATATTAGGATATTTGTACGCTCGAAAAGCACTGAGGAGTTGGTATACATCTAGAATTAAAGTTTGTCTATCAGGTTTTCAGTTCGGGAGTGTATATAGGTACTCTAAAATTTTAAGTGAAAAGTTTTGATTCTGTAGCATGTACGTGGATGGGTATTTATAGGAAAACTCGTTTATTATATCAATAAATTTAGCAGAAACTAGGTACTCATGACAAATTGAAGGCTAACACCCAGTTTTAGAAACGATTTTAAACACTAATGGATCCTAAATCTATATCTAATTAATAATTCAAGAGTGTAAAGCGTTTTTTAAATTAAGAATCGTTTCTGAAATTAAGTGTTAGGAATAAGTTATACATCAGCCTTCATTAAACATTTTTTTGTCACTCTTGGGCCTGATTTTCTGCTACATTGATGTCGATCGCGGTCGTCAGTTCCACGCAGCATAAATCGCGTAGGAATACAAAAAGATCCCGCACTGCGAACCCGATCGCCAAACAGTACAACCATGTGCATATTCCATTAGTTTTTTTTATTTTTAGTATTGGCTCCATTTATTAAGCGTTTAACTACTGCAGCATACTTTCGTAAGCGAAGGAATTTACTTATTTGGAATGTTAAATTCTGGTCAAATTTATGACCGTCTTAGTTATATCTATACTATACTAATATTATAAAGCTGAAGAGTTTGTTTGTTTGTTTGAACGCACTAATCTCAGGAACTACTGGTTCGAATTGAAAAATTATTTTTGTGTTGAATAGACCATTTATCGAGGAAGGCTTTAGGCTATATAACATCACGATGCAACCATTAGCGAAGAAATAATGGAAAATGTGAAAAAAACGGGGACAATTATTCATCCTTGAGGGCTTCCATTGCGTGCGCTGCAAAAACGGTTCAAGATACCAAAAATATATGTAAGAAAGAATTATTCCCCTTGAAATGATCAAAAAAAATGTCCACGACAGTATATGTCTATCTTTTAAGATTAAGTCACTAGAACCGTTTTTATGGTAAACAAATTTGGTCGAAATTAATGCATTATTTGTTAAGAATTGTATCAACGTAATAATATTAATCTTTATCCAAATAAATGTGTTGTTGATTAAGAGTATTTAATTGTGAACAAAATTGTCTTTGACATCACTTAATTTCAATGAACATCTTAGAAGATATTACAAAACCTTATATAGCAAAACAACGTTTGCCGGATCAGCTAGTCTAAGATATAGCCACATCGTGTTATGTCTATCCTGAAAGAAGATATCATCGAGACTTAAAACAAATAATATTTAAGATGTTGAAAATGCTATTAAATATGATTATTCAATTGCTTAATTATACTGTGATAATTTAAGTCAATTTATACGTACTACCTATATTTAACCTGAAAAGGGGCTATATTCAGAGCAGCCACAAAGTTGGGCGAGAGTGTAAAGTTGGAGCGAACGATACCGGACGTTCTCTTTTGACAATGTTCATTGTTTTTCATGCAATTTCTAAAAGCGACAGTAAACAGTAAGCACGCATGTAAGTGGTCGACCAAGCACCGTGCACGCTGTAATTGTCTATAGATTTCTTGTTGGATCCCGACGATCCAATTACCGCGGCGCACATTAGTTGAAGAGTGGCCGAAATTCATTTTTTGCATGTTAGTCGATTTGGATAATTTTTTGGTATTTTATTGTCAGATATCTGAATATTATGATTTCGTAATATTAGGCTGATATATTTATTATTTGTTTAGAAAGACACGCTCGAAGTTCATATATGTTCGCTTGTTTAAAATGGCATGCAAATTTACTGTATATTCAATCTTCTGGTACAATCACAGTAAACTTATCATTTGACTTTGTTGTATATTTTCGTAAATAACAATTATCATAGATAAGATTTGCATTTAAAAAAGTTGGAAAAAGTGCCATATAAAAATTTTCGTAGAACAAAATATAAACAACATCAAAATTTCAATGTTCCTCAACTTCAGTGGACTTCATCTTTTTAGCGCTGTGGAGCGCTGTTTGATGAAAGGTGTCAAATTACAGCCTGAAGACTCAGCTAATATAAAAAAAAAAATTCAGCTGCTCCTAGCTGCTCCTTTCCAAAAAAAAAAACAGTAAAAACTATAAAGTGATAAAGTAACAAAACATGAATTTTGTGTTCATGCTTGTTGTTGTTGCCATAATTGTTTACTGTTTAAAATTATCACATAATGTAATATATATACTAGTCAATAGTGTTAATTGTTATATATTTCATTGTTGAAAAAAGCATAAGCTTCAATTGTATTTGAATTGTTGTTATTAAACAGTATCAGTAAACAAGTTAGTTAAGAAGCTCAGGAAGCGAGGAATAAAGACTATAGAGTACATCATTCGCGAAGAATTGGACGTGTCGCCACTAATAAAGAGGCATAATCTTTTAATGTCTTCAGACCCATTTATAAATAGATTTCGCGCAAAGCTGCAAATCTAAAAATTTGATTAAGATAATGACGTTAAAAAATTATTAAAAGACTGCTTAAATTACTTATCATGTTTTTTTTATGGCAGATGGGTGTAAAAGTGGGCGGATCGGGTATATATTTTCAGGAGCCCATTCTACAATTATAATTTTTTTTTAATTGAGTTGATGCATTATAAATCAAGGGAGTGATGCCACTTTTTCAATACAAGTTGTATGGGAAGTAGGCGTAAAAGTATGCGGATATGTTTTAAATTTCACACAAATGATTCTGGGTGTTTACAAATGCTATGTGTCAAAAAACAATCCCGTAGGTCAAAATTTAATGTTCACTTTGTATGGGAGGTGGGCGTAAAAATGGGGGGATCATTTTGATTTTTCAATTTTTTTCTTGATTTAAACAAAATATGCCTATGTGCCAAGTTTCATTATCCTTCGACAACTTCTTCTATTTTTAACCGCTCGTTCTATGAACATCAACCAATGTGCAGCGTTAGCAGCTGCAGGCCTAGATCACACTGAGGCATACACAACACGCACTAGTTTCATACTAAGAGGCCGGCGTCGCTGGTGGCGACGAAGAAGGGTAGTTCAGTCGACTGTTGCTAACCGGTACGTTCACGCTTCGAGGCGCACTCCCAAACGTCAGCCTGAGTTTCTTTTGGCGTTTTGTCGCACGGTAGGTGCATCCTTGGGTCTCCTTGAGTCACAGGGGTCTCCTTGCGTTGACATTCAACTCACAAATCTCGCTGGCTGAACACCTGAAGTGCCTGCCTACATCGCCCAGTGAAGTAATAAAGTCCCTCCCAGACCAACAGCAATTTGTCACATCAAAGAAGAACACTTGTTTATAGCGCGTCAGCGTATTGACGCACGTTTTGTCGACGAGCAAGACGGACGTGCGGCGTCAGCGGTGCGTAGTAATTCATTTGCCGCTGATTTCAGCATCGTATTGCGGTGGCACAGAGGACATAGTGTTTATTCGTACGGTCGGCCGACACGACGTCAGTGTATCAGAAAACCAAGCCTTAATATTAATAAATAATTTGGCTTCGTAGATTAACTAATTGTGTTAGCGTCAAGTTGCCAGAAAGCTAAACGTTCTACTTGGAAACCCAGTAGTGGCAAATTGTTATATGATACTAGCTGACCCGGAAAACGTTGTTTTGCCATATACATAATTTATTTCTAGGTGATAATTGATCAGTTATCGAGCGAGGTAAAAAATGATTAAATTACTAAAATGGCTATTAAAAAATAGGGGTTGGTGATAAAAGAGTAAAAATTTAGGGTTGTATGTATTTTTTTAATGCCACATTATAGAAAAATAAAAACAAATTTACCTAGTCCAAAATTAAAAAAAAATGTTAAGGGTGAACAACCCTTATCACTTAGGGGGATGAAAAATAGATAGTAGCCGATTCTCAGACCTACTGAATATGCATATAAAATTTGGTAAAAAATCAGTAAAGCTGTTTCGGAGGAGTAAGGTAACTAACATTGTGACACGAGAATTTTATATAACACTAGCTGTCCCGGCAGACCTTGTTCTGCCCTATTACTCTAAAACAAAGTCACATTTTTTTTTTAATATTAATAGCTTCCCCGTCAGATTTTATTCTGCCAAAACCTATTGGCCTGTCGGCTGTTTTTTGAAAATTGTTTGAAGGAACCTGGCCTTAATGCTATATGTATAAAAATTGACAAATATTGACATTAATATTTATACGTCACTCAATTGTTTTGCCTTCCCGGAACCCGTCCACTGACATTTAAACTTTATGGTATGGTGTTAAAGTTCAAATTGACTTTTAAATATTATTACGAATTTTTATTATGAGAATATAGAAAAGTGTTGTTTTTAGACTTTTTCAGACAATTTTTTTAATTTTTCTCTCCGTAATAACCTTCCACAGACTTCAATAAACACAACAAAAAAGAAATCAGCCAAATCGGTTCAGCCGTTCTCGAGTTTCGCGCTTATACACATTTAACGATTCATTTTTATATTATAGAAGATATATAGAGATATAGGTTTGTTTACTCGGAATATGCTTTTGAGAGGATAGATACAATAAATTAAAAAAGCACAAAGATTTTATAAAATTGTTTTTTTATTTACCTGTGCACTAGTACTTATGCTGGATAATTAAATAAAAGATGAAAGTTATTTTTATCTTTAACGTTAGACGGATTGTAACACAAATCCTATTGTCCTTTCCTTTGATCCGTTATTGTGCTTTTATTTCCTACGAATTTGTTTTACATTTCCGAAATAAAAGCCAATATATTTCTTATAATTATGATTAATTTCACATTTATGAAATGCAAAATAATATAATAATACAAGCCATAGTACAAAATAATATATGACTGTGTCGCTTCAAATAACATTTATCGGTATGGGTATGGGTAAAAACTTCTGCGGATATATTAGTTGTGGATATAAATTAGTTTTGAAAGTCGGAATACGTAAACTGTTAATGATAATCTCTAGTAATAAAAAATAAAACAATATATATTTCATGTTATGTTGAGAAAATGTGAATTTATACTGAGAGTTTTTTGTCTGTCATTGCCTTCAGGCATGCTTAAATATATCACAATGGCAGGCCTCTAAGCATGTGACTAAAAGATGCTACTTGGACTTTGCTCACACTTAATCATTATTTAAATAATGTCAAAATTATAAGTAACTGGTTTGGCCAACTGGAACTTGCATCTGCGAATACTTAGACTATATTTAAGTTCCTAATATATATTCAGTTTTTTGTCAAAAACATTATTTATTTTCTGAACAAAGTCTAAGCGTAGTCGAAGTATTGTCCATAAATCTTAGCCTTAGGGTTCGCAGAGACAAATGAATATTGAACAAAACGCTGACTTACTACATACTATGTGTTTTTTTATACTGGCTTCAAAAAGTGACCCTGAACCTGATACAAAGTACAGTGTAGTCCTAAAACGGCCACGACCTCCAAAGTATAAAATTCCGTTGACAGTCGCCATCGCTATATCGGTTTACATACCACGGCGGAAGGTCTCTAGGTATATGAACAACTGGATATACAAAATGATGAAACACGACAAGCCGCTCGAGTCATTATAACGGTCCTTGTACTTGTATACTACCTAAATAATTGAATAATATAATGTTAATGCTTGAGTAATATGTCCCCAAAGGCAAACTAACATGTATAAATCTTACCCTAAGCAGTCGCGAGTTAGTAGATGTCCTTTGCATTCATATCCTTTTTTTTTATTTAAATTGAATCCTGTGACCATTTATTTCGTCACATCCTTACATTCTAGTGTACAATAATTAGTTTGCATATAGTATATGCTTATTTCCTATCAGGTTTCACTTTATTTTGTTTTATTTTCTTTTACTATTCTTTCAATTAGATTACGCCATACTCTAAAAATTTACCTCTGCATTCTTTATTGCTGATTAATTCCTCCAAATTTTCCTCCTTTATTTCCTTCCCCAATTCTTGCTCTATGTTATACCTTAATAAATTGTACTTACTGCACGTCGTTAGTACATGCAGCGAGTTATGATTGCTGGTGTCGTCGCAAGAACATTTTGGATTTGTTAAAATTTTGCATTTATCTAAGTATTCATTGAAACATCCATGACCTGTCAGTATTTGAGCTATTTTATTATTCCAATCAAATCCGTTTAATATTTTGTGGCTTTCTTGAATGTTTTTGAAGAAATATTTTGTGGTTTTCCCGTTTTTTGTGTTGTCATACCTGGTTTGCATCATATGTATTGTGTTTTCCCTTATTTCCCTTTTTATGTGCGATAATGGTATTTGCATTCATATACTGTAGTTGCGTACTAGTCGGGCACACTATGGTCTGTTTAGCTTTACTCGTGAGTCACATTTTTATCCTGCATATTGCATATTGGCCACGCCACGGTTGCTGGTAAGTATGATGCAGTCCAAAAAATAATTGTAACTATCAACAGTATAGAAACACAATCGATAGCTCAGTGATCATGCAAGCCTGTACAAGTAACAGTTCACGCTTTGTTTATAGGACGGTGGAAGAGATCGTCCGGAGAGCAAGCTCAAACACAAACACAGCTCAAAGACTCAGCATATGTACGAAATTTCTTACTCCTAGTTAGGATATGGGTTACCGCATAGCCGTGACTCCGCAAATCTATGCGCGTGATTCTTTTATGGGAGAGACATGGTGTAACAAGGTTAAATAACGTTTCGAGACATTCTTTATGATCCAAATATCAGAAAACGCTAGCATGTACGTACATATAGTGGAACCTATGTACGCGAGCAATATCAACCCTCAATAAACTACACTTTAATAAGACGCGATTGAAATTCAATTGACGACACAAAATAACAATTATAACAACTCGTAGACAAGAAGAGGGCACGTACATGGCCTTAAATTATAGTCAAACGCCGCCATTGTTTCCCTTTAATGAATATTCGATGCGTGCGCGCCTTGTGTGTTGAATATTTCGTTAGAAAGTCCCCGTAGTATTGTCAGGCCATTCACGGCGACAGGAACGTGGAATTACGATATTAGGACGTTTATTTTGGATGTGAGACTGCTGTCAAGGTGGTAAAACTTATTATTTGTAATTCTCGTCATATAGTTGTGTCATTTTTTCATTCACCGATATATGTAATAACCAGTGGTGTGCATCCCATATAAAGCATAAAAAGCATTATCTCGTTATACTTGGACATTTAACACAATTATATACTTAAAATTTGGTCCAATTTGGACACTCAGACTGCTATTTTGGTAAACACCAGATTTAAAGTCAATATAGTACCCTAGTTATAAATATCTACACATTAAATAGATTTTCAAACAAACTTTTAATCCTTGTACCACTCTTTTAGTGGTGGAATATCAATAATCCACCCTTAGTGCGTGCCTTCGTCATATAAACCCGGTGTAAAAATGTCAGGTTTCTAACTTCAGTAGTTTAGAATCTAGATGATATACCAGTCCAGGACAAGTCTTTATATATATATATATAGATCAATATCACCGATAAAAAAGTTACTATCAATTTCAAGCCTAGTTTAAATTACATCAAATTAGAAAGTATAATAGACACATTACTGTTATGAGACTGGTATTTGACTCGAGCAGGTACTTACACTCGCGAGGCTACAGTAGTAACTTTCCATAAGTGGACTGTCCACTTGTTTTCCACATTGATATAGATAAAGCAGTTTAAATAAAATTATATTATGTTTTTCCGTCAGAGAAGTGCGTATAAAAAGGGTCATATTATAATTAATGATAATAAATAATATATCGTTACGCTATATAACTTTTGGGGCGAGCAGAGATATATTAATGGTTGTATCCAGTTTGTGCCTAAATATTGTGCAAACATGACAATTCTATTATATGCCAAACGAGTTTCTTCATAATGTTTTCCTTCACCGGGTGGCCCAAATCCTTAATTAGAAATAACCCAGACGTCCGTGCCGGGATTCGGACCAACGAGCAATCGCGTCGCCGCTCATAGATACCGATCGCTTTTCTATTAGAGCACTATAGTCATTAGACATCGCCGGGTGCCGAGGAAGATGGCTCAACCTTGCGCTTGGCACTCGGCAGGTGGGAGAAGGAACACCCCGGGGGTTTTAGTCGGTGCAAGTCCGACACACCGGGGGGTGGCTCTCACTGCACCCTAAAGGTCTGTTAGGGATTTCCACCGGGATACAAAAAAAAAGTCACTATAGCCACAATGTTTCTATATATTATGATTACTATAGTAAAATATGATGATGTCCTAGCCGGTTTCGGCTACGGCGACTGTTTCAACACCGGTTAAGAAATTCGAGGTCCAGTTTTCGGAAACAGTCAATTGCGCAGGAGATATTTAAGTGCATAGCTGGACGCGCAGCCAGAAAAGCACTCTCTCGTCCGAGCTCCCTCAGGCCCGATGGAAAGGAGAACCAGTACGATCGGGAGGGAGCAGGATGCAGGTTTGGTCGAGTTTTCCTTCTCTGAACACCTGGTTGAATTGCGGTGTTAAAGAGATACCTTAGTCGCCTTTTACGACACCTCGGCAAGAAGAGGGGGGTGCTATTCTATTCTGCCGGCAGCCACCACGGCTTAAAAAAAAAAAAAGAAGTATAGTAGTATAGTTTAGTATAGCAAAATATACCATATATATGACATATAAATGATATTAACCACCATGATATCAACCAGATAAATGTTTATTAGATTTTAATCGTGTGGTATCTAGAGGTGGTACTGTTATCGGTATCGTATAGTGAAAAAACGATCTAAGTGCTAGACCAGTTTATGAGAAAAGTGAGTTCAAAGAAATAATATTTGTAATGTCGATAATTGTTAATGTCAGTGACTTGTAAGGAGTGGTTGACGCGTTTTTTGTTGAACGAGGTACAAATCAGCGTACTGCACTAAAAATAATGTAATTTTCGGTCTGTTTTTAGCAGAAATCATTAATTTTTAGAGATAAGCAGAGTTACGTCAATAGGTTTATTCAATTGTGTTTATATTCCTGCCCAACATGACCGACCAGTAACGTAATTGATAGCAGCAAAGTCATTCTACGAGCTCTACATAGATAAATATGAGCACAACATATGAAATTTTAATAGACGTCATGTGATTTTCTCTCAGTATTTTCCTTTACCACACTAACTCAGTATAGGATGTCTAAGGCTGGGAACTATTAACAGTATTTTGACTTCGCTTAGCTTTTACTCAAAACACTCCAAATTACATTATTTAATTAATACTTAACGGACGGGCTCCGTAGATTTACGTTTTGGCTTAAATTTTAGGTACGTTGCGTTAGTTTTTTATTTTACAGATCTTTTCTTGGTGATTTTTTGGCTTAGTGCGCGGAAACTAAGAAAGACTGAGCAGATTCGGCCCGTCTGTTAATTGTTGATATCAAAGTAGATGGTAAGTCACCACTTTTATTAACTTGTACTTTTGGCTCCGTGAAAACATAGGCTACTCTGAAGTTCTTATTACATATTCCATTTTTAATTAACGACAAAATTATTTACCAAGTAAAGTCTTATCAAACTCAAAGTAGCGTCTATAAGCCTGAGCCGAAGTCCTTAATTGAAAAAAAAACTTGATAATATTTTAGTAATAAAAAAAATTAGGATTTCAATAAGAAAACAGATATAACTCATAGCTTATTTCAGTCATATTCCATGTAAAATAATTACATCGTTACAAAAAAGTTAATTGTAATGAGATTTTTACAAAGAAAAATATATTTCGCTACAAGTTAAGATCAAATTTGCACTGTTCTATAATACATAAGAAATGATGTCTAAAGTCGTTAAAACTTACGTAACGAAACAGCGGTAGTTTTAATAACGTTTTGTTACCATAACACCGAACGTTCGTTGTTTTTCACAATTGTTACGATTGTTTAAAATAATCTTTCTCACGTTCTAAAAGATACACATTGTGAGATATTTTATATGTAGCAGATGATTTTGCTGTTGTAACTAACCATTATTAATATAAACTATGTGTTTCTTCATATAAGAACTAATTGTAGACATTAATTATCAATATTAATTCAGCTGGAAGACGCTCATTGTTTACAAGCTTCTCTTAATGTTGTCCAGAACGTCAGTTCAGAAGTGGCTTGCATCCAGCGTCGCTGTGCGATCCGGATTAGCTTATCTGTCCACTTTGCAAGTGGACGTCTGTTCCTAGACTTTCTGGTACGTGGTGTCCACTCGAGGACTGTCCATTCTTGATCCTGTCCATTATCGGCCATCTGCTCTAAGAGTTATGGGCTCTGCCCACTGCTGCTTCAATTTGCTAACCCGCTGGGTGACCATCATTCGTCTGCGGATTTCTTCATTTCTGATTTGGATATGAAGCGAACGTCAAACATAGTTTTCTCCATATCTCGGTATATAACAGTAAACTTTCTAAGGAGAGCTAAGGTACGTTGTAGGTATTATCATTTCATATAGCAATAAAGAATGTAGGATTATTATCGAGAATAAAACTAATAATAACCAAGAAATAATAATCTCCACTTGCAAATGCAGTACCTGTCTGATTAAATTTTAATATCGAGAACAGCATGTTAAAAATTACAAAATTTTATTAAATATATCCCTGCTTGTGACACAAGGCCTCTGCGTGTTGATGCATAGACAAAACATAGTGTGGTACAAATGTAAATGAGTAAATTTGAATATTTACAGACAAGACCTTGTTGCACCGTTTAGGACGTTGAGATAAAATGGATTGACGGAAGCGCGTTTATATAATATATCTACATCTAATAAGAATTCATCTATATTAGTCGATAACGTACGTGATTTGAAATTATGTATGAGTTTTAGCAAAGCTACTGAACTTATTTTGTTATCATAGTTATGGCGTTGCATAATTTTAACTGTAACTCCTACAGATCTCTAAAGTAATTCTAATTAATTTAGGTTAAATCCAGGATTACAGTCCATAACTAGGTCGTAAATGGCTACTGATAATTGTATTATCAAGCCAATTCATTGTCAAAAGTCGCTAATCTCGATCACTTGGATTCTTAAGCTGCTTCAATATTGTAAATTATAATTTAATTGTTTAATAAAATTTAAGTGTTACTGAATCTAATAATTATTATAGCTAGGCTTACCATGGTTATAGAGTTAAAATTGGGACACGAGTACCAAAAAATATGTTATTGTTAATCGTGATAAAATACTATAGTATTCTGACCGGGACGTCAGTAACTAATCCCTAAAACCTGGACAAACATTTTCAAACCATTAAAATATCATATTCATATAATATAACTGATGCACTTTCTTGATGCATTGATCGTTTGTTATTGTTACTGAAAACATTTCAAAATTATAAAGCGTCTAATATAAAACAAAAATACTGTTTTCTTTAACTCAGGTTTAAAAATAATTAAGTTAAACAAAGTTTACTGTGAAAATTATACATAACAACAACTGAATTTCAAAAATATCTTCCTTTATTTTTTTTAAATTCATTTATTATAATAATATATAAAAATTATAAATTATATAAATATTTTCAATTGTAAATTTTCAATAAATAAATAAATCAATTATGGATTATTTTACTTGTACACATGTACCAGTCTTTCTTGCTCTTTCATTAGTGCTAAAACAAAGTTTACCTTATATTAAATTACCACAATTCACTTATAATATTCGCTGGACGTAGAATTATTTAGTAGAATACGAGCCGCCAGGCAAACGCGTGCTTGGAATGGGAGCAACTCATTGAAATTTCGCTCCAACACTAGTCACATCCTCATTCATCACGGAGTGACTTTTTGTTACATTTTGCCTGCTTATGTTTGAATATGATCTTTTGATGAATGTTAAAACATAACATTTTAAACTTAAAATATTTTTAAAGGATATTTTTCCACGTATATACGGATATTACGCAATACCCAATAGAAAATTGAATGTTTTTGTTTTGATTTACAAAAAATATATAAAAATATCACAGATAGTATAATATATATTAGTTAATTACATCCATGAAATATGATGGTAAATAAATTAAATTATAAACTAAAGGTCTATTCTAAATTTTTTGATAAAACTTTTAACTCGGATGGATAGTTTGAAGATTACATTCTACATCGAAACAAATTGTAATATGGGTGTGGTAATAGGTAGTATAGAAAGTACAACCGCCGGAAACATTAAAATAGTAGATAAACCACAGCTAAATAACAAAGCAAATTTTAAAAAAGTATGGAAAAAACTGTTACAAGAAAATCATTTTTGGCAATTTTGCCAAGTTACATTTTGTACAGTGTAAAATGACTGGCTTATTACGTAGCGAGGAAAGCTTACCGGGTCGGGAAGCCATCGTGCAGATTTAATATACTCGTTCCTAAGGTGTATTCACAGGGGCAACTTTAAATTTATTTTGTACACTAAATTGGATTATTCAATTAACATGTTTAAAACCTAAATTTTTACAGACGTTAATTTATATATAAATTTTAAGATATACATCACACCGCAAAATAAAGATTTTTGTACTGTAGTTACACTTTTTGAATAAATAAATAATAATCTATGCATTAAAAAAAACTATATAATAATAATAAGATATTTTATTTTAATTAAAGATTTTTAATTTAATATTTTTCTGCTAAAAGCGTTTTCTAATTTTCAAAACAAAGATGATTTAATTATTACGCTTAAATAGGTTCAATTTCCATCTCGGAGTAATATTATTAGTTATAAGAAAATATTACAGTTACCTATAATTTATATTGCATTTATATATGTTTAAAATATATTCCACAGGAGTTGGGGCCTCCATTGCGCGCCACCTAGCCTTGCATCGTGGTCTTACGCAGCCATCGTGGTCTCACGCAGCCATTATTGCGGTCTCTTTGGGTTGACACCTATGTCTCCCGGTCATTCCGGCAGCTCATCCTATGACGGGGAGCTGTTGCGAGCGTTCGATAACTAAAATTAGTCTATCAGATGTAGAGCTATCCAAATGTGGTGGTTAAAGTTATAATGACCGAAAGTCATCGGATTATTGTGGTCTAGTAATAAGCGTTAAATTTCATAATCCCAAGGCATGACAAAATAAATAATTAGGGGTCAAAATAATGCTACATTTCTGATTTATAGATATTATTGAGCATTTTTTTAAAAATTGGTATAAATAAAATTATGACTTGAATTATTTTGATTCTAGTGACCTTAATTCAGTTCATATAAACGCACCTTTAATAAAAAAGCTATCTCGCGAACAAATTGCCTAGCGCGTGAGGGAGACACCATAAATTAGTTTTGCGCCGTAGACGTTGCATTCTTTACTTAAATAAATAATTTATTACTTATCTGATATTTATTACGGAGATGGGTAGATAGAATATGTTCGTATATTTTACCTTTAAGTACAGTTATATTAAATACAAGATTCTTGCATTTAAAAAGGAACCTACTCTGTATTCTTGTATTTATATATTCCCCATTTACCTTCACCCCTTATTTCGCTAACCTCTCGCTCATTTGATTTCCATGAAAGTCAGTTTGATGTTATAATTCAATCTTACTTAAAATTGAATTGGTAGCATTTTAGAAGAAACTTAAGTCAACAAGGTGTTCCTATTAAACGTCCAAATCATTACATGATTCTAAAATAAATTTGGTATTCATTTATATTTTAGGCATATCATAACACAATTTTGGCTCAGTTAATCTTCAGTCTCTTAGTACACATTAATGACTACACTTTATAACAGACGTGGTCAGATTTGAACCGCAGGATATCTACCTCAAGATTGACAGATCACAAGCCATCGACTGTATAGGCGTAGGCAAGTAGATGCCGCAAGTATACATACTATACAATATTGTTGTATAGATTGGTAGCGCTTATCAAAACGTAGGTAGGCTACAAGTATAGTTTAGGTAAAAAAAGTTAGTAAAATAACAATACCAGACGTATATAATACGTCTCCTTTGGTTTTAACATAACGACGTTATAGTTCCTAGAGTCTCCTTTCGCTGCTTGCAGAGGGTCATTCTGATATTATAAAAGCAATAAAGGACTTTCTAGTTTCACTGTGAACCAACTTGAATTTAATCATGTAGTAATGAAATAAAAATTGTGAATCGACCAAGATAGGTCAATATTTACCAACATCGACGATTTGAGCATCCTTACCTTATAAGACTAACCTTATAAATTATATTAGAGTTTCCTAATAGTATTTTTCAACATAAACTAATCATATAAAAAGTTTAGACATAATTTAAAAAGCCAGGAATTTCCTATTTACAAGTGGGTTGTAAGCGAATTAAAATTAAATAAGTCGTAACGATTTTAGAGGTAGCTACGTAAATTCTATGCATAAGAGGTTCTTGCTTTAGTTGGGAAATCTCAGTTCCATTTTCCCGATGGACCCGAGGTCACGAACTACGGTAAACTAACTAGCAATCACAACATCTCGAGGGCCCTTGATTTTCAATAGGGCTCGTCGGTCGCTATTCTGAAAACTGACAGAGGTTTCGACATTCAAAAGAAATGACATATTTAAATTACAGGTGTTTTAAATAAAATCAATTGTAGAGCCTTAGTTAGTCTAATATATTTAGTTGTTTCGTCAATTATGGAGTTAAAACAATCACCTTAATCGGAATCGGTTGGATGATGATATTTGGAAAAATAGACTAAACCTTATAATTTTTTTTTTCATATTTCATTTTATTTAAAGTATTCATAATTAGTAGTTAATAGTTACGACATCAAAACGTGGACCAAATTGAGATTCTCTCTTTTGAAGAGCACAGCATGCGATCGCAAGAAATTTAACCTCCAAATTTCATTATGAAGGTAGCACCTTATGAAGATGATAATTAATATATAATTATGAAATAGATATATTTGTCAGATTTATGTGTTTTGACGTCTATGATTTTTTACTCAAAAACATATACAAAATAATATCAATACGTACTCAGAGGGTATTTGTTTTCGCTGTTTTCTACCGTGAAAAACGTATTCTTTTGTGTTATGTGCGAAATAAATGTCATTTCTTTTATCTATTTACAATTTCAATAATTTGCTCACACATATAGAATATAATAGGTGTACTTAAGGTTTAGTGTTAATAATAAATTATAAAATTTCATCAGTTTAAGGTACATACTTGAATTTTATAGCAAATACATCTAACGCGCCCATTAAAAAACATCGCTTGGTAAAAGGCTTAATTTTGTTTCATTGTAAAAATTACATATTTGAAATTAGAGATTTCATATTTCACATTTAGGTTCTCATTCAAACAAATGGAATTTAACTGAGGATTATTATTTAATTTTTCTAAAAGATTAGTAAAAAAGAAATTAAGTTTGTATGGAATATTCATCATTTTGTCGTAAAGATGTGAATATTGGTATTGACACTTATAGATAAAGATTTGACGAGTTTCAGCATTTTCGGGTATTCCTCACTTAAGAGCATTAAATAGGAGATGAAATATCTTGAGTGTCACTTCGAAGTGGGTTCTATTCAAAAGTAGAAATGTTTCAATATCAAGTAATATCTAGACTGCATGTTCTAAAGCTGACTAAACATCTTAACTAATATCCCTTTTCTTTTAAATTATACTTTTAGACGCATTGCATTATTGTGTTCAAAGTGTGGATATGTAAGTAGTTGGTTGATATTTGATTATCTCTTACTACAAACCTTCGATAAATTATATATAAACATTTTTATCGTGAGTTTTCCTAGCAAAATTTTTTCTTCCCTGCCTAATATAACGCAAGCCTCTAAAAATAACAGATTGGGAGGTAGTTATCATTATTAAAGCCTACGCGATTTATGTATAAATAATACTTTTATCCTCCCTGTTAATATTTTTTCTTCTCTTTTTTAGTCTTAAGACGAAATCTGTAAGAAGTGTTGTATACACTTGAAAATACTCCCTTAAATCAACCTTTACATGACTATAAAATTTTAATGACGTCAATACATTTTTATTGTAAGTTCTAAGGGTAATGTTGATCGACCCACGGTCGCCTTTCAACAAGTCTAAAGATCTATTCAGAATAGGGTACAGTGTCTCCTACACTGTACAAATATAAGAATCAATCAATTCGGGTCTTGACTAAATACCATTAGAATCTGACGACATCTTACGCGTAACAAACAAGAATTGTTACATTCTCATGAGAACTCAAAGCTTAATATAAAAAAAAAAGCTTTTTTTCCTCTTTATTTATTTAAAAGGGTTTTGTCACAGAGTGACCACGTCATCCTGTATAGGCGAAATACTTATAATTAACTCAAGCCACTTTTAGGTAAAGTGCAACTAGCATTTTAGCCTACTCGGAAAGCGGAGAGGACAGAATGCAGTTGCAAGTGTCTACAAGACAGCTGACAATCTGTATATCCCGACGTTGTGCTTCGTTCCGGACACACTCCATTAGCAAATAATAAACATCTTCTTCCACACCACATGTCGTACAGTTTGGGGAATTAGAGATTCCTATTAAATATTTGAATTTGTTCGATTTAATATGCCCGGAACAAAGTCTAAACCATTGTTTATTGGTTACTTAGCTCTCCAGGTCCATGTTAATAAAATCGGCGACTTACTAAATCTTTTGACGTGAAATCATCGATCGTGTAATATTTTAGTGAAGATTAAGCAAACTTAAGGTGGCATCTATAAATCTCAATCTTCGAGTAAAAGTCGATTCGCATGCTGACCCCAAAGTAATTTAGCATGCTGTATTCGTCATTAAATATTGTATATTTAATTATCATATCAAGTGCATTGTAAATTTAATAATTTAACAACTATTGGTGAGCCCTAATAAATGCGAAAAAAAAGAATGCCATATAAGAATCAATAAAGTTTGGGTGATTCCTGAATTCTAATTGTGATTTTATAAATGTTATTAATTATAATAATTAAAGATAACATAATATCATAACCTAATATAACCAAGAGAATAATTGATTATGAAGAATCTTAATTGTAATTATGTGTTAATGAACGTCGACGAGGTACGTCAGCTATTAAGAAACATGAATTATTTATCGAAGGGTAATAACTGAAACAGATACGTAATAAAGATAACGTTATGCGTATCCTAATGAATAAATATAGCTAAGGAACGATCGCTTTTTGCTACACGTTTGGATTCAGCAGAATACTACTAAAAATTCATGGTTTCATTGAATTTAAGATGTATGTTTAAAATAGTTGAGAGTTAAAAATAATCATTACCGCTCATTTAGTATCTTTGTACTCAACTAGATGGCGCTAAGATCGAATTTCAACTCACAATTGTCTTGTTACACAAAATTGTAAAATGTATATTGATAATTTTAATATATCATAGTTCTACAGTACAGACTTTTATTTGAACATCTAGCTTAATAGTGCAGTGCTCGCGACAATGTACTAAAATTAAAAAAAAATGTTTTTGACCCTCAAAATTACCCATAATTTATATATTCTATAAAATTTTAAATGTAATTGCAAATTTGTTGTATTAGAAAAAGGCTATTTTAATATATCATGCCAAAATAAAAACTAAATTATTTCTATATTACTAAATTATTTCGTTCATCAAAACATTGTTTTGTATTTCCGGTGTTTTATTTAAAACTGCAAAATATAGTTTTTCAATCTAAAATATTCCCGCCATTACATGAAATTTTAATTCCTACCCGAAGTTTGAAGGAAAGTTCCTGATTGCTCCGCTATATTGTTTCCTGTCATCGATTCTTGATTTCTGGTTTTAATTGTGCTTTATAATTTGTTGAGTGTTATTATTTTACATACACAAGTTTCCGTTCCTTGGATGAACGGTAGAAAAGTGTTATTCTTTTTCAATACCAATACATTTATAATATTCATCGTACTGTTGGATACATAGAAAATTGTTGATATATGGTATTCGTTTGGTTTATTCTGATTTATGTAAATATCATTCGACACTTTATGTATTTTATAGTTGATATTTTTGTACGAAATGTACTATATTCTTTCTGGTTAAATAAAATTTCTACTGAGTGATACAAAATTATTCTCGTGTTTGATCTTCATAAAAATATTTATCTTGTAATACATAAATAATTTTGTATTGGATGAAGTATTAACGACTAGTTTTCATTTAATTATTTGAATTAATATTATGTGATTATAATTGTAAAACTCGCAATGTACAATTATATGCGATTAAAAAACTAAATTGAAGGCCATAGGACTGAAAGCAGAAAAGAAAAATTAACTGAGATTAGTAATAACTAATAATATAGCCTTACGCTATATCACTCACGGGGTGAGCAGAGATACATTAGTGGCTGTATTCACTTTGCGCTTATATGTCGTGCTCAACGTAGCCAGTAGCGCAGCTGATCGCCGTTCTCAAGGCAGTTACACATGACATGTCCTTTAGAAGCCATGTGGGTTTTCTCTCGATGTTTTCCTTCTAGACTGTTATAACTAAGATTAGGATGAAGTGCTATCCTATATACAAACAAAACGTAGACAAACTAATAAATCAAATAGTCCACAAAAAAGAAAAAAAAATCGCGAAACATAGGGTTTTCACTTGGTTTTCATTAGTACGAGGGTCATAAATATTGTTTTTTGTACTAGTGAACCTTTTTAGTAAATACAAACTTATTATTATTATATTATATTATTATTAAAGACTAGCTGATCCGCCAAACGTTGTTTTGCTATATAAGGTTTTGTAATATCTTCTAAGATGTTCATTGAAATTAAGTGATGTCAAAGACAATTTTGTTCACAATTAAATACTCTTAATCAACAACACATTTATTTGGATAAAGATTAATATTATTACGTTGATACAACTCTTAACAAATAATGCATTAATTTCGACCAAATTTGAATACTATAAAAACGATTCTAGTGACTTAATCTTAAAAGATAGACATATACTGTCGCGGACATTTTTTTAGATCATTTCAAGAGTAATAATTCTTTCTTACATTTATTTTTGATATCTTGAACCGTTTTCGCAGCGCACGCAATGGAAGCACTCAAGGATGAATAATTTTCCCCGTTTTTTCATATTTTCCATTATTTCTTCGCTCCTAATAATTGCATCATAATGTTATATAGCCTAAAGCCTTCCTCGACAAATGGTCTATTCAACTCAAAAATAATTTTTCAATTCGAACCAGTAGTTCCTGAGATTAGCGCGTTCAAATAAACAAACAAACAAACAAACTCTTCAGCTTTATAATATTAGTATAGATAAGAATGAGACATTAATAAACGATTATCGTTTTAATTTAGAAAGGAAAGAAACATTAGAAATATGTCTAGGTAGAGGCATGTATTGGATAGAAATGCATTCATAATAACTTAAAAAAAATATTCTTGTGAGAAAATTGTACTTATATAAAAGTATTATTATCCTTCAAACAAATGTATAAAGGTCAAAGGAAGTAGAACAACAGGGACAAAGCGGAGCGGAATAAGGGGACCAAGAAATAAAGTGTTTTCAAGTCCTACTCGAAAATATTATAAGCAGATATGAAATTTTGAGGTATAATGAAAATGCTATTAATCATTTCTTGTGGTAGAAGCGACTATTTATCAGTTTTACACATAGAAAAGTGAAATATTTGGTGGACTATTTAATAAACAACACATTTTAAAATCAATTATCACTACTTTACAATAATATAGCAAAATTAAACTTTCACATAGATATGTCAAGTATTAGAATAATTCATGAAAATGTCAACCATTACCTTTTTTTTAATGTATTTAATGTTAATCAATAAAGGGTAGATGAGTTTCTATTTTTGATTAC
Organism: Automeris io; assembly: GCA_036320925.1. NCBI lineage: Eukaryota > Metazoa > Arthropoda > Insecta > Lepidoptera > Saturniidae > Automeris > Automeris io. The sequence continues at coordinate 8,481,690 of JAUDJH010000014.1, forward strand.
AAAATTGTTTATTATTTAATATCCTCCATGTATAAACGAGATTCTTAAAGAATTATTATCCCTTTTTTTTGTTTACCTGGTGGAAACCCTTTATGAGCCGTCAGGGGACGGTGAGGGCCGCCCCCCGGTGTGTCGGACGTGCACCGACTAAAACCAGCGAGGTGTTCTTCCTACCCGTCTGCTGAGCCTGGGGGAAAGGCCGAGCCAGCATCTGAAGTTCTCAGCGACAGACTTATTATCCAATTGTTAACATTTTCGTCATTTTAATTATTTATTTATTATTCTTATATAAAATAAATTTTACCTTTCATTAATGTCTTAATTTTTTCATGTTTTTTTTAGCTTGATCAATATATTAACCTATATATTATACTTACAAGCTAAGGACTTTTATATGTATGCCAGAGAACTAACTTGATTCTATATTAGTTTGCGATTCTCGTCATCAGTTAATGCAAGTAAACCGAAGGATGATTGAATTGATATTACAGAAATCCCTAGTGTTATGACAGCGAGGCTCCCTAGGCAGTGTTACTAAATATTTAAACTCAATTTATATTTTACACGACACACACACACGACTGTATGTGCATTACAATGTATATTATATAGGTGTATATAGACGTATATTTATACTAGTACTGGTATACTATATATTAAAAGTGTTGAGCTATAATAGAGAGAGATGGATACGTGACATGAAAGCCGTAACCAAACAAATAGACAATCCAAGATCACGACCGCTCCACAATGAGTATATGACTAAGAAGAAGAAAAACTTTACAAAGACTTAATTATTTCATACTACAAAGTATGAAATAATCTTTTGACTAATGTTGTCCATTTGTCGAGGCGACTATCTGCAATTTAATTACATTCGATTTTCGTACTTGCTTATTGGATAACATATATTTACCATGAGATTGGAGTGAAGCTAAGTCGCAATAAACATGTTGAAATTTTACTATTAAGTTAAAGAGAAGAATAATAATAATTTCCAACCAAAATAGTTTAGGAAATATTTCTATGATCACAAGTTCATAAATTATGGCAGTAAAAGTATTTATTTTATAGTAGAATAATCATGGAGATGGTTTTAAATATAAATGATATATAAGTGTCAAAGAAATATGAATATTCCACGGTTATTTAAAAAGTTAAATGAGAATGTATTAAATATTATTGGAAAACGTAATTTTAATTTCTAAGTTAATGAAAACTCAACACTTTCTCTAGACTGGAAGGATTCGTGAAAATAAGATAAAAGTTTTTCCATTTCAGTTTAAATATACTTTCCTTTTTGCCTAAAAAAATGACCTCAAGCGTTCGGCGAGTGCTCCCGTATCTCGAAAATATAAATAAATTATTTAGGAAAGCAATCTACCAGACTAGATTATGCTAATATGGCTCACTGGGGGAAACTTTATAACTTTAAAAAAATTCAATTTTGAGCTTTGGTTTTCTAATTTTGACATAAAGCTACCAAGAGATTTTGATAAAATACCATACCATCAGCGTTAACGCTAATAGAAAAACTAAAAAATTATAACATATATGTACGTAGTCCAAAAATATAGAGGATGTAGGACAAATGTCTGATTTTGATCGTGACCAACAGTATAAAAGTGCAAAAACCATCAAATAGACTTGCATCGGTCTATCGCGTTTTTGGATTAGATTGTGTACGTTTAGTTGTTTCTGGGTACTCGTTCAGTCGCAATATATGCAAGCAACTGTTGCAACTGTTGGTGAGTTCTCATCCTTAGGCGGTCGATGTTGTTCTTGGAATACACAGTACCTTCCATCAGGTGTGCTGTAATCAATTTGCCGAACTAGTATAAAAAAGGGATTAAAGTAAGCTATTAAAGTAATGTGAAATGGTGTCAATACATATATATATATATATATATATATAGAATCTATATAATCTATTCCATATATTTTTTTAACTTTTTACTGGCTTTTTCAATTGTTGATTACAGTATATGATTTGTCTAAGTCTTATAAAAGCAATCACTGACTTACACATGTCATTTATTGTCAATTTATATTTAAAAAAAAAACTTTTATAGCGTCTTTGTATGTTTTAACAGTTTCTTTAGTATGTCATATTTTCATTGATAATAACATAGTAACAAATATTGAGGGGTGAAAGGTATATTTGCTGTAAGTGAAATTGTTTGGCGATATTCTGTAATACACATTTTCAGAATCAGCGTTTTACACCGATTCCTAAAGTATATATGTATATTTAAATCACCAAAAAATGTCACTTGAGCCAAATAGCCTTTTATCAATTTCATAGATATTTTTGTATATAAATTAATAACTTATTTTGATTGGTTTTGTATCGAGGAATTCTTATTAATATTCTGCGTCATCGTAAAGTAGTTTTAATGCGTCTGGTTAATCCATAAAGTAGGCAATATCCTTTACAAAGCGGCCATTCAGCTTCTATCTGGTCATTTATAGCAAGAGATGAAACAACGCGAGTCTAGTGTAACTTTCACTACTATCGATATTGATAATTAATAATATAAACATTTTTATTTTATAGTAACAAAATATTAATGCTTCCAGGCATAATAACTTCTAAAATAATAAAACTCAGGCGTCAATAAATAGACTTCGTAATGACAGATTCTGAATCTATTAAAACTCTAAATTAATTATTTTTTTTAATAACATTTCTGTATTCCTTATTAAATTAGCCATTCAAATAGTGAGAACCAATCTTTTAGATAAAGCGCTTATTGCTTAATATTTGGATATTACTTTACTTATACAATTGTCTTTTTAGTGAAAATTGGGAATGATATCTGAAAAATATAATAAAGTAAATTTAAGCTTTAATAAAGTACGTATTATGCTTTGTAACTGAAATTTCAATGAAAAATAATTCACAATAATCTTTATTACTGTTAGATTTAGTTATCGTAGATTCGATAATATTTGTCGATAAACCGCCACTCATGTTAACACTATTCGGTGCCGCAGTGTCGAAAGGGTGCAGTGCTTTAGCGGCCAGCAACGCGACACGCTGACATATGACTCAAGAGGGTCAATGACCCGCTTTACAGATTCATCAAACATCCGTTTGTGGTGTCAGTTGTACCCAAGAAATTAGCCTTCTTTGTCATGCTGTTACGGGAATCACGATTTACTAAAATTATTTGATATGAAAAATTGCTTTTATTAATGGATACTAAATACTATAAGAAATATATAAAATAAAAGGTTTAAAACGATCCAGGTACTAATTCTTTAATAAATTATTAAAAGTAATTCTTTCGTTAGTTCGAGTAGGAAACGGCTTTAAGAGATAAAATCACTCAGCCAAATAAGCTGGATTCTTAAAAACAATTCATAAGTCGTAAAATTTTATGTAAAATTTTCCATTTTAGAAGTTGCCAAAATACATTTAAAAACAGAACAATTAAAATTTTCACAACATTAAAAATAAGACAGCATTGGAACACGACAAAATATTAATCATGTGAAAATGTATGAGAGATATCGTCCTAGGCGACAAAAAACAGCATAACAAAAGTTAACATCTGAGTAATTATATTGTGATTTTTGTTGCAGTATTATTATATTCTAGACACATCAATTAAAGGGTATCAAAAAATTCCAAATTTTAAGGTGATTTTCAAGAGGTTGTTATTTTGAGGAAAATAGTCATACATTAATTTAAAAAAGAAGATTTTAACTTTTTGCTGCTAGTTTTCGGTTTTCTACGACTTTTGCCCTCAAAATCCCTGCCTCTTGAAAATCACCTAAATATTTGGGACTTTTTTAATATCCTTTAATGAATATGTCTAGTATATATTAGAATTATAGGGTGATTTTTTTTATATCTGATGTATCCACAAGATACGTATGTAGAATATATTCTAATTTGTCTAGATATTCAGTTTTGAATCAAATGTATTATATAATTTCTATTACAGACGAATTCAAACCGCCGCGCCGCACGACTCTGGGGAGAGGATAATCCAATCCAGGCTATTTTCCTTTCCGATTTGCACAATAAACCTCGTGTACTTAAGTTTGCTGATCACGTTTTTGATGCAGTGAATCAGGTTAATTTTCTATTTAAAATCAACCTTTCAATAATGTTTCTAAAGAAGATTTAATCTGGGACACAGTTGATAAAATACTTTTCATAATGACAATCAAGAAAAAAAAGAAGCGGGAATTCAATTTATCACAATTGATCCATGGACTGTATTATCTTAATATTAGGTCCTTACATATGAAATTGGCGTTTTGTATGGGAGGAACAAAAAGTCGAATATTTTTTAATATAATATATTTAATTAATCAAAGTATGAACCATTATTTTCTATGCACTTTTGCCATCTCATAAGTAGTTCATTGATCCCTTTACTAAAAAAACCAGTCGGACGGGAATCAATAAAATCTTTGAAGGCGATTTGGACTGCCTCATCGGAGTTGAATTTTCCCCTTGCAAGAAGTTATCCAAATTTCGAAAAAAATGGTAATCTGTTGGAGCAAGGTCCGGGGAGTACGGAGGATGTCTTAGACTTTCCAATTGAAGCTATTCTAATTTAGTAGCCGTCTGTTGCGCAGTGTGTGGTCTAGCGTTGTCGTGAAGCAGCAGTGGCGTGGAGCGATTGACCAGCCTAGATTGTTTAGCCGCTAGCTTTTCCATCATGGTTTGCAATTGCTGACAATAGACATCAGCCGTAATAGTCTGGCCAGATTTGAGAAAACTGTAATGAACAATACCGGCACTAGTCCACCAAACGCTTACAAGTAACTTTTTTGGGGTTAATTTTCGCTTGGGGCAGGATTTGGCTGGCTGGCCAGGATCCAACCATTGCGCTGAGCGCTTCCGATTATCGTAAAGAACCCATTTTTCATCACAGCTAATGATTCGGTTTAAAATACCTTCATTATTGTGCCGGTTTAGTAATGTAACGCAGCAGTCGACGCGCGTTTGCCGGTTTGCTTCAGTCAATTCGTGAGGTACCCACCTTTCAAGCTTTTTAATCTTCCCAATTTGCTTCAAGTGAATTAAAACAGTTTTATCACTAACATCGCAGCCTGCAGCTAACCCGGACGTGGTTTGCGATGGATCCGCTTCCACAATAGCCTTCAACTCTTCATTATCAACTTGAGTCTCAGGCCGTCCACGGGGCTTGTTCTGCAGGTCGAAATTTCCAGGACGAAAACGTTGGAACCAAAAACGAACTGTGTTTTCTTTTGCAACACGACCGCCATACACATCATTCACCCTTCGAGTTGTTTCCGCAGCACTAGTGCCACGGCGGAACTCGTACTCGTAAATAATGCGATATTTTAAGTTTTCCATTTTGTAAAATGAGTGACGCAAACAGAAAAAAACAGAAGAAAAAAACAAATGAATGACGATCATCGAAGCACAAATACATGAGTCTATAGCTGTACAAATTTGAATTTGGGATTCCTTACCAAAGAGGAGAAATTTGTGATTAAAGTGGCCAGTACGAAAAACGCCAATTTCATATGTAAGGACCTAATAAATAGTAAGCGCATTTTAAAATCGAGCTCATTTGATTTTATAAAATAATAACAATTAAGCGTCAATTGTTTTATTGTTTTTTTAACTATTTATATATTATAGAATAACTTTTATTCAGGATTTAGCATCATATGCTCGTTGGATTCATTTAATGTATTTTCGAGATGATCAGTCAATATATATATATATATTATAATTATAAATAAAAATTACTTAATACATAGCATACTAATATTAATTATTATTATGAATAGATCTGCCGAGGAGAAAGATATAACAAAATAAATATTTTTATTCATAGTGGTATGTAAAAATATAATAATAATATTAATGGACAATTACACACATTGACTTGGTTTCAAATTAAGCTGGCGCTTGTACTATGGGTAATAGACAAACATATGCAACCAAGACTAGCTCCAAACGAATCTGCTTATTACAGAAAAGTTGACCGCTACTGGGACTTGAATTCAGGACCTTGGCATCGTAAGTGGCACTACGCACTGCGCTATTAGTCAGTATAGATTTTTTATTCGAGGTACGTCTTTATTCTCTGGAAAGTTCAAATTAAGCTAGTATCTTTCATGCCATTAAATAAAAAATAACTAAATTTAAACGCAAGGAGAAAGAAGTTTTACTCATGTTTCAGTTGAAATCCCACGATATTGTGTTAAAATATGTATGAAAATAACCCTTTCGTTGATTTCCCGCGAGATCCTCTCTTCACCTGAAGTGAGTTTTGTGCTAAGTTCGAGCAATCATACGTCCAGATGTGACACTAACCTGTGTTGACTACAGATTAATATCTCTAGAGATTTTGCTTATGTTTCACCTTACAATATTTTTTGTCATTAATGTATATACAATTTTTTTTTTACACTAACACGACACAGTGAGTACACCAAACCTGATGGAAAGCAAGGTCCAGTCCAAAAACGACACCGACCACCAACAGCAAAAAAACATCAATAGCCACAGCGATCATGCCGGCCTGCACAAATATCTCTTCACGTTTCGCTTAAAAGTCCCAATATCATAAGATGATGAAACACGCTCGCCGGAATATCATTCCACAGCCCGACAACTCGGCAAAAGTAAGACTATAAAATGACGTTAAAAAGCCGAAACACACTAAGAGAGCATCTTATAATAATAATATATCGTCAAGCTACATTAGGTACTTTCGAAATGAGCAGAGATACCTTTTTTTTACACTGGCTCGACATTGTGACTACAGAGTACCCGATGGTAAGTACAGTGTAGTCCAAAAACGAAAGCGACCATCAAAGGATGAAATCCATTGATAGTCTACATCGTCATGTCGGCCCACATATACCACGACTGAAGGTCTCTAGGTATATGAGCTACTGGATATACATAAGCTGATCCCAAAACGCGACAAGCCGAAACTGGTCACTATGACGGGCTTTACACCCATGTACTGTGGTCGCGATCCAGACGGACACCGACGCCCTGCCACCTCGCAAAGCCTCGTGCCTCGTGTTTGTATCTACTTTACGCGTATATGTCACACCCAACGTGACCAGTAGCACAGTAGCTGATCGCCGTTCTCTGGGCTCCTACACACAACATTTCTATTAGATGCCATGTGGGCTTCCATACAAAGTTTGCCTTCACCAGTAAGCATATGCTGCGTAAATTTGTGTTTAAACTGGACAAACCCTGATATACGTGAAGGGATTCGAACCTAAGCCATTTGCATCGCCGCGCATGGATATCAGTCTCTTGTCCACTAGGTCAACACCACCACATAAATTGTTTATTAAAAAAAATAGTTTGAAAGCGGTACATTATAGTCAGATGAGACCCAAAGTAGAGCTATCTGTATCTTGGGTGTTAGAGCTATTGATATCACATAATATATTACGTACAGTTTAATGGATGAATGTTAAGTTTTCTATTACTGGTAATATGCCTTTAGATCCAGAGTAGTCTGGAGTTATTATATCATGGATAGATTTTAGCATTTATTTCAATGATTTACAGGTGGACGTTTGATTACAATAACACCTGGTGAAAGCTGAAGATGATTCCGATAATAGAGCGCGTTTGCCTAACAAATGCCTATTCATTCTTCTCTTAAAGACTTCCAAGTCATAAAATCTCGGAAATATGCTCCCTAGAAGCATATTCTATTCTTAATTGTTCGCAGGACGACTGTACAATAGTAGCAAATCTCTTCGTGCAGATATAAGAAACGTCCAACATATACGGATGGTATCCCGAACGGTGTCTAGTGGTTTTATAATGAAATGGGGCTGGTGGAATGAAACAATGCAGCTCCTGAGAATACTATATAATTATAATTTGTATGAATTAATACTAATCCATGATAGCAGTTTCCCTTAATACTCTTACATTACCATTTCAACGGTAAAAAATGTTGGAAATTATAAAGGAACAAATGTCTTTACATAAATATCAACTTGACTTTTCCGCATACGTTTTTAAATACAGAATATAATTTTCTTTTTTATACCTAGCTAGTTGTATCATTATATGAAATTACCTGATACTTACCTTATACTATATCAAACTTAACATAATTATTATATTTACAAACTTTTTAAAGTAAATTAATTCTATAATATATATATAAAGTACTTAACGATCTTCAACATTTAAAAAAAAACCTTAATCTTAGGAAAAACAAACTCTGTTGTTACTCTGTAAAATCAAAGATTTTATTGAATATTCAAATACTTACATTTTTCACAATTTATATATAATTATTTATATATTTACATATCTCTATACATGTAAAATCAAAGAAAGGACATTTATGTTTATTTTTCTATGACTTTTATAGTACATTAATAACATCGCTTTATTTAAATTCAAAACACACCACGTCCGAGACTCTTGTCCCAATTGTCAATCCAATGTCCACAGTTTATAGCAACACAACTTTTTCACATACAGCCGCGCGAAGAGTTGCAACATTTAAATCTTTGAAGGAAGTATATTTCCTTTACATATATATCATCAATATATTAGATAGGTACATTTTAATAATAATAAATAAATTCTACTTCAACCAACGTATGAGTAAAATTAATTACATAATTACACAGGTATGTAAGTCCGTGACATATTAATTAAATATAACAAACCTAACGTAATACAAACGAACTGCCTCGTGACGGAATGAAAACGTTATTTCATTCTTACCTTTCGTTTTCGCTAGAATTTACGAACGTCAAATTTGTACTTGGTATTTGAGAATATTATGCGGCCATAATGTGGTTTAATTAAATTTTCATTCTGTAGGAAGTTGTTGAGACGACACGTCGTCTTCCTAGAATAGCGACGTATATAATTGATTTAAGCAGTTTGGCTTTGGCCCCTGGTGTGTTACATATATTAACAGCCGCCATCTATTTATCTACTAGTATGACCGGTAGTCGTGGGTGTGGTTGTAGAAAGACACGGATTTTGGCGTTTTACTGTTTATTTGCACTTTACGGTACACCGAACTGCGACGCACACGCATATACTCTCGCCTTGCGTCTCGGTAGTCGACTGCCTCGCAAGCATCCCGTGCGCGCGCGCATCCTCTTACCCCGCACGTCTCGTAACACCCTAACGAACCTTAGGGCGAAAATTACGTATCGGGCGGCGTCTACATGCTATACCAGTATATTATAACACCGATTCTCTTTGTGGTGTGGTGGGGTTGTGGTTGAAATGGCCTAGTGGGTATGCAACCAGTATTAATGCAAGACAACGCGAGTGCTCGTAGATTCATGTGCTGGCACATACCTCTGGATTTTCCTAGATTAAGTACGAATTTAGGCATCCCATGCTCATCGGTGATGTCAAACTTCGTGAAGAAACCCATATGACATGTACTAAAAAATTCACATGCGAAGGGCGCCTTGAGAACGGCGGTCAGTTATGCACTTTGAGCACGTTTGGCAGGAAATTTAATAATAATAGTAAAAATACTTTTTCTTTAAAAACATAGACACTATAACTCAAACCTGAGTTTCCTGTATCATGGCGGCTAGTCTATTCCAGTTATATTCTCATAATAGTATATGATTATAATTAAACTAAATAATTAAGGAGAAAACAGGTTCAGTATTGTTTTGTGTCTGTGTGTGTGTGTGCATTCGTGTGTATAAACTATTTATAATATTCTAAATTAATAAGCAATACTCAAAAGTAGTTCAGTAGAGTCAGATTCGGAGTCGGATGTAAACGTAAAGTGGATATAGCTATTAATCTATCTCTACCCACCTCAAAAGGGTTATAGCGTAATAATGTATTTATTATTAAATAGAATTTTCTACTTCATCAACTGTAGTAAATATACAAATTCAAAATGTGGATATAATAGACACGGAATATTATTTAACGCCAGCTTATCTAATAAGAGATATATGATTGTTAATTAATAATTTGTATGCAATAATGTTACTAGAAAATACAATTATACAAACTGCATCTGTATAAAACGATTCTTAATTGCCGGGTCTAGTAATCAAACGGAATCTCTCTTCAACTGAGAATAGATATGCAATTATCTATGGCATATCGAACAGTTGCTTGTTGTTCGATGTCGCAGTTAATCAAATGACCCGTTTGATGAGATTCTCCAGGCCTTTTAGCTATTAGTAACGTAATTGAGCTTCTGGAGCGACCGGGTTAACCCTATCAGATGAGCAATACTTGATAACTGTCTATTTTTATTAGTAATTACAATAGTTCAATATTAAAACTCCTACATGTAGTCTTATGTAAAAATATACAATACAATAGCGATGTATTAATTACGTTCACAAATACAAATAATATTTTTCTATTTCCAGTAAGAAAATATAATTAATTTTTAGATTAAGAATTATTTATCTACATGCTATTAGAAAGGTACGAAGAAAAATGTTCTTCGTATATATTTCTTGATTAAAATCTAAAATACACCTATTAAAGTTAATGCAATAATAAATAACAGAAATAAAGTTTATTGCAGACAATGTTATAAGTTTTCTTCAAAGACATTTTATAGCCACTTTCCGCAATGATAGAACTTCAACTTAGTACGGTGGCAGGGCGATTGCCCGAACTGGGTCATAACCACAGTACACAAGTGTGAACACCGTCATAGTGACTCAGTTTGACTTGTCACGTTTTAGGATCAGCTTGTATATATCCAGTTAATCATATACCTAGAGACCTTCAGTCGTGGTATATGTGGGTCGATATGATGACGGAGGCTATCAATAGATTTTCATCCTTTAATGGTCGCTTTCGTTTCTAGACTACACTGTACTTTCCATTAGGCGCACTGTAGTCACTATGTCAAGCCAGTGTAAAAAAAAAACTGTAATTATTTTATACAAAGCTTAATATAGACTTATGTAAATTAAACAATGATGTACTAACACCCTTTTTTTTGATAACTCGGGGGAAATCTCTAACGGATCTCAGGGGGCGATGAGGGTCGCCCCCCGGTGTGTCCGTTGCACCGACTAAAACCCCCAGGGTGCTTCTTTTCTCCGTCCAGCCGGGACCGGAGGCACAGCAGCGTCTACTTCTCCGGAAATGTACTAACAGCCTAATAAATAAATTTATGTAATAAAATAACAACCCTGAACAGTAAACAACATTCATATTTTTTTTTCTGTGTTATTTATTGTTTGTTGACAATAATGATATAAATGCTATACAGTTATTACTTCCGGAATTGTCGTCTGAGAAATTCGCAGCTTTGGATGTTTTATTGCTCTGTGGCTCGTTTTTCAGAGCCTTTTGTTGAAATTGAATGTAGATTTGATCTTTAACTTAACGACTTTTATAATATTTGACCGCAATAATATTATACTTTTAATATTCCATTTTTATTGCGTCAAATATCGCAGTAAATACTTAAAAAGTACTTACATAGTATAGTTCGGATAATTGAAATGTTAATAATATGGCTGTAACGAAATATTGGATAGTTATGATATCTTCACCATAAATAGTAGAAATATATACAGCTTTACAACATAAATTTTATTGCAATGTCTATCTACACAGAGAATTAATAAATATAAAGAAAAATACAAATATAAAGAAATATACATAAAAAGATATTAAAAAAAAGACATTATCTGGAAGTAATTTGAAGCTAGAAAAAATATGAACAATGGGTTAAAATAGAATTTCATATTATTAGTCTCAACTGCATTATGCTGTTTCTCTATCCAGCTAATCAGCTTATTTTCCTAACAAAAATGTTCAGTTATTTAGAGATGTGGACATTTCAGGTAGGTATCACGCCGAAATGACTCAGCGTCTTAGCAACCTGTGACCTTTTAACGCATTTGTATCGCTTCGAGTAAGTTTTACTGTGTTTCAGGGTTATCTCTTAAGGAAATTTCATTGGAAGTATGTTGTTATATATTTATTTTATTACCATATATACCGCAAAAGAGAACGAATGTTCTCACAAGGTCATTATAAATACTCAGAAATTAATAATAAAAGATTCATGGTATTTCAAATACTTATGTGTAATAAGTTAAAAATACCAATGCTTCAAAATTATTGTTTTCAACAGATGGATCACGAATTTGTTGACAATTATATTAAAATGTATAACTGCACCTCACATTTCCAATTCCAATAAATGTTAATACATAACAGGATAAAAATACGCAATAATCAAGTCTATTTCAAAAGCTTTCTTTACAAATACGTATCAAAGCGAATCATGGTAAATATGCTTTACATATTCAAATTATTTTAACAAAACATAGTTAGAAAGTAATAAGGTAGTTTTAAGTTAAGTTATACATGTCAATCCTTTTTCATGACCTGTCGCTGCCGGCGCTCGTTCGCGCGATGGTCAGCAGCGACAGGGCATGGCAGGCGGTCCTCACGTACTGTGAGGTAGTCATGGGGAGGAAGGAGGCGGCGGAGAGGAACAGGAAGTCAATAGCCGGCCCTAACAATACGATCCGCTGCCCTCGCAGGACAGGACAAAGGAGGGCCTTCGCCAGAGGCCTTCCTCCTTAAAACCGGATAAGACGCCCTGGCGGTGCGCTTGAGGGAGCGTGCCGCCCAATTTATCCAGGCGAGAGCGGTGTGTGACGTGTTTCCGCACACCGCTCTAAGGTATTGAGGTGTGCGAGGGGTGGCTCCTTACACCACTCCTCGGAGTGCAGAGATGCGGCCTTACAAAAGGCCAGACGTTGCCGAGGGTCGGAGAAGAGGATAACACTGTACCGGCCCCGGTCAGTCGAGAAGAAGAAGCACCCCGAGGGTTTTAGTTGGTGCAAGTCCGACACACCGGGGGGCAGCCCTCTCCCCTCTCCCCCCCCCCAGGGTCCGTCAGGGATATCCCCCGAGTTAATAAAAAAAATCCTTTTTCATTACTAACATCATTCTAATATACATTTTAAAATCTAAAATACGCCATTATCCGAATATTGTGGATATATATTGACGATTCGAAAGCTTTATTTAAATACGTTCTTTAGTTTGAGAGGAGAATTTACTGTATCGATGGAATGAACATTAAATTTTTGACAGTTACGAAACCCATGACCGTTTGTATAGGAATATGTTTTTTTTTTCGATTATTTTCCAAAGTTACTCAGTTGCTACTCTGCTTTTTGGGACGGAGACAAATACAACAAATCAAAAACCATGAAAATCGATCCAGCCATTCTCGAGTTATAGTGTTCAATTAAACCCGACTTTGTTTTTTACGTATAGATTTTACAGAATCTGAATATAACAACGATTTTGTAATTTATAAATATACAAAAAGTAACTCCTATACACAAGTATGTATATAACTTTTTACGTATAGATATATAAAATTTACTTCTACAAACAAATCCTGAGAGAATCATTGAAAACCCTACGCGAGAAAGCTGATTTATATCTCAGCAAGATAGATTACGGTTGGGTCTACCATTTTCCATTTTATGGCAACACTACATAGATAAGTGCACAGATAAAATTCGAGTTCTTTCTACCATAAGCTTGGTCTGCGGCTAGACTGAGTCGTAAAAGATTCGGCAATATCTCCAATAAATGAATAAGCCTTGAAATAAAAGGTTGTAAAATGTCGAGAGTCGAGTGGTAAAACGCAGTACGCATGAAAAACATGTTTTAGAATTTTATCCCTTTTTATTTATCTTTAAACTAGTAATGAATAAAGCTAGATAAATTGCATACAATGCTATTGTTTTCTTTTCACCTTTGTTTGAATACCAATCTGAATACATAATAAAAGTATAGTGTTTTTGGAGATAATATTTAAATAGGTATCTTAGTAACACTTTTGTAAAATAGCAGTTTTAATATCAAAACTTTAACCTATATTCACAGAAATGTAATAAAGAGGTTTATAAAAAAATAACGCGCATCCATTTTCATTAAATAAAATTCTGTATCATTTATGAAAAATTTTCAAGCAGCATTGAATCGTGTAAATATAAGGTACCTATTATATTCTGAATATTCTTTCACGAGCTGTATTATGGAAGTACTTTCCTTTTTAGATTCGCTTCCAAAGAGAACACGTATTTAATTATGGGCTATTTTATCGTCATATCAATGTCGTATTCAATTTTGAAACCATTTCGTAGAAAATATTTAATATGTTTAACTTAAAAATCCTTAATTATTGTTTCATAGAAGTTTGATTCCGTGAAACTATGTAACTTTGTTTTGTTACACTATATTTCTTAAATTGATTATTGCTACAGTTATAGACGAAGTTAAGGCAAGCGAGAAGCTGCCGTGACTTGGGAATCGGAAGCTACGGATTACGTCGGAAACAGACACCCTGACCTAGTTGCGAGGGAAAATTCGTGCATCTTATGTTTAGAAATCCGAAACAGAACCTTAATTTAAAGCGATAAATATATAACAGGATACTGAACGATATTTTAGGACATAATAACAATGTTTAAACCGAATTTAGGCTCGTTGAATTTTTTAACATTGCTCTTCTACATTTTATATTACCTAAGCGCAACTATTAAAGTTAAGTTTTTAATAAATCTGGACGTGAGTTCCATAAGATCGGATATGTAAAATTGCAACTTTCAGGAGAGTATGAAGAAAATTTTAGCACAAATCGAATTATAATCACAATTTCTTTTTATATTTTGGCGACAACATTAATTCAGTAGCGTTCAGTTACTGTAATACTTTTTAATGTGTAGAATAAAATAAAATATATGGATATTTTATGCAGATTATTTTAATAATGATATATAATAATTTTAAGAAAAAGTATGATATTCGACTTTATGCTTGTATAAATCAAATATTAGCCGGAGATAAAAGGTTGCTTTGGCATATAAATAGTTGTGCTTAGTGACAATGTAATACATTTGAAAAGCATAAAGTTTCATATTATTTTAATACTAATGCAAAAAATAAATAGCGAAGTATATAGCATATATTGTAGGTATTATGTCTAACAGATTATTTTAGTTTTATGTGGTTTGTGTCAAGTATTTTAGAAGCACAAATTAATGTATGTTAAATTTAAGCATTCAGTATTACAAGTATAAGTATTTTAAACTGAAGTTATAATGAAGCTCTATGTTTCAATATAACTTCGAAAATTTGCTAGCCCCGACATATTGCAAGAACACATCTCTGGATTTATAAATATACGTTTCCAGAATGGTTAGAAAGAGCTCGAAAAATTATATAATGTTTGGATAAGAACAGCACATCTGACTTTATAGAACTCTTGTCCAGATATGTGAAAATGTGCAATACTACAAGATATATAAGTAATATTCCATAATTTAATAAGAATATATTGTTAATTGAAGAATGGTACTGTAATAGATAGATTTTATTTTAAAAAATTGATAAAAAGTTACATTTAGTATATAATTATAAGGCGTTTTATAACGATGTTTATACTCGACATTATCGTTACTACGGTATGAGGATTAAACGGCTGTATAGCGAGTTGCTTCGAATAGTCAATGACTTATATTTTACAAATATCTTCTAGAATCAATTTAAGTTCCTTCAAATATTTATTTATTTTCCAATATAAAATGTGATATGACACAATAGTAACATAAACAAACGCACACAATAACCTTTTCAATTCGTTCTCGTCTATTATATTTTTCTATTAGAATGACCCAGTAGATATTCAATAAAGCGCGACGTCTATTCTATACATTGTAGATTGGGATCACGAATAATAAATAATATGTAGGTCTATGTAATATATCTGAATTATATGACAGTCCCTTGCTCAACGTAGGTTTGCTCCATGTTACTTATGTAGGTATTTCTTGTTACCATTTTATTTGCCTATATTTTATTTATTCAGTTGTGTGTGACGACATGTAGTTTTTGCTTGAAAAATTAAATACCATTCGATAGTCTGATATGAACACATATTGTAACTAAATTCTACTCGTGTTAAGCAGAAATATGATATCTATTGATTATCATCATTTAAACGGGACGCCGTAGAACGGCATTCATTAAAATTGTTCGTCTCTAACGGCAGCAACGGGTGGCACACTTGAGGGAGTGTGTCGCCCAACAAACGTGCGAGCGGCACGCGATGTGCTTCCGCGCGCTGCTCCAAAATCGCAAGGGCAATTGCAATGGATCTTTACACCAACCCTACTGAAGTCTGGGAGTCGAATCTGCTCGCGTCCGTAGGCTTTAACCTAGTTTCCCTACACGTGACTCCTGGGTGGTGCTAAACGAGCAGCAGCGAGGTGGTAGGGCGCCGGTGCCCGTCTGGATCGCGACCACAGAGCATGGCTGTAAAGCCCGCCATAGTGACCAGTTTCGGCTTGTCGCGTTTCGGGATCAGCTTGTGCATATCCAGTAGCTCATATACCGAGATACCTTCAGTCGCGGTATATGTGGGCCGACATGACGATGTGGACTATCAATGGATTTTCATCCTTTGATAGTCGCTTTCGTTTTTGGACTACACTGTACTTACCATCAGGTACTCTGTACTATGTCGAACCAGTGTAAAAAAAAAAGTGAATAGAGGCTTTATCAAGAAGGTCGCACGCCTAGCGGGGATCGAGAATGAGGCCCAGTCGTACTTCGATCCCGGTAGGTAGAAGGTGGAATGCTCCGGGGGTTTTAGTTGATGTGAGTTTGGCAGACCGGGGGAAGGCCCTCACCGCACCCTGATGGTCCATAATGGATTTCTCCCGGGTTACCAAAACAAAGGATATGATGTGACAAAATACGTCAGTGCTTGAAAACAAATGTTTTGATCAACGTGTTGGCAGTGATGACATACGGTGTAGAAACGTATTCGTTTACTATAGGTCTCATTAGGAAGCTCACAGCAAGCTATGCAAAGGACCTGCGTTGTGTTTGTCTACGTAATCGAATCAGAAATGGAGAACGAGACGACGAACGAAAGTCATCCCATAGTCCAGCAGATTAGCAAACTGAATTGGGAGTGGGCAGGACACAGTTCGTAGAGAGGATGGTCGATAGGGTAGAGAAGATCTCGAGTGGAGACCACGTAATAGCAAGTACAGTGTAGGAAACGGGAGCTGTATGCCCAGAACTGGACGTCCTATGGCTGATATGATGATGATGGTGTGATGTATTTATGTATGAAGAAAAAAGGTAGATAGGTAAAGGTGTTTAAGTAGCTATAAACTTCATTGATAACGATCAATAGCTAAATATGTGTATACTTTAAAAGAAGCGTGTAATTTAAGAAAATCTGAACATAATTGCAACGCTGGAGTAATTACAAATGAAATCAGTAATTATCGCGCACAAAGCAATTCCAGTGTTCCGGTTATGTTGCATTACTAAAATGTTTTTCTCCCGGTTGTATATAAACGTCTAATGTTAATCTATATAACATTTTTATAATATTAATAATTTATAATAATTTAAGTATTAATAAACTTTAGATATGTCAAACCGGAAAGAAAATTTCGACGTATTTAGACAGAAGGTTAATTTAATTATAGATAGTA
This sequence comes from Automeris io, assembly GCA_036320925.1. NCBI lineage: Eukaryota > Metazoa > Arthropoda > Insecta > Lepidoptera > Saturniidae > Automeris > Automeris io. Next base: position 8,499,198 of record JAUDJH010000014.1, read on the forward strand.
ATTTGGTAGAAAAGTGTAGAAACCTTTCATGATCTTAGGGAGGAAACTTATTTGTGATATTTAAGGGAGCTGTTGGATTCTGGCAGTAGTTGTTTGCGGAAGGGACCTGGGTGTGCCGAGGTGCCATGCCTGGTATACTACGAGTTCGTTGCAATCAAGAAGCACATGTCTGACTGTCCCCTCTTCTCCCATGTATGCTCTATACCGAATAGTTTTCGTGACACTTAAATAAAGAGATATCTATTAACCATGTCACGTTATAACTCCGGTCACCCTAGATATCTTTAATTTAATAAAATGCAGGACAGTTTTGGAAATCTTTGTTTTTCTCGACGTAAGGCCTATTTAGTTTGTCTGCATTCTATCAAGTTGTTCAAGTCTGAGTCTTTCAGACGTCTTATGTCAGCACGAAGCACGCCTTTAAATGTAATATATTCAGTTGCAACCTGAGCATTACAGCAGTCAGCTCTGTCAAGCATACCGCTCTTCATCGCATCACCTCGGTTAATACGTAGCAGAAAAAATGTTACAAGTCAGTCTACACTTTTAGCGGTCTGTCACCCAGCCTCGGTTGATCTCCCCGCTGTAATAACAGGAGCAATAACGGCGTAACGTGGGATGACACGGCCCTGCGACCTACACTACGGCAACTGGGGAGTAGGATTTAACTTCGAAAGGGCTTCGTAATCTGCATGCTTAGTGTGATATAACGCTATAAATAGAGCTTTCCTCCCATCCTTGGAAACGAATGAATTTTACCTTTATGATATTGAAATTATTATAGATCAAAGGTGAAATTGCGTTTAACTTATTAAAAGCAAAAAAAAAAAATTGACAAGCAATAAGAAATTACGTAAAAATAATACTTATCAAATCTAAAACTGAAAGAAATTATAGTCTCTTAATATTTTTAGAGGGTGTTTTAGAGAGACAATTGAGTAGTCTAATTTCAAAACCCACTAGAACATACTTATTGAATTGTATAAAGTAAATAGGTACATAACTTATTTATATTTTAACAGCAAACCCGACCTGATTTGCCGAAGTGCGATTAGCACTTAAAACTGGTGAATTTACAAACAAACTTTCAACCCCTCAGTGACGTGCATCCCATATAAATTATAAATAATATATAAAATATACAAGCATAAAAAACAATATCTTGTTATACTTGGACTTTTAAAAAAAATATTGACTTAAAATCCAATGTTTATCAAAATAGCAGTCTCAAGAGTCTAAATTGGACTAAAATTTGAGTAAATAAATATGTTAAATATCCAAGTATAACGAGAGCATGCTTTTTATGGGATGTACGCCATTGCAACCCCTATATCATCCTTTAGAGGATGCCTACGTTATAAAAAAAACCTAATGTTAAAAATTTCATGTTTTTAACTTCAATAGTTTACATTCTTCGATAATATCAGTTATGACTAGTCTTATTTTTTAATTTAAAAATATAACAGCTATTATTGTATAAAGTAAAAGTATAATATCTGTTACTTTTAAAAATCAGCTTGAATTAATTATTGTTGAAACTTACCGCTAACGAGTACGTTTTTTTTATAGTCTGATATATTAAAAAATAAGTAGTAATTAGTAAAGATTCGCTCTAATTGCATTGCACTTGGATTTCAGTTAATTCATATATTATTTGCTATTCTTGTATACAATGAACGTAATAAACTGTAAATTCCTTCATATTCTATCTTGAGTCTTAAAGAATAATTATTATAATACTATTTCAAATGTCTATTTCTTTTCACACTTCGATATAAAATTATTTCAGCATTTAGCAAAAGTATAGTAATTATGTAATTTCTCATAAATTATAATTAGTTATGTTTTAATTAAATAATTATAACTTTTACATTCGCCGAAGGTTAATAACCTTCCAAATAGTAACTATGAGTGAATTAAAAATTCAACTAAAATTTTAAAATAGATGAATAAACCGAGATTTTTTTTTAAGTGAATGAATGTCGGAAGAATATCTAATTACTTTTAATAGTCTTAATAGATAAGTCTTACTTCTCAAAATTATTTAAAAAAATCTCTAATAATAAAAAATATTTATGTTAAAGACACGTTCTTAGAAAACGTGACAGCGCCATTAATTCAACGGACTCTTTGACTTCGATTGGGCGAGCACCAGTGCGCCAGATTTGCTGTACCAGAGTTGTTCCTGAATGCTGGCAGATGTACTGAGGTGGCAAAAAAAGCGATATATTATTATATGTTTTGAATTATCGTGTACAATTATAGGGACCGATATTACAATCTTAATAGCTGTGCAAATTTATGTTGAACTATATCCGAAAATACCAGTGCAGCCAAACAAGCGTGCTTAATAATTGTTGGAATTTATATAAAACCCAAGACTCCGTTTCTTGCACTCCTTTATTGTTCTCTGATTTTTGTCGCACAAGTGACTAGTTCGGTAGCTCAAAAAGGACTGCCGAAATTTACTTAAAATGCTGAAAGGAAACCCCACCACCAAAGTGGGCTGACAGTGTTTACACTATTAAAAATAACTTTCGGAAGTCGAAATTGAGCCACTGTGACAAATAATCGTTTTTAATAATTATTACACTTTTTAAACAATCCTTAATTAATACTTGATTATAATTGATATATAAATGTATTTAATATGTTAGGCAAATGTCTAGAAAATTATGTAAAGTTCATTTTATTATTTGATATTTTTTCTGCAAGCTAACATAATAAATTCAATATCTTAATTATTTTATTATAAAACTCCGCAGCGAAATTTTATAGGTGCTCTGTGATGGTAACAAAATATTTAAAGCAGTATAAATAACGATCGTTTTGTCCAAAACGACAGCGCACCGCTTGCATAAAACGCGCTATGCGGCCACTTGCCACGAGCTCGGTCGTATGCAAATGACGATTTCTGTTGCACTTTATGGTTGTCTACTGCTTCGTGTTTATATACCTCGATAAAGTTTTAAAGTGTTGAATTTATTTTAAAGGAATTAATTAAAATTTACAAACTATAATATTTATATTACATTGTAATATAGCATTTATATTGTCCAGTTTCGGCTTGTCGCGTTTCGGGATCAGCTTGTGTATATCCAGTAGCTCATATACCTAGAGACCTTCAGTCGTGGTATATGTGGGCCGACATGATGTAGACTATCAATGGATTTTCATCCTTTGATAGTCGCTTTCGTTTTTGGACTACACTGTACTTACCATCAGGAACACTGTAGTCACAATGCCGAGCCAGTGTAAAAAAAAAATTAGGTATACACGTGTAATTTCTATAGTAATTAATAAATAACTTCTAAAACAATCACGAGTCAGCATATGCCATTAAAAAAATTATGTATCTTAGTTAGTTCTCGAAAATGGTCTGGTAATAATTACTATACTGGGCGATTCCAGTATCGATAGATCGATATCTCTTATAACTGATAAGACTATTTTTGCTAATAATTCTGACATTGTGCTAGTAGATCGGTCGGTGCGCCGGTCAATACTCATTGATATCACCATACCACATGATGAAAATCTGGTGAAAGTAGATAAAGAAAAATCTTCAAAATATTTAGACCTCGCACACGAGATTACCAGCATGCGGGATGTGGATTCGACGGTTATTGTATCGACTAATGGGCTGATCGCAAAGAGCCTCGATTACCACCTTAAGAGGCTCTCGTTTGGCTGTTGGATCAAGGGCCGGATACAGAAGGCAGTTCTACTCGATACAGCACGCATTGTTAGGAGGTTCCTCACTATTAGCTCCGGACTTCCCGTGGCTTGGGCCTCAGGCCTCGCTCCCGTTGGTCTACATGTTTTTGTTTGTTTTTTTTTTAATTAAAAATATTGTAAATACGATAAATAAAGATATAATAATGTATCCTCATGCTACATCACCTTCGGTGTAAGCAGAGATACATTAGTGGCTGTATACGCTTTGCGCTTATTTGCCGTGTCCATCATGACCAGTAGCACATCTAACCACAGTTCTCAGAGCACTAGTACACATGACACTTCTATTAGATGCCATGCGAGTTCCCTTACAATATTTTCCTTCACCGGTGAGCATGTGATGCCTAAATTCGTACTTAATCTGAAAAAAAAACCAGATGTACGTCCCGGAATTCGAACCTACGACCATTCGCGTCGCCTCATATGGAAACCGGTCTCGCAACCACTAGACATCTACAGTCACAATTAATTGATATAGTATACTAAAGTGTTTATATCGGTTAGTGTTTATACTTTTATAAGCTGTTGTTTATTGTGTACTACTATATAATTTTCCCTATTTAATAAGTAGGTAGGTACAGCTTAACCAGTTCTGGGTCTACTTAATCTATTGCATGCGTTACGTACTTTAAATTATCATTGTTATGCTCTCTAAATTGCATAAGATTTAAAATAATGAGCCTGACTTGTTATTGCGAGAATGTTTAGCAGTTTGATAATTTGTTTTCATATAACATTTCAAACATATATTAAATCGTTTAAATAATTTATAATTGTGAATGTCTAGTAATGAATAAGACAATATATATATATATATATTTCTTAGGTACTAAATAGTTCACTAGAGATCCTACGGCAGTCAGATTCTCTTACAATTACTTTAGGTACAATATGCTATTTATTCAATTTTTTATGAATCATATGAAAAACGGTATATAAATATAACTGTTCGTAATAATGTAGCTTACCTTAAGTACATACTTTCTTAATTAACTATATAAGCAAAATTATTTAAGTATTTTTTTATTTGTGTAACTATATTCAGCACAATTTCTATGTAAATCAAAGAGAGATATATTTTTGCAAGCGCAGCGATGGTATGACTTTTAATTAAACTAAACCATTTTAATGTAAATCAGAGGAAGTCACGGGCTAAAGATAGTTATAAAATACAAGAATTAAGTTTTATTCCTCATACTAGCGTGTATTGTACACCGGGAACACGTAAGTAGGAAAAATGTACAAAATGAGGAACAAACGTGACGTCTTCACGTGCCGTGTTGAAAAGTTTTGTCGGTAATTTGCGGCAATGAGTTAAAAGACACGCAAACTGTTTTATTATCACCTTTTGTGACATATTTAATCGCTTTTATGTTCATTTATAATATTTTAATCCTGCTGTTCATTTGGGGAAGCATAAATACATAGCTATCTACTATTTTAACAATTTAAATTACACTTGATATATTTGAAAATAAATAGATTGTTAACCTATTAACATTTCAAAACTGCACTTGGGTGTAAATAGTAAACCAAAAAAGCGTTATTTTTTGTAATGATTCTTCAGCCATCTAAAGTTCTTTGTCTATTGTATATATTTCATAACTTACAAGGATCTAATCAAAGGTTTGCTAACGAGCGATCAAAAAGAATCTTGTAATCAACGTCGGAAATATTTTTTTGATAGTGTTTAATTTTCATATATATGGGACATTCCTGTTATGATATCGATTTTTCATATAATTTTACGCAAGTTATTTAATGCAGAGCACATAAAATAATATGTAGTTGACCTATAGGCGGAGATTTATAGAGGCCATATCGACTTTGCTTAAGTTCTCAAAGTACCTATAAATTCGATTTGACAGAAAACTGAAAACATAATAGGAACTTGAGTATAGCCATAGTATTCGGAAAGCCTAGCCCATGTTGACAAAATCGGTGACTCACCAAATCCTTTGACATTCATTGAGTAATATAAATTGTAATGTCTTAGTAAAATCTGAGCAAACTTAAAGTTACGTTTATTAATCTCAACCAGAGAAACAGATCAAAACATTAATTAGATCTTTTTATAACATAAAATAAAATACTGACATTTTTGAAAAACAGCAAATAAAAATCATAAAATTCAATTACTTATGCCATAAAAACCTTATTAACATGCTTTATACGAGGGAGAATAAGCAAATATTTATATATGTAAATAATAATTTGAATACGAATTCTAAGTCACGAGTGAAAAAATTAACAGTAAAACCTCGCAATATTACTAAAGTGGCTTATTTTAAAAGTATAATTAACGCGTAATGTTTGTTATATCTTTATAGAAAGAATCGCTTAATATACATCACTTTCTTTGAATAATGTGAATTATAATTTAAAGAAAGTGTCTTTACTATTTAATATATTAAATAATTATATTCTTTCTTTATAATATGCGCAAACAAAATTGTATTTCTTAGTAAAAAGCATTGAAAACGTTTATAGAATTAGATAGAAATGATCTTTTCAATAACTATTTACGTATTTATTATCTCGTTTTCGTAAAATTCGTGTTTCAAATTGTTATATAAATCAACGAGCAATTTCCGAAACATTCGCTAATTTGAAATATTACAAGACGTAATAAATTAATAAAGTTTGAGTTCCTACTTTTTCTTAGTAAATTATTGTCTAAGACAAGTCTAGCAAACTTTATTATGTAGCTTTAATATTAATTGGTTTAATAAAAATTGCGTAAAAATTTTAATAACAAAAATTATTATATTCTGTATGATTTCGTGATTTAAATACATTATCGTATATTGAATGATATTCGAGTGCACATAGAATATCCCAATAGCATATTTATCAAATTTTATTTTCATAAATATGTGGAAATTTATAATTTAAAATATTTTAGTACAATTCTACATAATCTAATATAAAATGCACTTTATGTTTTTGAATAATAGGACGTTCTTCTCCACTTATAAAGGAACTTTATCGAATGTTGAGGTTTTTGAACTCGTGAGGCTGAAGGATCCTTAGTCAAGCTCCAGGAGGATTTAAACGTCGCCATTACAGCCGCAATCACAGCCATTACACTGAAATCCAAATTCGACCTAACGTGCCACAAATCGTAGGCATAGATCTACTCGAAAGAAACGTAGGTATATGTACTATTTTCTGTTCACAATTCATTTGTCCATTTTCGACAAATTTTGTTACTGCTTGAACATGAACCATAATTACTATGCGCTGGTAGTGCGTTTCGTCAAATTGCCTAATTACGTACTTTTTTATAAGTAAAATCAATTTCCTAACTTTCTTTAAACCGATGAATTACCAATTAGCTAAAATAAACTTAGAACATCCATAATTTTTGACAGATTGTCATTGCTAATCTATCTAGTCGTTAAAGCATATTTTGATTTTATATTTAAGTCCATTTCTTAATTACTCTCTTACCATATCTAACCTCAGTAGCCTTGTCTCATACATTGTCACATGAGATATCAAAAATTGTTCAGCGAATAACCTTGTTTGACTCTCACAGTCTTTCGTTGCAAAATCTTTTGTAAAAATTTTGTTGCTTTTCATCCAATCAAATTTAGCTACTCAGACAGAGTTCGACTATCCAGATATGGACATTTGTAAAATTTATTTTATTAAACCTCGTCGGAGATTTTATATAAATTCATGTACTCGTAAATCAGCTGTATTTTTTTCAAAACTTAATTATTGTACTCGGATCATTACATCATCATAGGGTGCCATCTTCATAATGAAGTTTGGTGGTCAATGGCCCAAATTTTTGCGATCCTATGCTGTGCTCTTCATAAACAGGAAAGCTCCGTTCCGGTCCCATTTTTGATGTTGCCTAAACACTTCTATCTCTAACGCTCTTGCCTTCTTTATCCCGGAATCTTACCTTTGAGGATCGACCAAGGAAATACGAGTACATACTGAGTTTTCTTTTCATCTCATTACTGTCAGCATCAGTTATCTTTTGCGATGAGAGTTTGCCAGGATGTTGGCGTTTCAAGTGAAACTATCCCAGCGAATCATAAACGTTTACCGCCAGATTCACATTTTAAACAACTGAATTCGATCAAAAATCTCTTTTATAGCATGTAGACGCCGCCCGATACGCGTTTGTAGTAAACGCCCTAAAGGACGTTAGGGTGTTATGGGACGCGCGGGGTAAGGGATGCGCGCGCGCAAGGGATGCTTTACCAAATTCAGTCGACTACCGAGACGCAAGGCCAGAGTACGTGCGTGTGCGTCGCAGTTCGGTGTGCCTTAAAGTGCAAATAAACAGTAAAACGCCAAAATCCATGTCTTTCTACAACCACGCCCACGACCACCGGTCATACTTACAAATTTATCCAAATTTTACAGGCATAGACAAATGTGGATCAGATGAAGCATTTTATTATGTGGTGTCTTTGACAAAAAATCATTTTGGGATCGCAGAGAACCTTGGACATTTAGATCCGTACATTATTTTTAGACTTTTAAATAGTGGACTACATAGTAATGCTTTCTTCATTCTTAAGTGACAGTTTTTAGATACAGATTATTCCTTATTTCTTAATTCAAGCTTAACGATTTTGATGATATGTAAATAATTATCTATTTAAATTTGAAACATAATTTCTTATTATGGACTATAATACTGTGGACAATGCAAATACGCTGAAAGCAGTATTATTAATTTGTAAAGGTCAACATGCCAATAACATTCGAATGTTATCTATAAAAGCAATGCAGTACCAATAGTTTTGATAGAGTCGCTTGTTTTTGAGAATATGTCTCTAAATTTGGTTTCGGAATATTGATTTTGCTTTGTCTCTACGTTGTCCATCCTATGATATGGGTTCTTTTAAACGTAGCGTGAAGAGATATTTGTGCAGGCTGGCATGATCGCTGCGACTACCGATGGGTTTTTTGTTACCTTTCGATAGTCGTTGGCGTTTTTTGGACTGTACCATGCTTATCATCAGGTATGGTGCAGTCACTGTGTCGAGTCGGTATAAAAAAAAAAAAAAAAAAAAAAAAAAAAACCTCAACTTGAGAAATAGGGAGGCGTTTTGAAATAAAAGAAATTAAATCAAATCTTTACAGTAAACGAAGAATTTAGTAACTAAATAGAGTTTGATGGTATCAAAATTAGAATAAGGAAATCAATTTTTATGCCTTTTATAATAGATCATCTAGATAAATTAATAATTTTACATAGAGAGATTTAACTCTATATACGCAGTAAATAATTTGTTTAAAGGTCACGTTTTCCCAATATAATTAAAAACATAGCAAAACTTACGATTGTTAAGCTACATATCTATTTTCATGTGATCAGTAAAATTATTACAGTCAACATTTTAATAACCCCAACTAAAATAATATCAAAATCTGGTTCTGTATTTCGTATACTTAATATAATTATAGAAATTTAGGTCATAAGACAGCAATAAAATAAATTTTGTACTATTTAAGAAAAAAACTTTTTAGGGTTCTAACGTTAGAGTTATTAATCATTCTTGTCTTATTTACTCCTACACCAATTTACTGTTAAAGAATTTAGTACCGTCCTTTTTTTTCCTTTTTTTTTTTGGTAGCCCGGGGGACATCCCTTCGGTACTACTGTGCACTTTTAGCACGACATAAAAATAAGCGCAAAGTGAATACAACCACTATAGTATCTTTACTCACCTGGTAAGGGATATAGCATGACGATTAATTTTTATTATAAATTAATATTTGTTAAGTTAACAAAGAAGACAGCGTTCGATAGCTCACAAATGTGACAAAATTGTATACAAAATTTTGTTGTTGTAATATTAAACTAGGCCACTGTTAACGAATAGCATCAGTTTAATTAATTAATAATAAATTACGTAATTGATATAAAATTAAACTTTATTTCTACCTGTCATGAGAATTGCAGTGTTAATTTATAAGTAGGACGTAGTAAGAGAAATTAAATATTTCTGTAAAAAAAATGTTATATTCCGGTAATGTTATATAAATGACACTAATATATGGCCCTTATCATTAGTATTGTGTCATGTTCTAAATATACTTAACGTTTAATGTACACGTCTTTGTTTTTCCAAAGGTTTACTTATCCTGATCCTTATATGTTCGCTTTGCTAGACGTCGCAGCGTCGTTTCATCAGGCTTAGGAATATTCCATTCAGTTTATTTCTAAATAAAGTCGTAATTTCAGAACGAATTTATTCCAACAGTTATATCTTCTTCAATAAGTAGAAACAGCTTTACTTTAATTTAAGTAGTTATAACGAAATTACCAAAATTCTCCATCATACTGCATTGAACAAACATGTACATAATGAATGATTACTTAATTGTTAAGTTTTTCATCAGCTTATTTAAGGGTAGCTAAAAACACGTGATATTTCTTGTTCAAAAGATAAAAAACTAGTTTAAGGCTTATAAACTCAAATGTATTGAAAGTAAAAACGAACACAAAACTTTATTCGCCATTTAGAATTGGACCAACTTAATAATGATCGGTACTAAATTCGTACGACTTTGTCCTAATTATTTCCTTTTAGCTTTTAGTACTAAAGTTAGACACTTATATTGGAGAGTATTAAAGTTTCTTCGATACAAGATTTATGGTTATTATCGTAATAGTCATAATAATTCGTTATCGGTAAAGGCTTTGGACGTATTCTGGAATATCAACAAACAATATGCGATTTCTTCGACTAGATTGTTATTATACTATGCAAAACAATTTTTTAAAGAGGTTTGACTTGAATATTGCTCATATTATATATTTTAAATGACTTCATTTATACTTTTTATACAATTTATACCATGCCACAATAAGGTTCCTAATAATGAATTCACCATAATGTCTGAAATTTTTAAACCTTATTCAGAAAAATTCACAAAAAAAACCTTATTCAAATGATTAAATATAATGTAATAATATATATCTATTACAGCGAAGATGTACAGGGTTACAGGTAACTAACACAAAACCTCTTGAGAGTGACTTTGGTATAGCAAGACTGACCACTTTTGTTTTACGACTTTTTCTAATTCAACCTTTTTTTTCCCATATAAAAAATAGAAAAATAAAATTTGCAGTTCTGATCTTCTTAACACACTGAAAGGCTGCGCGATGCAACTGGGGCAGACGATTTCGTAGCATCAGCTGACTAAACTTTAAACATAGAGCTTTTTTTTTTTTTTTTTTTTTTTTTTACTTGGGGAAAATCCTCATAGGACCGTCCCGGCTACACATGGGGGATGGTAACCGGGGTGTGCCGGACTTTTACCGACTAAAAACCCCAAGTTGACCTCATCTGCACTAAGACGGGACTGTGGGCCCTGTAATCAATTGCTCCACAGCCCCGCCGTGCACTGCATTTCTTAAGCTCTGTCTCGCAGGAAGACATTAGCAACAATGCCTTCCCTCATCAGTCTCACGAAATGTAATATGAGCGCTTCCGCTCCATCAATGTCTAAATATCGCTAACCAGGCGCCCAGGGCCCCCACCTTGAGCACCCGCGATCCTAAGGGCATCAACCAATCGGTCATGGATGGACCGATCGGCTGGAATTGACGTGCCGGGGCGATTGCCAGCACGACGTCTTCTCCTGCGAGTGGGATTAGCTCTGTGCCGCTCACGCTCTGCGGCTTCCTTCTGGGACATAATATTCTCACAGAAGGAGACCACAGCCCTCCAATTATCCTGTCCTTTCAGCATAGCCGATACCACTGATGGCAAGGTGAGGTCGTGTCCGATCTTTTGGACCAGATTTCGCCGCTCATCGTCCCATGCCGGACATTCTGCGACCGTATGTTGGGCAGAATCCTGATCCGAGACGCAGTGATAGCACTGGGTCGTTCCTTCTATCCCAAACCGGCACAGATACTCAGTGAAACATCCGTGTCCAGTGAGTACCTGTGTCAGACGGTAGGTGACATGACCGCTGCTCTGTAACCAGGCTTCGAGGTTTGGCAGAATTGCGTTTACCACGCGCTTATGCACACATCGCTCCTCTGAGAGTCGCGCTCGCCATATTCTCACGGCTATTAGACGCTCTTCCGTTTTAAACCTTTCCAATGCCAAGGGTGGTACGGTTTCACCCCTTTGGCGGATTTCGCGAACTCGGTTGAACACCGCAGTGTCCACTTCTGCTAGGATATCGATGGGTGGAAAGCGCGCCAAAATCAAAGCCGCCTCATACGATATCGTTCTATAACCACGTGCGATCCGAATGGCCATCCTTCGCTGCAAACTATACAGTTTATGTCTGCAGCGACGGACATGCAGCCTGTGCCCCCAGACTGGCACTCCGTAAAGGGCCACGGACCGCATAACTCCAGCATAGAGGCGGCGAACTTCCTCTGAAGGTCCCCCGAGATTGGGTAGGAGTCGGTGCAGAGCACCCACTACCCTCTCAACTCGGGGAACAAGGCGCTCAATATGCTCCTCGAAGCCCCAGCGGCCATCCAAGGTGAGCCCGAGGTACTTTATGTACCGGCCTACTCTAACTACTGTGTCACCTACTAGAATCGACGAACTGGGTGGCTCCGTACCTCGCGGTAGTTTGTGAAACCACATGGCCTCACACTTGTGAGGCGCTACCCGCAGACCCAATTCACCTATTTTGGCTACGACCCGTGCCACCCCAAGCTCAGCGAGCTCTGTGGTCCTTAAAAATGATTCCCCGACGGCAAGAATAAGCGTGTCGTCAGCATAGCAAACGATACTAACACCGTCAGGGAGAACAACGCGTAGAACCGCATCGTATGCGAGGTTCCACAATAGAGGCCCCAGGACTGATCCTTGCGGAACCCCACAGTACATCCTCCTCCTGTACCTTATCTCATCTCGACCCATGTACGTGATATATCTGTCACGCAGATACGCCCCGACAATGCAGCGCAGGTAAGAGGGCACGTTATGATGTACGAGTGCTTCCGTAATCGAGGTCCAAGACAGAGTGTTGAATGCATTGACTATGTCGAGGCTGACACCTAAAACAACCCTGCCTTGGGAGGTGGCTTGTCTGGACAGAGACTGAACGTGAAGAATAGCGTCAATTGTCGAACGTCTCTGCCGGAACCCGAACTGCATTTCATGCAGGTCAGGGCCATTGCTCGACAGATGCCGGTTTAGGCGGAAGGTAAGTATCCTTTCAAAGAGCTTGCCACACTCATCTAACAGGCATATGGGTCGATACGCGGAGGGAGATTCTGTGGCCCTACCTGGCTTTTTAATGAGGACCAACTCGGCCAGCTTCCAGGTCTTAGGGAAGGTTCCTGTGCGGAGACAGCTATCAAAAAGCTGCCTCAGCCTATCACCCAGGGCAACCAGAGCTAAAGCCAAGGCTCGACCCGGGATTCCATCCGGGCCTGGAGCAGTATCTTTGGCCTTTAGGCGGCTGACTGCTCGGTCCAATTCTTCCTCGGTTATCCTATACTCATCGCAGAAATGTGACAGTGATAAGGGTGCAACTGAAGAGTGAGAGCGACCGCCATGAACCCGTGGGAAGAGACAGTTGACTATCTCCTCGACTAACCGTGGATCCATAGTTTGCGTCAATGGTGGGACCCATGGGCGGAGTTTTCCCATAACGATTTTATAAGACCGGCCCCATGGATCCGTACTAAGCCCCTGTAGCAGCTCATTCCAGGATCGAGCCTTGGCGTCCGCAATGGCGTTTCGGAACGCCCATTGAGCCGCCTGAAATTCTGCATATGCTCTGGCCTTTTCATCAGCCGTTGCTCGCCTTCTTCTCCGGGCACGTTGAAAGTGGCGTCGTGTGCGGAGACACTCTGCTCGTAGCGGAACAAGATTCTCCGACCACCAGTACACGGTCCGACGCTTGGGATACCTGGCTCGGGGCATGGACGCGTCGCAGATTCTCGTCATGTCATCCCGGAACCAGGCGGTTTCTGCTTCTGGATCGGACACGTTTCCTCTTTCTGGCCATGCCGCGACGTTGGCAGCTGCAACAAGGAAATCCTTATCGAGCTTCTTAAGACACCAACGCCGTGGAAGGCCACTGGATAAGTGTCCAGTCATGGCAGGGTAACCTACGTCGAAGATGATGTAGCGGTGGTCTGATAGAGTGACTACCTCTTCAGCCACATGCCAACTTGAGACCATACTAGCGGCCGAGGGAGTCGCCCACGTCAGATCAACGATCGACTCCCCCTGCCATCGCACGCAGGTGCTGACCGAACCCTCATTGAGAAGTCGAAGGTCAAGACCAGCTGACCACTCTAGGAGTTTCTCTCCTCTGCGATTGTTTCGACGATCGCCCCAAACCCGGGAGCGAGCATTAAAATCTCCGAGAACGATCAAGCGACGAGGTAGACATCTACGAATACACGCAGCCACCCCGTCGAGATACCTCTCATAGTCGACAAGAGATATATTGGGAGAGACATAACAGCCTACGATAGCTAACTGGCCCCACTCCATGGCTACATAGCCCTGCCCTCTCTCTAAGAGGGAACAGGGTGGACCCGTGTTCCAGTAGACGGCAACGGAGCTGTCGGAGTCACCAAACCATCGTGGATGATCCGTTGGAACGCAATAGGGCTCCGCAACTACAGCAATGGCAACCAGCCACTCCGCGACAGCTTGCAGTAGCAGGTTCTGCGCGTTGCGGCAGTGGTTTAGGTTGCCTTGAAGAACCTTTAGGGAAGGGACCATAATTATTAGACTACCATATTCACCCCCTCCGACTGGCTCAAAGGAGTCGTCTCAGTCACGACGGTCACTTCCATCTCAACGGACGTATTGGGGGCTACCTGCTTAGACCCCGCACTTTTTTTTTTAGAAGGTGGAGAGCATTTCTTGCTCCCCAACCTATGGTCCGCTTTACGGCCTAAGTCTGCACATATAGGGCAATGACATGCCTGTGCATCACACTGCCTTATTTTGTGATTCGGGTCACCACACCTATAACACAGAGAACTTCGGTCTACATTATTTGGACAATTGTTACGATAGTGCCCAAGCTCGAGGCACCGGAAGCAACGCAAAGGGCGAGGTCCCAGCGCCTCAACGCGAGCTGAGCCCCATCCAATAATGATCCTCCTAGCCGTCTCTAGCTTACGCGCTGCTGCAGCTGGGCATCGGACCCAAACTGTACCTAACCGATTATGCACCTGGTGGATCTCGCCTACCTTTACTTCTTGTAGGGCACAACCCCCGGTTTCAGAAACTGCCGCTTTAACCTCATTTACCGATACAGAGCCATCCAAATCATGTATCCGCAATTCAGCCATTTTAATTGGACGAGACACACGGACATTGTATCCACTAAGTTCCTCCTGAAGCCTTTTAGCCAGATTGTCTGCCTTATCTCTATGGTTCTCACCAGATACTTCCAATAGGATGGCGCCAGTGCGTGTCTTTCGCTGGCGAACCGATTCAATACCAAGATCCGGCAACTTGACCTTTTGTCGGGCAGCAGTCATTACTTCTCCGTAAGTAGTGTTCGCCCCCTCCAAGAGGGTGATAGTTACAGCCGCGGTCACTGGGATTTTAGGCAGTTTTCGTGCCTTTTCATTAGCTTTTGTTTTTTTGTCTAAGGGCATGGTAGTTTGGAGGGTGGCTTTTTTTCCTTTCCCCTTAACCACCGTTGACCAAGACATCTCATTCAGCATTGGCTGAGTAACTGGCTCAGAGGGAAGCTGAGGTGCAGGAATAGCAGGTGGTTGAGTCGTGATCGCGTTCGTCACTGGTCCCTTGCTTCCTTTCTTCCCTTTCTTCCCCTTTTTCTTCTTTTGATTAACCGGTAGCTGCAGTGGAGCAGTTACAATCGGTTCATCTGCGGTGGGGCGCCCAAGAGAAGGCCGTAGCGACCGCGCTTCAAGAACATTGAAGGCAGACGCGATTTGACGGCGCACCTCAGCGCTGACATCACTCATAGTCAACGCCTTTACAGCGGTTGGATTAGTTCTCACTGAAAGTGATTCCGTTCTGTTAGATTGAATCATGGGCTGACAACATTGTTGGCGGAGGGCCAAGAGCTCTTCCGCCATCGAGTTTATTTTTTCTCGCAATTCAGCGTTTTCTTTGCGGAGCGCGACTGCCTCCGAAGCTGTCAAGCGACTCGACAATATCCCAGCGGCCGCTTGTACAGATCGCGAAGCTACACGAAGGTCGCTAGCATAATCCTTCCTGAGGTTGCACGAGTTATCTGCAAACCTGTCCACTGTTGCCAGCTTTTCACCAATGTATGCTAAGAGCGCATCACTAGGGCGCTCCTGCATGTCCCGGACAAGTTCTTCGGGGTTTGGTAGAGAGGTATGAGCCCCAACTATACTTACGCCACCATTGCTTTGACAAGCTTCAGTGACATCCTCTTCCGTTGAGTTCACCGAGATCGCCACAAACTTTTCACCAGGTGCACCGGCCGCCGGTTGTTTGTTTCTTCGTTTCCTCGGTCTAGTCTCGGTGTGTCTAGACTCACCGGAGCAAGCTGAGGCCGCAGAGGTAAGTGACATACTGGAACAGTCGCTCTCTCCTCCGTCACTTCCAGCTACTTTATTCTTGGACAGGGGTGCTCTACGCCTGCCCCTTGTACTGCGCGCCGAGCCAACAACTGGCCCTGGCAAAATGAATTCACACTGTGCCACCACAGTAGAATCTTTATCATGTTCCGTATTCGTAGCCGTAGTCGTCGTTAAATTATCCACCGATTTTTTTTTATTTTGAGAAGGGGGGTTTTGGGACATCTTAATGCTGTTCCCACGAGAATGGGGGAAATAGGTGGTCCACCCGGGCAGAGACCCCTGTACCCGGGTAAGCCTAGCGTAACCCGTCAGGGGGTCGGCCGGTACCCTGACGGAGGCTGCACTAGAGACTGACATACCCCTCAGCCATGCATCCTCTTGCGGTGCGCCGCCGCTTAGGATTGGGGGTGATTTTTTATAGAGGTTGTCTACCTCGTGACCCGGCCAATCAAGGCAAGGCCCTCGGTCTCGCTCATGACCGCGAGACATGACCACAGACGCCATGAGGAGGAGATTACGAGATTGCGACGCTGGACTGTACCCTTCATCTCGAAGAGAAGGTTGCCAGCGAAATCGAACGACGTACGACGAACGACGCCGAACGAAGTACAGCCTGGAGACAGTGTTAATGTGTGCCAGCCTGTCCGCCTTTGGTGGAAGCAAGGAAAGAGGTAGGAAGAGGAAGATTGGAAGGAAAAAAGGACCCTGGTCCAATACTGAGTGCAGTGCTCCCATTTTGCACTCAGGAGTGTTTATCGGCTCTCCAGCCTAGATCCGCGGTGTTCTGCGAGAACAGGGTCACCTCGCGTAGGGTGTGGCTCTTCACCACGCACCGACGGTCTTGAAGTGGCAGGCTGGGGTCCCACTCATAGAGAGGGACGCTGTAAGCGCCTGTGAGTCCACTCCCTGCACGCATTCCCTCCCCCCCGCGTGCTTGACCCCTTAAACATAGAGCTAACGATTGATAGAAATCTCCATTAAAACTAAAAAAATACACATCTTAGGATGTGTTAAGTTTGGCAAAATTCATAGAACAAACGTTGTTAGTCTTGATATACCTAAGTTACCTTTAAGAGGTTTGGCGTTAGTTACCAGTAATGTTGTATAAGGTTTTTTTTTTTAATTTATTCTTTATTAGGGGCTTTTAACTTACGTCATATCAGCCCCATCGTAGCCTAACATATAGAAATAAAACCTTTCATACCTCGCCTTTCATACAGTTTCCATAGTTGTATAAGGTTACATATCATAGTCACTTTTATGTATAAAACCATAGATAAATAAAAGTTTGATAAATCTAAAATATAGCTAATTATAATACAAGTTTGTAATTGGCACAAAGAAATAAATTAGACCGACGTTAGTAAAAGTGTTAGAAATTTAAATTTGTAATTATTCTGCGCTGATTAGACCTTTGAAAACACGAAATTTACGTAACTACTGATTATAATAATAGTTTCTAAAATTAAATTAATTTTGTAGAATTTTGTGCAAACCATAGAAATTACATATTTAATAGAAAAACCTTTTAATAGAACAGAGGGCTTGGTAACATTCGATAAGCAATAATGCTAGTAGAAACCTGCAAAAATGTTTAGGGATTGATATAATCGTTCGAAATATCTTTGATTTTTATCCTAACTCAACACAGCTTGCCACCACGCTTGATGGAAAGCACGGTGTAACAAAAAAGGACAACGACTATCAACTTTCTACTGCCCTTATCGCTGATGCAATGTTAATTTGCCTGCACCCTTAAATACGGTTAAGTGTTCATTAAAAAGCTGTCTGATTTGGGACATCAACTTTACAAACTAAAACTAAAAACCTAACAGAATAATCCTAGTCACGTTCAACGCTTCGAAATTAGTAAATTCTTCAAAATCCCTAGACAATGTGCGACTATGTAATATTGTGTGCGTATAAGAAAATAAAAGTCTTCGAAGTTTTAGACTAAAGGTAACATCGAATTAGTGAAAACAAAAAGCTCGCACTTATCTTTGCTGTAGCTTAAAGTTGTGGAGTGGGGTAGATTGTATATGTCTCGCTGATATAATGGACCCCTCAATAGAACTGAAGAGCTAATTAAGAAAGGTTGAAGATTAGAGTATATTCTCATCTGTATACTCATAGCTTAGTGTGAATTAAGAACTCGATTTTACATAGAGGCTAATGTAAAATAATTTATCATCTTAAGCAAAAATCTTTATAAGTAAAAAACAATGAGTATGATAGTTGTATGTTCTATTTCATTCTTTTATATTGATAGCATCTCCCATATTATGGTGATTAATATAATATTATCATTTACAAGGATTAGATATGATCTGAAAATATTACCTTATTTTCTAAAATTGGCTCTTTTTTCCATTATTTAAGTGTTTCCGGCATTATTTAGATATCTGTGTAACAAGTACTGTTGCTAACTCCATAATACGTGGCTAAAAATATAGACATAAGCAACATAAAACCTATTACTTAAAAGCAAAGATGGGCAAAATGTAATCTGATTAATGATTAACGATTACAAAATGCAGTCGTAATTTTAATTTTGTTGCTCTGTAATCATAATGAAATCCCTTCAAAACATTAAGGACTAATAAATGTGTATGCACATGAGGATTACGTAGTGGCTAAAACATGGATGAGCAAAATGGTGCCATATTAATGATGAAAAACGCAAAATGCAATCGTAATCATTTTTCATTAATCTGATTACATTTTGCCAATCTATGCTTAAAAGTAACACGAAATATTTGATGTCAATTTCTTATAAAAATTTCATAAATTCATTTACAAAGTATTTTTACAAAAAATCAGTTTTTCACTTATCACGTCCTTTATTTTAGATTAAACACGTTCTGCCAATTCAGAAACTCGAATTATAAGTGCTCGCTAGAGTCACTGATTATATCGTTAAATGGCATCGTTAATTTTAAGAAAAGAGATTCTTATGTTTTCATTCACCGATTTTTGCTTTTGTCATTATATTCTAAATACGACTAATTTACGCCTGCTAAAAAAAATGTGTCAAACAACAAAATATTCAGTAACGTTAATTATATAGGCCTATATTTAATATTAATCCGTAGTATCATGTTACGATCTCAGTTGAGACAAGGAATGGCTGCATAATTCGAAGTTACATGCGTTAATTAATCACATACATCAGACAGAACAAAGAGCCCTTTACACGAAGATTCCGTTATAATAAAAACAGGCAACAAAACAATCAGTTTGGAACGCAGCATCTGCTCAGCGGGATGATGATGCAAATACATCATTCTATCCTTATTAACAATGACAAGCGATGAAGCATACTGCAATCTAAATTCTAACTTAAAATATCATTGCGGATCATTGTTATCAATCTATTTTATAAGTGAACCATTAGGAAAAAAATCATTTAATTTTCAAAACATATTTCATGTTTTATTCTTTCGCGTTTTGTACTCATTTGAAGCACATTAACGGTTTCTAAGCGCGAATTAACGTACTTTTAATTATAACTCGAGCAGACCAAAGCGCTGCATTGTTTTCGACGTTGACGAGAAGTTACTTCCTCTAGCCTCTTTTGTTCTTGATTATTTGTACATTTGCGACAATAACACTTACAGTATCAGTATTTATACACGGTGACATTAAACGAGGTTCTTGTTTTCTAATTACTAGGTTCGACACCGAGGATAACTAAAACCCATAACCCATAAAAGATTTGTGCTTTTAAATCTTAAATTCGAGAAGCAATTGAAATTAAAAAACTTATATCATTCGTCTTTTTGTTATTTTAAGAGTCTCAGTTTATGTGAATGTTTTCTTTTAGTAATTATTTTTCTTCATTTTGAAAATACAGTCTTTGTACATGACAATGAAGTAAATAAAACAAATAAGGATATGTATGATTGAAGCCAAAAATAGGGGCCGCGCAAATTTTTCGCAGGGTGACGAAAATTAGCAAAAGCAGGAATAATTGGAACCCTCATTGACAGGGGTCGACTTGTGGGGGCACAAATTGACAACAGCGACAGACAAAGCTTTGAAATATTGATTAGTAGATACAATCAGGTTTATGAATATGATAAGGTTAAAGGATAAAGCTAAATTTATGTTTTTGCTGGCTTTAGTAAGCGTATTAACAAAAGAAAAATTAATAACAAAACGTATTCATTTATTAGAGCGGATTGCACCATTATTTAAATCTAGTTAAAGCTTTTATAAGACGCTATTTAATTGAAAAGTATTAAGCGTATTCGACCCCAATGATATAAATTTAACAATTGTTTAAACTGAATATTAAGCCCGGTTGAACTGTAAATGCCTTTTCCGGCAAACAGTAGTTAGTCCGCTTCAAGAAAAGAAAAAACTGAATATTTCCTTGCAAGACATGAAGTACAGTTTAACCCTTTTCTTGATAGTGTATCTGTGGAGATACATCAGAATTTACAAAACCTATTGCCGTAAGATTCTAGCGCAAACTTAATATTTTTATATGAATATTTTGGTAATTTCTAAGTTTTTGAACGCATGATTAGTTTCTATTAGACATCCTTGGAACATAAGGGTTAAACGGTATGAACATTATTTTGATATTGAAAGAAAGAACATTGTGCCAAGTTAAGGGTTAATGCTAAATAAACTAAATAAATAAATATATAAATGCTTAATAATAATGCGTTTTGTATAAGTTTAAACTAGAAATAACATGCTGATGCAAGCCACCCTTAAAGTATAAACGTAACTTATCTGAAATCCACTTTCATTTTAACTAGTAAAGAACTTAATTGGATGTTTATCAAATATATTTTTAAGGAGATTATACAGAGTCGTCATAAAATCGATACAGTTTAGGATTTAAATATTATATTTAACAATGTATAATTTTAACAAATACATTCAATGGTTGATATTTATAAATTACATTTAAAAATAATTATTCATCATAGGAAAATATACTTATTTGAGATAGTTGTTTGTTGCTTATAAATACTATTAAATATGCGCAATATTTTAATGTTAGCCTTTGAAATTTATTTTAAAATTTTTAAAAGCATATCTTAATCTAACTCCCATAGAATATTACCTCATCACCTACGTCTTTTTTTTTTAAATTTGCTATATTAGATCACAGTACATAAGTGTAGAAACATTCATGGTAATTAATTTCGTTTCGAGCTCTGCTTATGTGCGTTCCTTGTAAACGTACCTACATGCGGGCTCGACAACAGTGACTGTAAATAAAATCTCGGCCTTTAGCGCTCATTACTGTTCCTAGTATGCACCGTAGTTTCAACAAGATGTGATGTCGTCACTTTGTAAAAAAAAAGTATAAAAACTTTAAAACCTCGTTGAATACAAAAAAAATAGCATGAAAAATATAAAGCCGCTTATACACACAAATATTGCATTCATTTAAATAAAATGTCATACTTTCCACAAAGTAAAAAAGTTCATGGTATTTGTGTAAATATTTAATCTCATTTCCTCACAGCGCTGGGTCAAGTTCAAGGTAATGTTATAATTTTTACATTACCAAAGGAAACAAACATTATAAAATATTCCTTTTTATTTTCGTCTTCAAGCAAAAATTTGGCAGTAGTTAATAGAAAAAAATATACACAAAAACTTGCTGGAATATAATAGATTAAACATTAATTGACCCGTTATATTTCATATAATAATTTCCATATATGCAAGCATAATATAAACATTGTATAAATATAGAAACAAGCTTAATGCGTTCATAAAATATACATATATTGTTCTCGTTAAAGTAAAAAGATTGAAGCTCAATATTTTGAGCCAGAAAAGAGATTTTCGTACGAAATTTTATGTTTTAAACAGAATGCTAAATTTCATATATAATAAATTTACCAGCAGAATAATTCAAAGTAAGAATTGTAACATATTAATCCGAAAAGAGAACTAAGTTTACATCAGAAAGTTGAAACAAAATAGAATACTAAATTTCACTGGCATTTCTGTAACTCAAAACACGAATTCTCAAGATTAGACTAACATTTCAAACTCCTTTTGGTCCAACTGGATAAACTATTTGAAGCTTGGAGCTGTTTTATTACAATTTCAATAGTAACTTGTATTTCAGTTTAAATATTTCAGTGGATTCATAACGAATTATTAGTGGATTTTTATGGTGGTGGGGCTATTGCCCGAACTGAGTTATGACCACAGTACACAAGTGTAAAGACCATCATAGTGACTCGCTGTGGTCTGTCGCGTTTTGGGATCAGCTTGTGTATATCCAGTTACTCATGCACCTAAAGACCTTCAGTCGTGGCATTACGGTTTTACGATCGATCAGAAGTGGTGTGGTCACTATGCCGTATCAGGAAAAAAAAAGTATTTCAAGGTATCTGTCAAAATTAAAATATCATAATCGATATAGTATAGCAAATCTTTGGGCGTAACTATCGCGATATAAAGCCGTCAACCACGTGGATCTGAAATAAATTCCATATGCGTCACATGCTACACATAAACATGAATGAATCACTACGTGTTGGGTATTAACGAGTACATCATTAAAACTCCGAATGTGAAACACCTGATAACTGACGCTTAATGTTAGCTTCGGTATTTAGAAATTGAATGTCACACATTCATATCACGATTCTGACATGGTTAACTGACCGAATCTATATACTCGTAAAGTTTATCTTTTCTAATAAAAATATTTTCTTTTAAAACTACAGGATGCTATGTCGAATTAGGTATATTATAACAGTTTTTAGGGTCGTGGCCGCTTTGGGTGAGGGCACTGAGCGATTGGTTAGCGATCCTCGAGAAGTCGGCAGAGCATTTTGAATAAATACAATGAGCAGTGTCGGAAAAGGCATTATATTCCCCAGAGTTTGTGCCCAGTGAGCGCAGCGCGACGGGGTTGTGGTGAGTTGATTACAGGACCCACAGTTCCCGCCAATGAGGATTATCCCCCAGTAAAAAAAGGTATATTATAACCACTGACGTGCATAAGGTATTTGAATCGGGTAGGCAGAATTTACTTAATTCATTTGAATATTATATTATGATAGTAAATATTATATTGGTTTCATAGGAAAGATAGACGGTGTGAATATAGAATAGATATGAATATAAATGGTTCCTTTTTTTATTTAACTTTAAACAATTTATTCCAGACTTATTTATCATAAGGGCATGCGATGCTTGCAAGCATCTATGGAATGAACGCTACTGATTATAACAATGGCAAATATTCTATGTCTTAACACTGCCAGATTAATAATGTTCTTATGTGTATTATTCTTTTTTTTTTTCTTTAAGATGGAGTTCAGCAAAAGTAACGTATATTTGTATAAAATGTGGGCTGTCATGGTAATGGTGAATGTCAGCGTATCTGAATAGCTCCAAATTTATCGCAGATCGCTGCATAACACGAATAGCATTACTGTCAGATGCAGTGAAGTCATTTTTAGGATTCCAAACCTCCAAAGGAAAAATAACCATTTTAAGATAACTTAGCTGTCCGTCTGTCAAGATAAAGATGATTTCTCAGGAACGCATCCGATATTGGATTTGTGTGTTTTTGGTATTTAACGGCGTCTTTATTTATTATGATATCGGACCAAAAAAACAATGCAATACGTCTATTCCTACGCGAAATTTAATGCTCTTTCAGAATCTGACCTCGATTCGACACCGAGAAAAAATATATAGCCGATTTAAACGTGAAAAACGTAAAAATGTTCAATAAAAACATTTTTTCGTATTTTTTTTCCACTAAAATACCGCAAAGGTATCAACTTTTTACTATGATCAGAGGTGCTCATGGCCAGAGATGGGCAAAATGTAATCTGATTAATGATGAACGATTACAAAATGTAGTCGTAATTTCTTTCTCTGTAAATTTTTATGCTCTGTAATCCTGTCATCTTGTCTAAAATCTTCTCTCCTGACACAGGCTGGGCGGGTGACGTTGAGGGCGTCCCCGTCCAGCGGAGAGAGGTAGGGTCGGCATGTGTGTGCCTACACGCCGTTCTCATAGAGAGGAAGTGAGGGGTTTCAATTCCCCTCCCTGAGAGGAGGCCTGCCCAAGGCCAACCGCTCGCCGAGCCGTCGGAAGTATCCGGATTCCCAGGCTCGGCGAAAGCGAAGAGAGAGCAGGTCCAACACACCAGGGGGAGTGGCCCTCACCACTTCCCCTAACGATCCGTAGGGATTTCCACCGGGTTAACAAAAAAAGGGTTAAACATTACGTGTATGCTTAATGAAAAAGAACAAGGTGGATAAATGGGCTTCTGGCTTGTTTATATTGATTTACTTTTGATGTAACAATTTAAGCATTATTGTTATTTGTTACATTCAATTATAAAATTATATAAATATTGTTTAGTTGTTTTATTTCTGGCAATTGCAAGTAATTACTTGCACATACATAATTTGAACCATCTTAAAAAAAATTAGAAAGTTCACAATTCTTTTGAATGTTTCTAAAATGTTTCTCGGTAACTCCGTCAAGTGTTGACCGATATATTTTATTAAAGATATTTGTAGATAGTTCTCGACAAAGGTGTCCCGATAGGCGACATTAACATTGAGGGAAAGTTTTCAAGCCCTCGGTAGGGTTCAGCCAAACCGGAAACCTTGTTAGCGATGTTTTTCATTCGTCTCTCCTCCATGGCATAACGATTCAAAGGGTATATTAGATTACTCGTGGGTAGTTGGGTACGAGAAAATTGGCTTGCCTTTTAGAAATATAATACTATATTTTTTGTGATTCAATTTTTATGTATAAATCTAACTTTTCGTTCCAGTTCTTGTATCTATTGTGACTCAATTATGACTAGGTGTAAAAACATATGAATATTGAAATATTTATCATTGTTATAATGCAATAATTACAAAGTTACGTTGAATTGAAGTAATAATCGAAACATATTCGTGACAAATATTGCAATAGCTGTGTCGTGTTCAGTTAGCATTATAATTTCATTATCATAACTGAAAAAATATACTTTAAACGGACTTTATACCTCTATATATTTTTTTATATATTAAGTAATTTTTATATAATATCAGAAAATTGTATAAAATGTTTAAATATATGTACTATATGTGAATTTTATTTTTTATATTATATTTTTTATATTTGAATGTGTGTAATATATGTGTGTTTGATACCATGTATGAGAATTTAAACAACTTTTTTTATAAACTTTATTGTAATGCAATTATAAATTGTGCATTAAATTCTTAACTAAATAGTGATAGTTTTATTATATTTATTGAATAATAAAAAGACACCATGATTATAAAACACGCGAACTAATAGCAAAAATAAAAAAATATTAAAAGGATTTTTTATCATTTGCTTACATTTTTTCTTCCTTGTAGTATAAATAATATATCTTTAGTAATTATGAAAAAAAAATTAAATTAAATAACTGTTTAATACAGCATTTAAATTCATTTTGTGATAGGCTGAAATGGTTTTATGTATTATCAATAACAAATATAAAATGCGTTTATAACGTTATACCGATAATGCTAAATCAATGTTACAGATGTCACATACACTCTGCACTCGCCTATCCGTGTACCTCTCTTTTAAACAAAGCTGTTTTGAATTTTTTTTTTATATGTAACTATTATATTATATTTTTTGTATGCTTTTGTGAATATCTATTTTGTTTAAACTTTCGAGTAACTATAATAACATTTAACAAAACAAACCAATTAGAACTCTTGTAACTTTTGTAAGACAAATATATTTATTATTAAAAGTTATAAAGAAAGTATGATAAAATTAAAGAATATGACAGTTATTATTTATAAACTAGCTGTCCCGGCAGACCTTGTTCTGCCCTATTTCTCTAAAACAAAGTCACATTGTTTTTTTTTAATGTTAATAGCTTCCCCGTCAGATTTTATTCTGCCAAAACCTATTGGCCTGTCGGCTGTTTTTTGAAAATTGTTTGAAGGAACCTGGCCTTAATGCTATATGTATAAAAATTAACAAATATTGACATTAATATTTATACGTCACTCAATTGTTTTGCCTTCCCGGAACCCGTCCACTAACATTTAAACTTTATTGTATGGTGTTAAGGTTCAAATTGACTTTTAAATATTATTACGAATTTTTTGTATGAGAATATAGAAAAGTGTTGTTTTTAGACTTTTCAGACAATTTTTTTTTATTTTTCTCTCCGTAATAACCTTCCCTAGACTTCAACAAACACAACAAAAAAGAAATCAGCCAAATCGGTTCAGCCGTTCTCTAGTTTCGCGCTTATCAACACATAGCTGATCCGGCAAACGTTGTTTTGCTATATAAGGTTTTGTAATATCTTCTAAGATGTTCATTGAAATTAAGTGATGTCAAAGACAGTTTTGTTCACAATTAATACTCAACAACACATTTATTTGGATAAAGATTAATATTATTACGTTGATACAACTCTTAACAAATAATGCATTAATTTCGACCAAATTTGTTTACCATAAAAACGATTCTAGTGACTTAATCTTAAAAGATAGACATATACTGTCGCGGACATTTTTTTAGATCATTTCAAGAGGAATAATTCTTTCTTACATATAATTTTGGTATCTTGAACCGTTTTTGCAGCGCACGCAATGGAAGCCCTCAAGGATGAATAATTTTCCCCGTTTTTTTCACATTTTCCATTATTTCTTCGCTCCTAATAATTGCATCGTGATGTTATATAGCCTAAAGCCTTCCTCGATAAATGGTCTATTCAACTCAAAAAGAATTTTTCAATTCGAACCAGTAGTTCCTGAGATTAGCGCGTTCAAACAAACAAACAAACAAACAAACTCTTCAGCTTTATAATATTAGTATAGATATTAACGCTTGACCTCTGTTACGCTTGGTGGCAGGTGAAGTCGGGCAGTAGATATGAGGGAGTCTGCTGCCCGGATGACAGGGAGGCGATGCGCAGTATCCGGCGTGCGGCCTGAGAGAGAGAGGTTTTCGAGGGGTAGGCTCTTTACTCCCACCCAGAGAGATAGCCTCAACAAGCCTTTTTGCTCTCCGAGCGTCTGGTTGAATTTGATTTCCCAGGCCCGGGTGGAGTAATTAGAAGGACATGCTCAGAGGTTTTTAGTCAGTAGGAGTCTGAACTACCGGGGTCAATGCCCTCACAGTGTTCTTGATGATCCTATGCAGGATTTTCCTCCGCGTTTAAAAAAAAAATGGTGGCAGGTGAAGCTGGGGTTGATGATGAAACGCGATTTTTTAAAATTCATATTGTTTTTATTTGTTCAATATATTATTGATTAAATTAATTAAATTAAATTCATAGGTACGCGTGGATCTGTTTTTTTTTTTCATGATGTGGTGGGCCTGCGTATACGTATATGAAAACATTTTTTTATAGTTTAGAGATTGTTTGGCTGACAGGTTAAAGGTTTATTGGTTATTAAAGGTTAGATTTTTCTGTTTTCTTTTGAGCATATTGTGTTTTATTGATTGGTTTTCTTTTCTGTATTTTTATTATGTAATATATATATATATATATGTTTGTATTTGTATAAATGTCATGTAGGGCTGTGCTGGTGAAGCGGCTGTAACGTCCGCAAGGCCCTGTCAGAATACCAGCGCTGCAAAGTCTAGTGCTCTGTAGCACAAGCTGAGAAAGGGTCCTTATTGGCGGCGTCCTTGACTTTTTTTATGTATTGTTTGTTTTTTATGTTTCTGGTTTTTTATGTGTGATTTATTGTATAATGTCGTCACTTTTGTATTGCTGCTGCTAATTAAACGTTTTCTTTTCTTTTTAAAAACCAATTATATATTCAAGTAAGTTGTTAAATATAACACCGTTAATGCATGCGTGACTTCAATTAAGATTTTACTGAGCCGCCCCGGTTTTAAATTAAACAAAGATTTATCATGTTCGTAATTGAGTAAATAACACCGAGATACGCAAAATTAAACATAATTAGTGCTTTTCGTTACTCTGCAGTAATAATAGCGCTATAATTATGAAATGCTAGAAACTGCGTCGCATTCTTATCGAAATTGTTGTGAGTACTGGAGTATTTACTTTTGTCACTAAATACGTCACTTTCCTTTTTAAACTTTGACTATCTACTTTCTACTTATTCTTCCTACTTATCTTCTTTTCTAGAATATTTCCCGGCTTATATCGAGTCTAGTCAAATGAAATGTAAACACGATATAAAACACAGATGATTTTTGACTGTTAAGGGCAATAATACTTGGACTCCTTGGATTTATTTGGGAGTTCAAATTATAATGGCTATAATTTATATGAACGATTTAATGTTTCGTACTTGATAGTTACGCACTTAGATCAATCGTATAATATTTCAGAAAAATATGTAACAATTTGCAAATCTTCCACATAATAAGACTTTGGAAATATCTACAAATACATATAAATATCTAAATATCCGACTTCTGATTATATAAGAAATTTTAAAATTTAAACCGATCATAAAGATATAATACATGTATTCAGTGGAATTGTCTCTCAATATTTATTTTATATTGAGCCAATTTAGAATAAAAAAGACACATTTAATCATTGTTATAATAAAACATATTTAATTTTATCAGAGAAAAAAATAGATATTTGACGGGAAATGCCGAAAATTTAATTACTTAATATGTCACTTTTTTATCTTTATATTAGTGATAACATTTTTAAAATTATTTAATTATACAATATTTGCTACTATTATGAAATGCATTATTTCTTATTTATCCGGTCTTTGGCTAATTAAAAAACTGCTAGGTATACGAGTATAAGATTGCTTAATACATTTATTCATTAAATCTCATATTAAGTCCTATCAAGCATTGATTAATTAAAAATGATAAGAATATTCAGTAGTAAAGCTCCAGTAAATAAAGTTAACTACAAACCGTTTTTCTCAATAAAGAAATTATGACCACTTAAGCGCTGCAAATAGATATAAAAATCTAGCTAAGCAATATTTATTTTACAGACGTTGTATCTGGCCGTAAAGATCTAAAGGTTCCAGCATTAATATTAATTAAAAAATCGTTAATATGTGATTAATTATGTAAAAAAAATCATACTACCCGGAGCCGAGTTTGTTACGTAACCAAAATGACCTGATCCCTATAAACTTTATGGGTGTTGTAAAACATAATGCGCTGTTTTAGATACATGCTTCGGTAGGATCGTCTGTTTTCCAATTTCATGAATATAACAATTTCATGACAGCGAAGGTTTTAAATTTAACTTTAGTAAAGAACATAAAAGTTAAAGAGTAATCTATGTTTTTTATATTATTAGTCAAACGCTTCCAAGAAAAGTTAACAGCTCGCTACAACGCGCACTAAAACGTTATATTATACAAAATGGAAAAAATATGTTTAATTATGTATACTGATGATATGGCGTAGACAAAGAAACATTCGATCAGCCATAAAGCTTTTAGAAAAGGCAAAAATTTATGGATTTCACAAACATGACGATGTGTTATTTGATAGGTTATGTTTCTTTAATACATTCGGAATTTTTCTCTTAGCGTTATCACTAATTGTATGTTACTTTGTCTAGTCCCTCAGCTGCTTCCCTTGGCAGCCGACATAATTCTTAGACTGCATTATATTTGCCATCGGGTGCTTTGTTATCCTTTTATAACAAAAACTGTCGAGAGAGGCGATGTCTTCTCTGAGATCGTAACCAGTAGGCGTGGCACAATAAGGCTTTCGAAAATTGATTACATGACTAACTGTCACCGTCAATGAGAAGAAGTAGGCTTACGGCTTTTATCCGGTACAAGTTCGACAAACTTTGGCTGCCACTCCGCTATAGCTTAGAGGAACCTATGAGGCTTCCCTATGTTAAAATAAATATATAGTCGAAAATGTATATAAAACATTAAATATAGCCACAAGCACATTGTATTATTGTATTCTGAGCAAATTGATTTGTGTATGGTTTGCGTAACATTTTTTTTACACTGGTTCGACATAGTGACTGCAGTGCACCTGATGGAAAGTGCAATGTAGTCCAAAAACGAACGGGACCATCAAAGGATAAAAATCCGTTAATAGTCTCGGTCGTCATATCGAAACACATATACCACGACTGAAGGTCTCTAGGGATATGAGTTACTGGATACACACAAGCTGAACCCGAACGCGACAGGCCAAAGCGAGTCATTATGACGATTTTTACACTCGTGTGCTGTAGTCGCGACCCAGTTCGGGAAATCGCTCTACCACCAAAACACATTTATTAAGCAAATAAAAATATAATATTTATATACGAGTAGGCACAAAACAAGTTTGTATTTGCTGGTCATTGTAGTCATATAAAAATTGGTTATTGATAGTGATGTTCCGACTAGTTTATAAAGAGCGTCGACTATCCGTCTTTTTACTTTAAAAAGTAAAAAGACGGATAGCATACATGCTTTATTGATTTTATAACATGAATTACATTAAATTAAGCCGTGATTTAGAATAATAATAAATCTTTATTCCAAAATATTTTTTTCATCTATAATAATATAGTCAGGATGACAATTCTCACAGTTGCACAAAAGACTTGTACAAAACCTAAAATCAAGACGTAGCCTATACAAAGCCATCCGATAAGTTCGCAGACGGCGTTGTCGATTTGTGCGCGTATTAGTGTTAAACGAAGAGTTGCAGAAATTACCGCATATCTTCGCGACCGTGATGGACTTCATCCACTAATCAGTCACACACTAGTTGACTAATCGGTTAGTCAGTCAAATGCATACTCAGCTCATCTCTAGTTATTGGTAATATTTCTTTGTTTCTTTTTGTATCAATTTATTTCGCATCGTTAGACCGTAGCATTGTTACCATTATATTTATCCATTTCATCAAAAAGCTCACTGAGCCATTTTAAATGAATGTTCATTACATTAAATCGCTCGTTATCCAAAACTGTTGAACAAAAAAGTCCAATTTTCTGTGTTAAAGCTTGAGCAAACAAGATGTCTTTCGTTTAGTCTTAAATTTTAATGTACCACCGAAAAGAAGAAGTTTTCTCAATTTATTTAGTTTCTAGATAGAATTTTATGTGCAGACTAAATCGAAACTTAGTGTTATTACAATCGCATTATCGATATAGAGCTGTAAAGAGTAGATAATATTTACCAACTTAGTGCTGCTTGCATCAACAAATTGAATCTAGTTTAAGCTTGTAAAAAACGCTATTTAATTGAAGCGGCTTAATCCGACCTTAATTCTGATATAAATTTAACAGTTGTTAAAACTGGATACTGCTTCCGCGTAAGACAATAGGTACAGTTTGACGTTAAATAACATTTTGTATAAGTTTAAACTAGATTTAATTTGTTGGTGAAAGCTGCCCTTATTCTGTTCCAAAAATACCTAAATTCTAAGTTAAACTATGGGGGTATTTACCTGTGTTTTTTTTTTAAGGATGAATGTTGGTTGGCCGTGACAGACCTTTTAAACTCAACTGGGCTTAGGGGGCGAATACAGAAGGGGCTCAGCTGGCGAATTTATAGGTTGGGTGGTAACGCAAGGGTACCCCTGTGGGTACGACCTCGACTTGGGCGTCCAGACAGGAAAAGAACCTAAGGTTATCTACTAGTTTTTCGAAAGCGACTACCTTGAGAAGAAACGCCGAAAAAAACTCAAGGTTGCGTCGGAGTGGAATTTTGCTACTGGTGTTATATTAAAAATTGTAAAGAAGATAAATGAAAGTTATTACGAGTACAATAACATTAATATTGCAATCAGTGGAGTGCGGTGTCCATCCAAAAGAGAAGTTACAAAGGTAAGAAGCAAAAGTGAATACAAACAAATAGTCTTTGGCCGTAAAGTCATTTTGTATTTTAAATTTGCATGTGAAAAAGTACATATTTATTTTATAGGTTGGATTTATAACACTCCATTTAACTATTCTTTTACTGTCAATATAGACCAAAAATGACTTTACGACCTTAATAAATAAGTAAAGCTCTGCTTAGTTATATGAAAATATTACAAAAAATGCTAATAAAGTGATGCTATAAGTATAAAATATTATTATACAGTATATACTGTGCTATAAGGTTACCAATCTTCCTCCTCAAATTGTGTTTATGCTAATATCAAATATCCAATTCGTAACAACGGCTTATAATCTGATTTCAAGTAGATCTTGAGATTTTCTTCATTTATGCAGTTAGCTTTACCTATTTCTAGCACTTTTTTTGGTCACTCGAAAGAAATTTCTGCACAGGACCGTCAGAGCTAACGTGAGGATGGCGACACTGTTTGTCAAACTCCTACAAACTTAAAACTCCTGGAGTGTCCCGTAACTCCCTACTAGCATGGCTTTCGGATCCACACTCTTCCAACGATCTAGCACTCAACCTACATTAACTGTATCGAGTATATTGAGCCCACTTTTCTAAGTACAGTCTTTGACCGCAAATCTTATGTATCCATTTGCACAGTTTTATTTTTCTTTGTCCTTTTTCTTAACACTTGGGACTATTTTAACGTTTTTTTGTCATTGTACATGACTAATTAATTTAGTTTTAAGGTTCCATATAAACACATATACGAGTACAGTCGTTTTACATGCCACTTCTTCTTTCTGCCACCGCTTTGTCGACATACCACCTTTAATAGACCCGTACCCTTGATATTTACTTTTTAAGACAATTTATATCATTTTTGGTGATGTATTCAGTTATATGCAATAACACTTTTCCATTTAGTCATCAACTTGCTTTCCGCTCTTTGATATTAAAATCGGAAAACTCATTTTGTCTATAAACATTAAACAGACTCCGTTTAAATTAACACATTGCAAACGTTGCTAAAAACATGTTAAATAATTTTCACCACTGCTAACATAGACCATTCAGGGTGAAGATATCGGATATTAAGCAAACTTTGCTGGTAATTCACCAATCTAATAATACTAATGTAATGTCACGTCTGCTATTGTTACTTCAGAAGCCGATCTTTTGTTATTAGCTTGCAGTTAATTAGACCAATAAGCGTAAAATTGTTTACTAACATAACAAACCTTACTTATCGTATCACTTCAATTTGATAGAAACTACGTTCTAATTTTATTGTATAGCATGTGACATCTATTGTGTACTAGCAGTTATGATCTGGCGATATTCGGATAGAAACATACTTGTACTGGAAGTATGACATGGTATGGTGGCATTTGGGTAATAATATTTTTTAATAATAATAATATTTAATAACAATTAACAATTACACACACTGAGCTAGTCCCAAATTAAGCTTGCGCTTGTACTGTACTAGACAAAGATATACATACTTATATACATATATACAACCATGACTCGTGACAAACTAATCTGCTCATCACAGAAAAGATTACCACTACCGGAACTCTAACGCAGGACCTTAATATCGTAAGTGGGGCCGCTACAAACTGCGATAAGTACCATAAGATGAACTAATTGTGAAAATATTAATATACTCATAGTAACGCTTTCATTTTAATTTCACTTGGGGTTATCACTAACAATACAATAAATAACAATAAAGCATTATCAAAGAAAATAATGGCTTTGAGGAATAATTCTTTTACAAATAGTTCGTGTTGTGATACATATCTCGAAGTATTAGTTCATACTTCTGTAATACCCTATATAAATAAATAACTCAACAATAATGGCACAAATATAAATTGATACAACACACATAGTTTGATAGGTTTCATAGGTATCAAGTAGTTCCGTACGCAATCCTTCCAGATTTTTATAAGATAAAAAAAAACACCCTGTAATCTACTCATAGTTTATAATATTTATATTGTATTTGTATAGATGACCCCGCAAATGTTGTTTTGCCATATAAGTTATTTCTTGGTAATTTCTAGTGTAGACAAAAAATAACTAACTTATTGTAAGTGTGTAAGGATAAAATTTAAAATTAAAAAAATGTTAAGGATGAACAACCCTTATCACTTAAGGGTATGAAAAATAGATAGTAGCCGATTCTCAGACCTACTGAATATGCATTTAAAATTTGGTAAAAATCGGTAAAGCCGTTTCGGAGGCGTGAGGTAACTAACATTGTGACACGGAATTTTATATACATATATAGAGATAATCAATTCCATCTAAATCTGTCGAGCCGTTTCTACGTGAAAAAGTAAAAAACACCTACACAATCTTTCGTATTTGCAGTGTTACTATGTCTATGGCTGCAAACATACGGCGCATGTCATCACTGAGCTCTTCTGGCCTTTTCCGGTCGCGAACTCGTCCCGACAATTTCCGCTGCAACTTGCAACCGTATACATATAGACGCATGGTTATCCACGGTCACGTACGTTGCCGGTTTCGAAGTCATTGGAGGGCGCTCTAAACAATAATTCCGTCCTTTCCGTCCAATTGGCTACATTATACCTGTACTAGAAATATAAGGACATGGTAAGGTATAAAAATGATTACGATTTCAGTTTGCATTTTTCTTCATTAATATAACTGCATTTTGCTTATCTATGTATTAAACACTACGGAATCCCAGATTGCATACATATTTATGACTTCTTAATGTTGTAAATGGATTTAATAATGATTACAGAGCAACAAAGCTAAAATTACGACTACATTTTGTAATCGTTAATCAGTAATCAGATTACATTTTGCCCATCTCTGTATAAGGTCACCGGAGTATAATTAAACTAAAGGTACTATCGCACCGGAAGAACTCGCGCCTGTAACAATTTAAATTTGATTTTGACATTACTTTGCAGCTTATCTCTCTGACCAACAAACATTCGCATGTAATGTAACAATTTAAATTTGATATAAATATTTTTTCCACAATGTCAGACAATATGTTTGTTTTGATAAACGGCAATATTAAATGAACATTGTTATTTCGGTAAAAAATTTAAAAAAGCAATATGATTGTTACGATTTATACAGAAATCGGTGAAATACAGGTGAATTGCCATGATTTTACAAATTGCATCCCAATCTTACAGATTGTTTCATTAATACATTGCGGCACTATCCATCTATCGATTATACCTTACTCATAAAATCCTCGCATCAGTATTATTACATTATATATGAATATTATCCATATGGTGCTCCCACTTAAGTAAATTTTTTTGTGAATTCTTATTTGCTATAAAAAATACCGATAAAAGGCAGATTGACGTACCACTCAATTCTCTACCGACATTAAAATATAGTACAAATATATAATAACCCAATAAATGAAATTACAAATATAAATAAAATAAAAGAAATAATTTATTTTTGCTAAAGTCACTTACTGTGACTTAGACCACAACTTTTGGGTCACTCTGTTTCTCATATCCTCATTTTGGCCTCGACATGGGATCTCATAACTTTTTAAATCTTAACACGTTAAAGCTTCTCAATTAGACATCATTTTTTATACCAAATAATTTACTGGCAAACGACCTGGAATCCACTTTTAATACAGGTGATGCATACACAATTATTCTTTCTTATATTTGGATTTCTTTAAATTAACTACGCTTATGCTTTGATCAGTGTTGAATAAAAACATTACGCGAAAATTCGTATACTATTAAACAAAAACTACATTAGTGCAACGATTACTCAAGAATGGCGATTATTTGCGCTACTGATCACGTTGGTTTAATTATCACTCCAATTAATTCTGCCTTCCTCAGAATGGATTCGTTATAACCTATAGTGTTATAGGTTACTTTCTTATTTGGCGTTTTTATTAAGTCTGGTTTGGTGGTCTATTGCCTGAACTGAGTCATGACCACAGTACACAAGTGCAAAGACTGTCATAGTGACTCGCTTTGGCCTGTCGCGTTTCGGAATCAGCTTATGTATATACAGTAACTCATATACCTAGAGACCTTCAGTCATGGTATATGTCGGCTGACATGACGAAGGAGAATATCAATGGATATTCATTCTTTGATAATCGCTTTCGTTTTTAGACTCCACTGTACTTACCATCAGGTGCACTGCAGTCACTATTTCGAGCCAGTGTAAAAAGAAAAGTCCACAATCGTATTTCATTGATCTTTTGACCAATATTAATATAAACATAATAACTTCATAAAAAAAAACTAAACAACTTGAGGATCTGCATGGCATGTCATCACAACGCCGATCAGCTGTGCTATTGGCCACGTTGGGCACGACATATCAGCGCAAAGTGGATACAGCTAGTAATGTATCTCTGCTCACCCCATAAGGTCGTCCAATAGCGTGACGATATATTATTATCATTACTTTAATAAGAGCTTATTTAAATATACATGACTAAAAGTTGTTAACGCAGACCCTTCGACCCTTCTAGATAACACCCCAAGCAAACATTAATAATGTAGCTCTTCCCAAATTGTATAGATAACTAGCAAATACTCGTATAACACCTAGCCCTTATTACAAACAAACCAGCCAACGTAATAAATTGCAAATTTAATTACACGAAGAATAATAAATAGATCGAGCAGTGGAAATATGTTTTCTATGTAAGTGTATTGCAGTGACCGGAAATAAAACATAGAAGCGGATATTAAAAGCAAAAGAAAATTATTTCATTTCTATTGAGCCCAATAGCTACATTGCGTCTCGATCTTGTAAGAAATGTTATTAGAGAATAAAGAAAATGCAAGTTAAGCCCAAGTAACTAAATAATAAGGTAACTTTTCAACTGAGATATTTTATTATTCTTGATTTTGGATGCTTCTATATTTTATTTGTATTCACTAGTGTATTGTAAATGTATAAAGTACAATTTTTATGTGACAATCAACGGGAAGCAAAGCTTTCTTAAAGGAAAGCTACTTTAGTGCGATAAAAGGCCTTCAATTATTTAATTATGAAAGGGCAAGTGAATTTAAAATGTTAAAACTGTAGAGCTTGAGCGGAATGATAAGGAAATTGAAATTGGGTTAATAATATTAACTCTCATGTGATCCTACTAGGTAAGCAGAGATCTTTCTTAATAGACCATTACACTCTTATCGTTTCAGAGTACCTACTACCTAATATAATATTTTGTATAATATGAGCATATAAACACATCAACATAGTCTATGTCTACGAGCCCTGTATCAATTGGGATTTACCTCTTGATAGAAATGAACTTCCTATGAACACCGAAGCCGTTCACGAAGTCCGAAAGCTCGCCAAACGCGTTTCTTGAATCAGGATGAAAATCAAACCTTGATTCATGAGAAAACAAAACATGACTATTATTGATGAACCCGCGCCAACAGTAACCATCGACCTTGATTGTCACGCCGAAGAGCTTGGATCCTCAGCGGCCTAAGGCACCAGAGACTGATATCGTGCAAACTATTTCTTATAGTTTGGGTGCTCAAAACCAGGCTAGTATTAATTCGAGTAGTTTTATACAAAAAAGTTTTGATTTACTGACTATGTCGTAGACTTTGTTGATGTGTATAGTTAGTTGTTACTATAAATAATATACTATTAATTTATTTTAATTTAAAATAAATAAATAAATAATGGTTTACCTATGACACATATTCCGATAACTATTTTTAGTTATATTTGTTTAATATTATAATATGTATATACTATTATTTCAGCAATAAAAATCTATTGAATTATAATATTAAATTATTATATTTATACTTCAAATAAGATTTAGTCAGAATTGAATTACTAGAAACTGTATTTATAGAATTATTAATTTTCACTATAAAACTATAAATAAACATGTTTTTTTAAATTAAATATGAACACGTTATTAATATAGGAATTCGTAAAATGCGACGATAAATAAATATATCCCTTAAGTTTTACGATTAATAAACAAGTATCTAATATCTGTTATGAGTAAAATTCTACTCTCCTTACGCTAAAATTCCGTAATAGAAACAAATAATTGAATTCTTTATCATTACCGAATTAGCTTGCATATTGAACCGTGCAGTGTAGCCAGTGAAACAATAACGAAAAGTAATTCGTTGTTTGCAAACATTTATTCACTATTAAAAATATTTACCAACCTCTATATTTAGGCCAATGAGCACTGAATCCCCTCCAAAAATACAAACACAGTATATATCTCCACTAAAACAATACACGATAAAGTGACTATTTCAAAATCGTTTTGGTGCCGTTTGTTTACGATTTTCTAGTGACGTAAATAATTGTACGCTGAGCGAGCGAGCTCCCGCTATGCGTGAACCGCCGAGACTGCCGAGTACCGACCTAACGATGAAAATCCTACCTATTCTGTGGAAAATGCTTTCATCGCAACGCGTAAACGGTAATAGTAACGTTATGTTTTTATAAACAAAGAGTGATTGATGATAATTACTCTAAATAGCCTATCTCTATTGTTATGAAATCGTAATGGATCAAATTCTGCTATTTCACAATACTAAAAACTTACTGACGACCAACTTGATTGTATTTAGTGGCTTCTTAACACGAAACATACCTTGTCAAGATTACTGACCTTGCCTGGAAGGTACGCTTGCAGTCAAAAAGAGGAACACTTCAGAAAAACAATTTCAAGCACCAATTCTCCTTCACGATTCCATAGATAGCTTGATTATTTGGGCAAAATACTCAATACTAATGCATGTTATAAGCAATAATAGATAGAGGAATCAGGTAGATCAACAACAATACGGACGTATAATCTCTACTTTATTATAAGATTTATTAAAATCAGTTAGAAGCAGAGATACAGGCTTACCTTTTGTAGTATTCGATATCAGCCTTAGATTAAAATTATTTACTAAATATTGTGTTTGTTAGAACTTTGTCAGCCTTCAATAAAAACCAAGTAAATATTAGAAGTAAATGTAAGACAAACATTTTCGATTTATTTACTTTAAGCAACATTTTTGGCAGCACTCAGAATCAATGAAAAATGCTGATTCCGAGGATATATACGAGTATAACTCAATATCACCAAGAAAAATCACTTACAGAAAATAGTTTTGACCCCTTCATACATAACTAAGTGAACGACATAACAAATAAAAGTGCTCATGTTTAGTGTCAGCCGGTAGAACAGTGACTTCTTTAGCAGGGCTTCTGTAAGGAAAATTACGAAACAGTTTATTCATCAATGCACATTGAAACTTTAGTAATGAATGAAAAGATGTAATAGATCGTTACTAAGGCGTTGCGGCTGAGGCAAATCATTTATGTCATTGTTTCATATATTTTCATCTAGACATGGATTATGAATGAAGTCTCTTTAGTTTTAAGTTATAAAATTCTTATACGTGTGCATTGTTTAAGAATGTAATTCATTGTTCGTAATATCTTTCTCAGCTTTGAAAAGGTACGAATAATAAAAGCTTAGAGTTTAAATTAAGCCAATTTTTTCAATTATTTTTTTCCTTCGTAACCAAGGTATTGTTAGAGTTGATGGTAATAATACTAAATGGCTACAAATCTGTTATTTAAATGACAGGTCATGAGTTAAAACTGAATTCGATCTTTGGTAACACTCCATAGATATTTGATGAAGCTTGTGAAGTCACCGAACTGCAGTACGTGTATGAAAGAAGATGACGTACAACATTTGCTGATGGAGTGTGTCCGATCTCAGTCTGCAAGAGACTCTCTCATGGGAGCCTTTAGCCTGAACAAATTTGATGTAGGCATGTTCTGCGGAATTTTAGCAAGACCTTACTCAGCCGAAGCAAAGGAGTTGTTTAGGCTGATGGCTCCCCACCAGAAATAAATGCTAGTAGTGCATGTTTAGGATACGATGGGGCTGGCATGTGCCGAGGCACAAAAGTCCCTTAACACTAAACCTACCACGACGGGTCAAATGACCCATTTTAATTTTTTTTGTTAGAATATCTTGTAAATAACAATATCACATCGCCATTTGCCTTTACTACTTTTATTTAAAAAAACTTTACTATTTATTATTTATTTATTTATTTTTTTTATTTTTATTTTATTTATTTTTATTTACTTTTATGTATTTTTCAATATTTACTTCTCTCTTGTTAATTTTTTTACCGATAAATATATGTAATCTGCCTTAACTATCACAACGGGTCACTTGACCCGCGCTGGTAGGAATAGGTATATATGAAGTATCGGTAGGTTTAGTGTTAAATAAAAAGAAAAAAAAAACTCCATAGATAATACATTTAAACTTTCGCGTTTTGTACTCATTATAAACACTATAACGGGTCTTATGCGTAAATTAAATTACATTAAATTATGGCTAGACATTTAAACCTATTTACATAGGTCGTGGTCACTATCAAACTGATGCCCCGTGGAGTCTTCGTCGGGGGGCGAGAAATTACTTTCTCTGCCCTATTTTGTTCTTGATAATCTGAATAGTCACAACAAACAATTAATAGTAAGTTAAATCGCGCATAAGACTCGTTAAAGTATTTACTCTGTAGATGTCCTAAAGCCCTTGATAATGTTATATTCAATAAACAATAAAAATTCGGCACCCTATGTGATCCGACAGATAATACCATGAAATTGTTGGTGGATATGGTAGCACTGACTCATCATCGACTTTCTCGGAACTGAGGTGTATTTCACCGTATTGCGTACAATGGGGCTGATATGCCAAAATTGAAAAAACCCTTATAAATAATAAATTAAAAAAAAAAACAATAACGCTGGTAGAAAAGTGCAAAATATATGAGATTGACATAAGCTTTCAAAATATCACGTCGACACGTTATGTTAAGTCTAAGCTCTTTTCTTTGTCTAAGCTCTTTATTAGCTTTCAGTCGTGGTTTATTTAGGCCGGAATGAAGACACCTTATTTCTTTATTTGACTGTTGTCTGGTTTTGGACTATATTTTACTTACCATTAAGTGTAGTGTAATCACTTCGGTGTATCACTAAACAAATAATTTAAAAAAATATACTTTAGTAATACCAGAATATTTATTTTAGTAATTGCGAAGTTTTATACTTTACCTTTTTGCTCTGATAAGGGAAATTTGATTTTTCTCGACTTTCAGTAACAACTTCATATTCAATCATTTCTTCGGCTAATTCAATAAAACATAGCTTTTAGCATCGGATGCTTGGCGAATGAACGAAAGTTGGCCTAACCCAAAATTTGTTAAATGAGAAAGTTTCAAGATTTTTGTATACATCTTTGCTACAGGAGTTCAATTATCTGATATCAATACTACGATTACATTTCTAGCTAGATCTTTACATTTTTATTTTATTATGGTTTATAGGGTGACGCTTGACCTGAATTATATCTGGTGGTAGGTGAAGATAAGGCCGATGATGGTCATTAGCCTAACAAATACCTATTTACTCTTCTTGTAAAGGCTCCCAGATTACGGAAGAACAGATGCAGGATGCGTTTTCCACTATTTGCTGTTCGCATTATGAATGATGAAGCGGACCTTTTAATACGGAT
This sequence comes from Automeris io, assembly GCA_036320925.1. NCBI lineage: Eukaryota > Metazoa > Arthropoda > Insecta > Lepidoptera > Saturniidae > Automeris > Automeris io. The sequence goes on from JAUDJH010000014.1 coordinate 8,540,813, forward strand.
ATGAGGAACATTCACCACGTAGTAATCAATAAGGATAATAAATAAATTCGTGAACTTCGGATGCAATCTGACTTGAGGTCGAAATTACTAACCACTCTGTCCCGTGTGAAGCGTTTATTACAATACCTTTTTTTTTACTCAGGGAAAATCCTTATAGGACCGTTTCAGCTGCACAGAAGGGGGGGGGGGGCACTGACGTGTGTCGGATTTGTACCGACTAAAACCCCAAGGTGACTATTTCTCCACAGGCCACAGCTTTGTCGCGCCGCGCCCGCTGTGCACAAGCTCGGAGAAAGATGGTGCATTCCCCGATACTACTTGTTGTATTTAGGCAAAGCTCTTGTTACAATACCCACCATAATGCATCGCATCATACCTATTTAAATGCGTACTTTTAAGAGTGAAGCTATATCTTTATTTAACCTATATTCAGTCGTGTTATGAAATAATCTAAGTGGCAAACTTTACTTCATAATAGTAATTTTTACCGATGTTCGTATTGGAAAAAAACAGGTCTTATCTTTAATAGATATTAATTAATCATCGTCATGATCATGAGCCCATCGTAGTCCACTGCTGGGCACAGGTCTCTCCTAATAAGTGTCATTGAGCCCGGTTTTCGACTTATCTCATCCAATCCTTTCCGGCCACCTTTCACTGGTCGTCCCACACTACGCCTGCCGATCCGTAGTCTCCACTGAAGAAAGGGTTTGCTGCAACGACCAACGGTTTTTCGGCTTGCCCACTGCCACTTCACCTTGCTAATAGGAGAGCTATATCGACAACTTTTATTCTCAGTCCGAGAATCTCATTTTGTACTTAATCTTTCAAAGAGATGCCCAACATAGCCCGTTCCATCGCACGCTGAGTGACCTTAAGCTGGTGGACTAGCCCAACCGTAAAAGTCCACGTTTCGGCTCCGTAAGTCATAACTGGTAGGATGCATTGATTGACAACTTTAGTTGTCAGGCATTGTCGAATAGAAGTCGAAAATACCCGACGTAATTTTCCAAATACTGCTCAACCGAACTAAATTCTTCTTTTAATATATATTCTTAATTAATTATTACTCCTACTTAAAATTAGGTTATTTTACTTATTGAGGCATATTTTTTTTTGTATCTTTGTTGGTCCTAATATTTTTGGAACTGGATCAAATTGTTTAGGGAATTGTTTTGATAATGTACACTTTATTTTGTTTGCTGTGTTAGGTAAATTTCATTGACTTGTATAAGTAGGGTTGCTCGTACGGCAACCAGTGTGTTTAAATTATTAATTTAAAAAGCAACTTTATTAAAAACTAGATTTATTCATCTGACTCGTTGCTTGTATAATTTAAACTAACCTAAACCTACTACTACTAATTTAAACCTAAATCAAGAAAATGTAAAATTAATTTAACGCCCCTGGATTTACAAAGCAATTTTAAAAGAATGTTTTAATAGATTACAAAGGAATTTATAAAATTAAATTATAAATATCTTTCAGAAACATTAATGAAAATGCTTATCATGGTCATAATAAAATTTTACGTAAATACACTTTTTTAATTTGGCTTGACAAAGTGACTACAGATCGCCTGATGGTAAGTACACTGTAGTCCAAAAACGAAAGCGACCATTAAAGGATGAAAATCCGTTGATAGTCTCCGTCGTCATGTCGGCCCATATATACCACGACTGAAAGTCTCTAGGTGTATGAGTTACTGGAACTTTAATTAATTGGTTAATAAAGATCTTGTGACCTTATTATGGACAACAAGAAAGTTTTTAAGTCATAGACAGGCTTTGACGATTGTGTGTGTAATAGATAGTCGGTAATTGATGTATTTTAATAAATTTACAGATATATTATTTGCCATTACCTAGCTAAGCTCAAACCCGGTTGATTTCGCACCTCTATATTTTTTAAATACGATTATATAATATATACCTCTATATTTATTACGAAGGCTGCTTTTAATCTAAGTATTTAATTCAATTTAGTATGTCGCGCTGACCCTAACATATAACGCTACACACGACGGCACTTGTTTTAATTATTAATAATTAATTACCAGACATCAGTAACCCTCCATGAAATGTAAATAGCTTGTCAACTCAGACGTGACCTCGGGTTCTTTATGAAAATTATATACAGTTACACGTGGATGCTTGGAATATCAAAAATAACTAATATTATTCTTGTTAATTTTTTGGAAGTGTGATTGTTGATTGGCCGGGACAGGCCTTCACAACTAAGCAGGCCTTGGTGGGCGAATGCGGAAGGCGCTCAGCCAGAGAATTTTATAGTTTGGGCGGCTACGCAAAGGTATCCCTGGACCTCGACTTGGGCAGCCAGCTAGAGAAACAAACCCTAACTATGATCTACTAGAGTTTCGGAAGCGACTACGTTGAAAAGAAACCCTGGAAGAAATTCAAGGCTCCTCGGAGTGAAACTGCGTTGTTTAAACGAAAGTTGACGGACCTATTTGATTTATATCTTTATCACACAACTAACTTTAACTAAATATTTAAGGATACTACTACTATACTAATACTATATTTAAATATTTCGTTATTGAAAATTGAGAATCTTTTTTTGCTCCAAGTGATATGCATTCAATTTTTGTAAAATGCAGTGAATTTATGCAACGTTTTTATTGTCTCAAAGGGTCAGTAGGTCAGTTTGTATATAGGTTTTAAAACAATAACGCTTGCACTCATTTTTATATTGCATATAAATTCTGCTTTACTAGCATTAAAAGCTTGCTAATTCTATGCATTCTTTCGATACTAAATAAATAAGAATCTATAATAATCGATAAAGAAATGAATGTCATCGTTTTTATAATATCACAAATTAATTCTATATAGCCTTTTTTTGCCTTTATACTCATTTATATTCTTTCATTTTAATATGTTGCAGTTATATGTATTACGTCTTTATCATCTTCACGAATGAGTTCTAAGCGCGATAAATAATTAAAATTATTTATTTCTGGGGTCGTTTTAGATTTTAAATAGTGTCGAATATATTGAGAAATGTAAATAACAGGATAATAGTGCTAAGTTACTCATATCTCTCGTTTACTAGTATGATTTTGGTCAAGAATAACGGTTGCAAATGCGCGGCACTACAGCCCTCATTTATCCCGCGGACTGATGCTGGGCGGGCGTTTTCATTGATCGATACGCTAGTCGGTCAAACTTTTAATTTGGTCAAGCCAACGTAGCAGATACCTTCCACGAGACTTCATGTATTCTGAAATATAATCTCAAAATTTGACTTAACACGTTTCCGCGGACGGCTGAATTCGCTGTCTTCGGCATCTGACGGCTCTGTAAAATTAAATTTGTCTCATCGGGCGGCGCAGTTTGCACGTAATTGCATATCTCTCATTAAGTGCTTCTGCCGCTATGCCTGCTTTCATTTGCAAACTTTTTTTCTTTTTATTAGCAAAAAATACAAATCAAATTGATATCTTTCATTGTACCATTAATGGTACACGCCGCCCTATGGAACAGTCCTCAATGTACCATTAATGGTACATGCCGGCGGGAACGTGTTAAAGTATTATATAACATTTGCTTACAAAGGATATAAACTTGTAAACAAAAAAAACTTTGATAAAATCGTAATATCCTCTTCAAAGCTCTCTAAAAATCTTCAGACCTTTTGAGTTTATTATTTGTTTCAAATCAATTTTATTAACTTTGTCTTTTACGAAATACTTCGTTCTTCTTTTGCAAAATAATTGTCCGCGAAATTACCGTGACCTTCTCAATCGCAGGCCCTTTGGTTTCCATTAAAATTGTGGTATCCTTTGATATTACCTAAATTTCATTCGCAAGGACACGAAATATACCTATTCTTAATTATGCGGGTACTAATTATAATCTGCAAACACGAAATATCTTATTCATGTGTAAGCGAAGAACTTTCCACAGAAACTTAGGTATATACATATGTGTATTTCAAATTAATGTTTAATAAGGGTTGATATTTTTTTCTATATAGAAAACTTAATTGTTTTTTAAATATTTCACTTAATTTATAAATTACTAACAGACCCTCTTGGGGGCCCATAAAAAGAATCAAATATAAAAATTACCTGTTTCTAGCTCCAATAGTTTGAGCTCTTTGGTATGACAGTAATTTTAAGTGTTTATGTAAATATAGAAGATAAACTGCATTTTAAGCCTTTTGAATTTAATAAAGTTGATCCAGAAAACCAGGGTATAAGTTCTTGAGTGGAGAATACATACTAGTAAGCGCAGTGTAAGACGTCCACCAATAAGGTGGGTAGACTACTTACTCAAATCGCATGATGACATTGGATGCAAGCCGCTTCCGACCGTTGGCTCTCGAAAACATGGAGGAGTGGCTCAGCATTGGACGTCCTATGACTGATATTATGGAGTATAAAATATTAAGGACATCTAAATAATTTATTAGATTTATACTTCCTCCTAGATTGCTCATCTAGAATTATATGAATCGCCCGTATGTATCAACCGATTCTCGGGATGAAAGTAAAAGAGCCTTCGTTCCTATAATTAAATCTCTCGGCCAGCAATTCTTTTTTCCAAGACCGTTGTTTTGTATTGGAAAACAGATCTCTAGACCCCTTCGCAAACAACATTAGCAATTTATGGAATCACCTTATACAAGTAAGTACCTTAATTATTTTGATTGAAACTTCCGGGATTGGGGGATTAAACTTGTGTTTTCATATAACATACATTTACGGCTTCTGTCAAACTATATTGTATAATATACATATAAAGACAGCTTTATTCGTATTCCATTACTTGAATGGGTACTTACATACTTTAAATAAAAAAACAACTCCTTAAGAGTGGGCATCGACGTAGAAGCCGTATCATAGATACGAGACCCCTGAGCTACAAGGGCCTCGAACGTGTGTAAGCAAAAATTCGTAATATGTAATCCACAATCTCGTTTAAGCTCTCAGGTTGAGCAATAATACATTTTAAACTTTCGCGTTTTGTACTCTATAAATCCTTGAACGGGTCTGACACCCGAATTAACTTACTTTTAATTATAGCTCGACGTTTCGACCAACCAGGTTTAGTCACGAGTAGACTGACGCGCCACGGAGTCTTTGTCGAGAGCTGTAATTTACTTCCTCTACCCTCTTTAATACATGACAATTTGAATAATCAGGACACACAGCACACAGTATGAGCATTTATACAAGGCAACATAAAACGAGGTCCTAGTTTTCTTATCACTAGGTTTCACGTCGATGATACCTTAAACATATCATCCTGATTAAAAGTTGATTTATTAACGACCGAAATTTATAACCTATCTTTAATTCTCAGATTGATAGCTATACCTCTCCCTTTCAATATCGTATGTATATGTAAAAAGAGATGTGCTGTAGTTGCTATAGTAACAAATCTAAGATAGTGGATAGGATAGATTATTAATTTCGGCCATTGTTTCTTAATCTCGATTGCTTTCTTTGTTTGAGATTTATAATCGCTACTTTGATTTTGACTTTGCTAAGGAAATAAGTTCTTTTTTGATTAAAAAGAAATATAAACAGGGTGAACGGTAATGCGATACATTCCTTGATAGACGTTGTAGTACAGCTTATTTGGAGTCATTTAAGTCATATGACACCATGTCCGAAACTTGTTAATTTCTGAGATATTCAAGATTTAAGTATTTTTTTAAAAAACTCCAATTTTTATGTTAAAATGTTCCCTTGTAGTGACGAATACAAAATAATGTTATTGTTTATGCTGTATTCGTATAGCTAAATAATAATAATCTCATTTTAAATTAAAATTTGTAAGAAGGAATCGTCATTACTTAAGTAAAAGCTAAAAAACCAAGTATCATTTTGCAAAAAAATAAATGTTTTAGGTAAATAAACGAAGAATTTCCAAGAAAATTTGTATGGAATGTTTTGTACAAATTACATAATTTTGTTCCTTGATTCATTGGCTATTCAAAAAGGTATAGGTGTCAACAAAAACTACATACTTATTGTTTTATTTGAATTTTAAATGTCTAGTAGATACTTTAATAAAAAAAAAACGAATAAATAAAAAGACACACAAACAACTAGTATTTTCGGGCCCTAATAAATAAAAAACTTAGTATTTTAATAATACATTTATTGGCTAATTATCTGGGTACATTATTTCAAGTCCTGCTCAAAATGTGAGCCCCGTCTTCTAATACAAGCTCGAAGTCTGTTTCTCATTTCTGTTTTTGTGACTCTTGTTGTCAAACTTTGCCGGATATTTTGAGCTGCCCTCTGAATGCGCTCACGAAGCTCTTGCTCGTTGTTTACGGGGGTTACATACACGAGATCCTTCATGTGACCCCATAAATAAAAATCGCAAGGGGTCAGATCCGGGCTTCTGGCTGGCCAAGGAATAGGTCCACCGCGCCACAACAAAATTATGTAATTTGTACAAAACATTCCATACACATTTTTTGGAAATTCTTCGTTTATTTACCTAAAACAATTTTTTTTTGCAAAATGATACTTGGTTTTTTAGCTTTTACTTAAGTAATGACGATTCCTTCTTACAAATTTTAATTTAAAATGAGATTATTATTATTTAGCTATACGAATACAGCATAAACAATAACATTATTTTGTATTCGTCACTACAAGGAAACATTTTAACATAAAAATTGGATTTTTTTTTTTTTAAATACTTAAGTCTTGAATATCTCAGAAATTATCAAGTTTCGGACATGGTGTCATATGACTTAAATGACTCCAAATAAGCTGTACTACAACGTCTATCAAGGAATGTATCGCATTACCGTTCACCCTGTATAATAATAACAACTTGAGTTAAGATAGTTGATAAGCCTGAGTATTCACAGAGCCAAGTCCAAGTTGAGAAAATGTATAAATTAACTCACACATCTGTGATATATTTGTAATAATTGAATAAAGTCTAAGTAATGTTATAGTAACATATGTATATAAATCTTAGCCTTAAGCTGTACTTTCCGGTAAAAATCATTACAAAAAAGTGCCAGTCGTGCCTTAAGAAATTTTCACTTAAAAAATTATTGACATCCTGCAGTAAATACTGACTGAATAAGTTTTTTAATATTAAAACTGATAAAGAAAATACATAAGGACTTCTGTGGACTTACAAAGGCTAGCAGACTTGTCGCTTTTGTCTATAGAGACAGAACTTTCGAAAACACTAAATTCATCTTCAACTTTGGATGAAATATGATAATAAATAAGTTTGCCGAAAAACTGACAAAATACGTGTGTATCTCTATATTTGATTTCAATTGTTTGGCTAACTTAGTTTCTACGAGTATTAAGTCGAAACAAGAACTTATAACTATTTAAATTAAATGCCAGCGTTATTTTTCTTTTGTAAAAAATCTTTCCTCTTCATTTTAGTCCTCCAACAAAAATTTGATACAGGGCCCGTCTATGGCACTTTACCCCACTGAATAACTGACAACCCACTGGTTGTCACGTCACTACGTGCATAGGGTATTTGGATAATGGCGTGAAAATAGAATAAATATGATTATAAATGTTTCCTTTTTTTGTTTAACTTTAAGCAATTAATTGCAGTCTTATTTATTGTTAGGACATGCAATGCTTTCATGCATCTATGGAATGACCGCTACTGCTCACAATATATACATTTAGATAAAACAATAAAAAGAACAGTATATAGCGTAACAAGATATCCTTGTATATCATCAATCTCAAAAAGCACTCGGCCTGGTGTGTGTTAGGTGACGCTGAAAAAAAGAGAAACAAAAGAAGGTTCTTCTCAAGATCGCAACTTCTTAACCAGTATCAAGCACAGGTGCGGTCGGGTGTAGAGTACTGTTGTCATATTTGGGACGGATCCGCTAAATATCAGTTGGCGGCTTTGGACTTAATTGATCGTAGAGCTCGTAGACTTATTGGCGATTATACTTTGTCTAAGGTTAAAATGCAGAGCATCGAGCATCGACGTAGAGTTGACTGCCTCACAATCTTTTACCGGTTGCACGGCGGAGAGTATTCTCAGGAACTACATTCTTTGATTCCACCAGCCCCATTCCGTCACAAAACAACTAGATATCGTGTCGGATACCATCCGTAGGTGGTGGATGTTCCTTATATCTGCACGAAAAGGTTCGCTTCTACATTCGTCATGCGAACGGCTAAGGAGTGGAATATGCTTCCAGCGGTCATATTTCCGCGGTCTTATGACCTGGGAGTCTTTAAGAGAAGAGTGAATAGGCATTTGTTGGGCGGACGCGGTTCATCGTCGGACTCATCTTCACCTTCCACCAGGTGCGATTGAGGTCAAGCGTTCGCCTATAAATTAATAAAAAAGAAGGCTCTATCGTTTCTAAGACTTATTTTGTTTGTTGTATTTACTCTTCATCAATTTATTATTAACCTATCTAAAAAGAATGTCGATATCCGAGGGTCGGACCCCTGCAGGAACTAAATTATCCCATTAGCCACAGGAATATGGTGATCAGCGCGCGAAAACGCTAAACTTCCTTGCTACACGGTAGAGACCTCTACAGAGCGTTTAGAATGAGATTTTAATGTATTATTTTGTTCTTATCAAATTCAATTAGTGACAGGTAATTACTTGTTTTATATTAAGACAAAAAATTAAATTCCCAAGTTCATCGGCTTCAAATTTTTGTTTAACAGGTTGTCTCCGTTTTTATCCTGATAAGTAATTGTATAAAAAGGTTTTAAAAGCATTTAAGATGTAAGGTAATTTTCTGCTTCCTGTACTATGCAGCAAAGTAGATATATTAAAGTAATAGTTACATGAAATATTAAACAATTGTTTCTTTTTAAATAGCGCTTGTTTCATAACGTACCTATTTATTAAAAAGATGTCTTGTTTCAAATTAAATAAATCATTAGTTTTATAAATATATTCTTATTTTGAAGTCATATTACGAAATGTAGACGTCTATTCAAAAACAATAATAAAAAAAAAATTGTAGTCCACGTACCATGTCACTTACCCAGTTATTTGTGAAACTCTGTCACATCCGCAGCAAAGCTATCCAACAACTTTATACTATATGAAGTTACGCGCAACCTACTGAGAGTTACGTCCGTTTGCGGAATTCCGGGATCGGGGTGCAGTCGACCGATGGCGCATTTCGTGACCGACTTTTCAACATTACAAAATGCTTTTGTACCACACGTAAGGGCAAATGTACAGGTCAAGAATATCAAGGGGTGAAAGGCTATTTGGTTTAAGCGACATTTTTTGATGATATAGAAATATATATTTTTGGAATGGGTAAAAAACGCTGCCTTTCACCCCTCGAAATATTAAATATTAATATAAAAATGTTTTTATGAATCATCAAAATAATATGCTCTATACTCGATAACAGTAGCGTTCATTGCATAGATTCATGAAAGCATTGCATGCATTTACGATAAAGTCTTGAATAAATTTCCTAAAGGTAAACAAAAAAACTAACCATTTATATTCATATCTATTCTATATTCACGTCATCTATCTTTTCTATGAATACAATATAATATTTACTATCATAAGATAATATTCAAATTAATTACGCGAATCTGCCTACCCTATCCAATCACCCTATACACGTCACTGTTCGATGATAACCACTAAATAGCCTAAATATGAAATGGAGGAAGAAAATATATTACATGCAGAGTCGTGCTACTATATGCTAACAAGAGCAAACAACCAGATAACTTGAAAAAAGTGCCTTTTATGGCTCATAGCCGAGTGTAACACCATATAACTGGCGACTGAACTGTTCAAATCAGAGTAACGTGACGAGAACATGTCAATGTTAGTATAGTCAGTACAACGAACTAGGCCGCTCGCTGCTAAAGGTGGCATGCCAACAAAGCAGCAGGCCGTAAGAAAAACAATTAGTATATGTATATTTAAATGGAGTGTATACCGACCAATTGGACCAAATTTTAACTCAGTGTATTTATTAAATATCCAATTATAATGATAATAAGTTTCTATGACTATGGGATTTTCGCCACTGAACTCAACACTTACTGTCATAGTTTGCTTTTCTTCATACCCAACGTAATTAATAGTTCTAATAATGGATGTTTTGAAGATTAATACGTGTGACACTTGCAAATGATATAAGCTAAAGTTACAGTGGACTTCTACTTTATTTTAAGGCACTTTCCATATAAATTCATGCATGCATTTAGCATTTAAATATCAAAATATAATTTTAATTAGCTATATATAACATTTATTTTACTTTCTTCTAAATTAAAATAATAAGTGATATTTTTTATTTTCACAAATTTAATAAGGACAATAAAACGTGATAATAAAACAAAGTTATATGATTGCAGTAATGTATATTTTACATTTTACATTTTCCATTATAATTAAAATAACATTATTGATTATCAAAATAACGATTCTTAGCATATTCATATAGGTATTTGCATTACATACCTACTCATAACTACATTGCATTACCCAATGATCGTCAATAGAAGACAAACATTAAATTCTAATTCGCTATGAAAATATTTACAATGATAATAGCAACCTCTACTTGGAAGACTTACAAATTATTGACTATTATAGAAAATTAATTTAAATGATAAGTCTTACTACGTGTCATATTTAGAGATAACTACGATTTATATATGCTTAGTACATGACAAACTAAACAACAAACGTTTGGTCTACTTATTAAAGTTTGAGACAAAAATTATTTTAATTTTTATTAAATTACATTTAAATGTTTTCCGCTATATTGTGACAATTTATTAAAAATGTCCAATCTTAAACTTCTAAAGGGGTATTCAGACTTATGACATTTCTGTGTAACAGGCCACCGTGAATGCAACAATACATCTTAACATATTTGTATGACCAATATCCTCCACACTGTTTATACTGACACGTCTCTATGACACGATCACGGATCTGTTACGGTCGGATGTCATAAGTTTGTATGCACCTTTAATTGATTTAATGTATAATATTACATTTATTATACGGTAGCATACTATTTTATTCAAGGCAAAATGTGTTTACGATTTTTATATGTAAACTATAGTAGTTAGCACGCATATTTCTTTACAATTATGAAAAATATAATACATGGTAAATGATTTTGAATAAAGAAAATCATTTATTTGACAATTTCATTGGAATAAAATATTTCTTATAATAAATTATTTGTATATTTTTTATTTTGATTAAAAATATTGGAAACAATTCGTAAAACAGGTTTTAGTGAACTATTAAGACAAACGGTAATAAAAACATCATATTTATATTGTTTAATAAAATATTGTCTCTTTTGTTCCATCTAATATAAAAACTTACGTATAGCGTTTAATAATATATTTTTTAATTTATAATATATACATTTAATATAAATAAAATTTGGGTAATGTAAAGCATTTCATTCAAAACAACATAGGTATGATTCAGTATTATATAATATTCAAATTAATTAGATTTAAAGAATAAAGTCACTACATAAATGGTAAATTAACTAAAATATTTACAATGAAAATGGTAGTTCATTATTCTTAGATCTGAAAGAATCGAGAGGAGTGAGTGTCTCAGTATATCGTTTTTTTATAAGTAAAAACGTTTACAAATTTCATTATAATAAAAAAATAAAGTCACCCAATAAAATAACAGTTGACACGCATCCGGCAAGATAATAACAATTCAATGGCATAACCTCACACAAACTGTTTTTGTAAACAGTTATCTTCACCGTATTTAACTATGGAAACATTTTAGTATTATTGTGGAAATAATTGTAACAATTATTATGTACTTTATATTTGATTTCATAGGTAATCTAGGTTTTATCCGTTTAGGTTATATATTTTATACAACCTTTGCCTGAATAACAAGCTCTTTTAATTAAACAACGTAATCAAATATGACATTAAACAATGTATATGATTTATTATTGTATTCCATTATAATGTATTACATTCATATAAAATGATACGTTATAAAAATAATTCTATAATATAATAATTCATAGGAAAAAGGATGTCGTACCTAAAGAGCATAGAATTAGGAAATATAAAGAAACCTTGACACAGGCGTCAAAAGCAAAGCTAAACATGTACTTTAACAGAACAACATGAAATATCAACGATCTGTCGTGAGTTGACGCGTCCTGATCTCTGTTGAAATGTTACAGAGTTAAAGAAAGATCACGATAGAAGGAGATGAGCACGAGTTAGTTTACGAAAACTGAAAATATGTTGCTTCACGTTTGCAACAAAATTAGCTTTCCATTTATTTAACAATTCCATGCTAAAAGGGGTAGATAACATATTCATTGCAGTTTGTTACAATAATTTTAGTTTTGATACTGAATACAAACTTGGAAAAGTGCCTGCATAAAAAGTCATAATTTTTGTTTTTTATATAAAATTATAACAAAAATTATATAAAGATTGTTAACATATGTTTACATATGTGCCTTGTAAATCCTACAACAACAAAATGCTTAATAAAATCATATAATTATATTAATTACGTTATATTTTGATAGTGCAGTCTCTACACTGTGCAAGCGGACCTATTGACTGTCAACATACTGGTTTGTACAATAATAACAAGGCGGAAAATTAAATTACTTATCCGTTTTGTGAACGCGTAGAAATTAACCTCAAAACGAACCATAAGACGGACTTTTCAGTAAAACATTTTGATCACGGGTCTAGTTAACGTCATACAAACTCGAAACTAACTGTACCACCTACTTCGTATGGCGATAATATATTACTTTTATCTGGTAAATATGTTATATTTCTTATTAGTCCACAATGTCGAGATGTTTTGTATACTGCACATAAGTACCAAAGAATATATGTAACGTGCTAAGGTGTATAAACGAATATAACAGATTTTGCTGCAAAAAAACAGAAAATTCGCGACATTTCGCAGACTTAATTCTTCGAGGAAAAAGTCTATAAGTGCATATCCTCACAATGATATGCAGGCATGACGTAGATTCTAACTCGTATAACACCGCTAAATTAAAAGCTAGCGTCCCAACCAGAGAGGTCGTCAGGCGGTGGTTCGTCTGCATCCGGCGGGTATTGATCGAAGTTGTGAGTGTCGATGGGGGATTTGACAGTCGGTGTGATTGGTGGTTCTAAGGATCGTTGAGCTAAACCCTCCCAATTAAAACCATCGAACCATCTGAAAATAACAAAATTAAGGTTTTATTTCGTTTATTGAAATCGGCTTGGTGAGTCGTTTTCCAGCTTTGTCCAGCATACGCTCTCAACTTCAAATACTAATTTTAGATGACTCTACTTCACAAGTGGTCGTAAAATATTTACTTAGCCCTTATAGCAAACATCAACCGTACTATCATCCGCAAAATAATCTACGTGCGTTTATGAAATGTACATTTACACCACTTTTACAATAACAGACTCCTATATTTTCTTGTAAATATTTTATTGTAAATGATACATCTTGAAATTATATACATATGTATATACTGGCTTGATAAAATTATTATCTGCGATTGATGATCGGTTCAAGGAAAGTCCAAGAACTGCGGCGTCTAGCAATTAACGATAAAGTACAGAAAACTAACGTCAACACAATGGCCCACATTATACAACCATGAAAAGATGTACGAATGCTGTCAGATATCTGTTGCGTTTTAAGATTAATACTTGTATGAACCTGTTCATATTCTGTATTTTTTCTTCTATGTCGACAGCTGTCGTCTCAGGTGTGCTGAAACTTTTTGGTAAAAACAGGGTATATGTTATATATGTAGTAACAGTTATTAGCCATGTGAGTGCTGCGCCCACGCGACCGAGCCACATCTAATAAAGTGTTACTAACCGCCGTATGTTTTACTTGTCTGACGATTCATAACAGTGTGAACTGTAAAATATGCTATACTTACTTGTGTTTCTGTATTTCGGTGATACCGCCGCGTTGGTAACCTAGCCGTTCTGCGGGATTGTCCCGGCACAGTTTCTTTATGAGGTTCGCAGCATTCCTCGTAATACACCTAGGGAATTCAACCGCGTCGATTCCCTTTAGAATCTTATTATATGTCTTCATCGGATCAGAGCCGGTGAAGGGAGGAGATCCAGTAAGCAACTCGAACATAAGGACACCTAAAACAAACGCAAGAGTCTTTATTATTAAAAAATGAATAATACGTTGTAGTCGCAGTCACGTGTAATAAAGTTGGAACAGTATTTGAGGAAGGTCGCTACACATTAACAAAAAAGATCGTGTGTGAATGCTTCCATACACGACCTACGACAGAGGTTCCAGAAAGTGCTTACTCTCCCTCCCTCGTCCCAATCCTAACACACGTCTAAAAAGACTGCGCCCTTAGCTGAACTTTCCCAGCATTAGATGAAGCCAGGAATTAGGTTGTTGTAATGTTATGGGCTGTACCGTATTTACAAGAGTTGGGGACGGAGTTGAAGATGGCGGAACAATATAGGAGGCAAATAAATGTAACAAATCAATGCTTATGTTATTACCATTATAGATTTCTAAATTAACAAAGACATTATTAAGACAATTTTACATGGATGATCTTACGTGTAGCTTAAAATGCCAGCCTTTGTTTTTCTCATTCATTTTCTGACTATGAATTTCACTATGGAGGCAATTATGTGTTTTTTTTTAAACTCGACGAAGAGTGGGTTCTGAGTGCAGTTGATGGTCAGCACAGTGTGGTCAAAGCCGAAAGCGACTATCAAAGGACGAAAATCCATTGATAACATCCGGCGTCATGTCGTCCCACATATACCACGACTGAAAGTCTCTAAGTATATACTCATATACCTAGATACTACTGGATATACATAAGCTGATCCTAAAGGGCGATTGGATAAAGCGGAGTCACTGTAACGGTCTTTACACTCGTGTACTCTGGTCATGACTCAGTTCGGGCGATCGCCCTACCACCATAAAAATAATCTAATAATGTAATGTGTGTAGTAGTATAATATTTATTAAAAAATATATACTTAACTTACCTAAAGACCAATAATCTGCACTGATATCGTGCCCTCTGTTCATAATAACTTCAGGAGCCACGTACTCTGGAGTGCCGCAGAAAGTCCAAGTTTTACGGCTTGCTTGTAATTTCTTTGAAAAACCGAAGTCTACTAACTTTACATAACCTTTTGAGTCTAATAGTAAATTCTCTGGTTTGAGATCCCTGAAAAAACAAAATGTTATAAATTAATTAATAAATGATCCTATTGATTCTTGAAATTGTAGTGAACTATTATAGAATATACTTCAAATAGTGGCTGTGATGGCCTAGCAGTTAATGGGCCGGTTTCCAGGCGCGGCAACGCGAGGTCATAAGTTCTAATCCCAGAATGTACCTCTGGGTTTTTCCAGATTACGTACAGATTTAGGCTCCACATGCTCAAAGGTGTAGGAAACCATCGTGAGGATACCCGCTTGGCAACTAATAGAAATCCCACGTGAAAGCGACCAGAGAATGGCGATCAGCTCCGCTTCTAGTCACTTTGGGCACGACATTTAAACGCAAAGTGGATACAGCCACTTATATATCTTTGCTCACCCCATCATAGATATAGCATTATTATGTATTTTTACTTCAAATATATTTAATAAATACTGAGAAATAAGCCTTCAAGGGAATTAAGTATGTTCTTGAAAACAAATATCGAAAATAGATAAAATAAGTATAATTTGGAAAGCAATCGGTAAAATTCAAACTGTTTACTCACCTGTAAATGATATTCCTAGAATGTAAGTAGTGGAAAGCTTCGACCACGCAAGCCGTGTAAAATCTAGTTGTTGCATCGTCGAATTGGCCTGGAAGTTAATTTTTAAAGTTATAATCTTAGCAAAATGTAATTCAATTCTGAAGAGAAAATTCTGAATGTTCCAAAGAGTTATTTAACCTTGTTCCACCCTCTCCCTTCCTTAATAGAACCCCACGCACGGGTGTACGGAGTCACAGCTATACGGTAACTCAAACCGCGGCTAGGACTAAGAAGTTCTCAACTCTTACTTTTGCCGAGTTGTTGGGCTGTGGAATGGCCTTCTAGCGAATGTGTTCCCACCGTCATATGATATGGGGTCCTTTAGGCTGGTTTTCATGTCACGCTGACGGTCGGCGCTGATGGTTCAATTTGTATGTAGTTACATATAGCGTTTTCATATCACGCTGAACGCACGTACAGACAAATACAATCATGGCCAATCGTGAAATAGACACCGGTCGATTAATTGAAGAAGTGCGATTAAGGAAATGTTTATGGGACGTAACAAAGCCTGAAATGACTTCGTCGTCTAAGATTAATATATTTAATTTTGTTTCTTAGAATAAATAATTACATCATATTTCAGTGTACTTATTTTTTCTTACTTTAAAGTAACCATAAAGCGCTCAATCGGCTGTAAAGGAACATTACGTAAGCTGCAATGGACCAATCTATTTTGTAGCTTTACTAGTAATTCGTCAAAACTTCTTGATGACATACGGAAATAGGTAAAAAAACTTTTTGTAGTCCTCTCTCAACTGGCCATCGATCAATGGATGTATTTTTTTTTTGCAGACGAAATATCGCTTAAACAAATAGCCTTTCACCCTTTGATATAATTTTAATAAAGCTAACGTAATCTTACCGCGATCTCTTAATATAGTCCACAGTTCTCCACCAAGGCAAGTCTCCATCAGCATATACAAGTATTTCCGATCCTTAAACGTCTTATACAATTTCACTATGAACTCGCAGTTCATTTCCGACATTATCTCCTTCTCGGACATAATATGCTGTTGTTGCCTGGTTTCAACGATCTGGGCTTTCTTCATCTGCTTCAGAGCAAACGATCTGTTCGGGTCTCCATGAATCTGGACCAGTTCCACTCGGCCGAAGCCTCCGATACCAAGTGTCGCTATTATTCGAAGATCTGTGAGACGCAAGTTTGCAAATTCTTCGTTCAACCTGAGGAAGTTAAAAAACATATTCTTAGGTAAGTCGTGGTACGAATGATATATAAATAACACGGACAACACCGCGTCAGGCCATTATGTAATGAAACTTTTTTCAGTCCTCAGTAATTACTATTTCTTTTTGAACACGTGTTATGTGTAAGTGTCAAAATATAATATTAACTATGCGCTTTAACTTGAGAATTGATCTTTCTGTGGAATATTTTTCTTTATATTAATATAGTTTTTCATTTTTCCATTAGCGTATCGTGTTTTTTATCGTATATCTGAATCGAAAAATAACTGTTATGCAAGATTTTTTTTGTTTTGATAATTTACCCAAATTATCTCCTTTATATAAAAAGTTACGCGACTATTTAAATCATTTTTGATGAATATTTACAGATATTAATGTAAATTAAAAAGTCGTTTTAGGATATCACGTTGCTCAAGCAAATGGACGAATAATAACTTTCTCAATAAGTTAATCAAAATTGAGATATCATTCTAACACTATGGACCAAGAATCTGTCACTTTTATGCATCTACGTCTATTGTTTTCGTTCAAACTGAACAACGAGTGTATTAAAAACGTGGGAAATATTAATTGCTATCGGTACATTCTCATTACACGTTTTTCTGTTAGAGGAAAGTTGGTAGCGAAGCTGTAAAGGATTAAAACTTTATCTAAGCGCAATTTAAGTCATGATAAGTCAAATATAATGGAACTGTCACACAGAAAAGTGGTAATTAATTATCACTGTATTTATTTACTATAATATAATCATGTATAACGTATCAACGGCCTGCGCGACTTGTAGTGACTCTGCTTGTGATGCTAAGGTCCTAGGTTCGAATCACAGTAGCGGCAAATTGCATTGTGATGAGCAGATTAGTTTGTCGCGAGTAATGTTTGTGCATACACATTTAAGTATGTACATCTTTGTCTGGTATCCACAGTACAAGGGCAAGCCGAGTTTGGGTCTTAGTCAACGTGTGCGATTACTTGTCCGTAAAAATATGTAAAATGACTGGAGCAAGATTACGTTTAATTAGTTTCTTACTATAGTTTAAAATCGAAACAGCAATAAAATACTACAGTAGGTATCTACATTATAGATATTAAAAACAAGTTTGAACAACAAGTTAATAGGAATTAACATACAAAAACTTACCATTCTTAAATTAAATCCGAATTGATTGCAATGGAACATAAATTAATTTTAATAAGAGAAGTGTTGAAACAATATCAAAATATATTTTACTAAGAAAATATTAAGTATAATACAACATTACTGAATATAACATCATAATACAATAATTTAAAAAAATTCAAAATCTATCACAGATTAAGTGAAATTAATTTTTAGATTCTGTATCATTATGACATATTTTATTACTTTAATGCATACTAGATGTAAAAAATCATTTTTAAGGTCAATATTTTTTAACTTCTGTTAGCAAACAAACTGACGGCCCACCTGTTCATAAGTGTTTATCGTCATTTATGGACTACTGAGAAACAAGGGGTATTGTTATTGTTTTGTATTATTATCATAAGAACATAATGTAAATCAACTGTTTCAGATTCATGTTGATTTTAATTTTATTTGAAAAATGTTATACTCGTTTTATTTTACATAGAAATAAAGATAAACAGTAATCTTTGAAAGTTATGAAATTATTATTTCGAATCCTATTTAAGAAAAGTCACCGCTATAACATCAAATATTACTCATAAAAAACTTCATAGTTATTATGAAGGGTCTTTAACAATAGTATGTTAAAAAGGAAATGACAATTAATAAGGAGTTATATAGGTTAAACAATTAACCATTCAAAGTTGACTCACCTCTGTCTATCGTCACCTTCATCTTTGTACTTGGTACGAATCTCGTCAAGTGTCGATATAAGCTGGTTGAATGTTTCTCTGTCTATCACCAGACAGGTCGTACCATCGGGAGAGTCGCAAACAATATTTGCCGTTCGTAAATCATCCCTGAAATCAGTTTTAAGTCAACGTTAAAAAAACACAAACATACTGTAAAGATCGATTTTATTCGGAAATAGTCGAATGCGCAGGTTATATTTGTAGCGACGATGCTAACGCTTGCATAAACATACCTTCTCGTCCAAACTCCTCTTAATCTAATGGGATGAAGACCCGACACAACTAGACAGAGTCAAGATGATGATGATGATCTAGGTACTGATAACTGACCTCTATCAGCACCCTTAGGCCTTTCACAATGCCTGGCTGTCTAGCCAGATCCATAAAGAAGATATCTATATACATATTATATATTAAAACACTTGTCCTGAACTTGAAGCGATAGACTTGCCTAAACAACTAAAGCTACATACATAAAATTTGGAAATTGTGTTCTTTGTATAAAGTACGCATCAATTAAGGGCAGATTTTGT
This sequence comes from Automeris io, assembly GCA_036320925.1. Classification (NCBI taxonomy): domain Eukaryota; kingdom Metazoa; phylum Arthropoda; class Insecta; order Lepidoptera; family Saturniidae; genus Automeris; species Automeris io. The sequence goes on from JAUDJH010000014.1 coordinate 8,560,196, forward strand.
TATTGCGACCCTACGGTGGTGATATAGAGGTTAAAAGTTTGTTAAATATCCGTAAATTTTAAAATAAGCACTATGAAAACTAATAAATACTGACGGAAGTAATAATTGATATAAAAAAATACATATTCCGAATTTGTTGAAAAATAAATCCCCAAGGAAGTAAATTATTTCCACCTGAGCAACGCCGGGTCTCGGCAGCTAGTAATTTATAAGCATAATACGTACTAATGGAAGCATATACATTTTAAAAATACCACAGTGAATGTTTATAGCCCGTATATCAATGTTGTAAAACTTAGGTTTTATAGCTCTACATAGCGACAAGTAATAGATATTTAGTTCCACATGCAGAAAGCTCGTGCACATAAAATAAACAATTTAAAATGGCACGTAGGAGTGGCTGCAAAACAATTAAAAAGGATTATGAACTATGTATTTTGTACTTTATGTAATATAAAAATATGTGGCAGCATCAATTGGTTGTCATTTTTATTTTTTTAATGTATCTGCGTTTAGACCTTTTAGGTTATTACAATTTTATATTAATACTCTGTTGTTTAAATTATATATTTACTATATGAGTCCATTTACCACAAATCGTCTAACAAGAGAATTAAATAGTTTAATGTAGTTCACTTTCTTACCCTTGTAAAGCTTTCTCTCCAAAGAAGTCACCCTTTGTTAACGTCCTTATGAATTTCTCGTCATTATTGTTCGGTAACTTCTGGGTTACTTTGACCTAAAATAGAAAAAATTAAACATATAAAACCCAATTACTGTATATTTCAAACTTAGAAAGATAATATACCGCAAAATCGCCTCTTCTATAGTTGGATCAGTTCGTTAATAATTTTGAAATATTGTCGGACTCCTTTTGAACAATCCAGTTTCATCCCTAGGTAGGCATCATCATCATCATCATAACCAGTCTATCCTAGTCCACTGCTAGTCATAGGCCTCTCCTATCAAGTGCCATTGAGCCCGGTCTTCGGCTCTTCTCATCCAATACTTTCCGACCACCTTTCGCGGGTCGTCGCTCCACCTTATCGGGTGGCGCTCCACGCTACGTCTGCCGACCCACGATCTCCACTCAAGAACCCGCCTGCTCCAAGGACCATCGGTTCTTCGGCATATACGGCCTGCCCACTGCCACTTCAGCGTGCTAATACGGAGGTAGGGATCACCCATAGATTAATCACATTATCTTCCACGATCACCTATCATAACTTAAAAACAAACAACATGTACTCGTATAGAATGCATTTGTCTACTGCTTCTTAACACTGCCCAAGTAGTATATAAACTATCTGAACAAAACATAAATGAAACAAAGAAAACGTATTGATGGAATTAAAAGACTTTAAAGTGCGTTAAAATAATTCCATCAAATTCATCATAGCATAACTTATTAAAAAACATCACTATCCTCTTAAATATGTGAAAGTTCCATTGAAGAAACATAAAATGCTTACATTAACGACTTATATGGACAAAAATAAGAAAATGTGTTCAATAGAATTGAAGTGAAAACTGCATTTCACCGCCTGTTCTTTGACTATTCTATAATTCAAATTTACAATAGCGCTTATTAGTATATCGAGATAAAATACTTTTAAATTAAACGAAGAAGAATAAAAAATGTTGACTAGGTAGCGTTATTTTTATCTTCGCCATTTTGATAACAATATTATAAAAGAGTGCCAATTGCATGTTTAACACAATAACGTGTTCAACTAACCAATTTTTCCACAAAGATGATTGATATTGTGGTAAGGCTCTCAAAGCGACAATACAAAATGAGTTTTTTCCATTTTATTATTAGATGGTAATAATTCATAGCCATACATTATTCAAAAACACTGTAGCAGCTATAGTTTTATTTTTATAAATTATTTTACCAATCTACGTGTCATTTATTACCACATAACTTTATTTTATCCTTAACATTTGTCTTTAAACAAAGAGGATTGATTGAAGGTTGTTTTTTTTTTTAATATATAAAAAGAAAAATCTTGCAGAGAGTTAATGCGCCATAAGCCAAGTAGTTCAAAAGTCAAGCTTTGCGAATGTTCAGTTTTCAGAATTAGCAATTGCCAGAATTAGTTTGTCCAAGCCGAAACATCATGATTAGCTTTTTATTATACTGTTCCACGAAATAAATAAACATATCAAGTTCATTGACATTGAAGAAATGTTTAATACAAAAATATATGATCAACTTAAAGTTACAAATTCAAACTCTTACGTAAATAATGGTATTACCGGTTCAAGATTAAAAAACTCTGGAAACAGGTTTCTCGATGAACGTAAATTAAATATTAACCGACGTTGGAAAAGAATTCCGCTTGCAAACAAACATTGATGAGATAACATCGGAAATGGATGAGATAACACACTTCGAAATAATAGACCGCGCCGGAGTGATCCCAATAATTTCACAACGATAGATCGTAAACGGTAACTTTGGTTACACCTCACTGAGCGTTCGTTTATCGATTTATATACTTTTTCGAATATTATTATAATAATTTGCTTTATTCGGTTTCTTTTATGTAACTAACTCATCGAATAGGAAATGAATGAGTATTCTATCAATAACTTATTGCTTTTGGATTTAAAAGAAGCTTTGATATCGCTGAGTTTATCTTTAGGAAAATGATTGGTTCTCCTCAATTTAATTTGGGACACAAAATTTTAACTACACTTTCTAAAGTTATCACAGTAAACTGCATCTAGATTTTGTGTCAATCCAGTTTGTCGGAAATTTTTACTAAAAAGGAAAATTTTATTACACTAAAATATCATGTTCAAGAAACATCTAGATTTCTAATTTCAAACAGATATATGTATGTATATAGCAAACTAAGAACTTAAAAGAAATCAAGTTGCATAAATTACCTATATGTTATATTAAACTCACGGAAGAGAATATTATGTGTGCTAAATTAATAATAAATGTTATTACATAAATGAAATAAAATTAATTTTTTTAAAATATAATACCTAATAAAGAGAAAAATTAAACTAATAAAGATTAATAGTAAAAACTAAACTATATGTTATAGCTATATAATATTTTGTAAAATATAAACACAATGTAAACCTTTGTACTCGTATAGATATTGAAATTTGATTATTTACAAATTACTAATCTTCAAAGTTACCCCATAATAAAACATCTATAAGGACCTTTCAATTGAAAACAAGATGATGTGTGGAATAAGAAAAAGAAAATTATAAAATTAAAAAATATATAAAATGTCATTGTTTAAAAATCGAATGATATATGAATATTAATTATACTTAATACTAAAATCACAGAATTTATCACCAAAATAGACGTAATGATGAAAATTGTGTAATTAATGTGGGTTATTTATTAATTAATAATTAGTGTATAAATTCTAAGTAGAACGTCTAAATAAAAAGAAATACAGAACAATAAAAATCAATTTAATTGAATGACAAATGTTACGCTGAAAATGTTGAAATGACATAATGGTTTCGTCGTATGATGTCATAATCGTACGTATTATATTTAGACTCACTATTAATTAAACTAGTTCCACAATTTCGTATTCATGTCTGAGAGTTTCTTTGTTAGAATTAATGACAACATTATCGATGTTTGTTTGACTACAATTATAGTTATTTTAAATGACGGAACTATAGTACCAAATAGTTCTCCATAGAAAAATCTGGCCTCATAATGATAAACGCATTGCCCTCTAAGTTGACACACAGTGCGCTGACCTTGTAAGCACAATAGTCTGACTTTCTGGCCTCCGTGTTGTGTATTCAAAAATTAAAATTTAGTCACACGGCTACATTGTTCTCATTACATGTTTTGATTGCCGATAGCGACACTATTAGGAATCTGCACTAGATGAAAACCAAATGTTTAACATTGCGTATTATTTTTGTTTTTTTTTTCGCATATTAAATCGTTCAACTGTAGGGAGCTTAAGATAGTTTATTTATAATAATCCAGGAAAGTATAAATAATCATCAATAATTAAAAATCTTAATGTAAGTAAAAACGAATTACTAGCTATACCTGAGCACCTAGACAAAAGTTAGATTCGACCAGTGATAACAATAAAAATGCAATATATAACATTGACATAAGTTTTTGAAATATCGTGTTCTCATATGATGTAAATTCCTTAAATTTTAGACTGTTCTACTAGCGTAGTCGAAGATCGAATGTAACATTATTTAAGTTCTCTATTTTAAAAATTAAGATTAATTTAAAATTTCTTTATAATGGCGTTAGCCTAAAGAAAATACCTTCAGAAATAACATTGGGGTTAGGATACGCAAGACGGCAGAGTGGTCATGCTGTTGAACAACGAAAATCAACGTCAAGCTTTCCTTAGCTTATAAGATCTTTGTGAAGGCTGGGAAGACAAACAAGTAGGTAGAGAGGGTCATCAATTAGAGAAATTTTAATTAAAATAAAAAATTTTGTCGAATTAGCAAATTTTTTAAGAATGAACTATAACGGAATTGTTATATGTTATAAATGTTGTTACAAAGTACTTAGCCTTGGTCAGAGGAACCCAAGATAATAAAAAAAAACCCTACTAATTAAAAAACCTTTATAGCTTAGTAATAAGAAGCATGATACTTCTCTTTATTAGCGTGACGAAGGACAAATTTGGACACAAATTAAGCACCGCGAAATCGCTGACAACGCATCTGTTGAGTAGATGGCGAATTTCCTGCATTACTCAGATCATCGAGGGATCCAGAGACTATTTGTTGTAAAGTCATAATGTTTTTTTTTGTAGGTCTAAGTTATAATAATTTGTATTGATTGGTTTTTGTCTCTTAGCAGTTGCTGTTGTTCTATGACATTAAGATTTAGTGATATTGTTAAGATTATACTAATGATCTATTAACCCTTTGCGGACGTATTAAATTTGGACATGTGTATCGATTTTATTCGAATTACCGTCGAAAGAGCAGGGATTCATAACACGTAAGATTATGATGGCTAAACAAGATTTGGTAATTCTTTTGTGAACTTTAGATTTCTAATTATTTAATACAGTCATCCATCCATCTATTTTGCTACGAAAAAGTGTAAACTGATACATTGTTGCATACAGTATAGGATCCGTATGGTTCCTTGCTGTGGTGGCTGAGAGCAGACATACGACTGGAACGGTAAAAAGGCTTTGGTGGCTGAGAATGGGCATACGACCGCAAAGGGTTAATTATCAAGTGAATTTTCCTGAACTTGTTTAACCAAACTACTCTAGGTATATATGTATAGTAAAAAAAAAAATTACGTAAATAAATAACAATCGTATTTATAGCAAGTTCACGAAGCATTAAAGCACTATACTAAATGTTCTACGAAATACGTCACTAAATGTAAATGTAAAAAACATTTCACGTTGATACTGTCAACCTCATAAATGTAAATTTAGATCAAATAAATTACATTACTTTTATTAATACAAAAACTCAATATGATTGTATTAATCGAAAACAACAATTGCAACTTTTAGGAACTGTTTAAATGCCAAGGTAAACGTCTTGTACAGTCACTGGTCTACGCAAATTACATTATACAACAGTATATACGTAAATATCGTTGAATTAATTTATATCTACGTGTATTAATGTTTGGAAAATGTCAAAGTAATAATGAAATTTACTGTAGATATTGTAATACCTAAACAATACAATATTTTGAAATCGATCACGATGATATTAAAGAAATCATCAAATTTTAGGCTAGGTATCGTGGAATGTTTACAAAACACTGAGATGTGGCCAGAGGCGATGAACTAACGTCGCACCGTGCTGTATGTTTCTCGAAAGCTGATCCGAAAGAAAGTGAAACTAGACAATATTGAGTGTGTTCACACGAGACATTTTTGAACACGACGTCACCGAATTGAATAATTAAATCACAATGCTATTATAATCATTACGGTAACAATGGAGTGTTGAATCTTTAATTTATCTTACGGAATGTTTTAAAAGTGAATCGGACGCCGATGTATTAAAGTTAGGAAAGTTTCATTAAAATACAATTATAGCCGTGAGACTGTGTGAATGATTTAACATTTATTTTTTTTATGAGAAACTCGAAGTATTTTATATTTCACACAAATTAGTCTCGATATTTGTAGTTTCTAAAATGTATTAAAATAAAATAAAACTACAGTGAGTTGTAGTAATAACGTTATCAAGTGTGTGTTTAATTCTTGTGAAAACATTATGTATAGTTGAAATTTGTGTCTTAAAAACGAATTTAGAAAAAAAACTGTTTCGGCCCGGAAATAAAGTATATTTTTATTTAATAGGATAACATCAATTTTGATAAACAGAAGATATTTGTTTTCTTATCTATTTAATACAGTACTATACTTATAAAATATTCTTTATGAATGATTGAAGTTTTCATTTTTATTAAAACTTGAACCATAAACATCCAGTGCCTCGGACAATACAGCAATTGTTCATAGAATCATACGGGAGATAGAGTCTCCGAGTACATATATTTTATAGCTCTTAAAACAGACTGCGTTCTGCCAGCTGACACGTTAGACTACTTTTTTCGACACGAAAATGCATATTTGCAAAGTCACGTACAAAAATACCGTTTTCTACTCAGTCTAGTCGTTTTGAGTGATTGAATAATAAGTCCTTTGCCTATTTTTTATTGCAGCCAACGATAAACGCTTTTAAAACTTATAAACCCTATCCCCTTATCCCATATAGCTCTTAGATCCACAGTACGGGCTCATAAAACTATCTATTACTACCAATAGTCACAAATAAGCTACATTTCAATAATAATGACTGATGGCATTATATCTGTCTTAAATCATCACTTTAGACAGTGGTTTAACTGTTAGAAACGATCATTTGACGACAGCAAAACCTATTTAAAATATGATTGTTTCCCAAATTCACAATATTATGTTCGCTGAGTACTAGAGATGCCACGAATATTCGGCAACTATTCGGTATTCGGCCTATTCGACCACTTTTTTTGCTATTCGGTATTCGGCCGAATAATACGTACTATTCGGCCGAATACCAAATCATGTAAAAAAGACACGTTATATTACTCAAAGTATGTATTTATTTTTAAATTACAACACTTTAGTAATTAAAATTGATCAGTGGTAAGTTGCGATGGATAAAAGAAAGCTTTTCAGCATTTTTTGATAGCAAACGATTACGCTTTTCATCGTAAATGTTACCAGCCTCAGAAAACAACCTCTCACACACACACTCTCTCTCTCTCTCGCTCACACACATACTAATAAACTTATACCGTGAATATCCATATAAAAACACAAAACGCCCTTGAATAACCCGAACGGAAGTGCGAGTCTCACCAGAGACAAGATATACTTAATTGGTGAGACTTATCACCCTGTGTATATGCATAAGTTTTGTGTTAAAATAAAGATTATTATTATTACTAAACACGCTACTTCCAGGAATATTCGGCCAAATATTCGGCGCTTCGGCCGACAGCGTTGCCGAATATTCGGTATTCGGCCAATTCACTATTCATGGCATCACTACTGAGTACACAGTAGAGTTTACAAGTGCCAAAGGTTAGGTTCATTTGGGCTGAATCAAGTATGCAAGATCGAGAATAATATGGATGAAATTAACGAACTTACCTGTCCCTTTGAAATGATGAAGAATGTGTCACCCCTCGCTCCTTGCCTAACTATATAGTCCCCATTCTGATAGTGCGTTTCTTCCAACACATCCGATATCTTTATAAGCGTATCTTCTGGTAAATTCTTGAAGATCGGCACACTAGAAATAAAGAAAAACTTCGTTTTAAATCTATGATTGTGTAATTGGACAAACAGGGCAAGAATGTTCCGCTATGTGAGTAGAAAGTGGATATAATTGAATTTTAAATGATAACAGTAATCAATATTAATATACTTTCCTAGTTTATGTTACGAAATATCATGTTCGAAACATTCGTTTTTAGACAAATTGCACAAAGAATATAATTACAACATACACGTATTATATGTATACTAAAAAAGTGATTAAATATACTGACTCATAAGAAAGACATATTATGCTAAATCATAGTTACGTTTTGTTTACTTAAGTCTACGAAATGGACAATTACTCTAAAATTCAACCGGTTTTCTGCCCAATTAACCACTATTGAAAGTGAATGCCATTCAACTCCGCACATTTTGAAAGGCTTCCTTCTGACTCATGCAACGATCTCTGACAAAACCGGTATTTTTTAAATAAGACCAGGGACATAATTTTTATTAGATTGCTTATAATTGTCTTATGACATCTATTATGAGATTTCCTCGTCGTAGCACTATACCAGCACTCGTACGTAAATGTAATATTATAGTACAATTAAATGCCTTCTAATGCTTATAACTTATGTGTGAGTAATCTATTTGTAGCATTAGTACCTATACAGTTATTTAATTAACTATTTGAAAATACAGTAGTTTTTAAGCACATTGAATAATAGATATGGGATAAATAAATAATTCCAAATTAATAAAGTTTAATAAAGTCGCATAGAAATAAATCTATTTGACCTAACAAAGATTCTCGGACGTGTGACAACGAGATTCATTTGGTTACAATAACAAATATTTCGTTAGATGTTTAAAATATCTACTTATGATTAGAATATTTGATAGGTGACGAGTGTAATTTTCTTTTAAACGCAATATATTTCAATTTCTCACCATTTTGTAAATTCATAAATCAATTTTTTTCTCCGCACGTAAATATACCATTTACTGCAACATAACAGTTAACTTATTTCAAAAACTACTAATTATCGCTCTTAAAAGATTCATCTTTTTTCACTAATTAAGATGGTTAACAATAATATTATTCTAGATATGCAATATTAGCTACAATTTCTATAGTATTACAATATTTGTATCCATCACAAATTTATTTTCAAGCCTTGAATTTTCGTATATACTATAGTCACAGAGCATTTACCCATGACATTTCTATTAGTTGCCATGCGGGTTTCCTCACGTTTTCTTTCACCGGTGATCTTGTGGTGCCTAAGTCCGTACTACATTTCTGGAAAAACCCAGATATATCCAGCCAGGATTCGAACCTACGACTATCTTTTATACTTAATTAATTTATTTTAACGGATAATTACATACTTTGATATGAAATAAATAATATAACTTGTAATATTTTAATCATGTCTAAGCAAAGTAAAAGTAGCATCTATAAATCTCAGCCTTAGACATACCACGAAGGTAACAACCATAGTTCTTTACCAAAACATTTTGTAACAATAAAATATAAGAACATCATCTGTTAAAGAATTTAATATTTCTAACGTATCTAAAGTACATAGTCACTTCCTCAAATATTTAATGTACACGCAAATTTTATACAATCAGAAATTCAGATAAAAATTTAAAACAGGTTTGCCTGAAGCTTATCAGATATAAAATAAACCTAAAAATTGTGTTGTTATTAAAGCGTAAAAAACTACGAAATTAACTAAGATAGAAAATATTAATGCTTTTGACAACGTCGTAAAGAAAGTTCACTGACCCTTGTTGCTGTCATTTAAGGAAGCAGTAACAAACACATAAACATGGTGTAGTGGGTATAATGACAAAAACGTAGGATCAGTGAGAGGATTGTGATCTTAAAATGTCATGTGACTAGCAAACGTGACAGGTGCGTTAGTAAATATTTCGTAGATTGTGCGGTGTTTGAGCAATAGTTGCGGTGACACTGGTTTCATCAACAATAGCTTTGTTTATTGTTTCGATAGCTTTAATAATCTGAAGAAATATCTTTAAAGAGCTCGGAGTAGATAAATTAATACTCGTACTACGAAAATACTGCAGAGGATACTCAATTTTCAGTTACAAACGGGAATTGGTGTAAAAAGTGACATCTAGGATCATAATGATACGAGAGTTATATAAAATGCAGGTCTTGAAGCCGCAAATAAACGCACCGTTCGTTTCGTTAGGCACAAATTCAAGAGATAATCGAATCGATATAATACTTGCGGTTATTAATGCCAGAACCGTAACACATAGCTGATGGTAAATTCTTTAAAGTTTTAAAAGGTCTAAATATAAAATGTCCTATTTACAATGGTTAACGTTGAAAACAGTTCAGTATATTCGTTGACCGAATTAAAAGGTAAAGATACCAGTCTTGCTTCCAATGTGGGTGACCTGATTGATGTATTTTGGACTCGATTGCGAGACCAAGCTGCCACAGATTTCCTAAAATATTAGAACTGGTCGATATAACTATTCGCATAGACATATCTCAACCTCGAAGCTATAAGTGTAATCGCTTAAACAGTTTCATTAGTAAAATATATTGGTCCTTACATATGAAATTGGCGTTTTGTATGGGAGGAACAAAAAGTCGAATATTTTTTAATATAATATATTTAATTAATCAAAGTATGAACCATTATTTTCTATGCACTTTTGCCATCTCATAGGTAGTTCATCGATCCCTTTACTAAAAAAACCAGTCGGACGGGAATCAATAAAATCTTTGAAGGCGATTTGGACTGCCCCATCGGAGTTGAATTTTTTCCCTTGCAAGAAGTTATCCAAATTTCAAAAAAAATGGTAATCTGTTGGAGCAAGGTCCGGGGAGTACGGAGGATGTCTTAGACTTTCCAATTGAAGCTCTTCTAATTTAGTAGCCGTCTGTTGCGCAGTGTGTAGTCTAGCGTTGTCGTGAAGCAGCAGTGGCGTGGAGCGATTGACCAGCCTAGGTTGTTTAGCCGCTAGCTTTTCCATCATGGTTTGCAATTGCTGACAATAGACATCAGCCGTAATAGTCTAGCCAGATTTGAGAAAACTGTAATGAACAATACCGGCACTAGTCCACCAAACGCTTACAAGTAACTTTTTTGGGGTTAATTTTCGCTTGGGGCAGGATTTGGCTGGCTGGCCAGGATCCAACCATTGCGCTGAGCGCTTCCGATTATCGTAAGGAACCCATTTTTCATTACAGGTAATGATTCGGTTTAAAATACCTTCATTATTGTGCCGGTTTAGTAATGTAACGCAGCAGTTGACGCGCGTTTGCCGGTTTGCTTCAGTCAATTCGTGAGGTACCCACCTTTCAAGCTTTTTAATCTTCCCAATTTGCTTCAAGTGAATTAAAACAGTTTTATCACTAACATCGCAGCCTGCAGCTAACTCGGACGTGGTTTGCGATGGATCCGCTTCCACAATAGCCTTCAACTCTTCATTATCAACTTGAGTCTCAGGCCGTCCACGGGGCTTGTTCTGCAGGTCGAAATTTCCAGAACGAAAACGTTGGAACCAAAAACGAACTGTGTTTTCTTTTGCAACACGACCGCCATACACATCATTCACCCTTCGAGTTGTTTCCGCAGCACTAGTGCCACGGCGGAACTCGTACTCGTAAATAATGCGATATTTTAAGTTTTCCATTTTGTAAAATGAGTGACGCAAACAGAATAAAACAGAAGAAAAAAACAAATGAATGACGATCATCGAAGCACGAATACATGAGTCTATAGCTGTACAAATTTGAATTTGGAATTCCTTACTAAAGAGGAGAAATTTGTGATTAAAGTGGCCAGTACGAAAAACGCCAATTTCATATGTAAGGACCTAATATAAAGACATATAAGAGACTCGTATTATGTCCGTAACTAAATACAGTGTAAACTCCATATAACGTCACTAGATTTAACTAACGTCACTCGATTTAACGACAAACTCCCCAAAGTGTAGATATCACTCGGCTTTGGTTGATTTTAGCTTGTTTCCCATACAATCATACACTCTATATAGCATTACACTCACTCTAAATAACGACGGCAATTTAATAATATAAAGTACCTTTTAAGTTGCCAAAATTAGTAAAAACTGCGCAGCTGTGTACATTCTTTTGTCGCTTTTTTATCCTAGCCCATAATAAACCCGACTGTCAGCATTAGACATACCGTTCTTTTGTTTACAAATTGGGATTGCTTGCACAAACAAAGAAATTTTGGATTCGGTGAGAAAAACCGAGTATCAAGAACAAGGAGATGAAGTAGATTAGGCGGATGAGCTTGAGCCTCCGCCGAGCATTAAAAAAGCTCTGGAAGCAGCAAAATTATTGGAGAAGTATTTTCTTTATCACCAAGATGCCTCAATATCGCAAGATATGAATAAAATAATTTAAAAAATAGAACAAAATCATTTGTGCAGCAAAAGACATCAGACAAAAATAACAGACTATACTCAATAACGATCAAATGAGAATTGTTTTTATGTAATTACTAACACTAGCCTGAAATAAACTTTTTCTAATACAGATTTTTTCTTCTCTCCATTTAACGACATCTCTCTATAACGTCAAAATATGCACAGTCCCTTGAGGGTCGTTATAAAGAGTTTGCACTGTATGTGAATTCACAATAGGAAAATAAATTAAATAGCTAGGAATAATCGAATCAAATTAATCCTCGAAGTTATACCCTGGAACCTATCACTTCAGAACTTAATTATACTTGATACAAAATTCTAGGCAATATAAAATTGCAATGTGCTACTAAAATAGATATGAAACTATGTATATTTTATTATCATATTGGTGCAACAATACGTTAAGTAATCCTTTCGTAACAAAACTATTTTACAACACTATATGCATATTTATAAATAGTATTAAAACTATTGATTTTTAAAATATATTTTATAACATCAGGGAATGTAGTTTAAAGAAATCCGAAAGAATAATCAACGACGTCAATTCTACTTTTAGTGAGAGAGAGAATGTTTTCTGTTGAGAGATTTTTTTCTTATGATGATGCTGGACATACTATACTTACTCTACGATGTGTACTATAACACCGATATGATAATGTAAATCAAATGTCGTTGAAAGCAGAAGAATGGGTCAATGCAAGCGCGTCGCATTTGGATAAGTATCCTCGAGGTCATTATCCTCGTCTGTCATCGGTAATTCTCTAGGAAGCGGTGCAAGCTTTTATTGTTCGTTATTAGAATTTACAGTCATTTAGTAAATATTTATGACAAATTTTCTGCCATTCTTTGCACATAATGAGCTCTTTCATTTCGAGTTCTAATAACCTTAAAACTTGTATGACTTGAGATTGTCAGAAGATTGGTAATGTAACTAACTATACGAAATGTTACAGCTTTACGTCTTATCGCTCTGTATATTGAGATTGCGAATATTTACTAAATGTCATAAATTATATACTTTATCATTTAGCTGGAAATATCATTCTCAGCAAACATGTCAGTTTAACCACCAAGTTCGCCATAATAAGTAACATCTATCAAAATTAATGTAAAAATCAAGTTTCTCTATTTATAAGATTTCTAAATTTGCATGAAAATAAATGTTGATCTAAATGAATAAATCTGATGGTGACTCATCCATAATTATCATATATTTAAACTAGGGATGTAACGGAGGCAGTTTTGTCGGAAACGAATTCGGAGTCGGAGTTTTGAAATTTGATTTATCGGTGTCGGAACCGAAGTCGGAATCGGAGTCGGAGGCAATGTCAGTCACAAGTGACGGCAGAAGAAAGTAATTTTATTATGGGACATATAAAAACATTAATCATAACATAACATTAAAAGAAATCAAATGAATTGACTACAACAGTGGGGGTGACTTCCGATTAATACCTCCGATTAAAAAGTTTCGGCACCGAAGTCGGAACCGGAGGTGTAATAACAATCGGAAGTTCCGACTTATCGGAGTCGGAGTCGAAGCTCCGTAACATCCCTGATTTAAACCATTAACTTTAATCAAATCTGACCAAAAAGTTTTAAGTGTGTTGTTCAAGTAGATTAATTATTATAAAAAAATCTGTAACTAAAAAGTCGTTTAAATATAACAGGCCATGTGCTCCGTACTCCAGGACGTTAAAAAAAATTCAAATCATTGATAGAGAGGTTAGTGGCCTCAATATTGTAAACAAAGTATCTTATTTGGAAGGTATGCCCAAAATAACTGCTCTATATGAATTCGAAGAAAATTTGAAGCACTCTGAGAATAACATTCAATTCCGTGCCAGTTTCGAGAGTGAAATGATTTGCAGTTTCATGTGATACTAACATGTTTAGAAAATGGAGGATCGAGTACATTTTTCATAGTAAAACATAGCACTGTCAAACGATCATTGCAATTTTTATAGCCATTTTTAGCTAGTATCAAGATTTAAAATATATTAGAAACACGTGGGAGTGTGAAAGTATACAAATTGTCAAAATTGAAAGAATTTGTATCAAGTCCTTTTAATTCTCATATATAGGAATTTAAATCGGTTCTTCTCATGATTGCCAAAATAGACGAGAACTTGCAATACAATTTATAAAATTTTATTTGCTCAAATATTCTCTGGTAATCTACTTATAACTTTTGATTTTTTACTGTCGTTACTATACGAGTTAACGACCAGCATGTTTAATTCATTTATATAAAGTCTGATAATTTGCAGGTCACCAATTCAAATACATTAATATATTTTTAAAAAGTTACTATTTCTTATAGATCTCTAACTTTATATAAATTGAAATAATGATATAATATAATTTCAAAGCTTCTATTTATCAGCTCTTTTATAAATTAAAAATATTTGTCACGTCTTTTTTACAGCAGTTGAAATACCATGAAATGCAAATAAACTTAGTAATTATCATTTATCTCATTTAAACATAGTATTGAACCTTTTTAATTACTTCAATGACCTCATGTAGGTTATTCTGAAGTAGCCAGTTAGAAGCTTGCTTAAAGAAAAAAAAGCATATAAGTATTATTTCAGCTCGTTACTAAATATGCATACCTATGCAAGACAATATTTAGTAAATTAATTAATTAATTTATAATTAGGTAATAATATTTTTTTAGGTAAGTATAAGTTCATTAATTAATTAACGTTGTTAACATATAATACATCACTACTACTACTAACAATGTATACGTCGAATTGAATTAGATATATTAAGAAAGATTTAAGTGATATGACCTAAAGATGTCGATATTAAGGCGCCAGAAGATGTTTTACGAAAGTAATTGTGAAACCGCTTTGATATGTTGCGAGGCACTGTTATTGAGTTTCTATTGATTAGGTTTATTGAGTCTGTGTGTAAACGCATAGCAATGTTTCTTAACGGATTAACATATACAATAACTCGGAATTGTATTGTTGCAATATTGTTGGTTACAGATTTTCCTACGCAAAAAGGAGGTATAAAAACAGCCAACCTGACAGAAATTATTAACTGTGACCTAAGACCGAATGTAGCACTAGAAGTATTGCTACAATATCGGTGACAGAAGAAGCTTAAAAGAAACTGGACTTACAAGGACTGTCACTTTGATGATGACCCTCACACTAATTTAATGTGGTCGCGATTAACTCAGCCACTGACGTCGTACCACCCCACTACTACTCGTTTTGCACCATCCGTAGTCACGTCTGAGGTTTCCAAAGTAAAAGCTATCGACGAAAAGCATAAGAATAGTTTTAGTTAATGTTAAAGCTTACCTCTTCAGGAAGTCGGTATACTCCGCTTGGCGAATGAGACCCGTCCTCATCATGATCGTTTGGAAGCACTGTCGCTCGATGGCCCATAATCGACAGTCGGTAGCTGCTTTGATAGTGGCCGTCCTCTTGCAGTTGTACAGGATGGCAAGCTCACCGAACACCTTACCCGGAGCCATGGTGCTGAGGTACTTGTTTTCTCTTGAAACTTCCACTCGACCCTCTGAGAACAAAAAGCAAATTGAAAAATTGTAAGTACTTTAATATATTTTTACATAATCTAAGATTTTTACAATAACTGAAACTTTTGCTTTAAAATTTTTATAATAAAACATAATAAATAAAACATTATGAACGAATACATCATAGTACATAATTATTGTAAACTCAAATACGTTATTATCAAACAAATTTACTTATATTTTCTTAAAATTATTACTGTTGGGCTGAGATTCATAGACGCAAGTTTGAGTTTGCTTAGACTTTACCAAGCCATTACAAATTATATTACTCCATGAATGTCAAAGGATTTGGTAAGTCACCGCTTTTGTCAACATGGACTTGGCTATATGAATGCTATGGCTGTACTCAAGTTCCTATTATATATTCCGTTTTTTGTCAAAATTAATTAATTTTTTGAGAACTTTGCCAAGCAAAGTCGAAAAAGAGTCCATAACTCTCAGCCTTACCATTATCAAAACCTTCTTCATCAGTAATTGATCCAAATTTTCATATTTAATAAAAAAAAAACTAAATTTAGTAACTGTAAGATCTTTTATTTTATAATAACAACAATATTTGACGACTTTGCCGATATAAATACAAAAAAAAAAAAAATACATTGATATTCCTATTTCTCAAATCCATAGAAAACGTTCTATCATATTTGTAGTGTTTTATTTATTTGAATATCTGATCTGGGCGTCAAATCAACAATTACTCGTGTTTACGAAATTTTTAATAACATTCAAAAATTACATCCATTTGAATCTACCGAGCCCCATATCTGTAAGTATTAATTATGAATATGACAACTTGAAAACTTAATAATATAGACTGGAGGCTAACGAGTCCAAAGATATGTATAATGACGAATAAAATATGAAATAAAGCCTCAATTTACTGCTACTTGTCAAGGATACTGAGATTAATTTGTCGTGCATAAATTGGTAACTAATAACAGAAAAATACATCCAATTTATATAAATACAATTTTTTCTTTAGAAAACCTAATCATACGAAACAGATTGCATATAAAGCATGAACCATTTAAAAGTGTCTTAATGTCATAACTGACCTACAAATAATAGCAAAAAGCAACAAGATTTCAGGTGACCCCGAATGACGTAATGTAACTCACTTTCCTTAAACTATTTCTCCGTCATGTCAGTTCCTGATGACTCGGTTATGAGTAAAGCGAATTCATGTTAAGAATAAGAAATGCGTGACACATGAACAATGGCATATTTTTCCAAACAGTTATTTTATTACAATTAAAATATGCGCATTGATATTCGCACCAGATTTACTAGTAAAGAGCTAAGAGGTAAATATTTTATAAAAGAAAATGTAAATATTAATAATTGTCTTGCTAATATAAATAGAATAAATAAAGGAACACGAAAAATCCAAAATGAGGGAAAAGTGCACCAACTATCATTTAAAACAATTTGCTTTCAAATATCCATTGAATTTATACTTCAAAAGGCAAGGAGTCATTAATAAAGGCTTTTGCAGTTCATGTATTGACAATAACTAAATATTTTATTATTTTGCGACTGGCTTAGAAAAATTCACTATTGTAATAACACAAATTTCTGCTTTGGATTCCGTTCGACTTTAAAAAGTATTGGATAAAATAACCTTATTTTGTTAGCAGACTGTTTTTAAAATGATCTTCATTAGTAAATTCTATGGAAATATAAATATTTTTTATATCATAGAAACAGAATTAACTGAATTGAAACTGCAAATAAAATGATCCTCGTGTCAATAGAAATACGAATAATGTATGTTTATTTACATAGAAACATACAGCAATATATAAATAACAAAAAAGATATATATGCCAGCAAACTTCCACAAAAAAGGGAAAAAATAAATTGTAATCTAATCGTTTCTGATAGAAATATCATGAGTTTGTTCCTTGAGAACGAGGATCTGCTTTGCTACTTAGTGGGCACGACAAATAAGCGCAAAACAGATACACCTACTAATCTATTTCTGCTCACCCCGAAAGGGATATAGGGTGACTATATATTATTATTTTCAGACTAACGCTGATATTCCTTAATATTATTATATTTATTAAAATAACAAATAACATAATTCAACAAAATTTATAGTTTTAATCTCCGATGTCGAGATACAACGAAAAATTTGATTACACAATGTCATAAAGATTTTCATATAGCATTATTCATTCATTAGCAAATATAGTAAGTGGTACACGCTTTATGTAGCTTGGGGCAATGTCTTTATATTATGTTTTATTTACTCAATATGGTTCCAATATACGTCAGTCAGACTTCTTCTATTTCATACATCTGTGTAGCTCCGTTACGGACTAGGTCAAGGCATCTGTTGCCTCCATACTATTGCGATTTTCGCGTGATAAGGCTAAATCATTTTTCAGTTTAACCGCTATACAACTGAACGTTGGCTTTATAAACTACTAGCAGCTTAATACGCGAGTATTATTTACTGTAATCTTCTTATTGTACATCTTCGACGATATTCATTTAATTTATAACGTAAAGGATATTATTATTCTATATAAAATACATAACCAAAAAAATGTAATCCGATAAAGAGTTTTACATACTCTGCAGGCCAAATTAAGGGCGGCGTGACCCTCCGGTGGGTCACACTTGACTGTTCCGTGTTAACGAGATAAGACAGTCCCGCCTCACGTGGTAGAACGTAGATATTCGCCCCGGCGTGAACGGATAACTCTGGTATTGCAGAATTTTTGAATAATCTATATTGTATTTTCTTGACTTTAAGGAGTTTATAACAATGAACATTGGTTGTTTTGATACAATTTTCATTAAGTAATTAATCGTTTTTACTCACAAAGATCGAAAACATTCTTGATAATGCTTAGCAAAAGAGTTTTTTTTTTGTATTTGTTATAAAATATGGCTGTACGGTGAGTTGTCATGGCCTATTCTTTAGCAACAAATATGTAATATTTAAAAAGTTACTATTCCCGCGTTCTCTGTTTTCTGTAATGGTTGCGTTAAGTCATAGAAAGAGTATTATTGTATTAAATAATAATAAACTGGTTAGAGTAATATTATGACTATTTAATCACGGACCTCCTAAGCTCTAAACCAGAGATGGGCAAAATCTGATTCTCTGAATCTGATCAATCTGATTAATGATTAGCGATTTCATAACGTATAGTAATTTTAATTTTGTAACTCCTTCTAATTAAATCAATTTAAAACATTAAAAAATCATAAATGTGTTTACAATCTGGGATTCTGTAGTGTTTAAAACATAGATGAGCAAAATGCAATCATATTAATGTTAAAAAACGTAAAATCTAATCGTAATCATTTTTATTAATCTGATTACATTTTGCCCATCTATGCTCTAAATAGTATTCTTTAGATTTATATGGTGGATAGGTCGTAATAATATCTTTTAGATATACATATATGCCTTCGAAGCGTGACATTACGGATCCCGGTGGCATTCTTTCAAACAAATCATGTGTGTAGCAATTTCTTCATTGCGCACACGTTCGACTAAGTGTAAGAAACACTACTGCTTAGATATCGAGTTTCTGTGACATTTGCACAACTTTCACACTTGCCAATATTTATAGATTTTATTACTTATTTTGGAACTAGAAACAACTAAGAGCTAAAAGAAACTGAACAAACAAGTTGTCACAGTTATACGAGGATAATCTACTTACATCTGTCTATATCTTAATATATATAAATCTCCTGTCACGATGTTTGTCCGCGATGGACTCCTAAACTACTAAACCGATTTTAATGAAATTTAAAAAAGTTTGATCTAATTTAAAAGATAGGATAGTTTTCATCTCAATTCATAGTCGCAATATTATTTTATTGCAAATTATTTGTTTATTATTTAGCAGTCATAATTTACAGTTAGCTCCAACCGATTCTAAAAGATGGCGCTATCCGTTGACTCGATTGAGTAATTATTCAAAAACCAGTCACAGCAAAGCGTGGCTGGTCTGCTATAATTTATATGGCAGAACAACGTTTGCCGAGTCAGCTAGTATACTATATTTAACTGAGATTTAGACGCAATTTCGACTTTGCCTAGCAAGGTTCTCGAAAAATACATTCGTTTTGACAAAAAATTGAATATATAACCTTGAATATAGTATTCGCAGAGCCAAGTGCATGTTGACAAAATCAGTGACTTGCCAAATCTTCTGACATTCGTACAGTAATATAAATTGTTATGTTTTAGAAAGTCTAATCTAACTTAAAGTTGCATCTATACATCTCAGCCATACACTACCTTAGATGCTACGTTTTGTTCAGAAAATCAGTTCTTCTATGATAAAAAAAACTGGATATGTAATACGAGCTTGAGAAGAGCCTAGGTTTACGCAGAACCAAGTTTCAGTCGACGAAATCGATGACTCTCAATGTACTTAAATAATATGATTTGTAATATTTGAGTTAAGTATAAGCTAAGTCAAAGTAGCGTCTATAAATGTCAGCCTGAGTGAAATAGTAAACGCAGAACATAACAATTTTATTTAAAGGTAAACATATATATGAAATAGATTTGCTACGAATATTTTGTAGTAGAAATTTTATAAAGCATATATTGTATATGTAGGAAGGTACTGTTAATAATTAGTCACGTATTATAAGATAATTGAGATGTAATTACGTGTTCTTGTTTAAATTAGCAGTCGATTATAATAATAAAAAATAATATGTCGTCACGCTATATCCATTTCAGGGTAAGCAGATATATAAATCGCAACCAATGTCTGTACTAAATATACTAACTAAAGTGATAAAATAAATCTAGACATTTACAATGGAAGAGAATTAATAAATATTGAGACTCTTGATACTGTCGTTTCATAAATCCTAAAATTACAATTGGCTTTAGTAGAAATGTCAAATTGTGAATGTGAAAATTTATCTAAAATCCAATTTTATTAAATGCAATGAAGTAAACAATATTTAATTTCATTAAAGAATAGATTTAACTTTAATTATAGTATTTTAAAAAATATTTATTTTAGTAACATTTTAAATTTTATTAATATCTTTGCTATTATATTTTAGGTATGCATGGATGTTTTGTATAAATTTAAATTAATTAGTATAATTTTTATTTTTTTAAGTCTCATATAATTTTAAATTTACAATATTGTTAAAATAGTCTGTCATATCGTTATAAGGATGCAGAACAAATTATATATTATACTAATTTTATAATTTAAATATATTCTTCTAAGTATATATTTCATAAATAAACCTTTAACTCCTTACAAATACATTATATTTTTAGGAAAAGTGCCTAACATTACGCTACCTATAGGGTATTATTTAAATTTTATCTTTGAAAAATACAGAAACCTAGCTCATATAATCAACGTTTCTTTATTACAAATACCTCAGCTGGCAAACTTTATTTATGTGATATTTGTTTAAAATAATATTCCTTATAAACTACATGATTGTGGCTGTTGTGACCAAGGGGATAATGGACCGGAATTCATGGGAAGAAATGCGAATGGTCGTGGGTTCGAATCCCGGCACGTACGTCTGGATTTTTTCAAGATTAAGAACAGGGTTAGGCGCCACATGCTTACCTGTGAAGAAAAACATCGTGAGGAAACCCACATGACTTCTACTAGAAATGTCATGTGTCAGTAAGTACCTTAACACTTAACGGACAGGCCCTGTAGATCTACGTTTTTCCATTCTGACTTCCTAGGACGGGCCACGTAGATCTACGTTTTTCAATTCTGACTTCCTAGGACGGGCCAAGTAGAACTACGTTTTTCCATTCTAACTTCCTAGGACGGGCTACGTAGATCTACGTTTTTCCATTCTGACTTCCTAGGACGGGCTACGTAGATTTGCGTTTTTCCATTCTGACTTCCTAGGACGGGCCACGTAGATCTGCGTTTTTCCATTCTGACTTCCTAGGACGGGCTACGTAGATTTGCGTTTTTCCATTCTGACTTCCTAGGACGGGCTACGTAGATCTAGGTTTTTTCATTCTGACTTCCTAGGACGGGCTACGTAGATCTACGTTTTGCCATTCTGACTTCCTAGGACGGGCCACGTAGATCTGCGTTTTTCCATTCTGACTTCCTAGGACGGGCTACGTAGATCTACGTTTTTTCATTCTGACTTCCTAGGACGGGCCACGTAGATTTGCGTTTTTCCATTCTGACTTCCTAGGACAGGCCACGTAGATTTGCGTTTTTTCATTCTGACTTCCTAGGACGGGCCACGTAGATTTGCGTTTTTCCATTCTGACTTCCTAGGACAGGCCACGTAGATTTGCGTTTTTGCTTAAATTTTAGGTCCATTGCGTTAGTTTTTTTATTTTACAGATTTTTCCTTGGTGTCATTAGTTAACACTATCTGCCTGATGTTCCTACGGTGTAGTTTTCGGCCCGTCCGTTAATCGTTAAGATCGGCGATCAGTTGCGTAACTGGTCATTCGCTACGACGTAAAAGCGCAATGTGGATACAGCCATTAACGTATCTGCGCTCAACCCGAGAGGGGTATAGCGTGTTGATAATATAAAATAACGAAATGTCCATATTATGAAATAGTGCCCTATTGTCTGTCAAAAATAACAATAGAATATACCGTTATTAACACACGCTAGAGTACCGCTAATCTACCATTGTGTTATGTTTATTGATGCACGCATATTTATTTGTAATTGTAGATTGGGAACTCATCAATAGTGAATCCTGTTCACCAATTATCACGCTTTATTCAATTTATAGGAAAATTTGTTTTCGTTATAAGCCCGAGACTCACATATTAGCTTTTATAAAATTCATTCTCAAATATTGTTATTATTTATATTATCTTTTTTTTTGGCGGTAGGGCGATTACACGAACTGGGTCACGACCATAGTACACAAATGTAAAGACCGTCATAGTGACTTGCTCTGGCCTGTCGCGTTTCAGGATCAGCTTGTGTATATCCAGTAACTCATATACCTAAAAACCTATAGTCGTGGTATATGTGGGCCGACATGACAGAGACTATCAATGAATTTTTATTCTTTGATGGTCGTTTTCGTTTTTGGAGTACACTGTATTTACCATCAGATATTCTGTGGTCACTATGTCAAGCTAGTGTAAAAAAACGCTTTTAAATATCACATTGTTTGGACTTTATGATCAGAGCCTCTACTGGATAACAAGTTCACGCTGGCGCGTACCACCGGTGACTTGCAGAATTCCGCCTGATCGGGTGGTTCGTACCAGCAATTGCACACAAATAATTGCCTCATGGGCGACAAATGTGTTTAAATTTCTGTATATATTCAATATTTTAGTGTGGACGTATACACTCAACACAACAACAATAGCGCTAAAAGAGTAATGTATGAAAACCGCTACCCTTCGATAATATTTCGTTGAAACCTCCGTCCGATAGAGCGAAAAACTTTAAGCGCAGTTGTTTTTGGGCGCGAAACATTAATTATAGCGCCGGCGTGAACGTGTTAAGGAAACTTCATAATTCTTTGTTTAAAAATTTAATTAATTTAAGAAAAATATCTCGAAACAAGCTGCTCTCTGACCTTTGTAATATCTTTAAATATGCGATTGAGTCATATTATTTCTTAACACTACACATATAAAGACCACGCTGTTCCAGTTTAATTAACCAGGATTTTAATCATACTCTGTTTTAATATATACAACATTACATATATTATTACAATTATAATATTTTAGTTTTTGTTCCTGCGCTGTATCGTGAATTCAATTCCCACACTGGCACACTCACAAAAATACACACTTGATGCCATGACGATGTGAAACTTCAAAAAAAAAAGAATGAAGCATATTTACATCAAATACCTATTATTAAAAGATTAACACACAGTTACTAAGATTGGTATTACACGATAACTAATTCGTTTTTAATTAAACTCCTGGGCCGTTAAAATGAATATTTCTTAATTTGAACGTTGCATCATTAAAATAACCGACGATGTTGCCTTAGCATATAGAAATTATCATCAAAAACATATCGCAAAGGTCAGTGTTTCAATTGACCCGACAGACATTTGAGAATAGCGAACAAACCTTTTAATATATTAAATACAATATACATATATGCACCTGGTATCGGTGTATGGCGCTATATATTAAATGTTTTCAGGTTTTTAATTCTTAGTATTACGGAGTTTGTTTTTAGGTATATAAAACCAGTTTGCGCAGACTCGATTTCTGTAGATGCATTGTCACTTATGACCGATATATGTAAGTATGTATCAAGATAATATTAGGTCCTTACATATGAAATTGGCGTTTTTCGTACTGGCCACTTTAATCAAATTTAATTAAATTTCTCCTCTTTAGTAAGGAATTACAAATTAAAATTTGTACAGCTATAGACTCATGTATTTGTGCTTCGATGATCGTCATTCATTTGTTTTTTTCTTCTGTTTTTTTCTGTTTGCGTCACTCATTTTACAAAATGGAAAACTTAAAATATCGCATTATTTACGAATACGAGTTCCGCCGTGGCACTAGTGCTGCGGAAACAACTCGAAGGGTGAATGATGTGTATGGCGGTCGTGTTGCAAAAGAAAAGACAGTTCGTTTTTGGTTCCAACGTTTTTGTTCTGGAAATTTCGACCTGCAGAACAAGCCCCGTGGACGGCCTGAGACTCAAGTTGATAATGAAGAGTTGAAGGCTATTGTGGAAGCGGATCCATCGCAAACCACGTCCGAGTTAGCTGCAGGCTGCGATGTTAGTCATAAAACTGTTTTAATTCACTTGAAGCAAATTGGGAAGATTAAAAAGCTAGAAAGGTGGGTACCTCACGAATTGACTGAAGCAAACCGGCAAACGCGCGTCGACTGCTGCGTTACATTACTAAACCGGCACAATAATGAAGGTATTTTAAACCGAATCATTACCTGTGATGAAAAATGGGTTCTTTACGATAATCGGAAGCGCTCAGCGCAATGGTTGGATCCTGGTCAGCCAGCCAAATCCTGCCCCAAGCGAAAATTAACCCCAAAAAAGTTACTTGTAAGCGTTTGGTGGACTAGTGCCGGTATTGTTCATTACAGTTTTCTCAAATCTGGCAGGACTATTACGGCTGATGTCTATTGTCAGCAATTGCAAACCATGATGGAAAAGCTAGCGGCTAAACAACCTAGGCTGGTCAATCGCTCCACGCCACTGCTGCTTCACGACAACGCTAGACCACACACTGCGCAACAGACGGCTACTAAATTAGAAGAGCTTCAATTGGAAAGTTTAAGACATCCTCCGTACTCCCCGGACCTTGCTCCAACAGATTACCATTTATTTCGAAATTTGGATAACTTCTTGCAAGGGAAAAAATTCAACTCCGATGGGGCAGTCCAAATCGCCTTCAAAGATTTTATTGATTCCCGTCCGACTGGTTTTTTTAGTAAAGGGATCAATGAACTACCTATGAGATGGCAAAAGTGCATAGAAAATAATGGTTCATACTTTGATTAATTAAATATATTATATTAAAAAATATTCGACTTTTTGTTCCTCCCATACAAAACGCCAATTTCATATGTAAGGACCTAATATAAATATTGCTGACTGTATATTGTATTACTCAGGCACTCAATCTTTTATATTATACTTTTACTGACATTGACATACTTTAAAATCGTTTGAAGAACGCAAGTATTTAACTTTTGATAATATTATATATATATATATATAATTTTATTGATTGCATATACTTATATGTGAAAATTGATTTTATGTGGAGACTTCATATTGTACATGTTATTTGCAAAAAAATTAAATAAACTCTCAATATTTTTATAAGAGCCGATATTTTTTTTTCCACAAAATGATGTATCTACATTATAATTTAAAATCTTGTGGTTAATCCTATTTACTCTTTAAACTATGAAAAGAAACATGGAATCAGTTAAAAATCTTATAATCCACTAGAAACATATTAAACCCATTTCACGTATGACGTCCTTTTACAGGAAAGAAGGAAGTTCATTAATAAAGCATTTTTAGAGATCAAATTGCCCAAAAACACTGGCTTGTGCTAACCACGTAAGTACTGTAAAGTTCTACAACAAAGATCTAAATCATGTTCAGGCATGGTTGTTATGACTTTAATCTTGACTATAGATCAATCATAATATCAGAGAGAGAACAAGAATTACAAAGTGCTGCCGAAATAATTTGCCTGGCTCAGAACAAACTGAAGTAAGTAAAAAATGATAGCCAACCATTATAATACAGTGTTTAATTGAGTATTAAAAAGAATTTTGTAAGCAAACGCTACAATTAATTTTATCGAAACGAAATATAGCAGTATGAAATGACAAAGTAATTGATAACAACCCGGGTAACGATGCGATATAATATATGTATTGGGAGTCGAAGCGGATGTTAATTAAACATTGAATGAAAGTGTTTCAAGGCGATCCACTTTATTCATTATAATTCGGGGTTAAAAGTTCGATTGCATGTCCCACTTTTTACAATTGTAATATACTCATTTAAGAATTTACTTTAAATTTCTGGATAATTAAACGGATTTTTTTTCCAATACCTCATATTTTTTATAAACAAAAAACACGCTTGACATCAATCACATCTAGTGATAAATGAAAACAATATCAAAACTAATACGCGTTTGCCCAATAAATATCTATACACACTTTTTTTAAATGCCCCTTGTAATGCACGCTACTGACATTAGACATATTTGGTACAATAACACAGAAGTAAAATGCAGTTAACACATTCCACCACGTTAGCGTTCGTCATGGTAATACTTATTCAACCAGTCATGACCTGACATTTATTAATATACACGCACGCAGATACATTCGTATCAGTATGCTATACTTCCAAATCACATAACAATGTATTTCACAAATTATTATTTGTATAATTTTAGATAATAACTATAAAAATACACCCGTTTGTTTCTCAGCATATTGTCAATATTTTATTTAGCCCTTTTGGTACATTTAAGGAAAATTTAAACAAAATGATTACTTTAAAACTAAGTAATTAGTGAAAATAAGCATTTATTTATAAGAAACTGCTAGAAAAATATACCACACGGTATTATTTCTTAATATATATAACATTATCGTCCAATCCTATTTTAAGGTAATTCGGACTACTTTATGCACACAATAATTAGTGTTATTATCTTCACGTATAGCTCCAATTATAAAAGACAATACTGATATTATTAACTATTATTTTACTGGCTAACTCAATACTAAACAGGAAAATCACATTGTTTTAACAATTACAAAACTGGTGTTACGCCTACTAAACATTCGGTCGTTTTGGGGTTAACCCTTCCAGTCATCATTTATCCTCCATATTCAGCAGTAGCTCCAAACCTTGGTACGTATACGTCATCGGCTTTGTCATTGAAAATACGATTTTAAAGCTATTGTTTTGAGACTAAAGTTTGAATTTCAATCGATACCAGAAATCGTATCTGGACATTACAAGGAATTTACTAATGTATCAACGTGATCAACTGTGCTACTGGTTATTTCTCCTAAGTAATGGGTATTTTAATAAAAGATAGCAACTAGTGACATGTTTCGGAATCAGCTTATATAAATTGATTTATTAATATTATATTTAGACGCCATTTGTCGTGGTATACAGGGCCGCTGTCGTTTTATAACTACACTGCACTTTCCATCTGATGCGTGATAACCACTTAGCTGATGCAGTATTAAATTAAGTCAATTAAAAATAATGAAAACCTTTAGATGTTTACAAATCGGTCATTACAAATGAAAATATTATAATATATTAAACAATTTTTTTGAAGCGTACTAACTACTGTTTGCCTGGAAAGGCATTTTCAGCTCAACCGGGCTTAGGGGGCGAGCACAGGAGGTGCTCAGCCAGCGAAATTTTTGGGTTAGGTGGCAATGCAAGGGCACCCCTGTGGGTACGAACCTCGACTTGGACCGCCAGCCAAATAAAGTACTAACCCTACGGGTGATCTACCAGCGTTTCGGAAGTGACTACCTTGAGAAGAAACGCCAAAAGAAACTCAAGGCTGCGTCGCAGTAGAATTAAACAATTATGACTCGATGCGCTTTATACTTAATGCATTTTAACGTTTAATATTAAACTTGTTTTCTTTAAGTTTTTTAATACTTTTTTTTGCATCCCGGGAGAAAATCCTACATAGGACCATCAGGGACGCTGTGAGGGCAGCGACCCCGATGTGTCATACTCCTACTGATTAAAAACCCCCAGGGTGTTCCTCTGATTGCTCCACCCGGGCCTGGGAAACCAAATTCATCTAAACGTCCAGGGAACAAGAAGCCTTGTTGAGGCTACTTCTCTGGGAGGGGAAGCAGTAAAGCCCAACCCTCCAAAACCTATTTTCTAGGCGGTGCGCTGGACACCGTGCACCGCCTCCCTCTCATCCGGCCAGCAGACTCCCTCAAGTCTACTGCCCGGGAGTATTTTTAATACTTATGACATACTTTGTTAATTGTATTTATGTAATAAAATAAGAAATAAATGACTACGACTGAACGAGCAAAAATAAAACAAAACCGCTAAATATATTATAGCATTAAATATTCCAGATTCATCTGGAGTAAAAGTAGGGCAGAATAGAGCAAAACGAATTGATATGCCCGCCTCGTTGCGTTTAGCAACTTCTTAATAATCTCTACGCGTTTCAGACATTCAGTAGTCAGTTATAAATGTTGCATGTTGTTGTAATTTACTAATGGCTACAGCTTCTGGCCTAATTTAGAATTGAATGCAAAGAATAAAGTATATTAATTCCGTTTGTAATATTTCATAGTATTATATCTGCACAACCATAAAGCAGCTTTACATAAAATTTGCATCTAGTTGAGTTTTCATTTTGAACCTCCGCAAAAAAAATGGGTGTTATAACTTGTGCTAATTTGTGTCTGGCTGTGGCATAGCAACTTCTTCATAGATGAACTAATTTTGATTTTGTTTTATTTAAAAGTGGACCAATCTAAACTTAATTCTAACAATATCAAAATTGTGATGTTTTTTCTGCTCCTACCGAACAAACTATAGGCTGTTACGTCGACTCTATCTGTATATGCATTAGAAATAAGTAATAGAAATAAAAATATGTTTAAATTTCCTTGCGATAAAGGAAACTGAAATAAAATAATGTTGAGGAAAGTTTGTTTGATATTTACGAAGTCTAAATTACTGCATATAAAGTCACTATTAATAATACATACATATATAGTTAGAGAAAAATAAATAACTGCCTACGTAATAAACACGTAAGTATCATAAGTAATATACCAGCTATGATATCAAATGACGTCATATTTGGAATGCTTATAAATGATATATAATATAAACATTATAACGACACCTGGGTCAGATTACTGCCGCACAAAACTTCCTCGAAATGCATTCTACGAACGCTTAAATCACTGTAAGATGAAGTTACAAATATTTTAAAATTGCAAATAAATGAAAGAGTTAATTAGACATTCGAAAGAAGTTTAAAGTCATGCTTTGAAAGGAATATATGAAATACGGTAAGCAGACTAATTTGGAATATAATGAGGCGGTCATTTACTGCAGTTCCGGGAGTGTCCGTCCTATTATGCTACGTTACATGCTTTATTCTAAGATACCAGAGTGCGTCTTTTTAATATTCTTGAACGCACACATTGAGTCATGTAAACATGAACTGAGTAGGCACATGTGTGACGTCATTAAATTGTCATGCTCAAAGAGACCTCGATGTCGTCTCAGTAAATATGCGCGCGCATCGATCAACGCAAGTACACGGAGATCCAAATAACATCATGATAACAATATCTACGTTGATAATATTCTTAATTACTATTGCCTTCTGTATTAAATTATTTAGGTTACTATATTTTTTTCAATTTTAATACACCACTTAAGAGACTAAAATAAAGTTCAATAAAATTACCCGCGAAAGTGATATGTGCTTATCTGTAAAGTTACGTCAGAAATTAGTTATAGGTACTATGGAATTTTAATTTACTCATTGAAACGAATAAAGGTCCATTTTTTTAATTCATAGTTACAAATTATGAAATCTATAACCTTTAAAAAAATCAAAAGAATGTTTTCTTTTTTGAAGCGTTAAAATGGTAAGTATGATATATAAAACTAAGTTTTATATATCAAATATTTACAAGTATTATAATTAACAACAAGTATAATAAACAAAAAGTGATAAAATATTGTAAATTTTAGATTTACCTGATTCGCCATTTCGATATCTGTCTACGGCCTTGTTCTTTGAATCTTCCAATCTGGTCACATCTAGTAAAATACCAGCGTCTAAAGACGCTTCTGTAGCTGTACTATCACGCTGACACAGATTTCCAGTTCTTCGTTTCCTTGCTCCATAAGTATGAACAGGTACTATAAGTTTCGGCCTAGGAATAGAAAAATCAGAATCGGAACCACTAGACGAACTTTTAGCACTTCTTGAGAATGAACTGTTTGTATTAGGCACACGTTCTTCACTTATACGTTGTTTTTGTCCAAATGACATTATGTCATTATAGCGTTCATACCTATCGTCACTTTTAACTCTCACCGTATTGTATAACTTTCCATATTTATCACGTTTGATTTGTTGTGTAACAACGTTTGTAGTCCGATGGTCACTTTCTTTACCCACATCAACAGAGTGTGACCCGTTGCTAAGAGGTGGAGCTGGCGGTTTCTGACTTCCGTTTAGCATTTCGTATTGCATTAACGTCAACTGCTCACTAGGCGAAAGATTTCTTTTCGGTTGGGTAACAGTAACACCATTATAGGGTACTTCGGGTTGAACGGTATCAAGATAAGTCCGAAGTGGTACTCTTCCTTCGCTTTTTACTCTCATCGATTTAGAACGAAAGCTAGGTTTAGTAACTTCGATGCGTCCGTTCCAGTCGTCAGTCGGTTGCGAAGTGTGGTTAGGAAGTTGATCGCATGTAGATAATGAATGGTTAATAGGCCGCATATATAATCCCAAATCTTCCGCATCAGAATCCAATTCAGTTTTCTGCTTAAAGTTTCTCGCTTTTATTGGACTTAAATCCAAAGTTGCCATAGAATTTATTATCTTATACATCGTATTTCCCTTAGGTTTAGTTTGCTCATTATTTGAATTTCTATCCTTTTTCATATCAGTTTGAATCTGCTTTATCTTATCACTGTCTGTGTCATTATTTTGTTGGCTTACTCTTGAATAATATTCGTAGTAAGATTCTGATGATGGATCAGTGGGCACGGGCCCGGGATCAGGCAGTGGGTAGTAATTTTTCTTAGAATCAGCTTTTCTCTGACGATGTGCATATTTCAAGGAATCCCTACGTTGAGGCGGCACTGGTGGCTGTTTGCTATTAGATCCAAACGCTTCAATATCCCATTCTGTAAAGTTTCTTCGTTTTACTCGCCTTAATGTAGATGGTTTATATCCATTTGGCATATCTTTGAAACTGAAGCTGTGTTTCAATTTATTTTGATTGATAAGATTATTATTAGCTCTAGCTTTTTCTTCTATATTTTGTTGGTATTTGGCTAACTGTGATATATTTTCGGTTGGAATATCATTGTAATAGCCACTGTCATCTTGGGAATACTGTTTTTCGTCGCTGTCTACATCGCTTGTGCGACCAATATCTCTACATGATTTACTTCTCGATATAGAATTGAATTTGTTTTTGTTCTTCTGGTCATCATTTTCATCGAAAGAGCCTAGATTCTTTGCACCTACCCAATTCGCTGCATAGACCAAGTCCATAGTACGGTCAGTAATAGAGAGCCACGGGTCCTCCATGACCGCTTTTCCTGGGTAATGCTTGATTTTCATATTGTTTTGGAATTTCTAACTTGAGCATTTTTTGACCAAACTACACATGTGAAATTGGTCATACTACAAACTGATGAAAACATTTTTTCGTGATATATATTCTGTTGAAGTAATTACTTTTTTAAATCAATAATACCATTAGGTTATTACGTACTGACATTAGGAATTTACGCTATGGTAAACGCAGAGATCTGAGATAACTTTAATTTTATGCTACAACAAAATTTTGAATCCATTGTCTATACAATCGTCTATAAATTTTCCATACTAATGATTGTGCCAAGAATGTCACGTTCTATTGAATTGATTAACTCTTATAACAATGGAATGGTTTTGCAAGAACTAGTTATAGGTGTCTATAATTTAGAACTTGATTTATTGCTTGTGTAGATTAATTTATAATTATATCCGTATACTGTTGTATAATGGATTAAAACATATATTTTAATGAATAACAATAGCTAAGAAACGTATTATTACAATTATTTAATTGAACTAAATATACCAATAAAACGAAAACGAGTTAAGCAGCTGCACCCAATCACGGCATAAATTAATCAGTTTCGATTTTTAAGGGTTGAGAGGTTAATGTATTACCTACTTCTAAAACAATACAAACGTAGTGTAATTTTTGAATAAATTCCTTAAAATATCAATCCACACTTTGAATTATATACAATTGCGGTATTATTTACTCTATAACAGAAAGTTCGCAACAACGGACGCGTCACGGGACGCAAGCACGGACGTTACAAAATTATATTATTCTTTAGCACTATCCATCAACACAAGGAAGCAGTAAGTGGGGCTCGAGCGTCTATTAGGCAAATGCAAATGGACTTACGTTACGTAATAATTAGATAATGGGGTCTGAATAACTGTGAAGCCGTTAAATTCTGTCACGAAATCATAATTCGTAGGTCGACATTATTTATAAAATATTTTCACTGTAGTAACGTGAGCCATCCTCGGAAGTTTGATGTCTAGAGACACATCCAATGAATATTACAAAGAAACCATAGGTTTGGAGTTTGTTTAAATAGGAAATTATCAAGGAATAAAGCGCATGATTGAACTAATAGGTAACGATTTCTAAGACAACCGATGGACGGGTTGAAACCAGTTCGTTGATCCACATATCCAGCCGGCTGGTCAGCGACGATACGTGAGAAACATATCCAGGGAGTTGTGAAATCAATCACTGGCATTGTATTAATAATAATATTTTTAGGAAACGTATACAAACGTCACCTACTGAACTAGAATTGATATAAATAAACCATGTATGCAATTTATTAGCACTAGCTATCATAATTCTGAATATATAATAGGTATTTATAACGAGAATAAAACTCGAAAATGTTGCTGTGCGACTAACTTTATAGTTTTATAAACCTGCTAGAAGCTATCTCAATAATATATATGAAGTACTACTAGAAGGGAATCCAGACCATTTTTATTCTCAGTTGTTAGCAAACCGGTGTTATATTTTATCTATTCATTTTTAAGAAAAACCCATAATGGAATTCGAATACAATCAAAATTCTTACTTTGTCAGTAGATATTTTGATAAATTACATTAAATAACGCGGATTAACCCATCTGTAATATGATTGAACAAACGGTAGAAAATCGTATCCCTTATGTAGTTTCCAATTCTTTGAAATTAACCCAGTACGTGGTTAATCATAATTAATTGCAATCTGAAGAATCAACTCGTGCAGGCAATAATATTTTTCCATTATAAAAAATAAGTACATAGAATGAAAATGGTAATCAAGAAATATGAATTTTATTATTATATCAACATACGATCCAGGGATAAAAATATCCAAATAAGTTGTTGTCAAAATGATAATGATCCAAGGGATATGAAGTCTTGTGCTTAGTAAATATGCATAAAAATGATAACGGTATACTGATCTTAAAATTAGATCAATCCGGCTTTAAAATATTTTTCTTCACGAATTAGAATTCTCTAGACTTTTCCTGGGCCTTTTACTTGGTATTGTATTGTCTTACTAACCCTGAATATCTTATATAGATAATATATATCAACAACATTCCGTTAACATTTGTTTGTAAGGGAAGTCTCCCTAATTAATGTCATTTTCAAAAAAAAAAAATTGATTTCGCATCTCAATAACTAGAGAACATAGTTATAAATTTCAATAAGTATCAAAAGTTATTGACCAAACATTGGTTCCTAAATACACCATAACATAAAACTTTTAGAACATAATAAAACTGTGACACTTTTTATATTATTGAATCTAAGTACTATATTATTTACTAGTTCGTGCATGGCGACAATAGATTTGGAATTTCAACTTTCTACGCTTCGGTGATCCTTGTAATAAGCTCGCATATTTTATGATAATTATATTGTAACAACATATAACGCTTTCATACAGTACCGAACATGCCAGTCAAAATTATCTCAGTTTCTAGCTCAACTGATGCTATCAACAAAACTTTCTAATCTTTATACCTGTGTATAAAGCAACGTGACAAAGAACAATACAAACATATTCATATTGATTGATTGACCAAATCGATAAAGCAGAAGTGTGCATTGCTACTTCGATTACTCAACGAACCGTGACTTGGTAATGCAATATATCATAAATTATGAAACGAGAACGAGATTGTTTTAGTTCATCGATTTAGACACGCGATAATCAATATCGATTAGAATCATAATAAGAGTGATGTCACACTGATTCAGTGGAGCTGGAGCCAGACATAGAAAGCTCGGGTCTCGATTAATATGCTAAAATATCTACACCGGCAAGACAACATTTCAAAATACTTTCACGGCACACGAGTAGTGCACGCAAATGCGAGAGGCTTGCTGTAACCTTGCACGGTAGAGCCTTCGGATACTTTACTTTCAGATTTATAGGTCGTAAAAGGACAAAAGTTTGAAACTATTATAAGTAACACTTTGTTTGAGTTTAATCGTTTATAGAAAATATAGAGATATTTTATATAAAAATTGTAAATTTGATTATTGAAATTAATCTATTTTATTTTAGCAGAAGCACGTATAATGAATTAATTAAATTGAATTCAAACGTTGTAGCATGAAACCAATGTATACGGCTCATATCCTTATAGCGTTCAAAAATCCGTAAATTCCATCAAATAACAGATGCAACACGTACAAAACGATTTCACACCTTAACATAAACACGTTTATAACACAGTTTAAAAGCAAATCTCGCAAATTAAGATTTGGTGTGCAGTAAAACAACTATAACCAAAATACACTTTGCTTCTGTCACAAAAACGATCGCGCCTGGTTTGTATTCGAAACGCGAGATCGTTGAGACGCGGCAACCAATCGTGGCAACACCGCTCCGCTCACTGACTGAACTGAACTGCTCTACTGGCTAGTCGGATCCGTTCAACTCCTGCGCAAGTCGCAACGCAGCTGTGATGCGAGCAAACGAGATGCACATACAGCCTGGACAGAGACAGAGCATATATCTACCTGAATAATAAAAGCTGTAAGCTCATATCACAAAGGTAGACGAAACGTTGCACCTTTTGAATCTGATCCTAGAGAGGTCACGGAAAAGTAAAGTACGCTTTTAAATGACATTATAAAAGTTAATGAAAAACTGAGTATTTTGAATCTATTTTGGTTCGTATACAAGTTTTATGTCACTTGTTTGCTCAGATGATTATAATTATTGAACAAAGTACATAGCATTAAAATACGAAACACCAAATCCGAAAACTAGACTTCTTAAAGCAGTAATTTTAGGTATTAATAATATCAATAAATTTCGTAAGATACACAATTTTCTTCATTATTTTAGTATACATTCAGAAACAATTGTAACAATGAATGTAAATGCTTTTAAGAATCACAAATAATCTAATTTCATTTATGTCTCTTCAATTAGTTAGTCATTATATCTATGAATAAAAAATATATTAAAATATTAAAAGCTTCACATGAACATGAAAAAAGAAAAGCTTAAAATGAGAAACAAAATAAAGCAGAAAAACTTATAGAAACATGACATTCAATTATTTTTATTATAATAGAAGATTTAGTAAAGGTCAATAAGATAATATTAAAAGAAACAAAACATCAATGCAATCCGATGGCTAAAAGTCAAGATAAAAAAACCTTTTAATAATTGTTGAAATAGTCGTCAATCTAGTTCTTATAAGAAGTTAGATTTATTTGCGGAATTACTCCATTCGTAAAATGTTTGATAGGTCAAGGAAAATCCTTCAACACAGCTATTTTTAAGTTGATATCTCAATTGCAACAAAAAATAAAAAAAACAATATTTCCGTGGCTGTAATTAAAAATATAGATATTAAATATTTGTATTCGTAGTCATTGGTTTATTTCAGAGTATGGTAAATTTGCAGCTACAAGCCATTTCAAGTCACTAAAAATACGAAAAAATAAGACAATTATAATTACGTATAAAAAAAATCAAGGTCGAAATAATACCGCAACAAGCCTCTAATCACCACGAAGACAGAAACAGTGTGGTATGGATGAAAAAACAATTGCTAATAGTTACAAAGTTCACGATAATTAAATGAAAGTTTTAATAGATCAATTGGCGGAAAATTAAATAGAGAAAAGGCAAAAGTTGAAAATTAGATCCGTATTCAATGGAGCGAATGGCTACGTAAAGTTGGAAAATAATGTAATGCTATACTTAACGAGGCATGATGATTTTTACCATCAAGCTAGCACAGATTAAAATCAGTAATGTAACCATATATTTTACAGAATTTGGCTTCACAAATAACTACTTAAATTATGCAGATCCGGGTTCGAATTCAGAGTCATTGATCTCCAAAATTACAGTTAAATTATATTCCTTCGATCTTTACAATTGTTGGGTAGGTTTCAGATATTGCGACTATACAAAAATATCAAGGAATTAGTCATACAATGAAATAAAACTTGTTTGGCTGTAAAACGTGGTTAATTTTCTTAATCATTTAACACAGTTATTGATAAAAATAATGTTAAATTTATATATAAAATAAATATTTACAACAATAAAGTTATAGCTAAATATTTTTGTACCTCACGGCTAAGTAGTTGTATTAAATAATAAAAACAAAAATCATTATTGTTTATTATCAAAATTTATGGATTCCGCCGTTCAGTTACAAATAAAAAGTTTCAACGATTGCTGTAATAAATTTCCGTGACTTTTTATTCACTTTTACGGGAATAATTTTGAATAATTGAATGTAAGAAATTCTAATAATTTTCCCAAAATAATACCTATATGAGATAACATTTCTCCGTATCAAAACTGAAAAACCTACTTAGAAGTTTCCGAGGTACTTAATAACTTAATAATTCTCAATATTCTGGCTTAAAAGATTCACTATTAGTAATAAAAAATTGGAATGTATTTTAGGATAATTATTTATCAATATATCACTTAAATCCATTTCTCAGCATTTCTGACAGAGGAATGTGTCCTTCACCAAGCCTAAAAATTGTCAATTTTATTTATCAATATTGTTAATAGCTGATATCGGAATTGCTGTCCACTGAAGTAAGCGGGATTTTGACTGGAGACCGCTAATCGGTAAACGTGGTATGATACGTCTCAAAGCAAGTCGACTCCAAGGCGGCCAGCATAGATTGGAGGATGAGAGAAACTGAAGATCGAGTTCCATGGCATTTGTTAGGAAGAAAGGCTTATGTCCCGCAGTGGACTAAAGTAGGCTGATAATAATATGTTTATATGAGAGAAGCACTCCTTAACAGGTGCATTATAATAGAATATATATGTTAAAATGTAGCGAGAAATTACTATTGCAATTTTATATAACAGTGTGATAGCAATCTTTGCTAATCATAATACAAGTTAGATACCATTATATCACAAAAGCAGTGTTTAAGTCCCGTAATGGTTGTAAAATACTATAATTTCTTCAGTTCACGAACGCCAATGGGTGCAGAAAAACCACTCGCTTGAAAAGAACGTTATTCTTGTCTTGTGTATTCACTGATTATTTAGAACACAGTAACATGCTTGTTTGTGAACATCACCTATACTATTGATTTAATGTTTAAAAGCAATTATGATAATTTAACTAGAATGAATTAATCCTAAGGCCCACTTTATACGCTCATGCAATCCTCAATATTAATAATTACATTTGCATGATAATGACTAATGGAATTATATCAATCAATCCTTATTTGAAACGATACGTTATACTTCAGTTATAACAGTAACCATGGGAAAACATGGAAATAGCTCCGTAATTTTTAGAGTTCCGTTCCACAAAAGAAAAAAGAAACCGTTACAGGATCATTTCGGCATCCGTCTGTCTGTTTGAGTTGCAAACACTTTTTCGCAGTAGCGTGTGGTGTGGAGATATCAAGTTGAAATTATAATCAAACACACAGATCTACAATCCTTTTGTATCTAAGGGCCCCCAGACAAAATAACATTTCTTTATCGTTAACGCTTATAGAAAATTACAAAATCTATGGATTAACATACGTTTTTTAAATATTACGACGTGTCGTTGTGCTAATTTCATATATTTTGCACTCTTCTTCGTTATCGTTAGTAGAATGTAACTTTTTCTAGGCCCGACAAGCTTTAAGTCAGAGCAATTAAGCAAACGCTCAATAGATACATCCGTTTATATTGCATATTTTAAAATGTAAATCAAAACCTACGTGGTAGTTTCCGTTGATCTAGGATCATGATATTTACCGGTCGATCCACGACCAGTTGGCTGATGTCTTTGGGGTCGTGGCTGCTCAGGGTGGGGGCCCTGAGCAACTGGTTTAGCGGCCCTCGAGAAGTTGGCAGGGCATTGTGGCGTGCTCTGCCTAAATACAACGAACAGTATCGGTGAAGCGTATCATCTTCCCCCGAGTTTGTGCCCATCGGGCGCGGCGCGACGGGGCTGTGGCGAATTGATTACAGGACCCACAGTCCCCGCCAATGCGCAGAAGTAGTCACCTTGGGGTTTTTAGTCGGTATAAGTCCGACACACCTCGGTCGCGCAACCCCCCTGTGCGGCTGAGACGGTCCTATGAGGATTTTCCCCAAGTAAAAAAAAAAAAAAGGATCATGATATTTGGCAAGAAGCAAGGTGTTAGAGCCCACAAAGCTATATCTAAAAATCCAAGAACTGTAAATCTTTAATGAGGTTTTTGCGACTACGAACTTCACCCACGTTTATACAAACCCAAGGTGCGCGAGTCTGACTTGCACTTGGCTGGTTTTTATCTACTCTATATCATTAAAATTCGAACCCAAAAAACTTTACTCAAAGAAGCCTAATTATTAAATATTCGTAAAAGTTATTTCAGCACAAGTTCGGAAAGCATAGTTTATCAAGTAGACCGGGCAAAAAACTAAAACATGGGTAAGCAGATTTAAAAAGATCAATCTAGAATATAACAGTATTAAAATGCTTAATTAATTACCTCTAGATACTTGATTGATTGCTTTTAAACTCATTACACCAAAAAGCATATATTAATTTGAATAAATAGAAAGCTTTTAAATAACTTCTATAAATAGTTTCTACTAATTTACATGTAAACAAATTTTTAATATCCCATAAATAATTTTGTCAATGGATGAATTTATATTTAGTCCAATAAGGCACGTAATAAACCATCTTTTTATTTGTGAAAGGCCGGGAAAGTTCAAGTAAAAGTATAAATGCTAATGCTTTGCTTCTTCAGTGAGATTTCATTCGTGACGCAATAGTCGGTCAAGGCTGGTGTTATAATTTCACTTTTTAATATCATAAACGTAATATTGCTATGTTTAAATTACTTACTCGCGAAAATCTATAAAGAAACTTCCAATTTGCTTAATTAAACAATTTATGTAATAACATAATTATCCATTTACAAATAAAGATTTGTTTTTGATAGTTTTATCACAAGTGTAAAGTGTATATATTAAGTGAAATATAATGTTCTATGTATTTTGTTTCCCTTTTTTTTAAATAGTATTTCGTTGTAGGTATGTCGATTATGTAAAATATTGTGTAATAAAATTTTGTGTGTTTTTATGAATAGTGAAATAAAAATAAATAAGACTATATTTTATAATTATTATAATATCACTTTTCTGGATATAATACTAATAACATATCATCACGCTATATCTCTTTCCGAGTGAGCAGAGACACATTAGTGTTTAACTTTGCGCTTAAATGCCGTGCCCAACCTACCAGTAGCGCAACTGATCGCCGTTCTCAGGGCACTTACATATGACAATATTATTAGATGTTATGCGTGTTTTTTCACAATGGTTCCTTCACCGATGAACATGTGGTGCCTGTAAAATTTAGAAAAATCCACAGAAACACGCCGGGGTTCGAACCGACGACCATTCGCATCGCCGCGGATGGATTCTGGTCCCTTATTCACTAGACCACCACAGATACAACATGTAACAAAATAATTATCAGAGTATAATTCGAAAGGGGGGTAATATTTTCCAGAGCACTTCTATCTTAGTATTCCACTGTATACATTTCAATTTCTATATTTAAATGCTAGGAACAGAGTTAAATAAACAATCCCCTATTGAAAACACCGTTTGAATAGACTTGTTTGTAGAATTCTATTCGCTTACATTTCTCGCCTTATCCAATTGAACAATGAACGTTTGGCATGCGGGCAGACTTGTAAATATAGCTATTTCAATGGATGCTGCTATTGTTAATAATTCGTATGAATCTATTATTCCCGAATCACATGACTTTGCCCGTGTAATACGTCCGAAACGAATTTTTAACGCGGATAACACGTATCTAATGACATTTCTATAGATCGCAGATGTTATGCAAGTATGTAAAATATATATTTTTTTAAATATAATACGAGATTTGTACATTGAATTATGGGAAAGCATGAATATGTTACATTACTTTCTAATTATGCAGTTTTTTTTAATGATGAATGTTGATTGGCCGGCACAGACCTTTTAAACTCAACCTGGCTTAGAGGGCCAGCACAGAAGGTGCTCAGCCAGCGAATTTATGGGTTGGGTGGCAACGCAAGGGCACCCCTGTGGGTACCACCTCAAATTGGGCGGCTAGCCAGGGAAAAAACCTACTAGCGTTTCGGAAGCGACTGCCTTGAGAAGAAACGTCGAAAAAAATTTTATTATACTTTTCATAATCTTATAATGCATTTATAAAAGCTTATTTCTATTAAAAGGTCAAAGTTTCGAGATATCGCGTCGCTAAAACATATGATTCATGAATATTTATTTCCATGTATGCAACAAAAACAAAACTTTTGCAACGGTGCTGTTTTTTATGCACAGCTATACAAAAGTTTAGGAAATAGCAGCCTCAATGTATACTATGTAAAGACAACGATCAATATAAATAGGATTATATATTTTACTTACCCAATATAACAAATTTTGCGCTGTAACATCATTACAATACAATACAGTACCATACAGAAGTCAAAACGTGTATATAAACTATTTATGTAGTGTAAATAAGGCAGTATTCAATTCTTAATAAACAATAAACCTAATACTTCACATTCATAGACGATTATATAAATTGACCTAGTCTCAAACTAAGCTTGTACTTGTACTATGAGTAATAGATAAAGATATATTATACATACAACATATACAAGCATATTTGATAATTAAATCATATATAAAAAAAATCTACAGCTGAATACAAATTTTCTACTTTTTCAACTCGATTAAAAACAACATCAAGTGTTATAGTACAAATTATACGGTCATAGGCAGAGATGGGCAGAATGTAATCTGATTAATGATTAACGATTACAAAACGTATTCGTAATTTTAATTTTCTAGCTCTGGAATCATGATTAAATCCATTTAAAACATTAAAAAATCATAAATGTGTATGCAATCTGGGATTCTGTAGTTTTTAAAACATAGACGAGCAAAATGCAGTCATATTAATGGTAAAAAACATAAAATGTAATCTTAATCATTTTTATTAATCTGATCACACCTACAGAATGTACTCTTAGACAGACTTATATTAACATTTTTCTAAATGAAGATGCACTATATTCTAGCAGAAATAATGAATATTGTTGTGCTCTTTACATTTTCTCGATAATAGAATTGATTAATTATCTAAGGAAGTAGAACGTTAAAGTTAATAAGAGAATGAATTGAAATTAAAGCGAATGTTTGGAATTTTGTTTTCATGAACAAATAATATTCTGCAGAGTGGAATAGTTTTAAATGTCGCACACCAATCGATGTAAGTACAAACTAAGGTCATTTAATACTCAAGTTATATTATGATATTGAAAATGACGATATTAAAATATCATGGCCAATAGTCATTAAACATTAAAAGCAAATCAAGCATTAAAAAAATGAAAATAATAACTTAGATGTACTTAGTATTATCCATTCATAGTATTATCAATCCATTTTTATCTAACAGCTGAAGTTATGAATAACTTTTTTCCTTAATTTACTAAGCAAAAGGCAACACTGCCTTTAATTATTACAGGCCGATTATCTTAATTGTAAAATATTAAACGAAGGGCACGACTTTCTACTATTAAGCTATAATTGGTGCACAAACATTATGATTTATATTTATAATAAGGTATTTTGATTATTTATTATTCAATACATTGCAACGGAAATCCAGATATAGAAAAAAAGAAATTTTAAATTATACAACAAAACCGCATATCTAAACAGAAATCGGTAGTTTTATAAATTCTATATCCAATGTAAATCTACAAAATTGCTTGTTAATGAAATATGATTGTATATTTATTAATGACAATATCAAATGATTCTTGTTCATTGGTAATAAAATAACTTTTTCAATATCTGAGTATTTCTTAGAAATATAATATGCATTCTCAAAACCTACACGTCAAGATTATATTTAAATATTTTACGAATAGTATAAGTGAATAAAAGATCTAAATAAAAACCTTAAAATATTATATGGAGGTGACTAATTTTAAAACGACTATTTGAAGGTTCATTCTTTAAGCTCGCTGTCTGTTGCATCAAATAGTTAAAGGTATTAAGGCCACTGTATTGACCAATTATTTCACTTAAAGCAAGTGGAACAATTGTAAATTTCCTAATTTAACCTTAGGCCAGTCCTCAAAGAGCATCCAACTAAAATGAGCTAATATTTATATTATAATTCAATAATAATTAACAACAATAATAATTTTGTGAAATAATCATCAAATTTTCATAATTAAAATAATTTACTAACTAAAACCAGAAAATTAAAGATGGTTTCGTAAAACTTGAATTTTCCAATCCGTCGTATTTTTTTACCAAATTGTTTATAATCCTCTAAATTTTGAAAAACTTTTAATAGCATCGATAAGTGAAATACCAACAAAATAAATAAGAAATTTTATAATTTAATTATTTTATATTTAAAATATATTAAGCTTAATATATACTTTCGTGTAATACTTTTCCTATATTAAAATATAGTCATAGAAAGATTTACAATAAATGCAATATAATTGATCGATTAACGAAATTTTGATGGACCGGAACCGAAAACTAGAGAGCTTGTGAACAAAAATAAACATGTATTTCATTTTAAATAAGTGTATCGTCGAGCTATATCCCTTTCGGGGTGAGCAAAGATACATCCGTGGCTGTATCCAGTTTGCGCTTATATGTCATGCCCAACGTGACCAGTTTCGCAGCTGATCTCCGTTCTCAGGTCACTTGACACAAATGACATTTCTATTAGATACTATGGGGATTTCCTCACGATGGTTTCCTTCCCCGGTAAGCATGTGGTGCCCTCATCCATACTTAATCTAGAAAAACCTAGAGGCACGTGCCTGGATACGAACTTGCGATTATTTGCATGGCTGCGTATGGATACCGGTTCTTTAGCCACTAGGTGACCATCATGTTAAAAGGAAAGAAATTTTACATGGATATTTTTCCAGGTCCCCACAACAAATAATATGTGTTACTTTAGAATCAACGTTAAATATTGAGTCAGCACTCTAACGTAAGCAACTGAAAACTAAGTTTAAAAATTGATAAATCAGAGATTTATCACGAATGCAATATTTGAAGCGCATATGATAAGTAAAGGTGATAGGTCGCGTCTGCTAAATCTTTATAGTATTATTGTAAATTTAGATTCGAGGTTATTGTATTTCTATAAAATAATAATATATCGTCACACTATATCCCTTTCAGGGTCAGCAGATATGCATTAGTGGCTGTATCCACTTTGCGCTTATATGTCGTGTCCAACGTGACCAGTAGCGCTGCTAATCGCCGTTCTCAGGACACGAATTGTATTACTTTGTTTCATTGTTAGCCAAAAGGTATTCTGCTTTTTTCAATTGTTTACTTGTTTAGCCGAAAAAGTATAAATAAAATTTATTTGCTTATAATATTTCAGCCGAAATAATAATAAGAAAATCACAAATTTCCACTTACTTCGAACATGCAGTTATATAATCAATCCGTAGGAAATTAGTAACCGAAAAAAATTGACATAAAAATAAATTGATCCACAAGTTATTTAGAGTAAAAGAGTATGAGCTTTATACAAACCGTGGCGACGTCAGGTGACGAAAAATAAAGCCAATTCATCCTTGTATTCTTAGATATAAAAAAACGTGCTTGACTAAACTAAAAACTCGCTCGAGCGATCACGTTAATAAAAGAAACCGGAACTGTACAAACTAAAAGATTATCTGTTTTTTTTTTTATGAAACATTTCAGATTTTATCGCCACTTTAAATTTTATTTTATTATTATCATGTTTCGAAGCTTTTACGAGGCTTGCAAACCAATAAAATATGCTTTCAATAACGTAATTTATTATAGGTCTTTCGTAACTTTAACAAAATAGGAATCTCAGCAAGGGCATTTTTTGAGACGAAC
Organism: Automeris io; assembly: GCA_036320925.1. NCBI lineage: Eukaryota > Metazoa > Arthropoda > Insecta > Lepidoptera > Saturniidae > Automeris > Automeris io. The sequence goes on from JAUDJH010000014.1 coordinate 8,604,739, forward strand.
TTTAGTCCAGGAATATAGCTGTTCACCCTTTAAGTGATGTAGTCTGGTGATATCATTACTAGTAGTTTGTGACAAACTAAAACTTCGCAATATTATTAAATTGTAACGCCAGGATTAAAGGATCTTTCACGGTAACTAATTGTTATATGCAAACAATTGTTATGTACATTGCCGCCAACACACCTGCGTTCAGGCCGGCTCAGTTAGACCCAAGCCTGTGAGAAGAGAATCTCTTCAAGACAGTACGTTCCGAGCTAGCAACGAGTACACACTAAGCTTCATCAAAGTTCTATTAATTTCGAACGATAGAATTACGCCCAAAACTTTGTTCTTTTGAAATAAAATACCTGGTCATTCCACTTTTACATTGGTTGAATACGTCTAATAAGTTGAAAATTAAGTAAAGCAACATTGCCTATATCAACATAGATGGGAGTCTCAAACGGAAACTACGAGTAAGCCTGAAGCGTCACAATGGCTATCGGATTCTACCATCCTATTGACAACAGGCCCGCAGAAGTATTTCTGAATTTTTCGCAACGAGATTATGCATCCTTTCATTGATGGTTTATCTTCTACTTGGGATCCTAACAACAATCGGTCACCAAGCAATGAACCGTACTTTCTCTCTCGCTATCTTCTGCGTTAAGAATCTCTACAATGTAAAGGTGATATTCCCTAGAACGCGACAAAGCGATGTCGTGTCACACTTGAAAGCACTACTTCGCAGTATTTTTATTTTGCCGTCTGTCACTACCGTCTGCAGCTGTCGTTTACCGCGTCCTACGGAATGTCACCTTTAGACTATGACGATACGATCGGTACACAGTGGCTTCGCAGTTATTCTCTCCACATTACACTTTGTTTAATATACCCCGTTAAAAAAATATGCCGTTTGTGATAAAAAAATATTAGGCATAACTTCTAATATATAACGAACTGCCATTAGTCTATCAGAAATCAATTAGTCAGCAGTCATTAACGTTGATTTTAATTAGTGACGATATTTATGACACAGGATATTGTAAACATGAATAAATGTTACTAAAATATATTTTTTTAATTATGCTTGTTAAAAATTCAAATAATAAATCTATCTATTAGTGATTAAGCAAACAGCATCCGTGTACACCATACAAACTTAATCACGCATTTCCCGGTCGTGAAAATAGAAGTTGATAGAATTATTGTTAAAAGCACACAATTTTTAACATTTCTTAACAATCTGTAAATATTGTAAGAATCTATAATAGGATCTGTATATATCTAAGTATGCAGAGGGTATCACTACTCTGTCTTTTTACAAACATCTTTTGCTTCCTTAATCCTTCATGCACTCTCATCGAATCCGCGCTCTCTTAACACGTTCCCTGCCGGACCGTTTCTTGAAGACTTTCCGTTCAGGCCGCGTGAGGCGTACGCGCCCCACGCTTTACACTTGTATTATTTTGTTTCTAGAGAATGCCTTACAATAAATAAGATGCCGCAAAAATCATATTTATCAAGGAAAGGTTGTATACGCCCCACGATTAAATGAATGCATCAGCAATAGTACTAAGATGCCCGTAATCGACTGCATATTGAATTTTTAAAAAAATCTTCATTTTACAATGATAATACCAAATGCCTTGAACGGAAAGTTCAGCATGGGGCGCATACGCCCCACGCGGCAGGGAACCTGTTAAAGTTACACTAAATTAATATGCCTTAACTAGTTAGTATATCTAAAACTAGTTATCTATTTACCTATATTATATAATAGTCTAGTTATGCCAGCATAAGACAATGACTGCGGAAATTCAATGCATTATCGTCTATTGGACTGTATAAACCTTATTATTAAATATGGTGTAGTCACTTGAGCTGATTTAGTATATAAAAGTGTTTATGTGGCGTGACGAATCTAATCACAGCGTTATAATTGTACCTACCTACATCGTTTTAAGTTTAACTCGTATAATTTGTTTTATTTTTTTAGTTTCCAATTAACAAATTCGCTTCGGCAATGATTGCTCGGGGGCAAAGATATTTTCGGTCATTAATACTAACGACCGAGACACCTTGTTCATCGCTCATTGCCTCAAAGGTTATATATCGATGACAGAGCAGAGACATTGATGCTGGCTGATGCTTTCATCAACATACTTCCTTAATTCTAATTGATGGGTCTGTTTTCTCTTATAACCCTTCTGTTCCACTTTTTTTTTACTTGGAGATAATTCTCATAGCATCGTCGCGGCCGCATATAGGGGAGAGCAGTTGAAATGTGTCAGACTTAGGCCGCGTAAAAACCCCAAGGTGTTTTCTGCGCTTTGACGGGAACTGAGGATTTTGTAATCAAATCCCCTTAGCACGGATGCTCCGCGCCCTTCAAACACAATTCCGATGGGAGACGCAGCTTCCCTCGACACTACACGATGAATCTAGGCAAAATGTGTCACGACCCTTCGCTGATTTCATAAGGTTTGCTAACGGGTCGTTTAGATCCCCTAACTTCAACAACCACACATAAAATTATACAGACCAATATGGAATTTGTTCGAAGCAGCGACTCGAAATGCTAGTCTTTTAATGCAAACTTTATAATATAATTCAGTAAAAGTATTATCATTACGTTATTGTGTTCATTATTTCTAAGACTTCCCAACAATCTTACTTTCACTCCTCGAAAATTAGTCGTTCGAGCTGGAGGCAGCTGTGACGTCAGCTATTATCATCAGCAAAAACTCAGCAAGGTCTCAAATCTCGATCTCCGTGAGGCAAGGCCGCGCGACGCGATCACGCATTGTCTGGGACCGAAAGTCGTTTTTGTCTCGCATTTCGTAATGGGACAATGGTGATACCTATTCGCGTATTTTTTGCTATTTCCGACGGTTTTTTCTTTTTCTTTTAATTAGGAAGTAAATTGTTGAGCCTTAACTGACACTTCTTTAAAGGTTGAAACAACGTAGTAACACAATTTTTTGTTTTGTTTTCGACGAATTAAGGACTTATGTGCCTATTTCATAAAAATGATCAAAGTTTATTTCTAATAAATAGTTTATCTAGTATTTAATCAAATATACGCTGAGATTTACATTAAATATTATAATATTTTAACCTTATAAAACATACGTAATAAAATATTGATATTAAAATTAAACGCAAAACGCTCAAAAAAATTAATCTAATTCATACTTTATTCACTCATTCCCCAATGACTTCCTCGCTCACTATATCACTTTATAATAATCAATTACACTCATGATAATTTTTTCGATTCGATGAAGATTGATATTTCTAATTTTAAGAGTTACTTTTATTGCGTCTGTTGCAAATTATTATTTTTAGCTCAGCATGTGATAAGAAAGGGGCAAAACATAAACCGTAGATGATTAAATAAATGTTCCTTTTATAATCAAAACAAAGGGGTCAAAGAACAATAAATATAAAAATAACCGCGATATGGGAGAAGAGACTCATGTTGACCGGAAAACTTTATCAAATGTTTAGTCTTAAAATTATTTCCGTTATAATTGTATACGAATAATGATGTAAAGTCACTAAGGTCAACGGTTTATATAAGTTCGAAAAAAAAAAAACATCTTTACAATATTAATTTAGAGACAAGAAGTATACGTTATCAAACAAACTTACGATAAGGTATGTTGTTATACTAATAATCACAAATGATACGAAATACCTTGATCTTGTTGGGTCAATACATTTTTGTTTTGATATCGACGCATTTATTTTGTTATTGCGGGTTTTTAAAATCATATAAACCCCTAAAACATCATTTTATCAGTGTTCACATTTTACATATTATATACAATTAATAGCAGGAGTATTCAACCCATATAAGTATAAAATGTAAAGTAATTTTGATCCTGTAAATTAGTTAGTAGTTAATTAATGTAAACTATAGGCACGCAAATAGGTTAGATAGTTATTAGTTTATATTTTACAAAATTTAAAGTTCACATAATCTCCCACTAAATATTGGTGTATTTGAAATACAGGCTTATCATCCAATCAATGACATAAGCAAGCATGGATCGCGTCGGCCCGGGATGACCTAATCGAGCGTTTCGTTCAATTTCACCCGACCTTATGTGGTCAGAGCTCTGAACCCTATCGATTCAACGTTATGAGTATTATTGCCTAACGATTGGTGTTATATACATAAGTATTTATAATTTATTGTCTTACATTTAAAAAGTTACTAAAGTGCACCGAATTTTATATTTAAAAAAGTCTTACTCAGATATACTTATGACATAATGACGTCTGTGATGTGTTAGCAATGTCACACTATACTTGTTTAAGCAAAATTTAATAAGAACATTTAATTATTACACCTTTCTTTAATGTTACGTATTAAACCATTTCAAATGTACTATGACTACTATAAAGGGAAGCTCCAGCAGTATCACCTTATGTGTATAACTTTGATGAAATTTGTAATAATACAGAGACTATAAAACCTTACTTTCATTGTCCTTTGCCATAAATATTACTTTGTATTATATGTTGATCTTCATAAACAATTGTGATCAAACATAGTCCATTTAAGTTTAAAAAATATACGAGGGGTAAAAGGGTATTTGGTTTAGAAAATGTTTATTACAGAATATCGCTAAAAAATGTCACTTAAAGCAAATAGCTTTTCACCTCTCGATATGCACTGCCGAATTGCTATGGAAACTATATGAACTGTATAAAGGTTTTATTTTTATATATTAGGCTACGATGGGGCTGATATGACTAAGTTAAAAGCCCCTAATAAAAAAATCAATAAAAAAAACCTCTCGATATATACTAAAAAACTGAAATTCTGTCAAAATCAGTTCAATTTCTGTGTGACCCGCATACTAATTATGAATAAACAAGTCACGTTTAAAGAACCTAAATTCAAAACAGCTATGCCTAAAAATCATTGCGAAAACTCGTAGTCGATATCCAAACGGCAATATTTAATCTAACTAAATAGCGACTTTCCCTGCGCGTAATCCGTGAAAGCGGAAAAGCAATGTCGTGACTCTTGTCGCTTTTCCTGTACAGAATGCCTAACACATTAACTACCTAACTCCGCAAATAAATACTGTAATCCTGTCAAGAAAGCGTCATTTTATCGCACATTATGTTCTGTGAAATTATAATTTAATATAAAAATTACAAAGATCATTATTTATTAATTACTAACTTATTATGTACCTCAAAGTTCAATAAATATTTATCATTGTTGCAATAAATATTTACTTACACCTGTGTGCCACTATAAAGATTATACATATGTATGTACATATAATACTCAAACAATAACAATTCTATTTTATGACTACTTTACGCTTGACCTCAATCTCACCAGATAAAATGAATGACGATTTAAAGTACGTACAATAAAAAGTGAGTACCTTCCTCTCACTTGTAATATAAATGTCTTCTCAGTCGTAAATATTGAAGATATTTTAATAAGCAGGTATAGAGAAATGTAACATAGTTTTGTATTATATATGTCGACGCAAGAGTCAAATTTATTATAATTAATCTGATTTTTAGTATAAGAATTAATTAAGTACAATCTATTTGATTTTTAATCAGTTAATTTGTCAATAAATACTGAATCTGAGGTATGATCTGGCAATAGAAAAAGTTATTATCTAATGTTTTATTTAGGAAGAAATCTGTTTGCATAAAATCAGCAAATGATTATAATTAGTTTCTAGTTTCAAAATGAATATTTGAGATTATGAATTGATCATTAACTAAGATTGTAATTATAACATATGGTAACCCTTGCTAAATAAGTAGATATTTTAATGATTTGTTATTGTCTAAAATAACAAATCATTACTTGAAATGCTGACTATTAATTATTAAATAACCTTTAGGTTTATTTCATGATTTGTAAACTATAACTCAATAGGTTTTTACTTAATTTATGATAAAAGAAATGCATTGTCGTTTTCATTTCCGGGAGTTCCGGTCATAAATTAAATGCATTTTTATAATGTTTCTGCTTAAACTTGAAACTATTTGAATTGTTTGATAACATTTAAAACTAGTTTTGTAATTATTAGTTGGTTCTAATAATTTCTGTGAAGCAAAATAAAACATTGTTATTTGAAAAGTTAAAAACAGATCCGCGCAGTATACTGGCCGTAGCGATGTTTCGTTATGAGAATTTTAGTGTGCAGATGATCATTAAAAAGTCAACCTCGGCAGAGTAAAGTAGTGATCTAAAATAAGTGTTCTATATTGTGAAAATTCTGTAAGTGCTTGAATTACATTTATAAACTTGTTACATTTGTTTCATTATGAGTGATCTGAGAGATAGTGACGTCGGCCTAGCTGATGTCACTATCACTAATAATCCCATTAGTTTTTTACCTTCGTTATATATATTTGGAAATTATAATGGGTAATCTGGGTAAGCAGAAAATACATTATTGGCCGTATCAACTTTGCTCTTATATTTCCAGCCCAATGAAACCAGTAGAGTAGAATTAAATATTTGTCCATAATTATGATCGCAATAGATTCTTAAAAAAATCTTATGATCTTGCTATCTTCTTTGAAAAATCCCAAAAATATTCTAATAAACCTTTAAATTTTTTGATCGGAATAATGAGGGCAAAATTAACTTGCATTCATGACCTGTCATCTATTGGTAAAATAATGAACTAAGCCAACAGTATCAAAGAGTTTTAATTTTAGTTCTGGTATTCGACACTAGATGGCGTAGCATGAAAAACTTAAAAGGCTTTATAAAAATGAGAAAAATCCTACCTTCCATGACATAAACAATGCTGCCGACATCGCCCTCCTTGATGATTAAGCTGCCTGCCGCATATTCGACCGGGTACATGCAGTCCACGATCTCGCGTATTTGTGTCATTTCTAGGTTCTTCATGAAGTCGTTGTCCAGAATAGCAGTTTTTATTAATTCTCTGGACCTGAAACATAAAAGAATGAAATCATAAGGATGTTTTCATAAACAGAATAAACGCTATAAAATTGACATTAAAATTTAATTATTTTACTTGAAAGCATTAGTGATACTTTAAATGTAAATGTGTTTAAAATAAAACATGTATTTTATTTTAATAATAAATAACTATGTTCATTACAATATAAAATACAATACTTAAGTGTCAAATTAAAATACCTATATTTTATTAAATCAAATAATATAACCAAGCATCTGGTACTACTTTTTAAAAGTGCTATTTTTCCTGGCAAAATTGGTTTAAGCCTAAAAAAAGGCTAAGGGATACAAAAAAATTAAAAAAAAGTATAGTACTCGTAGTTTGAGCACTTTTTTAACTATTTTATATCGATATCTTTAACATGCTTACAGGCAATGACATATTATAAGACGTATATTATATCATTACCTACAGGTTTAGTCTACTGTAAATTGATAAAAGTGTTGATAGATAAAGAGGTATTTATACAAATAATTGTAAACGATAATTTCGTTTAAAAGCAATAAGGAAACAACAAAAGACCATCTATTTACAAGGTAAATTGAGTAAGATTACTCTGTCCATTATGACGACAACGACCTTTGAATTATTATAGAAAATATCGACATAAACCATACGATTGTCTCCCGATACATTATTTATGTTCAAAACACAATTTACATATTATTATATTGAAAAAACTTCAAAGTTTCTGAGTATTATCAACATTTTTACATAAAAATATCTTTTAGTAGAATGTTCCTAATACTTTAAAATGTAAGGCAGTCAATACACCACGCGGTGTAACGGAATAGTTATTAACTTTTTATATTTTGCTGCCAGCTTACCAGCGTCAGTGTATACGATCTCTAAAGTTCAAACAATTCCGTCATTACTACTAAAATTAGAAGCACAAACAACACGCGGCAACAAAATGTTCATATAAGATTTAGGATTTTGATTTTGCATATATGTTATGATAGCAAAATTAAAACTGTTTGGAAATATTGTATGAACAAAAGTATTCTGTAAAATTTACTCAGCTGGTACTGCCTTAAAGTAAAGTTATGTATAAATACTCGTATTTTAATTTGGCATGTCCTACATGGTTACAGTTTTGTGTTTCAACGCGTAAAATGTGTTTATCACACAAAAAAGAGTAATTGTCAGTACTTAGGGTATGAAATTAATAATCTTCAAATGATGAGTGAATCAGTATTTGTTGGGTGAGCGGCTTTATTATCTACCTTATCACTTTCCAACGGGTGAGATTTAAGTAAAGCGCAAGCCTGCCTGTAATAAATAAAATCTTTTAATTTTCTAGAAAGGGTCATTACTTAATGCAATAAGAAGTGTGTTATAAGTTTTATGTGTGTATTTGTGTGTGTGATATCATAGCTTTTAAAAAGATGAACTGATGTAGATTGCTTTATTTGCTTGTGAGGTGACCTATGCCAGAGCATTTTTAGATGAGATGAACTAAAAATAAGGTTTACTCAGCAGTTTGTAGACCGGTAGCTCTTTTATAGTTGTTGAAGGAATATGAGTAACTTCTACAAGGCTGATTGATTCAAAATTACAATTCAATATTCAATATTTGAGCTGATACTGCAGCGTCATCTCGAAAGAACAGGATAACTAACTTCTCGCCAACTTACAGCAGAAATATCGAGACTCAGTTAGAAAATTTTGTCGATTTTTTACTTTTTAATATCATAATTCTTTTACTATAATAGTGAATGATAGTTTCTTCAAAACCATACTTACTATTCTACACATTTACAATGGTAATTGATTCGTACAATGGTATTTTTATTTATATATACAATGCATTACGTTTATAATATAACTATAAAACATGTATTTATTTTTCATAAAAAAATTAAACCAGCCATTGCTGGTGAAAAAAAATTGAATCTTAAAATCTTCTTCAAGATCGGTATGTTCAAAATTACCAATAGCATTATTGTTTAACGACTGACGACGAGGACACGCATCACATAAAGTTCGAACGTAATTATACCAAATGGGTCCATTTGAAGGCACACTGGCTAACACAAGTCGACCTCGAATGGGCTCTGCAGTTGCATATGCCTGTACTAAGAAGAAATTCAATCACCGCCTTGGCTGATTGATAGGTGACATTACGAACATTTATAAATTAGATATGCTCTCAATACAAATAAAGATGAGACTCTACATTGAAATATATGCGGCAACTCGTGACCGGTTACTTTGTAAAGTCGAAAACCCAAGTACATTCATTGCTTGTGTTGACTAAAGATCAAATGAAATCGCTTTATATTCACACAATGTTGCGAAACAATAACAAAGTACATTTAGAGGTAAAGGACTGTTAATATGAACAATGAAACGTTGACTTTACACCAAGTCAAATCTTTTCCTAATCATAAAACCTTATATAGAACTATGTGAAAATTTGATTGAAAAAGAAGTTCTTAATTTGATGGTCCAGATTACTACATATATTATTCAAATTAGATACATAACACAAGAAAAGATTAACATGAATATATGAAACAAATTATGCATTTTACTAAATACAAACCTACATAAATTCATGTTTGACCATCGTTAAACGTATTTTTTTTTTTATTGAATTTCTGATAATTTCCAAATTGTGGGTATTCACAACTCACCTGTGACTTTTGGGTATTTTAAGTAATTTCATTTCATGGTCTTGCGATAATGCAGATAGTGGTTCCGCTGATATTGCTGTTCTCTTCAGTCTTGGCTCATATAAAGGGTAGACCCTTGTATTTTCAATTCCTGGAGTTTTTATAACGAGAAATTCATCATCCGCACCGTTCTTGTGATTATCTATAATTTGTCTTGTCAAAGGTTTTACTATTTGTCTGTATTTGTCTATTTCATTTTTAAGATACCTTATTTGTGCATCTTTATCGTCGATTTCGTTTTCTAGTAGAGCAATTATTTTATCTCTTCGTTTCAGTTCTTCAGTTTTCTCGAACACTAAACGTTTCATTTCCAAATATTTCTTTTCCAGCTTATAATTGTGCTCCATTTGACATTGTTTCGTGTGCATTTGCGCCATTTTGATTTGTATCACTTTATACGAAAAATTGAAATGTTCAATATTGTCTTTATTGACTTACATTATGTTAATAGCACCACTTTAATTTAACCTTTAAAGTGTCAGTATTAAGTACTGTGTGAATATTATGTCTTAAGTGTTTAACGTTATCAATGAAGCTATCAACGGATCGATAGATAATGTAATATGCCTAACCACGTCTATTTTTATAACACTGCATCACTCACCAATTTTTTATATTTAAATACAGGCAAGGAACAACAGAGTTACCTACTGTGATCGCGGAACGTGCCAATGGCCACGCTAACAGGCAATCAATAACTCAGAAGTTATGACGTGCTCATTTGTCTATTGTGTCCTTATAAAAACGTTGTGACGATTGATCGCATACAATTTATTTAAAGACCCAACCCGATTTTGTATGACTCAAGAGACTCAATGTCTCTGTACGTACATTATGTAGATTCAATGAATGTTTTTAGTGTATATATGTGCCGGCAGTCTGTCGCCCCGGCTCGCTTTAATTGGTTTTCATTAAACTTGATTAATATGAACCGATTTATAAACATAGTAGATGAATAAAACGAAATGGAACGTTCTCCGAGCGAGCCTCTTGCGCAATAATAGCTTCTGGTTATTGCATAAATATGTACTACCTTGGAGTTTAAAAGCTAAATACACTTGATAATGTTACAAGAAGTTTTCTATAAACATAAAAAAATATTTAGGTTAGGTTAGGTTACAACGTTACTGGTAACTAACGCCAAACCTCATAAAGGTAACTTAGGTACATCAAGACTAACAACTTTTGTTCTATGACTTTTGCCAAAACTTAACACATCCTAAGATATATATTTTTTTTAGTTTTAGTGGGGATTTCTATCAATCGTTAGCTCTATGTTTAAAGTTCAGTCAGCTGATGCCACGAAATCGTCTGGCCCGGTTGCATCGCGCCGCCTTTCAGAGTATTAAGAAAATCAGAATTGAAAATTTGATTTATTTATTTTTTGTATGAGAAAAAAAAGATTGAATTAGAAAAAGTCGTAAAACAAAAGTTGTCAGTCTTGCTATATCAAAGTCAGCCTCAAGAGGTTTTACGTTAGTTACCTGTAACCCTGTATATATTACAAAAAATTACTTAGAACAAATTGGACCGAACAAGATCAAAACTGCTCTAAGGCTGAGATTTATAGACGCTATTTCGACTTTGCTTAGCAAAGTCTTCAAAAAATGAATACTTTTTGACAAAAAAAAACTGAATATTTACTTGAGTATAGCCATAGTATTCGGAATGCAAAATCCATGGTAACGAAATCGGTGACTTACCAAATGCTTTAGACATTCATAGAGAAATAGAAATTGTAATGTTTTAGTAAAGTCTAAGCAAAATTAAAATTATGTCTATAAATCTCAGCTTAAGAAGGCCAGAGGTGTAGCCTCCGAAGTATAGACCGATTTCGATTGTAAAATTGGAACAGAGTGCCCGGGCACTGTTAATTTACACATTTGTAAAAAAAAAAAAATAGAAATAAGAACAAAAAATTTGTATGTTTACGGGGCTGACATGACTGCGTAGTCAAAAAAAATTTTTTTTTTCAAGAAAAAAAAATTGAATTACCGTCATTACTATTAAAAATCACGATCTTACTACCAGAATAGTAACGGCTGACGGAGAAACAGAGATACAATCTACTAGCTGATCCGGCAAACGTTGTTCTGCCATATAAATTATTCATACATATATTTTTGGCATCTTGAACCGTTTTCGCAGCGCATGCAATGGAAGCCCTCAAGGATGAATAATTTTCCCCTTTTTTTTTTCACATATTCCATTATTTCTTCGCTGCTAATAGTTGCATCGGGATGTTATATAGCCTAAAGCCTTCCTCGATAAATGATCTATTCAACACAAAAAGAATTTTTCAATTCGAACCAGTAGTTCCTGAGATTAGCGCGTTCAAACAAACAAACTCTTCAGCTTTATAATATTAGTATAGATTAAATTTATCAAAATATTTTAGCTGAGAATGGTTATAAATTACAAAATTTTGTTATTATAAATACCTCAGAACATGCCTCTTAGATCCTGTATTGAACTACGTACTATTAGCATACTCTTGCTAAATCTCATGTAACTTTGTTTATATTAACAATAAATTCAGTATTGACAACTACCAAGCAATTTTTAACGTCTGCTGCAATTATAGATTGGAATATATTTCTCATAGAGATTGATAGTTAACGAACTGTTGTAGAAGTAACAAATTGTTGCGTAAAACTTAGGAAAAACATACTTGTAACAAATTCGAACAGTCTTATACGTAGGTGTAGTAATTTCATGAAGGTTGTCAAACCAGATGTACGTGTACCTTTCTAAGTACAAACAAAGGTCAATTGCGAGATTGATGGTGATACAAAGAGTTTAAGTTCCTACGCAATAGGGAGTATTCAAATATAAAAGGTTAGTTGTACCTACTTAAGAGTTAGACGGGCGGAGTCATGTGTAACTTCAATCATATCATGTCAGAATTAATTTAATATTATCAGTACTGGTATTATTACAATAATTAATTGTAATTGTATGTCATTGATTTCAGATATCTAAACTCACATTAACTCATAAAATAAGTTATTTAAACCAGTTATGCCAGTTTCCTATTTTTAGTTTGATAAGTAATATAATCGATTAGACTCTGCTCGCGGGCTCGCCCACGTGGAATTCACGTTTACCATTAGCACGGGGTAATATATATTCTATAACTACAATAAAGAACCATACTACATTTTGGTGATTTTTTTTTTATAATCGGATAGTTAATTTCGGCGATTTTTTATTTATACTGGCTCAAGTTACTACCATCGGCGGCCATGTCGGCCCACATTTATTAACACGGAAGGTGTCTAGGTAAATGAATAACTGGATATACACAATCAGATCCCGAAACACGACAGGCCGAAGCGAGACACTATGACGGTCTTTACGACTATGTACTGTGGTCACGACCCAGTTTGGGCAGTCGCCTTACCAGCTCAAAGATTACTTGCTATAAACAGATATACGTTATCTTTTTAAAGTACTAGTATAGAATAAACTTAATATGACCGGACCGAATATTAATCCACAACAGTTTCAATAAATTAGAACATGTAAGATATCTAAATGTTTTTTTTATATCCAATTTTGTACCAATCTGACAATTAGTTTGGTATATAAAACTAAAAATAATATATAATTTATAAAATAAATAGTATTCGATTAACTATTTTTTAAATTTATGTATTTGGCGTTTAACGTATTTAAATGGTTGACAAATTATTAAAAAATAATCAATAATATAGAACAAAATATTATATCAAATACAGTCAAAATCTGTTATAACGACATCGAAGAGACTACTCATATTTAGTCGTAAAAACCAATAGTCATAACAAGAAGTAATGTTTTCTAGATACGAATTCCTAATTTTTTGCCGGCACCTTTGTTTTGGGTCAATATAACCGGTATGTTGTTCTAAACGATGTCGCCATAAGCGGTTTCGACTGTATTAGACTTTATTATAAAAGTTTAGAAAATTGTGACAAGCACGTATCAGTAGAATATACAAACAAGTAACTGTTTCTCAATATCGTAATCAATTCCATAAATAACTCTTATCCCCACAAACTTAATAAAGATAATTTATTAACCATAGTTATATAAGTACGTAATATATCTTTATTGATAGATTAGATAGCCACAATGATTTGCTCTTCCACTAAACAATTTTTAGATGCACGACTGAATTGCAAATTTGTGTGACTAGCATCGTATTAGCAACAAACATTATCTGACCTAGACCTGTTTTCTTTGATTTGGATGAAAGCCCAAATTGTAGGCGTACACATTAAGCCTAATTGTTCGAATTAATTTTGGTTAGTATTCTGTTACATTGTATATTTTTTAATTGTGTCAATTCTTTGATAGATAGTGTATGGAGCCTGATTAAAACTAATATGTGAAAAAAACACCTTTGGAAAAAGCCTCATACTAACTTTTTACGAAAATACACGTAACAGAATTAGCATATGTGAGTCGTCACTTTATAATAAACAAAAAAGGGTGCAAACAATTTTTTTCAGTCTCTTGACGTTCATCGCCATACTTGGGGTCATAATATTAAATTTAAGAACATTTTAATAGATAGGAAGTTGTCATGTTGTCGAACTAACTTAAAAAAGAAATGGTTTTCAAATCGTTGATGATTTTGAATTTATAAATGTTGTTAAAATAAATAACACTGCATAAGTATAACCCACCCATACCCACCCCCATACCCATACCCATATCTTGTTAGTATAAGAGACATTCATAATCAGATCTGCCGTAATATCAAACTCTAAATCAAATGGTCACATACCATCTACACAGTGACGTGCATAGGATATTTAGAAAAGGCAGGCAGAATTCGCGTAATTAATTAGCAAGTAGTAGTAGTAATTTGTTTATATATCATATAATAATAGTAAATATTATATTGCGCTTATGAGAAAGATAAATAGCGTGAAAATACAAAAGATACGAATATAAATGTTTCCTTTTTTTGTTTAACTTTAAGCAATTGATTGCAGACTTATTTATTGTAAGGGCAGGCAATGCTTTCATGCATCTATGGAATGACCACTACTACATCTACCTTGCATATATCTAAAGGTGACAAATAGGAATGTTGCTTCTATATGATAAATAATAATCAGGCGTTTAATTTCATAATTGAAACAGATCTGAATAAATAATATACGAGAATTAATGGTTCGAAATACTCAGTGGAGCATTAACGAATTATTTATGGATGTTTATAAACATTTGCCTAATAATATATTATATTAAAAAATTAATCATAACTGATATAGTGGTTATACGCTTGGATATATGAATTTTAAGTATAGGTATATAGAAATGATAATGGGCTTAGATATAAGCGGAACATTCCATTAAATACCAAACAGATCTTGGTTTCATAGATTAGTAAAAAATGTCTGAAACGGGACGAGAAATATTTAAAATTTAATATAAAATCCTGGTAATCTCCGTCTTGACGTCACGGAGTTAATTCCGATTATCCTCACTTGTCACTTGACAAACTGACACTGTTTACTGGTATGACGTTATCGTAGAGGTGAAACTACCGAAACCATTAAAGCTAAAGTGTAACATAATGATAACTACGATATATATGTCGTCAACGCAGACACATAATAAAAAAAAGAGAGGAAAAATTGTGCAAGTATTTTTACTTTAGAAACTATTAAAATTGGCACCTCATCCTATTTGTTGTTTGTGGTATTATGCTCGTAGCAAAAGACTGTAAGATGATATAGAGATAAATAAATGTAATTATAACATATTAAGTAATTATTAAATAAATTATAATTTGAGACCATTGTAATGGTAGACGGTAGGCTAACACTAGGCGAACCTAAAGACCTTCAGTCGTGGTATACGTGGGCCGACATGACGATGTAGACTATCAATGGATTTTCATCCTTTGATAGTCGCTTTCGTTTTTGGACTACACTGTACTTACCATCAGGTACTCTGTAGTCACTATGTCGAGTCAGTGTAAAAAAAAAAGTGTATTTAGTTGAAGAATCGAATGATTTGGCGATAAAATTGGTCGCTATTCATCATTAGTTATTCATTCGCAATGCCAATAAATTTTGAAAACCTTTCATCTTCGAACCATCTTCATTCAGTGAAAACTTCCAAGGTAAACACCCTGCATTGGCTTTCTATATTTGACTTAATCTAAATAAATATTTACGCAAATGTTACTTCAAACAGAAACGTCTCGAAAAATAAATCTGAGATCGCATATGTCTAATTGTTGACGAAAGTAAAAAGTCATTGCTACAATTGATCGATTCTATTAAAAGAACCTACTTTTGAAAAAAAAAAAAGATATTTCCATAAATTACAAGTTTATTCAATTAAAATATTACTATTAAGTAGTAGTAGATGGAATTAATTGATGATAACAAGTTTATAAGTTTAGCTTTTGTTTCTACCGTTGATTTCTTCCATGCTTTTTACAGTTAATTGATTCTAAGGCTGAGACCTTTAGACGCTATTTCGAAAAGTAAATACCCTGTGTTGTGATGATGCGCGAAAGGGAAATTAGCTCAGCAAATGCTATGTGACCAACTGAGCCACCCAGCACTGATTTTCAGCTGTC
Organism: Automeris io; assembly: GCA_036320925.1. Classification (NCBI taxonomy): domain Eukaryota; kingdom Metazoa; phylum Arthropoda; class Insecta; order Lepidoptera; family Saturniidae; genus Automeris; species Automeris io. The sequence continues at coordinate 8,620,977 of JAUDJH010000014.1, forward strand.
ACCCATTTATTGTGTCAATGCGCAGATAACAGCAAGGAAAGGAATAATAGAGTATAAATACACTACTCAAGAGACAATTTCAAAGTGTTAACTTTGTTAAATCTTAAGGCTGAGATTTATACACACTATTTCGACTTTGCTTAACAAAGTTCTCAAAAAATTCATTCGTTTTGAGAAATAACTGAATATATAATAGAAACCTCAGTATAGTCATAGTATTTGCAGAACCAAGTCCATGTTAACAAAATCGTGACTTACCTAATCCTTTGTGACATTAATTGGGTAATATAATTTGTAATGTTTTAGTAAAAATTAAGTAAACCTAAAGTTGCATCTATAAATCCCAGCCTTAGACTTGTCAGAGACCTCATATTATGGAAAATAATAGTATTTTTTAAACCGTTGCAATAGCTATCGGAAGGTATAGCAAACAGGTGAAGTCGACATCTTGGAATACGAGTTAAATATTTATAGTACTGCCTTGACACACATTTTTGTTTCAGTGAAATTCTGCAGATGCGTTTGTAAAAGATCCCATTCACTAGGTCGATGTCATCGAAAGAAAAGTGCCACTGCCACGGTATTTCTGAATTAGTTACATTTTCTTAATACATGACAAATGGCTAAAATTGTGAAACAAAATATCACTGAAATTTTTACATTTTTAAATCAATTATAATTATTTACGCAGCTGGTAAACTACAATACCTAAATTCAGCGTAAATTAAAAGGAAAACCGGTATTTTTAGCGTTTTGTTTTTCAACACAGAATTTTTATTTGTGACCTTTAGTTTGTCAAAGTTATTTTTAATAAATGTATTAAGAGGATATCCAAAAACAGTTTCGATTATTCCTTTTTTAAAGCAAAAACAAAGATTGATTGATTGATTGTGATTGATTTAATAACGTAGTAGTTATATAGGAGTACCTTAATGGTGTTAAGTCAAAACGTAAGCTTGTTTTATGGTTATCATTATTTTCAAGACCATTAATTATTATATGTGATTGTGATGGCCTTTTTTTTTTGTTAACCCGGTGTAAATCCCTACGGACCGTCAGGGGAAGTAGTGAGGGCCACTTCCCCCGGTGTGTCGGACCTGCCCCGACTAAAACCACCGGGGTGCCAGCACTGCCTCTCCCCGCCTTCGCCGAGCCTGGGAATCCGGATACATCCGAGGGCTCGGCGAGCGTTGGCTTATAGGCAGGCCTTCTCTCTGGGAGGGGGATATTTGTTTTCAACCCCTCACTACCACTCTATGGGAACAACGTGTGGGCACACACGCCCCTTCCACTCTCCACTGGACGGGGACGCCCTCAACGTCACCCGCCCAGATTGTGATGGCCTAGTGGATAAGCGACCGGTTATCCATACGTGGCAACGCAAATGATAGTAAGTTCGAATCCCGGGACACACCTGTGTTTTTACAGATTGTGTATGGATTTAGGCACCACATGCTCACCGGTGAAGGTAAACATAAGGACTCGCATAACATCATAAAATTTCATGTGAAACTTCCTGAGAACAGCAATCAACTAGCTGCCTTACTAGGATCGTTTCGCACGACATATGAGCGTAAAGTGGATATAGCCAATAATGTATCTCTGTACACCCCCTAAAGGGATATAGCGTGAAGATATAATATTTATTATTATTGTAAATAAGTATTAGATTTTATTTTCGTATTTTAGAGAACTCTTTTAATTATATGATTCAAGAAACTTTTTTATTTATTTCAATGAATTTATAACCGCAAGTTGCAATTCTACCAAAAAATAATAATTTATAAAACCATCCGTATTTAATAGCTGGAAACACCTACTGGACCATTGTTATTTCTAAGAGATCGATTTCCATTCAGCATTCACCGATAGTTATGACAAGTGCCATTATTGTATTCAATGCAAATCGACCGGATATATTCAAGATTCATAATCCCATGTACTGATAATGTTTGGGAAGTGAATTTGATAATAGTAATAGATTATCATTTCTAATAAAATAATCGGAATAACGAAAAAAAAACATAATTCTGACTAAAGAATAATAACTTGAATTCGTTTAGCACTGAGAAATTAAAGAAAGCTATTTCGATACAAGGAAATATGGCTATTCATTTGGCCTTACGACCCTGATGCGACATATAAAGTGCAAGATATATAAGCGTTTATTAAAAGTTATATATATATATAGTGGTATATATATATATATATATAGTGAAAATAAGCTGAAAATATGATATAGCAAAGTAGAATAAGTAGGTTTTGAGACACACAAAACTAAATGTATGAGATAAACTATAGACCGCAACTGAAGAGGAATACGTGACTGGACTGAACAAGAGGAAACTTGCGGAAGATGAGAAAAGTAAATCAAAAGCAGGAAACAGCCATTAAGACGAGAAAAGCGAACGAAGCTATAGAAATATCACTTACAATAGGTTGGAGCGTCAAAGGAAGTTAATTATAAGTATTAAAAAGTGATAAATTTCACAAACAAATTTGAATAATTGAGAAAAAAATAACACTCCGGAAGGCGAACAGCTTCGAAGGTTGGCTTGGTCAGTATCGGAAGCCGTTGATGCGAATCATACCTACTTATAATATTAAAACAGATCACGTAAACATGGTGCGTGCTGTGGAAATTGATTTTAATAATAGTAAACTATGTATTTAGTGCAATATTTTTATTTTTATCAATGACGGAAGAATTTTTGCCTATGACGGTCTTTAAACCATCACAAGTGTGGCTAAGAATAAAAAAGAGCGCTAATGTTTTATGGATGTTGGTGGCAAAGAATATTGTAAGATATAACAGTTCAGTTCAGAAAGTAAATATTCTATGGCGCTATGTTTTAAAATTACAATATTTTTGCAGTAACTAGATATTGTTTTCTTATTTTACTGTCGGAATGCTCGTAAGTTTACTGTTTAAATTGTTGTTTTCTTAACTCTTTTATAATATCTTAATATTTTGATTCTTTGCTATCTATAGCTAATGTGACTTGAGAAATATAAACGCATCTTCTATAGTCCTATCTGAAGATTTAATGAAATCCTTGTAGGACCAGATAGCAATGATTAAGGAGGGAGAATAATGGAGACATTATTTATGTGGTTTCATATTTGTATTCTGATTTTAATGTTCACAGTGTCAATAGGATCCCAATTATATCGAATACGGCCAATTATCTTGTTTAAAAGATATTGGTTCATATCAATTTACTTATTAATGTTTCCATTTGCATTTTCATTTTTTAATTCTTCATGTGGTGAAACCATTTCAATTGATGGAACTCAAAAATATAATTAAACCTTATAAACAGTAAATTACATGTACTTAGTCTGAATTTTCTGGTTATGAGTTATGACATGACAAGTCAGGTTAAATGAAAAGTAAATAAATCCAGTGGATAACTAAGGATCCGAAATTAATTCAACACTGTATGTCAAAGAAAATATGGTGATTTATTAATGATGTCAGATTAAAAATTAATACGCCATGATTGTAATTTTGTTTGTTGTTATGTTAATTGGTTAGTTACAAAACTGACCAAAAAGTCTTGTCTTTGCAGAGACCTTTAAAATAAAATGAAATATTTATTAACATATTAACACAAAAGTAACTTGTCAATGAAGTATAAAATTTATGTAAAATCATTTGATATTTCCAATAGCAAGTATTTGCTATGTTAAACTATATATATATATATATATATATATATATATATATATATATATATATATATATATATATATATATATGACAAGAGGGACAACACAGCTATAAATGACAATAGTGCCTTTTAAATGCTAATATTTATTTAAAATGTCTTTCTTTGCTACATTTTCCATTACAATTCCATTCTATAAGTAACTGATGATGTTTCATAGCTGCTTTTTAAACTTCAAAACGCGTTATATACTAATAAGTCATAATTTTGTATGCAGCTGATGATTTAATAAATAATAACATATCGTCACGCTATAACCCTTACGGGGTGAGCTATTGATGATTTAATAGTGTTAAAAAGAGTTTTAAAATTCAATAAACTTTTTATAAAAGGCGGCGTAAACCTCTAAAAAATCTAAAAACCCCGAACGTAAGAACAAAAATACAAACCCCCAAACACGAGCTCAAATTAAATGAACAACTATAACTCATTTTAAGATATCAAGTGTACCAAAACAATTTTGATTATCTGATCTTTTTCATTGCCATTCAGCAGTGCTTTAAGCTATTGTACGTGACTTAAAATTTCATTACGACATACATATCTAGGACATTTATATGCGGTAATCGTTTTTTCAAGCATTAGATAAGAATTTACCTTCCATGTCTCAACATAAATGTACTTGAAATTCAAAATACATCGAAATGATTATTACGCGGCATTCTACTTACTCTCAGAGGGCATCATATTAAAATTATTATTTCATTAATTTCAGCTACCCAATAAACCATGGAAGCTTTATATATTATACTATTTTAGGTATATAATTTTTTCTCAGATGACAATGATTTGAATTTAATCTGTATTTATGTAGGAATATTTTAATAATAGTAATTGAAAAAAATCTTGTTGGCATTTTCCGATAGATTCCGCTTTACGAACTAACAGTAGATTCTTGACAATTTAAAAATGTTTGTGTGCTTGAGTCCTTATTTTACAATATACAATTAGGATTTTAATCAATAACACTGCGTATATAATCTTACCAATACTCCGGATATAACAGAAATTAATAACGAATACAGTTGCGGTTTTTAAAACTTACAAATCCTTAAAATACGTATCGGGTTGGGTTAATATTAAGGTTTTTAAAAATCGTTATTTAAGCGAGTAACAATTATTATATACGTGCGGTTTTACGGAATTTTCTGTAGCGTACGAAATTCGAAGCGCTAGTGACGTTTTGCCGGCAAGAACGTCGCGGTTTGACTAGTGCGTCTCGTATTGGATTGACGTCGCGCGCAGTCCTCAAACTTGTCAACCAGTGACTACACAAACTTGATTGTTGTTGATGAATTCATTGACATAGAAATTGACCAGCTGTTTGAACAATTGAGAATTACACGAGTAATTAACGTTTTATACATATGACACAAATATAACCTCATCAAGAAGCGAAGCTTTACTGGAGTTGAAATATGTAATTTATTTTTAAAAGCAAAATGTCAGTAGACAAATCCCATTCATATTAATATATTCATTAGGTATTCATTTAAAATATAAAGGTTTGTTGTTTTATGAATATTAACTGAACTAATAGGCAATTAACATATTTTTGGTCGTATATAAAGAAATGGTGAATATTAGAAAACTATTGAACCGTAATCGTAGTTTTCAGCTCAAGTTCAGTTTTTTTCCGGGCATGATGAGGACGACAAATACCTTGAGGACAACTGTCACTTATCTTTGCATAATTTAAATTGATATCGCTATTTTGGTCTGTCTATTGTACGTTTATTAAATTAAAAGACATGAAGATCTCGACTTGATTAATAATAATCTATGTATAACCGATTAAATTGAAACATTCCAATGAGTGCATAACACGATATTTTTGCTGAAAGTTGGTGATCAGTTGAGTGTCGTTTTTCTTTTTACACTGGCTCGGCAAAGTAACTACAGTGCACCTTATGATAAGTAGAGTGTCGACTAAAAACGAATGCGACCATCAAAGGATGAAAATCCGCTGATAGTCTCTCCGTCGTCATGTCGGCCCACATATACCACGAATGAATGTCTTTAGGTATACGAGTTACTGGATATACACAAGCTGATCAAAATCGGATCATCCGTGTTAAAGCAGATCCGCGCATGGATTTGAAGGACACCCCGGAGGTTTTTAGTCAGTAGGAGTCTCACACACCGGGGTCGCTGCCCACACAGTGTCGCTTATGATCGTCCTATGTAGGACCCGCCCCCCCAAATTATCAAAAAAAGGTACACACATGAAACTTCTTTCACCTATCTTTCCGCGTTGGGGGTTAAAAATCAGGCCTATTCGCTACTAATATACTTTTGCTTGCCCCAGAAAATAGCTCGCTAATTTATTATTTGGTAATTACTAATACTGTCATACTCTTGTATATTTTGACAAAAAGCGGGACAGCTGTCTGTGTATGTGAGGAATATAAATGAAGATGTCCCAATAAAAATTCTTAAAACATATGAGACAAACGTCAAGTCTCAAGGTTGAAATGTACCGGCACACTGCATGGCGAGTCGTGTTCAATGATGTATTTATTGGCAAAGTTTAATTAAGTTGTGACGAGCTCTTGTAAGTTGTCGACCTAGTTTAGATTTGAATGGTTTTACAAATTCAATATAGTGACAAACTTTACACAAATAAATAAATTACATGTTAGTAAATTGAAATTATGTTTTCGATCAATCATATTTCTGTGCAAAATAATAAATTATCTAGTAAGAAATCCACTGACTAATTAGGAGAGATACATTGTATTATATAGATATGTCTTGGTTAGTACTTAATTAATGACAGAGAAAGTTTAAGAATAGGTTTTTTAAACGCAGCGTAAAGAGATATTTGTGTAGGCCGGCATGATCGCGGTAACTATCAGCAGGTGGTTGTCCCTCTACAGTCGTGCTCGGTTTTTAGAATTAAAAAAAGGAACTAATTATTATTTATCAGCGATATAAGACTGATTTTTTTTTTAATATTTTTTAAATTGAAACCAAACAGTTTCGAGATCAATTATTGATTTTTCAAAATAAATTCTATTATATAATAATCAATTGTTTATATCTCTAACATATTTAAAAGTATAATAAATAGATATTTTATAAAAAAAAAAATGTTTCGTAATTGCATTTCTTGCGTACACTGCCTAAACCATTGGAGTTACACAAAGATGATGTACCGTAGGATTGTTTGACTTGAATAGTTCTAAATAAAAGTCCCAGACAGCATATATCTATCTTTTATGTGGAAGCCACTATGACCAAAATTGTGAACCATAAATTTAATTAAATCAGATTATATTTTAGAATGCGAAGCCGCGGTTAAAATATATGATAATACAGAAGATATTCACTAGAAATAATTTAAATGGCAGAACAACGTTTGCTGGGTCAGCTAGTGTCTTGATTTGTTTGAGAAAAGGAAAGATATATCTTAACATATATTTCACAATTAAAACAAAAAATAGTAATAATATCACGCCATACCCCTTATAGGGTGAGTAGAGACACATTTGTGGTTGTATCCGCTTTGCGCTTATATGTAATGCCCAATGGGATCAGTAGCGCAGCTGATCGCCGTTCTCAGGGCACTTACACATGACATTTCTATCAGACCCATGCGGGTTTCTTCACGACATTTTCCTTCACCGGTGAGCATGTATATCGCAATAAATCCAATATCTGTAATAAATCAATCTATAAATTTAAATTTTGCTATTTTAATATGACAGCCTACAATAAATACGTTTAGTAAGTAATCGAGGCATAATAAAGGAGCATAATAATTTTAAATTGAATGAGTATTATATTACCAAAGTTTTATTGTTTTTGCTTCGATACAATAGCCTAAAGATTCTATACAACATTTTTCATCCTCCTTTTTCTGGTTACCACAAACTAAATCAAGATTTATTATGCGATTATTTTCTATTATTAAAATGTAATATCGATATGACTAAATATTATTAGCTCAAGTTCAATTTCCCAAGTAGTACATGAAATAATTTCATTAAAAATGATGAGTATGTCACATAAATCATGAATAAATAAAAATATCACACTATTTGATAAAAAGTTCTAAGTTATAGAAAATAATGCAGGTAATCAACTTCTTTTAATAATGACGCCAGGTGGCGCTTCTTGTCGTATATAGCAGGGATGTTACGGAGCTTCGACTCCGACTCCGATAAGTCGGAACTTCCGATTGATATTACACCTTCGGTTCCGACTTAGGTTCCGAAACTTTTTAATCAGAGGTATTCATCGGAGGTCACCGCCACTATTGTAGTCAATTTATCTGATTTAATTTCATATTTAATCAAACAATCAGTGCTACTTAATTTAAAGATCCCATTTTTAAAAATTTAGATTAATAAATATGATTAAACTTATTAAATTTAGAACTAAATGTACATTTTAATTTATTACTAAATGTTTTTTTTTATTTTACATTAACATTAAATTAAATTAAATAGAAATTAACACAAAAACAACCCTGGAGCAAATTTGATTGAATTTGTGCATTCTAAATGGAAAAATGTTAATAAGAAACACAGCAATTTTTATTTTCATTGTCTGTGTATGTGTAAATTTATCACTTTCTAATTAAAAAGGTTCATTGAATAATGTTTTTATTTGTCCCTTAATAAAACTATTTTATTCTGCCGTCACTTGTGACTACCATTGCCTCCGACTCCGATTCCGACTTCGGTTCCGACTCCGATAATTCAAATTTAAAAACTCCGACTCCGACTTCGGTTCCGATAAAACAACCTCCGTTACATCCCTAGTATGTAGTATCAATAAAACATTTTTATCGTAACGAGCAAAGTTCAGTAACTTTATTAATATCAAAGCTAATGACTCAGCTTCTTACTAGTATATCATTTTATAATATAATCAGTACACGATTCAATCGTTTATTAAATTGTCATATTTGCATAATTTCGTAAGTGAAAATAATCACGGAAGTAAAGCCATTTGTTCCGAATACAGTTGCCATAATATTATTATTTAGAATAAGAAAAAGCGTTTAAACTGAATTTATTTAAATTTCATAGTTAAAGAAAACCATAAACTCAAGTGATCTAAACGAAATATTATTAAGCCGCCGATAACCTGCTTCTTCATAGCGTTTATTTCCCTTGCGACGCCATCTATAGTAACCTATGAACAATACAGGACGTACATAGCTTCTCCACTGGACGCTAGATGGCAGGCATGCTCTACCATATGAAACAAATTTATTTAAATGCATTTTATTTAAATAAAGCAAACATTTTAAATTTCACAATTATTTCAAAGATAATATTTTATTCTTTCAAATAATAAATGATATACTAATACAAAGTCAGAGAATGTTATTTACCAAACAAAACAATAACATATTTGTTTACTATAAAAAATGCGATTGTTATTTGTTTAAGCTTTTAAGACTACGAGTTGTTGCAGCAATTTAAAGTCAACAAAATTGAGTTGATTGGTATTTAGATTCTATAATAGTTGGTAACTGGCTCCGCTCAACAACGCAACAGCCGTACCTAATTTATAGTTCAACAATGCTAGGAATGGGTCAAATTGATTGTGTGCTTCTTTTTGATGAACAGTTCACAGCGCACGCCTTGTTGGCTATTACTATAAATAGAAGGGTCATTTAAATGGATATTTATCGTAATTTACCCATTTGATGTCAGCAATATTTAATAAGAATGTTTATTTCGAATAAACAATACTCTCTGGCAAGATATTTGAATTATAGTTATAGAGCCCGAGTTTGAGATTGTACAAAATTTACTTCTCAAATTAGTATACATTTTTAAAAGTCTTATCTCTCTATTTTCAGCTCAGCACATCAATCGAGTTATTTACGAACCCTAAAAACGCTAAAATATTTTTTGCAATAATAAGACATTCCAATTCAATTAACCTTATAGAAATATTATGTTATATAATGATAAAATAAATTATTATTTGCCTATTTGTTAATTCTTTCTTATAAGTTCTATTAGACCTATTTTAATAGAAAACTACATTTTTATAGTATTTGTCTAACCCGTTAATACAGGGGTGCTCAAACTATCGATCTCAGAATATATTGGCCGATATCGTTTTATTTACAGTTAAGCTGAAATAAAATTTACTTTTTTTATATAGTAATAACACCCCGCTAGTGGCGAAAGATGACTATGTTAACTATTTTAATGAAGACGCGTTTTTAACTTTTGTATATCATTGATCTAGACTCACTACAAACCTATATCGCACATATTTGCGACATGTGCCGGCCTACACATTCGATTGTTTAGTCTACAAATTTTGAGATCGATAACCAGCAGTTCAAGTTTGAGTACCCCTGCTTTAATACATATAACGGACCATAGTAAATAAGTATATATTAAGATAATATCTATATTAATGCAACAACGTACATATAATATAACGCACGTATCCATGAAATATCAAGATGGATTATCAGCATTCTTATATAATGCCCGTAGGCAAAATAAAACTACTATCGAGTCCCCTTGACTGATTGTGTACGAGATTTATATTAATCTAATGAAGTGTTGCGCCGTGCACGCATATGTCAAGTAAGCCGTGTGTAAGAAAATGCAAACAGGGTTGTCATATTATAATAATTTCCCAAAAACATATAATTTTAAAAATAATGTCCATATAATTTGTTTACACAGCATACTTACCCGATGTTAATTAACACAATTGAAGCAATGTTAATTCTGTAATTTAAAATATGTGTGTATATTAAACATACTTCTCATATATATTTATTGTAATATTCATTTTAATCTGCAATAAAAATGTGCTATGAAAGGTCATGTTATAAGAAATTAGAATAAATATTTAATTTTATACTATCTGTCAAAGTTGTTTTTTACATTTACAAAATAAATAAAAACTTTACAGATATTGTGTCATTTACAACAAATGATCGAAGTGAAGATTAAAGACATTATCATCATTATAAACCTACTTTAGTCCCCCTGCTCTACAAAGTACTTACATTTGCTCCATCTTTTATTATCGTTTATATATATGAATTCCGAGAAAAAGATAATCGTTCTATCTTTTACAATTATTACGAGCTCATGAGCTCAGTAGCTCCATGATATTTTTGTAAGTAGAGTTATTTTAACAGTTCTGCTTGTATACCTAGATGTTATTTAGCATCTGCGAATGCCGTTTATGAGTCCCAAAATTCAAAACATTCAAACCAAATATGGTCTCTGTCAAATTTAAACAAACAAATTTTGAAGGTTTTAAAAAAAAACTATATCGGGATTGGTTTTGATAAAATATACAGGGCAGTCCAAAAACGCATGTGCTGATAGTTGTCGCAAGTGTATCAGATATATCAGATTAAATGATGATTTTTGAGTTCTTTAACTGGCAACATTAACAAAATGAGTAAACAAGACAAACGGGGTGCGTCACGTAATCAGATTAATGTTTAAACGAATCAGTATTAAAACCAGTCGATGCTAATTGGAATAATCCACAATAAATAATTTCATCATAGTGTGATCGCTTTGTAGATTGCCACAAATGTATGGTAGTTATTTACATTTTAGATAAATGGACGTTGATTTTACACTTAGAATTGATAATATATCTTTGAACCGTAATTGATATACAATTTTAATTATTTCAATTACGTAAAACGTTTAACTGTGAAATAAATATGTTATGAATACTGAAAATGTAGTTTGTATTTATTTTAAATTTTTATGTAAAGCAAGGCGGGTACGTAAATACCCACCTAATAGTAAGCGGTCAGCGTCGCCTATGGACTACTGGTAGTACCAAAAGTGTCATCATTTTGCTGACTATATAAAAAAGCGATTTTAACGCCTTTTTCTAAATTAATTATAAGGATAGTACTTGTTTACTTTACGGATTATTATACATATAAGACAACTAGCTGTCCCGGCAGACCTTGTTCTGCCCTATTTCTCTAAAACAAAGTCACATTGTTTTTTTTATGTTAACAGCTATTGGCCTGTCGGCTGTTTTTTGAAAATTGTTTGAAGGAACCTGGCCTTAATGCTATATGTATAAAAATTGACAAATATTGACATTAATATTTATACGTCACTCAATAATTGTTTTGCCTTCCCGGAACCCGTCCACTAACATTTAAACTTTATGCTATGGTGTTAAAGTTCAAATTGACTTATAACAAATCTTTTGTATGAGAATATAGAAAAGTGTTGTTTTTAGACTTTTTCAGATAATTTTTTAAAATCATCTCTCTGTTATAACCTTCCCCAGACTTCAACAAACACAACAAAAAAGAAATCAGTCAAATCGGTTCAGCCGTTCTCGAGTTTCGCGGTTATCAAGACACTATAGCTGATCCGGCAAACGTTGTTTTGCTATGTAAGGTTTTGTAATATCTTCTAAGATGTTCATTGAAATTAAGAGATGTCAAAGACAATTTTGTTCACAAATAAATACTCTTAATCAACAACACATTTATTTGGATAAAGATTAATATTATTACGTTGATACAACTCTTAACAAATAATGCATTAATTTCGACCAAATTTGTTTACCATAAAAACGGTTCTAGTGACTTAATCTTAAAAGATAGACATATACTGTCGCGGACATTTTTTTAGATCATTTCAAGAGGAATAATTCTTTCATACATATATTTTTGGTATCTTGAACCGTTTTTGCAGCGCACGCAATGGAAGCTCTCAAGGATGAATAATTTTGCCCGTTTTTTTTACATTTTCCATTATTTCTTCGCTCCTAATAATTGCATCGTGACGTTATATAGCCTAAAGCCTTCCTCGATAAATGGTCTATTCCACTCAAAAAGAATTTTTCAATTCGAACCAGTAGTTCCAGAGATTAGCGCGTTCAAACAAACAAACAAACAAACAAACAAACAAACAAACAAACTCTTCAGCTTTATAATATTAGTATAGATTAGTATAGATTAATTCGACTTATAAAAATAGCTATATGTATCTTATATATGACTTATAATTTAAAGGATATTTCCAGTTGGCGCTCCTGTGTTACTTACGGGCAGTAGACTTGAGGGAGTCTGCAGTGACACCCCCCCGAGATGGTTCCGGGGGGGGGGGGTTACACCCACGCCCTCCCAGCGAGGAAGCCATAACAAGGCTGTTCACTCCCCGAGCTACTTGACGAATTCGGATACCCGGGCCCAGGTGGAGCGATTAGCGGGACACCCCGGGGGTTTCTAGTCACTAGGAGTGTGACACACCGGGGTCGCTGCCCTCACAGCGGTCCTGATGCTGGTCCTATGCTGGATTTTCCCCCGAGTTACAGAAAATCCTTTGTCATGTACACCGGGTCAATTAGCGCAACTGTTCCCCGTTATTCAGTGATCCACATTATATTTTATATGTCTTATGCAAGTTATTTACAGTGTTTTTCTTCACCGGTAAACATAACGTGCCTAATTACATATTTAAACTCGAAAACCCAAATAAAATATACTCATCAAAAATAACGATATTGCAAAATCAACGTTACTTGTAATTATTTATATTCAACATAATTTAGAAAACTAGACTGTAAAGCTTTAAAAAATAATTAAGAAGTATTTACAAAACACATTATTAATTTCCTTTTAACAACAGTGTGCAATTAAGATAAGCCTGGCAGGTATATTCAAGGTTTGCATCTTTAGAAAATAGTACAAATAAAATATATCATTAGCTATAATGACTGCTTTTATGAATACAAATTCATTTGAAAACAACTAGAAATCCTTCAGTAAATTAAACTATATAATGGTCGAGGAAAGTGTGAATACTAAGCGAGTGACGCCTGAGGTCATTTATAAGTAGGCAGGTAGCTACTTGCTGTCTATCTATATACAGATTACAAAGTATCAGAAATAATTAGATATTTTAATTAAACTATAGTTATATCGATGGTATTTTTTGGTGGTAGGTCGATTTCCCGGACTGGGTCATGACCACAATACACAAGTGTAAAGACCGTCATAGTGACTCGCTTTGGCCTGTCTCGTTTCGGAATCAGCTTGTGTCTATCCAATAGCTCATATACCTGAGACCTTCAGTTGTGGTATATGTGGGCCGACATGATGGAGACCATCAATGGATTTGTATTCTTTGATGGTCGCTTTCGTTTTTGGAATTATCATCAGGTACACTGCATTCACTTTGTCGAGCCAATGTAAAAAAAGATACCATAATTTAAATAGTGTTAAATTCTAAACAAAAATTGAACACAATTAATCCAAAACAAATGATTATTTTATTTTTTCCGAGTAAAAACATCCACGCGATCCCATTGGTAATTACGAAAAAAATTTATCTATTGCTCAACTCGACATAGAACAACATAGCAATAGGAAGAAAATTCGCCATGACAATTGGGCTATTTTGGTTTTTTCAGTACTACAAAATTCCTTCAATACGTTACGTGTTGAGGTTACAATCTCCACATGCAATCGGAAGTCATTGAAATCAAGACGTTTTTTTTTAAATATCGGTTTCATCTTATATTCGTAAAATTAACAACGAATAACGTTTTTACTAACAAGTTCTTTTTCAAATATGTATTGAAATAGTAGAAAATAATATAAGAACTGTAGTTGTCTTAAACCGTATTGGAAATGGACACCTATTACTGAATATACGGAAAATGTACCTTTTTCACGTAGTTTACCACAATAACAATTATAAAAAACCTTAGTTTAGATCGGAATTGAATTTATTCTTACATTTTGCCAATAATTACTCTGAGGTAGGTGTTTATTTAATATATTTTAAACGCAGACCTACTGTAAAACCGTTATTTACTGGCAATTAATGTTTTGCGCAAAACAGTAACTGTCTATGTTTTACAGTGTAAATTTACAATGCAATAAGAACTGGAAAATATACGATTAAATGAAAAAGACCTTGGTTTTGTTAAATATAGCTGAAGTGCTAAGTTTCTTTTTAAAATAATTATTGCACGATGAGTTCTCTGTGATACTGTTGTATAAAAAAATCTAACTAGATATACGTTAATTAAATTACTGTATAAACGAAGAGCAGTTAAAAGTATTGGATAGCTTATAAAACAGGAATCGTACATGCTGTTACTTTCATCTCTTTTGCACGCGTAGTTTTGTCATAATTCCGTCTCAGTCACTCGTTTTATTTAATATTGTTAAAGGTATTTTCATGTTATTTGCCATCTCTAGCAGGTAACCTTTTTTTTACTTAGGGAAAATCCTCATAGGACCGTCTCAGCCGCACAGGGGGGTTGCGCGACCGAGGTGTGTCGGACTTATACCGACTAAAAACCCCAAGGTGACTACTTCTGCGCATTGGCGGGGACTGCGGGTCCTGTAATCAATTTGCCACAGCTCTAGGGGGGTAACCTAGCTAAATTGGCGACTATAACTGTAAGACTACATTCAACATAATTTTTAATGTCAATCAACTATAATTTTTCGTATTATATCAAACAATCCCATTCATCACTGTCATCAAAGTAGAATTAAGTATCAAATTGGACATTTTTAGTTTAAATATCAGAGTAATAAACGATCCACTTCGGGGCGTATCTCACATAATTAAAGAATTCAATAAACCAGCTTGCGAGATTTGCAACCTTTTATCGTAAGAGATTTTACTTGAGAGCTTTTTTCTTTTCGATAATTGCATGTAATTTTATTTATACTCGTGGAGTAATTGTCTCAGAGTGATCATATTTGGTGATCGGTAATTATTTTGTAGTTTGTAAACAAATTGACAGGCATGTAAGATTAATTAAACAAAGCACCTATTACATTCACGTTAAGGGCGAAAATTATGCAATTTGTGTTCAAGTGAAGTGTAAACAATAATTTGTTAAAAGATGTTATCACTTTTATAAAGTTGTATGTTATCGTCAGAGTGTGATTTATATGTGAGTGGTAATCATTGATTGCGTAGGTTAATCTGTCAATGTTGAAGTAAAAGATTGTCATATTTTAGCTAACGATTGACTCTTAACACATTTAACTTATGACACATTTTTCCTTAACAAAACTCTTTTTAATAAATCTCTTTAAAATAATCGTTCATTTATCATCTCATATCCTATCCTATAATTCATTTGCGACGGGAGTACTTTAAACATGATACATGAGCGTAAATAACTGAGGCACAAGAGTGAGTTTTTACAAGTTTATTTTTCAAATTGGTTTACGTTATGAAAAGTCAAAATTGTGTCGCGTTAATGTTTCTCAAATTATTCAGTGGTGGCGCTGATCAAAATCTTCCTACAATTTTACAATTAAAAACTTATTTAACACGTTCACACCGGCGCCAAATTTCATGCTCCTCGCCCTGTGGCGGCTGTGTTTTAAAGCTTTTTACTCTATTGTTTAATGTTTTGCGTTAAACTTTCATTATTTTACTTATCATCTATGAGGGAATCATTTTTACTTACTTAAAGATTTGATGATGAAGATATTTGGTGTTACGTACCGTTTAATAGAACAGTCTAGTGCGGGCCACCAATGGACCGCGCCACCCGAAGAGACAGTCTAGTGCGGGTCACCGGTGACCCGCGCCGCCCGGTGAGACAGTTAAGTGCGGGCCACCGGTGACCCACGCCGGCGTGAACATGTTACGATTAGAGATGCCACGAATATTCGGCAACTATTCGGTATTCAGACTATTCGGCCACTTTTTTTGCTATTCGGTATTCGGCCGAATACCGAATACCAAATCATGTAAAAAACGCACGTCATATTACTCAAAATTATCTATTTATTTCCAAATTACAACACTTTATTAATTAAAATTGATCAGTGGTAAGTTGTGATGGATGAAAATTAGCTTTTCAGCATTTTTTGGTAGCAAACGATTACGCTTTTCATCGTAAATGTTACTAGCTTCAGAAAATAACCTCTCACTAAACACGCTACTTCCAGGAGAAGAAAGATAAACTTTAGCAAATTTCGAAAGGTTTGGGTATTGTTTTTCGTTTGTATTGGGTATTGTATTGTCTTTGCTGGCCGCGCCAACGCAACGAGGAAAACAGGTTGCAACTTGCCTTAATCCAGCTAACGCGCCCCCGACAAGCATGTATTCCATGCCGAATATTCGGCGGTTTGGCCGACAGCGTTGCCGAATATTCGGTATTCGGCCAATTCACTATTCGTGGCATCACTAGTTACGATACCTCCCAAAAATTTTGAGATAATCTCGAAGAAACTCGCACTTAGGCCTCAATTTACAAATTCAATTAATGAAATTACTTACGAAATTTGGATTTAAGCGACATGTAAAGTTTTCTCAAGTGAAATATTCAGAATATAGTATTATATAACTGAGAAGAATGTGTTGCAAGTAAACTTCACTATTTTTAACTGAATTTGATATCTGATTCCATTATGACACAGCATTTAAAATTAAGTAATTAATAATTCACTATAAAACTTATTCAAATCAAATGGCAGCAAAGATTTAGCAACAAATGTAACTGAACATAATTATACATTTTCTTCTATTACTTGAAGATGTAAACTCTAGATCAAAAAACTGGTAAACAAAAATAATTTAAAAAAGCTTTGTCGTTCTGGTTTAGTGAATATTTATCACAAATGCGAGAAAAGTTGAAACGGTTTAATTTAAAAAAGAAGGGCATGATTAATTTATTTGCTTTACTCATGAATATCACAGATTCTTAAAATTCTAATAGGAGCGCAAATTTATCAAACTAGATTATGCTTCTTGGAAGGCAATTAGGTACGAATGAAAAGTGTCACTTGAAATTCTTGTGATGTTTGATGATTTTAGTACATAATATATTCTCTGCTATCAAGCTTTTTTCTTCATGTTTTATTTTGAAGATGTGTTGAAATATAAGGATATTTCGAAATTAATTTTGTCTCTCATGTTACATGGTTTAATACTTTTGTTATAAAAACTACAGCATGACATTAGCATTTCAGTCCGTCTCGGCAACCACAGTGCATGACAGTACAGTCAAGGCTTTATTTTGAATCTCATTATAATAACAATTTTTATTGCACCTTAATAATTTATTGGAAAGGTAATAGAACTTATTTATTTTGTTTTCTAGATCTATGTATTCAATTTTTCCTGGATAAACCATATGTTACTGTTTCTTCTGTAGAATTTATTTATAATAAGTTCTTCTAGGGAAATGTTAATAATTTCTTAATTTTTTGGTGATTTTCAATAATTTTTGATTATTTAACCCTTAACTTGGCAGAATGTTCTTTCTTTCAATATAAAAATAATATTCATACCGTTTAACCCTTATGTTCCAAGGGTGTCTAATAGAAACTAACTGTGCGTTCAAAAACTTAGAAATTACCAAAATATTCATATAAAAATATTAAGTTTGCGCTAAAAACTTATGGCAATAGGTTTTGTAAATTCTGATGTATCTCCACAGATACACTACCAAGAAAAGGGTTAATGAAGATACTTTGAACATGTCACTCTCTAAATACTCTTTCTTATCTAGCTATTAAATATTTAAATTGTATTATTAAATTCCTTTAATTAACTATATCATTATAAAGATATGTGTCTTACATTGTTTATGCACTAACCTCAGCTATTGTAGCAATCTAAAGATTACAATGTATTATATATCTAAGTAAGTTTATGATCATTACAACAACGAGGAGCTTAAATAATAATTAATTCTAATTATAAATATGTTAATTAAGTTAATAAAAGTATATAGAAAAACCGTCGATTTTCTTTTTATTTTAGACTTTCTAAATATCGATTTAGTTTTAATGTATCTAAAACGAAACAGGTCAAGCAAGAAGGTCGCTTTTGTACCTCGCGGTCGGAAGTGAGCAGTTCTCGAGAGTTGTCGCACTTCCGCCACTTATTAAAGTTCCATTCATCACGCCAATCAGGGCTGTCTCGTGGGATAATGTTCGAGTTTCTTTCTTTTTAGGATTCCGTAACTCAAAAGGTAAAACGGAACTTGTATAGGACCACTTTGTTGTCCGTCTGTCTGTATGTCAAGACATTTATTCTCAAATTACAATTATTATGGCCGTGGTAACCTAATGGATAATGGACCTTTATACATGTATAGAAAAGCAAATAGTCATAAGTTCTGATCTCGGCACGTATTTCTGGGCTTTTCCAGATAAGCATAGACCTCAGAACTACATACTCATCGACAAAACTTGCTGATAAATTGTGACCGGAATAAAACTGCGAAAAAAAATTATTTAATGTAGGTGCCTTTCACATCATACTATGAGATCTGACAGAGAATGCCATGCAATTGTTAATGGATATGGTAGCGGTAACTCATTAGCGTCTATCTTAGAATTAAGACTTGTGCGGGCGTATTGGAAACAATATGACTGATATGCCAATATGGAAATATCTGTAATTATACTATAACTAGCTTTTGTCCGCGGCTCCGCTCGCGTTAAGAAGTATTATTGTTAATTAGGTATAGTTTTTGCGGCTTTACTTTTGTTTAGCGTGTGTAAAAAAATAGGGCCTACAAAACTTCTTTGTATACAATATTATTAACTAATCTGTCAATAGGCGCTAAAACTATCAAGCTATTGGGTGAACTTACTCGTGAGCAAGTAACATAAAACTGTCCCTGAGAGATGCAATGTTCTTTCAAGTCAATACCCACAAATTTGAGAGTTTCCCCATGAAACTTGTTTATTGTCATGGCAAAGTAGACTTCACCTACCTACATGCCAAATTTCAGCCCGATCCGTCCAGTGGTTTGGGCTGTGTGTGTGTCCAGTGGAAGTGAAAATATAAGAAGATTTATACAAACTTTCATCCTCCATTTTATCCCCTTGGGGTAGAATTGATCAAAACCGTTTCTTAGCGGATGCCTACGTCATGACATCTACCTGCATGCCAAATTTCAGCTCGATCCGCTCAGTGGTTTGGGCTGTGCGTTGATAGATCACTGTCAGTCAGTCAGTCAGTCACCTTTGAGTTATATATATTTAGATAATGTAAACATACTTTAAATGGAATCCTGGCTCTTACCGCTGAGTTTTTCAGATTAAGTACGTGTTTAGGTTACACGAGCTCACCGATGAAGAGAAGCGTAGCGAGGAAATCCACATGGCATCTAATAGAAACGCAATGTGTAACTGCCCTAAGAACAGTGATCAGCTGTACTACAGGTCAGTTTGGGCACGACATACAAGCGCAAAGTGGATACAGCCACTATTGTATCTCTGCTCACCCCGAAAAGGATACTGCATGATGATATATATTATATATCTCAATTGAGCCATTGAGAACTCCTGTCTGACTTAAATAAAATAACATGTACTCGCAACATTACTATCTTAGCACATGTAGGTACAGCCCATCTCATATCATTTACACGTCTTTTTACTATATTAGCTATATTTGTTGTTTATTTTGAGTGAGTCTGCGCCACAGTTTCCCTAGTTCGGAGACCATGGGGTATTCTGCTTGTTACTTTATAAAACGATTTCATTAAATATTGCCGTGAAGAAAATAGTAACTTTTAGATTTTTATCGTTTTAGATTTTGGTGAAACCAGCAATTACAGCCCTAAAAATGTGTTCTTAAACATAAAGAAAGAAAATCTCCATAGATAAAATGAGAAATACTAACTTGGAATATGATTCGCATTGAAAAAGAATACGTACGCTCTTGACATGAATAAAACCGCAAGTAATTTCTTGGGCGCGACTTATGGTTAATGAGTTTTATGTGCTGATTAATAATGCAAATAAAACTTACTCAAACAATTCAATTTATATACCGATTATTTTAAACACTGATGAATTATTCATTTATTGCTTTCACAAACAAGTTAATAATGCAACACTCTTTCAAATGGTTTAAAATTTTAAGAGTGCTTAAACTGGGTGAGACGTAAGGGAGAAAACCTTTTGGTGATAATAACGTAATATAATACGCTTAACATTACATTGATATAAAAAAAACTTAATTATATGCCAAGTTAATTTAATAACAAGTTCAATAAAACAACATGGTCAAACCAAGTGAAAATAACGAGAAGCTATTTAAAAAAAAATAAACAATAAAAGTACTGCAATCGAATATCCTTTAGATACGAATCTGAGTCATTATCTGGTAATAACGGTAATTGTAACTGGTAATTCATTATAATGTTAGCTTATAATATTACGGGCGAATAATAATACTATTGGAAATTTTAATAACATTGGTACCTGAAAGTTATGCAGTATGTATTGCCGGCATTACTTGTCAATTCAATATTTATTTTTCCTTAATTATTATTTTATCTAAGTTTGCTTCAATTTTTAATGGTTTGTAGAAAAAAATTAACAAACCTAAAAATCGTGTCAATACTGTTGCGAAAGATTAAAATGGTTGACAGACGATGATGGTTAAAAATATAATCAAAAGTTTAGTCTCGTGTACCACTTTATGCAAAAATAAAAAGTAATATATTAATTATCCACAATATAGTTTTGGATGATTTTCATTATTTAATACAAATCGAAGATTTCTTATCTTGCGAACCTTATGTCATACTGAAAAAATTGAAAATGTATAAGGGCTGAGTGTCATTTTACTAAATAATTTAAAATGTAGTTGAGCACCCTAATTAATGAGATATACTTAACATTTGTTATTAAATGAATGTAGAAAAGTCCATTAAACGATCAGCAAGTATCGTACAAAAATTACCAAAGGTAACATTTAACACACGTACCCTTAAAATGGAAAATAAATTCATACAAATTGTTGAAACGCGTTTTTATTTTATCATTAAATGATTGCTACACAGTTGCAGAAATGCTAGTTAAATTTTAAAGACATTTTTATACAACAAATGATCATACATTTATTGCTTTTACAAATAAAGTAATGATTCAGTAATATTTGTAATCGTCCTTTTTAAAAAAACTTCTGTAACTGAGTGTTATGTCTATGGATAGCAGAAACAATTTTTAAGAATATTTATTAGCAATATGAATTAGAAATAAGAAGAACAATAGATGATTTCATTAAAAAAATATTACATAAGCGCGCGTATCTTTATATTGTATGGACATTTGATTTAATACAAGTTCCAAGAGACCGGAGACCTGAATATTTGATATTAATTTTAACTTCCTCTACGCATTTCTGAGAATAAGAGTCTTGACAGATGGACGGGCAACAAAATGTTCCTACAGGGATTCTTTTTGAGGTACGGAACAATAAAATGGTTTTATGAAGAGGAATTCATTGATAATCACACTGTTTCCTTTATTCGTCGGTTGATTTTAACAATATTAATGCAATCAATACACTACTTTTTTTTTTATTAGCGGAAAATCCTCATAGGACTGTCTCAGCTGCACAGGGGGGTTGCGCGACCGAGGTGTGTCGGGCTTATACCGACTAAAAACCCCAAGGTGACTACTTTTGCGCATTGGCGGGGACTGTGGGTCCTGTAATCAATTCGTCACAGCCCCGTCGCGCCGCGCCCAATGGGCACAAACTCAGGGGATGTTGTTAATCAATACACTACTACGTTATGATACTTGTACAACTATTACGTGGATTATTATTATTTGCATCCTATAAGATATTATAGATATCTTATTATTATTTTTAAAATGTAAAATCAGAACCCAGTAATTATACCTAATCATATCGTCAAACCGCATTTCCTATAAACATTTCTTCTAGCCACATTTTGATTAATGGCAGAATAGTATAGAACCATATATTAAAGTTAAGCTATTTAGTGGAACATATTATATTTGGCGCAAATCTTACAACTCTCTACTTCAATTCATTGATAATCTAGTAAAGAGCTTACAAGAGTTGCAAGGCTATATTGATAGTGTGATGTACGTAGACGACCGTTTATGAAAAATTTGATTAGGTGTTTTTGTCTCCACAGATTGGAAAAACCCTTAACACGTGTATTGATGTTGCTATATGATACGGTAGATATTACTAGAAATATTGTCAAAAATTTCGGTTGACATAAAATAGAAATCTATACATAAACTTTGTAAAAATCCGAATCATGCGCCGTTATCGTAAATTACATAACATAGCCTAAAGTTGATAACATAAATGATGATATCTGGACAATGAATTGTACTTGTAACATAATCAGTTATCAACCATGTTACAACAAATTTCAATTTCAAAGTATAAAATATAACTGGATGAATATTATATAAAAAAATCAATAAAAATCTATTTCGAAGTAGAAACCTACATTATGATTTTTATTTTAAGGCTATTTAAGAATAAAGGCTTCTTTAGTTTTTAAATTCTATCACTGTAAATGTTATGACGTCCGAAAATTTACCTCGCAAGCAAAGTTTAACTAGTTATAAATAAGTACTTGTTTCAATATATTGTATATACGTACAATGCATTACCTGAAGCTATGACATAGGGAACATAAGTTTGAGGCTAATACTCTGTTTCAAGACCGCTCCTTAAATTTTAAGACGCTTTTAAACACTAATGAGTCGTAAATTTGTATACAATTGATGATTCATTAGTATTTAAAAGCGATTTAAATTCATATAGCTACTCTGGAAACTGGGCTTAAAAGAAATTGTTAATTTAATTTTTAACCGATTTCAAAATTGAGGTTTTATTTTCGGCTGTTTGTATTATATTCTTTTACTTCTATATAGATCCGTGTTTTAATATAATGATCATATTTAATGTTGAATTGTTTGAGGGTTGCTAAGACTGTGTGTAAAGTTTAAACTGGTTCACGAGTTATTGGTACGAATTGTCGGCATTTCGCAGAACGCGTATCAAGTGAGTTTATCAAGCCGCGTGCTTAATTTATTTAGCGAATATCGCATACAACTGTCGTAGCAATTAACTCGAAAATAGTATATAGGTATAGTATGTGAGGGTAAGAAAAAAACGGGTATAGATGGAAAATTACCAAAAGCGCCTTTATAATTCTTGTAACCCTGACAACACCATAATATGCGTCGTTAAATATCAAAAACCTATATGTCTTAAATAATTTAGTAAGTTATGTATTTATACATTATCTGTAACAGTTAATTACTAATTATAACTATTTAATATTTATTACCACATATAAACAATATTCTACCGTACTGTCCTTTTCGTCGGTATTAGTTATTAGATAATCGACAACGACTTTTTGATTTTATATAATTACTTATAAGATTAATTGTGTCGGTAAATGTCAAAAGCCTGTAATTCCATGCTAAGTTAAATGTAGTAAACCGAACAAAACATCAAAACAAATTAATAAATTTTAGTATTTTAAATTAATATAAATGTTATAACATGAAGAGAAAATAGTATAAATGTTAGTAATTACGCTATAAAATTAGTTATGACCTCAAAATACTGAAGTGTGACTTACAGGGAATTGATATATTTTATCAACGCAATTTCAAGCGCAATATTTAGGTATTCATCTGCTATATTGCCTTCATTAGGTATGATAATATTCTTTTAGTGAATTTCTTTCTTACCCCTCCGAAGTTCCAACTCCTTAAGTACAATATTTTAATAAAACCATTATTTTATGATTTGTTTTTAGTTAAAAGTAACTCTTAATCTTTCTATAGTTGCTAACTTAATTTATTATTATAATTAAGGGTCTAAGTATTTAACAAAATCTCAAAAAAAGACTGCTATGTCATAGAAGTTTCAAATAAAAACTGCATATTTCTATTCTTAAAATTGTTTCAACATTCCCTTGCTCGCCCTACATTTAGTTATCGATTGAATGGCAACCAGTATGTAATTACAGTTTCGGAAAATAACATGGTAATAAGTTACTTTTAATTTGAAAACGAAAATGTTTTCAAGTAGTTTATGTTAACTGTATTGACTTTATTTATTGAACAATTATATAATTTAACGTTTTACATGACTTTTTTATGACATTTTGTAAAATAAATAAAAAATATTATAATAGCTATATTATAAAATTCCAATAATTGTTGTTTTGTTTTAATTTATAATTATTGTAGAAAAATAATTTATAACGGAGTTTTACTATATGGTAATTAATTTTATGACTTACACTATAGTCATTCAATTTTTCTAGTCCCTGGCCAGTTTCAAATAGACTCTATAAATCTTACAGAACTTTTAATCACTAATTCTATTAGGGTCGGATTTGTAGACGCTACTTTGACTTTACTTAGACTTTTCTCAAACATTACAAGTTGTATAATTTAATTAATATCAAAATATATGCTAAATCACCGATTTTTATGAACTTTGGTCTGCGAGTTCTTGGGCTATACTCAAGTTCTTATTATATATTTACATTCTTTTTAATGCCGAATTTATTTCTCAAACAATATCAAAGCAAAGTCAAAGTAGCGTCTATAAATCTGAGTCTTAGATTTTTCAACTCCAATAGTGTTATAGGATTTTAAAATTAATTATGGCGTCTTTTTGAAACCCTACGTTACACCAGTATTCACAAATGATATTATGCGCCCATGAACTCATACTACATATTAAAATCTATCCACAATATTAAAATGATATTGTTACGACGGACCTAGGGTGAAACTTGAACCCTAGATTTCTAAGTTTATATTATTATGATTTTAAAACGCATAATTTATCTCAAGGTGCTCTTTCGAATAAACTAACTATCAAACAAATCGCCAACGGTGAGTCAATATCAAAGATGCCGCCCTGCCTACACCGTTCATTTCGAGAAACGAGACGTATGTGATTTCAATATTAATTACACCGCTGTATATCTATGAATGCCAAGCTCCGAAAGATAGATAAGCGATTCTGGAACATCCGGGTAAATAAATAAGGTGCATAGATGTTTACAGATCTTGGTCAATAAAAGCCGGAAGCCCGTCGCACCGATATAAATAGCGACTGGACTCGATCGCAGGATATTTTAAGCCCGGTTGAACTGTAAATGCTTTTCCCGGCACACAGTAGATAGTCCGCTTCAAAAAAAAAAAAAAAAAGATCGCAGGATAGTTTGAGTTTGGAAGCGATACAAGCAATATCTCCAAGTGATTGAAAACGACTTTGGCGAACATACTGCGATGGGATAGTGTTTCCATGAGTGAATATTGCAAGTGGCTTTTACAACAGTACTACGAGAACTCTCTGCGATTGGACTTTTTGATGATCGAACTTCGGAAACTTTTATAGATTGGTTTCTGGAACTTACAGCGATTGATTGATCAGGATCATTCAACCACTGCACTTCGAGACATTTCTGTGACTACGTTATAACATTGTACACTCTTTTCGATTAATAAATTTATTGTTTGTAAACACCGACATCATGTTACCCCACGCTCGTAAAAATATAATTAATTCCTGTTACATTATTTAAATTTTTGAATACACAAGCTTAACACAGAAATTTTGTAATTATCTATTTTACGTTTAGTACATAAAATATGCTGTGTGAATCCTGGCGTAAATGTAGTCTTCTGAATTCGATAACTATCACTAGCATTTTTATGAATAGATTAACACCAATCGAGCATAATCACACATTAAAAAACGTGACACTCATGTATATGTGTATGAAATAGCATGGCGTGTCGTCCCATCACGTAATAAATTGTTCAAAATAAATATGAGTACATCATTCATTATAAATGTAAAGTTGAAATATTAATAGCTAATAAGCGTGATTATATATTTATCACCTTTACATGGTGGACACTGGTGGGTTACTAATATTACTAATATATACAAATTAAAAAGATAAATTGATAATTTTTTTTTCGTACCCGTGTTTACAGTGATATTTAAAATTTGTCATATAGTTTCATTAGTTATACATTTTAATTTAAAAAACGGTAAAAGTACGATTCGATTTTTTTTTATCCTTACTTGACACAGTAACCACACCATGTTGATCTGATGGTAAGCATGGTGTAGTGCAAAAAGCGACAACGACTATCAAAAGTTAAGAAAAACTCATCGATAGGCGCAGAGATCATGTCGGCCTACACAAATATCTCTTCACGCTACGCTTAAAGAACTGCATATCTTAGGACGGTGGGAACACACTCGTGGGAAAACCACAGCCAAAGTAAGAGTTAGTAAACTTAGTCCTAGCAGGGATATGAGTGACCGTATTGCTGTGACTCCGTAAACCAGCGCGCGTGGTATTATTAAGGAATGGAGAGGGTGGAACAAGGTTAAATAACTATTCAGAACACTCGCCGTGATATAGATGGTAGAAAACGCTCAGTGAGGCAATATATCTGCGCTACTGGAGCGGTTTCAGATGCTTATCCATGTCAGGATCATTCATAATGCGGTCACCCTACCGCTGCAACCTGTCCAGGGCGTAAAGTAAGAAATGAGCAGTACCATCCTAAAGATGCGAACAATACTTCACGGAGCGAATCCTGGTAACGAGCCCAGCAACATCAATTCAACAGCAGCTAAAATCCAAATTGTGTATGCAATCTAGAATTGAGATGATTTTAGAGTGGAGCTTATTTTGCCGAAGAAACTCATTTTAACATTTAATAATAATTTAATTTTAAGTATAAGTTAAATCGTGTAAAATACCGAATAACTTAAAAAAAATGTGATATTTTAAAATTCGTGTCGTGCAGATTTCGTCACACGCAGATTATTCTGCTGTCCGCATGCATATTTAATTCCACATGCTTACATCTCCTAGCGATAAATGACAAAATAAATGTATGAAAGGGGGGTGTGCCATGCATTCAGATAAACTAACAGGCGTGACATGTAACATGCAACAAAGCTCACATACAACTAATTAATAAATATCCTTACAAATTTTTATATGCTTAAACTTGTTTGATTATGAGAAATAGACTAAGGGCAGCTTGCACTAACGAATTAATCTAGTTTAAGCTTGTATAAAACGCTTTTTAATTGAATTGGTTTGATTCTATCTTAATGATGATTTCAGTTTAAGAGTTGTTATAACTAGATTTTGATTTAGTGCAAGATAATAAGTACAGATCAGCGCTAAATTGCATTTTATATAACTCTAAACTAGATTTAATTTGTTAGTGCAAGCCGCCCTAACACCAAGTTTCTTAAAACACAAATAAAGCACAAAATTGCACGAAATTGGCGATTCATTAGTGATTAAAGTCGCTTTTAATTTAAGGATTTTTTTTGGCGTGTACAGATAGTAGTTTACAATAATTAAAGAGCCCATTGTCGTCGGTTGTAAATTGAAGGTTAATATTGTGTGGTACTATGCTTTTTAGAATTTTTAACTGTAATTTGTATATTAAATTGAGATACGTTTTATATGTTCGACCATAACTGGTAAGACCATATTGCACGTAGGATTCAGCCAGCGATTGATATAGCATTAGTCTCACTTTAAAGGGAATTCTCTTCTTTAGTATTATTATATTGGCAATAAAATGCCTTAACTTATTACACACATAGTCGATGTGCCTGCTCCAATTAAACTTGCTATCTATATATAATCCTAAGTACCTTAGTTGAACTTCCGAATCATATCTTTGACGATTGTACTTATGTATTTAAAAACCAGCCATACCTGCATTACGCTAGTAGCAAGTAATGGTTCGATAGGACAACTTGTTCTATTTGCCTCTGTTGTATCAAGATCATCTGATTTTGAAATAATCAGGTTTTATTCACCTCTATTCTTAGAAGCGTTTCGTAATTTCTGATTACAGTTATTGCAAGTCTATGTCGTTTATATTTTACTCTTTCGTATAAGGAAATTAATCGAGTCTCGGCGATACTTCCACACCGTATATTTATAAAATAAAAACTGGCTTAAGGGGACCTCAATGTTATCTGATAGAAACCAGAGATTTCTTAATAAATACGGATTCACTCATTCCTCACTCACATGTGATACGATGATGGAATATCAAACAAAGGGAGAAAATTCTACTCCTTAATATATGCAATAAAACTAGTTCCAGTTCAAGGAATAATAAGTAAACAAATTATTCACTATTACAGCGTACTTACTTATTTTATTAAAGCGTACCAGTATTTTTTAGGAATTATATCCTAAATACATACTTAATACAAACATTGAAACAATATCCTCAGCACTTGCAATTTAGATTAAATCATAAGGCCAGTTGTCTGAGTTAACTGGTTCAAGAGGTGGCATCCTTCTGCGAGGTCGTGATGAAGCAGGAGGTCGCTGAAAGGGTCAGAGAGCGAACATCTTCTCTGGTCATTCGGCGGTCGAGGCATCGTTGCCGGAGGGACGCGTTTACTCAGAGCGAGCGCGACATCGACCGGTAACAATAGCCGGGCAGTAGACTTGAGGAAGTCTGCTGCCCGGATGAGAGAGAGGCAGCATAGTGTCCAACACGCCGCCTAAAAAGAGGTATTGGAAGGGCGGGTTATTTTCTCCCACCTATCCCAGAGAAGTAGCCTCAACAAGGCATTTCGCTCCCCTGGATGAATTTGGATTCCCAGGGCCGGGTAGAGCGATTAGAGGGACACCCCGTGGGTTTTCAGTTAGTAGAAGTCTGACATACCGGGGTCTCTGACCTCTCAACGGCCCTGATGGTGCTATGTAGAATTTTCCCCCGGGACACCAAAAATAAAGTAAACTGGTTTTTTGTGTATTACTCTATTTATATGTGTATCTAAAATCGGCCGATATATAAATAATATAATTAGAGACGAGATCTGCCCACTTGGTGTAGATTGGATAGCAAAATATGAGGTTTTATCACGCACGATATTTTATGTTACGTCCCCATCCATTTAAAGCTACCAGTTCTTCATGTACATAATGATTAATGCGAATAAATTTGCTATTACGCGAGCCTCGTGTCTCTTTGAAGACACTGGTGTCCGCATATTTGCAATACTTGTCCTAATCAAGTCATGATGCAATTATGAATTAACGATTTTATGAACAGATTACAATCAAAATCAGTTACAGATACAATTTTTGCTGTTTCACATCCATTGCTAAAAGTAAATCGACCTAATTAATAATAAACGATTGATATTAGTATTCGCAATGCAGAATCGATTCTTTTTTTCGTTGTCGTTGATGCGCCATAGAAAGAAATAACGTTGGTGATAATACTGCCCCTGAGCAACACCAACATTAATCGCCAATAGCTCCGACGAGCAGCCATCAACAACTACTCGGCTCAAGAAATCTTTGATCTAAATTCGCAGACTATCAAGTATCCCATAAGATTAGAGCTTGCTTAGGAGGCTTTCATGCCAGATCCCATCAAACAGCTTAGGACTATTGAGATAAATGGGCAGAGATTTTCCGTGTTTTTCTATGGGTTTCTTTCTATGACTCGACTAATGGGTAGGCATACACTAATAGATCGATTCGAACGAAGGCCATGTTTTCCATCACTGATGATAGCGTTTCTGGTTATTCTCGGTATGCCAGTAATTTGCAGTTGATTATCCGCTTCATCAGTTTTGAGAAAAGTGAGATATGATAGCTAGAAGACGATAATTAGTAGACAATACAGTTCTACTTTTTTGGAAGTGGTTGGACGTTTGCAATCTTCCGGGAATCTTAGTTTCAATTTAATAATCTAAACTCTGATATTATCAAAACCAGCACTTAACTTTATGTATAATTAAAATTACGACGTTAAAACCAACATAACACAAGGAAAATTTTATTATTAACTATATTAAAAACACACCAGCTTTACTCGAAAGTGTCAAAAGAACAAATTATTATGGTTTTAAAAAACGCATTAATCTCCGACCCAATTTAGCCACAATTAGCAACAATAAAACATCTATAATAAAGTCGTAATGCTGTAGATATCCTTACGATTTCATTAAAAGTTACAACGTTGGCGTCCTTACTCGACTGTCGACTGACACTTGTACAATAAAACCGTTTCAGATAGTCACTTGACACACATCGAGGAAAGAAATTCCACGATGAGCCTCAACCACTGACAGAATCAAAGGAACAACGCACTTACCGAGGTCAAACGCGTAGTTAATATCTCTTAACTATAAACGTGCACAACGTGACAAAAATTGGTTCATAAAACCTCTTAATGTCAACTTACATCGCTTACTTTAAATCTCGACAAATAAATTAACTTTTATATATTAAAGTTCCTAATTTCCTAAAATTATAAATGTTATTGATGTTTCTTGCAAAGAAATATTAAGAACTAGCTATCCCGGCAGACCTTGTTCTGCCCTATTTCTCTAAAACAAAGTCACATTGTTTTTTTTAATGTTAATAGCTATTGGCCTCTCGGCTGTTTTTTGAAAATTGTTTGAAGGAACCTGGCCTTAATGCTATATGTATAAAAATTGACAAATATTGACATTATTGAATATTTATACGTCACTCAATTGTTTTGCCTTCCCGGAACCCGTCCACTAACATTTAAACTTTATGGTATGGTGTTAAAGTTCAAATTGACTTTTAAATATTATTACGAATTTTTTGTATGAGAATATAGAAAAGTGTTATTTTTAGACTTTTTCAGACAATTTTTTTTAATTTTTCTCTCCGTAATAACCTTCCCCAGACTTGAACAAACACAACAAATAAGAAATCTGCCAAATCGGTTCAGCCTTTCTCGAGTTTCGCGCTTATACACATTTAACGATTCATTTTTATATTATAGATTCATAGTAATAAGAAAACAGCTGTCACATTAAAAATGTAAATTAATAGTTAAACTACTTTCCTCATTATAACACTTCGATAGATGTTATTATAAAAATAGAACTTTATATAATCAGTTAGTATTGTTACAATGACCACTCTATCGAGCTTCTTAAATTGAGCGTACGATAGACATCGACTAGGTGAATAAAAAATTTAATATTGTATTAGATCACGTTCGAGCAACTTTAAGCGAACGGTAAAGTTATCAATGTCCTTTAAAAATATTATATTGTTACAAAAACTAGAGTAACTTGAATTGAAAGTTGAAATAAGGGAAAAAATCTATCAGAAGAAACGTACAAGTTCGTGCCTGAATGATGCCTGGCATCTGGAGGCCAATTCGGAAACGAGATTTCTCTTTTATTGCCATGTTGGGATGTCAAAAGATCCTACACAGTCTATAGTGGATGTCATAATATTTTTGTTAAAGTTATTAATAATGTCAAACAATGAGACAATTATACTAATAAATAACATGACGAATACTGAGCCTCTTTATATTTCTAATCTTATTGATACTAGTGGCCTGAAAATCAGTAATGATGAAAATAGATCTGTCAATCCTAACTTTGACAGAATTTTTTCTGACGTAAATGATTTACATAGATCGCACATCGAAGACCCTTTAAGCAGAGATCATTGTTTTAAAAATTGCATTCTGAGCCCATTAAATCATTAAATCAACACAATATTACACATTCACAGTTCCATCCGCCAAAATTTTAAATCTTAAAAAATAGATATTGACAATATTTCAATTAATATTATTAATATGAAAATGATAACCTCTAAAGTAACTACTAAAATTAAAACTACAAAAGAAAGTGTTTAATTAAACCAGAAATACTGAAATTCTGATGATATTTAAAAATTAGTATAAGAATAAAATAATTTTATAATGACTGTTTATATATTGAATAAAATGTTTGTTATTCATAAATATTAAGATTTTTCCAATGAATTAGTTGATGGTAAATAATAAAATACTTAATTTAATCGCTTGTGCAGTGAATGAATAGGTTTTGTAGGTACACACTCGTGTACCAAGAGTTGTAAGGACCATGTTGAAATCAAGATGTTTTCATCGATTATTATACACGCGTAAGTATGGCATTTGAAATAACCAAACCAAAGAAGAAAGGAATTTTCCAATGACTCGTTCGTCTTTTCATTGACAAAAGAAATAACTTTTATTTGTTCAAGCGAATACCATAAGTAGGATTACATCTTCAGTAAATAGCATAATCACTTCAAAAATTATCTTTCGCTATCTCCTTACGTTGTAATTTTCATTGCCTGCAGCGTTTATAGTTAGAATATTAATCATAGTGCAAATATAGCATTTGAGTTAATACTGCATATTATAGTACTTGCAAAATCGACAATCTAAAGACTCAATTGACACGGGCAACTGATACAATGTTATTTAGTGGTCAGAGAAACGATAGCAGTGAAAATGACATAACTAAGATAAACTCTGAAGATAACAACGCATATACATTTAATAAACAAAGCTATTTAATTATTAATGCGAAATACAAATAATTCAATTATTGTGGGATATTATCGTTTTTTAGTGTCATAGTAATGATTCATTTAAAATTGTTTTAACATAAATAGATGATAAATTTGATATTCTTAAAAATTTATTGTTATGATATGCTTACAGGACAGTAAGAATCATGTTTTAATATTGAATATAATACGTAATATTAATAATGACGAAAATTGAAGTTCCGAAAGAAGTCACTATAATAAAGTTAACTGTTCGGTTGTTGATTCAACTCTCGATGAGTGGTCACGCAACATAAAATACTGCTCTGGTTTTGGACAACATGACACTTATAGATTAGACAAAAAACATAATAGAACCTGACCTGATTTAAAAGGACGGAATAATAACCACAATAATAGAGGAAAGCATAAAAACGCTAAAACACGGCGCCATGGCGAAGCATCAAAAGATCCTAATTTTAATAATGGCATTGCGGAACGAGAACGTTTGAAACATACGAGCGTGATGGGACCATGATAAGGACAATCTGTAAGGTTATCTTATCTCCTTGAACCGCCACTTTGACTGTATTTTTAAACTGCTAATAAATGCTAATGAATAACCCGTAGAACTTTATCTAGATCGCATTATACTTTCAACAAGTACATCTCAATCAATTATCTGCACATTTCCAATGTATTCACAATGTTTACATTGTTGTTCAAGTACTATCTAGCCAGGACATAGAGTTAAACATTTAAAACAATTTACGATATTTAATTACATGAGCATAATCAATATAGTATTAGGTAATGAGACTTTATACTATAAACACCATACTAAAATTTATCATTAAATGTAATAACATAGCCAAGTATATTTATAATGTATTCTATTAATAAACTAAGAGCATTTCTGACAACTATTTAGGGTTGATACAATCTAGCTAAATATGGATATAGTCACTTTGATCATATTTCAAGTATATTTTAAGCAAATGGCCACAAACTTGTATTATCATAGGTATATCCATCGAATATAAAAACGCACTGAAACACACTTTTACTTAAGGTACAAAAAAAATATTTTTAGCCTAGATACTGCGGTTGAGATTGATCCAACATGCCAATGCGCTATGGATATACTAAAATGAAAGACAATACAAAAAAAAGTGAAGCCATAAAAAGAAAACACACGCTTTGCAACAGGCACTTTATTTTAAGTGGCAATGGGCAGGCCATATTTCTAGATACAAAGACAAAATATCGTCAATAGAAACGACAAAATGATCTGGAGCAGAAGGTGAAAGAAAAGAGGCAGACTAAAAAAAAAATGAGGCGATGATATCCTGTCGGTGGCGAGAACAAGTGGATAAAGTTAGCCCAAAATAGGTTTAACTGGAGAAAGTTTGAGGAGGCTTACACCCAAAAGGGTTCCTCATATAGTGATCACTATACCTAATCCTAACTAACAATACTAATAATAAGACTTAAGAAGAAAAAACTAACAATACTGACAGACATTTGAATTGTGAAAATAGAATGCGGAACAAAAAGACTTTATTATTATAATTTTTACTGCGGTTCCTAAAACATTAAGATTCTAATAAAAGTTAAAGATAACGAAAGCGCTTTAAGAGAAGGTAAAGAATTAAGGAAGAAGGTTTTTTAATAGCTTCTAAACCGACAGTGAGATCTATTTAAATACATTCATTTAAATTCATGACGCTGCTTACGCTATTACTAGTATGATTCGCTTTTAGGTAATCATTATTAAAATGTGTTGTGAATACTGATATCATCAGATGATATAATTTTATATAAACATATATTTTTTATGTTTATTTAAACAGATGAAGTTTTTTAAAAATTTACTAACTTCTAGAATATAGATCTCACATTAATCTAATGTGATAATGGAGTATCAGATCATTTGAATCTGACCGAAAAATATATTAAAAGAAACAACCTATTAACTGAATATACATTAAATTAGTTCTGTATGCGGAGGAACGCTCGCGGATTAAGAAGGAAGAGACATAAATAACGGCGGGTTTAAAAGGTAGTATGATAGACAGCATTCATACAGGCATATTTTACTGGTCTAGACACGTAGCAAAAAAGGATAAACGAAATAATAATGAAAAGGATTCACAATATGAATTTGAGTGAAAGTAAGGGCCGAGGCCAGTCAAAGCTTACCTACACATACAAAGGAAGAACTAAAAAGGATCCTAATGAAAGATGGTACATAGAATCGACGAGTATATATGTCGACGTGATATATGGACGGACATATTAAAGCAAACAAAAATGATGCCGTTATGATAGTTTTTTTTAACTAGATAAATAACACTTAATCCGTCACGTATTACAAATATTATCACAATATACAAATATTAGTACATATAAATATAGAAATGGTTACTGTAAATGCTAACTCTTAACTGGTAGCTAGATAAGATAGCTAAGATTCTTTTTCAGTTGACAGAATACAATCTAGTGAGCTAAAAATACAAATAAAAAATTATAAAAGTGAACTGTGAACATATTGAATATGTACAGTATAATAATGAAGATTACTTGAAAACGAGGATATATAATGTAGTTCACAGCATTTATTATCAGGGGGAAAAAAGTCAATTTTTGAATTCCAAAGAAAGTATATCACGGAGAATTGGTGGTATGGTAGGCGATTGCTCGAAATGAGTCTTGACCACAGTACACAAACATAAATACCGTCATAGTGACTCGCTGTGGTCTGTCGTGTTTCGGCATCAGCTTGTGTATATCCAGTAACTCATATACCTAGAGATCTTCATTCATGGTATATATGGGACGGAGACTATCAACTGATGTTCATCCTTTGATGTTAGCTTTCGTTTTTGGACTACACTGTGCTTACCATCAGTTGCCCTGTAGTCATATTGTCGAGCCAGTGTAAAAAAAACAAGTAAAAATAAAAACAAGAAAATTACAAATGATTTTTCAAGTTTAAATCCTGAAAATTTTATAATAATTCAAAATGTAGAAGATATTTACATAAAAGTTGTATACGGTTAAATATATATCATTTTTACAATCACTTTATGCAATATATCAAGATGTAATTCAGCAAAACAATAATGGAATAGTTATGATAAAAGAATCGATATTTTATGTCTACAATATGAAAGTATACATGATCGTTACAAAGTTAAATAATTCCTGGAATCCAAACAGCTATCTCATGTCAATAAAACACTTAAAGGCTCTTAAAAGCTTTCCCGGATTTACCTAAATCATATAAATACGTGTATGTTCTATTTTTGTAAAGACATTACATTCATTTTTAACAATCTTAAATAAGAGTTCGGATTACTTTGCACGAGTTCTGTGATTCCATTTCTAAGTTATCAAAGCATAATTAAGAGATGCCTGTTTTGACACCATAAAATAAATAGCGTTAATAAAGTTTATTTGTTTATAGCCCCTTCTCTTACGTGGAAATAGCGTTATTTAATTATAACTAAGCCAATAATAATTATTACGTTATGTATGTGTATACCTTATGTAAGTGACCTGTATACTGCGATGAGCTGCGCTACTGGTCACGTTAAGGACGACATATGTATAAGCGCAAATAGTTTAGAGCCACTAATGTGCCCATCCCGAGAGGGATATAGCGTGACGATACTATTATTATATATGAAAATCCGTTGATAGTCTCCCTCATGTCGGCCCACATATGCTATGACTGAAGGTCTCTAGGTATATGAGTAACTAGATACACAATACGATTCCGAAACGCGACAGGCCAAAGCGAGTCATTATGACGGTTTTTACACTTGTGTACTGTAGTCATGACCCAGTTCGAACAACCGCCCTACCATCATAAAATTATTACATTCCATTATTATTCTATAGCCTTTGTCTTAACGGGCGTTGCGTATAAATTAAAACCACATTGAAGCGGCGATTCCTATAAAAAATATTTAGTTAGAAATCAGTGGAAGGTTTCACATCTTTACAAAACCACGTAAGTCTATAGATATAGACAAATTGTATAGTACACAAAATATTTCAAAGAAATACTGATTTGTACGTAAATATGTATTCAGTTAATTTAATCAATAAAAATTGGATGATCATGAGTACGTGCTGCCTACAGACAGGGTGTCTTTAAAATAAATACGCAATTAATCTTCACCTTGTTTACTCTGCGTTATTTTATTATCACTTGATGATAGGAACATTTATATATGAACCTTTTATCAGAATTATTCGACAAGTGTCCAGTATTGTTAA
The DNA here is from genome assembly GCA_036320925.1 of Automeris io. Classification (NCBI taxonomy): domain Eukaryota; kingdom Metazoa; phylum Arthropoda; class Insecta; order Lepidoptera; family Saturniidae; genus Automeris; species Automeris io. The sequence goes on from JAUDJH010000014.1 coordinate 8,658,122, forward strand.
AGCATGATTTAAACAAATTCCTTTTTTTTTAAACAAAATAAAACTACAAAATTTGCTTTTTATCGACATGCAGTTTCATTTACTGGTTAAATAATAAGTTTAATAATATTTTAAATAATAATACACGCATTAATCAAATGTTTTTCATTTTTCTGTGCAATGAAGCAGTTTTATTGATAAGCCAATAAATATTATAGGAAAACAATGGTCCAGAATTGTTTTATTTCGAATGAATTTAAATGATTTAACTCGATCAGGCAACATAAAAAAAAAATGTTTTCTTATATTTTACAGAATTTACATGTAGTCTAAGAGAAAAATTTATAATAAAGTTTAAAAACAAATATCTCAGGGTGTCAGTGTTTTTCCAATGGCAGAAGATTTCAATGTAAGTAGTTACTTGATGTTTTCGCGTGTGTTCAGAAAATTAATAACATATAAACATGGCTGTTACCATGTTTAAATCTTATTAATTTACATACGGACGTAATAATACACGCTTAGAGATGATACCTTTTAACACGTAGTTTAAAAAATCTTTTATTGTTTTACTATTATTTCTTAGAAGTTACAATTCCTTATATTTATACTGTGTTAAAAGGTTTTGTTATCGTCATAATTTTCTTTTTTTCGTTTATTACGTTGAAATTAGTTATTATAATTTCTTTGAACATCGTTTGACGTGTTTTATGTTTTGTTTATTTAAAGTTCTGTTTCAAGCCCGATTTATGAGAGTTCTTGCTAAATATACAAACTATACTTTGTCTAATCTTACAAAGTACCTAGCAGAATATTTCTAAGAATACAAAAATGGTTACATACATAGCGTTATCAGTCAAGAGTCATTCACATACGAGTATAAATAACAACTACTTTAAGGCTGAAAAACTAAGGAAAAGCAAAGACATGGTTATTACAGAAATCAAATTAAACCGTGCGATGGTCTTTTAACCAGCCGCCATACAACAACCTAAAGGAAACTATTGCTGATCGGATTTTATGTCAATGACACGAATCAGAGATGGGCAAAATGTAATGAGATTCATGATTACAAAATTAATTTCATTACTCTGTAATCATGATTAAAAGCCTTCTAAACATTAAGGTGTCATAAATTTGTATGCAATTGAGGATTTTTTTGTGTTTGAAACATAGATGCGTATAATGTAATTATATTAATGTTGAATAATGCAAAATGTAATCGTTTTTCATTAATCTGATTACATTTTGCCCATCTATGATATAAATATAGTATAATATTCTAATAGCGCTGTCATTTTTAGGCCTTCCCAAACTGCTGTTATCCTATGTCTGTGATATTATTGGTATTTATGTATATCATATTAAAAATAAGTGTGAAAAGACTTGTACTAGCTGGTACCGTGATGGTGAATATCAAAGAAAACGGAATCATACCTCCGTATTTAATAGTTGCGGCAGGTTACTCGATCTAAATACCGTCAGTGTGGTATCATTCCCAGCTAATATTAAAATTAATATTGATAGTAATACTTACGTTTCACTCTTGTCGTATATCGGGAAGGTCTGATGAGCCAGATCCTGCAGGGACGAGCTCGTTTGAGGCTCAGCAGAGATACCCTGAGCTCGCTGCTTCCTGGGACCCCTCGATCCTCTAGCATACTGCTGATACGGGAACACGCTCTGCAGTTTATCCAACTGCGACCGTAATTCCAGCATCTCCTGATCACGTTGCTTTAGCAACGTCTCCAACTCTCTGATCCTCTCTATCAATGGCTGCATATCACCAGTTATCGTCGCATTTGCGACGTAATTTTCCGAATCAGTATTCATTGCACTTGGAGTCCCCATTATTCCATTCAATATAGTCTCTCTATAGGTTTCGTCTAACGCTCTCCTTTCGCCGTTGACTGTAGGCGCCACGGTAAGAGCTCCTCCTCCAGTGTTCACTAAGGCCCTCGGCTCATCGTCACCAGCTGTACGCTGAGACGATCCAAAGCAGAGGTTGTCGAAACACACGCGCATTCACTCGGCTACCGAGCACTGAACGGAATCACTACGGATTGCACTTGTTGAGTAAACTGTACTATCCACAGGCACGATAGTCTATTGGTAAAGGTCCGCAGGCACTTTGTGGGAAGTGAGGCAGGATGTGTGTGGGTTTGGCGCGAGCGTGCGGCGCGGGCGCGTACGAGCGATGTAGTGCAGATACTCGCGCGCCGCTTGCTGTGTATTGTGGAGCGTGCTCTCAGCCCCGCGTGCGTCGACGCCGACCTGTAACAAGTATTTTCACATTGTCATACTAGTCACAAAAATAATTATATTATTCACATTCCTTTTTTTTTCTTAACCCGGGGGAAACCCGTTATGGGCCGTCAGGGGACGATGAGGGTCACGATGAGGGTCACCCCCCGGTGTGTCGGAGTCGCACCGACTAAAACCCCCGGGGTGTTCCTTCTCCCGATTGCCGGGGCCAAGGGCAAGGCTGTGCCAGCTATTATTCACATTCCTTAACAAACACTAAAGAAGATTAATCAACTTTATTTCGTAGACATAGTTAATATTTTAGTAGATCTGGTTACAATAAAATTACTTATTAGGTCCTTAGGATTAGATTGTAGTTTGAATAAAGCCCGTAAATTGTTTTATTAACAAAAAGCCTGCCCATAAACCTGACCCATGGCTTCGTAGTATTTAATTAGTAATTTTTCTTTGTAATCTTAAATTAAAGCCACCAATGTGTTATTTGAGGTATCCCACTCTTATGATAACTTGTAACAGCTTTTAAATGTTTTATTTATATTTGTTGAGACGCTACTCGTATTAGATATCGATGTAAATAAATAAACATTTTCACGTATGTATTTTTCTTAACTAATATGAATTAATCAACGGATTAATCCATGTTAGTAAAGAAACGGGGGTACATTAAGTAATAAAAAAGGGCCTTTGTCAAATATTTACGATTTTTTTTCAATTGTAAGACGTTATCTATTTAAACTGTGGTAAATTTTCATTGCTAAAATCTGATGACATTTTGCCGAATTTAACTTCCACTTATATATTTTATATTCGTGTATCAGACTAAAATTTAAAAAAACCTAGTTCATGTCAAATCATGTTTTCTCGTTATTTTTTTTGTAAATATACCAAAATCATACAATTATATTAAAAAATTACGCACCCGCAGAAGCGTGGTTAAACGAGATTCTAATGTACCGAATGAAGATGAAAGCAAATGTATCTAATTAATCCAGGGGTTCCCTATCTGTGCGTCTCGCAGCGCCCTGGCGCGTCGCGGCATTATCCCGAGGGCATCGTGAGGCTATTCATATATATATATTGCCTATCTGTGTCTATGCAACCTATTAGTGAATGGCGCGCGCATTCATCGTGTTGGTCTTATTTTCTAATAGAAATTACAAATATTTTTTAGAATTTTCTGATAACTTGCTACTAGGTTGAACCCTCAATTGGTGTAATTACAGGCGAAAGAAAACATCCTGAGGAAACCCGCATGGTTTTTAATAGAAATGTCATGTGTAAGTGCCCTGAGAACGGCGATCAGTTACGTTCCTCGTCACGTTGGGCACGACATACTACATATACAGAGTGATTAAATAGACGAGGGCTATATTTCAGGATACAATCATTTGTACCTTCTTTTAACTAATAAAAATGTAAATAACAATATTCCCTAATAAATCATAAAGAAATATTGATAAACAAATGAGAATTGATACGTAGAAAGTTTGGACACTGCAGCGCGTGTGACGTATGATTGAATGGTAAGTAGATAAAATTCTTTTTACGTGATTTTTAGATAAACAGGTAATTGACTCGCTTCCCTTTAGTACTTTATCCTGGCTTAGGAAATCAAGATACCTAATTAATAATTAATTGTTATTTATTCTATCATGTGTGTCATTGCCCCTAAATATGTTGACTATAACTTACTTTATTTTATTGAACATATTAAGATATCACTATTTATATATATTTGGAATTAGAATCGAATGCTGAATATCCTCCTTGAATATATCCCTCGTCTAAAAAATCAGTCTGTATAAGCGCAAAATGGAGCAGAGTGCTCTCTCCGAAAGGGACAATAGTAAGATAATATACAATATTATTCATTATTATTTTGTTACTAGACTAGAACTACAGCTGGTAGGTACTTTTAGTCAAGTGGCATCGCAAAAATATAAAATTTCCAAGGGCGTCACAGTAAAAATAAGTTTGAGATGCCCTGCCAATTTATAAACATGTGTCGTTCTACTAAAATGACTTACCAGTTGCTTATCTGGCTAGTTTTACATTGTGATAGTTTTAGGTACTCTATCTGTTTATGTCTGTACAAGATCTTTGAACACCTGATACGTTTGTGATAACGCTGGCACATGACCGCCTATCTAATCATCTCTTCTCTGATGTTCGACGAGATCTAGATAGTTGTATATATAACTAACAACACTGCAGACCGCTGAGAAAATTAGGAATACTAAGGTCGTTTAGATTTTTTCATTCTAGATAGGCAAACTGACCATTCCAATGATATAAATACAACATAGAAGCATTTTCTCAAGGCAACGAAATCTGGATTCAAAATCACGATCAAGTTCGTGAGCCGGAATTATTCGGGTACATAAATTACAATAAAGGTAATCTTTCTACGTTAATTGGGTTTAATTTTCCTATGTCGCTAAAGACATGTATGTCTTTTTGCATTTTTTTTAATGTTGCCAGCGCAATGCAGACTGCTGAATCTTCCTAAAATTTTGGATCATTTTTAAGCGTCAATAACGCTTGTTTTATTTGCCTTTACTGGAATATATTTATTTTAAAGGGTGATTCTCGTAATTTATCTAATTTCAATCAAATCTGTCTCGCATTGTCCAATAATAACATTATTTCTATGAAGCCAAATTCAAATGGGACGTAAATTTCAAATACGACTGTGAATATATCTTATGTTATTGCTATGATAGTATGTAAAAAAGCCGATGCTCTATTCAAACGTTTGTTTGTCGGGTTGTTAACTTTTGCTTTTTGGTGTTGTCCGGCCAAATGGTAATGTGCCTGGCTTGTCCGGCTTTCAGTTAAATTCTACTTTTGGCAACTGATACGAGTATAAGGTAATCACAAATCATTTTTTGTTATAACTGATTAACGTTAATATAAACGGTGAATAATAAAAAAAATGTGACTTATTAAGTTTCATTTTACTATGTTAGTTATATCTTACTTTAAAAATGAGAGTCCGGCCTTATAAAGAGTATGATTGATTGTTAAAAAGATAATTTCTAGCTTTTAAGGCAGTTACATCATCAACTTTGGCTTTAGTATTGAAGATATTAACCCTAATTTTGTAGGAATATTGCCAAGAACTTAATGCTACGGGGCGAGAATTCATTTGCAGTGGCTGTGGTCACGCCTGGCTATGTAACCACGACAGAAGGCCCTTAGGTACATAAACAACTCGACGTACGCGAGCTGATCCTCAAACGCGACAGATCGAAGCTAGTTCGCATTGCGGTATTTGAATCTATGTTACTTATGACCGAGTTTATGCAATCGCCCTACCACTTACGCTGAAAACGACACCCGACTGCGCAACTAATTACGTTAAGTACAAAAACAGTACAAGTGAATCAACAATGTCTACTCGCCCCGAATGAGATGCAGCGTGATGTTATTAATATTAGTATTATATATTTCTAATCCGTTAGAAACCCTATTCGTTTTCTAGATAACAAGTTATAATCGTGTTTACAGTTTTAAAATTACGCAGTAAAACATTAAATAGATTACATTGTTAATTGATTCTTCAATAATGAGTCCTTAAGGTCGGTAATAGTCACTTCAAATTAATGATTACCTACGATATAATAAATGAGACAAATTTTCCATTCGAGCTGAGATGGAAATTCGCTGCACTTCAATCTTATAAAAACACGTATATGGTGTTTATATTGACTTGTTTATGTCAATTACTATCCTAAGCATTGAAATAAATATATGTTTAAGTCTCTATTTACTGGGACGTTAACAAATCAAGTTCTTTTAAATGTTTATATATATGTATATATTCTTTATGGGTAGTTTAGATAGTACCACTTTTTTAGTGGATTATTTGCGCAAAATCTTAGCCTGTGTAACTAACACACAATGCCGTATCAAATCAAAATTTTTCGCGTAAAAATTCTGTTTTCTCACATTTTGCCTAATTACAAAACTAAAACTGGGCTTTAAAGTTAGTTTTACAGTAAAACTTATAAAAGAAATAAACAATATTTTGTAATGATAAGGTACTTCTATTTCAGGGACTTTTGTGTTTTTAATAGTGTTTTTAATTAACAGACGAATCGATTCACAAACTGTCAGAATCGATATATCAAAAATGACTTTATTTATATAAATCAAACGTCAGAGGTCATTTGGGAGAAATGTAATTGCTAATATACCTGAAAGAAAATAAAAGAATCTGACTTCAGTAACGAATAATGACCCCAGTTTAAGGCTAAACTTAAGATAAATCTTGATTTATAATAGGACCAAAAATTTTAACAAGAACATATTTTTAAATGTATTCGATATTTTCAAAGTACCTATTGTATTAGAGCGGCTATTGAATAATGATCCGTTATTATTTGCAAGAACATGGTGGCTGGTAGTTTTATTCAACTGGTTAAAAAATTCTTCTTAGAATGAAATAATATAAAAAAAAATTGGGAATGGAGAATGAAAATGTAATCGGTACAAAACGTAAATCTCGTAGTGATCTTATCACTTGAATAAGAATCGATAAATACTAAAAATCGAACAAAAATCTTAGATAATATATAAGACATGTTTTTTAACAACCAAAATAATAAGATACGTATTTCACACATACTTAAACAATAGCCAGTATGCATGTGGCCCTATAACTAAAAGTAATTTTTTTAGATGAAACAATTAACTGTGAAACGATATCAATCAAAATTAGGAACAAAAAAAGCAATTATTATAATTTATGATTACGTAATATTAAATACAAAAAGTGTGAATACAGACAATGCGCTTATACTTGTCACATTGTATCAGTTGGCATAGCTCGTCCGTTTATTGACCCCGTACAACTGATAGATATGTTGCAGCGAGAATATATTTACGAATCCAGACGGAGATTCTCCATTCATAATGCGTGCAGCGAAGAACTGGTTTATAATTCCTATTTTTTTTTATTCTTACGGTTTAACACTAGATTAAACAGGCTATTGTTGTACAAATACTTTATATATACATATTATCGGCCTAGTTCACCACCTTCTACAAGTTTGATTGATCCCAAGCGTGTAAATGTAACCTTAAAAACATTTCTTTTCATAATACATAATTATATTCAATTTTTTTTTTAGTCAGAAAATAAAATAAAACTTGTCCTAATAAAATTTAGAACAAATTAGAAAATTTTATGACTTGGCATTTATTAATGCCAATTAAATAATTAAAAAACACAGGGATGTATTACGACTTTAATTGATAAAGCTATAATAATGAAAAACGACCTCATTTCGATCAGTGGGTGTAATTGTTCCGTATTAATTGTTCAGTTCCGGTGGGTGTGCATAAAATATAGAATAAAGGGCAACTCATAAGCACACAATCGGTTTTTACTGTGGGTTCTTGTCGTGAGATAGTACAAAATGTCAAATCAGTCATGGCCATTAAGGACCGAGGTGTATCGATTATCTATGAGATCGATTTGCCCTTCAACCATCGTCCCTTTCGTTGGCAATCATATTTAACCCTAAAAACATATTTACTTGACTGCGGAATAGTAAAAATATTTATTTACTTGCCTATACTTTAAAAAAACCAGGGCAGTGATGTAATAATGAATACTTGACTTAGATTTTCCCACTTATATACCGGGCGAAATTATAATCGTTTTTGGGCTGAAGGGTTTCGATTCTATATCGGTAATAATATTGATAAAATATAGGAAAAACAATAACTTTATTTTAGGAACATTGCTTTATATCATATGCCAGAAAACTGAAGTTTTTTCGGTTCCAAAACGACTATAAATGTCATATTAAAAATAATTTACTGTAGTATTATAGTCATTTCAGAACCTAAAAATTTGAATTCTGTATTAGTGTATACGGCAATAAATTCCAACTTTCATAAAAAAAATTTTTTTTTAATTATTAGATTATATATTTAATCGATAGTTTTATCGATATAGAACCAAAATTCGTAAGCTCCAAAACGACCATAATTGCACCTGGTACAAGTTAAATAACCCTATATAATATACATGTATGGACAACGGGTGGTTGACTTGATGGAATCTGCTGATGAGTTGACAGATACCCCCGCCTATTTTTAGTCAGTAGAATTCAGGTACACAAGTGTCGCCGCCCTCAAGACTGTGTTGATGGTCCTATACAGGATTTCCACTCAAGTTACAGAACCAAAATTCCTTATATAGCCTTATTGCCTTGGATAGGAAAGCAAACAATACAAACATATATTTATTTAATCAATATTACGCTGTAAGGCCACAAATGGTGGACTTCAATATTGTATAAGGTGAGTGACCCAAATAAGGCCTGGTCCCCAATAAGGCCTGCCTTCAAAATTTCCCGTTTCGCGTATTCAAATTGCCGCCAAAGTTTGTGGAAGTGTGCGTGTACATTACCTAACGCACACATGTACAGCGAGCGCCCCGTGCAGCGAACGTGTTGAAACTTACAGTCGTAAATACTAGCGACGTGAAGCACACGCTCATTTTTATTAAATTCCTACAAAGAATACAGTAAGTATTTTCATTTTTTTGTAGTTGTTTGTTTGTTGTCTTTCATTTATTGTTTAGTTACAACATTAAGCAACCCTTTCTTATGCATATTGAAGCTATTTAATCGGTATTTTTTATGAGATAAAAATGTTTTTTACTTACATAGCATGGCCTAATAAGGCCTATATAAAAATTGTGTAGGCCTTATTAGGACCTATTTAACGTAATTAAAAAATCATAATAATGGTACATAAAAACTGTTGTTTGTTTTAGTTACGTCATGGAAGATGGTACAACAGTTTCAACTGCAAAGAAAAAAAGGGCTCAATGGACTTCTCAGCAGATGGAAAACGCTGTCAAGACGGTGGAAAGGGGTATTTTATACCAATATGCTGCTGCAGCCAGGTACAATATTCCAAGAAGGACTTTACGTAATCATCTGCGGAGTGGTTCTACAATACGTAAGCTCGGTCGCTCCATTATTCTTACTACAGAACAGGAAGCTGATCTTGGCAGACGGATTATACGTTTAGCTGATGTTGGGATGCCGTTGACTGCAAAGATGTTGCGTGTACAGGCATTCTCTTTCTGTAAAATGAAACGACATCCGGAACTAACGCGCCGTAAAGCTCAAATGATGAATCCGGCTAGAGCCCAAAAATTGAACAAAGATATTGTTTGTGACCACTTTGCGAAATATAAAATAGTTCTAGATAGACTTGGAATTGAACACAGACCAGAAACCATCTATAAGATAGATGAAAAGAATTGCCGCATATCTTTGCATCATCAGCAACAAGTTCTGACTGCAAAAGGGAAAAAAAGAGTTCACCAAATAGCAAATGAACATGCCGAAAGCGTGACTGTGGTAGGCTGTGCGAATGCTATTGGTTCAGCTATTCCTCCTATGATATTATTTAAGGGTAAGAGATTAAAACCCGAATTCCAGGACAATTTACCACCAGGCACTTTGGTAAAGATGACCCCAAAAGGAAGCATGACGACTGAAACTTTTATTGAGTTTATTAATCATTTGAATAAATTTAGAACTTCAGGGCCTTGTCTTCTTGTATTTGATGGAGCCAAATATCATTTAGACTTTACTATTGTTGATGAAGCTGATAAATGCGGTATCACTTTGTATTGTCTTCCCTCAAATACAACTCATGAACTACAGCCAATGGATAAATCTGTTTATCGGTCATTTGAGCACCATTGGGACCAAGAGATAATTAAATACGTCAGTCAGCACCCAGAAAGGACAATAAACAAGACCAGCTTCAATGTCATTTTCTCGCAAGTGTGGCCTAAATGCATGAGTATCACCAATATCACGAATAGTTTTCGTGCAACAGGATTACATCCTTATAACCCTGATGCTATTCCTGAAGAAGCATTTGCTCCTTCTGCTTTATTTTATCAGAACTCCCAAACCCCACTAGTGCTGAAAATATTTTTTTATCGTTTGCTGAATCGAGAGAAAAAGATGTTCCTACTGTCACGCTTGATGAATCCGATAACTCGGGCACAGATACTGAAAATTTACCGCTCTCTTTGCTTTTAAGGAACCACCCGAATACCGAAACTCCACGTAAAACAGATGATCAAATCGAATCCAAATGCGAATTTCATGAATTCTTACCGACTCCAAAATTAAAAATTAATAGGACTGCCCCATGTAAGAAATCTCTCAATTACAGAGCTCTAGAGGTCACAAAAGATTTATTTGACAAAAGTTCTACGAGTTCAACGCCTGAAGCTTCACGATCTATGACAAGTCCTAAGCTATGTAAAGCAAAACATAGTGGTCCAAAATATAGCGATAATAAACCAACATGGTTCTGCCCAGCATGTAAAGAAGACCGAATTGAAGCTATGCGGCAATACCTATATACTTAATAATGTGATAGATGATTGAAAAGACTGATTATTACAATGGCCAAATGGATCTCACTAAGTTTAAAGATAATATTATGTTGATTTTCAAGCGAATCAAAGAGTTAATTATACTTTTTTTAACTGGCTTTATTGGGAACCAGGGTTCCTAATTAGGCCTAAATGACATTAATGTTATTTTTCTTCATAAAAGTGTTTTTATTTTTTCTGAACCAATTTTGTTATATTTATTGTAAAATTACATTAATAAATATTACAGTTTTGAAAGATGGGTGCATTTTTTCGAATATTCCTACTAATAAGGTAATAATAAACATTAGATAGGCCTTATTTGGTGAACTTACCTTACAATTTTCGTTTATATTTAAGACTCGGTTATATTTGAATACTTAAAACTCTTTAACGTCGCCGAAAACTTGTAAAGTCACTTGTCATTTCGGAAAACAAAAACGATAAAATGTTCAAGACTCGTTTATCGTTACCTTTATGTCTTTCGACATACAATAAACTAAGAAAAAATACAATATTACACACAAGGTTAAAAGAAAATTACAATAAAATCGAAGATTAAAATATTTGTTTCAAATTAACATATAAGATAATGAACGTAATCGTTAATTATCTGTTTCGGACATATTTAATGGTGACTATATTGAAGATGCGATATATGATTACGAGATATTACAAAATGTTCCATAAAATTTGTGTAAGTACTTAAAACTAGTAAAATTTTACAAAAAGTAATCGGTAATTAAATTAATACAGGAATTACAATAAGCAATGAAAAAGTATCCAAGACTTAAATTATTTATATAAAACCACGCGCGCTGGATTGCGATGTAACAATTTTACGGTGACTTATGTATATTACAGCTAGAACTAAGAAATTCTCTTGCTGAGATTTATGAACGCTACTTAGAATTCGCTTAGACCTTATACAAATTTTATTAATTATATTATTTAATTAATATCAAAGGATATGTTAAGAATTTTCTCAACTTGGATTTGATTTTGTGAATACTCAGGCTATACTCATGTTCCTATAATACATTCAGTTCTTTGTTACACTTATTTCTCAACTTATTTCCTAGACAAAATTCAAGCAAAGTCAAAGTAGTGTTCGTAAATCTCTGTGTCCCGTCAGTGGATTGTGGTGTTATTAGGTTCTTAAAACGAAGCGTGTAGAGATATTTGTATGAGACCAGGCATGATTGTAACGACTATCGGCAGGTAATTGTATCCACTAGAAAAATGTCCGTACTCAGTTTTTGGATTGCGCTGTACTTACCATCAGATATGGTGAATACATTGCATCAAGTCAGAATAAAACGAAGAGTATATTGAATAATGCTATTGAAACGGTAGATATTCTGTGGTTGAGGTCGTTAAGGTACATAAATATCCAGTGTTAGAGACGCTTTTAAATCTGTAAGACGTTTTAAGCACTTATTTTAATCATCTTTAATTTGTTAACCAAAACTTCAAATTAACTATATATTAGAGTATAATATCTTTTTTAAAATGTAATATACGATTTACATAAAATTTTAATCATGTAAATTAATTATAATAATTACGTCCAAATAAGAAATCCCTTGATTATATATCGATATGAACTACGTCGAGATACGCCGCAATAACGATGACTAACTACGACACCGAAAAATTTATATTATAATTGAAATTAGTACCTTACTAGCTGATCCGCCAAACATTGTTCTGCCATATACATTATTTCTAGTGAATATCTTCTGTATACTAGACAATATTGGTCATAATGGCTTCCACATAAAAGGTAGATATATGCTGTCACAGATTTTTATTTAGAATTATTCAAGACAAACAATCCTACGGTACATCATCTTTGTGTAACTCCAATGGTTTAGGCAGTGTACGCCAAGATAGCTCTCAGAGCCCAGATTTTTTCCCGACTGAATTGAGATGTATCGTTATATTACGAACAAAGTTACATAAACTCATTACAATTTGTAGCCTATATGTTATTCCGATGTATCTTATATATAAAAATGAATCGCAAAATGTCTTGATAAGTGCGAAACTCGAGAACGGCTGAACCGATTTGGCTGATTTCTTTTTTGTTGTGTTTGTTGAAGTCTGGGGAAGGTTATTACAGAGAGAAAAATTAAAAAATTGTCTGGAAAAGTCTAAAAACACCACTTTTCTATATTCCCATACAAAAGATTTGTTATAAGTCAATTTGAACTTTAACACCATACCATAAAGTTTAAATGTTAGTGGACGGGTTCCGGGAAGGCAAAACAATTATTGAGTGAAGTATAAATATTAATGTCAATATTTGTTAATTTTTATACATATAGCATTAAGGCCAGGTTCCTTCAAACAATTTTCAAAAAACAGCCGACAGGCCAATAGGTTTTGGCAGAATGAAATCTGACGGGGAAGCAATGTGACTTTGTTTTAGAGAAATAGGGCAGAGCAAGGTCAGCCGGGACAGCTAGTAATCTATATTACTGTAAAAGTTTCATGCAAATCCGTCCAGTAGTTTTATCGTGAAAGAGTAACAAACATATTCACAAACTTTCATCATTTATATGATACTTGCAAATTTACATACGAAGATCTAGAAATAAGGGACTTAGTATATGAAAAAGGGTATATATGATACAATACCACATGTCAACTTACAACTTGACGATAAGAAAAATGAGCCGCAACGAACGCGCGTTCGCACGTAACTGTGCCTGCGTTATAAGGAAATGATTTATGTTTAGACGTGTTAACGTTAGCGCAGTAAACTCAAAGGCTGGTATTTACAAACATGTTTAAAATCGATCTGGAGCTGTAAAGTGGCAGGACAATTACACATGTCATAATATAAGTTTATACTTACACTGTTCAATATTAATTGATTTTGTATTTCTTAACATTTGTGTTTTTTTTAATAGTTACTGCGATTTTTTTTTAATTCTATTTATTTAGGGGACTTTTATGTGTGTACGTATGTCAACCCCATCGTACCCTAATACAGAAATACCTGACATATGACATATGGGGCCGTTGATCTGAACAAAGTAGACGCCTCATGAGATAAAAGTTCTGTTAAGACTTTGTTAAACATCCCGATGTCTAGTCTATTCAGACTTTGACCATGACATAGCGACATATTAGCACAAAGTGGATACAGCCACTGCTCATCCTGTAAGGTTTATAGCGTGACTATATTTTATTATTTGACTATGCTTAGACTTATATTTAAAAAAAAATCTTTAACAAAAAACTGAATATATCAAGTCAGTTAAAGAAATCGCTGACTTATTCCGTATACGTTGATAGTATAGTATAGTCAGTAATATTTGAGCAAACTCCAAGCAAAGACAAAGAAGAGTTTAAAAATCTCAGCCTTAGACGACCCACAAGTATGGTCGGACCTCTTTGTCTGGTATATGCGAGAGACATTCTCAAACACGATATCTGCCAAATGGCATGTGAATTTTCTAAGAATATTTTCCTTTGCCACTAAGAAAAAATATTATCTCTTTTCGATTTCATTAAAAGTTCAATGTACCAATTTTGCCGTGCCAGTACAAATACATAATATCAAGAATAGCTATTTGAGCGGTAAATACAGTGTAGCTTTAACATCAAATTCTCAGCATACTTAATGAAGCCTATACGTCGCTATATAATCGATTTTCTTGTTTAATTAAAATGCTATAAAATACAAACAACGTTGCTAATTGAGGCTATGGTTATATGGTATAATGGAATAATGAGTCAGGCGATAACAAATTACGTTTCGAAACCAGCCGTATGCTTTATCACGGATCCATTTAATTTAAAGTCGAACGTGAAACAAGACTGAAAAGGTCACAAAAAATGGTATAGATTACAGAATAACGAGCTACATGCCGACATGAGAATGTACTTTGTTGAGCACGCTATGAAATTCTTTAAACGTATTAACAGGGATTCTTCAAAATATGCCGGCATCTCTTTGACGACAATTTTCTTTATATATTCTCCGTACTGAGCGTAATGAAAATGTGGGTAATGTTTTTGTTCTATGAAGGAGAATATCGTAGACTAAATTCACTTATATAATTACATTCTTCGATTCCGACGTTTGCTTGAATATTTAAAACAGCACAATTGCAGTAACGTATGCTAAAGACGTATACATTTTAATTCACCCACAACCATTCGCAAGCAGAATACAGAATATACCCAGTGATTCCCACCCATTTTTAATATGCAAAACATATCTTTACTTACAATCGGAATACAAATAACATTTGTCTAGAATATTTTTATCCTAGCATATAAAGTCGAATTAAAAAGCTTTATGTATATATTCTCCCCAGAGTTGAGTAAATAGATCCCTATATAAGATATCAGTGTAAGTATATTAATTGACTAGACTTAACATTGTAACAGCCCTGCCACTTATCCCGTACTATTTCTGGATCTCAGTCAATTAAATTCAATTCTACATGCCCGAGGGTTGTCACACAAGCAATTATGTGATTTACGATGAACAAAGCAACAGACGGTTGCTTGCCTTGTTATTTACTGAAATTGTGGTAATATAGAATTAAGAGTAATTGGTCCTTAATGGCGAACGGTTTCTTGAGCAAAGCTTTTAATTATAGTTTTGTTTTATGTACTTTGAGATCAGTCATCGTAGAATTTGATATTCTTGGGAATATAAAAGATTATTTCTATGTTGATGTTCGATAAATTTTATTCATAGCCCTAACAGAATAAAAAGACAACTTTGAATAACATTATTAAATATATATATATATATATATATATATATATATATATATTTATTTATTTATTTTATAGCATTACATAATCAAGATCAAAATAATCAAGGATATTATTGTATTTTTATCTCATGGCATAAAATTAAAAAAATATTGTATTGTAAGTTATATAATTTTTGCTTTAAATTAATATTATAGTTAATTTTAATTATAGTGCAAAATAATCATATTTATTATATAAATTAATTCGATTAGTGTAAAACATGTGTAAGCAACGTCTTTAAAACCACATTTGCATATAAATATTTCAAATCTGTTTAAAAGATAGCCATTTATGTAAAATCAGTTCCAATCTCAATGTAGATTGTTATCTTGGTTACAAATATGTAAAGATGTGATTTCAGATTAAAATAATTAAGAATTAATGTTTTATTGTCTCTTACGTTTTGGTGAATAAGAATAAGTAGTTCTAAAATAAGTATTTACTGTTTCTCCATACCGTGCAGTGCCGTCTATTTATAAACGCAGACAACTGCAGCCAATCTGCACGAAATGGAGCAATTTCGAATCCCTGCATTTTGTTCATACTTATATATCTTATTTTCAAATGCTATAATACAGTGGAGAAAGACATTGGGTTTGGTAAAGAAAACTCCTGGCTATTATTTGACACTCATGTAGCGCTACTTGCCTCTAAATAAATGTGACGTATATACTCTTAATATTATTACTAAGAATATAATAAATATAATTACGCTTTTAGGGTGAGCAGAGATAGAGTTAGCGGCTGTAACCACTTTGCATGTTTCGTGCCCAGCATGACCAGTAGCGCAGCTGATCGTCGTTCTTAGGGTACTTACGTGATATTTCTATTGGATGTCATGGAAATAACTGCCCTGTGTATAATAAAGGATCGGGCAATTCCCAAGCTGTCTCGTAATATGTACTCGTAGACCAAGTCAATCAAAATTAGCTAAAATATCTTTTCAAGCAATAATATGCATGTTATCTACGTTTTTACTTTTTATCTAATATGAAAGCATAATGTGTATGTCTCAATAAGAAGTTTCCGGGCATGAGACATACATTAAATAATTGAACACGATGTGAGGTTTCGGTCTGTATTTAGGTCGAACAAGAATCTATTATAGTTTTATTTTACGCATATTTCATGTTCATTTCTTTTTTATTTATTAAGGCCCACAATAAAGGAGATAAAACAACATATACAAAGTTAAAATTCCGAGACTAGTCTATTTTCTAAATATAAATGTACACAAGAAGTTCTAAATAGAATATATAGCTACAGCAACATTAACAAACTTATTGAATGGAAAAGTGTAAATGTGTTATTATGATTTTCTAGGGAATGCAATATTTACTAAAATTTTCACTGTTAGCAAATTCACTCAGAGATTGTTATTGTTATCAATAATAATAAAGAATTGCAAATAACAAAAGGATTTAATAAGTTCAATAAGTATTTAATATGCAAAACAATATAATGTCGTACACATAAAACTCTCTCAACTTGTTATTTTTTATTGAAGATTGCACAGCCAGTTTCACTTTAAAAATACGAGCAGATAAACCTAAATAATCTTGTGTGGGAGAGTCCATCAACAGATGCTATAAGAGAAATTAATCCGTAATATAAAGCAAGTGCCGAATATCTGAAAGGTGTTTTCTCTTGATAAAATCGGCGCATTTCGTCAAGTTAATGCAATTATAAACGTCATTTCGTTTCAAATTGCACCGAATTAAAATTACCAGAGCCCTTTAAAAATGTGTTATTAAAGTTGAGATGCAATTATAATTTTTGCAATATTATTTCATACAAATAAATTAATAAAATGTAAATTTCACTTTGAAGTCACAATATAAAAGTACCTATTTTTTCCTGAGTTATTTACCAAAAAAAATTCAAAATTCCATTTCAAACTTTTTATTTATAGAAGATATTTAATTTGAAATGATAAATGATGCTGATGATGATGTATGATTTATTCCAACAATTATTGTTCTTAAATATTTAGTTAAATCGGCCATTTAAAATAAATTACTCCTATTATGAAACCCTATTGCACTCAATATTGCATTGATAGAGCATATCATCAATTGCTGCAATGTCAAATGAACAACCATTTCTCGGTACATTCGACTATTCTGGGTCGATCGAGTTTATATCGGCCCGATGCGACTGTTAACGGAATAATTTAATAGAAATGCCATATAATAACTTGAATAGTTTAGTAATTAATTTATAATGAAATGGCGGCATACAATCTGTGATCAAATTAACACAGATATAATTTTTAACTCAAGAAGTACCAAAAACAATATTTATAACTTCAGAATTAACAGAAATAGTATTTGTAGATTAATAATTGTCTGAAATAGAAATTACTCTTTGAGAGTGATTATATCGTTCTGAATTGATGTTGTATTCGATGAAACTTGGCGATGAAGTTCAGTGCGGACTCGTTGTTAGCCCAGAACATACAATCTAGCAGTTTATCTTTTCATAGGCCTCGGTCTAACTCAGTCGGTCTGCTCGCCAGTGCGTTGGCGGCAAAACTACATAGCAATTGTTTACACATAAGAAATGGTCACCGTGAAAAATTGGCTTATTGCGTTACTGCTATAAAAGGTCTTTAGAAATTGTTGACAAAGGCAATCCTAAAGCGTAGTAAACCCAAGCACAATGAAGTAAATATATAATGGGCACGTTTTGTGTACCCACAACTGCATGAAAATTATCAGGATTCATATTTATAGCTTAGGAATACCCAGATACAGTTTCTATAGCTTAAAAAATATTAAAAAAATGTGATTATATGAGGAGTCTAATTTCAAAACCCGCTAAAACTATTTTTCGTACAAAATAATTTAATAGTTCTAATAGTAATTTGAAATGGTTTTATCAAAGCAAATATTATATATGATTTTTTCTTTGCTTTTTCACTCTAGAATAATAATTTAAATACCTTATAACAATGTGGCTGTTAAGTCAAAGATTAATTATAAGTTTTTATAAATTTATGGGATTTAAAAAAAATATGTTATAGTGGGTTTTGAAATTAGACTCTTTATATAAATAAATTGTTTATTTAGATCATGTTTTTGCATTAATAACTGTAACTACTCATGGCTACTGAGGCCTA
Source organism: Automeris io (assembly GCA_036320925.1). Lineage (NCBI taxonomy): Eukaryota > Metazoa > Arthropoda > Insecta > Lepidoptera > Saturniidae > Automeris > Automeris io. Next base: position 8,676,697 of record JAUDJH010000014.1, read on the forward strand.
TGGGTTTATGTCATTTATCATTATTATTTAGTACAAATGTCTAAACACAATACTTGTACTGTTAACATAAACTGCACAGAATAAAGCGTGACCGATAAGATTAATCATTCATGATACAATATTATATTTCTGCTGTCACCACTTTGAAAGATTTATGTTAAAGAAACAGCTGTAAAGTTAATATTAACAACTAAAGAACTAGAAAAGGACTATGGATGATTTATTGTATGTAGATTTGGAAAATTTTACGTAAAATATTTACCATTTTAATTAAAATATGGCGGAGTTTGAAACTTGTTTATATTCATCTCATAGCCTTGATAAAATTAGTTCTATATATTTCAACGTGCCCCATATATTAATTAATGATAATTATTTAAATTATTATATTAATTGATTCAAATATTATTCTTAATTAAAATTAAAAATATTTTTAACATATTAAAGTAAATGTAAAACTTGTATAGTCATTGAATCATATTAAATGATTATTAAGACTATTAATAAAGAATTATATTTAATTTATTTATTGATTTATTTTATAGGGTTGCCAGTCGCCCGGTACAATACTTCATTCGCAGAACACAAACTCAATTACAGTGCACAATGTACAGTTCCTATTAAGGCATCCACAACATACGTTAAAGTGGCCTGTTTATATTGTATTAATGTCAACAAAATAACAACAAATAAGCATAATATAGTAAAAAAACCGTGACCGACCAATATATGACTGGGTACCAATATATGAGAGGCATTAACAGTTGCTGTTATCACATTGGGGTAAATATGTATTGTTCCTAAAATATGAAGCCTAAAATCTATTATACAATATAATACGGGGTAAAGAACGACATAAATCACACAAACTTTTATAGAAACTTTAATGAAGGCATAAGGAAATGAGCTTTAGTGTATATAGGATTAACAATTCGTACATTAATTACAAAATAAAATTACTATCGTCATTGAAACCGAAATGTCAATAGTTTTTGCATATTAATTAGGCTGATCTCCATCATTCAATACCTCCAAAATCTTACTAGGAATAATCAATTTACATTTGTCTACTATTATAAAATCATAACTTATGTCTGTCACGCAGAAAGTGTATAACAAATTGTGACAGGCTTTACGCATTTCTAATACATATTTAATCATGATTGTTTGACCTCTCCGTTGGTACTCACCATTATATACTTCAGTTCATTATTACTCCGTAATAATCAAGATTGTTTCAGAAATTAAAAATACGTGACTAGGGCTGCGTTGATTGATCAGTAATTAAACACATCGAGAGTTAAGAAAGGGTATTTGCGTTATGGGATTTTTTTTGGCGATATTAACATATTTTTGGAATTAACGAAAAACGTTGGTTCAAAAAAAATTAAATTTTAATATCACTAAAAAATGTCGTTTAAAGTAAAATATCCTTTCACTGCTCGAAGTAAACATTTTATTCAAAATATAATATGTTTAAATAAATATTAAATAATTGAATTAATAGAATTTTGCAATTGATTTGGTTATAGGTATGTAAGTGGATACGCTTTATTAAATAATTTAAAAAAATAGTAGCAAGTGTACTGTCAAATTGAAAAGAATAACTTTTATAATTATTAATCAAACGACCTATCAGGATACTAACGGGCATACGTACTGGTAAAATTCCTGGCACTAAGTAAATTTAAACAGGGTCTTTCTATCGTCCTGGCAGTAGATATGAGCAAAACTTCTTCCCGACTAGTGGTGTTAGGTGGCGGCGCGACGATTCATATGTCTACGCGTCACGTAATAAGGAAGACCTGAGGGGTGTAGTTCTTTCGACTAACCCCACCCAGAGAGGCAGCCTGAACACGAGATTTTCGCTCAATAAGTTATAGGATGTATTTAGACCCCCAGGCTTGCAGCGAGTAAAGTAAATCTCAGTGGTTTTTATTTGTAAGAGTCTGAACTACCGCGGACGCTGCCTTCACACGCTCATGACAGTCCATGAGGGTTTTCCACAAGGGTACTAAAGATAAGTACCCCTGTGGAAAAATTAATTTCATACTTGCTAGCGTAGTAGACGCCGCGAGTATAGCCTTGTTTTACACCACTATTGGCTCTACTTAACAATTAGTTTACATAACTGTGTATATATTATGAAAATAATTATATACTTTCCGCACTTCCTGTTTGATTTTGACATACGTGAGTTATAGTGACATTTATTGTAGCAATGACAAAGTAATAAGGAACTATAGCACTATTATACCAGATTTTATTTAAGAAATTTGTATATATTAATAAAATTTATCTCTTTAACAATAAATTATATGTGGGCTTAAAATACATTGGATTATTAGACATTTGTTATAGTATAAAAATTTCTATATTGCAGCTGAAACAATAAAAATTTCACTCTAACACGTTAATAGACAGCCTTATCACTTAGAGTAATTTATAACGTTCATTAGACTACATTAAAAAAAAGTGGGCATAGTTAAAGTAAACTGTCACTTCAATTGCACGTTAAATAAAACATATAACGGTTGGGACAGACAAATTCGATTAACTCTATTTTTATTAATTGTATGAACACTTTTGTATTGTATAGTTATTTTTATACATTTTTAATTTTTAAGTTCTAGGAATATTCGGTGCAATTTATATTACATAATATACTATGTAAATTAATTATTGTAGCCAAAAAAAATTTTAGCCCAACCAAAATTTTCATAGTTTTTTTTTTTTGGCAATTTTAAAGTTTGATTACTTGACCTGACTATAAAAAACAACAACACGAATTTTTATAAAATGTAGAAAAAGTTTAAAATCATTTAACGTCGCAGGAAGGATATTACCTATAATTATGCTTAAACAAGATATATTTACATTTTAATCTATACTATTACAAGATTGTAAAATAACTGTTTGTACATTCATAATTTGAACTGATTAAGATTGAATATTTAGAGGCTCATGAACCCAAAACACGTCTTTTATAATTACCGAATCTTGACACTTTGTAAAATTGCTAGGCAGAGTTTGACCACACTTTCACAAAGCAGAAGAATAAAATTTGTTATAGTTACATATGAACAAAATCATTTAAGTAATAGATAGAAATTGATATACAACTTATTTTCTTCATAATGTGTGTAATTGTAAGACTGAATATTTAAAATGTAATTTTAGCATTATAAACAATAGAAATAAATACATATATCATAACATAACTATCGCAGTAGGACAGATTTTTACTATTTTGTATACACAAGATCGGGTACTAAGCCTAGCTAAATATATTATTATCGAAATATAATAAATCGTATAAAGAAAAAAAAAGGTTATTTTGGGATTTACCAACACGAAACTATACATTTCAAAACGTTTATCTTAATTTGGAGACTACAAAAATTTCTAAATATAATTTTAAAAGAAGTTTCGTAGTTCTAAATTACATTTTTAGAATCATTTTGAGTAGTCATAGATTTGAGTTTGATGCGTACGTCAAAAATTCACTAACTTGAATAACCTGGGCTTAGACAATGTGATATTCTATCAGTGTAAACTTAGTAGGGAATCTAAAAATTTATGGAAAAGACACAAATTATCGAAATTAGATGTGGTCCACGGTATATACCCTACGCTATGTCAATCCTATACTTTTTAATTCTCTACTAACGTTGAATCTGATAAAATATTACTTAATATAGGTACATTTACCTTTTGCCCTTACAGAACTGAATACTTCTATATGACGTTAGGTAGGATGGTAAAAAATTGGCCAGGATAGCTAGTTCTTTTAGATTTTTAAAAATAATTATTAAATTTACCAATAAAAGTATCCAAGCAACGTGCAGAGGCTAGTATTTCGATATAAATTATAACATAAATATTAAAAAGAAATTATCATTCAAGACCTAGAATTACGACTGTCAAAATAATAAACCGCCGGTAGACAGTGAATACGCCGATAGTAATTACGTTAGTCCATGATATAATTTTGGCTTCTTTTATGGACAGTTAAAGACAGTTAAATTGCTACAAACTAGTATTTAAAGTAATTTATGTAACTTCTTGTCAATCACATGTATCAGAATCATTTCTTAGTCATTTTAATACTGACAAGAACGGTTGTACAATGTGCAATCAAGACAACCTAAATACAAATCAATAAATTCGTAAATTGCAAATGTTTTATTATTTTTTCCGCCTTTCTATATATTTAGAAACAATTAATAAGATTTGCTATAAACAAACCTTCTTGTACAGACTTCCCTTTTCTGGGACATGAGCAGGAAGATAGAAGTGAAACACTTTGATAGAGGTCACCACTGTTTAATCACTGAACAAAGTACGTAAAAGCAATACTTAATCTATGTTTCTCTTTTTTGTTTCTCCGTTCACAATATGGCACTTTTGCCTTACATACAGCTGCTGTGAACGAAACTATAACGCTATGCAATATGGCACAACGCCATCTACCGAACCGACATGCATTCACGCCATAGTCTGTTCACAGCAGCTAATTAATGTTCTCTACTCGAACATTTCTTCTTCCCTTAATGTGGGGAAATTCTATTAAGGCAATCTTATTTCTGACAATAATTTGATAGAAAACTGAAAATTAAAAATACTTAGACATTTTTACTTTATGAAATTGATATTGCGCGCTTTTAATCAACCCAAACATTACCTGGTGATGCGAAATAAGCAGTTTGAGCTAGTTGGGCATTTAAACCCCCTAACAGCCCTTATCAAAGGAGTTGTTATTATTTTAAAGATACATTTTGATCTTCTTTAGCTATCATATAACCAGTATGATGACTACAGCTATCAATTAACCCTTTTTTGTATCCCGGGGCAAATCCTGTGAGGGCAGCGACCCTGGTGTGTCAGACTACTAACTAAAACCGCCCGGGTGTCCCTTGGGTTGCTCTACCCGGGCCTGGGAAACTAAAATCATCCAGACGCCCAGGGAACACAAAGCCTTGTTGAGGTTACCTCTCTGGGAAGGTTAGGAGTAAAAGCCAACCCCCCCAAAACCTCTCTCAGGCGGTGCACCGGACACCGTGCACCGCATCCCTCTCATGTCAATTGACCTCTTTTATCGTCATTCTTAGCCTGCACTATATTTCTATCAAGCACTACGTAGGTACCAAGTATTCTATATGTAAAATATAAAACGATCAACACACCCGCTACATATAAATGTTTTATTGACATGCGTGATTCGAATTATTTCAAAGTGCTTAACAGAAATGAGTTCAAGAATCGTAAAATATTTAACAAACACAAGTTGGTGACGCATGGTCGCCGGCCGGTCGGTTCGTTTAGCGACTCCGTTGTAATTGAATCCTCGTGATATAAGTTTACAACATATACTGTATATACACGTCCTAGACATATCAATTTGTAACATACAATTGTTTATATTTGTTATAATAGTTATTGATTCGACCGCATGATCGCCTAACGCTAAAAATATATTTACAAGAACAAAGTGCTAACTTCAAAACACGAGTTTAATTTAAAAAGACTTTTTAACTTTAAATATACATAGAATACAATATTATAAGTCTAAATATAGCCTAGTAATGTACTATTAAAATCTAAGGTTTTATTACAATAAATAAATATTAAATTTGTTTAATTCAAAGAAACGAAATGATGATAAAATAAATTCGAAGTTGACAATAGAAATACTGGTATTCGTATTACAATCACTGATATTATATGAGCCGAACAGCGACATAGCTATATAGACTGTGGAATCTTTGATTTTAACAAGGTAAATAAATAACTATAATTATTAAATTTAAAGGAGCGAATAGCTGATGATAAAAGTTTCAATGTTCATAATAGAATTACTGGAATACTGAGTACTATCTCAGGTGCTACGAGTCGAAAAATGACCGAGACCCAGTTACAAGATCAGATTAAAGGAGTTCCGACACTGATATATGATAAAAATCATTTGGCAACGATAGCTATTCCTGCGAAAACACTAAAAGTCGTCATCAAATGTAGTATAGAAACGTAACATGTTATCTATTCTATAATTAATACACATGAGACGGAATAAGAACATTTTTAAAATTAAACAGGGAACATGGTTTATAATTTTTTTTAAATTTTTACAAGTTATAAATACTTTGCATATATTACGAACAATACAATTGTCAGACGAGAGTCTTTATTTTTGTAAAAAATATTAACAAAACATATATTCCATATGATAGGAGGAAAGAAATGCAATATCTAGCTAGATTTTCGCTAAAAATGTGTGAAATATATTTTTTAATTTATCATAAGCGCTAGTTCCAATGATCTCACGCAGCCTATTGTGAAACTGTTGTCCAAAATAATTAAAAAAAAAAGAAAATTGTTTCGAAACACTTACGGAACCAACAAACTAACTTATTATCCATTTAAATAGGTTCTTACTGTGATTTATTTATTCCTTTGGCAAACACCAACAGACGTCAATCGAGCATCGCCAATTCTATACAACGATTTTATAGCTGTGATGCTAGTGATTAGGAAATTTAAAAGCGAATAATATTATAATCTAAGCCGCTAAAGCATAATCAGTAAATTTAGACACTTATGTACCTATTCTTGTAATGTTGTTAAGAATATTATTCGTTCAGGGGCCGTGTTGGAATAGTAACTATACGAAGATAGTTTATCATACAAAGAGACCGAACGACTTACAATATTCAGCAATTAAAATGTCGTTATCTTACACATCAACTGAAACTTACGAGAAACCACTGATTCATAACATTAAAAGTTCACAGAACAAAGCAAATCATGGAGCCTTTAAACAATACATTTTACTGTCAGTCTGGCCACATTACGGTCATGACTGACGCATAAGTCCTTACTTACAATTTAAAGTGGCAACTGCAATAATTCCATCAGTCACTATCTGTTAACAGTAACTGATGATTGCATGAGCATTTAATGTCATGAGTAGACTTGAGGAAGCCTGCTAGCCTAATGCGGCGAAGACATGTGTCCTGCACGCCGCCCGATAGAGGTCCTGAGGAACAGGTCCTTTACACCAACCCCTCCCAATCCAATGAGGAAATTTGAGAAAGGCTATTTGCATGCCCTCGCCCGGCTCGCATTGAGTTAAAAGACATATCGAGGAGTTTAGCCAGTACGAATTTGGCATAGATGGGCAAAATGTAATCAGATTAACAAAAATGATTATGTTACGCTTGTTGTTAAAATGGCAACACTAATCGTTGTCTTGACGTCGAAGAAAACTATTGAGATGGCCACCCTATTTCTTTGTCCTTATATATCGCTACCGCGAGCTTGAATAGTCAGTCGTCGGCCAGCTCCCAAGCGAGGAACAAGTCTAAAGAGAGTATCAAAGTGAGCCAACTAAAAGTGGAATTGATTATCAGGATTCATTTTAATATATTATGGAGCGAGTTTTACAATTACGATTACATTTTACGTTTTTACCATTAATATGACTGCATTTTGCTCATCTATGTTTTAAACACTACAGAATCTCAGATTGCATATACATTTATGATTTCTTAATGTTTTAAATGGATATAATCCTGATTACAGAGCAAGAAAATAAAATTACAACTATATTTTGTAATCGTTAATAATTAATCAGGTTACATTTTGTCCATCTCTGGAATTTGGCATACCGGAGTTGTCCTTACGGCGGCCCTGACAATTCTATTCTATCCTGTGCACGATTTTCTCCCAGGTTCCCAAGAAAGCGTTTAATTTCATTAAATGCTTCCATATCATTCTATCAGTTACTATAACTCAAACGTAATTTATGGGTGTTGGTAGCAATTGATGAGTGCATGATTGGAGACAACGTATTTAAAAATCTATCAACCCTTCCGTTTGGCAGGGTAAAATGGTGTTGGTCAGGAAAGGCGTTTACAACTTCACTGGGTGAGAAGTGCCGCCTTACTTAGGGTGCTACGTAGTGATGAAAATGCCCGGGAATTTTCCCAAAGTGCCCAAAACTTCCGAGAACATTTCGTAAATTCCCGGGAATATGCCCAAGGAAGTTTTGGGCACTTTGGGAAAATTCCCGGGCATTTTCATCACTAGTGCTACGCCAACTAACTTACGGTTAGGTTGCAACGCAGGGGCAACCCTACTACTAGAAACTACTAGAGAACTACTACGAGTACTGCAAGAAACTACTAGCGTTTCGGAAGCGACTTCCTTGAATAGAAACATCAAAAGAAACTCAAGGCCGAGTCAAATGGATCTATCAACCCATTGATCAATGTATTTTAGGTCAACGTATCAATCCCAATCTACAGGCATGTGATATGAATGTAAAAACAATGTTTTAAATATATCATAGCATGTCTCTAGGTAATCGTTCAGTGCGTATGCCCTTCTTATCATCACAATAACGCGTATTATCAAGTAGGTAGGTTCGACCCAGCTGGCTGTATATGGATTCTAGAACAATCAAATGCAATGAGATCAAATTGTGTGTGTTTGTAATTTGATTTCGCATCATAATATTTCATAAAATGTAAACAATTTCTGACAGATGGCTGTTCCGGGTCTCTGTTGTTTGTGCATATGGAATTCGTGTTTGGAAACGCACGGACAAGGAAACTCAGTTTTTTTTTACACTGGCTCGACATAGTGACTACATAGTACTTGATGGTAAGTACAGTGTAGTCCAAAATCGAAAGCGACTATCAAAGGATGAAAGTCCATTGATAGTCTACATCGTCATGTCGGCCCACATATACCGCGACTGAAGGTCTCTAGGTATATGAGCTACTGGATATACACAAGCTGTTCCCGAAACGCGACAAGCCGAAACTGGTCACTATGACGGGCTTTACACCCGTGTACTGTGGTCGCGATCCAGACGGGCACCGACGCCCTACCACCTCGCTGCTGCTCGTTTAGCACCACCCAGGATTCACGTGTAGGGAAACTAGGGTAAAGCCTACGGACGCGAAGAGCTTCGACTCCCGACTCAGTATAGGGAATTGAACTTAATATGAAAACTCAAAAAATATATATTAAATAGACCAATTGCATGCATTTTTAATCGTCAAAAAAATCAATCTATCACCTATCCAGAAAACAGAAACTAGCGCGAAAAGCCGGTAACAAACTTAGGTAGTTGCCTTTTTATAAATATGATATAACAGTATATCCTGTGAGAAATCCAACAAATCATTCTGAGTTCCAGTAAGAAATATTAATATACGGAAGTCAACTATAACTTAAGCGAATATTAATTCAGAATAACATAACGCATATTAAAATTGCCATATGCCATATGGACAATATGTTGATGGCCGGGATAGACCTTCACAACTACACTGGGCGAGAGGGCGAACACTGAGGTCCTCAGCCGGCAAATTTGCCGTAGAAGAAAAACAATGGTCTGTTGTAAGTGTAAAAGGAATCGAAGGCTGAGAGTGATAGACGCGCCTTTAACTTAACATACACTTTATTCAAACTTTTTTCAAGTTTTCTTTAATTCAGACTATGCTCTACTGCTTTTCTCAGCAAAATCAAAATCGTGTTCGTAAATCTCAGCCTAATATGGCAGAGGAAATATTATAATTAACTGTTTACCTTGTATTTGGAGAATCCAATATTTGACAAGTAACAATGAATATCAAAGAGATCAGTGATCGAGATGTCAAATGTCATTAGAGCCAGGAATAATACATCATGTATAATGAATGTAATAAAAACAAAAATGGATTCATATTAGGATCTCTCGATACCCCTCAGAATCAACCCAGATACAAGGTTAGATATAGGTATGCTGTTGTTTATACATCGTAATCAGAGATGGGCAAAATGTAATCAGATTAATGATTAACGATTACATAATGTAGTCGTAATTTTCATTTTCTTGGTCATGATTAAATCCATTTAAAACATTAAGAAATTATAAATGTGTATGCAATCTGGGATTCTATAGTGTTTAAAGCAAAGATGAGCAAAATGCAGTCATATTAATGGTAAAAAACGTAAAATGTAATCGTAATCATTTTTATTAATCTGATTAGATTTTGCCCATCTATGATCGTAAGTATATTGCAGAAGAAGGCAAGTTTTCCGAAGCGACTTATATGCTCTGATATTTAAGTAGAAACAGCCTCTAGTAATGCTTGCCTTAATTGAAAAGGAATGTGTAAATCCTTTTCCATTTAAAGAACAGAACATAATAAAAACTAGATATCGTAATTAGTGTATTCGATCATTAAGAATACTTTTTTCATAAAGTAGGTCAACTTGTAAATGTGTGGATCTATTTTTGTGTCACCCTTAGGCTGAGATTTATACACGTAACTTTAAATTTGCTTAGATTTTAATAAAACATTACAATTTATATTTCTCAATGAATGTCAAAGGATTTGGTAAGTCACCGATTTAGTCAACAAGGACTTGGCTCTGCGAATACTATGACTATACTCAAGTTCCTATTATATTCAGTTTTTTATCAAAACGAATTTATTTCTTGAGAACAATGCTAAGCAAAGTCGAAATTGTGTCTATAAATCTGAACCTTAGAGTCCAGCCGCAGTTTCTGCTTTAGGCACCACTTGACTAGTTAAAGTAATTTTAGTAATGTCTAAATGTTATTTATATATATCAACTTAAACTTTGCATTTAAAATCAATATATTATGTACTTTTAACCAAATTGGACTGATTTTCTTAGGATTTTCATAGCTTGGACAACGAATCGGGTCTAAGGTCAATAGTCGATTAATCGGCTTTGCATTCTACTTCGGCCAGGTATCGATCTATAATTGAATACTTATATAAGTGATTAAACAAACACAATCAAATTAATTAGTCTTAGATTAACGCTTGCTAGAAACCTAGTTTTAGCTAAAATTTCCGCCCATTTGTAAGTTTTCTGTATGTAGAAATCGAAGCCTTCGTTGGGACAATTACCGTTGAAAACAGTCGAAAACATTTTTAAATAAAGTATCACTAAAGAAATATAATTTCGAATCATTATAGTCGTTTAATGGCAAATTAATATGATTTACGAAATGCTGTATTTTGTTTATTAGTTCTAAATTACGAAGGAAAACAAACACTAATAAATGACTGCAAAGTCATATGCCAGTGTTATGGGCAGCCAGTGAATTCGGAGCAATCAATTTTATAAACATATATATAGTAGATTAATTAATTAAAAAAAAATACAATTAGCTTAAAGTAACCATATGTTATAATATATACGAGTATTTATAGCGATCTAATTTCAAATGTTATTTTATTTTATTGAAAGGTTTAGAGAGGAGTGGAGCTGTATATTAATGTCGCGAGGCAAACTATTAATTAATTTAGATAAATGTACTAATGAACTCTCATGCCATGTATATTGAACTAGCTGATCCGGCAAACGTTGTTTTGCTATATACGGTTTTGTAATATCTTCTAAGATGTTCATTGAAATTAAGTGATGTCAAAGACAATTTTGTTCACAATTAAATAATCTTAATCAACAACACATTTATTTGGATAAAGATTAATATTATTACGTTGATACAACTCTTAACAAATAATGCATTAATTTCGACCAAATTTGTTTACCATAAAAACGGTTCTAGTGACTTAATCTTAAAAGATAGACATATACTGTCGTGGACATTTTTTTAGATCATTTCAAGAGGAATAATTCTTTCATACATATATTTTTGGTATCTTGAACCGTTTTTGCAGCGCACGCAATGGAAGCCCTCAAGGATGAATAATTTTCCCCGTTTTTTTCACATTTTCCATTATTTCTTCGCTCCTAATAATTGCATCGTGATGTTATATAGCCTAAAGCCTTCCTCGATAAATGGTCTATTCAACTCAAATTTCTCTCAAATTCAACTCAGAATTTTTCAATTCGAACCAGTAGTTCCTGAGATTAGCGCGTTCAAACAAACAAACAAACAAACTCTTCAGCTTTATAATATTAGTATAGATTTCGGCAGCAGAAATGATGATTTTCACTCAAGTGTTCGTAAATTGTGAGGCCTTTTTTAGTCTTATTTGTTAATTACTTGCACTCTTCTTTGAATATTGACAGTTTTAGTTAAACTTAGTAAGTCCATTTTAGACATAATCAATAATAAATTCTAAATTATTCAATTTATCGTAATAATCGTCATGTATGTAAGATTACAAATTTATTTTGTTTTTTATTTACAAAATTTTATATGTAACTATTTAATATGCCATTGATAATTATCAAAGGTTTATGTAACCATTATAGATTCGACGAACAAAATATAAAAACAATACATAATCATAATGTATTCAAATTATTTTATTTTTGTAATTACTAAAAATATCCTGCCTTTGTTAATTGTTCTATCAAAATAATACTAGTCCTTCGTTTCTCATTATTTGTATGAATGTTTATACTTTTGAGGATATTTATTATTTTCATTAAATTTGGTTTGCAATATCAATATAAATAATATATTACATGTTTCAATAATATTGTTAGCTTATTAAAATAACGAATATAAAATTATTTACTTATTTTTATTATAACGCTATTGAGTATTATCTTTATGACTATTGTGATGTAAAAATAGATTGTTATTAAAATGACAAAATTGAAAGGTATGTTTTATATACATTAAAATAACACGACTGAAACGGAATATTTCCTAGAATTCATAGTGAACTCGCAATAATCGTGACTTACCAATTAAAGTTATATCAAATCCAATCACTGCACTATAAACTCAAATACGGAATTTCACGATAACATCGACGGATTAAAAAATTTCAACGTCAAAGCTGGCTTATCGACACTTATCAGCACTGATTTCTGAATTTATAAATGACAACGACGATGCGCTATTATTATTTTTTAAATTGTTATAAACAGAAGCGAGCGCGCGTTATAGAGGCTTGTGGACGATAAATTCACTTCGAGACGGGAGCGAAGTAGTCAGATTTACTGGTTATAACCACTTAAGGGGCGGCGTAAGTCACGAATGATAAGCGGAGATGTTGGGTAAGCGATCAATGATAACTAGTCTAGGTTACATTTTTCCTTTAAATCAAAGTCTCATCTTATATCACTTAAATTTATATATATATATATCTTCGTTGTAATATTTCATTTATTAAGTCCACTGTATTTTGGTAGCTGTAATATTGTTATTTAGTGAGACTAGTTTTTATTGTTGAGTGAAAATTAGTTGCAAGGTTTTACAAGTTACAAATATCAATAGAACAGATAAATATTTATAATCTCCACTGATCTCACTAGTAAATGACTTCTAAATATATTGTTAACTTTGTATTGAAAATGTTAGTTTGCGCCTTTCTAAAAATATTTTTAAAACGCATTATCAATCATTCAATACATATTAATATATGAAAAGAGATCAAGCTACTTATTGAACAATCATTTATAATAGGCAATTAAGAGTCGAATTTCAGGGTAATTGAAAACAATTTTATGTAATCATAAAATAATTAAAACTTCATTATTAGAATTAAAAAATACTGCGTAAAATGATAAATTGAACCCGTTTTCCTAGTACTCATTTCATTTAGATTGACATTTAGTTTTTATTTGATTTTTTCCACCAAATGTGCGATAAATATTGTAATAGTATTAAAAACCGTTATTTTTCAGAATTAAATAGACACGTCAATGAATTTAATATCTTTTAAATACTAACGGGATCGAAATGATTACAGCTTCACTTTTTTTGTTTTTTTTTTTTTTTTATCCTTGATAGACTACAACAGAAATGCGATCCCAATTATGAACGGTTCCAATGGTTGGAATACTGTAGATTAATCTGGATTTGTTAATAGATATCGTGTTTATGCTGGCCTATACAGAAGTCTATTTATACTTTTTTATGAGACTTATTATAAGACGGAGAAAACACGCCGGAAGACAATTCCTCTTTTAATTATAAATAGGACACTGCATATGTACTAATTGAAGTCCTTTCTATAGTCTATGGACGATGGAAGACAAATGGTACAGCAACAATATTGTAGCTTTTTTTTCCACTGGCTCGACATATTGACTACAGAGTACCTGATGGTAAGTACAGTGTAGTCCAAAAACGAAAGCGACTATCAAAGGATGAAAATCCATTGATAGTCTACATCGTCATGTCGGCCCACATATACCACGACTGAAGGTCTCTAGGTATATGAGCTACTAGATATACACAAGCTGATCCTGAAACGCGACAAGCCAAAATTTGTTACTATGACGGGCTTTACACCCGTGTACTGTGGTCGCGATCCAGACCGGCACCGACGCCCTACCACCTCGCAAAAAAAGCCCTCATGGCTCCGTTGCAAAATGGTAAATGAGGAATGAAATGTAACATTTTAACAGAATGCTCGCCATAAAACAAACGACAGAATACACTGAGCGATGCAATATCCCGCATTTTTCAGTGGCTATAAATATAAGATTGTTTTACTTCCTCTATATTCAATTGAAGCTTAATTTATCAAAACCAATGTTTTGAAGCAATCTTCTTGACGTTCGACGTGAAAAGGGTTATGGTTAACTTTAGTGGACTATGGTTTTAATAGCCCTGTCGTAAATCTTAAAAAAAAAACCTCTGGATGTCAATATAGACTACTTTCGGTATTTTCATTGGAATAATTACTGTTTTATTATTAAGTATATTGTGACTAAAACTTATCTGATATTTAAATATTTATATCGTGAAAATAGGAGTAACCGCTAAATATGAAATGAAATATGTCCTTTTTCAAATAAGGGCTTCTTCCAAGCATTTTACAATAGTAAAAATAAAATGAATTTAATCACTAGTTCGGAAAGCAGAACATGCCTTGAAAAGCCGGTTGAAAACTCTGGTAATTGTTTTATCAACATAATAAGGCTGTGGTAGACTAGCGGATTAGAGGCCAGTGACCAAGCGCGGCAACGCAAATGGTTGTAGGATCAAATTCCGGCCCGTATATCTGGGTTATTGCAGATTATGTATGGATTTAGGCCCCACATGCTCATCGGTGGAGGAAAACATAATGAGGGATCTGCATGGCTTCTAATAGATATATCATGATGTATATGATATATGTGGTCTGAGAACGGCCATCAGCTAAACTTTATATAATATATTATTACAACCATCATTTGTCGGTCGAGTGTCGAGTACTGTTGTCATCTTTGGGATGGATACACTAAATGTCAGTTGGCGGCTTTGGGCTCGATTGATCGTAGAGCTCGTAGACTTATTGGCGACGACTATTTGTCAAAAATAAAAATGCAGAGCATCGAGCATCGACGTAGAGTTGCCTGCCTCTCAGTCTTTTACCGGTTGTACGGTGGAGAGTGTTCTCAGGAACTACATTCTTTGATTCCACCAGCCCCATTCCATCACAAAACCATTAGACATCGTGTCGGATACCATCCGTATGTGGTGGATATTCCTTATATTCGCACGAAAAAATTCGCTTCTACATTTATCATGCGAACGGCTAAGGAGTGAAATATGCTTCCAGCGGCCATATTTCCGCGATCTTATGACCTGGGAGTCTTTAAGAGAAGAGTGAATAGGCATTTGTTGGGCGGACGCGGTTCATCGTCGGACTCATCTTCACCTTCCACCAAGTGCGATTGAGGTCAAGCGTTCGCCTATAAATTATAAAAAAAATATTGGTCACGTTGGGCAAGACATATAAGCACATCTCGATACATTTACTAATGTACCTCTGCTCACCCCGAAAGGGATATAGCGTGACAATGTATTATTATGAAGTAAGTATTACTTAGTAAGACTGAAATTTATAGATACGACTTTGACTTTGCTCAGAAAATAAGTTCGTCTTTGACAAAAAACTGAATATGCAATAGGAACTTGAGTATAGTCTACAAATTACCAAAGCCAAGTTCAAATAGAGAATATTGGTAACTTACCATGTATTTTTGATATTTATTATTAAAATATAATTTATAATATTTGAATAAAGTCTAGGCTAATTTATAAAATAAAAAAGAATAAATTTCAATGAGAAAAAAACAAATTCCTAACGACCACGCTTCGTATTAATTAAATAGACATGAATGGAATAATATGCGTTTTTTTATCATTGTAATTGTTATAGCTTTTTTTTATTTCAGTGGTGTTACTACCCAACTTATCAACATAGCATTCCGTATAAGCTAGTTGAAGTGGCAGTGGACTGGCCACGTACGCCGAAGAACCGATGATGTTGGAGCAGTTGGGTTTGTGAGTGGAGATTGCGACCGGCACAATTAACGTGGTTCGCCCACGGACAAGAGCGACGACCCGCAGAAGGTAACCAGAAAGGATTTGTTCAAAAGGATTCTACGTAAGAAGCCTGTATAAAGCAGCGGACTAGGGTGGGCCACCATTATCATAATGGTGATGTGAGCTCCAGAACGTCCTTAGATATATTGTACAGGCGGATAGCTAGCCTCTTGCAAGAATTTTGAACTTTTTATAGCCTTTATATAAGGTTATACTTCCCATGAATATGGTTGCGAGTTACAATTTTTCCAAGAGAAAATAAATTTTGAATTTTACGTACAATATCAACACGATAAGAAAATAAATTAACCTTTACTATTTTCTCCTTACAACATAATTGCTTAGATACCATAAGCGGAGCTGAAATCAATTGTAATTTCTTGGGTCTGGTTATTGTTATATTTATATTTCTGGTTATTGTATTCATATCATGTAGGTGCTTTCTCGAAAATGTAAGTTTTATACGTTATATTTACAAGCGTGAGATGTAACCAGGTTGTAAATAAAAAAACGATTGTGAAAAAATACATTAATAATGTTAAATTGAAAACCCAAATTAGTAAAAATTTTCCAGTTAAATAAGATTCTTAAAAGTATCTCTGACGCGGACTAACTTTATGTTATCTTTTCAAATCCATCATATTTTAAATGACGGTATAGACAATTTAAGAGTTTAGAGTAGTTTGATAATAATGGCAGCTGGTTTAGAAACAATTATTAATCATAAAACATAACCTTGTCACAGATCTATGACGCCAGGTTTGATTTATAGTCACTTTAACACAATAAGGAAATTTGATTTATTGATTTGCACAGTCCTACCTTTTGTCCTCCGTTATTTTTCATAGACCTCTTTGCATATTGTACTAACCTTCCCTTCATAATAGTTCCATAAGACTACAGTTTATAGTAAATTCTAGATGTACCACCACCTTCACAAACTACAATATTTTAATCTCACTTTCATATTTCTTACTATGAGAACCTAAAAGTAAGTACGTCCATAACAGTATATAAAAATATGATGAAATTTTTCACTGAATTTGATACCCGCCGGGCGAGATACAATAGTGACAGCGCTATATACCGATAGCAAATTCATTCAAAAACAACAAATACTATTCACCCCGCCCTCTTTCGTCGAGTAGCGGAGTCTGTATATAACCGTTTCATTTAAAAAACATAAAAATAACCACAATATTTAAATTTTTGTTAATTATTCAAAATAACTTTTACCTAAACATCTTTTAAATGTAGTCAACCCAAGGGAAATATGTAACAGTTTTCGATCTCATTTATGCATACAAAAAAATTTAAACATAGACATCTCGCGGCGAAAAGTTTTACTAAGTAAGTTAGTGAATCACTGATACTGTAGATGGCACTGTCATCGACATTCGCCATTTTTATTATAACCGAATTATCTTTATCTAAATACACCAAAATGTAGGCAAAAACTTCCGATACCAATGAACTTGAAGGACGACTTTATCAGAAATCATAAATACCGAACTGTTATTCCGTGAGCTAAATTTAAACGTATACTTGATAAGAACATTTATTATTTCATTATTCGGCTATTAATAGATTTATAGGAAAACAACAATACCGCAACCAAACAAAAGAACGTTAAAAATAAATTTAATATTCTAATATTAGTAAATAGCGTAGTTATAGAAAAAAAAACGTAGTAGTATGCTATAATTTTATTCCATACTAATAGTTTTTTCTCTTGTCTTATAATTGAGGAAAAATGTAATAATTTACCTCGAGTTATTAATATTACAATATTTTCTTTAATTGATTTCTTTTGAAAACCATGTTTGGTGTTTTTTTTAATAAATATTAGAAGCTAATTTGTGTATCAGAAAAAGCTAAACGAGACGAAATTCAACTGTCTAATATATAAAAAATAGCGCAATCTCAAATTATCCGATTGGTCTGTATCAAGCAAAGCTATAGATATTATTTCCGCTACCCGACATTTTGGTTTACAGATACCGTAGGTAAGTGATTGCAATTCAACAAAGCGGGAACCAGCAATACAGCGTAATTCTGCATAATTTTAGGAACAGCGGAATCCTGCAACCGCCAGCGGATCCGAAAGCTCGAATGAAATAGAAGTATTTGAATTTGTTGCAAGACTATTTATAAACTATAAAACCAACAAGTCTAGAAGCAAATAGAGCTAGATATGTAAAAGAACTAGACTGGGAAACAACACTAACGATGCTATTTGTTTTCTTTGTATTTCTAGAAAGAGAAGTGATTTATTATTTGATAATTTTAATTTTGTTGCATTATTTATAGATTATTTTGTTAAAAAATTTACATTCATATGATAATAATTCTTAAATAAAGAAGATTGATTATAATTACCTCGGATAAAGTTTATAAACAATAACTTTAGTAAACTAGAGTACAAAGATTACAAATTTACCGAATATTGATAATTGCTATCGTTTTTGAATTTTTCTTTAATAAATAAGTAGTTAAACTGTAATATAATTATTCCATTGAGCGTATTGTTGAGTTTTGAAGGAATATTTAATTATGTCATAACATAAAATATTTATTTAAAATCCAAAAAACTAAAAACTCTGCGGGATCGAGCTGGAATGTATTCAGTCCAACAAAAATAACGCTGTATTGAAAACATTACGGTTTGCATTCTCTACAGTATATCCCTAGTAATTAATACAACTGTCACCAGCACCCAGAGCAAATATATAAGCAGAGATGAACAAAATGTAATCTGATTAATGATGAACGATTACATAATGTAGTCGTAATTTTAATTTTCTAGTTCTGTAATCATGATCAAATCCATTTAAATCATTAAGAAATCATAAATGTGTATACAATCTGGGATTTTGAAGTGTTTAAAACATAGGTGAGCAATATGCAGTCATTTTAATGGTAAAAAACGTAAAATGTAATCGTTAATCATTTTCATTAATCCGATTACATTTTGCCCATCTATGTATATAAGTAGTGCTGAATCGGCGTGTTAGCATCCGCATGAAAAACAAAAGGTCTTATCGGTCAACAATAATTTCAATTTACATCCCATTAAATACGAAATTGAGGTAATATTTCAAAAGAAAATATGACCGTGTGGGATTGTGATATTAAATTTGTAGCTGAAAAAGTTATATTACTTACGCGAAGTGTTTTTTCGCTTATATAAGAGTCAATAAAAGTTGATAATTATTATGTCTATAAACAAGATGTTGGTGTAAAATTATGACTCATAAAAATTATACAGTACTTTTCCCAGAGTTAAGAGGACCTAAAAAGGATTTTATATTGCAATATACACGTGAAAACACGCATTTACGGTCATATACTTAATTTAACAAAAACATTAAAATTATATGTTATGAGATTTTAAGTTATGGGATGTTATGTGAGGATTTGAAGCTTTTGGTTTCGGCTTTGGCAGTTGTGGTGGTTGCAAGCAATCTACTTGCATATTTGAAGCAACTACTTAGAGCAGAAACGACTAAATCCAGGGCAGTAGACTTGAAGGAGTCTGCTGCGCGGAGAAGGGGGAGATGGTGCGCAGTGTTGGACCCGCCGCCCGTGAGAAGGGTTTGGAGGCGTGGGCTCTTTACACCTATCCTCCCAGAGAGGAAGCCTAAATAAGGCTATTCGCTTCCCCGGCTTCTGGACGAATTTGGTTTCCCAGGCCTGGGTGGAGTGATTAGAGGGACACCACGAGGGTTTTTATTCAGTAGGCGTCTGACACACCGAGGTCGCTGCTCTCACAACAACCCTATTGGTTTTATGTAGGCTTTTTCCCGGATTACCAAAAAAAAGAAACGCCGAAAGAAACTTAACGCTGCGTCAGAGTGAAGAGTTACGACGACCTAATAAAACACACAAAAGACGGAAAAAGTTGCAACTTTTTATAATACTGTCAAATGATATGCATAATGTGTCTAACAAACAACCATTATGATTAATCACTAACAACTAAATAGATTCGTGATGTTGCATTGATGGAAGCAATTAACACAGATGTAAATAACATTATACCGTTGTATTTTAGTATAAATAAATTCAGACTGCAATTTCCTTTCATACTACCAACTTAATGAATGTATTTTGTTTTAATTGGTTGCACTGAATATAATCTCTACTATTATAAGTTGTAGTGGTATATTTTTCTAGGTATAACAAAACAAATAATAAATTAGGGTGATAAAATATGATGAGATTTTACTGCATTCTACCACTTACTTTACAAATTAAAAGCTTTGCATTAAACGAGATAAAGAATCGTTTATTGTAGAAAAGAATTCGTATAAATGAGAACATATTTCTAAGACTATATCAAGAGCTTGGTAGACCTAGCCTAGTTGGACGTCTCGTAGTTTTGTACAGAGATGGGCAAAATATAATCTGATTAATGACGATGATTAACGATTACAAAATGTAGTCGTAATTTAAATTTTGTTGCTCCGTAATCATTATTAAGCCCATTTAAAACCTTAAGAACCCATAAATGTGTATGCAATCTGGGATTCTGCAGTGTTTAAAACATAGATGAGCAAAATGCAGTCCTATTGACGGTAAAAAACGTAAAATGCAATCGTAATCATTTTTATTAATCTGATTACATTTTGCCCATCTATGGTTTTGTGTTGAAATGGCGATGGAATTAAACCATTACATTTAATTATCTATTCTAACTTTGGAACTTCGATATACGTTTTGTTACTGAAAAATATTGTCAAAGAAACGACTACTCCACACATGGGGGTGGCAGTCAGGGTATATTGTAGTTGTACCGACTAAAAACCTCGAGGAGACCTAATGTCTACAGGACGAGTACAACTTTTATCTTTACTTACACTCAAAAGTCTATGACGCTTCTTATAAAACAACACGATATCATGAGAATTATTTTTATATATTGAGGAATTTTATTCTGAATCATATTAATTTCTAGTGTAACCAATAAAATATTGCTAGGCAGATTCCAGTACTCTATCAGGTTATAAAATCAGTAATTGTGCCGTAAATGTTCTTAAAGCTAAGAAAAAAGTTGCTCACTTATCTAACGAACACAATATTTAACATAATTTTAAATAAATCTATATATAAGCCTAATAACAATTGATTAAAAGTTTAAATGAATAATGAGTTATTTGAAAACGCTTATTTATAAAAATAGATTGTATTTAATGTAAGCTTTATTTATTTATTCCATAAATAACTTACAAAAAACTATTGTTTGGAAGGATAAGTAGCACTTAGCACTTTGATCTCAATCAAAATAAGGTATTTATAGACAATCCATAATTAAAATTCGACAATCAACGACATTAACTAATTTAAGAAGAAAAATTGTAAAGTCTTACTCAGGCCTACTGTTTTGGTTCGGCAGAGTCTAAGGCAGATTTATAGTCGCTTTTTCAACATTGCTTAGCAAAGTTCTCAAAAATTAATACGTTTTACCAAAAAACGGAATATGTAATAGAAACTTGAGTATAGCCATAGTATTCGAAAAGCCAAGTCCATGTTGACAAAGCCGGTGACTAATCAAATCTTTTGACATTTATTGAGTAATATTAATTGTAATGTTTAGTAAAGTCTAAGCAAATTTAAAGTTACGTCTATAAATCTGAGCCTAAGGACCGGTCGTACCTCTCGACAGTAGGGACAATGCATACGTATCCGCTGATACAAATAGTTACCATAATCTTGCCCGTAATTTTTTTATTACTTTTATTGAGAGCAGTGACAAGCATAGCAATTATACCCCGGGCATGCTATTTTTTAGTCGTAGTTAGTCGGGTTCGTACTCGCTAAAATAATGTTAATATTTTTAGATACATTATATTATTATGATATTAATACTTTGGTACTCTTTATGAACAAACGAACACTCACATTTTAATAACTAATGAAATGCAAATTTTTTGTTCACTAAACCTAATTTTTTACCTTGTTGCTTATTTTAAATAAGCACGTAATCATATTTACAAAAAATAAGTATTTCTTATGAATAAATGTATATATTTTCGTATAAAAAAATGGAACATTTTATTTAGGATTACTAAAGCATACCAATTAAAGTTACACATTGGAATACATAAACGTATGTAAAAAGTACGACGATAGAGTTTTAAGTACAGAATTTATTATATTGACGCACGCAATGTATAGCAAATAGAACGGAAACGCTAAATTTAAACAGTTTTATCTAAAATTAGTTATAATTATATTTTATAACCATTAAATTATATAAATACGGTTATTTTAATATGTAACAATAATTATAAATAGCAATTAAGTTAAATAAACAACATTTTTAATAGCCTTTGTATTTTACAAAACGCAGTGCTTTTATTTATGATGAAATCCTAGATTCTGGGCGCAGCCAAAAATTCGATTTGTATGGTCAAGCCGATGTACAATTTACTCCGATTTTCATGATCGGCGCTACGTTCGCGTAATTAATTTGTATTAGAAGACATTATACTTGTCTTATCAGAACGATAGATGGCATGAAAATGGAATATATGAATAATGACATAAATGTATGTTTTTTTTGTATTATATATATATCCAGGATTTATTGTAAGGTGTCCATTGCTTTTATTCATATATACTACTTGTATTACTAATTGCGAGTATGGACAATGTACTCGTAGCCACTGATAATTTCCATAAACATGCCAGTAATTTATTGACGTATATACGTCAACATAATTATTAAATATAATTATAATTATTAATTATATTATTATTATATAGCCAAAAAAAAATTTTTTTTAATAATTTATCATTAAAGATCTAGTTGTGGAATGTTGTTTTTTGCATAATTTCTAATCTGTAACCGAATAACGACTGCTAGCCTGTTTCCAATTTTTTTTTATCGGTTTATGGAAACTGCCATTGTGCCAAATATATATATCTCTCCGAATCTACTAACAATGAAATGGTTCCTTATCTTAACGATTATAATATATTGACTGTTTAAGATATATTTATGCATATTCAAGCCTAAAAGAATGTATTTAAAATTTAACGTCCAATCTAAAACACATTCCTTGAATTTTAAGAGGCATTTATATCACTATATTATATACTCTTTAATTCTGTCATGATTGTTATATTACAGTTTTTATAATTCGCAACCTGGAAAATCTTTAACACCTGGATACTGATACAGAATAGTGATCAATTAACCCCTATATGATCCAAGAAGGGTACTGAAATTTCGCGCTTGAGGGAGCACGCCGCCTAGATCCAGGCGTGAGCGGCGTGCGATATGTTCTCGCACACCGCTCCAATAACAAATCAAGGAGATGAGGGGAGAGTGGCACTTTACACCACTCTCCCCGCCAAATGTGTTAGGTGTACGCGGGGAGTGGCGACTATTTAAGCACCCCCTACCAAATAGGCGGGCCTGCAAAAGACCAGATGTCGCCGGGTACTGAGGAAGGTGGCTTAGCCTTGCCCTTGGCACTCGGCAGGCGGGAGAAAGAACACCCCGGAGGATTTAGTCGGTGCGAGTCCGACATACAGGGGGGGGGGCGGCCTTCACTGCCTCCTGAAGGTCCGTTAGGGATTTTCCCCGGATTACTAAAAAAGGGTACTGAAATTTGTATTACTTTTGTACAAATGCAGTACCCTCCTGAGCCATGTATGAGGTATCGCATCATACGCCTTCATATAATCGATCCAGGCAGCCGACTCTCTACTATTCCGGTGAACCTGCTGACAAATGGAAATAACCTTTTATCTGTCATAAATATTACATAACATTTATATAGATTTTTCTAAAAATTAAATCACGTATTGCGATGTGGCTAATGACAAAAGCCGCCTCCAACTGTTTCGATTGGGTTCTACCAGCCGCAACTCTTAGCCATTTAGGTTCAAGGGTCAATTTCAATTTTTTTTTTGTTGACCCGGTGGATATCTTCATAGGCTGTCAGGGCAGCGCTGAGGGCCGCTGTCCCGGTGTGCTGGACTCATACCGAATAAAACCACTTGGATACCAGGGTCCCAGCACTGCCTACTCTTTGCCTTCGCCGAGCCTGGGTATCCGTATATTTCCTACGGCCCGGCGAGCGTTTGGCCTTGACAGACCTCCACTGGGAGGGCGTATAAGGGTTATTACCCTCTCACTACCTCCCTACTGGGTAGCGTGTGAGCGCATATATACTGCCCCCTATTGCGCATGTGCATAAAAGAGGAGCAACATATTTTCTGTTTTCGTTAGGTCTCACTCATATACCATGAATGAAGGTCTCTAGATATATGAGTTACTGGATATACACAAGCTAATCCCGAAACACGACAGGCCAAAGCGAGTCACTACGACGGGCTTTAAACTTGTGTTCTGTGGTCATGACTCAGTTCGGGCAATCGCCTTACTACCATTTTAAGGTATGATATAACTTTTATCATATTTGTTAAAAAATAATCTTATCAAAACGAATGTAAGAATCGAATCTTTGATATTAGTCGAAAATCTACTTTCGAACGAACACTGAATATCATATAACAAATAAGATACCTATAGCGCAAGAACAAAGGCTAACGTAATATTATGTGCTTTTGACCTTAAAGCCGACTAGATCAAATTAAAAAAATAAAGTTTTTAAAATAACACGATGACACGAATAGTGGTCCGTCACGAGCACAAACCGGTTATGAAGTGCCTACATTCCATCCATTGATAATTATAGCGACAATACGGAGATCGGCTAATGAGGAAAGATGATGACCATCTTTTCAAGAGATAGATAAGCTGAATTCAGTTACGATCATTTCTTATAATAAATCACACGCTAGATCCTAATGTGCGTAACATGCGTTTGCAAGATATAAAACAATTCATTCGTTTTTTGAAGGCTCTCATATTATACGAAACTGAAAAAAAAAACGCTGGCAGCGAATTCCACTCCTATGTCGCACTTTGTCGCATTGGAGTTCAGAATTTATGGAGTAAACTTTTTTTGGAAAAAGTTCTTAGGGAACCATGAGATAGTACCGTACTTATACCGGCTAAAAACCCTGAGATGATTACTTCTATGTATTAGCGGGAACCGAGTAATGTATCAATTCTTAACAGATCTTCTTGACAGCTTCTCCCGACATAACACGGTGTATTTGTTAGACTTAAATAACGCGGCATCAATCAATCGTTCTCATGCGTAATCGGATCTACTAATATAACGAACAAAATAATGAGTACAAAAAGATCCAAAATGTATTAAATCGATATATTTCATTCTTACAGGGCTATCTAATACTAAAATGTTTATATCTAAAAATTGCGTAAGACTAAATATACTATCTTGATAGAATTGTCATTTATAAAAAAAATCGTAGTTTAGATTTTTGCAATTTTTTCTTGCTAAATATTACAAAAAACAAACGTGACTGTTAAAATATACCTACAAATTTTAACAGTTAAAGGACTAAATTATTGTGTACGTGTTAAGATTTGTGTCTTTCTCATCGAAATTAACGTTATTAATTGTATATCTTTAGAATACTGACTTTCGACTATATTACGGTTTTACATCAATAATTGTCGCTCGTTTCTAGACGAGCAAAACATATTTCGCTGACATTTAATGGAAAATGTCTAAAAAATAAAATAAAATAGCAACCTCAAGTAATGTTAAAATAAAAATACAATTGAGTGGAACCGGTCGTATAGACGGAAATGACATTCTTATCTGAAACCTTTTAATATAGTCCTTGACTATAAGCTTGGTTGACGACAGTGAAAAATAGCTTTATTTTTAGAATGTTGGATATTTATAACAAAGATGCTGTAATTATATAATATTTCGTGTTTAAAACTTCCAATAATAATGTTTATCTCAACCTTAGATTTTATATAACCTCAATGGCAATCTTTAATAAACGTGAACGACGCACACTCGTCGGCTTTGGTCTTCTAATCACTTTCCATCAGGTGTGATTGTGACGAAGAGGGACCCTGATGTATAAAATAAGCTAAAAGTCATGTGTTAAAACTGTTGATTTTCAGCATTTGCTTAGTTGACGGGAATCCTAAATATTAGCTGTCAAAACATTGGACTGTGTTACATTATTTTGTCAAATCCCGTATTAGACGAGCCAAAAATGATGCACGTGATTTTTTTTTTTCAATAATTTTTATTAATTAGAAGATGTATTAAGAAACAATGAAAACATTTAAGGAATGTAAACCTTAGGTTACGAAAATTCATTTAATTCTAGCAGTAAACAATATAAAAAAAATTAAATGTAAATAATCTGGAAAAAGAAAACAAAAGTACAGAACCTTCAGAAAAAAAAAACATAAATAAAGCGGTATAGCGGATAAAATAAAACTATTGTTGAACTCTGGATGTATCTAATGTAAGTATTCCAATGAATCCTGTAAAATTAACTTTTTTATCCTGACTTGGTACAGTCACACACACATCACACCTAACAGTAAGCGCGGTGTAGTCCAAAAACGATAACGGCTATTAACGGTAAAATAAAATTATCGATAGTCGCTGCGATCATGCCGGCCTGCACAAATATCTCTTCACGCTTCGTTAATAGGACCCCATATGTAATACGGCGTGATCCCACCGTCGCCGGTAGACCCTTCCTCATCTCACTCGACTCGGCAAAAGTGACAGAGAGCTTCTTAGTCCTAGCCGAGATGTGAGTTACCGTATAGTTCTACTAGAGGCTCCGTAAACCCGCGCGTATGGTTCTACTATGGAAGGGGGAGGGAGGAACAAGTTTTTCCCATTATCTTAATAAGTACTAACAGAACCGCTGTTAATTACACATTATGTTTTTCCTGGTTACACTCATGTCGTTGACGACAACCGGTTTATGAGCCGGTAAAAGATTACGACATCACAACCTCGTTTAAATTGCATCAATAAATTTAGTTATAATAAAACAAAATTCCAAATTATTCCAATGTTAATATTCCACAAATTGTATCATTTCAAAAAGACTTCATGCGTCATTACTTAAAGAACACATTATACAAATTAAGTGTATCTAAAATTATTGCAAATAATGAATTGTCTTGCTATTTTATCGAGGTAAATGAACGCTGACATCATGAAGCTGGCTATCAATAGATTCTTAACCCTTTGCAGTCACTCCATTTTATAGATGCACCTACTGAATTTAGCAAAGTAAATAGCAAGTTTTTATATACAGACACAAATAAATAAACTTAATTATCCAAGAATGGTTTGAAAATGCAGAAGCAAAAACGTAATAAATTATTGTAAAGGGCTTTATTGATTATTCAATATGTTACTAAAGCAAATAAATTTTATATCGATCAAAAGTGATTGAAGGATGGTGCATAAGATCTAAATAAACAACTCACAAAGGCATCGAAGTATTTTTGTGACGTCAGCATTGCTACCTAAGTTACCTAACTTGAATTTAAAGTAGAAGATACTTTGCGCATACTGGACTGTCGGTAATGCCTATCCATGACTAACTGATCCTTTGGCCACATTGGCTCATCGAATAGACCAATGTCACGATTAAAAATGAACTGTGAATACCCAAAGATATGATTCAAATTGCTTGTACCTAAACCACATTTAGTTGTAGACCTAAAATCAAATCAAGCCCTTTCTTTTATTTTGTTTTTCCATTCGTTAGTAATATGTATTGGCTTATGTTATTTTGTGTAGTAATACTCAAATCTGTTTGAAAGGAAGTTAAAGGTGTATTTTCATTAGTTTCACCAACACTCTTTAATGCGACTGTAGCGGTAATTGTATTTAAAAGTATTTCACCATTACTCGAAAAGTGGCTAACAATGTTAATTGTTTCTTAAAATGTACAAAGACAATCTTAAGGACTTCATTAAAATACACCGCAAAAGATTAAAGTAATTAAACATTGGTTAATCAGATCGCGCTGAAATCACATTTATATACAAAATAATCGTAAACAATTTCAAATAATATTTACTGAACTGCTTCATATAGATTTTTTTTTATCGTAATGAACACGCATTCCTTGATATTTATAGCATAACCGTGTTTTACATTTAAAAAGTTTTCATTAACGTTATCTATATTGAAGCTGAATACATTAGCTTATCATATATTCTGAACCTTTACTTATATTAAGAACTAAAGATGACCTTATAAGCTAAACTGCAATTCCTTGACCAAATGATAAACTGTTTGTAAATATTTATAGCGATATCAGGCGATATTTCATTTGTTAAGCCTCAAAAAGGCCTTCAATCAGCAACTACTTCCACATCAAATAAAACATAATATATAACATGTGTATGCGTATTTTAATAAAGTATTCGCAAGAAGTTACAATATATATTTCTTTTTTATTCCATATAATAAAACAAGAAAAAAAATGGTCACTCATTTTCAAAAAACGACAAGATCGCTTAAACAGCTGTGGAGTAAAAATGTAAAGTTGAAGCAACTGTCATTGTCCAGATATTGAATAATTTCCTTAACCGAAATTCAAGAATATTGTAAATAAATATACTTACTAGTAGTGATAATATTAAGTGAAATATTAACGAAAGATCTTATACATTTGTGTAACAGTTGATCCTATTTCTAGAATATGACACATTATGAACGGTTGCATTTCGCCCACACCAACTAAAATTCAAGTATGCTGTTATATACAAGTACTGTATTAAATTACAGTAAATACTTTTAAAGTAAATGAGTTTTTCGAACATAAGAGACGAGGAAACGACTATATAAACACACATCAATTCAGTTCAATACAACAACCAACGCAATGCGATTCAATGTCTCTATGTAAATGGTCACGTATGACTAAACCAATCTAAAAATAGCTCTCAGCCAGGGATGGGTATAGCGATAACTGGACTTACTCGACGAAA
This sequence comes from Automeris io, assembly GCA_036320925.1. Lineage (NCBI taxonomy): Eukaryota > Metazoa > Arthropoda > Insecta > Lepidoptera > Saturniidae > Automeris > Automeris io. The sequence goes on from JAUDJH010000014.1 coordinate 8,705,853, forward strand.
CTAGTCATATCTGCTACATTGTATCTAAATATAGCTCATGGAGGATGGAAATAGCCAGAAAATTAATGCACGACACATTCAGTTGATGTCTGCGATAATGTATTCAGAAATTTTATATTTATAAGCTATTAACTTAATATTTGGGGAACCAAATGCTCTTACTTAAGCATCTGATATACATATAGCCACATTGATCGGACGGCTTAGCCGTTGATTATTATATTCCAGTTTCTTCATTTGATGCAAGACGATCTGAGATCTTCAGAATCGGAATGGCCTAAGGATGCCATCAAAATGATATTAACCTGATTAATCCAAGTTAATAAGACTCGTCTGCTTTAGTTATACGGTATAAAAATTTTATTGCAAGAACATTATGGGACTACAATATCCCAATAAGATTGAAAAAAAATTTTAAAAACCTTTTTTAGCAAAGTAGTCAATTGTAACGAGGGATGGACAAAATATAATCTGATTAATGAATAACGATTACAAAATGTAGTTATAAGTTTAATTATGTTGCTCTGTAATTATGATTAAATCCATTTAAAACATTAAGAAATCATATATGTGTATGCAGTCCGGGATTCTGTAGTATTTAAAACATAGATGAGCAAAATGCAGTCATATTAATGGTAAAAAACGTAAAATGTAATCGTAATCATTTTTATTAATCTGATTACATTTTGCCCATCTCCGACTATAACTATCAAAAAGTTTACTTAGCATACTCTAGCGCTGATGGTCTTACGTTTATTGCTACATTAATCCGAAAGCTTCTGCGTTCAGCTGTTATCATTCTCAATTAAAAAGTCTTTAAATGTTAATAATATAGGTTAATAACCTTCATTTGAGCTCCTTAATCAGCCTAATTAGCATACAAGACTTAATATTAACATATAAGTGTTACCAGTATTTTAAAATTCAGAAAGGAAACATTTCAGTCATTTCCTGAGGTAAAAAGTTCTGAGAACTGTGGTTTACTTTAAAACTACGATAATTTATAGTAGCACGGCAAATGTATTTATACGAAGAACACAGGCCAATCGCCCGAACAAATTGTTATACGTCGTTTAAATAAATAGTAGATTGGATTTGGAAACAGGATTTTTATCAAGGGTTATTCTTTGATGTTAAAATAATGTTAACTTTCAGTGTAGGTATATACCAACCTCCTTTATTCGAAGTTAAGAAAGTTTAGGTATTTATTAAATACTGTTGAATGTAAATTGAATTTCGCACCTTGAACAGTCAAGAAGCACTATTCTATGTAGTGTTCAAAAACTCTTTTAATTCTTACTCTATGACTTTTGACAGTTCCGTTATACATCGTAACTTTTTGTAAATACAAATAAAGTTTTCTCACAGTTAATGATGTGGAATAGTCATTTATTTCAACAAATACTAAATTCTTTTAAATCCCTGTACTCAATTGGTATCTATAATAGTTATCACAGTTTAAAAATGCCCTTTTGACAGATACGAGCAACTATAGAATGTAACTATGAATCAAGTCGACCAAATTACAATTAATTATATATTCCTTTAATAATTATTTTATAATAAAAATCTTTAATTATATTGTTGCGGTATATAATACGACTGAACATGTTTTAAGCACTAATGTATGAAATATGTATACTTGAGTTGAGCTGTGTATACAGCGCGCGGTGTCAGGTGTGCCGCCTAAGGGAGAGATTTTTGAGGGGTGAGCTCTTTACATCCCCCTTCCCAGAGAGGAAGCCTGAATAAGGCTATTCGCTTCCCGAGCGTCTGAACGAATGTGGTTTCTCAGGCCTGGTTGAAGTGATTAGACATCCCGGGGGTTTTTAGTCAGTAGGAGTCTGACACACTGGGATCACTGCCCTTACAGTAACCCTGATGGTCCCATTCGAGATTTTTACCCGAGTTACCAAAAAATAAATATTCAGGTTTTTATGATTACAAATGGTATTACTTAATTAATGTTATATATTAGGTCCTTACATATGAAATTGGCGTTTTTCGTACTGGCCACTTTAATCACAAATTTCTCCTCTTTGGTAAGGAATTCCAAATTCAATTTTGTACAGCTATAGACTCATGTATTTGTGCTTCGATGATCGTCATTCATTTGTTTTTTTCTTCTGTTTTTTTCTGTTTGCGTCACTCATTTTACAAAATGGAAAACTTAAAATATCGCATTATTTACGAGTACGAGTTCCGCCGTGGCACTAGTGCTGCGGAAACAACTCGAAGGGTGAATGATGTGTATGGCGGTCGTGTTGCAAAAGAAAACACAGTTCGTTTTTGGTTCCAACGTTTTCGTTCTGGAAATTTCGACCTGCAGAACAAGCCTTGTGGACGGCCTGAGACTCAAGTTGATAATGAAGAGTTGAAGGCTATTGTGGAAGCGGATCCATCGCAAACCACGTCCGAGTTAGCAGACTGCGATGTTAGTGATAAAACTGTTTTAATTCACTTGAAGCAAATTGGGAAGATTAAAAAGCTTGAAAGGTGGGTACCTCACGAATTGACTGAAGCAAACCGGCAAACGCGCGTCGACTGCTGCGTTACATTACTAAACCGGCACAATAATGAAGGTATTTTAAACCGAATCATTACCTGTGATGAAAAATGGGTTCTTTACGATAATCGGAAGCGCTCAGCGCAATGGTTGGATCCTGGCCAGCCAGCCAAATCCTGCCCCAAGCGAAAATTAACCCCAAAAAAGTTACTTGTAAGCGTTTGGTGGACTAGTGCCGGTATTGTTCATTACAGTTTTCTCAAATCTGGCCAGACTATTACGGCTGATGTCTATTGTCAGCAATTGCAAACCATGATGGAAAAGCTAGCGGCTAAACAACCTAGGCTGGTCAATCGCTCCACGCCACTGCTGCTTCACGACAACGCTAGACCACACACTGCGCAACAGACGGCTACTAAATTAGAAGAGCTTCAATTGGAAAGTCTAAGACATCCTCCGTACTCCCCGGACCTTCCTCCAACAGATTACCATTTTTTTCGAAATTTGGATAACTTCTTGCAAGGGAAAAAATTCAACTCCGATGGGGCAGTCCAAATCGCCTTCAAAGATTTTATTGATTCCCGTCCGACTGGTTTTTTTTAGTAAAGGGATCAATGAACTACCTATGAGATGGCAAAAGTGCATAGAAAATAATGGTTCATACTTTGATTAATTAAATATATTATATTAAAAAATATTCGACTTTTTGGTCCTCCCATACAAAACGCCCATTTCATATGTAAGGACCTAATATTATAGCAAGTCACCGATTTTCTCAACTTGGACTTAGCTTCGTGAATACTTAGGTTATAATCAAATTCCTATTCCATATTTAGTTATTTTGTCAAAGACAAACTTATTTCCTGAGCAATTACTAAGCAAAGTCAAAGTGATCTCTATAAATTTCAGCCTAAGAAGTTGTCTAGCTCTCACTTTTGCTAACACGTTGAGCTGTGGAATAGACTCCTAGCGAGCGAGTTCACACCGTCCTATAATCAAGCCTAAAAAAATTTTTTGTGAACAGGCCAGGATGATCTGAGTTACTATTAATAACTTTTTCTTTGCCCTCGGTAGTCGTGGGCGGTTCTTTGGATTGTTTTTTGAATGTCTATCATCAGACATGATGCAGTTACAATGTTATACAGCTACTTTAAAAAATAATGTGCGAATTATTTTAATGAGACCTTTTAACATGAAATTATTGTCAACAATGTTTGTTCTTGTCATTTTAATCAGTTTGGGTGTCTGCTATGTGGGGCAAAATTTGAATAATTATCACTTCTGCACTACAGGTTTCACATTAGGTCCCTTCCAATACAATGCGATAGCAAATGTTGATTATGCAAATTGCACGTTGCTATCAAGGCCATTAATGTTAAACTTAATTCCCACAAAAACCTAATGACTATTGGCTTGTTATGTTACAATCTTAAGGAAAACACCGTGCAAAATATTTAAACTTCAAAACAAGAATATCTCGTGCCTGCTATGAATGTATTTGAAACAATTTAATCTTTACCAACATTTACGTTGCTTATGATAAAAATAAAATAAAACTTCATAATTACAAACATAATCGTACACAGTCGAAAATTTTAAAATGAATTTACAATATTTAGATGTTAGTAGGAAGTATCCATTTCCTCATCAAGTAGTTGGGATCTGCAGAAGGCCAGACGTCGCCGGGTGCCGAGGAAGATGGCTCAGCTTTGCCTTGGACACTCGGCAGACGAGAGACGGAATACCCTGGGGGTTTTAGTCAGTGCAAGTCCGACTGAAATGATTATAGCCAATTACTTGTTGTTGGCTAACAATATTTGTGAATACAAATAAAACGATGTTAGTCCATTTAAGATTTTTTAATGACAACGTCAAAATCCGGCGCATGCGTGGAGTTGCCGTTGCTGCCCCGCGCATGCTCCCAGAGCTTTCTACGCGGCGCTCCGTAACATATACATCATTCCTCCAACATTAGTTACTTTAACATCTGTTAACTAATATGAGCACATATAAAACATTTTCATTATTTTATTTACACTTTATAGTTAACATATTTTCTTGGTCTAAGAGTACGTAACCTATTCTCCGAGTCCGGAAGGGTAACAATGTGTGGCTCAGAAGGTGTCTCATCTCCACAAGGAATATTCTCTCCTTGTGGACCAAATGTACCAAGTGCCTCCGGTTCAAGAGTCTTTTCATTGCTCTCATCACTATAGTTCCTATTACTATTACTAGTTTCTGTTATACTTCCCGAGCATTCCTCCGGTACGTGGTCAGAGTTAGGCACTAGGTCCTGAGGCGATAAGGGCGCACTGTTATCCGAGAAGCAGTGTATTAATTGACCTTTGTACTTAATCAACTGATCTATATGTCTTTTACAAATAGTGTTATTTTCTTGTACGAATACTTCATATAATCTGTTACCTAGTTTTTTCTTAACTCTACCTATAGACCAGTATCCTTTTCTTTGATCAAATAATTTAACCCATACAATATCGCCTACATTAATTCCTCTGGCATAATTATTTATTTCATTTTTCTTGTATCCCTGAGTGCAGGATGGTAAAATTAAATCCAATTTAGTATTTAAATCTCTTCCAAACATTAATTTTGCCGGAGACACCCCTGTGCCGCAATGAGTTGAATTTCTATAAGCAAATAGATGCTCCAACAATTTGTCATTAATATCTGGCCTACTCGTGTTTTCTCCTATTATAATACGTTTCAGAATTTTTTTACACGTCCGGACCGAATTTTCTGCCTGTCCGTTGCTACAAGGATGATAAATCGGAGATGTTAAATGTGTAATTCCATAGTTGTTACAGAACTCTTTAAACTGGATAGAATTTATTTTAACGTCATTGTCTGACACAACTGTTTTGGGAATACCAAAGGTACAAAACAATTGTTTTAATTTAACAATTAGTGCATGAGTACAGGTGCCATTATTCATATAAATACATTCTAACCATTTACTGAAGGCATCCACTACTACGAGATATGTCGCCTGACCTAATGATAAATAGTCAATATGAACCCGGTGCCAGGGTCCCGGCGGTACGGGCCACGGCGCCGGAGCCGCACGCGCCGGCGCTTCCCTTACACTTATACACACTCTGCAGTCACCTACAAATCGTTCGATGTCAGTATCTATGCCCGGCCACCACATTTTGCTTCGAGCTAGAGTTTTAGTCTTAGTTATACCTAGATGACCCGTATGTAGTTCTCTTAACATCTGTTTTCGATATCTCTGAGGAATAACAATCCTATGGCCCCTTAATAAACACCCATTAGAATATTGTAAATCAGTTTTACAATTAAAATAGGTAATCATATTTTTACATGTTATTTTACGCGGCCAGCCCTTTTTCATGTATTTTATTACAGCTTGCAGTAATTCGTCATTTAACGTTGCCTCTTGAATATCGTTAAAGGATATCGGTAATACATTTGTAGTTAGAAAGTTACAATACATATTGTCTGTATTTTTAAATGCAGTATCATTTGAATAATGTAACGGAGCTCTTGAAAAATAATCGGCGACAGTATTGCTATCACCCTTTACATAGCGTACAACATAATTATATGCCGACAATATTAACGCATATCTTTGTAAACGAGCCGCCGTTGTTACAGATATACCGCCCTTATTTTTGAATATGGATAACAGCGGTTTATGATCCGTTTTCAAAATAAAAGGTTCACTACGGCCATACAGGTATTGATGAAACTTCTTAACACCGAATATAATTGCCGTAGCTTCTTTTTGTATCTGACTATAGTTGCGTTCACTCGTCGCTAAGGACCTAGAAGCGAACGCGAGAGGCCGTTCCGTACCCGCGTTGTCAATCTGCGCGAGCACTGCGCCCAGACCGTCCGGGCCTGCGTCCACCGACAGCACCAGCTGCGCCGCCGGGTCGAAATGCGCGAGAACCCTGTCCGAAGCCAGCTCGCGGCGCACGGCTGCGACAGCACGGCGTTGCCGTTCGCCCCACTCCCACTTAACGCCACTACGTAGCAGCTCATGCAGCGGGTTCAACAACGACGACGCATTTGGAATAAAATTCCGATAGTAGTTAACGACGCCTAAAAATCCCTTAACACCTTTGACATTCACGGGTTCTGGCGCATTTAATATTGCTTCCACTTTATCCGGGCTAGTGTGAAGGCCATCTTTATTAATAACATATCCTAAATATGTAACGCTGTTTTGAAATAAACTACATTTCTCCCTTTGGAGACGCAATCCAGCATCTTTCAATCTACTCAGCACTTGACGTAATCTATACATATGAGTTTTTTTATCTGGACCTGTGCAACAGATATCATCAAGCCATACGCTTACCCCATCGATACCTACTAGCAACGTTTCCATAGCTTTTTGGAATATAGCTGGGGCGTTAGCCAAACCATAAACCAGTCTGGTATACTTGAAAAGTCCCTTAGGTGTATTTATGGTGGTAAGTTTTTGAGATTCTTCTGATAATTTAAATTGATTATATGCATTTGAAAGGTCTAATTTCGAATAATGTTCTCCTCCACCTAATTTTGCAAATACCTCCTCAATCCGTGGCAATGGATATTTGTCAATTATTAGGTCTCGATTGAGTGTCACTGAGAAGTCACCCGCTATTCTGACTTTCCCATTTTCCTTTAATACCGGAACTATAGGCGTTGCATAATCCGAGTGGTTCACAGACACTAATATACCTAAATTGACTAATCGGTTAATTTCTGCCTCGACCTTGTCCTTAATAGAAAAGGGTATCGAACGCGATTTAAAAAATTTTGGACTTGCGCCTTCTTTTAATTGTAGATTGACGAGAAATTTATTAAAACAACCCAACTCATTGCGCCAGAGTTCCGAAAATTCGTTCATTATGTTTTGTATCTCAACGTCCTTAGTGACACAATCTATTTTATTATTATTACTTGTAAATGTTATGTTAAAAATACTCATAAAATCACGCCCCACAAGGGGTGAACCACCATTTTTTATAACAAAAAATTTAATCGATTTCGTAATGTTATTGTATTTAACTTGAAGCTCCAAGGCTCCCAATGGTGTGATTTTATGACCATTATAGAAACACATTTTCATTTCGCATTTGGATAATGCTATTTCACTAAAGTTTTTGTAATACATCGAGCTAGACATGACACATACACTAGAACCCGAATCTAATTCTACCTTATATAACCTTTTATTTATTTCAATCGTTAATAATAACGGTTTACTATTAACATACCTAAGGTTATATAATTGACAATCTCTATATTCGTCGTTCTCGAACTCGTCCTTTGATTCCGAACATATGTCGATATTTTTTATACGTTTACACATTTTCTTTAAGTGTCCCTTATTTCTGCATTTAGAGCACTTGTAATTTTTGTAGCGGCATTCTTCCGCTCCGTGGTTCCGCATTCCGCACACGGCACAGGATCCATCGTAGTCTCTGCGAGCGCTAGCGCCTCCGCTACGACGCCCGCAAATACCACTGCCCCTGCCACTCAGCTTATATACCGGCTCCTCTTTCATTTGACTTAGAGCGGTCGCTGAAAAATCGTAACAAGCCTTTCTCGCGCAAGCGATCTGCTTTGCCATTTCTACCGCCTTTAAAAAGTTTAATTCTGCTGACTTTTGCTCAAACAGACGGTCTCTTTCCGCGCTCCTGTTGAATCCTACCACAAATTTGTCTCGTACTACGGTCTCTAACGTGGAACCTTCAAAATCACATTTGACCGCGAGCCCTCTTAAACGAGCTGCCCATTCTTCTATACTCTCGTTCGGGCTTTTTACAGCTTCATAAAATTGTAATTTATCAGCGAACGACGATCTTATTGCCTTAAAATGATCATTAAAAACTCCAACTAACTCGCTAAATTTAACTGATGAAATGGATTTTGGGAATAATAAATCACCTGCTAATCGGTATGTATCCTCCGAAAGATACGTTAATATCGCCGCACATTTGCGTTCATCGGATTCGATATTGTTTAATAGCATAAACTGTTTTATTCTGTCAAAAAAAATATTCCAGTCTTGTGATTTATGATCAAATGTTGAAATACTTCCCAAAAAAGTTGCCATTTCCACTATCCACTTGAGTGAATCCCGTCTTCGTCGCCAATGAAATGATTATAGCCAATTACTTGTTGTTGGCTAACAATATTTGTGAATACAAATAAAACGATGTTAGTCCATTTAAGATTTTTTAATGACAACGTCAAAATCCGGCGCATGCGTGGAGTTGCCGTTGCTGCCCCGCGCATGCTCCCAGAGCTTTCTACGCGGCGCTCCGTAACATATACATCACCGACACACCGGGGGGCGGCCCTCACCGCCTCCTAAAGGTCCGTTAGTGATTTCCCCCGGGTTATAAAAAAGGAATCCATTAAGGATTGTTCCAATCCAAGGAATAAAATTAAAATAAAAGTAACCGTCGTAGGTAGTAACGAAAAACATTATACAAAGTCGTCGTTATTTTATAAAAGGATATTAATGCATCCGGTCCTTCCATATGAATTTTTTTTTAATATCCTCACGCCCAGTTGCAGAACCGCTCCTTAAAATTTGAAACGCTTTTAACACTAATGAATCGTAAATTTGTATACAATTGATGATTAATCAGTGTTTAAAAGCCTTTTTAAATTTAAGTTTTTGAAACTGGACGTTAGTGTGCTAAAGGGGTGGGCCAGTAAGTAGCAGTTATCTAAGCCCTTATTAATAAGAACCTATAATATTTCAAATCCAGATTGACTATTAGTTAATACCAGGAATGGGCAAAATGTAATCAGATTAATGTAGTTGTCATTTTAATTTTGCTGCTCTGTAATTATGACTAAATCTCTTCAAAACATTAAGGAGTCATAAAATGTGTGTGCAATTGAGGATACTATAGTGTTTAAAACGTAGATGAGCAAAAGGCTGTCATATTAATGACGAAAAACGCCAAATGTAATGTAATCATTTTTCATTAATCTGATTATAATTTTGCTCATCTATGGTTGTTACTATATAACTAAGTACACAACTTCTGTCATACAAAATGCTACACCAAAGAAACGGTTCAATTTTTTTTTTTATTTATGCAATATGTATCCACAATGAATATAAATTATTAATTACAACATGCAACTTTAATAACTACCACTTATTTAAAAAAATAGCATTGAAAGACAATGAAAAAGAAATTATAAAAATTTGAAATTCCAGTCAATTAATCATAAGATTACATCTCAATTATATACATGTAACTTGTCTAGTGCTTATTGATACAACTCCATGATACCATGAGCAATCGGCACTATTGAAAAATATACTTACTATATCGTAATACGAAATTTTTCTTGATGTGAATACATTTTTCATAAAAGTTATAGATATACTCGTATATGAGTGAAACTAAATTTCAACGAGAATAAAGAGATATTAGGAAAGTCGCCGACAAACAAGCATCACCATCTGGCATTCTAGCTTCATATATTTAAACTATTTATAAGAGGACTTTCAGCTTGCTCTTTACAGTGAATTAGTTAACAATTTGGTTATATCTAGTCGTTCGTAGCAAACAAAGACCTCGCAGCTTCATACATTGCAACTACAGGGAAAAGGGTTTTTTCGGAACCTTGTCCTTAACTCTACACTTAACACCTTTAAAGTAAAACCGTTACTTATTGAAATTATCAAATTTTGGAGAACAAAAATAACCACACGCATTACAGATTGTTTTACGAATTCAACATACGTATCAACAGAATACGATAAGCAGTTTTTACGATAGCCTAAGGACAAAATAGAAAAAAAGCCCAACTTTTAGGTTTACGAAGATGTGAATTATTGACATAGAATTCCTTAAAAAACTGGTTTCAGCTCATCTTAAAAAGAGATGCCAAGATTTCAAAGATACACTGCAATATTAAAAGCGAAAAAAAATCCACTATGCAATGTATGGCAGCTTCCTTCAAATTTGCTTTTTTATTACAATAAATATCATTATCAAAACTTTACATAAAAAAACAAATCAGTATCTTATCTGGTTTAGTAGTTATTTAGCCTCTGGCAGACGGAAAAGTCACGAAAAAGCCCTAACTTGTCTCAGAAACATGACTTCGCTCGGCCGATAAAAGATTAGCAAAATGAAGATATTCTTACAAATCATATAACAAATGATATGAAAACAGATTGTGGTATTGTAAAAATATTAAATCAAAGTAATGGCACAGACACGCAGTGTACAAATACTGCATAATTAGTGCGTCGCAAACTTGTAACCTTGACCATAAACGTAATAAGACATTTACTGTCAATAGTATGAGTATTGAAAGTATGTATACAAACCTATTATTTACATTTGAAACATCTATAGACATTGCAAAGACTAACGTGTTTTAAAAAAACGACGTTGTTAATAATACTGAATATATGTACATAATGAAAAAAAACTCAATTTAGATTTCAGCTGCCGTGTTTTGTCTTCCTATTAGAACTTCATTTTAGAATAGCTGCTTTTAAATTAACCTATTATTATATATCATGCAAAATAATGGAAATTGCTTAGTTTTAATACATTTGTTTCATACAATTTTTTTTTTCGAAACCAATTTTTTAATGGTATTTCTGGGAAACTAAATTTCTATGGATAGGTTTAATAAAACATAAATGATTAAAAACCTGTTAGAAAAACACTGTTGCGAGTTGCATGACACGAATTTCGATGAGGAACCAGTATTGCACCGTTTATATATAATGATTATAAATAAATAGAAACTGGAAAAGGTGAACTATAAATTCTAGCGAATATAATACCCAGTAATCCTTAGTTTATTTACACTATAAAACTAAGCTTATGTGGTAATGTAAATATGTAGTCAACACCCCGATTCTCATGTAAATGTAGACAGATAAGAGACGTGAATTGATGTAACAAGTTTTTATCTTATTAACGTCATATAATTTCTGTGTATTAATGAAATAAATAAAGCACGTAGCTGTCATGCTGATAAAACCGTTTTTTGTTCTATTGAAGTATGTTGGGATCAGGGGGGCCTAGACACATAACGTTCGATAAACAATAATGCTAACGTGAAAGCGTTATATTTTGAAATATTATGCCCATACAATATATTTTGCGTTTTCTACTAGCGTTATCGCTTTCTAAATGTTACTTTGTCAAGGTCTTCAGTTCTTCTCTTACCAATTTGTTCATACTTTATATATAACACTATATGAATTAATGTTAATATTGGAAATCCATGTTTTTCCTTTGGGAACTTTAATAGGGTAAATCGTGAGAAATAAATACCCCGCATATAAAAACACAATGTTTCTGCTATTGATTTAATAACAAATCAGTCCTACCCTATTAATGTTCCCGGGAAAATGCTGTCAATACGACCACTTTATAGTCTACTAACAAAATAAATACCTTTCTTAATTAAAAAATAAGCATTAATATACAAATTACACAATACAGCAGAAGTATTTGCAGTAGCAATAAATAGCATTCTAGTTACCCTGTTGTTTATTGTAAATGAGTAATAGCAAATTACAAAATACGACGTAAAATATTAAGTTAAATATTAGTGCTAAATGTAGCACAATTGAGTTTACGTTTGCATCTCATATTTTGCCAAACATCAATAGAAGCAAAACAATAATATAAATCAATCGAGTTTTCTGTTACGTCAAATCTTAGAAATTAATAGCTCAATCGGAAGCGAATCTGTATGAAAGCCAAAAGCTACAGGAAGATAACTAGACATTGTCTAATTGGCACTATGCCACTTCTTATGCGTGTAATGCGAATAGCAAAGTAAAGAAAAAATTTAATTCGTATTTTTATTACTGTTTAAAAACTTTCCAAATGGTAATTTACGAATATAAAATGTAAAGTACGATTAATGTTGGCTGTAAAATTCGAATGTAACAGGATGTTAATGCTAGTAACGTGTTAAACTTCTCTCATGTTCCAGGTACTATAAATATCGTTTCCCCATCTAACTTTCGATATTATTCCTATCAATGACCCTCAGAAATTATTAACTGATCTGGCTAGCAGCCATCTAACATGCAAATGGTATAGCCGCATCCTTTTCCTATGACTTCGGTAATGATGTCAGCGCAGAATTTTCAATCATACAACCATTTTTTTTTTAAATTTAAAACAATGTCTAATAATCCATGTTGATATATTCATTTAATATAACTATACAGAATACTCTGATACTATATTTACCGAAAATGTATTATTTTAAAATTTGTCTTTTGCTTAGGGCGGCTTGCACTAACAAATTAAATCTAGTTTAGAATTATATAAGATGTTATTTAACTCTGATCTGTACTTATTGTCTTGCACAAAATCAAAATCTAGTTATAACAACTCTTAAACTGAAAACATCATGAAAATGGAATTAATGTACTTCGATTAATTAGCGTCTATAAAAGCTTAAACTAGACTTAATTTGTTAGTGCAAGCCGCCCTTAATGTCTTAAAATTCGCAAACCTTGTTTAATTTTTGTTGTTTTTATTTCTATATATTTAAATTTTACTTTAGAGGGATACTTTCTAATAGTCTATTTTGTATACGTGTTTTTATTTCATAATATCACTGTTGGTCATAAGTGATACTTCCTCTATTATGATTTATTAATGTTTCGAGAGCATGAGGATAGGAAGGGCACACGTCGATAAGCTAATTTGTATAAAACTACCCACTGTTTATTACATTGATGGTATTTCCAAGAGCTTCTTGTACATAATGCTACAAACTTTTGCCGATCCATCGCCTGAATATAAATGACTTGCTAGTGACTTTGGATAAAATCGCGGCTAGTTACTATGTGAAACTTCATGGACGTGCCCAAAATAAAGGTACCCATTGTGTAATGATAGACAAAGAAGGACTACAAAAGATCACATCATTATGTGCGGACAGAGGCTCGTGATCATTTCGAATTGCAAAATGATTCGAGTACGTGAACTTTTTAAAAAGTTTTTGGTACACAAGCATCTAATAAATTATTTAAATTGGATTACAATGGGTTAAGTTTAATAACCCATTAGTATGGAGTGAGTACGATTTGATCAACACAGAAGTAAATCCTACTGTGGAGACCGCATTTTTTTTTAAATGTTATATTTCAAACAAGTGCCACATTTTATCATATAACTACGTTAAGTAAGCGGTTGTTTGTTATTACAATTCTAACATATTATTATATTTAATCAATATCATTATCACAATTCATTAGTATCAGCTCCAACACAGTTATTCAAATACTAGTCGTTTGTGGCAAACAGAGACCTCACGGTATTATTAGATTGTCACGACACAGAAAAAAGTTTTCCGTAACCTTGTCCTTAACACTTTGCACTTGCATCTTTAAAGTAAGACCATTACTAAACGAAATTATAAAATTTTAGAGAAAAACAAATTAAAAAAAACCGCCGTGGCACGAATCGGGTTTGCGTACACAGGGTTCCGTACAAATAGACGTAGTATTTGATATTACTATCAACTCGACACTTACACGCGTTCGTAAGAAAAGGGACTTTGATAGACAGACAACCGGACATTGATGTGGTTCTGATAAGCGTTTTTTTCTTTCGAATTCCGAAATCCCAAAAGCATACTATTTTTTTAATACAATCTGGAATCTTTTAGTATTTCAAGCTGTATTTTAGGTAGCATTTCAAGGAACATGAATCAAATAATTTCGTATTGAAAGATAGGTTTAAAACTATACTTAGTTTCGACATTTAAAATGAGACTTGTAAAAATATCAAATCCCAGAAGACGCTACCATAAGTGAAGAGAATCTTTCTAAAAATCATCTGATTCTAATGATTGCTAACGCTTTGAAAGTAAGTATTGTAAAAATAGAGAAATTCTATCTCCAGAGATTGCCCATGTACTCGTACGCAGATTGTATATAATCTATGTTAATTAAAAAATTCGTTCACTTTTATTCCTTTTACCTTTTTTATCATCAATTTTCGCCAGTTTTTAATATTTGTGGTTAAGTTACGGTACATAGGCCAGTATTCAACATACGTATCAACGATAAGTAGTTTTTAAAACAGACCTATGGACAAAATAAGTCGAAGAAAGATCACTTTCTAGGCTTACCAAGTTGTGAATTATTGATAGAGAAAATTAAAAAAAAAACGGTTTTGAAGTTAGTTCAAAAAGTTTTTTGCTCCTATGATTTTCACATATGCAATATTACACGCGAAAAAAAATGCCCCTCCCATTTGTATGTATGGACGAACCCTTCAAATTTATGTGGTTGTTACATTAAACAGCATTATCGTTTATGCGTCAAAGGTTTACACAGTGTATCTTAATTTTAAGCCGTTATCTTATTGAGTTTAAAAGTTATAGAGAAACATTTATATATATTTCAATTGTGTCTTGAATTGTAGTTGCTACTTATATGAGTATCAAAAGAAAATGTTCAATCTATATTAAATAAATATATGAAACACCATCATAATTTTGCTCTCAATATTATTAAATCCAGACCTCAAAAGCTACTGCGGTTGATTATTGATAAAGATCGAATTCAGAAAAACTCCTTTTATATATCTAACCAGTGAAATACTTCGTCATGCTTACTTTAATTCTAAATTCCTCTCACTCACCTCATAGTAATAGAAACACCTGTACTCATACTGGCATAAACCGAAGTATTAGGACTTTATTTAAAAATGATTAAATAATAATATATAATATCATCACGCTATATCCCGTTCGAGGTGAGCAGAGATACGTTAGTGGTTGTATCCACTTTGCGTTATATGTAGTGCCCAACGTGTTCTGTAGCGCATGTCTCACGATGTTTTCCTTAACCGGTGAGCTTGTGATGCCTAAATCCGTACTATAGCATGTAGACGCCGCCCGATACGCGTTTGTGGCAAACGCCCTAAAGGACGTTAGGGTGTGATGGGACGCGCGGGGTAAGGGATGCGCGCGCGCAAGGGATGCTCTAGCAAATTCAGTCGACTACCGAGACCCAAGGCTAGAGTACGTGCGTGTACGTCGCAGTTCGGTGTGCCTTAAAGTGCAAATAAACAGTAAAATGCCAAAATCCGTGTCTTTCTACAACCACACCCACGACCACCGGTCATAGTACTTTATCTGGAAGAGCACAGAAAGAGAAACGAACTTACGACAATTCGCGTTGCCGCCTGTGGATACCGATTCATTGTCTACTAGGCGACCATAGCCACCAGTGACATGCATAGGGTACTTGAACAGGGTAGGCAGATTCACAAAATGAATTGGAATACTATATAATGATAATAAATATTATATTACTTTCATAGGGAATATAGATGGCGTGAAAATAGAATAGATATAAATATAAAAGGTTCCTTGTTTTTGTTTAAATTAAATGAATTTATTCCAAACTTATTTATCTTAAGGGCATGCAATGCTTTCATGCATTTATGGAATGAACGCTACTGATAGCCATTATTAAAAAAGATTACTAAATAAAATAAGTTGATACATTGTTTTACTTTTTTTATGTTTATAATCATATACTTAATTTATAGCCTCTGTAAGGAATTTGTTGTTTTGTCCTTATACTGTTTCCTTTTAATCTTGCATCTGGTTTAATTTAGTTGAATGAGCTCTTGTATCGGGATCACTAGACTGTTATATTCCCATGAGCGACAACGTCATGGAAGTTTATTTTATAGTCACTTCTAATCGAAAATTTGCTTGACAATTAATATTTAACATACATTACTATGATGCGCAAGTAATTTGCATCAGCGCATATTTGGTTACCGTTTTATATTGCTGTTGGTATTTCTGAGATACCTTAAATTTTTAACGTGGTAATAACAAATCAACAACATTGCTAGTTCTTAGATTCAGTTTGCTATATCCATATATTTATATATATGGAATATACCATAATGTTCTTTATTCTAATGTATTTATTACGTCGTACAGACGTTAGGTTTATAAAATAAATTGCAGACTTAAACAATTACAGTATACAGTACGATAGAATTGTGAATCATATCCCCTTTAACATTATCAAAACTACTTGCATGACTTCTTGTTGTGGTCGTGAATTTGCTACATTTTCATTTTAAGTATCGGAATTAATGATTTATTAAAACGTAGTTTCTAGAGTTTTCGAGTTTCGATAAAACTTGCTTACTTATTAGGTTTACTAATCTCAGGCCAGTTTTACTATTAAAAGTGATTATATTACGATTTATTAGAAATAATTCCTTAGACCTTTGATTATATGACATAATTTTATTAGCCTTTTTATTTTTTCTATACCTGTATATCAAAGTTCGTCATATAGAGTTCGTTAAATTAATTTTATTTATTAATTATTCAACTAGCTTTTGCTCTTTCGGCTGTGCCCCGCACATTTAGGGAAATAATTTTTAAAAATTTTACGCACGAAACTTAAAATTTAAAGTATTCACTCTCCAACCTTTATACTGTTTATATCTACAAAAAAATTGCAGAATTAATGTATGAACGTCTTAGTTATATGTTTGTTTCTTTTTTCTGGAGTTCAGTCAACAACTTATTCGTACACATATAAAACTTTTTATATAAATAAGAGTATATAAGACTGAAATTCATAGACGCTATTTCGACTTTACTTAGCAAAGTTCTCAAAAAATAAATCCGATTTGACAAAAAACTGAATATATACCTAATAGGAACATGAGTGTACTATTCACAAAGACAAGTCTATGTTGACAAAATCGGTGACTTACCAAACCTTTGACATTCATTAAGTAATATGAACTGTAATGTTTTAGTCAAGTCTAAGCAAATTTAAAGTTACGTCTATAAATCTCAGCTTACGAGTTCTATGTTGTTCTATGCTATATTTTATGGAAACGTCGTAATACTATTTTTTTTTTTCTACGCATTAAGCTGTAAGAAACCGTCAACTGGTCTACCAGTTATGTAAAAAATATGCTTAGCATGAAAAGATGGATTACAAATATTTGCCTTCAGAGAATCATAAATATAGATGAAATAGTTTTATATTTCTTTAATAATGACAGCCGATTACATCAAAGTAAATATAAAGATTTAGTAGCCATTAAATATAAAGAAATATTTCGCTACCTCAAATATAAATTTAAAATATGTTCACGTTTATGTTACTTCACATGTTATATTAAATTGTTAGATTGATTTTATTCACCGGGGCTTAAAGTGTTGTGTTATTTCAAACCTTTCTTTGTTATTTATTATTCATAACCTTATAACGAGGGGTGAAAGGCTAATTGGTTTAAGCGAGATTTTTGGTGATATAGTTTTATATGTATATTAGGGCGTTTTAAAAAAAATGTTTTATTTTTCCTCGGAACCACGCTCAAAAGTTTCGTTTTAATACCAAAATAGGCCTCTGAAAATATGAGCCCTTAATATTAATATTTAGGTTGTCCGCGTCGCACTTTTCGATTTCCCATACAAATAACACAGGACAACAGTTTTTCTTTTCTTTTGACTTTTATAACTAATGAACGATATATCGTATTGCAATACCCATTTATTATTTTTGTAGAGAATTTAACGCTCTACAAAAAAGGTTTAACGATTGATGTTAATTTTCAACAACCAGAATTTTCAAATGTTGGGTTAACTGTCGATGATAATTCGTTTTAAGTACCTTGTCCACATTTACTATAAAGCAGGAAATAAAGGTTAACAGTTTTCAGAAGTCTAATTTATATTTTGTAAAATGTTTTGGTTTCAATTTTTCTAAAAACATAATATTTTGCCAAATCAGTCAATAAAACAGCTGAATTGAGGGTAAGATAAACTTCGATCTTGAATAACTTTTGACTGAGTTGATTTATCAAAAATTGACTTCAGACCTTTTTTGTAGAACGTTAAATTCACTACAAAAATAATGAATGGGTATTGCAATACGATATATCGTTCATTAGTTATAAAAGTCAAAAGAAAAAAAAAACTTTTGTCCTATGTTATTTGTATGGGAAATCGAAAAGTGCGATGCGGACAACCTAAATATTAATATTAAGGGCTCATATTTTCAGAGGCCTATTTTAGCATTAAAACGAAACTTTTGAGCGTGGTTCCGATGATTTTTTTTTTGACATGCCCTAATGTCTATATATTCGGAATCAGCGTTTTTTACCGATTCCAAAAATATATAATTTACTATATCACCAAAAATGTCGCTTAAACCAAATAGCCTTTCACCCCTCGATATTATTCCACTGTACGTTTTTTCTTTTACAGCTTTCTGTTACAGCTCCTGCGGTTTACATCGTGTATGTGTGTATATCTTACTGTGCCTTTTACATATAGTAGCTATATATTTATATATTAAGTTATGACCTTTGCGATCGAAATGTTTCCTAACTGATCATAGTATAGTAACAAAAAATGATTTTACCATTTTGGCATTCGACACACGTTTGTACTTCGAATGGGTGTTATTTACACTAGTCACGTGTTTTGACGAAGTAATACATTATTGTTTTACATAAATGCATTATTCATGCTGAATCGTAACTCAGGGTGCTATTCGAAAGAAAAATTAGGTTGCTTTATAGCTTTGGAGCTTAGGAACGTGGATTTATAAATGTTCAATTAACTGATCTTTAGAAATACAACGCTGAATGTTAAATACATTTTAAAACAAGTTAAAGCTCTCAAGTTATTCACTATAGGTTCAGAAACAAAGGCCTTTAAAATAAGGATGACGTGATCTCTTTTGAAACTGTTAAACATTTTCATAATAAAATTCATTAATTATTTATAATCCAGCCAATTGTGTGAAACCCTTTAAAATCTTTCATTATGAGACATTCAAAGGACTTTATACATAAAATCTTTTGAAATATCGAAAGTGTTAATTGCCGCGTGTTCAATGGTTGAGTAGCAATTTGCAGTTACGAGTAGCGGTAAAACCTTTTAACTTTTTACATTTGTATGTGACTTCAAAGTCGCTATAAACCCAGTAAATCGGCGCTAAACACGTCAAACAAACGAGCTATTTCCATCGAAACACGAACTAAATAACAGACCTTGATATCAGTTGGAAATGCTCGTCTATTTTTAATTTCAATATCAGCGGTCAACGTAATAAAGATGACCTTTTAACTATTGTTGTTACTACTTATTAATAGTAGACTTATTTACTTCGTTTGTGGTAAAGACCTCGATAAATAATTTCATTGAAATTATTCCTCTATTTGATCGCAGCTGCAACATTTTATAGAGTGGTGATTCTTAATACACTGAACTTTCCACGTGAATGTAGTGATATTAATAGTCAAACCGTACCGCAAAAGTAAACATTGCGGTTTGATAAGCAAATATTCCAGATTATTATACATTACATCAAAGCTGCCGTTACGATGCTGATAAAACGGAGAGCGAGATAATATATCAAAAAATATTGATTCGCTTCATATCATGTCAAATGTTATTTAATAAAAAAATCTCTTAAAAACACCTATTTCTAAAGGCTATTCGATTGTAGGGCACAAAATTAGCAGAAATTGCAATTATTTTTGTTATTATTTCATTATTTGGTAAATGATCATTGGTGGACCAAAATTTTTCTCATATTTTAAATAGTTTAATAGAAATAAGAATATACTCTCTCTTGTCTACATTATCTTCAATACTTTTAATTCAACGTCAAAATTATGCCGATGATTCTTTTTTATCCCCATTCTCACATACTTATATTTTTTTATCCCAATTTTACGTCGTTAAAGTACAAATTTATAAATTTTTGTCTTGTTTTTCTATTGCTAAATCAGTCTATTTAAAAATAAAGGATATACAGTTACAGGGCAAAGTAACTATCATTGATACCAAAAATCTCGGAAAGAAAATCCACACATTTTTTGGATAAGATTTACTATGCTTATCTCTTGTAATCACTATTTTACTATTGCATTAATATAGATGAAAAATAATCATATTGAATGGATTTCAGGACCCACATAACAAGTGTAAATCAGACCCGCTTAGAAACTCTAACGTCTGATATAAATAACAGATATAAATTCATTACATCTGTTTTACGAACGGAAAAATTAATACACTGTTTATTTTTTAGATGATCTTGAAGTTAAAAAAAATCGAGAACTTCTATTCATGAGAATTAAACAAATGCAATGATATCGATAACACTGAATCTGACTTGACCAAATCCGACAAAATCGAATGACGCAAATAAACATAGCAGCAATATCGATCGCGACCCGCTGACTGATAGTAAAAACCTTATACGAGTATCTATTTCATTAATTAAGATAGATACGCATACAACTTGTACGTTTTATCTGATTATGTAGTTTTGCCTATTGTTATTATGCCATTATCTACGTGCAAAGGTGCGTAATATAATTATAGATTATAAATAGCTTAGTTGCGGTGATTATAAGAATTTTGCAAATTTCTATGGATGATATACGACACCGTATTAAAACAATTCATTGTTTACTTTACAATTGTATCTAATTTTAGACTAGAAATTCATAAATCTTAATGAAGGAGTATGGGAAATAACAGAATAACTTATATGTATATATACAAATAACAGGAATGGTGTATTTAGCTTTTTAATCACCATATGTCATATGTTAGGTATTTCTGTATTAGAGTACGATGAGGCTGACATACGTACACACGTAGAAGTCCTTTAAATAAATAGAATTAAAATATATATATATATATATATAGCAATGAAATCTATATATGTATTAAGAGAAATGATACCAGATGAGTTCAGTCCAAATGCGACTAGAACATTCCTTACGCAGCTAAGCTCACAATCTGCTCCAAGATTGAATAAAAATGCAAAAAGGACCCGTTTGAAATAGAATCTCATGTACGTTGATAGTAAGGAAATAATTTGTAGATTATGTAATAATAATAGAGTTGGAATAAAAATGATGTAAATTTAGATGGTATTATGGCAATCACCGGACGTTATGTAAAGATGTGGTCGCTGGTAAATTTCATCATTTGAACAAAAGTTGATTCTATTGTAATCCTTGATTAACACTGAGCAAATATAAAGTGCTAAGTATTACTATTGACAATAGAACACAGGATTTGTAGAAATTAAGTGTTTGGATGTTCATGGATACAATTTCAGAGCTTCCAAGAGACAAGACCTAGATCTGATATTTCCTGAAGGTGTAATTATTAGGGAATATTGATCGATGTTCTATTACAAAGGAGGTATACAAGCTGAGCTTAAAATGAAAGATAGAGAAAAATAGATGGAAGAGGATGCGACGATATACTTGCGTAGGGTTTTGCTCCATATATTGTGGGTGTAATTTGTCGGGCACAGACGCCCTAATCACCTTCCTGCTACTCACAGATCAAGACACGTAAGGAAATAGAACCTAAAGCCTATGGACGTGAGTAGCATTCACACATAAACAAAACAACAACGTAACGTAATGAAAACTCAAGTCAAAGAGGTCAGTAAGAAAATGTCACACATTGGTCTGTACATATTGTCAGTCATATCGTCGGGTGAAAGGCTATTTGGTTTAAGCGACATTTTTTGGTGATATAGTAATATATATATATATATTTGAATCAGTGTTTTTTACCGATTCCAAAAATATATATATTACTGTATCACCAAAAAATGTCGCTTAAACCAAATAGCCTTCCAACAGTCGATAGATAATCTACAATACAATAGACTGCCCCTTTTTATTCAAACAAAGAGATGTTTCTGTCAAATACAAAATAATTTGAAGATTTATATTGATTATGTTGATTAACCGTAGGGATTATTGGCAGAATAAAATAGTGCCTCACTATTTATCAATCTGAGGTGTCGTAGGAGTCAACAAAGTTATACAGTATGCCAAATTGCACACAGATTGTAAGTATTTAAGCTGCTGCATGCACCTTCTCTGTACATAATGCATATCTGCCAACGCGTATTGGATATCCTTGAAAAGTTAAATGTCCAAATTCCTCATGGATTTTACGTATATAATAAAAAAAAGAGATGGGATGCTGTTGCCCTGCAATGGGACAAAATTGGCTAATGATAATAATATGTAGATAAAAAATTATACATTGATTGGTCCAATTATCTAGGCGCCAACAATAAATGGTCGCATACGCAGTGTCACGACTGAAATGAATAAACATAAAATAAGATAAACCCTTTTCCATTTAAAAGTCACCAGAAAGTTCTGTATGCAATTAGAAGTCTTCTCCCGAATCTGCGATAACAGTAGATAGCTGAGGTCTGATATGGCTTCAGAATAATCGTTTCATCGAGTACAAGACATTGAAATTTAAAACAAAATGAAATCTCAAGTTTTTTTCCCTTATTAAGCACTTTTCAAGTTTTGCTACGATCATACCTACCATTTTTATCACTTCCTTGTTATCTGAATATTTCTTATTTTAGAAGTTTGTCGAATATTATAATAACGTTACCTGTTTGTTGTAGTGGGACTTTAGCATAGATCGAAAATTTAAATTAATTTTAAGCACAATTCTCATTAATATCTTTTTTTTTTTATTAAATTCATGATAGGAAAATTTTGTGAACTTTTTATTACCGTTTATAATAAATACTACGATGATATTAAACATATTAAACGTCATCGATCATTTGATTGATTATTTTAAAAACGTTTATAAATACCGTATGTAATGTTTCGAATTTTAAACCGAAGTGTTTATGCTCTATTGTATAACTAGATATTAATTTAATTTGTTTATTTTTAAATGCAATTGTTCACGTTATATTATACTATCCCCTTCATTGAAACCAAACTTAAATACGTGTGAAAGTACTCAGAAAGGATAACAGGACTTGTAATACGGGACCGGTATAAATAAAGTCACAATAGCGATAAAAATTTCTAATCATTGAAGAGAACTATGCATTATAAAATATAATAGTTATCATTGTAAATAAAAAACAACTATCGAGTTTCAAATGAACGCAAGTGTACCGCCGTGTTCAGGAAGTCAGTGCTACAGGAATTCCATTTAAAAGTATAGCCAGTATAATTCTTTCGATGATTCATTTATTAAGTAATTTGTTGTGTACAATTTTACTTTAATTGCCTACTTATTAAATACATGTTTGCAGCTAAGTACCAACTTATAGCTCATTTAGTAATTAATGATCGTAGCCAGCTGAAAGTCTCGAGTTCAATTATCTGCAGAGAATTTATTTTCTAGATGAGTAGATTTGTTTATTTGAAAGACTTTGGGGGAATATTTGGATGTCAGTTGACTAATACCCACACTTAAGTGTAAAGCTATTTTGCAACTACACAGATCAATGTTTGTAAAGTGTACATAAATATTAATATTACTATTTTTATACACAATCACCTGTTGTACCTTGTTTACGCGAGAAGCTACAGTACATACCATATTGCCAACAGTAAATATGAAGCGGTCCGGTACAATTGTATTACAATTTAAACTAAAAGTGTAGTGCTGATTAAATGTCATTACATTGCGAGCTATTTTTAGAATCTGCACGAAGATCACGTCTTTGTCTGGTGTAATGTAAATGACTGTTAACTGTTACACGACTCATCACAATGTTAAAGAGCGTCGCTAATCAAAACAAGGCATTACATAACCTAAAAATGTTTATGCCAAACTCACCGAATTCACCTAAAAACCGCTTCATTTTTTCGTTCTTCATGTTTGTACTAAAAGTGATTGCACAGTGAGGTTATGCACACGATTGCTAACGTCATGTCATTTTGACAGCCGTCGTGCAATGTCACCATCGTGGCGCGATTTGGGATACGGGATGATTCCCGGCGCGCTGGACATTTCTGTCATCTAAGGCATAGTTTAAGAGCAAGTGTGTAGAGAAGCGCACATCGTGTTGGCTTCACGCGGCCAATGAACGACTTGGCCCGACGCGCCAAGGTCACAGGAACAGGCTAGGCAGTAATGCCTATAGATGGCAGCACGACACCATTCGACAAGCACGAGCAGCTACACTGCTGCCCGTATGGCAACTAACAGAAACAGTAGGTACGCTTCGGTATGATGCGCCGATAAGCGGTATTATAGAATAAATAAAAACGATACGAGATGAGAATAATGAATGGGTGTGCAGGCAACTTTTACGTCATTTTGTTTATTGTAATTCCACGAGATAGATGTGGTTAAGCAATCTTCGTAAAAGTATCGTGGTAGTTAGTTGGTTACTAGTTATTATATTTTTATATGATCATGAAAATAATAAACTAAAAGAAACCCAAGCGTCACATATCTTACGTGTTATAAAATTATTACATTTTTATTTAATTCTTACTCAGAGTTTTTTAAATGCTTAAATTAAGTCGATATAGTGATGCTATTCGCCACTAGATGACGTTATTTGTATTTTTTTTATCTAATAAAGTTTTATCGCTATAATGCTTGTTTTATTCGTATGGGTAAGTTTTTCACTCATCAGATATATATAACATTTTTTCTTTACACTATAGCTAATAAAAAGTAATAAACAGAAAAAAAAATTATATGACATCTGCTTAGGACATCTGTTATGTATGTATCTATACTAATATTATAAAGCTGAAGAGTTTGTTTGTTTATTTGTTTGTTTGAACGCGCTAATCTCAGGAACTACTGGTTCGAATTGAAAAAATATTTCTGTGTTAAATAGACCATTTATCGAGGAAGGCTTTAGGCTATATAAGATCATGAGGCAACTATTAGGAGCGAAGAAATAATGGAAAATGTGAAAAAAAAACGGGGAAAATTATTCATCCTTGAGGGCTTCCATTGCGTGCGCTGCGAAAACGGTTCAAGATACTAAAAATATATGTATGAAAGAATTATTCCTCTTGAAATAATCTAAAAAAATGTCTGCAACATTATATGTCTATCTATTAAGATTAACTCACTAGAACCGTTTTTATGGTAAACAAATTTGGTCGAAATTAATGCATTATTTGTTAAGAGTTGCATCAACGTAATAATATTAATCTTTATCCAAATAAATGTGTTGTTGATTAAGAGTATTTAATTGTGAGCAAAATTGTCTTTGACATCACTTAATTTCAATGAACATCTTAGAAGATATTACAATAACTTATATAGCAAAACAACGTTTGCCGGATCAGCTAGTCTTATATATTAGGTCCTTACATATGAAATTGGCGTTTTGTATGGGAGGAACAAAAAGTCGAATATTTTTTAATATAATATATTTAATTAATCAAAGTATGAACCATTATTTTCTATGCACTTTTGCCATCTCATAGGTAGTTCATTGATCCCTTTACTAAAAAAACCAGTCGGACGGGAATCAATAAAATCTTTGAAGGCGATTTGGACTGCCCCATCGGAGTTGAATTTTTTCCCTTGCAAGAAGTTATCCAAATTTAAAAAAAAATGGTAATCTGTTGGAGCAAGGTCCGGGGAGTACGGAGGATGTCTTAGACTTTCCAATTGAAGCTCCTCTAATTTAGTAGCCGTCTGTTGCGCAGTGTGTGGTCTAGCGTTGTCGTGAAGCAGCAGTGGCGTGGAGCGATTGACCAGCCTAGGTTGTTTAGCCGCTAGCTTTTCCATCATGGTTTGCAATTGCTGACAATAGACATCAGCCGTAATAGTCTGGCCAGATTTGAAAAAACTGTAATGAACAATACCGGCACTAGTCCACCAAACGCTTACAAGTAACTTTTTTGGGGTTAATTTTCGCTTGGGGCAGAATTTGGCTGGCTGGCCAGGATCCAACCATTGCGCTGAGTGCTTCCGATTATCGTAAAGAACCCATTTTTCATCACAGGTAATGATTCGGTTTAAAATACCTTCATTATTGTGCCGGTTTAGTAATGTAACGCAGCAGTCGACGCGCGTTTGCCGGTTTGCTTCAGTCAATTCGTGAGGTACCCACCTTTCAAGCTTTTTAATCTTCCCAATTTGCTTCAAGTGAATTAAAACAGTTTTATCACTAACATCGCAGCCTGCAGCTAACTCGGACGTGGTTTGCGATGGATCCGCTTCCACAATAGCCTTCAACTCTTCATTATCAACTTGAGTCTCAGGCCGTCCACGGGGCTTGTTCTGCAGGTCGAAATTTCCAGAACGAAAACGTTGGAACCAAAAACGAACTGTGTTTTCTTTTGCAACACGACCGCCATACACATCATTCACCCTTCGAGTTGTTTCCGCAGCACTAGTGCCACGGCGGAACTCGTACTCGTAAATAATGCGATATTTTAAGTTTTCCTTTTTGTAAAATGAGTGACGCAAACAGAAAAAAACAAGAAAAAAACAAATGAATGACGATCATCGAAGCACAAATACATGAGTCTATAGCTGTACAAATTTGAATTTGGAATTCCTTACCAAAGAGGAGAAATTTGTGATTAAAGTGGCCAGTACGAAAAACGCCAATTTCATATGTAAGGACCTAATATTAATGTTTTCCTTTTTGAGATAATAAGACAATCCTTCATTCTGAATATAGTTTTTTTTATAAAGCCTTATATAAATTTCTTAATATTTTTTGAACATGTCTGTTATTTTAATTCAGGACAGTTATAGACATTGGACGCTGGAATGATAATTGAAATATTACGAACTTCGACATCGAATACGGCAGTATTACCCAACCTTGAAATCATTGGTCCCCACCTGACGTGAGAAATGAAGATTAAAAATATGGTGATGCTATTACACCGAATATATCTGAAAGATATCCTTCCTAAAAAATCCTACTAAATAAAAGCTTAGTGATAGATATATTGCTAAAATTACCAACGAGTTATAATATTGCTTTTTGTGTGTTTCAAGGTAAAATTACATGTCAAGTGAATCATCACTATCAAGATGGCGCTAGTAGAGCCGCATTTGAAAAAGGTTGGAATAGACTGAAATAAGGTCTAGAGAGATCGAATGAGAAGGTGGCGGTGCACGGTGTCCGACCCATCGCCTGGGTGAGAGGTTTTGGAGGGGTGGGCTTTACTTCTTCCCCTCTCAGAGAGGTAGCCTCAACAAGGCTTCTTATTCCCTGGGCGTCTGGATGAATTTGGCTTCCCAGGCCCGGGTGGAGCAATCAGGACACCCCGAGGTTTTTTAGTTGGAGTAAACCACACCTGGGTCACTGCCCTCACAGCGTGCCTGATGGTCCTTTGCAGGATTTACCACCGAGATACAAAAAAAGAGTCAGGAGAGATGGTTTCTCAAGTGACGAGCGTAGCCTCTAGGCCAACTAGCAACGGGTTGAGGGACAACCTTGGCGTTTATAAGTCTGATACACCAGGGCCGCACCCTCACGCCGTCTCCGACGGTCCTAAGCCCCGAACTTTCCCCCAGGCTACCAAAAAAGGTTGCAATAAAACATCAATATTCAACAAAGGTAATTAGTAAATATTAAAGAACAATTAAACTTGAACTGTGACTATGATTCTTATTATACATAACCCTTTGCGGACGTATTAAATTTGGACATGGGTATCGTACTGATCGGAATTAATTTCCGTAAAAAGAGCAGGGATACATAACACGTAAGATTACGATGGATTAACAAGATTTGGTAACTCTTTTGTGAACTTTAGATATCTATTTATTTAATACAGTCATCCATCCATCCATTTTGTTTCGAAAAAGTGTAAACTGATACATTGTTGTATAGAGTATAGGATTCGTATGGTTCCTTGCTGTGGTGGCTGAGAGCAGACATACGACCGCAAAGGGTTAATAGAATCGATATTTTATGGTCTAAAACATCAAAATCCAATTAAACACCGTTATATATTTTTGAAAATTTTATTTAAAAATAAATTATCGTAGTATAACTTACACCAATAACAACAAAATTTTGGTAATGGTACACGAAACCTTTACGTCGCTTCAGGCTTAAATCAAAGAACGTTAAATAGATTAAAGCGCGATTCAGACCTTCCAATCGGAAACTACAAATCAATCTTCTGTAGCAAAATCGGACTTAACAAAGTATTTTTGAGAAATCGATTGTCCGATTTCCAACTCCTTTTCTTCCTAAATCGGAAGATGTGAATGTTGCTATAAAGTCATACTACACGGTGCGTTTACATGATCTAGGTTTTGTGTACTTTACATACATTGTGTTTAATTCACTCAGCACTCATATCATCATAAGGACTTGCACATATGAGTGACTTTTATCCGCGCTAGACAAAATATAGCAATAGGAGAAACAGAACTAAAAATGGCAAATGTCACACAAGACAGACTTGTGCTGTGTACAATAGACTCCGCAATTGTGGATTTTGACGGATCGCACAGTAAAAATAAAAAACTCGCCAATACACATTAACGAACACCGTGGACCAAAATTAAAAAAATTGAATAGTTTTTCACAGCATTGCATACATACTATCGAACGTCTTTTTCCAATAAAAATGTATCATCTACGGTGGCTCTAAATCATATAACATTAGTTAAAATTACATCAGTTTCGAATATTTTTGTAAAAAAGGAATTATGACAAAAATCCGTTAATTTTTTTTTTAACTCTGGTAATTTTTAATTAAGCTGGCTGTTAATTTAGTGGTTTAAAAATAAACTTAATTTTTTCAAGGGCCTAGAGTTTTTTTGTTTCCCAAGTACACTCTATTAAATGAGTTTTGAAAATAAGCTTTTAATTTTCATAACTTCCATTTTATTTCGTGTAACATAGTTCTTAATTATAATGTAACAAAAAGTAATTGTATAAAAACTATTTAAAACTAGTGTACACCAAATATGAATTGTTAAAATTGTAATGTTCTATGTACAGACCATTTAGCTTACAATATTCGCTAACACCGATGGATTAATCGATTGAATTTTGGTATCTTGTAACGTATATAAATGATAATAACACATTATTATAAGTATCAGATATGCGTCTTAAAATTTAAGTATATTTTGTCTAACTGATGAAACCTTAACAAAGCACATAGCTTAAAACAATTTCACACAAAAAGACACTAAAATATAAGGAACATGCAACTAGCAGGTAGCATGAATTAAATCTTTGTCAATATACTTGGGCATATATTGTTGTATTTGAAAATATGAAACACATTCGAAGGCACGGCATAAAACACGAGTATTATTCACGTTAAAAGTAAGATGTGTGACCAGATCCTAATATTCTGACTTATAATCAATTCGACAAAGATAACATATATAGCGCTTAAAAAATATAAATAATCTCTCATTCAGTCAATAACAAAACACAATATGTTTTTCGAGACTTTCACATCTTTACTCTCTTAAATCTAAACAAGTGTAAACAAGTGAATTCAAATAAAATATAGAGGCATTACTAGCGCTAGAAATAATCTAACCTTTACTAAAGCACAATAGTCTGCATTGTAAAAATAAATATCACTAACGACAAATTAAAGACGAAATTCATCAAAAAATAGATCAACCTTTAATTACAAAACATTGTTAGCACGTATTTTGTTGTTGTTTGTTATTGGACCGGACGATCCCGATAATCTTGTTTGATCCAGAATTGCGCTTTGATGCCTTGAAATGTTTCTATTTTTTATTTAAATTCTCTGGTTGAACACTAAACAGAAACATTTTGTTAGAGCTAACAATATTCACTAAAGTATTTAACATAGCTTTATTGCTTACTTATGACTATTTAAACAAATTCTTAATAAGTAAAATTTAAACAACGCTACTTGTCTAAGTAACCCTATTGTCCTTTTGGACAGGTTTGCTTCCAAAAATTTCGATTCGAAGTATGGTCATTGAAATATATGTAATAACGTTTTACTTTCTACACTGTTTCACTGATCCATTTAAAATAACGTTTAATATTATATATTTTATTTAATACTTGCTTTTACAGCGTCGAAATTAAGTACAACATTGTCGAAAGTACCATTGGCTTACTTCAGAAAAACAAGTTTTTTCGAATAAAATTAATTTTAGGGTTCTAGAACTCCAACATATTACAACGTAAGTCATAATACAATGGTAGTTATAATTGTAATTTATTTATTACAATTCCGGGTAAATTGGTAAAGTGATTATGTACGTCGCAATAACTTTATGACCTGGTTATGTTATACATATCCGACAACATTTTGTTCAGCGACGACTACCGAAGTTAAGCTGGGATTTATAGACGCTACTTTGTAATTACTTAAACTTTACTCAAACATTACAATTTACACTCTGTGTTATAAATACTTTACGCGAAATAACTTACTTTTAATTATCGCTTTACGTTTCAATCTGATTACTCAAATTCGTATTATTAGGAACAAAAGAGGGTAGAGGAACTAATTTCTCCGACGAAAACTCCGAGGCGCGTCGGTCTACTCGTGACAATGACTTATGTCGAAATGTTGAGCCATAATTAAAAGTAAGTTGTTTCGCGTTTAAGTCCCGTTAAAATATTATAATGAGTACAAAACGCGAAAGTTTAACATATGTTATTACATTATTTGATCAAATTGAACTATTAGTATGATAAATCAGCGATTTCTATAACTTAGTCACAGCTCTGAGTATGCTTAGGTGCACTGAAGTCTTTATTATATATTTAGTTTTTTGTAAACGAACCTATTTTCTTAGCAATGTATAAGCAAAATCCAAGTAGCGCCTTTAAATCTTGTGGGCCTTGTGAGACTCAACATCAGTAACATTGTTTCATATTTAAATTATTAAAAATTTTTTTTATGTATATATCTAATTAAATGTAAATAGGTATGTTGCATAGGTAGAAATGAATGAGAATAGCAAAAATGTGTTTGTTGTAATATTTTAATCTGATAATTGACTGCACGCGAAACAAAGTTTCGATTTTATTGCCATACATGCGAAATAGTTTATCTAAAATCTAAATTTATGTACAATTATAAATCTACAATCTAATTTACAGTTTAGACAGTTTATTCCTTTTTAATATTTTAAACGAGAATTATTAAAATAAAATTTAACACGTGAAATATTAACATTAAGGGTATTATTGTACCTTCATTGCATGTTTTTTTGCCTTTGTTTAAAGAGTTGAATTCTATTTGAAGTATTATGGAAAATAAAATTTTCTTGTATTATTTGTGTTACAAAGAATATGTATCAGACTTTAACTATGAAATAAATATTAGTTACAATAACACACATGTATTAATTAACGATTGCTTAAAGTATAACTTAAATACATTCAATAAGCCTCATTCAGAACGATTTGATATCGTCCAAATCTATTAAGGAGAATTTTCGCCATCTTGCGCATTCATAAACAAGCACGCTTTTTTATAATCCCTCTGTAATTAAATATTTCAATAACTTTGTTTAATAAATCAAGCCGTTAACACCAAGTTGCAGAAACACTTTTAAACACTAATGATTTTTTTTTAATTACAAACAGGCTTGCATGTGACCTCAATCTTAACAATGGAAAGTGATGACTAGCCTCACCCAATAAATACCAATTCAATCGTCGTTGAAGATTCCCTTGTCGTAATATGCAGGAAAAACAGACGCAGGAAATGAATTCCATTCGTTGGCGTTTCACAGCAGTCAAGAGAAGACGAATCGCCTTGCGCGAGCTGTTAGAGTATCAACGAGATAAAGGTGCAAACCCTGGTCTTGGAGGAAGGCTATTTAATTTCTAGGCAATAGACGATTCATGGGTATTTAAGTGATTTAAAATTTAAGGTTTTCTTTTTAAACTGGGCATTAGATTCCCAAAGTCTTCCAAACTCAGTAACAAACAGGAAATAATTTTCAAACGTGCCTTATTATTACAATACTTTTACAATTTCCTTCATTCGCTATAATTGCTTGCAACAAGCACACTGCACAGTGCCTCTAAATTTGTAGCTTTTGCATATAATTACTCGGAATAGTGACTAAACCACAGCTGATGGTAAACGCAGCGTTGTCTATAAACCGCCGATTGGCAAAAGCCTGTTTATTGTCCCGGTCATGCTGGCCTACATAAACATTTCTTGACGATTCATTTAAAGGACGTAATCTCGTGCTACGATGAGTACAAGTTCTCCGGATAATTATTCCTCAGTTCAACGAGACGGTAAAAGTGAATTCTACTATGTAGGGATTCCATGAGGTGTTTTGATTTTTAAGGGGTTTTAATCCCTTTATAAAACGCAAAAATATTTGTATTATTGCTATTCAAGTTGTTTGTACATATCCTCTATCTGGGGTTTGAAGTAACTGCGAATTTCTGGTCTCTTTGCTTTCATAGTCGGAGTCAGGAGGCCGTTTTGTACTGAGAATGGATCCGGGTGTAAATAAATATCCTTGACCTGTAAATAAAATAAAAATAAATATAAGGCGACTATGATAATAGCTAAGTTTAAGAATGAGATAGCAATATTCTATTAAGTTTGTATTTACTGGTTTTACAAAATAATTATCCTACATCTGATTATAAGCGCAGCGTTGTTTTAGGCGTTAGGGCGATCGCGCGAACTGGCTCATGACCACAGTACATAAATGTAAAGACTGACATAATGACTGGCATTGGCCTGTCGCGTTCCGGGATCAGCTTGTGTATATCCAGTAACTCATATCCCTAGAGACGTTCAATTGTGGTATATGTAAGCCGACATGTCGACGGAGATCAACGGATTGTCATCGTTTCATAGTAGCTTCCGTTTTTTGTACTTACAATTTGTAGTCACTTTATCTAGCTAGTGCAAAAAAAAAAACAAAAAACAAAAAAGATTGCGTCTGCCGAGGGACTAGAATCTAATAACAGTTTTCGTCGTCATATAGGACAGAATACACCCAAATTAAAATGTTTTATGTTAGTATACAGAAAAGCAAACATTCACGAGCCAATCACAAAACGAAACAAATCGAAATGTTGGATACTAGTACATAATCCAGTCGCAAACACTGTGTTGTAATTGTGTATTAAATAATAACGGGATTTAAAAAAGAAAGAACGTGTTTAGTTAATTTTAATAATTATTTTTTCTTTTCTTTTTGTTTGTAGCAAACGTCCAGTTACATTAAATTAAAATAATCTTTGGAGTACAAAGAAGAGTTTCTATTATGGAGTATATCTATCTATGTATCTATCTATCTATGAGTATATCTATCTATGGAGTACAAAGAAGAGTTCTAGCATATTATACGAGTACTACCGCATCAAAATTTAATTGAATTTTGTAATAAGGCAGGAACTGCTTATCGATTTCTAGTAAGATAATTTCACTTACAAAAACAAAATAAAATAGGATCAGCGCCAGTCAATAATACAAATACCAATATTTTTAAAGCAGGTGTAGACAATTTTCTAGCTAGTGATAAGACTTTTTTGATAGCGATTAGACAACATTTAAAACATTCTAATTTTTATCTTATTTAGCTAGTAACAAACTTTATCAAAATGCTTAAAGATAAAATCTTTGGCAAGCAACATTAAAATGAAATTAAAATAAAAACAAAGATATCGTAAACAATACTATATTTCATTTTTAATCCTGATTTATTTAAAACTTGTTTTGGAATTTGTGTATTTTGTAAGTAATTGCTCATACGAGGCAATTTGCATCTTCTTTATTACTGCGCGCTGGCAAGGTGCGCAATTCACTTCCTGCGTCAGTTTTTCCAGCATCTTACGCTATGAGAGCCTTCAAACAACGAGTGAATCGGTGTTTATTGAGTAAACGCACCCCCTCATTCGCCTTATCACCACTTCCCATCATGTGAGATTAAAGTCAAGCGTAACCTTGTCTCTAATAAAAAAATAACTCACTGGCTAAATACACTTATAAATATATCGTTACCTCTGTAAAACTTTACCTGTTCAAAAGTCTTTAAGCCAGCATTTCTACCCCATTGAAGCATATCTTCCAAGATAGCCTTCTTGACTCGTTCATCCTCGCAGAGAGACGAAAATGTGCCCTTGATTCCGTTCTCCAGAGCCCAGCACTTGACCACATCTACATCCGGCACCACTACTGCTACAACGCATGACTGTAACACATAAAATAATCGTTAAATCATTTTAAACTTTCGCCTTTTGTACTCATTATACTATTCAAATACTTTGTTTATAATCTTTGTTCTTCGAAAGAGAGTTGAGGGTGTAACTTCGCGCCTCCGACGAAAATTCCGCGGCGCATCAGTCTGCTCGAAACCATGTCAAAATGTCAAGCCATAATTAAAAGTAATTCACGCAAAACATTGTTAAAGTATTTATAATAATCTTTACATGTAAAACATCGCCCGATTTAATGTTTTTTTTTTACGTAATTTATTCATTGAACCTTTCCAATGAGCCCGAACACGATACGATGTTGTGGTAGTAGGTTGATTGCCCTAGTTGAGTCATGACCACAGTACATGAGTGTGAAAACCGATATAGTGACTCGGCTTAGCCTGTCGTTTTTGGAATCAGCTTGTGTATATCAAGTAACTAATTTTTTTTTTAACACTGGCTCGACATAGTGACTACAGAGTACCTCATGGTAAGTACAGTGTAGTCCAAAAACGAAAGCGATCATCAAAGGATGAAAATCCGTTAATAGTCTACATCGTCATGTTGGCGCACATATACCACGGCTGAAGGTCTCTAGGTATATGAGCTGCTGGATATACACAAGCTGATCCCGAAACGCGACAAGCCGAAACTGGTCACTATGACGGGCTTTACTCCCATGTTCTGTGGTCGCGATCCAGACGGGCACCGACGCCCTACCACCTCGCTGCTGCTCATTTAGCACCACCCAGGAGTCACGTGTAGGGAAACCAAGGTAAAGCCTACGGACGCGAGCAGCTTCGACTCCCAAGACCAAGTCATATACCTAGAGAGCTTCAGTCGTGGTATATGTGGGCCCACATGACGATGTAGACTATCAATGGATTTTCATCCTTTGCTAATCGTTTTCGTTTTTGGGCTACACTGTACTCACCATCACGTGCACTATAGACATTTGTCGAGCGAGTGTAAAAAACTTCTGCTGTAAGGTAGTTAAGAATTGGGTATTTTTACACTTCCAGATGATCCTGCAACTTCAGGTTCAGGTTGCTATGTTATTGTAATACAATTGAAATCACAGAATACTAAAATTCGAATCGACTAAACCACTAGAAATGGCTTACATTCCATCAAAAACTAGAAAAGAGTTGATTATATTATCTTCATGCAACTGAACATATTTTCTTCAATCAGAGTTAAGAATGCTTTTGATCAACACCTTTAAAAAAACTAAATCAAAATCGGTTTATCCGTTTAGGAAGAACGATGCCACAGACAGACATAGAAATACACAGATACACGTGTTAGGCTTATAGCATCCCTTTTTGTATTGGGGTTTAATTAGACATCAAATTACTAAAATATACACGGTTAAATCTTTACACGAAAGCAGAAATATCCCTGGGATCTTAGAAAAAGTAATAATCGATCAGTGACAACGCCAGTAGAAAAGTGGACAATGTACGGAATTGAAATGACGTGTCGACGTGATATGTCGGAAGCTTATGGCAATGAATTATGGCAAACAAATTAAGTGAAACAGTTCTTTAATATAAAATTATAGAAATATCGATCACGATTCAATAAATATATGTTTTTTAAGTAATTGATTTAGCCTCGAAATAAAACACGAAGAGAAATAACAATAATAAATAAAATGTAAATGCGGTTTCAATTATGTTGTAGCTGTGGTAGCCTAGTGGTTTTGATGCGCGGCTACGTGAATGGTCGTATATTCGAATCCCGGTACATATCTCTGTGTATTTGACAGAAATATCATGTGTAAGTGCCTTGAGGACGGCGATTAACTACGCTGGTCACATTGGACACGACATAGAAGCGCCAAATATATACAACCAGTAATGTATCTCTGCTCACCTCGTAAAGGATATAGATAGCGTGACGAAATATTATAATTATAAATCATATTTCATTTATATAATTTTAATTAAATGTTTAAAATTTACCAAAATAAATTCTATAACTTAATAAATATAACCAACCTTTAAAGATTCGCCATGAACAAACACTTGCTCCACGTATTGACTTCTTATGTATATGTTTTCAATTTTCTCAGGAACTATATATTCACCTTGTGACAGTTTGAAAATATGTTTTCTCCTGTCAATTATCTTCAAGGTACCGTTCTGAAAATTTTATCACGTAACCGTTACAATAATTTTAGGATTCATATACACTGAATAAAATGTCTTCAAATATGAAAAAATCTGGCCTTTTTATTAACAAAATTAAAATCTTTAAGACACATCTAAATATAACAATTATTAACGAAAATATAAAACTAAATTAATTATGTTATTTTTACTATAAAAGCTTCGGTGATGATAAAAATATAGTTGCCTTACCATTATAATCAAAAACCTCAATAAAATTCTTGATTTGTTATTTGAAATATCAAAATTCGCTTACGTTGCTCTGATGTTTATAAGTGACGCCTGACCTGCTTCAAGTTTATTGCGCCGGTGACTAGTATTGTCATAATTTATTCCAATTTTGTTTCATTAAAGTTACTAATAATATTGTATAGCTAGTAAGCAAAGTTTTATGTGTTAAGAACTAACCGGTAGCCATTTGCCGACATCGCCAGTGTGATGCCAACCATCCTGGTCGATCACTTCTCTGGTCTTGTCAGGTTCTTTGAAATACCCTTTAAATACATTCGCTCCTTGTACACACACCTCACCTTGGCCCTGTGCCGCGTAATATTCCATTTCCGGCACATCCACAAGCTGCAAATAAAAGCACAATTAAATTAATTCAACTAATCCATTAATCTTTGTCTTTAGTTAGTATTATTACAATAATTGAAGTAAGAATACTACTCGCATAACGAAATTGTATATTCACATAATGGAGTATATTGAAAAAAGAAACTGCCTTACTCTTTTTGTTCTTAAGGTTGCAAACACTTTAAATAACTTCATTCATCAATTAATTATCATAAATATCAGATATTTGTGATTCATAAAGAAAAATGACTTTAGGATTAATAATATTGTAAGATTATTGGTTCTGATATTCTCGAAAAGTTAACTATCATTTTAGTATTCATCGAAGCAATGGGTAACATAGTTCCTCGCTCGGTTTAGTCGAGAAGATCTATCCCGGCCATAGATGGGCAAAATGTAATAAGATTAATGAAAAACGATTACAATTACATTTTGCATTTTACATTATTAATGTTACTGCATTTTGCTAATCTGTATTTTAAACACTATGGAATCCTAAATTGCGTACAGATTTATGACTCCTTAATGTTTTGAAAGGATTTAATAATGATTACAGAGCAGCAAAATTAAAATTACGAGTAGATTTTGTAATCGTTAATAATTAATCAGATTTCATTTTGCCTTTGCCATGATTGCTTAAAATGACTTTATTTTCAAGGTTAACTGAAACATTAATGACATCAAATGAGAGATCTTCAAGTAGATCATATGACTCAAATGTTTAATTTCAGTACAAAACAAACAACGGATTTCCACATATCGCAGCACTGAGTAAACTATAACATATCATAACGACCGGCTATCGTTTTGGCAGCTGTGAATCATTAAATCCTTTAGTTGAAATAATAAACGAATCAGACAAATTTAGTACGGTGGGAAAATTTTACAGTAAGAATCATACACGGTCTAAGATGATAACACAGAATAAGTATTTTTCCCATCTATTGTATTCAGCTATTATATAAATTGTACTCCTTAAATGATCTGTTTTCTTATAAATTGTTTTTACACAATCGTGATTAATCAGTCTCTTGTTTTAAAAATGCAAAAAACATGTAAAGCATACTTTAAAGAGACAGTAAAGTTTTATATAAACAAGAGTTTAGCTCGGTCAATAGCGTTAATCACAAAAGCCATTCAAATAACTCGTTCACCCAAATTTATGACAATTTAAATTTATGTAATTGCTTTAGTACTATGTAACTTATTATTTTCCTATCATATATACCTTTGATGGTTAAATCTTACAAAAATATAAACACAATTATATTTTATAATAAAGGTTTTTCCACATCATAGATACTAGTGTTCATTATAATAAAATCTTTATTGTATCTTTAATACACTACGTTTAAGCTTTTATGATATTGATTTCAACAATATTCTACAGTTTCTAACTCTTACGCAAATTTAATACGCTGGCAATTAGCGTCATAGATTAGTATATCATAAAACAGTACACATATACCTTCACTTTGCAACAAGCGACGGGAGGGCCGACGTGTTCGGGTACATGGTCTCCCTGAACGGTGAGAGTGACCGGAGCAGTACATTCTGTTTGGCCGTACCCCTCCACAATCTAAAAAAAAAAAAAAAATTTTTAAACAATTTGTACCACAATGATGAAGAATAAGAAAGGCATTATCAACGAATTAGATATTATCAATACAACCATACACACTGCTCATTCGCGACTCCCCTAGGATGTAAGGACGCAGGTTAGGGCACAATGGAGCTGATATATTCGCTGGAATAAAAGCCCCTAAATAAAAAGTAATAAAAAAACAATGGGCACAATAAACCCTTGACAGGAAACACTTTTATTTTGGTCACCTATTAATCTTATAAAATAATAAGATATAAACTTGACAATAACTACGTTTAAGGAAAAATAATGGTAAGGATGAAATATGGTAAAACCTAAAAATTGATGTATCCCACTCAATGCCAATCATGATCAAAATCCTAGTAAATTACATGAGATTTCAGGAAAGGTCTGTAAACTTTAAAGATAATTTTGTAACTAATGGAATTTTAATTTGTTTAGAAAATTAGTGATATAAGTAGTCATTACAATTTAAAATCCATTTCTGAAAATGGTCGTTAGAATCTTGCAAAGCTTTGTGTTATTGGATAACATCAATTATTATATAGATGATTTTAGGTTAAACTCAAGAATAAGTATTCTACATTTAACATATAAATATTGTAATAAATACAAAAGTGCAACTGTTACTTCTTATATGTTATAACTAATGAAATAATCTAAAAGCAATCTGGTTGATTAGTAACTTGTTTGCAGCACTTTTACAACCGCAGCTGCAATTAGAGGTCACTCACTTCAAAGTGGGTGTAATGATTAAGTCTAATAAAGAGACGCCTGCATTTATGAATCATTAGGATAACAATGGATACTACCTCATAAATTCAATCATAAGAGATTTAACGTAACTACTTTTATTGAAACAGATAATGAACTGGACAATAATAATGAAGTTGTGGGAAAGAATCAATGAAAGATTTAAATAAACAATTATCAGTTATTTGAATTTAGAACATAAATATAGAGTTGTGTGATCGATATGAAGTAAAATTAACCGACCTCGACGTTAATATTAAAGATGCTTTTTAACATCTTTCTCTTAACGGCTAACTCAATCTTAAAATATCGAGAGCTTTTGGCGGTTTTCCATACCTATCGGATAAAACAGTTCAAATACTTTTGTAAGTAAAAGACTTGAGCCCGATATATCCAAACGCAGTTATGAATCATTCGTATCAATAAACTGCTCCCTAGGGAATGTGCAGCAGGTTTATATAATTCCATCCTTCCTGTTTAACAAAAAGACATTATGACCACGGCAAAGACTCCACCTGGATATTGTAAGCGAACGATGGTTTCTTATAACACACTTGATTAAAAGAATACTTATTTCAATCTTACTTCAATATTACATCCCTTATCTTATTTATATGAAAAAAGATTTTGATTGAACGAAATAATTAATATTTACTTAGCGTTGTCACTTTTACAATTTGTCCGGCTGATGTCAAATTTAGTGTATGATTTTATGAAATCATTTTTATAAACTATAATGAATGTAAGCATACTTTTAGAACGTCATAATACGAAATAATAAATTTTTCAATGTTTCTTAGATTGTACAATCTAAATAGTGGTACTACTACTAATATCAGAAAGCTGTTATTAATATCGATATGAAAAGTTGATACCGGTTATGCAACCGCTATAGTTACAAAACGGAATCGCTCATGCCTAGTAATTGCCTACAAATTTTATTGATGTTTTTATTACATCGAATAAATAACTCGGTCCATTTATCGGACCACTCGATGTGTGTATTTTCATTGATGGTACATGAATTTGAAATCAAAATAATTCAGACGTAATATTATTTTCGTTTTAGAGTTTATTGATATGGATTACGTTTCTGTATCAGTAAAATAATTTAAGAAAACATGTTTGCTTTGAACAGCGAAACAGTCAAATTCAATGAAAACTTTTCTTATGCAAGTTGTCACGTATTAATGATTGTGTATTATGCTTTTCGCTCAATGCAATAATGGGCGTAAGTATATTAAATTACAATAATAGTAAATAAAGATGTTATTATTGCTACTTTGTAAAAAAATACTCACCAAACATCCAAGGGCGCATCTTGCGAAGGTAAGCACGTTGCCAGCCAGTGGTGCGGAACCCACCACCATGATGCGCAGTCTGCCGCCCATACCCTCGCGGACCTTGCGGAACACCAGCTTGTCCCAGACCGAGTCACCACGGACTATACCCCTGTCGTTTTATATAAATTTTTATAACAAGCATGAGTGCCCTCACAAAACAAAAAAATATGTTTTTTTTTTTAATTTTTTTTTTCGCAAGTATTATGCTCTATTATATATTCTTGGATTTTGCAATCCCAGACTTATAGATACAGGAACCTTATTGTCACAACAAAAGATAATTTAATAATCAAGCGAATTAAACGAATGAACAAACTAAATGGTATCAGTAAGCAAATCTTTGCCGATCGTCTTTTTAAAATGTAATAATATTGCGAAAGGCAGCTAGCTAAAGGCAGCTAATGACTAGAGCAGAAACCCAGGTTTTATGGCGCTTATTAGAATTGTTCTAAATCCAGCAGTGGACTAAAGTGTGTAATAAAGATTATTATTATTAAAGAAAATTGTGTTCATGCAGCTTTTGTTCATAGTTTCGTCTGCATAGAGTTGACACTTCGAATAGCCTATTTTTTCGATTCGTTCCCTCGGTATCGATCTCCTCCCGCTACTACGTTAGGAGACCGGCCGCACATCTCTTCCTTCTACTCTCCTTTTTATCCCTCCCTGGGATGGCTTCCGGGATAAAAATTATCGTACGTCTATCCCAAACCCTCAAACTGTCTCCATAGTCCATATCTAATTTCATCTACATCGGTTCAACGGTTATGGCGTAAAAAGGTACACACAGTCATTGACAGATATTTTTACATTTATTTTGTTATGTATGGGCGATAGTTTGTTGATAAATAGTATTATTGTAAGCAGAATATACAAAAATAATCATATGCATCTGTTAATGCCAGTTATATATCGACAATAGAGACTAATTAAAGATACTCACAGCATTCTTTAAAACAACATAACATTTATAATATTCATATGAATTTTTAATCTTGTGCATTCCACAAGTATTGCAATACGTAGTACGTACAGAATGCTTATCAATGGTTTGTATTACGCTACATGTTTAGAAATTTAAGTATTTTCAATAATAGATTCATCAAACACTTTCGACTGTAGTTGAAGTTGCAAATTAAACGTTTCAAACACAGACAAAGAATTATAAAAGACTCGTTAATTGTGATTTATTAGATATCATAACGTTTAATTATGGACGTTAACCCGTTTAACTAAGTACAAAACGTCGTTTACATAATACAATGTTAATAAGTTTTACAGTTAACGGTTACTTCGTACTAAATAAATGAGAATTAATTGTTGTACATTGTAACATATTCACATAGAGCCTGCAGAATTTTGTAACTTGATTTCAGTGTAGCCATGATTTATAATTGTTGAACAATACACCTCAACATAGCATAAATAACCGAGATGGTTATTGTTGTCTTTCTGAGTGAATGCTTTTATTATGATCTAAATTGCACAATAGACATGAATATGGTGTTAACCATAATTTAAGAAACGTATGACCGATGAATTTGGTTTCTTTTCTTCAAAAAGTAGTATGCATGGTATTTTAGTATCAAAATTTAAAATAGCAGAGAGTAGTCTCTGTGACATGCTAGACCAAGTCCGCTAATGCTTTATGTAGTGTTTCTATTTAATGATATCTTAAATGCGCCTCCTTCTAATAATAGCATAAAGATGTCATGGGGTCTAGATACTTAACTATTTTTTCTTTTCAATTAAATTGGTAGTTATCCTATCAAATGAGTCTATCCTTCTTACTTACCTACCTACCTCTTTCTACTTTTTACCTTCTAGAAGGTAGATAGAGGTATCTTTTCGATAAGTGCATGACATTATGACCCTTGCGTGCTAGTGTCCGACTAGTCCACACAATTATAAATAGCTTTAACAACAAACTATTTTAAATAACATTATTATATCTTCACTTATTTATCTAAGTAATTTTATCAACACATTTCATACTAACACACTTGATATTTTATTACAATATCGTGTCGTGCGATGGAAACGGCTCTAAT
This sequence comes from Automeris io, assembly GCA_036320925.1. NCBI lineage: Eukaryota > Metazoa > Arthropoda > Insecta > Lepidoptera > Saturniidae > Automeris > Automeris io. The sequence goes on from JAUDJH010000014.1 coordinate 8,748,825, forward strand.
TTAGAGAGACGTGGGATACAGGCGCGCGCGGGGGGGGACTGCGCATGTGTACGCGACGCAAGCGCTTAACCGTCTGCGCAGGCGTAAAAACAGTCTCGATATCATATTCGACGCGCCTCCACATACCACTCGCTCGTTGATTATAGTTTGACGTTATTGTTATTTTTCGTATTCGTATTGTTGTGCTCTGGACTTTACTTCTACTTGGACTACCTACCACGCTAAACGTTTATACACAGCTAATTTCCTTGAAGGATAGCTGTAGACTAGAAACACTTAGTATTTCAATCATTTATATAAGACATTAGTCACTTTCCATCAGGTCAATTGTTAACTGGTTTATTAACTTTTTGTATAAACTAATAAATAAGTCTAACGTACCTTTTCAACTCTGATTCCTTCGCCGATAACGCCATATTAAACAAAAGCTTCTTAATCTTCGAGTTGGCAATTTCAGCTTGAGCCTTATCGTAAAGTCTGTTCAGTAATCGAGGCACTGCTGGCATCATCGTGGGTTTCAAGGCACTTAAGTCGTCGCCCAGCCTCCGAATGTCACCGCTGTAGAAACCAACGGCTCCTCCCACCATATAGAGAGCGTTCTATAACAAATTAGAATTGTATCCATTATTTCATTAATTGTAAAGTGTAATGTAATATTAGAATACAAGAAAAAGAATTGAGATGAAGGAATAAATTATTGAATTATATAGTGTGTTCCCTTCCTACTATGATATTGTGTCATATAAAAGTAAAATGAAGAGAGTTTTGAACACGTCAGCATGATCACGGCACCTATCGATGAAAAGTGTCCTATATTTTTATAGTTGCAGTCGGTTTCTGGTCTACGCTATACTTAATGTCAGATGCGGCGTGGCATTTCGACATGCCAGTATAATACAAAAGGGAAAAAGAAAAATAACTTCAAAAATCGATATTTATAAAAAAAAATACAGTATATTCCATTGTATTAACTGAATTTAATGTAATATTTTTTAAATGGAAATTTTGCGTCTGGTAAATCCGTACAAAAAACCTGAGATTTGTAGAAACTATTATACTTTGACTTTGCTTAGACTTTCTTCAATCACTCCATATCATATAATTTAATTAACGACAAAATATACAGAAAGTCACTAAGGGATCGATTAGTGTGTCAGTGAGTTGGAATTGTATATATAATATATACTTGGTTTTTAATTTTTCAACAAAGCACAAAAAAATGTAAGATAATAACAATATTTAATAAAGAGAATTCCGTGCACAATGCCCTGAGAACGCGGATGACTGTGATACCGTAATAATGATAATTGCCACAAATACACGTCGATGTTTTTGCGTATACCGTTAAGAATATTGTTTTAAATTTTTAACTTACTTTTAATACTTTTTTATGTTTTTGTGAAACACAACCTGTTACTACCGAGGCACCTTTTTCCCTAACTATTCTAACTAGCGACAATGTGATTTAACACGATATAAACATCTGTTTAGCTGCACTCGAAAATTTGGGATAAAACGTATTATTTGAAGTTTATGTAGTATCAAAAAAATTAAACAATCATCTTAGTTTATGACTATATTTAAAGGAATACGTAAGCCTGTACTAAGCTTTATAATTATGGCAAACCGAAAATTACTTGTTTAGGAAAATCTAAGCATTATGAACTTAAATAGTGGCAGTTTGTGTTCCAAAATACTATTGACCAATAATATGCGATATTAAAGGATTATTTTTACATTTAGACCAGCCTTAATAACGCTAGTTAGGGAAACAATATATTTAACAACGGGCTGATGATGATTTTTATATTTCACAACAAAAGGAATTAATAGTCACAGTAATGTCGTGTTCAACAATTCTAGTAATTTAATTCACCAACATATCCTATACAATTTTAAACAAAAACTAATCCAACGAAAAACACTACAATATGAATAGAGGTCAATACTATAACCGAGATGAATTAAAACTTACTTATGAAAAGGAAAAAAGCTTTGTGCTTTCGATAGAAAGGTTCAGTCAAAAGTGTGTAAATTAGCAAGTATATAGCGATTAATTAATTTTAAGGCAGATGTAATCTTGAAGTTAGAATAAATAAATAATTTATTAGAAAAAAAATTATAAAGCAGCACATTAAAGTCAGCTGACACCTAGGTAAACTAGGACTACCTATACCTTGGACGTCAGAACATTTCACACAATGTTACATCCAGTTTATATCCAGTTTTCCACCAGCCCCATTCCACCACAAAACCACAAGACATCGTGTCGGATACCATCCGTATGTGGTGGATGTTCCTTATATCCGCACGAGAAGATTCGCTTCTACATTCATCATGCGAACAGCTAAGGAGTGCAATATGCTACCAGCGGCCATATTTTCGCGATCTTATGACCTGGGAGTCTTTAAAAGAAGAGTGAATAGGCATTTGTTAGGCGGACGCGGTTCATCATCGGACTCATTTTCACCTTCCACCAGGTGTGATTGAGGTCAAGCGTTCGCCTATAAGTTATAAAAAAAAAAAAAGTTTCAGTTTCCAGTTTATAGACAACGATGCTTTTGATAATAAAGGCGGTTTATTCAAACTCCCTACTCTAATGAAAACATTATGTGATAGTAGTAAGATGGTTAAAAAATACGTACCTCGCAACACCGCTCGAGCATATGGGCAAGCGGCAAGAAGGAGATCATAATATCGTTTTTGGTCGGCCGGTGCTCCCCCAGTTGCATGGTAACACTGCACATCGAAGCCACCACATTCTCGTGCGTCAGCATGACGCCCTTGGGCATTCCAGTCGTGCCGGAGGTGTAACAGATCGTACATAAATTCTCCGGTTTCGGTGGCTGGCAATAAAAATATGCATTAATTTTAGGCGTATTACAAATTAAATCTTTTACAATTTTACGTGTTTTTCAAAAACATATTTACTAACCTTAATCAATAAATTATCAATATTTGTATAAATAAAATTCTAAATAAATTTATTTAAGTAGCCTTTTTTTAAGTTCTAAATCAGAATGATCCCTTAAATAGTGAATTGAATACATCATATTTCTGATAATGAATATAGATAATGTTCTGATTTGTACTGGATCAACAACGTGACTACAATCGTTCCTAATGGAACAATACAGTACGGTCCAGGAACGGCATGGACTATCTAGAGACGGGAATCCATTGAAAAAGTCATCGTCACGTTGGTCTACATGTACACAGGTTGATGTCGGAACGCGACAGGCTAGCAAGGCACTATTTTGGCACTAGAATATTTTGATTAGGATGTAAATAGACCTTAATGTTTCTTAAAACAAGAAGAACATAAGAGCTAGTTTAAAAAATATCAAACTAAGGCTCCTTTAGAATGAAGATTATTATAAAATAATCGCAAATAGCATCGGCAAAAATAGAGAACTTATTACCATTAAAAACGAGCCATCAGTTGCATGAATTGTGGTACATATTATCATTGGAAACATTGCATTTACTTAATTTTATAAAAGCAGTGAAATAATTGGTGGCATAAGGATAAAGCTTCAGTTTCCTTAGCACAATAGGTAGTAAGACATGTCTGCGCTACGCATTTACGTTCTGCGACAATAAACGTCTCGAGGGAAGTGTAAGTAAATATTGTAATAGTCGATGACAGATATCAACTAGCTTTGGCTGTGTCGTCCGAGAAATTACTGTCATAAAATTCGGCTTATGTAATTATGCGAAAGAGAACGTAAAATAGAAAAAAGGTGATGAATATTTGTAAGATTGTCAAGCAGTGACGTTGAAATACGTACATAGGGTTTTTGTCGGGAGACAAGGTCGCGAGATAATTGTTTCCTAGTGAAAAGAAAGCTTTAAAGTGATATTGCAATTTATATATTTAGCAGCTTAAGGCGACTTTGGCATGACTCACGTGACAAGGTTGACTTGTTTATTTTGGTACATTTTTAACCCCTGACACAAAAAAGATGTAATAGGCGTAACGCGGGTATCTGTGGCTCTGTGGATTTGCATGTCTGTTAGTGGCATCATAGCTCTTAAACGAATGAACCAATTATTATTTAATTTTCTTAGTTTGAAAGGTGATTTAATCAAGAGTGTTCTTATTATGATTGAAGGTGTGATCAGTTGCTTAATGATAATCCGCTCTTTTTGACGGAATGCTCTTTCTACTAGTTCTTTCACGCTTTCTAGTTTAATCGACTCGGAATTTAGTATCTTGTCCTTTCAGTGAAATTCCATGAACATAGAGACCTGGGCCTAATGATGTAGCATCATCTAGAAGCAACAGTATACTCAGCTCTTCACTAAATTACTGTATAAGTATTGTGTTTGAACACAATGGAATTACTAGTTATTATAGTTTCAGTTAGAGATATTAACTTACAACACAGGGGTGGTCCTTTTGGGCGCCTTGTATCTCTACATCAGCGAATTTCAATATTTCGACGCCGCGACATCTCGCACGTTGGTACGTTGATGGCGAAACCTCCTTTATTGTAACCAGCTTTCGAAGACAGCGTGGAGACTGATCCAATAGGAGATTCGCTTTTTTATCATCTTCGCATACAACCACAGCCATTTCAGCTAAAAAAACAACGAAAATGAATCCACTATTTATTGCAAGTGGGCAAGATGAGACAAAAAAAAGTAAATTTTCTTGATTTCTTCCGATTTAGTAATCACAGTATGCACAAAAGGAAGGAGCTTAGAGATTGGTGAAAATATTTGGTAAAAAAAGCTATAGTTTTGTAAAAGTTGACAGTTTTTAACAGGGTAATTTTTTCAAATTTATATCTATACTAATATAATAAAGCTGAAGAGTTTGTTTGTTTGTTTGTTTGAACGCGCTAATCTCAGGAACTACTGTTGTGAATCAAAAAATTCTTTTTGTGTTGAATAGACCATTTATCGAGGAAGGCTTTAGGCTATATAACATTACGATGCAACTATTAGGAGCGAAGAAATAATGGAAAATGTGAAAAAAACGGGTAAAATTATTCATCCTTGAGGGCTTCCATTGCGTGCGCTGCGAAAACGGTTCAAGATATCAAAAATATATGTATGAAAGAATTATTTATCTTGAAATGATCTAAAAAATGTCCGCGACAGTATATGTCTATCTTATAAGGTTAACTCACTAGAACCGTTTTTATGGTAATCAAATTTGGTCGAAATTAATGCATTATTTGTTAAGAGTTGTATCAACGTAATAATATTAACCTTTATGCAAATAAATGTGTTGTTGATTAAGAGTATTTAATTGTGAACAAAATTGTCTTTGACATCACTTAATTTCAATTAACATCTTAGAAGATATTACAGTTTTAAAATAAATTTTAAAACTTTGCCTCCTCCTTTTTGCTGCGAACCGCGAAGGAGTGGAACTCGCTTCCTGCGTCAGTGTTTCCGGCATCTTATGACATGGGAATCTTCAAACGTCGAGTGAATCGGTATTTGCTGGGTGAGCGCGCTCCATCGTCGGCCTCATCATCACTTTCCAGCAGGTGTGATTGAGGTCAAGCGCAAGCCTGTATGTAATAAAAAAAAATAAAAAATAACTAATTAAAATGCCCAAAATAACTATTCCACGCGGACGAAGTCACGGACACAGCTAGTCGTAGATAAAAGAGATATTTGCCGTATTTTTGCTTTGTAGTGTTTTAAAATTTTAAATATATGAAAAGTTTATAATTATCGCTGTCATATGTTCTGTGAGACGTCCACTGCTGAACATAGTACTTCTATAATATTTTCCAAATCGACCGGTCGGAAGAGGCTTGCATCCACCATTATCCTGGGATCTAAATTATTTAATTTAATTTATTTTATTCATACAGAGGTTGCCAGTGGCCCACTACACTATTCCATTCACATAAGACATATATAATTAAAATAAAAAACGAATAATTAATCATATTGATTGATCGATTGATGCGAATAGCTAAGGAGTGGAATATGCTTCCAACCATAGATGGGCGTAATCATGATTACTTTTAATCAGATTAATAATCAGATTACAAGTAATCATGACGAATGTAATCATGATTACTTGTAATCTGATTACTTTTAATCATGATTACATGAGTAATCATTAATCTTGATTGCAGTAATCATTCAATTAATCATGATTATTTAAATGATTACTTTTGAGTTCTGGCTGAGAGAGAGACCAATTTAAATTCTCGTTTATTTAATTTTTCAAGTTATCTTATTTTGAATTAGCTGACCCCGAACATCCGTCTCGTTGAGCGATTCATTATAAGGGTCTGTGCAGTTGTATACAGCAGAAAATGAGGCGCTGTCGTCGGGCGGAGAGGGGGGGGGGGTGGCGTCCAGCGGAGAGTGGGGGTGATGGAGTCCAGCGAAGAGTGGGGGGGTGACTACTAGTGGAGAGTGAGTTCCAGCGAAAAGTGGGGGGGGGGGGTGACTTACAGCGGAGAGTGGGGGATGACTTCCAGCGGAGAGTGGGGGTGTCTTCTAGTAGAGAGGGGGGTGTCGTCCAGCGAGGAGTGGGGAGGAGTGGTGGCAAAAATTAGATAAACTTCCACTCATTTTGGCCAGTGATTTTAACATCAACTTCAGTAATGAAAAATCAAAACCATCAACCGGCGTGCATCTGTATACCATCCACGCTTATTATTATTTTTATAACATCGGCCTCGTTCACTTTTTTAATTATCTCGCCATCTATCGGAAATAACTATTATCACATAACATTTTTAATTTATGATGGCTTTCATTAAGAAGTACCCAAATATTACTTAACAGATAGATGGCGCTATGATCAGTACATTGTATCAGGACCAATATGTATAATAAATATTACTAAACAATGAGATATCTACATATATTATATTTAGCAAAATAATATTGGTTTACAGTAGTAATGGTGTCATAATTGCCACTCTAAACGTCACCCTCCTCACTCTCCGCTGGACACCACCCCAACTCTCCGCTGATTGCCAACCCCCACTGTCTACGGGACGACATACCTTCTCCCCACTCTCCGCTGGACGAGACCACCCCCCCCCCACTATCCACTGGACGCCACCCCCCACTCACCGCTGGACGACCACCCCCACTCTCCGCTGGAAGCCATCTCCCCCACTCTCTACGTGACACCACCCCCCCTCTCCGCTGGAAGCCACCTCTTCTACTCTCTACGTGACGCCACCCCCCTCTCTGCTGGACGACACCCCCCACTCTCCACTGGATGCCACCCCCCTCTCTCCACTGGACGCCAACCCCCTCTCCACCCCCCCCTCTCCGCTGGACGACACCCCCCCCCACTCTCCGTTGGAAGTCATCCCCCACTCCCCGCTGGAAGCCACCCCCCACTCTCCGCTGGACTCCACCACCCCCCCTCCCTGCTGGACGACACCTCTCTAACCACCTTTCGCAATGCGCGATAAGAAACTTCGTTCCAATGAATATAGGCGAGCGCCGCTCTGCTGTCGGCAGCACATTTTACGTATCAAACAGAAAAGTAATCATAAAAGTAATCATGATTAATTGTAATCCGATTACAGATTAATAATCCTTAATCACCGAAAAATGATTACTTTTTTTGATTAATTTCGTTAATCATTAATCATGATTAATGATTACAAAATGTAATCGTAATCGTTAATCATTAATCTGATTACATTTTGCCCATCTCTGCTTCCAACGGCCATATTTTCGCGATCTTATGAACTGGAAGTCTTTAATAGAAGAGTGAATAGGCATTTGTTGGCCGGACGCGGTTCATCATCGAACTCAACTTTACCTTCCACCGCGTGTTATTTTAGGTCAAGCGTTCGCTTATGAATAATAAAAAAAATAATAATTGCAAGGATTTTTTAACTCACTTTGATTTACAATGAAGGCACATGCGTTTGCTCCCAACGTATCATATAGTGGCACAATAACCATTGAGTATGTGTAGGCAGCTTGCTCTGTCATGATCCATTCCGGGCAATTCTGTGCATATATTCCTGAAACACTACACAGGTCATACCGATTCTCTTAAAATTCTACTACTTGAATTTAGTGGCATCCAAAACAAACTTTTGTCCCGGGGGAAAATCCTGCATAGGAACATCAGGGTCGCCGTGAGGGCAGCGACCCAGGTGTGTCAGACTCTTACTGACTAAAAACCCCCGGGGTGTCCCTCTGATTGCTGCACCCAGGTCTGGGAAACCAAATTCGTCAAGATGCCCAGGGAACAAAAGGCCTTGTTGAGGCTACCTGTCTGGGAGGGGTAGGAGTAAAAGCCCACCCCTCCAAACTCTCTCTCTCAGGCGGCGTGCCGGACACCGTGCACCGCCTCCTTCTCATCCGGGCAGCAGACTCCCTCAAGTCTACTGCACGGAAACCCAAAACAAACTTCATCTAACACTAGACAAGGAATTAAACAAACCTCTTGTTCTAAACCAAAATTGACTTAACATATTATATTAATTAATACTAAATTTACAATTTTTTTGTAGATCTTGCTTACATTGATATTATACAGCTTAATTAAAAAATGTAACTCCATTCTAAACCACCAATCATGAGATGGCTATCTTGATGCAGTGAGGATAGGGTTAATGCAACAAAGCCTGAACCAGGCGAGATAGCCCGATTTCTGGCTCATCTCTGTCTGACTGAGAAACTGGCATATAAGACCATACCAGTACATAAATCCGCAGTAATCACATTGTGTATATTATAACGTAATCTATTACGTAGATCTTGAAAAATACCAATGTCAAAAACAAGTACAGACACACTTTTGATTGGTTTGAGCAATATAACTTGATCTAGTTTAAAAACTAATCAACAAACATGTTCCAATTCCTTCTCAATTTGAAAGAAAAATCTTTTTTATTGATTGTTCTCAAGACTTCAGCGCAATAATGAGACCCAAATTATAATTATTATGGAAATACCCAACTAGATCTAGCTAAAATTGACTTTGCTTTCGTCAACACTGCTTCAAATCCTCAATTAATAATGAAAGCTTACCAATAAACGTGTTTTGACCGGGACTGAGACCTTGAGATATGAGACCTGATCCAAAGTTTTTTGCTCGCAACAGCGTCTCATTATACGTTTGCCACAAGTAAGGCTTATTTGGTCCTTCGCGCCATCCAAGACAATTGCCATTATCTGAAAAGTGGATAAGACATTGACGTTAAACCCATCTCATTTATTACTGCCTCAATCTGTATAATGTAAGTTTATTTTTCTGAGGTGGTAGGACTATTGACCGATATGGGTCGTGACCACAGTGTACAAATGTAAAGGCCGTAATAGTGACTCGCTTTGGCCTGTCGCGTTTCGGGATCAGTTTGGGTATATCCAGTTGTTTACATACCTGGAGACGTTCCGTCGTTGTATATGTTGGGGCGACATACCGATGGCGTCTATCAAAGGATTTTAGTCCTTTGGCCGTCGTTGCTGTTCAGGGATTAAATTGTACTTTTCATCAGATACAATGCAGTCACTTGGTCGAGCCAATAAAAAAAGTACTGTTAGTACCCAATGTTAAGCCATGGAATAGAGCACAAGACAAGATACACTTTAATTTTTTGCTTTGTTTCTCAGCGGCAATTGTTCTTGTCTGTGATGTAAGCCGATAAAAAGCGAGTTGTCCCGACTACACCAGTGGCACAAATTACGTTTAACTGTAATCCTACAAACCAGTCCATGAATGATATTAGTAACGCTTTTGTAATACACTGTTATCACTGTACCTATCGTTAACGAGCGGAAATGTTGTGGAAATGAGGCGGGTCTTATGTGAAATCAAATAGCGCCTTAGGATGCAACTGTACACGGTATTATTAGCAAATTTGTAGTAAGTAACATCATAGAGTGAAAAAGACAAACAAATATAAATAAAGTAAATATGTATTACACTTGCTCACGTATTTCTTCGATCATTTGCACCGCCGAATATATTTTCGACCTTTGGCAAGAGGGCAATAATAACTATACAGCATAATTCGCTTTCTAGTTCGCACTTTGGAAACCGAGCAATAGATAAAATTACAAATCATAAGGCGCTTATATCACTAATTCAAAGAAATCACCTGTATACTGTGGCGTGCAGCTAATAGAATCATAAAAATGCATTATCTTGTCATACTTGCAGATTTAATCAACATATTGTTTTAAAATTAGGTCTGATTTAGATTCTGAATATCCTGTACTGGATATTACCAAATTTTTAAGGTAACATATTTACATTGAACATCCATCAAGTATAAAAATTAATACTCTTTAAATTTATGAGATTCACGCCACTGCCTGTATACAGTATAAGTCCGTTTGGTATAAAGAATAACGATAAAATATTAACTCACTCGATTCTTTAACACCTCGTCGAAAAGTTTCGTAGAGAGTGCGTGTGTCTTCGTGTAAGTACCGAAGAAAACGACCATTTTTTGCTTCTTTGTAAAATTTTGACACTCGAACCATTTCAGGTCCCTGTATAAAAAAACATGAAACAATCGGTTATTTAAAAATTATACGAAACTAGCGGACGTGGGTCGCTAGACAAAGTGACATTTGCTTGTTGACAACGCTAATAGAAAAATAAAAATGCATAGAATTGTCAAATCGTGTCAAAGGGATATTTTGAAAGTTTATGTCAATCCCATACAATTTGCTGATACATTTGTCATGAACGCTAACAGAAAACATTTTTGTGGCCCTGGCATGATACGTCCAAGGGCATTTTACACTTAGAACTGGTGGATTTTCAAACAATGTATGTCTTATTTATCTCTCTTAGGAGTTGGAATATAAATCATCTGCCATTAATAGGTGCCTATGTTACAAATAAAACTCAATGTAAAAATTTAATATATCTAGCTTTAGTCGCTTAGGCTCATCATTATTATGATATATCAGACAATTTTTTTTTATATGTACATAATGTTTAACAATTTTTCTCATACAAGCCTTAAGGTGATTTTCTACTTCAATATCAATAAAGCCGGAGCTTTAAATTTGTTTTTTTGTCAAAAACACAATAAACTTTTATATCGATTTCAGTAATATAGTATTATATGTTTACAGCAAACGTAGACCGAGGTTATTGATCTGAATCCTTTCAACATACGGAAAAAGAATCTGTAATTACCGCAATCTCATTAACAGGCACTCATATAACCAGGCTTCTCGTTTAAAACAATGCCAAGTATTACAAATGCGTAAGTGCATGGCCATTCTGAAAGCTTAACCGAAGAGTCGGATTGTTCGCGACAAAACTTACTAAAACCAAATGCAAATACCTTTCCGTTAACCTAATGACATAGTTGGCCCACTAACTCAGAATCTTGGCTCGAAGCATGGACCACTCTTACAAATTACGGTATATTATTATTACAGTTTGCACAATGATAAAATGGAACGATGAACGGGTCAAAGTCACTTGTGTGAAAGATGAAAACATCTCTACGGCAAAATCGACACGCTACAAAGTATTATATCATCAAAATTATGAACAGTGTAAACTTGAACATTCTAGGTAAGAAGGACATTAAACGGTGTTATATTTATTTAGACTACAAAAACGCATTCGAAGAGCTACTACGTCAGCTTGCATTAGCATTGCATTTAACCTTGTTTTATAAGTCTATTTAGTTAAATTTTGACGTTCAAAGACTACAAATATAATGATGAAATATGTAACGATATGTAACGGAAAATAGACATTCAGCCAGAGAGAAGATAAAAGAAACAGACATCAAAATAATTAATTAGAGAAGAGAAGAAGAAGAGAATCGAGCTTTGTGAGAAATATTATATCAACGAGTAATAATAAGAAATGATAAGAAGGGGTTTAAAATAGATACTATTGTTAAAGAAATTAAAATTTCTGAAATAAATATAAATATTTTTTTAATTAAATTCAAAGCTTTTACCAATAAATTCTTGACAAGGTAAAATAATTTAAAAAACCGTCATTTGAAGGCATACGTGAGAAATTATTATTCAGTTCCTTATCAAGAATTAATGAGTTCATATAAAATAGAAATTTAATGTCTGCTAAAGAATATAAAAGTTTTCGAGTAAAGGATTACGGCAAGGTAATTGGAATATTATTTTGAAACGGAAAACTGATATTTTAATGAAATCATCAGAAACATTCGTCGCGGACGTGTGTTTTAAACATCAAAACGCGTGTAAGCCATCAAGCAACCTGATCTTGAATTTACAAGGCAAGGTTAGAAAGAAAATGGTTTCACACTGCCAAGTGAAAATGTGCCGGTTGTGTGACCGCGTATTTATAACATACGGGACAAACTATAGATCGTCATCCACGCACTCATTCCGTATATATTAACCTATGAAGACAATTTTAGATTCGCTCATTAGACAGTCCGAATTAAAAATAATCTGTTAAATCACTATTTCTATATCCACCGTTACGAAATCATAATTTGTCCACTCATCACGCAGAAAATAGTAAATTGGTAATACCGTACTTTAGTACTGAAACATTAAATGTTATTATATCATAAAAATAGGACGTCCCTGAAATAAATCGCAACTGAAGTGAATATGTTTATTCAAGCTTTTTACAATTAGTAATCATACTGATAGGCGTCTACTTAGAGCTTGTTAAGCACGAAAAATTCAATTATTTGTAGATTACTCACATATTATGCAAATATAAAATATATGTGAGTGGCCAGAAAAACTTCACTAGCGCGATGTAGGTTAGTAAAAATGTATGAGAATCGTTGATCGATCTGTACACGTTTGTGCCCTCCAATCTCAGAATCGGCATAACCTTTTAAATACGGTTTTCACTAATATTTTATGCAGAACTGCCTTTAACATAGTGTTAATTTTATTTCAATCGATTCATAAATAAACAAGGTATGTTAGTTTAAAAAAAATACGTCGATTATTTATTGGAAAAAACTCATTTTTTATTACCATAGTCATTAAATCTTAAAAAAATCTCTAACCAGAATTATTTTTATATTTCTACCAAACCGGAGACATTTCGTCATTGCTAGCGTAGGTGGAGTCGCGGATAGATGCTTGTGAATTATAAATCATCACATATTCATTCAGTAATGTTCCTTTGAAAGATTTTAAGTGCGTTCAGTATAAATTATTTCAGGTAGACTAGAGCATATAAATAACAATCTGATAACACTACGGACTAAGACGCTCAGGTTCGAGTCAAACAGCGAGCGCCAATAAAAAGTTCCAAAATGTATGGTATTGACATAACGAGACCACGTGGTATTCCAAAGCTTATTTAGATCCAAACATTTTGCACTTTTCTACTAGCTTTATCGTTAATCGAATAAAACTTTATCTATGATCTCTTGTACTGATAAACTTTTCAGTTTCAAACAGATTCATTTGTTGTTATTTATGGGTGTAAATGAATGAATATCTTTAGGAAGTACCTACATTACCTGTGGGTTGCTTTGGGGGCTAGGTCAATACTTATGTATTATTATTAGACAGCTTTGCCCCACGGCAGGGCACCCCTTTCTCTTCTCCTTTTCCACTAAATTTGCAGAACCCATGGGAAGGGGTTTGGACATTTAACCCACCAAGCCTGTCTAATGTGAGTAGGTAGGTGGCAATACTTATAAATTTACACTAATTTCAATATTAAAAAATGTCTTTCATTTTGAAATGTACGATTCAGTCAACAGACATTCACTTGAATGCAATGCGTCACAGGTGTTTTCTGAAACTATTTCAGGAAATCCCTGGGGAGGGCGATTCTCTGATGCGTATTTCTTGGCAAGTGGAAATATGGTGTCTTTGAAATATCTGGCACTGTTGTCACTATTCATTTGAATTTGCTCGAGTTTTTCCAGTGTTAACAGCACATTAGCGAGCAATAAGGATCACACGATTTATCAAACCATTAAATATTATAATATTGGTATACGAAATATTATGCCTCAGTTTTAGAAATTACGTTCTTGTTATTTCGTATTTTTATAGGACTTTGTTTAAATCGTGTGAATATTTTTAAAATTGAAAACAATGTCATATGTTGTCTGCAACAAAAAAATAATAAATGCATGAATAAATTTTAATAATAGTAATCTAATTTGTAAATAATGTTATAAATACGAGTTCCCTTCTCTCTGCACTAAAACGTTTAGCAATCTTCATAATGTACGTATATTTTATTAGCTACATGTAATGAGACATATTTCGACTGTCGACGAATGATTAAGAATTAGTTTTCGCATCATAGATTATTCGTTTTCGTTTAATATAGTTGAATGATATATTTTATTAGTTGTACAATTTCATATAAAGCACATAATTTTATATAAAAATTCTATATAAAGTACGTAAGAAGTAATGATAAAACATCAAACTATAATTTCAATTTGGTCCTACCTAAGTATTCACACGTTCAGTAATTAATCATTATTCCTTGTGAATTTACTTATTTATTAGATATTATTATATCCATAGATAATTCATTTAGTGAGAATTTTCCAAGTTATAAGCTCTTCTGAGGTTTAAATTGGATAAGGTACTTTCAATTTGATTACAATTGGACTACATTATTATCCATGGATAGTAAGTTTACCGCTGCAAGTCCAAAATAATGATATCACCGAAATTATAGTATTTTGGAGGATAATATGTAACATGGGTTAATAAAATCATATAAGCAATGAACACTCACGTGATAGCTTCATAATAGAAGACGTAGTAAAAAGCCTGTAAAATATGTCAACAATAAAAACTTAGACTTAGGCATTTAATGTAAATCACTAAAAATATCAATTAGAAAAATAGGAGAACTAACGACTTTCGATGCTATAAACTGGAAGAATTGGAGAGTATTCAAAGAAAAACTTCATAACATATTATTCGCTTAAATCATTTATGAAAATCTTTAGGCTTTATCCATAATATTTATCTTAGGATCAAATAAAGTGACTGATAGCACACCCACATAGATTAACACGATCGCGGGCATCAAAGAATTTCTCAAATAATCTTATACGTATATCGAAGGTGCATTTAAGATAATGCATTACATTTTCACATTTGCTAGAGACGTCACATTCTGACGTTATATTCAGGTAATGTAAATAATCCGATTTGATCAATTGAGCGAAATAAAAGCATTTTGCTCTAAATTCCAGGGCTTTTAGAAATACGTGGAAGGATACACAACAACCGGCTTAAAGATAATTTTGTTCTATCGTAATTGTTACAATAATAGAGAAGCACAACAGCACATATCACTGATAAGCTAGGCTGGATATAATATAAATAATAGTTATTAAATGCTAAATATTAATGTGAACACCATTAAAAATTAACTATATTTCTCAATAATTATATTTTATGTTACCAAGCAAAAAAAGTGACAGGAATGATATGGCAGCGTGTGTGACATTTCTCAATGACGTCGGTTTTTAAGTAAAAGTGTCGTGGAGAGGAGTTGTTTGATATTAAGTTTAATATTCTGTAATGAATAACAAATAATTATGAAGGCAAAAGTTTATACAATGGTCCGAAAAGGTGCCCATCGATCCAGTACGAAAACTAAGGAGCGCCGGAATGGGAGAGATCTTAAATGGCGTGTTTACCGATTACCAGATAAGTTTTAGAGTTTATAAATATACATTATTCTATCCAGTTAATATAATATTTCTTTATCTTTGTAGCATTTCATGACACAAAAACGACATAAAGTAGTTAAAGTCAAGAGATCACGACAAGTTAACTTGCTACAGTTCGTTGATATTTTACCTTGTTATATTCAAAAACATATTGTTAGCTTGACATTTGTTGGATGTATATGACAGTAGACTAGAGGAAGTCTGCTGCTACAAAAAGTAGGCAGCGGTAAGCAATGCTGTATAGAGAGAACCTAAGTCTCCTCCGAGCCTTCACTCCGATTCCTCCCAGAGAGTACACCTACACATAAGGCTATTTGCTCACCTGGCTGTAGGAGGAATTCGAACTCTCAGACCCGGCTTACAGCGAAAAGAGGAAAACCCTCCTTGTTTTTAGCCAATAAGAATCTGGCACACCGCGGACGCTGCTCTCACGGCATCCATGACGGTCTATGAGGTATTCCCACCAGGTTACCAAAAAAAGGGTGTATACGATTTCTTTACATTACCAAATTCTATAGTAAATTCAATAGAAACTGCTGGATAAACTTCACAAAGCTAACCCATTGTAAAATAGCACGATTAGATATAAATAATAATGAATTATTAAAGACATGTAATAATATATTTATACAATGATCAAGTAGGTTTTTTTGTAGTTCTACGATCATTTAGATTTAGAGTTAAAAGATAGAATCTGATTTGGTCGTTATCACAGTACAAAGACTGTTATAGTAACTTGCTTTAGCCTTTCACGAATCGAAATCAGCTTGTGCACTTTCAGTTGATATACCTAGAGATCTTCTGTCATGGTTTAAGTTAGCTGACATGAAGATATCGATCGCCATTGGATTTTCGTGTTTTGGCTGTGTTCTTAATCTGCATTTACAATCAGATGCGGTTTACTCACGTTGTCACGCAAGTATAAAGAATAATTAATTATTTGTAGATCCTTTTCTATAAACTCAAGGCATATAAGGACGTTATTTTGGTTACAATAGAGGTAGTGTGTTTTGTAAAACCCAATAAAATAATAAAATGAAAAGAAAACAATTATTTAGTGTACTACCGATATCGGGAATTTATAATAAATTATGTAAGGTGCAAGTGTATTTACATAAATGCAGTAATAATAAAAAATATTCATAAAAAACATACAAAATTACCATACTAAAGAAATATTTTTAGAGCCTCAATTCCATAGTTATAGTCTTCAAAATACAAGTAAAAGTAAGAAAAACAATTTACCAAAGTAATAACTAGCTGCGGATATTCACTTTGAAGGCTATAATTTTGAAAATCGTTTACATAAGTCACAAATTACTAGAAGATTCATCTATTACTGAAGAAAAGTATGGAACACCTTATAACTGAACATGGCAAGTATAGCAATTATATTACCAGTCAGGAGTCAAGGTGATAGACACATCTGAAACGTGTAATCATGTTAATGGTACGTTCTTGAGCACCATAGTTTACCGACTGACGCGTTAAATATTACAGTTATTTGCAGCGACAATTTTTATTTATAATTTTCTGCATAGATTTATTTTTAAAATTAAAAACTTTAAACAATTTAATATTTTGATATTAAGAGGAAGGAAAATCCGATAAAAATAATAAGAAATCTACCGCTCTTAAACTTTATTAATTCGCAGTACTTAAATCAGTAGAAATGTTGAGAAAATAATTATGAATTTATTGTAAAAAAATCTACACCGATCTATCATCTGCATTAAAATTTATTCATGGTTAAAGGCCGCAACTTTATTTTTTTTTTATCATGACCAGGCTAGAGCACCCCAGTGCCGGCCTGCGGACTGTAGAAACCATCCGTCGAGTGTTACGGGAATGGCTCAACAGGCGCCATGGAATCGTCTCCTACCGGTTGACGCAGGCACTGACCGGACATGGTTGTTTCGGTTGGTACCTTTGCCGAATAACCGGTAGTGAGCCGACCCAACGCTGCCACCACTGCGACGGATGTGCTGAAGAGTCCGCTCAGCACATGTTTGACAGGTGCCCAGCCTGGGCCCCGGAAAGGGCTGCGTTAGCGCAGCAGGTAGGAAATGACCTGTCGCTGCCCACACTTATTCGGGCAATGCTCGACAGCGGCAGGTCATGGAAGGCGGTCTTCCTTTTTACGGAGGAGGTCCTTAAAGGGAAAGAGGAGGTGGAGCGTGAGCGGAAGAGGCATGCTTCATCTTCCCTGTCCTTTCCGCCCCTCCGTCGCCCTCGCCGTACTGGACGCAGGAGGGAAGCCTACTCAAGGCCCTTCCCTCCCTAACGGATTGACGCCTAGGCGGCGCACTTGAGGGAGTGCGTCGCCCAACATTTCCAAGGCGAGAGCGGTGCGCGATGTGTTCCCACGCACCGCTCAAAGAATATGAAGGAGAGCGGAATGGTGTCCAGGGGCCTTCCATCAATAGGCCAGACGTCGCCGGGTGCTGAGGAAGCTGGCACAGCCTTGCCCTTGGCCCCGGCAAATGGGAGAAGGAACACCCCGGGGGTTTTAGTCGGTGCGACTCCGACACACCGGGGGGTGACCCTCATCGTCCCCTGACGGCCCATAACGGATTTCCCCCGGGTTAAGAAAAAAAAAAGCTTTTTATAATAAAACTTATCATTCAGCGAAGCGATAAGTTTTATTATAAAAATATTTTGGTCAAAATTGTAAATCATTAAATTATCTATAAAAAATATTTTTACGTTTATTTTCTAAGGACCGCCACAGTTTCTATGACATAGAGATTTAAAAGTTGAAAAAGATGGGTTTTTCATAATATCCACACTAATACAGCCCAATAAAAATGAAATTAGAAAGACGCGCGTATTTACTAAACCAAATATAAAAATTCACCAAATGTTATTGACAATAACAAGTAAAAAGACCTCAAATATTTTATATTATAAATGCACACCAATTAATCAGCAATAAAAGATTCTTAGATCTAAACATAAATAACTGTTACGTGGAGATTTATACTGAAAAAATAGTGTAAGTTGTTTATTTAAAAGATAAATGTATTTAGACAAAAACCAGGTCGAAAATAAATCGTATATTGAATGACAATGATAAGTGTAATAAAATACATAATATTGCGTAAAGGACGCTGTTTAGGTTTTTAATTATACCGTATTTTTGAGAAGCGTCATTCGTAATACATTTTTATAGGAATATTGCCTTTGAACTCTTAAGTCATAAGCTATTGACATATGTCAATCATCAACAATTATGGGCGATACCAAAATGTTGGCCAACGATCAAATATGTCACGAGACAACCACCTTACCAGGTTATTGTTCTGGGAACAAAACGCTTTTAGCGTATTGCCAAATGGGTGCAGAAAATAATTTTCCAAAACCCACGTGAGGAATTGAATGCATAGCATTGGTTTTATATTTGATCCTATATTCCCATATATTGCATACAATATATGTCTTAATCCTTCGTACTTTACACTAGAACGCCTGTTCTTTTAATTCATATTTGAAACGAATCTTATTCTATAAGTTTAAATCATATAACAAAAAAGGTGAAATTTTACTTTAAAAAATATAAGATTTCGGAAGACGTGAATGAGGTTTGTAAGATAACAAGTAAACATAACAAGATTGAAATGAAAAGTTATTTTATATTTATTTACAATGTGATAAAGATGACGACATGTAAGATATGATATACTTGTTATTAAAAGTATATAACACACGTAATAAGATTTTGCACCTGCCGCTACTAAATTCTAAAACTGTTTTAAAAATATCATCGCTTTAAAAGGTGTAATGAATTGATTTAATGATTATTTAATTTAATTATTAAGAATTTTTTAATAATACGTATTTATGTAAAAGTAAACAGAGATAGGCAAAATGTAATCTTATTAATGATTACCGATTTCAAAACATTGCTGTAATTTTAACCCAACCAAACATTAACCAGTCATATATTTTAATGTAATTGAGGATTCCTTTGTGTTTAAAACATAGATGCGCAAAATGTAAAATGTAGTCGTAATCGTTTTTTATTAATCTAATTACATTTTGCTCATCTATGTAAGTTCCAAAGAGCCATCGAAGGAGTTTCTTTTTGTTTCTTTGAAACAAATTCTGCCATGCAATTTGGTGGTTCATTTATAATTAATTTATTTATTAATCTATTGGTGGTAAAATTTGAATAATATTATTGCATAAAGGCGTTGTCTAAATAAACGTAAAAGAAAAATTAACACTCCAAATCTAAGCTTTCATTTTATATACATAATGTGAAACCAAATTTCGCAATTATTCCAACGTCTTGAACCAGATGTTAATAGTAACGACAAAAATTCCAACATCGCGCTACAATATTGTCAATTGAATCATGTGACTCGTCTGGATACCGTGCCAAAACATTTGAAAAAAAAAATCCCATGAGACATGATAATTATGGTATAATGGATTAATTTTATTTTTGTCACCTACCTTATACTTTATTTATTGTCAACGTTACGTGCTCGTTTATTCTTGAACTGTGTAATATTTTACGTTAAGCCTTTATAAAATAATTGTAGGGAAACCTTAAAATTATTTAATTTACGACTAAATAACAGAGTCATTAGTCGTGCCGTTATGTAAACAAATAAATGTAGACTATATTTCAACGATTAAAATAATCGTTTCTCTAGAATTACAAAAATACACAGTAGTTATAAGAAATGCGAAAATAAATTTAGATAAACCAGAACTCGATTTGCTAACGTTTTATTGGATAGTAATGGATTATATTAGCGAAAAATTTATTATCAAATATTTTATACCTTCCAATAAACCTCGCCAAAGTGATTTACATTGCGTATTATAAATAATTAAAGCATTAGTATTTGAAGTAAATGTATAAGACGATTTCCAAACAGGAAATCTAGACCTATCTAATACTTGTACATTTATTCTGTCACATTAGTTGTCACAGTACGTTGTGAAATGGAGATTATTATCTCTTTATTTATCTTAAATACAATATATTTTTTATTTTAAAATAAACACATACAAAAATATATATATGCATATTAAAATATAAAAACATGTAGACATACGGGAGCGAGGCCTTAGGCCCGAGTTACTGGTGGTCAGGTTATTGAAGATTATTATTATTACAATTTCTTTTAATCTCTGTTTTATGTGTCTTTATTAATTGAATATGAAGCCTTTTATTCGCTAATTTCGTAATTTATGTTTATAAAATTATTACAATTTCTAGGTTCATCTATAGCTTTATTAAGAGCATCTGAAATCGCTTTACCAGGAATAACTATTATCTTTAACCACATTTATACTAAATTAGCGTATTATAGGTCAATGGCATCAAAATGTTGGATTAATACTTTAACTTAGCAATAGCTGATATCATAAATTTTTATCACTTATATTATCATATAAATAACTATTTCATATATATGTTTTATAATATAATATCTAGATAAAAGAAATATCTAGAACATTTTGTTTCTATTCTGATCTATACGTCTATATTCTTTAGTGAGTCTTTTAAATGATTCGAATCTAAATGTTACGGAGCTCTGCCAAGTGCTTGGACGTGAGTAACATCCAACAATGTTTCGACCTCTATTACATCGATTATATTTTACGCAACAGTAAAAAAAAAATGGATTAAAGTTCATTTCTGTTTTATGATATATGACATCTTTATTACTGTTAAATTGTGACTAGTTTTATCAGAATCTTTATTATAATTAAAAGATAAGAATTCATTATTAACGAGTGATTGTTCTTTACAATTATATGCTAAGATTTTAATCATCGTTGTTAGTATTTCCTTTAATAATAAAAATTTATCACTCACTTTGAGGGCATCTGATTGTTCATTCAGATTTATCGGAGGTCGGATCGGTGCAACTCCGGCGCAACAGTCGCAGAATGACATTGTTTAATTTATACCGTTAACAGCACAGTAAAAAAAAGACGGTTTAAATTTAAACCGTTTTATATTGCACAACCATCGCCAACTCTAAAACGTATGTCCCAATGATAATGTCCATCAACTTCACTTTTCACTTTACAAAATGCAACAACTTCTTGATTGGCTATTGTACCGACTAATCGGTTTTAGCTGGGTCAGTTTTGGCGGACTTCACAAGTTTCTCGTCACTTTCGTTAGAGACTTTCGGATACTGTCGGGAGAGCAGCGGGCTGGGCAGCTCGTGGTATAATGAGTTAAAAATACCGTTCGAAGATGCGCTCTGCCAACACTTGATCGTAGGCATTTGGGATTAGGACAGTCCAATATTCGAAGCTAGTACCTTTATAAATTGCTTATAATTTTATTATGCATTATAAACTATCTATTACACTGGAAATACTAGTTGTAAGTTTTTGAATTTTTTTTCCTAATATTGTTGTAGTTTATTTATCACTTCAAGAAACTATCAATATAAAGAGTTTTCTTAAGTATAATAATAATTTTCCTCGTTTCCTGTATGGATCTCAAAAACAACTAAGTATTTGGGGTCAGAGATGGGTAAAATGTAATCCGATTAATGATTAACGATTACAAAATGTAGTCGTAATTATACTTTTGTTGTTCTATAATCATGATTAAATCCCTTCAAAACATTAAGGAGTCATAAATGTGTATGTAATGTTATTGAGGATTCCGTTGTGTTTAAAACATAGATGAGTAAAAGGCAGTCATATTAATTATGAAAAAAGCAAAATGTAATCGTAATCGTTTTCCATTAATCTGATTATATTTTATCCATCCATGGTTGGAGTATGTTGACTTGTTTACATTAAAAAAATACTTTATATAATAACTTGATCTAACTAATATATCACATCTAATGATAGGTTTAAAACAATGCCTCAGTCAGAGAACAATGATTTACGAATCGTAAGTTTTATTCCTTTGGATCTGCGAGGAACATTAAAATGTTACTATAGATAAAAAATGTTAAAAAAATTAAATAACTTTAGTAATATCACAAATTTTATCCAAAAAATCTAAGAGTAGTTATAATTGTAACTTAAATGTAAGACTTGCTCGAGAAATTTCACTTCTATAGTCAAGTATGGAAGTGACATTTCTTGAGTAGATCTTATGTTCAAGTTTTATTATAAGTTCCTTTGATTTAGAATGTTTTACATACAATTTTTTCGTCACATTTTCTCACTTTCGTAGAATTAAGGTGTTATCAAAGTAGAGTTTTACTATAGTACCTTTGTATTTTGATATAAAAGGCGATTTACTTATCGGTTGTGAACCCTGCGTATCAGTCAAACCGAATTAACATACTCAATTCGATTTAAACGTCTACTATATACGTTTCTGTGTCGCTTGGTAAAATTCCAGTTAATGTTCTATGTATTAGGTCCTTACATATGAAATTGGCGTTTTTCGTACTGGCCACTTTAATCACAAATTTCTCCTCTTTGGTAAGGAATTCCAAATTCAAATTTGTACAGCTATAGACTCATGTATTTGTGCTTCGATGATCGTCATTCATTTGTTTTTTTCTTCTGTTTTTTTCTGTTTGCGTCACTCATTTTACAAAATGGAAAACTTAAAATATCGCATTATTTACGAGTACGAGTTCCGCCGTGGCACTAGTGCTGCGGAAACAACTCAAAGGGTGAATGATGTGTATGGCGGTCGTGTTGCAAAAGAAAACACAGTTCGTTTTTGGTTCCAACGTTTTCGTTCTGGAAATTTCGACCTGCAGAACAAGCCCCGTGGACGGCCTGAGACTCAAGTTGATAATGAAGAGTTGAAGGCTATTGTGGAAGCGGATCCATCGCAAACCACGTCCGAGTTAGCTGCAGGCTGCGATGTTAGTGATAAAACTGTTTTAATTCACTTGAAGCAAATTGGGAAGATTAAAAAGCTTGAAAGGTGGGTACCTCACGAATTGACTGAAGCAAACCGGCAAGCGCGCGTCGACTGCTGCGTTACATTACTAAACCGGCACAATAATGAAGGTATTTTAAACCGAATCATTACCTGTGATGAAAAATTGGTTCTTTACGATAATCGGAAGCGCTCAGCGCAATGGTTGGATCCTGGCCAGCCAGCCAAATCCTGCCCCAAGCGAAAATTAACCCCAAAAAAGTTACTTGTAAGCGTTTGGTGGACTAGTGCCGGTATTGTTCATTACAGTTTTCTCAAATCTGGCCAGACTATTACGGCTGATGTCTATTGTCAGCAATTGCAAACCATGATGGAAAAGCTAGCGGCTAAACAACCTAGGCTGGTCAATCGCTCCACGCCACTGCTGCTTCACGACAACGCTAGACCACACACTGCGCAACAGACGGTTACTAAATTAGAAGAGCTTCAATTGGAAAGTCTAAGACATCCTCCGTACTCCCCGGACCTTGCTCCAACAGATTACCATTTTTTTCGAAATTTGGATAACTTCTTGCAAGGGAAAAAATTCAACTCCGATGGGGCAGTCCAAATCGCCTTCAAAGATTTTATTGATTCACGTCCGACTGGTTTTTTTAGTAAAGGGATCAATGAACTACCTATGAGATGGCAAAAGTGCATAGAAAATAATGGTTCATACTTTGATTAATTAAATATATTATATTAAAAAATATTCGACATTTTGTTCCTCCCATACAAAACGCCAATTTCATATGTAAGGACCTAATATATAAAAACAAAAATAATAATATAAGTCATATACCTTCACCTTCAGACCTTCAGTCGTGGTATATGTGGACCGACATGACGACGCAGACTATAAATGGATTTACATCCTTTGATGGTCGCTTTTGGACTACACTGTACTTACCATCAGGTGCATTGTAGTTACAATGTCGAGCCAGTGTAAAAAAAACTACCGTACTAGTGATTGAGAACAAGCATTTGCTTATAAATCATATTTAAAAAAATTTGGTCTTACCGATTCAAGCAGGCTCTGCTCGTGCAGTGTGACGAGGGGTTTCTCCGGCTTCGGTCTCGTGCTCAGGTAGAAGGCTGATGCAGCGGCCACACCTGTTAGCGCCAGGGCCCCGGCGGAACCACCGACCATCCATAGATACTGGTCTATCTCGCTCACTGGAGAAAATATAAAATTATTATTATTATCAAATAATAGGCGAGCAGCTATTAGCTGATATGCCTATGTCTTAGCTGGTATGTTCAACTTAAAAAGACTGACTGAGATGAGAGCCATCTATTCAGTCTAACTTTGAAACTATTCGTGGATGGTGCGTCAATAATGTCTTGAGGCAATTTATTCCAAACATGCAATATTCTGTTATTAAGTGAGTGGTAACCAATATTCGTTTTTGAATTCCAACGAACCAGCTGCACATTATTCACACTACGAGCACGGGGACAACTATTGACTTGAAAAGTATTACATAGCTTGGAGCAGTTATATTTCCCTGTTAATATCTTATGTCTCGATAAGATCTCCGCGTTGGCGTCGCTCTTGTAGTGATGACAAACGAAGAATTCTCAACCTCTCCTCATAACTTTTTTTACGTAAGCCAATCGGAATTTTAGTAGCTCTCCTCTGGACACTTTCAAGCATATCTATATCTTTAGCAAAATAAGGGTATATAGTAATAAATAAAAGTTAAATATACGATGGTTCTAGTTAAGGCGCTACCTCCACGAACAAGTATATCGCAACGCAGTGGCAAGCATCTCATATAAAGCATAAAAAGCATTATATCGTTATACTTGGACATTTAACACATATATACTTAAAAGTTGGTTCAATTTGGACTCTCAGGCTGTTATTTGGGTAAACACCGGATCTTAAATCAATATATTTATAAAATATTGAAGTATACCAATATAATGATTTTTATGCTTTATATGGGATGCACGGCACTGGCAACAAGTCTTTCCTGCTATTGTCGGGTAATGTCCACGGATACTTCGCCCGCCTTTGCGACCCGCGGCGGTGCGCTGCGTGTACGAAACGATTCAATACATTTTAGTTTTATTGAAGAGAGTACTTTTTGGTGAAGTCGATAGTCGTACCAAGGCCTGAAATACATTCGCTTGTGGAGGTAGCGCCTAAGGAACCGGCATCCCTGCGCAAAAGCACGAATGGCAGAAAATTATAATGAAGGACCAAACTTCTGGGTTTTTCCACATTAAATACAAAAGAAGAACATAGTGAAAAAATCACAGCACATAACAGAAATGTCACAATAGGTGCGCTATTAGCTACATTGGGGACAAAGAGCAAGGGCAAAGTTGATACAACCACTGAAGCATCTCTGCTCATCACTGAAGAGCTTTTAGCGTAATGATATTTTTATTTACATTTTACAATCACTTCGTCATCGATGCACTGAATACAAACAAAGGAAATTTTAATGGTATCTCAAAAAATGATAAACGATACATATATATGTGATTTTACATTTACGTTGATAATAACTAGCTTGGGGACGGCCTTTGCTGTCAATCTCGGTGCGGCTAATGAAGATTGAAGAATTCTTTACAGAATTTCATTTCCTCGTGGTAAAACCGCGCCGCATCCAAGGTCAAATACTGACTTTTTATTATAACCGCGTGCGAATTTAATGCAAACCGCAAAAATTTGCTTTTACAAAGTATGATACGATGTACATTGAACATGCAACTCATTTATTACTAAACAGTTTGGTTAGTTACGCATTAAAATTAATTAGAATTTATTTAATTTACGTATAATTGTACATATTATCTATTATTTAAAAGCAGTAAATTATTACAAGTTTAATACATATTTAATTAACATTAATTTAAATTTGTTTAATTTGTGCGTAAATATTTATAATAATGTCTGTAGAATATTTGTATTATAAAACGTGTTAGACAATTTATCTTTTGTTTTTAACAATTATTGCTCTCTCTTTTAATTCTTTCAGTTCAATTCAGTTGTGTTCTTTAATACAGTTTATTCTGTCTATAATATATTATATTATAATATATACATACTTATAATATATTATACATTTCTTATATTTATATATGTTTTGTGTTATCCTGATCTTTTTAAATTTTCATTCTGCTATTTGCCAAAATAGTGTATTATGTCAAAATTACTATTACATCAGAAATATATGTTTTAAAATAATTCGTATTTAATTAATTTAATAATCAAAATAAGTTAAATTGACACATAAATTATACTAGTAAATAGGTGAATTTTTATTACATGGCAATCTATAAGTACAAATATAATTTCGAAAGTGATAAATAATATGTAATTGCTGGCTTTTTCAACTAACTAAAGCATTATGATGCTGGTTATAAGGAAATGTCAATAGGACAACTTTCATGCAGTCTAGTCTAACAGTTCCTGGACCATAAACTGCGCGCACCGTCTAGCTGGTTTAGAAAGTGGAAACTGTGGGGCGCGCACAGACAACGCATTAGCGGACAGATTTCTCGGGATTCTCGTACGCTTTCCACTAACATACTTTTACCTAGAAATATATTTGAAATGTCTCTATTTCTTTGTTATTGACAATAGCAAGCCTTCTTAGTTCAAATATATATGTTCAATGTGTCTATGACAGCTTGCATAGGCAAACTGATGTAAACAATATCCCCATATTATGAAATGTAATATAATGTTATTCAAGTTTATTAATAAAAACTTTTAAAAAGTAAAATGAATTTTCCGCCGGCTCGGAAAACAGAATATACCGAGAAGAGCCAACAGTGTCGAAATTTCGTTGAATGAAGTAATAACTATTAACTTATCACACGAACTTAGTTGCTTCAAGCATGAGTTTAATTTTGTACTCATACATATATGAATAAAGATGGTAATAAATCTAGGTTAAAATATGTACAGAAACGAAAAAGAAATGAAATGAAGTTAAAACTAGAAGGCCCCGTAACACGTATCGCAAAAGTCAATGTCGTAATAAATGTTTCAATCATTAGAAGGGCTCACATCTAATTTGAAGGCAACGTTTAAGGTCGCATTGCTGGCCTCGATACCTTGCCGCTGGTACAAATAAAGGTACTTGTTGATTTCAAAAGTTAGAACCTTGGTGATCTAATTTCCCCTCATTGTGCATTCAAAGGGCGTAACGAGCATGACGGCCCTTGAAGGGCCTCTTGGTCTTTCAACAATGGAAGCGAATAAACGTTTATTTTCATTCGATAAATATCTATTCACATTAAACTATGCATAGTAAACATTAAATATTTTACAATATTATTATTGTTTGCAGAAATATTTAAGAATTTTAAATATTAATTTAAAGTTAAATCCTAAATCACGAGATTTTACACTTTTAACAATAAATTTTATGAGTAAATTTCAGATATGTATTATGATAATAGTTAGTTGTATTAAGATTAACTGTTTTAAATTTATTGATGGATATGACTTACAACTGCTGCATTGGTTCCACCAGATGGCCTTCTCTTGCACATTATTTTCAGTCTTTTTTTCAATCTTCTTCAATTTCTTTTGTATTTTCTGACATTTTTCCTTAACACTAAACTCAGTCTTAACATCCAAATTCACTTTGTCTTTTTTGTAAACGTGAAACCCGAACTTTCCACTTCCCATTTTGTTGCTTTTTCATATAGTTTTGCTTATATTGATCGTAAGTGTGGGCAGATTATCATGTTTATTGACGTCTAGGGCATGATTCGTGTCGGCTGTAGGTACTATGTAAAATGTACAAATTATTATCGATCGATTCGAATGTACGTTCACCGCTCGTGTGTCGTTAAGATTATTATATTGTTGCGGAATGGGTCGAAATCCGTAAAACCAAAAGGTTTTATAGAGTTATCATGAAGAAGCTTTGGCCTTGTAGCGTTCAATAACATTGCTCAAGACGATAACATGATACGTAATCTAGCTTCTGATTCCATCGAACGGCTTATCTATTCTAATTTAATAGCAGCTGTGAATCTTTTTAATCATAGTCTACCTATCTGTCTCTTGGCGCTTATTATATTATATCAAGAACATTTTTATGTCACTGACGTAAAATACTGCTGGAACTAAATAACAATTGTTTTAAAGAAATAAATTTACAAAATTGTCTTTAGTATTATTACAATTTTAAGAATCACAATAATTTCATTTATTTAATTTTATGTTTACGATTGTGCTTATATAACAGTTGCATGATTTTTTTAAATTTAAAACAATGCGCCTTAAATTCATTAGTTTCTAAAAACTAGTAGGAACTTTAATTGTATTCCATTACAAGCAAAATATTGTCGTTTTCATTAGTACTCATAGCTTTACGATTACACAAAATTACACTTGTTCATTCTGTAAAACGGTAAAATAGTAAAATTACGTTCACCTTTTTAATTACTATGAAAAATCGGAGGTTACTTAACACTCAAATGTTATGCAAACAATAGAGCGATCTAAAATAAACAATTGATTTATTCGTTTTTTAGGAAAATTCCAACTTTTTCGTTCGACTTTTTTGTTATATTTAATTTATTTGAAAACTTCAAAATTTAATAATGATTTGTGATCTATGAAGATCTCGTCGATAAAGTCCGATTTTTACTCGAATAGATTTATTTTTGCCCGTATTCCTCCCTATTTAAATCAAACAATAGTGAATATATCTTATAAGAAAATCAATTCCTTTAGAAATATTCTGAACCAAAGCCGGAATGTAAATAGTTTCTGAAACACGTCTTTTCAAATAAACCATACCTAATTTAAAATCTAGATTTAAGTACTTTTAAATGAAGTTAAAGCTTATGAGAGTGTTATATTTGTCTTATTATAGTTTATTATTTATATGAATAATACCGGTAAACATTGCTTAAAATAATTATAATCTTCTTTCAAGTTAGTTCTGTTGAAAATCGTATTCATTATTTTTAGTGGCCATTCTTCTATCTCTTTGAATACTAAATCTGTCGCTTATCGCAGTATTAAACTCTAATATATTTAAAGTTAAACCTGATAGGATATACTTTTAACATTTATTCCTCTAATGCAATATTGTTAAGCAACCTTTCTCGTATTTCATATGTGCTCTTGAGTTACTAGTCGTTAATTTTATATTTACGAACTCCTTTATACTTTAAATGGCCAGCTAATATAAGCTTATTTATTCGAGGTACCTAATCGTATTTTACATCGTATTCTTTATATCTTTATTTATGTTCAAACGTGTATTAAATTTCCTTTTCAACGACGCCTAGGTATTGAATCACCTTATTTATTGTTTTTATATTTCAACTCATATCAAATGTACACTAAGGTTTTTTTAACCAACTTAAAAAAAGTTGGTTTCATATTGCATCTATATATTCTATATTAAATTTGTAGGTATTGAAGGTTGTATGTATCTTATATTAAAATAAAAATGGTATTTTTTATTTAAGTTATAAGTTTTTAAGTATTCGTTTCTATTTTTTATTCCGTGCTACTGAGTAAAGTGGCTTTATTATCGGCCTCAGGGTCACTTTCCATAAGATAAGATTGAGGACATGTGTGAGGCTGTTTATAATAAAAAAAGTTTTGTCCAAAATGGATAATCAAATTTCAATATGTGTACATTTGATACCTATAAACCTAGGTATAGTTCAAGCTACATTTGTCGCTAACAAACTCCTAAGTCTTGATCTTCCGAACGCATGCACGACGTCGCGCTGACCTAATAACTAACAACAACCCACGTAGCGTAGGGTTGTCATCGGACTCGGGACATGGAGACATGTTACCAGCTTCGATCTTCAGTTTCGATCGTCCTAGTTGATTTACAAAATGGAGTAATCGAGTTTACATCCTCGGCCACAACACTATTGTAGAAAAGACAATTCCTTCAATACCGGCGCAATAGAATAAAGAACACAATAGAATTCAAGTAGAAACAATCGAAAGTAGTCAATGTAAAGTCAAGTTTAAAATTATTAACTCTTAATTTCATAATTCGATTATCAGTAAACCAGAACAGATAAAGAAGGTGATAAAATATGAAAAAAAAAATCGTTAAAAAGAGACAAATGAATTTATAGCTAAAAGCATAAAAGAGAACGAGATAGATTACTTTATATATTTTCACTTCTACCATGTGTGAACTGTATACGCACTTTTTTTTTTAAAGCCTCCTACTACTACATAGACAATCATGGAAACCCTATTATATTCGCACTTAAACCTCGGCAAAGCAGCAAACGGCCAGATTATCAATTATAACGTTGAGTTATGTCTACCTTCGGTCAATATTTTCACAAACCGGCCACGAAATTCTGTTTAAGCCTGTAATGGCACCGAATGTTTCGGTTTATTTGGAAAATACATATTATTTATTAGGTCAGCGGTTACTGTGATACGTGGTTTCGAAATATTACGCCATTTTATACTTCTAAACTTACAAATCAAGCATGACATGCTTATAAATCCGCTGACAATTTGACACCTAAACTGCCACTTTGTATTTCATTTCTGCATAGTTTACGACCTAAATAAAGGTCAATATTCATATTGAAAGTATAATTCAGTAAAATACCTATTACTTGAATGGCATGCCCGAATTAAATAAAAATATTAACACACATGCCCTCATTTATGCCCCTATACAAAAATCATAATATTTTTATCTAATACAATAAGATTTCATTACATGTTAAGTCCATCTAGTGAAAAAAATGATTTATAATATTGAAAATTAAATAAAAGATTTTTACTAAAGAGATAAATTAATAGGAACTGCGTCTCCTGCACTAATGAACA
Organism: Automeris io; assembly: GCA_036320925.1. Lineage (NCBI taxonomy): Eukaryota > Metazoa > Arthropoda > Insecta > Lepidoptera > Saturniidae > Automeris > Automeris io. The sequence continues at coordinate 8,780,122 of JAUDJH010000014.1, forward strand.
TTGTATTGCATGAAGTCACTTCTAATTGTAAGTTTAAAACAAAACACGATTTTCTGTTTAGACAAAATATTATTATGCTATTTAAACAAGCCGTTAAAACGAACAAGCTTATACCCTAAGAGACTATTACAAGTGATAATTGTCGTAGAAAGATATAATCTATTTATAATAAAATTACTAACAAAGGTAATGTTTCATTTCCTTCGCATTTTCTTTAATTGTCGATGATTGATTCGGTTAATTTATCTTTTGTTACTCTAATAACATTATTTATGTGCCCTTTTATTGTTGATTTCTTTCAGTGTGTTTTTCTAAAATAAATGAAACTAGTCGTGCGCAGAAAACTGTGTTAAACAATTTCCTTGTGATATTACTGTTATGCCACTTCAGTACCAACAGACTACGTGACCGTGAGGCATAGTGGAGCCTCTATCCATTCCACTACCTCGAACTTACTGTAGGGACTAATAAAAATTGACGAGCGTTTCCGCTATCGGTACATTAACACCTAACGGTTGTTTAGAAGTTTTGATCTGGTTTACATGACAATAAAATTACGTTGTCGTCACGGAAACTTGTTAATAAAGTTCATCTATTGAAATGTAATGTACATTAACTTATAAAACAATAATGGCCGAGATTACCACTCTGAATGAAAATACAATAAGGAGCTGATTTTGCAATAGGTTATTAGCCGTTTGTTATGTTGACGAGCTTAGTATATTCACACATTTTTTTTAATGGGGGAATATCTTCATGGAACCGTCCTGGCTGCATATGAGGGAGGGGGGCAGCGAAAGTGTATAGGACTTTTGCGCATTGGAGGGAACTGAGGAACCTTTAATCAATTCTCCATAGACTCTCCAAACATACATTAATATTTACTCTAACGTGAAAAGTTATCATAGGATATTGACGCGCAATTTAATTAGGATTGTTGATATTGGTGATGTTTATATTTTTTATTAGTAAAAGTAACATATTTCAAAATCGTGAAAATGCAAACGGTAGCATTGGCCCATAACACAATAAACGGAGCTGCATTGTACAGCGTCGAATGCAACCTAAATCGATCTGTAGTAGGTATTCTCGATACGGTTGTTGTATTAGATCGGGCAATAACAAAACGGTAGGTCGTTGAACTCGAGTGTCGCGTGTTTTGATAAGGTCGCCAATTCGCCATTCGCCGATTTTTTTCTCCGCGAGATCCACGGTTACGGTTAAAATATCGCTGCGCGGCCAAACATGAACCGTTTTAATTACTTCATAGGCACGTTGTTGTGGTAAACCGTTAATGGAAAGTGATGTGGCGAATCGCGGACGATGCCTTTTTCTCGACCTTCCGCATTTTTGGAGAATCATAATTATCAACATGAATACAATTGACAACGAGCATCGGACGCTAAGAGAAGATACAGTTAAACATAAAACATACGTATAATTATAAACATCAAATATATCTATAAAATACATATCTTTAGTATTCAGAATTTATTTATCAATATATTTGTGAATTATTTCATCTCTATTTTTTTGTCTACCTCATAACAAATTTTGTATACATCTGTAAAAGCAATCTCCCTGAAATAGTTTTATATATATTAGTTTTATACTATAAATTCTGACCGCAAAATTTTGCTATACTCTCGAGGATCTAATTTATTTGTAAATAAATAATTAAATACATGAAATATAAATACACCCCGTTTTTTTATTACTTTAATTTATTATTATTAATTATGTTTGTTATTCGAAATTTGTTTATTCATTGTGTTATATGTGTACTCGCACAATATAATAAAAAAGTATAGTGAGTGTAACAAAAACATATTTAAAAAAATAAAAGTTTCCATCATCAACCCCATCTTCACCTTCCACCAAGTGTGATTGAAATCAAGCACTGGAGTGTAAATGATAGAAGAAATGTAACTTTTAATGATATGTATTTGTGTTTTATCACATACTAATTATGAAAACATAATTGCCCGAAGAGTTGATTTTATCATCAATGCCCTTAGGGTTATCAACAACAATACAGTAAATAAACATAAAAGTTTCTAAAATCATGGCTTTAAGCAATAGTATTTTCACAATAATTTCTAATCATAATGCACTTGTATATCCTTAGAAATAAGTGTATACATTTTAATATCATGTACCTATAAAAGCAAAATCCTTGTTTTTATTTAATATATTTTGTAGTTTGTACTTAAACCAGGTATTTTTGCCATAGATATACAAATAATTAAAAATGTAGTCTACATTCTTCCTTAATTCTATATATTTGTTATTTCTTTGTAAATATAAATTATTTTTTAAATTGCAGCGGGATGAAAATAGCTTTTCGGGAGGTCGGATGTACACGTATATTGAAACTAAATCTATTATCTCTTTGTAATAGAAACACCAGTAATCATAGCAGTAGAACCGAAATATTAGGACGAAATTAAAAAAAAAAGATTAAATAGTAATAACATATCGTCACGCTATAACCCTTTCGGGATGAGCAGAGATAAATTAGTGGCTGTACCCATTCTGCGATTATATGTCGTGGCAGGTAGAGCAGCTAATTATCGTTCTTAAACACTAACTCATGACAATCTTCTTATTAGATTTCCTGCGTGTTTCCCCACGACGCGACGTTTTCTTTCCTCAATTAACCGTTTAGTGCCTAAATCTGTACTAAATCCTACCTGTCCGTCTGTGTAATCTAAATTGTAGACTAAAAATTTCAACCTTACGAACATAGAGTAAATTTTTAGTCTGTATCAGTTTCATCCTAGATGATAACTTCATTGCAATGATAATAGGTACTAATGCAATTTTCAAATTATTACTGACGCCTTTCGACAAATACAGGAAGTCAAAATAGAAATAACCGCGTGTCTTGGAAATGCGCAATTGAACACATTACCATTTTTATTATCGTCCGTAGAACTTAATGTGTTTGATCAGCACTGTTTTCATGCAAATTAAACTATCGCCATTCTATTTGCAGCACAATACAGCATACAATCGAATACAATGTATCAATATGAAATTGACAATGTATCCTATACACGACGTATCAATAACTTTACCAAAATGCATTAGAAAATATGATGATGATGATGTCCTAGCCGGATTTGGCCACGGCGACTGTTTCATCATCGATTAAGAAAATCGAGGTCCAGTTTTCGGAAACAGTCAATTGCGCAGGAGATATTTAAGTGCACAACTGGACGCGCAGCCAGAGAAGCACTCTCTCGTCCGAGCTCCCTCGGGCCCGATGGAATGGAGAACCAGTACGATCGGGAGGGAACGGGATGCAGGTTTGGTCGAGTGTTCCTTCTCTGAACACCTGGTTGAATTGCGGTGTTAAAGATATACCTTAGTCGCCTTTTACGACACCTCAGCAAGAAGAGGGGCGTGCTATTCTATTCTGCCGGCGGCCACCACGGCATAAAAAAATAAAAAATAAAAAACATATAAAAAAAGTAAAAATAAAATAAAATAAAAATAATAATAATAAAATATATATTAGTAATGAACATCAAAAAGTTATTGTCATATAAAATAGAAGAAATTGAAATAATTATGACCCTTATGACGTCATGACCTACTATAACGATCCTTTGCTTTCCTTTTTTCCTTTGTTCACGAGCAAGACATACTCCCAGTGTTGACATGCAAGTTTTACTATTTCATTGATTTTAATATTAATTTCATTCGGTAAATATATTCTTAAATTATTTAAAAATAAAAGTAAACTTCAATAGCTATAATTAATATTAATATGGACCTAGAAACCTATATTTCCCGATACAGATAACTACATTAATCATTACGAACTAGACAGAGAATTAAAACTTGTACATTTATGTTAGAGGTCAATAAACTTGACGTAAATATGAATCATATCGATTAGCGTTAAGTTAAATGTAAATTATGTGTATTATCTTTATACCTACTAAAATATCAAATTAAAATTTGTTCAATTAAGGCCAACTAAGAGTACACTTAATTAGAAAAACTAATTAAATATTGCAGAGAAAAATGATTTTCTATGCCCTATCTAACTTAGGATAGGTACTATTACGGAAAAGTTAACATCTACCCTTATATTTATGCACCTGTCTATAATAATATTTTTAATAATGTAGAGACTATAAATAATATATTAAATACAAAAATACAAGTTCTATCGACGGTTCCACTTAACTTTTGGTGACCGAAGATACCCTATATTTTAAATCGGAATATTTGTATTAATACTACAAAATCCCACCAAGCTCGATATAGTACTTTTAAAGAGATGCGCGAAGAGCATACAAAATTAAAAAAATATATATTAACTCGTTTTCTCAGGCCTGTGAATAGTTAATTTTATTCGGTTATTTTAATATTTGAAAATAACAGAATATGACCTCAAGCAATTTTATAATAATAGAGAAGAGATAAAACGTTTCGCGCACGATATTACGCAAGTGCACGTATGCATTTCCTAGGCACTGCGTCCGCGCATACGAAACGAAACGCCCACTGGCTGTGAGTCACTACACGTATACACGAGTAAACGCCTCGGAACCTACTTACGAACAAGGCGTGATAGTTAAGACAATACGAACTGAATATAATATATCAAAAGCAATCTGCTTCGTTAGATATTATGTGTGTTTGCTCTACCCGTTTGGGATTACACAAAATATCTTATAACCCAATAATCTTATGCAAGTTATCGGTTTATTCATAAACATCATTTACAAATATAAGAGATATGACGCTCATACTGCAATTTCTAAAATTCATAGAAATAAAATTTTAAATACATATAATTGGTCAAGATTTTCTGTTAATAATTTTGTATTAAAATACACATTTCCCACTTTAAACACATGTTATTTAACTAGAGTCAAACAATGTACAAAAAATATTAATCAATAAATAGTCAAACGAACTAGTAATGATAAATATTAGTGATGTTCCGTCTAGTCGGCGATTTGTCGGTAAAGCCGACGATTGGGTCACTTTCGTAGTCGGTGACTAGTTAGGAACTAGTCGGTAAAGGGCACCTCCTTTGTATGTACTTCTCATTAAAATGTATATAACAGGATTTATATTAAATTACACCTTGATTGTTATAATTATAATAAATCTTTATTTCATAATATTTTTTATATCTAATGTATTGATATTTCTCACAGTTGTAAAAAACCTCCACATCAACCGGTGCAAAACCAAAAATCAAGACATAATGCGAAGTAAGCAAAATATTTTCCAACACGTTCGCAGGGGGTGGTTGCGACTTGTGCGCGTTATAGTTGTAAATTGTTGTGGATATTGCAGAATATCCTAGAGACCGTGATCGGCTTGGTCAACTAATCGACTGGATGTCCAAAGTTACAGCCGGCTCATCTTTAATAAATATCAAAATAATTTTAGTTAATTCGACTGCAGAAAATAATAATACATAAAACACCGCAGATCACAAATGAAAATATTTGTTAAATCTTGTATCACAGCTGCGTACAAAACCTACAGACAAGCATAAAGGGTCCATCAACTGTCAGATATTTTACAATTACATTCAAAAGGTGAAGGTCTTAATAATCAGGGCAAGATTAAAAAGGTTTGAGATTTTTTGTTATATTCTCACTAGAGTTGTATGAGCCATATGACATCGGATATTGAAACGGATATAAAAACTAGATATCGTGATATTCACCTTCGCGGTTATAGATATTTTTATACAAAGCTTATTAACAATTTAAGTATTTATATCAGAAAATAATGTAGGTAAGTAATAAAATGTGTTTAGTAAACATAGTGACCAGTTTCTTTAAATATTCACAACGCGATAGTTACACTTTTAGGGTTTTAATTGTAATCATTTATAAGTTATAATAGCTACTTTTTATGAGATGGGTTGTCTGTTTGCGTGTCATCATTTGAATATATAAAAACCAGTATTTTTGAAAATATTATTACGTAACCAAAATTTAACCAATTTATTTACATATATCCCTCACGTATTTAGACATGGATATGAAATTAAGACTACAGAAATATTTAAGAACCTAAATTTAGATCAAAATGAAATATACAGAATACAAATTTCAAAAGTCAATATTTACATATTTGCTTGATATACAAATTTCGCTATTGTATCATTGTTTTAAAATTTAAAAAAGTTTTAATATATATCAAAATTAATTTGTGATTGTGTAAAAATATAACGCAAATATGACTAAAATATTAAAAAATTAATAAATGTCCAAAATTACAAACATATTTGCGTTTTTTTTTTACATAGATCCAGTATATACTTGCCATACATGACTAATTACAAAATCTGACATATAATTTGTGTCAAACTATTGCTAATCAAACTGTAGCTGTAGTTGTGTCAAAGAAAAACAATAAGGTGCTATTTTAACCATCCAAGCCGACATATTTTATTTTTTCCTGTAATCTTTAAATAATTTCAGATATCTGATAATTACGGTTACGGACATCTGTAACATCCCTAGTTCACACATTCCCTTCGTTTAGTAAAATAACCTTCGGAACTAGCATCGAGGCAACATTGGATCATTTGTCTTCAATGTAGACGTTTCTCTGAGCCACAATGTTGTAGTCTCTTTGGCTCAAAGCGTGTTTGATAATTGATACTCGCCAATAGAACTGAATACTTTATTTATTGCATTATTCATTTCATATATAATTAAATAAGTATATTAGAATAAGGGTCGAAGAATATAGCTGAAATAATACAATTGTGTGCATCGTAGCGCATACAATTTATTTCCCGAATTTCTAACTATATTATTACAATTTTTTTATGTAACGGGAAGACAAATAGGCGAACAATCCATCTGACTAACGGCAGTTAGACGAAATTTGAGGTTTGCTTAGAATTTACTAAAACGTTATAATTTATATTACTCAATGAATGTCAAAGTATTTTGTAAGTCACCAATTTTGTCAACATGGACTTGGCTCTGCGAATACTATAGCTACACCCAAGTTCCTATTATATATCCAGTTTTTTGTCAAAACTAATTAAATTTTTGAGAACTTTGCTAAGCAAAGTCGAAGAAGCGTCTATAAATCTCAGTCTTACTCTTGTCTATGAACAATTATAATACAAGAAGTGTCACCATTACACTGCCGACCTAGAAGAGCGTTCTCATTCCTTTTTAATCCAGAAGAATCCAGAGAAAATACTACGCCTGGTAGTTCAGGCATGTTATGATGATTAATGAATGAAATATTAAAATTTTTCGTGAAATAAAAATTACACAATATTTCAGGGCTGACGCCTAATTAAAAAACATTAATTTTTAAAAAGATTTTCAGTTTAACAGATTAATACCCTATTTACTTATTGGTCGTCGTTTTTAAAACATCAATCAAACAAAAGATGAATAATAAGTAATAGAAACTGAAGGGAATCTGTTAACTTTAACTAAAATTGAGAATGGTATTTCTGTATGTTTTTTTCAATGGCTCGATAAAGTGACTACAGTGCAACTGATGGTAAGTACAGTGTAGTGGAAAAACGAAAGCGGCCATCAAATGATGAAATTCCATTGATAGTCTCCGTCGTCATGTCAGCCCACATATACCACGACTGAAGGTCTCTAAGTATATGAGTAACTGGATATACACAAGCTGATCCAGAAACGCGACAAGCCAAAGCAAGTCACTATGATGCTTTTTACACTTGTGTACTGTGGTCGCGACACAGTTCGGGCAATCGCCCTACCGCGAAAAAACCGAAAAACCAAAAAAAAAATTAATTAAATTTAAACCTGATCTAAAGTCTGAACCGTTTATAATATTATACCTATAGAAGAATGTTATTCAATACAATCTTATAAAACGAATTTACTGAATAATGTCTAACTTCTTTACACAGGTCACGAATAGTTTTATTAAACATTTTCCTTGTATGGAGAGCAGGTGTGCCTAACGATCCAACCCTTTTACATTGCAATCGGTCGGTCCAGGTAGTGTGTTTATTATCCCACTGCTATCTCCCTTCCCCACGCAAATACCTACTGAAAACGGTGTAATAAAACGAAAAGATAGATTCGAATTGCTTTTAAGATAGTATTAAGTTAGTCTTTCTAAGACTTAAGAAATATTTGCTACCTGAACCACGGTACCTATCTACATAATCTGATTAGGAAGACATGGAATTTACTTTTGTAATATCTTTTTAATATTATAAATTTTACATATGTATTTATTTTTATGTGATTAGCACATACAAAGAATTCATTCAAAGCACGAATGTAGTCGCTGTGATTTTTGCTTTACAATAATTAATTTTCCTTTATAATGTCGTATGAAATATATATTTTTATATACAAATTGTTTATGTTTCAAATTAAAAGTGGTCTAAGTACATTCACTTGTTATATATTTTGCGACACTTAAATAAAAGGTTGCAACGATATGTAATATGTATTGTACAAACGCCTTTCGGCATAAAAAGTATTTTTACTTTAAAACATGTTTACAGCGACCATATAAATATAAAGTAAAGCATTAAAAAAATATTATTCTCTCACGTTTTAGTAGTAAAATTTCTTTAAAACTGAAATCCGAGAACATGTATTTTTTCAATTCAGTTAATATGTATTATATTAAAAAAAAATAGATGAATAACGAATTCATAAAATGGCCTTTCTTATAAACGATAGTTATTATAGCATGAAGGTCAAGATATATTTCCATAGCAACTAAATTAATGTTATTGCAGTTGCTTATTATTAAGGAAATGCATTTTTAAAATGCACAAATTGAGTCATGTTCAATTAAATAATTTTCTGCGTAATACTTGAACAATGAAACATTAACAAATTATTTTTTAGCCTGTGGAATCAAAGGCTTCTAAATAATCCCCAAACAATTCGATATCTCATTATATTGAATTCGATTAGATAATAATTATTGGATTAATGGGACAAGTACTTATTGCTGATCTAAATATATGATTCAGTACCATTTACATCAGCTCATATTACTTCCATATATATGTTAAGTATAGCATACTTGTTAGACAAAGATCCCGTTTAGATACAACTGTGGTGACCTAGAAATACACAATAGCTATCAAATTTCTACCATAGGCACGGAGGCGAGCAGTACACGAATCGTGAGAGCCTCGAGCACGATCGCCATCGCGTTCTATACTTCATATGCTATTAAAATAATAACACCTTTACTGAGGCCCTTTATAGTAATAAATGGATATGCCGTGGTGGCTGCCGGCAGAATAGAATAGCACCCCCCTCTTCTTGCTGAGGCGTCGTAAAAGGCGACTAAGGTATCCCTTTAACACCGCAATTCAACCAGGTGTTAAGAGAAGGAAAACTCGACCAAACCTGCATCCCGCTCCCTCCCGATCGTACTGGTTCTCCATTCCATCGGGCCTGAGGGAGCTCGGACGAGAGAGTGCTTTTCTGGCTGCGCGTCCAGCTATGCACTTAAATATCTCCTGCGCAATTGACTGTTTCCGATAACTGACCTTGATTTTCTTAATCGGTGTTGAAACAGTCGCCGTGGCCGAACCCGGCCAGGACACCATCATCATCATCAAATGGGTATTTTGGTAAACGAATTTTACTTTAAAATTGATCACATTGAGTTTCTACTGCGGTAAGCGGAAAGAATGGAACAAAATCTCTATCTTAATAAATATTCATTAATTACTTTAGTAGTCATTTTTGGTATGGCATTCGGTCTTTGTTAATTGTTCGGTTGACCAACGGTGGATATTGGTGCCTTGAAGAATCCTATATCATAGAATAATGGAAACACGCTCACAGGAAATTTATTTCACAACCCTATGAGCCGACAAATTAAGAGCTAGAAAACTTTTTTATAAACCAATCATTGATAATTGCTTCGGTATATTAGTAGAACCATTTCTGGTAGAACCATTTTTTTTCAGGTTGCATGGTAAATCTCGGTCAGCGTCAGACCTCATTTTTAAGTACCTTTTCTATCAGTCTCATCATTTATTGCTTTGTTACAACATAAAAGTATAGATCAAAAATTAAATTACTATCAGGGAAGTACTTTTTATTTGGCTTACTCCGCTTTACAGTTAGATTTGTTATGATTATTAGATCAATTACGGTCATGTCTAAAATTTAGTGAAGTATTTGCCAATATATACAAAAAACTGTTTGGAATTCTAGCACAGCTAACGTCAATTAAAAATCGTGGTCATAAAAAATGATCCAGATACTAAATTACGTGTTTTTGTGGTACGTTTAAGTTATTTATCAATCGACGACATTAAAATTCAAAGTTTTTCTTTTCGTATTAAATTTATTAAGTATATGTATTATGTTTCAAATCTCTAATAAAAATTATGACTGTTTTTTGTGTCCTTAGCATAACACTACTTATGATTATCGACATAAACACAAATTACTCATTCTTATTAAATAAAGATAATCAATTATATCAAAATATAATAAAAGTGTTATCATACAAAGCTCGATATGTAACATATCACGATAATAATAATGACGTAAGCGACAACAAAACTGTAACGTAAAACGCAGCGAAATAATAAACAATTTACGACACACGAGTAGTGAAATGTATACACGAACGGACCCTACACTTTAGGGAAGGAGTTAAGAAATGAATTCTATGATTTCAGGCTAAGAAACGTAAAGTGGCTCGAAATAGGCCGTAGTAATTATAAAAACCTTAAATAAAAAGTCCAGTGTGTACAATAATTAAAATTATGAAATCAGATTTTGAAAAAGGATTCCAAACAGCCTTAAAAATATTTTTAATAGATTCCTGTTGTGAACTTAAAATTCATAACAGTGGCGGTTTTGATAGCAATTCCTTAGTGGGATTCCAAGGTTTACGCCTATATAAAAGTACGTATAAACACTTCTCAACTTTAATTATTAATTTCATGTAGAAACTTAAAGAAAATAATATGAATAGACGAAAATTCTATACAAAATAAACGCTATTGTTTCATTTACTTCAGTTTGAAACTACCTATAACTTTTCTAGTGCGTCTTAGCCCAATAACCTCACCCCAAAGCCGTCAAATATTCACAAAATTTTCACTTAACCCACTTAAGGGTTCCGTAGGCCTTATTGACGAACACAAAGTAATCACGGTTTCGATGTCGGAATCGTTCGCTAGTCGGATGTCGTCGCGAGTAAAAGCGCGTGCGCAGATTGACGCGCGGCCGATGCGCGGGCCGTCCGTGGCGACAGTGCGGTTCCATATAACCGAGAACTACCTCCCCCATTCTGCACCTAGCCTGTAAGTAGCCACCTCTCTCTTTTGAGCGAATCTCTCAACTAAGTTTTAACTTCAACTGCTACCTATAATGCTACATTTAAATGTCTATCAAAGTAGAAAAACTAAGGAACCTCCTAAATGGAAATTAGAATTATAATGGCAAATACTGTTCTACTTTAGTACTACAATGCTATAAAAATACGAGTACATGGGAATACTAGTTTTCATTCTAGTTTCATTTATACATATTAAAAAAATAAATATTGTCAATTGTTCTCATGTAAGTGATACTCGTATTCTTGTTTGTCTGGAGGAATCTGGATTCCCAGGACCGGGTGGAGCGATTGGAAGGATACCCCGGGGGTTTTAAGTCAGTAGGAGTCTGACGCAATGGGGTCGCTGCCCTCACAGCAGCCTTGTTGGTTCTATGTAGGATTATCCCCCGGGACACCAAAAAAAAGTGACAGAAATATCACATTTGGTGTTGAACAGTTCAAATCCTACAGTACATCAAGACATCAAAACAGTAAGCTTTTAATTATCAAGCGCTTTAAAATATTAATTTCATGTAACTTAAATAATTTATTTGTTATTTCATTCTCCACCAAGCCAATGGTCACCTTTCTCTTTTAGGCGAACCGCTAAACTGAGCCTTCGACAGCTACACTTCACACACTTTTAGAGGTAAATACACTTCAGGATACAATGGTAATTCCATATTTTAACAAAGAATATATAAGTGTCGTTATTATGTTATATATATTTTCTAAACTACAAACCGTTTTTTTATATTTTAATGTTCTATTATAATGACGTAAAGACGCTATTTTGGTTTATTAAATAGTAAGTATCCATGTCTAATCCTGACAATAATTATCTTTAATAAATTGAATTTAATATATTACATTCGTTTCTTGCGTCTTTTTTCCTAACATAATACGGTAAAAGAGTCTTTAAGCAACAAGCGATTCGGTTTTTGTTGGGCAAGGAAACTCCACTGTTGACGTCAACATCACTTTCCATCTAGTGAGACTAAGGATAATCGTAAGCCCATTTATAATTTTAAAAACATAAAATTATTCTGTAACTTAGAAGATATACAAAAATCAAAAAAAAAGATGAAATGAAAAATGAATGAATGATGAGATGAAATGAAAAAGCACGCCTGTGGAGCCAAAAACTGACTATTAGTAACTTGCTTAATTTATTATTTTTTATCACAATCCATTAATGTATTAGAAGCCTTTCAGTAAAGCGTTAAACTAGGCTTAACTAAGATGTGGAAATAAAGGCTTATTATTTATTTAAATATACAAATATAATGAAATAAAATTGTATTACATAATTTATTTTATATCACAATCTTTTTGTAGTCACATTTCAGTGAATCGTAAAACTAAGTGTTAACATAGATGCCAAAGTAAAAAAATATTGCTTGATTCGGAGTGTTAGCTTTTACAGGATTTAATATTAAAATTAAACAATCTATGCAATAATTGACAACTCTATGAAAGTCTTCAAGTAATTGTTTGTAATTTAAAATAATCTGTTTAGAAATTGCACATAATACATGTATTTATATTCTATATACATTACTAACTGAATGCACGTGAAATATTAATTATGTTAGGTTTATTTATGTATTGATAGACACTTCCTTCGAAATATTAACCTAAATGCATAATTCTTACGAAATCCGCTCACATATTGACATAAACGACATGCGTGTAAAGTAAATATGCACACATTGATTCCAAGTGCATCAAACTGCGTTCGATACAAATGTCAAATATTATACGGTTCTTGTTCAATTTTTTCACTATATTTTTGCGAAAAATCTTGATGTAAATGTAGTAGTAGGTAAACATGCAAAAAATATTTCTAGAGTAAAAATTACAGTACTAAATATATTCATAAAGTCTTCAGAAAATATTATTTGATTAAACTATTGAAGAAATAATTCATGGATTTGCAATTACCGAAATAACTTAAAGGGATGCTAAGGAAAATGAACAGTAGAAGACTAAGAAAAATCTTTTTAAACGACTTCAAGGAGGAGCCACTTCTGTATTCGACTCTATGGTTGAGATTTATAGATGTAACTTTAAGTTTGCTTAGACTTTAAAACATTACAATTTATATTACTCAATGAATGTCAAAGGACTTGGTAAGTTACCAATTTTGTCAACATGGACTTGGCTCTGCAAATACTATGACTATACTCAAGTTGCTACTATATATTCAGTTTTTTGTCAAAACGAATTAATTTTTTGAGAACTTTGCTAAGCAAAGTCGGAATAGCGTTTATAAATCTCAGCCTTATTTTTTAATTGCAGTGTTGAGGCTATATAACGATAGCAATCATAATGAAATTATCCTTAAAAGTAATAATAAAATATTTTTAAAAGTTAAAAAATATTTATTAGGCATATATAGTAGAAATTGTTCTGTTTTTGGTGCTCTGATTTTGGATTTTTGGTGGTATTGCTGTCATGGTGAACATTCTTAAATATCTAAATTTGAATTTGATTATAATGAACAAATTAACTTAATGAGAATTGTAGAGTAATCACCGCATTTACTTGATTGTCCGTTGTAGTGACATATTTAGGTCTAGCGCGTTTCGGGATTATTTATTGTTCATATATCTAGACACCTTCTATCGTGGTATGTATATGCGAGCCGCATGACGACAACTGTCAAAGAATTCCCAAACCTTGGTCATCGTTGCTGTTTTTGGACTACACCGTACCTTCCATCAGGTTCGCTTCAGTCACTTTGCCCTTTCGATGCCGCAGTCCATTCCGCCGAAGTGATGCTACTGAACCGGGCAGCACGCCGCGAAGTGTGCACGTTGCATGATGGCAAGTTGATGTTCGAATTTTCTCAATTAAGTGTATATTTAAAAATTTTGCTGGTATATTAAATAAAAAATTAAATTAGGATAGTTCTAGTAATTTATTTTTAATTTTTTACTTTTCTATAAAATGAATATCGGTTAAAGGCGGCGCTGGTGTACGCGGAGCATTTTGTGAATGCAGTCTAAAGCCGGCGCTGGTATCGAAAGGGTTCACAGTCAATAATATGTTTGATTGTGATACTAAAGAGGTAGAATCATAAGCAATTTTCATTTACGAGTTGATTCAAGAATCGGATCCAATATTCAGTCGAGATACGACAGCCCTATTCCCAGTACATTCGTTCGGGGTCATTCGGAGTAAATATTCTGCAAATGCACTAAGTACACGGACGGTGTTTGGCGCAACGGCGACCCATGACTATCTAAATAAAGTTTACGTGAGCGGTGATTTTCAAAGAATTAATTCTACTTTGTTAACTTTGTCTTATCAAAAGTATGTTACAAAGTTACAAAAAACGGAAATCCTATCACTGGTATTCTCGTTTATTCAAGGAAACATAAAAAAAATCATAAAACCGTTTGTATATTTGCTTTACAACTTGTTATTATGTTTTTTTTTCTAACTTACTGTATCTCTATTTCATGCTTCTCTGAATCTACTTTTACCCATATATCTTCAATAAGAAAAAGCTGTTCTCAGAGTTTAGACATAAATTTATTCTACATTTTCTTTACATCTTGTACTATCAATTTCAATATCCAAAAAAAAAAAGTACCGTGAAGTTTTTATAATAAATAAATTATTTAAGTACAAGGATTGTGTTGAACCGTAGTGTTGTCTTTTTATAATTCAGTTAACGAAACCTCTCAGAAAGGCATAGAATGTCAAGATTCCTTACGTTAAAAGAATAATTAAATTACTAATTTGAAAAACTTTCTTCGGCATATAATTTAACAAATTTTTTGGATTTATTTAATTTTATTGTGGGTCATTCAGTGTAAGAGACTGATTCTACCTAAATCCAACTTAATTCAGTTTTTGCTTATACAGCAGTTTTGTATGGACAAAATTGAATTAATCCCATATAAAAGACAATGCAGGATTTTGTTTTGATTAGTTCAATTAATTCAATTTTAATAGCTAAAAGTTTAGACTGAGTGCAGGTGGTAGAAGAAAATGAAAGAGGCGAACATAACTCCCTTGCAATACCGTCGTTAATCCTTTATGGGTGCTTCGACCCCAGTTCGCGGGTGATAGACAATGGTGGTAGTCGTTATTGTGAGGTGAATTAATGTTCATGGACTTGCAGGACCGTATTAGGTGATAGCTATATCGTTTGCTCACATTAGCTCATGATTATGTTTAATTTTGCTTAAATGTCATATTTAGTTTAACCCTTTTTATTCTGCACTACTGTTGAGTTGGAGCGTTTACGAATATGTGAAAATACGTTCCGAAGAAGCCGTATAAGAATCTTTTAGAAGCTTACGCACTTCATCCGTCATCCGATTTCTATCCGTCATTCGTTATTCTCTGATTCGGGTCACAATATTAATTGACCGAAGAAGCTACTCTAATGTTTTAACGCTTGCGCACTATATCCGAACTGTTTCCGAGAAGTGGGGCTGACAGTAGGGTAGAGGGAATAATAGTAATGTGATTCAGTGCAGAGCACCATATTAGATTTTTTAAATATTATTTTATAATATAATAAGTATATTCAGGTACGCATTTATTATTTGATACTTTTATTGATTCGTAGAACTGTATTTGAATAGAATAGTATCGGACACTGAGTAAAGCAACATCCAAATTTGGTCCGAATTGCCTACATCCGTATTTTCATGGATTTCCACGAGTCGCAGTTCGTAAGCGCTCTTGATTAAATGTACCCGGTCTTTCTTTCCGTATCTAGTTTATTGATTACAGAAAATTACGTAATAATAATTATAATACATTGTCACGCTATATCCCTTAGGGGGTGAGCAGAGATAGATTAGTGGTTGTCTCCACTTTGCGCTAATATGTCGTGCGTAACGCGATCAGTAGCGCAGCAGCATCAAATTACTTACAAAATGAATATTATAATTAATTAAAAACTTATACCTATAAAATTATTGTTACAATAATAAAAGTAATATATCATTACGCTACATTCCTAACCGGGCGAGAAGGGATAAATTAGTAGTTGTATTCACTATTACAATATAAAAATATATTATATGTACTAAATCACATTACATTGTTACAGTAACACTTAATATGTATTGAGAATTCAGATCTACTATCAATTTGCATCTAACAATGTTGAACAAACTGTGAAGAAATATATATAGTTTATTGTAAAATAAACCTTTACGTAATCTGAATTTATACTAACTATAAAACTTGATTTGAAATTGTAAAAATTGCAGTGTTTAGGAATGACCATTGTACACTATTCTTGCTTCGTACCTGGTCTCTAGAGCAATGGGAAGCGGTTCTCGACCAGCCTTGAACTTGTACGAGTATATGCAGTTCTATGCAAGCGTCGAATGCGAAAGTAGTGACCATTTCTAGCTCGCATGTTACGTTACGCGAACGCTGGTCTTAAACTCTTTGAAAACGACACAATTGAAACTACTTTTACCTATGTTATAGCTTTTAAAATACATTTTACAAAACATTCTAAGTATGTACTTTAATAATAATATCCCTGTTTTATAGAAAGGTGTGCAATAATTTTTAGTCTTTGTAACTTTTTAATTCCTTTACCTGTTCACATATCAAACTACAGGTGACCGTATATTATAAAATGTTAAGAATATTTTCCTACGGATACTATTATGTACGAACATATCATAGTAAATGTAGAAACTTAAGGATAAAACAGTGTTTCTACGAATATCGTATCATAATGAATTGTAAAAAACTAGAATTGAATTTTATATTTTGTTTTTTTTTTTTTAATTATTTATAAGGGCTTTTGCCATTTTGGCATATCAGCCCAATATTTTGTTTTAAAACATTCTTTGTACGCAGCTTTGAGTGATGACCTATCATCACTTTCGTATTATTTATGGCTAATCATGTCGCGCACGCAATAACTAGTTCACCTTATTGTTTTAGATTGATGAGAACTCAATAGATATCGTATACATAGTTCTCCTGAGCACATTCCTAATGAATCCTAAATCTTTATCAGACATACATTATACCGTACTGAATGTCACAAGAAAAACTATTACAAAGACCTTAGGGCAGAAAGTAGCAATGGAATAACAAATCTTCCTGCCCGTTCATCCGCTTCTGCCCTACAAGTGTTGTCGAGGAGAGGAGACTTGCAAAATGTACGGGGTGAGATAGTAGGTCGCCAGGTCAATGCCCTCGCAACCGGTCGCGCTTTAAGCTTCGCAAGCGAACATAGAGAGACAAACTTGGCCCACATTTTAAAGCTATTACCACTAAAATTGAATGCAAATATCATGTCGATATTAGAACCAACTTAAGACATGTTTAAAATTCCTAAACTATTTGCTCTTACAATTTTAATCCTTTTATATACTTAAGCGCAACATTGAGGTCAATATATAACTTTCGTCCAAAGAAAACATATTTTTTTGAAGCAAACATACGTAAAAATAATAAATTGCACTTGAAAATATCCTTTTCATCAAAAATAATTTTCATATAATCATATGGAACACAACACGTAAATGTATTTAATAAGATTTGAGTTTTTAGTATAAATAATAGAAAAAAGCAGAGTCCAATAATGAAGTATTATTTAAATTTAACTTGTACTATTTATTGTGTTTTTTAACGTTTATAGATATTTCTAATAAGATATGACACGACCGGGACCCTGTCGCCAATCAGCGCTGCAGACTTCCTTTGTGCCTTTAAGCTCATGGAGTTCCCATTTTCGCCATGTTTATATGTTTTTGTATTTTCTTTTGTTTCTGTATGTACTTTGTGTTACTGCATTTAAATTTTTAGTTTTTTGTTAGTTTGTGGCGAAATAAATACATTTAATTGGATTTTAAAGAAAAATGGATATAAACAAAAATATAGTTACTACCAAGTATATGGATATTGACCTTGTCTGAAATTAATTAGTGCTCACTCTGCCAACACATTTAATAAGCCCAGAATAAAAAAATACTCAGATATATATTATTAGGAATGCGGAATTTTACGAGTATCAAGGAGGCAGATATTTTTAAATAATTTTCACACAGTAGTCAAAGTATTTACAACTTTATCACAGTTGGAAGTGTTTCAATGCTGTCAACGTAATAAACTAATATGACGATATCAAAGAAGCGCCATGAACACTACAAGACCGGATGGAGCTATGATTTATTGTACGCTTTGGCCGAGGTCAGTAAATGATCAAAACAAATATTTATAGTATAAGAAAATGTCATAAGTTACATTGTTTACAACAAGCATTTTAGACAGTATCCGGAGTGATCTTGACTATAACTGCCAGGGCACACAATGCGTTGCCACGCCGCGGTTGCAACGTTGCTCGCCGGAGCGGGGTCACTCCGGCGTTTAACATACAAATATCTATGATGGGCATACGGTGTGTTCCAGCATCGCACAGTACGTGCACAGGACTTGCGCTTCGTGAGACGAGGCGAAGAAGGGTGCACGCGTAGGGATGCCGGAGTTGTACCACTCGTTGTTTTTCCGATATATTTTTAACAACAGACTGCACTTAACTGTTTCTCTACGAGACGCCTTGCTGCTAAGAGTTTCGCAGGATGCGCGCGCAATCGTGCAACATTCAGGGCCAAAGTTATGTCTCAAAATAATTTTCATTAGTTTTCAGAAGAAAAATAATACAGGTGAATAAAATAAAGTCACGCACCGTGTACAGGCGGCATTATTTTTTGCCGATAGTAGCGAAGGGTTGACGGCGCCGCTCCACTGAACAACGTTGGGGTGGCGCAACGCATCGTGTACCCGCCAATACACTAAATCTTTGCGGTGTGATGCCGCACCACCAAAGCTACGCATTGTGTGCCCCGGTCCCCGGACAACAGATTCATAGTTTTGTAGAAATACTGACTTAAATATTACTTTATTTATATTTATTCCTCTGTTTGTATGATTGAGTTCGTTCATCAGTGGAACCGAAATATTTCGCGATCGGAATTTCGGTTTGATCCTTATATTGTTATCGATATTGTTTAGCATCTTTGAGATCCGATACGAAGAAAGTAACTGCTTAGTGCTATTATTGCATAGACATAAAATTTCTTATCGGATCGGGCCGATTCCATTGCGGTACATGTAGGCATTCCCTATGGCGGTAACAACTGCGTGCGATGGTAGTCTGTAAAAAAAGGAGCCTAGGAAACTTGGACCGAGTTCAGGCATTACATTACACACTGTCTTTCATCAGAATCCGTAAAAATGCTTGAATATATTAATCAAGAAGCTGTTTACAATCACCACAAAGTGTTGTGTCAACACGACATGCAAAATAGTTCAGACTCGGTTCGGACGTAGTATATAAGTATTCATGATGATGATGATGATGTCCTAGCCGGATTTTGCCACGGCGACTGTTTCAACGCCGATTAAGAAAATCAAGGCCCAGTTTTCGGAAACAGTCAATTGCGCAGGAGATATTTAAGTGCATAACTGGACGCGCTGCCAGAAAAGCACTCTCTCGTTCGAACTCCCTCAGGCCCGATGGAATACAGAACCAGTACGATCAGGAGGAAGCGGGATGCAGGTTTGGTCGAGTTGTCCTTCTCTGAACACCTGGTTGAATTCCGGTGTTAAAGAGATACCTTAGTCGCCTTTTACGACACCTCAGAAAGAAGAGGGGGGTGCTATTCTATTCTGCCGGCAGCCACCACGGCTACATATTAAATACATAAATAATACTATGACGGTCTGATAGCGCAGTTTGTAGCGACCCTACTTACGGCGCTAAGGTCCAGGGTTCGAGGGAAGGGTAAACTTATCTGTAAGGAGTAGATTAGTTTGTCACGAGTCGTGGTTGTATACAGAGATGGACAAAATGCAATCTGATTAACGATTAGAAAATGTAGTCGCAATTTTAATTTTCTTGCTCTGTAATCATGATTAAATCCATTTAACCCATTAAGAAGTCACAAATATGTATGCAATCTGGGATTCCGTAGTTTCCGTATGTATATAGTATAGGATTTCCGTAGTTTAAAATATAGATGAGCAAAATACAGTCATATTAATGGTAAAAAACGCAAAATGTAATCGTAATCATTTTTATTAATCTGATTACATTTTGCCCATCTATGCTTGTATACATGTATTTAAGTATATATACAATATATTTGTCTAGTAACCATAGTACAAGCGTAAGTTTAATTTGGGATTAGGTCAATCTGTGTTATTGTTAGTAAATATTGTATTATTAATACTCTAGCTATTTTAGGCTGACAGTATAGGGTTATGAATTAGAGTTTACCAGATGACAAATAAAATTCGGATAATGGATATAGTGCATGGATTCCCAGGCTCGGGTGGTTCAATCAGAGAGACGTCCCGGGGGTTTTTAGTCAGTAGGAGACTGACACATCGGGGTCGCTGCCCTCACAGCGTCCCTGATGGTCCTATGCAGGATTTTCCCCAGGGATAAAAAAAATATAGTGCGTAAACATATAAATACTTCAACGACTACATCGGAACATTTTCAGATCGGACGCGGTGGGTAACCGCCCTTAAGTTCTAATGCGAGATATATGGTAATCCGCGAGTCAGGATGGCAATTTGTTGATACATCTCATGCACGCACTTCACGAAACAAGATTATCTAGTTATCAGCAAGAGCTATCGTAGTCTGTTGTCATACTGAGGTCTATGCCCTGTACTGGAATATTAAAGGCCGCATAATTTTATTATTGCTGTAGACCAGAGATTCTCGAAGTTATTTCGTGTATCGCCTGCTTTAAGAACGATATTTTTACACTGGTTCGACATACCTTATACATTGTCTACAGTGGACCAGTAGCGTTCATTTTATAAATGCATGAAAGCTCTGCATGCCTATATGAATAATAAGTCTGGAATACATTGCTTAAAGTTAAACAAAAAAATGGAACCATTTATATCCATATCTATTCTATATTCACACCATCTATTTTCCTATGAAACCAATATAATATTTACTATCATAATATAATATTCAAACTAATTACACGAATTCTGCCTTACCCAAATACCTTATGCACGTCACTGCAGTGGACCAGATGGTGAGTACAATGTAGTCCAAAAACGACGGCGAATATCAAAGGACGAAAATGCATTGACAGTCTCCGTCGTCAAATCGGTGCATATAAACCACAACAGAAGGTCTCTAGGATGAATTATTTGTCATTTTAAAAATGACAATTTCACAATTTTCATAATTTGTTAAGATCCTGATAAAACCTTATTGCTCCTGAGCTACATTCGAAAGACATTATAAACTATTTTATGCAATTATACAGGACCGTAGAACTCAACAATCGATTATAAATAACTTAACGGGTCTTATGCGCGGGGAAACTTACTTTTAATAAACGTTTCAACCTGATTACACTTGTCTATATGTAAAGTAGTAATTCTGTTTTTATTTTACTACTAGCTGTCCCGGCAGACCTTGTTTTGTCCTATTTCTCTAAAACAAAGTTACATTTTTTTTTATGTTAATAGCAGACCCGTCAGGTTTCATTCTGCCAAAAGTTATTGGCCTGTTGCAGTCTAATAGAAATAAAATTGCATTGAAAGACTTAAGTCATATCTAAGGTAATGATATTTTTATTATAATGCCTTATGGGACACGTTGTTTTTTGTTTGATTACTTGGCGTATAAATTATAATTTTCATCAATGACATGCAACCTCTAATCAACTTAAAGGCATACCAAAGACAATCCTAACGCACTTTTGTTTTGTTTTGATTGAAATCATATGTTTGACAGCTGGGGACAGAGTGGTTTGTATGGGAAAAGAAAATTGTTATTTTTACTATTATCCTCGTATTTTTTACGTTATTTCACTCCATAAGAACTTTCCCCATACTTCATCAAATACAACAAAAAATAAATCAGCTAAATCAATGCAGCCGTTCTCGAGTTATGCGCTTAGCAACACATTTTGCGATTCATTTATATACATATACATAGATTAAAGTAGCGATTTTCGATAACCTCACTAAACTGCTTAATTTTCTTTGTACCATTTACCGCCTACCATATAGGTCTTCAGCCCCCACAAGGGGGTGTTATCGCCCACTTTGAGAATTACTTCTGTAGATGGAATCAACGTTTTCATAAGTAATGGAAGATATGGAGGAAGGTCGAGATTGACTCACCGAGATTATTAAATGTCTACATAAAAGTACTGGCGTTAACAAAATATCCGGAATCGTCACGAATAAACGACAGCTTCATTAATGCAGTAATGATACAAATAAAAATTTTAATGGTATATTTGTTTTAAGTTCCTCCTTTGTTTGTTTATTCTATTACTTTGTAGTATTTGATTGCCGTTTGATGTGTCTGAAATATTATATTATATCGGATAATACATTATTACGATAAAATTACTAGAAAAACATCGTGTTTATCGTTTTAATTGCATATAAAAAAACGTATTTTTTATTTAATAGTAATTTAACTTTATCGAAAAAGGTTCGTAAATAACAGTTTAGCTTACGCTATATTATTTCAAGATGAGTAGAAATACATTAGTAGCTATATCCAACATACCTTCTGTTGGCAACTGCCAACACAAATTATTTAATATTTTTTGATGCTGGCAATTGAGATAAAACCTAGGAATTTGGTGTGTCGTTGTAATGGCTGTTTCTGTAATAAAAATAAAAATTGTGGCATATAAAAGTGTTAATTAATTCGAGAGCAACTCCAAAACTGAACATTGGTCCTTCGAGGAAAGAATCAGCAAGGTTTGAAGCTGGGAACAAGAATTCCAGAGAAATTGGAAAAGAATTTTACGACATTTGTTTGCCGGTTCGCCACAAGGTAGTTTTGTGAAGAGCGGGACCGTTTGTGACGGAACGCTGTTCGCCCAATTGAAGATCGCCTACGTGCCGCATTGCGGAGCGTCAACAAGGTGCGACCAATCAGCGCGCGACGCACGCGCAGCTTGCTGCAATTGCAAGATACTGTATTCAGCGGGAAGCGGCAGCCATTTTGTCGTCGTAATTTTAAGTATTTTAATTCAGTCGAGTTGTTAATTGTAATTAATTGTAAGTTTTATTTCCATATTTTGACTTATATAAGTGCTAGTGTATACGGTTTTAAACATGCTTGGTGGAGATGAAACAGATTTAAAACGGCTTCGATCAGAAAGATCATATATAAAAGGCGTCATAACGCGTTTACACAATTATAGTGTATCTTCAGAGTTGGCGTCTGCTGACACGGCGCAAGTATTCGCAAAGAAAGAAAAACTAATAAGTGCGTTTAATACTTATGAAAAACTTAACAAAGATATTTACTACATGAACCCAGATGATGACGAGAATTACGAACTAGTTGAAGAGAAATATTTCACCGCCGTTGGTATTTTTAATAAATTCAGATCACCACCAGACATGGATCAAAAACCTATATATATGCGTACTACCTTACCAAAGATAACCATACCAGTGTTTTCTGGAAGTTACTGTGAGTATCCTAAATTTAGACAATTATTCACATCGCTTGTAGATAATGATACAAGTCTTGACATAACACAAAAATTCCACTATTTACACACTTTTTTACAAGATGAACCGTATGGTCTGATAAAAAATTTACCAATCACCAACCAAAGTTATTTAGATGCGTTAGAAATGCTAGATAGTCGATATTTCAACAAATTCAAGATTACATCTGATTTAATAGAGAATTTATTAGATATAAAACCAATTACAAAATCTACAGCAGTCAATATTCGAGAGTTTATTAGTAAAATTAAGCAAAACTTAGCTGCAATAAAAAATTTAGATGTGGACATTAAAAGTTGGGATCCTATTCTTATGACCATCTTCCATCGTAAACTAGATACGTACACTTCTGTGGATTATCAACTGGTAAGGGATGTCAGCATTCAGCCGACAGTGGAGCACTTTCTGATGTACCTGGAAAAAAGAGCATTGGCCTACGAGAATTCGAAGGCTATCTCCGAGAAGCAGCCACAAAAAGCCGCAGTCAACTTAACCACCAACAAGACAAAGTCAGGATGTCACTACTGTAAGCTAACTAATCATAAATTATATTTATGTAAACAATTTAAGGTCTTACCGTCAGAGGATAGATATAAATTTGTTAAAGAGAATAATCTCTGCAAAATTTGCCTAAATTCACATTTAGGTAAGTGCAAGTATCACTTTAAGTGTGCTGAGTGTAAAAAATCACATAACACACTGATACACACAGAATCAGAGCAAATTATATTATTTTCTAAACTTAATAGTAACAATATACTTCTTCCAACAGTGCGTGTCAAGCTTTATAAACATGACGGGAAAGAAGTTCTTGTCAAAGCTATCCTCGACACAGGATCACAAGCTTCATTAGTGACAAATAAGGTTATACAGATTCTAGGTTTGACTCCTAAGCGAACAAATACTAATATCTTAGGAGTCACAAGTAATAATAGTAATATTAAATATTCAATTCCATTAGAAATTTATTCTTTGACTAATAATTATAAATGTTGTATAAATTTCCATGTAGTGAACAATATTACATGTAAATTGCCACAAAATGAAATTGACTTAAGCAGCGTAGTAATACCCTCAAACTTAAACTTAGCTGACCAAGATTTCAACACACCATCTGAAATACATATGTTATTGGGAGCAAACGTGTTCTTCCAGGTGCTGCTGCCTGTGGACCCACAGCTGGCTGATCAGCTGTATACCTGTCCTGTTGCAACCACAACCAACCCAGCACAAAAATCAGCATGTTTGCCTTTTCCTCAAATAATTAACACCCTTTTTGGTCATGTCATTGCCGGGGAATTGCCGTCTGTCAGTAAGTCACAATCAGCTGTGAGCCTCTTATGTTCACAGTGTGATACAGATGTTAGGGATACAATAAAACAATTTTGGGCAAATGAATCCGTGCCTGAAATAATAAATGAAAAATGTTCAGAGTTTGAAATTGTAGAAAATATATTTAAAAATTCTTTAAAGTTACAAAATAACAAATTTCAAGTAGATTTACCATTAAAGTGCCCATTAGAGAGAATTAATGAGACGTTAGGTGAATCATTTAATATAGCATATTACAGATTTATAAATCTAGAAAAGAAATTACAAAAAAACACAAATTTACTTGTAGAATATCAAAAATTCATTAAGAATTATATTGAATTAGGTCATGGTCACTTCATAGATATCAGTAAAATTAATTTTCAAAAGGAGCCAATTTATTTTATGGCCCATCATGCTGTAATTAATGAAAGTAGCATATCCACCAAAACCAGAGTAGTATTTGATGGCTCAATGAAAACTGAAAATAAAATCTCATTAAATGATATATTATTAAATGGACCCATCATTCAAAGAGACCTATTTGAGGTATTGTTATTATTCAGGTTAGGTAATTTCACACTTACTACAGACATCAGGCATATGTTCCGAAATATTCTTATTAACCCTAAGCATGCCACGCTTCAAAATATTTTATGGAGAGATAAGCCTTGTGATCCCATAAAATGTATACGCTTGGATACAGTTACTTATGGTTTAAAAAGTTCTAGCTTCCTAGCTACAAGGTGCCTACTGGAGCTTGCTAACCTGTATGAAAAAGAGCTACCATGGGCTTCTTATATTATAAAAAATTGTACATATGTTGATGATGTCTTGTTTTCACATTCAAACTTAGATATTTTATTTGAAGCTAAAAGGCAGTTGTGTGATTTGCTTATGCTTGGCAGTTTTCAAACTCATAAATGGGCTTCTAACTATTCAGGTATATTATTGGACATTCCAAATGATTGTCAACAATTTGAAAATAAAAATCTACTGTCTGAAAATAATCTTAATATGAAGGCATTAGGACTTAAATTAGATATGAAAACAGATAAGTTTATTATAAGTTTTCCAAGTGATTATAAAAACAATTTGATAACAAAAAGGGAAATTCTCAGTTATATTTCTAGATTTTATGATCCTTTGGGGTTTGTCAGCCCTATCATTGTAAAGGCAAAAGTAATTATGCAAAAGTTGTGGTGTGATAAACTTGATTGGAACACACCTATACCTGAACAATTAAAAAACGAATGGTTACAGTTTGCTGATTATTTGTCTTGCATGCAACCTATTTATTTAAATAGGAATTTACCTATAGCCGAGTTATCATCAAAAGTGCAGCTCATTGGGCTCGCTGATGCCTCGAGTACTACAGGCTATGGATGCTGTCTATACTTGAGAGTGGTCGACATAACAAGTAAGCAACAAACATTCTTACTCTGTTCAAAGTCGCGAATCAATCCACTTTCTAGCAAAAATAAATTAACAGTGCCACAATTAGAACTCAATGCTGTATTGCTATTGGTAAAATTAACCTCTAAGGTATATGAGGCATTAAAAATTAAAACAAAAATAGATAATGTATATCTTTATTCTGATTCAAAGATTGTGCTTGCGTGGATTAAGGGCGATTTATTAAAGCTTCAAGCATATGTCTCGAACAGAGTTAGAATTATTAAACAATTATCTACAAATTGGACCTGGCTCTATGTAAGGTCCCAAGATAATCCTGCAGATTTAATTAGCAGGGGTGTAAACCCACAGGACCTCCACAATTGTGATTTGTGGTGGAAAGGTCCAGAGTTCCTGCAAAAAGGTGAGTACGAATTTTTTGAACATTTAGACTTACCTCAAGATTTATCAGAGTTACAATTAGACTCAAGTTCAGAAGAAATTACATTATTAGTAGCTCAGCAATCTAATGAGTTATTTAATTTCCTGAATCATCATTATTCTAATATTAATAGAATTGTTAGAATATTTGCATATGTTTTGAGATTTTATGGTAATCTAACTAAAAATAAGCAAGCAAAAATAAAATATAATTACTTAACTAGTTATGAATTACAAAATTCTCTTCTTTTGATTATTAAATATGAACAAAGTACAAACTTTAACCAAGAAATCAATTTGTTATTAAATAAAAAAGTCATTAAGGGGCCTTTAAAAGAGTTGCATCCCTTTCTAGACAAACAAGGTTTGTTGCGAGTAGGCGGTAGGCTTCAGAATGCTGACATACCTTATTCTCAAAGATATCCTATTATTTTGCCAAAAAATTCTCGAATAACTGAATTAATTATTAGCAATGAACATGTTAGATTATTACATGCTGCTCCTAGACTACTTTTATCCAGCCTAAATCAGAAATATTGGTTGGTAAATGGTATGAGACAGGTTAAGAAAATAACACATAAATGTTTAGTTTGTTTTAAATTTAAGGCAAAAGCTTCAAATCAGCTTATGGGTTCTTTACCCAAGCAACGTGTCACTATGACAAGACCCTTTCAGAATGTAGGTATTGATTTTTGTGGACCGTTTGAAATAAAAAATTCACGTGTAAGGCGATCCATAATTACAAAGGGGTATATCTGTATTTATGTAGATTTTGTAACTCGTGCTGTGCACTTAGAACTATGTTCTGACATGTCAACAGAATGTTTTTTGGCTAGTTTTAAAAGATTTATTGCCCGCAGAGGACTTCCAACAGATGTTTTTTGTGATAACGGTAGTAATTTTATTGGTGCAAATAATCAATTGGTAAGATTGTATAAAAACAAAACTTCAATAGAGGATCAAAATTTTATTCAAGATAGTGTTACAAAGTTAGGTATACGGTTTCATTTCACACCTAGTTATTCTCCGGTCTTTGCTGGTCTTGCAGAGGCTGCTGTTAAAAGTACAAAATATCATTTAAAAAGAATAATGTTAAAACACATACTTACATATGAACAATTTAATACCATACTTACACAAATTGAAGCTGTTTTAAATTCTAGGCCTTTACTCCCAGTCTCTTCTTCTGATGTTACTGATTTTAGTTATTTAACACCTGGACACTTTCTTATAGGGGCTCCATTAACTTCTTATCCAGAAGATGATATTTCTAATGTGTCTATGAATAGATTAAAGTTTTGGCATATTGTTAATAAAATAAGACAGTCGTTTTGGAACGTCTGGCATAAGCAATACTTAAATACCTTGCAGTGTCGTCCCAAGTGGCGCGAGGCGACGCCTAACATTGATGTTGGTACTTTAGTAATTTTAAAAGAACCAAATGCACCTCCTTTGCACTGGCCAATGGCTAGAGTTATTAAAATATATCCAGGGAAAGATGCAAAAGTACGTGCATTTGATGTTAAAACACCTAGCGGTAAAATTTACAATCGATCATTGTCAAACATTTTTGTTTTACCTATAAGTGATAATAAACAATTGTAAACCTAGTTTAAATTAATTTTTATATATAAATTTTGTAAACGTATTACACATCTATGATTATTATCTGATACTTTGTGTTAATATTGTATGATTATAAAAATAAATAATGTCTAAATATTGTGAGGCCGCATCATGTTGGCAACTGCCAACACAAATTATTTAATATTTTTTGATGCTGGCAATTGAGATAAAACCTAGGAATTTGGTGTGTCGTTGTAATGGCTGTTTCTGTAATAAAAATAAAAATTGTGGCATATAAAAGTGTTAATTAATTCGAGAGCAACTCCAAAACTGAACACCTTCTTATATACAATGTGACCAGTAGCGTAGGAAACCACCACCATCCATTAATTAGTTTTATGTACTACTATAAGACACCTACACCATGCTAAACGAACAAATATACTTTAAATAATAATACTATGTAACATAGACAGACTTCTTATTAAGAAATACATTCCTGTGAAAAGTTCAGCCGATAAAAATCTAAAGATACATAGCAAAAGTGCATGTGAAACTGTTTAGCATCTAAGTTGTACAATGACATATAATTTTATTTCAGTTCATGACTTCAAGGAAAATAAAAATGTATTTACAAACAAGCAAAAGTCCCGACATATACCTTTTTGTGTACAATATCCTCTAAATTTAATTCAATAGTTCAAATCACAGAGTAGAGTTGTGTTGTGTTGTGTTGGGTTGTGTTCGTTTGTGTTGTGTTGTGTTGTGTTCGGTTGCGTTCGGTTGTGTGCGGTTGTATTCGGTTGTGTTCTGTTGTGTTGTGTTGTGTTCGGTTGAGTTCGGTTCGGTTCGGTTCGGGTCAGTTGGGTTCGGTTCGGTTCGGTTGGGTTCGGTTCGGTTCGGTTCGGTTCTGTTTTGTTGGGTTCGGTTGGGTTCGGTTGCATTCGGTTGAATTCGGTTGTATTCGGAGGTGTTCGGTTGTGTTGTGTTGTGTTCGGTTGAGTTCGGTTGGGTTCGGTTGTGTTCGGTTGAGTTCGGATAAGTTCGGTTGAGTTCGGTTGGGTTCCGTTGGGTTCGGTTCGGTTCGGTTGGGTTCGGTTATATTCGGTTGTGTTCGGTTGTATTCGGAGGTGTTCGGTTGTGTTGTGTTGTGTTCGGTTGAGTTCGGTTGGGTTCGGTTGTGTTCGGTTGAGTTCGGATAAGTTCGGTTGGGTTCGGTTGGGTTCGATTGGGTTCCGTTGGGTTCGGTTCGGTTCGGTTGGGTTCGGTTGTATTCGGTTGTATTCGGTTGTGTTCGGTTGTGTTCGGTTGTGTTCGGTTGTGTTGGGTTGTGTTCGGTTATGTTCGGTTGTGTTGGGTTGTGTTCGGTTGTGTTGGGTTGTGTTCGGTTGTGTTGTGTTGGGTTCCGTTGGGTTCGGTTGGGTTCGGTAGTATTCGGTTGAGTTCGGTTCTATTCGGTTGTGTTCGGTTGTGTTGTGTTGTGTTCGGTTGAGTTCGGTTATGTTCGGTTGTGTTCGGTTATGTTCGGTTGAGTTCGGTTGAGTTCGGTTAAGTTCGGTTGTGTTCGGTTGAGTTCGGTTGGGTTCGGTTGTATTCAGTTGTATTCGGTTGTATTCGGTTGTGTTCAGTTGTGTTGTGTTGTGTTCGGTTGTGTTCGGTTCGGTTCGGTTGAGTTCGGTTGAGTTCAGTTGGGTTCGGCTGGGTTTGATTGGGTTCCGTTGGGTTCGGTTGGGTTCGGTTAGGTTAGGTTCGGTTGGGTTCGGTTGTGTTGGGTTGTGTTCGGTTATGTTCGGTTGTGTTGGGTTGTGTTCGGTTGTGTTGGGTTGTGTTCGGTTGAGTTCGGTTGTGTTGGGTTGTGTTCGGTTGAGTTCGGTTCAGGGTGGTGGGTGGTGACCTGTCGCTGTCGACGCTCGTTCGCACGATGCTCGGCAGCGAAGGTGCATGGCAGGCGGTCCTCAAATTCTGCGAGGACATTATGGAGAAGAAAGAGGCGGCGGAGAGGGTACGGGAGGCACTCTCTACCCCCGACAACCCCATCCGTCGCCCACGCAGGACTGGACAAAGGAGGAGGGCCTTCGCCAATGGCCTTCCTACCTGAACCGGAATTACGCCCGGGCGGCCGCTTGGGGGAGCGCGCCGTCCACTATTCCAAGGCGAGAGCGGTGTTGTGATGTGTTCCCGCACACCTCTCCAAGACTCAACTCGAGGTGAGCGAGGGGTGGCTCTTTACACCACCCCTTGCAAATGTGCAAGAGATAGAGGCCTATCTTATAAGGCCGGACGTCGCTGCGGGTCGGTGAGGCTGATCTCACTGTACCACCGACCCCAGCACATGACGGGAAGAGGAACACCCCGGTGGTTTTAGTCGGTTGAGTTCGGTTCTGTTGTGTTGGGTTCCGTTGCGTTCGGTTGGGTTCGGTTGGGTTCGGTTGTATTGTGTTGTGTTCGGTTGAGTTCGGTTGTGTTCGGTTGAGTTCGGTTGAGTTCGGTTGTGTTGTCTTGTGTTCGGTTGAGTTCGGTTGTGTTGTGTTGTGTTCGGTTCAGTTCGGTTGTGTTCGGTTGAGTTCAGTTGGGTTCTGTTGAGTTCGGTTGAGTTCAGTTGGGTTCGGCTGGGTTCGATTGGGTTCCGTTGGGTTCCGTTGGGTTCGGTTGTGTTCGGTTGTGTTCGGTTGTGTTGGGTTGTGTTCGGTTATGTTCGGTTATGTTGGGTTGTGTTCGGTTGTGTTGTGTTGGGTTCCGTTGGGTTCCGTTGGGTTCGGTTGTATTCGGTTGAGTTCGGTTCTATTCGGTTGTGTTCGGTTGTGTTGTGTTGTGTTGTGTTGTGTTCGGTTGAGTTCGGTTGTGTTCGGTTATGTTCGGTTGAGTTCGGTTGAGTTCGGTTGTGTTCGGTTGAGTTCGGTTGTGTTCGGTTCTGTTCGGTTGTGTTCGGTTGAGTTCAGTTGGGTTCGGTTGAGTTCGGTTGGGTTCGGTTGTATTCGGTTGTATTCGCTTGTATTCGGTTGTATTCGTTTGTGTTGTGTTGTGCTCGGTTGTGTTCGGTTCGGTTCGGTTGTGTTCGGTTGTGTTCGGTTCCGTTCGGTTATGTTCGGTTAAGTTCGGTTGAGTTCGGTTGTGTTCGGTTCTGTTCGGTTGTGTTCGGTTGAGTTCGGTTGGGTTCGGTTGTATTCGGTTATATTCGGTTGTATTCGGTTGTATTCGGTTGTATTCGGTTGTGTTCGGTTGTATTCGGTTGGGTTCGGTTGTATTCGGTTATATTCGGTTGTATTCGGTTGTGTTCGGTTGTATTCGGTTGTATTCAGTTGTATTCGGTTGTGTTGTGTTGTGTTCGGTTGTGTTCGGTTCGGTTCGGTTGTGTTCGGTTGAGTTCGGTTGAGTTCAGTTGGGTTCGGCTGGGTTCGATTGGGTTCCGTTGGGTTCGGTTGGGTTCGGTTATATTCGGTTGAGTTCGGTTGAGTTCGGTTGTATTCGGTTGTGTTGTGTTGTGTTCGGTTGTGTTCGGTTCGGTTGTGTTGTTTTGTGTTCGGTTGAGTTCGGTTGGGTTCGGTTGTGTTCGGTTGAGTTCGGATAAGTTCGGTTGGGTTCGGTTGGGTTCGATTGGGTTCCGTTGGGTTCGGTTGGGTTCGGTTGGGTTCGGTTGTATTCGGTTGAGTTCGGTTGTGTTCGGTTGTGTTGGGTTATGTTCGGTTGTGTTGTGTTCGGTTCGGTTGTGTTGTGTTCGGTTCGGTTTGGTTCGGTTCGGTTCGGTTGGGTTCGGTTGGGTTCGGTTGTATTCGGTTGTGTTCGGTTGTGTTGGGTTCGGTTCCGTTCGGTTTGGTTCGGTTCGGTTCGGTTGTGTTCGGTTGTGTTGTGTTGTGTTCGGTTGAGTTCGGTTGGGTTCGGTTGTGTTCGGTTAAGTTCGGATAAGTTCGGTTGGGTTCGGTTGGGTTCGATTGGGTTCCGTTGGGTTCGGTTCGGTTCGATTGGGTTCCGTTGGGTTCGGTTGGGTTCGGTTGTATTCGGTTGAGTTCGGTTCTATTCGGTTGTGTTCGGTTGTGTTGTGTTCGGTTGAGTTCGGTTATGTTCGGTTGTGTTCGGTTATGTTCGGTTGAGTTCGGTTGAGTTCGGTTGAGTTCGGTTGTGTTCGGTTGAGTTCGGTTGTGTTCGGTTGTGTTCGGTTCTGTTCGGTTGTGTTCGGTTGAGTTCGGTTGGGTTCGGTTGTATTCGGTTGTGTTCGATTGTATTCGGTTGAGTTCGGTTGAGTTCAGTTGGGTTCGGTTGAGTTCGGTTGGGTTCGGTTGTATTCGGTTGTATTCGGTTGTGTTGTGTTGTGTTCGGTTGTGTTCGGTTCGGTTGTGTTCGGTTCGGTTCGGTTATGTTCGGTTAAGTTCGGTTGAGTTCGGTTGTGTTCGGTTCTGTTCGGTTGTGTTCGGTTGAGTTCGGTTGGGTTCGGTTGTATTCAGTTATATTCGGTTGTATTCGGTTGTATTCGGTTGTATTCGGTTGTGTTCGGTTGTATTCGGTTGAGTTCGGTTGTGTTGGGTTATGTTCGGTTGTGTTGTGTTCGGTTCGGTTTGGTTCGGTTCGGTTCGGTTGGGTTCGGTTGGGTTCGGTTGTATTCGGTTGTGTTCGGTTGTGTTGGGTTCGGTTCCGTTGCGCCTGGCCGAGGGTTATGCGGTATCGTGGTATCTTAGCCAGGCGCAACGCGAGCGAAGGAAGCACCCCGGGGGTTTTAGTCGGTAGGAGTCCGGCATACCGGGGGAGTGGCCCTCACCACTCCCCTGACGATCCAATGTAGGATTTCCCCCGGGTTAACAAAAAAAAAAAAAGGGTTCGGTTCCGTTCGGTTTGGTTCGGTTCGGTTCGGTTGTGTTCGGTTGTGTTCGGTTGTGTTGTGTTGTGTTCGGTTGTGTTCGGTTCGGTTGTGTTGTTTTGTGTTCGGTTGAGTTCGGTTGAGTTCGGTTGAGTTCGGTTGGGTTCGGTTGGGTTCGATTGGGTTCCGTTTGGTTCGGTTGGGTTCGGTTGGGTTCGGTTGTATTCGGTTGAGTTCGGTTGTGTTCGGTTGTGTTCGTTTGTGTTGGGTTATGTTCGGTTGTGTTGTGTTGTGTTCGGTTGTGTTGTGTTAGGTTCGGTTCGGTTCGGTTTGGTTCGGTTCGGTTCGGTTGGGTTGGGTTCGGTTGGGCTCGGTTGGGTTCGGTTGTATTCGGTTGTGTTCGGTTGTGTTGGGTTCGGTTCCGTTCGGTTTGGTTCGGTTCGGTTCGGTTGTGTTCGGTTGTGTTCGGTTGGGTTCGATTGGGTTCCGTTGGGTTCGGTTGGGTTCGGTTGTATTCGGTTGAATTCGGTTATATTCGGAGGTGTTCGGTTGTGTTGTGTTGTGTTCGGTTGAGTTCTGTTGGGTTCGGTTGTGTTCGGTTGAGTTCGGATAAGTTCGGTTGGGTTCGGTTCGATTGGGTTCCGTTGGGTTCGGTTCGGTTCGGTTAGGTTCGGTTGTATTCGGTTGTGTTCGGTTGTGTTCGGTTGTGTTCGGTTGTGTTCGGTTATGTTCGGTTGTGTTGGCTTGTGTTCTGTTGGGTTCGGTTTTATTGGCTGTGTATTTGTAAATTTATCACTTTCTAATTAAAAAGGTTCACTGAATAATGTTTTTATTTGTCCCTTAATAAAACTATTTTATTCTGCCGTCACTTGTGACTGACATTACCTCCGACTCCGATTCCGACTCCGAATCCGACTCCGATAAATCAAATTTAAAAACTCCGACTCCGACTTCGGTTCCGATAAAACTGCCTCCGTTACGTCCCTAATTTAAACACAAGGAGGTGAATCTGATATTTATAAGTTATAACATAAGTATAACAATAAGTTCGTCTTTAACAAGTAATATATAATAGGAACTTAAGTAAAGCCTAAGTATTCGTAAAACCAAGTGTAAGTTGACCAAATCGTTAATTTACCATATACTTTGGCATTAATTCAATAATACAGTTTATAATTTGAGGCAGTGATGACATAGTGAATCAAAGATCCGTATCCACGAATTCACGGCAATGGGAACAGTCATAGGCCATTCAAATTCCCGGCGCAAAGCTCTTATTTATCCAGAATAAATATGGATTTAGTTCAACATGTGCTCATCAGTGAAGGGAAATATCGTGAGGAAATCCGTATGGGATGTAATAGAAATGTCATGTGTGAATGAGAATAAGAACATCAGGTATAAAAGCAGGTAATACAAACACGCCTATTTTATTATTAAAAATACTGGTGATTTTTTTTTGTTTGTTTGTAAACGACAGCAACTGAAACTACTGATTTGGTTTTAATAATTATTTCCCCGTCAGAAATCTACACAATATAGACTACCATAGGCTTTTTAAAATTCTTCTTTACTACATTCTATTAAAAAGAGCAACTGCCACAGTTTCTAGCCGGTTCCTCCCAGTGGATTCTGTTTTCCGAAACTCTGGTAGATATCATCCATTTTGTTTTTCCTTTGAGAATTCAAAAGTGCCTGGAACTAAGACTATTTGAATAGTTATATTTTCCTTCATTTTATCACGTGAACGAATTCACAGGCACAGCTAGTCTGTTGTAATAATGAATCCTGCAAAAGGAGTTCCTATTGTGTCCCATACAGCTGCCCTCTGCGCCCGCGCACGATGGGTACATTAATCTCCCGTTTGCGGTTACTGTGTCAAGTAACTGTAGAACGGCAGATGGAGCCAACCGACTGTGTTTCGACAAAGATCACTGTTATTTCATGCTGGATATTTTATTAATTTTACAGTGAAGAAATCTATTATATACTAGAATTTGCCCGCGGCTTCGCTCGCGTTAAGAAGTGTTATTGTTAATTAGATATAGTTTTTGCGGCTTTACTTTTGTATAGCGTGTGTAAAAAATTAGGGCCTTATCTGTCACTAGGCACTAAAACTATCAAGCTATTATATTATAGTCGAGAATCTGAGAAGATTTATACAAACTCTCATCCCCTATTTTATCCCCTTAGGGGTGGAATTTATCAAAATCTTTTCTTAGGGGATCCCTGCGTCATGTTAGTCTTATGCATGCAAAGTCTCAGCCCGATCGGTTTAAAATTGACGAAGTTTCATACAAATTTTCATCCCCCATTTTATCCCCTTGGGGTAGAATTGATCAAAATCCTTTCTTAGCAAATGCCTACGTCATAACATCTACCTGCATGCCAAATTTCAGCCCGATACGTCCAGTGGTTTGGGCTGTGCGTTGATAGATCACTATGTCAGTCAGTCAGTCACCTTTGAGTTATATATATTTAGATATATTACATTTACCGTTGAATTAAATTTTTTACTGTCCATAATTGGTCTTTGAACCCTTGGATTTCTGACAGTTATTCCGTTAATACTTTTAGCACAAATCACACTTTTATTTGCCGACTATCTTTGATGTAGCTTATTTGTTTGCAAATGATCACACGTACTTCGTAAATACAACTTTAATGCAATAATTGCGAATAATATTTAAATTATATAAAAGCAATTAAAAAAAAAATCGAAATACTTTAAAATAATATACTTAAACGTACTGAATGTTTGTTTTCCCATTATAAGCCGTTATTGGATTTCATTTAGGGTAAAACACTTATTGGAATGAGAGTAATAAAGTTAAAATAATTCGTTTTTTTTCCGGATATTCAAAAACGGACTAAGATGCGCAATATTTTTCATTACCAGGAAATCGAACCAGTGACGTGCATAGGGTAAATGGGCAGGGTAGGCAGAATTCGCGTAATTAATTTGAATATTATATTATGATAGTAAATATTATATTGCTTTCATAGAAAAGATAGTTGGCGTGAATATAGAATAGATTTTTAATATAAATGGTTCCTTTTTTGTTTAACTTTAAGGAATTTAGTCAAGACTTATTTATCGTCAGGGCATGCAGTGCTTCCATGCATCTATGGAATGAACGCTACTGAATCGAACATATTCTATTACTATATTATAGGTAGTATTAAAGTGGCTGCGGTGGCCTAGTGGTAAAAACCTGGTATACATGCTCGGAAACGTGAATGGTTGTAGGTTCGAAACCCTGCATCTACTTTTTTCCAGATTAAGTACGGACTTTGGCTTCACATGTTCACCGTTGAAGGAAAATATCGTGGAGAACCCTCGTTACATCTAACAGAAATGTAATATGTATCTTGGGAACTGCAAACAGCTGCGCTACCGGTGACGTTAGAGACGAAATGGACCTAGCCATTAATAATTAGACCCTCGTTTAGACTGGCAACATTGTTAGAATGAAGAACAAGAAGGTATTGATAAACCACAGGAAAAGCGTACAATAATAAGAGTTCATCAGTATGTAATTTTTCGTGTTCATTCTTTATACCTACTTGAACATCTACATAAATCTTTAATCCATACACGCTATATCAACTTACTAGTATTGAACTTGTATGCTGTTGTGTCATGAGCAGTTATGTGATATTTGTGACCTACATTCGCACAAAGATAAATAATATCACCCGTTTTACTTACTAGCTAAACAAGTAAGTTAAAGTAACAATGGACCCGATTTTTTTAATATTACCTTGGCATAGTTATCACTACAAATCTGATGTAGTCTAAAAAAACAACTATAAATATCAAGACTAAAGAAAAGGCTATCGAAAGCCGCAGCGGTCATCCCGTCCAGCGCAAATATATCTTCAAGCTTTATTTAAAGGACCTAATATCATAATTTGTCGCAAAACTGATAACTATTGGGGTAAATGAGTTCTTGTGTGGAGACTGCGTCTTAGCAATTTTAGGACACTCAGTGGCCATATGGACCGACATTTTGCGACTGACGGGTGGATGGTTTTAAATGTGAACAGCCAAGAACAGAGACAAGTGGCGCACCTTAAGAAAATCCCATGTTCAGCAGGGGGACGATTAGTGATGAAAATGCCCGGGAATTTTCCCAAAGTGCCCAGCACTTCCGCGAACATTTCGTAAATTCCTGGGAATATTCCCCATACAAGTTTAGGGCACTTTGGGAAAATTCCCGGGCATTTTCATCACTAGGGACGATGTGGGCTGAAATGACGATGGTATCTTTTAATTATTCGTACCCACGTAATAAGTTATGCGAAAAAGTGTTCAAAGGTGCATTGAAGTAAAATGTAGCGTCACAACCTACTTCGCCTAAAAGTTCAGATCAGCCAGTGACCTGAGCAGACGAATTATTTTCCAATCCAAATACAGTTTTATCACGTGCTGAGGGTAAAAAGAAGATCGTGAGAAAATTTGAGTGGTATAAAATAGCGGCAAATAATGATAATAGTTTAGTGATGGTATGGTGGGTTGTGTTGTTTGTGGTTAAAATCAATTGAGATAATTTAAAATAATTATTGTAAATTTTTCAAGATAGGTTCAAGATGATGTAGAAAATGTGGTATTTGAAATAAATGTCCTTAAGTGTTCATGCATCACGATTTCCTATAGCAGCAAAATATTTGCTTTACATGGCAAATTCCAAACTAGCCCCTTAAAAATATATATGTAAATAATTCAAATAACAGGTATATTAAACGGTATTTAACATCACAGCTCAATAGATGGAATGGAACTTGAAATCGTAACGCAAATATTTAAAAGTATCTACGACTAAATTAATGACAGGAACTTCTTGATTCACACGGCAATTAAGAAATCATCACAAACCTTAGCGTGCTGATTATCAAAAGTCTAAAATAAACATTTCAAGTGTGTTTGTTCAACAAGTTGTATTTCAAATTTGTTTTTTTACAGTATAGGTTTTTATCCTTACTTCTAAAGTATTTATGTTATTTGTGATATTTTTATAATATCTAATTTATACAAGTCGTAATTGATTAGTTTAGAAATTAAACTACTTCATATTAATTTTTATTACTTAAGGTTAAGACGTAATATATCCAGTATAAATAACGACTACTGTGACAAAATCGATTTTTAGATTTTCTCGCTTACGATGCTATTCCGGAATAGATTTGATATGTAAAAATTAATCATGTATGAGTATCAGGGATTTTAAGGGTCTATATCTATCTTATTTAAGATTATATAAATGAGTGAGCTAGACCTTACAAATAGGCATGTTTGTAGGGTTGTGAAAATCTTTTTAATTCATAATAACCCCAGGACTGTTGCCAAAACGTAAAGCTTATTATACAAAGGCTGCGAGCTACCTTTTTCAACATAATTTAATTATGGCCATAATAATGTTTGTTTTCTGTACATAAATCAGTAATCATTAAAAATGATTGAATACTTTTAAAAATAATAAGTATCTGTATAATGTTAAGTTTCGATTTTAGCTTCCGGTTGTGGCATTGAATTTTATACATTGAAATATGGTTTATAATTTATTAATATTGAGTATTATAATTCAATTTTAATAGAATTATAAAAACTTGTATTAACAGTATTTCCTTTTATGTCCACTAAATTATCTTCATTACGTCATATGTAAATGAATTGCACATTTTGATTAGTACCAAACAATATAAAACCGATTAGACATACAAGAAGATTAAAGGCTTTACGAATGCAAACATCATCGCTCAATATAAGAACTAATAATTACATGCAATTATCCATTCAAACATATAAATTGGCTGTCCGTCCAAAACATACCCGTCAGATGCACAACAGTTACAATATATAAAGTGACTATTTGAGAATATAAAAGGAGTTTGATCACGAATCAAAAGCACAACCTAGTTTTGGTGGCAACAAAAAATTCTATACAGTTATCTATCGAATAATATCTGTTGTGAGGCAGGACCAGAGCTGGGGAGGGGTGAACGGCCGCAACATCTCGTGAATTTTGTTTACTGAGAACTAGTGATACTTGATGTGCCAAACGGTAAATTAATTAATGGATATATTGTACAATCTATAAAAGTACACTAGACTTGTGTAAATACTTGTTTCTGCTTCTATAATTGATTGGTTATGGTATTTGACGTATAGTAAAGAAGAAGTAATAAATAAGGCAGAAAAATTGACATGTAACAAATAATTTCGTTTATGATTTTGAAGTGGTTATATTAAACTTACTAAAAACAACCGCGACAACGTAATGGTTTTTTATAACATTTTTATCGGGCACTTTGGAGTTGTACAGTGGGTTGCCGGATACAGTGTTTTCTCAGAACTATGACATGGAGTTCTTCAATAGGGCAGTTAGCAACGTCCTTCCTCGTCGGAAACTTAATAACAATGCACCTTTTTGTTCCACTTGTCCATTGGGGGCTGTGACCACTAGCCAGTAGGTGGGCCGTCAGCATGCTTACCGACGAAATTATAAAGAAACATTAAGATATTTTACTTTCGAGTTTGAAAACTTTATCTGCTACAATCTTATATAACGGTTTTCAACAACATACATCTCAAGTTCAACAATCTTCAGCGGGTAGATGTCCTATCCAGCAATTTTATTCATCGTTTACACGCAATTAAATGGAGGCGATGTCCGAATGATTGCTGTTCCGGTTGTGATGACACACAAACCTCGTGTACTATCGAAGCTGACGGGTGCTTGACGTACTTTAACTGTGGTTACACATAATAAGACTATTAAATTATGAATGAGGCTTAACAGATGAAAATGAGTGCTTACGTACTTAATACACGTATATGTTTTCTTTTTTAACTAAACAAAATATTTCGAGGATTAAAAGGTAATTTGCTTTTAGCTACATTTTTCTGCTTCATCGGAGTACGCTACTTAGAAATCTATGCAAAGAATATAGTCGCTTTGCTTGCTGCCGAACTGTATTAGTGCTGCTACCTGTTGTTGGTATATCCTTTAACCTACTGCTCTAGTATGTAAACTGTATTCAATAAGTCAATCCCATTATCAATTCTTCTTTTTATTGGTACATAAATGGTACAAGCCGACCGATGGAACAGTCCTCAATGTAAAAAATTTTTGTTCTTAAAAATTTTTAAGAACTAATATTTCTTAAAAAAAAAAAAACAGAATTTAATATAGGTATATATAATAAACAACACTAACTTCCTTCCCTCGGGTAGATGACTTCATGGCTATTCATTATTGTGAAAACATTGATCATAAGAAGTTATTAACGATTCGCCATGGTAAGTTAGAGGCACTAGTGCAATTCTATAGTTGAATAATGATTTTTATTGCCTTTCAAAAAACCTTGATTCTTACAATAAAATGAAGAAATATAGTAACAGAGGAATACGCAACAAATAAAAAAAATACAGAGAAAGAGAAGGAGTAAGTGAGGTGTGTGAGGGCGTCGATACACGATTGGATCGCAATCATAGTTTACGGAGATTTTGGTGTGATTTACTCATATATTTTCCATATTTTGGTTAGTTAGGTATCTCCAATAGCAAATCCTAAGCTTTGTAATAACTCACGTAATGATATTTCTCATGTTGCCCTCGGTTTGGAATTCCAGTAGCTACTTTTTATCAAGTAAGCTTTGTTCTTTATTGTTTTTTGGTATTTCTATAAAATAAAATGTAGCTTGTGTCGTATCTAGCTTATAGTAGGGTGACAACAATGGCAGGCGACGCCAGATTTAATGCAATTTCGCCCGGGCGGCAGACGAAGCTTTTAAACGTTTTGCGTTGAGAGATAAACAACTCACGCAAATTTTCATTACAGACGGTTTAGCTTTACAATCGTATAATGTATATTATATCGTCGAAATAATAACTTTAACATGATTTTCGTATATCGAGACATTCAGAAATGTGTTTTTGGTTAAACTTTCGGTTTTATGCAAACAAACTGACGGCCTACAGAATTGTAAGAAATTAATTTGGTAGGCTACGGAGGCTTTATCTAAAACTAACCCAAAGATTTCCAAAGTGTAAAGCAAGGGCGTAGGAAAAAGTTGATAAAATAAAATTCCCGATATAGTAAACTGTTGTTGAAAATTAAATTTTAGATTACATTTTTATATAATTCCTCTATTTCCTAGGTATTATTTATCAAGTAATTACTTTTTAGATCTCTTTTCAATAGCCTGCTCTTGACAGAGTAGTTGTCGTCGGGCATGACGTTTGGAAACGCACTACCTACAGCTCCTTTTATTCCGGTAGATTTCATTGTTCGACGCGTTGGTCAAGGTTTTAATTTGGTCGTTCCAACGTATCGCAACATCACCAAAAAAAAAGTAATAAAATCCCTTTATTTAGCATAAAACAATAATATACTATACAGGGGTATAGGATAATAAACACAGAAAACAAAATCAAATACGCTGCGCTGTGATAACTAAGCCGCTTAGAGCTGCTTTTTAGTTGACACCCATTTAAAACATAAACCAACGTAATGAACGATTTTTGTGTTGTCTAATTTAGCTATAGCTTTGCTCATGTTGCTATAAAACGATATTCTTTAATTTTGTAAGTTTACGGCCTTATTACTAGACAGGTTTTAACTTATGCGAAGGATGCACAGTGCCAAAATTCGGATTATTATGTAAGATATTTTCTTGCTAATGTAAAATATATTTATTGTAGTTAATAGAGTATTAAGAATTTTATAGAGGAAAAAACATTTTTTGAAGAACATTTTTTACTGTCTAAAAGTTTTCTTAAATTAAATCCCGTTTTCTAGTAATGCTATTATTTTTCATGTTAGTAAATAAAGGCATTGAGGTGATATGTTTAAAGTGATATATTTAAAGCCCGAACTAGCTTGTGACAGTATACAAGTGCACCGTTATAGTGGCTCGTCGCGTTTCGGGATCATTTTAAATACGTCCAGTTG
This sequence comes from Automeris io, assembly GCA_036320925.1. Classification (NCBI taxonomy): domain Eukaryota; kingdom Metazoa; phylum Arthropoda; class Insecta; order Lepidoptera; family Saturniidae; genus Automeris; species Automeris io. The sequence continues at coordinate 8,822,413 of JAUDJH010000014.1, forward strand.
CTTATATACTTGAGACACTGTCGTTGTGTCGGCATGACGACACTAGCTATCAATAACAACTAGCTAGCCTCTTGGTTGTCGCTGCCGCTGGACTATACTGTACTTTTCATCAGGCGTGGTGTGCGCACTTTGTTGAGGCAATGTATAGCAATATTTTAAGATATTATTTTTACTTTTTGGTTAACGTTGCAATCTTTATAGTTCTTATCTTTATATATATACTAGCTGTCCCGGCAGACCTTGTTCTGCCCTATTTCTCTAAAACAAAGTCACATTGTTTTTTTAATGTTAATAGCTTCCCCGTCAGATTTTTTTGAAAATTGTTTGAAGGAACCTGGCCTTAATGCTATATGTATAAAAATTGACAAATATTGACATTCATATTTATACGTCACTCAATTGTTTTGCCTTCTCGGAACCCGTCCACTGACATTTAAGCTATATGGTGTGGAATTAAAGTTCAAAATGACTTATAACGAATTTTTTGTATGAGAATACAGAAAAGTGTTATTATTAGACAGTTGCAGGGAATTTTTAAAAATTTTCTCTCCGCAATAACCTTCCTCAGACTTCATCAAAAACAAAAAAAAAAAATCAGCCAAATCGGTTCAGCCGTTCTCGAGTTTCGCGCTTATCAAGACATTTTGCGATTCATTTTTATATTATAGATATTCGTGTGTATGCGTGTTCTTTAATCTTAATGTTTTGTTTAAATTAAATATGAGAGAATGTATTAATCAGACGTAAACTGCAGCTCCGGTTGCTGTGACACAAAAACCCCGTGCTCCGGTCGCGTTGACCGACTAGCGATGCGCTCTCACTATAATTGCATTCAGTGCAACGACCTCCAATCTCTTTCGGGCCATCACGAAAACAAACTTAGCCCACTATCAACCTAATGCCGACAGATGAAAGTTATCGGGTTCTGACATTCGCCTATATTGGGCAGCTTTCCATATCAATGCATACAGAGTGGTACATTGGCAATCCAACAGCAGCTGCCAGGATACAAACCAAACATTAATGTTAAAAAGCTCTTAAAACTTCTACATAATGGAATTGCATTCAGCCAAAAGCCAGTTTCCTGCTTCAAAAGGTTTTTGCTTTGTTTGCGGTTATTCGCTTTATAACCTTTTTTTTTAATGAAATTAGGCGAACAAGCAAACCCACCTGATGGTAAGTGGCCACAGTCGCTCATCGACAATTGCAGCACAAAAGCCCCTAGTCTTATTAGCATTCGATAAAGATAATGACAAAGAAAAGTACAAATGTATGAAATTCCATAAATTGGTATAACGTGAAGACTTGATATTCCGAAATCTTATGTCAATTCCAAACCTTTTGATTAATAAGAAGAAACCCTACTAGCATTATCGTGTATTGAATGTTACATTATTTAGGATAGAAGTGTCATCATTTCACTGTCAATTCAGAATAGGGATTTTCATTCCTTTTTTTTAATAGCCCAATCTTATAATCCATAGGAAATGTAGCGCGTGGAAACCCATTTCACTCACAACTTTAAAATGTGTGAAAATAATGTTTTAAAGAACCGCACTGGTGGTGCGGTCTGATAACCCTTGTCAAGACAAAAAGCTATATCATAACTTCCTAAAGACGTCATGTCGAAGGACATGCTGCTGACAATATAGCGCCATTAGTCGCGTGCTTTAAAAAATAAAATGTAAGCATCCTCTGTGAGGATCATGTTTAGACAATGCAACATTTATTGCATAGTCCCGAGGCTTCACACTCGTTCTCAGTTTGGTATTTTATTGAGATCACCGTTGTTGCTATCGAGAAGGTCTCTTACTAGACAAATATATTATGAGTACCATGCCATCGAAAAAAAGAAAAAATTACAAAAATACAAGATTTTTTATCCTGATTCGGTACAGTGACTACACCGCATCTGATGGTAAGCATGGTATAGTTAAAAAACGACAACGACTATCAACAGTAAAGGAAACCCGATCTGCAGTCACAGCGATCATGCCAGCGTGCACAAATATATCTTTACGCTTATTTTAAAGGGCCTCATACCATAGGACGGTGGGAACACGCTCGCTGGAAGAATATTCCACAGCCCAATGACACGACTAAATTAGAGGGCTTCTTAGTTCTAGCTGGAATGTGAGTTACCATATAGCTGTGACTCCATAAACCTGTGTGCGTGGTTCTATTACGGAAGGGAGTGGATGGAAGAAGGTTAAATAGCTCTTCAGATCATTCGCCGTGATACAGACAGTAGAAAACACTGAATGAGGAAATATCTCTGCGCAACTAGAGCAGTTAAAGACGTTTAGTCACGTCAGAATCATTTACAATGCAGTCAGCCTTCCACTGCAACCTATCCAGGGCGTCAAGTAAGTGCTGAGCAGAACCATTCCAGAGATTCAAACATTTAGTTGACAATTACTTTATATTAGGTCCTTACATATGAAATTGGCGTTTTGTATGGGAGGAACAAAAAGTCGAATATTTTTTAATATAATATATTTAATTAATCAAAGTATGAACCATTATTTTCTATGCACTTTTGCCATCTCGTAGGTAGTTCATTGATCCCTTTACTAAAAAAACCAGTCGGACGGGAATCAATAAAATCTTTGAAGGCGATTTGGACTGCCCCATCGGAGTTGAATTTTTTCCCTTGCAAGAAGTTATCCAAATTTCGAAAAAAATGATAATCTGTTGGAGCAAGGTCCGGGGAGTACGGAGGATGTCTTAGACTTTCCAATTGAAGCTTTTCTAATTTAGTAGCCGTCTGTTGCGCAGTGTGTGGTCTAGCGTTGTCGTGAAGCAGCAGTGGCGTGGAGCGATTGACCAGCCTAGGTTGTTTAGCCGCTAGCTTTTCCATCATGGTTTGCAATTGCTGACAATAGACATCAGCCGTAATAGTCTGGCCAGATTTGAGAAAACTGTAATGAATAATACCGGCACTAGTCCACCAAACGCTTACAAGTAACTTTTTTGGGGTTAATTTTCGCTTGGGGCAGGATTTGACTGGCTGGCCAGGATCCAACCATTGCGCTGAGCGCTTCCGATTATCGTAAAGAACCCATTTTTCATCACAGGTAATGATTCGGTTTAAAATACCTTCATTATTGTGCCGGTTTAGTAATGTAACGCAGCAGTCGACGCGCGTTGGCCGGTTTGCTTCAGTCAATTCGTGAGGTACCCACCTTTCAAGCTTTTTAATCTTCCCAATTTGCTTCAAGTGAATTAAAACAGTTTTATCACTAACATCGCAGCCTGCAGCTAACTCGGACGTGGTTTGCGATGGATCCGCTTCCACAATAGCCTTCAACTCTTCATTATCAACTTGAGTCTCAGGCCGTCCACGGGGCTTGTTCTGCAGGTCGAAATTTCCAGAACGAAAACGTTGGAACCAAAAACGAACTGTGTTTTCTTTTGCAACACGACCGCCATACACATCATTCACCCTTCGAGTTGTTTCCGCAGCACTAGTGCCACGGCGGAACTCGTACTCGTAAATAATGCGATATTTTAAGTTTTCCATTTTGTAAAATGAGTGACGCAAACAGAAAAAAACAAATGAATGACGATCATCGAAGCACAAATACATGAGTCTATAGCTGTACGAATTTGAATTTGGAATTCCTTACCAAAGAGGAGAAATTTGTGATTAAAGTGGCCAGTACGAAAAACGCCAATTTCATATGTAAGGACCTAATATTTCTTCCAAAAATAAATTTTACTGTTGACATTTATGTCGAAGTTACTCAACTCAGGTCTCAAATGCAAATTGAAGACGCTGGGTATTAAACTTCCGCCCTTTAGTTGTAATGGTTGATAGTGCAATATTTTAATAGCAAATTCAATAACCGACAATAACGTTATCTGTAATCGAAATCAACTGGATCAACGTATAAATTAACTAGCTGATCCGGCAAACGTTGTTTTGCTATATAAGTTATTGTAATATCTTCTATGATGTTCATTGAACTTAAGTGATGTCAAAGACAATTTTGTTCACAATTAAATACTCTTAATCAACAACACATTTATTCGGATAAAGATTAATATTATTACGTTGATTCAACTCTTAACAAATAATGCATTAATTTCGACCAAATTTTATTACCATAAAAACGGTTCCAGTGAGTTAATCTTAAAAGATAGACATATACTGTCGCGGACATTTTTTTAGATCATTTTAAGAGAAATATCTCTGTCATACATATATTTTTGGTACCTTGAACCGTTTTCGCAGCGCACGCAATGGAAGCACTCAAGGATGAATAATTTTCCCCGTTTTTTTCAAATTTTCCATTATTTCTTCGCTCCTAATAGTTGCATCGTAATGTTATATACTCTAAAGCCTTCCTCGATAAATAGTCTATTCAACACAAAAATAATTTTTCAATTCGAACCAGTAGTTCCAGAGATTAGCGCGTTCAAACAAACAAACAAACAAACTCTTCAGCTTTATAATATTAGTATAGATAGAACGAGCATAATATGGAACCCTTACGGAACGATCAAACTATGACTCATTAATACAGGCCTGCTACTGAAAGGCTGTCCATATCGATCTGTCATTTATACTCTAAGCAGCCGTCAAGTTAGTGCAACGAAAAATACCTTATATGCTTACAACTTGCTTTCTAAAACACAATATACCTAATAGAAATTTGAAATTTATATAATTGTAGATGTTCTATGATTACCACAAGAGATGGGCAAAGTGTAATCTAATTAATGATTGCAAAATGTAGTCATATTTCCAATGTTGTTGCTCTGTAATCGTGATTAAATCCCTTTAAAACATTAAGGAGTTATAAATATGTATGCAGTTGAGGATTCCGTAGTGCTTAAAATATAAATGAGTAAAATGCAGACATATTAATATTGATGAAAAACGCAAAATGTAATCGTAACCGTTTTTCATTAATCTGATTACATTTTTCCCATCTATGATCTGTATCGTTTCAACTCCGATTTTGGTTAAAATTTTAATCACTAATAAATTATTAACTTCTTTCTAATTACCATTTAATATTAATTCATTAAAAAATAACATTAATTAGCGTTCATACTTATAGTATGTATTATTATTAGTATGAATGTTACATATGTTTATATATAATTGTTATACTTAAAACAATCGAGAAATACATGTAATCGTATAAAAAAATATCCAAGGAACTATAGTTTGAAGATAGGACGTTTAATTAATCTCTCGTTTTATTACAATATTCACTCGAAACGTTTATAAAAAATAACATGTCTTTTGAGCTCAAAGTTTGAATGAGTACTATGTTTATAAAACAAAGCTACTATGCCAGGGTCGGTAACCTGCGGCTCGCGAGCCACATGCGGCTCTTTAGTTCTATACGCAAATATAATTTATTTTATTAAAAAAAAAACCAACATATTTAAAAATCGTTCTGAATATATGAATAAATAGATTAGGTATTTTTTTATCAAAAAACTTTATTTGCAAGAAAAAATTTTGCGGCTCTTTAAAAACTTTGAAATTATGTAAATTGTATATTTTGGCTCTTACGACTCAAAAGGCTGCTGACTCCTATACTATTCAATAACTGTACTATATTTGGCACTTCTTGTATATAAATATATTTAAAACATACATTAGTCTTTTAATTTTAATTGTATATATATACTGTTGTAGTTCATATCTACCCTCAGTGCTGTGTAACTTGGTAATATATCACCGCGCTATATCACTTTCAGGGTGAGCAGACGTACATTAATGACTGTATCCACTTTACGGTTAAAATAAAATAAAAAAGTAATATTAATAAGCTACTCACGTTTTGACATCTTCACGTATTTTGTCCACTTTAATCAGCTTGGAATCTTAAAAAAAAGAAAGGTATTTTGTAATAATATTGTTTATCGATAAAGAGAATAGACGACCGCGCTAAATGGATATCTAAAAGTATTTGATAAAATAATTTTAGGCCAGCAACTACAATTACAATGCCAGACATTATAATTGTATCTGGTTTTGTCCATACATAAAATTATATTGTCATTTGTGAAACCAGTTATTTTGGGTCGCATATAAAAATATAGGCAACGTGTTTTGATTGGGGTTCCACTATTTTAGTTGTCTATGCAGTAGATGTCATTTGTCTATTTACTATTATCATTACGTAAATTCCCAATTAAGGTAGGCTGATATAATGCAACGCCATTTTTCTCTATTTTTACAAATCTCATTCGCTTCTTTACCACCACCATTAATCTTTCATGCATTCTTTCCGATTCTATGTACCCCGGGGCAGAGATGAGCAAAATGTAATCAGATTAGTGATTAACGACTACAAAATATAATCGTAATTTTACATTTGTTGCTCTGTAATCATGATTAAAATCCTACTAAACATTATAGAGTCATAAATTTGTATACAATTGAGGATTTAAAACATAGATGGGCAAAATGTAATCATATTAAGGATGCGAAATACAAAATGTAATCGTAATAGTTTTTCATTAATCAGATTACATTTTGCCCATCTATACCCCGGACCTTGCCCTCCATCAGAACTTTATTTATTTTGTCTGTGTTGATAAGTCTCGGTTGTTCTCTGACCTTACTTCCACCTACATTCATATTATACATAATATTTACTAATAATTATACACATTGACCTATTCCCAAATTAAGCTTGCGCTTGTACTATGGGTACTAGTCAAAGATATACATTCTTAAATAAATATATAAAACCATGACTCGTGATAAACCCATCAGCTCATCACAGGAAAGTTTCCCACTACCAGGACTCGAACGTAGGACCTTTGCGTCGTAAATAGGGTCACTACAAACTGCGCCATTAGGCCATATATGTATATGTATATCTTGTTGTATTGTAGATGTTATTCATTATTATTATTCTAAATTTTATATTTTCTTCTTGGAATCATCTAGACGGAGATGATATCTAGAGAACTATTCTCTTGCGTATACGAAGAGAATATTAGAGAGAACAATGATTAGAATAAGTTCTCCCTTTAGGGTGGTGCTAAATGAGCAGCAAAATGAGGTAGCGCAGCGGAATCAGATTGCTTCGCGACCACCGTTTGTGTATTCAAAGTCTCACTGTCACGTTTCGCGAACAGCTGATATAGTTCTTGTTATTTTACACACCTAAAGACCTTACGTTGTGGTAAATTAGAAAGCGCAATATAATTATTTTATATCTAACAATTATTCGTAGGTTATTGCAAACGCTTATAATAAGTTGGACTGTCAGTGTGTGTGCCTTGGTATATGGTTAAAAGTAAAAACTGAAGATATAAACGAGTTTCTGTCGTTTTTATACTTTTTATATTAAATTATGGATTGAAGTAAGTATTAGTAAGTAGAAGTAAGTAAGATGACTTACTATATTTTTATTTTTATATTATACATCTCTCAAACTATAATATATTCTATAATTAATTCTAAAAAAACTATATTGTACAATCTATAAAAAATATCTCTGAAATTTGATTGTTATCCTCCTGACTACATTACATTATTACTGCGATTTGAAACGAAATGGAATTTTGTTATTAACTCAAGTTTTTATGTCATTAATCTTTACAAACAGAAACATAATAACGCACATTCATAATGATTACATATGAAACAGCATATGGTTAAATTATTTGAATATTTTGTGAATATGTAATTATATCTTTATGTAGGTATCCTATGGAAGTTTCTAGTTATATTATAAGTTTTTGTATTTTGTCACTAATGCAATACAGTATTTTTTTTTATAATAGGTAATAAAAAATGTTGATAACTATTTTCAATGTTTACAAATTCATAGAAAAATAAAACATCTTAGGAAATACACTTAGACAAGAGAAGTAAGAAGATATCGAAGGGTGAAAGGCTATTTGGTTTAAGCGACATTTTTATATATATATATATATAACACTGATTCCGAAAGTATATATTACTATATCACCAAAAAATTTCGCTTAAATCAAATAGCTTTTCACCCCTCAATATACCATATTTATACAGGCCGGCATAATCACTGCACCTATCGATAGATTAATCTTTACTTTTAATAGCCGTAGTCGTTTCTTTGGACTTCATCATTTACCATCTTGCGTGATGTGGTCACTATACCGAGTGAGAATAAAAAACCACTATAACTTGAAATCATAATTTTTTGTCTATCTTTATGTGTTCGCTTATTTCTTCTAATCTACGCATCGGGCCTTAATGCGGTTTTCAATATAATTTACCTAATGCATTTCGGATGGTTTATCTTCTTTTTTTAATTATTAATCGGAGGACGCTTGACCTCAAACACACGTAGTGGAAGGTGAAGATGAGTCCGATGGAAAACCGCGTCCGCCCAACAAATGCCTATTCACTCTTCTTCTAAAGACTCCCAGGTCATAAGACCGCGGAAATATGGCCGCTGGAAGCATATTCCACTCCTTAGCCGTTCGCATGATGAATGTAGAAGCGAATCTTTCTATCTGTATGATATATTTCTAATATAATTAAATATAGTGTAGAAATCGCTTTCCTAAGAAATGGACTGGATACGCAGGTTATAGACATAAATAAATCAAAGGCTTTACCTAATGAGAATTAATTATAAAGATAAGCCGGACCGCTACAATTATGTGGAACAAATCAGTCAAAGTTATCTACATTTTTCTAAAAACAGTTATAATATCCCAATCGAATCTGTTTATTAGTCATTATCAAATAACCGTTAGACAAATTTTAATTATTTTTAAAATTTACTCTCCCTGACCATGGTGTATACAAAATAAATATAGCTTTGCTAACTCTAGAAATTTTGTTTACATTAAAACTCAGTAGCCTGCATTATGACTCGCGTTTTCAAGAAGTCGGTGCCTACCGTTTGAGACATAGCAAATTAAGTCCTAATAAACAAAAAGTAAGTTCAAACATTAATTATAATGTGTTATTGGCATAACAAGTGTAATAACTGCGACGACCATCTAAAAATAAAAAGATAATTGAATAAACTTATCAAATGTCTGTATCGCTGATAAGTCTTTTAAAAAGAATTTTTACCAGAGTTTCTTGCTGGTTCTTCTCGGTAGATCATGCTTACCAAACCAGTGGTAGATTCCTTTTAGTAATGATTTGAAAGAGCTTGTGATAGACTTATTTTAATAAATAATTTTGTATTTGAGTTTAGAGTTTTTTCTTGATATTGAAGCAATTTTTACGCTAATGCTTTGGGAAGATGATTCCATATGTATTTATAACCCCATAAAATTGATTGCAGTTGGAGATATTTACCTTGAAAATATCCGATGCTTAAAATTAATATTTAATATTGTAAAGTTTATGGAATACTTAATAAAATATTTATTACTATATGACAGTATAAGAAGAATATTTGTCATAATTAATTATGACGTCAAATATGACACATTTAAAAATTAATGTTTTCTGTATTTGCCAAGAAGAAAAGAGTTTCTTTCTTGGACTAGACAAAAAACAATATCATTAGCATTTAAGCCGTACTGGGAATGTTTACTGCACGTTGGCTTTTTATAATTATTTAACATTTAGAATCTTATTATGAACGCACTGGCGAAACATTAGCTGTAAGCCATAATGCAGAAAAAACTATTGTGTTCTATTGTGTTGGGATGGTGGTGGTTTAAGGTACTGTATATACAACAGTAGGTTAGTAAGTTAGTAAAGGTAAGCGGGGTTACAAGGAATAAGCTCAGATTTTTCCAGTAATATCCGAGCTTATGAAAAGAGATTGTAGAGGTCGCTGTCAACGGACACGTCATTGGTATCTTCACCATCAGCATAACAGTAAGTGTAATTATTTGAATACTGTCACAAGCAAAAATTAACTAAATTCATAAGAGAGGTACTCAAACCGTTGATAGTGATCGCAAGAGCTTTTTGAGTCAAACTTGGCGAACATTGTCCTATATCGGTTTGTTTACATCTTTTGTTGGATGACTACATGATCCACATTGAAGTCGATCCAAAGTGGGTCAGAGTGTCCCTTGTTACTTATTAATACTGGAATAACCCCTTATTAGTGACGAAATGCGGCTCTAGTAAATAATTATAATATGAGAAAAAAAATCAATGAAGATGTATTATTGGATGTTACTTTTTTTAGTAAAAGTATTGTGACCTACCTACGCTATAATACGCCCTAGCAACCTACACTACAATTCAGTATCACACATACTTGCGGCATCGACTTGCCCACATCAATCATCAGTCGACCGTTTGTAGTGTACCAATCTTGAGGTATTTCGTCAGCAGTTCACAAATCTGAGCACCCCTGTTATAGAATTATATTTACCATCGTCTCGTCTGCTTTGGTTTCAATTCCTTCTACCAACTTCTACCTTATACCAACTTTTTGCTTCTATTACAAAACGCAATATCTTCAAACCTTAATTGCACAGGTACGTTTACCTACCATGGATTCATAACGATGATTTTTAAAGCAAATGATTTAACGTAAGTTCACACTACACAGCAAGGATATTATGAATACAAAACGTAGCACAACAAAGTGCGAACAATAAACTGTATGAGAGGTATCATAATATGCGTCTGCCATGTGGCATTTGACCTTTTAAAGGATAAGTATTAAATGTAATTATTGTTACTAACTGTTATTAATGTACGTACGGAGAGAGTATTCTTGTTTTTAGAATTTTGTACCTCAAAAAGAAAAATGAACCCAGGCCACTTAGGCTGAGATTTATAGATGGTATTTCGACTTTGCTTAGCAAAGACCTCAAAAAATAAATTAGTTTTGACATAAAACTAAATACAAGGTGTCTCAAAAGTAAGTTCACATTTGCTTATCTTATTACGCGAAAGCAACTATTCTGAGGGGCGCGGGGGGTATGTCAGTCGGTAGTCTGGCTCTTGGGAATTTAGTCGCTATGGAGCGTATCTCTGGTGCGGACCGTGCGTTGTGCGTACGTGAGTTTTACAAAAACGGTAATTCGGCGACTGTAGCGCGTAGAAAATTCTGCAGTATTCGACATATTCGTCACTTAAATGATGCGCCTAGCACTCGACTCATTGCAAAATGCGCTGAGAAGTTTGAAGAGACTGGGTCAACTCTGGAGAAACCAAAATCTGGGCGGCCAAGAACATCAAGAACAGCCGAAAACGTGGACAGTGTTACTCAGTCTATTCGAGATGATCCAAACCTCTCGATTCGGAAGTGTGCTGTTGCTTTAAATGTGCACAGATCTTCATTATGCCGCATTTTACACAAAGATTTAAAGCTGCACCCGTACAAAATTCAGTTAGTGCAAGAACTGAAGCCTCAAGATGCTGGTCAGAGGCTTGCCTTTGTAAATCAGATGATTGAGCGCTTTCCAACGTTCACCAACATCTTGTTTTCCGATGAAGCCCATTTTCACCTGAATGGGCATGTAAACAAGCAAAATTGTCGTTACTGGAGTGCAACCAACCCAAAACAATAACATCAGAAACCGCTACATTCACCCAAAGTCACCGAATGGGCAGCGATGTCGGCGCGAGGAATTATCGGCCCTTACTTTTTTGAAGATGGAAGGGGACGCACACTCACAGTGAATTCAGAGCGTTATGTGGAGATGTTAGACGAGTTTTTCGTACCCCAACTGCAAAACTTTCCTGGTTACAACCAAAGAACAAGGTTCCAGCAGGATGGAGCAACTTCACAGACGTCCAACAGATCTCTGCCTCGAGTTCGAGAAATTTTTCCGAACAAATTAATCTCCAGACGAGGTGACATAAATTGGCCTCCACGGAGTCCCGATTTAACGCCTATGGATTTTTTCCTGTGGGGTTATGTCAAATCAAAAGTTTACGCTAATAAACCGACTTCCCTGGCACAATTAAAAGAAAATATCCGTCATGAAATGGCAGCCATCACGGAGACTACCTGTCGAGCTGTCATAGGCAATTTTAGTGCCCGACTAAATGAATGCCGAGAGCGCAACGGTTTACATTTGGATGATGTTATTTTTAAAAAATAAATTCCCAAACAGTGTACTTCAATATAAAACAAACATTTTTTCAATAAAGCTAAGACTTTTCTTTTAATAAAAGATTTAAATGTGAACTTTCTTTTGAGACACCTTGTATATAATAGGAATTAAAGTATAGCCATAGTATTCGCAGACTCTAGTTCCATGTTGACAAAATCGGTGGCGGCAGTTGGCGACAGGTTAAAGCGAGTCACTATGACAGTCTTTAAACTTGTGCACAGTAGTTAAAGCCCAGTTCGGGCGATCATCCTACCACCACGATACATGATTGTTTTGTAAGCTGATAAAGCGTATCATAGCGTAACCAGGTCACAAGTGTAGTGTTAGTTAGTGCCCTAAAATGTTGTTAAAAAAAATAAACATTCAATAAAACATCTTTATGGATTATTGAATAACGACGTTAGAGTTAGTATTAGTATTAGTTAGTTACTAAAGCGTCTTTCTTCGTTGTATCGGGGATGAGGCCCTAGTCGTGTCCGCGATCCCGGTAGGTGGAAGGTGGAACACCCGGGGGTTTTGGTCGGTGTGAGTTCGAAAAACCGGGAGGCGGCAGTCGGCCCTCTGAGGTCCGAAGGGATTTCCTCCGGGTTACAAAAAAAGCGTCTTTCTTCACTGGCAACTGAAATTATTACCCGATCTCAGGTCCGCGATCTGTTGCAGCTCTAAAATATCAAATTTCTAAGACAACCCAATCAAAATATACGGCTTTAAATTTTGAAAAAATTACTGATTTTACAAGGGAAGTAAAAGTGTATTTCACGGTGGCCTAAAATCATGTAAGTTGGTAAGAAGCAATGTTTTCTATGATAAATATATTTAAGAATCTGAAAACCGTTCTGTAGTTACACCACAAAAAATGGGAATATTAAATTTATATCAACAAGTGTATTCGACAAAACCATGGTGCACGAGTCCGACTCGCACTTGACCGTTTATTTTTTATATGTTTATGGTATAAGATGTGAGAATCACGTTATTATCCTTATTGAGGTTGACAGGGTTAAATAAGTGATTATATTTACTTTGCAATTCATATTTTATTTAAAAATAGTGAGTGGTTTCACTAAATGTTACTTTTTTAAGTATGGTGGGTAGGAATTGAAGGGCGATGGATGTATTAATTCTACGTCGCAACAAACACCGCGTTTCGCCGCATTATAAAAAATTCATTGAAGGTTTATCGATCGTCCCGTGTTATTAGGTAACCCACCTTCATGACGTCCATAGTGCACGTGTATAATATTTCCAGTACTAAATTACAAATATTATAAACAAATTCGACAAGGCCAGATTCCAAAGACGTTATAGAATTTTTGTACTAACAACCATACTGTTCAGATTATTGTATATTTTATCAAAATCCATATAGTATCCCATACGTTATTGATTTTATATTTCATAACGACATGTTTTTAGACGATTAAATAAAGTAAAACACGAAAAGCAATAGTACTTTAGTGAAAAATAATAGAAAACTATTACATGTTTATTACATCTTTTTATTTGAGAAAATCTTAGATAATCTGAGATAGACTTACCAATCACTTAGATAATCCAGTAAAAATGTCCTAAAAAGCTTTCTGTAAACACTTTAATATTTCATAATAATACAAACGTTTTCGTATTTACGATAACTTAAAATCACTTTTGTAATATACAAATTTGTACTATATTTTTTTATTTTAAGACTATTATATTTACATAATATGTAATGAAATATACAATATTTTACAATATTAATAATGTGTTGAAATATTACGACCGTCGCATACGCGATGCGGTGTATTAACTCAAAAAACGTATACGGTTTTTCTCTACAATAATTATGCGCATGCGTGCGTAATTTGCTAGGTTATCGACTTTCCCTTTTTATTTTACTATTATTAGAAAGGGATGTCAGCAGGGGAGGGAACCATGCGTAGCGTTATTGATGAAAATGTTGGCGGGAAAACGTAGTAAATGCCGGTATATTGCTTCAAGGTCTGATCAATAATATATTAACCAATATCATTGGGTCCAGTACAATTTATTTATAATACTAGGTACATTCAATTTTATAATTTGAAACCACTTTACTTAAGTTCAAGTTAAACATGTTTCAAGTTAATTTCATTAAAATGGGATGATTTCATTAAAATTTGTCATTATTGTAGAATTATGTAAAATTATTATGTTTAGAACGGTTGTTTTAAGCGATTTTGGTCTTGTTGATAAAATTATTTCACAATTACAGGACGACAAAATAAATTGGCATTCATTACATAATCTAGAAGATAAATTAAGGTATAAAAAATTACATGAACAGAATGGATAAAAGTTAGTATACTTGTGTCGATAAATATTAAAAAATGGTATGTCCATGCTAAGCAAAATGTGCGAAATGAAACTAAATATCTAAATAAATTAATAAATTACGCATTTAAACTTAATATTTTGGCTCTTTTTAAAGTTAATTTACATAATGTAGAGACAAATTAGTAATTTAGCTACAATATTAGTTATACCTTCAATATGCTGAAGTGTGACTTACAGGGATTTGATATTTATTAGCATATTTATTCCCGTAATTGTTATGCATCTAGAGTAAATCTTATGTAACTTAAGGTAATAAAATAAAATGTAAGTTAGTACTTACCATTGAAAACTATGATAAAGTCGTCAAACTCTCGATCTAGAGGGTGAGTATATTTGAAGGGTTACAAGGCTTATAATTCGTGTGCCGCTCAAGAGCGCAGAGGCGAAAGAGAGGTGGCTCTACACCGCCCCTCCCCAAGTGAGTAGAGGCCTATCCAGAGGCCGCACGCCCTGCCGGGTATTGAGGATGATGAGGCCCTAGTGGTGCCCTCGATCCCGGTAGGTGGAAAGTGGAACAACCCCGGGTTATAGTCGGTGCAAGTCCGACACACCGAGGGGCAGCCCTCACCGTTCCCTGAGGTCTAAAGGGATTTCCCCCGGGTTACAAAAAAAAGGATGTGTTTGAGGTCAAACTCGACATTGTAAAGTTCCCATTATATATCTGCACATTCCGTGCAACGACGTAAATGAACGAATTACATATTGCTGTGAATTTCAAATACATCATTTACTACCACAACATACACACTAAAGTTGAGGTTTAGAGAAGCTACTGTGACTTTACTCAAACATTATAAAGTATATTATTTAATTATATCAAATATACAGTAAGACACCGATTTTCTCAACTCACTTGGCTCTGAAAAAACATAGGCTATACTCAAGTTATTATGTATTTACTTTTTGTCAAAAACGAACTTATATTCTCAGCAAAAACTAAGAAAGGCAAAGTAGCGTCTATGAATATCAGCATAAAGTTTCAAATCAATATTGGTTGAGATATTGCAGAGCTCAGATTGCTTAGTTCTTTGGTAATGGAAAATTATATTGACAATAATCCGTTTGAATTTATCTACTATTGGGCGCAGTGGTGTTCATTCTGTATATGCATAAAAGCAATGCATACCTTACAATAAAAATCTTGAATAAATTACAAAAAGTTAAATATAAAGAAGAAAACATTGATATCGTTATAATACATTCCATTTTCACGCCATCTATCGTTTTGATAAGACCAGTGTAATGTTTTCTAATACAAATTAATTACGCGAACGCAACGTTGCTTGTGGAAAGCAGAGAACATTGTTAATATGTTAATTTAATTAAATATGTAATATTAATTAAAAATAAAATGTTGTATTTTTTGTATGAAAAAAGTGTATATTTATTCCCGTGAATTACTTATAAGGTGTAAATATTATTGCATTACGGCTTTATTTAAAATAAGCAACAATGTAAAGCAAACAATTTGCATTTCATTTGTTACTTAAATATAATGTTATTTGTTCGTTTGCTCACATGGAGTACCAAAATACTGAGATCGTAATAATATAATGTATATAAAAATGTTAACATTTTGCTATAGGCGGATTAGGAACTGGAAATTTGCAAACCCGGAGTATATTTGTTATACTCGCCACTACTGGAGTACAAGTCTCTCCCAAAGTTTGTCACAAAGCCTGAACGTCGGCACTTCGTATCAAACTGTTACCAGCTACGCTGTACAAGTCGTCGCCCAACTTAGCCTGGGTAGTCCTACCCAGACTACATTATATTTGTATAGGTCATGCCATAAAGGTGCCATTCCATTACTGGCTAGTTGTTATTGTAAAATATATTTGTATGAAAAGTAGCCCATAGTATCGCAATAACCCAAAATAAGACGGTTAAACATTAAATGATTTGGTGCCGAATTAATTACCTAAAAAAAAACCTTATCATTAAAAATCATTAGAAAGGCATTAGCGAAAAAACCATTGTATCAAGGCTCACTTCGTCTTTTTATAATATAACCGCACAAAGAAACTAGCGCCACCTTGCGAAGAAAACGTGTCAACGAGAATTCTCTGTTGAAAAACGATTGTTTTCGTGATATTTGGATTTTGTGGATTTTATATGCCGAATTTGTACATTTATATATAAATCTACAATTTTATTTTTCTGTTAGCTCGGCAAATTGAGCTGCCGAGGTCTTGCCTGCCTGCCCAAAACTCCCTTCACACTTCTTTTAAAGGACCCAATATTATAGGAGGAATACTAAATCGGTTAAATGGGTTTAACTCGAATGTATTTGGATAGTTGACACTAAAGAGGATACAATCAGATTATGTCAAAAATATATAACAATTTGAAACTATGACCCATAGTAAAAAATTGAATTTTATTTTGCAAGATTTTCAAAAAATTATGTCTAGTATAAAAAGAGGTAAATTTCTACATTATTGTCACATCACCACTTACACTTTTTCCTCATCGACGCTTCCCAACACACAATGCCGCCATTGTTTTTATTCGACCGAAATGTTTTTATTAATTTTGCAAACTTCAAAGTCCATGAGACTTATTGTTAAACAATTACAGCATAAATTATATGATATTAAATAATAACATTAGTTTGTAGTAATGTACGCCCTTATTTTGTGCTCTTACTCTAATATTCCATGAACAGGACGCTTTTTTTTGTATACAGGGGGAAAATCCTGCATAGGAGCATCAATCAGGGACGCTGTGAGGGCAGTGACCCCGGTGTGTTAGACTCCTACTGTCTTATTAATAAAAATCTGTTATTCTTCTCTTACTCCAAAGTTACACCGGGAGTAGTTAATTCTAGATTAGTCACGGAATAGCTACGTGTTAATAACGGTATTAATAAACACGAAGTAAGTTGACTGACTAAAAACCCCCGGGGTGTTCCTCTGATTGCTCCATCTGGGCCTGGGAAGCCAAATTCATCCAGACATGAACCGGACGCTGGCCAACCGGAAGTAACATCCCGGCCTCTTAAAATAATCATATTTATTTAAAATCAAAGTTAATAGCAATACTTATGTGTTTTGGCAGTCCAAGCTGCTTGCGTCCGTGGGCTTTACCCTAGTCTCCCCACACGTGGCTCCTGGGTGGTGCTAAACGAGCAGCAGCGAGGTGGTAGGGCGTCGGAGCCCGTCTGGATCGCGACCACAGTACATGGGTGTAAAGCCCGTCACAGTGACCAGTTTCGGCTTGTCGCGTTTCGGGATCAGCTTGTGTATATCCAGTAGCTCATATACCTAGAGACCTTCAGTCGTGGTATATGTGGGCCGACATGACGATGAACACTATCAATGAATTTTCATCCTTTGATAGTTGCTTTCGTTTTTGGACTAGACTGTACTTATCATCAGGTATAGTGTAGTCACGTTGTCGAGCCAGTGTAAAAAAGTTACTAAATACCTGTATGACAGTACCTGTATACCTGTATTTTGATGTCAACATTAAAGGAACAAAATTAACTTCTGAGCCAGTTCTATATAATATTTAATCTATTTCCCGGCCAACAATAAATTGTCGTACCGAAAATAAAACTTACACATTAAAAAATTTTCAGGAGAAAGAAATTACTATAAAATAGCTCATTCAAAATTTGTTTATTCATAAATAAATAACACTTTTAGTTTGGAACAAAACAACCTCCATATTTATTCACACACCATACAACTCGTCATATCGTGAATTACAGTTATTAATTTTCTAATTATATTCTAATAATACTTACAGCGATCTTAAAATAAACGTTGTACATATTTTATTACCACAATTAATTTGAGATTTTTTAATGTATAAATCTAACTTTTATAGAGAGTTTATTCCAATTAGAATATATTTGTATAATTTTTGTCTGAAGTATTGGTCATAAAATTTTACTTTAGCTTGTAAAAGTAGTTCAAATTATTTAAAGATCGTTTTATTTTAAAAAATCAAGCTTTGAAAATGTTATTGTATTCGAATCATCCTACTGAACATTTAGTTAAATTGCCTTTACAAAATTCTATATATGTATATATAAAAAAATAATGTTATAATTAGAAACCGGTCGAATATTAAAGTTTACTAATAAAAAATTGGTTACAATCGTTTTTAGTGTAACACATTTTAGATTAAAATTTATTTCGAATAACATTTTTTATTACGTATTTTTTACTTATTTTTATTATAAATGGCGGTCGAACGTTCGCCATATTATTCATATGCTTGCAGATTCAATTTCCTATCAGAAATTTGATAAGAATGTTTCAACAATACTACAGTTAAAGTTTATTTGAAAATGTTTAATTGACATATTTCAATTATTTCCCGAATGATATTAGTCAATGCGTATATAGGACAAAAAAGTGGAATGGATTAGCGATTGTAAACTGTTTTTCACTTATTAAAGAAATAATGCGAGGCCATAGTTCCTAAGCGGACAAAACATGCAAATATCGTCACAGATAAATCGGCAAAGTGAATCCGAATTTGTAATAAGTACTTAGCATTACAATAATATGTTAATAGTTATAAAACAGATAATTATTTACAACAAAAAAAAAGTACGATACGAAACATTTTACAAATAATTGCAATGTTTTATGCAAACATATCGATTTCCAAATTATATTTATAGGACTAATTAGCTCTTTAAACGGTGTTTTATATGCAAATCTATGTTTGATTTGATTATGAAAACGTTTACGACCGAATAAATAGAAAGAGGTGTACAATTTTAATACATTATCTATACAAGTTTTTGGTATATTGGTCATTTAATAACTACGTCACGACTTTCGGGGCCCTGTTTAAAACGTTATTAGAGTATTTAATCCAAAATATTATTTTTCTATGAGAAATCAATATTCCGGTGTCAATGACACAAACACTAGAAATACACGAAATACTTCATGTCACTAAAGTAGGAATAGTTGTATGAGGTAAATATGATGTTATATACCTACTTGTATACCTATAGTTATCTAATATAAAGCTAGGTAGGTACAGAATGAATGCTTACAAAAAAGTGCGACTATATCAGGGAAAATTATCGAATTAACGCTTTGCGCTTTATAATCAAATTCGATACAATCTATTTACTAGGTATGTTTAAGGTTTAATTTATAAATAAATATCGATATAGAAAGCTTCTATATAACCCACATCGATTGTACGATATCTTTAATCGATACTTAGATTACAGATAAACTTTTTATAATTACTTTTTGTAATACATAAAATTTTAAAACAATCGACTAACAAACTACAACACGCTAGATACTTCTAATGAGAACTTATCATAGGATCGATAGTCGATATTCTTTATACTCTGTTTCGACACTAAATGAAAATGAAAGCGATATTAAAAGTCGATACTATAAAACCCTAAATAAATACCATACATATATTCACACATAATTTCTACTGAAAACGTCATTTCATTCGACCAATAGTAACACAGTGTCATTCGGTAGTGCTAAACATAAATGTAACTCCACTAAAAAAAATGCAAATCGAAACTATTGTGCTGTAAAATTACAACATAAAAGTATTCTAAAAATCTACAAATGGACGATATGGTTTCACTATTGGCCTTGGAAATTATACTTTTAGACTTTTAATGCCATTTATCACAATATAATGCAAGGCATTAATTTATTTCGGTTAAGTGACAGAATTTGCTCGTCTCTCTGGGCAGCGCCAGGACGTTGTTACTAAGTAGACCAACGACAGGATTTTCGAGATTTTCATATTTGGAGTTGGTTTCGGAAGAGAGACTAACTGCGCCGCTGCTATCTCCTTCGTAAGTGTTTTCCGTATCGTCGACATTTTGTGAGCTGATGCTTGACTTGTCGTTTTTCTCCGCCGGTTCCTTCTCAATAACGTATTCGATTTTTTCGCCAGTATACGTTTCATCGTTGGCCAATTCGATCCAATGCGCGCGATTGCTTTTCACTCGATCCAGTAGTGGTTGTAATGAAGATGACAACACCGCAAAAGCCTGGAATATTTTACAAGAAATTTTAATTACTGCACTGTCGTACACTTTTAGCAGATACCGGTGTAAGCAAAGGGGTTCATAGAGTTTGTTACACATTTATATGGCTTTAAACGGGTGTAGTTGAAATATCAACTCAACACAGTTTAAATTTTATTTTAATAGTACCTAACCATTTACCATTTCTTTTCTAATTCCAATCTCATCCATTTTCTAATTATTTTCTTTTCCATTTTTTTTCCTAACCATTTCTTTTTTTTTTGACAGATTTGTTTTCAACATTTGAAAATAAATCTGTCAGTTTAAAGCTTAATAGAAACATTGTACTTTGTTTTATATCTTTAAATTATTGCAATATTTCACCATGTCAGTAAACTAATCATCGATAAAAAAATTAACAACAAACAAAATATGATTATAAATTTACTTTAATAATAATAAAAATATATCTTCCCGCTTTATCCCTTCCGGGGTGAGCAGAGATGCATTAGTGGCTATATGCACTTTGCGCTTACATGTAGTGTCCAACGTGACCAGTGGCGTATCTAATCGCCGTTCTCACGGCACTAGTACACATGACATTTCTATTATATGCCAAGCGGGTTTCCTCAAGATTTTTTCCTTCACCGGTGAACATGAAGATAATTTTATTTAATTAATATTATTTTATTTAATTATCAGTAACTTTAATAAGTTCTACAATTACAAATACCTCATATATGGGCAGGCATATTGTATCGATGAATTTGACTTGCATTGCTGGAAGCTGATCTTCCTTGTCTCGATTCATTATATCCTTGAAACAAAACAAAAAAATTAAGATGTGTACACAATATAAATTTATTTAAAATAACAAAAAATACAAGAATTATGACTAATTATATTAAAATTTTGCAAAAATATGTAGTATTGTATTGGCGTTTCATTATGTCTGCCTACCCGATAAAGAATCGACGTGTGATAGATAATAATAAAAATATTTCGTCACGTTGCATCTCTTTAGGGTGAACAGAAATACTTTAGTGGCTTCATTTACTTTGCGCTAGGTATTTGTACTGCATTATGGGACCAGTAGCACAACAAAAGACTGCAGTTAAAAAAACTCTGGTCAAACACTTACAATAGGCGTCAGATTCAAGTTCTGCCTCTCGAGATCTCCCTGCCTGAAGAATTCCCCAGCGACCAACGCGGCGACGCGTCGCTCCACTGGCCACGGCTTCGTGATGGCAGCCAAGTCGCACGCCGTCATCAACATGGCTCGGAGCAGACCTCGCCTGTCCTCATCCTCCCCCCACACTGGAGTCACTATCCTGTCTGAACTCACTAGCTCGATGAAAGGCTTGCGTTTACTGGAAACGACATAGTTTTTAATGATATTGACATGACATTCGATAACAAGGAAATAATAAGACCGATTATAAAGCACGCAAGCTAAACAAAAACGATTCGTTCGCTGCTTGAAGATTCTGATGTTATAAGGTGATGGAAATACAGAAAAAGGGAGCGAATTTCTTTTCTTAATAGTAGGCAAAAATGGCAGCCAAATTGGATTGGAATAAATAACACGGAATTAACTAAACATTAAATTTAACAAGTCACAGAGAACAAGAAACGTAATCAAAAATACTTGTAGTTTTCTAAATTATATTATGCCTTTTTTTGGTAACCCGGTGGAGACCCTCATGGACCCTCAGGACCCCGTGAGGGCGATGCCCCAGACTCTTAGCGATTAAAACCACCGGGGTCTTCCTCCTACCCGTCTGTCGGGGCCAAGGGTTTTGCCAGCTTTTTCAATACCCGGCGACGCAGGAGTTTTGGAGGCCTCTTCTATGCTATATTTGCGAGGGGTGATCTAAAAATCCAACCCTCGCTCACTTCATTGTCCCGGAGCGGTGCGCGAAAACTCATCTCACACCGCTCACGCCTGGATATATTGCATGACACACTCCCTCAAGTGCGCCAACCAGGCGTTATGTCCGTGCAAAAGAGAGAGATATGTGGCGAAAGCCTCCTTTCTACGGTGGGGATAACAAAGATGTTGATTGCCTCTCCCGCTCTCTTTCCGCCTCTTCCTTTATTTTTAATGTATCCTCGCAAAATTTGAAGACCGCCTTTCACGACCTGACGCTGTTGAGCATTGGCCACATGAGTTGAGTTAGTTGAATTGAGTTTGGGCAGCACCTAAACTAATTTCCTCCTCTGTGAGGCCCAGGCTAGGCAAAATTACGTTACGCCCACCTAGTTATACATGATTTTATTTCTTTTTTTGTAAAGTTTGTATCAATTACACTGTGTGTTTAGTGTTTTTCAACCTTTTTAAATATGAAAATAACAACACCAAAGAAATAAAAGTAGATCAATTAAGGAAATTACGGTGAACAATATCAGAAAAGTACTCACTTAAAGTAAACAGCTAAATCGGTGGACAGTATCGCATCCTCCAACACTTTGACAACCTTTTCGTAATCATCCGATGATAGGTTGACCAGTATCTGGTTACCGGGCGAGTTAAGGATCATCAAACATTGGTCGAAATGGTGGTGCTCCATTGTAGATGTTGAATACAATTGTGCTAACGGTGACGAGGCCCTGGAAAATATAAACTTATTTTAAAGGAAGTAAAGAAAAACCTTTACTTAACACAAAAACAAATTAATCAAGAGAACAGGATTATGAATACGATAACAGTATAATAAGAGTATAAACCTTGTGTTGTATTAGATCGCCAAAGTTGTCACATCATTTGCAGCTCAGTAAATGCTATGTTTAGTTTACTAATTAAAAACAACTTTTGTCAGATTTAAAAATAACTATAATATTATCGTAATCGGACACTGTAGGCATAATTCATTTATTTTCGGTTTCAGAATTATATTGAAATATTTATAAGAATAATTTGATTGCAAGTCAAGATCATAATCTATTAAAATAATATTTAGCTTCAGATAAGGTATTTAATAAAACCAACGAACTAATTATTTATTTGTGTTTAAAATAGTCCCTAAAATAAGAATACTTCTACAAATGGTTATTACCAGTAGCGTTCATTCTATAGATGCATGAAAGCATTGCATGCCCTGACGATAAATAAGCCTGGAATAAATTTTCTTAAGTTAAATAAAAAAAAGCGCTGTTTATATTTATATACACGCCATCTATCTGTCCTATGAAAGCAATATAATATTTACTATCATAATATAATATTCAAATTCTGCCTACCCTGTCTAAATATCCTATGCACGTCACTAGTTATTACTACCTTAAATTAAATAATGCACCTAAATTAAATAGAAAGATCATATAAAATTCTCACTAACTTAATTTGGAAAGAGTTATTCGTCCCTCGATGATCCAGATCATGGCATAAACAACCGATGATGAGCGCCAAACATTCTAGCTCTCCGAAAATCTTCCACCACTGGGTCTCCTGAAATAAATAAATGAAAAAAACAAATTTTGATATATAAATATATAACTTAATGGACGGATGTTAAAAGGCGTGTTAATGCCGGATGGAAAGTAAATTGAGACGAGAAGTTTCATTCCTTCTGCCGACCTCAATAGATAAATGACAAGCATAATAATAGATAATCATTTTTATTGTCTCTCTAATACCAAATTATTCTAATTATAATTATTAGAATCGCATTTGATTGATTTTAATCCAGAAATATTTGTAGTGTTTTTTCAGTTTTACGAAAAAATTATAAAATGTACGAGTTTCTTTCTGGTACTTATAATTAAAATTAAAGAAAATTATCACTAATTATAATTAATATTCCCTTTTTTGCCTGAGATAACATTTATAAGTACTTTCTCCAACGTGAAGCTTTTTATGATAGATAGAAATTAAGGTATTTAATTGTATAATTAGACAATACTCACCGTCAATATAGCAAACATCATCTGCGCCACATTGAACGCATGTCTCCAGTTATGATAGGTTACATTGCGGTAGTTCTTCTTGACGCTAAGCAGCCACCGGCAAAGGACGCCGTAGTCTATGTGGAAGCGTTCGACGAAATCCAAGTCGAGGAACATACGGAGACAAGCTCTGAGGGTGTCGTCATCTGTCATCTCGATGTCGTCAAACGCGAGCTCGTGTAGGCTGAAATGGGCTGAGGAAGGTATCCGTAGCGTCTGGAATGAAGACTATCGCATTGACTGAGTCATCTCTATTGAATTTTAAGTAATAAAAACTAGGACGACGATAGTATTTTATATAAAACCTATTAAGACCGGTACATATTGAATATTGTTAATAAATCAATTAAAATTTTCATGAAATATAACTTATTGACACGTAATTTCGCACTAGTGTTTGCTGTCAAATAACACGGTACACAATGTCAATGACCCAAACCGAGAGTCATTCGCGAATCGATAAAAGGGTAACAATAAGTTACTTTATTGTAATAACAGTACAATTAATTACGATTATAAGTTGCTTTATGATTTATTACTAAATATTGTTTGTTTTTTCTTATAACGAGAAAACAAATTATTAAATAGCTTATTATCGACAATAATATTATTGAATATCCTCCTTATACAAAGAACACAAATGAGAAACAAAATCCTTATTTACTTAGGATTGTTTGTAAACAATCCCTCCTATTTATCCTTCGAGAAGTACTAAAATATAACAAACTGGCTATTTTTTCAGTCTTTCACGCATTGTATATGTACCCCACAATAGCGTTTAAAAATAAGGAAACATTATATCTTAGTTGTGAACTTACTCGTAATCGCTGAGCGTCGTCCAGCGATGCGGAGGCGTGGTAACTTAATACCTGTGAATAAACATTAATAAGATTCTATTCACCTCAATTAATAATATTATTATAGAGAGCATTAGCCTCTGATTGGAAAACCTTGTTTGTTTGATTATTTACTTTCTATCATTATTTTTACATTATAAAATAGGTTTACTAACCTTAGTCACCTAAAGAAACTGAGACCGATAATAGGGCACATCAGATTAAAAGTAATTAATTTTCAAACCTCAGACTGTTTATTCTTTACTATATCGTAGATATGTTTAAACATAAATTACACATGTATAAACATTTAGACCAGGACTAATTATTATTTGAAATACCACATTTTACACGATGGCATTTCCTGAGACATTCCTTTAAGCAAAGGTATTATTGTATCTGTTATGAGAAGTCTTGTTGCTACTGCTCTGTTGAGCCACAGGAGTCTTAGAAGACTTCTTAGTATTAGAAGAAGATAAGCCAGTTCAATATATCATTGTAACAATCATCCGTGAGGTTGCTGTGGCCATTGATGTTGAAAAATGCAGTACATTCATAAGCTTAAATCCATTACCAATACCTTTCAATGAAAATAAAAATGATTTCCAACGTTTTGAGCTAATTGGCTTAGCAGAATATATCATCAATAATGTCTAAATGTGGCATAAGCCTTAAAAATATTTTTATTTGGCGCAGAAATGGACTCTATAAATCGTAACATCAAAATTGGTCGCTTAATCACAGCGACACAAAAGTCGTCACAATGTTACTGTTGCATATATATGCAACATATGCTCTATATGCTATTCCTCCATATTTATATATCCTTATAAATATTTTTAAATGGGCCATTAAAATTATACGCCAATAAAAATGAAGAAAATAATACTCACATCGAGCGTAACACTTTGCTTTGCCATAGCTGTGATCGCTTTTTCATACATGTGCGTATTGTGGATGCCCATGCCGCAAAATATCGCGAACGCTTCAACGAAGTTCTCGTCGTTTTTAGTAAAAAGCAGGTCATCAAATTTGTTGACGAGCTGAAATCAGAAAAATTACAAATAAGTTAACGTATTTTACTGTACTTTAGACGGCTGCGTTAAAGATTTACAGATCCTGTCAGTTATGAAGCAAAAAATAAAGGGGTGAGCGATACAAGGTTACAGATTCGCGGTTTTAACGCTCGTCAGTTTAGAACATTTGTCGATCAGTGCAAAACTACGGTTTTAAAAACGTCAAAAAAACTTTTGGCTCATCGTACATGTTTGACTTTTTGATCAAGACATGTCAATTGCCAAATACAAGGTGTCTCAAAAGAAAGTTCACATTTAAATCTTTTTTTAAAAGAAAAGTCTTACGCTTTATTGAAAAAATGTTTATTTTATATTGAAGTTCACTGTTTGGGAATTTATTTTTTAAAAATAACATCGTCCAAATGTAAACCGTTGCGCTCTCGGCATTCATTTAGTCGGGCACTAAAATTGCCTATGACAGCTCGGCAGGTAGTCTCCGTGATGGCTGCCATTTCATGACGGATATTTTCTTTTAATTGTGCCAGGGAAGTCGGTTTATTAGCGTAAACTTTTGATTTGACATAACCCCACAGGAAAAAATCCATAGGCGTTAAATCGGGACTCCGTGGAGGCCAATTTATGTCACCTCGCCTGGAGATTAATTTGTTCGGAAAAATTTCTCGAACTCGAGGCAGAGATCTGTTGGACGTGTGTGAAGTTGCTCCATCCTGCTGGAACCATGTTCTTTGGTTGTAACCAGGAAAGTTTTGCAGTTGGGGTACGAAAAACTCGTCTAACATCTCCACATAACGCTCTGAATTCACTGTGAGTGTGCGTCCCCTTCCATCTCCAAAAAAGTAAGGGCCGATAATTCCTCGCGCCGACATCGCTGCCCATACGGTGACTTTGGGTGAATGTAGCGGTTTCTGATCTTTTTTTTTTTGGGTTGGTTGCACTCCAGTAACGACAATTTTGCTTGTTTACATGCCCATTCAGGTGAAAATGGGCTTCATCGGAAAACAAGATGTTGGTGAACGTTGGAAAGCGCTCAATCATCTGATTTACAAAGGCAAGCCTCTGACCAGCATCTTGAGGCTTCAGTTCTTGCACTAACTGAATTTTGTACGGGTGCAGCTTTAAATATTTGTGTAAAATGCGGCATAATGAAGATCTGTGCACATTTAAAACAACAGCACGATTCCGAATCGAGAGGTTTGGATCATCTCGAATAGACTGAGTAGCACTGTCCACGTTTTCGGATGTTCTTGATGTTTTTGGGCGCCCAGATTTTGGTTTCTCCAGAGTTGACCCAGTCTCTTCAAACTTCTCAACATATTTTGCAATGAGTCGAGTGCTAGGCGCATCATTTAAGTGACGAATATGTCGAATACTGCAGAATTTTCTACGCGCTACAGTCGCCGAATTACCGTTTTTGTAAAACTCACGTACGCACAACGAACAGTCCGCACCAGAGAAACGCTCCATAGCGACTAAATTCCCAAGAGCCAGACTACCGACTGACATACCCCCCGCGCCCCTCAGAATAGTTGCTTTCGCGTAATAAGATAAGCAAATGTGAACTTACTTTTGAGACACCTTGTAAAACCGTCTCTCATTATTCAATTTATTAGTTGCTTCTAAGACTATCTACGCCTTTTGAAAATAACAACTCTACAGTGTAAAATAAAAATAAGCCTTATTCCTTAAAAAAAAAATGCCAAGTATGTAATCGCGAGACAATGCAATACTGAGAGCTTCGACAAAGTAATATTCGATCAGCGATAACGCTAGTAGAAAAGTGCAAAATGTATAATATAAACTCATATCGACGTCATATATCGAAATCTTAGATACTTCAATTCTATACATTTGAACTTTTCAATCAGCATTAGTGCTGACCAAATCTTACTTTGGCTAAACCCTCTGGCTCGCCTGCTGATTAAGGTTGCCAAGCTGCGGATATAATTTTCGGTTTTAAAAACGGTTTTAAAACCGGTTTACGGTTTACGGTTCAGGTCGTATGTCGATCACTCGCTTAATGAAGTTTTTTCAACCTTTTGACATTGATTAATGAAGATTGCTAGTCCCAACAAAAAACTAGGTCGGTCTCCAATCGCTAACGAACTTATTGAGTCGAGTTGGAATTGGGATCTCGCAAGCGTGCTTTCAGTTGAAGTCTCACTCACTCATTTTGTGACTTATAAAATAAATGATCCCATTCATTTATGGCGAAACTTTTTCAAAATTGTACAAATAGTAACTGAATTTTGAAAACGGTTTTTGAATTAGCACGATAAATTGACTATTCCGTATTTTATGGTACTGTATAGTCTAAGAACAACCGGGACTACCTAGGAACAAATGTCTATTAATAATTGTCGTAATCATGTCTGGTTGAATTAAACGCAAGAAAATGTATCGAGATTTTTAAATGAACGTACACAAGCTAATCTCGAGATGCGATAGACAGAAGCAAGATGCTGCTTTGGATCCACATACTGTGGTTGTGTTTCATTCAACCACTGAGGGCCTGCCGCAATATTATTTCTTTTATATAAAACACACGGAAGCGAGCAGTAAAAATTGTAATTAAATTACGTTTTCATTATACGAATAAAGATCAAATGCTCGTTTAAAAATTATACAATCTTAAAGCCCATCTACAGGTACGCTCCTTAAATTTAAATAAATTTTTAAACACTAATGGACCGTTAATTGCATCCAAAACATTATTATAGCCCAGCTTCAGGATCACAAATTTATATGTAATTGATGATTTATAAATGCTCAAAAACGCTTTAATATTTAACAAGCGTCTCTGAAACTGGGCGTAAATGCTTACTTTATTACACTATTACGATATACAATATATATTCCTAAGTGAAGGACAAACTCGGATATAGTTATAAAATTTCAACCAAAACACAAATTCACTATTGCAATATACTGTAGCTATAAATACACAAAATGTGTTTACGTTGTAACTAAATATTGTCAAACAAGCGGAATATTCCTTTTCACAAAGAAAAAATAATTATAACAAATATAGGAACCATTAATAATGAACATTTTCAACATGTAGGTCACGCAATATATACTGTTACGCGAATATTTACTTTACTGCCACAATATAATAAATCAAATACGACAAAATTTATTAACTTTTAAAATGTTTTCTTACAATGCAGAACTTATAAACTTATTTGCACGCTACATTTGATTTTAATCCAGAACATTCTAAAATTTTCCAGTTTGTGAAGACATTTTTATTACATATGAATAATATTAATATATCTAAAATATAAGTTTCTTTATGATCACGGAGCCCTCAAGATTCACCCACAATAGTGTTTCTCATCCTAAGAGATATATTATAACCCTCATTTACCCCTTAATTTCAAAGTTAATATAATATATATACAATTAACGTCCTAATATCAAACCCACAAGCGTGTTATACGAAAATTTTCACCACACTGGTGAAGAAAATAAATATTCAAAACTACGTCCTGTTCTATTTGAAATCGATGTAATTTAATAATAATCACAGTGAAAACTTACACATGAAAACACGTGTTCTTTAATAAAATATCATCAATTTATAACTCATTAAATTACCTATTTATTCTTTTAAATTATGCTCTAACTTTTTTTATTACGCGTATCACCAACGATAGGCGTCGTACACAGCAGGTATAAAAAACTCTTTGATGAAATTAAAAAATATATATATATTACTCCGTTAAATTAAGAATACTTCCCCTGCATAGATTATATTTTGCAGTGGGATACAAGCTTAATCGGGATCACACAACCGCACTTCGAGGTCGACAATAGACAGTTATGAGCCTAAAAGCGATGTAATAACCAGTGTTCGTTATTAGCAAGCGTGATGAAAATTATACAGGATGATTTTATAGACGAGGGAGATATTTCAAAATACAATAATTTGTACCTGCTTATAACTAATAAAAATGTAAACAACAATATTCCCTAACAAATCATAAAGAAACATTAATGAACAAATGAGAATTGATCCGTTAAAAGTATGGACACCGCAGCGCTGGTGGTGCACGATTGAATGGCATCTATGTAGATAAAATTTCTTTTACGTAATTTTAGGTAAACAGGTAATTGACACGTTACCCTTTCGTACTTTATCCTGGCTTAGGAGAGACAAAATACCTACTTAATAATTAATTGTTATTTATTCCATCATATGTGTAATTGCCCCTTAATATGATGACTATAAAATTTGTTTTAATGGAAATATTAAGATATCACTATTCCTATATATTTGTAATTAGAATCGAATGCTGAATATCCTCCTTGAATATCTCCCTCGTCTATAAAAGCCTGTACAATGCTTATTTCACACTTACCTGTATGACACCGATGATCCGGCCTTCTGAATTCTTTATAGCCATGCACAAGATGGTGTTATGTTTGAATCCGGTATCCTCATCGACTGATGCATCGAACCTAGGATCTGCATACGCATCGGGTATGTTAACCGTCTGAAAAACAAAAGTACAATTTCATAAACATGCTGATTTGTGTATACTATACCATGTAAATCAAATGTTGAAAACCTGTGGTACAAATCCAAGTTTAAAGTGCGCTCAGTCACCGAAATTTATGGGTTGGGCAGCTACGCGAGGGCACCCCTGTGGGTACGGACCTCGACTTGGGCGGCGGGTCAGTTGAAAAACGAACCCAACGGTGATCTACCAGCGTTTCGGAAGCGACTGCCTTGAGAAGAAACGCCGAAAGAAACTCAAGGTTGCATCGGAGTGAAACTGCGTTATTTAAACGACAGTTGACGGACCTATCCTCAATCGTCGTCGTCGGCGCCGCCGGCGACGCCGGTGTCTCGGAATGTGACGAGTGCTTATGTGTACCTCGTTGTTGATAGGATCGGCGGTCGCAAGGGCCGCGGTAATTGAATCGACGGGATCCAATAGGACATGACGCGGGCGGCGAAGTTTGGGCATATGTTGTAATATTTACATATTGAATGGAATTTTAAAATGTTCGTTAAATTTGTTTTTTTAGAAGACATTTTATCTTTTATAAATGCAATAAACAACGACTGTTACATTAATGAAATTCCTTATACATACGAGTATAGTGGTCTTGCAAGCTCTTGGTATAGATTCTTCTTCCCGAATCAGTGTTGAATGATTTAAAAATGGTTATAAAATTTTATTAAATCCTTTTCTTGAGTTTAGACTCGTAGAATTTAATTAAAAGAACATAATTAACAAATTACTAATTAATTCATGAGCTTTTTATCTCCGTTTAAGTCCACGGCTAAATGCAGGACCAAGTTAAAGACAGATCATTAAGCAACGATATTAAATTAAAGCTCCTTAATAAACAGTCTTCCAAAATACTTTTTCAAAATAAACATTTTCTGCAAATCTAATGATTAATGAATATTACTAGAAAAATACAATTAAATATGCTTCTTACTCAAATAGCATTTTAATTAAGCTTGTCAAGCGGATTGAAAACTCTCTTTCATCAGTGTCACTAACAGAACGAGCAGCAAATTAAATAACATAATGCAAGTTTAAATTCAAAATTCTCTTTTAAACTTGAATAAGATTTTTAGAATCATTAATAAATTGTAAATAACAGTTCAAAGTTGTGAAAATCGTAATAATTTATTTTGCGCTGACATTCTCTTTGATTACGTAAAATAAAAAGATAAGTATCTAAATGAAAGATAATATTAATCCATTTTGAGAGTTATTGTTGTGAGAGATAATAACTAGAAAAAATATTTATATAGGACACACGATTTCTTATCACGCGACCGATGCCAATAGGACGCCGCCTAGGTATGACGCCGCCGCAATGTATGTATCTAGAACTATCCCCTTTAACCGTTGTAGGTTTTTTTTTCTCCACCATCCCACTATTATTTCTTTTGCGGCGTCCTTGTACTCTTTCACTCCGACGCAGCCTTGAGTTTCTTTCGACGTTTCTTGTCAAGGTAGTCGTTTCCGAAACGCTAATAGAACACCGTTATGTGTTTTTTCCTGATTGGCCATCCAAGTCGAGGTTTTACCCACTAGGGTGCCCTTGCGTTGCCAGTCAACCCATAAATCGATTGCTGAGCACCGTAAGTGCTCGCCCCTTTCGCCCGGTGAAGTTGTTCACCTTTCCCAGCCAACAACATTTTGTCGATTTCATACTCATTTCACTTTTTTGTTCTTTTATCTTCACAATATTTCTTAGCTTTTAAGTAATTACAAATGTGGAGTCCCAGAGGACATACACCATTTCTTGGTGGAATGTGTTCGAACCTATGAGAGAAATCCTGTTTAAACAGTTTGGTTGAAACAGGTCTGATGTAGGTCTATTTCAGAGCGTCTTGGCTGAGCAAACATCTTGCGCAGCTGAGATGCTCTGTAGACTCACATACCAATTATTGAAATAATATAGTATAGTGTAGTGCAGTTACAAAAGTATAGTGTAATTATGGGACTAACATGGTCAGCCTGATCCAAAGTCCCAAAAAAAAACCGCAGACAATAAAAAAAAAGTAATTACAATAACTTCTTTGCTCAATACTCCCTGCTAACAACTTTTAAGATTCGTTTGGCGATGTACATTAACACTAATCCCTCTTCCCGATCCCCGTGGATCTCGCTAAGTGTGATCGTTTAGTTCACTTGTAGGTTTACTTACCTCACCAGTTGTCGCGACGTAACCAGTGATGCCGATGTTGATGGGAAACCGACTTTCATACGGAAAGGTTCTGGGCGAGCCGGGCTCCGTGTCATCACCCGCCTCTAGATCGAATACTCGAGAAAAACTCCCTTTTGACACTTCGTGCACCAACAAAACCTGGAACGAAAACATATATCTAGATTACGCGAAGGAAAATTTTGTAACTCATTTTAAGCACATTGCGCGCACAGAGAAGTGTGGGATTAGGTATACTTAGCTAAAGTTCTTATAAAGAAGGAGTACATAATTTTAGTATAATATGGGCGTTTTTATGTTTCGACAAAGTGATTGCACCGCACTGGAAAGCACGTTGTAGTCTAAAAACAGCAGTGCTTATTAAAGAACGAGATCCAATTGACAATCGTTGTCGCCATGCCGGCCTGCTTATGCTATGAGACAAGGTCTCTTAGGCATATGGAGAACCGGACGTACACTCTGACTCGAAATGAAACAAGCTGAAGTGAGTCACTATGGCAGACGAATGTCAAAACAAACAGTACAATAAATTCTACCTGTACAATCCATAGCTTCAGATATGATATGAAATTAAACAGAATATCTGAAGTATGGAAAAAGCTAAGATTATTAATATTCTTAGAGAAAAGGTTACTTTGAATTATTGAAAGAACCTTCTTAAATATTATTATTAATGTAGATCATATACATTTTATCTCAAACAAAGTGTGTTAATTTATATGTAAATTAAATTCAAAATATTATTTATAGGACTGAAGTATGTAAATTGAGGGTCAATGAAGCTTCAGAGTAACTAGTAAACGAAAATGATTAATTCTATTTCAGCCATCCTTAAATTGTAAGCTTTCATCATAATGATTAGAAGCTTTTAATGCTAATGTATTTAAAAATCAACTCAGTCATAAATATATGAAATAAACATATTTTACGAAAACAATCCGTTACGTCTTGAATAAAAAATATATGGAAGTCAAGAAATTGCATGTGATTTACTTTTTTATAAAAAGCTTAGATGATAGAATTTCTCGAAATTAAGTGGTCTACCATGCGAAGAAGTTATTGCAAACGTTTATACTAGGTTATCAGAACATACTCGATATAAGTGACATTCAGGTTATTTTCCCAAGGATTAAGTTATATCTATGGTTGGCAAAATTATTGATATATTTATCGGCTAATGTAAAAATACACACACTAGACACAGTCACAGTAAGGAATTTTATGCATGGAGACAATAACGAAGTTCAAAAGAGATTTCATTTCCTTTGAGTGACTAAAATAGTGTCCTATCTTCATTGATGTTAAAGTAGGTAATATAATTTAAAATATGTTGTCCTATATGGTCTGTCACGGCAAAACGAATGGTCGTAGGTTCGAGGCCCGGTACCTCTAGATCTTTCCAGGTCACGTACGGATTTAGGCACCACATGCTCATCGGTGAAAGGAATGTCGTGAGGAAACACTGATAGAATTGTCATGTGTAAGCGCCCTGAGAATGACGATCAGCTGCTCTACTGGTCTAGTTGAGCACGACATATAAGAACAAAGTGGATACTACCACTAATGTGTCTTTACACACCCCGTAAGGGATATAGCGTTACGATACATTATTATTATTACTATTATTATATGGTCTGCCTAAATTTATATAATTGTAATAATTTCTAGCTATTCAATAAAAGAAAATGTCACATCGACTTTCAAATAAATATATAAAGCTAAAATTGTACTGAACATCGAAGGAATTCACGCAATTAGTAAAGTAAAATTAAACTTCAATATTGTCTCAGAAACAAGGGCAAAACAATTGGAAACGAAATTGAATTTAGATTGTTTAGATTTAAAATTGACCGGTATTGCGTTTTAATCTGATTTAGAGAATCCAATCTGGATGCAAATTTTATGCTACGTACTACAGTTGGCTACAACTTTGTTTATTTATACTTTCCGAAGCAATTCAATAAAAGGATCTTTGTCTGAAAACCGAAGACTGTATAAATTGTGCGGTGGTAGGGCTTTATTGTTCGACTAATCACGACCACAATGCACGGGTGCAAAGTCCGTGATTGTACCTCGATTCGAAGTTTCGGGATCGGCTCGTATACGTTGCTAGAAGACTCCCGGGTTTTATGATGCTGGGAAAACAAATGAAGGAAAGGAATTCAACTCCTTTGTGGAAATTGTGGTATACAGTAAAAAAGAGAAGGCAATTCGCTTTGTGAAAACAAACTGCAAAACATTTGTTCTATAACTCTTATCTAGTTAAATTTGTTTCAATCCATCGTAATATTTTTTCTAAGACGAGACATAGAGTAAAGTCTGACTGATGAGGTCAATCGATCAGGATTTATAACGCAGATGTTTGAGGACAAAACGAGAGCTTATATTAGGTCCTTACATATGAAATTGGCGTTTTGTATGGGAGGAACAAAAAGTCGAATATTTTTTAATGTAATATATTTAATTAATCAAAGTATGAACCATTATTTTCTATGCACTTTTGCCATCTCATAGGTAGTTCATTGATCCCTTTACTAAAAAAACCAGTCGGACAGGAATCAATAAAATCTTTGAAGGCGATTTGGACTGCCCCATCGGAGATGAATTTTTTCCCTTGCAAGAAGTTATCCAAATTTCGAAAAAAATGGTAATCTGTTGGAGCAAGGTCCGGGGAGTACGGAGGATGTCTTAGACTTTCCAATTGAAGCTCTTCTAATTTAGTAGCCGTCTGTTGCGCAGTGTGTGGTCTAGCGTTGTCGTGAAGCAGCAGTGGCGTGGAGCGATTGACCAGCCTAGGTTGTTTAGCCGCTAGCTTTTCCATCATGGTTTGCAATTGCTGACAATAGACATCAGCCGTAATAGTCTGGCCAGATTTGAGAAAACTGTAATGAACAATACCGGCACTAGTCCACCAAACGCTTACAAGTAACTTTTTTGGGGTTAATTTTCGCTTGGGGCAGGATTTGGCTGGCTGGCCAGGATCCAACCATTGCGCTGAGCGCTTCCGATTATCGTAAAGAACCCATTTTTCATCACAGGTAATGATTCGGTTTAAAATACCTTCATTATTGTGCCGGTTTAGTAATGTAACGCAGCAGTCGACGCGCGTTTGCCGGTTTGCTTCAGTCAATTCGTGAGGTACCCACCTTTCAAGCTTTTTAATCTTCCCAATTTGCTTCAAGTGAATTAAAACAGTTTTATCACTAACATCGCAGCCTGCAGCTAACTCGGACGTGGTTTGCGATGGATCCGCTTCCACAATAGCCTTCAACTCTTCATTATCAACTTGAGTCTCAGGCCGTCCACGGGGCTTGTTCTGCAGGTCGAAATTTCCAGAACGAAAACGTTGGAACCAAAAACGAACTGTGTTTTCTTTTGCAACACGACCGCCATACACATCATTCACCCTTCGAGTTGTTTCCGCAGCACTAGTGCCACGGCGGAACTCGTACTCGTAAATAATGCGATATTTTAAGTTTTCCATTTTGTAAAATGAGTGACGCAAACAGAAAAAAACAGAAGAAAAAAACAAATGAATGACGATCATCGAAGCACAAATACATGAGTTTATAGCTGTACAAATTTGAATTTGGAATTCCTTACCAAAGAGGAGAAATTTGTGATTAAAGTGGCCAGTACGAAAAACGCCAATTTCATATGTAAGGACCTAATATTTTGTCTTTGGAATATTCCCTTCGAGACACATAGTGCTGTTATATTGCAAATGTTTGAAGCCTTTATATTGACTACTTGGCATTGAGAATAATTTACAACATCTATGATCGTACGTATAGTAGATAAGTATCTGACATTTTGTTAAATAAGTTTTTATTATTTATACATATTTTCCACATGTTCTATAGAGTAGCACAGAAATAGATCACAATTAGCAAAAAAAAAATTAAATCTACTGAAGGTATTATTTTCTAATTTTATATAGATCGGTGTAAATAAGATGTACGGAGGGTATCATTATTTTAATATATCGATTTTTTTTTATTGACACTATATTTAGACTATATTCCTTGTCATTAGAATTATTAATAGTCATTTTGATACGAGAAAAATTTAGTTGTTTTCACTATTTCTGTAACCACCTGCAAAAAAACCACCGAACGTGTCCATGAGGAAGAATATAGTTAAATTTATATGTTACGTGGATAAGTAGTATTATAAAACATCAAAAACGGAAATTATAGCAATTAAATATGCTAATAAGATTTCTAAAATAATATACTCTACAATAAATTAAACATTTACTATCACAAGTTTAATATCCCATCATTGATTCATGTCATAAATCATAGATAATATACTAATTAATTTTCGTTTATTGCTATCACAAAAATCAATTATGTTCCCGTAAGTTTTTTTTTGTTCCAATAAATTATATTTATAATCGGTTAGTGGGTAATATTTAAGTATTTTTTTCATGGCATATCGCATAATTATTTTGATACATACCGTAGCTTATAGTGAATTATTAGAAACGCATAAGGCGCTTTCATTACCATTACAGAAAATCGTTTGAATATCTAGTCTAATCTAGTTTAATATCTAGTTAATAGTAGTTTTAGTCTAAAATAACTTCTTCCGCAACTCTGCGTATTGAAAAGTAAAGGCCCGTTTTGTGAATAGACTATCACATATCTATATATGGTCACGCTATATCCATATCGGGGTGAGCAGAGATTCATCAGTGGTTGTATCCATTTTGCGCTTATATGTCGTGCCCAACGTGGCCACTTGCGCAACTGATCGCCGTTCTCAGGGCATTTACACATGACATTTCTATTAGCTGGCATGCGAGATTCATCACGATATTTTCCTTCACCGGCGAGTATGTCATGCCTAAATTCGTACATAATCAGAAGAAACCCAGAAGTACGTGCCAGGATTTAAACCTATGACCATTCAAGTTGCCACACGTGTATACCGGCGTGTATACCGGTCACTTATCCACTTGGAGACCACAGCCACACTATTACAATATTATCAATGTAAATACATAATTTTTTCAACATACATTTAATGTTTTTTCCTTTACATATTTCTTTATTATAATTGTAACCTCCAGGTTCCAAGAAACGCTCTTTAAAATTTAAAGATATCTTTCTACACTAGTAACAATTTGTTGCTTTTACAAATTCATGAGCCATTAATGCTTAAAATGTCTTTAAACTTAACAGCATTTCTACAACCGGTTATAGCATTACACAAGTCAAAATGGCACTATTAGGAAGTTAGGAGAAATAGCCTCAACAAAGCTGTTCGCTCCCCGGGCGTCTGGATGAATATGGTTTCCCAGGGCAGGGGATAATCAGTACGTGGCTGACACACCGGAGTCGCTGCCCTTACAGCGGCTCTGATTGTCCTATGGAGGAACTTCACCGAGGTTGTTAAAAAAAAGATCAATATATGAAATCTAATCATAATATCTAATATGTAACTTATTGGCTATAAATTGTGAACCGAAATGACTATACAACAATTAAATAACTACATGCCTAAATAAATAAAGCTTTCCAATGAAATAAACTGAGTCATAAACTACATCCGTTTTAATAATCAAATAGTAAAATCGTGAGAGAATAATTTTTTTATAGTCTCCTATTTTCCCATGCCATTTCGGGTTAGTTATATCAATAATTTATTATCATAGTATTTTAACATAATAACCCAAGAGAAAGCGACAGGAAATGAATTTTGGAAACCGTGTTTATTTGGTAACAGTTTAGAAATGCTTATTGTCAATAAAACAATTATTCGTACTTATTTACAAACTCAAAACAATTTTTAATAGTAAAAATATTTTTTAGTAGTAAACATATGTTGGATGACATTTTGGTTGACATACAAGCGCAAAGCGGTTACACCCACTAATATATTATCTCTGCTACCCCCGAAAGTATAAAGCGTGAAGATATATTAATATTAAAATAATATATTCCTCTAAATAATATATTATTTTTGCCTACCCTAATAGGGAATCGGTGATTTACCAGATACATAGATCGATAATAATAGGTATATCAACAATTGAACGGATAAACATGAAACCTTTATTAGCCACAAATCATAAGCCTACTGATAAAGCCAAAAAGATATTTCACACGGTTTTTTATTTCTTAACTATACATAAAGTTATCTTTCCTTAATAAATGTTTATTAGTTCTTCCATTAGCGTAAATATTCTATAACTAGAAACTATAGATAGGTTTCTATAGATGGAAACTAAGTTTGCAATCGAACAATTTCGGTCGACTTTTTCTAAGTGTCTACAAAGTACTTAGGCTGAGATTTATGGATGCTATTTCGACTTTGCTTAACAAAGCTCTCAAAAAATAAATTATTTTTGAGAAAAAATTAATAATTGGAACTTAAGTATAGCCATAGTGTTCGTAAAGCCCAGACCATGTTGACAAAATCGGTGACTTAGACATTAATTATTAATATAGTTTGGAATTCTTGAGTAAAAGCTAAGCAAAGTCGAAGTAGTGACTATAAATCGCAGCCTAAGTGTCTCCAAAGTACTTAGAACGGCTGCAAATTAAAATAAAATAAACTTCTGAATAAAGCAATGTTGGCACAGCCCCAACATTCTGATACAATACGTTGTCGGCGATGATATATTGGCATGAACGGTGTCCAACAACTAGATGTACCTACTGGTTTTGTGTGTTACTGAGATATAACATATTTCAGCAGTAGCTCCTTTTAATAAACCAATCAGTTTTGTTCTTAACTCTCTTTGTTCATACTAAGCTGTCCCGAAAAGAAATAAATCTTCAATATAATAATTGCTGAAATAAGTATTCATAGCATTATTTCGTAGAGCATTTAGAGTTCATCATTTGTTCTATATCAAACATAATTGGATAGAACTCATCATTAATTATTTTATGGTTTCTGAACGTAACTTAATAAATAAAAAAAAAAACTATAATTTATTTGCGTTACAAGAATCTAAAACCAAAGCTATTTCTGACAAATAAAAGCTGATGACATCTATTATAATTATGCATATTTATATTTCAAAACGCTCATTAATCGTCGAATTAATATCTAATATTTAACAAAAGCAATGAATATTCAAAGGTATGAATGTAAATAGGGTTGATGTAAATTTAACAACTCGCGTCCTCTCCCTAAACTGTAAAGCCTATTTATAAAGTCACGGGATTCATTGTAACCTAAAAGGGATTCATTTTCATTTAAATGAACAATGTTACAAAATATTTAATATGGTTTACAGTATTTTTTTAATGTTTAGATAGCGATTATGATGTACAAAATGGCCGCATTAGCTTTATGTAGTGCCAAATAAGTAACAGTGAAAGCTTTTTGTGAACGATCTTTTATTGATTAAAGCACTTGGATAAAAAGCCTTTCATAGTGACTCTTTTTGGATTGTCGCGTTTACGAATCAGAGGGCCCAGTCAAAGTAACATTCGATAAACGATAACGCTATAGAAAGTGCGAAATTTATGAATTCGACATAACGTAACGACGTCATATTTCGAAAGATTATGTCAATTCCATAAATTTTGCACTTTCTACTAGCGTTATTATTTATCGGATGTGCGTTTGTCTAGGCCCTGAGCTCTTGTACGACCAATTTTCTAAATATATGTTGTATATAATATAATATGTTTAGACTGATATAATGACAGCGAATGTTGTTGAATTCTTGTCTCTTAACAGCGACTGATTGAGTTCCTAACTACACTTATAATAAAAATATTAAAATTAAAGGAAATGAAAAAGATTTTATTCTGTCTCAAATAAAGAAATACAAATATACAGAAAAAAGAAAGTACAAGAGAAAAAAACATATAAATATTAGGTCCTTACATATGAAATTGAAAAACAAATGAAGGAAAGGAATTCAACTCCTTTGTGGAAATTGTGGTATACAGTAAAAAAGAGAAGGCAATTCGCTTTGTGAAAACAAACTGCAAAACATTTGTTCTATAACTCTTATCTAGTTAAATTTGTTTCAATCCATCGTAATATTTTTTCTAAGACGAGACATAGAGTAAAGTCTGACTGATGAGGTCAATCGATCAGGATTTATAACGCAGATGTTTGAGGACAAAACGAGAGCTTATATTAGGTCCTTACATATGAAATTGGCGTTTTGTATGGGAGGAACAAAAAGTCGAATATTTTTTAATGTAATATATTTAATTAATCAAAGTATGAACCATTATTTTCTATGCACTTTTGCCATCTCATAGGTAGTTCATTGATCCCTTTACTAAAAAAACCAGTCGGACAGGAATCAATAAAATCTTTGAAGGCGATTTGGACTGCCCCATCGGAGATGAATTTTTTCCCTTGCAAGAAGTTATCCAAATTTCGAAAAAAATGGTAATCTGTTGGAGCAAGGTCCGGGGAGTACGGAGGATGTCTTAGACTTTCCAATTGAAGCTCTTCTAATTTAGTAGCCGTCTGTTGCGCAGTGTGTGGTCTAGCGTTGTCGTGAAGCAGCAGTGGCGTGGAGCGATTGACCAGCCTAGGTTGTTTAGCCGCTAGCTTTTCCATCATGGTTTCCAATTGCTGACAATAGACATCAGCCGTAATAGTCTGGCCAGATTTGAGAAAACTGTAATGAACAATACCGGCACTAGTCCACCAAACGCTTACAAGTAACTTTTTTGGGGTTAATTTTCGCTTGGGGCAGGATTTGGCTGGCTGGCCAGGATCCAACCATTGCGCTGAGCGCTTCCGATTATCGTAAAGAACCCATTTTTCATCACAGGTAATGATTCGGTTTAAAATACCTTCATTATTGTGCCGGTTTAGTAATGTAACGCAGCAGTCGACGCGCGTTTGCCGGTTTGCTTCAGTCAATTCGTGAGGTACCCACCTTTCAAGCTTTTTAATCTTCCCAATTTGCTTCAAGTGAATTAAAACAGTTTTATCACTAACATCGCAGCCTGCAGCTAACTCGGACGTGGTTTGCGATGGATCCGCTTCCACAATAGCCTTCAACTCTTCATTATCAACTTGAGTCTCAGGCCGTCCACGGGGCTTGTTCTGCAGGTCGAAATTTCCCGAACGAAAACGTTGGAACCAGAAACGAACTGTGTTTTCTTTTGCAACACGACCGCCATACACATCATTCACCCTTCGAGTTGTTTCCGCAGCACTAGTGCCACGGCGGAACTCGTACTCGTAAATAATGCGATATTTTAAGTTTTCCATTTTGTAAAATGAGTGACGCAAACAGAAAAAAACAGAAGAAAAAAACAAATGAATGACGATCATCGAAGCACAAATACATGAGTCTATAGCTGTACAAATTTGAATTTGGAATTCCTTACCAAAGAGGAGAAATTTGTGATTAAAGTGGCCAGTACGAAAAACGCCAATTTCATATGTAAGGACCTAATATGGCAACATGGCCCTTCCATCAGCTTAATGCTACAGAGGATGTCTGTGGCGTTGGATGAAACTGACATTACATGACATTGTATTGGAGGCGTTGACATCAGAGGGAGCTTTTGCATCTTCTATTTCTATTCTATTTGGTGCAGTTTAACACCCGTTACATAAATCTCAAGCTTTATTTTTCATCACAACTAATTCAACTATTATTATAAATGCAAAAGTTTGTTACTCTTTCACAATAAAACTACTGGACAGATTTGCATAAAACTTTTACAGTAATACAGATTATACATCGGAATAACATATAGGCTACAATTTGAAATGATTTTGTGTAATTTTGGTCGTAATATAACGATACATGTCAATTAAGTCGGAAAAAAATCTGGTATCTGAGAGCTATCTCGGCTTACACTGTCTAAACCATTGGAGTTACACAAAGATGATATACCGTAGGATTGTTTGTCTTAAATAGTTCTAAATAAAAGTCCACCATATATGAATATGATAGCATATATGTATCTTTCATGTGGAAGCCACTATGATCAAAATTGTGAACCATTAGATAATATTTTACAATGCACATTTTATTATAATACAGAAGATATTCACTAGAAATAACTTATATGGCAGAACAACGTTTGCCGGGTCAGCTAGTTATTAAATATTTTATCGCAATTAAAATAAAAATCAGTTAAATAAATAATTTATATGAAAAATACTTTCAGTACAAAAATTAATTACAAACAGCGAGAGGGGCAACTTCATAAATACTTTCGAGAGATTGATAAAGCAATACTCTCCATGGTTAAATTAATTTAATATTGCTCAAAGATATAATTAAAATATATAATAACTAAATGGTAT
Source organism: Automeris io (assembly GCA_036320925.1). Lineage (NCBI taxonomy): Eukaryota > Metazoa > Arthropoda > Insecta > Lepidoptera > Saturniidae > Automeris > Automeris io. The sequence continues at coordinate 8,865,537 of JAUDJH010000014.1, forward strand.
CCAGTGGAAGCAATAATGGGACTCCCTTCAAATCAATTCAAATGTTCGTCTCTTGTAGGATGTTTAACTTGTACCTACATTTTTACAATAAGAAATCTATTTCTGTGCGAATAAATTAATATCTCTTCCGTTATGTTCATTTAATTTTACGGATTACGTGAGTCTAATTTATTTTATTTTTACTGTTCTTTTCCGCTTTTACAAAAGAGTCATATTTAATAAGATAAATTTATCAGTCTGTCAGAATTTCAAACTTAATTACGTCGAAAGATTACCAGAAAGGCCATTTCAGTTATTTTAAATCTCATTTCGAAAATTCACCACCACAATGTCCGTTAACAATGCGTTTATATAATTTATTTGTATTCTAAATAGATAAAACAGCAATTAGTGAAAAACCTGAAGTAAATAATAATTATATATAATGTAGTAAATAAAATTTGAAAATAGTATCTATAAAAACTCTCACAGAATCTGAGGCTCAGAATCAGACTCAAAAAATTACAAATTATATTATATAATACATAGTATATGTATGGTAAGTCATACGATTTTTTCCAACTAGGATTTTTGTCAGTGAATAATGAGATAGCTACTACATTTTCTCAACTAGAATTTTATCGGTGAATACTGAAATTGCTATTACATATTAAATCTTTTGTCAAACGTGTACCTTTTTTACTGAGCAACGTCTAAGCAAAGTCAAAGTAGCCACTCTAAATCTCAGCTTCAGATTTCAGATTCAGACTAATTAAATTATCAAGAACTAAAGCAAGTAGAGGAAGCAACTTCCCGCCCTCGACGAAAACTACGCGGCGCTTCAATCTGCTCGTAACCATGGCCTGTGCAACCACGTCGAAACGTCGAGGCACAATTAAAAGTAAGTTAATTCGCGCATAAAACCTGTTAAAATATATACAACCTTGCTTAGAGTACAGATATTAAGTTTTCCCTTACCTGTACCCGTTGACATCGTATCAGGCTTTGCGTGTGCGTCAGTATCCTCAAGACCATGTGCTCTATCGTGCTCTGCTCCTCGAAGACCATCCTCGCTAGGTCCAGCAACACCTGGTTCCGTTTCACTTCCAGCTGGGACCGCTCGTATAGCTGAGCGTTCCGTAGACCGATCCCGCAGAACTGGAGATATGACGCGAACACCTTCTCGTCGTAAACCGTAAACGGTCCGTCGTTTTGTTTATTTATCACCTAAAATATTAAAGTCTATTTAGTTTCAGATATTATTTTGCTACTTATCCCATACTGACATGAATAAGCTATAAAAATAATTCAAACATTTTCAATTAAATGTGTAATGTTTCCAATTATATTAAGTTTCTTTAGATATAATGAAAAAGTATTGAACATTTGTTGCAATTTTTAATCACAATGATATCCAGATGGACAAATCTTTTGCTTTTTTTCTATCTAAGTTCGGTCCTGTTTAGACAAAAAACGACATGTTTTTTGTCTAAATGCACCTAAATGCACCGAAATGCACCTGAAAGTAGTTCGATAAAAAATTAAGAGAATTCATCTTCCAAACTTCTAAGATTATGGCATAATATATAGAATAGTAAATAGTAATCACATGTTACCAGATTTTAGTTTTAAATGAAACTGTAAATATTTTTACAGTATTCTAAAAAAATATATATACTATATAACAATATACAAGTTTTACTAAGACAATTTCTATTTATACGTAATTATAATAAATGCAAATTATAAACTGAATTTTCATTTTCATAGATAATTCTACATTTAAATCCATCGTATAATGTGAAATCTCTTATTATCAATCATTTTCTCTTTATCAATAGCAAATAATTTAAGAATAAAATGACAATATAATTTCGTGTTTACCAAACAACTCAAAAAGTAATTTCAATTTCACCTCAATACAATTTATAACTCAACGTACAATCTGCTAGAAAAACTTTTCTGATATCTCGCAAAGCTCCTACTTCCCCGTATTCCAGATGTTTTGAGAATAATCATTTCAAGAGTAAACAAACTAAATTTATTGTGCTACGATCCAAGCTCTAGTGAGCATGGCTTATATTGAATGTTTTTATTATTTGGAGGGTAAAACCATAGAATAAAATCACAAATACAACAAGCAGTTACCTAATTTTAGCTTATTATAGCGTTTAAAAGGTTTTTCTCGTCAGGATTAACATTAAAAAATTGTTTGTAAACTATTTACTTACTAAAGAAAAGAATTATCACCCCAAAAAAATACTAAATTTTTTGCTTATAGAGAAGGTATACATAATAATATCACCACCCTATAATAAGCTTAAAGTTTACGGACTTAGGGATTTAAGGGCAGGGTGGAGAGGGTGTTTTGGGGTGTATGAATAATAATGCCAGTAGAATATTTACTTGAGCAACGCCTATGACTTCACCATTGATATCCTTAATCGGCATGCACAGGAGAGACCTCGTTTTGTAGCCTGTCTGTTGGTCAATGTCGTGGTTGAACCTCTTATCCTAAGACAAAAGAAAAAAGATATAAGAAAAATACCAAATTAAAGTTCATACATAACAACTGAAAATGTATTGTACAATTAAAAACCCAATTTTCTTTGATAGTTGTATCAACAAAAGATTATAATTTAACATTTCGTTGATAATTGTCAATACAAACAACATTAAGCTGGACCAGTATTTCTCAAACTGAGACCCACGGTTTACTAAAAAATTATGAATAGAGACACTTCGAAATTTTAAAAACCTTCGAATTATTTTCCTTTTATACAAATTAAAAACAATTTACTATAAAGTATTAATATGTATATTATTATTATACGTTCTCTTTTTTATGCCATTTAATTTTTTTTAGATATTATCAATTTTTCACCAAATTTGATCAACTCTGCTATATACTATCGTCCTAAAAGAGCTGGTCGCTCGAAGTTTTTTCTTTTGGGAGGCCTCGGTTGTTTTTTTAATTTATCAACCCTATATACTGTATTCATTTCAAGAGGAAAATGAAATTCTAAATTATAAAATTAATTGTAATAAAAACTCACAAGGAATTGTATGAATAATTTGCAAATTTAATATTTATAAATTATTCCCAAAAATTACTCAATTCTAAAAATACGAGTACAAACACATCCCACAAAATACAAGATCAAACTCGATCAAAGGTACAAAATGGGTACGTTTGAAGATACCCGTGTACAATCTAAGCACGTACAACCTCTTCAATAAACGAACACGGAAAATCCCAACTTAAGTTTTCTCTCACTAAAGTATTACCTACTGCCATAAACAAAACACTTTAGATATAAAAATAATGTTGAATTTTTCCTAAGTACAATATGAACTTTGTAGTGTGGATTGTGAATTCTTTACTTAAATTGCTAGCAAAGTATACCATTAGTAACAAAATTACACACTTTAAAATAAATTCATTTTTACGTAAACAACACTGCATCAAGCTTCGAACGTGCTTGGATCGAATTTCGCAGGATCTTATTAACAAACAAATTTATACTTTAGAACTGTAGTAGTGATATTGCTCTCTCTCTCTCTTTCTCACTTCCTCATGGTTCCTTCACTACTGAGGATTTTGATTCCAAATCCATTGAGAAATTGACTGCCTCCATTGGTTCCGTTCTACCGCCTGGAGGAGCGCGGCGCTAAAGGGGAATCTACAGCTGTTCGGAGACCTGGGCTAACAACCGCATAGGTCTCCGGCTTCCAGGTGTTTTACTCTCTGCATTCCCGGTTATTATTAGCATTTCCAAGTTACTAGTCCCTCTACGTACAACGTGACCAAAACACTGTACTGTACGCTTTAGGTAGACTGAAGACAGACGCTGTACGTTCACTGTAATGTCACTACTTTTCTTTAAATATAAGTCCAATATATATTTGAATGAACATTTCGATTTAAATTTTATTTTAGTAATTCAAATTTTTATCTTAATTATACCATCGTTTTAGTTTTACAATTTTTACTTTCGTTCATAAATTAAATACCTATAAGTTTAAATTTTCTAGTTCTTTTGTTTTATGAAACAATAATATTAAATTATAAGATTATGCGGAAATGTAGATTAAATTTTATAGTATCTTTTTGGCATTACAAATATTTATTCATATCTAGTAAGGTGAAATACTAAAAATTCATTATATTAGGTTATACGAGTATATAATCACATATGTTTTATGATGAGCTAGCCTGTGGATGGGCTCTGTTTCATCATTTTATAAGTAGTTTGTTTTATTATTCGAGAAATAACAATCAAACGACGCATGAAATAGGGAGAGGCGAACAATTCGAAGTTGATGTCAATTTTCCAGTCAAGTTAATCCATACAGAATATATCAATATACTACGCACGCACACCCTAGTTTGTCGCATGCAAACGATGACTGTATTCATGAAGTAAGCGATGAGGTTTGGTTCAAACTTAACCCTTCTAACTTAGGAATAGAGTTAAAATTAGTGTCGACAAAATTCTAGAAGTTGTAGCTCACTTGTAGTGGGCTATCTGCGTTCAACGATCTTATATACATAGGCATTTGTATGCAAATTGTTTTCATAAACAGTGAATGCGTGTTTATGAACTGCCAATCGCGGCAAGGTCACGGTTTTGGAGGCTGGCCAGGATATGACGTAGAATAAATTGTACCGATACCATCAAAAATATAACGGCCATGCGGATTAATCTAGTCTGACCGTGAACTTGAAAGGCAAAAAGCAAAGCCCAGTGATTAATGACAAGAAAACAGAGCCTACAAATATTCCCAATTTATAGAACAGCAAAGTGGAAATACATTCCAGTGAAGATAAATGAATCACGCTAATAATTTAAGCAGGAATGCGAAAAGGAAACCGACTATATTCTAGAATGTTCATCGCCGGAGGCATTCCCGACCAGCTTGTATTCCGAGTAACGCTACATTTAACTCTCCCATATGGTGGTATCGTAAATGTTTCAAGAGTAATCACTGTTACCAGATCTCGGCGAATTTTCTATAAATGCGTTTATCATTATGCCGCGATAGTATTCATTCGTTTTCTTATTTATCCTAAGCTCTAAGAAACGTAATAATAGTTTGAATTGTATACACTACACATAAAGAGCCATGTTTAAAAATGTTATTAATGTTATTATACGAATAAAAACGTTTTACCCGGGAATTCAAACTTATCGATCATTTTTTCAATTCTGATAAATACAACAAAATATAGTTTACTCAGTTATTGCTCTACAATCTTAAATTATTGCTAAACTATAAAATTTAGCAATATTTATAAAATACAAACGGAGAAAATTATAGTTTTAATTTCATATGAACACTAGGAAAATTAACGTTTATTGAATAAATATGACAGTAATTTAAAAGGAATATTTTAGAAAACAGGTGTTTGACAATCTAATTGTTAAAAAGAAACCAAGAATTAAAAGGGAAAATAACATTTTAAGGATATCATTAATCTAATCGCAGTCGCATTTTAGATAATAAACTTATGTCTTCTTGTACAGACAAACTGTGCGCTACACGCGAGATTTTCACTGTTTAGAATACGAAATACCACATGTAGATTTATGTACAGACAAATATACATAACTGTGTGTATAGCTACAATAAATCAAAACCAGAGTAACTAAAGTGAAAATTTAGTGAATTGAAATTTGCTGCAGACAAATAGCTCTAAAAATATTAAATAAGTCAAATAGATAGATGATAGCTTTTATTCTATTATAAAAAGAATTTTGCCATTAAAATTGACATTCCATAACAATTTTATAAATAGTCACTGGCTCAGAAATAGCATATTTGATTGAAATCATCATTTTGACAGAATTTCTTGGGTCTCCCGCTAAGCAGGAGAGGCCTAAACAAGGCCAGACGTCACCGGATGCTGCGGAAGATGGCCCGGCCTTGCCCTTGGCACTCGGCAGGCGGGAAAAAGAACACCCCGGGGGTTGTAGTCGGTGCAAGTCCGACACACCAGGGGGCAACGGCAACCCTCATCTAGCCCCCTGAGGTCCATTTAGGGAATTCCCCCGGGTTACTAAAAAAAAGAATCACTTGGGTCACCCTGGTTCAGTCCGCTGAATTTACATAAAGTACCTTGCCTGCATTACAATGTAATGTAATTATATTACATTTATAATTTAAATTATTTCTTTATTTGATTAAATGGTGAATGATGAATTAATGAGTTGGCTTGGGATCATTCTACTACTTGCAAGACCAAACAAGAAATATCTGCCAAGTTTAATAATGTAATTATACCATGGAGATTTTATTGATAAAAAAATATATAATATAAGATTTATCGTGCCTGTATGGGATTTTTGTAATACAATATTGACTCTTTGTGAAATTACATGAACTATAATGAAATAAAGCAATTATAAAGGCATTAACCCTAACTATTTTCTTAATTGTAAGGTACTTTTAACCTAATCCCTGGAAAACAATGAAGACCTGACTCTCAGTCTTTTAGCGGCTACGTTCAGGAGCGTCTGCTCAAGAGCTGTATTCTCCAATTCCACCACATCCAGTTTCAACCACAAAACAACAAGACACCGTGGTGGATATCATTCTCATGTGGTGGATATTCCTTATATATCCGTACTTCGCTTATCGTTCATATTGCGAACAGCAAAGGAGTGGAATACGCTCCCTGCGTCCATTTTCCACAATTTTAAGATCTGGGAACCTTAACAAGAAGAGTGAATAGGCATTTGTTGGGCGGCGTTAGTCTATAAAGAAAAAAAAACTATGTAAATAAAGGAATTACATTTATTAAACGGATAGGCTTTATAACAATTTAAGCATTTGTGCATTTCAAATTTGTATGCAATTGAGGAATGAATGCTGTTTAAAAGCGTTTTAAAATTTAAAAAGTCTTCCTGAAACTTGGCGTACGATGGATATTTTGTAAATATTTAGCATTTCTGTCTTTAACATTAAACTACAAAATGAATGGCTTAAATTACTAAACCAAGGTTATGAATGAATTAACTGTATAAATAATAACATTAGTCATTGCTATTACGTTTATAAACAAGATTGTCGACCTTCAGAATTACCGCAAGTTTCGAGCAAATGTCGGGACACATTTCATCAATAACACCTTCCTCCTCTTTCAATGGAATAATAAATTGGCATCGATGAATAAAACTTACGCCCGATTGCTGACAAATGTTCATCGGACCGCATGAATCGAATCGTTCACAGAACTCCGACCCTCAACCGTTTCTCAGACCTATTTCATATCGATATCTATAAATCTTAGGCCCACGTTACACGTCTATGCATCCTATATAGACAATAGGATTTGTTATCAGTTTAACAGTCACTGCGTGATTGACGGATAACTCACTGTCTAAAGCGATAACTGACGATTTAATTTGTCACTATCATTTAATGGCCGAAATTAATTATCTATCCTATTCCCTATCTTAGATTTGTAACTATGCAACTACAGCACATCTCTTTTCTCATACACGGGATTGAAAGGGAGAGGTATAGCTATCAATCTAGGAATTAAAGATAGATAGGTTATTAATTTCAGTCGTAAATGCAATTCATGGTTTCGTAATTTAGTTGTCGCTACTCGGTAGCGGTTGCCAGGTCAGTATACATTTATATGGAAAGGCGACGTATCAAGTTTGCGATTGTGATAGAATACAGACATAAAGAGTGGTAAATCGCGATCTGGCACCCAATGCGGGGTCGCCACATCCGAGCAAGGACTGCTATAATCCGAATAGTACCTTTATACTAGGGATGTAACGGAGACAGTTTTATTGGAACCGAAGTCGGAATCGGAGTTTTTAAATTTGATTTATCGGATTCGGAGTCGGAATCGGAGTCGAAGGCAATGTCAGTCACAAGTGACGGCAGAATGAAATAGTTTTATAAAGGGACAAATAAAAACATTATTCAGTGAACCTTTTTAATTAAAAAGTGATACATTTACAAATACACAGACAATAAAAATTTGCTGTGTTTCTTATTAACATTTTCCCATTAACAGTGAACAAATTAAATCAAATTTGCTGCAGGGTCGTTTTTGTGTTAATTTCTATTTTACTTAATTTAATGTAAATGTAAAATAAAAAAACCTTTTAGTAATAAATTTAAATGTAAATTTAGCTTTAAATTTAATAATTTAATCATATTTTCTAATCTAAATTTTTAAAAATGTCTTCTGCAAATTAAGTAGCACTGATTGTTTGATTAATTGATATTATGTTTCAACAACATATAAAATGAAATTAAATGAATTGACTACAACAGCGGTGGTGACCTCCGATGAATACCTCCGATTAAAAAGTTTCGGAACCGAAGTCGGAACCAGAGGTGTATTAACAATCGGAAGTTCCGACTTATCGGAGTCGGAGCCGAAGCTCCGTAACATCCCTGCTTTATACTTGCGTCGATTTGTCCAGTCAAATACCAACAGTCTGTAATGGGTGCACAGACTTGTGCTAATAAACGGAAAGCAATTAATAGAGGTTGTCAAAAATGTTACCCGCCTAAAGTTTATACAATAGTTTACGCACTTTCATGATTCTCGTGCTTTTAACGAGATCAATTAAACTGTCTTTCAAGAATTTGTTCCGAAGTCAACTCGTGCCTTTAAGCTCCGTGCAAACTTACACGATCTAACTGTGATGACCTGATTATGATGGGGGCTCAATTTTATAAGATCTTAAAAGTTGCTATTTAAAAAGGCGTATGAAAGCAATTATGTATGGGTGTTAGCTGAAAATCAGCGCTGGGTGGCTCAGCTGGTCACGCAGCATTTGCTGAGCCAACTTCCCTCTGGCGCATCATCACAACACAGGATATTTGCTTTTGTTATTTTCTGCCTTCATTACCCTATCCTTCTATGTTGCACGTTATGTTGTGTGCCAAATAAATGCTTTATCTTTCTTTCACTTCTTTTCAATTTTTTGGGAGTCGAAGCTGCTCGCGTCCGTAGGCTTTACCCTGGATTCCCTACACGTGACTCCTGGGTGGTGCTAAACGAGCAGCAGCGAGGTGGTAGGGCGCCGGTGCCCGTCTGGATCGCGACCGCAGTACATGGGTGTAAAGCCCGTCATAGTGACCAGTTTCGGATTGTCGCGTTTCGGGATCAGCTTGTGTATATCCAGTAGCTCATATACCTAGAGACCTTCAGTCGTGGTATATGTGGGCCGACATGACGATGTAGACTATCAATGGATTTTCATCCTTTGATAGTCGCTTCCTTTTTGGGACTACACTGTACTTACCATCAGGTACTCTGTAGTCACTAAGTCGAGCCAGTGTAAAAAAAATTGGTAAGTCTTATATTACTTTCTGGTCTTACATAGTTCCAATATAAATAGACCTGCAAAAACTACATTTGTTCACCTTAACTGGCTGAAGTTCCAAGCTTCGTAAAAAACAATACCTGTATTTTTTTTTTGTTCTAAAATATAACATTATATGTCTTATATCACAAAACGTAATAGTTACTGATATAAAATTTCGTCTAATTCGATGTTTGAGGACAACGATTTCAAAGAACACAGTTTAATTCAGTAAAGTCGTTTATTAACCGCAAATCAATATTGTAATTATATTAACTTGTAACTTGTCCTCAGCAAATATAAAGTAGCCCTTATAGTGAAAGACAGTAAAAGGAATCCTCGTAGGATGACATATGCTTGTCCTAAGTACATACATAAATCTAATTTTGCAGAGAAACAATTTTTGATTCTAAGTTCAAGGATTTATAACAAAATTAAAATACATTAAATGTTTTGAATCTATCTAATTACGAATGTGAGGTGAAACTGAGGGATTGGTTGTTGAATCTGGGATATGATGATACTGACGAGCTGTTCCGGGAGTAATCTAAATTTTAACATTATTGTAAACTGTATGATGAATTTGGAATATCCTTGTTTCTGATACCTTGTCTGGGATTGTTAATATTGTTTTATTGTATTTATTATAGTAGATATTTTTACGTCTGACGAAGAATTAAAACAGTGATTTCTTTTGGTATTTATTGTTAAATAGCTGTGCTAGCTAGCTTCTAGCTAGCTAACTTCGTCCGCGTGGAATAGTTATTTTGGACATTTTAGTTAGTTATTTATTTTAAAATTGTAATATCTTCTAAGATGTTAATTGAAATTAAGTGATGTCAAAGACAATTTTGTTCACAATTAAATACTCTTAATCAACAACACATTTATTTGGATAAAGGTTAATATTATTACGTTGATACAACTCTTAACAAATAATGCATTAATTTCGACCAAATTTGATTACCATAAAAACGGTTCTAGTGAGTTAATCTTAAAAGATAGACATATACTGTCGCCGTCATTTTTTTAGATCATTTTAAGACGAATAATTCTTTCATACATATATTTTTGGTATCTTAAACCGTTTTCGCAGCCCACGCAATGGAAGCCCTCAAGGATGAATAATTTTACCCGTTTTTTTCACATTTTGCATTATTTCTTCGCTCCTAATAGTTGCATCGTGATGTTATATAGCCTAAAGCCTTCCTCGATAAATGGTCTATTCAACACAAAAATAATTTTTCGATTCGCACCAGTAGTTCCTGAGATTAGCGCGTTCAAACAAACAAACAAACTCTTCAGCTTTATAATATTAGTATAGATTATAGTCTAACTATATATATACTACTTAACGTTAAGTTTGGATCTACGCAGCGGATATAAGCTGCAAGTAACATATTGTGATCACACAATACATATTAATACATATATAATATTATGCTTACACCCAAGATACAGGTAGTCCTAGTTTGATGTCAGCTGACTTTAAAGTAACGCTTTGATTACAAAGCGTTAACAAAAAAAAAACACAATTATGTTTTTCTAAAAAAATATTTATTTAATTGAAGTTTAAAGAGATAAATTTAAACAAGTGTTGTTTATTTGAGTTCAATGGGATACAGGTTTCTCTTCGAATTTTAGAACTCCTTGTTAAATATGAGTATTTTAATTTAATATTAGTTTTATAAATAACATTTTACTGATTTAGTATCTTGAAATCTCAATTTCTCGAATTTATGTTGTGTTTTAATATGCAAATATAAATAAATACGATAAAAAAAGGAATGTAGATAAATTATAACCAATAGTGTGACACCAGCCAACCAACCATAGTGATATCTGATACAATAATTTATGCAAAACATTCATTTAGGTTAATTCTATTTTTATTAATACCTAGATCTATATTTTTATTTGACTTTCTAGATATCCGTAAGTAATATACATAGTAGCTGGTATATTTATTTAATTGGTGGTATATCCATGCGCTAAAATGTAAGTTGTCATAAGTACGAATCCCAGCACGTACCTATGGGTCCGCCTAGAACAAGTAAGAATTGAAGCATCAAATGCTCACCGGCAAAGGAAAAAGCCTTTAGGAAAGCCGCAGAGCAACTATCAAAAATGTAAATTGAAATGTTACGAGAACAGCCCTCAGCTATGCTTCTAACGTTAGCCACGACAAAAATAAGCGTAAATTGGATACAGCCATCAATATATCTCTGTTTACCCTAAAAGAGATATAGTGTAACGATATATTAGTATAAATTACAATTTCTATCAGTAGGTACATACTGCAAAACGTAAATTGTGTTTTAAAATCGTAGATGAACAAAAATATTTAAATCTATTTCTAAAACGATATTGCGGTCTGCGGGACGGGTTATTTCTAAACTTATACAAATTCCATGGAAGTTGAACTTGGTAATATTAAAGAGGAAACATCGCAAACAATTACCAATATGTGAATGATAAGGTTTCCATTACACGAGGCAAGCTTTTGTTATGGTTTTTATTTTACCATTTGTTATTTAACTTTACATACTTAATCTATGTATTCATTTAGCTTGCAGAATTTGTGACTACAAAATTATAAATTTGTATCTTAACCCCCAACAATGTTGACAACTCTTCAAGTGTTTGACATGAATTTCCTTCAAATAAATATTTTTTAAGTGGTCCAGGTCGTTCCTTGTCGTTTAAATCAAAATCACACTTTTAAAAAGCGCAAACCACTTCCGACATGTTTGATTAGCTAAAGCATGTTCACCGTAAATCTCCGCTAAAATCCGCAGCACTTTTATTCATATTACTAGCTGTCCCGGCAGACCTTGTTCTGCCCTATTTCTCTAAAACGAAGTTACATTGTTTTTTTTTAATGTTAATAGCTATTGGCCTGTCGGCTGTTTTTTGAAAATTGTTTGAAGGAACCTGACCTTAATGCTATATGTATAAAAATTGACAAATATTGACGTTAATATTTATACGTCACTCAATTGTTTTGCCTTCCCGGAACCCGTCCACTGACATTTAAACTTTATGGTATGGTGTTAAAGTTCAAATTGACTTTTAAATATAATTACGAATTTTTTGTATGAGAATACAGAAAAGTGTTATTTTTAGACCATTGCAGGGAATTTTTAAAAAATTTCTCTCCGTAATAACCTTCCTCAGACTTCATCAAACACAACAAAAAAAAAATCAGCCAAATCTGTTCAGCCGTTCTCGAGTTTCTCGCTTATCAAGACATTTTGCGATTCATTTTTATATTATAGAAGATTATTTTAATAAAATTCCCCGCAAAAATATTTTATTCACAATAAATTTCGACATAATTAAATAGCTGCCACTTTTTGTTATTAACAATTAAGAATAAGATGCATCGTAAAAATAACACCTGTTAACAGCTGATTTACGTTAAATTTCTTTCTGAAGGTAAAAAAGAACACTGTAATAACCAAGCCATCTCTTATCAAACGCTACGAATTAATTCCAACACCTAATAAATTTTCATCTTCTTTAAATGGTATAAATTAAACTTATTATTTAGATACTTTTATTTCAATTAGTTCATCAGTAGAAGATTCCTCTGTCATATGTAATTAGATCATTTTGGTACCGCTTAAATCACAAAAGGAAATAATAATATATCGTCACGCTACGCCTTTTGGAGTGAACAGAGATACATTAGTAGCTGTATCCACTTTGCATTTATATGTCGTGCTTAACGTGACCAGTGGCGCAGCTGATCGCCGTTTCCTCACGATAGTTTCCTTCACCGGTGAGTATGTGGTATGACCGGTGGTCGTGGGTGTGGTTATAGTAAGATTCGAATTTGGCGTTTTACAGTTTATTTGCACTTTAAGGCACACCGAACTGCGACGTACACGCACGTACTCCCGCCTTGGGTCTCGGTAGTCGACTAACTTACAAGCGTCCCGTGCGCGCGCGCATCCTCTTACCGCGCACGTCTCGTAGCACCCTAACGACCCTTAGGGCGACAACTCCGTATCGGGTTACGTCTACACGCTATAGTGGTATTTAATCTGGAAAAACCCAGAGATACGACCTTACGACCAAGCGCGTTGCCGCGTGTTAATACCGGTCCTTTATCCACAAGGCCATTACAACCACAAAATAAACAAAAAAAAAACATCAACATATGATAACATTTAAAATATAGATTCAGTAGGAAATTTATATAAAACACAGTTTTATGTTTGGAAAAGTTAAATCGGTTTATATTCTTGGTTAACTAGGAGTCACGTAGGTGGCATAAGAGGATTCCACACCCGAGCGACCTAAAAAACTTAAGCCATTCTATCAAGTTCATGCTTGACAAGGGTTAGCCTTGATTTTTGAACGTTTTCGGTTAGAGCTCGGCTTTTACACGTCCGATTACTTGTCGAGTATATCTGTTTAATATATTTAGGTTGCTTGAAGGAAAAGTTTCTATCAATTTTAAATCTAAAAACAACACCAACAACGTAACTAATCCAAAAAAAAATACAGTGAAAAATAGAAGTTAGCAAATGACACGCAAGTAAGAAACATATCATTTCGGTACATTAATTTTTAATTTTCAGAGTAAAGAAACATATTTTTACAAAATATTTTAATAATCAACTAAAATTATGCATTGTACTAACCACCATTATGAAGCAAGGGAAAAAAAATCCGTTTCCTGTATTCCTTGTTTGTTGTTAAAAGAATGTTTTTTTATGTGATTTTTTTAAACTACAAGTAAGGAACGTCACTGCTCGCTTGCGGCTCTTTTTTTACTGCAGTAAAATCTTCACTGTCTCCGTCCGGGCCGCATACAGAAGCGGTAGCCGGGGTGGGCCTGACTTTTATTATGTTTATTAATTGCACAGGATGTGGCAACCTCAATATGTTAATATATTTATTTTCTAACTGTATTTCCTAGATTTTATTTTTTACTTGACGTATTAGCCACTGGCTGCCCACTTAATAATTAAAACAAAAAAAAAACTAAGATAACACTAAATAAGCATATTACAAATATACTTAGAAAGCATTGTGCGTATAACTAATTAATACAAAGCCGATAACTAATGAGAAAGTCCAAACAGTGAGTAAATAAGCGTTTAATAATGCACAGTAAAAAGTCACAGTAGAAATAAGAAAGCAGAACGATAGTATAATGAAAAAAAAAGTTCACAGCACAATGATACAAAGCAAATACAAACGACTTCCGAAACGTGAAACAGTACAATTTGTGAGCGAGTGAAATGTTGTGCCTTAATCAATGCGATAGCGAGACTAAAGCGGGAGACTGCGGCGCTCGCAGCGCAGTTTGCGCCTGCGCATGGGGACTTGGGGGCCGAAGTGCGACTATGGCAAACCTCTGGCCCGCTAGGACGTTTTTCCATCAACGACACAATATAAAGAAAAAAAATCCAGTGTGTTAGTATTATATATGTAGGTAAGATTACTTAAATAAATAATTGAAGATATTATAATATTATTTGAAATGGATGTTAGTTGTAAATAAATATATGAGTAAATCCACCCCCTTTGCTAAGATCTATACAATTTTACATAATACGTGTCATAAACAAATAGACGTGGGTATTTTAATATTGTAAACAATACGTTATTAATACACAAAACAATAAACAGAAGCCCACAGACAATTTAGCAATACGGCGATATGTACGAGGCAGCTGGCAATGTCATGTAAAACGGTATTATACCCAAACCATTAGGATGATGCCCCGACTGGAATTTTTACGATAAAAATCCTATTTGAGACAACAGAAATCGCTCCCCGTCGAATACGCGAACTGAATAATAATATCATCATGCTGTATCCTTTTTTGGGGTGAGCACATATACAGTATAGGCTGTAACCTTCTACACTGTCAGAGAAACAAGTTTGTATAGAAAGAAGTAGTTTTAAGATTATTAGGTATTTATGTTTATTAAGTCAATACTACCCTACTTAGGTATTTAACCTTGACTTCGATTACGTCACAATTGATGAAAATAACCTCGTTTGAATCGATTGTAATAGTTTTTTTTTATTGGCCAATACAAACAACACGAATAGATAAGTTCCCTCTATTTCCCTTATAATAGTTAAAACAATCAAAATACGTCGCTTTTCATGCGCTTATATCTAAAAAAGATAAATGTAACTGAATCTGATCGTTTTTTTTTTCTTCGAACGGGGCAATACATTGATGACCGGGATAGACCTTCACAACTAAACCGGGCGTGAAGAATCTGACCGTGTTGATAATTAAAGCGGCGAAATGTTATCAATAACAATTTACTGATATCAGATGAAAACTTAACAAGATTCCATCCTACATGTAGCCTTTAGTTTACAGACAGACACACCACCAACTAAGCTATCAAGGGGTCAATTATTGTCGTAAAATTTACTATGAAAACTTTATTATAAAAAACAATGAAACTGCAAGTTCTAAGTAGCATAAATATAATCTAACTAGCTTTTGCCCGCGGCTTCGCTTGCGTTAATAAGTGTTTTTATTAATTATGTATAGTTTTTGCGGCTTTACTTTTGTTTAGCGTCTGTAAAAAAATTGCGCCTACAAAACTTCTTTGTATACAATATTCTTAACTAATCTGTCATTAGGCGATAAAACTACAAAGCTATAGGGTGAACTTACTCGTGAGCAAGCAACATAAAACCGTCCCTGAGAGAAACAATATACTTTCGAGTCAATACCCACAAACTCGAGAGTTTGCCCCTGAGACTTGTTTATTGTCATGGCAAAGTAGACTTCACCTACCTGCATGCCAAATTTCAGCCCGATCCGTCCAGTGGTTTGGGCTGTGCGGTAATAGATTACTATGTCAGTCAGTCAGTGACCTTTGAGTTATATATATTTAGATTATTCTAGACATGGTTTAAAATTAATAATGGCGTTGTATATTGACGTTGTATATTTACTTCATCTTATTATGTAAATAAACGATTAGTTTTAGATAGTAAAAACAGTTTTAAACACGTATTGTGTAACTAACAGTACAGACAAGTATTAATATTTTGGTAAAAGGAATTTACATAATTTAATATTGTGAACCATACCTTTTATCAAGTCGGTTAAAAATAAAAAATATTTTCTATTTATTAAACGCGTTTTTCGAGTAAGAAGCATAAAAAATGAATTATTGAGACAACCTCCTTACCAGGCGAATTACTTTACTAGACTAGAAATCTCGGATGTAGATTCTAATTTTTAATAATAATCTTATAAATAATATAAGCATAAATTATAGTTCGTACTGTGCTTAAAATATTTATATCAAGTTTTAAATAAATATTACGGATTTTTTTCTTGTTTATTTAGTAAGTTTTGGAAAACTACATTACATAAACACATCTATATCTTATGTAGCCTGTTGAAAATAATATTAGGCATAATATATAAGGATAAGAACTGTCGACTGATATGTGATAAATTATGTACGTTTTAGAATAATGGGCAAACAAGACTTGCTTTCGTAGCAGAGATGTAAAAGAAAAAGTGAAATCACTGGAAATTTAACAGTGATAAATAAAAATCACGCGAACCGAGATTGATACAGCTATATAACAAAATTACGGGACCGAAAGAGATAAAGCTAATAAGCAGGTATACATCCGTGTTATAATTTATCTCATTTATTATATATTTCGCAGAGAACCCACATGTTCACACATCCAAGGCCTAGTGTGAGGGTTGGTTGCTGGTCGCGTTTTTAAGTTTGACACTTTGTCGAGACAATATATAAAAAAAAATTCTCTTGCCTTTGTCGTATCATTGAATAACGAGACAGTCATTCAGCGAGCGTGTTCCCAACGTCCTACGACGCAAAGATTAAAAGGTAAGGGATACGGATTTTTTAAAGCATTATAACTGATATTTATCGTCGCAACTTTAAGTTTGCTTAGACTTTACTAAAAAATATAATTTATAATACTCAATGAATGTCAAAGGATTTGGTAAGTCATCGATTTTGTCAACATGGACTTGGCTCTGCGAATATTATGGCTAATCACAAGTTTCTATTACATATTCAGTTTTTTTGTCAATATGAATTTATTTTTTGAAAACTTTGCTAAGCAAAGTCGAAATAGCCTCTATAAATCTCAGCCTAAGAGATATATGTAGGCTAACATGATCGCGATGTCTGACGGAACAAGCGTAGGTATTTATAGACGTACTTGGTTTTGACATTTTATAAAAAGTGGTGTAGTCACTACAATGAATTAAATTAATAAAATACCTTATAAGCATCAGGTATGTTAACGGGTTCTCCGCTATCAGCGACGTAGCCCACGATTCCACTCCCCCACGGTATCCTGATCTCCTCCAACTGTTCCATTTGTTCCGGTGTCGACTTGGAGCAGACGTCGAATAATTTAGACACCAAGCACCTGTTGGCAAAGAAAACAAAAAGTTATACACAAAATTGGTTGGTTAGTCGGGGCTGGGTGGCAACGACCCAGCAAGTGTTGCCAGCTTGCGAGGCTAAGTCAAGCGGCGCGTCAAGCTTGCAATCGTGACAATTCACAAGTGTCTGGGCAGCTCAGGTCCTAAACGAATGTCAGAGTCGATACACATACATTACGGCATGCGCCTCAACTTGCCTTCATAATAATCGACAGGCGTCCATCAGCAGCAGGTTCCTGAACGTGAAGCCTCGGCTTCTGGACACGCACGTCCTATCCAGCTCAGCCCTTCTTCTCTCACTTCTAGAAGTGAAGTTTACTCTTCTCTAGAGAGGAGTAAACCGTAAAGCTGTCATGCCCACGAGCTCCCTTTGTATTACGCCTTATTCTTTCCGACAATAAATTATGTAACAATGGCTGGTGTCATTTATTTCTAGCCGACAAACCCTCTTGTAAAACCTTCAAATACCTATTTTTAAGAAAGAAACGGTAGTACTTTATGCACCCTATATTCGTAAAGCTTATGTTGATAACAAATTAAAAGTTAATGGACAAATACTCTTCTTTTTTTCTAAAGCCTACAAAAATCAACTCCTAAAAGACTTTTTGCTTCTACATTTTAATTTTCTTAGGCATAGTTTGTCAAACATTTTTAAACCGGTTTCTATCAGGGTTATAAGTCTTATTAATTATTTAATAGATTGTTAAGGTCAGAAAACTTATGAGTACATACACGTGTTCATAAATGGTGAAACTTTCTCTAAGATATAATGACACGCTAAGACTCGGTGCATACGAAGCGTTGTTGCATCGCAAAAATTTACTGCATTGGCGGGCACACAATGCGTTGCGATGTCGCATCGTTGTTACGACGCAGCTTATAAACTTGCATCGAAAATGATGAGAAGTGCAAATGCGGTAAGCGCGCGGTGCGGCGCCGGATCGATCCGCATGTGTACCATGGATATCTGTATGTAAAACGACAAAACGGCAACACATCGTGTGCCCCGACTATGATAAATCAAAAATTACCTTAAATAAACCTCATATGTTACAAGAGTTAAAAATAAATTTGTATTTTAAATCAGACAACCAACGTTTAATTTGAATCACGTCCTAAATATTACATTGAAGTAATTTTTACATGTTTAAAAATACGATAGCTCCTGCATTAACATGAGAAAATAAAACATCTGTGATCTTAAACATTTCGAACAAAAATAATCTTATTCAGTCGGCAATCTTGGAATGAAACGCCGGACCGCATTTCATAGCCATCAAACACGAGGCAGGCAAACAAGGCGGGTAAACGAAAGGCATAATCGAATTCCCGTCACCGCCGGCCTAGGGAATTTTCCGATCGGCAAATAGAAGGAACCGTTTAATAAAAGGCCTCTAGGCGATCGTGCCCGGTGCCTCTGATTGACGCAAGCATGACATGACACCTAACAATTTAACCGATCTTCTCATAATTCGTTTTTTGCGCTAAAAGCCAATTAAGATAAAGTCAGTAGCCGGCGAAAGTGCATAATGATTAAAAATAGAGATACTTATTAGCATCCCATTCTTTCTGCTTAATCCTGATAGGTAAACAGATACCTCAAATCTATAACATGTTCCATATATATATTATACCTGTTATTGTACCTCATTATGTTAAAAGAAGCAACTACCAGAGTTTCTTGCCGGCTCTTCTCGGTAGACTCTGCTTTCCGAACCGGTGGTAGATTCACTTTGTTTTTTTTTGACGATTCAAAAGTGCTTGGAAGTAGGCCTATTTGAATAAAGTTATATTTCATTTCATTTCATTATATAATAGATTTTATGTCTATTCAAAGCCGGCATAACGACAGCCATGTGAGCGGTTCTCGTTCTATAGCAGGCTTTTCCGTGCATGGACCACAATATGTTATACTTGGCATCAAATGTGATGAAATCACTTTCTTAAAACAGTATATAACAAACTCATTATTAATTAAATAATGATATAATGAACATGTCGATGACGGAAAATTCTGTTACAATTTTTGCATTATTTTGCATTATTAAGAGCTTTTCAACGTCAAAAGTGTATATAAACAGCCTATTTCAATGTAATATTCAAAGCTAATAAATAATTCATATTACAAAATGATATATATGTTTTAGCAAATAGTACATTATACTTGAAAGTTCACGTAAGTTGTACGTATTAGTTATAATACAGCTTTAGCAACGCAAAGAATACTAACGATAAAATATGCGAGGGATAAAATAAGGCTATCTTATAACGCGATATAATAATATATGGGACAGGAAACTTTTTCTTAACATAGGATACACTAAGAATTATTATTATTCAAATTTTTGGGACGCCCCACATACGTGGGCATCTTTAGGCAACGCTAGCTAATTCTTATTTATTACCGGATTATCCTAAACCTTATTTACAATAACATGGAAACAATACATATTATTAAAAGTTAATGTTTTGTTCTGAAGATTTTATTGGTGTAAAGGAATATAGATTTGTTGGTGAGCAGATATTGGTTATACTCATATTATAAATAATTCTTTTAGTGTCAGTTTTTGTTACTACAAATAATATAATGTGCATAAATAAATATAGAAAGTTTCGGATAATTTAAAATAGCTAAACTTTAAGTTTGAAAAACGTAAAAACACTATTAATGACATAAGATAATGAAATTTTGTAATAGTAATATTTGTGGACAACCACAGACATCGACCTAGTCCAGAAATAAGCTTGCACTTGTATTATGGATACTAGACAAAGATATATCTACTTAAATACATATATACATCCATGACTCGTGATAAACTAATCTATTCATTATAGAAAAGTTTGCCGCTAAGGGCCACTATCATAGCGCTATCAGGCCGTTAGCCTATTAAAATAAATTTTATTTTGTAGTTTTGTGATGGCATTAATACTGTTGTTCAATGTTATATTTAAAACAAAATATAAAAGGACGCTGTTGTCTTATACAGTGTATATTTCTAGATAAATTTATCATTTCCTACAAATGGTATAGGAGTTGTTATAGGAATAAGAAAAAGGAAAAATAGTAATAATAGGAGAAAACTTTTTCGAAAATATCGTATTTAAAGCTAATAAGGTGACTCCTATTTTTTATTATAACGAATCTAGTATGTATACCAGTGCCAGCATCTAATTGTTTTTTTATTTTTTCAAAATAAATAAACTATGACGCTTTTCCAGATCCGGAAACTTTTAAGTGTCATTCTTTCGATTCGTTTTATTTTTCTTTTTCCTCTACTTCACCCCTATACATTGACCTTGCACTCAAGAGCACTGGAAAGGCCACTTAGAGAACTCATTCACATAGCTCCAACCGTTATTCTTCATTCGCAATAATCTAACCACATACTCGGGATTAAATTTCTCTTGTCGAGTACCTGTTACGAATTAGTTCGTAATGGAATACTTAGAACGGTAACGCACTACGAATGTGTTAAAATACGGTTCTAGAAAACTCGGGCCGAATTCGAATGTTACTTTACAGACTACTTCCGATTTAAATCCGTCAAAAAACAGACCTAGGAAACCACGCAATACAGGAACAACAAAAAATTAAAAAAAAAATTTGAAATTAATATACTTAAGTATATTATACCTACTCGTTTGTTGCAAACGGAGAACTTGTGGCATTATAAGATTGTAATGACTCGAAAAAAGGATTTTTCGGAAATTTGTTCTTAACACTTTGCACTTAGCAACTTTAAAGAAAAACTTTACCAGTTTTTAGTGATTTGTGTTAAATTACAGGATATAAGCAAAAATTCAAATTACGTATCAACTGAATACGATAAAATATTTATATGATAGACGTAGGGACAACATAGATCTACAAGTGGACTCTTCGTTGTCTTACCAAATTGTAAATAATTAACGTAAAAATAATTAAAAAAAAAACAACGGATATATGCTCGGCTTGAATAGTCCTTTGTAACGAACTGTAACATGCAATATTAAGAGGAAAGAAAAATTGCCATCCATATGCACGGACAAAGTACCGAACGCTACAACTTGATTAGAAACCTCGCTGAGATCGGTCGAAAATAATTATATAGATCTCTCATCGAATCATCACTAACGAATGTTCACCCATCCCCACCATCCGCCGCGCTTTTTGGATAGAACTCCAATATTGGATCGAATAAATTCTCTGATCAACTCATATACAAATAATTACTATGCCTACCTCATTTGGGCAATATTCTGATCCAAATCAGGAAATAATAGATGACGGAAAGAAATCTGATAATGGATGTTGAATGAAGCGCGTAAGCTACCTCACAAACATGGGTTGCCATAACGTGGTAATTCGCAACACGTTTTCACAGAATCGGATCGAATGCAGTGCGTAAACGCCCTTACCGGGCACTTGAGAAGAGGTTTAACTTTATTATAGAGAAAGTCTTGTACGACATATTACTGTTCTAATACCTCTTGTACAACGATAATAGTGAAAGTAAGATCATGTACAATTTAGATAGATTTTACGCTTGTTTAATGCAACACGCTCGTTATATTAGCCTAATCTTTTACGACAGCGATGTCTCCCGAAATCTATGAAACGAACATGTTTTATCATTAGTATTGTTCCCTATTGCAATAACAGACAATTTACTGCATTGTTTAAGCTCACCCTATAACACTGCTGTTAAAGAACTAAAAAAAAAATAGGTTTCAATAAATCGTGGATTTCACTGTCAAGCTCAAGAACAGGTTTAACAGCAACATGCCATCTGTTAGTGCGTCCGTTCCGGCCGAATGTATGTTGCCAGTGCAATGACATTTATCGTTTTCAGTTGCGAAAATGTTATAAGAGATGACGCAGGCGTTCACTATTTTTAAACTATTAATTCCAATGTTGGATTAACTATAGGTAATACAGGATGTTGTTAATTATAAAAATAATAAACAGTAGCAACAATCGACAATAATGAAAAGTAACAACAATCAACAATAAAACAATCTTATTATCTGGGAGTCCTTAAACACCTCATCTGCACCAACCACCAGATGTAATTTAGGACAAATGCTAACCTGTAAATCGTTAAAAAATCGGCCAAGTGCGAGTTGGACTCCCGCACCGACGATACTATATAAACTAAGAAAGTATCTACTATAAATTGCTCTAATGGAAAAGTAAATCAGATTTAGGTACAAACTTAACTTTTCCGTTGGCAAACGGCTTTCCCCATACATGAACATAGGTCGCGGTTCTTTTACCGTCTACATAAATACATTTACAATTACATAAAAAAAGGGGTTTTTTTTTTGTAATGTAAGTACATGTTTACGTTTTTACTATAATTTTGATATAAAACATTGCACGGTGATATTAGAAAATTTCATAGTTCTAGGTGAACGGGAAGTTCTCTATAAGTTGTGATTCCCTTACGAAAACAGCATAAATACTAAAAATCGACATGAATTCATTCTTTCGATTGCATTCATTTAGATGTTTTCTTTTTTTCAGAGCTACATCATTCCTATATATTTGATATTAATTTCAACTAGATATCACCACGCGATTCTGAGGAATGGGATCTGAACAGACAGACAGACAACAAAGTAATCCTGTAAAAAATCAATTTTTCCACTTGATGTAAGGAATCCTAAAAAACCACAAACCATATCGAACTATCATGCAATATAAAACGCAAAGCCACTAGATACCATTCCAATAAAAGTTGGTGTTAAGTTAATGCATCAATGAAATGTTTGATTTTCACCCTTTCTGTAGCAATTCCTTGACCTCCCGAGGCATTGACAGAGTAATTTGTACAGTGTCAAAACACTTCACAAATTGCGCCCGCTTAACATATCCACCGAGGTCAGACCAGACATAAATTATATGGACGTGAAATAATACGAGATTTGTTTCTCGCCAAAGGGTTGAAAATATATTCGTATCATGATACGAAATAATAATCCGTCGTAAGTTTAACTAAACATACAAGTAATTTATATAAATTTTATTCAGTATACATATTGCCTACAGAGTTGTATATATTATTTTTAATATTAAAAATTTACTACGATTATAAAGACAATCTCATGTTTAGTGATAAAACAATCTGATTCATAAAGGTCGTGAGTTCAACTACACATATTAATTTTCACAGTTAAGCACGCTTAACTGCCACTAGAATTAATTTAAGTACAATTGTTATGTCCGCTGTTGAAATTATGTTGCCGACATTGAAAAGAGAGTTAGCACTTGTCAACCGAAAGTTAGGTCGTGGTCAGTAGCGTTCATTCCATAGATGCATGAAAGCATTGCATGCCCTTACGATAAAGAAGTCTGGAATAAATTGGTTAATTTAAACAAAAAAGGAACACTTTATATTCATATGTATTCTATTTTCACGCCAACTATCTTTCCTAGGAAAGTAATATAATATTTATTAACATTATATAATATTCACATTAATTATGTGAATCTGCTTACCCTGTCCAAATAACCTATGCAGGTCACTGGTCGTGGTGTTATTTATTTCATACGTGTGTTCTTCAGCTAATGGGAAGGTAACATTCAGATTTACCATACTGGAAATTAATCTGGGATTACTAGGGATATAAAATAATTATGACAATTATTCTACTAGCTGTAACAAACCGGCGTTGCCGGGTAGACAACCCTTATGTAACCATTCAAAGATTGGTTTCTAAAACGTCAAAATTTTTAATTTCTACCCAAAAATCTAAGTTTTCATATTACTTATATCAAAATAGACAAGTTTTCCATCATATTTACAACTCTAATATCTCTATAATAACCAGAATATATGTATGTATGTATATATACATATACAGATTTGACGTCTGGTTTTACATAGATATACGCGCTAAGTAAATAAGTGGAAATTGGATTTATGTATTTCTAACTTCTACTCAACCCGAAAGAAGCATTGCGTAATGTTTATTTACATAGATACATTATTATTATATTATTACACATTTACTTTTCATTTATTATAAATATTGTAGTTTGCGTTTAAATTTTATACTGAAGAATTAAGGTCTATACTTGTACAGTAAATTTTGTTTTTTATTATATTAAATTACCATATAAATTGTTTTTCTTGTATTACTCTTTTCTTTTGTCATATAAGCGCAAACTCAATGTAGCCAGTGCGCTAACCCCGAAAGTGTTTAACGTGACGATATATTATTATTAAATTGATATTCTCTATTATTTTTAGAATAACTTAAAACTCTTTAAAAGTACCTGGTTTATATAAGAATATAATCGACTTTAATTTTTTTTTTACTAGAGTATTCTCAAAGCCACGGGATTACGTGGGACTCCATTATGACCGCAACCGGTGAGGTCAGACTTAATTTTGTACGTGTTGGTAATATAAAAGCAACCTTACAACATGTATATATTCTCTATCGTTTACTCTCAATTATAACACGTATTAATTATTGCAAACATTCATTCCCTTCAGGAAAATCAGCGCTGCAGACTTCCTCTGTGGCTTTAAGCTGATGGAGGTCCCATTTTCGCCATGTTTATATGTTTTTGTTTTTTTCTTTTCATTCTTTATGTCGTTTCTGTTACTGCATTTAAATTTCTAGTTTTTTGTTAGTTTGTGGCGAAATAAATACATTTCATTTTCATTCTCTATTTTCTCACTCATTCACCATTGCTGAGCGTGATTTTAAAACATCTTGGAAAATAGGTGTCTCAGCTTTGCGCAGCTAAGCTCTAGTGTGGCTCTGACAATTCCTTTGTTTAAACATCTGGACTGATCATAGTCCAGAATTTCGACCTCTAAGTCTTTTCCCCATCTATTTTCCCAGTAAGCGTCAGATGTTCCACATTGACTGTAACTAAAGTATTGTACTATATGTTTTAGGCAGACTGATATATGTTACACATTTTTCTACAGCTGTATCAGGATTGAGACATTTACCGGTCAGTAGCCTTCAGGGATGCCGCCCAAATGAGGCGGAGGCAATGCGTGCGTGTCGTATGCACCAACTAAGAGAGGTCATGAGAGAAGGGCAGTTTACACACTTCTCTTGGAACTGCAGAGGATTTACAATTACAGGAGGAGGATTACAGGTTTTACAAGTCTATTCGCTCGCCAGGTCGTTGAAAAAATACGGAACCTCTCGGAAAGCAGCGATTTGAGGGACGCCGTGGGAATTTTTAACCAGTAGGAATCCGGTACATTGATTTTTCTCCAGGCTACCATAAAAATAAGATTGAGACATTTGTGCGACCGCTGACCATTGTAACATAACTTAATAACATCTTCAATATAGGCACATTTATTTCATTTCAAAAGCATCAATTCTCCATTCTACGATTTCCAGCGTTCATGTCTTCGAACCATACAAAAAAGGCAATTATTTTTCTTATAATTTCAAAAACCAAAATCTTGACTTTAATATTACCTTGGACAATGTGAAGATGAGAGCAATGGTAAAACTTGTTTGTAAAAAATGCTTATTAACTTTTACATAGGTAGGTACTCTCAAATCAAGAATGTGGGAAGGTGGCGGAGAGATTATTTTAATTATTTTGCCGTTTGGATTATGATTGAAGAAATTAATGTTATTACAGATAGGGAAATTTCCACTATATAATAGCGGTATCCAATTCGGTGTATGGACCAGATATATTTTATCCCATTAATTACGTGTCTACTTTCCTAAGCTTTTCTTAGTTGAATCGTCATTGTCTTGTAGTTCTAACTCGCCTTCATACGCCTTCAAAGATCATTTTCATATTTCATACAATCACTTATAGCTCTGATGACTAATCTAAAAAGAGGAATTCAGATAAGCTTTCACACATGTCCTGCATATCGTCATAATGGCAAAATCGTTTGTGTAATCGAAAACGTATTGGCAATAGAGAGTGTTGTGTGCCCTTTGTAGATAGTAAAAGGTTTAATATGTTATGTAAGTTGGATTAGCGCCAAGCGACGGTCTGTGTAAAGTTACCAGGAAATTGTGTTATCTTAGAATATACTTATGTAGTAATGATCATAAAAAGTTATTTATTAAAAGCGGGACTTTTGAATAGAAACATTTTTTAAATTATATCAATTTAATATTTAAAAACTTAAAAACAAACAAAACAAATAGTATTTTTGCAGATCGTTAACTTGAAATTCTTAATACCTTCTCATGAAAACTAAATTCGCTCCTTTTTTAAACTGCTGCTAGTAGAGGTACAGAACGCCGAGGTTTTAAAATATTTAAACGCAATTGGTGTGATGTCAAACGTAGTATTTTATAGCAACATTTTCTCATTTTCTAGCGCCTATAAAACTGTTTGCACAACATTTTTCACTTTGTAGAACACACGCAAATTGTACTAAGTTATTTAAAGAAAACTCGAATGAAATATAAAAACAAAGTTTTTTATTTCATCTGTGAAATAAACTTCCCGTAAACAAATTTCTGATTACAAATTATCGCATGTGGTCAAAATTTTATTTTTTAATTTGCTTAATGAATTTATCAAATAACAAAAATAATCACAATGAACTCAAAACGTTCTGCCAACTTTTTTATACTCACAAAGTGAGTACTCTGCACTTGATGCAAAGTAATTTAGTCCAAGAACGGCAATGACCACCAAGAGACGAGAATCCGTTGACAGCCGCCGCCGTCGTGCCGGTCCACATAAACCGCGACAAGTCTTTAGGTATACGAACAACTGGACATAAGTAAACAGATTTCGAAACGTGACAGGTCGAAGCAAGTCACTATGATGGTCTTTGTAATTATTTACTGTGACCGTGATTCAGTTCGGGCAATCGCCCTACCAACTTAACAAAGTTACTTTTTATTAAACGCAATAGGATTTAATGTACCACAGGTAATGTATTCCCATCCTCAAAACTAATATTATTATAGGACGGGCGTGAAACTACAGCAGATTCTCACTACAAATATATGCCTACCGAAGCAGCATTAATTAAAATTTAACCAAGAATGCGCAAGTTTAGTTTAGAACAAAGGATTTTACTGAATTGTCGGCTTTGTTGCTTACGCAATTTAAATAAATTGCTTAAATATGTATACAGTGTAGTGCCGCATACTGCAGTGCGGTAGTAGTACAAGACAGCATTGGATAATATTAAACTACTTTCGACCTCAGAAATGTATTTTATCCAAATAAATGCGCCAGCTTTATTTTCCTAGGAGAAATACGATCAGCTTAAGTATCTGAGTAAATAATCTTTAAGATTAGTAAACGAAAGCTATAAAGAAGTCCGTATTACATGCAGATGGTTGCTCTTAAGCCCGAAACAAATGCTCGGCACAGAAAAATTCAGTTCTTCCCCTTACTTTAAAGGCTCTTTCAGTGTGCAAAAAACAGTGTGAATCTCCAGAACTTTGTTGTCGTACACGATATAGTTGTGGAAAAAACTTCTAGGCGTGCAGTATTATGGCACCACATGGGGTTCTTCAAAAGAGAAGTGAAAATTATGCCTCTGGGTCAGCAGCGCTGTGATGACGCTTCTTGTGTAGCAGTTCTTCACGGGGCTCAGTAACTACTTGCTGTAAGGCGAGCTTTTCGCCTATTTGGCGTCTTTTCCGATAAAAAATAGAAAATCTTTCAAAATACAGTTCTACACGTATATTATGCAAAATTTTAATTAACCTGCCAATTGCACTGACATGTAAAATGTAAATTTGACCAATTAAAAATTTAGACCGTCAAAGAATTTTGATACACCGAAATTGCATACTTACCGAACAGAATTCTCCTTTAATCCTACTGCTAAGAAGGGATTATTTTATTTAATGTGACACGGATTTATAGCAATTTCAACATAATACACACAAATATTCTATCACAAAATTACATATTTGTGAAGTCTATAAAAGGTATTAAAATAATTTTGAACAAAAAACATAATCTTATATTACATAAGAAATATTACTTTTATTGTTATAACAGCAACATATAAAAACAAATCAAAACATAATATTGAAGTAGAAAATCTAAAACAATACGTTGAAAGGAAATACACAAACGAATCTAGACAATGGTTTATTGCTGTGCAAGACGGAAGCTTTGTGAAAGTGGGCTGTCTATACGTAGTATATACTTTGATATACTTGTGATTATATTCCCTTCGCCACGGTTTGTTAACGCAGGGGGAATGACCGTGCGGTCTGAATCATTATTGAAAAGAAGTTTAGTCTTCCTTACTAGATTATCCAACGGTAAAAGGTTATTTGTTAGACATTTACCGTGATTATGTTACTTTTGTTATTTTGTTTTCTTTACCATAGTCGTCGTTCTAGTTTTCGCATATATAGGAAAATCTATGTGACGCAAAGGTTCGTTGACTAAAATAGCTGAAGATGCCGGTGCCTGACGTTTATAATAAGCCCTTTTATTCCGAACTACATGCAATTTAACATTTTTGATTTAATGAATTTTGTTTCGTATAATGTATCTCGCAATTCGGTGTTTTGGCACCTCAGTAACCTTACGGTTCCCAGGAGGGGACATCAGAAGACAGGAGCGTCCGAAAACGAAATGGAGTAACGATATCCGTCTAACCCTTGGACCATACTGGACCAGAGTTGCAAAAGAACGAACTCAATGGAAAGAGCTGGAGGAGGCCTATGACGTTTAGATTAAGATATTTTTTTTAATTTCTGTTCAGGGATTGGCAGACTGTTCCTCAGAATTGCATAAATTACGGCCTATTTGCCAATACATAGATATCTAAAGGTGCTGTTTGGATTTTGGGAGTCACGACTAGTGATGAAAATGCCCGGGAATTTTCCCAAAGTGCCCAGCACTTCCGCGAACATTTCGTAAATTCCTGGGAATATTCCCCATACAAGTTTTGGGCACTTTGGGAAAATTCCCGGGCATTTTCATCACTAGTCACGACTCGACAGCGGCGACCAAGGTTGTACCGCTTTGTATTCATCTATGTGGACAGGCACACGATGTAGGCGACTGCGCGGCGCTGTGGAGAGGCGTGTCAACCTCGCGATCGTGACAGATGACAGTGCCGACAGTCGCCTAAATCAGACGCCTTTCCACATAGATGAATACAAAGCGGTACATACATGACTAAGCATCTTGAACCGCTTCAGTTGCGTAGAGATGTTGCCTCGCTGAGCGTTTTCTAGCGTCTGTATCATGGCGAGTGTTCTGAAGACTTGTTTAACCTTGATTCACCTTTTCCCTTCCTGAATAGAACCACGCACGCGGATTTGCGGTGTCACAGCTATACGGTATCTCACATCCCGGCTAGGACTAAGAAGTTCTCTAACGCCTTCTTTTGCCGTGTCGTTGGGCTGTGGAATGATCTTCCGGCGAGAGTGTTCCCACAATCCTATGATATGGGATCCTTTAAACGTAGCGTGAAGAGATATTTGTGCGGGCCGGCATGATCGCTGCGACTACTGGTTGGTTTTTTCTTACCTTTCGATAGTCGTTGGCGTTTTTTGGACTGCACCATGCTTACCATCAGATATGGTGCAGTCACTGTGTAGAGTCAGTTTAAAAAAAACAGTAACTGTGCAACCGATGAGCCTCTGCTGATGAGACTGCCAAAATTCGACTAGTATCTTGACATCGCGGAATATAATTCACGCTTTTGTATTAATGTGAAAACACCAAAACGATGGAAATGATTACTAACAATAATATCTATAAAACTGTACAGGGTAAGTTAACAGTAAAGTTAAAATCCACTTTACCAAATGACAGTCGTTAAAACGTTGAAATTATACACAAATGAACTTTAATTTTAATGTTCCCGATCACCTTTACGAATATGGTGCATGTAGAAATGCAAAAAGCTTTCTGTTGAAGCTTGTAGGAGCACCAATTCAAAGTGACAATATTAAACAAATCTAAATTTCAATATTCAATAATGTCCTTGTTTTTGTAACGATTCTAGTAATTATTATTTTAAGTCAACATATTAAAACAAAATCTCCATATATAATATGTAATGTCATTAACGCTTTTATGGGATTCATACTACTTGACTCCACGCAAGAACACGTCTATTCTAAGGTCTATCAGTATTTCGATAAAAATGA
Organism: Automeris io; assembly: GCA_036320925.1. NCBI lineage: Eukaryota > Metazoa > Arthropoda > Insecta > Lepidoptera > Saturniidae > Automeris > Automeris io. The sequence goes on from JAUDJH010000014.1 coordinate 8,896,372, forward strand.
CCAGCCTATTTCTGTTCCAGCTGGCTATTTTTTTTCTACATACAGGCTTGCGCTTGACCTCAATCTCACCTGCTGGAAAGTGATGATGAGGACGACGATGGAGCGCGCTCACCCAAAAAATAAAGCATAATAAATGCAATTCCATAAATGCAAGGTTGAATGTAAGGTTTCTATCCATTACGCTTGTGGCGTTTTGAATTATATAATATCTTATTCTATTTCAAAGGTCAATCCAATCGAAACTCCGATGTCGTCTGTCCATTGGACCTTTTAAATTTAGTTCAGAAATCAATTTCTCAACCAGAGATGGGCAAAATGTAATCTGATTAATGATGAACGATTACAAAATCTAGTCGTAATTTTAATTTTCTTGCTCTGTAATCATGATCAAATCTATTTAAAACATTAAGAAATCATAAATGTGTATACAGTCTGGGATTTTGTAGTGATTAAAACATAAATAAACAAAATGTAGTCATATTAATGGTAAAAAACGTAAAATGTAATCATTAATCATTTTTATTAATCTGATTACTATTTGCCCATCTATGTTCTCAACCCACCATTAGAATAAATGCCCTAATAGGCAGCATTAGACATTCGTAACTATGGTTTTATTTTTAATAATTAGCAATGTACTTGGTCTTTGAGATTTGATTTATTAATAAGTCTTTATTATCAAAGCCCATAAAAAGGAATTATTAGATAAAGCGAAAAACCTTAAAAGACGTAAATGTGTTTTATAGCATGTAGACGCCGCCCGATACGTGTTTGTGGTAAACGCCCTAAAGGTCGTTAGGGTGTTATGGGACGCGCGGGGTAAGGGAAGCGCGCGCGCAAGGGATGCTCTAGCAAATTCAGTCGACTACCGAGACCAAGGCTAGAGTACGTGCGTGTGCGTCGCAGTTCGGTGTGCCTTAAAGTGCAAATAAACAGTAAAACGCCAAAATCCGTGTCTTTCTGCAACCACACCCACGACCACCAGCCATAGTTTTATATAGATTGCCTACTTATTTTTTGGTTTAGTACTCTACGTTACAAACCTAGATTATAGTAGGACAATAAAGTTGGACAATCACATTACAATATTGTAGACCAGCAAAGGCAAATCGTTTAAGGACTAACAAAATTAGATCCATTAATTTTGTTGACTTTAACAGGATTCGAACTCTGTAATCCTGATTGATTTATGCGGATATAGTCACAATAAGATAAAATAAAAATATTCGTTCGATCCATTTTTTTACTGAGTAGGGAGAGTACTTATAGATTTTATGGTCACCCTGTGCTGGGTGCTTAGTTTATACATGTCCACCTCTACGCAAAGCAAAAAAAGCGCTCGTAAAATATTTCCATCATTTCCACATCCGTCCAACATTCCTATTTTTTTCTCGACTTTCAGTACTACGGCCTTTGAGGTTGTGCGAAATTATTATTTAAATCACAAAACCGAAATTTTTTTATCAAGAAAAAAAATCCTAATGACATACTTCTATAAAATTTGATATTTTTTATATAAATTGTTTATTATAATTATACCTAGTAGTTACAATGATAAAACATCATAAGGTCTATGAGATATATTCCTAGATCGATTAGCAAAGAGTTTTCTGCTTAACAACCAAGAAATTATAATGGAAAATCTACGAAATGTGATATGTGAATGTGTGTGACATCTACCAATTTACCCTTTAGTTATAGCACATTGGTTATAGAATCTACATTTATATGATCACTGAAAAATTGTAGCTGCTTAAAGATCAATAATTATGCTATGATCAAACAGATTATATTCAGCTATTTGCAATTCTATTATATGACCGCAAAATAATTAATCGGATTACAATGAATATTAGCCAATATATACAATAATGGCCGAAATTAACAATCTATCCTATTCCCTATCTTAGATTTGTTTCTATAACAACTATAGTACATCTCTTTTCGCATACACAGGTTTGAAAGGAAGAGCTATAGGTATAGCTATCAATCTGGGAATTAAAGATAGATAGGTTATAAATTTTGGTCCTAAATCGCATAAATACGTAATACTTTCTAGTTTTTTCTAATAAATTCGACTGTCAAAATGTAAAATTAATTTATTAGAATTGAAGGTGTTTCCCCAGAAACAATATCCGCAATACATCGCTTTTAACTTACAGCATACTCTTCAATTTGTAAATTTATTCAAAATGTAAACAGCATTCATAATATCATGTTCGAAACTTATTCCCGACTCGACGTTTGCCATAGAATACAAAGTAGTATCTTCAGCGGTATAAACCGAGCTCTCTTATCCTAGTTTTACGTAGCTGTGTGACATCCTATATTTCTATATGCGGGAACACGACTTTCATAGATTTACTCTTTTTCTTTGGCAACAAACTCCAGTAGTGATGTTCAAACAGTGTAACTTTAGAAAACATCGGAATTATTAAAATTTTCATTTTATGTTTGCATTGATAGGTTTTTCTGTTAAACATAAATATCGCATTTTACCCAATAAATGGACCTCTTAAAGGATTGCACTCTATATAATTATCTTATATTGCATGTGAGACAGTCCTTTCTCTCTTCTATTAAAACCTTCAGCTACCTAGCACTGCTTAGTATCTCTTTCATGCTTTCCATTTTTGTCAGTTGTTTTGTTTGTTTGTTGTGCTTTGACCAACTAATTGTGGTTATCCGCCTTCACCAAGACATCTCAATCGACCTGCGTAGATCCTTATATTCCTCCCGCTGTCTCCATTCTAGCATTTTCTTCCCCTATCTACGACAATAATTACGACAAACGTGGCCTATCCTCTTTAATTATCTTATAGCTATTATTAAGTACAGAAAAAGAGTATAGTGGTCCTTTAAGGTCATCAATTTTCATTTCTTTTCTTGCGCGTTTCTTGTCTGCTTTCTCTTTTCATTTTAATAAGATTTATCGTTCAACTCCTTAATGGTTTTTATTCAGAAACCATTAAATATTTTGTACTTTGGTATCACGAAGCGATAGATTTTACCTTGATTTATTTTATTTTGTTATTTTCTCAAAACAATGTAACAGTTTCCAGCTCTTATAAGTAGTTTGTTATTGGTTTGCCAAGGCTGGTTAATATAATATTGTATTGTAGAGTAAACAATGTAACGCAATTTCAAAGAGACTATTCCAGAATATGTTTTGTTTCCAATATAAAGTTAGTATTCAAATATGTGTAATGCAGGCATGACCTATATATTTAACATTTATTTAGAAATGATGTACTAGTAAAAATAAAAACTATCAAATTATTTTATTCTGTACAAGATTTTTATGATTTACTGGTAAACGCTTATCTTCAATCTCACGTGGTGGAAGATAAAGATGAAGTCGAAGATGGAAATGCTTTGCTCTAAAATATCTATTCATTCTGCTTTTAAAGACTACCGAAATATAAAATTGTATAAAGATGGACGTTGGGAATTTATTCCACTCCTTACAGAGTTCTTTGATACAATTTAACAAAAATCCTAAAATAATACAGCCAAGTAAAAAGTCATTTATAAGTAATGCCTTTGAAAGCAGATTACGGCTTAAATCATAAATAAAATGAAATTAATTTTGACGCCCACTTGTAAAATTATGTCTGTAGAAACCGTGTTGCTCAAACTAGTGTAAGTTTTATACAAAACCAAGAATAATTAATAGTGAATCCTCAAGATTATTGCAAGTAAGGATTACTTCGATATCAATCTGATTTAAAAGTATATGGATATTGACTAGCTACCATACGCGACTTTGTCTAATTTAGTTGTCTTAAATTCGGTTAAATTACTTTTGTACAATTTCTGGACAAAAATCTTAAATTCATAATAAATAAGATATATTTTAAGAGTTTTACACAAAAGTTTCCAAAAATGTCTCAAGATAAACGAAGCTACATTGTACATCAGACTATTCCTTGCAAAGCTTTTACTTCAACAACGAAAAATAAAATAAATACATATGTAAATTGCTTCGTTTCCTTAACAGTGAGCAATGCATTTCCTTTTAAATGGACCGTCTCCAACAAGAACTTACTCGCAACATTTGCAATTTTGTCAGTCGATGAACCCAACTTTTCGCTCGCATCAACATAATCCCAACATTCTGCATATAAAACTGTTCTATAAATTTAACAACGTCTACACATTGCGCAAGGTCAATGATTCCTAAACTAGCGTCCACGGAGATACTTTACTGATGACCAAAGGTATTGGAAATAAAACGGCAAATTTTCTATACAAAATGGCACATTTTTATACTTTATTTATAATATATGGCCAAAATTACTACAATACACCTGAATCCAGTGCAGTGCAATACTGAGCCGATGGTAATCGTCTAAAGATGAGAATGTATCACAATTCGTCGTCTTCATGCCGGCCTCAATATAACCCCCAGAAAGTTTAATATACCTAACAATAACATGCCGCCAGATCTAGAAAATGGTACAAATAATTAACAATAATAGCTATTTAGTAGTCAATCACAACTATAGTATATTTTTGCTATAATCAAATCGCGACAATAATCATTTATAGCCTAATTGAAATTTTTTGGGAAACGCTGTGTTGAGTAGTCATCGACGCCGGCAATGTTCGTCTGAATATCGGTTCAATAACTGAAGGTCGTTGGCGACCAATGGAGGCTGTAAATTAATTTTCATAAGTGAATTACACCCACCGGGGCATAGGGTAGACGAGTGGGCGTTATAAATCGTAGCCATCGGTACTACATTGTAAGAACAATGAATTTTAACGTTTCAACACTACAATACTGGCGTAAATGATATAAACGCTATATTTTGTTTCGCTAGTTCAGGAATTTTAACCCTAACCCCCACTTAGTTTAGAACCTACACAGTACGGATTTTTGATGAGTCTTTTAACACTTTTTTTTTACTTGGGGAAATCGTCATCGGACCGTCTCGGTCGCACTGGGGGGTTACGCGAAACCGAGGTGTGTCGGACTTGTACCGACTAAAAATCCCAAGGTGACTTCTTCTGCGCATTGACGGGGACCGCAGAACCTGTAATCAATTTGCCGCAGCCCCGTCGCGCCGCGCCCGCTGGGCACAAACTCGGAGGAAGATATCTTCCCCGACACTGCTCATTGTATTTAGGCAGATCAAGTCACAATGCTCTGCCTACTTCTCGAGGGTCGCTAACCAGTCGTTCAGGGCCCCCACCCTGAACGGCTGCGACCCCAAAGGCATCAGTCAACCGGTCGTGGATCGACCGATCGGCTGGTACTGATGTGCCGGAGCGGTTGCCGGCACCCCGGTGTCTTCTTCGAGAGGCCTTCTGCCGCTCTCGCTCTGCGGCCTTCTTCTGAGACATGACGTCTTCACAGAAGGAGACCACGGCCCTCCAGTTATCATACCCTGCCAGCATGGCCGACACCACTGCTGGCAGGGAGATATATTGTTATTTATTTTCTTCATACCTGTTGCAATATTGAAGGTTTCTATATGACATCTACCTCTATTAACGCGCAACACGTGTTCGTAAGGATTAGTAAAACCTAGTGTTAATTACGATAAAATTATAAAGAAATCTTTCCCACACTGGCGTAATATTTTAATGCTAAAGAATTTTTTTCTTAGAACTGTAAGTATAGAAAATTTATATAAGTACTCGTCAATTACCTCTCTTGTCTCACATATATTATAGAGTTTATAGTAGTCGCGAAAGCTCTCATACTTGTGTTAAGAATATACAAATGTATATCCCTAATTTACACGTAGCAGTTTTTTTTTTTAATTTTAGCACCTACTGCTGTCCCTTTGAAAGTATTTTTCCTTTATCATAAAACGTATGAGTCTTCAAGCGGTCAATGGTTACATTTTTCTTAAATAAGGACGGTCCATTATTTGTCTCATCTCCACTTCCTTCGGGCGTGCTAGAGTAAGCCTTTGTATGAATGAAAATCCTTGAGACACTTTGAATTACAGAGGCATCCATCGTCACTGCACAAACTTATTCTCTAGGCAATAAATACTGATTACAAGGCGTTCGGATTGTGTTCAAGTGCAAATCCTCATTTCGTTTTTCGCTTTTATTGGATACTCCAGCTTCTTTTTGTTTTAATGTTGGCATCTGCCTGCTCTATAAAACACTTTCAAAGAAAAAAGTATTACTTGAAGCGGTTTAATTAAAATATGTCTAGTATTGCATCTGGCATGTTTCAGGTTGCTTATTTTTATTGTGGCCAATTCAACTGAGATTAAAATTTTTAAACATTGCTGTGTAATTTGACGTAAGTTAAACTACATGATGTTAACAGTAAAAAGTCCAATGTTATTGTTTTTTAAGACACACTTGAATATAAAAAACTGTTGTAATTATTACAAACAAACCATATAAATGAGAACAAATATGAATATATATTGTAAAATATTTTCTACTCCGACGCAGCCTTGAGTTTCTTTCGGCGTTTCTTCTCAAGGTAGTCACTTCCGAAACGCTGGTAGATCACCCGTAGGGTTAGTACATTATTTGGCTGGCGGTCCAAGTCGAGGTTCGTACCCACAGGGGTGCCCTTGCATTGCCACCCAACCCAAAAATTTTGCTGGCTGAGCACCTTCTGTGCTCGCCCCCTAAGCCCGGTTGAACTGAAAATGCCTTTCCCGGCAATCAGTAGTTAGTCCGCTTAAAAAAAAAAAATAAAGTAAAATATTTTTTGCAACAAATATGTTTGAACAAATGTTTTGCATCAATTATATTATTACTGTTTTTACACTACTTTATATCTCATAGCAGTATGTGTGTATTTATATTGTTTTAAATTATACATTTTGTTTCCTACAGAAACACGTCTATGATAGAAATGATATAAGTAGAAGAAGTAACTCTATATCAGTGTATAGTTAAATTTATAATACAATAAATGAAACAGAATATCAAAAAAATGAACTAGAAAATTAAAGACCTAAGCTTTATTAAACTAAGAACAGGCGTTGAATTGTAGAGGCGGATAAGACGTTTAGTGCTACAAGTAAATATGCTCCACCTTTGTCTTTCTTCACGGGAGCTACTGTCTGCATCAAATGGAATTTAATTTTAAAATAATAAACGTAACTCTACAGAAAGTTAGATAACAACTGTTTTGATACTCATTTTCACATATTTGCGTGTACTTTTTTAAGATTCGCAAAAATCATTAATATTTAATGTATATCGAAGTCATTATAACTTACATTAAGCAATTGCACCAAACCTTGTGTTAGAAAAAAGAGAATAACAATATTTACACATTTTTATGAGGGTTATATCACTATATTATTGTTGGTAACTTAAATTTAAGTTATCAACATAAGTACAGTAACGTAGTGTACATTATATAGATGACAAAACTAAGTGATGTCAAGTGAGGTACGCATTACAATCTAAGTTAAAGCATAGTTTGCTAAGCGACCACATTTGGCACCCGAGAGACAAGTTTGTTCAAACTGCCCGACAAACATTGTTGTCTCTATAGACAAATACACACAATTGGACAACTAAAACGAAGTCAGATTTTGATGAGTATATTATTATTACATTTTCTATTAAATTATAGTTATTTAGTATTAACGGAGGGTAAAATCAAAAGTACTAGAATGGATGAGATTATAGAAACGGGTAAATTCATAATTAATGCTAAAGTGGCAAAGAATGTGACGAGTTAGACAGACAGAAACGGCGTTCTATTTTTCAGCCTACCCCAACAAGGAGCCAGCATAGCGAACGAGATATAGATATTATCCAGTGACGTGCATAGAATATTTGGATAGGGTAAGCAGAACTCGCGTTATTAATTCGAATATTATATTATAATAGTAAATATTATATTGCTTTCAATATGAAGGCATGAATGTAGAATAGATATGAATATAAATGGTTCCTTTTTTTGTTTAACTTTAAGCTATTCATTCCAGTCCTATTTATCGTAAGGGCATGCAACGCTTTCATGCATATATGGAATGAACGCTACTGATATTATCCGTTACCATTTTACATAATTTAAGTTCAAGGTGAATGATATCCACAAGGTATTTTAAATTCTTCTTACTCTGAAGTAATAAGTTATATTTCTATGTAGCCTAGTGGATAATTGATCAGTTTTCATATGGAGCAACGAGAATGGTCTTAGGTTCGAATCTCGGTACGTACATGCTCACCGGTGAAGGAAAATATCGTGAAGAAACACACATAGCATCTAATAGAAATGTCACGTGAAATGCCCTGAGAAGGGCGATTAGCTGCGCTACTGGTCACGTTAGTGCAAAGTGGATACAACCACTAATGAATCTCTGCTCAACCCGTAAGGGATATAGTGTGACGATATATTATTATTTTCATGTTTTGTATGGTATGTACTGACCGCAACAAATGCCAGGTTGAGACATACCGCTCTTATATTATTTTCTTTATTTTTAAAGGGAAGGATACAGAAATATACAAACGATAAAAATTACAAAAAATTATACATAACCCAACAAAGTTTCTACAAAAATAGAATGCAAAACAAAAATCAAGCTAAGAGATACAAAACAATAACAGAAAATCAACCAACTATATATATACATACATACGTATATACATACAAACATTACATATATAAAAAGAAGTAATAGTGGTATATAATATTCTGTATGTATTCATACGAAAGACGTCCAATATAGGCGACTGCAGCGCTCTCAGTTTTCACGATAGCAAGCTTGGCACGCCGCTTGACAACGCCAAGATTTTTATAGTGCATTTTATATAATAGATATCACAGACCTGCCATTTTGTGGATGAGGTGACGACGCTCTTTCTCCTTGCACCAAAAATAGCGAGCCACGATCTGCGTCTAGTAGAATCGAAACATTTTGCAGTATCTTGTGGCAAAGCACCCGCACTTCCAGCTCATTGCAAATGTCTTTCACCTGTAACGAAAGAAAATATATAGCACTTTCGGTCTCAACTTATCCTCAAAATACTTTAGATTAACCGGCTACATTGCAATCCCAATATACAAGTAGTATATTTATTATATATTTTACGAAGTCAGTTTAACTTTATCTTGTACTAGCTGACTCGGCAAACGTTGCTTTGCCATATAAGTTATTGTAATATCTTCTAAGATGTTCATTGAAATTAAGTTATGTCAAAGACAATTTTGTTCACAGTTAATACTCTTAATCAACAACACATTTATTTTAATTTAATTTTAATTTAGATTTAATTTAGATTAATATTATTACGTTGATACAACTCTTAACAAATAATGCATTAATTTCGACCAAATTTGTTTACCATAAAAACGGTTCTAGTGACTTAATCTTAAAAGATAGACATATACTGTCGCGGACATTTTTTTAGATCATTTCAAGAGGAATAATTCTTTCTTACATATATTTTTGGTATTTTGAACCGTTTTTGCAGCGCACGCAATGGAAGCCCTCAAGGATGAATAATTTTGCCCGTTTTTTTCACATTTTCCATTATTTCTTCGCTCCTAACAATTGCATCGTGATGTTATATAGCCTAAAGCCTTCCTCGATAAATGGTCTATTCAACTCAAAAAGAATTTTTCACTTCGAACCAGTAGTTCCTGAGATTAGCGCGTTCAAACAAACAAACAAACAAACAAACAAACTCTTCAGCTTTATAATATTATATATAGTATACTCGCGTATATGTAAGTACAGTTTTTAGTGAGCGTGAATTCGAGAGTGCTTAGGCTGAGATTTATAAGCGCTACTGTGACTTTGCTTAGACTTTACTCCAATAATAAAAAATTGTATTATTTAAATAATAATCAATTTTCTTGTGGTAACATGAACTTGGCTCCGTGAATGCTTAGGCTATATTGAAGTTCCTATTTTGTTCGTATATTCGTTTTTTGGTAAAGACGAATTTATTTCCTGAGCAAAGTCAAACAAGCATATATAAATCTGAGTTTTAATGGCGGCTACATCGAGATTCCAATTACTGTTTATTGCCTTAATTGATTTTTATGCGTACAATCGAATTTATCTGTAAACGTCACGATAATATGAAGCCAGAGAGGATTTAGTGAAATAATTGAGCTACACATCGGTGACTTGACAAGGCCAGTCCCGTATCGAGATCACCCCCCTTTATGTTAAGTTCCTATCTCTCTTCTTTCTAAAAAACATCACGATGCCAATATTTATTCTGTTGTACTTGTTTATAGACAACAGACGTTACTTTTCATCAAGTAGCCTGACAATGTATTTGCCACTTTATGATATAAAAAAACGTAGTAATATAGTATTAAAATTCTTAAAACAAACCGATATTAATAGTCGTATAACGAAATAGATCTGTATAGTTTAAATGTCAAGACCCTACTCAAAATCCATCGGTGATGCGAACACTGCAGACAACTTTTCAACACTATATTTCTCGAACCCCTCTCGTTCTAAAAATAGAAACGGGGCGCTTTATTCAAGATGTTCGAGTTTCCTCAAACTACAGCGACCGTCTACAACGTGGCGGGCAAGCATAGACAAAATATACACTGGACATCGCTTTTCATACCATTAAATAATGGTCATAATTATCTCAAGGGATACGAGGGGTTAAGGTGTGATTCGGATACTAACAGTCGCTATTCGACAGCAGCTGTCAGATTGCAATGTATCGCTGTGTATGCATTTGTCAAAAAAATTGTCTTTGTTTGAAAAGCTTCGGATGTAGGAGACTCCATCGCTGGTAAGTATCATGATCGCGAGCTTGACACGTCGCCTGACAGCGCTGCGCAGTCCCCTACACTGGACGCCTATCAATTTAAATAGATATAGAGCATTATATCGTGGTATGGCAAACGCTACTTATTTGAGCTTGAGCAACGGCTGCTAGAATTCGAATTATATCTTTAGGTTTATTATTTTGCTAGACAGCTTATATGTCGATTGGTCCTAATAATAAGGCCTAAGTGTAAAAATGTTTTTAAATGTCAAATTTGATGAAGATTTTGATCAGCGCCACCAACGAATGATTTGGGAAAAATTAAGTGAATACACTATAACATTTGAAAACGCATTCAAAAAGTAGTCTCGTATAAACACGCACTAAGCATATCGTAAACCATAATTATATGGTCGCTTAGTGAATTGACACAAGTGTCAAACATTAGTTTTATTCGATTGATGTCTTAACAGAAATATTAACGTTATCATGAACGTCTTTCTTCGAAGTGGTATATGGGACAAACAGCTATGAAAACCCTCAACTCGACTCGGAGAGTACGATTTCCGAACTAATTTCCGGCACATATTTCTGACTTCATCGTGTTTACACTGAGCTTATATAATTTGCAACTGTGATACCGAATAATCCATGTGTCTATTTTTTATTCAAACATGATATTTTGTGTGCGTCAAATGAATAAAAACATCGAGTATTCACGTTTTATATCCACACTATTGAATGTTAACAAAGGATTGTTTTGTTATTTAATTATTCTTGTTTACGGTGGATATTCACTTTTATATGACAATTGGAATGATATATAGATTACGTTTATTTAACTTCAGTAAACTAAGGATAGTCAGCAAACGTATTATTACGTACTAAACCAGTTTTTAACTTTCTTTATTTTTAGTCTACATTGGATCGTTACTAGATGTAGTAACCAGCCATTTGATGGCCTATTTTATTTACATACTTTATAATAGAAAAAAAAATCATCACTAAAAATCACCATAAAGCTCTATGTAAAAGATCTATTATGGTAAGTTATTTATTTTGCGGTAAATTTATTGCAGTTTCAAAGCATCAAGCATTCAATTTTTAGAGACATGGTCTACCTATTTTCATTATTAATTTTTTCCTTTTTTTTAACAATGACAGATGTAATCTCTTACTCCGACTACAGTGCCACCCTTAGTTATTTCAAAAAGTAACTGTATTTTTCTTGTGTATGGTTTCATAAAAAAAAGCTTTCAATCCTAGCATTACAAATACATATTTTTACCGGTGATATATATTTTTCCATAGCCATTTCTAAATATTCTATCCATTATATATAGGTACTTGAGGAAATAAATCAGCTATAAAAAAGACAAAAAATATCAAAAAAAAAAACGGCACAAATAACGAACTCAAGTGCCAAAAAATACTTTCATATTTAATTGATTTGCTATCTTGATTAATTCCTATTACACCGAGATTAATATCATGTTGTATGGAGAAATTTCCTAATTGGGCACAACCATTTATCATACCGTCTGCTAATACTTTTGGTGAAATAATTAATCACATACCATTTCAGTAGACGAGATGTTTCACTAATCGGCACTTTGAACTCATCGAATCACTCAGCGAAATTGAAACCCATCATGGATATGACATAGATTAACATATACATAATAAATCGAAGGAAGATACCACTGAATCTAATCACGGAATTGTGTAGAAAAATTTCACACTAAACATTTTCTACTGGACATAGGGAATCGAAGTTACTCGCGTCCGTAGGCTTTACCCTACACGTGACTCCTGGGTGGTGCTAAACGAGCAGCAGCGAGGTGGTAGGGCGTCGGTTCCCGTCTGGATCGCGACCACAGTACATGGGTGTAAAGCCCGTCATAGTGACCAGTTTCGGCTTGTCGCGTTTCGGGATCAGCTTGCGTATATCCAGTAGCTCATATACCTAGAGACCTTCAGTCGTGGTATATGTGGGCCGACATGACGATGTTGACTATCAATGGATTTTCATCCTTTGATAGTCGCTTTCGTTTTTGGACTACATTGCACTTACCATCAGGTACTCTGTAGTCACTATGTCGAGCCAGTGTAAAAAAAAACATAGGCCACCCCTAATATTTTCCAGGGTGACCGGTCTGAAGTGACTTTATCCAGCGTTACCTTGCCATCTGAATAAAGTCACCTTGCCATCTAGATTAAGTCACCTTGCCATCTGGATTAAGTCATCTATCTAACTTGTAGGTGGACGTCCCTCAGTGCTCTATCCAAAACGAGGTCTACACTCGATAACTTTAAGCTCCATTGGCCATCCACACTACGAGTAAAGTTCCCTGCACACTGCAACTTCCATTTGATAATCCTCTGAGCTAGTTCGGTAACGCTCATTGGTCTATGGAATTCTCGAATTATGATTCGATCACGCAGAGAGATACTTGAGAGTCTTCTCCATAGAATTGCTGAGCGAGCTTTCTACGAGTAATGAAACTAATAGTAACACATCACATGCGAGTTTAATGTAATAATGAAGTAACACCCTATTCAATTCTATTAAAAAAAAAATCTTTGTAGATAGAGTTTTACGCAAAAACTAGTCTAGTAATTGTAATAAATACGAATATTTCTGTACTGTTCTTAACGGCTTAAACAGTTTAACAGACGTCCATGAATGGGCCATGAATATTCAAGGTTGATATCACGGCACATGCGCCTGACTGCATTGCGCAGTTTATTTTGTATTCCTGACACTATGCAATGTTTAGCCTTGTAATTTATAAATAATTTAAATGTTACTTTGTAAGTAAATATTTCTATTCAATCAAAATGCTATCGTTATGCGCGAAAAGAATAATTCGAGGTAATCTATAGTGCATTTCACGTGAAACGGGCAAAAAGAATGAGGTTCTGGAATCCGTTCATATTTGATTTGTTTGTATTTCTAGGTTGTACAAATATGCTCGTGTGTATTTTATTTATATATTGTAAATTATGAACCATCAATAAAAGGAATTTAATAACATTCCGGATTTTTTAAAGCGATTTATCTAATTTAAAACATCATAAACAAAAATGAAACGGATTGTACGCGAGAAAAAGAAAACTCTTAGTGATAAAGAAAAGACTAAGCAAAACTTTAATATTTACAATTTTACAGAGCGAATGAACGCTAGAACTATTTCTTTTAACAACAAAGCATTTAATAATAAATGTGACAAAATAGCAATCTTTGACTAAAATGAAACAAAATAATAATATGAAAATATATTTCATTTTAAAAATCTTACAATTTTGTAGAGAGCGCCAACACTTACTATAACTACTTTTTATAAGAAATATTTGTTATAAAATTAACTAGTTCTAGCAATGCTACAATAGTTTTACTAATATTGAACTCGACTCAAATAAGTGTACTTTGTCATTGCTGACGTACATAACGCCACAGAGAAAAACTACTACTTTATAAAACAGCATTTGAAACAATAAAAAACATTCATGTAATTCAGTGCGTGTGGACTAACTATGTTAGTTTTTTTTATCAAATGCGGGCACGCCGGCGTCGACCGGTAGCTGCCCACCGAAACAAATCGACTGGAAGTGTCCACACAAAGTATGCGCGTACTGCGTTATTCATGAGTGACATTAAATTTTTAAGTCATTCGGATACGGTACGTGACTTAGTTTAAAAAAAAATCGTTCGTGTGAAAGGAGACAGCGTGGCGGGGAGAAGGCTTCAATGAAATAACCGTCGATAATAAAAAAGGGCCTTGACAAAAGCAATGTATCAGTACTTAGAATACAACAATTCATTTCACGACCGTATAAATATAATTAATTCGATTGTTTTGCCAATTATTCAATAACAAAATCGTTCATAGTAAAAAATTTGTTACTATCTAATACTAAATGTGTAATTAAAAAAAGGTAATCAAAGTATAACAATAAATACTCGTTATTTATACAAATAGTGGATAGGTGTGCAAAGTACACGTTTCAAAATGTAAACATAATTACAGTTTATTTAGCAGATATTTTATAAAGGCAAAGCATATTGTTAATCATTAATTAATGTTAATAACAGTTAAAAATAAAATTCAAATTGATGATGTCCTAGCTGGTTTCGGCCACGGCGACTGTTTCAACACCGGTTAAGAAATTCGAGGTCCAGTTTTCGGAAACAGTCAATTACGCAGGAGATATTTAAGTGCATAACTGGACGCGCTGCCAGAAAAGCACTCTCTCGTCCGAGCTCCCTCAGGCCCGATGGAAAGGAGAACCAGTACGATCGGGAGGGAGCGGGATGCAGGTTTGGTCGAGTTTTCCCTTCTCTAAGTCACCTGGTTCAATTGCGGTGTTAAAGAGATACCTTAGTCGCCTTTTACGACACCTCGGCAAGAAGAGGGGGGTGCTATTCTATTCTGCCGGCAGCCACCACGGCTCAAAAAAAAATGAAAATTCAAAATTTTCAATATATTGTTAACATAAGTTGAAGAAACCAGACCTTTCTTATAATTAATAATCACCGTGTGCTCTTAAACAATAATTAATTTCCTAAAAACACCCAAAAATATAAAATAGACTTTTTTGTTATAAAGAAACAAGTAACATGTTAAGCCAACTTTCAAATCTTCTGATTTTGATACCCCAATTTATTTTCAGCATACACTTAAAAGAAAATATTTTAATCTTACATAAGGCTGAAACGGTTAAGTTTGTACAATTTTAAAGTTAAAAATAATCTAATAAAGTTTTGTTTATATAATTTATTTAACAAATTGTATAAACAAAAATTATATATATAAAAAAATTGTAATAACCCTTAAGGAGCGCGTCGGATTCTGACAGCCGCGACACGGCATCTGCGACCATGCAACGACTATCAGGTCGCAATGTACTACTTTGTCTTTCTATATATGTAAAGGCGTTCAATATATGCGATTCTGCTACTTTGACAAACCGCACGGTCGCGAGCTGGACGCATTGCCTTAGAGCGCTGGCTTTGTCATGGTTGAGTAATAAATTAAAGATTGCGCATTTCGACAACAACAACAACAACCAACAACACACAACAACAACAACAAGCAGAAATAATAACATGTACCTTCCATTGAAACAAAGGTGGCTGACGGGACGTATGTTTACATGTACCTAATTATCGAGCCCGGGTGTTTTATCGGCGTGACCTGTGCGTAAGTGTTGATTGATGGGCGGACGAGTAAATTAAGTACACTCATGCACATCAACACATAGACGTCCTAGACAGTTACATTTTTCGGCATTAATTGAACTGTTTTCTACATAACAGTTAATATCTAATGCTATAATAAGTAACGTTATTGTATGGAAATGAAGCTAAGGTAAACCACAAGTAGCAATAATGCAGTGGAAACCTTATTTTTTCGACATCATTTCTAGGTATACGGATCGGTCCATCCATGACCGATTGACTGATACCCTTGGGATCGCGGGTGCTCACGGTGGGGGCCCTGGGCGCCTGGTTAGCGATATATAGAGATTGAGGGAGCGGAAGCGCTCATATTACATTTCGTGAGACTGATGAGGGAAGGCATTGCTGGTAATGTCTTCCTGCGAGACAGAGCTTAAGAAATGCAGTGCACGGCGGGGCTGCGGAGCAATTGATTACAGGGCCCATAGTCCCGTCTTAGTGCAGATGAGGTCAACTTGGGGTTTTTAGTCGGTAAAAGTCCGGCACACCCCGGTTACCATCCCCCATTTATAGCCGTGACGGTCCAATGAGGATTTTCCCCAAGTAAAGAAAAAAAGGTATACGGAGTTATGTATGTTTGAAAGATAATATCCTAGACAGCAGGCTACTAAGACACGCCTCGCTGGTTGAGGCAAGTATAATATTATAGATAAATATAACTATGTACAGATTTATATAGATATATTTATTTAATGTTAAATGGATAGGATATATAACGTGGAAAAAGTAGGAAAGGAACCGTTAAAACAAAAATGTTTTGTTCCACAACTTTTTCAAAATATTAATAACTAATGAGATATAGATACCTATAGATGAACTTGCTAAAAGCGCAAGGAGAATGAGCTATTTCATATGTTTTAATGTAGGTCAATGAACCACCAAAGATCAAAGAAATGCAGATGCACACGTATGTTTATAGAACAAGACAACAAACCTATTTACTTCGATGAACTGAGCTATGTTACCGACATTTTGATGATACTATACTTTAATGTCGACCTAGATACGTTCATAAATGAATAATATTATCGTAAAAAATTACAATTCAAAAATTAATATTTATGCATGCTAATTAAATAGCCTTCATTAGGAGCCTGAAAATTGGCTGATTATGATAAAGATCACACCATTATCAAGAAGAAAATTAATAAAATGTATTTCTGAGTGTACTACTAATGTATTATCACATTAATCTATGTGATTCCCAATTTCCCGAAGACTATCGATTGATTGTCAGTCGTTTTCGGAAATAGTCTGCATAGGTACCGTAGGTTCAAGATTTAAAGTTCGAATTGTTATTGTAGGCGCGCGCGCGACTTTTGCAAGTAATAATGCTTTTCGTAGATTGTCTTTTTTTTCATAAATTGTATTTTCCTGTTTATTACGTATATATACGTATTCGCCCCGACGTGAAAATGTTAAAAAGGTTAGGATTTTAGGAGCATACGCATTATGCAACAGTACATGAAAGGGTTAAGGCAAAAGAGGTCTACGAAAAAGAAGTAGCATTTAATTCTATCTGCCTGCCCTACTGGAATTCCCGTTTTATACGTAGATAATATAGCACCAGAGGATATCATAATATTTTTTATAATAATTCAAAGAAAGCGTTTTTTTTTCATTAATCCAATATATTATAAGTAATCTGATAACTCAGCGATATTAATTACGGTCAGTTGTATGTATAAACTCTGAAGAATGATGGACATTTAGCCTGGTTAATAAAATATAAGCTTTTCTATCTTAAATCGTAATTTTCCACGAATAACTACCTACGTTTTACGATTAAACCTTATGATTATTCATTACGCAATGACCTTCCTAATTATTTTATAATTTCCTAGCGACATTTTTGTCATAACAGTATGAATAAAAATAATAAATGAAATATTGCATAATGCGAACTTTTTTATTTATTATTTGGTAGGTGGGCGATTGCCCGAGCTGTGTCATGACCACAGTACGCAAGTGTAAAGACCGTCATAGTGATTCGCTTTCGCCCGTCGAGTTTCGGAATCAGCTTGTATATGTATATCTAGTAGCTCATATACCTAGAGACCTTCAGTCGTGGTATATGTGGGCCGACATGACGACGGTGACTATCAATGGATTTTCATCCTTTTATGGTCGCTTTCGTTTTTGGACTGTGCTGTACTTACCATCAGTTGCACTGTAATCACTATGTCGATCCAGGGTAAAAAAGTATATACCGAACAGTGGCCACCATTGGCAAACATGTTGAACAATACACCTGATAAATACTGGTTAATCTCGTTTATATATGATTGATATCGAATTAGGAGCTAAAATCGCTTACATTTACTTTAGTAATAAAATCATAACGCTGCCGATTTAGAAAAACCAGAGAAGGAGTTGAACATACATACACGGGTTGATCCCGAAACGTGATTGGTCGAAAAGAATCACTATGACGGTTTTTGCAGTACATGTACAGTAGTACCACGATAGAGTGGCGAGTATGATCATATTTCCTTTTGATCATCTTTCATTATCATATTAACAATCATCTTTTTTATTGCCTAAATTGTCATAGGCTATCTATCGGCTCCAATCAAGGATCGATGAAGGTAAATCGCAAATGTATGTACAAATGCTGTTTACTTAGTAGACGAGGGAGTCATGAGTTCGGTATCGAAAATAAAACATATATGAGAAGAATTAACTCCTAGGTCTTTGCTGTAAGGGTAGTTACGCAACCTGCCTAGTCTACTGTTCAGTCCATGAAAATATGTTCCGAAGTAGCCTAGAACTATTTATATGGTAACTTACGCACTAGATCCGATTTCATCATCCTATTTCTATCCGTCATTCCTTAATCTCCAATGCGAATCCGAATCTTGTCAAACCAAAATAGCTTTAGTATTATTTCATGAATACCTGTGCAGTGCCTCCGATTAGAGTCTGAACTATGTAGAATTTCCTATCATGCTGATGTAACATTTTTAGTCATTGTAGTTTCTATATTCACATTTTCATGGATTCGGATGAATAGCAATACAAAATGCCAATACCTGAACTTGGTATTTGTTTCTAGGTTCGCATTTTGAAGATTCGGATACGATCTACAACAATATACTTTAACTGTGTAGTAAAACAGTCTAATAAGGATGAGGCATGAGGCATCGTCAAAATGAGGTATAAAAGTGAAGCTTACTAGTTCAAATATGAGCTCCTTCTCGTCGAGTTGGCGCAACTCATGCCGCGACCGCCTCTGGGGCCGGGACGGCGTTGCGTGGGGCGGCTGGTCCCCCAGGAAGGTGGGCGTACCGTCGACGGTAGTCACCAACGGCTTCAGAAGACCACCTCGCTCGAACTCGTGCGCTGAGATCTTCCTGTCGGCAAATGGTTGTAATTTAATTAGTAGACAATTAAATCACTACATATTATAAAACAAAGTTCCCCGATGCGTTTATCTATTTGTCCGCGATAAACTACTGAACTGATTTTTATGTGGTTTTTACCAATAGACAAATTGATTCTGCATATAATTTTAACGTACATGTTAGAAATTATTTCAAAATAAGAAAAATGCGCGCAAAAATAACTTCAAGCGTGGATCTCATACCGATGATGATATATTTAAAAAAATATACATAGGAATAAATTAGTCATTAGATATTTAGTAATATTTTTAGAAGAAAATATAATATATATAATAATATTAGTGCATTTTAAAAGCTTAACGAAAATCTTCGAAATATTCTTTAAAAATAATCTCAATCAGAGCAAAAATATTTTATTCCAAGACTAGATAGATAGTATAAAAAGACATGAAATACGAACACACAACAAAAAATTATCAGGAAAATTTTGTTGTAATTACATGAAATACGAAAACTAATAAATGGCATAATTGAGAGGGCAAAAACTATGAAACAGTTCGTTGTTCTCATAATCTCCACGTCGCGTAAAACAAAAGAGAATATATATTATATCAGTCATCATAAATAAGTGAAAAAAGGGCCTTAACATTTCCATAACACATTCGAATTTAAATAATTTATAAACTACAAAACAAAGCTATCATGTACATTGAATACATCATAAACAGCAATGAAAAAATCCGGTCAGTGTTTTTTATATTATGAAACAGTATTATAAAAAAACAACGTAAAACCAGGGACTTAAATACCGGTATAAAAGCGATAACGTTATAAGCCAAGAAGGGCGATAACGTTATTTTTTAGAGTAACGTTACTCAGTATTTGTTATTTTTTTTTGTTACTTTTCGTTATCGTTATCTTTTTCGTTCTGTTATTTTCTTTAGCGTTCCGATATCTCGATAACGTTATAACAAAAAGTAACGTTATTTATTTTCGTTATTGTTTGTCTCATTCGCTCAGTTCAATTCTCTTTTCTTTTTGTATGTATCGTACGCGACATTTTTTGGTTGCTATGCGCTGCACATTAAGTGAGTCGATTTACTTAAATCTTATCAAGACCAATTAAAGGTATGATTATGTATTTATTAAATCTTTATTATATATATAATATTATTGAGTATATTATATACATAATATTAAAAATATATCTTATATTTTAATTATAATATATATGTATATATTTATTTATATATATATATATATATATATTTAAAAATAAAAAAATTAAAATATATATATATATATATATAAAAGGGGGGATTTACTAGACTATGCATGTACTGTTCCTCCAGTTATTCATATGCCTAGATACCGTGGTTCCATTCGTGGTATACGTGAGCCGGCATAACGATGATGACTGTCAATGAATTCTCGTTCCTTGGCGGTCGTTACCGTTCTTGGACTGTCTATGTAGAAGATACGGTTTAATCACATTGTCGAGCCATTTGCCATTGTGTCAAACTGAGAACATGCTGTACTATTATTTTTTAATACAGATTGGAGCCAATACATAAACGTGATGTAAATAAAGTGGTAGACTGATTGCAACTTGAGCTCTTTTATGTAAACGAGAGGAGGGCAAGATGGAATTAATTCATTTGCTCAATTTTGAGATATATCAAAATTTAAAATTGGAATTACATAAATTGATTAAAATTGCGTAATTTTTTATTGCATTCTGTGTTAAAAAGAGTACATGGATTTAAAAACATCGTATCTCTTCTAGACAAGGGTTTTTACATACTGTGCAAAAAAAAACACTAAATAATAAGTATATATAGTAATAGTAAGTATTTAAAGATAGAATTAATTATCATTTCTATTGTGTTTAAATAATGAAGCGAGTAAATTCTCGTGACTTAATGGATGGTGGTGGTGGTGAAAAACTTTTAATAGCCCTTTGATGTTTGAATTAAATTCTAAAATCTGCAAATCTATGGGAGACAAAAAAAAATTGTATATGCACAACAAAAAAGTTCTAAGTATGAATGTTGCGCATCTCACAACAGCAAGACAAAAGAAATGATCAATTTGCCCAGTTGTTACTAGAAGAACTGAATCATGTCAATCCCTGTATAAGAACAAGATACTACGTAAATTTTTTTAACTTTATGAAAAATGTGAAAAATCATCACAATCATGAAAATGAGGCGACGGACAAAGAAAAAGTATAAAATAATTTAGTTGCTAATTATTCATAAAATTTTAACTAAGAAATTAATTGCATCTTAGTCGCATTGGTAATGCATCTTCTTCATATTTTATGTGTTAATGTAGATTATGTTAGTATTCCATAAATAAACAAATCTTTTAACCAAGAAATTTTGGAGACTTGTTTACGCAATCTAAAAAATAAACTTTTTGAAGTGAAACTTCTATAGAATAGTTGTGGTTTAAAACCAGATGCAACGGGAAAAGGACAGGTAAGAGATACAAATACAAAAATTAGTGAGCCAGAGCGAGAGAGTAAATGTCGGTGTGTATTTGCGTATAACAGCTTTTTAGTAAGAAGTCAGTGTGGTGTTTTATTATTTAACAGTGTTTGTACTTTTATATCTTGTGCTAAATAATACATTTTATAAGATGCCGAAAACTAATGCCGAAATATGTTGTGAATATCGACGCAAAAGAATGAAATTAAAAATACAAAAAAAAACAGGAAAAAGTTTAACAGAACGTAGTCGCGAGTTTCGCGCGCGTAAAAGACAATTATTGAACAATCAAGATAGAAGTTCAAATATAAGTATTAATAAACACCAATAAATTATGTAACATATGTTAAATAAAATATAAAATATCTTTTAAAATTACTCAAAATACTTTCATTTTTAAACAAATAAAGTTTGTAACTATCCTACCCTTGTTATATATTTTCAACTTATTATTTTGTCGATTTACTGAAGTTTCACTTCTATCGTGTGTGATTGGCACACACCCCTTTTTTAATCTATTATTTAATCTTATTAGGGCTTTAATCACGTATGTGATTAGCCAACCCCGTTAGTCAAAGTTAGAGTTGGCACATGTGTCCTTATATAACCTAAAATTTGATTATATATTGAAATACAGAATAGTACCTACTAAACATTTGTCAAATATACTATTTTTCCACTCGACTTTTCTTGAAGAGTATTAACAATAATTGATGTAAATAATAAATCCACCACAAAAAGAAATAACTAATAAAAAAGTTAAATATAGACACTTTCAATATAAAACATACATATATATATATACACTATTTAGATACTATGTATATTTTCTACAAAGTGCAGATAACATGATAAAGTAATTACTTCGTCCAGGTATTATTCATGATAGTTTTTTGGAATTGATGAAATAATAAACAAAATACTACAGCTTTCATACATACTTATAACTTACAAGTATGTGTGGAAATCTACTTATATATATATAACAAAGTCGGGTTTGTGTGAACACTTATAACTGGAGAAATGGACCGATTTTCATGGTATTTGAATTGTTGTATTGGTCTCTGTCTCGAGTAGAAGAATAACTACTAAAAAGATTAGAAAATAGACGAAAAATAATACCATTGCGAAAAATATTTTCCCATAGGAAATGTTAATGAGTTTCGTAGCTGTCAATCATTTAATATACATCCCTTCGATACGGTAAGCTCTCGCCTCAAATTAAAGAACGTATTTAAATGAAAGTTTCGAATCGACAAGATATATGCACAAATTCGGATATTGACATGTTTTGAATTTTAACAGTGTAGAATGATGTCAGTACTGAAAAAGGATTTGCTTTTAATTTTTATGAGTGCGTTCAAGAACTTATTTTATGTAAACTAAGGAAAATATATGAAAATAATTATTTTGTATTCATTCGCTCTATAATCGGCCTCATCGTCACTTTCCATCGGGTGAGATTGGAGTCGAGCGCAAGCTTATCTGTAATAAAAAGAATCGATGGCATTTATATCGTTTACACAAAACTTTCAATTTGAAGTAATTATTATCCTAAGTTATTATCATAGAAACAGTATTTTTTCCACACAAACGAAGTCCCGGGTACAGCTAGTATATTATAAATTAGTTTAAAAGGTAGACATTATTCGGTATTTACCGGGTGAGCGCGCTCCATCTTCTACCTCATCATCACTTTCCATCAAGTGACTTTGAGGCCAAGCGCAAGCCTATCTGTAATAAATACTAAAAAATAAAATTTAAAAATATTAAAATTCCACCATTAATTAATAGACCACCATTAAAATTTTTCGTCGACTAAATATTTAGCACGCTTCTTTGTTTCATCTATATAAACATATCTGTACACTTTGCTAACTTTTTTCCTCCCCGTATTGTAAAACAAGCCAAAAGTCGAAAATACGTCACGTCAGCTTGCAATGCATGAGTCCTAAACATCGACACGTATTGAAAGTATTGAAACAGAAGCCGCCGCAACGTCGCTATATTTCTATCAATTATAGCGCAGAATTTGGTGACGCGTGTTTAAAAAGCATAAGAGTGGCAACGTCGCATTTATAACGTTATAATAACGTTAATTTTTTTGTTATAAATTTCGTTCTGTTACCTGAGTAACGTTACTGATACCATTATGACGTCATTTTGTTATTGCGGTAACGATACAAAAATAACGTAATGTATCATTACTATAACGTTATTTTTAGTAACGTTACAAGTCCCTGCGTAAAACTCAACCCGTCTAACATGTTTTCGTGAAACAGCACATGTTCACATGTATAAACTTAAGGTAGCGAAACATAAATATTATCTGCATATGGATGAGATACACTGTCGCACTAAATGCGAGCTGCTGCCGACTTAGTTATCTAGTTTGTGGCGCAAGGTAGTTAAATTTATTAGTTTTGTAAAAACTGTGTAGTAAATAGTGTATGTTTAACGAAAATAATAATAAAAAAATATGTTAAAAATTAATCATTTATAACTCTTTAACACCTTGCAAGTTGCAGAAATACATTAGTACTTAATAATTAAAGTTAAGATTAAGAACAAATTACTAAAATACATCCTCTTACCATTTACCTACACAAATTTCAATAGTAAAATATTAGTATTTCACCAGGAATTATTTTTTTGTAAATGAATTAGAAGAGCTGGAAAGAGGCATGTATTTGTTCGACATTGCAATGAAACATCATTACCTACAAGTCTCATCATCTAGTGAGCTGAATTGTCACTAAATCGTAAGAATGCTTGGTTGGTGCCGTATAACATCAAGCAAAGTCAGTCTATCGGCATTTCTTTTATTGATGCATCTGTTTGAGTGGTATGTTGCAGAAATACAACACAGCTCCATAAAGGGTTAAAAAATATCTATTATGAAATGCAATACATCATTTCCTTTACACATTTTATTCATATTATTGAAGCTTCAACCTGCAGTCAGTAAGTATGCATACTTTATGAAACGGTATCAGTACAATATATTTTAGGTACATGTGAAATTTATAAACTATTCAGCGTATAAATTTCGGGATTCATAAAAAAAACCTGAGTCGACATAGCGACCAGACCCCGTATGATGGTAAGCATGGTACAGTCCAAAAACAAAAACGACTATCCTACTAGTCCTACTAATATTATAAATGCAAAAGTTTGTGAATATGTTTGTTACTCTTTCACAATAAAACTACTGGACGGATTTGCATGAAGCTTTTACAGTAATATAGAATATACATCGGAATAACATATAGGCTACAATTTGTAATGATTTTATGTAACTTTGTTCGTGATATAAGATACATGTCAATTAAGTCGGAAAAAAATCTGGTCTCTGAGGGCTATCTTGGCGTACACTGCCTAAACCAATAGAGTTACACAAAGATGAGGTAGCGTAGGTCTTGAATAGTTCTTAATAAAAGTCTGCGACAGCATATATCTACCATAGGTATATGCCATATCTAGCATATATGTGGAAGCCACTATGACCAACATTGTACATTATAATAAAGAAGCTATTTACTAGAAATAATTTATATGGCAGAACAACGTTTGCCTGGTCAGCTAATCAACTATAAAGAAAAACCTATCGATACGTCCAGTGATTAATGCGACTTGCACAAGTATCTCTTCAAGCTTCCTTCAAAGGACCCAGTATCATAAAACGGTGGGAACACGCTCGCTGGAATAGCTTTCTTCAGTTTACCGACTCGACAAAAGTAGATCTTTTAGGCTGAAATTTATAGACGTTTCCTTGACTTTGCGTAGACTTTACTCAAACATTATAACTAATATTATTTAATTAATTGCAAAGTATATGGTAAATCACCAATTTGGCAACTTAGACTTAGCTTTTGTTTTATTCTGACTCGACACAGTGACTGCACAATACCTGACAGTAAGCATAGTGCACAGACAGATATATATCTACAATATAATCCACATTTAAAATTGAACTATTGATACTAAGTGATTGTAAATTTGAAAATTTACTTTATACAAAACAAAAAATTTCTGTCGGAAACCACATCATCAGTTAAAAGTTTGAAAGTAATTTCAAAGTAGCCCCGTATTGGGTGAATACAAATTTTGTTCACTCGACACAAAAGTAGGCTTCGGGGAGAAAAGTTCTTTGATCAGACGGACAACTTTTACCATAATGAAGAGCAAGGATCTTTGTTTAATGTACTTACAACACTTTGTATATTTTACGCTTACTGTTAGCGGTTTCATTAACAACGAATAAAGGGAACCGTCGGAAAACCTGAAACAGCAATTGCCTGACAAAAGCCCATTGCACATATGACTCGGAAAATGGCCTTCTTCGAAGATATGCATAGAGGATCCCAACATCCATTTCCTAGATTGATGCTCGAAGGCAAGGTTCAAGGGAAAAGAAACCCAGGCTGTCTGAGACGAAAGTGGCTAGACGATATCAAAAAGTATACCGGACTGAGCTTTCCAGTTTTGAACAGCCCATCGTGGTTTGCAAGGTTTGCCTATTGACCTCCAAACTTCATTAAGAAGCTGGCATTCTATGATATCGGATAATTCAACTCTGATTCCGGAAGCGTTTTTATATATTCATGAATAATACATAGATCATTAATATGCATCTAATATTATTTTACTGTGAACTACCATTAAAGGTACGCTCGGTATCGGCGACCTAACAGTGGCTGCCAGAATTCGAAGCACGCCTTAAGCGCGACGAGCATGATCGATTTTCAAAGCCATATTATGTAATTCTCGAAATAGCTAATTTGTTTATTTTAAATAAATAACATATCAGTTCAAAGAGTTTATTCTCATTAAGATACAAAACACTTGCATCAGAACATTTTGTTTAAAAACTATCTGGAACAGTAAAATACTAAGAGCTCACTTGGCAAACACAGAACTATATTTGTTAGTATTTATCTTTAATATATTGTAGTAATTTAGTTCTGTATAAGCCAAGCGAGCTCACGTTTCTAATGCAGGAGGGTAACGCGTTGTAGAGCTGTGCTCCCTCAAAAGTGATATTCCGTTTTTCATAATCAGTCCGTGGCTTAGGAATATTATATATGCATATAATATTATAATTATATTATAATTATAATAGCAATATATAATACCTGTAGACTCTTTGGCAGACTACTAAATCTAGGAATGACCCTAACTGCGACGTTAAAAGTCCTGAGTTTGAGTTACGATGTCTGCAAATTGCACTGCGATAAGAAAACTAGTTTGTTGCGAGTCATGGATGTGTCGATTTAATAAAAATATGAAAAAACACACAATACAAGGTCTACCTTTGACTTTATTAATTCTGGCTTTTTATGCTGTGTTACAGAAATCTCTATGTACTCGTTATATATTATGTCCACTATCGTACTATTGTATTCTATGATCAAGTGGACGCTTAGCGCGTTTACATCTCAACGCTGAATTTTCAAGGTTGACAGACTGGTTTACTTAATATATTCAAAACGGGATTCCGGGGTATTAAAATCTATCAGTCATTTAGTCCACATTGACTGATACAGCATTATTCATAATGCATCGATACTGGGCACTCTTGTAAATGCTCGTATGAATTGAGCAGTATGATGATTACTATTGAAACTATTAAATTGACTAGGGTTTGTAAATAATATTGGTCATTTGACATAATAATAAAGTGACGTGTTTTTACCCCGTAATACCTGTGTGCAACATAATAAACTGTTATAATTACTAAATTTAATATAGAGTAAGTAATTTATTGATCCTCCGGGATTTTGTTCCGTCAAGAAGTTCGCACAAAGCTTTCAGTCTAAGGCTGATATTTATAGACACTTGTTTGCTTAGAAAATAAGTTTGTGTTTGAGAAAAAAATTGAATCTATTATAGAAATTTGAATAGCTTAAGTATCTATTAGTAGAGTAAATTCCAAAAGAATAAAATTTGACTTATAAACTTTATTATTCTTTCAAGAATAACATATAATATGCAGTGTTTGAGTAAAGTGTAAGCAAGGTCAAAATAGGGTCTATAAATGTCAGCCTAAGCTACCAAATTCATAATGCAAAAAAAGTACAGTCAGCAACGCCCCTTGTGTTGTAGTTGCCTATAAGTGGCGGTAACAACTTATCCCCAGGGACATCCGTCTTTTTGCCGACAATATTTAAAAAATCCGTCTTCGATGTACAAGCAATATATGGAAAGGAATCTTTCACGGAGCTCCCTGAGCTTACCCGTAAATCCTATAATTATGGAAACTGTGCGAAAACCATTTAAGGCGAGATTCGAATTCTGTTTGCTATTACTGGGTCGTTGTTGCCGAACAACAACTGCCAGAATCCGAACTGTGCTTTTAGCAATAATTACAGTCACCAGATTAAATGATAAATATTAAAATTTAAATAATTATTCATCATAAAGCTTAATTTGACTTGTAATTATTCATACTGACCAAATAATGTAAATAAAGTTTTTATTAATCACTTGATCCATAATATATACAGTTAACACCCACGTTCGAACGCAGAGGAAAGCAAGATTGATGAAGGTGCACGTTTCTACATAGGAATGAATACCGTCGAGACCCGAATAGTATTTCAAAATGAAACATGAAAACTGAATAATAGCATTTGAAAGGGAATTATTATGCTTTGCCGAAAAGAAAAATATGTAATATCAAAAAGATCTTCTTAGTTAGATTTTATGCAAGCGCTGTTTGCCTTACATATGCTTTTGAGTTTGCCTTTATGAGGCAAATTTTTTAATAATAATAATAATAATAATAATTTTATTGGATCAAAAATTTTACATAGTATAGTTAAATTTACGTTGACGCCTGCACTAGTCGTGAGACTGTGTCGCAGACGTCAGCGCCCACCATTACAGAGAATACAAATTATTAGAAAAATATACAAAAATATACAGACGTGTTGTGTATAGGCGTGTTATGTGTAGAAAAGGGTGAGTAAAGAGTGTTGTGTGTGAGTGCAGATTATATATGAGCATTTAAAAGATTTTCAGTTTGTATAAAATCGAGCTGCAACAAGTAATCCTTGACTTTGATTTTTAGTTCATAAAGGGAAAGGGGATATATATTGAGAATTACATTTAGTTTGTTGTAAAATCGAGCGCTTAAAATTTTGAAGTGTCTAGAGGCGACCGAGGTGCGGTGAAATTCAGTTTTACAGACAGTAAGCCCTAGACGTTTATTTAGAATGCCTAACTCCAATGATTGAGTGTCATGCCTAAAAACAATAGTTTGGAGCACAAAGAGCTGTCTCACAGTCATGATTTTAGTCTCATTATACAGTAGTGTTGTTGGGTATAAGAACGGTTTTTTAAACATGACTTTAAGAACAGCTCTCTGTGCTCGTTCCAGTTGGATTAGATGACTAGTACAGGCACCACCCCAAGCTGTGATGCAATACGAGATAATAGACTGCGCGAGAGCAAAATAGACCATTCTTACAACATCATCAGCAGCAACATTTCTGAGTTTTTTAAAAACATAAATAAGTTTTCTAATGCGTGATGTAACAGAGACAATTTGAGTTTTCCAATTTAGAGTATTATCAATTAATATACCTAGGTATTTTATACAAGTACTTCTTGAAAGTGGGAGACATGAACATTTATTAATATGCGGGTGGCTACAAGAGTGAGCAATCACAGAAAATTTGTCTGAAGTTGGCAGGTATCTGATTGAGGAAGCAAAGGTGACATATTTTGTCTTGTCAACGTTTAATGTAAGAAGATTAGATGATAGCCATGTTGTAACAACAGAAAGAGCTGATTCTGCTAGCAATTTTGTTTCATGCCAAGTCTGTCCTCGAATTATTAGAGCAGTATCATCTGCATAAGTGTAAATATTACAATTTGGAATATCGAGCTCACAAAGATCATTTATGTACAAGAGAAATAGAGTTGGACCTAGAATACTTCCTTGAGGAACTCCGCAGGTCAACATTTCATCTTTGCTATTGAAACCACTTATAGTAACAGTCTGTTTTCGGTCAGTAAGATAGTTCTTAAAGATGTCATAAACCAAGCCGCGTATGCCATGGTTTTCCATTTTATTTAATAATATTGGAATAGAGACGGTGTCAAATGCCTTACAAATATCAAGAAAGATACCGATTGTTTTATATCCTTTATCAATATTATCTACAATGGTGTTTGACAAACCTAAGACAGCATGTTCTGTAGAAATGCCTTTACGAAATCCAAACTGATTTTTTGATATGCAAGAGTTTTTATTTAGAAAACTAATAAGACGATTATTAAGAATTTTCTCTAGGACTTTAGAAAGAGCAGTTAAAATTGAAATAGGTCTGTAGTTAGACACATTGTCTTTATCGCCACTTTTGTAAACGGGGTGAACGATAGCCTTTTTAAAGGCATTCGGAAATATGCCAGAGGAAAAACATCGGTTAAAAATGAGTTTAAGTGGCTGGAGAAGAATCTTTCTTGAGGCTTTAAGAACAGTGGTAGGAATGTTATCCCAGCCAACAGCACTATGACTACGAAGACTCATAATGATACTATCCAATTCCTGTTCATCCGTGTCTAATAGAACCATAGAGTAGGGGGTATTTCTAGCTTTGGTCAGAAAATTGCGAGTTGGATTATTTCTCCGAACGTCTTCAGATAGTCTAGATCCTATATTTGCGAAATAGTTATTAATTATATTTATTGAATCATATGGAGACATATGTGAACATAGAAGATTAACAGAGGAATTTGGGACTTGTTGAATGTTTGTAATTCGTTTTATAGTATCCCAAGTGGTTTTAGCATCACCTTTGGCTTTGCGGAGTTCATTAATCTCATAGTCATTTTTAAGTTTTTTTAGCAATTTATTACAAAAGTTTCTATAGCGAGAATAAGTAATTCTAAGAACGATGTTATCCGGAGAGCGTTTAGCCTGCACATGAAGATTATCTCTATTACGAATACATCTCAACAAACCCTGTGTTACCCACGGCTTAAGCGTTACACGCTTATGTGGAACTTTTATTTCAGCCGTATGTAATTTTATTATGTTTGATATAGTTGCAACCAAACCATCCACAGCTTCATTAATATCAGTTAGATTCGAGACAAAAGAGAGATCAGTAGCTTTTAGGCTTTCCACCACTGCAGATACATCGATACGTTTCTTAATATTTTTTGGCTTAATTGTTTTAGATTTAAAGGTTGTGCTAAGAATAATAGGGAAATGATCCGTAACAGAGGCTTCTAAAATGAGAGCAGTTGTATTCATATTTGATTTAAGAATAATGTGGTCCAGGCAACTATTTTCACGAGTAGGTGATAAATAAGCTGGGAGCATACCATGAGACGCTGTAATGTTTAAATAATCACTCGTTGCATCTTCATTACTTAAAGGAGCAATGTTAATATTAATATCGCCTATAATAGCAATAGTTTTGTATGTATTCAGTGACAACAAAGTCTCATTCAAACTATTAAGGAAGTTCGCAGCATTCTTAACAGCAGGGGATCTGTATAAGGCTACAACAGCAAAAGTTTGATTAAGAGTAAAGATTAAACAACTTGCGTCCTTAAAAATAGGTTCAAGTATTTTAAAGTTCAAATTTGACTGTACATAAATAATGACACCATCATTCTGGTTTTGGAAACTCGATTTATGGCTCACGTAGCCTTCAAGGATCGGTAAATTTGGAGATTTGCTTAGCCAGCATTCGGTAAATATGACCACTGCACAGTTTATTGGCAATTTAGAAATAAAAATTTTGGCATTTTCAAAATTACAATCAATACTGCGTATATTCATATGCAATATATTAAGAGTTTTATTATTATTTGGGTCAATATAAATACCGCACTGTTCTGGTTTGCATTGGAAGAAAGTGCACTCAGAAATAGATTCTATATCATTATTCAACTGTAATAAAGCAGCCATATAATATCAATAATATAATATATATAATGATCCAAAATAAGTATGAGCTCTCTCGATTCCACAGTTAAAAATATAATTTGACTCATGTCGTTATAATTTTTAGATCGATTAACTGTATAATTTAATTTATAATCAGTATAATTATATGAATAAAGTAAACAAGTTATATATATCCATACAAAAATAATATCATCGTTATGGGATAATCGATAAAAGAAATGCAAAATGAATATGGCTACACAAGGACGCTGCGCTTGTTTAGTTATCCTGCGTATGCTACAAAAAAATAGAAACTGTAGGTATAAGCAAAATATACAAAGGGATTGAGAATACTTATATAACAATCTAATTAATAGCAATAAATAATTTTTAGAAGGGAAAAAGTGTATATATGAGAACAAAAAACATGATTCGTAATGTGAGTGTAGGTCATTTGTAATACAGTGTGTGGTATGTGAGCAATAGTTGTGTGACACGTCTGTAAAAAGGAGTAAGTAAGATAATAAATATATTCCATAACAACACTGGTACATTATAAAAAACATAAAGTGATTAAAGTAACCTATTACAGTTCGCATAATAGGTACAAAAAACAATAAATAATTATAGAATAATATTAGTCATTTATCTCTCTTTAACTTGATTAAATCATTCTCATTTTCAATACGTATCGCCGGGGAGCCTTGTTTTTCACGTATATAAATTTTGCCATTTATGGTCCAGCAGAAGATATACCCGTTAGACTTTGCAAAGTCTCTAGAAAGAAAGTGTAATCTATTCATCTTAGAGGTCAAATATTCTGAAATAAAGATGAGACAAGGCGGGCCATTAATCTTTATGTCGCTGGTATTAAATTTATTTCCACTGTTTTTTTTGTTGTAGGACTTTAGAGATTTCAACAATTGATCTTTTACAAATAGACTGGATAACTCCACTATAATTTTACTGGAAGTACCAGGCTTCCGAGTTATACGGTATATATCTCGGACATCGAAGGGTTGAAGATTCACATTTAGACATGAACCAACATTCATAAACATTTTTAATAAATGTTCTTTCGATTCACCTTTGCTTATAGGAATATTTCTGATTTCAATGGAAGATTTTCTTGAAATACGGTCTAAATATTCAATTTTTTCTTCCAGTATCTGAATGTAGGCAAGATTAGACTTAGAATCGCTTTCCAACTTGTCTATTTTTGTTTTTATTTCATCATATTGTTGGGAAATAAATTCTACTGATGATCTAATTTCATTATTTTGCACTTTGATATCCTCTATACTTTTTTGTAAAATTTCAAATTTCTTGTCCTGCTTGACCTGCCAGGATGATAACAATTCCTTCATTTCGCTAATAAAAGCTAAATATTCATCCTCACGCTTTCTTTTACCTCTTGTCGCGGGTCCCCCCGCCTTTTCTTCGGAGGTAGGTTCCATTACAAATTTAGGAGAACCAGAAGACTTCTTATTTGGAGATACTGAAGAATTAGATTTACTAGACATGGCTAATAATAGTTTTAGTTACGGCTTGATTGTATTTAATTACAATACAATAAAACGACACCTGTTCAGAAATATCACCCGAACGTGGAGGGTAGGTACATAAAACTTTGAAAACCGTTCTGTTTTGAGAGTTGCAATATAGGTTATCTTTCTCAGTTTGACCATGCAGTAGATGAATAGGCTATCCTTGTCTATTATAATGATAGTAATAAATTCACAACTCACAAACGACTCCTCCAAATAAACGGATAATAAGTGACTGGCTTATTCTTGTTTCTTAATTCAGTAGGATTATATCGTAGTATTATACGAATAATGAACAACAAATAACAAATTGAATGTATTTCATTCATCGATGGGCAAAATGTAATTAGATTAATAAAAATTATTAACAATTACATTTTACGTTTTTTACCATTAATATGACTGCATTTTGCTCATTTATGTTTTAAACACTACAAAATCCTAGATTTTATATACATTTATGATTTCTTAATGTTTTAAATGGATTTAATCATGATTACAGAGCAAGAAAATTAAAATTACGACTACATTTTGTAAACGTTCATCATTAATCAGATGACATTTTGCCCATCTCTGATTTCATTTCCCTTTTTGATATTCCTGAACTGCTTCGTTTCGTAGATCTGTATTTTGACGGTTTGAGATCGGGCACAGTGCGTAACTACCGTAACTTGGGTTAAGGTCGGGGTTCGTAATAAAAAAGATTACCTGACAGGTGTGGTAGCCCCGGAGCCAGGGCCGGCGCGCGATGGCGATGCGAGTTCAGCACTCGGAGGGGTCGCATGTGACACCAGCCACGCGTCTACCACCTGCCGGGTCGCCTTCCTGTGATAACAAACATCATGTTAATCATTCCAAAATTCTACGCGCACTAAAAAGCTTCTCAATTGTTATCTTTGCCGTATCATTATCAAATTGTGGAATGATCTTCTTGCCCGTATACTGTCTCTCTCTCCCTCTCTTACTATATCTATAATATAAAAAGGAATTGCAAAATGTCTTGATAAGCGCGAAACTCGAGAACGGCTGAACCGATTTGGCTGATTTTTTTTTTTTTGTTGTGTTTGATGAAGTCTGAGGAAGGTTATTACGGAGAGAAAAAATTTAAAAATTCCCTGAAACTGTCTAAAAATAACACTTTTCTGTATTCTCATACAAAAAATTCGTTAGAAGTCATTTTGAACTTTAATACCACACCATAAAGTTTAAATGTTAGTGGACGGGTTCCGGGAAGGCAAAACAATTATTGAGTGACGTATAAATATTATTATAAATATTATTATATGTCAATATTTGTCAATTTTTATACATATAGCATTAAGGCCACGTTCCTGCAAACAATTTTCAAAAAACAGCCGACAGGCCTATAGGTTTGGACAGAATAAAATCTGACGGGGAAGCTATTAACATTAAAAAACAATGTGACTTTGTTTTAGAGAAATAGGGCAGAACAAGGTCTGCCGGGACAGCTAGTTCTTTATAATTGTGAACAGAATTTTAAGCCGGTCGGTATAATCACGGCATCCTTTTACTGAGATAAAATCCTTATTGTACCTTCTCGGTCGAACATGGGGTTGGCAATAAGAGTATGCTAGACTTGAATGGGCGAAAAACCCCAAAATGACTTCTCTCTCAATAAAGAGCTCTTCAGGCTCTTTAAATAACCATTCCAGAGATGATTAAGGCACTTATGACTCGAGATAAAAACGTAAAAAGCTTGTCGCTCTAATTTTGCACACACAGCGACATGACCAGAAACAAAAAGAATTAAACGTTTACTATACGTCAAAAAACAAATTTGATCAAAGTATCTCTTGCAGATCGTCTACAGAAGAGATAACTACCTTCGTTCAATTTAAAATAAATTTAATATTAAAACATTTCATCGTCATTTATCAAGAAATTCAAACGGTTTCCGGCTATTATAAAGCCTACACGAAAAAAATTACTGTTCAAAGAGAAAATTATACACAAGTATGATGGAAATTTATGATAAAGGGGTAAACCATGATGTTACAGAATAAGAATTTTTCTATTTTCGTCAAACAACAAACAAAAAACATTTGGCTCTCTTCCCGTTCCTCATTATAACACGATATTTTAAGAAGGTTTTCTTCAGCCATAAACGCTCTCTAGTTAGTGACGTATTACAAGGAATGATGCTTTATTAAACAGAAATGTTCCGGGAGAATTTCGTCAAAAAACATTACTTTTGTCTCAAAAGACTTTGCAGTGAATGAAAGGTATCAGATTCGAGATCTTATATCTGGTTATGCTATTTTAGTAATCTGTAAGCTTATGAAAATAAATTTATACAAATAGCGGTAGACAAATTTAGTAGTTAATAACTACTTAAGTTTAAGTAACATAGCTAAATAATGATTACTATATAAAAAAAAATCGAGATTCTGTCGCTTACAATTTTCTTCTAGAATAGGGTTTTGATATACGTATAGCATTGATAAAATGGTTCATCACCCTGCTATACTTCTACGCCTTTTAAACATCACACCAGACTTTTACTTAATACAACGGAGTGTAATTTTATATGTCAGACAAAATATCTTAGTATTTGTTGTAACACATACCTGGAACTTTCAGAGATAAAAGGGCGTATAGCAACTTTCATTTATGATACACAGTAAAACAGTTGATATCCCCTTTCCATTTCTCGAACGTCGAACCGACAGGCAAATGGAAATTCTTACCTGTCACGCTTGAACGGGAAAGCGGGTATTATTTGATGTTCGACATACATATACATACTGTGCCTAGCTTTACTCGTGACATAAAGAAATGTTTTATAGTTACGTGTTGAAGTAAACCAAATTTCACGTTAGATGTCTTATAACAATTGAAAAACATTTTATGAACTCCATATAAAGCATGAAATTTACAAAAAATACACACATCAATCTAGCCCTAAAATTATACCAGTGGCGTGCATGCCATATAAAGCATTATCTCGTTATACTTGGATATGTAACAGATATACATATATACTTAAAACTTTATCCAAGTTGGACTATATACTGCTATTTTGGTAAGATTTTAAGTCAATATATTTATTAAATGTCCAAGTATAACGAGACAATGCTTTTTATGGGAAGCACGCCACTGACATATAGACATCCATGACTAGCGACGGCAAACTAATAAGTATATCACAGAAATGTTGGCCTGTACCGAGACTCAAACCCAGGGCCTTTTCAATGTCGCTGGTAGTGTCACAACAAATTACGCTGTAAAGCTGTTGGTTTATCAGGTCATTAAAGATAATTAAATTTGAAAATATGGTCACGTAACAGTAGCAGTATAGCTAAAAATATCTCTTAGAATCAATTTTTACAGCATCAACACTTTAACTATGTAAGTCATCCAAGCGTCGATAGAAATAACTGAAATGCAGGTAAGGATATTGTTTTAAAAATCATAATAATCGGAACTTTCTTATAAATTAGTTACAATTACTTAGTCAATGCAGGTTTTACCCGCATGAGAATAACGCATGATGTCTAGTAAACAATAAAATCAACTTACATCTGTAGCCACGAGTTTCAGTAACAATTGTTTCATTCATAAACGTTAATCAGCACGTTGATACCGAAAACGTTTTATTGCTTATTTCAATGAAAGAACTGACATTTGTTTTTAACTCTCATGGTATTTCCAGATAGAGTTGGTTTTTATCAAGAAATGGTTTAGGTATCTGGTATTTTCGTGTAAATATCGGACACTTTACGATTGCCGTAGAGTTTTCAACAGTATTATTGCGTATCCTCCATTCTAACTTCCTTATAGCCCTTATATTATTTATGAATAAAGACACTAAAAACGATATTAAATAAAATAAATTGTCTAATTTGTTTTTATAGAGGTTATATTTAAACATAAATATACTATAAAGATAGTTTTGAAAAATAAACAGCCAAGACATATATTTGCTTGTTAATTTCGATGTAAATAAATTCATCACTTTACATTTTCTGCATATTTTAGTTTGAAATTTTAGCAACAGTGTCATAACCTTTTTTTAACTTTAGTAAGTTTGATCCAGTTTCATGAATAATAAAAATTACCTTTAGAAATGAAAAAAATATATATTTGTTTAAGTATTGCAAAAACAAGGAAACTCGTATAATTATTTAAGTTTAAATGCATCAGACTGCCATTCACTTGCAAACATCTAAAATTTTATGAAGACAAATGTTCCTTAAAGTTCCCAGCTAACGATAAAATTTAAATACAAATTTCCCAAACATAATTAAAATCCAACCTAAATAAACTGAGGTTTAACGATAAAGCAGGTACATTCAAACAACTAGGACAGTAATTAACAATCCTAAACAAAACCATTTACGTTGGTGGAATCCAAATACAAAATGTCTGCCTTGATGGCAAACATAAAATATACAATGTCATTATAAATTATGGCGGCTACAATTCAGCTTGAATTCTCTAGACACTTCGTGTTTGTAAGTTTGAAGCAAAAAATAAACATCAAAGAGATATTAAGAAATATATTACAAATGTGCAACTAAAATTAGGAATAAATGTATCCTAGAATTAATTTCAAAGTAATAGTAAACTGATATATCAAAATTTAACGAACACCATTTAGGACCACTATAAAATAAATATATTAATAAATCAGATAACATATCATTATATGATATTAAAGAAATTGCAGAGTAACCGTCGGAGAAAACAAATAGCCCATATCTAATCTAATATTTTAGATAGGATTTCAAGATTAAATTCAAATAAAGTTTATCAGGTGATATTACCAAAACATGATATAAAATAAACACATACGATACGACGGGAAATCACAAATGTTTGATAAGATTCTATGTAGGGCAGAGATTTCAACAGAGCGACGCGATGAGTTGGGACTTTTTAACATTGTAAACATTGTTAGGATTCGCGTTGAATTTGTGTCTTAAGAGAACAAAGTAAAAAATCTGAAAGCCTAATTGGTGAATTACATAGTGATTTAGCCAGACGAAACACTAAAGTAAAAGCTGATAGTGTGCTCTTATGTTTCGAAATAGGTATATTGTTTAGCACGTTGGCTACAAGCGCTTGAGAAAAGAAACACAGCCCATGGAATTTTTTCTTATAATATAACTTGAAATGGCATCGAATTTTTTAATATTTTATTTATAAAAAAAAAAAACGTAATTATCTCCAGACCAAGGTCAGTCTGTAGCCATTATGTTCATTTACAGGCCATTAAAACTGTTTTGGAGAAAAATAAGTGTAAGAATTTATAATAAATTGAAAAAGCAAACACGCAGCTCGTTAGCGGCGGCGGACTCAAATCCAAGAACTGAGACCATGCAATATGCATATGTACAATATATGCGGCGCTGGTAGCGAATGTGTTAATGAACGATAAAGAAACTATAGTGACTCAATAGATTTATATATTTACTAGCTGATCCGGCAAACGTTGTTTTGCTATATAAGTTACAATAGTAATATCTTCTAAGATGTTCATTGAAATTAAGCGATGTCAAAGACAATTTTGTTCACAATTAAATACTCTTAATCAACAACACATTTATTTGGATAAAGGTTAATATTATTACGTTGATACAACTCTTAACAAATAATGCATTAATTTCGACCAAATTTTGATTACCATAAAAACGGTTCTAGTGAGTTATTCTTAAAAGATAGACATATACTGTCCCGGACATTTTTTTAGATCATTTTAAGGGGAATAATTCTTTCATACATATATTATTGGTATCTTGAACCGTTTTCGCAGCGCATGCAATGTAAGCCCTCAAGGATGAATAATTTTGCCCGTTTTTTTCACATTTTCCATCATTTCTTCGCTCCTAATAGTTGCATCGTGATGTTATATAGCCTAAAGCCTTCCTCGATAAATGGTCTATTCAACACAAAAATAATTTTTCAATTCGAACCAGTAGTTCCTGAGATTAGCGCGTTCAAACAAACAAACTCTTCAGCTTTATAATATTAGTATAGATTTGCTTTTTACAGGGTTGCCAGTGGCCCGGTACAATAACTCATTTACACAATACATATACACAGTTACAATCAAAAATGTACAGTTCCTATTCCCACAACATACGTCAGAGTGGCATGTTTATTTATAATAGATCAGAGAGAGAGAGAATAATAATAATTTTGATGTACTAATTAATACAAAATAAAATAATGAAGATGTCTATTAGGTTTTATATAACTCCCAGAGTCAAAATTGTATTATATCAACTAGCATTGAAATCAATTTTGTAATATTATATCTCTATGTTAAAAATTATTAAGAAATCATTGAAATCTTTAGCTTCTGTGGTAAATCAAAATTTTCCTTTGGCGGTTTGCCAAAAAACCTATAAGGTTATATCCTAAATTAATTGTAGCCGCAACTTTCATTTAAGCCCGTTAAGTATAAACAATCTGACTTCTTTTATTTTTGTAGCCCGGGGGAAAATCTTGCCTAGGACCATAAGGGCCACTGCGACCCCGGTGTGTCAGACTCCTACTGACTAATCCCCGGGGTGTCTTTCGAATCGCTTCACCCGGGCTTGGAAATCAGAATTCGTTCAGAAGCCCGGAAAGCGAATAGTCTTGTTAAGGCCTCCTCATTAGGAGGGAGTGGGTGTAAATGACCCATCCCTCCGGAACCACTCTCATCCCTCAAGACCCTTGAATCCCTCAAGACTATTGCCCGCTACTCTGACTTCTCTGTACTACACCACCGTACTAATTAAAATTGTAATGGTCGGTCTCAGTGATATTGAAAGAACGTAATTAACCAAACACATTCAACTAATTCGAATCAAAATTTAAGGCACTGACCTAATAATAATCACTTGTACAAAATCACGGACGGAAGCTAATAACTTTAACTAAGTATAATTAATGAGCCGTGCTAACATTTAATACAGAATATTATAGAGTAATTATTTCTGAGTTCACGGTTAATTGTGTTATTAATATAAACTTCATTATAGATTCGGAAGTCGATGGTAATTATGAACAGGAAAGTAATAACTGTTAATCAGGTATCATAAAGTACAAGATGAATACACCTTTTCCTTGTAAGAGCGCTGGGAAGGTAATCTACACATGCGCGGAGATTATTATTGGTCATAAAACTGATAACTGTTTATTATTAAACA
This sequence comes from Automeris io, assembly GCA_036320925.1. Classification (NCBI taxonomy): domain Eukaryota; kingdom Metazoa; phylum Arthropoda; class Insecta; order Lepidoptera; family Saturniidae; genus Automeris; species Automeris io. Next base: position 8,936,756 of record JAUDJH010000014.1, read on the forward strand.
TTTAAAGTTAAAAACACTACCACTTATTTAATTGAAACGAGATAAACATATAATAGGTAGGTAAATATAGTTAAAGATAGATACAGGACCAACTTCACAAATTAAAGATAAATAACTTGGCTAGGTAGTACGAAAAGGTCAGGGTGGTGGGTGGTGACCTGTCGCTGTCGCCACTCGCTCGTGCGATGGTCAGTAGCGACAGGGCAAGGCAGGCGGCCCTCTCCTTCATGGAGAAGACGATGAAGGTGAAAGAGGCAGCGGAGCTGGCTCTGAAGGCTATCGCCACCCCCCGATAACCCAATCCGCCGCCCAGCTCGGACAGGACGCCGGAGGAGGGCCTTCGCCATAGGCTTTCCTCCATAACGGGACATACGCCGGGCGACGCGTTTGAGGGAGCGCGTCGCCTAGATCCAGGCGTGAGCGGTGTGCGATGTATTCCCGCACACCGTTCCAATGACAAATCAGAGATGAGGGGAGGGTGACATTTTACACCACTCTCCCCGCCAAATGTGTTAGGTGTACGCAGGGAGTGGCGACTATTTAACCACCCCCTGCCACGAAGGCGGGGCCTGCAGAAGGCTAGACATCGCCGGGTGCCGAGGAAGATGGCTCAACCTTGCCCTTGGCACTCGGCAGGCGGGAGAAGGAACACCCCGGGGGTTTTAGTCGGTGCAAGTCCGACACACCGGGGGCAGCCCTCACTACCCCCTGAAGGTCCGTTAGGGAATTACCCGGGGTTACCAAAAAAAAAGGTAGTACGAAAAGGGCCTCTAATGATCTCATTTTCTAGTTAGTAGGGTGTACAAGAGTAATTTCAAGCGACACGGATGTTGTTATGATGTTGAATATAAATACATCTGATCTGAAACTGATAACAACACTTTTATAGATGTATGCAGAGGAGAATTTTTCGCGGCACAATTAATTATAAGCCACGCTTCACCGATTTGGTTTGACACGCGTGTTACATCTAAATATAATAATTTAAATTACAATAAACTTAATATCATTGGAATTGAATAATATCCAGACCATTTCATCTCTAAGCTTAAAAATAAAACATACAAAAATTCTAAAAAGCAGTTTCGGTCACAAATGCTACCCTAATAACACTTTTAAACCATGCTTTTTATTTTACCAAAGATGAACGTCGCTCACGAATGACGAGGATTACAGCCGATAAAAATAAATAAAATTATAATAATTTCTCGTGACAAGGACAAATATGACAGTGTGAGCTTCCCAACACCTCTTCGGATATCGCACCCATCCTCTACACTCTAATAAATATCGTCGCCCCACTTGACAGTCGCTAATATTTCAGGGGTTATTTTCTACCGTCAGGTACAACCCATCTGTCACCTAGTTATATGAAGTGTAAAAATGAACGATGAACTCAATTACGATTTCTTTTCACACATACCAAGACAAAAATAACCATAAAATATATAGCTCCACAATATTTTAAGCAACTTACAAATTGTTACAAATATGACAAAGACGTAAACAGATTTCAAGTTGTCGCTTAATGTTTTTAGCAGAAAAAACACTATTTACGAACTAAAGATTTAATAAGTACAGTAGTTAGTTTACAGGTTTTTATGGGTCGTGGGTGTATGGCCTAGGGTGTGTTCTAGCAGTCTCTTGTTCTGTTCGTACTCCCCTGATGTGGATGTGTGGCAATCGGCTCCAGAAGAAGTAACTGCTCATCAATAGCTCATCGTGGATTAAATGTGGGTACTCGGTAACTCGGCTTTCGTTCAGATTGCAGATTCTTCAGCCTGTACACCTATTCGTACCGTGATTCGTAGGGTGATTCTCAGGGTGATTCGTAGGGTGATTCGTAGGGTGATTCCCGTTATCGGGATCAAATCACTATACTTAGGTATTTTCTTTTGGTATTGAGCAATAGCTTATTAAATTTGATGCTTAAAGATAATAATTATAAGTTATAAATGACGCAGTCGCACTCCGCGGCGTTGTCATGCACAATCAATGTGGCCGCGACTCGCCAACAGCGGCGCGCGCGCACGTACAGTGTAGCTATATTGTTATATAGTTATAATGCACGATGCGCCGTGCTTGGCTTATCGATACGCCTCGAACATCGACTATCGATATAATTCTCTTATAATTATGATATTTAAAATATAAATTTGTAACAACGTTACAAAGTTATTAGAACTATTGTTATGAAATTTCAAAAAAAGAAGGTCAAGATTTGAGTAAATGAGTTTGATATGAAATTAGACGGATTTGACGATTTACTAGATAATGTCTATTAAAAACATGGAAATTAGATAAATTTAAGAATGACCCATAAAATCTAAACGCAGGCTGAATTCCCGAGTCCTGTCCTGGTCTTACTTGATAATAAAATCTATTAAATTCCGTAAAACAATTAAATAAAACCTATGAAAGTTAATGTTACAATATTAACATTTTTCTCTCGGAGGTCTTAACAGATTGATCTACATTTTTAATTCGTTGATTATAAGTATAATTACATTTTATAATATCATCAAGGAACGATAACAGCAGCACTGACAAAATCCATTCACAGATTATTACACAAATAGAATTACACCGAACGGGGACATTAAACGCGGAGAATGTGTTCATGTAACGAACGACATAATCCTTTAATCGAATGTGGTTTTGTCTCTAAGCCGATGATGATTACCGAGATACGTAAACGAGAATATCGACAAGACTATAGAGGATAAATGTATGTAACTTAATCTAATAACTAATCCGTTAGAACAATCATATTAAAAGCACAAACCAATGTGCTTGAAGGTAATGAAGATAGCATTAATTAGAAGTTAAAGTGATTTTGTGAATATATACAGAAGTATATTTCTACAAACTGCATTGTTCCACTTGAACTGTTACTTTCTATACGAAGTCTTGCTAATGATCCTACATTTCACTAAAACTTTTCGAGCCCATTGTCCGGAGCGGCGACTTTTATATAGGCAACTTGTTGAAATCTTATTACTTCAGTCGATGGCTTGTTTAAGTATATGGTTGAAATCTCTACACATTATTAAATTGTGTGCTCAAATCCTATACGGAAAGACCCAAAGGACATAAAAATGCGGTATAATTCGCTTTCAACCTCAAGTAAACAAATATATCACAAGTCATCATCTTTTCAGTTAGAACATCACAAACGTTCAACGCTGTGGATAAAAGCGAGAAACATACAAAACGGTACTCTCAACAAAAAGGTTTTAACGTTAACCTCATTATATAGTGTCTCGCGGGATAAGCAGAAAAATATCCATTACTTTTCTTACGTATCTCTCAACCAAAAATCATTTCTCTACGTCAGTTATAACGAGAAGAATTGTTTGTCATGCATAAAAAGGAATCATTTTGAGCAATTCTGGTTGCTATTATGTCACTTAAACATTTGGATTATTCAAAAATTCTAAGAGTCCGTTTAAGCTTAAATTTCTCATTTGTGTCAAGTTTTCCATACAAAAGTTTAGTATTTAGGTAATTATAAGACCATAATTTACTCAGCTTTCACAGACAATAATGTCAATAAGCTTCCTAATCATTTTTACAACACAAGAGCCGTTAAGCAACGAATGAATTGTCATTTAAAAGCGTGTGATTCACCAGCTACCTCTTCATCGCTTTCCAACAGATAAAACTCAATTCAAGCGTTATCCAGGTTAGAATAAAAAATATATTTACCTACCTCAGGAAGTAGTCGTGTACAAACTCCTGGTTCTCGTCCAGCCAGGCTTCAGTGCGAGCACATTCTGCGTCGTAGCAAGTGGATGCGGGCATAACCGCGCCCGCTCCACTTGCCGGCTCTTCTATGCTCCGCAGCTGAAGACCTGTAACAAAAGAAACTCATGTAAGTCAACATAAGACATCACAACACTCCATAAAAACTTTACTAAGATTTTATACTATGTATTAGATTTGAAGCAACAGATTAAATTACATCAATACTCAAAACCAGATATATTTGGGAAAGGCACGCAGGTGCTTAAGTGTTGAATAAATTTCGTATAAAAATTACTTAAAAAAATATATTGTAGCTTCCTATGACAAAAAAAATACAGACACAGATATATATAAAATTCCCCTTCCCTTCCCTATTTAAAAAAAACACTATACGAAGTATGATTTGAAATTGTATTCGCACAGTCGCCTGCTTCCGCACTTTGGGCTTTTTGATTGCTGAATAAAATATTGTACCTAACCTCAGACAAAAAATAGAGACAAATAAGAATGTACTTTACGTAGTTTCTTTAGCTTTTGCTTTCTCCATAGGTTACCACAACCGCAAAGGCTAAGAGACATGGCGTGTTATTATTTATAAACGTGAACATTAAAATAGATATGATAGTTTTAATTATTTTTTTAATATTAATACCACCCGATTTTAAATGTCAGTGTACTGTTGACAAAAAATGGAAATTGTTTTAAAACTTCATTTTTATTATTAACATGATCAAAGAGTCCATATACAAGTGTCATTAGCAATTAATTTTAATTCGCAAACAAAATATATTAAACATCGTGTAATAATACTGATGACAGCTCTGTGATGATAGTGACATTGTTTCGATTCTTCAGCTAAGCTAGTTAGAAATTTGTTAATCCTACTATCAAAGTTTTATTTGTACGCAGGCTCTTGTAACCTATAATTGCTGGAATATTTTAGCGTTTAATGTTCAATTTCTTCTATTTCTCTTTAAGTTTTGAATATGTGTTACTTCTGCTGGTTGTATTTGTGTATAAGCCGTGGTGGCTGCCGGCAGAATAGAATAGCAACCCCTCTTCTTGCCGAGGTGTCGTAAAAGACGACTAAGGTATCTCTTGAACACCGCAATTCAACCAGGTGTTTAGAGAAGGAAAACTCGACCAAACCTGCATCCCGCTCCCTCCCGATCGTACTGGTTCTCCTTTCCATCGGGCCTGAGGGAGCTCGGACGAGAGAGTGCTTTTCTGGCTGCGCGTCCAGTTATGCACTTAAATATCTCCTGCGCAATTGACTGTTTCCGAAAACTGGACCTCGATTTTCTTAATCGGTGTTGAAACAGTCGCCGTGGCCGAAACCGGCTAGGACATCATCATCATTTGTGTAATAAAAATAAATATTTATTCACGTAATTTGACACAGACGCGCCTTTTTTGGAGCTGGGCAATACGTTGATGGCCGGGATAGACCTTCATAACTAAACCTGGCGAACTGATGCGTCCATGGGCAAGGCTTATAATTTAACAAAAACTATTCTAATCAGATATCAATGCATTCAACAGAATGCGTTGATCACCGGATTATGGTGATCATCTGATGTATCTAATTCGAATATATTTAATTACACAGTGATACATTGATATTTTATCACCAGTTACCTAATTTATCATCGTTCTGCAAAGATATTTTTTTCGATAATATTAAATAGAAGCAATTTGGTTGGTAGTTCGTATATTATAAAATATATTTGGCGTATATAACTGATAAAGTCTAGATTCGAAAATGATGTTTGATATGTTATCCTACAGGATTCGGAACCATTATATAACTTAACACTCCAATATACAAAAACTTCAGCAAAATTATGCCTTAACCCTTTAAATTGTTTATTACTATCGGAATTATATTCATTATGTTAATAAAAACATATGGAGTATAAATTAAATTAACCGAGTGTAGGATTTACTTACGTAGGTCAATATGTGTACTCAAGCTTACAAAACATCTACTAAATCAAGAAAAACAGCATCGGATTAATTAATTAAAATATAACAATCAGATATAAATAAAACATGTTATTAGTTTTTAATGAATTAAATTAAATTAATTACACATGCTGAAATGATTTTCGTTGTTTAAAATAGTATTAAATTTCTTATACTAACGTAAAAAAATTGACGACACTTATGAAATCAGAACACTAAAGACGAACAACAATTATCATTAAATATGTCGGCCTGTACATACCACCCACATCTAAAATACGACCTTTTCTTTCGAGACAAAACAACGTGATATACATATATTATGTACGTACGTGCTCCGGTGCGCGACCTCTTGGCGATCACCTGTTGATTGCTTACTTAAGGTACGAAGTTATATTAAGTATTCTTTGCTTAGGTCTTTCGTAGCCTTCTAACGCCCGTTTGGTAAAACCATTACTAAACAATAACGTTATTGTTATTAAAATTGCTATTGTATATGTTATTCAAAATACATATTTACCTTGGGAAGCTACAGTAATAATTATATCGGTAAATATTTACGGTCTAGATTTCGTCGTTCGGCTTGTATTTAGATATATTCAAATTATATACCTATCTAAAGAGTGTAGTTAAATGAATATTATTAGTCATTTGTATGCCTACGACCAGTGGCGTGCATCCCATATAAAGCATAAAAAGCTTTATCTTGTTATACTTCGACGTTTTATAAACATATTGATTTAAAATTTGGTGTTTACCAAAATAGCAGTCTGAGGGTTTAAATTGGATGAAACTTTAAGTATATGTATGTGTTAAATGTCCAAGTATAACGAGATAATGCTTTTTATGCTTTATATGGGATGCGCGCTACTGCCTATGACGGAGTTACACATTGATTATCATAATACCAGCTGTAGGACGTCCACTGCTAGGCACAAAGTTCTTTTAATGTTTTCTGCGATTTAGATTGGGTCATCCATTATCCTCGTTGGTGGACGTCCACCACTGCGCTCGCCAATACTTTTTTTTTTGGTATCTCGGGGGAAAATCCTGCATAGGACCATCAGGGCCGCTGTGAGGGCAGCAACCCCGATGTGTCAGACTCCTACTGAATAAAAACCCCCGGGGTGTCCCTCTAATCGCTCCACCCGAGCCTGGGAAACCACATTCATCCAGACGCCCGGAGAGCAAAATGCCTTGTCGAGGCTGCCTCTCTGGGAGGGGTAGGGGTCAAGAGCCCACCCTTCCAATACCTATCTCACAGGCGGCGCGCCGGACACTGCACACCGCCACCCTCTCATCCGGACAGCAGACTCCCTCAAGTCTACTGCCCGGCTATTGTCACCGGGGGATGTCGCGCTCGCTCTGAGCGAACGCATCCCTCCGGCGACGGTGCCTTGGCCGCCGAATAGCCAGAGAAGATGTTCGCTCTCTGACCCTTTCGGCGGCCTCCTTCTGCTTCATCACAACCTCGCAGAAGGCTGTGACTCCTCGCCATGCCTCTTCGCTGCCAACCATGGCTTTTACCACCGCTACGCTCGCCAATACGCGTTATCCACTCGAGAACTTCGAGAATTACATATCTACGTTCTATTAAATAGCAGCTGTTATATTTGTAGTTAGATCTTGCTGTTTATTTTTTAACGCAAGGTCTTTTTTTCTTTATTAACTTTCACAACTATTATAGATAGCTAAAATAAAAGATTTAACGCAAAAATAGATACATTTAGCCGGTATATTGATTCAATCATTCTGAAATATTTCCAAATCTTTACCAAAATAAAAATTTCAATTGTATAAAACGTATCAACTAAAACACCATATATCTATGCCAAATTTGTCAAATAAAGCTATGTAATATTCTTTACATTTACGTAGATTATTTATTACAGATAACATAAAAGCAAACAAGTAGTTAAGGGACAGAATGGCTATCACATAGACCGGTTATGATCGCGTGTTTTAATTAGAACTAGCAAGGATAAATATTTGCTTTCGCCTAATTGAAATTGACACAACGTAGCGTGTGCGGCTGGACAGTAATTAAATGTGGACAATAACAAACTACATTTTTACTGTTATATCAATAGTTAATAATAGAGGACAATCGGACTAAAATAACATTGCTTTTTTTTTCAGTTTTTTATTTACATTGGCAAGTTGTAATGGTAAGCAAAAGGATTGCCACAGTGCAAAGATGAAGATTTACTTTTCCATTATTAAGTTACTTATGTGTTGTATTCTTTAGTTATACGTTTTATTGTCAATTTATTTGATAATAAAACCTTTGACAAAAGTCATAATTATTAAATTAAGCGGCACATCACAACCTTTTTAGTGGATGGATGATTTCGTGACGTATGAACGATGGTTTAGCGTGTGATGATGCGAAATCTAGTTCAAAGACCAGCACGTTGTGAGATTAGCTAGTATAAATAATCCAGTTGGTCATAACTATATGGGTGATTTTATAGACGAGGGAGATATTTCAGAATAGAATAATTTGTACCTTATTATAACTAATAAAAATGTAAAGAACAATATTCCCTAACAAATCATAAACAAACATTGATGAACAAATGAGAATTGATCCGTAAAAAGTTTAGACACCGCAGCGCGTGTGGTGCACGATTGAATGACATGTAGATAAAATTCCTTTTACATAATTTTAGGTAAACAGGTAATTGACTCGTTACCCTTTCGTACTTTATCCTGGCTTAAAAAAAGAGACAAAATACCTACTTAATAATTAATTGTTATCATCATATGTGTAATTGCCCCTTAATATGATGACTATATATATATATAACTCATGGTATATATGGGCCTGCATGATGGCAACTAAGTCTCGCCCCTTGGTAGTCGTTGCTACTCTTGGACTATTCTGTAGTTTCCATCAGATGTGTCGTACTCACTCTGCGGACCCAGTATAAAAAACAACATATATAACAACATACATTATAGTACATTTACAACGCGCACTGTGTTTGCTTTCTGTGGAAAATTCCTGGGGTCAATGGCAAGCTGACTGAATTTAAATAATTGTCTCTTGTTTGTATTATAAGTTGGTGACATAAACATTAATACTAATTTATCGCAACGCTATATCCCTTTAAGGGTGAGCAGAGTTACATTGGTGACTGTATTATCTTTGCGCTTACATGTCGTGCCTAACATGACCAGCAGCTGATTACCGTTTTCAGAACACTTACATCTGACATTTCTATTAAATGTCATGCGGGTATCCACGCAAAGTTTTCCTTCACCGGCGCGTTGTGGTGCCTAAATCTGCACTTAACCAGGAATAATCCAGAAATAATTCAGCAATTCGCACCCACGATCATTCGCGTTTCTGCGCATTAATACCGGTCCCATGTCCACTACGCCACCACAGACACTGGCTTAGAGAGCTGATATCATGTTGAATAAACAACACAAGTACAAAACGAGATATAACCGAATATAGTCATATGGAACATGAATACAAGACTCGAATGACTATTACAGAATTTTCTATAGAATCAAGTATAAAGATATTCTAAAATTTCCCATGAATAATAAAATCTTGAAGGTTAATCTTATCAACTTTAAACATAGCATTCAGTATGCCTAATGTAAACATTCAATCATATCGTTTATATAATTTATAATTGAATACTCGATAAAATGTACAAATTAAACAGGTCAAAGTTGATGTATGTATTTGTACATGATTGTGATTTTTTACTTCCACAGATAAACTTTTTATTGTGGACAAAAGAGTACTAATTTACGTAGCCAAAAGGCTAAAAACATACACTTATAGTATTACCAGTCTACACAATCGTTCGAACAAAACAATCGTGTGGGGTGACGGCGATGAGATGCGTGTAAGTCGAGCCCAAGTTGCACACAATCGTTACTCAGTTGCTAGGGACAAGTTTCAGTATCATCGCAAACTGAAGAGCGATTATAATTCGTTTTCTTTTTTTTTCTCATTTTTAAAATAGTGCATAAGGCATTTAGAATGATAGATTGCCGACCGTCATCTAGAATTAATAAAGATTTGCGGTGTCATCAAATACGCACTAAGAAGATAAGGATATTCAATGCATTTTATATATTTCGTTTTTTTTTAGTTTTTAATGGCGGAATTAAAGATATCACAGGTTATAAGAAAATCTACAGTATTTCGGTTTTCTATTTTTGTACATCAAATTGTTGCTAATTTCAAATTCTGTCTTGAAGCAATGATTACAAAATGTTATCCAAGATGGCGGATATCTATTTTATTAAATAAAATAATGTGTGTCGTTTTTGAGGTTCGTTGGCGTGGTGATTACGAAAAGGGCGTCCATTTTCAAATCCAAAACAGCGTTTTTTTTTAAATAATGCGACTTTTTTTTAAATTACATACAGGCTTGCGCTTGACCTCAATCTCACCTGCTAGAAAGTGATGATGAGGCCGACGATGGAGCGCGCTGACCCAGCAAATACCGATTCACTCGAAGTTTGAAGATTCCCATGTCATAAGACGCCGGAAACACTGACGCAGGAAGCGAGTTCCACTCCTTCGCGGTACACAGCAAAAAGGAGGAGGCAAATCGCTTAGTGCGAGCAGCAGGAATGTCAACCACAAAAGGGTGCAAACCAGCACGGCGTCTCGTCAATTTATGGTAGAAGGGGGAGGGTGGAACTAAATCATACAACTCAGCCGCACACTCTCCAGAGTATAGTCTATAGAAAACCGAAAGGCAAGCCACTTTACGCCGGTGTTCCAAACTGAGTAGTTTACGGGACGTAAGAGCCTCATCGGCAATGAGTTGCCGAGCTCGGCGATCAATTGAGTCCAAAGCAGCCAGATGGTGTTTGGCGGAACCATCCCAAAGGTGGCAGCAATACTCCACACACGACCGAACTTGCGCCTGATACAGGTTAAGAAGTTGGGTCGGCGTAAAATGCCGCCTAATCTTGAAAAGAACCCCCAGTTTCCGAGCAGCTGTTTTAGCCTTAGCTTCAATCGAACGCCCAAAGTTAAGGTCCGCAGTTAGCTCCATGCCTAGAAGCTCGAGGCTATCAGCCAATGGTACGCTAACACCCTCTCTCTCTTACTTCTCTTTTTTATTTGTAAGAATGGGTCGGTTTCTCTTGTGAATGATTGAATTCTTGAACTACATTGTACTTTCCATCCGATGCGGTGTAGTCACTTTGTCAAACCGATATAAAAAAATACTGAATTAAAATAAGCTTTTTTTGTCGTCGGCGCCGCCGGCGACGGCGTTGTCTCGGAATAAAATAAGCACTTAGGCCCTTACAGCACCTTACAGCAAATAGTACCAAAGGTTTGGTCTAATTATCAGTGTGAGTCAGGTCTTTTAAATATACAGATAAGCTTTTAGAAAAGAATGTGAAAATAAATTGAGCCAGAACTATTGCTTCATATTAATGAAATTTCCATATTCCTCCAGTCCAAAGTATCAACGTTGTGCAACATTTGCATTTATATTCAAATAGCAATCGTTTATTCAATATGATTCCGATTAGGATCACTTTAATCAAGCAATATTGATACCATTGGAATCTGAAAAGCGTAACATCTTAGATTAAACGTTAATTAACTTTACATATCTACAATATTGATATTTATCAGGTATTATCATGATAAAAATGCATTCGTATTTATGTTTTTGCAAGTAATTAGCACTTCGCTTTACACTGATATTTTTTCCATTTATTAAGCCACAGTCCTGCGGGCGATTGTTAAAAGTAGCCAAAAAAACTCGTCCTTAGCGTAATGTCTCAAACTTTCGACTCGTTGTTCGCATAACCGAAGCGAATGATTTCAATTCAATGACTTGTTCCGATCGTTGACGATACCCGGAGTCCTTTTTATTTTATTCGAAAATTTTTGAAGACAATGTCAGGCCGTTATAAAAAAATGATTTTTAATGTAAGTCTTATACGTTGTCGTAAAAATTAGGCCTTTACGACTATTTTTAAAAAAATATTCGTCTATGTCTGGGTTATTATGTACATACTATATTTAATGTAATTATATATATTTAAACTGAGGAATAGTACTAATAACGAATTAAATGATAAGTGGTTTATTTTTGTCATAAATTGTTACCTTCGTGAGCTATGTAGACAATTCATAAAGGCCTTGCACACACGCATAGATGGGCAAAAAATGTAATCAGATTAACGAAAAACGATTACGATAAATTTTTCGTTTTTCATCATGTATAAGACTGCATTTTGCTCATCTGATTTAAACACTACGGAATCCTCAATTGCTTAGACATGTGTGATTCCTTAATGTTTTGAAGGGGTTTAATCATGATTACAGAACAACAAAATTAAAAGTATGACTACATCATTAATCATTAATCAGATTGCATTTTGCCCATCTCTGTATACAGGTTTACATTACATTTTTTACATTTATCGTAATCTATTCAAATAAAACGTTTAAAGAATGGTGATTGAAGGGAATAGGGGCCGACAATCCATAAGCTGAAAAGTCGTTATTGACAATCTTTTGGATGAGAAGGAGAAAAATACCGGACATATACAGGGTAATCTCTACTACGATACGGTAAACACAATATTACTCCGGTATAAATAGTACAATACTTCATACGTTATTAATCAAATAGTTTAATCAAACGACCTGGGAGCCTTTAAAGAGTAACCAGGCATTTATTGGAAAAACAAATCATCATCGGCCTATTCTTTACCTACCATCAGGTGCAGTTGAGGCCAAACGCTAGACTGTAAAACATTCAATTCGCGTATATTGTTAGCCGTTGCTTAACATTAAACATAAATCTGTTTTAATTTATTACTAGTTTAACAATAAATAATTCTAAGAATACACACTTAAGAACACGAGTTATAAAGTCCTGTAAAATTTTATGACGCATGAATTCTCTTTGATACTTGATATATAAACAACAAACTGAAAATATTTTATGTTCAGTCCACTTTATTACCGCGTTCGTAGGCAAGACCATCCGGTAGGGTTGAAACGTTTATAAACTCCGTCATAAATATCCGAGCAGTTAAACGCAATGACGGAGTATAAATATTCCAGCAAACCGGAGGTTTTGTTAAGCTGCCTTCACAAAGCCCTCGTGTTATGTAAATGTAAGCAATTGTTTTCTCCGTTGTTGTAACAACAGAGTAATCGACACGCGGTTTTAAATATAAATGTAATGTTATACATTAAAAAAATATTTTGTGATCTTTTTCGTGATTTTAGTAACTACTTGCTATATATTTTTTAAAACGGCACGGTAAAGTGATTAAACAGTATTTGTTTGTAATTACAGTGTAATCGAAAAATGTGGAAGGGTAATAGTTGTGGGCGGTAGTAAAGGCGGATAAAAATGGAAAAACTTTACCCAAGTTACTTTTATTTAAAGAAAATAACACCCCGTAAACGAGCTTCGTATAAAAACCGGTAGCAAAAAACCCGCCAGTGCCTGATTTTGCATGTCACAGTCCGGGAAAAGTGGTGTGCTTAGAGTCAAGTAAGATAAAATTAACTAAAATTAGACCTATGAGGGATATTCAACGGTTTTGGAGAAGGTAAAGAAAAAATTGCACTGCATTAACGGGTGTATGAAGGATTTAATGATTGTTAACGATGCGAAAGTGGTTAGTGAGAATTGAGAGAAACGACGTCCACTTGCTATCGGTTTTACTTAGCGTGATGATATATTGATAACACTAGCTGAGCGACTATTTTTACCTAATCAAGGCATTTTTATAAAAAAAAAATCCTAAAAAACGGCTGTGACGATACCTTGACGAAGTTTTGTACCAGAAGAATATTAAAAACATCACACAAAAATGCACATAATTCACAGTTTAATACCTTGCACGCCACAGAAGTTTATTTTCATTTGAACTTTATAAACGGCACTTTAACTTTCCTTAGACTTTACTAAAACTTTACAATTTATATTACTCAATTAATGTCAAAGTATACGGATAAGTCACCGATTTTGTCAACTTGGACTTGGCTGTGTGTATACATAGGCTATACTCAAGTTCCTATTATGAAATTGTCGCGTTTCTGGATCAGCTTGTGTATATCCAGTAACTCATTTACCTAGAGACCTTCTTTTTTTAATTATTTATAAGGGCTTTTGCCATTTTGGCATATCAGCCCCATTGTACCCAATACGGGGAAATACACCTCAGTTCTGAGAATGTCGCTTATGAGTCATTGCTACCATATCCACCAACAATTTCATAGTAGTGGGGGCTAGAGACCTTCAGTCTTGTTATTGTTGTGGGCCGACATAACGACGGAGTCTGTCAACGGATTTTCGTCCTTTAATGGTTGTTTTTGTTTTTAGACTACACTGTACTTAGCATCAGGTGCACTGTAGTCACTTTGCTGAGCCACAGTAAAAACAAAAATCTGTTTTTTTTTCAAAACGAATTTATTTCCTGAGCATTTTGCTAAGCAAGTCAAAGTAGAGTATATAAATCTCTGCCTTAGTTTCGGGCAACGTTTAAACAAAATACAATTTTCAAAAAAGATTCTCCATACACGTTTATACTTAAAAATTTGAATATTAGTGTATTTAGATTTTTAAAAAATCGTGATGGTTCAGTTGTCAGAATACCAGAGCTGCAGGTTACTTAGACTAATGTGTTTTGTACAATAAGATTCTTTTATAACCTACAATAGGATCGTTTATAACAAAGAATGAAAGAAATGTATTTTCCATTACGTCTTATGGATGTTTCTACAGACCTTTATATTCGCAGCTTACTACTTTGAATGGTTTTTAGTCCGCTTTATGCAATTTATCATCATAAAAATGACTTTATACCTTATAAAGAGTAGCATTAAATGGATTAAGACTGAATATGTACATTGAAGATATAAACATGGAACAATCGTTTTTGACCATTAGTTTTCGTGTATGAAAATATTTGAAATAATTGATTAATTAAAAAAATATATATTAGGTCCTTACATATGAAATTGGCGTTTTGTATGGGAGGAACAAAAAGTCGAATATTTTTTAATATAATATATTTAATTAATCAAAGTATGAACGATTATTTTCTATGCACTTTTGCCATCTCATAGGTAGTTCATTGATCCCTTTACTAAAAAAACCAGTCGGACGGGAATCAATAAAATCTTTGAAGGCGATTTGGACTGCCTCATCGGAGTTGAATTTTTTCCCTTGCAAGAAGTTATCCAAATTTCGAAAAAAATGGTAATCTGTTGGAGCAAGGTCCGGGGAGTATGGAGGATGTCTTAGACTTTCCAATTGAAGCTCTTCTAATTTAGTAGCCGTCTGTTGCGCAGTGTGTGGTCTAGCGTTGTCGTGAAGCAGCAGTGGCGTGGAGCGATTGACCAGCCTAGGTTGTTTAGCCGCTAGCTTTTCCATCATGGTTTGCAATTGCTGACAATAGACATCAGCCGTAATAGTCTGGCCAGATTTGAGAAAACTGTAATGAACAATACCGGCACTAGTCCACCAAACGCTTACAAGTAACTTTTTTGGGGTTAATTTTCGCTTGGGGCAGGATTTGGCTGGCTGGCCAGGATCCAACCATTGCGCTGAGCGCTTCCGATTATCGTAAAGAACCCATTTTTCATCACAGGTAATGATTCGGTTTAAAATACCTTCATTATTGTGCCGGTTTAGTAATGTAACGCAGCAGTCGACGCGCGTTTGCCCACCCACCTTTCAAGCTTTTTAATCTTCCCAATTTGCTTCAAGTGAATTAAAACAGTTTTATCACTAACATCGCAGCCTGCAGCTAACTCGGACGTGGTTTGCGATGGATCCGCTTCCACAATAGCCTTCAACTCTTCATTATCAACTTGAGTTTCAGGCCGTCCACGGGGCTTGTTCTGCAGGTCGAAATTTCCAGAACGAAAACGTTGGAACCAAAAACGAACTGTGCTTTCTTTTGCAACACGACCGCCATACACATCATTCACCCTTCGAGTTGTTTCCGCAGCACTAGTGCCACGGCGGAACTCGTACTCGTAAATAATGCGATATTTTAAGTTTTCCATTTTGTAAAATGAGTGACGCAAACAGAAAAAAACAGAAGAAAAAAACAAATGAATGACGATCATCGAAGCACAAATACATGAGTCTATAGCTGTACAAATTTGAATTTGGAATTCCTTACCAAAGAGGAGAAATTTGTGATTAAAGTGGCCAGTACGAAAAACGCCAATTTCATATGTAAGGACCTAATATTTTTCAAAATATCCTAATCCAATTATTTATAAAGCTATTAATCCAACTTAGAATATACGGAACAATCTGATAATGACATTTCATTATAATACAAATATAGTCAAACGAAGAAATATACTTAAGGAAAATTAGTATCATTCACTCATTGAACAAACCGATGGCAAATGGTAATGCGTACATAAAATTTCGTTACAATTAAAAGATCAGATGCGATTTGATGCTTCGTGATCACTTGATTTCAATTAAATTATGCCGCTCTTATGTTCTATTTGCACTAAGAAATGCTACACGATTTATTTATTAAGGGTTAAAAAATAACGTAAAACAAAACGAGCATGAATATGTTTGAGGAAACAGAATATATTTTGTTTCACTGTAATCTGTGCAATTCCATGGATATAAAATACAAAATATGTTAGAAATGAAACACACAGCCTTTGATGAATTCCTATAATTTGCATTGACGTAAGCAATGCCTTCATCAGTAAATAATATTATATGTTTACACATATAAAATTAAAAAAGGTTTGTGTCCGAATAGATAACAATTTTATTGTCATTTTCGTGGAAAATATTATAAAATGATCAAACTTTCAGTTTACAAAATGCATGTTGATATTTTATTGAATCCTTATTTGCCATAAAGCATCTAAAACTGGATGCAGGAATCTAAAATATCACCGATAGCGTTTCTAATAATACAAGAGAAGAGTCAATACTGATCAGACTATTATAGAATCCGTTATCAGACATCGTTTGGACTTGACATAAATACCGTTTTATGAGTTATGTGACGCGAGAATAGTCCCACCCACTTATTGACGTGGACATATAAATAGCATTATAACAAGTCTTTTGAGAACGCCAGAGTATTTCGTAACAACTGTCTTCGGATAAGTCCAACGATTATGCTATCATAATATTAACCTCGAACAACAATTCGGTATTTTGCATTTCAATACGTTTGTCAGTTTTCCTCGTCAACAAACGGCTGTAACGATTTGTAAAACTACAGGAAAATTGATTAGAAACTTTACTGTTGTTCACTATATTATGGTTAATGTCAATTATATTTATAAGGATTTTCGTGCCTTGGAGGTCGTGGCCGTTCTGGAACTAGAGTTTACTTTTAATCAGGTGCAATGTAGCCACTTTGTCGAATCATAATAAAAAAAAAAATAAAGATATTTAATGTAGGTTCCAATATTCCATATACGGACCTGCGGCCGTACTGAATACAAGCTAAATGAATATTGCTGAATGGATTTTGATAGAATGACAGGGGCATAGTATAACTTTAAAAATGAGTTGTTACTTTTACGCCTTCTTAAAGTGCTGTCAAATATAAATCTATGATGAGGGAAAAGCTGTTACAAGAGTGTGGTACGTCCGCTGATAGCTTCTAATTATTTGTGTGTGTGCTATATGAAATTGTACATCATCAAATTGACAGATGATTGTTAATGTTGTAATTGGGTCATTCTCATCTAACACAACGCCTCCTATGGCTAAACAGGCCAATAAAAAGCACAATATCTCTTCCCGCAATGTTCGCAAGCGAACCGTGCACCTATAGGAATAGCAGATGCGCGGAGACTCTTCCGTTTGATGTTATCGAGTCAGGTCTCACCATACCTTATTATACTGGAAGCGTTATTGTGACGCCGCTCGGGTTTCATGCTGGCGCGCGTCTCCCAAGTACCACTGTCCAGATCAAAGCTATCCACATCATATTAGCAACCACATTACGCTTACAATAAGTCCTTCAACCTAAGCATGGAACGACAATGAAGTCTCGCAACATCGGTGATCTGCCCAAGAATTAATTTATGTGCACGTAATTGACAAAAACAAAGGAATTGCTAAAATTCCAGTTACGCAGAGATATTGCCTCATTAAGCGTTTTCTACCGTCTGCATTACTGCGAGTGTTTTGAAGAGTTATTTAAACTTTTTATAAAAGAACTAAGCACGCGGGTTAACGTAGTGCCAGCTAAGACTAAGAAGTTCTTTTACTTATGCCGAGTTGTTTAGCTGTGGAATGGTCTACTGGCGAGTGTGTTCCTACCATCCTACGATATTGGGTGGCCCCTTAAAAGAAGCATGAATAAATATTTGTGCAGGCTGGCATGATCACTAAGACTAGTGATAGTTGTATTCATTTTTAGGACTGCATCATGATTACTCCAAAAAATTTCATTGAGAGCCCTCAGTAAATATTCCAGACGAGTCGTTTCTCTTTTTCACCCACCTTTCAAACGAACAAACCTTGGAGTCAACAGTGTTTTGTGTAGATTGTCTCGGGCCTACAATCTTCTTGAAGATTCGGTTGATTTGTTCCCGGACTCCATGCCGAGATTCAAGAGAAAGGTCTTCGGGTTGTTGACTGATGCACAAACTAATAATCTTGACTTTCATTACCATTGATACAATATAAATAAACATGCCACTCTAATGTATGTTGTGGATGCCTTAATAGGAACTGTACATTGTTGATTGTAATTGTGTATGTGTTGTGTAAATGTACCGGGCCGCTGGCAATCCTATAAAGAATAAATAAATAAATAAATTACCATCAGGCATGATGTGGTGATTACACCGAGTCAAGATAAAAAACTAAAATTAAGTGTAAAAGAATAAGGTTAAAAGTAGTTTTGATATTGTTTTATTTTATTTTATTTTTTACATTTTAAGGGCGGCCAGTGGCCAACACACTACAAGACAATAAAAAAAAACAATAAAAAAAATGCACTTCAATGTCTTGCGCCGTTTAAGGCAACAATAACAATACTACTTATAAAATAAACACATATTGTTATATTGTTATTTATCACTCGCAAAATAAAGATATAGTAAAAAAAATAATGTAATAATGTAAAAAAAGTAACAAATGCAAAGATAAATGAGAGGTTGTGTGACCGTTGTAATCAACTAGTAATATAGCTAACAAGCACGTGAGCTTGGTTATCGATTCTACGATAACCCGATGCCCAAATATGTGGTATAAACTGTTGCCTTTTATTTATCATAAAACGGGCGTTCAATCGAGGAAATTAAGCCGACCGTAAAAGCAGCATCTAAAACAAAACGATATGAGGTATTTCAGTTTCTCTTGCGCTTGAAACTGAGAAAATATGGCATCGTAAAATTATAACATGGTCGTGATAAACATGCTGGAATGAGTTTTTTTAACGAATCGTTTCGATATACGCCGCTTAATTACAAGTATTCAAATAAAAATATCAATAATTTAAATTCAGATTTAATTGTGATTGACGTCAATTCTATGGATCAAGATATTTTATTTGTTACTAGGTGCATAGATATAGATTATATTTATTACCGGGCTTTAGACTTGAGGGAGTCTGCTGCCTGATGAGAGGGTGGCGGTGCGCAGTGTCCAGCACGCCGCCTGAGAAAGAGGTTTTGGAGTGGTGGGCTCTATACTAGATAACTAATAAACTAATAGATACTAATAGATAGTTGAAATAACACCATTCAAAACATTTAATATTTTACTACAATAAAGAATTAGTTCTTATCCACACATTTGATACTTACGTGCGTTATATACATTTTAAATAGTTTTACCGGTAATTAACTTTTAACTTAAATTGATATAGTAAAAATAAAATTAAACTTTCGATAATGAATTTAAATATTTGACCGGAAACAAATTACGCAGTAGATCAAAGGAAGACTATATGATTATTATTTGTCGTAATTGAAATTATATTTACTTTATTGTGGTTTAGTTATCTAGCAAAACGCAATAAAATAAATGACATTTTGCCCAAAAGTATATTGTTAATTAATGTGAAAGATCTTTATCCAAAAACTGTGTTCCTTAAAAGGTTCCGAAACACAACAATGAGGCTACGTGGCAGTGAAAACTTTTATTTTCTTGTTACCTAATATAGATTTAATCCAGTTAATTTAAAATATTAACACAAACTTGTAGAAAACGTACATCTACAATTCTTCTAGCTTTTCTCACCAAGCGCTCGTCTTATGTGAAGTTAAGTTTTTATTAACCGAACTGTGTAACAATCACAAAAGTTCGCTGTAAGTCGAAACTTTGAGGATCCGCAGTAATTCAATTCTGTGTGAGTGCATCCGAGAATAAACATAGTTTCAGCTGAGTGGAATGCAAATATGTATGTAGCTGTGCCAGCTCTACTTACATTCTCGAAGTCGTTGACTTTTGATATTAAAATTGCAAGCATTTTTCAAACATATCAAATTACTTAAACAAAATAAGTCTAGTTGCATTAAATACTGACGAAGTCAGATATATATTCCAACTACTATGATGAAAAGAGCTCTAGCTAATAGGATTAAATGTCTTGTAATTGCCTGTCTTTTCTAAATATAAAGAAAACAAAAAGGATTATAATAAGAAGGTAAAAATTTACACTTTCGGCCAAAATATTATTTTAAAACCATTAGAATTAATTTTTATTTTGCCACAAAATTACCATAAGCTCCATGTTTTGTGACATTTTTTTTTGTTATTTAAAGCCAAAGCTTTAAATAACAAAAAAAAAATCTCAAAGATTACATACAGAGAAAATAATACGTCATCATATATTAAAGAAAATTGATCAAAAATTGTAGTCTTAACGTCTACAAAATGTAAAAAACAATTATAAACGAAAATTGAATCAGTGAACAATTAAATATTTGTCAGTTATAATATTTTCTTTTAGTTTTCTCTCGTCGATAATTGTGTTCAGTCCGCTATAACTACAAACCTATACAAATAATTAACAAATATATAATATAAAATATGATTTTATGGTATGCTATTATAACGTCTCAATTAGCAGCTTAGCATATACGAGAAACTGTCTTCATTTTTATCAAAATGTTGCGAAATGACTAACGATTGTTTCTTACGAACGAAATATTAAGATTTTTTTATATGTGAAATTTGCTAAACATTCGAAAGCAGTTACTAAACTAATTACAAAATCTTATAAATAAAGATATATCATGAATCCAATAGTTTATTACAACTGGAATTCAAATGGCAATTAAAAAGTACTTAAAACACCTGTTGGTCAGGTTGGAGAATGGCTAACAAATTATGAGAATTCAATCGAATAAATTATTAAAATTACATGATTATTCGCAATTTAAAATTATGTAACTATTTTGTATAACATAATTAAAGAAATACACACAACATTCACATAATACTAATTACAAAATTGTATAATATTAAATCTTATTAAAATCACCACTATGACCGGTGGTCGTGGGTATGGTTGTAGAAAGACACGGATTTTGGCGTTTTACTGTTTATTTGCACTTTAAGGCACACCGAACTGCGACGCACACGCACGTACTCCAGCCTTGGGCATACCCCTTACCCCGCGCTCCTGAAACACCCTAACGACCTGTAGGGCGTTTACCACAAACGCGTATCGGGCGGCGTCTACATGCTATAATACCATATTTTAAAAAATGTAGTTTCTTTGGTTATTATTTTTATTTTGTCTGGAAATCTTTATATATTTATAACCTTTCAGAGCACACTTACACCGGATCTTGTTGTAGATATTTTGCCAATAGTCTGATATATTTTGTTCACATATATTTTATTAAATAAAACTGTGAAGGGCACAAATAATTCATGAAATTATGACAAAGTAGTTCAAACTTAAATAATATTAAACGTTTTTAAAAAGATCTGACTAAATGTGTTTATTACAAAAATTTAATCACTTCATCGTCATATTAAAGTTATTGGAAGTGGCCAAAGCTATAATTCCTTACTTAGGATATGTCGGTACTAATTATCTGTTCCCATTGGCAATTTATCTCGAGTTTAAATTGCTTTGCGGTCGATCCACCCACTGTCCCTGAACAGGTGGACGATCCTATTCTCGGCTGTCTGCTACGGCTTTCCAATTCCATTAAAGTCACCATTACAATTAGGTACATAGTTTAAAATATAGATATGATATATACATATACAGAAATTGTGTTTTCCAATAAATCTCGGATAGTTACCGTCAGAAATATTAGTATAAAATTTTTGATTCATGTATAGATTACGGTTTGGATATTAAATATTCAGAATATCCGTAAATTTCGGTTACAGAATCGGTTACCATAGCAATCTTCTAACCACTAACAGGATTCGTGCACATTTCGTATTGCGCCTCTTGAAGACGTGCAAACAATAAACTGTGTACGGGCTTTTGTACCAACTCCATTATTTGTTACATGACTGCAGTTACTTCATTATATTATATTTATTTTGGGCTATTAATATTTATTCATAATATGCATACAATTTGACATTTAAAAATGTTTATTGAATCGTATTTAAAAATTTAACAACATTTGTTATTTTAGAAATGTCAGTAAGCTCAGAATATTTATGTAAATATATGTCAGAATATTATAATGCAGTTTATGCATAAAATTAGATTATATTAAAATAATTCTAGCATATTTTGTAGTCTAGACAGTAAATGTAATACTTCCGGATACATTACTTTAGTTCAGATTTTTGTTATTCACAATGTACAAAATTGTGATAGTATTAAAGATTAAATTATACAATGCCAAAATTTTGTAGGCCAGTATTTCCAATACAATAATACATTTACTTTCATAATAAAAAAAGAGGTACAGTGAAGTCAAGTTGAAATAATGGATGTAACAAATATGTGTTTTTTTTTTAAATAAGTAATATGACCGGTGGTCATAGGTGTGGTGGTAGAAAGACACGGATTTTGGCGTTTTACTGTTTATTTGCACTTTAAGGCACACCGAACTGCGACGCACATGCACGTACTCTAGCCTTGGATCTCGGTAGTCGACTAAATTAGCAAGCATCCCGTGCGCGCACGCATCCTCTTACCCCGTGCGTCCCGTAACACCCTAACGACCCTTAGGGCGTTTAACACATGTACGTATCGGGCGGCGTCTACATGCTATAGTAATATAAAAATGGTTGTAAAGCAAATTAAATCTACCCTGAATTATGTTTCAAGTAGGTGGGATAATTTTTCAAAAACCTTAAAGCGATTCTAATGACACATCCAAAAACATTTTATGATTCAAATGAAAAAGGCTTCACCAAAGGCATTCCAAGTCACAAGACCGTATACATCATTAATACATTAAAACCGAAAAAGGAAAATGCCACAGTTTTAGTTTTACTTCAAAGGAGCGGATCGGACGATGAATAATAAAAAAAGCAATAAGAAACAGCCGAGAAAAACGAACACTGAAAAAGTAAATAGAACTTATAATGTTACTCATTTATTATTCAGTATTGTTATATAATACTTTGTCATTTCTTTCACGTTTCAAAAAAAAAATCGATACTAAAGTAAGTTATATATATTTTTTATTTCACATTTGTATAGGTACATACGTAAATATTTAATCAAAAAAACATATTTTAAATATATACATATGAAAATATTTTAACAACAATCGTAATAATTGAAACAGTTGTTGGAAATACAATATATTTTTGTTATATTCATCACAGTCATTTTCATAAATTAACTAGCTGTAGTGATCCGTAATGCCTGGTAGAAATATACTTTATTATATTCAACCCAGGGTTGATTTTCAAAAACTTCAAAAAACGTATCGTTTGTTTCTGACCTATAACTTAAATACCAGGTGTCGTATTTTTTGCATTAACATTGACACTTTTACGAACAAACCGACAACCTCTATTTAGTTCTCTTAGGGTGAAATAAAAAAATCCGTCCTTAGTGGACACCTACGTCATATAAAGAACCTTATGTAAAAATTGCATGTTTCTAGCTTGTATAATTTGGGCTCAAAGATGATAGCTAGGACATGTTTTTTTTATATTGTAAATAGATAAAAAACAGGTTCACCTTACTGACATTTATTATTTCTTACCCGCTGACTACTGTTCTGTCGTGATTGAAAACGTTAAAGAAAATTGATGATAGAAAAGTAGGCATGTTAAATATCGATTCATTACTTCCATGATCAGTGCCAAATAATATCGCGAAAATAAATGCTGTGTGCAAATTTTATTCCACAACTATATGAATTATAAAACAAACAAGATGTCAATTCGTTTTGTGTGAATCGATCTATGAGTACAGACAGTACAAACGCAAAGTTTGAGTCATAAATTAATTTGCCAATAAGAATGCACTTTAATGTGAAATGTTTGTCGATAAACGCGCCCACAAGTAGCTGACCCTCAATGATTTATTCGCACATACTACTCACAACCTATTTACTAGCAATGGGTTTATTGGCTGACTTGCAAAATTTATGGCTAAATAATAATATTTTTTGTTATATAAATGTAAGTTGTTTAATGAGTAAAAAAAGGCTTTTTAGATAATATAATTAAATATGAAACAGACTATCAGCTTAATGCAATCTTCTCAAAATATATATAAACAGGTTAGTATGGTGTTTATTGTATAGACGTGCAATTAATAACAAATAACAAGAACTTACCTAAAATTAAACAAAAATTAAGAAAAAACAAAATAAAATTAGCTAAGGGTTATTTAAAAATATTTGTTTCAGATATATCGTCAATACATATGTCACAAGAATAAATCAATAATTGAAGAACACAGAGGAAAATAAATAATGCCAGCTTAAATGCTGAAAAGTAATAATGCTATCAAATTGCAGTTTCGTTGCCTATAATACAGCTAATCTACTTGAAAAAAAAACTCAAACAGTATGTCAGATTTTTTACTTAAGGTAGCTGTCGGATTTTGGTAGTCGCAGCAGTTGCCAGAATACGAAGCGTGCCCATAGCTGTAAAACATATTTTTAAACACAATAATATACGTTTTCAAATTTAAATGAAATAAAAACGAAAGTAAACTTTAAATGTCGAAATATTTAATTTCACGAACTTTGAACACACATTTACGATACTAAGTTTATATTCTGTATAACACTTTGCACTCGAGGCCTTTGCGATTTCAAATCGGTCGGGCGCCGAATCGACGCCGCTCGAGTGCAAAGGGTTAAAATTTATATTCCAATGAAATTAGTTGTTTTAGGGTGATTATATCGCTCGGAATTGATTGATCTTCGCATTCGATGGAACTTAAGGAGTTCAGTGTGGACTCGTTGCTAGCCCGGAACGTGCTGTCTTGAAGAGATTCTCTTCTCACTGGCTTCGGTCTAACTGAGCCGGTCTGAACGCAGGTGTGTTGGCGGCACACTACATAGCAATTGTTTACATAAAATAATTGGTCACCGTGAAATATTGACTATCGCGTTATTACTAAAAAGAGGCTTACACTATAGAAATTATTTACAAAGGAATACAATTAACAAGGCATTTCTAAAGCGTAGTAAACCCAAACACATTGAAATATAGCTACAATAGACAAGTTTTGTGCACCTACAGCACCCCCCTATCAATGATTGTTTTCCTCTGTAATCTTCAATATTCACTCGAATCCACTAGTAAACCGAGCGTGCAAATTATACAGCGTGTAGAGGCACCGCGCGCACAAAACGCCTGCGCACCATTTCCTGTTGAACCCCGACTTAGCAGTCGCAGCTCGGAAAGACAATGAAATACATACACGCACTAGATTCAATCCACGACATCAGCGTCGCCAACAGCACCAAAGGTGCTCCTAGGCCAACAGCAAAAAAAGCCTTCAATAACAACCGTACTATCATTAACACAGCTCCATAAGCGTCACGTGTTAGGCTTAAGTCAGACGAAAGTGATTTACGACCCAATCTTTGCGTTTGCTATGGCCTAGAACATAACTTCTAACACGTACGCAATAAGTTGCGCAAATTAGTACCAAACTTTATCGCGAGTGACGCGTGTCTCTCAGCTGGGAGCCGCACAATCCATAGACCACTTAAAAGATGTCGAATATAGCAAATCTACCTCATAATCGAAACCGAACCGCTTCAGTTGCGCAGAGATGTTGGCTCACTGAGAGTTTTCTACCGTCTGTATTATGGCGAGTGTTCTGGAGAGTTGTTTAACCTTGTTCCACCCTCTCCCTCCCTGAATAGAACCACGCGCGCGGGTTTGTTGAGTCACAGCTATACAGTATCTCACATCCTGGCCAACATAAGAAGTTCCCTAACTCCTTCTTTTGCCGTATCGTTGGGCTGTGGAATGGTTTTACTGCGAGCGTGTTCCCACCATCCTGTGATATGGGATCTTTTAAGCGTAGCGTGAAGAGATATTTGTGCAGGCCGGCATGATCTCCGTGACTACCGGTGGGTTTTTTATACCTGTCGATAGACGTTGGCGTTTTTTGGACTGCACCATGCATACCGTCAGGTATGGTGCACTCACTGTGTCGAGTCAGAATAAAAATAATAACAATAATCATTGGGCTCTTTGGCATAGTTCGAATATAAAATTACGTCTACTCTTACTACTTATTTCTGGTTTACAGATAATTCTACCACTAAGCGCATCATTTTATCAAAATAACCTATGGAATTTTAGAGAAATGTCTCCGTTTATTTGACACGGGCAGTCTTGTATTTGTCTATGACACCAACGCACTCTCATACACGCCCGCAAGTAAACTCTTCCGATTATAGATCAATGTTTTACAGCGCTATAAACTAGATCAACCCACGTGTACTCGTAAACCATGATACGCGATGGTTGTATATCACCGTGGTATGATAACTCGGCTGCAAAATGTTTACTGAGCCAGTGATGCTTCTGCGAAATGAATCGAAATGAAATCATATAGACGCACTATCTGACTTGATAATGCATATGCAATATCTCAATGGCGTGCATCACATTGATGCATAAATAAAGCACTGTCTTGCTATACTGGGAAATTTAATAAATAAATTGACTTAAAATTCGGTCCGAATTGGAATCTGAAACCCTAAATCTAGTAATTAATAACTTTTAAATATGATGATGTCCTAGCCGGTTTCGGCCACGGCGACTGTTTCAACACCGGTTAAGAAATTCGAGGTCCAGTTTTCGGAAACAGTCAATTGCGCAGGAGATATTCAAGTGCATAACTGGACGCGCAGCCAGAAAAGCACTCTCTCGTCCGAGCTCCCTCGGGCCCGATGGAAAGGAGAACCAGTACGATCGGGAGGGAGCGGGATGCAGGTTTGGTCGAGTTTTCCTTCTCTAAACACCAGGTTGAATTGCGGTGTTCAAGAGATACCTTAGTCGCCTTTTACGACACCTCAGCAAGAAGAGGGGGGTGCTATTCTATTCTGCCGGCAGCCACCACGGCAACTTTTAAATATACATACTTATTAAATGCCAAAGTATAACAAGATAATGCTGTTTATGCTTCCATCACAGAATACATATCGTCGGATAAAGGCTATTAGGTTTAAGCAACATTTTTTGGTGATATAGTAATATATATATATATATATATTAGGTCCTTACATATGAAATTGGCGTTTTGTATGGGAGGAACAAAAAGTCGAATATTTTTTAATATAATATATTTAATTAATCAAAGTATGAACCATTATTTTCTATGCACTTTTGCCATCTCATAGGTAGTTCATTGATCCCTTTACTAAAAAAACCAGTCGGACGGGAATCAATAAAATCTTTGAAGGCGATTTGGACTGCCCCATCGGAGTTGAATTTTTTCCCTTGCAAGAAGTTATCCAAATTTCGAAAAAAATGGTAATCTGTTGGAGCAAGGTCCGGGGAGTACGGAGGATGTCTTAGACTTTCCAATTGAAGCTCTTCTAATTTAGTAGCCGTCTGTTGCGCAGTGTGTGGTCTAGCGTTGTCGTGAAGCAGCAGTTGCGTGGAGCGATTGACCAGCCTAGGTTGTTTAGCCGCTAGCTTTTCCATCATGGTTTGCAATTGCTGACAATAGACATCAGCTGTAATAGTCTGGCCAGATTTGAGAAACCTGTAATGAACAATACCGGCACTAGTCCACCAAACGCTTACAAGTAACTTTTTTGGGGTTAATTTTCGCTTGGGGCAGGATTTGACTGGCTGGCCAGGATCCAACCATTGCGCTGAGCGCTTCCGATTATCGCAAAGAACCCATTTTTCATCACAGGTAATGATTCGGTTTAAAATACCTTCATTATTGTGCCGGTTTAGTAATGTAACGCAGCAGTCGACGCGCGTTTGCCGGTTTGCTTCAGTCAATTCGTGAGGTACCCACCTTTCAAGCTTTTTAATCTTCCCAATTTGCTTCAAGTGAATTAAAACAGTTTTATCACTAACATCGCAGCCTGCAGCTAACTCGGACGTTTTTTGCGATGGATCCGCTTCCACAATAGCCTTCAACTCTTCATTATCAACTTGAGTCTCAGGCCGTCCACGGGGCTTGTTCTGCAGGTCGAAATTTCCAGAACGAAAACGTTGGAACCAAAAACGAACTGTGTTTTCTTTTGCAACACGACCGCCATACACATCATTCACCCTTCGAGTTGTTTCCGCAGCACTAGTGCCACGGCGGAACTCGTACTCGTAAATAATGCGATATTTTAAGTTTTCCATTTTGTAAAATGAGTGACGCAAACAGAAAAAAACAGAAGAAAAAAACAAATGAATGACGATCATCGAAGCACAAATACATGAGTCTATAGCTGTACAAATTTGAATTTGTAATTCCTTACCAAAGAGGAGAAATTTGTGATTAAAGTGGCCAGTACGAAAAACGCCAATTTCATATGTAAGGACCTAATATATGAGATCAGCGTTTTTTATCGATTTCAAATATATATATATATATATATTACTATATCACCAAAAAATGTCGCTTAAACCAAATATCTTTTCACCCGACGATATGTAGTAATATTTTATACTTCTTTTGGAAGAACGCCACTGCTATTTCCCGATTAAAAGAAGTTGGTCGTTTTTTAATAAGAAATAAAAATAATTATAGAGAATGATTTTCAAGGATACAAAACCAATATTCACATAACATTTTTTACCAATAATGGAAACGCGAGCATGTTTCCATCATCCTATGATATCGGAATCTTTAGACAAAGCGTAAGGAGATATTTGTGTAGTGTGATGAGATGTTCCTGGCTATTATTAGCCAGTGCCTCTATTCGTGTTCGGTTTCTAGAATGCATTTTACTTTCAGTCAATACAGAATTTTAAAAAGTACCTATAATATTATGAAACTCATCGCTGGAGATACTAAAAAAGTTAATTTGTTAATAGCATATAGGAATACATGTAATGTAATAAAGTAATGCCTTTTAGAACGAAGTTGTAACGTTTGCCAAGTAAATTTTCATGATCTTCATAATTAATTTAGGACACTAAAAATAGTTTTCCGGTAAAGGTAATGATCGATCGAATGAAGACAAAACAGATTTCCCTTGTCTACGGTTCAGGTGCTTTGGGTACATTGCAATGTTTTACCAAACATAAGCAAAGATATTATTGACGCAAACATTTTCAAGCCTCGCCGCAAAAATAAGGGTTTTAAATCAAAGGTGCGAATTTGTGTATATTGTTCTGCGCATTTGTATGATTATCTGTAGTAACGTATCTCTCAAACAGCAGAACCGGTTTTGTTTTTTTGTTTGAAAGTTAACTTAAACAAAAATTTCATACGAAAGGTGAGGTATGAAAGGTTTTATTTCCATTAGGCTAGGATGGGGCTGACATTGCAATGTTAATAGGCCCTAACAAAAAATTAAATTTAAAAAAAGTTGAATTTATAAACTCAACATAAACTATGCTAGTTTCAAAACTCAAACTATTCTACGAATGGTGGTAAGAGTCAATTCTAAAATAGCATGAAAATGTTCAAAAAATTCCAGGCTTCAAATTGGTATTATAAAATATAAGAAATCGTTTTCAGAAGAGACTACAATACCTGTACTAATTGCAGTCTATTTTGTAAGACAAATATTAGGTATGCTTCCATTAATTAATCATGATTCAGAAACTAGGACACAAAAAACCGCTTAGCAAAAGAGCCCTCAGTTCTAAGATAAATATTTTTTGCGACCTATTCTCGATATTATTTGTATGAGTCATTTACTGGTTTATACGCTACCTGTTATAAAAATGTATTTATTTCGTTTTCACTACACTTGTCATAATTTATTACACTTATTACTCAGCACTTCGCCTAATAAAGCGGTTTATATGTTGAAAGCTACTATATATTTAAGGATTATAGTTTCAAATGATGAAATAAGGGTCACGATCTCAAAAGGGATACGATAAGTCAGACATATTACACTAATTCCATAAAAAAAGAACATTATCCTTGAATTAATATATATGAGATTGGTGAACAAGCCAGGAGTGGATGTGCACGTGTTTTTGTTTCGTCGGTAGATTGCTGATTTGTCGCTTTTGTGGTATTCTAAATCGTATCTTTTAAATTAATACAAGGAAAATAAACAGGGAGAAGGAGGAATCAGATTCACAACTCAACAAGAATACTCGCCATGATAAAAACGATAGAAGTCGCTAAGCGAAGCAATATCTCCGCGTTGACGTTTAAAGAAATCTGAATAATTTACAATATGGTTAGCTTGCCGCTGTATCCTATTCAGAGCGTCAATAAGGTATTGAGCGGAGCCATTGCATAGAAGAGAACAGTACTCCATACGCAGCTGAACCTAGGCTTTGTAAAGACAATATAGTTGGTTAGGAGTGAAAAACCACTACTCTTATAAGGATTCGGAGTTTTCGAGATGTTGTAAAAATGAAGCTACTTGATCTGTTTTAATGTAGACTTATTAGGAGACCCTTGAGGTTCGCATAATTGATATTGTATCTGTGGACGACTTCGAGTAATTAAACATAAGAATCCTTGAAAATCCTTTATTATGACGACTCATATAAAAAATATAATGGAAATAAATTTTAGTAAGTGACATTTTTTTACTCTTTTTGTTAGTCTTTCTTTGTTAGGTTGCCACAAGTCATTAACTGCCAGAGCATTTATTACTTTTCCTAAATGTATAAAATAACACTACTTACAGCCTCCTGTGCTCATTTTGAGTTTAACATTTTAAGCTAGCTACTAATAAGCTAGCTAATAATAAGCTTCTTAGCTTTAACGATGTTGACAGTCATGAGACGAATGGTAGTAAACCTTAGATATTAAGACAGCATCACACTTTTTTTGGTCGGATTGCAAGATTCTTGGGAAGACAAACTTAGAGAAAAACGTAGCTGTACAATATGACAAGTGGATCGTATTAATATATCCTACTTTAAAATGCACAGAAAGGGATTACAAGAAGTTTACCCATTGACCTTCGAACTTATATATTAGAACGTGTACTTTAATAAAGTCCTCAGACTGCCTAACCAAATTAATATTTTTATAAGTGTATAAATAATTAATCAAACACAAGTTTTTGTTAAACTAGAATTCGTTTTTCATTAATTATCTCGAGGCGACATTCCTTCATTTCAAAGAGAAGGCGGACTTAATATTCGGGACGTATGTTTCAATTTCATTAGACATAAGTAGTGAGTACCTAAAATATTAAAAATATTACCTTATATAAAAATAGCTGAAATGGATTCCCCTGAGGATTATAAACAAATTTCAGGAACTTAGTCACTTTAAATTTTGTATATGAAGACGGCGTCCAGTATCGATTAAACATTCAAACAATTATACGAACGCGTGTCTGCGAATCCTTTGCAAGTTTAATAGCTACGCTCTATTAAATGTTAAAGTTTACTTAGATATGTATAATCAAAGAAGTTATTGGTAGTAATATAAAATCATATCGACATTTGCACAGATAATTAAAACAGTGACTCGCTTCGGCTTGTCGCGTTTCTGGATCACATGGTTTACGTCCCTTTATTCATATACCTCAGTAGCGTTCATTCCATAGATGCATTAAAGCTTTGCATGCCCTTATGATAAATAAATCTGGAATACATTGCTTAAAGTTATAAAAAGGAAACCATTTATATTCATTCATATCTATTCTATATTTAAGTCATTTATCTCTCCTATGATAGTAATATAATAAATACTATCATAATAAAATATACAAATTAATTACGCAAATTCTGCCTACCCTTTCCAAATATCCTATCCACGTCACTGATATACCTAGATACCTTTAGTCGTGGTATATGGAGTCCTGCATGACGACAGCGTTAGTCAATGGATCTTCGATCGCTGCCTTTCTTGGATATATTTACTATCAGATGCAGTATAATCACTTTATCGAACTATTATAAAAAAAAACATTAAACATTAAGATGAACGACAATAACTGGATGAAAGGTGCCCATCACCGAGTTTAATGGTGTTTATTACAAGAGGTTTAAGTCCAGCCGTGAACTCAAGTGGGCTGGTGATGATGATGATGATGACGACGAACTAACATTATAAGTAAGGTAGCAATGAACAGTTAAAAAGCTATCTATACAAAATGAAGACAATTGATAGATTAAATGAAAATATTCACACAACCTTGTCATTACGGAAAATTCCCTGCCACGGATTACTGTGAAGCACTTATTATTTAATAAAGGCAGAGACCATGCGACCGTCGCACTCAGACAATTCAAATGTTATGTAATGCTGACCGCATTGTAAATTGACCGGCATCGTATAGACGAATATCCAAGAAACAATCGGCTTCCATGTAACATTTTCAATACACTTGACCAAACTAAACCAAATCCTTCTATATGACCACAATATTATTAATGATTCAATTGTAACATTAAAACAAAATAAGCTTTTTTTTTTTAATATATGTAATTCATATTTTTAAATTCGTTGATAAATTACTTCGTTCTATCTCGGGTTTGGAAAACTTTTGACTGAATACTTAACCTGAAATGCTTATCCTAATAAGAATGACAAAATAAAAAAAGATGTCCTGCGTTCGATAAAATAATTTATCGATTAATGAATTCTCGAATGTTATAAAGTAAGTTAATATATTTTTATTATAGAAACGGATAACTTGCAACTAAAAGAATGTTTGGTTTTATTATAAAGACTAAAATATTCCATTCGTTGGACTAACTAAGTGTTGCTTACAATATTATGTCTTTAAAAACGTATCTTTATGTCTTACAAGTTTAAGTTTTACAGCGTAGCAAACGGGCAATAATAATTCCAAAACATCCAGTACAACAGTTAATACATACTTTTTTTGTGGTGAAGACATGATCCGTGGAGGCGACACATGCTCGCCGTTTGCCCCATGCGGGCGCTACCTCGCTCTAGCCTCCATCCGCGCGCCACCAGACGGCGCCACCAACTCTTTACATCTCGACACTCTTTTATCGACACTCCATCAGTCTGCAGTTCACTGATACAACGCTTCTTGTTTACCTTGCATATTTGTTTCGCTTAAAACACCTCGATTGTTTTACAATGCCATTTATACGCAAAACAATTAATAACACGTAATAATGGTTTTAATGTTGATTATCAAAACATTTAGGTATTCGATTTCGAGTCTTACGTAATTATGTCTGCGAATTCAAGTGTGTAATCTGTAAATAATCCACCAATTTGATTTATTCGCGAAAAAAAATCGATAGGAATCAATCAAATATTTTTTTTTTTATAAAAAAATGATTCAATGACGATATCTGATAAAACGTTAAATCATATGATATAAAGTATATTACTTATTTATGTTTCGTAACTGATAAATATACATTTCATTGGATTAATTCTTCGTAATAGTTATCAATAAATTCGACGTATATATTTTTTTTATATATAATTATAAAGATTATATCTTAACCTCAAGCAATAATTAAAATTACTAAATGAACAAGATTATTTTTATTATCTTTAAACTGAAGTTATACCTATACACATACTCAATATACGTTGAAATAGTATTATGTATATGTATTATGATATACATAATGGTAAAATAATGTTCCTAAAATGTTTAAATAACTTTAGAATCCGCATAATGCATTCGTATACATTCATTATTTCGTTACATGTTTCGATTTCCAGAGTTTGATTTATATGTGGTAGATTTTAGTTTTATTTAAGCAAGACAAAGTCTTCTTGTTCCTTATAGCGCTATACAGTGTGCTAGTGCGCTCACGACTGGAGTAAATATCATTGTGGTTTTTTTTGCGTCGTATGAACAACCTATAAATTGCCGATTCTTAAAATTTTTGAGTAAATTATTTTTTATTAGTCACATAAGGAATAGTCATAATTTTTATTAAGAATTTCTATAAAGAAATTAAGACTATTATATGGCGATAACACCATATACTTTTTTTTCTACCTATAATAAGATACACACGTATTTTCTAGCACACCAATCTATTTGGGAGCTTATACAAAGCAACATTAATTATCAACATCAGCCCATCCTAGTCCACTGCTGGACATAGGTCTTTTTTTTTGGTGTCTCGGTGGAAAATCCTGCATAGGACCATCAGGGCCGCTGTGAGGGCAGCAACCCCGGTGTATCAGACTCCTACTGACTAAAAACCCCCGGGGTGTCTCTCTAATCGCTCCACCCGAGCCTGGGAAACCAAATTCATCCAGACGCCCGGAGAGCGAAATGCCTTGTTGAGGCTGCCTCTCTGGGAGGGTAGGGGTAAAGAGCCCACCCTTCCAACACCTATCTCACAGGCGGCGCGCCGGACACTGCACATCGCCTCCCTCTTGCTGGCCATAGGTCTCCCCTAACAAGTACCATTTAGCCCGGTCTTCGGCAAAAATTATGCAAAATTATGAGCAAATTTTTTTATTAATTGATGAAGCTATAAATGTCATAAACCATAGACATTAATATTCATTAGACAAAATATATAATAATAAAACGTAAAGATTTACATATAAAGAAACAGGAACAGAAGACCCGCATTATACGAAACAAGGACGGCGTCGGGTATGCAGATTTTAATCTGCTTAAAAGTGGGAGCGATACGCTCGGTAATGTATGCTCCTTTAGTTTAAACGATAATAAGAGCTAAACGCCCATTTAAATGCTGCTCGCCTCATTTAAGTACATTTTATATACATTTATATGATGAATGTTAACGACCTGAGACGGGTTACTTGCACAGAAGTATTGGATGTGCTGTGTTTTATTCAAGCTTAATAAACTTAACAGAAAAACCATAAAGAAATTCTGAGGGTCTAGACAAAGTTTCGATACGCGAAACGACTGGTAGAAGAGCGCAAATGATAGGTTTAAGCGACATTTTTTGGTGATATAGTAATATATACATATTTGGAATCGGTAAAAAACGCTGATTCCGAATTAATATATGCATATTACTTACTATTTCGCTTAAACCAAATAGCCTTTCATCCCTCGATATGGAACTACATATTTTTTTAAATATCACATCCTTCGAAGCCTTCGGTTGGACACTGTTATTCATGATAAATAATTTCAAGAGGCTTAATCGCAATTCGCACAAACACTTGAATTTTAATGTTCATCCGTAAGCTAATGGCGATTTTGTTAAACTGGTCACACATCGCCAAGGTTAGGCATACAATAAATACCCAGTTGATAGTGAAGCTACTTTAGATAAAAATAATAAAATGAGTTCATTATGCACTTGAGTAGGTATGCGAATAAATAAACTTAAAAAATAAATTCGCTGTAATCCAACCATCCATTCCAGTTAACGGTCCACTGGTGAATAATGAAGATAATCAGATGATTAACTTACCAAATATTACAAGACTTACCAAAGCAATATAATTTTTTAATTATATTTATCTGTATTAAAACATACCGATGAATACGTAATTTACTGCATTTTTAAAGACTTTTAAATTATGAAGTTGTATTCACAGACGCGGGGTACGTATCCCTCCCATTCCTTTGCTATTTTTAATTAACTGAAAAAGTGAATGTTGTGATGCGGGTAGAGAACAATTCCACCATGTTAGAGTGAGGTATTCAAAACTATCTCTCATGGGTTTTAAAAGATTTAAAGACCGGGACACAAGTTTTTTGGAAGTCGAAGCTGCTCGCGTCCGTAGGCTTTACCCTAGTTTCCCTACACGTGACTCCTGGGTGGTGCTAAACGAGCAGCAGCGAGGTGGTAGGGCGTCGGTGCCCGTCTGGATCGCAACCACAGTACATGGGTGTAAAGCCCGTCACAGTGACCAGTTTCGGCTTGTCGCGTTTCGGGATCAGCTTGTGTATATTCAGTGGCTCATATACCTAGAGACCTTCAGTCGCGGTATATGTGGGCCGACATGACGATGGAGACTATCAATGGATTTTCATCCTTTGAGAGTCGCTTTCGTTTTTGGACTACACTGTACTTACCATCAGGTACTCTGTAGCAGAGATGGGCAAAATGTAATCAGATTAATGATTAACGATTACGATTACATTTTGTAATCATGATTAATGATTAACGAAATTAATCAAAAAAAGTAATCATTTTTCGGTGATTAAGGATTATTAATCTTTAATCGGATTACAATTAATCATGATTACTTTTATGATTACTTTTCTGTTTGATACGTAAAATGTGCTGCCGACAGCAGAGCGGCGCTCGCCATTTTTTTATTTATAGTATACGACTACTACTAGCTAAACTGGCGAACTGAGTACCAGCACATAGTTAGGTGTTAGGGCGATTACCCGAACTGGGTCGTGACCGCAGTACAATAGTGCAAAGACCGGCATAGTGACTCGCTTCGACCTGACTACTTTCAGGATCAGTTCGTGCTTGGTGGACATTAAGTAAATCCAACGAAATCTAGTTAATCATTGATGCTTTTACCGTTGTTCTGAGTGATTCCTGGACTATTAGAACTGATTATCAAACTACCGCCCATATTTTACTGAAATA
This sequence comes from Automeris io, assembly GCA_036320925.1. Taxonomy (NCBI): domain Eukaryota; kingdom Metazoa; phylum Arthropoda; class Insecta; order Lepidoptera; family Saturniidae; genus Automeris; species Automeris io. Next base: position 8,973,463 of record JAUDJH010000014.1, read on the forward strand.
CCGTCTCCAACGCGATAATCCACGCCCGCCTTCGGGATGGAGATAGAGAGACAGAGCAAGATAGCGCAAAATTTTAATTGATCAGAAGAAGACATCATTTTCTCAAATTTACACAAGCTTCTATAGCGCAGAGCGCGACATCACCTTTCTTGGTCATCCGTCTCTCTCTACTGATTCGGTTTCGTCTTTGATGTAAACCGAGCCGCCGCGCCGCACACGTTCGTATCGTATCTTGAATTTTAACACATAATTTAAGTTAAAATACAGATCTTTTTTTTTCGGATAAGTGACGTTCTACATAATAACTTTGATTCTTACAATATATCAGCGGGACACAAACATAGTTTTTTTTCTCAGTACGCTTAATTTTTTTTTTCGCGTTTGACTTCCATTTTCTTAAACACTAAAGAATACGAGTATAGTACTCAGAATAAAAGAAGCAAATCGACATACGGGCACGCGCCATTTTTATCTCACTAAAAACGCTTTTTTGTTTACCAAATTATATATATATAATAAATATATATATTATATAATATAATATGTATATATATTTATAATATATATAATATTGTTTAATGAGTAATAAAAGTAAAAAATAGTAATTTCATTTTTCTGTTTTAAAAATTTAACTTTAACTTAAAGGATTGCACACAAAGTCTTTGGCCATTATCAGAAGTATTCTCCATCTCGAAGGTTGGCGTGGATTATCGGGTAGGAGCCGGTATTTCAGTAAAATATGGGCGGTACTTTGATAATCACTTCTAATAGTCCACGAATCACTCAGAACAATAGTAAACCCATCTATGATCAGCTAGATTTCGTTGGATTTACTTAATGGCCACCGAGCACGAACTCATCCTGAAAGTAGTCAGGTCGAAGCAAGTCACTATGCCAGTTTTTTCACTATTGTACTATGGTCACGACCCAATTCCGGCAATTAACCTACCAACTCAAACGGCTGAAAGCACAAAAAATGGTCCTGAACGTAATCAGGTCGAAGCGAGTTGACTATGAGTTCGTAGGTTTATTGGCCGAACAATGTCGTGACTCGTGACCACAGTACACAACTGCAAAGTACCCTTATAATGATTATGATTAGCTTAACGAGACGGATATTCGGGGGCGGACTTGCACCGGCTAAAACCACCGGGTGCCAGCACTGCCTAATCTTCGCCTTCGCCGGGCCTGGGAATCCACATACTACCTAGGGGCCCGGTGAGCGATTGGTCTTAGACAGGCCTCCTCCCTGGGAGAGGGTCGTAAAACTACCCAAACAATACCTCCCATAGGGGCGGCGTGTGAGCACACACACGACGACACCACCCTACCCTGCGCTGGACGCCGCCCCCCACTCTCCGCTGGACGCCACCCCCCTCTCTGCTGGACGCCACCCCCCCTCTCTGCTGGACGCCACCCCTCACTATCTGCTAGACGACACTCCGACTCTCCGCTGGACGCCACCCCCACTCTCTGCTGGACGCCACCCCCCACTCTTCGCTGGATCCCCCCAATCTCCGCTGGACAACCCCCCACTCTCCGCTGGACGCCACCCCCCACTCTCCCCTGGACACTAACCCCACTATTAGACGGAAGTTTGGGGTCATATATAATTCGAAATAAAATAACTTGAAAAATTAAATAAACGAGTATTTAAATCGGTCTCTCTCTCTCAGCCAGAACTCAAAAGTAATCATTCAATTAATCATGATTAATTGAATGATTACTGTAATCAAGATTAATGATTACCCATGTAATCATGATTAAAAGTAATCAGATTACAAGTAATCATGATTACATTCGTCATGATTACTTGTAATCTGATTAAAAGTAATCATGATTACGCCCATCTATGCTCTGTAGTCACTATGTCGAGCCAGTGTAAAAAAAAAGAAACAAGTGATTTTAAGTAGATGCTTCACTTTCTGTAATTTTTATAATTGCAATGTATTCGGATTTTCTGTTTAAATTCAGTTTAAAATAATTATTGCTTTTATATAAACTCTAGTAACTAACATAAATATAAAATGCATTTCAATGTTCTATAGTATACAAATATATTAAATTACATAAGTACCTCCACAAAAAGCAACACATTTAAAAACAATTGTCAATCTGACGACTTCTATGAGCAATGGAAGATTTAAAGTAAAATCACAATCGTGATAAATCCTATTGTCAAAAGTTCGACTGTTATAATACAGCTTGAAAAATGATTCCCCTTAAAATCACAATCTTATTTTTGATGGAACGTAAGTTAGCTTTGCTACTTTCGAGAGCCTCGAAATTAAGGAGCCAGTTAAAGGCATCTCTGGCTATTTTTTTTATTTTAATACACTGACACGGCACAGTGACTACACCAAACCTGATGGTAAACATGGTGCAGTCCAAAAAAACGCCAACGACTATCGAAAGGTAAGAAAAAAACCCATCAGTAGTCGCAGCGATCATGCCGGTCTGTACAAATATCTCTTCACGCTACGCTTAAAGGATCCCATATCATTGGATGGTGGGAACACGCTCGTCGGAAGAAAATTGCGTACCAATAAACGCTATTTAGCACTGTAAGACTCAAATAGATCAATATTTTATCACAAACAGATTTGGTTAGTTTTTTTTAAACACAATCACTGTTAATTCCTAACAATCTTTAAACAACATGATGATGATGATGGTTTTTTACATGATGATGTAGACTGTCAATGGATTTTCATCCTTTGATAGTTGCTTTCGTTTTTGGACTACACTGTACTTACCATCAGGTACTCTGTAGTCACTATGTCGAATCAGTGTAAAAAAAAAAATTAGAAATTGTTTTTAAAACTTAAATGTTCTTCAATGTGTGTATAATTTTTTTGCTTTGTGATGTTTCTATTATATTGTCTCAATAACATTCACGGGTTAATGAAAATAACAATAGATATCAGATGTTCGTTATGAAAATAACGTAGGTACTGTTTCATAGCTGTAACTACAAATAAAACTTTCTCGATAACGTCACGCACTAGCCTTAAGACGCCATATCGAGGTAGAAAGTCAACAGAATGAAATTTGTAGCTAAGCGAAACGTCATTACCTTAATTGTTATTTCTGCCACATTGATTGAACGAAGGATTCATCGGTCTATATGTAGGGTTGCCAATTATCGTTCGTAATTAAGCTTATATCTCCTAACAGGTTATATTTAACGTTTATTATGTTGGAGACCATAAGGCTTACTTTATGTTTTCTGACGTAAATGTATGAAAAAGATAGACAGCTCACATTTTACATTCATTTGAGTCTTATAATATATATATATCTACTTAACAAATACGAAATATCACTGGTATTAGGATAACAGACTAATTTCTACACAATTCTTTCTAATCATAAGGAAATGCGTGAAAAAATCTATTGTTTTTTCTCAAATTCTCTTCAAATCAAATAAAATGCGTGAAAAAAATCTATTGTTTTTCTTAGAGATAATATTTTCGTTTGTGAAGATAAAGTTAAATATACTTATTTATTGTCAAAACGGCGATTCGACACTTCGAATTGTAATTTAAATAAAATACAATTACCTTTTTTATAAATAATAATATTTTACTATTTCTGGTTACTTCTTTCTCAGATTAAATAATACATTTTTCCTGTCATATAACTTATTTTTAAATGATTAGTTCTTATAATTTTTAATTAAAATGAATAAGAAAAACTATGACTAATATAAATAATATATATCCCTAAATAAACATTTACAATACTTTAATAATGAGGCAACCCTACATGTAGGCGCCGTCATTACGCTGTAAAAACGTGTCTACGGCAAAAGTCGGGGATGAGTTCACCGACTTTGTTCCATTAGTTTTGGATATTTCTGAATCTCATTTATTCGGTCAATGAATAAAGCATTTTTGGAATTATTAACATCTAGTAGGAAAAATTAGCGCGTTTCCGTAAGAAATATAGAAATTTAAACCTTTTTTCATTCTAAAATCAATAATGAAGCTGACGAAGAGGCAATATTATGTAGAACGATTAAAAAGAAACCATAATGATATAATTTTGATACTATTATTATCATTAATTTACTAGTGATGAAAATAATGACGGTAATAAATTTTAGGTGACAGAACCAATGCACCTAGATTAATAATAAATAAAGACAGTTACGCACTCCCTTCGTCTCAAATACGTGAAATTACATATCTAGGGAACCACTCAACGTGGGAACAACAACAAAAAAAAAAAATATATGTAAATATATTACAGAAAAAAAAACAAAATTTTAAATTTAATATGAACTCTGCGCCGAGCTATATTACCATTCCCCCTATCTTACCGTCTGCCCTACTTCTCGGATATAACCCGGAACAAGTTCAGTCGCAATTTTTTTTTCTAAGTGTCGTTTGTTGCTTACCGGCGAAGGCCTTTACAACTACATCGGGCTTGTGTGAACGAGCACTGGATTAGCTCAGTCAGCGATTTATTGGTTGGGTGGCAACGCAAGGGTACCCCTGTGGGTAAGGGCCTCGACTTGAGCGGCCAGCCAGTGAAAATGATACCAACGGTGATCTACTAGCGTTTCGGAAAAGACTACTTTGAGAAGAAATGCCGAAACTAAAGGCTACGTCGTCAGACGCAGAGCGCAAGCGTTCGTGCAAGTAATACTATAACCACTTCAGACCATCAATTTCTTATCCGAATCAGAGAATCACGGGCAGAACTTGGATGACGTACGTAGTGCGTAAGCTACCATATAAATATTACTACTGCTACTTTGCAACATAACGTCTCAGATTCAAATCGGACGCAGTATATAAACACCTCTGCACTCACACACAACACTCTTTACTCACCCCTTTTCTACACATAACACACCTATACACAACACGTCTGTATGTTTTTATATATTTTTGTAATGATTTGTATTCTCTGTAATGGTGGGCGCTGACGTCTGCGATACAGTCTCACGACTAGAGCAGGCGTCAACGTAAATTAAATAATATAATGTAAATTTTTGATCCCATAAAATTATTATTATTATTATTACCCTAAAAAAAAATATGTGTGTGCAGTTCACACGCGGGAGAAGTGAAACTTCAGAAAGTACATTTATAAAGAACTAACTGATCCAAGAAACGTTGCTCTGCCATTTTTTTTTTCTAAAAACAAATAGATTAGAATTCCATAGTACATTAATTTGATCTATCTCGTAAGGTTTAGCCAGCGTTTGCGATCTAAGGCTCAGCCATCACAAATCTTTGAATTGTTAACTTTTCTGTACTATAATATATATGTATGTATTATACATATAAACCTTTTTCATTAATTACTCTATCTATTGCTGCAAACTGCATTAAAATAGTTTAAGCGATCTAAGCGAACCCACAGCGAATGCGACTTTATTTTATACCATGTAAAGATGAGATAAATGCAAAATATCATATATTCCATGTCCTTTAGCCATTTTTACATAATGAAATAAGATACTTGGTAGACAAGAGTGAGAAGGCTATGAAGCACCGCACAAAGAAGAGATTTGTAATATCAAACACTATATAATGGTATTATATATCGTTTTCTCACAGGTTTAAACCTATTACCATTTATGTATATGACTTTTTGAATGTTGCTTTTCTGTTACACCGAATTTCAAGTTACAAATATTCTAAAGAAGTTTTACTTCAAAATATAGAATGAAATAACTGCCACAAAATCTGCTAAACCTGATGATTAGATACAAAACATAATGGATTTAATATTATTCATTTTGACATTTCTGTAGCGTCCTCGATGAAGGTCGCTTTAGATATATATCTCTTGAAATATAGATTACAGAAACCTTTCAAGATTCTCAGAAATATCCCCAGTGATATTATTAAATTGTATTAATTGGAATCCACGCCTTAGTAAAATCGTCTCGGAGGAATAGTGTAAATGCTCATTATTACTAAAATGTATTAAAGTTTATAGTTTGCTCTTCAAGAATATTTAAAGTTATGTATTTATAATTATAAAATAATATAAAAGCAGAAAACAGTTTTTCAATATTTTTTAACGTTGGGTAAAATTGGGTTTGCATTCATATCAAATAAATTATTTATAACCGTAATTTCATAATAATTATTATACTATAAAGAAGATAGTCAGCAAATTCAAAGCGTAATTACAAAGTAAAAACATCATACTATAGGTAGTATGATGTTTTTATGCCCTCCGTTCGCTTTCTCTCTGATAATGTCTTTAGGCACAAAATCATTTAATTCTTGTGTACTATTTAATACTTGTGTGTGTTTTGCTAGTGTCGTTTCAATAATATTTGGCTTTAAGGGACTGACGTCTTCATCCAGCCAATAATACCTCAATAAAAAAAGAGCCAAAAGGTACATATGTGCTTTAGATCGAAAGTTTTTGCGTATTATTTATGCTTAAATAATTTATTTTAAGCATGCTTTAATAAAAAAATGACACACACGTTCAAAATGACAATTACAATAAAAGACCCACTTGCGAAAACAACAATTATTAAATATCACTGTATATTTAACTTTATTTATACTGAAAATTATTGGATTCGCAGTAGTGATACGCATATGAAATCCACAAAAGCCGTTTTCTAAAAAATGGGTCATATTAAAATCGTAATCAAAAGTTTCTTAGATTTATCATATTAATTTAATCTCTTGATACATACATACATATTATAAAGTATTAAATCTAATTTGACAAAAAACATAGCAACCGATTCAATTAAATTGTAATTAAGAGAATGAATGATATTTGATGTAAACTTGATTAAAGATAATTAGTTTAACATTACTTTCATTTAAGATAGGGTATTGAGGACGTTTCGAATGTATTAGATTGGAGAAGGGCGTGACAGAGTAAATTAAAGTCAAGTTCAGTAAATGTAATAAATACCTTCTTTAGAATTGCAACGAAATTTACTGCCCTGCGCAAACTACATAAACGTATTTTTAAGACCTACAGAAGCAGTAGGTATATTTAAAAATGGTTTTGTTTTAAAATTATGATCTTTTCTCTTTTAAAGATTTAATTCTATTTTGCCTTTCTGCAGATGCTACTATAGAATCTGTTATCATAAATAAAAATTATTTGATTCGTTATTACTTGACAACGCCACTTCAATTTTCATCCTAAAAATTCATTATTTATGTTAAAGTTTGGTAAATGTGAATAATTTAATAGTTCAAGCCTTATTACGAATTTTGCTACAGGGCAGAAAATACAACTCTACAACACAGACGGACAAAATCTAACAAAGATAATTAATGAAAAGTTTTTTTTTTATATTTACAGGTATATAATATTTACAACTTCTTTCTTTACTTGTTTTCTATTCTATTGTTTCTTTATATTCTTATCTTTAATTATTGTAATGCTGCCTACATTAGTTCAAGTGTTCAGTACAAACCAATTACTTATTCGATAGGTATCAAATGTAAGCTCTCAATTCGATTGATTGAGTTAGCATCCATTATATTGAGTAAATGTCCCGTGTTATAACCCCTACATTAACGTTATTGTGTCATACACGATTATGTATAAACGTGAAATTAAACACGAACCAAGAAATTTAATATTTATAAGCTGATTAACATTATGATGGATGATAATGACATTAAGATGTCCTCATTGTCAAAAATTACGTGTAATAACAATATAATTGTAAACAGATCGATAATAAAATAAGATAATCTTCCTTCAGGAATTAATTCTTGACAAGCGAAACATGAATGGGATTATCACACGGACACGCTGTTCTTGTAGTAATTCAACCACGTTGCAATATGCATTGCGGAGAGTTCCGATAAGGTAACGCAATCCGAGAGATCGGGCCAGAATACTAAGCAAGAGTAATGTATTCATCCGGGAAAAATCGTGGCCTGCCCGCTCCTTAAACACGTGGACTGCATGCCTCATCCACTGGCAAATGAGGACTGGCATACACAACTTTATGTTGATCATTTTAATTGGTCACTGTATGTTCTTGTAACAAACACAATTGTTACACCAATTAAAACTATCATTGATGATTCATTACATATTTAACAATGGTTGTTGAGGATTCATGGTAATAAAAACTATGTACCTATTCAAATACTATAATCAAAGTAGCAATATTATAAGTATGTAATATAAATAAATATTTTTATATACTCCATTTAACCCTTTGTACTCCGGTCTAGTAACTCATAGAGGATACCAATAACTCCAGCACTAAATTAGTTATAAGTACTTTCCTGTGATATAGAAGAAAAATGGAATCGTTGCTATAAAACAAAACATTTTTATCTTAGCTATTTTATAATCGATTTTATTATATTTATAAAGAAACATATTCTAACTTGTATTATAAAAGAAAACCTAAATTTTAGGGCTTTAAATTTCTCAGTAATACAGTCGTGTCGTCGTAGTCGCGACAGTGGTTTTAATGTTAGCGTTTTAATGTTGCAAATACGGCGACAATGGAGTGCAAAGGGTTAAAATAAAGTTTCTAGTTGCACAAAAGTCTCGTATTCACAAGAAACATTGTACCACTTTGTTATTCAATAACATTTATAACTATACGAAATGACTCTAGTTTACAATTCCCACATAATTATCATGGAGACAATAATAAATACTTTATAAACGTTCACACTTCAAACTACAAATACGTTCAAATTCTGGTCTATGAATACGTTACATAGAGTAACCAATAAACTACGAAATCCAGATTTTTTTCTAAATGGAAACTAATTTCCCTCTCTATAAAAGAATCTTATGATCATAACGTAGAATAATATACATTTTACAACTATAGGCATATACTGACCGAGACAATTAAATATTAGGTCCTTACATATGAAATTGGCGTCTTTCGTACTGGCCACTTTAATCACAAATTTCTCCTCTTTGGTAAAGAATTCCAAATTCAAATTTGTACAGCTATAGACTCATGTATTTGTGCTTCGATGATCGTCATTCATTTGTTTTTTTCTTCTGTTTTTTTTTTCTGTTTGCGTCACTCATTTTACAAAATGGAAAACTTAAAATATCGCGTTATTTACGAGTACGAGTTCCGCCGTGGCACTAGTGCTGCGGAAACAACTCGAAGGGTGAATGATGTGTATGGCGGTCGTGTTGCAAAAGAAAACACAGTTCGTTTTTGGTTCCAACGTTTTCGTTCTGGAAATTTCGACCTGCAAAACAAGCCCCGTGGACGGCCTGAGACTCAAGTTGATAATGAAGAGTTGAAGGCTATTGTGGAAGCGGATCCATCGCAATCCACGTCCGAGTTAGCTGCAGGCTGCGATGTTAGTGATAAAACTGTTTTAATTCACTTGAAGCAAATTGGGAAGATTAAAAAGCTTGAAAGGTGGGTACCTCACGAATTGACTGAAGCAAACCGGCAAACGCGCGTCGACTGCTGCGTTACATTACTAAACCGGCACAATAATGAACGTATTTTAAACCGAATCATTACCTGTGATGAAAAATGGGTTCTTTACGATAATCGGAAGCGCTCAGCGCAATGGTTGGATCCTGGCCAGCCAGCCAAATCCTGCCCCAAGCGAAAATTAACCCCAAAAAGTTACTTGTAAGCGTTTGGTGGACTAGTGCCGGTATTGTTCATTACAGTTTTCTCAAATCTGGCCAGACTATTACGGCTGATGTCTATTGTCAGCAATTGCAAACCATGATGGAAAAGCTAGCGGCTAAACAACCTAGGCTGGTCAATCGCTCCACGCCACTGCTGCTTCACGACAACGCTAGACCACACACTGCGCAACAGACGGCTACTAAATTAGAAGAGCTTCAATTGGAAAGTCTAAGACATCCTCCGTACTCCCCGGAACTTGCTCCAACAGATTACCATTTTTTTCGAAATTTGGATAACTTCTTGCAAGGGAAAAAATTCAACTCCGATGGGGCAGTCCAAATCGCCTTCAAAGATTTTATTGATTCCCGTCCGACTGGTTTTTTTAGTAAAGGGACCAATGAACTACCTATGAGATGGCAAAAGTGCATAGAAAATAATGGTTCATACTTTGATTAATTAAATATATTATATTAAAAAATATTCGACTTTTTGTTCCTCCCATACAAAACGCCAATTTCATATGTAAGGACCTAATATATAAAACACTTTAATAATAAAATGATAAAACAAAACATGAAATACAATTCGCACTAAGCCAAGTAAGTTCCTTTTATAAAAATATTACAACCATTCAAAAATACTTTCGTCTTAGGGGTATGTCCATAAAGCCGAAGAAAATATAAGTTACTTTAGCTCAATACTTTGTCAATAACACATGTAATCTGATGATGTCACGAGGAGACAAACCAATTCCAGACCCTGTTTGCTTATCAACAGAAACTCATTTTGTGTACAAATATTTTACACCGCTATTTCTGATGAAAACAAATTGGTAAACCTCAAATAGGTTTTGGAGTAAATAAAATGATGGTTCCTTTACTAAAAATTTAATGCGATGATAATATATTTACATTCCGTTTTAATTGATATTTTTACCATACTCTTAATTAAGTATAACCGCAAAACTTCCAAATGTATTTCAGACTAGTCTAAAAATAAAATATTTTTTACTTAGAGGTAAAAATTTTATATTAAAAAAAGTGTAAAGCCTACGAATCCAAATTTGTAAAATAGAGTAACTTCAATTATTTTCACGATATCACATAAATTACATTTTCATTACTAGAAAACCATATTTTATGAGAAAAAAGGGATTTACGATGTCTTCAATTTGCTTCCAAGAAATAGTAAGGCGTGAATCGTGTATAGTTATAAATCCTAAGAGATAACATTCTTGGCGTCGAAAGTAATAAATATAAAAGTGGAAACATTAAAATCTCGTTAAAACCCTTTCAATCACGAGTAATCGCATTAAATAAAACTATACCTGCTAATTACATTTAAATTAACCGTATTATAATATTATTATATAATCTTTAGTATCTATGTATATATTATTACGCCGAATCTCTATTGGGATATTTAAAGAGAATGGACCGTCACTTCTTTCTATAAATAATAATGATGATGATGTCCTAGCCGGTTTCGGCCACGGCGACTGTTTCAACACCGGTTAAGAAATTCGAGGTCCAGTTTTCGGAAACAGTCAATTGCGCAGGAGATATTTAAGTGCATAAATGGACGCTCTGCCAGAAAAGCACTCTCTCGTCCGAGCTTCCTCTGGCCCGATGGAATGGAGAACCAGTACGATCGGGAGGGAGCGGGATGCAGGTTTGGTCGAGTTTTCCCTTCTCTAAACACCTGGTTGAATTGCGGTGTTCAAGAGATACCTTAGTCGCCTTTTACGACACCTCAGCAAGAAGAGGGGGGTGCTATTCTATTCTGCCGACAGCCACCACGGCTTATAAATAATAATAATAATATATCGTCAAGCTATATCCCTTTCGGGGTGAGCAGAGATGTGTTAATAGTTGTATCAACTTTTCACTTATATGTCGTGCTCAACGTGGCCAGTAGCGTAGCTGAACAGCGTTCTCGACGTTTCTATTAGATGTTATGTGGGTTTCCTCACGATGTTTTCCTTGACCGTGAACATGTGGTGCCTAAATCCGAACTTAATTTGGAAACACACAGATGTACGAGCTGGAATTCGAACCTGCGACCACTCGCAACGCCGCGCATATATGCCGGTTCATTATCAATTAGCCCTTTCAGCCAACACTTCTTTATATTTTTGTAAATCTCTTTGGCTTCCTGAACATTCCTTTATCCCTTAATACACCCTCGCCAATTCGGAAGAGTCCGTGCCTTACCCTTCATCAAAAATGCCTGTAGCCCGGGTTTATAAGTCACGGCCAGCCCCAATCCTAAGATCCACTCATATTCTTATCGTATGTATTTTCACATCTTTCATCTTCTCCACGTATCCGAAGTAACGAAGCACGCCTTCAGTGTATACCGTCAGTGTATATTTGAAACTAACCATTCTGCGTATCTCTTCGCTTCGTTACTCTGCAAATAGATCGAAAAGAACGAATTTCTACTGCATTAAACCTACTTTTATTCTTCTCCTGACGTATCCAGGCTTCACTGCCGTAAAATAAAGTGACCAAATCTTTAGAATATATTGTACTAGCTGATCCGGCAAACGTAGTTATGTTATATAAGTTATTGTAATATCTTCTAAGATGTTCATTGAAATTAAGTTATGTCAAAGACAATTTTGTTCACAATTAATACTCTTAATCAACAACACATTTATTTGGATAAAGATTAATATTATTACGTTGATACAACTCTTAACAAATAATGCATTAATTTCGACCAAATTTGTTTACCATAAAGACGGTTCTAGTGACTTAATCTTAAAAGATAGACATATACTGCCGCGGACATTTTTTTAGATCATTTCAAGAGGAATAATTCTTTCATACATATATTTTTGGTATCTTGAACCGTTTTTGCAGCGCACGCAATGGAAGGCCTCAAGGATGAATAATTTTGCCCGTTTTTTTCACATTTTCCATTATTTCTTCACTCCTAATAATTGCATCGTGATGTTATATAGCCTAAAGCCTTCCTCGATAAATGGTCTATTTAACTCAAAAAGAATTTTTCAATTCAAACCAGTAGTTCCTGAGATTAGCGCGTTCAAACAAACAAACAAACAAACAAACTCTTCAGCTTTATAATATTAGTATAGATTATAATCATTTGTGGGTGTAATCAATAACCTGCCACATTCCCTATCATACGTGCGTTATGATTGTTGTTTCACATTCATGCTCTTTCGCATACATATGTCTGAGAGACCGATATAGCTATCTATCAACGAAATGTTCATGAACTGTATTAATAATGGGGATAATGTCCCCATTTATCCCTGTTTAATATCTTAAAGCCATAGATGATATCTACCATTTCTTGATGGAATGTGTCCGATCTGAATCTGTAAGAGAGGCGTTTGTGACTTTGGTCTGAACAGACTAGACGTCGAGATGTTTAACAAAGTCTTAACAGAACTGTTGTCTGATGAGGCGTCTGATCTGTTCAGATTAATGGCACCATATGTCATGTGTTACGTATTTCTGTATTAGGGTACGATGGAGCTGACATACGTACACACGTAAAAGTCCCCTAAATAAATAGAATAAAAAAAGATCCTAAAGCGAATTTAAAGTTTAAACTCTTAATGAAGATCACTCTGAACGTTAACAGTTGACATTTACTGCATAATACAGTTTTACGACCGGATATGTGGTAGTCTGTTTGAGACATGCCAGCACTGCGGTTAATGTATCGCAATGAAACGATCGACGACGGTTCGTCAGACCGAGACGATTACATTTTTCCTTAACACTCAACGGACGGACCCCGTAGATTTACGTTTTTCCATTCTGACTTCCTAATACGGGCCACGTAGGACTACGTTTTTGCTTAAATTTTAGGTACGTTGCGTTAGTTTTTTTATTTTACATTTTTATTTTTACATTTTTATTTTTCATGGTGCCATTAGCTAGAACTATTTGCCTGTTGTTCCTACGGTGTACTTTTCGGTCCGTCCGTTAAGTGTTAAGTAACTAGTAAATTTATTCAATAAATAGCTCAACAACTATAATAACTTGGGATTAAAAGAGAAACAACCTAGCGAGTGCAGTGTCAGAGAATAACAAGTCCAACCAATATATTAAATTTGCCATAATTAGGAAGCACTAAACAGGGACATGAGTGAGAGATAAGGGAGCAAATAGATATTAATTAGGTGATACGAAGAGTATACTCTGGTATAACCAAAAAATATACCGAAGCCGAACCGAACAGCGACAGTATCAACCGGGACAATGTGTCCACGACAGTAGCATCTAAAGTTAGTACAATCCTGGTCAAACTGGGACGTAAGGTAAGCATAAATCAAAATCACTTTCATGGTCCTTCAATATAACTTTGATGATTAATCAAAAAAGGCAAAAATGAGGTACTTTTTTTAACAGATAACTGGTCCTCAAGTTTTTATATTCACTTGGCATTCTCACACACTGGGTTTCCCTGAACAATGTCAGCTCCAACACACCGGTCGTCTTTCGACAGAATATTTTGCCTCGCTTTTTAATAACTGCCTTCCGTGTTAAAAATTAAGGCACTTCTCACAAAAACTGGTTTACAACTGCGTCACAGATGAATACGCAGCGACTATTTTATGGCATGTTTAAATATGAGGTTACTTGGTTTTCTATCTTGACGTTTTTCATCGTCGCGACGGTTGCTACTCCAAATAAAAAAAGTCTTGGATTTAATATAACAAAAATAATACTTTATAGCTCAGTCTTAAAAAAATCTTTAGAATATATTAAATAGTTATAAAACAGATATGAGAATCTAAAAACAGAACTTATAAAATCCTTATTCATGAATGCTTTAAAGTGTATTATGTCGTATATTTTATTAATTATTTTTAATGAAATATATAGTATTCGTATAATTACATTATGAACGTAGAACATAGTAATAAAAATAATCTGAATTAACGCGAAACGATCAGAAACATGATTACCTGTGTAGTGATAAATACAAACGGTAAATTTTCACATTCCGCATCGGAACTCTGCAATCGTAATGACTCACTGCTAAACCACAAGTTTAAATCAATTTTTTCCTTGACTGCGGCGCCAGTAATCCGGTTTTACATGTCGTTTATCCGATATCAGTGCTTGTCAATCTGTTATAGTCGATGGCTAATAGATATGGATTATACATAAAACGTGCACATAATGAATGTAATATCCGCATGACAAGAAATGGGGTGCCAAGGGAATTGAATACACTGCTCACTTTAGAAACTTCGAGTACATTTGAGAAGATTTCATAAATCACTCGGTTTTTTATACCGACGTTCCTTAATAGAATTTGGGTCTAAATCTTACAACATTTCTAAAAAACCTGCTTTTTGTGGTTTACAGGTACCGATAAGTTAGCTTTTCAGGGTAGATTATTACTGTGTTCACATCTTTCACAAGATTTCTTATAAAGCAATTTTCATAATAAACTTCGTTTTTTTTTCTATAAAATCAAATCGTGGTCTTACGCTTTGTCACTTTAATTTAAAACATAATATATACATAAAAGAACGATTACACGTTCAATGATGTTGTATTTAAATTCGGAGTAGTTAAACAAACAAGAAGGAATTAATTCTATGAATTTACAAAAATTTATGGGTTTATAAGTTGGAACTGAGGCACAACGTTCTAAAATATATAGACAATATTTAATTTCCATCTGAAACAGGTTGAGTCTGTAGGAATTTTTTTCGCAATTATACTATTTGCTTTACCAGTTATCTTATCATTGTTTGTTCTTGCTTGTGATTCAATATTATATGCAGATAACATTGTAGCAGATGTTTCGTAGACTTCATCTTACTATTAATTTTACGTATATAGCTAGATTTTATGTATACGACAATTCCTCCTTAACTTTATTATAGTTTGCTATAATAAAATAATTACGATGGCGGGTGACAATAGATGGTGTTATGCGCACACAAGCATATTCTTTTAGTACGCTGTACACGTCTCAATACTACTAAACATCAGCCGACATCGTGAGCTGGACAAACTACAATTATTTTAATAATTTATAAGTTTTAGAACGCTGAAAATTAAAAAAAAAAGAAAAATACTGTACCAAAACATTTCCTAACGAGTGGGCAATTCATCAAGTACTTCCAGGGGGTGTGTGGAGCTTGTTTCTTCTTTTTACAGCCCCTATGAGAGTGTAGATGATGACACCGCTCAGCGGCCTTGCCGTGCTTCGTAAACATTCCGAGCGAGCCCTGGTAATTCCATAGATTGTCACATCACTGGTACCACTAGCAACACAACCCACTCAGCCAAAGGCAGAACCATTCACTAGCACTAACCACAAAAACAAACCACTAAATCAAGGTCATCCGTAGCCATCACCATCCAAGTGAAAGACTACATGGGCGAGGCCCCGCGGAATAGCAACTGAAAAGAAAAAAAAAGAAAAACTGTAGTTTAAGCCCCACCCCTCAGCAAACAAAACAAAAATAGTATGGACATAAAAATATACACTGAGTTAACTAAAACAAGACGGTGACATATTGAGTAGCTAAGACCGAGTGCTCCATAATCTATGCAGACTTCCGTTCAGGGTCAAGAGGAATGGAATAAAAAATAACACGAATGTTAAGCATGTTTTTGTTCATCTTGTCGTCAACTAAATTACAGTTATATACAGCTTTTTTAATATCCTATAGACATATTATTTGGAGGTTTAATAAATAGAGGACTTCCCAGTCAACATGCAACACATTCTCCAGGTGTTTGTATGGAGCTTTATGAAATCGAGAACTCAGCAGTTTCTGGTTTAAAGTAAAATTCCATTTTAACTGGTTGTAAATAAGAATCCTGTTTGAGTATCGTGCGTCATGACGTTAAAAACATCGTTATCTTTACCTTTTTTTATGATTATTGTTGAAGATAGGTTTGAAATTCTTTATTAGGTATATTATTCAATCTTGATTTTCTATTTAAGTAACAAATATTAATGAGTCTTAAGAAAACTTCGATTGTTATTGTGAAGTGTATCAAAGTGTTTGGACATGTGCAAAAACAAATAAGCGCCGCCCGCCTTCGTGTGATAGACTAGCTTCAATAAGGCTCATTATGTGCGTAAAAGAGTATTTTTAAGTTTCTTTTCCTTATAGTACTTTACAAATCTATTATGTAAATAAAAAACTATGAAATTGGAATTTCCTACGTTCCTTATCATCTTTAACTTATCAATTCGTTGATGAACTTAACTGCATTAAAAGGTCACCACAGATTCCACTGCTTTTAAAGAGGTATTATGAATTCACAATCTTAAAGCTACTCATCAAGTCATAAGTCACTCCTTACTATGGCTTTTTTTCAGCAGGACAATTTACCGTTGTCCGTGGAAGGTCTATACAACTTCACCGGACAAAAAATGTTACCATACTATGATGTTGATTTGTATGTTTTTTTTTTATACTAGTACTGCAAAATAACCTCACTGTACCTGTTATTAAATACAGCGCATTACAAAATTCTACCGTAATTATCCAGAAACAGGAGACTACATTCATAGTCACTGTGAGCATGCCGGTCTACTCAAAGGTCTCTTCCAAAGACGGGCAAAATGTAATCTGATTAATGATTAACGATTACTAAATGTAGTCGTAATTTTAATTTTCTTGCTCTCTAATCATGACTAAATCCATTTAAAACATTAAGAACTCATAAATATATATGCAATCTGGGATTCCGAATGTAGTCATATTAATGATGAAAAACGCAAAATGTAATCGTAATCATTTTTATCAATCTGATTACATTTTACCCATCTATGGTCGAGACCATACTATATACTATATCACACTCAAATATATTCAATGTCAGAGAGTTGTCCGTTGTCCGCAAATGTGATTTATCCTATTATATTGTTTCTTTTTACCGAAGCAGTAAGAAGCAGCACTCATTAAAGCAGTTTTACCGCTTTAACAGAGGCACACCGTGGTGAAGTTATTTCTTATAACAGATAACTCATCTCTTATAAGAAACTTATTATTTCGAAACGTTGTGTAATTGTTATTGCAAAGGATTAACTTATCTTCTGTGATAAAAATTTCAAAGCATAATTTAGTACCGTATTAAATTGGATAAAACCGGTACAATTATATGCAAATTGCCTATAATTAATAATTTTATATGATATGAAATACAAACATCTTATTGCAAAAGTAGTTATAAAGTCGAAAAAAAATACCGGTTTCAGCTATTCGAATGTATGCATCCTAGCTTGTTTTTATTTAAATAGCAATCAAAAATATAATTATTACGATATTTAAAAAGAGCTTAACAAGCGTCCATAATTTAAATAACATAACACTTTTTAATTAACTGTTAATACCGAGGTGTGCAAGCTATTTTGCTTGTATTTTGATATAAATTTACATTTAACTGCTCTTTATTCATACATACACGAAAGCAATCACTTCTATAAACTTGTTACATTTTGCCATGTACCATTGAAAAATATTTTAAAACATAGGTGCATAGTTCCATTATGAGATGAATTTAAAGAAATCACCTGTAATTTTCGTCCATGAGATAGCCGTGAATTTTTAATGATTTATGATAAACATATTCATTCATTTAGTTGTAGATCATTAAATAAAGGTGAATGTTGTTATAAATCAATTAATTAATGATTCGTGTTTTTCCAATTATCTTTATATGGCGTTTCTACAACTGGGTCTAAGTCTATTATTTTGCAAAGACAGATTCTTACATACATAGATACAAGATAGATCTCCCTTGTTCCAAAATATTCTCTTTTTTTATCCTGTGGCCAAGTATCCATATTCCGACCCTATTTCAGCAGAATGGTTACAGGTTACAAAAAAGTTACAGTTAAAGTTAACCTTGGACTTTCGCTCACAGCGCTCTCAAAGAAGGTTATCTTCGAGTTTGACTCAAAGTGTAAAGAGTAATAAAATTATTTTGATCATCAACTCTTCAAGTAAATAAAATAATTAATTCGGAAAACAAACAGTATTACCCGTACAGGGACAATAAAACATGAATTGCGTTTCCGTGGAAATATTACAATATCAGCGGAAATATAAATCCTATTTATTTTATTACTCATATTTTAATAACTGTCTTTAGTAATTCTAAAACAACACCAGCAAAGTAAAATAAAATATTTAATAGTATATTAACAGCCCGATAATTGCGCGTAAAAAAACCTGACTTTCATAATGTAAACGGAAGAGCGATAAAACTGTCCTTGTTCATATGTTCTTACGTCTTACAGTGTGTGCGTTTCTATGGATTAGTGTAAATGTGTATGAGTGTGTATGACGGCGCCTTGACCTCCTGAGGCGGGCTGTGACCGCTCTATACAAACAAGCATGTATTATTTTACTAGCTATACATTGCAGTGTGTAATACATTAGCAAGAACGCAGTGTTGCTGAAGCAAAAGTACAATTTCTCAAGGTTAGGTGACCTTTAAACGGAAAACAGCTGACGGGACAGATCGAAAACGGGTAGCGATAACATATCTTTTTCTAACTTCTCATAGTGACTACATCACACCTGATAGTAAGAATGGTGCAGTCCACAAAAGCACTATGCCTTTTAATGAGAAAGGAAAGCTTATCAATAATTGCAGTATTCAAACCGGCCTGCAACTTTGTGCAAACGTGAAGGGATCTTTATTCCTTCCCGCTTTATTTAAAGACACAATATATACAGAAAGAAAGAAAACATGTAATCAACGGTAGCAACAAAAAAAAAGACAAATAAATGATATACATAGAAAAGGAAAAGTAAGTAACATAAAAATTCAATGAAAAGTCTAGGCCTTCGCCGATAAAAGCCCTGTCTCAGTTTATGTTGTAGCGCTGGTATTGATAATTCAAAACCACGGATTATAGTTTTATATGTAGTGTGTTACATTATTCCGACGAAACCTCAACTCTATTTTAATGTTATAAATACATTTTAATAGCTTTATTAAGACTTACATAATTACTAACATAGATGGGCAAAATGTAATCAGATTAATGAAAAACGATTAAGATTACATTTTTTATCATTAACATGGTCACATTTTGCCTGTCTATGTATTAAACGCCAAATAATCCTCAAATGCATGCAAATTTATGACTCCTTAATATTTATAAGGGTTTTAATTATGATTATAGAGTAACGATATTAAAATTACAAATACATTTTGCAATCGTTAATCATTAATCTGATTACATTTTGCCCATCTCTGATTACTGGGAGATATCATACCATTGTCGCACAACAATATTTCGTAAGTATTATTTATTAGGTATGTATTACAAATCGTAGATCAATTAAACTTGAGATGGCTTCATAAGATAGCGCTTGTAGCAATGATCAGATCGTTCACATAGAAGCCTTTTAATGGATAGGTATAGGTACTTTCTATTAGTGATAGATATAGAAGAAACTGTCGAAACTCGACGCTTTATAAATATGCAAGAAAATATTTACAAGGCATGTTTTACAAGGAATCTCATGAGAGCTTAGTCAAGAGTTACAGAAATACTAGTGGTGTGGATTCCATTAATATTTTTTGCTTCGAAAATACAAATTTAAAGGCAGAAATTATCAGAAATCGAACAGGCAAAAATATTTTTATAGCATGGTATACTGTTCGCATATCTAAGACGCTTCTGAACTGTTCTTACTTGACGACTTGGATAGATTGCACCGGGAGGGCTGTCCACATTGTAAATGCCCTAGACGGCACTAAACATCTCTGCCTTTCATAACCACGCGCGTGCGTTTACGGAGTGACAGGTTTATAGTAACTTATATTCCGGCTTGGACTAAAAAGTTCTTTAACTCTTGATGAGTTATTGAGCTGTGGAACAGTCTTTCCAATTTCTATATGGTATAATGGTCACCTTCCTATGAATATTGGGTCCTTTGAACGAAGTGTGAAGAGGTATTTGTAAAGGCCGATAGGATGATTGCAACTATCGATAAGCTTTTCTTTACGGGTCAAGTCGTTTTTAGAATTGCACTATGCTTGTCATTATTTATTTATTTAATACACCAACGAAATATACACGAAATAATTAAAAAATATATATATAGGTTCTAAGACAGCGTGTTAATACCTATATATACCTATATATATAAATACATATCAGTTAATCTTGTTATACTCAAGAGGATTCAGATGAGAACAGTGCAATCAAAGCCGACCGAAATCCTGATAGGGAGCAGTGAAAGATATCAATGTCACTAACTTTGTTATATGTCTCTTTCATTCGATCAAAAGGTGAACATATATTCGTTATTATAGCATGATGTGATCACTATGAAGATTCATAATAAAAAAAGCAAAAATAAACAGGTGTCAGATAACTATTTTTTGTTATGTATCAAAATCATAGTAAATATTCGTAGATATAGCATACCTATGCTACCTTATTCATCTCTATGATATATTTGCTTATCATTAAAATCGTATGAGACGATCCTAAAACCCTAACGCCCGCACGCGTAAAGGAACGTCGCGTCATTCGAAGGCTTGAGCTTTAATTCTGTACCTATCTATCCTGTGGTAATAGGTAGGCATTTATACGTAAGTGCAAAGGACCGAAGTGGAATGGCTTCCACGAAGTTGTTACCGTTTTAGGGAGCCGCCACGTCATATCACTGCATCGCGATGCCAATGCGGTCATTGTTTTTATCGGAACGGTTAAGATCAAGTCACTAAGCTCTGAGATATAATATAAACTTGCATTTACCCACTGCTTCACTTATGTTATAATGCCTCAATTTGAATCGACTTATGTCCCATTTAGTCCTTGGTAATTAAAGTTAAATTTAAATACGCATTAAACTCAAGAAAGGCGTCTATGATTAACTATACTATTTTTGAAAAATAAAAAAGGATCAAGTATCTTTTGTTACCAGAACTTACTACCACATTTTATCAACTCACAAATGTATAGCGTGGTAACTAAAAGACCAGGGACAGCAAATATGTCAAAAGTGGATCACCCTCGGCGCTGATCTTCCATCAGCGCCCTGTGTGTATATGATGTGAGTTTATGTGTACTTGTGTGTAATAATTTTAACATTACAGTTTATCTGATGATCACATTAATTAGTCTCTATATATCTAGTATAGTACCTTGAGGAATGCTAATGTTACGAAGAAGTCATGCTGTACCTTAGATTCTATAATCATGAACAGACATACAAGTGTCATTAAGTAGCAATAATATATATATATATAAAAAACAATTTTTTTAAATTCTCTACAAAAATAATGAATGGGTATTTTCAGAGGCCTATTCTGGCATTAAAACGAAACTTGTTTTTTTTGAAACGCCCTAATATATATATATATATATATATATATATATATATATATATATATATATATATATATATATATATATATATATATATATATTATATTGGCTAAAAGCCAAGGAAAATAGGTTTACTAGTTTAATTAAAAATATGTAAGCTACTTGTAATAAACAAGTTCAAAATATTACTAAAATTTTCCATTCAATAAAAAAATAAATATAGACTGTTTTTATTAACAACACATTATTCCACAATAAAATTATTTCCAGTTTTATTTAAACAGTTGGTTAGTGCAATTGGAAAATTTCCGCCTTATCCATCGTAAGTTTTATTGCCGATAAAAAGGTATTTGTTATTTCTGTTTATTTTTTTCTTAATTTACATTTTAGGTTAGGTCGGACTCTGTTGAATATGTATTTAATTAATTGTTTGTTTTCTGTCACGTATTAATTAAATAAAATACCAAAGTAATTCGAACTAGTTGTTTACCGTTTGAGTTAATAGGTTTTTTAAGAGAAATAAAGAATATTTACAGCTATCGTTCGTACACACAAGATAAATAAATGAAACAAGGGGAAAGTATGTTGATTCGCCTATAATAGTTGTGTGACCGGTGGGAAAAACAGGAATACTATATGAACATAACATTACGTTACCATATACAAATAATTAGACATGGACCTATCGTTAAGCTAAGCTAAGCTTATCCTAGACAAGGACATACATAATTATATAGTAACGTACATCCATGACTCGCGACAAAGCAAAAAAGTTTGGCGATACCGGAAAACGAACCCAGAACCTTCCGCACCGCAGGTAAGGTCACTAAAAACTGAACTATCAGGCTGTCAATAATACTATAATATGAAATATTATATGAACATCTATGAAAGCTTGCTGTTCTTAACTGTTTCTTCCTTTATCAATATTGCTTCCCCTTAATTTTGTTTTTGTAAAATAAAGATCTCTATACATTAGTGCTACATATTTGTGGTCAGCTTGCCGCAATGACTGATCGAATACGGACATAATAACAGGTTTTTGCGATCTGTATACAAGAAAACCTTTTAAAGCCACCGATAATATTTTTTCTCCAAACGAACTCGAGTTGTTAGCCTTTACAGCGGCGTCATTCGAGATATAATGTCTAGTTTTAATAAAAGTTGAAATATTTTTATGGCTAATAAACATGTCATTTAAATGATGTAAATATT
Organism: Automeris io; assembly: GCA_036320925.1. Classification (NCBI taxonomy): domain Eukaryota; kingdom Metazoa; phylum Arthropoda; class Insecta; order Lepidoptera; family Saturniidae; genus Automeris; species Automeris io. The sequence goes on from JAUDJH010000014.1 coordinate 8,996,588, forward strand.
TGCTAAGATTGTATGAACGTACAAAGTAAAACAACATATAATCAGTTATTGAATATCACATTCCTTACAAAGATTACTCTAAAGGCCTAGAGTAATATTCAATAAACTATAACGAGAAAGAAAAGTCTAAATCGTATGAAATTGACATAATGTGACGACATAAACTTATTAACAATTCCATACATTTTGCACGTTCTATTGTTCATATCAGCCACAGGACGTCCACTGCTAGCCACATGCCTCCTCTAATGTTTTCCAGAGCGTCTAGTCGGAAGTGTCCTGCATCCTGCAACGCCCTTTTTTTAACCCGGTGGAAATCCCTTCGGGCCGTTAGGAAGGTGGTAAGGGCTACTGCCCTGGTGTGTCGGACTTGCGCCGACAAAAACCACCGGGGTGCCAACACTGCCTACTCTTCGCCTTCGCCGGACCTGGGAATACAGATACTTTTGAGGCGAACATAGATCCTGCAACACCCTGCGATCTGAATAAAATCGTTTGTTCACCTGTTCTACTATTCAGTTCCAGGTAAAAGGATTAAGTTTTTTTTTTTATCTGTCACAACATTAAAAACAGTTTTGCAGTTAAACATAATAAAATATGTGTTTAAATATCTTTAATATATATAAATCTCCTGTCACGATGTTTGTCCGCGATGGACTCCTAAACTACTAAACCGATTTTAATGAAATTTACACAGCACGTGAAGTTTGATCTAATTTAAAAGATAGGATAGTTTTCATCTCAATTCATAGTCGCAATATTATTTTATTGCAAATTATTTGTTTATTATTTAGCAGTCATAATTTACAGTTAGCTCCAACCGATTCTAAAAGATGGCGCTATCCGTTGACTGGATTGAGTAATTATTCAAAAACCAGTCACAGCAAAGCGTGGCTGGTCCGCTATAATTTATATGGCAGAACAACGTTTGCCGAGTCAGCTAGTATTATATAAAAATAAGTCCGGTTTTCCTTCCTGACGCTATAAGTCCAGAACGCACGAACCGATTTCCACGGTTTTGCATTCGTTGGAAAGGTCTCGGGCTCCGTGACGTTTATAGCAAACAAAATTCAGGAAAAATTTCAACAGAAAAGCAGGAAAACGGGCAAACAACATTTTTCACATACAGCGCCATCTCTGATACATAGCGTGTACTACAAACCAATATGATTTTGCATGGTGGTGGAGCAGATCGCACCAGTATTTTAAGAAGATGGCGCCGATGTGTTATACATTGTTTGACAGCTACTCATTATACTCTGCTCAATTAATTTCAGATGACATTTATTACGCGCACGTTCTTTCAAACGCTAACTAAAAACCAAAACGAAGCCATCTGGTGGCGAAACGAAGTTCGCCGGGTTTGCTAGTAATCTATAAAGTTAACGTTTTCTCATGTACATCGTAAACTGTCACGTTAAATATCCGATAGTGTAAAGAAACTTTAGACGAACGAGTACGCTCTTCCTTTATACACATAGATGAGTCACCTCTCCAAACATGGAACCCGATCAAGTCTGACCAAGATCCTAGAATGTTGTAGGAGTTATAAGTTGTTGCACCTAGCAAACGCATAAATTGCAATCATTTATGTTAAGTGTAAACATGCGTCTATACTTAGATATAAAGTCTTTTATAGGCATTTTTAATTCTCACTATTTCGGGCCAAACTTTCATTAAGATACTGATATTTGCTTATATCTATAATCTGACCTCCGCGTAATATAATGTTCCGGTGGTAGTATAGACCAAGGTCTTTAATTTTAATTTAATGAATTAATAATTACTCATTAAAATATTTGTTTCTCATTATTTATTTCAATTGTCTTTGTAGTATTTCTTTATCTTAACAAATTGCTTTTTCCTTGATAATAGAAACAGCAAAGAAGTGCAATAGCCTTCTCATGATTTTTATTTCCCGACCTTACAATCTGGGAGCATTTAAAAAATACCGGTAAGTTGCGAGTTGGACTAGCACACCAAGGGTTCCATGCAAATGATGATTATGATGATGATGTCCTGGCCGGTTTCGACCACGGCGACTGTTTCAACACCGATTAAGAAATTCGAGGTCCAGTTTTCGGAAACAGTCAATTGCGCAGGAGATATTTAAGTGCATAACTGGACGCGCATCCAGAAAAGCACTCTCTCGTTCGAGCTCCCTCAGGCCCGATGGAAAGGAGAACCAGTACGATCGGGAGGGAGCAGGATGCAGGTTTGGTCGAGTTTTCCTTCTCTGAACACCTGGTTGAATTGCGGTGTTAAAGAGATACCTTAGTCGCCTCTTACGACACCTCAGCATGAAGAGGGATGTGCTATTCTATTCTGCCGGCAGCCACCACGGCTTAAACATACCATACAAATAAACTATTACAGTACTGTATAATGCTCTTAACAGGAACATAAACCAGATTTGGGGATAAATTTAACTTTGCCGTTGTTAAAGGACTGTCCTTATACATCTATATAGGTTGCGATCCTAATTTTAAACACATTTATAATCGCAAAAGACCTTTTTTTTGTAATGCAAATACAAATTTTGGGTTTGAGGTCTTTTTCTTATAACATAACATTTTCATTTTCTTTCATAAGACCTTGCTTCTTGCTAAATTGAGGTGTCGTGATTCGAGGTAAACAAGGAGTATAATTTTTTCCGAGTTTACAAGATACCGCAGACCTGATCATATAATATAAATTTCAACACGACTCCTCCATGCGGTCCTGAGAAAAAGTGTCTTGAGTGACAAACAGATGGGTAACAAAGTAATCCTATAATGGTTATGTTATTACTTTTGAAGTAAGGAACCTTAAAAAAGAGAGAATAGCAGTTTATTTGCTAAACGTGGTCCATAGTCGGTCTCATCTTCGCGTTCCAACAGGTTTGGTCAAGGATTTTGTCTGAAAATCATAATATACATACACATACATTAGACACATAAATATTTAGTATTTGGGGCTACCATTATCTCTTTATTTTATCCTTTGAATGTAGTAGACGTTTTCTAGATGTATCTACACTCTATTATTCCCTTCCTCGCTGTTTTCTGCACATGGACACAACAAATGGGTTTCAACTGAAAATCAGAGCTGCTGTGGCTTAGCTGGTCACCCAGCATTTGCTGAGCTGACTTCCTTTTGACACATCACAGCACAGGGTATTTTCTTTTGTTGTTTTCTAATTGTTTAACCCAACCTTCTGTGTTGTATGTTATGTGCCAAATAAACGTTTTTCTTTATTTTTCTATTTAATATTGAAGTGTTAAAAATTTAAATTCAGATTCTTAGAAATTTTTGTCTCAAATACAGATTCCGATTTAAGTGTAAATTCTCAAACGTAGACTACTTATTTTATAAATCCAGAAATGAATCCAGTTTCACTTAAGGACTGCGAAATTCCTACACCAAAAGAATTTTCTCATTATTTCGATCTCTCCGATTCTCTGAAAACATTGTCCCATGAATGCAAGTGAATACAACACTAAATAGCAGATGTTTTGGTAGCAATATTGACGTTTGACGCTTGGAAAACTGACCGTTAGGGGTGTTGTGGGATCTGAGGAGCGAGGTTTATTTATTGAGCCGTGACGTCACAGACGAAGTTGGACGCAGCGGAAAACGTGGAACAAAAATCTAATTACTAACTCTTTTTTTTTTCAAATTAAGTGAGAGATCGTTTCTCTTCTATTATCACAATTGATAACTTAATGATCAAAACAGAATAAGCATAATGTATGCTTTTTCATATTCTTAGTTTATTTATTTTCATAAAATAAAATTAAAATAGGGTGAAAAGAGATACATTAATTAAAAAAACCTAACCAGTTTTGTGGTAACTTCGAAAATATTTCTTGTAACGAGATATTTTTGGTTTTATGTTTAGAGATACGTATTTAAGTAGGTTCTAAACAGTTGTAATTTTATAAATAACAATAACATCAACAACAGGTCTCCACACACGCCCAGATTGTGACCTGTGGGTCATATAACAGGTATCATTTTGATTAATTGTACTTAATATAATTGTTTAATTTTCTGTTTAACGAATCAGTTGATTAAAGTAGTTCTCCGGAGCTTATTGCGTAAATTGTAACACAGTGAAGACAAAAAAAGGAAAACTAAACCGGAGTTATAAATGGTAAAATATGAGCGAAATCATACAAAAGAACATTCGACAAAGTAAGAGCAAAGCAGAAAAGTGGTGACAGGATAATTTTATGGCACTAATGCATTTATAATGTTTTTTAAATGCAGCCGCCATAATCTGTAGATCTCGCAGAGGCAGCTACGAGATAGTGCCAAATTACCATCCCGTTCTAACTATTATTCGTATTACACGTTATTGTTACGTAATACGTTAATGACAACAACATAACGTAACATAAACTTGAACAATATACAACTTTTCATTACAGAATAAAATTGTTCAGTATTTACAAAAAATAAAAAATAGATCTAAAGAAAAACAAAAAAATATAGCGTACATTTAATATATAGTCAAAACCATTTATGGTGACATCGTTTAGAACAACAAGTCGGTTACATCGAACCAGAGCAAAGGTATCGTATTTCGAAAATATCACCGGATGTTACGACTATCGGTTTTTATGAATATGAGTAGTTTCTTCGATGTCGTTATAACAGATTTTGAATGTATTTATATAGAAAGACTTGTCGTGACCGACATCAAAACAACTCAACTACTAAAGCAAAATCATAAAATTTGGATATCGGGTTCTTTTAATGATGTTGGCATCCACTAAGAGAGGATTTTTTTATAATTTTCCCCATAAGGGACAAAATTTAGAGAGGAAAGTTTGTTGAAATATCTGTAAATTGTGAAATAAACACTAGAAAAACTTGTATTTCGCTTGTTTGTTAGAAATAAAAAATACATGTTCCAATGTAATAAAATCCAGCGCCAAGGGGGTAAAATAAAGGATTTCTACCGAGAAAATCTGGGTCTTTAGAGCTAGTAATATAATTATGGTCGACGATTATAGCCTTCAAAACACGAAGTATAAGATGTAACAAATACATAGAATTCCATTATAGAATAACAATTTACACTAAACTGAAATTGTATCTAAAGAAAATATAAAAATAATAGAGTACAATTAACCAATGATAAAGTATATGTTAACTCGTGTGTATTTTACTTTTACGAGTCGTCAAACTGCTGTAAAATATGAAGGTGTGATGGGAACAAGGCTACACGAGCCTGTTGGTCGCAGTTTTCCCTCACACGTTCACATCTAGTCGTAACATCTGAACTTAACCTGTTTCAACGACAATAAAACAATGCTAGTATTGGCAACATAATGTTTAGTGAAGGCGTATCGATTGCATTAATGAGATGTGGGCGCACGTGTGGTCCGTGTGTAGAATAGTCTACGAGACCAAACGGGCCCAGTTATCGTTTTAAGGTCCTTTTATAGCCGCTTTATGATTTACGAACAATAGTAGCTTGATCTTTTGTTAAATTTTATGGACCGGTTATACAATAGAATTCGTCTAATGCGCAGTTTTCGTAAGCAGTGACTTTAGCGAGTGCTTCATGTAATTTGAAATGATTTATACTTTAAAGATATATAGCTAGTGTCACATATGTGCATATAATATTATATGTAATATGCAATAATTCTTTGTCTTGGATTTTTCAAACCTTCTTTGACAGACTGACGGTCCACCTAACAGTAAGCGGTCACCATCAGTGGTGGTAGTCGTAGAGGTTTATGGTGGTGGTTATTATCATAGATGGACAAAATGTAATCAGATTAATGAAAATGATTAATGATTTCATTTTACGTTTTGTACCATTAATGTGACTGCATTTTGCTCATCTCTGGTTATTATATTTTCTTACAGTACTATTTTATTGCAGAACAATAAAAAAAAACATTTTTATTATAAGTCTTTTATCGAGATTTATATACAAAATGTTTTTAGTTTGGCTAATTTGCTCTGCCACAATTTAAAAATATTATAAAAGTAATTAGCTAGAGTTGCATATTCTTTATATCTATTAACATAGAATCTGACTTTCATATGAAATTTATCGGTCTAAATTAACTTTTAGTTATTAGCCTGATATTAGACCTTCAGAGAGATTCCAGGAAAAAGTATTTACCGAAATGAAGACATAGCCTAGAAACATAATAAATAGAACGCCATTTATCCAGATGAGAGTGGGATTTATCCTGGCAGTGTTGATAGGACCGTTGTCCTCTCTGATCCGCCAGGAGATTTAATACCGCAGGTAAATAGGCCTGTCAGAGTAACAAATCCCCCTGTGTAGAGGAATTTATATTCCAGACTTGTTTCCCTTCGAACTGGACCGTTTCATAAGATGTTATCCTTTTCACGAGAAATGTCGATTTGAATTATTGATAGGAAAAATGTCAATCATTATCACTCACTTTCAATAGCTGGCTTCACTGAATATCTGATGAAACCACCTACTAAATTATTGCTTACTGTAACCTCTTCTTTATTTTTATTTTTTTATTCTAGTGGGTGTAGAGACTGCACTATGCATGACGAGAGTCCAAACCTGCAGAATAGTTAAAAAAACAAACGCAAATAACGACACCCATACATTGCACATTGGGTTATTGGATATATCGATATACTCTTTACATACTTTTTAAAGAAACCCCAATATATGGCAAAAATGTCTAAATTCTACAATTTGATGAAAACGCAAAGTAAAGAATACGTACAATTCAGACATAATGACCTTATTTATTGCAATTTAATTGCGCTGAAATAGAAGATTCTATATAAATGTACACGCGTTAGTAATATCTTTTGCTAAGTTGTTTAGCAGTCAAAAAAATTACCATATAAAATACCTGATTCGTTTATGTCATCAGAATATTAATCTACATTTAATGGCATTACAACCAACCATCGTGATACTATTCGCTTATAGCTAGATTTTGCAGCAGTTTTCCGTTTAAATGCTACTAAAACTCGAGAGAAAATAAAAAAAACTTTATTGAAATAACACACACACACACACGCACACGCACACACATCTATCTCTAATTGTTGCGAGTTCACTGTCTTTTCATTTTCCTTTTCTTTGTTAGTTTTTAAATATTATCATTGTGTAATTGGCACAGCTTGTCAACTGTACCGTATGTAAAATGCATATATGTGCTGTTCAATGATAGTGAATAAATAAATAAATAGAAATACAAGAAGCAATTTTCAATGCTAGTCCATAATCCGAGACCGCAGGCAGAACTAATCGGTATATATTGTAATACAAGCCGTCGAAAGTCTTGTTATAACAATGGGACATTGCTTCATGCGAACCACCCGGGGTTTACAGTCGTGTCGTTACTTCGCTACTCAGTATAATCTATACATATAATAAACTCGTAGTAAAGTCAAAACTGTACACCGAAGAAAGAAGATATTTAAAAGAATTATTGGTACCTATATACTTTTTAAGAGGTCCTAGAAACTAATCAACTAGAACAATTTATTAAAAATAGTATTATACAGGTGATTTTATAGACGAAGGAGATATTCAGGGAGGATATTCAGCATTCGATTCTAATTCCAAATATGTAAAAATTGTGATATCTTAATATTTCCAATAATACAGAGCAAATTATGGTCAACATATTTAGAAAAGATTACACATATGAATGAATGAATAACAACTCATTATTAAGTAGGTACATATTTTGCATGTCCTAAGACAAGATACAAGGCGAAGGGAAAGCGAGTCGATACCTATTTACTTAAAATTACGTAAAAGGAACTTTATCTATTTACCAATGAATCGTGCACCACACGCCCTACGGTGTCCACAATTTTTACAGATCAATTCTTATTTGTTAATAAAATTTTCATAATTATTTTTTAGGGAATATAGTTCATATACATTTTTATTAGTTGCAAGGTACACATTATTGTGATCTGAAATATCTCGCTAGTCTATATATTCACCTGTAGATATATTTCTTAAGATCTTAAGTGTCTTGTATTTTGGATACGGCTTTTAAAGCATACGTAAAAAATTGATAATCATCATTAGATCACTTGATTCCACTCTGGAACTTAGGCCTTGTGTAATAAGACCCATTTAGCCCGGTCTCGGCTTTTCTGCGGGGTCCCTTTTAGCAATTCATCACTTCGTCTAATGACGGGACGCTCAATTTCGGTAACGACTTCACGGTTTCTACTGAAGAAATGATCTATTTCAGCGATCAAGGTTCTTCAACATTTATATATAAATGCATATCTATAGAAATACGCAGCAGCCTAATGCAACATCAGTTGATAATACAGAGAGCTTATTTATCTTATAACATCATTTAGGATTTTATGCTTCTGAACGACTTCAAACATAAGTCGTTCTGTTACTCAAACAGCGACCTTCATAAACTGGTGGACAAGGTCAACCGTGAAAACACAAATAGTAATACAATCGTAAATATTGTAAATTTATTTTATTTTTTACTTCAATTTAAAATAAAATTTGGAGACCACAAAACGCTCATAGAAATGTGAGGAGCAACCTGGCCAGGTGGAGTGATGTTCTGATGAAGAATACTGGGAGAAATTGGTTAGCCAAAGCTCGTGACCGCCACGATTGGAAAAGAATGAAAGAGACCTCAGTATTGGATAGAGCTAAAGGTTAATAAGAAGATTTGTCGCGTATAAGAACCCATAGCATATTAAAGTGACGTGTGTTAAGCGTGGACATTTAAAATATGTTAAACAACGTAAAAAGATCCATGAAATATCGAATACAGTGGGTACGAAGAAGCGTGAATACTTTATTTTAGCATATAGGTAAGTATAGAGCAGTATTAATTTACATAAGTTTTTATTATATGTTTGACCTCGTGTTATCGCGGCAAGCCTCCATCGTCATCTTGTGTACCTACGAACTAAAATCATTTCTTATCAGTGTAACAATGACGCGTAGAATTTATTCGTAAGGTTGCAATTTACCGAAACTATTGTTTCTGTTATTCGTTAAATAATGGTTAAAAATATTAACCTTTGTATGATGTATTCAGATCATATTGTTGGACAATAAAACATATAATATGATTTTTTTTTAGTACGTCTTCGTGTGATTTAAAATTTGAAACGATATTGATATATTATATTTCATGTTTAGTACGAAATGGTCATTTACAATAACCATTTGTTATTTAAGTCTTTGAAAGGCAAATTTAATAGGGAATTCCTTTCTCGCAAAAACAAAACTCTGAAAATATACGAATGTACATTGAAAGGAATGCAGTAAATTGACATGAAATATATTGTAATACTGTTAATAGTCTTTCGGGTTAATTTTTTTTTATATCTCGCGTAATTTTAGTTAACGAACAAAAAATGCATAATATTTCGAATAGTTATGTATTGTACTGAACTGTAAGAAACCGAATATAGAGGAGCTGTGGTAATTTTTTTTCAGTGCCACGTTGTGTAGAATAAATGTTTAATGAAACCAAATGCTTTATTTATATAGAAGTCCACCATCTTATATATTAATCAGTCATCAAATAATGCAGCGTCGAATTCAATATTATCATATTCATATACCTACCTACATTAATAAAATAGATAAACCCAAAGTGAGGCAAAGATTTATATCTCAACTAATGAAGTATGGTAAACAGTTCTTGCTAATCGAAAGTAATGAACGACCTAACGGTGTATTGACAGTTGTCAAATACGAAAACGGATTGGAGCGAATTAAAAGTGAATATTTAAATGCAAAAACGAATAATGTTTTCGTTCTGTCGTGTAGTGTTTGATAACTGGGACGTTAGTGAGACAGTGTCTGTCCGTTATCTGATCAACAACTCATTATATTTTGATATTTGACATAAAGTTAATACACTAGCAGTTCGGTCAACTATTGGCTCCTATAGAAACTCAAAAAATTAGTAACTACACGCCTTTTTATGAATACTCACTTAATTTGGATATAATTATAGCTAAACTTAAACAAAAAGAAAGATTGGTTCATCGTCAATTTTGAAATTATAATTTTATAAAGTATGTTAAAAAAAAGTATGTTGGATAAAAATTACGGTATATGGAAAATGTATAAACTATAGTATAATCTATGATTTGTTTTTTTTTTTCAAACAGAATTTTGCGAAATATTATTGTTAGAACAGTTAATATTGACGAAATAAAATGAATGAAACATTAATAAGTAAATAGAAACGTTATTAGGTATAGCGATCTCCTACCGGATGATGTGTGTTTGATAAATAATATTTCACAATGTTCAACACGCATTCTACATACAAAATGTAACATGTATGATCGTGATTCGGACTTTTCTTCATATTATTTATAATTTACATGAATAGAACTGATAAAATAAAAGTAATAATCAAAGTTATCTGAAAGAAATGTTTATTATAATACTCAACTAATATGCCAATTTAAATACCTACTGTCCGGGTACTCCCCAATCGCCGTAAGTTACGAGTAAGGACATCTTGCCATCTAATATTGATGAATTTCTTATATTTGTCTTACATAATTAAATTTCAATATCGTATTGAAATGCAAAAATACGTTTTAATATATTTACTTAATTCCAGCCAAATACATAATATCTAGTATTGTATGTTTCGACAGGATCTAAGCCGGTTTTGAAAATGTCGTAGAGATTTCACATCTGCAGTAGGTGCTACAAATGTAAAATTCGAAAGGAATGCCAAACTAGTAATAATAACTCAATATATTAAATTCTTGTAATAAAATTTGTGAGTACTCTGAACTGTCTTCTCTTTACTCGTATTCGAGACACGGAGGCATGTTTTCATTAGAACATTTGGCTAAACGATAATGGCTTGTAGGCCCTACCACAAGGGCTATGTCGCCTCTTATTTACGGGTCATAGAAATCACAACAAGCCATGTACATTCTGAAGATACCGTAGGATCCTAATGCGCAGTTAAAAAAAGGAAAGAGAAAAGCTTTTAACCTGAGGGTGCGATAAAGTGTAAGTTATGTGCAAGCATAAACATTTATATATATACATTACATATAACAATATACGTTTCAGAATAGCAAAATAATATTGTTTAAATATTACTCCTATAATAGTTTTAATAATAGTTTCGCCAGTCAAGTTTGATAAAAAAAATGTAAGTAACTTTTGTCATAACCGTAGCATCATAAGAAAAGTGTTTCTTTAATATTAATAACATTTAAGGAAAGTGTTGGAATAATACGAACCAAAGTTCAAAATAACTCTCAGTATTAGCCAAATGAAGTGTTGTTAGTGCGCTGGCCACACAAGCCGAAGAACCGATGAACATTGTAGGAAACGAGTTCTTGAGTGGAAACCGCAATCGGTAAAGGTATCCGTGGAGCATCCCTGGTAAGATAGGGCTACGACTTACGAAAGGTGACCGGAAATTGGATGAAAAGAATCAAAACTAAGCTGAATAGCCCTTATTAGGAGAAGTCTTTGTCCAGCTATGGAAAGAGTGGGCTAATTATGAAATACTGAACGGTACTATTAAGTAACAACCAATGGAAACTACACTTAACCAAAACTGAAAATGTATATCCTGCCTTTGTTTCAGTGTTGACAGAAACCGAACTTGAGGTCGAAAATTCTATTTTTCGTGGATGCCTGCAGAAACTAAAACTACTAGATAAATTACTATTAATTTATTTAAATCTGGACCTTGTTAAATAAAATCAATCAGTTGAACACAAAGGCAAAGGAAGAAATCAAAATAAATTTAAATTTCAAAACAAAATCCGCAGTTGTTAGTTAAATGTGGTCATTGACTCAAAGTAGAGGTATAGCGTAGTTTTTCCAAAGCAACAACAATAATTACTATTCCAGACGAGATGCCTTCGAGAACGAAGGTTATTCACCCGTTAAAGAATTAATGGCACGTCTCACCGGTGCTTTATCTTAGTTTCCTCAAGCGAATTAACTTAAACACTATTATATTCTATTCTTTACAAGACGACTGTATTTCTTATGCATAAATCAACAAACTCAAACAGCATGCTTCTATTTTTTGGAAACACCAATAATAAATACAGGTAAGTTACACTGTGCAACCACCTAAAGCAACCGAAAAACGAAGAAGTTTCTTCAACCGACCTAAGATGCCGTTTTTAATTTCAAGAAAAAGTCGGAAATGAAGGACATCCACTTTTTTTGGTAGTAGAGCGATTTCAGGAACTGGGTCATGACCACAATATACAAGTGTAAAGACCATCATAGGGACTCGCTTTGGCTTGTCAAGTTTCGGGATCAGCTTGTGTATATCCAGTAAATCATATGACTAGAGACCTTCAGGCGTGGTATGTGAGGGCCGACATGACGATAAAGACTATCAACGGATTTTCATCCTTTGATGGTCGCTTTCATTTTTGGACTACTCTGTACTTACCATCAGATGCACCGTAGTGACTTTGTCGTGCCAGTGTAAAAAATACATTAACAGAAAAGCTGGTTGCAAGTCCACAGTCCACACTCAAAGTACTTTGTCCAACAAATGATTTATTACAGAAGGAGTTTTGTAACATTAGTGTTAAGGTGGAAACTGACTTATAAAATTTATACGTAATGCTACAAACCGAGCATTTCATCTGTCGGTAGAGTCAATCACACCACTCCCTGCTCCATTAATAAGTAAGCTAGCCTCAAATGATGCATTACTCCTATATGTTGCAAGTGAATTTTAACCTTTAGATTTTAAAGTTTTCTTACCGATAAATTGGCCCCTTGAAGCAAAACCTTCTGTATATCTAGTTTTTTCATATTATTAAATAAAAGTTCGCTTATTTTGTATACTATTAAATCAAAACCGGTTATTAAATCGAGAAGAATTTTCTGTGAAAACGATCAATTAACATTATAGCGGTTATATAATAAAGAATCTTTAATAGCTGCTGAGGATCGAAGCCCAAAATCCACGCATCAAAGTAACTTAATTTATTTCTAGCTTAGACAGTTCAAGAATTTTATAACACCAGGAATATTAAACAATACAATTGATGAGTTCTTGTATTGGAGTCGGTTATTGACTACAGTAGCCACTTTCATCAGACAAAATGTCAGAGTATCAGCTGCCACCTTTCTGTATCAAAAGTGGATGAAGTGTATAAATTTGTGACTTGCTTTGGGCTGTCGCGTTTCGGGATCAGCTTGTGTATATCCAGTAACTCATATACCTAGAGAACTTCAGTCGTGGTATATGTGGGCCTACATGACGACGAAGACCATCAATGGATATTCATCCTTTTATGGTCGGTTTCGTTTTTGGACTACACTCTACTTACCATCAGGTACTCTGTAGTCATTATGTTGAGCCAGCGTATAAAAAAAAAGAAAAAGGTATAAGTAATATAATATTTTTATAAGGAGCTAAGTAGGAAACTGTAATATAAATGTGGCTTCGTATATAGATTTACGTTTTTTTATGGATATGTTTTTAGCATGAAAAAGATTTTATAGCCTAACAGGACGAGCTTTAGGGCGAGAGAATAAAGCCCACAAAGGTAACGTTCATCAAAACAAGCACAAAAAGCATTACCCTATTATCTGGTGGTAACCAGATTTTGAGTCATAGAATGTAATAATTACGAAAATCTAAGTCTCCATTTCTAACTGTCCAAGTGTATTAAGGGAATGCTTTTTATAATTCTATGGAACGAATGCTACCACAAACATGCAGCGATTTTTTGCAATTAGTATCAACATAAGGGAATCTCTGGTAAGGTAAGTAGCTTGGATACGCACCGGAGAGCTTAACTGTTTTTTTTATACGTCGAAATAATACTGCCCCTGGGTGCATAGCTGCATTTAAAAACTATTTACGATAAGGAAGTATTACCATTATTTATGGTATAACAATTATGATATTTTAAGGTCAACTTTTTAGCACATTAACGAAATGCAGAGGATGGAAAATGCTCAACAATGCAATAGCAAAACGTTTTGTAATAATCGCTACTTGGTAAATTCTGAACTGTTAGTCTTCTAGTTTCAATTACGTAAAACACATGATACATAAATCCGTTGGCGTTCAAAATGTTAGTTATTTACGGTTTGAGCTAGAAGAGGCGGGCAGAGCACGCGAACTGATAATAATTATTAGTCTGTAGCAATTAAGAGGCGCCAGATTTACGCCACGGATATGATAACGGTAGACTTGAGAAGAAAATGGTTGGAACAATTTTTACGTACAGAGTGTTCCATATAGTGTACTTATAACATCTTGATAGTATAACTACACACTTAAATAATCATGTTTTTGTTTTTTTCTCAATAACGGATTTAGGATATGGTTTTTAAGAATGTCTTTCTTTTGCTTAATATTCTGCCAAACTATTAAATGAACGCTTTATATAGTTTTTATAAGTTAATAATTATATATTTATCTTTAAGCATAAGCAGTCACACTTTCTGAACGCTACGTAAACCAAATGAATTATAAAATGAGGCGTCTAATTTTACCCGCTAAAACGATTTTTCGTACAAAATTACTTAACAGTCCTAATAGTAGTTTGAAATGTTTTTAACAAAGCAAATATTATATATGATTTTCTTTTTTTTTTTGGTTTTTCACTTTAGAATAATAATTCAAATACCTTATAAGAATGTGATCGTTAAGTCAAAGATTAATTATAAGAATTTATAAATTTATGGGATTTGAAAAAATATGTTATAGCGGGTTTTGAAATTAGACTCTTCAAATATGTGTAAAAAAATTAACCGGCGGGACTTTTATAGTATTTGTATTTAGAGTTACATTATAATGTTTTGGTGAATATTTTTAATTATGAATACTTTTAAAAAGTCATTAAATACATTATATCCGTTATTTTCCTGCTTGGTAACAAGTATCAATTTTTTCGTTGCTTATTAGATTTACTTGAATTGGTTTAATAAATTCCAATACTTTATGAAAAAATGTTTTCTTAAAATATTGTAAGCACTAATCCGCTAGCAAGCCAAAGCATCCATAAATAACTTTCATAGAAATAATAAATATTCAAATAATATTAAGAAAAAAACAATGAATATAAAAATGAAATCAAAAGTTTTAACTTTTATTAAAATACACTTTCTCTAAACGGATGCAGCTTCTGTCGTGCAGTCTTGTCATGTGAATGTATCATGCGAAATACTCACGATTCTATTACCAGATTAGGTAAACAATTTCCTCTCAGTGGAAACTTTAGCGCGAAGTATTGTTAACAGTTACATAGTTCGCGTGACAACTGACATTAAAGGCGTTCTAATACCGGTGCCTGCGAATATAAGATATTATTAAAGGAAAACATGTTGACATCGCATGCCTAATCTTCACGACGGGAAACTATCACATAATAATTTAATGGCAACGTTTATAATCATAATAATTACAATACAACACGCAAATAGGGTTCTTGGTATAGATATAATATTATTTAAACCGCTCGAGTGGAAATGACGGGCGTCGCTCGTCAAGATTTTCTGTACTAAATTCGAAGAATTTGACGAACGTCGCACGCAGTATTTTTTTTCATATGAATTTCTTTCTTTTTAAATATTTAACTTTTATTTTATGATAATTCCACTCATACAATTGCGCTAAATTTAATTGTCAGCACGCGTACTATTCTTCGAGATTTAATCGTAAGGCAAGGGATTTAGTATGTGTGGGTTGCGTTACCTGAAAAAAAAATTGTGGCTACAGTGGCCTGCTGGATAAAAAACCGGTTTCTATGCGCAGCAATGACCTATTCCAGGCAAGTACGAATTCCCACAGTAGAGTATGCTTCCAGCGCCAATATTTCCGCGATCTTATGACATGGGAGTATTTAAGAGGAGAGTGAATAAGCATTTGTTGGGCGGACGCGGTTCATTATCGGACTCAACTTCACCTTCCACCAGGAGTGATTGAGGAATCACTCCTGGTGGCAAGCGTACGCCTACAAATCATAAAATAAAAAATGCCAGTGACTTTTCCAGTGACCACATATTAACCGATGAAAAAAAAACATTGTATGGAGGATCACATGGCATCTAACAGAAATATATCTACGAATATTATTATGCCCTGAGAACGGCAATGAGCTCTCCGATATTATTAATATTATAAATTCTATTTATAATTATATCGAGGGGTGAAAGGCTATTTGGTTTAAGCGACATTTTTTGGTGATATAGTAATATATATTTTCGGAGTCAGCGTTTTTTACCGATTCCAAATATATATTTATTACTATATCACCAAAAAAATGTCGCTTAAACTAATTAGCCTTTCACCCCTCGATGTGATTAAAAATTCTACAGACCCTTTAAAGGGCTTTTAGTAACCGTCAGTCTATTCGGTGTGAATTCATTGTTGAAATGAAGTTATATACCAATTGCCTCCGCCGAATGTTAGACTTTATTTGTCATATAGCTAGAAAAGACGGCAAAGACCTCGAAAAGCTGATGCGATTCTGGTATGGTTGACAAAAAACGTCCAAGGGGTCGAATTCCATTAAAATAGTGTAGTAAAGTCCGCGGCACTGTGAGCATAAAATTACACGATGCTCTCTAACGATGCTAATAGAGAGGAGTAATCGTCATCATACAATGGACAATATCCTAGGGGAATTAGTGACCCCCAGCATTGAGGAAAACGATGCGAGCAGGAGGATAGTTACATAATTATATGATTACCCTAATTAGAGGTTGCGGGCACGATTTTGCAGTAAGCAACCTACCGATGCCAAATTTTAGTTTTATTCTCATTATTCATCATAATTACAATATTTCGAAATTTTAAAACAAATACAAATAAAAAGATACATATAAATTTTAAAATATAAAAACATGTAGACCTACAGGGGCGAGGCCTAAGGCCCAAGCCACCGGTAGTTAGGAGCTCAGAGTGAGGAACCTCCTAACAATGCGTGCCGTATCGAGTAGAACTGCCTTCTGTATCCGGCCCTTGATCCAACATTCAAGCGAGAACCTCTTAAGATGGTAATCGAGGCTGTTTGCGACCAGTCCATTAGTCGATACGACTATCGGGACAATAATCGTAGAATCTACATCCCACATGCTGGTAATCTCGTGTGCGAGGAAATTAGTTAATTCATTATTATACTACTGAAAAATAAGAATATTGTTAAACTTCTATTCATCATTAAGGACATGACCTCATTGTAATAACGCCCTTTGTTATGATTGTTAATAATATATAACTTACTACGAAAACGAGTCCCGCTTTATTTAGGCCGTCTTATAAAACGGCCTAATAGAGATGAATATCTGAAATTAATCAACATATACAATAACCGGAAATCCGAGATGATTTGGTGAAGGCGCTTGATTGTTTCGCCTCTGAACTTCATTAGTAATCGCTAATCATTTCTTTACATGAGCTTTTCATATCAAAATAAGTTTGTATTGATGAAAACATCATACCAACGCCATCAAGAATCGCTTAAGGGCATTACGGAGAATATAAACAGTACATAAACATTTGGCTTCGGAAACACCAACAATATTTGTATCAATATTTACTGTGATGTCCTAAGCAATAAAACTTAATAGCTCAGTCAATTAAACGGAGTCTGAACCAAATTGTCAATTATCGTTCGAGTTCATTGTCGTAGATGATCCTAAACACTCGCCAGCGATTAATTCGAATAATTTGGGTTGGAATTCCAATCGTCAGTTATAATTGGAATGATTTTATTACAAAAAAATCACCCTCAAATACTGCTCATTACTCATCATCATTATCATTTATTTATTTCAAATAAATACACATCGTTATACTTCAGAGTTCACCCACTGCGTCCGATCCATGAAAATACGGATCTAAAAATCTCGGCCCGTCTCAGCAGGTGTTACTTTACTGCCTTCGATCTTAATTCGTCAAAAAACAGATCTCTGAAACCACGCAATCCGACAACAAGGAAAAAATGTACTTAATTATAGACCTATTTAAAAAATCTATAAAGCCTCTATGTACAGCGTGCCGAGTCATTTACTGTTCCTCCATTCCACCGACCGGCCCGTTTCTCGGATATAACTTGGACTTAGTTAGGTCGCAATAAATAGCGTTCATAAATATAGTAGTATGGTATCAGTCAATCAATATTCTGATCAGAATCAGAAAATAATGGATATAAATCGGATGACGGATGAAGTGAGTAATCAACCATACAAATCGTTCTCTGACTACTTCGGGTCGCATTTTCTAGTTTACCAATCAGATGTACAAAAACATCCTTAGAAGTAAAACTATTATCTTGCTGTCTCTGTTGATACTACAAATATGACAGTTGAATCTAGCGACAAAGAAAAATGTTATACGTTCGGAGTACAATTATTCAAATTATTATTGAACAAAAGGGACAAAAGTGTTTTCTTTTTCGCCTGTTATAAAGTGGGCACTTTCACCTATAAATGAATGCAATACCAAAATTATTGCTATCGTATTGGCGCCGCCATCTTGTGCGGTATTACCACCTTAAAGAAGAAAATAAATAGTAACAGAGGCTTAATACCTAATTGCCTAATCAATATTGCCTTCAAATAAAACCTATTTATCATTACAGGCCAAAAGCGTTTTTTATTATGGGAGGTATTATGGGTGAAATTAAGTTTTTTTGTATATTTTAATTGAAAATTAAGTGTCATTGAATTCACTTTATAGCATCTACGTAGTAAAAAAAATGTATATCGTCGTTAAAATGCAAATTTACCGAAGCGTCAATTTTCCCTAAGTTACACATCCGAATTTGCGGGATTTGTTGTATCGGGTCTCATAAAACTGAATCACTATTTTTGCAATGGCAAGTAGAAGATTTTTTTATTTTTAATTATGTGTATTTTTTTAATTAGAAGTAAATTTAAAACACTACAATTTTGAAACACCTGTTAGCACTGCACATGCATTTCATATTTTTTCTTACGAAAATTAATAAAATTGTAACCCAATTATTTATATTTAACACGTTCGTCGGTAACCGCGATTCGTTTGTGTTTCTCACGGGGCCCTAATCCGACTCTCGGTAGGCCGTAACGAAAACAAGTGATATATAAATAATGGAACTCGAGTATTATGATTATATTATGTTATTATTATCTTCGAATTATCGTAAATAATTTTGTTCTTCATCTCAAATGCGTTTGTGTTTTAACGAATATCATACCTCATAGTAGAATGTAATATCGAGGGGTGAAAGGCTATTTGGTTTAAGCGAAATAGCCTTTCACCCCTCGATATGTGATCCTATACAAATTAATAAAAGTTATTGCATAATGTGAATATTTTTAGTTTTTTGATGATGTATATTCTATATTTACATATTATTCCATTAAATTCCTGTAAAAATTCTAAATTTCAACAAGAAAAGCGTTACCAATATTTAAGCGCCGTAACGACGAACGTGTTAAAAAAAACATAAAATACATGTAGCAAAAGTTATAACCTTCTATCCAACAAATGAAATTATTTATTTGCAAATAATGCGATAAGCTAACGAGAAGTAATGAGTCATAATTAATTTTCTGTGTTAACAAATTTAACTAGAACGTGGAAAGAAGAAACAGTTTGTGAATACGATGCCCGCATTATGGTATACAAGCGGCGAATGTGATTTTATTCAAAGACCATGAGACAGCTAAGAGAGCAAAAAATGTAGGCTATCATTGCAATAATTATCCGTTATCCATGTCGACCGTGTACAAGCCATTTAATTACGGTAGATGTGTATGTGTATGACCAACATTGGGCATACGATAAACGTTTTATCAATATGTTCCTACATACAGCGTATGAAGTTGATAAAGATTTCAAATGATTTCATAACATCATTGCAATTCAGCAATGTAATTTATTCAGAAAACGGTCGTTTTACATTTCTCATACAATGTGTACATTATAAACATATTTCGGGATAAAAAATTAGAAATTCAATATACGTCTGTAGCCTATTAGACCTCTCCCTTTATTGTGTCCATTATTTTCAGAGTTAAGTTTTTATGTGAAAAGCGTTTGGTATGTTAAGGCAAGACGTAATTTTACTGAGTGAGTTTAATTTTACTCATTATAAATGATCATAACGTATATATATATATATATATATATATATACCCTCCGACACAACAAATACCGAGTATTTAAATCTTAAACTATCTAAATATAACTGTGTCACCTTTCGGTTTAAATTGAATAACATTGATCTATCATTTAGTGTCTGCGCAGTCGAATTTATAGGTAAATAAAATACCTCAATTACATCGAAACCTTAGTAAGCCCTTTGACAATCATGTATTTGATTTTATCTCGATTCCCGAGGCGAAATTCGTGTCGCAGAAATATCCCAATCATGTGAAAATAGATTCGCGTACGTGAATGTGATTACCTGTACCCTAATCAGATTTGATTAGTCTTTATTGATAAGAAAATGTAGCTGATTTACTCGCAAATAGTGCATTTACATGGGTGTAGTATTGATAATTACTGAGTTTTATATATCACATTTATATGTTCGCAAAAAGTATAGAGGCTAGATAATATACAATGTATTTTGGGTTGTAAATAACGATTTGGCATTTATTTCAATCGCTTTGAATTATTTACAATGTTTTGACTAATTTTATGATGCACGAGTTTTATGAACTGTTATAATTTATCACGAATTTTTTACAAAATACACAGAGGTAGCGATACTCCAAGACATTTATAGATGCTAATTTCACTTTGTTTAATCTTTATAACTCAAACATAATTATATTGGTTATATTTATTATTAGTATGGTAAATCACCGATTTCGCCAACTTGGACTTAGCTCAACCTTTAATAATAGTTTGGCTCTGTTCAAGTTCCTATTACATATTAAGTTTTTTTTTGTCAAAGTAGAACTTATTTCCTTAGCAAAGTCGAGTAGCTTCTATATATGTTAGTCTTAGTAAGCCGGTCTGCTACGTTCGCACAATGGGCTTCCTAAAGCAGATTTAATCAAATCATCACAACACAGAATACCTTATCACTCAGCTACGACGTGTATTCGATAGAAGCAGGAAAAAGAATTATTTCATTATATTTGGATATTAAAAACATAAACTAATTAAAAAGTTTATAGTATTTAGATTATGGGACTCTGAAACTGGTAATTATTAACATTGAAGTAAATAAGTTGAAGTGAATATATTTATTAAATATTGGAGTGTTACAAGGTAATGCTTTTTACTAGTGATGTACCAACTAGCCGGTAAAGCCGACTGTCCGGCTACTTTCATAGTATATATTTCTCAGTAAAATGTATGTAAAAAGAATTACATTACATGAAACCTGGATAATAAAAAAAACTATTTTACAAATAATTTTTACATCAAATATAACAGGGAGATAATTCTTACAGCTGTACAAAAACACCGCTCTGACCTGTGCAAAACCAAAAATCAAGACATATTATGAAGTAAACATGCTCCGTCGCGTTAGTAAGAGGCGGTTGCGACTAGGCGCGCGAATCAGTTGTAATACCCCCGAGACCGTGATGGAATTACCTGACTAATCAACTAATCAGCCAATGTCATTATCGGCACATCACTACTTTTATGCTTGTATGGGAAACACACCATTGGCTCTCATATATTGTTTATTGTGCTATATGTCGAAGCATTTCGAAGCCCAATTATATCGGAAGACGTGTAGTTTCCCTACACGTGACTCCTGGGTGGTGCTAAACGAGCAGCAGCGAGGTGGTAGGGCGTCGGTGCCCGTCTGGATCGCGACCACAGTACATGGGTGTAAAGCCCGTCACAGGGACCAGTTTCAGCTTGTCGCGTTTCGGGATCAGCTTGTGTATATCCAGTAGCTCATATACCTAGAGACCTTCAGTCGTGGTATGTGTGGGCCGACATGACGATGTCGACTATCAATGGATTTTCATCCTTTGATAGTCGCTTTCGTTTGTAGACTACACTGTACTTAACATCAGGTACTCTGTAGTCACTATGTCGAGCTAGTGTAAAAAAAAATCGTATCGAGTTATTTATTAGTAACTCGTAAAAATTATTTTAAAAAAAAGATAATTTTAACATCAAGTAGTGGTGTGGTAGGGCGACTGCCAGAAATGGCTCGTGACCACAGTACACAAGGTCTGTCGCATTACGGGACCAGTTTGCGTACCTTCAGTTATTCACATACCTAAAGATCAGACGTGGGATATAAGGGCTGGCATGACGATGGCTACTGTCAATGGACTGTGAATCTCAGCCGTAGACTATACTGTACTTTGCGACATGCGCTGTGTAGATCTCTTTAACCTGTTAACTGGGTATGACGAAATATTTCGTCAAACATAAAAGCCTATTGCAATGGGCATGACGACATTTTTCATCATGGAAATTAATCGTAATATATTAAATATATTATCAGAAAAAATTAAAACCATAAGTTAAAAAGGATATTTTTCATCATGGAAATTAATCGTAATATATTAAATATTTTATCAAAATAAATGAAAATCATAAGTTAAAAACGATATTCTTTTATTATTTGAGGTGTGATATTACTTATGGCTGCGAACAAAAAGTCCCCATTCTGAAACGAGTTGAGCAAAAGCTAATTCCCCGGTTAACAGGTTAACAACCCAGTATAAAAAAACACTAAGAAATCACTGTAATGATTGCTCCTGCATGTAAGCGTAAAACAATCCAAGCATCCACATTCTCAAAAATCACTAGAATCTAACTTTTTCTTATCCGTCTCTTCAAGTTACCATTTTTTTAAATAGGCAATAAAATATGAAAGCATACGAAAGATCCTAATTTCATTAACACGCAGTGAAAAATTTACTCAAAGCTACACTTAAATTTCGACCTCTCTATCGATAGTTTGCTGTTGAGTGCCCGCTTAGATCGAGCGTTCTGTGGGACGGAGCGTGTAGCGTTCTTCTTTAATACAAATATTCGCATAACGGTGTCCTAAGTGCCAATAAAACGTGCATGGTTGCGTCGAGCGGTATAAAAATCAAATTGTTAAAATGAGATTATGGAAGGATCCAGCAATAAAACAACAACGTAGAAAACTCTCCATACTGTTTAAAAGTATCACTTGGGCCTTGCCTTCGATCATAACAATATTTGAGTCAGACATTATCTTCTAATTACATATCGCTAGTGTTCGCGCCAAATGGTCGCGAACGACCTACGTGGAGGCTCAACCTCATAAATGTTATATTTTAAAAACAGAATGAAGATTGTCATCCGTAAAACAAAGAGATGTCAAATATATATGAAAAAATACATTACCTAAAGACGAAATAAAATGTTATTTTAGAAAACCCTAATTACAAACCCCAAAGGGAAGGCGCTAAGCTACCCGTTAAGCCAAACGGCCTTCCCAGCTAGTATCGTAAGACACAGATGCCATGAAAACCTCATCTGATAGCGCAAATACTGCGGTCACTCAGTGAACGCTCTCTCGCTGCTTGTCCGCCCCGAAGTACGTCTCGCCGAAAGCTTTGTCATTCAGACCATACCCTTACTTAATAACTCTCCGGAAGCGAAAGTTTCGATCAATTAGCAATTCACGGTCACTGTAGTTTGTACTGTAATAATCATTAAATACAACTAGTTGACGATAGATTAATTTTAGAATTATGAAATACTATGCGAAAATGATATATTCAAGCATATAATGTGGTGGTTGTGACTAGTGATGAAAATGCCCGGGAATTTTCATCACCAGTTGTGACCTAGCGGGAATGGGAGCCTGTATCCATGTGCGGAAACTGCGTGTTTTTCCAGATTAAATATGGATTTAGGCATCACATGCTTATCGTTGAAGGAAAACATCATATGAAAATCATAACGGCATCCAATAGGAAAGTCATTCGTAGGTGTCTTGAAATCGGTGATCAGCTATGCTATTGGTTGCACGACATACAAGCGCAAAGTGCATACATCCACTAATTAGGCTCTTCTCATCCCGAAAGTGATGAAGTGTGTTGATATAACTAATATTATATATTGGAATTAGTACGAGCAAGAGTGCAGGAGTGTAAAATTTTAAATCGTCATGTATTGACAAAAGTATTGGTTAATTCAAACGACACGCATGACCCCAAAGGGAGGCAGGGTCCATACAGTCATGACGTTAACACAACAGAACGTTGTGTAACGTTGTGCATGTAAGTACCTACTGATAAACCGCGAAACAACACGCATTAGAATGGAATTGTTTAGATTCGTTCGTCGTATATATTAATATTTATATAGGGGAAGCTGACGTCATTATAATATCTAACTTGTGTTACATATTTGCTCGCTGCCGGTTATTTCATTTTCAATGAGAATATAATTGAGTTTACTTTTACACTAATTTAATCTTACGCTAAAAAAAAATCTCAACATCTGGTGTTTATGAGACCGTGTATTAATTATTAATTTATTTTTAAGGGAAACATACAGCAATATATAAATAATACACAAAAAAATTACATAAGCCAGCAAACTTTCCACAAAAAAGACTACTATATTGATTGATTTTATAAAATAACCTAAAAATAATAGAATAATAAGAAGGAAAATGAAATCATCGTCCGTGCTAACGTCGTATGTTGCGTAATAACTTCTACGTGAATGTACTATAAAAATTGGCTAAAAAACAAAACAGTTAAATTAAATTTTAGTGAAATGAATTTAAATGTAAAAGCTTTTGAATTTCTAATAATTCTAATATGAAGGTTAGCTTCATTTAGCTCTAGCAATAATACTTTTAAAAAGGGTATTATGTTTTAAAAAACAAAATTTTAATTGCCCGGTAACTTTTGTGTGATTTTAATTGTAGTTTTTTTTATGAACAGCAAGAGTTTATAGAACATTCAAAAAGATAAACTAAAACAGAAATTAAATGAAATACAAAGTGTGCGCCCGCAATGTAAGATAAACTTGGTAGGTGGCACTGACCTTCATAAAACCGCAGATTGCAGTGGCATTGTTACAAACTTGATTACTGACTCGCAGCCTTTTTCTGCAGTCCAGGTAACCTTTTACTATATTGGATAGTACATTTGCATTTATTTCAGTACAAATGTGGTAAGTAGTTCTCAAGCGGCTACCTCTGATGAACTCGGATAAAACATGTAGACGTTTTCTCTCTCTCTAGTGTTAAATCTTCTGCTTTCATTTCTCAAAACAGTTCTTTATAAAAGTTACATAAAACTCGAAATTTGTTTTCAGATTTTGCTATTACTTTGTTCCATTTCTTAACTTTACTGAATATTGTATAATATAAAAATACTGCACTCTCAAGACAATTTTGTTCAGAACGATTTCTCTGTGGATTGCGTTTAATTTACCAATCTTCTACGAATCTGTTTAGAAAATGTACCAAAACACTTTGTCCGTATTAGCAGAAGTTATTTTAAATAAGTTTAAGAATATTGTTTTAATTTAATACTGAACCGTAATAATACTTTGCGCAAAATGATACAACTCAAAATTGTAAACTCTTGAGATATCTAGGTATATTGCTGATTGCCAATATATACATACATATATGACAATGACATCAAATTATGAACATTCCTTGCAGTATTAACCTTAACAATCTTTAATGCAATAAACGCTATTAAAGCAACTTAAAAGTTTCAAAATAATTAACAGCCATACCACAAACTCTTGTAGTAACATTTCCGTCATACATTCACATTTGAAAGCTGTTTGGCACAGCGTGAATAAAAGTGACAGCGCATATAAAAAATACACTGCATCTCTGGCATTCAAACTAAATACGATCGACAATATTGTTTTAGGCAAAATCACATTGGTCATACACCAGTGGAAAAGCCACAAGAAAGGAATAATAATAATATTGTTTTACTCAAATTACGGTGCAGCCGCAGATATTCTTAAAAAATAAAAGTACATTGGCCCTTAAACGTACTATGTACGGAAACTTGGTTTATGAGTTTTTAAGAATAGTTCTCTTTGTCGGTCGCTTTCGTCTATAAATAAAGTTGATGGTCCTAGCAGACGAGCGACTTTCTCCGTCACTGACAAAATAAAACACTTAAACTGAATAACATTATCCCAATTACGGACTTTTATAATTCACAGTAATATTTTCGCAGAAAATTGCGAAGAGCGGACAAAATCATTCAAAAATAGTTTAAAAATATCAATAATACCTTTGATTAATATTTTTTCAAAATTAAAAGCTCAATGTAAGTAATGGAAATCGAATTGGCAAATTTTTATTCAATTTAAGTATATTAATTTAAAATATTTTTTAATATAATACTTTGTGGCTTATATTTGTTTGATAAGTAAAATTAATGCACGCGGAGATTTTATTCTGAAAATATTATACCCCACATTCGCACACTTTATAACCTGGGCAAGCCATTACAAATTCAAATGTATGTACAAATAGATGGGGAACTAGGAGATTTTATCAACACTTCGCGTATTGTGTCTCCACTAGATTAATATATTTTTTATTTCTAGGTTTTTTACACTCAATGGTAAACACGTAACACTGTGGTGGTTTTTAACGATCAGCAATGAAATGGTAGTGTCTACGCAACCACTGTACGTAAGTACAAAACCCATTACAAACTGCGTCCACACAAAACCTAAAACGGTTTAAGATAGTTTCCTGTGATTTTTTAAATAGGTTTGGTTTACAGCAGCTATGGGTTTGGAGTTATATAGTAAATCTATATAAGAAACGCGTAGGTAATTATCGTTGGCTCTGACGCAGCCTTGAGTTTTTTTCGATTTTTCTTCTCAATGTAGTCGCTTCCAAAAAACTAGTAGATCAGCAATAGGTTCTTTCCCTTGCTAGCCCAAGTCGAGGTCCGTACCAACAGGGGTTTCCTTGCGTTGCCATCCAACTCATAAATTCGCTGGTTATACTTCTTCTGTGGTTGCCTCCTAAGCTCGGTTAAGTTGTGAAGGTCTGTCCTGTCTATAAACATATTTTCTAGTCCAAAAATAAAACTATCGTTGGCTTTTGTTGGTTAGCATAGACGCTACATTAGTCACTCTTGCTGTAGTTTGTGGATGAACCCGTGTACCAGAATAATAGAACTATAGAATCGTATATCTCGTTGCCTATAGACTTTCAGGATTGATCTGCTTGTGATTGGACTGACAAGTTTTTTTTTATCGTTACTAAGTACTTAGCCTTGATAAAAACACCGTAATGGCTTACATCCTATTTCAATACCAAGATTTCGAATTACGCATAGGTAGGCCCAATATGCTAGATTCTTTTTGTGCTTTGAGATCACGATAAGAAATATCGTTTTTTTTTCAAAAACGAATCAATCTTCTATTGCTACTTTATATGTCTTTAGTTTTTTTTGTACAATATAGCAGCCAGAGTCAAATTTTTATTTGCGAAGTATTATAATATAAAATGGCAATTACAAAGCTGTCAATATTAATTATGTCATAATGTATTACGGGTTGTCCTAGGTTTTTGTATTATTTATTTTGGTACTTAACTTTGGTCATAAATACAAACATCAAAATTAATTAACTGAACATTTTATAAAGTGATTGTTTCATTATATTATAATAAATTCAATTATTTTAAGCTGTGACCGTAACAAATTTAAGAAAGATAAAGCTGTAATTATTTCCTGAATTTGTTCTTTGTTTTTCAGTTCAACGCTCTTAGAATAATTGCGTTACTTGACGTATACCGCCTAAGTTTTACTCTACTTGTGTGTTTTATAAGATTATACACGACAGTGAATATAATTATGTATAAACGTTCACGTAATGCTTGATTATATTTGTACTGTACGCAACGAAACACAACACTCGTGTATAAACACGCGTGTTAATGTATGTGTTTATATGCATAGCTATGTGGAAGTACCTATACCTACGTAGTCTCACTCGATA
The DNA here is from genome assembly GCA_036320925.1 of Automeris io. Classification (NCBI taxonomy): domain Eukaryota; kingdom Metazoa; phylum Arthropoda; class Insecta; order Lepidoptera; family Saturniidae; genus Automeris; species Automeris io. Next base: position 9,024,478 of record JAUDJH010000014.1, read on the forward strand.
CACGAGTGTGCGATGCAACAGCAAACAGTCCTTTCTTACGAACAATCATGAAAGCGTTTGATAATCAACATGAAACTCCATACCAGTTACCGTATCATTTTAAAAACAATCACATCGGATGTGTATAACTAAACATCATAAATCAACCGAGGTCATACTTACAGATAACGTTTATCGGGTAACGTGGAGGTTAACAACAAAAATCCGTCAACAAAAACACAAGAAACGTGATGCAGCCGTGGTGCAGCCGCGGCCGTTCACCCGCCTTCAGCGGTTCGCGTTTCGAAAACTGCGGTGAACCGATCGGAGAACTCAAAAATAGACCGACAGATTGATTCGTGTACGCAACGTCCACGCTCGCCCGAACACGGCGCGACTCGATAGTGGATGCGTCTCGCAGCCGAATCGGATTTGAAAAGTTTCCAATGCACAAAGTTATTGGGATCGCGAGTGAGGGCTCTACGCGGCGAAAACGCGGCAACCCTGCGGCGTTCCGAACAGAACTGGCGCCGACGCTGACCGCACTCCACCGCGCCTCCGCCGGAACACCCACACATCTACAGCTGACACAAACACAACTCACATACTCTCGATACAAAACTGATATACAATAAAAACACAACACGACTGTATAGTGTGTTGTTAGACGCACAGCAGCTTTCCTGCTCTTGTGAGCTGCGAAATTCGATTTATTATAATCCAATCCAGCGTCTTCCCGCAACTATGTCTATATATAAATTATGCTAGTCGTAACAAAATATTCCCGTTTTAGTCAGAAAAGAAATGCATTTAAAATTAGTACACAACAGTCGTGATTGCCGTATGTATACGCATACATATGTATGTATGTACGGCAAAAAATATATTGTAGATGACTGGTTGACTCAGTAGTTGGTCACTGATAAAATGATTAGTGGAATTGGACTATCTTCTGGTACGTTTCTTATGGCTCAGCAAAGAAATAACAGTAAGCAGTAAGTATCAATTCCCGCAGTGATTACAAGTGAACCGTGAATCTACAGGAGTTGTAACTTGCAATCGGATAGACCTTTTTTGGTTGATATTATTGAACCAGGTCTGGACGCAAAATTACTACAATTCAGTTTAGTTTAGTATCAAAATCAGTTACATAGTTTCTAGGTAGTACCTAGAAACTATAAATCTCTATATATATAAAATTCTCGTGTCACAATGTTAGTTATCTTCTCCTCCGAAACGACTTTACCGATTTTTACCAAATTTTATATGTATATTCAGTAGGTCTGAGGATCGGCTACTATCTATTTTTCATTAGTCATTCCTAAGTGATAAGGGTTGTTCATCCTTAATTGTTATTTTTATTTTTGGACAACATTTTTTGTTTTTATTTTTGTATGATTTTATTTTTCTATGTGTGTATGTAAAAAAATACATATAACCCTAAATTTTTTTACCCTTTCATCAGCAACCCCTATTTTTTAATAGCCATTTTAGTAATTGAATCATTTTTCATCCCGCTCGATAACTGATCAATTATCACCTAGAAATAACTTATTTGGCAAAACGTTTGCCGGTGAGCTAGTATCATATATAATTTTGCAAATAGTATAGAAATACCACGGGTACAAGTAGTAAACAAAGTTGTAAAAACACAAAGGTAAATAAAGTTATTAAACCGAGACAAGTATGTAGTATGTAGATTAGAAATGAAACAGCAAACTGTGAAAACAAAAAACCATTTGAGTACATTTGTTCAATAAATAAAAAACAAGCGACAAGGCGCAATACACTGAGCGCACTGAACATTCGCTCGTCCACGTTTAGAAGTCAATGGTAGCAATCGCGTATTAAATTTCGCCCAAAAACCCTGCTGGAAACATTTCAATAGTACCATCGTTAAATTATTCCTTTCCTAAATGGTTAATCATACGTTTATTAAATTTCAATTCAGTTAAAAACATATGGGTTCTCAAGAATTTATCGAGGTTTTTTTATTATAGTCTTATATATAAAATGTAAGACTAAATATAAAATATTAAATACATTTATAAAAAGTAGTTATCATAACAGCCAGAAAAATAATAAAATAAAAATTAAAAATAGTGTGTTTTTCTCCAATATTGTCTAAACAGATTCGAAATCTTTTAAAAATCCTCTTAATAAAAGTAAACTTCCTAAATTGACATCACTGCATGTGTTCTTTCGCGAGAAACACGCATTTAGGACCGCGTTGCCACAATACGTAGGTACAAATTACAACCATTATCAACAGTGAAACGAGACAGTAGATGTTTTGCGAATGTCATGAATGAATTATCTTGATTCAACGCGTATGGGATCTGTTTAAAACAGCAATACAAAATTCTATCAATCAATTTATAATATGAGATAACACAAGACTACATCTAACTTGCATGTTGTGAAAAAGAAGACTAGGAAACCGGTCCTCATCGCAACATAGGATAAACGCAAGAACGAAAATCATTCAATTTATTTTTAATTTACGACGTTGCACATTTCTTAAAAATATATGTATATACAAAATTCGGATGTTAGATGACGATCGAAGGTCGAGAATATAAGAAAGCCAGTGATTGTTAAGAAAAGGTGGTCACGATTTAGGATCATGTACACTGGGATAAAGAAAAGTATGACCGGTGGTCGTGGGTGTGGTTGTAAAAAGACACGGATTTTGGCGTTTTACTGTTTATTTGCACACCGAACTGCGACGCATACGCACGTACTCTGGCTTTGCGTCTCGGTAGTCGACTACCGAGTGGAGTGGAGTTAGTATGATGGATAATAAATTGGCTCACTTGTATTTCATTCGTGTACTTCTTATCAAAATTTTATTAATTCGGCGTTAGTAACGAGCTACATTTTTTTAGTATTATGATTATAAAGTGATTGTTTAATTTGTAACACATCATCACCACCATCAATACATGTAGTAAATCTGTTCCTAAGTCACCTATATATTATCCAGATGAAACTAATTTGAGAGCTTCTATATACACCCTCTAACAGAAAAATTTCGGTTGCACGATATAGATTACTTAAAATTTATCCGGATTGTTAATCAATATGTATGTCTGCACTCATTAGTGCCCACAAATCTCAGAAACGGCTTAATCCATTTATGCGGCTTTCACTAATATATTGAGGAACGCTGCCTTTAACATTTAGTGGAATTTTTCTTTCATTCAATTCATGTATAAAAATGTTATCTGAGTTTAGAAAAACGCGTGGATCATTTATTGAAAAGAAAGACAATATAAAATAATTGTTCAGGTAATTTGGCTGATATACATAATATAATAAAAATATAACTGATGCTGTGTGTACCTGGAGAATATATCAGAATATCAGAAAAACGATTATCAGGGGCCTTTCTTAATGCCATAGACACAAAACAATGATTATTAGAATATTTGTCGGCGCGTTTTTTGAACGCTAGTATCAGGAACTTTTTTAATCTTATAACATATATATCGGGTAAAATTCTTGACTAATTTTGTCCCGAAGAAATATCCTGTTATAAAATTGTAAAGAGCACTAAAGATAGCTATTATCGAGTACTAGCTGTGTCCGCGACTTCGTCCGCGTGGAATAGTTATTTTGGGCATTTTAGTTAGTTATTTATTTTAAAATTGTAATATCTTCTAAGATGTTTATTGAAATTAAGCGATGTCAAAGACAATTTTGTTCACAATTAAACACTCTTAATCAACAACATTTATTTGGTTAAAGATTAATATTATTACGTTGATACAACTCTTAACAAATAATGCATTAATTTCGATCAAATTTGATTACCATAAAAACGGTTCTTGTGAGTTAATCTTAATAGATAGACATATAGTGTCGGGGACATTTTTTTTAGATTATTTCAAGAGGAATAATTCTTTCATACATATATTTTTTTAGTATCTTGAACCGTTTTCGCAGCGCACGCAATGGAAGCCCTCAAGGAAGAATAATTTTCCCCGTTTTTTCACATTTTCCATTATTTCTTCGCTCCTAATAGTTGCATCGTGATGTTATATATCCTAAAGCCTTCCTCGATAAACGGTCTATTCAACACAAAAAGAATTATTCAATTCGAACCAGTAGTTCCTGAGATTAGCGCGTTCAAACAAACAAACAAACTCTTCAGCTTTATAATATTAGTATAGATTGTAAGACTTTAATACTAATTGAGTTCTATATTTATAGTTGTTGTCATCATTTGTATATAAGAAACAATCGATGGCATTTACATTACAATTTATACAAAATTTCAGCTTGCAATAATTATTGCTATAAAGTACTACATGCAGGCGAAGTCGCGGGCACCGCTAGTTTAAAATAAATAGAATATTTCCTTTTTTACACTGACTCGACATAATGACTACAGTGCGTCTGATGATAAGTACAGTGTAGTCCAAAAACGAAAGCGACCATCAAAGGATGAGAATCCATTGATAGTCTCTGTCATCATGTCGGCCCACAAATACTACGACTGAAGGTCTCTAGGTATATAAGTTACTGGATATACACGAGCCGATCTCGAATCACGATAGGCCAAAGCGAGTCACTATGAGGGTCTTTACACTTGCGTACTGTGGTCATAACCTATTTCGGGCAATCGCCCTACCACAAAAAATAAAAAAGTTTTAGCTTTCCTATTAAAGTACAAATATATACTTACACGTATAAAATCCACATGGTTGTCGATTGGTAACGAAATTACCTGTAAACAAGAAAATAGATTTCTGTTAATTGGAGCTAAAACCGGGAAATCACATTGGCAATTAAAATTTTCATAAATCCTAAACTTTTGATAATTACTTTATAGTTGATCAAAGCAAAATAGCACAGGAGTAGATATTCTAATTTTGTGGGTCCGTAATCATATTCGTTTTATTTATTTTGTACAATATGTTCCAATTAGATAAATAAATAAACAAATAAATAACACTAGATATCTGAGAATTATCTTACAAACTTTTCCACAACTGCATACGTGAATACAGAGGTCAATCTATTAAGTCACACATAATCGATATTGAATACTATTTTTTATTACCTTGATCCAATGAAAACAAGTTTTATATGTTCACTAGGGCATTATCAATGAGTGTAAAATGTTTTTATATGTATTTAAGAGTGCGAAATAGGTATTCTGATTGCTTATTTATATTTTTATGGTTAGTTATACGTGGTATTATCTTAAACATCTTTTAGCGCCTTTAGTAGTTTTAGAAAACGTAAAAACGGGTTCCGAATACGTTATTCTTAACTTGTGATGACCAATAGAGATTTTTGGCATTTGCTAAAAATCTGTGTGGGTTTGTATAAGTTAGAAGTAATTTGATTATTCGACAAAATTTATGAATGATTTTTAGTTCAAAATAATACTGTAAATATGATGGAATATTAAAATGTCATCAGTTGCGATTTTATTCCATATTTCTTGCTATATCTCTCTTATGAGCAACACAACTAAACACATAATTAAATAAATTGTGGGGTTCCTTAGAAAATCCTTAACTGTCGAGTATTTGACAATGTGGCTGGGATTAATTTAAATTGACCTCAGACACAAAAAGTTAAATTATAAAAATTGGCATAGACGAAAATCACGTGAAAGATCTATAAATCAAAGATTGAATGGCTATCATTAAGTTTGCGACTGTGATCCAACTGAGAATGTCATGAAATCATTGGTGGATATGGTAGTGCTGACTCATCAGCGGCTCTCAGAATTGAGGTTTGTTTAACCGTATGGGGCATAATGGGGCTGACACGCTAAAATGGCAAAAACCCTTATAAAAAGTTTGTGATAACGGCCAAGCCATTATAATGATGATATTGATTAAATCACATCTATGTTGTTAGGTAATCATCAAGTGAAGTAGATGATAACAGTATCATGAGCACATGTAAGTCATTATTAATCATAATTTATAAGATAATATAATAATATACTTTCATGGTATAAAGTTTATAATGTAAACAATGTACCCTATAACCCATCAGCGTTATATAGTTTTGTTTATACGATTATCATCATCATGTCAGCCTATATTGATACGCTGCTTGACATAGACGTTCACCTGTCTCTGTCTTGGTGGTGTGTGGGCGATGTCACCCAAGCCATAATCTCGCTAGCTGAGCATCTCAAGTGATCGCCCCTCACACCCGGTAAAGTTATAAAGACCTTTCTGTTACAATAATAGAGAAGCACAACAGCAAATATCACTGATGGGCTAAGCTGGATATAATATAAATAATAGTTATTGAATGCTAAATATTAATGTGATCACCATTAACAATTAAGTATATTTCGCAATAATTATATTTTTATGTTGGCAAGCATAAAAAGTGACAGGAAGGATATGGCAGTGTGTGACACTTCTTAATGGCGGCGGCTTAAGTAGGAGTGTGGCGAAAAAGAAGGCGTTTGATATTGTGTTGGGGTTTTCTAAATGAATAACAATTAATTATGTGGTCGGAGTTTGGTGCAATGGTCCGAACAGATGTCTATCGATCCAGCACGAAGCCTAGAATCTAAATAAAAGAGATGGCAAATGGCGAGTTTACCAACTACCAGATAAGTTTTACAGTTTATAATAATATAATATTTTATCATTTTAATATTTCTTAATCAACAGCTTCTTGTTCTGTCAAAAAAAGTAACATTCGATCATTAATAACGCTAGTATAAAAGTTCAAAATGCATTAAACGGGCATAACGTGTCGACATGATATTTCGAATGCTTCTGACAATGGCATACATTCTGTACTTTTATATTAACGATATCGCTGATCGAATACAACTTTGTCCTGGGCTTTCTTACCTGGTTGCATTCTGAAACACCAGTTGACTTTCGCAAGTCGTCGGTCCATAACAATATATGTTAATGTTTTCCAATAAATATTTACATGAGCATTGGGTCAACAAATACAATTATGAATAATTCAATGTGAATTCTAATTCTCACAATACGACAGGAAAACAAGATTATGTGTTGAATTAATATTTTAAACAAACTTCACATAAAAACTACGAATAAAAGCCGCTTTCATCAAAATATTTCTGACTTATAAAATAATGCCTTGTGCAAGTGCTTACTTACCATTCTCTTTATTTTAAAATCTGAGCAGTGGGTTGCAAAGCATTAAGGTAAAAATAATTTTAAAAGAAATTTGATATCAAAGAACACCGTCATTTTTACGAAGTTTATAACATTTTTAACTGCTGGAAAAATATTGTATTTCGTAACAAAAGCTCGTCACCACGAAACAAAGATTTCAAAGGAAAGGAAAAGAGAAACAGTGTAATATAATTTTATTCGTATTCATAACGCAAGAAACATTTCGTTTGTCCCATTCAATTCAGTTGGGAAACATTTATTTAATTTAAAATCGTAACTTCAAACAAAATGGAACAAAACATAGCTCGAAGTTGTAATTGTGTTTTAATATAATAACATAAATCAGTGTTTGCCTAATTTTTGGCATGCGATTTGACTTTGCGTTAGTATTCTCAAGTTACAGTGCAAATCATTCTGCTCTTTCTATATTATATTCATCTAGAAAATGCAGGCATTGGCGTCTCTGCCAAAAACTTAAAACGAGATATAAAGAAAATTTTTATCTTGGAAAAGTGAAAATAAAACTGTGTAGAAAAATACACAATCCTTCAATTATCCAGTAACCGGTAAACACGCGCGGCGACACGAATAGTGGTAGATTTGAAACCCACGTACATTTGGATTTTTCAAAAGTTAGTATGGATTTACTAAATACACCGCACATCCAACGGTGACAGAAAATATCGTGAGGTAACTCGCATGCCATTTAATACAAATGTCATGTGTAAGTATCCGGAGGACGGCGATCAGCTGCGCTACTGGTCAAGTTGGTCACAACATATAAGCACAAATAAAGCCACTAATATACCTCTGCTTATACCAAAAGGACTTAGGTTATAACGTGACTATATATTTTTATTATTATCTAAAATTATTGTTAAAGTTAAAAACTATTGTCATAGTATAATTTATTTTTTATTACATACTGTAAACGATCTAAATTCATAATTTTTAAGCTACCATGATACTATTATGATATGTCAATGTATTTCAATATTTGAAATCGTTGGAAATAATTAAAACTTTCAAAATTTATAAAAATAGTTGGATTTATCTATAAATAAATTAGATTTGTCAATTCTCGTAATTTAAAAGCGTTTAGGATTTAGTTTCAGAATATTACCACAGTCTCATATGTGGCAATAATGACATGATTCATAAATCAAATGTCAAATATAACTTTTTTATTGAAATTAGAATGCAATTGTAAATAGACCAAAAATGATAGCAATAATTTTCACTGATCTTATTTTAATAGTAACTTGAGGACAAATCATACATATCATATTTACATGACAACTCATTCCTTTATCATGGATGTATATAGGTATGTATAACTTTGTCTAGTACACATAGTATAAGCGCAAGCTTCGTTTGGGCTATGTAATTTTGATATGGATACTGTGTAATTTTGCGTAAATGTCATGTTATGTTCTTGAATAGAAGTATGTAATATAGAACACACCGCTCTTTGGCTCAAACAATGTTATAGTTCAAAAGAGCAACGCATTGAAAGAAATATTTTTCCGTATATTGGCTTCAAGTCTTCTTGATACTTTCCTTTTTTGAACTGTAGCACTATTTTAGCCGAGAAGCGATGGATTTATATCTACAGTGACGAACATAAGTATTGGCACAGTGAGGTAAACAAAATTATTATAGTACTAGCAATTATAAGAATACAAATAAGATCTGTTTTATTTATTACAACAATACTTGCATTCTTGATACTCCACTATATTTAAAAATATCAGTTGAAAACAATTTCGTAGTTCAGGAATAAAATAATATAAATGGTATCATCTATTTTGGCCGGAACAAAAGTATTGGCACAGCACACAAAAATAACGAAAAAAAAATTAATTAATATTTAGTTGGCAGCCCTTTTCCCTTCAGTAGCTCCCTCAACCTATCAGGCATCGAATGCACTTATTTAGCCACGAATGAGGGCTCGATGGCATACCATTCTTCCACGATGATTCTCTTGAGATCGGCTTTACTGGAAATATAATGTTTCCTTATCCTTATTTCCAGTTCGTGGCAAAGATGTTCAATCAGATTGGGCTCTAAGGATTGTGGTGGACATAGTAGCGTGTGTGGGGTGTTGAAAATTATCCATTGACGAACGTTGTAAGCGTCTGCTTTGGATCGTTGTCATATTGAAAGTAAAAATTGCGTCCAAGATTCAGGTCACTAACGCTTTTATTTAAGTTCTAATAACAAAATCATATTCACATACTGTTCCATTGTTCCTTAAATGAATAAGAGATTTCCAGCTCTAGATGAACTCATACAATCCCACAGCATTATCCCACCACCGCCGTGTTTAACCGTAAATATAAGATTTTTCGCCTCAAACTTGGTGTTGGATTTTCTCCACACTAAAATTCGCACCTTGAATCGAAAGGTATTAAATTTTCTTTCGTCTGAGAAAAGTACTGTGTCCCAAAAATGTAATTTCTTACACAAAAAATCTTTTGCGAATTCGATCCTCTTTTTTATTTTATTTTTTTGCTTATGTAGGGCTTCCTTCTTGCGACTCTCGCATTGTACCCTCCTCCTGAGGAGCATTCCTGAGGACTCTGCGAACTGTTATGGGTTGAAAAACTGTGCCAAGGTCTTCTTTTAATGTTGCTGCTATCGCCGTTGATGAAATTTCCAGATTTTGTTTGACTTTATTGACCACTTTCCTCTTCTCTCTCTCGTTGAGCTTGGGTGGGCGGCCGCTTTGCGAACGATTTTCGACGTTTTCTTTACCTTTATATTTTTAATAAAGATTCGAACATTATAACGGTTTTTATTTATAGTTTTTGCAATTTCTGCATAAGGTTTATTTTGATTATGCAAATTCAATATAATTGTTCTCTCGAACAATGTCGTTTCTTTACCTTTATGTTCCATTATTATATTATTTTACTTCTTTTTACTATACTACATAGATAATTCCTATAGCAATGATACTGGGATTCCCCTCTAGTTAGTTACACTCGCCTACCGACAGAATATAGCAACATAGAACGCCTTGCCAACTTAAGTTTTGTACTGTGCTAATACTTATGTTCCGGCCAAAATAGATGATCACATTTATATTATTTTTTTACTGAACAATGAAATTGTTTTCAATTGATTTTTTAAAATATAATGAAGTATCAAGCATGTAAGTATTGTTATAATAAATAATCCAGATATTATTTGTATTCCCATAATTGCTAGCACTTTAATAACTTTGTTTACCTCGCTGTGCCAATACTTTAGTTCGTCACTGTATATTTATTCGTTGCATCATCATGGCTAATGATACATAGTACTACTATATATAATACATTATATATATATATATATATAATACTAACTATATAATAACTATATACTAACTATACAATTATATATATATAATACTAACATAGTGTCGATAGGGTTTGTTTTTATATTGTACTGAAATGTATGCTAAAGCTTTCAATGCATACAATTCGTTGCCAAGATCTGTGAATTATACTTGAACCGTTTACATTTATTTCCATGCATACTAATGTGTAATATATGGCATTCATATATTATTTTATTTAGTTCTTTTTTTAACTTTACTATTAATAATGCATATGTAGTTTTATCATAATTTTAAAAATTAATAGCAAACCCGTTACGCCTACGCATGGGAGCTATTTGTTTACTATTTTTTTATTACAAATGCTTTGTTCTCATAAACCAATTGAAATAACTACATTTTCTAAGTGATGGTAAAACCATATTAAACTACGTTGCGTAGGGTAAAAAATACAAGTGACCATAGACAGACAAAAATAGCGACTTAAATTTTTCTATGTAAAAAAAAAACGCTTGTCCTGACTTATGTTTCATTGTGGAGCCAAAACTACTGCAGCTAGAAACATGATATTTTGACATTGTTTTTTTTTTGTGACGTTGATGTTCACTAAGGGTGGATTATTTCATTTCTACCCCTAGAAAGTTTGTTAAAAACCAGCCTGTTTTGAATTTAAATCGCATTTCTTCGAAGCAGCCGGGTCAGGTTGTACTGCGTATTGGTGTGATTTTTCTTAACATTGTAAAGTATTATTATATTTAACATAATAACAAAATATAAACCTACTGTGTTTTGTATTCACTATTTATAATCACGAGAATCTTCTTACACAGGGATTCAGTTACAAATTTCTGATTTAGTTACGGAGATATTCTGTAAGGGTCTAAAATAAATAACGACTATCTTGGGCTAGTCATCTTACAACAGGATCCCGAAAAGACGTCTTTAGAAATAATACCGCGTAAATAAATTAGTCTCATTTATCCGGGTCCCCTCCATGCATCTTCTTAGGAAGTTTAATAAATCATAGAGAAATATTCTGTAAAATTATATGATTTAAACCAAAATATGATATTTAAGAATACTATTTACTTGTTTATTATGAAAAGAAAAAATAGTATATTTTTAAAAAGCATTAATCAATTTGACAAGTCTAATTACGCCATGACCAAACAACCGATTTAAACGATATGGATCATGGGTTCGATCCTCACATGAAACAAATCTAATTTTCTAATTTTCTTTTTAATCAAATCTAAAATTTATATCCTACAATTAATCATTCCTGCTATAGATATGTGTACTTACGCATATGGAATTTGTGTTCTCTAGATAAACTTTATTGTATAGGAAGAACAGTGATTACCTGCGCTTCTGGTCACGTTGGGCACGACGTAATCGCAATGTGGATACAGCCCTCACTACCCCGAAGCAACTACTACTCACCCCGAAAGGGGTGTAGCAGAAAGATATATTTTTTTTTTACACTGGCTCGACATAGTGACTACAGAGTACCTGATGGTAAGTACAGTGTAGTCCAAAAACGAAAGCGACTATCAAAGGATGAAAATCCATTGATAGTCTACATCGTCATGTCGGCCCACATATACCACGACTGAAGGTCTCTAGGTATATGAGCTACTGGATATACACAAGCTGATCCCGAAACGCGACAAGCCGAAACTAGTCACTATAACGGGCTTTACACCCATGTACTGTGGTCGCGATCCAGACGGGCACCGACGCCCTACCACCTCGCTGCTTCTCATTTAGCACCACCCAGGAGTCACGTGTAGGGAAACTAGGGTAAAGCCTACGGACGCGAGCAGCTTCGACTCCCAAAATATCATTCGAAAATTCCCAAAATCCGATATATTACAGTTATAAAAAAAGATAACCAAGCTTTCTATTAAAAAAAATTCTTTATATCGTACTTTGTTGGTTCACACAAAAGATAACTTTCTTCTTGTAAATTAATAGGTACAAAACATATATTACTTGAAACAAAACGAATATAGATCTAAAAATAAATGTATTCTATTGTTCTTAAATTACCTCAAGGGGTTCTTGTTTTAACATTATGTAAGAACGTAGGGGTTACATTATTTTCAATGACATTATTTGTTTCTGTAAATATACAAACGGTGTTTTGTTTTTGACGTGTTCTGTTTCTAATTTTAATTTCAATTGTTTATTTTGCGTGGGATTGTTACACAATGTATACAAATCTTTAATTAAAAGCGACTTACATTCACATAAATAATGAGACTAGTTATAGAAATTCTGGCTAATTTTCATTCTAGGGCTTTTGGCAATCAATGCTATCGTAATGGACCAATATGGACCACTCATAATAGGCTTTTTATTTTATTGTTTCTATAATTGAAGTTTATTGTAATTAATTAAATAATTCAATTACAAAAATTGACTTTAGTTGTTTATAATTAATTAAATTTTCAGTATAATTGAAGAAAATCTTTAGACAATTAGTTACATATAAATTAAACTTAAGTTTCACTTGATGTGCTAATTATACAATGATCATTTTAAATATAAGTAAGAAAAGAAAAACAAGTACCAGTTAACTCATACATATACAATACAAAATTTAACTGTTTTTGTATGTAGCTTTACACTTCAGAACTACAATGTTGAAACGGCATTCGCCCCCAATCACAAAAGAATATGGACAAAAAGAAAATTAATAGCTAGCGTAGTACAAACTAGGAATTTCTGATTTCAACTACGAGATTATTAGACAATGCCCTTCGTAAAATCAATTTATTTTAAATATATTATGTTTAGTTGTAATTACATTTAATTCAACAAATAATCTATTATTGCAAATACTTTAACAAGTCTTATGCGCAATTAAACGTCCAGCGTCGATGCGTCTAGCCATAATTAAAAGTAAGCTAATCCGCGTATAAGACCTTTCAGTATTTATCATGAGTGATAACAAAACGTGATAGTTTAAAATGTTTGATCATCTCTTATAACAACGTTAGTAAAAACGTGATTGATATCATGACAAACCTTAGTTCTAATTTATCAGATCACACTTGCCATTTTATACTTAGTATTGAGGTTTTTGTTTTTGAAATGTCACCCAACATGTCAATGTTAAAACATTCTGATTTGTTCCTTCAAAACAGATATCGATCAGTTGTCTGTATACCCATATCTATTGGGGTCGGTAACCTACAATCCCACATATGTATGTGGTAATGGCACCATTCCTACCAAACCAAAAATACATTCGTGAATGAACACATCCCGCCGGTACAATTCTCAAGTTGCCATGGAAAATTTCATATCCGCCTTACGATTAAAAACATCACTGTATATAATAAAATCATCAAACTTTATTCATTTTAAGGTTAACAGTAAATACATCAATCAATTTGCGCTGCATTTGCCCAACTAATAGTAGCACAGTTAATTGCTGTTCTCGGGGCATACGTACTTCAATTCTACACACGATATTTATGATAGAAATACTCTCCCTATTGTAATTGCAGCCGTGGTGGCTGCCGGCAGAATAGAATAGCACCCCCCTCTTCTTGCTGAGGTGTCGTAAAAGGCGACTAAGGTATCTCTTGAACACCGCAAATCAACCAGGTGTTTAGAGAAGGGAAAACTCGATCAAACCTGCATCCTGCTCCCTCCCGATCGTACTGGTTCTCCTTTCCATCGGACCTGAGGGAGCTCGGACGAGAGAGTGCTTTTCTGGCTGCGCGTCCAGTTATGCACTTAAATATCTCCTGCGCAATTGACTGTTTCCGAAAACTGGACCTCGAATTTCTTAACCGGAGTTGAAACAGTCGCCGTGGCCGAAACCGGCTAGGACATCATCATCATCATCATCATTGTAATAAAATCAACTATTTTTTTTTATTTGAATACTGTCTGTTATTTCATGTATAATAGACAAATAAAGAAATAAAAAACCAAATAGTTATATAAAAATATCTTCATATTGATTAAAATAGCTTTAACTCTTTTTTATTGGGCATTTTTAACACGTAAATAGGTCCTCCATAGGTACCAAGTAAAAATAGGTCTTTTTAAACCTTTACTAGCAATTACTTTATACTCCTAAAGGTTCCTGTCGGAATCTCGCAGTCGCGTCTCCACGTACCGTTTTGTATGTATTAATATGGTAAGTCGATGTAGTTGAATGCACTGAGTAACCACCTACATCGGATGCCCTTTTATATAAATACATACAGTTCAATATAATATGCCGTCAGAATCCGTATTGTACCTTTACGTTTGTAAGCTGTCTCACATTCGATTGAAACTTGCTACTTCGTCCCTAAGACACTACACGTAGTAATGTTTTACCACGACATGTTTTCACACAATGTTTTCCTACACCGTCGAGTAGGAAGTCCCGACTTAAGTTGAAAAGCTCAGGAGTCCGGACAAGTAACGGAAATATTACGGCTATTTTCAATAGAAATGGGCTCTTGTTTTATCTCTACATCTCTGCGACAAAATAAAATAAAAATAGTAACTTTATAATAACAACGGGTTAGATATCTTTATGTGAAGTATATTCCCTACATTCGCACTAAACGATTCGTATAATGCAAATAGTCTATTTTCCTCGCTTTTACGAAGAAGTTCTTACAGAGTCTTTAAACAAAAATTAAATAAGCATATGTTGGTCGAACGCGGTCCATCATCGCCTTCATCACTTTCCACTAGGAGTGATCGAAGTCTATCTATCGTCTGCCTGTAGATCACAAACAAGTAAAAGAATGGAATAGGCATATCGCGCCTATTTCTCCATGTTTTCAAGATTTGGAGCATTTAAATAGGCATTTGTATGACACACGCATCTCACCATCGACGTCATTATAACCTTCTTCTATATATGATTAAGTTCGTTTGCCTGTATAAAAACCATTATCCGGATGCAAAAATTTAACAAGACGGCTATTCTTAGTTTTACAATCCTATAGTAATTAGTGCTAAAATCCTTTTTAATACTTATACGTCTAGGAGATCTAAATAAATAGCTATTTTGTAAACTAGCTTACGCGGTTTCGTTATGGGTGGAGAAGATAGAATAACATTAACAGCTTTCCAGAGCACGGTCTAGCATAAAGACGCTAGAATACATTTGCATGAAATAGTATTTCCAAAGTTTACGTTTCCATTTAAACTGATCTAAGATGATGTATGCAAATACGGTAAGCTTATATTTTCATTAAATCTAAATATATATAACTCAAAGGTGACTGACTGTCTGACTGACTGACATAATGATCTATCAACGCACAGCCCAAACCACTGGACGGATCGGGCTGAAATTTGGCATGCAGGTAGATGTTATGACGTAGGCATCCGCTAAGAAAGGATTTTGATGAATTCCACCCCCAAGGGGATAAAATAGGGGATGAAAGTTTGTAAAAATCTTCTCAGATTTTCGACTATAATATAATAGCTTGATAGTTTTAGCGCCTAATGACAGTTTAGGCCCTAATTTTTTATACACGCTAAACAAAAGTAAAGCCACAAAAACTATATCTAATTAATTATACTACTTTTTAACGCGACCGAAACCGCGGGCAAAAGCTAGTTTAAGTATAAGAATGAAATGGCAAGTTACTAACACAATTAAGTAGATAAAGTAAGATAAGCTGTTTACGAGTATTTGTATTTAGTTGTCTACAAAATGAAAAGTTCTACTGACTTACAAATTTGATTGTTTTCTTATTATGAAGTGCGTTTATTATTATACAATTTTCTATTAAATTGTAATACATTGAATTACTTTAATTGACTCTTTGTAATAAATCCCATTGTAAGCACAATATTATGTAACCAGGAAGCATCTTTACGTTTAGTAATACAAATTATGTTGTTAATTGAGGTGCTTTTTCATTAATTTTTCTAGTTCAAAGGAAATAGGTATGTGCGCAAGATGTTTAATATATAAATTTAATTTACTTTTGTGGGAATGAATGAATATACAGCTAGTTAGAGCTTTTTAAACTATGGAACGTAAAAAAATAAAATAAATAATGGCAATAACGAGTATTTGAGAAAACTGATAAAAATGCAGGATGGTTGGCGCGGATTACTATGAAATATTTTGTACAAAATATTAATTAATTATAAATAAGGTGTAATGGGATAAAGAAAAGTAAACGCATATGAAGAAAATTACTTTATATTCAAGCAAGAAGAGTTTAACTATCAATAAGTATTACATTAAACGTTTTGTATGATATTGTAATTATCATAAAGTACAAGCTTATATTAGTACAATATTATATTTATGAAAATATTTGTAATAAGTACACTGTACAGTAATAAAACACTATCTCTCACATATCACGTTTATGACCAACAATACAATAGTCCAAATGTGGTTCCTTTCTTATGTAGCCACCAGTACTATGAAACTATAACATACGAGTTGTACGCGGTTCATAACATACTAGATCAAGTATATTATACTGTAGCCGTTTCGTATAGTTTTGCCGCATTTTCATTACTACAGCTTATAAATAACAGTTTCGGTATATACTGCTCTAAAATAAAGTCATATAGTGATTAAAAACCATTTTAATGAAGCCCTAATGAAAAATACAAAGTATAGAACATGTGAATTTCAAACAAAATTAATTCTGAAATCTGTCGTATTTAATTAGAACTGGCAAAAAGCAAATTAATTTCGTTCTCTTAAATTTTTTGTCGATGATAAAAAAAAATTAAGTATTGTTTAGCAATGCGATAGCGATAATTACGTTTTATTGGACTCTCTGAAGCTTTATTTTTTTTAATTCTGACTCGACATAGTGACCGCTCCACACTTGATGGTAAGCATGGTTCAGTCTAAAAAACGCCAACGACTATCGACAGGTAAGAAAAGCCCATCGGTAGTAACAGCGATCATGCCGGCCTGTGTAAATATCTCTTCACGCTACGCTTAAAGGATCCCATACCAAAGGATGGTGGGAACACGCTCGCCGGAAAACCATTCCATAGTCCAACTACACGGCAAAATTAAGAGTATAATGTCGAAAATTTTTTTTAATCTTCACCCTTATGATGTTGAGTATCTAGTCGCTCTACGTTTGGATTCTAGAATAAGACGTCCGTTCCCTAAAACTGCTAGCATGAACAGTGTCCTTTACACTTGAGTGATATTGATAACCACTGCTCACTGCAAATTATATTTCATAAGACATTTATGACTAGGTATTGTAGAAGTGGAGTACACAACACTAGAAAGCTAATTTAAATAAATTTATGGTTCACAATTTTGGTCATAGTGGCTTCCACATAAAAGGTAGATATATGCTGTCGGGAACTTTTATTAAGAACTATTCAAGACAAACAATCCTACGGTACATCATCTTTGTGTAACTCTATTGGTTTAGGCAGTGTACGCCAAGATAGCTCTCAGAGGCCAGATTTTTTTCCGACTTGACATGTATCGTTATATTATGACTAAAATTACATAAAATTATTACAAATTGTAGCCTATATGTTATTCCGATGTATAATCTATATTACTGTAAAAGTTTCATGCAAATCCGTCCAGTAGTTTTATCGTGAAAGAGTAACAAACATATTCACAAACTTTCGCATTTATAATATTAGTAGTAGGATTAGTAACAAGTAGGATTAACTGTTTATGGTAGACATAATCATAAAAATAAAAAAGTCAACGTGGAAGTTATTCAATATACTGAATCATGAATGAATAGAAGCTTGAAAGAGAGCGTTTATGTTATCTAAAATCAAAGCATTTAGAATTTTATGTTTGGGTTGGATGCGCGTCCAAGTTGTGCTTTGGAAGACGTCATATGGAATTATACCGCAACAAACAGCAGCGTGCGGCACTTGGCGATCGCGTGCTCCTGCTGCCATGTGGCTTGCCGAAAACTAAGACATTAATGTCAGTTATATATCAACATTTTATTCAAGATTCAAGAAGTTATACCGACATTACGATATGAGTTATGGGCTTTTTGATCTTTCTTGGATACGACATCTTTGGTGCAACAAAGGGATATGTATGTAAATATCAATTAATAAACAAAATTTACACGTTACACTACTATGATAAATTACGTTTACATTTTGTATCTATAGAGGGCGATGTTAATAAACAAATCACGTTACAAACAGGGTCACACTACCAAGTTAACAAGTCCTTCAAATTAATCAAATTATAAATTCATATCATAGTGCTCGTATTCTCATCAGTAAGTGTTATATGGATAATTGCAACATTAAAAGCATCATCATTGCATTGTCAATCTTGCAGAACGTTTTCACTCCTTTTTTCAAGACCTTTGTACCATAAAGTGAAGGAAAATCGTGTTCGGAATTCCAATTCTAAATATGGCCTTTTGTTCGTAATTTTTGGAACATACATGGCTTAAAAACATATAATACTAGCTGTCCCGGCAGACCTTGTTCTGCCCTATTTCTGTAAAACAAAGTCACATTGTTTTTTTTTATGTTAATAGCTTCCCCGTCAGATTTTTTTGATAATTGTTTGAAGCTACCTGGCCTTAATGCTATATGTATAAAAATTGACAAATATTGACATTAATATTTATACGTCACTCAATAATTGTTTTGCCTTCCCGGAACCCGTCCACTAACATTTAAACTTTATGGTATGGTGTTAAAGTTCAAATTGACTTTTAAATATTATTACGAATTTTTTGTATGAGAATATAGAAAAGTGTTATTTTTAGACAGTTGCAGGGAATTTTTAAAAATTTTCTCTCCGTAATAACCATCCTCAGACATTATCAAACGCAAAAAAAAAAAAAAACAGCCAAATCGGTTCAGCCGTTCTCGAGTTTCGCGCTTATCAAGACATTTTGCAATTCAATTTTATATTATAGATAATCATTGATTACAATTCATAAACAAATACGTGGCATCACTATTATTAAAGTCAATACAATATCTGCCAAAACAAGAAATAAACCTACAGAAAGGATACACAATGAATAACTAATTAGCTAATATAAAAACGAGTATAGACTGTCCCTCAAATCAAAGTCGTATCAGGCGAAACATAACTTTATTATAAACACCGCAATAGTCTAAGATTCGGGCACACTATTGATGGCTAATAATTTTTTTTTTAATAAAAATCTTATATAATTTAAGAGTATATTTATGCTTGAATATAATTTAAAAAAATTGCTAAATGGACAAAAAATAAAAGTTTATTAATAAAGAATAAAATTGAGTTAAAAGGGGGAAAAAAGTTGTGCATAAAAACAAAAAAAAAAGATGTAAGACGAATTAAAACAGAAAAACTGGATATTAGGTGTCATTGGTAATCAGTAGGACCTCCTAATGCACTAATTATGGCTCTGCATCGTCTCGGTATGCTTGAAATCAGGCTGTCTAGTGTGACTTAGAGAATCCTGTTCTAAGTTCGCGAGAGATGCATGAAAAGATCTTGTTCTGTGTGTAAATATTGAGGTTTTTTTTTTTTCTTTACACTGACACGGCAGTGACTGCACCAGACCTGATGGTAAGCATGGTACAGTCCAAAAAAACGCCAACGACTATCGAAAGGTAAGAAAAAACCCATCGGTAGTCGCAGCGATCATGCCGGCCCGCACAAATATCTCTTCACGTTACGCTTAAAGGATCCCATATCATAGGATGGTGGGAACACGCTCGCTGAAAGACCATTCCACAGACCAACGACACGGCAAAAGAAGGAGTTAGAGAACCGCTTAGTCCTAGCCGGGATGTGAGATACCGTATAGCTGTGACACCGCAAACCCGCACGCGTGGTTCTATTCAGGAAGGGAGAGGGTGGAACAAGGTTAAACAACTCTTCAGAACACTCGCCATAATACAGACGGTAGAAAACACTTAATGAGACAACATCTCTACGCAATTGGAGCGATTCAAGATGTTCAGAAACGTCTGGATCGCTCACTATGCGGACAGCCCTACGCTGCAACCTATCCAGGGCATCAAGCAAGTACTGGGCAGACCCATCTCAGAGATGCGAACAGTATTCCATACAAGGCCTGACCTGGGCCTTATACAATAGATACAAAAGATCAACTACGACTACTGTAACTCATCGAACACCATTCTGGCGAGTAAATCCCACGTATGTTCGATAGGATTAATGTCGCTTGACTTTGGAGCCCAGCGATATCATGCTCACGGAACTCTTTCATCACCGAGCCTGCGGTATGAACACAAGTGTTATCCTGCCACGAACCTGACATGAACACGAAATCTTTACTATTTCTCTCTTCCACAGTCCGTTCGTGCATAATTTTCATTACAAATATCCGATTACGTATTTTGGTTTTATAAGGCAACGGTTAGCTAGTTTTTTAATATTTTCTATTATATTTAATTAATTCTAAATAACAAAGGAGAATAATTGCGAAGCCATAAGTCAATCGATTGGTATGTTAATAGTTTTTTAAATTAAATAATTGTATAAATTGATTTACATAATTGATTGCAACTACAGTACAGGTGATATTTGAATATCTTATTGGATCTTATTGCTTTTACATGCAATTGATTCGTTAACTAATCTTAAAAATTATGAAACATAAAATATTCGATATTAGGTTTAATATCTTGCTTATGATTTATGTTCTATAATTATTACATCAGATTAAAATTTGATAAAGCAACTAGAAAAACAAAAATGTTAATCTATTAATATATTCAAAGATTTAGTTTATAATCATTTAAAATAAATGTAAATGATATAAATTAATTACATATGAAAACATTTATAAGCATAAGTAACTAAACGTATATATGTAGTTTTCAGATAAAAAAGGTCCATGAGGATTTCCACTGGGTCACAAAAAAAAAAACAAGAAAAGGAATTGGTCGTTATCAAACCTAATTTAATTACCTTTCGATATTTAGTTTAGTACAAGAGTATATACAATAATTAATAATATATTAAAATAACTGAACTTCAAGAATTTTAAATTCATTTTTTATAAGTATACGAGCCTCCCAATCGCTTCGGAAACAAATTTTCCATCGTCATAATATTTCAGCGCGTGACACGACACTAAATCATATTTTTGTCTCAAAAGGTTCTTTCAACAATTCTTCAGAAAATGCCAATTTCATTGGAAGATTACAAATGGACGATGTATCCTTGAAAGATTTGGGTCTACCATCGGGTAAATTGTATTGGACATTGAAAAATGGTTACATTATAGATAAAACTTTTATATAAGGATATCTAGTTCTTGTCGATATTATAAGGAAATATAGTATCGTGGTTGAAATATTACAAAAAATATTGACTTTATAGAGGCTCCTTAAGATTAATTTACTGATTTTACGATTTAATAAATCAAAATGAAAATTAAGTCAGAGATACAGCTTAGAAGATTGACAAGGGTGAAGTGGCACTAGGATGATCATATTTGCCAAACAACCAAAAATCGTTGGGGTAGACGATTCTCGCAAATATTAGATGAGCAGAGCCAAAGATCCGGCTCAGTGGCGAACTTTGTGGGAGGCCTTTATCTAGCAGTGGAAAGATACCAGCTGATTTTAATGATTATAATACCACCACTTTGCAACAAAAAAGTTGACAGCTCACTTGACTAAAAATTGCTGCTTTTATTATATAACTAGCTGTCCCGGCAGACCTTGTTCTGCCCTATTTCTCTAAATCAAAGTCACATTGTTTTTTTTTAATGTTAATAGCTTCCCCGTCAGATTTTTTTGAAAATTGTTTGAAGGAACCTGGCCTTAATGTTATATGTATAAAAATTGACAAATATTGACATTAATATTTATACGTCACTCAATAATTGTTTTGCCTTCCCGGAACCTGTCCACTAACACTTGAACTTTATTGTGTAGTATTAAAGTTCAAAATGACTTATAACGAATTTTTTGTATGAGAATACAGAAAAGTGGTGTTTTTAGACTTTTCCAGACAATTGTTAAAATTTTTCTCTCGGTAATAACCTTCCTCAGACTTCATCAAACACAACAAAAAAAATCAGCCAAATCGGTTCAGCCGTTCTCGAGTTTCGCGCTTATCAAGACATTTTGCGATTCATTTTTATATTATAGAAGATAATTTAAGAAATAAACGTGTTTCGACGTTCTTAGAAAATCTACCTCGCATAGTGTAAATAAGAAAGCTCTAAGCAAGGCCGGATCACTACAGTTAGTATAGAATAAGATATTAATGCAAAAAAATACAACTTATATTTCTAATAGAATTGCAAGTGATATTCGTTTCCTTTATTTAATAAACTGTATTGCGGTTTTTGCATCTCCTTGGAATATTTAAACAAGACCACAAAACTTGATGAACATGATTTTATATTTATTAACATTTGAAATTTCGATAATTAAAGTTCAATGAAGCAAAATCAATTACCCGCGGAATAGCAGCAACGTTTTAATGTAATTAAAACTGCGGTGAACACTCCCGCTCAGTTTAGTGAAACAATGTGTTAAAAGTTCTTCGCAAATTGCCATTCCACACTTTAGCTATTTTATTATATTTAATTCTATCTGTGTTTTGTATATGCATACGGAGTATCGAAAATTGTAATTACTTTTTGGATATTTATACAGAAGTATTTTAAAAAAGAGAAATAGACAACCTGGGTCTTGAAATTTTTCGAGACGGAACAAAAATTACTGTCTGGGGCGCCTCCTTCCCCTTCCCTTTGCTAGTACCTTACTTTTACCTTTGTTTCTCAATTACTTAGATTAATAATAACAATTTATAGTCACGCTATATCCCTTTTAGGGTGAGCAAAGATACATCAGTGGCTGTATCCACTTTGCGCTTATATGTCGTGCCCAACGTGACCAGTTTCGCAGCTGATCTCCGTTCTCAGAATACTGACACATGATATTTCTATTAAATGCCGTGGGGGCTTCCTCACGAAATTTTTCTTCACCGGTGAGCATATGATACCACAATCCGTACTTAATCTGGAAAAACCCAGAGGTACGTGACGGTATTCGAATCTCCGACCATTCGCGTCGCCGCGCATGGAAACCGGTCCATTATCCACTAGGCCAACACAGCCATCAGATTATTTGGATTAATTCAATTAAAAATTGTTTACAGTACAATTTTTAGAGATAACTATACCTTATGAGACTTTTGAATTCACTTTTAAAACGTCAAAATAAAGGCTTGTACAAATCAACTCATTTTTATGCCCGCTTTTTTATATATGCTATTCAGTGGTTACGCTGGGTAACATACTCGTCTAATACCCCTAGAATTAGATCTAGATTAGAACCCTAGATTAATCTGATATCGATTGTTAAATTACTTTTAATAATTATCCAATTATAGATCGATATTTGGCCGAGGCCAAAGCCGAAGGTTCAAATATCCTAAAAAAATAATAATAATTCAAAAGTGAATAATAATATGATTTTTAAAACTTTTAAATTTAAGGTCTATGTTGATATATACAAACAATTTTTAGAAAATTGGTAAAATGACTCAAACCGAAGCTACACCCGAAGCTTCGGTCAGACTAACTAATGTTTAATTAAAATCAATATAATTCATAATGAATCATCCAAATTAAAGCGAGATTAACTTAGAGTCGCACTTAATTACTAGAAACAATACACGAACTGTCTACTGCGAGATATCTGGATAATTTATTATCATCAATTACTCCAGTTACGGTGAGTTCTGGAATTGTTCTCCACATTAATCATAACAGAAAAACCAAATTAATTACTCACGTTCTCATTATCAAGAAACAACAAGGGACTTCGGAATACGTCGCTTTGACAATTCGGACTCTTCGCCATATCAATTTTAATTGTGATAATTTTTTGGTGCTATAATTATAAAAACGTGAGTCTAGGTCAGTGTATGTATTATTTTTTTATTTTGTTCGCGATTTTTTGCAACTGATGTAATTGTCATGTTACATTATTAAAGCAACCAATACAAAAACTAAGAATCTAATGCATATCACGAGTGTTAATCTATAGGAGATATTATTGATTGACGAAAGATACAAGTTAAAACAATTATAAAATTACAAGTCTCCTATAATTCATAGCCTTCTCTATCTCTAAAAGTAACTTAGTACAATTAAATAAAATAAAATCTAGTCAAAAAATAATAAACTTCCTTTGCAATATAAAGAATATAATAATAAAAAAATACTTACGTGTGTTTTCCAATTCTACGATAGGTCGTTATTTTCGACTTCGAATAAACTATAAAAATAATAATAAAGTACCTATTCAGTACAATATAATGAAAAACATTTTCTGTAGATAAAAGTGTCAACTTAATCTATCAACGTACAGCTATGCGCCTTAGGGAATTTGGAAAGTACTAAATATATCATAATAAAAATTGACCCCTTGTATTAAATAAGCATTGAGTTGGGAAGGATTTCTGGAGAATAATATAGAGATAGATATATTATAGCCTTATGGGATAATATATCCTATAAGATTATAAATTACAACCGCGAGATCTTAGTTTGCGATTTAGCACAAATGCAATAAAAATTCAAAGCTTGGTACATTTCTATAAAATATGGGCATAATAATTAAGACACATTTTTAATTCTGTAAAGTACTGATGATATCTTTAGGTTCTTGCATATATATGTAAACGAGTACGAAAATTAACATATTCTTATCTGAATTAACAATGCCTAGGAAAATTTTAGTAAAAACAAAGGGAATCCTTGAGTAAATTAAATTCTCTGAATTCCTAACAACTCAGCGTAATATATTCGTGCCCATACACTTTACGGGTGTGTCAGATTCATTAAAATATACTTCTTTAGGATGAGTTCATTTAATCTTTATTTTATAAGCGATAAGATCTCTAACTTACTTTTGCCGAGCTGTCGGGCTGTGGAATGGTCTTCCGGCGAGCGTGTTTCCATCATCCTATGATATTGGGTCTTTTAAGCGAAGGGTGAAGAGATATTTGTACAGGCCAGCATGATCGCTGCGGCTATCGACGGTTTTTTTTTGCTGTCGGTGGTCGTTGTCGTTTTTGGTCTGCACCATGATTTCCATCCAGGTACACTTCGCCAAAAAAAATTCAAAATATTAAAGAAATAAATGTTTTAACACTGTGGAAGAATGACACGATATGTGGATTTAATATTGTAATAGTCTTTGTTTTTTTTGAGCCGTGGTGGCTGCCGGCAGAATAGAATAGCACCCCCCTCTTCTTGCTGAGGTGTCGTAAAAGGCGACTAAGGTATCTTTTTAACACTGCAATTCAACCAGATGTTCAGAGGAGGACAACTCGACCAAACCTGCATCCCGCTCCCTCCCGATCGTACTGGTTCTCCTTTCTATCGGGCCCAAGGGAGCTCGGACGAGAGAGTGCTTTTCTGGCAGCGCGTCCAGTTATGCACTTAAATATCTCCTGCACAATTGACTGTTTCCGAAAACTGGGCCTGGATTTTCTTAATCGGCGTTGAAACAGTCGCCGTGGCCGAATCCGGCTAGGACATCATCATATCAGTCTTTGTTTTAAATCCTAATGCCGCACGTCTCTGTCAAACGCAAGAGTGTCATCCGTTTCTTTATACTACTAGCTGTCCCGTCAGACCTTGTTCTCCCCTATTTCTATCCTATTTCACATTGTTTTTTTTAATGTTAATAGCTTCACCTGTCGACTGTTTTTTGAAAATTGTTGTTGAACCTGACCTTAGTGCTATATGTATAAAAATTGACAAATATTGACATTAATATTTATACGTCACTCAATTGTTTTGCCTTCCCGGAACCCGTCCACTGACATTTAAACTTTATGGTATGGTGTTAAAGTTCAAATTGACTTTTAAATATTATTACGATTTTTTTTGTATGAGAATATAGAAAAGTGTTGTTTTTAGACATTTTCAGACAATTTTTTTAATTTTTCTCTCCGTAATAACCTTCCCCAGACTTCAACAAACACAACAAAAAAGAAATCAGCCAAATCGATTCAGCCGTTCTCGAGTTTCGCGCTTATCAAGACATTTAGCGATTCATTTTTATATTATAGATTATTCGTTATGAATTGCCAAAGCAAAGCGTTTCCTAATCAAGTTGCTTTCGACACATTATCCGTTTCTTCGTCTGTCCGTTTGTAGGCTGAAACGCTGGTATATCACCGTTAGGTTTTTTTCCCTGACTGATCGCCCAAGTCAAGGTCCGTACCCACAGGGGT
This sequence comes from Automeris io, assembly GCA_036320925.1. Taxonomy (NCBI): domain Eukaryota; kingdom Metazoa; phylum Arthropoda; class Insecta; order Lepidoptera; family Saturniidae; genus Automeris; species Automeris io. The sequence goes on from JAUDJH010000014.1 coordinate 9,051,119, forward strand.
GACCTTGCGTTGCCACCCAACCCGTAAATTCGGTGGCCGAGCATCTTAAGGGGTAATATCACTTTGTAATTTATTTTTTTGACTCTTTTTTTTTATAGCTCAAATGCTCTTTTGGGTTTTGGAAAATGATACCCAAAAGGTTTTATGTAAGGGCAAAACCTTCAAGTGGTCCAAAAAGTCTCATCTCCGAGTATAGTCACAGCGCCGTTTTGTTTATATTCGCGCGCGCTCGAATGCAGTGCAGCAAAGGTTCTTGTTCTTTTTTAAACAAATGTTACCGACTGAAAATAGTTCGAATACACTAAATTTTATTAGCAGATGTCTCCAAATTTTCAAACTTGAATGCCAGATGATTGCACAGCATGGCGTTTTGTTTATGTTAGTTAATAACAACCGGTTTTCGTTGTTTAAGTAATGTTATCAGTGTCTTTCATATTATTTATGTGCGAAAATGAATAAGAGTCAGTGCTCATCCTGGGAATGAACAAAATCGTATTCAGAAGCATCGAAAAAAAAAGAAATTTCAAAAGTCGTAATGCGTAAAATCGATACATGCAAGAGCTGGCAGCTGAGATCGTAGGCACCTCCGCGACTTATGACATTGAATCAAACTGATTTATGAAGAATCGTGCAGTGATAAGCTGCTGACACGTTGTTTGTGCGGATTCACTCAAAACTCGAAGGAGAGCTTCAATGCACTAGTGTGGTCTATGGCTCCGAAAATTGTTTCCAGTGGCAAGACAGTACTTGAAATTGCTGTGGATCTTGCAGTTGCCAATTTTAATTATAGATTTCATGGAATCATGCAAGTCATGAAATAATTAGGCATAGTAATTGGACCGAATTGCTACAACTTTTACTCCGAAGCTGACGCCACGTTAAAAACAGTACTTCTAAAATAAATAAATAAATAAAAAAAAATGACGCAATTTTTCGAAAAATTGAATTTTTAAAGATATCCTACGATGTTCACTTCATGATCATATATATTTTTAAAATCTCTCACATTTATTGTTCTAGGTGCAAAATTGGGACCGTAAGCTGTCCCCGGCCGAGGAGGGTATACAAAAAAATTGATGTTTTTACAAGAGATGCTCCGCTGCTGTTTTGTTGTCAATTTTTTTTAATCTTTTTATTTAAGTACCATAAAAGTTGTACAAACATATATGAAAAATAAAATTTCAATATATAAATAAATCCGTTTCTTTTTAATGAACTCGATAAAATTGCCTTTTATTTCATGCTTACAAGGTGATATTACCCTTTAAGTCCTCGCTCTCTTCGCCCGGTGGAGATGTGGAAACCTGTCCCGGCCAACAACGTATTATCCTGTCCAAAAAAAGGCGCTTGCCGTATCCATGTCGTATCTTAAATCATAAGACTGCCCTTCCTCGTATTGACTAATTATAATGCAGACATCATGGTATTGTTGGGCACGACATATATATATATATATATATATATATATATATATATATATATGCGTAAAATTGTATCTGTGCTCACTCCGAAAGGGATGTAATGTGACAATATGTTATTATTAAATAATGATTTTAGTTCAGCTATAATCTTTTTGTGCTACAAACAGCTTTTATCATTTTAAAATTAAGCTGCCGTTTATAATAAGGTTGGAAATATATACACTGAGCACCACGCCGCATTATTATAAGAGTACCGCGGGGTGAATACGCAATTAGAATTTAATCGACAATCAAAACTTCGACGCACGAGATCAAGTAGAGCGTTAAGCAATTAAATACCGAGACTCAGGGAGCAGGCATTCCATTAGCTCAACCTTATTTGTTGTCAATTTGTAGTACCCAACTGAAAGCTTCGGTTTCGCCTTCGACCCAAAAACCACAATCAAGTAAAACTTTCAAACCGTCCGAAATTTTTGCTAAAGTCTAAAGTTTCTGACAAGTGTCGAATTAAAACATTGTTTAAATTGTAATTGTTAACTAAACTTAAAGAAGTATCCAATTATTCGTCGATATTTGGCTAATCCGAAGCCAATTAAACGGGCTACAACTTTCGGCAGCCTGAAATCGAAGGTTCAAGAACCCTAAAAAATTCAATTAAAGGTTGGCTAAAAGTGAATATAAATTTAAAACTTTTAAGGTTATTCAAGGTATTTGCGCATTATGAGAAACAGCAGAGAAATAACAGTTAGAGATTATTTAAATTACCTTACAACTTGTCAAAAAGTGATAAAAGCCAAGCCGCAACCTTAGCTTCGGTCGGACACTATTAATTTGTGACAAAAGCACGTACAGCTTTTGGGATTTCTAAAATTGCTTGTTAATTAAACCTCATGGGCAATCTTTTGTGACGTAAATACATACTTTATTATATAAAGGCGTGAAAGGCTATTTGCTTTAAGTGACATTTTGTAGCGGTATTCTATAATACACATTTTAGGAATCGGCGTTTTTCACCGATTTTGAATATAGTATAAATAAATATATACAGTAGGCAAAAAAAGTCATCGGCCACTTCGAACATTTGCCTATTCTTGAAGTTTTTCTTACTAAGAGATATGAAATTCCACTCCAATTCATTATATTCACTTAAATTACAGTATATTTTCATAAAATAATACATTTCTGACTAAATAATTTAGATATATCTCTTGGTATTCATATTTATTTAAAAAAAAATAGCAAATCGTTCGCAAAAAAAGTCATCGGCCACATATCATTTCTTAACATCCTACTTATGTTTCGACGCGTAATCGATGGCAATCAAGTGAATTTTGTGCGTAAAGGGGTGTTATTCTTGGTGGGCCAAGGCAATACATTCTCCAGCTGAGCTTTTTTATATTCAATATTATTTTTTGCTTTAATCAAGGACGTGTTGGCTTAAAGAGGTAAGTGTTAAGATTCTCGGCCTAACTATTCTTTTTTTCACATATCAATAATTGTTTAAAATAATTGGAGTGTCATATTATTTACTACCATACGTACTCACACAAAAAAAAATAAGCGCTTTACTACGACCGGTACAGTATTCAACAAATCAAGATTTGGCCGGCCCTCCAAAATAAATCGACGATTGCGCATCATTATAATCCGAGAAATAAAAAGAGACCCGAAGATTTCTGTTCCAAAGAATATTGTGGAATCAATTGGAGTGAGTATAACGCCACAAACGGTTAGAAATATTCTGCAGAAGGATGGATACCGTGGTCGAGTATCGCGCAGAAAGTTCGTCGTAAGTAACAAGAATAAATCAAAGCGAATGATAAAATAGATAGCCACAAGAGTACTGGAGCAAGATTATTTGGTCAGACGAGAGTAAATATAACTATTTCAGTCGAAAAGAAGAGTTACCGTTTGGCGTCAGAACGGCACAGCGCTTGAGCCTAAAAATCTTACGCCAACTGTCAAACATAGAGGTGGAAGCGTTATGGTGTGGGGTCGTATGATTGCTTCTGGAGTCGGAAAAATAATTTTCATCGATGGGAAAATGGACTAGTATGTATATAAAAATATCTTATAAAATAATTTGATGTCAAGCGCCCGTCAACTAAATATTGAAGCGGACTTCGTGTTTCAACACGATAATGATCCGAAGCATACTGCATGCAGTGTGAAGGACTGGCTCTCCAGAAATGTTCAGAATGTACTCGAATGGTCAGCGCAATCTCCAGATCTGAATCCGATCGAGCATTTGCGGGAACATTTGAATTCAAAATTACGCGAGCACTCTATCACCAACATCGCTCAGCTGAAATCAATTATAGTAAACGAATGGGAGAAAATTTCGGCGGATGTGACCAAAAAGTTAGTGGAATCCATACCAAGAAGGCTGCAAGCAGTTCTTAGAGCTAAGGGATATCCCACAAAATATTAATTATTTTTCAATATGATGATAAATTGGACCAATTCTCAACCAAGTGTCATTAAATTATATTTGGCCGATGACTTTTTTTGCGCCCCATTTGCTATTTTTTTAAAATAAATATGAATACCAAGAGATATATCTGAATTATTAAGTCAAAAATGTATTATTTTGTGAAAATATACTGTAATTTAAGTGAATAAATTGAATTGCAGTGTAATTTCTTATCTCTTAATAAGAAAAACTTCAAGAATAGGAAAATAATCCAAGTGGCCGATGACTTTTTTTGCCTACTGTACATATATTTCTAAATCACCAAAAAATGTCGCTTAACCTAAATAGCCTTTCACACCTCGATATCTTATTAATGTATCGAGGGGTGAAAGGCTATTTGGTTTAAATATATATATATATATATATATATTACTATATCACCAAAAAAATGTCACTTAAACCAAATAGCCTTTCATCCTTCGATATCTTGATATTTATTTGTTGTTTTATAGTAGATGAACTGTTGAAGGCTGAGATTTATAGACGTACCCTTGACTATGCTTACATTGTGCTCTGGAGATAAGTTCAATTTTGAAAAAAAAAAACTGGACATGACTTTAGGCTAAGTATGCGCGAAGCCAAATCAAAGTTGACGACATCAATGACACACTATATTTAAAGTCTATTAAAAAATATAATTTGTAATGGTTTAGTAATGTGTAAGCAAAGTCAAAATTAAAAGTAGTAGTCTATCATAGCGTAAAGGTTCGATTCGGATTCTGTGTGTCGCTAGTCGGCAGTGGTGATCCAACATTGGCTACTGAGTCGTGATGTATGCCTCTGTATGCAATTTTAAGAAAAGGAATACGATGTATATGGTTATGCAGTAGTATCAAGCAGCGTGTCAAGCTTTCTCGATGATGACAACTGATAGCGCTGCCCAGCTGCCTACTTCGATTGGCTTTCCATATAAATGCCTACAGAGCGGTACTGGCGGTGTGACGGCGATTCGGCAGCCGCAGTTAGGTCCAAAATCGGAATCGTGCCTTTACAGCATAGATGGGCAAAATGTAATCAGATTAATAAATATGATTACGATTACATTTTACGTTTTTTACCATTAATATGACTGCATTTTGTTCATCTATGTTTTAAACACTACAAAATCCCAGATTGCATACACATTTATGATTTCTTAATGTTTTAAATTGATTTAATTATGATTAGAGAGCAAGAAAATTAAAATTACGACTACATTTTGTAATCATTAATCAGATTACATTTTGCCCATCTCTGCTTTACAGCCAACGTGATAAAAAAGATGGCGGCGGCCATGATGCATTAGATTATACGACCTCAAACTTTTGTTACCTGATAACCATCTATCTTCGCCTGTAAACATATAGCATCTAAATGCACATTTAATTTTATTATACTTCTTTTTTATCATCTAAAAGCAAACGCTCGATTTTAATCCGTCAAATCAAAATGTAAATGAGGTTGATGACGGAAAATACTTATTCGTTTAAAGACTCTCAAATGATGATGATGATGTCCTAGCCGGTTTCGGCCACGGCAACTGTTTCAACACCGGTTAAGAAATTCGAGGTCCAGTTTTCGGAAACAGTCAATTGCGCAGGAGATATTTAAGTGCATAACTGGACGCGCAGCCAGAAAAGCACTCTCTCGTCCGAGCTCCCTCAGGCCCGATGGAACGGAGAACCAGTACGATCGGGAGAGAGCGGGATGCAGGTTTGGTCGAGTTTTCCCTTCTCTAAACACCTGGTTGAATTGCGGTGTTAAGGAGATACCTTAGTCGCCTTTTACGAAACCTCAGCAAGAAGAGGGGGTACTATTCTATTCTGCCGGCAGCCACCACGGCTTAAAACTCTCAAATAATAATAACGTGGTAGTAAATAATCCAAATTAATACAAACAAAACCTATAACGCAAAACTGCGAAATGAATGAACAGGAACTTCAATTTATAGACAATAACAATATTGAAACAGCCGGAGGCGAGCGAGTTCGCAAATAGGAAATATTCAGCAATCAAAAGTTTTCGTTCCCGGATCCAAACAATTAAATACAACGCGAACTCGAAAACCACCATTCCATTACCCGACCTAATTTGTCTTCAAATTGTTATTTCAAACTCTATAAAGCTTTCAGCTAAAAATCGGTACTATCATTAACGAGTTAATAGCAAAGTTTAATAAACTTTCATTAAAATTTTAATTTCATTTAAATCGCACCCTTCATCTATAGATGACGAAACTTGAAAATATTAACTTTTTATGAGGGACAAAAAACAGATTTGATGACAAAATCTAAATTTTATATAAAATATATCTAAGATGACGTAGTAGCTAAAAAATCACTGTAAGTGCAATGTACTTTTTTTATAGGGCTTTTGCCATTTTGTCATATCAGCCTCATAGTACCCAATACGGGTAAATGTCAATTCTGAGAGAGTCACTGATGAGCAGCGCTGCCATATCCACCAAGTACTTGTTATTTCAACTTTTAGCGGAGTTGAGTGGTTTATGTGTACATAATTATAGAATAAGATTAAAGAAATATTTTATACCAACGTAAGTAGTATCGGGACGTTTAACAAAGTCTTAACAGAACTGTTATCTGATGAGGTGTCTGGCCTGTTCAGATCAATGGCACCATATGTCATATGTTAGGTATTTCTGTATAAGGGTACGATGGGGCTGACATACGTACACACCTAAAAGTCCCTTAAATAAATAGAATAAAAACAAAAACAAAACGTAAGTAGTAGCGCATCTGATCAACGTTATTCAGAAATTTCCCTATACAAGCCAATTTTGTTAAAACTTTATTTTTTTACTTGATTCTCAGTAATTAGAAAGTTCGTAATTAAGCTGAAAAACCGTGTAGTCCGTACGTGAATTCTTCTACGAAATTAACTTAGTATATAAAAAACTTAACAAGTAATTCTAAGGTTATTGTACCCACCACAAGTGCAACGTGCTTTTAATTATTATTAGCATTTGAGTATTAATTGAAAGTTGTTGAACTTGGAAGTTCAAGTTCAGTTCGAGTCTGCTTCAAAGTGGTTATAATCTTTTATGAAAATGCAAAACCGCATTAAAATTATCCCTTATGATTTGTAAACTGTAGGAATTATATTTTTTTGAAAACTTGCAGTATCTAGATTTGAATAAGTTTTTTTTTTTATAAGCTTGCCCCTGATTTCGATCTCCCCTGCTGGAAAGTGATGATGAGGCCGACGATGGAGCGCGCTCACCCAGCAAATACCGATTCAATGTTTGAAGATTCCCATATCATGAGATGTCGGAAAAACAGACGCAGGAAGTGAATTTCACTCCTTGACGCCTCGTAGCAAAAAAGAGGAGGCGAATCGCGTCCTGCGAGCGACTGTAATGTCAACCACATATGGGTGTAAAGCCGCACGGCGTGAAGTGTTTCTAAATATGCATCGTTAAGAAAAATAGTCAGTGATGAAATTTATTTTTTAATAGCATACGAGTAATTTTATCGCCATTAACTAACCTAACCTCGTCACACATACTCAAGAGAATTTGAAATAAATACTTCCATAAAGCTACATTTGAAAACAAGGCAGGTATATCAATTAACTTCAAAGATAAACACAGAGCTCTAGACATTTCAGTGAGAAGCGTGGGTTGGTTAAAATAACTCATACAATTTGTTATGCTCCAAACATACCGTTTTACATGAACAGTGAATGTTTGTTTGACGTATATTTAATTTGTTGCGTGACCCATTTTCTGTTGAGGTTTTTATAAATATTTACTCGTACCATAATTATTCTAGGCCCGGACCTTTCACACAAACGTTAAGGTGGAGACTGACTTATGACATCTATTTCAGTGCGGCCTGTGGATTGCATAAAACCAGCTAACAGTTTAATTGCATCCTGTAAATCAGGGTGAAAAGAGCAGAAAAATATTTCTTGACGTATATGTCTTAAAATCTCAAGAGAAATCTGGTCTGGCGGACTTATTTGTTCTGAAATTTGATTCTTATACTGGGTGGCCCAAATAAGACCCGCTGATGTGAAACACAAATAACTTTTTTATTTTTTAACATAATTTTTATTTTTGTTTTTGCAGATTATAACTGAACTCTTGGAAATTTAAAATGAATACGTACAGTCCACAACAACGCATTAAAATTATCGATTTTTATTATTCTTCTCAACGATCAATTGTTCTGACGCAGCGAAATTATCGCCGTTTTTTTAACGTAAGATCAGCGCCCACATCTTCCATGATTACAAGTTTAGTTCGCCGTTTTGAGGAACTGGGTTCAGTTGCCGACCGTCCAGGAAGAGGTGCTCATCGAAATATTCGTACTGTAGACAACGTGGAAGCTGTACAGCAGAGTGTTGCAAATGATCCATATGTCTCAACTCGTCGCCGTTCCGGCCAATTGGGTATACCCAGAACAACATTACAGAGGATTTAAAGTTGGATCTTAAGATGTATCCATACAAAGTTCAAATTGTGCAACAGCTTCTACCGCAAGACCCCCAACAACGACTACAATACGCTATTCGCTTTACACAATTAGCCACACAAAATGATTTTTTAAATAATCTTTTGATGACGGATGAAGCGCATTTCCATTTAAGTGGTTATGTGAATAAACAAAACTGTAGGTTGTGGGGCTCCGAAAATCCAAGGGCAATGCATCAGCATCAGTCACACCCAATCAGATGCACTGTTTGGTGCGGTGTTATGGCCACAAAAATCATCGGCCCATATTTCTTTGAGAATGAGGATGAAACGCCAGAAACAGTCTCCGGGGCTTCTTACAGAACAATGATCGACAACTTTTTGCGGACAATGGTGGAGCAACATCCTAATTTGTGGTTTCAACAAGATGGAGCCACTGCGCATACTGCTAGGCAAACTATGGACATGCTGCGTGAAATTTTTGGTGAACGCATAATTTCAAGAAATTCAGATTTCTCTTGGCCTCCTCGTTCACCAGATTTAACTGCGCCCGATTTTTTTTTTATGGGGATATTTAAAAGACAAAGTGTATGTTAACAAACCACAGACAATTGGACAGCTCAAACAGAATATTCGAGACGAAATACGGCGCCTGCAACCAGAAACATTACGCCGTGTAATGCAAAATGCGCTAAAAAGAGCCAATGCCTGTATCGAGCAAAATGGTGGTCATTTGTCTGATGTCATATTTCACACATAGTCACGTTAAATTTCCATAAAATGTATTTAATATATAAAAATAAATCATTTAAAAAAAACCGTTATTACAAGAGTTACACGTGTTTAACATCACTAGGTCTCATTTGGGCCACCCTGTACAAGTAGGACCGATATTATCTTTTGGAATGGTTATCCAACGAAAGAGTAAAAGAGTACGAGTGATAGGAAAGAATGAGAGGGTAATGTTAAAATTAGAAAATATACTGAACGCCGCAACTAAGAGGACAAGACATAGACTGTGCTTTGAGTGATTGAATAGTTTTCATGTGTATTTCGGAGCCTAGTTGTATTTAGTGTGCGCCGGGTCCGTAGAAAGTATACGGATACCCAGGCCCGGCGAAGGCGAAGAGAGGCCAGAGTTGGCACCCTAGTGGTTTTAGTCGGTGCAAATCCGAAGGAGGATTCCGGGAAAGTTGCCCTCACCACTCCCCTGATGGTCCAAAGGTATTTCCACAGCGCTAACAAAAAACAAAACCTTTTATTTAGTGTCGCAAGACTTCCATTTTCCACTCTAAATACATATAATTCTTCATAATCATCATATTTCAAGCGGCATCGGTCTGCTACCGAGTAGGCCTCTTCCAAGACTAGACATATATCTCTGTCCTTAGCTGTTCGCCTCGAGAAACTTCCAACTGCTCTTCATAAGACGTCGATCCATCTCACCTCTGGGCATCTGAGTCTTCGTTGGTACGACGTAGTCTTTACTCTAGAAAGCAGAGATCGCATCTACACTGTATTAATTCTACTTTCATACTTCTTTTAAGATACCCGGGCCGCATTGACATTACATTGCCTCAAAGTGGGCACCAAGCCCTCTATACACTGCTAGCCGTGCTGTTTGCGTAATGCGATACATTACTCCTAATACATGTTACAAGTCAGTCTCCGTTTTAAGCATTTGCACATATCAAGTGAGCGGTATAAATCATTAGAATTATAAAAAAATGTGTCATATGACTCACTGCGCTAAAACGATGGGTCAATATGTTCGAATTATAGCTGTTTGTAATTGTATTTAAGTGAAAGTTTACTTTGTATTCAAGCAGCCTATACAAAATTCAATTAATTGAGGGTTTTTAAAACGCGCCGCAAAGAGGCAAGTTGACATCTAATCTCAACAAATTTATTATTAAGTCGACCAAGACTAGCGGTCGATAAGTTGACTCAACAAATGAATGGAGTTACGACGTAAGTAGAGTGGTTGATTCAATTGGCTGCTAGTTGCGTTCGGGTCTTGGGAGTTCTTAGTTAATATACTGTAGAAACTGGTAAGGATATATTGCTTGTATATTAAAATTATATTATTTATAACTAAAAAACTGCAAACGAGTTTCGGTTCTAAGTACAACATTTTTTTTTGTAGAGATACCATCTTTTATGGAATATCTCTTTTTATTTTTTATTTTACTATATAATATATTACAGTTGAAAAAGCTAAGGCAAGGAATATTCTTTTATTTTATTTATTTATTTCTTATTAGGGGCTTTTAACGTAGTCATATCAGCCCCATCGCAGCCTAATATATAGAAAAAAACCTCTCATACTTCACCTTTTATTCAGTTCTTTTAAAATAGTCTTAAGGTAAACTTATAATTAATACTACTGACAGTTACCATATTGAGTTAGTTAGTGCTCAATCTGAGTTGTAGGTTGAGTGAAGTGATCTTCAACGTCTGCAAATTGAGTGCATACTTGAACAGTGTGTAAGATGTTTAATATATACCTTATTGCGTAGATATAATTACATTTTATGTATAAATACCTGGTTTTCTGCGCATACGCCACTGCACCGGCGGCGGCGCCGGGCTGCCGGAGCCCGACGATGCCAGTTTGAAGCCGTCAGCTGCAATTATTAAACAATCATTGTTTTATTTATTAACTAGCTGTGACCCAGCGTTGCCCACGTCCAAACATTTAACCCCCTAGGGAATAGATGTGCTAAAAATGTCGAAACACATTTTAATTTGTAGCCAAAAAAGCTAATTATCAGTTTTCATATGGCTTAATTCGAAATTGACAGATTAAAAAGAACATCCTTTATTTTACTCTCTTGGGATTGATTTTTCAAAAACGTCGAAACACGTACGATAATTGATCAGAAGAGTAGCAAATTGAAAAAGTTCCGAATTAGCCACATATCCAGTGTAGCAATAAAATGGCTACAAGTTCCGTTTGCTTCGACCCCTTATCGAAAAAATAAGTATTACTTTTTAAATGTATTTTAGACGGGGCAGGATGATTCTGCATGATGTCATAAAAAGATGAAACCTTTTATTAACATTTACTAAATTAAGAATCTATAGCAAACCAACTTTGAATAGAATTTTCTAAAGATCAAGCACTGAATAAATCAGCGACTGAATATATATTTTTTTATTTTACCTACTTAAACTTCGTATAAATATATACAAAAGTGTCAAGTATTAATAATAATTTTATTATGACCGCAATATTTTAAAATTCATACATATTATAAAACTACCAATAAGTGACATCTGTTGTTTCATCAAGTAACTACGAACTGTATTCGAATGAAGTTAATGTTATAAGAAAAAGGGTTCTTTGTTATACAACCTTCGGATCAAGATAGTTACAATCTAAATTACTAGATGGCGCGATAAGATACTAAAAAAATTTTTTTCTTTATTTATGTCTTTTATAAGTTGAAAATTATTTAATTGCAATCAATAATTTTATGTTGTATATAAAATAAGTATGAGGTACGTAGCCTAGACGTAGATGCTATCGATGGGAACAGCACACCAGTTTTGTCACTGAGCGTGTGACGGAACTAGCTCATGTTGGCCATTATTCTGAAGATAAAATCCGAATTTAGGGTATCCGATAGAGAACCAAAATTATTGACATAGCTCTCTGTATTAACAAGCCGGATCATTAGGCAGGTTCGTGAATGAAAACTGCAAATCTACAAACGTAGCGTGGGGCATCCACCAGGCGGCGAGGTGGAGCAAAGACCTGCCAAAGACGGCCGGAATGGATTGGATGAGAGGAGCCGAAGACAGGGCGTAATGGCGCTTATTGAAAGAGGCCATTATCCAGTGGTAGACTAGGATGAGTTGATGATGATGATGAAGAAGTAAATTTAAAAAATAAAAACATATATGTATGTTTAAACCTGTGATCTCAACATTAAAAAATACTAATACGCTTCTAATAATTAATTAGTTACCTTTAGAGTGTTTTTCTTCGTTTTTTTTAAATTAGATAAGTACTCTAATAATTGAGCAAAAGAAAAAAAATCTAACGGTTTTTAACAGGGAAATAGGTTAACTACCATTGTGTTAGATTACATTTTTCAATTATCTTAAAACATCGCGTTTATTTTAATTGTTAATCCGATCGTAATGAGGGTTACCAAGGATTATGCGTGGGGAGATAATTTAACATGAATTCTGGGGATCTGTGTTAATGCCCGTAATTAAGGACGACCCTTTCGCTTAATACTACGAGCTTAATATCAATTAAAATTCAGGCGGTTCATTATGTACTTAAAAGAGGTAAGTGAATCTTCGTATCAACACTTCGTTATAATTCATTTTCTTTTATTAATGTTTGTAAAGAAGTTAAATACGGTCTTCGGTGCTTTGCAATCCATTTCATTGCGTTATTGCCGGCAGCCGTTTGCAAATTGTGGTTCCATCTTGCCACAGGGCATCCCATTCTATGTTTGCCGGTTCGCAGTCTCCTATTAAGAACTAGGGGGGTTCCAGTTCATGTTTCAGTGTGCCGACTTTCCTTGCAAATCACATCACGGCAACTGTTGATACCACTCAAGCTCTTGATTTTGGCTTTTAATGTATTGACTTGCGGTAAACAACAAATTTAACATTATTCAAATAACTTACAAACCTACCTACTTAAAATACATTTGAATAGTCAAAAGAAAACGAATATACCACCGGCTCGGAAAACAAAATCTACTGAGAAGAGCCGGCAAGAAACTCTGGTAGTTGTTCCTTTGAACATAATATATGATGTACATGTTATATAACCATTAATAGAATAATATCCCTTTTTTTAATCAATGTAATTTTTGCAGTTCTAAATAGAGTGTACTTGATAGTTTTATTTCTATATGTTCGCTTATATTGAGGGTACTCAAATAGTCGAACGCGCTATTTTTGTAATATAGGAATAAGAAGGGCGAAAGGCGGTTATAGTAACTAACTATAACGTTATCATATAAAAACAAATAAAGAAATTATATGGGATATTATTTTTTCTCATACTTTTTTCAGCATACTCTATACTACACTTGTGATCTACTTACGCTATAGTAAGACCTATCTACTAACCTATACGACAATCTTGTATCACACATACTTGCAGCATCTGCCTACCCACGCCTACAGAGTCTACCGCTTGTAGTCTAACAAACTGCACGTAGGTCGCCAGCAATTCAAGTCTGAGCCCCCTCGGCTTACACATCTATTATACTACGGTAGCCGTGGTGGCTGCCGGCAGAATAGAATAGCACCCCCCTCTTCTTGCTGAGGTGTCGTAAAAGGCGACTAAGGTATCTTTTAACACCGGAATTTAACCAGGTGTTCAGAGAAGGACAACTCGACCAAACCTGCATCCCGCTCTCTCCCGATCGTACTGGTTCTCCTTTCCATCGGGCCTGAGGGAGCTCGGACGAGAGAGTGCTTTTCTGGCAGCGCGTCCAGTTATGCACTTAAATATCTCCTGCACAATTGACTGTTTCCGAAAACTGGGCCTTGATTTTCTTAATCGGCGTTGAAACAGTCGCCGTGGCCGAATCCGGCTAGGACATCATACTACGGAATAGATTTTAATGCGGTTTTCATCGCAATTTAGTAATATTGCAGATGCATTTTATGTCAAATATATTTTTATTTTATTTAAAAATATCATTCCCGTGTATTGCGGACTGGATCCGTTGATAATTATAATTTAAATGTAATTCAATATCATGAAATCGTAAGCAACTTTGGAATATAAAACTTATGATAATAATTTTCTTTTAATGCTCAAGAAAATACTTTTGCGAAAATATTTATATTTCTAAAATATCCTTCGGGCATAATGTAAAATCTTTTCAACATCTAAAGGCACTCGGAGCTTGAAGTAACTTCGTGTTTCACTTTTAGATGTACTTACAGAATCCTTACAGGTGACCTCCATTCGTCTGATTTGATTTATAAAAGTAGTACATGTGTTAAATCACAAAGAATGGAATTCTCTCCGCGCCTTTTCGAGAAAAGTGTTTTATTCGAACGTACCAAGAGCTTTTCGTTGATTTTATTATCGTGTAACATCAGTGAGTGATGTCACGTTTTATTTTCTTTTAAGATGTAAATTATAATTTATTTTTATTTATTTAATAAATTTTATACACTGAAATGATGGAATCAACTTCAAAAATAAGTTTTGTTATAGGAAAAATAATTATATAAATCGATGAAATAAAAAAAAATCTAAATGTGATAATTACCTTGTACGAAATTTGTGTTACTATGAATTAAAAACTCAGTAATATTTTTTATTCTATTCAGTCTGTTTTTTAATAGGTTGGTAATTGTCTTTTCTTTTAGATCGGAATGCATTGTTTATAAAATTGGGCCTAAGACTCTAAGATTTTCATTGACCTAGGAACCTATATAAAGAGTATTCAAACTCTGCCCGCAAATCTTCACAGGTATTCTCAGTCCTGGAGAGATCTTACAGAGTACAATATTTATAGTACATAAAGATATCTAAGTTCCCAAAATTTAAAAAAAAAATCGATAGTTATTGTATTTATTATTTTATTTTATTTTAATATGCTTTCAGAGTGTGTACGCATGCAACAAATAATAATAAAAAACATGCCATATACATCTAGAATGCACCACTCCAATTACTTGAAAGTACAACAGGCACTACAAAGTAAATTTCCATACAAAGTGCAATTCGAATGCAAAAAACGCTACTGATACATCTATAGATAGATGCTAGATGGTATGATGATATCGATTAGTTGTTCTGATCAGTTAGTTATTAGCGGACGCGGTCCATTGTCAGACTCATCTTTACCTTCCCACCAGGTGTGATTGAGGACATCGTCCACGTGTAAATTATGAAAAAATACATATTCATAGTCAACATAAATCACGTTCTACCCCTCTTCGATACATTACAAACAAGCGCGTATGTTGCCAAGAAATACCGCACTATCGATGTTGCCAAATACTGTTCGACAAACAATAACGTGTTATTTGGAATTCTCCCAATTTTAAAACATTACCTAAATAATATTTTATTTAACACGTTCCCGCCGGCATGTACCATTAATGGTACATTGAGGACTGTTCCATCGGGCGGCGTGTACCATTAATGATACAATGAAAGAAATCAATTTGTATTTTTTGCTAATAAAAAAAAAGTTTGCAAATGAACGCAGGCATAGTCGGCAGAGATAAAATGAGAAAGAATGAGATAGAATGAGAGATATGTAATTACGTGCAAACGGCGTCGTCCAATGTGTCAAATTTGATTTTACAGAGCCGTCAGATGCCGAAGACAGCGAATTCAGCCGCAGGCGGGAACGTGTTGAACAAAACAATAACTTTTGGGAGTCGAAGCTGCTCGCGTCCGTAGGCTTTACCCTAGTTTCCCTACACGTGACTCCTGGGTGGTGCTAAACGAGCAGCAGCGAGGTGGTAGGGCGTCGGTGCCCGTCTGGATTGCGACCACAGTACATGGGTGTAAAGCCCGTCACAGGGACCAGTTTCGCCTTGTCGCGTTTCGGGATCAGCTTGTGTATATCCAGTAGCTCATATACCTAGAGACCTTCAGTCGCGGTATATGTGGGCCGACATGACGATGTAGACTATCAATGGATTTTCATCCTTTCATAGTCGCTTTCGTTTTTGGACTACACTGTACTTAGCATCAGGTACTCTGTAGTCACAATGTCGTGCCAGTGTAAAAAAAAAATAACTGAAAGAAAGAACATGAACGTGAAGAGATATTTGTGCAGGCCGACAAATCACTGCGACTATCGTCTTACTCCACTGTTGATAGTTGCAGTCGTTTTTTGATCTGCACCATGCTTCACATCAGGTGTGGTGTGGTTACTATGGCGAGTCAGGATAAAAACTTATGTGCGATAGTAGCTTCAATCTGCCTAAACAAGATTGGTAAACGTTACGAGAATATAAGAAATTATTATAGGTAATGATTATAAAAAAAGAGTACATTTTTTTATTCTATTTATTTAAGGGACTTTTACGTATGTACGCCCCATCGTACCCTAATATACAAATACCTAACATATTACATATGGTGCCATTGATCTGAACAGGCCAGACGCCTCATCAGATAATAGTTCTTTTAAGACTTTGTTAAACATCCCGATGTCAGTTCCCGAGTTCCCGAGTTCAGAGCAAAGGCACTCACAAACGCCTCCCTCACAGATTCAGATCGGACACATTCCATCAACAAATGGTGGATATCATCTATAAAGAGTAGATAAAATAATATAAATATATCGTCACGCCACATCTTATATTATACATCAGTGGCTGTGCCCACTTTGCGATTACATGTCATGTCCAATGTGATCAGAAGCGCACCTAATCATATGTATGTACCAGGATTCGAATATACGAGCATTGCCGCGTATGTATACGCTTAACCACTAGGCCATCACACCCACATAATAAAAGTATAAAAAGATAAAGTAAATAAATGCCATTTACTTCAACCTCATTATAGGATCAAGTTATCAAAATTAAGTTTAAAGATAAATTAAATATGCATGTTATTTCCTTAAATCAATTTTATTACTGAAATTCCCACAGCGATTAGTTAATAAATAAACATTATAAATCTAACAACATTAAGCGAAGATAAATTATCCCTATAAATGTGTTTGAATAAGGCATAAAAAGTAATAAAAACGAATACTTTCGAAGAAAAAGAAGAGACCAGAAATATGTTCGAAGAAAGTAAATACGATACTCCATATAATTTTAACGGCAATGCCAACTTTTGAAAATGCCGACGTACTCGGTGAAATTCAAATACCTTCAGCTATATACGGCGTGTCCAATTAGGAACGCTCCGAACTAATTCTCGGAGTTTGCAGCTTTAATTAAACCACAGATAACTGAGGATGCAAATATATTAACACACACTGACATACTTATAATTATACAGAACTAGAGGTCTAGTATAGTTGTACTGGAAGTACTGAGACTGATGGCAGACAGATTCCATTTAGTAGACTTGTTTTGTATCCATACAAATATATTAACACACACTGACATACTTATAATTATACAGAACTAGTGTCTAGTATAGTTGTACTGGAAGTACTGAGACTGATGGCAGACAGATTCCATTTAGTAGACTTGTTTTGTATCCATACAAATATATTAACACACACTGACATACTTATAATTATACAGAACTAGTGTCTAGTATAGTTGTACTGGAAGTACTGAGACTGATGGCAGACAGATTCCATTTAGTAGACTTGTTTTGTATCCATACAAATATATTAACACACTCTGACATACTTATAATTATACAGAACTAGTGTCTAGTATAGTTGTACTGGAAGTACTGAGACTGATGGCAGACAGATTCCATTTAGTAGACTTGTTTTGTATCCATACATTATTTTAAAAAGCATATAATAAACGGAGAATTGTTATATTTTAATCTTTTTATAAAATTTCTTTACTTTTTAATGATCAGGATGATTGTCTAATATCACAAAAAAATTGCTGAATTTTAAGATTATGGCTTCCAATAAATCTTACAATTGTCAAATGCATAGTATGGATATATTGAGACAGTTAAATAGAAATAACTAAACGTAGAATGTCTATTTATATAAATTAATATTAGAAAATAATTTTAATCAAAACCGTCAATGAAAGACAATTTAAAATAGCGTCATAATTACATTTTTACCAGCCTAGATCCGCGGTGTTCTGCGAAAACAGGGTCACCTCGCGTAGGGTGTGGCTCTTCACCACGCACCGACGGTCTTGGAGTGGCAGGCTAGGGTCCCTCTCAAAGAGTGGAACACTGATTCGCCTGTGGACCCACTCCCTGCACACATTTCCCCCAACCCAGTGTGCTTGACCCCAACACAACACAACCCAACCCAACACAACACAACCCAACACAACACAACCCAACACAACACAACCCAACACAACACAACCCAACACAACACAACACAACCTAACTTGGGCAAATAAAAGCTGTTGTTCACAGAGTGTTGGATATATCAGAAACCGTTATCCTCCAGTGAACATTGTCCAGTGAACAAATTAAATCAAATTTGCTGCAGGGTTGTTTTTGTGTTAATTTCTATTTTACTTAATTTAATGTAAATGTAAAATAAAAAAACCTTTTAGTAATAAATTTAAATGTACATTTAGTTTTAAATTTAATAATTTAATCATATTTTTTTAATCTAAATTTTAAAAATGTCTTCTACAAATTAAGTAGCACTGATTGTTTGATTAATTGATATTATGTTTCAACAACATATAAAGTAAAATCAAATGAATTGACTGCAACAGTGGTGGTGACCTCCGATGAATACCTCCGATTAAAAAGTTTCGGAACCGAAGTCGGAACCGAAGGTGTAATAACGATCGGAAGTTCCGACTTATCGGAGTCGGAGTCGAAGCTCCGTAACATCCCTGGTTTATACACGTGTCAGTGGAAAAAAACGCCCATAAAACAAGAAAAAATACATACAAATGTATTTATTCACCTTATTTTCTTAGGGAAGTAAAAAATAACAAAAAACCAATAAAATAAAGTTGCTCGCGTCCGTAGGCGGTAGGTCTGGATTCCCTACACGTGACTCCTGGGTGGTGCTTAACGAGCAGCAGCGAGGTGCGTGGTAAGGAGCGTGGTAGGGCGTCGGTGCCCGTCTGTACATGGACCACATGCGACCACAATACATGGGTGTAAAGCCTGTCAAAGTGACCAGTTTCGGCTTTTCGCGTTTCGGGATCAGCTTGTGTATATCCAGTAGCTCATATACCTAGAGACCTTCAGTCGTTTTATATGTGGGCCGACATGACGATGTAGACTATCAATGGATTTTCATCCTTTGATAGTCGCTTGTAACAGGAATTTTTCGTTGCACCGATACCCTCAGCACCATCTAACGATGCGTGTATGAAACCACGTCTATCTCGGTCGATATTTTTAATGGCTGAACGATAGTCATATCTTTGCCGTCCGAGATATGACGTTTTCATTAAAAATATCCTTGACGTGATTTTGGACACTTTGGAAAAACATGGAGCTCAAGCCGTAGCTGTTCCAATCTTGGCCAACGCTAAATTAATTTTTAGAAGACAATTGGGTCCCGTTGGTTCTCAAAACATACTAAAAATGCCCACCGTTGTGGGTTTCAGTTTGTCCCTAAGAAATTAGGAATTACCTTTTGAATTATGGTTTGTCGATAAGGCAGCCCTTCATCGTGTGAAGCTGCAGAAGTTGATGGGGACACTAAGTGCGCTCATCTACCCCCTGCAGCCTATGAAGTTTTTTTTTGCATGACCATTGGATCGCTTCAGGGACGATTCCATGGAGGTCCAATTGAAGGTATCGCCGTGTCGCATCAGCGGGTGGTGTTATATATGATGATTGCATATTAATTTTATAGTCTTTTAATATTAAACATTAATAAAGTAGTATACCCTCGGGTTATTTAGAGTTAAAGAACAAACATGCTTTAATGTGGAAGTTTGCCTCTTCATAGGTATTAAATGTACTACATTTCATTATCATTTGTGTGTGCCCTTGGGTTTACCTCCGTTTGAGTGGTCAATTGGTTGGCTGGCGCTCAGTATAAATTTTGCCAACCATTGCACCTCGCGGCAAGGCCTGGAACCAGCCCTGATAATATCGATGTCTGATCTCATGCTCGCATCCGACTGAGATTCGAACGCAGGTCCAGGTCGTGAGTTTCTTGTAGGAAAACATTGTGAGACTCACGCCCTATACATTATGTAGATCAATCCATATACGTATGAATTTGATGTTACACGCTTTCGTTTTTGGACTACATTGTACTTACCATCAGGTACTCTGTAGTCACTATGTCGAACCAATGTAAAAAAAATACACAAAGAAGCAAATTATTCACCAAAGTTACGACAAATATTATAAGATATAATATATTGGTGTTTTGTACAATGTTATTGTTATTTTTATAAATAAGCTGTAGAAAGGATCGATGTCGGTTTCTTTAAGCGAAGCAGGAAGAGATATGATCCCGGCGACTATCGACAGGCGGTTGTCTCAAAAGTCCTACTTGCTTTTTGGATTGCACTAAACTTTTTATTAGGAACGGTGTAGTCACTGTGGCCAGTCGGAATAAAACAAAATCTATAATATAGCGGTTTAATAAAATAATATTATAAAGTTATTAAAGTAATTATGCCGTGGTGGCTGCCGGCAGAATAGAATAGCACCACCCTCTTCTTACTGAGGTGTCGTAAAAGGCGACTAAGGTATCTCTTTAACACCGCAATTCAACCAGGTGTTTAGAGAAGGGAAAACTCGACCAAACCTGCATCCTGCTCCCTCCCGATCGTACTGGTTCTCCATACCATCGGGCCCGAGGGAGCTCGGACGAGAGAGTGCTTTTCTGGCAGCGCGTCCAGTTATGCATTTAAATATCTCCTGCGCAATTGACTGTTTCCGAAAACTGGACCTCGATTTTCATAATCGGCGTTGAAACAGTCGCCGTGGCCGAATCCGGCTAGGACATTATCATCATTATAAAGTTAGGTATTCCAAAAAACATTGCACTACTGCAACACGACGCAATGAAAGAAATTCTTCCAAATTAATTTTGATTTACGGAAACAGTAACTGTTTAAAGTAACGTAGGAATGCTTTAGGTCGACGACCTTCTCAGACGACATCCATTTGTCTGTATTGGAAAAAAGATGAGTCTAATGGAAATTCAACGAGTGCTC
This sequence comes from Automeris io, assembly GCA_036320925.1. Taxonomy (NCBI): domain Eukaryota; kingdom Metazoa; phylum Arthropoda; class Insecta; order Lepidoptera; family Saturniidae; genus Automeris; species Automeris io. The sequence continues at coordinate 9,072,201 of JAUDJH010000014.1, forward strand.
GTGTCGTAAAACGTTTTACTGCATATGATGTTACGCAAATATATATACTTCATGTAAGCAAATACACATAAGTTTCGTTCCACATATAAAACACTTTCTGAATAATGAAACAGAAAATATCTATTTAGGTGAACTTGTAAAGAATAGCCAAGTAGGTTTTTATATCACTCCTGTACTAAAATTGAAAATGAAAAGTACTGATTATAAAAAATAAAATGCTTTTCTTATTACAAAACCTTTGATTTTATAGAGATAAAATGTTTAAAATTATATCCAACTTTGAATCCAGTAATTGCACACTCTTCGTAAATCGAAAAATTCATTACACATTTCCTATAAACTAGCAATAGGTAAATTATACGTATTAAGGATCCTGATTTTTTTTTAACTTTAATTCAGATGTACCGTATAATTCATTGTAAAGTAAATCATAATAAAGAAAGCTGCAATTTATCAAAAATGCATGTGTAGCATAAGAACAGTGATCAGCTGCTTCTGGTCACGTTGGTCACGACATGCAAGCGCTAATTGGATGTTTAAATATTTTCCATTTAGAATGTTTACGATAGAAATATACAGGGTCGTTTGTAATTCGTCGTATTTTTGGCGGGACAAATACCTACAAGTGCTAAAATGCAACTTCAGCACCCCCAACGTTAATGGCAATACGAGTAATTTATAAAATATCCTTTTTTTAATGTATTTATTTAGGCGACTTTTACGTCAGCCCCATCGTACCCTAATATAGAAATACCTAACATATGACATATGGTGCCATTGATCTGAACAGGCCAGACGCCTCATCAGACAACAGTTCTGTTAAGACTTTGTTAAACATCCCGATGTCAAGTCTGTTCAGAGCAAAGGCACTCACAAACGCCTCTCTCACAGATTCAGATCGGACACATTCCATCAACAAATGGTGGATGTCATCTATGTTTTTAAAATATACACTTTTTTTGTTTCTATTGATATCCCTGCCAGAACACGTTCAATCAAAATTGTAACGCAATTATCAGACATGATAAGAAATCTAAATCAATTAGTTTTTTTTTTGTCACTAATATTATATTTATATTGTCACGAACGCGTGGTAATAGCTACCTGGTATTGAGAAACAATCGATTAATTAATCGAAGAGAGTGAACAGAAACGTCTCAAGCGCAGCCGTCGAATGATCCCGAAGTCCGATCGTCAAAGGTTCCAGAAATCTAATTAAAGAGAGTTTCCGAAGTTCAATCGTCAAAAGTCCAATGGCAGTACTCACACGTTCGCCAAAGTCGTATTCAAGAACTTGGGGATATCGCTTGTATAGCTTCCAAACAGAAACTATCCCGCGATCTTTTTTTTGAAGCGGAGTAACTACCGATTGCCGGGAAAGGCATTTACAGTTTAGCCGAGCTTCTATCCCGCGATCGAGTCAGGTCGGAATTTATATCAGTGCGGCAGGCTTCTGGCATTCTCGAGAAAGATCTAGAGAAATCTATACATACACCTTATGTATTTGCCTGGATATTCCAGAATCACTCATAAAACTTTGGCGGCCCAATATTTACAGATAAATAGCTGTACAATTACTATTCAGAACACGTACGTCTCGTTTCTCGAAATGAATGGTTTAGGTAGGGTGACATCTTTGATGTTCACTTCCTATGGGCGATTTTTTATACAATCACTCCATTCGAAAGAGAATATTGAGACAATTTATGCGTTTAAAAAAAAATCGTGTGATACCCAAAACCTAGGAATCTAGGGTTCAAGTTTCACCCTAGTTTCGTCGTAACAATATTTATTATGGGGCTGGTAGGTATACAAACCAGGTCCGTTTTTAGACATACAATACTGACAACGCGACCTGATTACGCCCAGGTGCGATTTACATTTAAAACTGAGGGATTTTCCAACTTTCACCCTTGTAGGAGTGGAATATTAAGAAATAGATAGACTCTTAGCGGATGCCTACGTTATTACGATAATTACTGTCAGGACAAGTCTTTTGAAATATAAATATACAGTCAAAACCATTTATGAAGACAATGTTTAGAACAACATACCGGTTGTATTGACCCAGAACAAAGGTCCCGGCAAAAAAAAGGACTTCGTATCTCGAAAAGATTAGCGGTTCTTAAGACTATCGGTTTTTACGACTAAATAACAGTAATCCCTTCGATGTCGTTATAATAGATTTTGACTGTATATCTATTTATGAACCATTGTAACCGATATAAAAATTAATTTAGATATTATCATAGACAACATACATAATATAGTAAGATTGTTGTGATATTTCCCATCTCCTTGGTATTTATGTCACTGAAATTATATATGTTTGCCTAGTTAGCTGATCACATGCAACATTAGTCAGTCATTAGTCATCACTCAGATTGTTAGCACATTTCATTACGTTAAAAGGGGCTGAATATAGCAAACGCTAAAAGACCACGTGAGATTTATTTACCAACACTATAAACGTAATTCCCACCCGGTTTAGTTGTAAAGAACTTTCTGGATCAATCAACGCGTGACAATTCGAAAAAAAAATATATAAAGGTAATTAATTGACCAATAGAATATTTTAGAAGGCATGCCTTGATGACGTAGAGATGACGGTTTCTGCGCTACGGGATGAGGGTTTCCAGACGTAACAAATATTTTGATGGGCTACAATATAACGACCTGAACATTTGTGCAAGTCAAATTTATGTTTATAAATGCACTCCTATGCAGAATATGGTACTGCGGAATAAAATTTTCTTCTGCATAAAACGACAATAAATAAACATTGCATTTAATTGATTGAATATGATTTTATACATAGTTTCAGTTACATTATTATATCTACATCATATATAGTCTGTGACACTGAAAGTAAATATTAAGTGACACTACACAAAAGTAGATAGCATGAAGTAAAAGGCATAAAATATACTTTTGCAAATATAACATAGACATAAAACAACTCACATAAAAAGGAAGAATATTAACAATTAAATTGTTGAAGATAAAACTATTCGTTTTAGTAATTTATTTTATTTGTTTTATATATCAGTTGTGAGTTGCGACACAAGTAAACTCTTATAGTAAATGATTGAAGTCAAAGTAATGCCAGTTAAGGAAATTGTACACAGAAAAAAATGACAAGATAATATTTTTATACTTCTACGGGATATGGGATACGGGGCTACGGGACTTTCAAATTTGTTCAATTCCTAGCTTGTAAAGAGATAATTTACGGCATAATAAGGCTTATATCTTTAGCAGAACAAAATCACATAAAAGAAAGTTAAAAGAAAAAATTATACGTTGACCATCGGAAATGGAATAGCGAGGTCATGGACAACTTAAATACAGTTAGTCGTGGCCGTGGAATGCTAACGAATCACGTACCAACCCTGCATTCGTATCCTCGAATGCCATTTTTATATTCGCTTCACCTACCTGTTGTGTAAATGAATGGAATGCAATCATACAATTGAATTTTCATTCATTTGCAGACGTAAGGATCATTTAAAATTCAGCAAACGTATCAAAGACCAACAAAAATACAATAAAGTAATTGCTAATAGGCCGTACACACGTATCGAAGTAGCGAAGTAAATAACTTAATTTAACTGAATTTACAACGTGTCAACGACGACTTAACAGCTTTTAACTTAATATTGTTTTAGGGCGGCTTGCACTAACAAATTAAATCTAGCTTAGAGTTATATAAAATGCTATTTAGCGCTGATCTGTACTTATTGTCTTGCACTAAATCAAAATCTAGTTGTAACAACACTTAAACTGAAATCATCATTAAGATGGAATCAAACCAATTCAATTAATAAGCGTTTTATACAAGCTTAAACTAGATTAATTCGTTAGTGCAAGCCGCCCTTAGTGAATAAGTAGACAAGTAGAATAGAATAAATCCTATTTTTTGACGAAGTAAAGCACATTCTCCGGAAGGCGTGGCTTTGCTAAATAGCATTTTCTATCCCACAGTCTAGGTTTACTGCTCAGGTTTTTTGAAATTTCATGATTTAATTTTTCTAAAACTTCAGTTATTATAACAATTTAATATGAAATTTACAACATTGACATATTGTTTTATCATTTTGATAAGAATATCTTATTATATTTCTTTATACGCCCCATGAAGATGACATAATGTGCTTATAATTATAGAGCGGAAAAATGTAATCAGATTAATAAAAATGATTACGATTACATTTTACGTTTTTTACCATTTATACGATTGCATTTTGCTCATCTATGTTTTAAACATTACAGAATCCCAGATTGCATACACATTTATGATTTCTTAATATTTTAAATGAATTTAATCATGATTACAGAGCAAGAAAATTAAAATTACGACTACATTTTGTAATCGTTTATCAGATTACATTTTGCCCATCTCTGCTTATAATTTCACTAAAAGAGGTTATGCATCGTTGTAGCAAGTGTGAACTTCATACAGAATTAATGAAGTGTACTTATAACTTAACTAAAACACGTGTAAACGTCAGACTACTTAAAATTTAGTTATTTACTTCGCTACTTCGATACATGTGTACGGCCTATTACGAATATCTGGTATTCTCATTAGGATCATCAGTACACGATAAGAAAGAAAATATTTCAAGTTACATACAAGTGTAATACTCAATTATTCGATTTTTCTTTTTAAAACTAGTGCACCCGGTCAATTTCTCTACTAATTGTAATAATACAAACACATTATAAACAGAGATGAGCAAAATGTAATCTGTTTTTTTTTATTTGATAGTCTTGCGCTTGACCTCAATCTCACCTGATGGAAAGCGATGATGAGGCCGACGATAGAGCGCGCTCGCCCAGCAAATACCGATTCACTCGACGTTTGAAGATTCCCATGTCATAAAAATATGGAAACACAGACGCAGGAAGTGAATTCCACTCCTTGGCGGTTCGCAGCAAAAAGGAGGAGGCGAATCGCTTCGTTCAAGCAGTTGGAATGTCAACCACATAAGGGTGCAAGCCCACACGGTGTCTAGTCAATTTATGGTAGAAGGGGGAGGGGGGGACCAAATCATACAAATCGGCCGCACTCTCTCCAGAATACAGTCTATAGAAAACCGAAAGGTAAGCCACTCTACGCCGGTGTTCCAAACAGAGTAGTTTATGTGACGTAAGAGCCTCATCGGCAATGATTAATGATTAACGATTACAAAATATAGTCGTTATTTTAATTTAGTTGCTCTGTAATCATGATTAAACCCCTGCAAAATATAAGGGGTCATAAATGTGTATGCGATTGAGGATTCAGTAGTGTTTAAAACATAGATGAGCAAAATGCAGTCATGTTATTTATGAAAAACGCAGAATGTAACAGTAACGGATTTCCGTTAATTTGATTAAATTTTTGCCCATCTATGATTATAAACATATACCAGTCGAAACACATCACACACTAAGTGATGGAAAAAACCGCATTAAGATTGGTAGCGTACCTTGAGGACAGTGATGGGCAAAATGTAATCTGATTAATGATGAACGATTACAAAATGAAGTCGTAAATTTAATTTTCTTGCTCTGTAATCATGATTAAATCCATTTAAAAAATTAAGAAATCATAAATGTGCATAAAATCTGGGGTTTTGTTAGTGTTTTAAATATAAATGAGCAAAATGCAGTCATATTAATGGTAAAAAACGTAAAATGTAATCGTTAATCATTTTCATTAATCTGATTACATTTTGCCCATCTATGCTTGAGGATATGCCCGAACAGACAGAAATAGCAGCTACAATACACGCCATATAAAGATAATAAAAGACTAAATATAAAATTTTATTTTAAAGAACAGAAAAATACGCTGTTATGGTGACATGAACTAAAATATAATAAAACGTGGGTGGCTTGAATGAGTTCTTTTAAATTGTTTATTGTTGGGCTATTCGAAATTATTAAGTTATATTAAGTTACTTTATAGTTAATATTAGGTTAGGCTAGGGTATTCTTTAATTGATTAAGTTACCTCCTTATTATTTCTAATTCAAGTCTTAGCCGGTGCAAAATGGGTACATTTATATATTGTATAAACAAGTTGAAGCCGACATGACCGTCAGACACCCAACTTCATTATTTTTAAAAGCATAGTCGGTACGTTTGACGACCAATTAAATTCTTTAAAGATGCAACCTGAAAAGTAATTCTCGTAATGTAGAATTTTATAGCTTCAAGTAACTGGCTTCTTAGTAATAACTCCACCGGTATATATTTCGATATAAGTACCTATTTAACCTTAGATAGCAAGTATATTGAGTTAATAATATTTTCTAAAACTGGACTAGCTTACTAGACGGTACTAGTTTTTGATATTTCAAATTTGTTCACATGAAAATCTTTACATGTTTTTTATCCATTAGCTACATTTTAATTAACTTTTAAAATTAATAAAATATTATATAATTAATTAAATACTCATCAGATTACAGTTTTAAGACTTGGCAGTTTGATGGGAAACATCAAACATAAAGAATCAGTTACGGCATTAATTAATTAATTACTAAAATTTTTGCAAACAAATATGTTATGTACATTTAGACAAAAATACGTTAAAACTCACAGCCATAAACTTGAAGATTATTAAATTAGTTTACAGCAAAATTTGGCTTCCAAGACCACAATGTAATTACAGAACTTTAATGGGATGTCCGTAACAGTATTACTTCGGACGGCGTCAAACACGAAAGTTACAGAAACAAAGCCTCAAGTCTGATTGACCTAAAAAGGTATTGGGTCGTAACGTTGTAGATTTCTCATCACGAGGAAACAAGAACTGAATTTATTAACACGAGATTATTTTGCATTGATATACCATATACATTGTCAGCAGTGACGTGCATAGGGTATTTGAACAAGGTAGGTAGACTTCGCGTAGTTAATTCGTATATATAGCATATAGAAAGATACATAGCGTAGAAATAGAATAAGAATGAATAAGAATATTTCCCTTTTTTTGTTTACTTTAAGTAATTTATTCCAGACTAATTTTTGGCAAAGGCATGCAATGCTTTCATGGATCTGTGGAATGAATGCTACTGATTGTCAGTGTAATAATATATGAATCTTCATGATAACAAAATCGTTAATAAGATTTGTCCTAGTTCTATAGGTCCTATACACATTAGGGTTAGCTATTACACGTTTACATTTACTTATACATAAAGCTCTAAAATATAAAACAAAATATTTTTTTTAATCGATATGCTATCTGAAAACTGATTTATGAATATCTTATATATTAAGTCCTTACATATGAAATTGGCGTTTTTCGTACTGGCCACTTTAATCACAAATTTCTCCTCTTTGGTAAGGAATTCCAAATTCAAATTTGTACAGCTATAGACTCACGTATTTGTGCTTCGATGATCGTCATTCATTTGTTTTTTTCTTCTGTTTTTTTCTGTTTGCGTCACTCATTTTACAAAATGGAAAACTTAAAATATCGCATTATTTACGAGTACGAGTTCCGCCGTGGCACTAGTGCTGCGGAAACAACTCGAAGGGTGAATGATGTGTATGGCGGTCGTGTTGCAAAAGAAAACACAGTTCGTTTTTGGTTCCAACGTTTTCGTTCTGGAAATTTCGACCTGCAGAACAAGCCCCGTGGACGGCCTGAGACTCAAGTTGATAATGAAGAGTTGAAGGCTATTGTGGAAGCGGATCCATCGCAAACCACGTCCGAGTTAGCTGCAGGCTGCGATGTTACTGATAAAACTGTTTTAATTCACTTGAAGCAAATTGGGAAAATTAAAAAGTTTGAAAGGTGGATACCTCACGAATTGACTGAAGCAAACCGGCAAACGCGCGTCGACTGCTGCGTTACATTACTAAACCGGCACAATAATGAAGGTATTTTAAACCGAATCATTACCTGTGATGAAAAATGGGTTCTTTACGATAATCGGAAGCGCTCAGCGCAATGGTTGGATCCTGGCCAGCCAGCCAAATCCTGCCCCAAGCGAAAATTAACCCCAAAAACGTTACTTGTAAGCGTTTGGTGGACTATTGCCGGTATTGTTCATTACAGTTTTCTCAAATCTGGCCAGACTATTACGGGTGATGTCTATTGTCAGCAATTGCAAACCATGATGGAAAAGCTAGCGGCTAAACAACCTAGGCTGGTCAATCGCTCCACGCCACTGCTGCTTCATGACAACGCTAGACCACACACTGCGCAACAGACGGCTACTAAATTAGAAGAGCTTCAATTGGAAAGTCTAAGACATCCTTCGTACTCCCCGGACCTTGCTCCAACAGATTACCATTTTTTTCGAAATTTGGATAACTTCTTGCAAGGGAAAAAATTCAACTCCGATGGGGCAGTCCAAATCGCCTTCAAAGATTTTATTGATTCCCGTCCGACTGGTTTTTTTAGTAAAGGGATCAATGAACTACCTATGAGATGGCAAAAGTGCATAGAAAATAATGGTTCATACTTTGATTAATTAAATATATTATATTAAAAAATATTCGACTTTTTGTTCCTTCCATAGAAAACGCCAATTTCATATGTAAGGACCTAATATTTGATTTATAATATCCGAGAAAATGCACCGGTTTTAGCCATCTTCGGTCAAAAAAATTAGGTAAAACTTTTAAATAGAGCGAAATTTTAGCTTAAGTCTAAGGTTTCTTAGGAAGCATCAAACTCGAGTCCGAAGAGTCTCCGCCCAGGAGGCCCTGCTGGGAGTGCTGGATGGCTCATCTGAGGAAATGAACACGCACCACTAGACGGCGGGAGATAGTGACGCTCCTCCCTCCTACCTCTCTTACATATTGTGGCGTTGCCCTTTGCCGCGGGCCACGGTTTTGTGTGCCCTAGCGTTTCCCGTAGACCAGCGCACCTTGTGATCGACGGAACACCCCGATAGTTTTAGTCAGTGGGAGTCTAATCCACCGGCATAGTGGCCCGCACAATTACCCTGAACGTCTATGACGATTTCCACCGTGTTAGCAAAAAAGGAAACATCAAACTAAGACTGATTGATTAATATTGTTTAATAATAATAATATTATAATAGCACATAACTTTTTTCAGAAAAAACAGTTTTAAAAACACTTATTTTAGACAAGGTATCGGAAAAAAAAACTTTCTTCATTCACCTATACAATTGACAGTAATGTTTAACTTTATCTGCAATTATTTCCGTACTAGTTCCTCAGTTTCATTATATCCCAGATTCAACATCCAATCTCTCAGCTTCAATTTATAGTTTATACACATTCGTAATTAGAAAGATTCAAAATATTTATTGTTAACATTGTTGTACATTCATCTTAAATTATTTCTCAACTAAATTAGATTTTTGCATAGGCACAGGGCAAATATATCTCATCCTACACGGGTTCTTTTTACTGTATTTCCCTATAAGGACCACTTTATGTTTGCGTAGTACATGTTTCGAAACAAAGAGCTGTTTTGCCCTACAATATACCCTAAAACCCTACAATCAGAATATAACAGTTGAGTAGGAAACTTTACGAGGTTTTCTACATTAAAACATGTATTTTACCTATGAACAGATTACGATATTCGGCGAGTGATCTGAAATAATTGATTGACTCGATTTCGAGTAAATTCGAGCTGATGTTTTCTCTACTCGATTAAGTTTCTTCTGCGATTTTACTGGTGCCGACTGCGCATCAATACTCAACAGAGGCTTCATCTTTAAGTAAGATACTGTCTTTGCTAAGAAATTTAAAGTGTACAGTACATCCTTGTTATTACACGGAAAAAATATGTATTATAGTTAGTAGAGCGTTTGCTGCGACTAACTATTATAAAAATGTATTATTATCATACTATAGAATTAAAGTGTTTATAAAAGCATCTATTAAATAACAATGATTAAAACAAATTACATTTAGTTTTGTTTATATCTCTTTGCGGTATATTCCGAAATAAATATCTTGTAATAACAAACTTAAATTTGTTTTCAGAAAATAATTTAAATGCATAAATTAAAAATTATTTATTTCATTTTTTATGTATTTCATTTCTTTCAAATCAAGGTTTAATGGTCGCATTTATAAAAGTAGGTTCACAAATTAATTAAAGTTTAACAAGATATTTTTAATTTAATTTTGCGACTCAGTTGGCGCTATAGTCGAGCGTGAGACTTCTTGAGACTTTAATCCACAGACAGAACAAATATTTGTATTGTCTGCACTCTGCAGATAATTATTTGTACATTAATAGGAAATCCATGTTTGTTAACATACTTATGACACAGGAGAAACTAAACGGAGCAACGTTTGGAAAAAATAATAAAACATTTAGTGTTATTAATACATATGTAACATATAATAACAATTAGCCGTGGTGGCTGCCGGCAGAATAGAATAGCACCCCCCTCTTCTTGCCTAGGTGTCGTAAAAGGCGACTAAGGTATCTTTTTAACACCGCAATTCAACCAGGTGTTCAGAGAAGGAAAACTCGACCAAACCTGCATCCCGCTCCCTCCCGATCGTACTGGTTCGTACCATTCCATCGGGCCTGAGGGAGCTCGGACGAGAGAGTGCTTTTCTGGCAGCGCGTCTAGTTATGCACTTAAATATCTCCTGCGCAATTGACTGTTTCCGAAAACTAGGCCTTGATTTTCTTAATCGGCGTTGAAACAGTCGTCGTGGCTGAATCCGGCAAGGACATCATCATCATTAATATATGTTGTAATTGTGTATAATATACCCTATAATATAATATTTATTGCATTTTTAAAGGTTTTGTGTCGCGTATCTGTCATCACAACCGTCATGCTAATTAGGGGAGTATGGTAAACGAATTTTTCTGGTTCATTAAGCTAAAACAGTTCCTTGTACGTTGACGTCATAAGACCCTGAAATAGAGTTGTAGGGGGTATGTGATTTCGTATATAGTTCGGATTTAAAAAACAGCAAATAAATTTTATTTCATAAAAACAATTTCTTGGTATGATAGCTGGCACAAGCTTCTCGATTTTTAATGATAATTTACGAACTAGACACCACATGTCACCAGTGAAAGAAAATATCGTAAAGTAACCGGTAGTAGCTCTAACAAAAGTATAATATTTTGTATTGAGTGCTCCCAGAACAGCGATAAGTTGCGTTGCTGGTCACGTTGGGCATGACATATAAGCGCAAAGTGTATACATCCCTTAATGTATCTTTGACCACCTCGAAAGTTCTAGAGCAGAGTTCCCCAAACTTTTTTGTGTCGTAGACCCCTTGCCATGTTTTTCCGTGTTGGGTAGACCCCCTACTTACCTGATATTGATTTCCTGTAAATTTCTAACTGTAGTGAAGTTTAGTGTTAAAACCTTAAAGTAAAAACACGTGTTAATTTTTACATTTATTAATTTAATTTAAATTAAAACTACTCAAAATAAAATTTTGTATCTGTTATGTAAAATATACATAACATTAAATAAACATAAAATAAACTATAAATAAAATAACATAAGCAACTAGCTGTCCCGGCAGACCTTGTTCTGCCCTATTTCTCTAAAACAAAGTCACATTGTTTTTTGTAATGTTAATAGCTTCCCCGTCAGATTTTTTTGAATATTGTTTGAAGGAACCTGGCCTTAATGCTATATGTATAAAAATTGACAAATATTGACATTAATATTTATACGTCACTCGATTGCTTTGCCTTCCCGGAACTCGCCCACTGACATTTAAACTTTATGGTATGGTGTTAAAGTTCAAAATGACTTACAACGATTTTTTTGTATGAGAATACAGGAAAGTGTTATTTTTAGACAGTTGCAGGGAATTTTTAAAATTTTTCTCTCAGTAATAAACCTTCCCCAGACTTCAACAAACACAACAAAAAAAAAAAAATCAGCCAAATCGGTTCAGCCGTTCTCGAGTTTCGCGCTTATCAAGACATTTTGTGATTCATTTTTATATATAAGAAGAAGAAGATAAGTCAATATTTTAGTTAGTTAGTAGTTTTATAAATAATGTATATGTTTTGATATTATAAGATAGTATGATGTAAGTAAATAGGTACTATCAGTGTATGTGTTGAGATCCACTATCGTGGACCCCCATTTTCATTTCATGGACCCCCAAAATTTTTTTCGCTGACGTAGACCCCTTGCAGGTTGTCATAGACCCCTAGGGGTCGATATAGACCACTTTGGGAATCACTGTTTTAGAGTATTCATAACAAACAAGATAATTCTAAATTGTACATTCATTATAACGGATATTTTTTTTTTATTCTGACTCGACACAGTGACTGCACCATACCTGATGGTAAGCATGGTGCAGCCAAAAAAAACGCTAACGACTATCGATAGGTAAGAAAAACCCAACGGTAGTCGCAGCGATCATGCCGGCCTGCACAAATATCTCTTCACGTTACGCTTAAAGGATCCCATATCATAGGATGGTGGGAAAACGCTCGCTGGAAGACCATTCCACACCCCAACGACACGGCAAAAGAAGGAGTTAGAGAACTTCTTAGTCCTAGCTGGGATGTGAGAAACCGTAAAGCTGTGACTCCGCAAACCCGCGCGCGTGGTTCTATTCAGGAAAGGAGAGGGTGAAACAAGGTTAAACAACTCTTCAGAACACTCACCATGATACAGGATATGGTTACAGGCATGGATTGATATTAAATAATGTTTGATATTCGATAATCTCGGATACGGATATCTATAACATCGCTACGCTGAAGTTCTGAGGGCACTCGCCAGTCAACATTGACCTTCAGTGAACAAACAGAGTTTTAGTTTACGTCAATCTGTTGTAACCTTCAGTAGCTGGACAATACAAACATCCCATGCGTTCAATCTAATTTAACACGTTATTGTTCTATTTCTGTACAGAAAATGAGAATATCCACATTTAGATTTTAACAATTCATAGCTATAGAGCGTTTCACCTAAGAGTTTCTAATAGTTATATTTTACTGTTAAAGGCAGATAGTTTCTTACTAATGGATTACAAAGCTTCGCATCAAATGATTTCTATGTAATAATATGGAATTGGCGTAATGGCTGAACGATTTAATTCTGTCGCTACGGATCGTGGGACCATCCATTCCGTGCTCATATTCAACATGTATTTGTATTACCTACAGATAGTTATTTTAGGTCTATTTTTCGCCAGGTCATTGAAGGAGCGTGGTGCCTCGGCCCGGCTGACAACGATTTGCGGAACATCCTAAGGGTTTCAGGGAGTCCGGCACACTGAGGCCGCCTTCTACTTCGGCCTCACGGCTGTCCTGACGCCCTTACGCAAGATTTTATCCCGAAATCCAATAAGTCTGAGTGTTTGTCTGTGCGGATGAAGGGGATGTGGTGCGTATATCCTATGCACCGCTGGACAAACAAGTCTTACACTTATTCCAGACGCAGATGAAGTCTGAGTAAGGCCGCTCGCTCGCCGGGTCGTAGAAGAAATGCTGATTCCTAGGCTTGGCTTGTAGCAAACAGACGAATACTCCGACAGCCTTTAGCAAGTCTATCATTCTGGAGCCGCCACTCTCACGGCAACCTTTTTTTTTTACACTGGCTCGACATAGTGACTGCAGAGTACCTGATGGTAAGTACAGTGTAGTCCAAAAACGAAAGCGACTATCAAAGGATGAAAATCCATTGATAGTCTACATCGTCATGTCGGCCCACATATACCACGACTGAAGGTCTCTAGGTATATGAGCTACTGTATATACACAAGCTGATCCTGAAACGCGACAAGCCGAAACTGGTCACTATGACGGGCTTTACACTTATGTACTGTGGTCGCGATCCAGACGGGCACCGACGCCCTACCACCACGCTGCTGCTCGTTTAGCACCACCCAGGAGTCACGTGTAGGGAAACTAGGGTAAAGCCTACGGACGCGAGCAGCTTCGACTCCCAAACTAGACCTACCTACTTAACCTAGACGATCCTAATCCAAGTTTTTCGACAGATTACCAAAAACAGTTATATGCGTTTGTTTATTTATGTACACAAGGCATTACAGCACAAGAGTAAGTCACAGAGCTTGTAAAATATTTAAGGAAAGAAATCTTGAAACAACAGAAGTTTGTTTTACTCTGCATTATTTGAAACCCATTTTATCTTAAAAAATCTTCTTTGAAACCATTATTCGCGTCAAATTATTCGTAACCAACACCCACGCACGCCAAGTCATAAAAGAGCAAATGTCTCTAAGTATAGTAAGATAAATAACATTTTCATCCCGTTCTGCGCATATTGACTTGGAGCCCTTAAAATTTTTCTCTTGATTTTGTGAGTCGCCTACTTACAGTTTGCAATTCACGTTTAACCTTTTTGTCTTGTCACATCAGTAATAGGGCAGATTTAAGGCAAGCCCCAAATTACGACTATTAATTTCCTCTTATATATAATGAGTGAAAAAAATAGTCTATTTTGTAAAAGTTAGTAAGGCGATTGATTGCCAGAACTCGAGTAGTTATCACAGTACAGTAAAAGTCGTATCGTAGTGAGATCCAATTGTCAAGAGTTGTTGAGCTTCCTTCAATTAAACCACTTTTAACATATTTTATAAGACTACTCGATTATTACATACTTTTTTACTTATTTATAGAACTAAAATTCATATTTCGTGCCCTGTTGAATTCCCAAGACGTAATCTCTAGAATCATCCCTTCCTTTTTTTTTCACATAAACCGATCTTCGTTTCTTTGAATTCATCTCAAACATCTTGATTCATTGTTTCATACTTTTGTTTATAAACGGTCTTCACTTACCCGCACCACAGATAATGAAACTTATTTTGACAGCCTCCTTACACACCTATGTATTACAGTACATAAGTTTTTAGTCAGTAGGAGTTTGACCCACCGGGGTCGCTGCCCTTTTCTTTGTTAACCCTGTGGAAATCCCTTCGGACCGTTAGGAGAGTGGTGAGAGCAACTCTCCCGGTGTGCTGGACATGCACCGACTAAAACCACCGGGGTGCCAGTACTGCCTACTCTTCGCCTTCGCCGGCCTGGGGATCCAGATACTTCCGAAGACCCGGCGGGGGTCGCAGCCCTCACAGCGTCCCTGATGGTCCTATGTATTTCCCTAGGGTTACAAATAAGACAAAGTATTTCGCTATACAAATTATATAAAACTCACATTTATCTCAGTTTCTTAATATCACTGTTTGATAAAATGTAAATATATTCCCATTTAAAAAAACATATGTGAAAAAACAGGCAAAATATACAATATTGATAAAGCTGATAAATAATTTAGCAATTTGAATTCATTTACTTAAAACCCTCTTGCTCATCGTATATCTTTTGATCTTCACATTGACACTAAAAAAATATGCATAAAGTTTTTCGGCGTAGCTGTTGTTATCTAAATAATAAATTGTTCTCCGCTGCGCAGTAAAATTACGGTTAACCTCTTCGCAACTATCGGTGACTATAGTCACCAGTTAAAAAACGCCGCCTTTATACGGTGGATGAATATATTTTATTATTTCATTCTCCAGTATTTTTTTCTGAAAATGAAAATCGTTTTGTGCTAATACTTTGGCCCTGAATGCTGAAGACTGCGCGCGATTTATGTGCGCACTTTTAGCAGGGAGCTAGCTCCGTTTCTTATGAATCATCTTGCAGCGAGATCTGCCGTAGCGAAAGGGTTAGCAGACAATGAGGAATGTCATTAGGTTCGTTAAATTACTTGAATTTTTTCGACGGAAAATATGCTCTTGGCTGGGATATGCCTTTACAACTTCACGGAGCAAGAGGAGCAAGCACTGAAGGTGCTCAGCGAGCGAATTATGGGTTTGGTGGTAAAGTAAGAGCACCCTCGTAGATACGAACCTCGACTTGGGCGGCCAGCCAGGCAAGAACCTAAGAAAATGTACCAGGGTTTCGGAAGCGACTAGTTTGAGAAAAAACGCCGAAAGAAACTCCAGGCTGCGTTGAAGTAGAACTGCGCTTCGGAGCGTAAACACACCGGTTAGCGACAGTTGACTGAACTATCCTCCTTTGATGACGCCGGCGTCATGGAATGAAACTAGAGCTGCAGTGCGCCTCACTGTTATTCCGTGTACTGAGCACTTAAAACTCTATGGTCGTGTAGCCGAAAGTTCTATTTTGTTGGCCCATGAAATTACTGACATAGAAAATTGTAAAAAACGGATTTAAACTCGATTTGAGGAGTTTTTTGAAACGATAATTCACTTTTGGTATATAAAGAGAAAGAAAAAAGAGGCCCCATTTGTATGTATAGGAGCTTCCTTTTAAATTTGATTTTTTATTACATTAAAAATCATTTTCGAGTTTCTTAAAGGGTTTACATAATATAAAACGTTGTCATATTTATTATAATAGTTTAGAAGTTATAGTTCTCTGATAGGCAGACAGACAGATGAACAAAGTATCGAAAGCACAAATAGACCCAGAAGCCTCTTTTCGCTCGGTCTACTAAACCAAACAAAAAATAATAGTTTGTCTGGCCAACCAAATGTTTACAGCCTTGATTCACATGACTTACAAAAATGTATCTACTTGCACTTTTTAGATGCGCTGGTATATTGACACATGATTTTCCAATTGTGGATTCGGTATTTTAAACATCTTTTATTCCAAACATCACTCATTGTTCCCAAAGTCGGGAGGCTCGCTGAGCGACTGTTGTACAATGACGTCATAGCTACGGGTGACGACATCTCGTCACACGCCAGATTAAAAATTAATTATCTTCGAAATTTAAAAATTAAATATTAACCCTTTGCGGTCGTATGTCTGCTCTCAGCCACCACAGCAAGGAACTATACGAATCCTATACTGTATGCAACAATGTATCAGTTTACACTTTTTCCAAACAAAATGGGTGGATGGATGACTGTATTAAATAAATAGATATCTAAAGTTTACAAAAGAATTACCAAATCTTGTTAATCCATCGTAATCTTACGTGTTATGTATCCCTGCTCTATCGACGGAAATCAATTCCGACCAGTACGATACCCAAGTCCAAATTTAATACGTCCGCAAAGGATTAATAAATAAACCAAAAAATAATGTTTAAATAAAACATCTTGCCAAACAAATGAATGAATATTGTTTGTCTAGAGATTTTGGTCAAAATCGTTTTCAAAATGTTAAGAACATTGCTACATCTAAATGTTAGAGACAGAATTAAAAATGCAATTCAAGGTAAGAAATTGAAATACTTGATTTAAATTAAGGTTAATTATTCCTGACGTACGCGAAGGTATTATATAACTTTCATTATCTCGTATTTCCAATGTAAATACATACAAAAATAATTTATATCTTGTCAATAATTAAGAAATATTTGAAACGTTAATTCATTGCAGAATAAATATATAGTGTCGGTTATTGTATCCGTTTTCCAATGGTTTGTCATTCCAATGAGATAGATATCAAAGTTTTTTTTTAAATTAAATTATTTTTTTATTATCTGATGTAATCGTTTTCAGCATTCTTTGTTGAGCACTTAAAATATACACATAAACCTTAAAAAAATCTTAACTGGTTTCATCGAAAACTCATCCTAACTGCATCTATAGATTATTTAGCCAGCGAATCAATGAGTTAAAATGAGTCGTTTATTACTGAAGTTGCAGTTCGACTTTAGTTTTTACGACTAGTAGTTGTAAAATTA
Organism: Automeris io; assembly: GCA_036320925.1. Taxonomy (NCBI): domain Eukaryota; kingdom Metazoa; phylum Arthropoda; class Insecta; order Lepidoptera; family Saturniidae; genus Automeris; species Automeris io. Next base: position 9,089,831 of record JAUDJH010000014.1, read on the forward strand.
AGAATTACATGACACTAAAAATTCACCTTTTATTTTAGGATGCAATGTTTCCCATCAATTAAACAAATAAAACTTCGAAGAACGTTTGTATGGAAACTGTAATTTCCGGAAAAACGTTTACTGAGAAACCTTGAACGAAACTACAAAAAAGTTACTATACAAAAAAAAACACCTTAAAGCGGAGATAAAATATTCGAACGAACAACTAAATACCTAGTCATATTTGAATCATAAAATATACTATTTGCTCAGCTGTTTAACACTAAAACGTAATAATCGTTTCAATGTAAGTATTTCTTTACATTAAAACGTGTAATGTGTAAATTGTGTGTGTGTTTGTTTGTTTGTGTTTGTTTGTTTGATCAGTAATGGAACATTGTTCACTCCAATTACTATAAGCACATTCATGGATTTTAAGAGCATTGTTTGAACATGGAATGTTTCAAGGTTATTACTTTAAATTCACATTTTAATATGGCAGTAACCAGGAGTTGAAAGACTATTATTTTTCTGTTACTATTTAAAATAAAAATGAATATTAAAAAAATAAGCAGGCTAGTGGACGTTAAAAATTTACCTGTCAAGCGGTAAATTCTAAGTTTAAATAATTACTGACATATTCATATTTCTATATTATTGAAAACGTAAATTAAAAATGTATGAAATAAATAAAACGTCGCGTTATCTTAATCCAGTCGCTTTAATCCTATTATGGATACGCTCTGAGTACGTTATATGGTGATTACCAGTAAAATATATAACATAATTTGTTGTAAAGAAGTATGTATACTTAATTTTGTCAGAGGGGTTAGACCCATGCATATTTGTTTCACTTTTCGTTTACACAAAGCAAAACGTTATTTAGTAAGTACATATGCATCAAAAAATTATTTAATGTAACCGTTATAGTTGGACAAGAATGCTCTGAAGTATTTAGAAAATATTTATGATAATTTAATTTTTTCATTTTCCGTTTCTATTTTTGTTCCACAATTAGTCCAACGAATTTCATTAATCTCAATTATTCAAAAGTGTAGAACCAATCTTAGGTTATTATATATCATGCTACATAACAATGACTATACACGGGCCAAAGACAGACAAAAAATGGTATTTATATAATTAAGCAAAATAATCATGCGACACTAAATCATATAAGATTACTTGACGATTATGCAAACATACACGTGGCTTCAAAAATATTTGTTTAGGCTATTATAGATAAAAAAGGAATACGAATTTACGAATCTCGTAATTCGTTGATAAAAAAGGTGATCGTATATCTACAGCTGACCTTCGATTTCTTATGGTCTCTAACGTCAAAAATTACCATAAACAAAATTATATTACTTCCAATCAGATCTTAAACTGGTATTATGTAAAAACCTATTGTTATAACAATAATACGTAATCAGCTATTTTTTTAATGTATTGTCTGGTTTATATAAATGTATAAAATAATAATAACAATATTTTATAATAATATAATCTTCTAAATATATATAATCCTTTTTTAAGGTGAGCAGGGATACATTAGTAGCTGTATCCACTTTGCGCTTATATATCGTGCCCAATGTGACCATTAGCGCGGTTGATCGCCGTTTTGAGGGGACGTACACAAGACATTTCTATTAAATGCCAATACAGTCAAATCTGGATAAGTGAGAAAACTCTATAAGTGAGAGTAATACCCAGCACCCGTCATTTTAAGTTCCCAAAATCTCTATTAGCGAGAAACAAAAACCTCTGTAAGAGAGAGTCGTTTTTCCCTCATGGACCCCCGTAAGTGAGACTGCTACTTATTTATACCTCTATAAGCGACAGTCGAGCTTTATTTATTTATGTTATTTAAGAGGAATAAATGACAAAACAAATTACAAATTTAACATCTGCTATTTTATGACTCATTCTAAACTTTCGTGAAAAATTTGAACAAATTGATGAGTTAGAGAAAAACATTCAAAATACAAAAACAGAAGGCCAAACCAAATTGACGGATTTTTTAAAGTGTAAATAAGTTCTAAGTAAAATAAAATTACATAGTGCTAGAATTTTTGTTTTGTTTTGGTAAGCATCTTGATACCTACTTTTATAAAGTACCTATATGTCGAAATCTAATGAACGTAACATATACACACTATTAAAAATGTATATGTATATAATACATTCGTACTTGCTGTGACTTGTTATTGCTGCGTACCTCTATAAGAAAGAAACGCTACGCATGCACCTGCATTAGCGAGAAACTCGGGTTCTCCTTTGAACTCTCACTTATCCAGGTTCGAATGTATATAATATATAACAATATTTCATACCGCTATATCTCTTTCTGGGTGCGCAAATATGCATTAATATCTTTATTTACCCTTTCTTAAGAAAAGTAACACAAAATGTAAATATTTAATATTACAATATTATGATTAAAATCGTGAAGCTGTTGTTTCTAATGATAAATAGTCAAAAGTAACAATACCTAACTACTCGTGATAAGTATGGGTAAGCCTTGGCCTGTAATAAAAAAATGTACAAAGTAACACAATACAAAACTACCAAAACCAACGATCTTATCTAGGAAGCAATGAAAGCAATGTAATTTCTGTCACAATTTCTAATATTCTCCATATGGTACCCTCTGCTATCAGCGAAAGTGCGTACTTGTTCGAGATAAGGTTTGTGTACACGCGTTAAGCCGACCGCTTTTGAGATAAATCGTCCGACTAACAGCGTTAATTTTTGTTATCTAGAAAGCCTTCATGATCCACTTAGAAGAACATGTTTAATAAATTGAAAATAACATGAGCATCAAGCATCACTATCATTACATATTATAAAAGAAAATCCTCCTCGTTGCCCGTCTGGTTTATTTGTGATAAACTCAAAAACAACTAAACAGAGAATCGTTCGGTTTTCACCTATAGACAGGGTGATCCATGAGGACGATTTTAATCTGTAATTTATTAAATTTTCCAGTAAATATTGATAGAAGTGTTGAAAATGTCGGAAAAACTCAAATCGACTTGGAGTTATCATCGAAAACTCGAAATTTGACATGTAACAAAAGAATGTGTTCTAGGATCATAGATGGGCAAAATATAATTAACGAAAAACGATTATCATTACATTTGCGTTTTTCATCATTAATATGACTGCATTTTTCTCACATTATAAATATCTCATTTTAAACACTGCAGAATCCACAATTGTATACCCATTAATGGCTCTTTAATGTTTTGAAGGGAATTAATCATAATTACAGGGCAACAAAATTAAAATAACGATTACATTTTCTAATCGTTAAGCATTAAACAGATTATATTTTGCCCATCTCTGTCTAGGATATACCTTTTTTATAAGTCTATAGAAAGAATGGGCTATATCTATCTTTTAAAGATAGATATAGCCCATTATATACTTTACCTATTAAAAAAATTACGTTCAATCCAGTTATTAGGAAGCTATTTGTACAGATACGGTATTTATCATTGTTAACATAATTACGTTACGTTACTTTAAGAATTTCATAATAATCCTTTGCAGCATATAATTTAAATGTATATAATAGAATATAATAATAATTAGTTGTAATTAGTAGTTATATGAAAAATAGTAAAAAGATAATCAAACCAAATATGAGATATTGGGAGAGAGAGAGATTAGGTTAACGCAATATTTTTGTCAATAGGAACTTCACCGGATTAACTAGTTAATAAATAAAATCAGTGCCTGAATTTATATGAATAGAATTTGTGTGATGTATACATTAGAATTTATGATTGTTATTATGTAATATAATATCAGTTTGTGCTATATATTCGTCTACAATCCAAATTTAATTAACCACATATTATTACATTACTTGAAGTAAAGCACAAAATGAAATAAAAATACATAGGTAAATAAATGAGAAAACACTCAAATACATACTATAAACTTAGATTATAATTATAAACATAAGTAATTTAAGCTGTCTGCTTAAATTTTATTGTAATAAGAAACGAATTAATCACATATAATGTAATACATGTATTCCTTAATTTCCGTTGAATTCGTTTCACACATTTGGCATGTTTTCCGTTTTGTGTACTTATGCGTATTTACCGAAAAAATACTTGTAATTATGTACAAAATACATAAGTTGTTTATTTTAAATAATACATAATATTAAATATATGTATACGAGTATGAAAGCCAATAAAGTATAACTAAACTTGCCGTGATAGTATTGAAAAAATTGTATTGTGTCGTTTTACGTATTGTATTATAACAAGACATGAATTGACATATGAAATAAAAATTGACAATTATTTCTAAGTAAAAACTCTTTAACATTTGTTATCTTCATCCCAACGGATTATGTCAATATTGATTTGGAGTAAACACAGTACTCCGATTTCCCCATATCATCCATCATTGCGAAGGCAAACTTAAATATCATAACATGACTAACATATTATGTGACTGCGCGGCGCAGTCGGGCAGCGTATCGAGCTCGCGAGCGTGACTGCTGACTGACAGCGGTCTTTAACCTTCCACTACGACGCAGCCTTGAGTTTCTTTCGGCGTTTCTTCTCAAGGTAGCCGATTCCGAAGCTCTAGTAGATTACCGTTAGGTTCATTTTCACTGGCTCGCCGCCCAAGTTGAGGTCCATACATACAGGGGTCTCCTTGCGTTGCCCCCCAAACCATGAATCTCTAACTGAGCACCTTCAGTGTTCGCCCACTCAAGCCCGGTGTAGTTGTAAAAGCCTTTCCCGATCACGGATGAATGACACGTCGAAGAAAAAAAAACGTGTGCCTTTAGATATAAAAGCGGTACATCGGGACCTTGCAGTCGTTCCTTGGTCACCATTGCCAAACCGACTGCGAAAATCTGAAGCGCGACTTAATATCGGATATTCTTATTAACAACAAGTAAACACTGTAAAAGATTTACTTTTAACGAAATAAAATTTCTAATGTAATTGTTTTCATTTTTTATCACCTAGAAAACCTTTATCACATTTAATTAATTAAGGTTTTACTTTTCCAAGAGTTTTAAAATTGATTTTAGTTGAATTGAGTTTTGTTACCCTCAGTACCAAAATCCTTTTTTGCTTTTTAGATATAGACGATTTTAAACTTTATAAACTATTTTAACTTTTAGAAACTAATTGAAGATTATTATTTAAATTCGTCTATAAATGTAAAGAGAGTTGCTTAAAGTGGACATTTGTTTATAAGATTGTCTTTCCATTGAAATTGGAGTTAGTATATTAAAAAAAAATTTATTACTCTTTATTCATAAATGCGGCACGAGTTCCTTTATTAAATTTGTCGTCTGCAACACATGAAGGTCCATGTCTCACCGCATATTCAAATCATCTCGTTTGAATATTTTATTTAAATAAGCTTCCACCATGTCCGACGAAGAAAGAAAACATGGTATGGATATTTATGTGTTATTAGAACTACATCAATATATGTAAATGTTTACTTAAGAATCTCTGAGCCACTTTTAACAAGTTCCAAGACAATTTAATAATGTCTAAAAGTTATTTATATACTTAATAATAGTATTGACATTAATCAACATAATCCTATTATATAATATACAAGTTTAAAAATACAGTCAAATCTGTTATAACGACACAGAAGAGAAGTCCCTTCTCACGTTTAGTCGTAAAAACTTATAGTCGTAACAACCGGTAAAGTTTTCGAAATACGAAGTCCTATTTTTTTGTCGGGACATTTGTTCTGGGTCAATATTACTGGCATGTTGTTCTAAATGATGTCGCTATAAACGGTTTTGACTGTAATTATATTATTCCTGTTTAGCTAAACATGCCGAATGCTTCGGCTTCAGCCAGATATCAACTTACATTCGGACACTAAAGAAAAGTAATGTAAACAATCACAACAAGTCAACCAGTCTTAATAAACTTCGGCTTATTTGAAACTGAAGCTGTTGGGTTCTTATCCCGACACGGCATTGTGACAACACCGCACCTGATGGTAAGCAGGGTGTAGTCCAAAAAAAGCGACTACGTCTATCAACAGTACAGAAAAACCAATTGATAGTCGCAATGATAATGCCGGCCTGCACAATTATTTCTTCATGCTTCGTTTACGAAAGTACAGTCCACAGCCAAACAACTCGGAAAAATGTAGTGTAAGAGAACTTCTTAGTCCTAGCCGGGATATGAGTTACCGTATACCCGTGACTCGGCAAACCCTCGCGCGTGATTTTTGTGGAAGGGTTAGGGAAGAGGGTGGAAAAAGGTTAAATAGCTCTTCAGAATACTCGTCGTGATAGCGACAGTACAATATGCTAGTGAGTCAATATCTGCGAAACTAGAGCGGTTCAAGATGCTTGGTAACCTCTGTTACGTCTCCGTCGTCTGTTTTTTCTGGACGAAGAAGATCAAAGCTGAAGCCAGTCTTCGGTCAGACACTAGTATTACATTGAGTCGCAATACTTAGAGCTAAATAGAATTACAGATAACTAGCTGTCCAGACAGACCTTGTTCTGCCCTATTTCTCTAAAACAAAGTCACATTGTTTTTTTAAATGTTAATAGCTTCCCCGTCAGATTTTATTCTGCCAAAACCTATTGGCCTGTCGGCTGTTTTTTAAAAATTGTTTGAAGGAACCTGGCCTTAATGCTATATGTATAAAAATTGACAAATATTGACATTAATATTTATACGTCACTCAATAATTGTTTTGCCTTCCCGGAACCCGTTCACTAACATTTAAACTTTATGGTATGGTGTTAAAGTTCAAATTGACTTTTAAATATTATTACGAATTTTTTGTATGAGAATATAGAAAAGTGTTGTTTTTAGACTTTTTCAGACAATTTTTTTAATTTTTCTCTCCGTAATAACCTTCCACAGACTTCAATAAACACAACAAAAAAGAAATCAGCCAAATCGGTTCAGCCGTTCTCGAGTTTCGCGCTTATCAAGACATTTTGCGATTCATTTTTATATTATAGATATTTTTAGCGCAGTACCTCTTTACCTCCGCCCGCGCATATTTCGTAAAAAGGGGTACGAAATTTCGGTTCGAAGCATTTTAACGAACATATTTCTGCCTATATTATGTGCGTCCCCAGTGAAATAAACAACATTGTAATCTATCTAGTTATTACATATAGTGTTCTTTACCCGTATGTTTTTGTAAACACGGATAGTTTAAACTTAAAGTAGTGTTTTCTTTTTATTAACACTCAGTAGCTATCTGACATCTGCTAATTCAATAAAGTTATTGTTCTACAGATGGACTAACCTTGTCAGGACTTTGGCGTTTGATCTCTTGTTTATACATTAATAATGGAATTTTCTTCAGCATTCCTCACCTATTAGATTAATTTTCTTTAGTATTAAGTGAAAGAAATGAGCCAAAATCAAAGGAGGATTGTAAATAAGACAGTCTTATTATAAACTAGATTTTGCCCGCGGCTTTGCTCGCGTTAAGAAGTATTATTATTAATTAGGTATAGTTTTTACGTCTTTGCTTTTGTTTAGCGTGTGTAAAAATTAGGGTCTACAAAACTTCTTTGCACACAATATTCTTAACTAATCTGTCATTAGGCGCTAAAACTATCAAGCTATTGGGTGAACTTACTCGTAAGCAAGCAACATAAAAATGTCCATGAGGGAAGCAATGGTCTCTCAAGTCAATACCCGCAAATTTGAGAGTTTGCCCCTGAGACTTGTTTATTGTCATGGCAAAGCAGACTTTTAGGGGAAACTGTAATCGCTTAAATTCGAACGGGATATCATTAGGTATTAATGGGATTCGTGGTATAAATACAGTTTCTCCTTTCGCACACCCAGTTAATATAGTGGCTACCACTATATTGCGATGTAACGTTTTCACTTGCAGTCTCGTACCGTTACAAAGTTTTGGTGGTTTTAAATTTCGCAACAACATAATTGGAGTGCCTACACGCAGAATAAGCTTATGATAAGGCAAATCTGGCGGTTTCAATGAATTTAAAAATTCTACAGGGTAATTAGTAGCGTCATCTGTATTAACCACAGTATCAATCGATGTATAGACCTTTTCTTCGCCTTTAAACGACATGAGCAGGATATCGTTGATAGCTGCTGCTTGATCGTTCTTTGGAGTAAGTATGGCACGCTCACATAACCATTCAATAGGCTTGTCATGTATATGAATAATGTCTGGATAAACTTTAGACAGCATCATAACGTCTACCTGCATGCCAAATTTCAGCCCGATCCGTCCAGTGGTTTAGGCTGTGCGTTGATAGATTACTATGTCAGTCAGTCACCTTTGAGTTATATATATTTAGACAGAAACATGACTCATATTTTAATTTTATTCATGTTTATCGTAAAAGAAACGAAGAAAGTAATTATTGCGATAGTTAATTGACAATTAAATAGGTTATTTATGTAATTTGACTAAATATATAAATATTGCGTGACAAATGTAACGCAATGCGATAGCGTAAAACCTTTGTTTATTTATTTTTTGAGTCAAAATAAATGATTAAAGAAGTATAATGATCCATAAATGGTAAAACATGTTATGTGTCAATTCGCGAGTTGGACTGCAAAAGCAAATATAACAAGTCAACTTCTTCTGAATACGAATTATATTTTTTCGAACGGATACTACCAGTAAATATGTTATGAATAAAAATTACGAGACGACAATTTCCTTCTTGACATCCCAAATCGAATGCTAAATATTCGTCGTGTTGATGACGTCCGTGTCGTGCTACTCGAGTTCACAAAATGGATAAATACACGTGTTAACAATGACAGGATATTACACATTTTTTTCAACATGTTTTTGTAGAAGTGATATACATTATTTGTTGCTCATCATTGTTTTATTCCTTTTAATATATAGTCAATATTACATTAGAAAAGTAGCAACTGGCTTTAAAAATGAGTGGAAACGCTCTTTTAAGTTGATACCACAACCAATGCCCTCCTTTAAAATAGAAAAGATGTTTTGACATTCAATACATTTTTCATTTCATCTTCAACTCTTATCATACAAATCACAAAATTTGATAACGTTACTCTTACGGATTATATTACATTCAATAAAAAAAATAGTTATCTTGCCATGATTACATTACATGGTAACAAATATTTTAGTAACATAGTATATTAGACTACATGACCATAATTATGTTAATTACAATCATCTACAAATCATTCAAACTGCGTCGATTTTTAAGAATATTTTATCCCATTAGCCCCTTAGTAAATCTATAACTTCTGGTTTCCAGATTTGATAGTAAAACACGAGTACACATACAATTTGTATAAATATAGCAAGTAGATGTTATTAATAAACTCTGCCCAGTCACAATACGTGAGCCAAAATTATAACTCTTACAATGTATATTGAAATATTGACTATCGTATACACGAATATAATGAATGTTTTCATTAATAACCAGCCAGAATATTAACATCATTTGGTATCTGGCAAATTTCCATTATATTTACAGTATCTGTCACTGTTCCAGATATTTCAGCTCTCATTTAGAAATGGTAATTAATCTTTTGGTCATTGAGCTTTACATATAATTAATATCCTTTGGTACAATATATAAATAACTGTTTTACATATTTTCATGAAATTTTGATGTTCTTTCAACCCTCATCATTTACATGAATTAATCAAAGCTAAGTGTGAACCACAAAAAAAATGTAAATAATTATTTAATTATACAGAATATATGTTCATCAACACGCCAATTCCCTATTGAGATAGGCAGAAAGAACCGAACGCCACTCCTCACACTTATACTTCAATATGTTCTCGCCGCGTACCCTTGACCTCCCCTCCTTTAGATATCTGGTTATTTTATTAAGCCTGTAAAAGTAAATTTTGACCAGCTTCTTCAAATTTATAGACGCTACTTTGACTTTGTTCCGACTGTACTCAAACATTACAAATTATATTATTTAATTCATATTAGGATATATGCTAAGTTACAGATTTTCACGTCTTCGACTTGGCTTTGTGGATACTCGGGCTATACACAAGCCAGTAAAGGCAAACTTATTTCTGAAATTTCACTCTTACTTTATACATAGTAAAAGATGTTACCAATATAACAACAAAAAACAAGTACATAATTGTAATATTTTATTAGAACTTAGCGTAAATTGTGTGTTGTCCCATACTCTGTGAAAACATTATATGATGTAATTAATTGTATATTTACAAATCCGTCACGGCTTTTTAAAATGTAAAGCATTGACCAAGTTACAGAAAATCGAAAAGTTGACTCTCCAATTAGTCGTGACCTTACAGTTATTAGTGAAATACGATATCCGATCTCCACTTCACCACTTATCTACAAAAAAATATTATATAAGATGTAAAATACAACAAGAAACGAGTTGTAGGGTTGCTATATAGTAATAATAACATTTGTGTATAACTATTTGTGTATTTGTGTCATTGGTACTATACCAAGATAGTCATACTTAAACACATATATACCTACATCCCTAATTCGCGAATTAATCTATTCATCATAGAAAAGTTAACCACTACCGGGACTCGAACCCAGGACGTTCAGCGTTGCAGATGACAGTGAAATGGCTCTGTACTATTGGAGAACATAAATACACTTTTAATTAATTTAAAAAAAAAAGTGAAAGCATTACATTCGGCGTCAGACAAATCTTTAGTTGAGCAATCCTTCACTCAAATCAAATACATAACTCTTACCCGAACCTGACATCCAACTTGACCAATTTACGAATTTTACAGCAATTCCACGATGGAAAGGCTCGATAGCTCGTCGGATAGTGACAACCCTGTTCACTACTATGAGGCCTTGAAGAATTAATAATTCATTAATATATTCAGTTTGTGAAATATAAATCAATGTATGCATGTGAGGTTCGCTGGACAAGTATTAAGAAAATAATAAAACTTCGTTTTTGTGACAAAATGACTAATCGAATGATATCATCACTTCGATACAAATAAACAAAGATCATCGTCAGTATCCACAACCAGAAAATCAAAGGTCCTGGTGCAAAAATTAAATAGGACCTCAACGAAACTATTCAAGATTTATTAATTCGAAATATTAATAGGCAACATGTTAGTATTATTATTTATATTATTCTAAGGGCCTTTGAACAGGTTTACACAACCCTACTCACCCTGTAACATTTTACTGCTATTATTTACTGCGCGGTTAGTAGTTAGTATTTAGGGTGTATGGGGTGGTGTGGTTTTGAGGGGTTTACTTAAAATTTTCTTACTGTTTCTCGCCTTTTTATCTTTTACTTATAATTTATATAAACAGAGCTTTTTACAAAATTAAATGTCACATCAATATCAACATCAAAACCTGTGATATAAATCACGAGCTATTTAATTTGTTTGTCTAACGAATGACGCGTTTCTTCCGTACGGCTAAAATATTAAGAGCGAATTTTTTGTTATAGAACAACAAATCGAATGATAAATAAAATGTGATTGGATCAAGACACATATACTTCACAAATATGTTAATGCATTAATTTAGACATCATATACCAATGATTGAAATAATATAAAATTAAATTTAAAAATATTTATCATTGATAGGACTATTTTTGTTAATAGACCTTACATTGTGGGAATAGATCGATCGGTGCGTCGGGTTCATTGATATCACTATATTGAAATTTTAAAGTACAAGTAGTGACTTTACGACTAGTTAAAGCCGTTTATTCGGCCTCTATCTTAGTCAGCGACTAGTTATCGAATAGTCGGCAAAGAGCGTCGGCTATCCGGCTTTTTATTTGTATGTTTTTCCCAGTAAAATGTATATAAGAGGAATTATATTAAATTAAACCTTTATTGCTATAATTATAAGAAATCATTATTTCACAATAAATTACATCTAACCTATCAGGGTGATAATTCTCACAGTTGTATAAAAACACCGGTCTGAGCCATGAAAGGCTAAAAATTAAGACGCAATTCGAAGTAAACAAGACATTTTACGATACATGCATGCGGCCGATGCGACTTGCGTGCGAATAAGTTTTAAACCAAGTCCCCCAAATAAAATTACGGAATATTCCTGAGACCGTGATTGGCTTTGGATTTTTCAGCCTGTTTAAATCATCTAATGGACTTATCGGCTAGTTGGCTAAAGTTTTAATCGAAATATCTCGAATTACAACCATATTACAAAATCTAATTTCATACTTTTGTAATGCTCTTCTTCTTTTTTTATTTTTTTTATTCTATAATTTTGTTAGGGCTTTAATCACACATGTGATTACGCCAGCCCTGTTTAGCTAAAAGAAGTTCACTAAAATAAAGATACATAAATAATAACACTATACCCTGTCCATTATATTAACCATCTTTTGACAGACGACTATGCTCTTCTTCAAAATCACAACAACACTGCAATAAGTACAGCGAACTCCGAGAAACCGATTGCATCTATCGATAAACTGGATACTGAGTCGATAGGTGTAGTGGTCATGCCAGCCTGCTTAAAATGTTCAAGAAATACATAAAGGAGGTAATACATCTTTTGGAATATCATATCGTAGCCTTATGCCGTATGCCACAGCCTTATGGTACGAATTGGAATAATTATTGTGATTCAATAGTTTCACGAAGCAGGCAAAACCACCTATTTTCATTATCTTGTATCTGTCCACAGTTGGGGATAGGCTTCAAACACATTCACCTTCTCTTCTAACAACTGCCTGCAACTTTACGCAAATCGTCGCTCCATCTAGCCAGAGGGCGTCCTGCACATTTACCGAGACGCGGTCTCTACTCAAGAACACCTACCCCAACGGTTAAAGGTTATTCAGCAAATATGATCAGCCTATTGCCACTTCACTTTGCTAGTTCTCTTAACTATGTCGATGAGTTTAGTCATCTGAATTACCTACCTATAGTCAGTTAGTCACAGACATGATACCTATAAACTACATAATTAGATACGCTTTGTGTTTTGCTACATGTATGTGATAACCAGTTTAACAAGTTGTTAAGCAATTCCTTTATTAACAATTAATATTCACATTTGAAACTCATAGTTATGCAAAACTTAAACGATGTTCAAGGTTACAATACTTTAGTCTTTTTAACAAACAAGCTAATAGATCACCTTATCGAAAGTGTCTATAGCCGAGTGCTACAGCAGACGTATTTATAATCCTGTTGCAGACTTTAAAGAACAGAAGATTTGGCCAAACAAGAGCTGATTTCGAAACATGACTAGGCAAAGTGAGTTACTCTGGCGGTCTTTAGACCCAAGTACCATGATATCACCGCCTCATTACTGCTGGTTTAACACTCCCCAGGGGTCACATATACGGTATAAGAGAAAAAAACCTTCGGACACGATCAGCACCATCCCCTTTTAGTATTTCCCATATGTAAAAGATTATTTTCCATTTGTTAAAATAACACATCGACTACCAACGAGTGTGTTCCCACCTTCCTCTGATATTGAATTCTTTAAACAAATCGATGGGTTTTTCTTTGCTGTCGATAGTCAGATCTGTACTGCATGGTTACCACCAGGCTTGGTTTAGCCACTATGTCGAATTAGGATAAAACCATTTAATTTGTTTTTTGATGCTTGTTTATCTCTCTGTGTATACGTGTGTAAACATATTACAACGTATTTTTTTGTCGATGTTTATATAATTCGTCATTGTGTATTTTTTTTACACTGGCTCGACATAGTGAGTACAGAGTACCTGATGGTAAGTACAGTGTAGTCCAAAAACGAAAGAGACTATCAAAGAATGAAAATTCATTGATAGTCTTCGTCGTCACGTCGGCCCACATATACCACGACTGAAGGTCTCTCGGTATATGAACTACTGGATATACACAAGCTGATCCCGAAACGTATAAAATATAATAAAATGTATATAAATATAATGTATATTGACAACTTGTAAATAAATAATTAATTGCAAAAAAAATTAACAGGCCGTTAATAATTCCAATTGCTATTTTATTTTGTCCACAATAACTACTATATATTTATCGGGAGAGTTCATATCTTTCTGAATTGATGTTGCATTAAATATAACTTTGATGAAGCTTAGTGTGGACTCGTTGATAGCTCGGAACGTGCTGTCTTGAAGAAATTCTTTTCTCACAGGCTTGGGTCTAACTGAGCCGGTCTGAACGCAAATGTGTTGCCGACAAACTACATAGCAATTGTTATATAACAATTGGTCACCGTTAAAGATTGACCATTGCATTATAGCTAAAAAAAGTCTTACGCTTTAGAAATCGTTGACAAGGGAACGCAATTAATAAGGTAATAAACCCAAACACATTAAAATAAAGGCTCAATAGATACGTTCTGTGTACCTACAATATAAATAAACCCAAATAATCATGTGAGTGCTATACGAGTCTCCGTATTTACTAGAGGTGTTATTACATAACCATAAATTCGCGAAATTCCTTCTTGAAGTAAGTAGTAGTAAGGAAGTAAAGGCCCTACCAAGCCAAAAGTAAGTAGTTTTTTATAAGTGACGCTCGCAGAAATTAATCAGAGGTCTCGCCCATCAGTGATAGACGCTCATATTAACCGCTTTTCCTTGTCAGATCCTACTTCCAGTGGTTAAGCTATAAAGGAAAAATATCTTATAGTATGACCACGTTATAAAGTTCTGTCGAGGAACCGTATTACTCAGCCAATTTATTCGGTATTATATGATCCAATAAGAGATAGACTGGCCCAAGTAAACTTTCAGTGTGTGAACATTTTTAATGCTGAAAAATATTTTAAATAACTATCTGAAAGCCTATTTTATGTAAATAGCATTACTTTTCCTACCAATATAACTGATTTTACTATTATTATTGTAATCATGGAAAATATTCCATCATTATTTTTTAAATATTTTTTGTCACCCTGGCTCTAGAAACCCGAAATTTCAATTGGAGGAAGTGAATCCCCAAGACCGGCTGGCAGCTAGTTTAGAGACCCCTGGATTTCTAGTTAGTAGATGTCTGTCTTCACAGCAGCCCTGGCGATCCTATGCAGGTGTTTACCCCGAGCTAAAAAAAAGTGTTATTGTAGACGAAGTATCGCTCAAAGGTGAATATACGATAAAATTATGGAAATTTACACAAAAGTAAGGTAACTTATGCACATTTTTGACTAGCTTTTATAATACCAATGGATGTTTTGTCCGTGTTTCAAGTATATGTAAGTCATATTATCATATTTAAAATATAATGGTAATACTTAGTTACAATTCATAGAAATGTACATGTCGATATTACTTTGTCAATTTAGAATATAGTCTCTTTGTTGTGGTCGGTGCCAGGGCGTCGTTTTTGGTTTGTAATTAACTCAAAAACTAAAAACGACAAGTATTTTATATGCATATTATTTTCAGAATTTACTAAGTCGCTTGACCAAATTGCAGCAGAAGTTCCTGTTTCGACGTTACACTGTATGTGGCTGTTGACTGGCAGTGTCTGGTTGAGGATCGCAATCGATAGATGAAAAAAAGAACATTCTACGATACCAAACAGATGTTAATATATTTCCCCGTAAATATGCTATGTACTACTATAAACGATCAGTAGCCGTAGGTACTAATAATAGCCTCTTATAGCAGTATTGTTTCCATCATACTTTCATATTTGACACAAGCCGGATGAAGAATAAAGTGGCAACGCTATATCAAACCTATACTATATCTCATCTACCTATTTTCTGGTGGTAGAGCGATTACCCGAACTGGGTCATGACCAAAGTATACAAGTGTAAAGACCGTCATAGTGACTCGCTGTGGCCTGTCGCGTTTCGGGATCAGCTTGTGTATATCCAGTAACTCGTATACCTAGAGACCTTCAGTCGTGGTATATGTGAGCCGACGACGACATGACAACGGAGACCATCCATAGATCTTCGTCCTTTCATCGCTTTCGTTTCTTTACTACACTGTACTTACCATCAAATGGACTGTAGTCATCATGTGTAATAAAGTTTAAAAAGTTCTCTGTCATTAAAATAAGATTCCTTTACAATTTAAAATTAGTGTCCGACCGAAAGTTCGGTTTCGGTTTCGGCCGAGTTTCGGCCAAAAATCAAGTTTCGGCGGCAGTTTCGGTTTCGGCCAAAATTGGCCGAAACTTTTGCCGAAACCGAAACTGATTTCGGTAGTTGTCGTACATGCTTGCCTAGCTTCGTTTCTCGCGGCAACGCTTTGACGGACGCTGGCGGCCCTGTTCAGGATTCGTGCGCCGTTCGCATTGCTTTTTTTTTCGAATTTACGCGTGTTTGTTGACCGGGAAAGTTCTTCACAACTTAACCGGGCGGGTGGGCGAACACTGAGGGTGCTCAGCCGGCCATTTATGGGTTGGGTGGCAATGCAAGGGCACCCCTGTGGGTACGAACCTCGACTTGGACCGCCAGCCAGAAATACGAATCCTAACGGTGATCTACTAGCGTTTCGGAAGCGACTATCTTGAGAAGAAACGCCGAAAGAAACTCAAGGCTGCGTCGGAATGTAACTGCGTCGTTTAGACGACAGTTGACGGATCTAATTCGCATTGCTCTATAGCAACACAACTTAGTCAGTGCGTTATCACCCGACGTAAAGATTCTTTAGAGGTTATGCTTTGATGGAACTGATTACATGTAAGATTTTGTTTCATTTTTTTACGTTGACTTTTATACTTGACCACGTGAGTTTCGGTTTCGGTTTCGGCCGAAACTGAAGCCACGGCCGAAATTTCGGTTTCGGTTTCGGTTTCGGCCGGAAAACCAGTTTCGGTCGGACTCTATTTAAAATATTACAAAAAAAATATAACTCATTATTAGCTAATATCAAATACGAGTTGGTAGATAACGTGACGCAGAGTTAAATTCTTATTTTTCTTAATGACTCTTATTTGTTTTAGTGTTATAAATAGGAAGTATTAAAGTGGTTTTATTATCTCGCCAGGGCGTCGTCGAGTGTTTACGACGTCATAACTACTCTAAGACTATGGACCATGTCACGTATAACTTTATGCTTTTCGCACACCCACTACATAATATCTGGTTTATATACCTCCTAATGTTTCCATACTAGCAGTTTCGATATTGAAGAGTTCCTCAAGCAGACTCGGCACCATCATTAATTTTTCTAAAGAAAAAATCCCAAACTATATTTTATAGCCCGGGATATAAAATATCTAGTTCGCTTCATTATTCATGATATCTATATTTGGAAATAAAAGGCATTGTATTTGCAAAATTTAAAAACAGTTGATTTATTGTATTGAACATTATAACGCTGAAATTTAGAAAAAAATCGCTATTTTTGTCTGTGTGTTTGCTGGTCTAATATATATTAAAGTTTACATCGAATTATAATAAAATATGGTATACACCATTTTTAAAATAGTTTTCTAGAATAAGGAAATAATAAAGCCGGTAAAATAGGTTTCATATTTTTACAAAATCTAAAAATACTCAATATACCCAATAGAACCAAGAATGATAAGCTTATACGATGCGTGTCTAATTTATTTATTAGGTTTTTCGATTAAAGTCAAGTTAGAATTGAACCACGTCAATGTTATGAATTTCAATAATAAACAATATACTATAATCAGGTTTACAGGCATTGTAATGCTCTAAGAAATGACGTAGTAAACTGAAAGTGGAACGAACTTAATTCCATTGTTGACATAAACTGGAAATACATTGTGAATAGTTGATTATACTTCACGACACGGGGCAGCGCAACTAAGGCGTGAGTGTAGGGATAAATTTAAATAAAAAAAAGCAACAGAAATTTGCAGAATTTTGCTACCATTTGCCTAGATACTTAAGTCATACCTTAAGATTTGTCCCTAGATTTCGGTTATAGTGTTAGATTATACAAGGTATCTCAAAAGTAAGTTCACATTTGCTTATCTTATTACGCGAAAGCAACTATTCTGAGGGGCGCGGGGGGTATGTCAGTCGGTAGTCAGGCTCTTGGGAATTTAGTCGCTATGGAGCGTTTCTCTGGTGCGGACCGTGCGTTGTGCGTACGTGAGTTTTACAAAAACGGTAATTCGGCGACTGTAGCGCGTAGAAAATTCTGCAGTATTCGACATATTCGTCACTTAAATGATGCGCCTAGCACTCGACTCATTGCAAAATGGGTTGAGAAGTTTGAAGAGACTGGGTCAACTCTGGAGAAACCAAAATCTGGGCGGCCAAGAACATCAAGATCAGCCGAAAACGTGGACAGTGTTACTCAGTCTATTCGAGATAATCCAAACCTCTCGATTCGGAAGCGTGCTGTTGCTTTAAATGTGCACAGATCTTCATTATGCCGCATTTTACACAAAGATTTAAAGCTGCACCCGTACAAAATTCAGTTAGTGCAAGAACTGAAGCCTCAAGGTGCTGGTCAGAGGCTTGCCTTTGTAAATCAGATGATTGAGCGCTTTCCAACGTTCACCAACATCTTGTTTTCCGATGAAGCCCATTTTCACTTGAATGGGCATGTAAACAAGCAAAATTGTCGTTACTGGAGTGCAACCAATCCAAAACAAAAACATCAGAAACCGCTACATTCACCCAAAGTCACCGTATGGGCAGCGATGTCGGCGCGAGGAATTATCGGCCCTTACTTTTTTGAAGATGGAAAGGGACGCACACTCACAGTGAATTCAGAGCGTTATGTGGAGATGTTAGACGAGTTTTTCGTACCCCAACTGCAAAACTTTCCTGGTTACAACCAAAGAACATGGTTCCAGCAGGATGGAGCAACTTCACACACGTCCAACAGATCTCTGCCTCGAGTTCGAGAAATTTTTCCGAACAAATTAATCTCCAGGCGAGGTGACATAAATTGGCCTCCACGGAGTCCCGATTTAACGCCTATGGATTTTTTCCTGTGGGGTTATGTCAAATCAAAAGTTTACGCTAATAAACCGACTTCCCTGGCACAATAAAAAGAAAATATCCGTCATGAAATGGCAGCCATCACGGAGACTACCTGCCGAGCTGTCATAGGCAATTTTAGTTCCCGACTAAATGAATGCCGAGAGCGCAACGGTTTACATTTGGACGATGTTATTTTCAAAAAATAAATTCCCAAACAGTGTACTTCAATATAAAATAAACATTTTTTCAATAAAGCTAAGACTTTTCTTTTAAAAAAAGATTTAAATGTGAACTTTCGTTTGAGACACCTTGTACTTCTCGCATTTGTTTAAGTTTTTAAAATTTATAAATCGACAAGACGCCGCGCCGGTTGGTACCCAAATTAGGTTTGACATTCCAGCTGCTCGCACAAGGCGATTCGCCTTTTATTTTTTTGATGCGAACTGCCAAGGAGTGAAATCGCTTCCTGTGTCTGTTTTTCCAACATCTTACGACATGGGAATCTCCAAACGTTGAGTGAATTGGTATTTCCTAGGTATGCGCGTTCCATCATCGGCCTCATCATCGCTTTCCAACAGGAGAGATTGAAGTCAAGCGCAAACATGTATGTTTTGTAATAAAAATCTCTAGAGGTCCTTCTATTTTTTACATTTGCTTCGGGTACATACCATATATTACCAAAATATAAAGAGTCTTAAGGTTCAATTTATTAATATAAGTTAATATTATACAAAATTATTTGTACATTTGGTAGTTCATGCAGTAAGTTTGGTTTCCAATTTCAACTGTCCTACTATATTCAACCTAATACCAACCATAGATGGGCAAAATGTAATCAGATTAATAAAAATGATTACGATTACATTTTACGTTTTTTACCATTAATATGACTACATTTTTCTCATTTATGTTTTAAACATTACAGAATCCCAGATTGCATACAAATTTATGATTTATTAATGTTTTAAAAAGATTTAATCATGATTTCAAAGCAAGAAAATTAAAATTACGACTACATTTTGTAATCGTTAATCATTAATCAGAATACATTTTGCCCATCTCCGCTACCAACTAGCATCTACCTTTCGAACCTCCAAAGCCTGTAAAGAACGTCATAAAAGAAATCTTACGAAATTCTTTTTTTTTTAATCAATGTATTTAAAAGGCTTTTAACTGCCGCATGCAGTCATGCCAGCCCTATCGTGCTACACCATATATAAAAAATAAAAATATAACCATTACACTAAGTGTTATAGGCACACTATAGAAGATAGAGAAACCTTAAGGTTCCACTAAACTATTGTAAATAACGAAGCTGCTCGCGTCCGTAGGCTTTACCCTAGTTTCCCTACACGTGACTCCTGGGTGGTGCTAAACGAGCAGCAGCGAGGTGGTAGGGCGTCGGTGCCCGCCTGGATCGCGACCACAGTGCATGGGTGTAAAGCCCGTCATAGTGACCAGTTTCGGCTTGTCGCGTTTCGGGATCAGCTTGTGTATATCCAGTGGCTCATATACCTAGAGACCTTCAGTCGTGGTATATGTGGGCCGACATGACGATGTAGTCTATCAATGGATTTTCATCCTTTGATAGTCGCTTTCGTTTTTGGACTACACTGTACTTACCATCAGGGTACTCTGTAGTCACTATGTCGAGCCAGTGTAAAAAAAAAAAAACGAAATTCTTACATCCAGGATTGGATAAACAACTTCGTTAACTTTTCTTACATTTACAGTCATGGATGGAAACTTCGGGACTTCAAAAACCAAGTTTTAGCAAGCTTGCTTTCAAACAAGTATTCAAAATATGTTACGTTCTGTATACTCAGCGAAGTTATAGCCATTGCTTACATTACATTGTTTATGATTTTATTTGGCTTATTCAATTAACGTAAAGAGTTTGTACATAAAACTGGCTCGGAAGGTATGGTTTTTAATATAGAATAAATTTAGAAACTACATAGTAAGTATTAAATGTAAAAATTGTAATGTACGTTGTTTTTTTTATTTCCTTTTTTAAGTAATAGATAAACAATTATTTCTTTGCATAAAGCTAAAACAATAATCAAGGACAAATTATTCTAATATTAACTGTTCATATTACTGAAAACTCGTATAATGGAGTATTAAATCATCCATAAACTACGAAAAAGTTGTTTGGATGGGCGCATATCTAAGTAAAAGTGATTGCCTATTGGGGTTAGTTTGATAATTTGATACCTTTATTTAATATTCTAGTAGTTCGTTAAAATTCTCATCCATTGCTTCTTATTTAGCCAAGAGATACAAGTGAATAGCTACAAATCATAATAGGTTATATTTGTATAAACAATCTGGACTTGCATGTACTTCATTCATGTGTTTTCCTGTATTATTTTATAATTACCTTTATTTCAGGCTGAACCTTCTCGAACATTTTCGAAATAAAATATATTCGGCTTTACTTATGAATATTGTAACTTTTTGAAATAATTATTAAATTTCAGTATTTCTTTAATTTAAGGGCGGCAAGCACCAACAAATGAAATCGAATTTAAGTTTGTACACAATCCTATTTAATTGGAGCAATTTAATTCTACTCTAATAATTATTATAATTTAACAGCTGTTATTATAAGACATTGATTCCTCTCATCCAACAAGGGTGCAAGCGGCGCGCGATGTGTTCCCGCGCGCCGCTCTATAACACAGAGGCACGAGAGGGGTGGCTCTATACACCACCCCTCCCTAAACGAGTAGAGGCCTACTCACGGCCGCACGCCCAGCCGGTCATTGAGGATGAGACCGCAGTCGTGCCTTCGATGCCGGTAGGCGGAAGGTGGAACACCCCGGGGGTTTTAGGCGGTGCAAGCCCGACACACCGGGGGGTGGCCCTCACCTCTCTCCGAGGTCCGTTAGGGGTTTCCCCCGGGTTACAAAAAAAAAAGGATATTGATTCCTCCAAGACAATAAATAGGGTTTAACGCTAAATAGCGTTTTATATAAGTTTAAATTAGATTTAATTTGTTGGTGCAAACTGCCTTTAGAGTTTATCGATCATTAACAAATATTTCCGTCCTATTTGTAATATAAAAATATAGTTTAGACAATAAAAAGAGATGTTATTACACGTGTAATTACATCATTCAAATCAACAAATCGTCCACGTGAATATAATATTTGTAAACGTCTAGGTTATCTGCGTTTATCAAATTATATCGTAAGCAAGCAATCATCCTTGAGCGATTACGCACTACGCGAATTTACAATTCTAATCTTTCAAATGGATTTGTTTTTACGTATTTTATGTCGGTTATTTTATTTAGTTAAAATCTATTTGATATTATCGTGACAAACGATCTCTAACAAAAAAAAAAACTGTCTGCTTAAAAAATAAACAATTTATTTCATCCTTTACCTTTTCATTGCTCTTTAATTATTTGAACATATGTGTACTTGGTTTTGTTCTACAATAACATTCAAATGATTTATTGTTCAAGAATTCTATTATAATATGTATGATTTAGTTATGGTTTATTTAAAGTTATGACAGATTAAAGGAAATCATTTCGACGCTACTGTAGCGTTTGTGTGTAAGGTCATAAAATTAGGTTACATATCTTGTGGCGTAATTATGTGTTTTAAATGTTTTATGAATAAGAATTATAAAAAAAGGATACGAGGGATTATAACTGTTTCACTGAAGTGAGGAAGAGCTCTACAATTCATGCTCCACAACATCGGTTTCACAAGTTCCTTACAGTACATTATAAATTAATACCCTAGTATCGAAAATATTATGATATGCCCACTATAAGATTGGTTTTCTGCAGTAAAATTAACTTAGATTTATCCACAAGTCTTGTTACCTGTTCACCATACAGCCCGTTATATACAATTTATGCTTAGTTGTTTGACAACTATCACTTAAGAACTTTTATAGTTTAAAAGTTCCTTGTCCTGGATTCCAGCTGGACAAAGAGGAATAAAAGATAATCCTGTCTACAAAGAAACTTCGACTAAGTTTATCGTTTAAACGGCTGTTAATAGCAATGCTATCTCAGGAAAAACGCGATCTTTAGCCGAGTAGGTATTAATGAAAATAGTATTGTAATGTATATTGTTGGAAAACCCAAGTGTAGTTTATATTTGATTAATTCGCAATTTTATTGTAAACAATGTTACTCTATGAACACATTATACAGGCTGATTTTATAGACGAGGGAGATATTCAAGGAGGATATTTAGCATTCGATTCTAATCTATACTAATATTATAAAGCTGAAGAGTTTGTTTGTTTGTTTGAACGCGCTAATCTCAGGAACTACTGGTTAGAATTTAAAAATTTGTGTTGAATAGACCATTTATCGAGGAAAGCTTTAGGCTATACACCATCACGATGCAACTATTAGGAGCGAAGAAATAAT
The DNA here is from genome assembly GCA_036320925.1 of Automeris io. NCBI lineage: Eukaryota > Metazoa > Arthropoda > Insecta > Lepidoptera > Saturniidae > Automeris > Automeris io. The sequence goes on from JAUDJH010000014.1 coordinate 9,113,101, forward strand.
GAAAAATGTGAAAAAAACGGGGAAAATTATTCATCCTTGAGTGCTTCCATTGCGTGCGCTGCGAAAACGGTTCAAGATACCAAAAAAATATGTAGGAAAGAATTATTCCTCTTGAAATGATCTAAAAAAATATCCGAAACAGTATATGTCTATCTTTTAAGATTAACTTACTAGAACCGTTTTTATGGTAATCGAATTTGGTCGAAATTAATGCATTATTTGTTAAGAGTTGTATCAACGTAATAATATTAATCTTTATCCAAATAAATGTGTTGTTGATTAAGAGTATTTAATTGTGAACAAAATTGTCTTTGACATCACTTAATTTCAATGAACATCTTAGAAGATATTACAAAACCTTACATAGCAAAACAACGTTTGCCGGATCAGCTAGTTCCAAATATATAGGAATAGTGATATCTTAATATTTCCATTAAAACAAAGTAATTTATAGTCATCATATTAAGAGGTAATTACACACATAATAGAATAAATAACAATTAATTATTAAGTAGGTCTTTTGCCTCTTCTAAGCCAGGATAAAGTACTAAAGGTTAACAAGTCAATTACCTGCTTACCTAAAATTACCCCACGCGCTGCGGTATCCGAACTTTTTACGGATCAATTCTCATTTGTTCATCAATGTTTGTTTATGATTTGTCAGGTAATATTGTTATTTACATTTTTATTAGTGATAAAAAGGTACAAATTATTCTATTCTAAAATATCTCCCTCGTCTATAAATTCACTTAGTATAAATAATATTTTTTTATCCTAATTTGGCATAAATCACATCACGCTTGTTGGTAAAAATGATGCTATTAAAAAACGAGCACGAATATGAAAATCAAAGAAAAACCAATCGGCAGTTGCAGTGGTCTGACCGTCCTGTACAAATTTCTCTTTACGGTTCTTTTAAAGGAACCAATATCCCGGTGGGAACATGCTTGTGTGAAGACCATCCTTCAGGTCAACGAATCAGCAAAAAATAGTAGGCCAGTGTGAGTTAGAGAACTTCTTAGTTCTAGCCAGGATACTAAAGTCATACCTGCGCGTGTGATTTTGTTATGGAACAGAGAGAATAATCACTTCTGTGAGATATTGTGATTTGTGACCGATGATTGGAATTATAATTTACACTTGTTGAACAAGTTTTTTTACTTTAATATAGTAACAAAAGTATGAGTTTAACTAAATAAAAACAGTCCAAAAAAATCGTTTTGTTCGACTCCGACGTGTATACTTTGTCTTAGCAAAACTAATTGCCGTCCTTAAATCTGTTATTTTTTTTTTTTTGCTGGACATATTTTGATGTAAAACCTTTAAAATCAAAACGAGGTCTTCTTAGATAGATATTATTTTTGTACAGACAGCCACACTACGCCGTAGTAAGTACTAATTAGGGATAATATGCGATGATCATCAAAAAGTATAAATCAAATATACCACACATTTCTTTTATATTCTATTTATTTAGGGGACTTTTAAGTGTGTACATATGTCAGCCCCATCGTACCCTTATAAAAAAACACTTAACATATGCCATATGGTGTCTTTGATCTAAACAGACCAGACGCCTCATCAGATAATAGTTCTGTTAAAATAAATATCCCGACGTCTAATCTGTTCAGACCAAAGGCATTCATAAACGCCTCTCTCACAGATTCAGATCGGTCATCGGACACATTCCATGAAACATATAGTCTTATGTTAATAAAGTCCATGTTTTGGGATTATAATGAAACATTGTAAAATGTATTCAAAATGAAAAATATAAATCCGTAATTAGCTTGGCCTGTCGAATTTTCAAGTTGGTCACAAACTCCGATATTATTGAATCATGTTTTTGAGTTGGACCAAAATAAAATCGATCAACATACCTGAAATTAACATTTAACTTCTAAAATTATGTGTTCAACGTCAAAGTATATACATAATCTAGCCCTAAGATGACAAGATGAAGTCCGCTCATTATGTAGACCTTCTGAAATTTCTCCGAAAATTTCTACACAATTTGACAGAAAACCACGTCATGATAAAAAAAAATTACAGAGCACATCACGGCAAACTGTTGTTCATGAGAAGCGTGTGCCGTACAAATACGTTCAATTCATTGAAACTGTTCTGTGCAGTTAGTACTACATCTAGTCATCTTAGGTCTGCCCATAAATAGAGTTACGATTAAAAATAAACAAAATACTACGTTTCAATTTTGAATCTAACATTTTTATACGATTGTCCATTGTTTTCGTATTTTCGCGCTAATATGTTGTAAAATATTTTGTGAAATTAGAATGGTGAGGGGTGATAAATGGAACCGAATCGCATGAATTTAAATTATTTGAAAAAATATTAGTATTCTGAACTACATCTCTATATAAACTATAAGTGTGCCAAATTTCGTACTCCTCGGTAAAAAGAGATACAAAGATTTTGCTTCGTGTATTAATATATAGATTACAGATAAAAAAAAAAGTGTTACGTACCCGCTCATTTCAAGAAAATGAAAAACAATCCCATGTGCATAGCAATTATAAATATTTAACATTGAAATAAAGTGACTTATGTGTCTGTGACAAAGTGCTCTGATGATTTTTATTTGTACCATTTACCAAGGAAGGCATTGCCGTCCTAGTGGCAAATATATTACGTTTAATTAAACATAAATAAAAAATTAAGTAAATCTATAATAAAATGAACTCATAGAATAGATATTGTTATCACAGAGGGAGCTCTGATATCGTAATCGTACACATAACGTAACTATAGTATAATAGTATAGGTATTAAGACACACGAGTGTATTCACGTTTCAGCTCACCTCAAGCGTATACAGCAACAAGTTCACGGCCAGGGAGAAGCAAAAACTGTATACGCCAATCAGCACAATGTAAAACAAAGCAAACTTTGTAAACACAAACACGCGGTGCTGTTATAGCACGTTTCACGACTCCAAAACACCACACAAAATTCAATTATTAAGAAGCACGAATCAATAATACAAACAAATTCATACGAGAATCGTCGATACAAGTTTCCGAGATAACGGTTATGTTATTGTTTTGACGAAACGGAACGTCAACGCAACATGAACCCTACAATCTTACTGGACGAACTGAAATGAAGTGAACAGCGTATCGCAACACACTGAGGTACTGACGTTACTTGAAGTGATATCAAAAATGTGACTTGTTGAAGAGCGCTTAGTTTGCTACCATAACAAATGAAATTATATATTATAACGGGTAAACTATTATATTATAACACAATTCACATAAACAATGAGTCCGGTACATGGTTACTTTTGAAAAGGCAAATTATTCGGCATTTTATAATTTACTACATTTCGTATCAAGCAAAAAAAAATCGATTGTTTAACTTTCAAAACAAATAACATGTCAAGCTTCCCTGTATCCTTTTCGGAGTGAGCAGATAATACACCCGCTTTGGCCTTATATCCAACGTAAAGCTGATGATAGCCCTCAAATCTTTAATTTTAGGATCCTTTCTCATAATGGTTTACTAAAATAAATCAATTTTAGTGATAAGGTCATTTTTTTATATTTAATTATATTGTTTTATGTATAATATATTTTTCCTGGGTGCAATAAAGGGTTTGTAGTGTATTCCGAAAACAATAATAAACGAACAATTTATCTTGTTATCTATTGATACAACTTAAAATAATAAATGTTCTAAATATTACCGTAAATACTATATTTTTATAAATAGATAGCTACCACTTTCACTGAATTTATTTATATATTTTACGTTTTTCCCAATTAGAATCACATTAGACACGGGTCCGGTTTAATATATGTAGTTTGTTGTTATTCTAAGAGCACGATATTTTGATCCATTAAGTTCCATAAACGATGTCTACCAACATGCTATGAATATCATTATTTGTATTAAAAATAAATACGCCTACATACTCATTTTTTTTTTAAACAGTCAGTTTATATTCAATAAAGTTGCAGCGTAATATGTACGGCGTCTGTCGCAATTAAGTCTTGAGAAAGATTTATTTTATTGCTTTTAGGATAAATTAAGCTGTGACGGCGTAGGATTGAGTTTCCTCAATACGATATAAGAGATAAGTTACTGATAAAAATGTAAGCTTCTCTTAGTTGTCAACGAACGAAGGAGTAGGGTCTCAGAAATACCTTAAATGTTTTTAAAGAAGGTAAATAAATAAGAAAAATTGCTTTTAGGATAACATAAATAAGCGCCATCGAGCTCTTGACTCTACAAATTCATATTTAACCAGCCACCTTTCGCTGGTTGTCATTCCACACGGTATGTGGCGCACCACACATATGTTGGCCAATAAGAACACCTGATTGCAGATTCCGTCAGATTAACCTCCATATTTCTACAGTATAAAAAGTACCAGTAGTACAACGTCTTTGATCTTGTTAAAATCATGCCATCGTCTAGACCAGCGATAGTCAAAGTACGGCCCGTGCGCCAATTCCGGCCCGCGGAGGGTCCGTCATAATATATGGCCCGCTATAATTACGTTTTGACAGCCGAGAAGTATACAGTAGATTCTACTTAATAGAATAATAATACATAATAAAATAATAATTAAAAGCGTGTAATGCTGTAATGTTTTTATAATATTATGATTAAAAGCTTTAACACAAAATGCTTATTTTCTATAATTCTGGCCCTTCTCTAGAATTTTTTAAACTTTGTGGCCCACCTTTAAAAACGTTTGAATACCACTGGTATAGACGATGCAGCGATAACTACTATTGCCACAACTAATTAATATTTATTAATATGGTTAATATTAATAATTTATAGAGATGCCACGAATATTCGGCAACTATTCGGTAGTCGGCCTATTCGGCCACTTTTTTTGCTATTCGGTATTCGGCCGAATAATACGTACTATTCGGCCGAATACCGAATAACAAATCATGTAAAAAATACACGTTTTATTACTCAAAGTTATGTATTTATTTCCAAATTACAACACTTTAGTAATTAAAATTGATCAGTGGCAAGTTGTGATGGATGAAACAAGCTTTTAAGCATTTTTGGTAGAAAACGATTACGCATTTCATTGTAAATGTTACCAGCCTCAGAAAATAACCTCTCACACACACACTCTCTCTCTCACACAAAAACACACACACACTCTCTCTCTCTCTCTCTCTCGCTCACACACAAACTAATAAACTTATACCGTGAATATCCATATAAAAACACAAAACACCCTGACCACCAGACTCACCAGAGACAAGATTTACTTAATCGGTGAGACTTATCACCCTGTGTATATGCATAAGTTTTGTGTAGAAATAAAGATTATTATTATTACTAAACACGCTACTTCCAGGAATATTCGGCAGCCGAATATTCGGCGCTTCGGCCGACAGCGTTGCCGAATATTCGGTATTCGGTATTCGGCCAATTCACTATTCGTGGCATCACTAATAATTTTTAATTCAACACTTATCGCTCTGCTTACAAGTTAAGATATACTAAAAATTATGATTGAAAAAAATTAGAAATCAATCTGAAGTATCATTAAAAAGTAGCTGATCCTATTTACTTTTTAACGTCTTTCATTTAGTAGCTCACGTCGTATAGTCTATTATGATATAAAAATCAGTAATAAAATCACACTTAAACATTTGCTTTAGCTCTGAAAACTATGTCCCAAGTTACTAACGCGGCTTGGCGGTCTAATATAGCTTGGGTTTGACTTCCCACATCTTGCTTTTGACATCCCCCACGATTAGTTTGTTAAAACGCCTTCGTGTAACTACTGTATGATTTGTAGACTGTGATACATATCATAAGTGGTCTTACAATCATAGATGGGCAAAATGTAATTAGATTAATGATTAACAATTACAGATTAACGAAATAAATTAAAAAAAACTAATCTTTTTCCGGTGATTAAGGATTATTAGTTTGTAGTCGGATTAATGATTATATCTATGATTACTTTAACAATTAATTTTCGGTTTGATGCGTGAAGTGTGCCGCCAACAGCAAAATGGCGTTCACCTATATTTATTTATATACAGATACTAGCCATACTGGCGAATTTAGTCCCACATAGTTTTGTTTCTTATAGATATCGCACTATACTTGTATTGTTCGAGACCACTGAGTAGAGACGGTAATAACGGCTCTTTTCTTAATGAGCGAATAAATAATGAATTATTCTGTTATTTTCAAATAACAGTTTGTATAAGCTATTATTCTCTATTTACAGTCTTTATAGTATTCCATTTTTTTTTATAAATTAGGTCTCATTTTGTTTAAAAATACAGTTATTTAGGTGTATTAGAAGAAAACTAGAAATTGCGAATTTACACCACCGGACCCAGCAGAATATGTCCTGCACAGAGGATCCCGAGACTGTAAATAAAATCAGACACAGAACTTACCAAAATATTATGAGAATCCAAAGAAATTATAGTCAAATAAAGTAATGACTCCATTATTTTCGTATAATATCTAATCTCCGTATAAAAACTCCATAAAATGTTATAATTAAATTTAGTGAATGAATGTTCTTAAACAGGGAACAAAAATTTACTAATGATAAAAAAATTGCTTATATTTAGAATTAGAATTAATAAATAGTTAATAAATAAATAGTTTTATTCTTTAATTTAATTTATTTTGTTAAGTGTTATCAAGTTTCAAAGTACATAATTTGAAAATAGATTTATGTAAAAGTATTTAATTATGTAAAATTTCAGTAATATCTTGTAGTTAGTAAAACAAAATATTCACGGACAATTACACATATTGACGTAGCCCTAAACGTATTCTTGCGCCGCACATGCCTTTGTAATATGGGTTTTAGAAAAATATACAGATTTATATACAAATACATATCCATGACTCGCGACAAATTAATCTACTTGTCACAGAAAAGTTTGCCGGTACCGCGACATGATCCCAGAATCTTCAGTATCCATAGGCAGAGTTACTACAAACTGCGGGGCATCAACAACAATAATAAACAATTATATGTTCGTTTAATGAAGAAAAAAGATGATGATGTCAGATAGATGTTAGTTTTAACATAATATTTAAATAACAAAATGTGCTCGAATTGATGGCAGATTGAGGCAGATAAAAATTGTTTTGATATCTTAAGTGTCTATTAAAGGATTTTTAGGGAGCCTTTAAATAATTCTGGGGTGATTCTTGGACTATTGAGTTTTCCTGCCAAACAGCACACTAGTTTTCTTAACCTTTATTTTGTAAACAAAAGTAAGAAGTGTACAACAACTAAGAGGTTATGAAGAATGAGAGATTGAACTACAAAATAGGCCGTTTGAACAAATATGACGGCAAGACATGGCAGTATCAAATGTATACTTAAAACTCATACAAAATCATTCTTTATTTGATAATGTGAAGAAATAATTTAAAATAAGACTTTAAAGCAAATAGACCTGAACTCGATCTTTTAAATAAAGAAATAAAAAATCAGACAAGGCTGTATGGCTCAGTTCCTTTGTCTGCCTTACAGCGAATTTAACAAACAACTATAAATCTAATGACAATGACAGGGATTGGCGGCAAAACTTTAAGTCGGAGTGGTTGCATCTTTTCTGCATTCTCGTGGAATAATTGTTGCTTTTATATTATCGTGGTCGGCTGGGTGTTCAGTTGTTGTTTGAGCTTGTGTTGTGGGCTTGGGTAGCAGTAGAAAGCTCGGCCGACCATGTGTGATACCGAATCAATGATGTTTTGGGGAGACGCTAGCGGAGTGATTGGGTTGCTGAGTTTGCCCGCCAATTCACATAGTCTTCCTCGACGTTTGTATTAAGTGTAAACGTTTAGAAATTGTTCAAAGACCAAGAAATTAAGATGGATATGAAATTGAGACTACGTCAGAGATATCAAAGAGTGGTGGGAATACGTGACAGGAAATTTAATGAGAGTTCAAAAGAAAATACCCCAGATATGGCTGTATGGTGTAAAAGCTTTTGCCTTGTCCTCAACGGGAAAAAAAGGCTATGACATACAAACGAATTCGAATTTCAAAATATCGTTTTCTTTGTATTTGTATTTTGTAACGTCGGTTTATTCCTTAAAAGTAAAAACAATTAATTAATTCAGAGTGCAAAAGTGTTGTATACTGTATTTGTGAACGTGTTAAAAAAATGATTAAAACACAACCCTGGACCGGAGGCACTCAAGAAGAATATGAAACCCAGCATTTCGGTTTCGGTGCACAGCGTTTAAAAATATCCATGCGAAATATGATAGAACAAAAAATCACTACCGGAGTTAAAGACATGGAAGTTTATTTGCAGCAAGGTCTGGAATTGAATGATACTGACAAAGTTACGTTAACAAATTCATGTGATAAATTGATTGAACTCTATTGTGAACGTGCGGGCCCATCATTACAAATCATAGATGAAGAGATTGAACGGATACTTAATGTACCATCTAATGTTCTGCTACCAGAAGATGAATGTCAATTGGAACAAATATCTTATGAAGAATACGATAAATTAAAGGAAGAAGTAGCTGTGCTACGAAAGAGGGTTGAAAGGGGAGCTGTAATGGAAACTTTATTAACAGCTGAACATGAAGAACTCTCTACTGTTGATAAAATATGTGAAACCGCGAAAAAAGATATGGATGTACTAGATTTATTGTTTAAATGCACTGATAGTAAAGAGACAATGAAAGCAGTTCAAAATGAAACCCAGTTTCTGTGTGCTAATGTTTCGTTTATGAATAAACATGAATGTGATGTATTTAATGAGGAATAATCCATAAAATACACCCACCTTGGGTTCCATTTTACTATTTTGAAATAATTTGATATTTAATCTTTTACTATACATACTCTGTAGCATTGAAGAATGTGAATTAATATTTTGTATTGCCATTGCTAATAACCAATTTTGTTGTGGTTGATGCCATAATATATAATTCTTAAGTACTGTTTACTTAGTCCATTTATTACTAGTTTTTTAAATAATTGTTTAAAATGTACCAATTTGTGTAGCTATTAAGACATCAAGAAAGACTATATCTGAGCATTTATCATTAGAACTTTTTATTTTTAATAATAATTATTCTTAACTATGTTACATTCATATGATAATGGGTATTGGTTTTTGTTCTTAAGTAATTCAATATTAAGGATCTGTTGAAAGATAAATTAGCTAATACATTAACTGTTGCATTCCAACATTGTTGAAAATTAGATAGAAAGGCAATGAATAATGTCTATCTTAAAATTAAATAAAAACAACATTAACAATCACTTTTATTTTAATGTAAAACACAAAATCACCTATAAACGAACATCAGAAATAACAATATTATATCAATTAATCTTTAACACTCATTAATATATTCATCTTACATTAGCTAAAGAATATTTTATAAATACAAATATTTAGACTTTACATTTAAAATCTTATAAATTGGCACATAAAAGAACATTTTGTCTAAAGAGATAAAAAAAATAATGAGTTAATGTACTGACTATGCAAAATTTATGCTTTATCACATTTCCTAACTTCAGAGCTTTGGTAAATATCTACATTAATTGTACTTTGTTAATAATGTCTTATTTTATTAATAACTAGATGTATCGATAACTTCATTCCATGAAAGTAGTACATTTGTTATGATAATAATTATTTCCAGCTTAAAATCTTTATATAAATTATATCAATTATTTCTTACATAAATTATTACTATAACTAAATATAGAACTTAATCAGCATTTGTAACACAATACTCGACAATAGATGTTATTATTGTTTTCTTACAGTTTTTAAGATAAAAATAAAGTATTCATTCTTGGGATGAAAAGCAGCCTAAAATTTTATCCAGTATATAAATACCTCTAAGTGAGATTTAATTAAACTCAATTTCAAAGTCTTTACAAAATAACAGACAAAAAAAAAAAAGTACAGACATGCCTCTGCTAAGGATATTATCATTTGTTGTATTTGGATACATTTATCCACAGTTGTCAAAAAAAATCAATTTATATTGAAAGAAAAATCTTATTATTTTTAAAACATTTGTTATACAAACATTTGTAACTTTCATATCCATAGCATATTAGTGAAATTTAACACTGAGCATTTTAAGATGTGACTGACCTTATTAACTATCAATTTGTATGAACAAAAATAATTCACTGGACTAACTTTTTTGTTGGTTGTCATCCCTAAATATATTTTTGTGTCAATAAGATAAAGTAACTTTGTGATTATGGTAGCCAAAATAGATCGGTTATCTAGTAATTACTGGATATAAAAAATAAGGATATAATTATATTGATAGAAAAATTATATCAATCTTCAGCTTGCCAAAATAAGATATGATGCATTACAATGCATCATGTAGTTCATGTGTTTCAGACACACGCTGTAGTTGATAGTTCCACTGATGGAAAATAATATCTCAGCTTACTAAATTTTTACCCTCAATGATAATAGCTGCTTCATCAATTATTGGCGCATTGAAACGCCTTATGGGTTGTGCTGCAGGCGTCTTATCAGCACTGATGGCCTGTACCCTAATCTGATCTTGAATAATGCAACTAGTTCCTTGTAATTGATGGGAACGTGTTGCATTTATTCCACAATTGAATTATGTGCACAATAATGATGAACTTATCTTGCTGAAACCATAAAATAAATATGCAAAAAGCTGTAGTCACTATCTGGCATCATTAATAAAATATTTGTTGCTCACTGTATACTTATAACTTATGCTGATGTTGACATATGATATATGGGGGGTGCTATTAAAATATGAATTAAATTGGTGAAGTTGCTCTAATTTAAGCATTTTCGAAGGAAATTTGGATTTTATATATATATTTATTATATATGTTAGATAACACTGTTGTCAATTAAACATACCCCATCAAATAAATATAATATTGTAGTTAAAAAAAAATGTAAATACATATAAATCATAAAAGTCTTAAGAGTTAATTGAATGCATAACATCCATAGAATATAACATGCACATTCTAAGCACTTTTTAACTATGAGACCAATTGCACTTAATATATATCAAGATTTTTTAAGAAAACTCAAGGTTTTAGATAAGACTGTAAATTTTAAATTAACCTTTTAATAATACTTATGGGTATGTCATAAAAATAAATATCCTTATACACAAATGGTTGGCCTCAAAATAGTACCACTCTATACTATTCCAGAACTGTAACTATCATAACAATATGTAAATCAAGGGAATAATTACTACACATATTACTAGACGTATATAATATATTGTCTTTAAAATATATTGTTTTATAATAAAAGAGAACTTGCTTTGATGGCTTTATATTTTTTAATACAATATTTGGAAATACTATTTGGTATCTACTGCTTCTCGTTTATTCTAGAGCATGGAATAAAACTTTAAGATACAAGATGTATGCTTAAATAATATCCACTACCTTATCACAGTGTAGGAATAAAATTAATAATATTCCATTTATAATAACTAAATGTTATGTACTGTGCTTTAGAATTAATTGCTTCACTTTACCTTTATGCACATCCTAAAACATTTGGTTATATAGTGTTGATTGATAATGTAGAAGGAGTAGTGATCAAAACTATAATTATAGCCAGTACATTTTTTAAACCCTGCAGCAGCCAACTCTTTCTTTTAATTTTATAGATATTAGAACTTAAAAAATAATTTACCTGACCAATAACAGATTTTATATTTTGTGCATACTTTAATTGAATATTTTAAATACTTTTAAAGGAACAATTATAAGTCTGACCTTATAAAGTTTTCAAGTACAATGTATTAATATCAGTGGGTTACAAAATTCTACACACAAATGAAAGTTTATTACAAGAAATGAAAACTTTAGAAATCATGACTTATAGCATGTAGACGTAACCCGATACGCAGTTGTCGCCCTAAGGGTCGTTAGGGTGTTACGAGACGTGCGGGGTAAGAGGATGCGCGCGCGCACGGGACGCTTGGAAGTTAGTCGACTACCGAGACTCAAGGCGGGAGTACGTGCGTGTACGCCGCAGTTCGGTGTGCCTTAAAGTGCAAATAAACTGTAAAACGCCAAATTCGTGTCTTACTAAAACCACACCCACGACCACCGGTCATAGACTTTTATAGTTGATAGGGTATGAATATTTTAAAACTTTAACATTGCTTTTTATATTATTATATAAAAATAATTAATATAATTTAAAGTGTTTTTTTTTTATACATGCATAATATTTTTAATTATACAGAGTTGCATTGAATAAAATGTTAAAATATAATATTAGCATAATAAATAAAAACATTTTCTTTATTTCTTAAATCTATCTAGTAAATATTTAAACAAATTATACAGAATAAATACTGTAAACTAGAGATTCTTTGATTTTAAATTGACAAGCTTAATTAACACATACACCATATATATATATAGCATTTTACATTTACTAACCTTCTGGTAGTAACTATAATTAAACATTTCCAATACTATTGTTTGCACAACAATCAAACGATATGTACATCAATAATGATAAAAACACTCAGCATAAATTCATAAATAACTTTCAATAAAAGTTTGATGTAACAACACTCACTGCGAAACGGCGACACTGGCTTATGGATATCGAATGATAAAAACGTAATCAAATGCACATTTAATATTATATGGTACTTGTAAAGATAGAGACAAACTGGTTTTACATGCTCAACATAGGTATGTCTTTCTTTCATCTGTATACTGTATAAAAAAAAACTCCAGGGGTTCTGTGGCTGACCCTATATAGTCTAATCTGTTTTAATTACAACATACTAAATTTAACATAATTTAAGGAGACGTCAGGGACAGTGATATAGCTCTTATTCAAATAAAATCCGTTAATCAATTTTGTTCTATTATGGTTGTAGTATGGTCACTTTAGTCATAATAGATAGATATAATAATAAAAAGAAAAATAAATGTAGTTATGCGTAAAATATCAACATATTTCCTATACTTTTGATACATATAAATAATGATCTGGTTGACTTATATGAAAAGCTCCATTATCTAATAATGTTAAATAATTTCAGATAGTACCAGTATTTCAGTCAGTTCGGATATGGATAACAATAAGATGCCTACTTTATATGTCTTAATGCATTGCACGCATGGCATCCGTCTGTCTCTACCTTTATAGTGTTGTGTGTATTGAGGTGTAACAGTTAAATGTAGCGTCAGACAAACGCCGGCGGTCTGACGTCGACCTGTGTGACGACGCGACTGCCGGCTGGTCCGGGCCACGTCCAGCCGCTCTCGCTGAGAGCCACACGTCACACGGGACCGCTCCATTCTGTATTCTCCTAAGAATATTCACAAAATTATTGCTATCAAATAAAAGCTTTTTGCTGATGGGCCCTGTCTCAACCGGTGTGGTCAATCATCAAATATTGTTTAGCACTGCATTGACCATACCCGAAACTGATTGTGATGGAGCAGAAGGGCAAAATGTAATCAGATTAATAAAAATGATTAAGATTATATTTTACGTTTTTTACCATTAATACGACTTCATTTTGCTCATCTATGTTTTAAACACTACAGAATCCCAGATTGCATAAACATTTATAATTTCTTAATGTTTTAATTGGATTTAATCATGATTACAGAGCTAAAAAATTAAAATTACGAATACATTTTGTAATCATTAATCAGATTACATTTTGCCCATCTCTGGATGAGCGCCATACATCCAGCCCAATTATTACACTAATAGCTGATGGTGCGTCAACAAGTTCCTGAGCTTATTTATTCCAAATATGTATTACTATATCATTGAGTGAGTGGTGACCAATATTTCTTTTTCGCGCCCGAGCCGAACACCATTCACAGAGACCACTGGAGACTTAATATTGCGTAACTTTGGGCAGTTATATTTCAGTAAATATTTTATATGTGAAAATCTTTTAGTTCAAGTAAGAGTACATCCCCAGAGAGGCTGCTTCGATAATTCTTAACAGAATCGTTATAATTTATGTATGTAGTGTCTTTATGAGAATTCAAAATAGTGTATTAATAATACCTGAGAAATATTAACGGTTTTTGGATGCATGGGACTCTGCGGCACTGGCATGTTGACCGCATTCGCTGAGAAATAGCCTCCGGGACGCGGTCGCAAATGACGATTGTGCATCTCCATCTGAACTATTTTCATGAACTCTATCTGTGCAGCCAGCTTTTGAACCTCTTCCTGTAAAATTTAATTATATCTTGTATGTGTTTTTAATATGGTAATTTCATAAGTTCCAATTATAGCCATTATAGTTTTATACTCTACGGCTACAAGTTACATTCCACATCATTTAAGAAATAACATATTAAAAATTGCTATAACTGCTTTATAAATAAAGTTCCAATTTGTAAACACAACATGCCTCGACTGCCGACTAACTGACTTTCCAGGTGGAAAAAACTACTGTCTGGTACCAACCCACCCTTCCCCTCCTTTTCTCAATTATTTAGATGAATCCAATGATAAAATATTTACAGCACAATCTTTGGAGATTTTGTGCTCTGCAACTTAGTAAAAATCATTTGTCGCATGGGAAGCGAAATGTTCAAAAAAACATATTTTCATTTTACATAACTTTCGACAATAACAATATCTTATGAAACTTTTGAGTTCACTTTTAAAACATCAAACAAGCCTACAAATATTTTAGTATATTTTTTATGGAGAAGTTGGTCTGCTTTTTATTAGATATGTTATTTAGTGTGTACGCGAGGTGATGGGCTCGTCTGGCCGCTCCTAGAATTAAGGTGAGGAAATTTGAATGATGTACGAATGTGGCATAATCCTTAAGGATTGATGGGAACAATGAGGAAGAAGTTTGTTAAATAAATTTTGTATGTAAAGATGATGCTTTCTTTTTACTTGGAAAACATTCTCATTGGACAGTCCTGGCCGCACACAGAGTTAGTGTGACGGAATTTTACTTGCTAAAAACGTCAAGGTACATGTGAAAATTAGCGGAGACTGTGGTTCGTGTAATTAATTTAAATGTAATGTTTAAAATATATAATGTTTTTATTTGTCCCTCAATAAAACTATTTTATTCTGTCGTCACTTGTGACTGACATTGTCTCCGACTCCGATAAATCAAATTTAAAAACTCCGGCTCGACTTCGGTTCCGATAAAACTGCCTCTGTTACATCTCTATATTGAACATTATTTATCGCTAAAATGTGTTTATTTTTATTATGTTCTATTTAGAAATAGACTGTTTGTAGAAGTACCCACGAAGCGCAAGTATAGTATATATTATAGAGATGCCACGAATATTCAGCAACTATTCGGTATTCGGCCACTTTTTTTGCTATTCGGTATTCGGCCGAATACCGAATACCAAATCATGTAAAAAAGACACGTTATATTACTCAAAATTATGTATTTATTTCCAAATTACAACACTTTAGTAATTAAAATTGATCAGTGGTAAGTTGTGATGGATAAAAACAAGCTTTTCAGCATTTTTTTGGTAGCAAACAATTACGCTTTTCATCGTACATGTTACCAGCCTCAGAAAATAACCTCTCACTAAACACGCTACTTCCAGGAATATTCGGCGCTTCGGCCGACAGCGTTGCCGAATATTCGGTGCTTCGGCCGACAGCGTTGCCGAATATTCGGTATTCGGCCAATTCACTATTCGTGGCATCACTAATATATTAGTGAGGGAAGTTTTTTAAAGAAATAACTAACCTTTAGTTCTTCATTCTCTTGGTAAAGATCTGGAGGCTCATCTGGAACCAGGCCAATGCCATTGAGTGAGGAGCAAGCCGGGGCACCACGAGCTCGCGCTCTACTGTCCCAAGTGTCTCCAGTACCGCGCACTACGCGGAGGACCTGTTTCAAATAAAACTGCCTTAATTCTTTTTTGGTCTTATGTTCTGGGATGCCATTTACAAGATTTTAAAAGATGGACGCACAAGTTGTTTATGCAGCGAAGGATATCTTATGAAGGCATGATCTTGATATCAATAATATTATGCCCGTCTCTAGTTGTGTCGATACTCCGTTCTATTTATTTCTAACAACAAGTTTAATAAAGCCTATTAATTACATTAATTATGAAATCTATATTAATATTATAAAGCTGAAGAGTTTGTTTGTTTGTTTGTTTGAACGCGCTAATCTCAGGAACTACTGGTTCGAATTGAAAAATTCTTTTTGTATTGAATAGACCATTTATCGAGGAAGGCTTTAGGCTATATAACATCACGATGCACCTATTAGGAGCGAAGAAATAATGGAAAATGTGAAAAAAACGGGGAAAATTATTCATCCTTGAGGGCTTCCATTGCGTGCGCTGCGAAAACGGTTCAAGATACTAAAAATATATGTATGAAAGAATTATTCCTCTAAAAATAATTTTAAAAAATGTTCACGACAGTATGTGTCTATCTATTAAGATTAACTCACTAGAACCGTTTTTATGGTAATCAAATTTGGACGAAATTAATGCATTATTTGTTAAGAGTTGTATCAACATAATAATATTAATCTTTATCCAAATAAATGTGTTGTTGATTAAGAGTATTTAATTGAGAACAAACTTGTCTTTGACATCACTCAATTTCAATGAACATCTTAGAAGATATTACAAAACCTTATATAGCAAAACAACGTTTGCCGGATCAGCTAGTGATCTGATAAAGTTAACAGGTAATGAAACCTTATGTGTCAAATGTACCTTTGGTAAAAAGACGAGCAGTACTGTAGTTGATGTGGATAACTGTGTCCTTATGAAACCCAGCAGATACTTTATGTCTGGCCCTGCCCGTGGTAATATTAGTAAACTGTAAACAAGGTTGTAAGTTTAATGGTACATGGAATGTATATTTTTCTGCTTAATGTTAATCTATAGAAAAATACTATGTAATTGACAATGGTAAAATGTATATAGATTTATACAAAAAAAGACTATTGCAAAACATTAGAGATTTCATACTTACTGTAATGCAATCATTAAGGAGTTGACAGTAAATATGTTGTAAATAGCGAAAGAAATTAATTTCGCTTCATTATAAAGACTTTCGGCGTGACGCACCCTGTAGCAAACGCGTACGCCCCATAACAAGAACAATATCTCTCCTGAAATAACAAAAAATGTTCATTTATTAAGAGAATCATTGCGGTATATACTCTTATGTTTAAGTAGAGACATATCAGTGGCTGTACACACTTCGTACTTTCATGTCGTATCCTACGTGACCAATAGAACAGATGATCGCTGGTTGTAGGGCAGTGTATATGACATTGGACCTTTTGCTGGTCGTTTAGTACCAACAATGGCTCATGTGTAGATTATTGATATTTTTTTTACACTGGCTCGACCAAGTGACTACAGCGTAGTCCAAAAACGAAAGCGACTATCAATGGACGAAAATCTATAAAATCTGCGTCGTTATATCGGCCCACATGTACCAAAACTGAAGGTTTCTAGGTATGAGTTACTGGATACACAAGCTGATTTCGAAACGAGACAGGCCAAAGCGAGTCACTATGACGATCTTTACTTTTGTACTATAGTCAAGGCTCAGTTCAGGCAATAGCCCATCACCAAAATCTTGTGGATAATCGCTGATCCAAACCAAAAAAACAATAATTTAAATATATTTAATTTCATTTATTAATTTTTTTGTTTTTTTATATTTTTATTTTTTTATTTATTTTTATTTTTTTTTAATTTAATCAAAGTGACAATTTTACAATTAACATAAGTGTCCATATAATTTTTACAACTAAAATATTTGAACTATTCTTAATTTTTTACAATATCTAAATCCAGAATCTTACCTATTGCTAAACTATGATCCCACCAGTTGTAAGTACATTGTTTAAATTTTAGTCCTTTATTGTCTGTTATCTAAAACAAGATAATCAATATTAAGTTATTATTTATCACTATAAAGATGTATTAGATATTAATAAAGTAATTATGAACAATAACATTTTTACAAGGTCTTGTCGGTAATATGGATACTTTAAAAAAAAAAAAATTATTATCTTTTTGGACTCACTAGCAGCTAAGACAACTGAAAATAATTTTAATTACATTTAAAACAAGTGTTATTTATTTATTGAATTGACATTTAGTCTACTTTTTATTTATAAAATGAAACAAATCCAGAGAAAATATATCACATTCCGATAGATAAGTTGATAGCACACAGGTAGTAAATTAATAATTCAAATATTTCAATGCTTTAAGCTTCAAGTTTCGATTGTATTTTGGCAAAGAAAATCTGCGTAGATCTATATTAATAATAACTTACAACTTCAGCATCGGGTGGTGACGATAAAGTCCATGTGCCAAGGTACACCAACATAATCAGTATTATTGGCGCCATCCATTGAAGCAACTGTTTATCTGTTAACTTAAGTTTGTGTGCTGATTTTACTCGATATGTTAAAGATACTCTGCAATCACACACCATATTTATTACAACACAGATCTATTTTAGATTACTTAGAAATTTTATCTTGTCAGTTAAGTATTTTTTTTTTGGTAGCCTAATGGGTATGTGGCCAGTAACAATGCACAGCGACGCATATCGTAGTTAGTTTGAATCCCGGCACGCGCATCTAGATTTTTTCAGATTAAGGTAGGATTTAGGCACCACAAGCTCGCAGGTGAAGAAAAAACAGTGAGGAAACCCGCAAGGCATCTCATAGAAATTTCAAGTGTATTACTGCTATGAGAACGTCGATACTCTGCTGTGCTACTGGTCATGTTGGGCACGACATATAAGCGCAAAGTGTATACAAACACTAATGTATCTCTGCTCACCCCGTAAAGGATATAGCGTGACGATATATATAAATATTGTATCATCAGCCGAGTTTATCACTCCCACAGTAAGTCCCTAACTGCCAGGGAGCAGCCCACAATATGTTTGTTACAGTTTTGACTCAAGAACCTGCTTGAATTAAGAATCATCTGTAATTTAGGATATGTAGCCAGTTTATGGACATTTTACTCAGCCTGCTAATTCAGATAGCCATTTGCTATTAATAACTTTACAACAAATTACAACTTTACAAATTGAACAATAATGATTTACCAATTCCAGCATTAAACATTTCAAAATAAATATAAAATTACCTCCATGTTTTCATTAGGAGAGCTGTGTAAGTTATGCAAAAGCCCATGTGACGGGTCCATTTTGTGGCAATGCATGAATACATGTCTAATACAGGAAATATAGCTGCCATCTAGAAAGAAAATGTTTTATAAAAATATTACTTTTTGAGGTAACTAATTTTTTTAGAATACAGATAATAGATACAAATTATAAAGAACACATGTAGATTCATAAGGAAATATACATTTATTAATAAAAACATTGACTTCTAAGAATCCATTCCATAGTTATACTACTCATGTTCATGAACTTTATTTAAATGTATAACACATGCCAAATTAAACACAATAAATCACAAATAATAAGTTACCTCCATGTACATTATTGAGCAACCAAGCAAAGTGATGGATAGAAAAACTGGGCTGGCAACACGAAACACTTTTACTCTCCGATGGTGACGTGTGTATATTGTCAGGAACACAGTCATTACTGCACAGCTTACAGATATTACGAGCAAGGATATCCTGTAATTATACAAAAATACCATTAGGAACATTTAACATTCAAATTGTTTATTTCAGAACCTTTACAGAGAGGTAGAGCAATAAGCACATGGATTTATAATATATTTATTAATTTTTATGTTACTTATTGTAACTTTGCTAGTTATTATTTTATGGATAAATAAATAAGAAATAGTGATTTTAAAATAGTATTGACAAAGTCTTCAATCATTAAATATCATGTATTCCAGAAGAAACATCTTTGGCAACAATTACTATTTTTACTGAAGGATTTTCTTTATCACTTTCAAAGTGTTTATGGTACTATACAACTAATTTATACAAGAAGTAATTCAATAGTTTAATAACTTTAGTAACTCTACTACCAGTAGCTACATAACTCAATAGCAATTACTATGATAAAACCATTTTTGATATTTTGTCAGTTACAATGTTCTCCCGGAACACTCAATATAATAATATAGTCCACTATCACAAAAGTACCTTATTAAAACAATGAATAATTTAAAATTACCCAAGTATCAGTAATTGAGAGTAGCTTTGCAATGTTGAATTACAATGACACAATCTGCTAGAGTTCTTCAAGAGAGAATATCTCTCTAATATGTAATGAATAGCCATGATTTAGAAAAAAATAAGAATATCACTTATAATATTATTTTTTTCGGTTGAAAGAAAGAAGGAGATTATAATAATACTGACAAGATGAGACTGGGATTATGACATGGGAATCTATAAGCAACGCATGAATCTCTGTTTACTGTGAGGGTTCATTCCTTAATTGGTCTCATCATCAGTTTCCTTTCGTTGAAATTCTAGCAAAGACTTGTTTAAAATAAAAAGGTTTCCCCAAAAGCCTGATATTTTCTGGAAATTAAATAATTAGTCCAATAGTGTAATACAAAACTCTGATTTAACACAAAAAACTTAAAACAAAGTTAATAAAGTACTGTTTAATTATGATTTCTACACCACAACTAAGAAAATATATGCTGAAGCAAGTTAATAGTCATAAAGCAAACATCCTTATCTAGGAAATACTTAAATATGCATGTGTTAATATATTTCCAAAAAACATAAGGAAATCCAAATACTTTAAAACTTGTATACTTTAAAAATTTAAGGCAGTATTTATGAGGTAAAATATACATACATTAGAAATAACTATGAGCAAATTATACATATTGAAGCACCCAATTGTTAGTACTCTGTGTGGCTAACTGTACTATAACAACAGGCAAATTCGTATGCCTAAACTAGAACATTTATTCTACCCCCACTTAGGTAATTATATTACTTGTTGGGTGCATTCATTATAAAAATGATTTCAATGTATTATTGCGTTGTCATGTAAGTGAATTGTATAATTCATAATAAGAATAAAGTTCTTTAAACCTTATCCTACAGTTTTTGAAAAAGGATCATCTATTACTAATTACAAGTTTTGCATAATTACCGAAATGGCCAGTTGTAAGTGGCAAGGCAGGGTTCCGGTCCACGACATGTTTCGCAACCAGGCTGGCATTTTAGACATTCGTAAGGTTCACTCCAGTTGTCTACAGCATTTTCTTCATAATCTTGAAACGCAACTTCCAACAAAAATTGTTTTTAAAACTCCACTGATATCACAATTCTTTAGATTATTAATATGTTTCTAATCTAAGCATAAATCAACAATTATCATAACTACTCTTGAAAGTAAGCAATTATATATTGTTTTCTTTTTGGTTGAATGTTCTTTTGGACGAAACTTTAATAATGAATCTAGCTGCTGCTATCGATAAAGTTTATTACTTAATTAGTCAGCATATACGCAGCAGAAACAACTGATAAATGCTTCTATCCTACACTTTATTCTCATATATTTATTAAGTTGATTAGGATATATTTAAGTTGATTTACATTTGCAGGTCAGGTTATGTCTTCTGGAAGTTTATTACATGCTCTTAGTTGTTATTCAACAAAGATTTATTTATTGTTTTCCATTCTTACTATATAAAAATTACAAAACATAGAAACACTTCAGACTTTGGATTTTTTAATCGGATTTTTATTTTGACAACTTTCAGTCAAATCAAATTTCAAGTGTCACTTTCAGTGAACCTTTTTTTGATGCGTTTCACTGAATGGAAATTTGGAATATCCTGATGAATAAGCTGACTTTATAAAATAAATAATAAAAATAGAAATCCTAAGCTTTAGTGAACTATTTAGATGACGATTTATAAGCTAAGCTTATTGGAATGGAGCTTGACTATAATATTGACTTCAGGCTATCTAAAGTGCATCATTTAAAAATAAATTTATTTATTTCTACACGCATACTATACAGCATACACTGTATTACTTCTTATATTATTATATCGTTTTCGTTACTCTGTGAGAAAGTTTAATAACTACCTTCAACGAGTGAACCATTGAAGCCTTCAGGATGGTGTAGCGAGTAGAAGCCAGGCCTGCACTTACAAATATATGAACCGCGCGCCCAGCCCGCGTGACGTACACTCATTTCGCGATTAGGCTTGTAAAGACACTAGAACAAAAAACAATATGCAGCCTAAGATTACATTTTTATAATCTAAGTATGTAACATACATTATTTTAATAAGTTAGAAGAAACATATAACATTTTGATTTTAATTGAAAAAATAATTATATGGAAAGCCGTCCAATGTAAGCGAGAGCACGGAGCCATAGATGGACAAAATGTAATCAGATTAATGAAAATGATTAACGATTACATTTTACGTTTTTTACTATTAAAATTACTGCATTTTGCTCATTTATGTTTTAAAAACTATAAAATCTTAGATTGTATACACATTTATGATTTCTTATTGTTTTAAATGGATTTAATCATGATTACACAGCAAGAAAATTAAAATTACGACTACATTTTGTAATCGTTTATCACTAATCAGATTACATTATGCCCATCTCTGCACGGAGCTGTCACAGGGTGTATCAAGCTCGCAATTGTGACGGATGACAGGGCTGTTCAGTCGCCTTTTTTTCGAATGGATAAATGTTGATGACCGGACAGACCTTTACAACGCAACCGGGCTTAGGGAGCGAGCACAGTAGGTGATCAGCCAGGGTCGAGGTTAAAGGGTCGTGTGGCAACGTAAAGGACCCCTGTGGGTATGGACCTCGACTTGGGTGATCAACCAGGGAAAGAACCGCGTTGATCTACTAGCGTTTTGGAAGCGATTACCTTGAAAGAAACGTCGAAAGAAACTCAAAGCTGCGTTGAAGCAGAACTGTGCCTTGGAGCGAAAACGCACCAGTTAGCGATAGTTGACAAGTTCAGTCGCCTTAATCGGATGTCTATATATACCTATATAAAAGGTATTTCGGACCTGACACCCACTGTAGGGTAACCGCTGCCAAGCCGCTGTTGCCAGAATCCAACTCATACCTTTAGGTAAAGACTTACATATGTGGTTTCATTGTGGCATTTGTGTGTCCCGTGGAAAGAATAGATCTGGTTGTCGTTCTCAGCTTCAAAATCAGCTTCGCATTGGTTTATTTCTAAACTGGATATATCTACATCCAACGAGACGATGCCTCTCAATCTGAAAAATATGTTTTAATTTTTAATATATAAATACACATAAACTTGTAATGCACACCAGCTTAATATTAAAGTTTTTTTTTTTGTGGTACTTTAGTACTTTGTAGTGTTGGTCAAACGGCAATGATCGAAAGTCACTTGCGTCATGCCAGCCTAAAAATAGAACGACGGAAGGTTTCTAGGTATTTCGTGTTTTATTTTATTTTTATTAATTAAAAATAATCTCTTTGTGACTTACTTTTTGGCGAAATATTTATAAACACATAGAATTATTTAATTAAGTAAAATAACAATTTCCATATAAATATATTATGTTGATTTTAAAATTTGTATGTTATCTTTTTTGTATGTATTCATTATAAAATTTAAAGATGTTCTAAATATGACGAATAAATAAGTTATATTATAATAACTATATACGGTATACATATATGTATAATGTAATGTAAAAAGTCGGGTAATGTCAACAGTATGGGGAATTGGTGAGAGTGCATGAAAGGATGAATCATTGTCAAGAAAACAAAAGAGGTTTGCAAAAATACTAAGAAATGGTGTTCCATTCTCTCTGCCTACTCCAGTAGGTATACGGCGCGATAAATATTTCATCTTGCTCAATTTCTGTAGTAAAACGCTTTTTAAATCCTATTACAAAATTAAGGTGTTCGAAGATAACCTATAGGTCCAATAAAACAATCACTTATAAGACTGCAAGAAATGTTTAAAAAAATATATGTCACTGTCTAATAAATAAATAAATATTATTATATCATTGTGTATAATAAATATTAAAATAAAATGAATTTTATTGAAAAATTAAATAAGATTTTAAATATAAAAAGCTTTTTTATATAAAATTATCGAATGTATAAAATTATTTTACTTTCTGACTTTTACAGCTTCTGTGGGTATACAGAGTTATTAATTATTGAGTAAAATTAATATTAATTCAATAAGCGCGTCTCATTTTCATTAACGTCGAGGCAGTTGCGACTTGCGGTACAGCTAACAGGCAGTAATTAAAACCACCTCGTGCGGATACCGGTTTTATATCTGCGTACATACTTTGTTGATGAACTGAAAATACCTTAGTCCTATTATCTATAGTTATTTCGTGAATCTATTTTTTTTTTGTATCCCGGGGGTAACCTATTATGGGCCGTTAGGGCGCGGTGAGGGCCGCCACCCGGTCAGACTGTCAGACTCGCACCGGTTAAAACCACCGGGGTGTTCCTTCTCTCGTTTGCCGGGGCTAAGGGCAAGGCTGCGCCAGCTTCTTCAACACCCGGCGACGTCTGGCGTATTGATGGAAGATCCCTGCACAGCATTTGCTTACCTTCATGGTCTTGGAGTGGACCGCGGGAACACATCGCGCTCCGCTCTCGCCTTGAAGATGTTGGGCGACCCACTCCCTCAAGTCGGCCGCTCAATAATAGCTAGTCTTGTTAAGCACGATTTTCAGAAGAAGAGCATGTCATGTATACTCAATCATTATCACGAAAATGTTTCATTACTACAAACAGTTGTACTTATCCATAGGAAACATTACAATGCAAATTTTTTATATATTACTAGCCGCAACTCGTGACTTCGTATGCATTATCAATAATGAAATATTCTCGTTAAAGGGAAATTTGCGTACATTTTAAGTTTTCTTTAATTTTTCCATAGCTGTAAACAGTTTTTACATATGAATACATGTTTCTCGCCGTAAATTTCTGTGGTTCAATATGGTTAATCCACCAGATGATGCTTTGGTATAGGTACCTATAAAATACGCATGTATTTAAATACAACGCCGCGCTGTGACCAACTTTCAATCCAATCAATAAAGAACTGTCGTATAATAAAGTTTTTAAACATGATAACGCTTGCATTTTATAAACATATTTACATTTTATTTTTGGACTAATATAACCGGAAGATAACATGACAAGCATAATAAAACATGAATCACTAGCCGACCGTCTTAGTTAAATGTATAAATAAGGTATGCATCGTATTCATTCCTCATTCGACAATTATAACGTGCACATGAAAATGAGTTTCGCTGGCAAAGTTGTAATTGTAACGGGTGCGAGTTCGGGCATAGGAGCCGCAATAGCCATAAAGTTTGCTGCAGAGGGTGCAAATGTCGCTATAGTTGGAAGAAACGAAACGAAGCTTAAAAGCGTTTTGGAGAAATTTGAACAAAAAGGAAGCAAGCATCTTATTATTACAGCTGACGTAACTAAAGACGATGATGTTACGAGAATTATAAGTGAAACCATTAAACATTATGGTAAACTAAACGTTCTGGTAAATAATGCAGGAATAGCCAGGATGGCAAGCATACTTGATCCAAACATGATGGAAACCTTTGACACAATAATGGCTACAAATTTTCGATCGGTAGCTAAAATTACGAACCTGGCTGCATCGCACCTTATTGAAACCAAAGGGAATATTATTAACATATCCAGTATAGCTTCCATGTTTCTAATGGCTGTTAAGTATACTGCTTACTGTGCTTCTAAAGCAGCTTTGGACCATTTTACTAGATGCGTGGCATTAGAACTGGCCTCAGCTGGCGTACGAGTTAATTCCATTAACCCTGGGCCAGTAAAAACGGATATTCTTGAAAACATGGGCCTAACTGGAGACTATACACAAGCCACTTGGAATATCATGAAGAATGCTACAGCACTCAACAGACTTTCGGATCCCGAAGAAATTGCAGATCTTGCGCTGTTTTTAGCAAGTGATAAAGCAAAAAGTATCACTGGTTCTTCTTATGTTACTGACAATGGAACTCTCCTCAAAGGTCTAACACAATTATAAACGTATTTTTTTTAATGCGTATATACGAGTAATTCTGTTATTTTATATTATTGACAACATTTTAAAATTATTCTATGAAGCCTTTAAATAAAAATACCGTTTCTTTTATTATAGTACCGTATTCTCACTTAAACATTGTTTTCCTAATTTTTTCCGGTAATTTCACAGAAAAATACTAAAAACGAAAAAATTGATATTAGGGCCATACGTATGAATATATATTTATTTTTAAAAAACCTGCCTCCTTTTATAAGTAAAGTTAAGTAAACCTGTATTTCTACCTTGTATCTTTAGCTAAAACAAACTGACAACTGCTATAAATGAATTTTTAGAGAATAAGAGTAAATTAGAAGCACAAATAACAAAACTACTCTTCCGTAAAAATGACGCAATTTAGCGCTTATGTCCAACAAACTTTAATGTGAAGATGTTATTATATATAAATACTAGCTGACTCGGCAAACGTTTTTCTGCCATATAAATTATAGCAGACCAGCCACGCTTTGCTGTGACTGGTTTTTGAATAATTACTTAATCCAGTCAACGGATAGCGCCATCTTTTAGAATCGGTTGGAGCTAACTGTAAATTATGACTGCTAAATATTAAACAAATAATTTGCAATAAAATAATATTGCGACTATGATTTGAGATGAAAACTATCCTATCTTTTAAATTAGATCAAACTTCACGTGGTGTGTAAATTTCATTAAAATCGGTTTAGTAGTTTAGGAGTCCATCGCGGACAAACATCGTGACAGGAGATTTATATATATTAAGATGATAAAAAAAATAATATTTAATATATGGGTATTTAACTAATTTTTTATCATTTTTTTTATTCTGTTTCGGTACAATCCAGTTGCACCGTACCTGATGAGAAGTCTAGATTAATCCAAAAATCGAGTACGACTAGTGACGGACATCTATCTAAGTGTTTTGATCATGCAGGCTTACATAAATAGATATTGTCAGGAAATATATTTATATATGTACATATAGGCAAGTTAAATAACCGGAAAAGTA
This sequence comes from Automeris io, assembly GCA_036320925.1. NCBI lineage: Eukaryota > Metazoa > Arthropoda > Insecta > Lepidoptera > Saturniidae > Automeris > Automeris io. Next base: position 9,140,163 of record JAUDJH010000014.1, read on the forward strand.
TGTACGCTATGACAGTAATTAGAAAGACCTTGAATGACTACAAATAAACTATTGAAGATGGTAGGTATGATTTATTAACAGTGACACGCAATAACGATTGGTTACGTAATGTCTATTTTGTGTAGTTGTCTGTATTTTTATTGTCTTAAACTATTCGAAATATTTTTAAGTACAATTTTAAGTAAAACATCTTACCCTCGGATCGCAGATACAGGAACAGTGTAAGATAACAACCAACGTTTGGCTTCACAGCTGTAGTATGGATATGTCCACCAACCTTCCATTGTGGCGCCAGGTGGGGATGGCATGAATTTGGGTGACCGCAGCGTGTCGCTGTCATGTGCCGACACATACCTAGTCAGTAGACAAACTTAGGGTTTAGGGTTAGCATGCGGTACTTTCCACATTTATACCATATATCAATTTATTGTATTTATCGAAGCGTGGTTTAAGAAGGGATCACAGTTATCTCCCAAAGATAGGTAGCTCTTAATTTTAAATTGAATTTAAGCATTAAACTTTAATTTTTATCGATATCTCCGCTATTTCCAATATTTTTTGAAAAATATTCGAGAAAATTTCGACACTCGATTACGGTGATGAACGAAATATTAGGTCCTTACATATGAAATTGGCGTTTTGTATGGGAGGAACAAAAAGTCGAATATTTTTTAATATAATATATTTAATTAATCAAAGTATGAACCATTATTTTCTATGCACTTTTGCCATCTCATAGGTAGTTCATTGATCCCTTTACTAAAAAAACCAGTCGGACGGGAATCAATAAAATCTTTGAAGGCGATTTGGACTGCCCCATCGGAGTTGAATTTTTTCCCTTGCAAGAAGTTATCCAAATTTCGAAAAAAATGGTAATCTGTTGGAGCAAGGTCCGGGGAGTACGGAGGATGTCTTAGACTTTCCAATTGAAGCTCTTCTAATTTAGTAGCCGTCTGTTGCGCAGTGTGTGGTCTAGCGTTGTCGTGAAGCAGCAGTGGCGTGGAGCGATTGACCAGCCTAGGTTGTTTAGCCGCTAGCTTTTCCATCATGGTTTGCAGTTGTTGACAATAGACATCAGCCGTAATAGTCTGGCCAGATTTGAGAAAACTGTAATGAACAATACCGGCACTAGTCCACCAAACGCTTACAAGTAACTTTTTTGGGGTTAATTTTCGCTTGGGGCAGGATTTGGCTTGCTGGCCAGGATTCAACCATTGCGCTGAGCGCTTCCGATTATCGTAAAGAACCCATTTTTCATCACAGGTAATGATTCGGTTTAAAATACCTTCATTATTGTGCCGGTTTAGTAATGTAACGCAGCAGTCGACGCGCGTTTGCCGGTTTGCTTCAGTCAATTCGTGAGGTACCCACCTTTCAAGCTTTTTAATCTTCCCAATTTGCTTCAAGTGAATTAAAACAGTTTTATCACTAACATCGCAGCCTGCAGCTAACTCGGACGTGGTTTGCGATGGATCCGCTTCCACAATAGCCTTCAACTCTTCATTATCAACTTGAGTCTCAGGCCGTCCACGGGGCTTGTTCTGCAGGTCGAAATTTCCAGAACGAAAACGTTGGAACCAAAAACGAACTGTGTTTTCTTTTGCAACACGACCGCCATACACATCATTCACCCTTCGAGTTGTTTCCGCAGCACTAGTGCCACGGCGGAACTCGTACTCGTAAATAATGCGATATTTTAAGTTTTCCATTTTGTAAAATGAGTGACTCAAACAGAAAAAAACAGAAGAAAAAAACAAATTAATGACGATCATCGAAGCACAAATACATGAGTTTATAGCTGTACAAATTTGAATTTGGAATTCCTTACCAAAGAGGAGAAATTTGTGATTAAAGTGGCCAGTACGAAAAACGCCAATTTCATATGTAAGGACCTAATATTTACGTATCTACAAGTTTGTACGGAGCATTCGGTGTGTGACTGCGACTCGCATTTGGCCGGTGTTTTCTATACTACGTTCGTTATGTGACTACGCTTATAAAATGTACTTGATACATTACTTACTAAATTATATTAATTACTTGATTGATTGTATTAGTGAGTACTCTTAAATAAATCAATCTATACCGAGCGTCGGCTGTTTCATTACAACAAGCAGAACACAAACTATATTTAAGTACAGGGCAGTCCCAAATCCGACCTCAACTATTGAAAAGATGAATACTGTCTATGATAAATCAGGTCTTATAGTGTATATCATAGATGGGCAAAATGTAATCAGATTAATAAAAATGATTAACGATTACATTTTACGTTTTTTACCATTAATATGACTGCATTTTGCTCATTTATGTTTTAAACTCTACAAAAACCCAGATTGTATACACATTTATGATTTTTTAATGTTTTAAATGGATTTAATCATGATTACAGAGCAAGAAAATTTAAATTACGACTACATTTTGTAATCGTTCATCATTAATCAGATTACATTTTGCCCATCTCTGGTGTGTATAAAGGATGTGGATTTTGTGTGGATACAGATCATCGTCAGACGTCTTAAGATCAAGATCAAGATTAAGATCTTACCGGCCTGCTTTAAAGTTCCCTTACAATTCTTTTAAATTAGTTATTATAAGAGTTGGGAATTGTTTGGTTGTAACATCAAAACTGACTAGCTGCAATTATAAACGGTACCTATACCTATTTTTAGGGATAATTACTTATTTTCAGGGATTTTAAATTTATTTACCATGGATATTCGGAGTCTGGAGGTTTTTCTAACTGGGGAGAGACTACAGCAACTGGTTCCACTGATGCATATCTCTCCCAAGCAACCGCACTGTTGACTACACCGTCTGACCTCAGAGCAAGTGCCCGGGATCCCACTGCTCGCTCTGACGGGCTGGACCCCATCACCAATCCTTGCGATACTGCCATCAGGACCTCTGAGTAAAAATAATGCCATAACGCTATATTCGTTTCGGATGTATACAGATTCATCAGAGGCTGGTAGGGCTGCGATCTATTCATCATCATCATATCAGCTGCAGGACGTCCACTGCTGGATTAGCCTTCCCTAATGGTTTCCAGAGTGACTGATCGGAAGGATGCAGACCGTATTCTGGTGGTGACTGGTGGTGGTGGTGGCTGGTGATTCTTGTTCTCATAAGGATTTTTTCATTTATGATTCGATGACGTAAAAAAATACCCAGGATATTCTTTTCCATAGCTCATGGCGTAACAGTGAGTTTTATAGCACCCGTATCTTATAATAAACCTGATCTTATGATCTGTATGTATGTACTTTATAATGAAGTATTGTACGTTATTTCGGATAATTATACTCTTTACTTAAAGAGAACAATAAAGTACGCAAAAATACTTCGCATGTTTGGAATTTTGTTAAAGTTTAAAAATTTTGGATTAAAAAAAGTTTGGTCGTAAGAAACTGATAAAAAATGAATTACTTATTTACTTTTAACTTAAATATAGACTATAAAGATGATGTGCAATTATTTAGTAATAATAAAAATTTGATAAAACTTGCGAAAACTTTAAACATAATAATAAAAGAAATTAATTATACTTTATTTTGACACTGTTTTTTTTTTAAATTACATCTACAATCAAAGTAATTTTTACACAAAATTGGGAGCCCTAACACTTTGTCCACTTCGCGTCTGTACTAATGTTTTTCATCATAAATTCTGACTAAAGATAACGATATTATTTTTCGGATACCTAATAAATATAAGTAACTAATAGGAATATAAATTTATTAAGTAATGTACTCAGATTTTTCTAGAATTTTATGACAAATTAAAAATCCGATATCCGGATATCCGATAGTTTGCAGATAAATCATAAAACCTCTATCTTCATGGTCACCATACATTGTAAGTCTCGGTTGAGCATCTTGCTAAGCGGCGTGCTAAATGTATTTACCAAAGAAAAAGCAGAAGAGCTGAAATGATACATATAATAGTGCGCGTAGGAAGTAGAAAAACATTGTAATTGAATGAATATCTTAATACTAACCAGCTGTCTCCAAACCCAGCTGATGTAAGAGGTTAGCTGCAAGGTCTGCTCGCGCTCTGGCTGTGTCCCAGCGATCAGTGTGCAAGGGTGCTCGTAGTCTTCCATAGCGATACGTGACGCATAGGGCTCCGGTAGCTCCAGTCGCTACTGCGTGTACTAAACGCAATGAAGATTCCACTTTTTCCTGCAAAATTAAGTGTAGCTGTTTGTATTCATAGGTGTATATGTATATTACGCGCGGATTTACACTCAACAATTGTAATAGTAATTGTTGAATTCTGTGTAAAAGACGATTTGTAGGTATTTAGTAAATGGCTAATTGACACATCGCGCCATAATGCGTGTGGCATCATATTCTCTTAATACCGTTGTTGTATTGTGTAAATTACCCTAAGATGGGGCCACACCATGAAAGACTAGCTAGGTGACCAGTGACTAGTTGAGTCACTTGGTAAATTCGAAATTGGTCACACGTGCACGTGATTATATGGAAGGGTGAAAGGCTATTTGCAACATATATATATATATATTAATCCTTTCACTCCTCGATATAGTGACTGATAGTTACAGAGTTACATAAGTCATTCTTCTTCGGGTATTTAATCAGGGAAAACAGATATTTATTCCTCAAAATATTATTTTAACTATGCGAAAGGTGATAAGGGATATAAGTTGTACTGCTGGCCAGAAACCATGTCAAATCGCAACACTAGAACAGTATAATTTACAATCGCCGTTGTAATTAAGCACGTTGAGCGGAAAGCTAAATTTATAGCTCGAAAATGGCTACGTACAAAGCATATGGAAAATGTTCTCTAAAATTGATGGTTACCGGGATATTATCTTAGTTTATATAGAAACTAGCTGACCCGGCAAACGTTGTTTTGCCATATAAGTAATTTCTAGGTAATTTCTAATATATACTGTAGATAAAAAATAACTAACTTATTGTAAGTGTGTAAGGATAAAATTAAAAATTAAAAAAATGTTAAGGGTGAACAACCATTATCACTTAGGGCTATGAAAAATAGATAGTAGCCGATTCTCAGACCTACCAAATATGCATATAAAATTTGTTGAAAATGGGTGAAGCCGTCTCGGAGGAGTAAGGTAACTAGCATTGTGACACGAGAATTTTATATATATAAAGATGTCTATAACATAGCATAAAATAGGAATATTATGGAGTTCTGTAACTATAAACGTCAAATAATTGAAATGAACCGGATATTTTCCGATTTTGTCATTCGTCGTAAATACTCTAGAAGAATGTGGAAATAATATTTTTTTTTTTATAAATAGTCCTTATTATTATTTAACTTAGCCCAATATTCTTAAATTATATGAAAACATGTTCTTTAAATATTAATATACTTATCGAAAATTAATCAGGTATCCGATAGAACTTAATATCTATTCGCGAAACCCCACTTGCTTAACATCCCTATTCAAAACATTATGCTTGTAGCATTGACTTTAAAATGCATATATCAAATTTTTGTACAAGTAATATAAGTATATTGTACCTTTAATAATATATATATATATATATATTGTACCTTCAATGAGCTAATATTATTTTCAATGATCCATTTAGTGAAGGTTGATGCTTACTGGACAAAGGTCAAACTGCGTCGACAGTTCATCAAACTCGATTTCAATTAATCCTATTATAGTGATTAATTAGGGAGAAATTAGCATAATATCGTCTTAAGATACGAAACATTTGATCACATTGTTAAAATAATTAAATTTCAAAGTAAATTCATTAACAAATATAAATAGCAGAAGGTACAAAATAGAAACACCGGTTGTAAATATTATGAACACTATCAAAAACTGGGTCCATAAATACCTAGATTTTTTACCACATTACCAAAGAATCAGCCTCTGAGTCTCTTTACTTATCAAGTAAGTTAGCGCGAAGCTATTTAATGTTACGACGATTATTCTATTGAAAACGCTTATTCGAATCCGAACCACATTAGTCGTTAACGAGTTTGAAACGTTCTCTTCAAGCTGTCTCAACTCTCGACTCTTGAGTATTATCTCAAAATGTTTAATTGCTCAATTTAGCACAAATTGACGTTGTAAGTTTATATATCTTGTACCTACCATATGTTAGGTTATTGTTTCCGCCATATTTCCTCGAATTTTAATAACGATACTGTGATGGATAGAAACATTGACTGGTTTATAAAAAGTTTTTTATTTACGATACTCAATATTGATACTATACATAGGTTGGCCGATATTAATTGATATACCATAGACTAGTATGAGAACTACTTAGTTTATACTTAAATAACTAAGCATAACGTGATATAATGTACCCGAAAAGGACCCTCAATTTCTTCGGACACATTATGGGGTTATCAGAGCAAAGTTTAAAGAAACATAATTCTGGGCAGAACTTCTCTTAAAGGCGGTGCACACGATCTGTTGTGGCAGAGGTGCGGCGTCGCACTGCGAATATTTACTTACCGCAGAGATTTAAAATTACTCGCTTTCGTATTATTAGGTAGCCGAACTTAATTTAGCATAAAAAATCTCACATACTCTCCAACACAGAAACAATCACGTCATGTTATTTAATAATAACTACATGACATGTCAACTCTGAAAACTACCAACTAACCAACCGTAACAACTAATAAATAACCAACGTTGGTTGGTTGGATAATTTTCTTTATTATGTGTAATAGGATAATTGGATGTATGTTGAAACATCCAATTATCCTATTACACATAAATATAAACATACCTATATTTTAACAATTAGCTGTAATAACTATAATAGTGTACTATAAATAAATATGTTACCTCTACCTATATTATATCGCACTTAATTTTATTTATGCTTGTAGATATTAGAAATACATAAATAATTAGATGCGGGTATTAAATTTTGTTAAACACATACGAAGATAGTGTACGCAGTTGAATTGTGTAATCTATCTTTCTACCCACTAATGGCACTAATAGCTTTGTTTTTTAACGTCCTTGCTTTAAGTAGTATTAATGAGGTAAATTAGTGTAATACATTACGTTAAGTAATTAAAAAGAATAAGTGCTATTCTATATTGGCATAACATAGGGTCCGGCTATAATCTAAGGGTCCGGCATGATTTGGAGTGTTATTTTACCGCAGAATCTTGTAGATTTACTTACAAAAAATAGAACTTAAGGTAATAATATACTACATTTCGGTGGATCAGTGTCGTTTCTTTGACAATATACATACATATACATATATATATTGTGTTGTTTATAATATCATTAAAATGTAGGCATTCATCTTGCGTCAGTGACATTGTGTCAATTGATACCTATTTGATTGAAAACTAGAACATAGATTAAATAGAAGACTTTAAAAAGCAGTATCCACTCCTATGATTCATACAATTACAGCGATGTTTTCTGATAACCTACTATTTGAATTATTCTTAGTGGACCAAAGTAATAATATTATTTCCTACTAGCAATTCGTAAAATTTTTCTTAATATATTATACTTTTTATGGGCCTACACAATTGGTATTTTAATATAAGAAAGTAAATTAAGAACAGAACAAGAAAGAGAACAAACTTCCTTAATTATAAAACCTTTACGGATGGTTTATTTTACTATCACGTAATATGCCTTATCAACCCTTAAACATAAAACTTAAAAAAATATGAGGAAATTCAAGAATTACTAAATCATATTTAAAGGCACTGAATTATTGAAGTAAGAATTCGCAGTATAGTCGTCATCTAAATAAAATCCAAAAGTCAGTGTATTGCAAGATATTTTTGTAATGGAAACGATAACAAATCACTCTTAAACGTTAATGGAAAGTAGAAAAGGTGTGGCTATGTTAAATAGGCGTAAGTTCTGCGCACCTGCTTCGTCCACAACGGGTGGCAATTATTGACGCAAACTCGGTGAACCATCGGAGGCAATCAAGCTAAATATGTACTCAGGGGGATCGCCCGGTTATTTTAAAGGGCTGTGGGCATCTCCATTTGGTATATGTCAAACTTCTAAAGCAGTATAAATATAATAGGTCATTTTGTAAATAAATTTAATCCGGTAAATTCTCTACATTAGCTAAGAAGACTTAATTAGCATTGATTTTAATCTTCTAAGAGTAATAATAAGATACATAATAATATATCGCAATGCTATATTCCTTTTGGGACGTGCAGAGATACATTAGTGACTGTATCCAAGCCGGGCGGTAGACTTGAGGGAGTCTGCTGCCCGGATGAGAGGGAGGCGGTGCACGGTGCCCGGCGCATCGTCTGGGAGAGAGGTTTTTGGAGGGGTGGGCTTTACTTCTTCCCCTCCCAGAGAGGTAGCCTCAACAAGGCTTCTTGTTCTCTGGGCGTCTGGATGAATTTGGCTTCCCAGGCCCGGCTGGAGCCAATTATAGGGACACTTCGGGGGTTTTTAGTCAGTAGGAGTCTGACACACCGGGGTCGCTGCCCTCACAGGGTCCCTGATGGTCCTATACAGGATTTTCCCCCGGGATAAAAAAGTGACTGTATCCACTTTACGTTTATATGTCGTACCCATCGTGACTAAGTAGCACAGCTGATCGCCGTTCTCAGGTCAATTACACATGACATTTCTAATAGTTGAAATACAGATATCTCTTTTCATAATAATATTGAAAATATATTATTTAGTAGATTAATTGCGTTTAGCATATTATTTGTATTTTTTTTACATACAGGCTCACGCCTGACCTCAATTGTACCTGGTGGTAAGTAAACCGAGTAGTAGACTTAAGAGAGACTGGCGCGCCACCTGTGAGCTAAAGGTAGGCTCTTTTTCATCTCTCCTAGAGTTGAAGCCTGAATAGGTTATTCGCTTGCCACCCAGAGGGTGTTTAGTCAGTAGGAGTTTGACACATAGGGGTCGCTGCCCTTTCAGCGGTGCTAATGGTCATATGTAGAAATTTACCCGGAGGTGCAAAAAAATGGTGCTAGGTGATGATGAGTTGCTAGACTGCTTTGCCCAACAAATGCCTATTCACTCTTATTTTAAAGTCTTCCAGATCGTAGGATAATATAAACATAGATGTATGGAGCGTATTTCTCTCCATTGCCGATCACATTATGAATAATGATGAGAATTTTTAGCACGGATATAGAGAATATCCAACACGAAAGGATACAAAATACAAATAATACAAAATATAATATATTATTAGTACAGATCAAGGGACTCATAAGGAAAACCGCATGTCGTAAAACCAAAACATGGAAATGGATCAAGCAATTTGAACTTACGTGGCCATACCCGCTGTAGCTACTAATTAAGGGAGATATTTTACGGTCTTAGCCTTCGTAAGCGTTTATTTGTGTCCCTTAATCCAAGCATCAACGCATTGGTTGGAACTAGGTTGTAGAGATATCTTCTTCACCCGATAGAATTGAAAATATAAAGAAAGTGTCACAATTTCAATGAAATGAGACCTATGTGTAGGTGTTTAAAGTTTTCGGCATTTTTAGTCATATCTAATAGGAACATAGCATATGATAGAATGTGGATACGGTATCGTTCCAGTTATCCGCTACAAGGGTGGTTACGACATGTAGAAAAAGCATGAGATAGTGACGAAATAAATGCTTCTTTACGACGAAATCCGTTATTATACGATTCATAAATTAATACCATATATTTGATAATTTCGATTTACACTGTCGTCATTATTTCTATCCCACCTTATTTTTCACACTTTCTTCAGGTAATTGATGTAATTTTAACATTAGTAAGACTAAAATGTGATCGAGTTTCGTTCAAAACTAGATTTGAATGTTTTTACGTTACTATTAACCTTCTGTATTAACATGTTTAAAAAAAAATATTGTTTCAATCTAGCTTTCAAATTTTATACCATGACGTTCTAAATGAAAACTTCAATGTTATCAAGGAGTTTTGTTGAAAACGTTCACTCGATTTGACACCAGCCGATTGAGGCGTTAAAGTGACGGCGCTACTTATATACAAAATATACGCTATCTCTTTTGTTAAAATTCAGTTCATAAAGTTGAAAGGCTTTGTTGAAACATTATTAAATAAATAATGTTATAAGCAATGGTTGTACAGCAAAACATTCATGAATCAAGAGTGCTTAGCAATTTCGTTTGAATAAAATACATATACTTAGTACAATGTTTATATAGCGCTGTTACTTTTACACATCGTCCAGTTAGTGCAAAACATTAAAGTGTCTTGGAAACAATACAGTTATAATCAGAGATGGGCAAAATGTAATCTGATATGAGTAATGATTAACGATTACAAAATATAGTCGTAATTTTAATTTTCTTGCTCTGTAATCATGATTAAATCCCTGCAAAACATTAACAAGTCATAAATGTGTATGAAATTGAGGATTTCGTAGTGTTTAAAACATAGATGAGCTAATGCAGTCATATTAATGATGAAAAACGTAAAATGTAATCATAATCGTTTTTTATTAATTTGATTACATTTTATTTATTTATTTACTTATTTATAAGTACACTTACATAGACTACATTAACACATAAAACTATATAAAACATGTAGAGGATAGATTATAAATGCGATTATATTTATAAGTGTAGAATACATGCACAGAAGAAAAGAAAAATAAAAATACGAGTAACACAAAAAGATATAAACTACTATAATTAGAAAATTTTTATAACAGAAAAAAAAATCAATAATCTATGGAACAATCTTCTCAAATAACATCCTTTTTTTTAATTTGTATATAGTTTCGTTAAATAGTTCGTTCGTTCATTTTGCCCATCTGTGGTTATAAGGAGTCTTGGTATGGCTGCTGGTCATGCTATAAAAACTCACTCTGTAAGTGGTGGTGTTGGCAGCGTCCGAAGGTGGGAGCGAGAGCAGAGCGAAGGGCAGCAGCAGCGCACTTGACATGCGCCGCGGCCCCCTCATTACTGCACACCATCCAAGCGCGAGTGCGCCCCCTTGAACAAACAAACTTTTTATAGCTCTTTTTATGCTAAGAGGACTTCTTCACGAGTTTGATTCTAGAGACGATTACGCCCGGCTGCCGTCGAGAATAGGGTGACTAGCCATTTTACCGCTTTGAGCTAAAATAGTCCTTGCCAGCCTTTATAATAATACTTTGACATTATTAAATGATATTCGTGTCTTCAAGGGGTCTAGGCAAAATGTTTTCTGTTAGCGTTCACGACAAACAATATATCTAAAATGTATATGATTCACATAAGTTTCCAAATGTCATGTTGACGCTGTATGTTTTCATATATTTGCATTTCCTACTAGCGTTATCGATAAACGAATGTTACTTTGTCTGGAGGCCCAGATACACTTTCCGCAGTTTAAAAGAATGCGATAAAAACTTAGTAAATAATCAAGGATTTCCCGTTGCTTCATGTCTATCTAAATCTATTTCATATTATTTATAATGACTAGTTTATTTAAAACGGCGGTGACCGTCGAAAATCACGTGTCTATTAACAGTTATTATGGTCATGCTGGACTCTGAATAATATTTAAGGCGCCTGTAGGGAATTGAATATCCGTGGGCAAAATCTAAGACGTGATAAGCCAAAGCGGGTCACAATGACCGTTGTGTAATATTTTTGTAAACCTGGTGCCAGAAATGCGAGGTCTTACTGCTAACTTATTAGGAAAAGTAAAATATCATCGACCTGGTACTTTTAAATTCCATTTATAGATTATTTATAGTATCTAAAAGCAAAATTAGTAGTAATCTAGTGGAAACTGTAGTAGTATTTTATTGTAGTTTTAAATTACCTAAAACCTTACCTTTACCTTTGAAATAAAATATTTAGGTCCTTACATATGAAATTGGCGTTTTTCGTACTGGCCACTTTAATCACAAATTTCTCCTCTTTGGTAAGGAATTCCAAATTCAAATTTGTACAGCTATAGACTCATGTATTTGTGCTTCGATGATCGTCATTTATTTGTTTTTTTCTTCTGTTTTTTTCTGTTTGCGTCACTCATTTTACAAAATGGAAAACTTAAAATATCGCATTATTTAAGAGTACGAGTTCCGCCGTGGCACTAGTGCTGCGGAAACAACTCGAAGGGTGAATGATGTGTATGGCGGTCGTGTTGCAAAAGAAAACACAGTTCGTTTTTGGTTCCAACGTTTTCGTTCTGGAAATTTCGACCTGCAGAACAAGCCCCGTGGACGGCCTGAGACTCAAGTTGATAATGAAGAGTTGAAGGCTATTGTGGAAGCGGATCCATCGCAAACCACGTCCGAGTTAGCTGCAGGCTGCGATGTTAGTGATAAAACTGTTTTAATTCACTTGAAGCAAATTTTGAAGATTAAAAAGCTTGAAAGGTGGGTACCTCACGAATTGACTGAAGCAAACCGGCAAACGCGCGTCGACTGCTGCGTTACATTACTAAACCGGCACAATAATGAAGGTATTTTAAACCGAAACATTACCTGTGATGAAAAATGGGTTCTTTACGATAATCGGAAGCGCTCAGTGCAATGGTTGGATCCTGGCCAGCCAGCCAAATCCTGCCCCAAGCGAAAATTAACCCCAAAAAAGTTACTTGTAAGCGTTTGGTGGACTAGTGCCGGTATTGTTCATTACAGTTTTCTCAAATCTGGCCAGACTATTACGGCTGATGTCTATTGTCAGCAATTGCAAACCATGATGGAAAAGCTAGCGGCTAAACAACCTAGGCTGGTCAATCGCTCCACGCCACTGCTGCTTCACGACAACGCTAGACCACACACTGCGTAACAGACGGCTACTAAATTAGAAGAGCTTCAATTGGAAAGTCTAAGACATCCTCCGTACTCCCCGGACCTTGCTCCAATAGATTACCATTTTTTTCGAAATTTGGATAACTTCTTGCAAGGGAAAAAATTCAATTCCGATGGGGCAGTCCAAATCGCCTTCAAAGATTTTATTGATTCCCGTCCGACTGGTTTTTTTAGTAAAGGGATCAATGAACTACCTATGAGATGGCAAAAGTGCATAGAAAATAATGGTTCATACTTTGATTAATTAAATATATTATATTAAAAAATATTCGACTTTTTGTTCCTCCCATACAAAACGCCAATTTCATATGTAAGGACCTAATATTATGTTTAGAATTATACATAAAGTAATTGAAAACCTTACAGAATTTTAATGAGAGAACAACCTGTTGTTCTTTTTAACCTTAAACCTCATTATCGTGCGTAAAAGCTTTCAAAACGTATGAAATTACGGGCTATACAACACGATGTTATTTTAAACAAAAATACAAAAACATTGTAATGCTATTCTATGACAATATTGCCTTACCAGTACCGGCACAGTATGCAAGAAAGCTATCCCAATTTTCATTTGTTTTTGAAAACGACTAATCACTCTACCTGGGCTTGGATTCAGATTCTTACAGACGCCTGAGGGAGCTCCTATTCAGGGTTCTTCTCTGAACGCCTGATCGCCCTTCTCTGGAACGTCCCGCCCGTACGCAGGAGTGGCGCGGATGGGGTATACCGGCCTTGTATCGGCTAAAACCACAAGTTGACTACTTCTTCATATAGACAGGGACTGTGGATCCGGTAATCAATTCTCCAAAGCCGTTCATCTCATTCACTTCCCACTGTAACAGTTTCACTTCTTGAGCTTATCTTTAAAGTTTTCTTTTTTGGAAATGTTTACCCGTCCGGTTATAATGCGTAGGTCTTTCCCGGCCACCAATGTATCCGTATATTCGTCAGTTTGAAAAAAAAAAGGAAATGTATATAAGGCAAATCATAAATTATTAAAAACAGAATAATTTGCCTACCTTCTTAAGTTGTCTTTTTGCATTAGGCAACCAAAATCTCAGTGATTGTGGAAAGTGTCAACCCTTAAGAGTGAGTAGGGTCGGATCACTGATAGACAGCGAACGTTCTCACCTGCCAAATGGCAAATTTAAGGAAAAGTCCCGATTCTGCTTACAAGATAAGGCATCGAATTGCCAAGTCACAATTCCGATAAAAGATTTCTTCATAGAATAAAGTAGTTAACACTAGCAATTTGAATATATACAATAGAAAAGAAAAAATATTTATTTGTTACTAAATAACAAGAACTTACAATACCTTATCAACTAACGCGTGTCGTTGTACTAAAAATGCCGCTGACTCAACATAAATACCGACAGTGGATTACCCCCGGCGCTGATTTTCCGTCAGCGCCGTATGCATTGAATGTCTGAGCCTGTGTGCGTGTGCTTTATGCACACATGCACGGAAAACATCCCACAAACAACCCAGTATCAATTTTAGACAAACGGTACAGACACTGGACCAAGACTTGTCCAGTCTGACAAATCATTGCTCAGCCTAAACCACTGAAGATAGATAGTTTAGACATTGGTTTCTTTTAATGAAATATTAACCCATGCGATTCGTAGGACCTTGTGTCTCATGGAAGAAGTTAATATCCATGTTGTGAATGACAAAATCTAGAGTTTTTTCTTAAGACTGGCTCGACAAAATTACTACAACAGATATGTTGCAAAATACCGTATGGACTATGAGCGGCAGGGACTGCCAAGCGATGAGTTTCCATTGACAGTAACTGTCATTATGCCGGCCCTCATACTTAAGGTCTCTAGGTATATGAAATACTAGAGATACAAAAAACTGCTCCCGAAACGCGGCAGATCGAAGCGAGTCACTATGATGGTCTTTATACTCAAGTACAGTGTTCACGATCCGGTTCAAGCAATCGTCCTACAGCTTAATAAATGCCAGGTTTCGAATCTATGACTATTCGTATTTTGAAATGAAGAAGGCTCTTTAACTAAGCTAAATACAGACAGATATATACCAAGATAAAATATTTATCCAAGAAAAGCTCCAGCGAAATGAAATGTTCAAAGCGATCGTTTGTATAACGGGTGACCTGAAAACCTAAAGCCTCATCACCTTAAGGCATTCCCCTTTTCAAAAACTTTTTTTTCCAACTTAGTATATGTATATACAGTTTCCTGAACGTTTATAAACTGATTTACTATGAACTGAACTGGAAATAGAGGTGATTACAACGTTTGATCTACTATACTCACAAATTATATTTTTTGATTAATTGTTTTAAAACGTATACTTTTTGCTGGTTTATTTTATATTAACGTACACTAAATCTCCTTTCTGTTCCGACTATACCATGTGTAACAAAATAACATTTCCTCTGTTCACTATTTTGTTTGTGTTGTGTATAGCGGCATTATTTATGTGAAAGTATGAACCTTTGAGTAAACAAAGCTCGCTGAAAGCAGCTGAAATCCACATGAATACCTGCGTGTAGAAAGAAAAGACGTAATGGAATTCTTTTAGTAAAACAAATCGTGAATTCTTTGTAAAAAGATTATGTTTTTGGTAAAGAATGTTTTATTAGAAAAAATAAAAGCATACATATTAGAAAACAAGATCGCTCATTTTATGCAAGAAATGTAAAAAAATTTCACATTTCGAATTAGGTATAATCACACAACATTCATAACACGGTGTTAGATAAACAGCAACGATATTAGACAATGATATAATAATATTATATTTCAATATCATTGCAACACAGAGATTAAATAATTATTTATTACTAGCTGATCCAGCAAACGTTGTTTTACTATATAAGTTATTGTAATATCTTCTAAGATGTTCATTGAAATTAAGTGATGTCAGAGACAATTTTGTTCACAATTAAATACTCTTAATCAACAACACATTTATTTGAATAAAGATTATTATTATTACGTTGATACAACTCTTAACAAACAATGCATTAATTTCGACCAAATTTGATTACCATAAAAACGGTTCTAGTGAGTTAATCTTAAAAGATAGACATATACTGTCGCGGACATTTTTTTAGATCGTTTCCAGAGGAATAAATCTTTCCTACATATATTTTTGGTATCTTGAACCGTTTTCACAGCGCACGCAATGGAAGCACTCAAGGATGAATTATTTTCCCCGATTTTTTAACATTTTACATTATTTCTTCGCTCCTAATAATTGCATCATGATGTTATTTAGCCTAAAGCCTTCCTCGATAAATGGTCTATTTAACACAAAAAGAATTTTTCAATTCGAACCAGTAGTTCCTGAGATTAGCGCGTTCAAACAAACAAACAAACAAACAAACAAACTCTTCAGCTTTATAATATTAGTATAGATTATCCGTTAACTTATGTTAATCACAAATGACAATTATTAAATTTATTGTAAATCTACAGCTGATTATAATATAATATGACACGGAATAAAGTTTAATCAGTATTTTAACACTAAACATACCATAACGGGTCAAATGACCCATTTTGAACTTTTGCATCGAAAATACAAGTATCATCTTATTGTTTTTGCACATTTGACTTCATATCTTTTTCTAACTAATTAACCTACAGTTCATTTAGTATATTTTTATTTTTTTGTTTTATTTATTTTGAGTAATACTTGAACTTGGCGCCGATTTTCGAGAAGCCCGTGAACAACCAAAAGAAAACAAATACGAAAGAATCGTTGCCTTAGTCTCCTACAGATGCTTATAAGAAGTGGATGTAAGATGTGTCAAATAGGATACTGTAAAGAAAATAAAACCAACAAAATTTGCTCTAAATGTAAAAAAATATGTTTACGGAAAATTTAGAATGGATATACTTATAGGTAAAAAATGCGATAAGCAATAATTAAAAATTATTATTTTTACTTTTGTAATAGAAATGGTCAATATACAGTTTTTTAATATAATACATTTTATTATTATGTTTATTTCCTTCCTAACATCCATATAATACATTCAAGCAGGAAATAGGTATCTAAAAAGTGTTGGTATGATTAGTGTTAAAATGGAAAAAATTAAGCAATTATAAAATCTCATTTGTTTTATTTTGTACGATTACAGAAGAATATACTAATAAATATAAAAAAATAGTCTTGTCTACGATGACTTTAGATCCTTGAAGATAGGTTTGCCTTGGAGATGATGACTGAGGAGAACTCCATTGTCGGTAACGTATATAGAACCAGTAATACCTTTTGCTTTATCACTTGCCAAAAACAGCGCAAGATCTGCAATTTCTTCCGGATCTGAGACTCTACCAAGTGCTGTATTACTTTTCATGCTATCCCATGATATCCCACTTAAGCCCGTGTTTTCAATAATATCTGTTTTTACTGGCCCCGGATTAATAGAATTGACGCGAACACCTGATGAGGCCAGTTCTAATGCCACACATCTAGTAAAATGATCCAAACCGGCCTTAGAGGTACAGTAGGCAATACTATGAAGCGCAGGGAATTGGGAAGCTACACTAGAAATGTTTATAATATTCCCTTTTGTTTCGACGAGGTGCGATGCAGCCAGATTCGTAATTTTAGCTACCGACCGAAGATTTGTTGTCATAACTTTGTCAAAGGTTTCCATCATGTTTGGATCCAGTACACTCGTCATGTTTGCTATTCCTGCATTATTCACTAGAACATTCACTTTTCCATAGTGCTTAATAGTTTCACTTATAACTCTCGTAGCATCTTCATCTTTAGTCACATCAGCTGCAATAATAAGATGCTTGCTCCCTTTTTGTCCACATTTTTCAAAAACGCTTTTAAGTTTCGTTAGATTTCTTCCAACTAAAGCAACATTTCCTCCCACTTCAGCAAATTTTATGGCTATTGCGGCTCCTATGCCCGGAACTTGCGCCCGTTACAACAGCAACTTTACCAGCGAAACTCATTTTGATGTACACGTTATTACTACCGTACGTGGAATGACCGATAAATATATGTATATCCTTTTATACATTTAAAGCAGCTATCAAATGATTAACTATTTTTGTCTGTCATGCTACCTACGATTTATTCTTATCTATATAGAGATAACTAGTGCGTGTTTGTTTAAAATTTTTAATGCTTGAATGATTTTCATCGATTGCTTTGGAATTTTGTGTTCAAACAAAGTTATTTCTGCTTGTATCCAGAAGATACCTGGATCCAGTCCAATATATTCAGTACCACATTGTTGTATGCTAAAAACTAATCATGTCTCATGATTTTTGTGGCGTTATAAAAGCTACTTAATCTGACAAAAATTGGCCAAGTATCAGTCAGACTCGCGCACCAAGTGTTCCTCCGTATAGAACTAAAATTAGTGATATTTTTTTTTTATATTTAATTTAACTAACTTCCACAATCCATATTTTTTTCAGACCCTACAAAATAATCCTATTTTGTTGTTTTTTATTGGAGTTTCACGCTTGATCAAAATTATAATTTTACCAATTTTATTATTAAACAAAAAGCGTTAAAGTTGCCCAATTAGTTGTTGAATCTCTTGTAGTTCAGGATTTTCCCATACTATCTGTCCTCTTTAAAAATAAGATACTCGCAAAGAAAAAAATTTTTGATCGATATACGAGTAACTACAAATTTGCGACTTTGTGACTTTTTCTTATAAGTACTTATTATATAAGACCTTGCTTCCTGCTAAATTTTATTATTATAGGTCAACGGGAAGTAGCCTGTGGCTTTTAATTCCCTTGCAAAAACTGTAATAACTAAAAAAAAACACGACATAAACGAAAATATCATTTGAATAACACAGAATCGCCTCCTTTTTGTAGTCTATTAAAAATACATTGAATTGATGACATAGTATCAACATGTCCTCCCCAATTTAAGAACTGGAAACTAAATTTTTATTACTACCAGCAACTAATCTGGGAAACTCGTGTGACCTTTTGACGATCACATAAAGTCCGCCAATATATTTTATCATCACGTCAACGGGCTCGTTAAGTTAACGTAAAATGTATTGGACGGTGGAACTCCATCTTCAAGTTAAATTCAAGGATTGAAAGGTATAAGTTAGATTAGTAATATACTATTATTCCATCAGTAGATCTTTTAAAATATATTTAATAATCTTTCTTTGTTTATTTTTGTACTGAACTTCATACTTTTTAGTAAGTTTTGTTTTTTTCTGTACTGATATGGTCTGTCACGGTCTATTGCGTCTTGATCTCCAAATATATATTTTAAAAATTAAAATATATATATATATATATATATATATATATATTTATCAACCAACAGAGTAACATCTATTAATAAATTGATGAAAATTAATTTAAAATAAAATGCTAAAGTGTTACTCTAATTATGGTTTGCAACACCCTGTGTGCAAAAATAAAAAAGTCAATAGCAAACAGAAATTTGCAAGTTAGATTAACGTATGTTCAAAGAAATACTGACCAACTTAGTTAAAGAATCAAAATTAATGATATTTTAATCACTTTCATCAGAGAGTAGATGTATAACTTATTCGAGACAAGGAGTAGGTGAATAAGAAACAAGAGGAGTTAATCTGAAACGGGTTTGTAGAAGTTTTACTGGACTACGCGGCAACTAATATGGTATTTAGAAACTGAATTTGGAAAGAAACTAGTCCGATTTATTAAAAAATATGTTGTATAAAAACTTAATATCGCTTACTAACATAAATATAAGGAATTCAGTTTGGAAAGAGATATATATATATAACATTTTCAGTCTTTTCTCTAGTGGTGTCGGTTGTTGTTTACACAATGTCTTACTTTACTGTATTAAAAAAAAAATCTTAAATATAGAACTAACGCGTAATTTTGACTTCCTCTCATCAGATATTTGTTTTTGATAGGGTAAGTGCGTCCGGTAAAACTATTTAGAGATTTTCTGTTCTACAACTTTGTAAAAATGTGAACATCGCTTATCGCAAAAGAAGCGATATTCTCACAAAAACGACATGTCACCTTACGTCATTTAAAATGTACTAACAATATCATATAAGACCTATGAATTAACTTTTAAAACGTGAAAACAAAGGCTTATACTCAGCCTATATTTATATGCAGGGTTTGACCCATTTTTTAAATACCGATCCAGTAGTTTTGCCGAGTAATGTACAATATTTATCTGCCATCCCTAGAAATTTGGGCTCCGGAAACCCTTTATTTGTTAACCCGGTGGAAAACCCTTCGGACCGTCAGGGGAGTGGTGAGGGCCACTCCCTCGGTGTTGGACTTGCACAGACTAAAACCACCGGGGTGCCAGCACTGCCTACTGTTCGCCTTCGCCGGGCCTGGAAATCTAGATACTTCCGAGAGCCCAGCGAGCGATTGGCCTTAGGCAGGCCTCCTCTCTGGAGCGTGATCCTGATCCTAACGCTGATCCGGGCCTGCAGCACGATAGGAAGAAGTGAGCATGTACCCACTTACTTCAAAAACAGAAAAAATGTTGCTTCAATATTATCACAGCCTTTTGTGTTTGAGTATCCCTTTGCATATTACTTAATTCTATGCAAATATACACTCAAGAGCACATTTTTGCTATCGCTTATTTATAGTGTATGATATAACCTATTATACGGGCACGACATATAAGCGAATAATGGATATAACTTCTAATGTATCTCTGCTCACCAAGAAATAGATATAGAATGACAATATATTATTATTATTATGAGACATGTTAACTATTTTTATTACACATTACGTGCATTATATATAGTACATAGAGCTGATGTTACAAAATCTCTTTGTTGATATAAAAAAAAAAACGTGTTACTCGGTTATAAATTGAGAATGCTACTTCTAAATATTGTATAATAAAATTTTGGACAGAGAAACAAATTTAATTTATTCGGGATATTACATTATTGCATTACGAGTGCTGTAATATAATGGCACTAGTGCGTAATGGAAATTATGAGACTAATTGTGAGCCTTAAAAACGATGTAATAATATACTGTTGTAGCGTTGATTTATGTCACGCTATGATACTTCCTCCCTCTTTTACATAACTGGTATTTACATATAACATATTTTGAAGGAGTTATGCTAGGGCTTACAACTCTCCACAAATTCGAGAAACATCTATTTGCGCGGCGTAGATTAATTATCCTACTGCCCCAGACAAACGCATTTGTGATTGCTCTTTCAACTTTAGCAGTGAGAGGACGTACATTAATAGTCCGAATATTGTCCGACGGTGCCAACTGGTCGTGCCTATCGTGAACCCGGATTAGTATAACCGGGTAAGTTATTGTTTGTATAAATATTTGATCACTCTTGTTAGCATATTAACTGTATAAATAATACCCATTTCCTTGTGCCAGTTATGTGTAGTTGTTTTATTTTGTTATCTCCGGGACAGGCAGGGGTAGTTGTTGGTTGCCGCTGTGGACAGACCATGACCTAGGTCAAGTCTCTTTTTAGAGGCTGTTCCTGTCCACCGCGCCGCCACCCTCCTATCCTGCCTGTACTGCATATCCCTTTTTTCCCGGCGATTACAGGTTCTTTCCACGTTCCCTTAAAAAGGAACTGCACTTGGTTGCGGGAGCCTGGGAGCGGCCACGAGTATCGCCCCCAGCCTCGAGGACTGCGAGCCCCGGCGTGTCTCGCCGCGTTCGTCCCAGGGTCGCCGACCTGCGACCGTACCAGCCTAGGGGGTCGCCTGAGTCGCCGATTCCTCTGTTAAGTCCTCTGTTCCTTTTAAAGCCAAAAGGAACAACAAGCACACCCGAATCCACCGCTCAAATCTTTTTTTCGCGAGTCGCGTGTTATTATTTCCAGTTTTTTTTAATAAATTTTATGTAACAGGTTTTGATTGTTTTTTTTATTTACTGAGCTAGGCCCTTCAGGCATCAACCCTGCTACATTGGCGCCCACAAGGAAATAGTGCTTGTTGTTTCTTTCAGTTTCTAACTAAAAACTTGGTCTAGGTATCTTATTGTGTTTCTGACATTTTAGGTATAATTTCCCGCAGACCCGCTTCCTTACCAGAAGCGAAGGGTAGCAACCCCTCGGTAGGTCAGCCTTTTGATTCCTATCCCTTATATCCGGGAATCAATCGTCCTAATCCCCAAGATCCCTCAAATACCCCAAATCCTTAATTCCAAACATCCCAAAATAACAACCTCATCTCCCAATAAAAAAGGTTTTTTTTAAATAACTCAATACGAGTTATTGTTTTTTTTTCCATATTTCATTTTTTTCCAGTAACTATACAAAAATTCTAAATTGAACAACGTAATTGAAACCGTTTGTTAGTAAGAAACTCAATAGGAAACTACCCCACTTAAATTTTGTTATTTTGTATTTCTATTACAGCACGTTAGCATTTGTTTTATTTATTAGATAACTACATGTTACATAACTGTTGGCAAACATTTATTTTAAGGGAATAATTACAATTTTTATCAATTGTATATTGGCACACTATACCAGTTGGCACATAAGGTCTGTTGGACAATAATTAAGTGTAATTTAGCAATCGCATAGGAATATTACATTGTTTTCCTTACACAAACCGGGTTTTTATTACAAACTGTTACACTAAACAATTAATTAAACTATTACCGGTATTTAATACACTACATGACATTGCCATATTTTATTTATATATATATTTTACGTTTTTATCCATTTATTTAGCGAGTTTTTACCGTATTAGGTAAAAACTCAATTTATGTTAGCAGATTCATATCTCTAACAATTTAGTTGAATAATCTCAGTTGAGTTATTTCTTTTAATTAGATAAAAGCGTGTATCTTTATTAAATAAGGCAATTTTAGTCATAATTTATATGTGTTTTCTTTTAGAGAATTATTTTTTTGTAAGGAAATTTTAACTTATTATTCGGCGTTCGCAGTAACAAGTACATTTATTTAATAGTAGGTATTTGTAAAAATATTGTACCAGTGTTATTATTACGATCACGGAGCAACTTTCTATTTTAGCCAGTGCAAACTAAGTACGTTCTATTGAACAAGTAATTTTAGAGTTGTGTTATTCATTTAGATAAGTAAATATCTGATTTTTTAAGTTATATCAGAACTCGGCAAGTACACTTTGTTAATTTAATTGTTAGAGCGTTAATTGTTTTTTAGTTTAAACATAAAATTTTTATAAATTCCGGTCTGCAATTCCAATTAGGGTTCCATACGAACAAAATTAATTTTGGTTAGTTATTAATTATTATAAATTTACATTTTAATATTTTTTTTTCTCTTTAATTGTTGTTGCGTATTTTGGTTGGTGTATTAAACACACATAACACACATTATTTTTTTAATTTTTATACAATAGTTTTCTACATGAAGTACCACTTATTGAACAAGCCGGAACTCTCTTATGAGGTTCAAATTATAGGCGTTGGTTACAATTTTTTTTTTACACATATATATTTTGTTATATTACAATAACAAAATGTATTTTACCTTGTTACATTTTTATCATGTACTAGTATATATTTACAATTTAGTTTATTTAGTACATGTATTTAACATTATGTCTAAAGTATTTTAATTTATATTACTCCATAATCCTAGCCCAATTTCAAGACTTAGTTCTTTTATTTTCTTTAGTTTCTCTCCCCAGTTGGTTGGTTACACATTAAATTATTTATTAATATACGCGTATAGCGTTATTGTGGGTTCGGTTTTTCCCTCCTTTTGGTAAATAATCCTTTTTATGAGCTTGCATGGCCTTTAACATGTGTTTATGGTTTTGCATTACCAGTTTTAACAATGCATATGATGTTTAGTAACATCATATTTATAACATCATTTTTGTTTAATAACAATGGTGTTTATATTTTAGTGTGTAATCAACCAGCAATCATCATTAGTCTCGTTGAGTAGACTCCCCATCGGATTTTTTGCCAGTGAGTGGCAACCGTAATCATGGCTGTCACTCTGTATGAAAGGAGGGTCCTTGTTCGTGCCAGATCAGTACCTTCATGAAAGAGATAATGGAAGAGCTGAGTGTCGAAGTATGAATGTAGGAATGAGAGTGTGAGCTGGTGAAAGTTTCGATTGGTGGAACAATTCCCTGCCTTTTGCGCAAGCAAAAGCCTTCCCAAGAGGGGGGGTATTGTAGCGTTGATTTATGTCACGCTATGATACTTCCTCCCTCTTTTACATAACTGGTATTTACATATAACATATTTTGAAGGAGTTATGCTAGGGCTTACAACTCTCCACAAATTCGAGAAACATCTATTTGCGCGGCGTAGATTAATTATCCTACTGCCCCAGACAAACGCATTTGTGATTGCTCTTTCAACTTTAGCAGTGAGAGGACGTACATTAATAGTCCGAATATTGTCCGACGGTGCCAACTGGTCGTGCCTATCGTGAACCCGGATTAGTATAACCGGGTAAGTTATTGTTTGTATAAATATTTGATCACTCTTGTTAGCATATTAACTGTATAAATAATACCCATTTCCTTGTGCCAGTTATGTGTAGTTGTTTTATTTTGTTATCTCCGGGACAGGCGGGGGTAGTTGTTGGTTGCCGCTGTGGACAGACCATGACCTAGGTCAAGTCTCTTTTTAGAGGCTGTTCCTGTCCACCGCGCCGCCACCCTCCTATCCTGCCTGTACTGCATATCCCTTTTTTCCCGGCGATTACAGGTTCTTTCCACGTTCCCTTAAAAAGGAACTGCACTTGGTTGCGGGAGCCTGGGAGCGGCCACGAGTATCGCCCCCAGCCTCGAGGACTGCGAGCCCCGGCGTGTCTCGCCGCGTTCGTCCCAGGGTCGCCGACCTGCGACCGTACCAGCCTAGGGGGTCGCCTGAGTCGCCGATTCCTCTGTTAAGTCCTCTGTTCCTTTTAAAGCCAAAAGGAACAACAAGCACACCCGAATCCACCGCTCAAATCTTTTTTTCGCGAGTCGCGTGTTATTATTTCCAGTTTTTTTTAATAAATTTTATGTAACAGGTTTTGATTGTTTTTTTTATTTACTGAGCTAGGCCCTTCAGGCATCAACCCTGCTACACTGTTTACGAGACAGTGTCATGAAAATTTATTTAGCTTTAACAAATACTCGTACACTATGGCGTGGTTTTACGTGCAATAACAACTCGTCAATTGTACTTACTAGATAAACATTCGGAAAGTTACCACATGATTGAATCATCAATAGATGAAGTATGTATTTTTGTCATTTTTCATAAATCGTGTTTACAATTGTACAGTATTTTGGGATCAACTGAAGGTGACTCTGCCAAATGCACAAACAACCACATACCCTGTTCATTTGTTTTAATATTCTGTTTTATATAGGAACTAAAACAGCAATAAATAGGTAACGATACATCAGCTTATCATATCAAGGGTCAGATTTTTATCGAACTAACAAATAAAATATGTTTATATATCATTCTGACAGAATAAAATTATCATCATTTTGCATAGTCATTATTACAATTTGTATATCTATTACGTTTTTAATAAATATGCAATTAGAGTTATTTATTGTGCAACAATTGGATCCCATAAATCAAAATACAATAAAGAAATGAATTCTTTTGACAGTTGGCGACAGAGAGAATAACAATTAGTTACTCAAAACACTTGACTACTGAAACTGAACACAAAAGGATAAGATGGTCACTTAGTACTGGGAGTGAAAGTTGAAATAGAAAAATGTCATTTGTAAATGTTTTCTGCGATAGAGCAGTAGAGTAACAGTACATGATAATACTGTACTCTTCTGAGGACGAAACAATAGGGTGCACCCCATAGAATAAAAATACATATTACTTTGCTATACTTAAACAGCTAATGAATATATTGATTCAACATTTGGTTCAATTTGGATTCGGCAACTTTAAACCAAGTGACCACCAGATTTTAAGTCAATATGTTAATTAAGTTCCTAATGCCAATATGTTTACTAAAGAAGATCATGCTTTTTATGCTTCTATGGGATGTTTGCCTCTGAGACGTAATATTATATTTAGGAAACAACTGTCTTGGTGTATGTTTTTCCACTGTTCATGTTGCGTTTATGCTTAATTTGAGCCTATTTTTGAACAAGCATGTCACTTAACACTCAAAATTGTAAGTATTTTGTTGGAGCTTACACGCGACTCAATTCCATTGTGGTAAGGTAGGTTTATGTGGCGACTGACGTACAATGTGAACAAAACGACGAAAGATTTAATAAATATATAAAAACAAATAACCCAATCATATTAGAACTTGGAATGATAATTACACTGCACAAGTATACGTTTTAAGAATTCTAAGCGGTTTTAAGACACGACATAGCTGTAGCTAGGAAATAGCACTTTTGATTAGAATAAATAAACTAGATAAGAAAATGTTCTCATGTAAGTAATTTGTATCTTAATGAGAATAAACTCTTTGAACTAGATAACTCTTTAATTCTAGACATATACATTCTACGTGTTTACAAAACCCATAATCTAATTGATTAGATAATCTCAGAGTTTCAATTAATATGGGAACTACTTTAGCCCAGGATATACACTACCTTTGTTGTATATGCAGGACGGAAGCTCTGATAAAATATTCCCAAGTAAAACGGACATCCCACTTACTCTAAGCAATTTCTCTAGGTAGTTGCAATATTAACAATGTGACTATCCCAGCGTTATTTATTATCTAAGTTTTTACTTAAAGCCATTTTTATAGGCAGAAATAACGAAATTAAAATATGTACATTCTTTGTTAAATCTAATTAATTAATCTAATTTACTTCGAACAAAATGGTACTCAGTTTTTCAACGTCTCGACTTTGGACCTTTTTAATTACCCATTTTCAAAGTTTTTACCTTCTGCGAAAATTTCTCCGAAATTAATAATTTATTTTATTGGCACAATTTTCTTCTGCTCTTGACTTTATCTATGATAAAATGTGTGAAATATTCTATTTGGAGTCAATTTTGAATATTACGGGGTAATCAATTTTTCACTTAAGATCCCTTGTGTAAAAAGGCGAGTACTATGAAGTCAAGTTGTATTTTACCAGTCCTAATTAATTACGACTAAACATTTTTTTTTGGGTGAACGTATTGCGCGGGCGGGAAAGGCCTTCACAACTAAACCGGGCTTGGTGGGCGAACGCAGAAGGCGCTCAGCCAGCGAATTTTATGGGTTGGGCGACTACGCAAGGGCATCGCTGTGGGTACGGACCTCGACTTAGGCGGCCGGCCAGTTAAAAACGAACCTAACGGTGATCCTCTAGCGTTTTGAAAGCGACTACCTTGAGAAGAAACGCCGAAAGAAACTCAAGTCGGCGTCAGAGCGAAACTGCATTATTTCAACGACACTAATAGTCTTATTTCAAATAGAAAATGTATTACAACTCTTAAATTTCCTTCAAAATTCTTTCATTACTTGCCTCGGGAGGATGAACAAATAAACAAAATCTTATAATAATAAATTATTTATTACAAAAATACTGTTTATTTTACATAATATCTAAATCGATGAAGCTGACATAGATTTTTAAAATCTTAAAATAACAAAAATCTGCTCGTTACAGTTTAGTAATAGTTGAAAAATTACAAGTTTTTGAAATCACTCAGTAGTGGTTTTTGTCTAAGCTAGTATTGAATGAAAATATGTCCATATACAGATTTTAAAGATCGTTTAGAATATATATTACATAATCTTATTTCACGCGTGTGCCTTATCTTCCCCATCCAAACTTTATCTTGCTTTTCATATGAATACTGTTAAAAACACTTCGTAAAACAGTTCGTGCAAAAAGCTATGTTCATCAGTCCATAGCCTACAAACTGCCAAGTCATGAACTCAATTCTGAAGTGAAGTAATTTTATTACATTTCATGGCTTATCGAGTTCAAGCTTTCTACATATATGATACTCAATAAGAAGGAAGTAATTGGAATGAATTGTTATATATAGAAAAAGATTCATATAATATTGAAATAATGTTTATTTATCTATCCATTTACTATCATGCCAACTCCCTATTGGTGTAGGCATAGAGAATGGATTACCACATATCTATTTTTGTACATCTCTTTCGCAACTTTAACATTAATTAACCCCATTCTACTCGTACGCTTTCACCGATTCCGTGTACTTTTAACATTACCTTCCATTCAGTGGGGAGTATTAAAATTTTAAACAAGGCATGCAAATATTTCGGTTAGCAGTGTGCTAATACAAAATTTTCATATTATTAAATACATTATATCATTACGATAACAAAATTTTGGTACTCTCCGTAAGCAAAGGAAGAATAATAATTAAGCAACAGATTAAATGCAAATTGTTTGATCACTGAATATAATTATTGACGTTTTGGCTCATTTTAAATAAATACGTAATGCAATAACATTAATACATAATAAATTTTTCATATAAAAAAAAATATTTTATTTCCTTTTAGAATATGACATATTTAATTTAATTCACACATTGGAATACATAAACGTACTTAAAAAAATACGACGATAAAGACTCAAGTACAGAATTCATGTTATTGACGCATGTTTAGAGTATATATATTTTTTTTTTTTATAACTTATAGTAATATATACTCTAAGACACACGCAATGTACGACAAATGAATCATAAACGCAAAATTTAAACACTCTTATCTAAAATTAGTTATGAATACTATTTATAGCCATGAAAATATATTGATATTGTTATTTTAATATAAAATAGTAATTAGAAACAGCAATGAGGTTGAATAAACAACATTTTTAAAGTCCTTTGATTACAAAAAGCACTGCTTTTAATTGCGAAGAAATCCGACAGTCGTCAGCGTGACCAAAACGCCTACATGTATAGCGTGTGACTCTGCACAATTTACTCTACTTTTCGTAAGCGGCGCTGCGTTCGCGTAATAATTATACTGCAACTGTTATACTAGTCTTATTGGAGCAATAAGTGGCGTGAAAATAGAATATATTATATTGATATTAATGTTTCCTTTTTTTGTATTTAAGTTTTAGTGATTCAACTAAGGCTTATTTTTTGTAAGGTGTGCATTGCTTTTGTGCATGTATGGGATGAACGCTACTGCTTCCATTAGAACTGTCTTTATTTGGTCTGTATAGATAAGTCTCGGCCGCCTCGACTCTTACTTCTACTCAGTAGCGTTCATTCCATAGATGCATGAAAGCATTGCATGCCCTTACAATAAATAAGTCTGGAATAAATTACTTAAACAAAAAACAGAAATATTAATGTTCATAGCTAATCTTTTTTATCGCCATATATCTTTCCTACGAGAACAATATAATGTTAACTACAATAATATAATATTCAAATCAATTACGGGAACTCATCTTATCCTGAGCAAATACCCTATGCACGTCACTGCTTCTACTCATATTCATATTGTATATCTTTTTAGTGCGCTTTTTATCTTTCATTTTCTTTACGTGTCTGAAACTTTGAAGCATGCTATTTTGCATGCTATTGATGACACTATTTTTCAAACCAACAATTCTGTGTATCTCTTCGTACCCAGCATTACTCTACATATACGAGTGGAACGAAGAGATCTAATTTCCATTGCATTAGTTCTACTTTCATGGCTCTTTAGACATACTTAGGCCGCACTGGCGTACAACAAAGTGGGCACCAAAACTACTCTATGGACTACTCATGCTGTTTACGTAATGTTTTTACTTTGTAGAACGACGGTCAATGCACCATTATCTTTGTTAAATAATGTTAAAATGTGCCATATTTCTAAAGGTTTAATATATTTGTTCCGTATTTAATCAACATTTTTAACTATGGGTTTAGATTACGAGTTGCTTGATTATCAATTCATATTTTGCAATGATGTTACAAAAAAATTAATGATATTTTTATGTACAAATAGTACTATGCAATATCCTATTCAATTTGTTCGCCTTATACGTATAATTATTTAAATGCGTATTTGGAAAAGTGTGGTAGGTAAATTTTATCCGGGATAAATCAATCATTGGCAAGACGGCGAAAGATGAGAGGTTGTTGTTTTGATAAAAAATGTATGTGAATTTCGACAAAGATACGTACTATATTAAATTATTATAATGTAATCATTTCTTTTTATATTTCCTCCATATATTAAATAATACATTATAGCACGCACTCTACGTGGTAATACTTTATATTCTATGAACTCTTTTAGCAGTTTTACTACTGTAACAATCTGAAGCATTTGCTAGTAGGTAATTGAATTCATAAATTCAAAGTTTCTGTATAGAGTTTATCTTTAAACTGTGCTTCATAAATATTCCACAGAAAGGCTAATTTAAAAAAATATAAATGAAATATTATTCCTGTCCAGCTGTTTAACCAAACAGGGATTTTAACCTTTTTTTTTCGAACAGGTCAATATGTTGATGACCGGGAAAGACCTTCACGACAAAACCGGAAGACAGGGATATTAGTCTCTTTACCCATTCATTTCGAATTTCTTTACAACACTTTTATACCAGTTTTACCCTCTTAGGCGCTGAATTTCCGAAAGTCGTTTCGCAGCGGATGTTTATGTTCCTATAGGTAATTTGTCTTCAAGTATAGCTAACAGTAGCGAAGAAATTGTTATGAATATATAACTTTTACGATGATTGTATAAATGATAAAAATATATAATATTAATGTATGTAGAAAGTAACAGTTGAAACGAGACTTACCTGCAAATACCAAACAGAAATAATTCTGATGCAGGACAGAGTTTGCGATGCACGGAATCATCGAAATTGCATGATGGATTAATGATTGCTAAGGAAGTGAAAGAGGTTAGCTAAAATAGAGAAAGGTGGCTCTCTATTCTCTCTGCCTATCTTAATAAGGAATTGTTGTATTGATACATAGATAAATAATATCATTTGATTGAGCAGATTGAATATAATATTAAATTTCGTACCAATATGTAACTATATTTACAAGTCATCATTATCAGTCATTTAATAGTATTATCGAATTAAAGCGTAAATAAATGTTGAGATAAGAGTTCCATGTAGTCGTGGCTGCTCAGGGTGAGGGCCCTGAGCAACTGGATAGCGACCCTCGAGAAGTCGGCAGAGCATTGTGACGTGCTCTGCCTAAATATAACGAGCACTGTCGGGGAAGGCATAATCTTCCCCCGAGTTTGCGCCCAATGGGCGCGGCGCGACGGAGCCGTGGCGAATTGATTAGAAGACCCTTTTTTTTTGTTAACCCGGTGGAAATTCCTATGGACCGTCAGCGGAAGTGGTGCGGGCCACTTCCCCCGGTGTGTCGGACCTACCCCGACAAAAACCACCCGGGTGCTAGCACTGCCTCTCCTCGCCTTCGCCGAGCCTGGGAATCCGGATACTTCCAAGGTTGATTACAAGACCCGCAGTCCCTGCCAATGCGCAGAAGTAGTCACCTACCTCGGTCGCGCAACCTCTCTGCGCAACTGAGACGGTCCTATGAGGATATTCCCTGAGTAAAAAAAGAGTTCCATGTGATCTTATTTTTTAGTTTGTTATGCAAAATTTAAAGCTCGAAAAGTGTCGCATCGATAAAATCAATGCCTGTTTCTGGGTCACAATTTCCGATTCGACACGTCAGTTACGACTTTTTTATGTGTATTTGGGATTATTTTGCCCTTATTAGCGCTAAATTACTAAATTATTTAGTTGTCAACACTCTATAAAATTACTTTGTTTAAAGACATCTACTTCCAAGCATTTTAGAATCGTCAAAAAGAAAAGAATCTACCGAGAAGAACCGGCAAGCAACTCTGTTTTTTTTTTTTAATAATGAGATATTTCGATCACGCATTCTCGTTTCAGGAATCTCGAAGACCAGTTATCATGTTTTTTAGTTTTAGGTAGACCCCGTGCAAAGCTAATATTGTATTTTGTAAATTAATCACCTTCAAATATGTTTTTGTCTGAATTCCGACTGTATTCCAGTGTAGAGTGAATAAACATAAAAAAATACCAGGTAAAGTTTTATACATTTATTAATAATAAAATTTAAATTGACAAACTCAAGTATTATATAATACAATTTTATTCATTATATAATGAAGTTTAATTTGGTTTTAGATACATTTTTATTATTTAATTGCCTTTTAGTGAGAGGGATGGACCTGATGCTTTGATAATCAATTTTCAATATTTCGCATCAATTTACATAGGTTTAATCTTAAATATCTTCCGTTAGGAATATTCAGTTTGTTGCTTTTTTTTGTTAGAAGATTGGTAATCGCACTGAAACCTCTTTGCACTAGGTATGAAGACCGAAAAGCAACCAAAACCTTCCTGGCAATATTCGGTAATATGGAATAAGTAACTGGTATACCTTTTTAAATCCAGAATAGCTAACATTTGTTTCTAAATTTTACATTTAGTTTATCGTTAGTATTTATTCCTATAAGTTCCTCTTATAATATTTTCGAATGTACATATAAATATAAATACAGGATGTATTCAGATGTGAACACGTATGTATTTCGAATTCTTGCAGTCGCTGCGCGGCCTGTCTCGATAGAGTATCGGCGTGAGGATACATAGCTAATAAGAAAATGAACGATATACGAAATTTACTTTAATTAACTGGTAGCCAAAAATAAAAATATTAAAATAACTTATACAAATACACAGATAAGAATAAAACATACGTAGCATGACAGGCAAAATAAAATCTTAATCACTTGATAAGTGCTATAGAATCAACATATAAAAGAAACGAGGTTCACCATCCTTCATTCCACAGCTGAATTTCCGAAAGTCGTTTCGCAGCGGATGTTTATATTCCTATAGGTAATTTGAAGTATAACCTTTATATAGCTAACAGTATCAAAGAGATTATTACGAATACAAACTTGTTTACAATGATTATATAAATAATAATAGATACGTAATATCAATATGAGTATAAATCAAGAGCTGAGACTGACTGAGAATTATTTACACAGACCAAATATATTAGAAAGAAATCTGTTGGAGAGTAAGGTCTGAGGTACATGGAATCAACGGGAATGCATGAAAGGATTAATACTCCTATGGAAGTGAAAGAGTTTAGTTAAAAAAGGGGGAAATGGAGTTCCATTCTTTCTGCCTATCTCAATTGGGAATTATCGTAATGATATATAGATAGACAGTACCATTTGATAGATTGAGCATTATATTTAATTCCGTGTCAATATGTAATTATATTTAGCAGTCACCATTATCAATCATTTAATAGTGTTATCGAATTAAATCGTAAATAAATGTTGAGATTAGAGTTCCGTGTAATCTTATTTTTTATTTTGTTATGCAATATTTAAAGCTAGAAATATGTAGCAACAACAAAATCAATGCCCGGGTCACAATTTCTGATTCGACACGTCTACTACGGCTTTTTGTGTATTTGGGACTCTTTTGGGCATTATTACCACTAAATTATTTAATTGTCATCATTTTATGAAATTAAATATAACTTTAATCTAGTAGGTCTACTTCCAAGTAATTTTAAATCGTTAAAAGGAAAAAAATCTATAACCGGTTCAGAAAGCAAAATCTATCAACAGTTGGCAGGAAAATCTGGTAGTTACTCTTTTAAAGATAATGAGGTTTAAATATATTATACATAATACGCATAGAAATAACTATCATATCACGGATATCCAAAAGTAAGCAATCATTGGAATGAAATAATATCCTTTTATTATCAATGTCATTTTTATAGATTTTTTTAAATTTCAATGGAGACAACTAAACTGTCTTTTAGTATGTTATTGTACATAAGGATATCGAGCCCCATATAAAGATAAAAAAACTTATTAAATCTGAATTTAAGTAACACTAACTTGTATCTAGATATTTTTAGTATTAACACTATGAAGATAACTACTCGCCATAAACAGATACAGATTTTATTGTTAGTACAAAACACAGGAGTAAATATGACAATCTAATTGTAAAAATGTCGAAATCTTTAAACCGTTTACAAAGTGAAATTAAAGACATTGAAATATGATACATATATATATATATATATACACGGTTAGTCGGAAAGGGTATATCAAGCCAAGGCTATTGGTATAGGTATCGTATATACTTAAAAAGGAATATAGTAATTTTCCTGAAAGTTGAAATTTATTTTTACATACTCAAAATAAATTGTCATTTATTCTTAAGCTTTGACAACCATAGCGACAAGCCACGCCCACTAGGGATATCGAAAATGAAAAAAATCTCGTTAAATCGATGTATCGATATTTATTAAAATATCAATATCGGCGTCGATAAATCAATGGAAAAATGTCTATATATCGATTAAATCTTAATAACCACGAAAGTATTTTACCAGTATTCCTTTTTATTAGACGAAATTACAAAAATATCAAGAACTAAAAGGATATCTTCTTACTTTAAGACCTATTTAAGATATCAACCAAAAATAAATCAAACACATTAGTATTTGTCCGGCAGTGAAAGAAGATAAACTCTGCTTTTTACATGCAACGTTGTCAGCCCGCTTCTATTGTTAGACCGCCAGATTTACGGCAGAAGCTACTCTCTCTGAAGGTACAGAGGAAGCCGTAGGCATCAAGTATTTAAGTGCTAAAATTGAAAGAACTGGGGTAAAATGTCTTGTTTCAATCCAAAATTTTATAGAGTTTTCTTTACGGGATAGATTTGGAGCATCAAGGAACTGTTTCAACTCGTTCGGCATTCCTTTGCATCGAGAGGCCACATTAGCAGTTAGCTGCATTGTTGCTGGCCACAGCAACTAGAAGGTTTTCGTGGCGAGACCACAGTGACTTTAATTCTGACATTAAAGAACATAAAAAAGTAAACAATTCACGAGATAATAAGGTACTGACACTGACAATACTCGCATAATGGCGGCAAATAATATACATGCATCAAATTCAGATGTCAATGCACACAACGTAACAAAACATAATACTCAACAGTCTTAGACAACACAGTTCTTTTTTTTTTCGTTCGTTCCTATCTTCTACAGTTTCAGATTTTGGCGACTTCAATAACGATATTTTTTTTTCAATTTCGATATCCTTAATTTATTATTACCTAAAACTTCACCAACCAATAGAAAGATCCGTAAGATTTTATAGGTCAAGGATGGTGGGTCATTGACACACGAAGAAACATATGATTTCTAGGGCTGCCCTGTTTATACTTTTAGTATGTAAATCTATAGGTACCTGTATCTCATTAGTTATTCATTTTTGCGAAAAGTTATAGTACACAAGATGTTTGTTTTAATGGCCCCCTTCCTAGGTTTTTCGCTTTATATACCCTTTCCGACTAACCGTATATATATATATAGCCCTCCTTTAAATAAGTAGTCGTTTGTGGCAAACAGTGTTTCGCTGTCAAAACTGAACTGTGGGTGACTTTTTTTTTTTCGAACTAGGCAATACATTGGTGACCGGAATAGACCTTCACAACTACATAAACTGGGTGAGAAACTGTGTGCGACGGCATCGTGCCCGTGTATAAATGTATATCAGACCAATCACCCTCTCATATTTTCGAGAAAGATCTAGAATCTTATAAAGATTTTTGAGCCTTCTGTTTTTACTCGTAAATTCGAATTTCTTTTTATCGATCTTTTGCGAATTGAAATTTCACGAATAGCAGCTATTTCGTTAATATACAGGTCACGACTTCGGGCGGCTGGTGCAAATAGATGCAGCTCCTTTGATGTTTATCGACGTTCAACAATTATTGCCGATCTGGTTGGTAGTTACTTCATTCAACATCATACATTCAGCGTTTTAAAATCATAGTCGTGCAATGCCTGGAAACCTAGATCTAGGGCTAAAATTTGACCCTATTTCCACCGTAAGACTATAGATGCTCACGAATGTTTTACTTCGCTCCAAACACTGTCTTATCTTGCGTTCAACTCCCAGTTGGAATAAAGTAAACATGAGACAAGACACTTTATCAGCAAGGCCGGATGCAGGCCTTGCTTCGAGGGGCAATGGATGGAAGAAATTATTTATAAATTTGTAAAAAGCTCCAGCCAGTCATTGGTGTACAAACTGAGGTAAATCCAGCAGTATTACAAATAAAGCAGTCGCACTAAAGATAAACTTATTTATTACTTACACATTATACAGATAGGAATGTCAACGAGTTACAAGTACTGTGTTAGAAAAAATTACTATAAAATTTACTGTTACTAAAGTATGTGCTTGTAGCCTACTATCTTTCAACTTCTTTCCTTTCGTACTGTGTCATGCTTTGGAATCGTTTGTGGTGAGTGGTAAGGTTGAGAGCCACTGTGTACCGGCGTGCGCGGGGGGATTGCGCGGGCGCGCTCGACGCGAGCGCTTCACCGCCCGCGCGCCCGGCAGAATAGTCTCGCTATCACATTAGACGCGCCACTCGTTCCTCTCGCTTGCCATTCGTACCGATCTCATAGTTGCTATTTACGTGTTGTTATTTGTATTATTGTGCTGTATAATCTATTTCTACTTGGACTATTATACTTGTGCTTCACTACTTCTACTGGACTTTGTACTGTGCTGTATTAAACGCCTATCAACTTTCTGTCTGGATTTCTTCATTTCATTCTTCATCATCTCATCTCTATCACGCTATCCTGCGCTTTAGTGCAAGGTAGGTCTACTTTCTTCTTCCTGCATACCTACCACGCTAAATGCTAAAAGCCAAATAAAACTGACACGTAGGTATAATATTTCTTAAAGTTTAGACTACGTTTTATAATTTAGAGGTTCTATTGTGAGTTACATCAATAATAAATCAAAATACTTAACATAGGATAGGGATTCTGGCAGTCGCTGCTTGATATACTCCAATAAGAAATCAGCGTGATGATACACAGGTAAAAAGAAAATGAATGATATACGAAATTTACTTTAATTAACTGGTGGCCAATAATTAAAACATTCAAATACATAGATAAAAATAAAACATAGTTAGCATGACAGGAAAAACAAGTTTTTAACCACTTGATAAGTGCTATAGAATCAACATATAAAAGAAACGAGGTACACCATCCTTCATTCCACGTATGATAGCCACAACGTGTACATGAAAATGAGCTTCGCTGGCAAAGTTGTTATTGTAACGGGCGCAAGTTCCGGCATAGGAGCAGCAATAGCCATAAAATTTGCTGCAGAGGGTGCAAATGTCGCTTTAGTTGGAAGAAACCAAGCAAAACTTAAAAGCGTTTTTGAGAAATGTGGACAAAAAGGGAGCAAGCATATTATTATTACAGCTGACGTAACTAAAGATGAAGACGCTACGAGAATTGTAAGTGAAACCATTAAACATTATGGTAAACTAAACGTTCTGGTAAATAATGCAGGAATAGCCAGGATGGCAAGCATACTTGATCCAAACATGATGAAAACCTTTGACACAATGATAAACACGAATCTTCGATCGGTAGCCAAGATTACGAATCTAGCTGCATCACACCTAGTTGAAACTAAAGGGAATATTATTAACATTTCCAGTATAGCTTCTATGTATCCTATGCTCCAATGTTCTTCCTACGGTGTCTCTAAAGCAGGCTTGAACCATTTTACTAGATGTGTGGCATTAGAACTGGCCTCCGCTGGCGTCCGCGTTAATTCTATTAACCCTGGGCCAGTTAAAACAGATGCTTATAAAAATATGGGCTTTAGTGAAGCCCAAGACCAAGTTTTTTGGGACAATATGAAGAAACATAC
Organism: Automeris io; assembly: GCA_036320925.1. NCBI lineage: Eukaryota > Metazoa > Arthropoda > Insecta > Lepidoptera > Saturniidae > Automeris > Automeris io. The sequence goes on from JAUDJH010000014.1 coordinate 9,177,637, forward strand.
AGCACTCGGTAGAATATCAGATTCAGAAGAAATTGCTGATCTTACGCTATTTTTAGCCAGCGACAAAGCAAATGGTATTACTGGTTCTATATACGTTGTCGACAATGGAGCCCTCCTCAGTACTGGACCTCCTCTCTTCAAAGAACTTATGTCATCATAAGCAAGACTAGTTTTTTTATGTGTTCTTTTGATAATTTACAAAATAAATATTATTCGATAAATTACTTTACATTTTTCTATTTGCTATTATACAAATTATGTTTACATACATTAAATATTTCCAATTTTCTTAACTGAGGCAATTCTTTGTACTCCAAACTATTGTTTTTAGGCATGATACTCTATCTTTGAATTTGGGTCTTCTAAATAGACGTCCAGGTCTTACTGTCTGCAAAACCGAACCTCACCGCACCTCGCTCGCCTCTAGGAACTTCAAAATTTTAAGCGCTCGATTCTACAATAAATTAAATAGAACTCTTATGCAGGCTCTCAACATAATATAAATTATGTAAAAAAAAATTAAAGAATTTCATTCAATAAATTATTATTATTATACTAGCTGTCCCGGCAGACCTTGTTCTGCCCTATTTCTCTAAAACAAAGTCACATTGTTTTTTTTAATGTTAATACCTTCCCCGTCAGGTAGCTGTCCCGGCAGACCTTGTTCTGCCCTATTTCTCTAAAACAAAGTCGCATTGTTTTTTTTTAATGTTAATAGCTTCCCCGTCAGATTTCAATTCGGTTTTTTGAAAATTGTTTGAAGGAACCTGGCCTTAATGCTATATGTATAAAAATTGACAAATATTGACATTAATATTTATACGTCACTCAATAATTGTTTTGCCTTCCCGGAACCCGTCCACTAACATTTAAACTTTATGCTATGGTGTTAAAGTTCAAATTGACTTATAACAAATCTTTTGTATGAGAATATAGAAAAGTGTTGTTTTTAGACTTTTTCAGATATTTTTTTAAAATCTTCTCTCTGTTATAACCGTCCCCAGACTTCAACAAACACAACAAAAAAGAAATCACTCAAATCGGTTCAGCCGTTCTCGAGTTTCGCGGTTATCAAGACACTATAGCTGATCCGGCAAACGTAGTTTTGCTATGTAAGGTTTTGTAATATCTTCTAAGATGTTCATTAAAATTAAGTGATGTCAAAGATAATTTTGTTCACAATTAAACACTCTTAATCAACAACACATTTATTTGGATAAAGATTAATATTATTATGTTGATACAACTCTTAACAAATAATGCATTAATTTCGACCAAATTTGTTTACCATAAAAACGGTTCTAGTGACTTAATCTTAAAAGATAAACATATACTGTCGCGGACATTTTTTTAGATCATTTCAAGGGGAATAATTCTTTCTTATATATATTTTTGGTATCTTGAACCGTTTTTGCAGCGCACGCAATGGAAGCCCTCAAGGATGAATAATTTTGCCCGTTTTTTTCACATTTTCCATTATTTCTTCGCTCCTAATAATTGCATCGTGATGTTATATAGCCTAAAGCCTTCCTCGATAAATGGTCTATTCCACTCAAAAAGAATTTTTCAATTCGAACCAGTAGTTCCTGAGATTAGCGCGTTCAAACAAACAAACAAACAAACAAACTCTTCAGCTTTATAATATTAGTATAGATTACGTCTTAAGGTTCTTGGGTCTAACGTTTTTAAGCCAGTCGTTGGTATTTTAATATTCAGTAGTCACTAATTGTCGTCAAAACAGACATCCCAAGCGACGAGCACTTCACCCCACCTCAGCAGAACATACACCTGTTCCCTGCAGTAATTTGCCATCCAGGCATCCTGTTGCCATCCAGACCCATAATAAAACCAGTCTAGATAATAAGAACAACATATCTAGATGACTACAACAACGACTCAGTAATCCTCTGACGAATGAAACAGTTCCAAGTTAGGATGTTAGTTCTAACGATAATAATAGTCAATGTACTATAATGATCAGTCTTGTTAATTATTGCAACAACACACTATTTAATTTGTTATACAGCAGTGTTGGTAAAATCTAAAAATGTAGCTGTCAATAATTTCTTGATTTCACGAACAAGTGCAAAAACGCGTTTTTTTTTTATTTACTTGGGGAAAATCCTCATAGGACCGTCCCGGCCATGAAGGGGGTAGCAGCCGGGGTGTGCCGTACTTTTACCAGCTAAAAACCCCAAGGTTAGTGAATTAGTGCGAATTAGTGGGGACTGCGGGTAAGAACGCGTTTACAGCAACATGTCTTCTCTCAGACTGTCTGTTTTCAAAGAATGTCAGTTGTGAAAATTTTATAGGAAAATCACTAAATTATAGAGCTACTGTTTTTCTATCAACCGTTAAGCTTTGGACGTTGGCTTAGAGATCATTTTAGTAACCCGGGGGAAAAATCATACGTAGGACTGTCAGGCTCACAATGATGGCCGAGGTCCCGGTTTACCACACTGATACTGGCTAAAAACTTCCAGGGCATCTCTCAACTGGCTGCTAACCTGGCCTGAGGATCTGTATTTCTTCAACAACCCGGCATGTGGAAAGCTGTTTTCAGAAGAGGTGCGTGTAAATAACCTACCCTTCAGGTCTCTCTCTCTCTCAGTATGCCTACTAGTCCTGCGCATCACCTCCGCCTCATTCAAGCAGCAGACTCTCATAAGTATATATATGTGACTTATGTATCTATCTCTATTGATCTCTTCCTCGCTGTTTTCTGCACATCAACACAATAAATGGGTGTAAGCTGAAAATCAGCGCTGGGTGGCTCAGCTGGTCACTTAACATTTGCTGAGCTGCCTTCCCTTTTGCGCATCATCGCAGGTTTTTTTTTTGTTTTCTGTCTTTATTAACCTATCCTGCTGTGTTGTCAGCCAAATAAATTATTTTACTATTATTATTTATCTTAACTTAAAAGCTCGGAATCTCCAACACGTTTTCCTATCAACTTAGTCATGGTCCAGAGAAGCAAGTAATTATCTATGACACGTTTCTTCATATTTGAATATTAATTTCACAGTAGAAGCATAATAGTATGAAAACAACCTTGTTAAAGTAAATAGGTTCTGGGAATACCAAGTGAGACTCAAGTTCATTCTTATTTCACCCCATTTCAGTTTCCATTTCTGATGCGTAGTTGCTACGTGACATAACAGGGTGTCATGTCGCTTTTTCTCAGTAATGAAAATAATGTTTTTCCTCGGATCTAAAGTTAAATCTTATAGGGTACCTATTTTTAGTGTTTTATTATAAACCGCTTGTGATGAAACCGCGTTTGTAATGGATTTTCCATCACAATATGGGAATGAGACAACGATTCTGAAATGGCTAACAATCCTAGCCCCGATTGTGTGTCTCTAGCGTACAATGCGTTGCACTAACCTGAACGACGGGACTCTCGCGGTCCCAGCTTGTCAGCTCCCGCGGCAGGCGGTCCCTTCCTGCTGCGCTCGTCGGGATCAGCGCAACGGATGTAGACTTGATGGTGATGAGGAAAGTCAACAACACTTGCTGGCCGGCTAAACGTTCGAACACCACTCTCTCACACTCTGCGATTTGTACTCCGACAAATGCTGTTGCATACGGTGTCGCGCGCTCGCTCGACGCACCTGTATTTTTCCTCCCGAATCGTTTTTATTTCGTATGAGAATTAGCAACTACGTGCTCCGGTTACGTTTTTCGAGTGACAGTTTGACAAAGCGTGCACGCATGGCGCCATTCAATAAATGGTGCTCGCGACACATTTCGGGAGCCAATCATGTTAGGCAGAATTCATGAATGAGACTTTACGATTACGAAACACCGCTTATGTATATTTTACTTAGGTTTGGTTATTTTAGTTTTTTTTTTTTATGAAATAAACCTTATTTGGCTATTTGATATTCTATAATTTTTTATACAGGCTCTACAAAGTGACTATATCACATCTGATGGAAAGTATAGTGTAGACTACCGACAGCTACCGCTAAGGGAAAAGAATTCATCAATTGACGCTGTCGGTCAATGGATAATGAATGGATCAATTATTATTGTTAGTTAACCACTTACCAGATTGAGTATTAATTAATAATTAATTATAATATTTTTAATCAAAGTAAATTAAAGGTACCAAAGCGCCTAATTGTGAATGGCGTAGGTTCGAATTCCATTTCATACCTCTGTATTTTTCAACATTAGGTTCGGATTAAGGCACTACTTGCTTTCATCAGTGAAAGAACAACGTGAAAAACAACGTGAGGTAACTTGCACGTCATCTTATGAAAGTATCATGTGTAGTTGTCCTAAGAACGACGATCATCATCGTTACTGGTGACTTTAGGTACGACACAAACGAAAAATGGAGACAGTCACTAATGTATCTCTACTCTGAAAGAGATACAGCATATAAATATATTATTTTACTATAACAGTATAGACGTCATTGGGAACTACTAACTACTACGGGAAAACTAGTAGTAAAATTTTCTCCATTAATTCGTGACAAATCTAGATCAAGACCTATTACATTTCCGCTGTTTTATCATTAGATTCTTTGTACAATCGTAGTTTATCCCTTGTAGCAAAATATCAGGGCTGAGAAGCAATTAGTTTTTATGTAAACACGAATATTTATTGTTAGTTCAAACCGGGAGCGTCGGGCGGAGCAAACGAGGTTATATCAACCTCCGGAACTGTTATCCCGGGAAATAGCTAAATAAAATATCTATCAGTTTAAATAAACAACTTTACTATATAAAACTAAGCGTTCTAGCAGATTTTGCAAAATTGTTAATACAAATACTTCAAGTTACTAGATTTATTTAAAGAAATTACAAGGCTACATTTTTATTTAACATCCACTGTGAGCCCATTCATATCTACGCGACAAATGTATATAAAATAAGATCAACACCAAAAAAATCATATTAGGTTACTTTATAACGGTATAAGTTTTCTGAAATGTGTGTTTATGACCCAACATTATCCCTTACATACAGTTTACTTCATAAATATGAATCTCGATATGAGTTTCATGTGCCCTTATTTCAAAAGAGCGACAAAAAGAAATTTTGATACGCATTAAAATCACTAATTATTTTTATATTTTCGTGACAAAAAGCACGTTATTCAACATCACTTGGTTACTTTTGTATGTCAATAAATGTGTTTAGGGACAAACACATACAATACATTTTACAGGTATTAAGTTTGATATCATTTTAAACGAAAATTTAAAAATAAAAAATAGCGATGCATATATATAATTTTATGTCTAAGGCATTATTCTTCTTTTAAGTGAATTATTCCAAATATTTTAGAAGTTCATTGTTACATATTAATCTATGCCAATCTAAAGCATTCGGTATTTCAACCATAAACAATGAAGATGGAATAAAGCTACATGCCAGGGCATAAATTAAAAATTCACGATGTCAGTAATTTTACAATTTCACATCTTTCGATTTGTAAGAGATAGTATTAAGTTTCCTCGATGGTTAGAAGGAGCTCGACAAGTTATATACATAAGTCAAATAAAACATTTTGTGTCGGACCCGCACATCTGATCTTATTGAAGTAACGCTAGGAAATATTTTCAGACCGGTGTAAATAATAGTGGGTGTAGCCTAGTAAATAGTAGATACCATTTTATTGACCTAGCTTATTAGTTTTTACGACAGCCCGCACGGATTACGGAATATTAAAAATATTTATTGCAACTGTAGGCTTCAGTTTTCTCACTGAGAAAATTTGGCAAACATTGAGAATTTACAGTGGTGAAGTCTATGGAGCTGTAAATGTAAATAATAAGACATAATTCACTATAATATTTAATAAAATAACGGTTAAATCTGCATTTTACAGGTGGACGATTGCCCGAAGTAGGTCGTGACCAGAATACACAAGTTTAAAGACCGTCATTGTGACTCGCTTCGGTCTGTCGCATTTCGGGATCAGTTTATGTATAGCCAGTTGTCCATATACCTAGAGATCTTCCGTCTGAGTATATGTGGGCCGATATGACGATGGAGACTGTCCGTGGATTTCGTGCTTGGATAGTCGCTGTTGTTTTTAGACTATACTGTACTTACCATCAGGTGCGCTGTAGTCACTATGTCGAGCCAGTGTAAAAAAGACTGTTAGTCTGTAAACAAATTAATATACATTATATAGTATTATGCGAAAATGAAGTGACTTAATTATAGCTGGTTAAATTGCGTATAGGAGTCATAAAAACATTTATATTGAGTATAAAACGCAAAAAATTCAAATATGTTATAACAAATACAACACACATTTAATTATTGTTAGTTTATTACAAAAACACACTCAGCAGAGTGTGTAAGAGACATCAAAAAATTTTAAAAAACCTTTAATTATTATGTAGTCTCTGTAGTAAGTTATTCTTTGTGCATTTTTAATATATTTTTTGTCTTTTAAATTATATTTAATTAAGTATATACTTTCGTCTATATGCATTATTACCAGTAAGCTTATTTTTAGAGACTATGATATAGTATATTTATGCTCCGTGATAATGGGAATATTAAATATATCTTTAATATAAAAATATATTTATCCACCGTATATGATTACTAAGTTTTTTTTTTACACTGGCTCGACATAGTGACTACAGAGTACCTGATGGTAAGTACAGTGCAGTCCAAAAACGAAAGCGACTATCAAAAGATAAAACTCCATTGATAGTCTACATATTAAGATAAGTTATTAATATTATCATTACCGTCTCGTCACGATCCATTGTTAAAGCCTCTCTCGAGGCTTGCCATTGTTTCCTTAAAAATAGGCTAGACTAACAAAAGAACTTGGGCGTGCGAAATATGACTGTTAAGTAAATTCTTCAAAGACGATATTTTATTCAAATAAAGACATGCAATTGTTTTATTAATAATCTACTATATAATAACGAACAAGATGGTACGTACTGCTGTTTGTTCAAACGGATATGATCAGGCTTGAATAAAAATCATACCAAGCTTAGTATATACCTATGTATTTGTACGTTGGTTGAATCTTTGATACCTTTATTAATCACTTCATGCATAATAAAATATAGAAATATTACTAGAGCTAGAAAATTATCCAAAATGGATTGACTCCCATGAGTCATAAATCATCTCCATGGATCGCTCCTATTGAAAAGCTCAAAGCTTTTAATTCGCATCGCGCCTTTCGGTTGTCTCCGTAAAAACTATATATACCTGATAAATTATAGTGGATATAATATAAATAATATATATATATTTAGAGTACCAGTGGCATTTGCTGTTGGAGTTCCCCATTCAGTAGTCTTGTAAAAATACTGATACTGTGAGAGTGATTACGCACTGGGTCCGATAAAAATCAGTGAAAATACGGATCTAGTAAACTCGGACGGAATGGTGTTGCTTTACACATTGCTTCGGATCCGCATCCATCAAATTACAGTTCTAGGAAATCTCGCAATTCCAGAACAAAAAAAATGGTATAAATGAATGTAATTATAAAAATGTATATATATTTTTAATCTAATCTCTAAATTAGAGTTTAGTGTAAGGTCAACACAGTGCTAAATAATATATGATAATTGAATACACCAGCCGAGACATAGGTATTTCCTACGGTGTGTCAATATGCTATTCGAATTAGAGAATAACTGATGACGGATGATGCGTGAAGTGGTCTACAGCAAAATTGTAATGTATTTTAATGGAGTCGAAGTTAGTCGAGTTCTTTGGGAGTCGAAGCTGCTCGCGTCCGTAGGCTTTACCCTAGTTTCCCTACACGTGACTCCCGGGTGGTGCTAAACGAGCAGCAGCGAGGTGGTAGGGCGCCGTTGCCCGTCTGGATCGCGACCACAGTACATGGGTGTAAAGCCCGTCATAGTGACCAGTTTCGGCTTGTCGCGTTTCGGGATCAGCTTGTGTATATCCAGTAACTCGTATACCTAGAGACCTTCAGTCGTGGTATATGTGGGCCGACATGACGATGTAGGCCATCAATGAATTTTCATCCTTTGATAGTCGCTTTCGTTTTTGGACTACACTGTACTTACCATCAGGTACACTGTAGTCATTAAGTCGAGCCAGTGTAAAAAAAAAATCTGAACGGAAGCAGTGCATAAATACCCTAAGTGTTGTGTGACGTTACTATGTATTCAAATTATCAAGATAAAAACGGGTAGATGAGGCTAAGACCCGCCATCGACGAAGATATCCTGGCACACCAGTCTTCTTGTATTTACGACCTGTGGAAACTGTATAATCAGATGGAAACGTTGAGCTAAAATTAAAATAAGTTTTTGGCGTCAAAGATCCGATAACAGATATTAACGACGATGTGTGAAAGTCTTCAGAATTGAATTAATTAAAAAGGTTGCATATAATATTAGGATGTAAAAATTAACAGAGTTCGGGCAGTATCGTGTCTTAAAATGCTTTACCGAGTGTACTGGCAAGGTGCCAGATTTTCTCACTGTACAACATTGATGATTTTTCGGGCAGGATAATAAATAAACTGCCTTACAATACCGCGGGGCGTCGTAGTTTCTAGAATTCAGCGTAAATATGAAGTTAGGAGAAACATTATCTAAGAATATGAGAAGTATGATTATATTACCAAATTCCACAATTTATATAAAGTTTCTTTGACGTTGACAAGGAGACGTAAGTTTTAAGTATATCAACACTTACTTTTTTGTTATTATTAGTATATTTACGACTTTGTTTTTGCTTGTTTTTACCGGCTATAAGGGATATAAGAATTTAATTTACTTTTTTCAGGTATACAGACTTACTTATAGACTTATAAGTTATGGGTACTACTGGTTTCATCGTTTAAATTCATATTTAGTATGCTCATTATATCTATGACGTATGTATACATTATGTATTATGTAAGAGAAACAATAAGATTTGAATACTAGATTTAACATAAAATTAATGACTTCCTTATTCCTTACAAGTTACATATCGATATAGAGCATGATTAAAAAAGTAAAAATTACCGATGCAGCATTTCAGACAATTTCTCGCATAAGATTATATTTATGTCCATAAATGTCCATTTATACGAACCTTTTATGACGTGAGGCAGGCTACACAATGTCACTAGCAGAGAGATTATTTCTAAACAGCTCATAGAAATGGGATCGTTACTTTTATAAAAGTACTGTGGCCGCAAATGCGGGCCCATAAAACGGGGACAATAAAATCTATGTGTGGCTATAATTTTGAAGGATCGAGATCGTTTGCACTCTTTATTCAGTTAATACTTGGTTTCTACATAAAATCTATTCAGTTACTTCATTTCCTTTTTCTTATGATAATACTATGTAGTTATTTGTTTCATACAATAATAATCGGGCAAAACAAACAAATTATATATTTTTATCACACTGGTTCGAAACGAGCAGTGACGTGCATAGCATATTGGACAGGGTAGGCAGAATTCGAGTATTTCGTTTGAATATTATATTATCATAGTAAATCTTATTGATTTCTTAGGAAAGATAGACGGCGTGAATATAGAATACATATTACCATGAATTGTTTCATTTTTTGCATAATTTTAAGCATTTTATTTCAGACTTATTTAACGTCAGGGTATGCAATGCTTTCATGCATCTATGGAATGAACGCTACTGGTAACGAGTATATTATTTACACATTTCTATTAGACTCATGAATATGCAATTTTGAATTAGAGGTATAATAACATTACCGAACTAAAGTAATATGCTAATTAAGTTAAGTTAGATCCTCATTATAAATTATAATATACATATGTATGTAAAAAAACCATCTTTATTTATCCAACTTATACTTTTTAATTTCAACAAGGGTACTTTTAATACTGGCAGTACGCACCACGTTTTATAGACTAAAAGTTAGAGTTTCATTTAAAAAAAAAGGTTAATATAATACAACTACGAAATCGAATCTAAAGAAACTACATACACGCGCCTAAAATAAAAGCAAAAATATTCTTTTAAAAAAACTAACATGATATTTCAGTGATTTCTAGCGAGTTACCGCGTTATGATATCTTGATTTTAATTACATTTTGTCATACTTGTAATTAAGAAATGCTACGCGATAGAACAAAATGAGCATGAATGAGATTACGAAATCAAAGAAAATGTGCTTCACTTTCATCCACGCGTTTTATACCACCTACATAGTTTATCCTTCCACATATTTCATAACTCCACAGTAATATTATAGATTATAAATAAATAATATTTTGTTAAAGCAAATATCTGTTGTATTATGTGTGTATGTTTATGTTAATACTGTGATTATTACTAAAATTATCGATTTCCAATAAAGCAAGACAGCGAAACGGAGGTTCGACTCTGTCAGATATAATAACTGAGACACGAAACGGAAATTGCCACCGAAATGAGAGAAATATACTTCCAAGGTTTTTTATTATTAAAAGTTAGTAACATAATATTATATTCTATTTGCCTCGCATATGTGATTAAATCGTCTTATAACATACATGTACCCTTTAGTCATTAGAAAGGAGGTAAATTTATGCGTGAGCCACCAGGCGAGCGCCCTAAGATGACGCGAGCGCCATAAGAAAACCTAGATACAACTTAGCACACTTGTACTATTATTCTGTCTACAACAAATGATAGATAACATGTGTGTTATATTAACCTGATTATTATGCAAAAAAAATGCACCAGTATTTTTTTATTATATTTGCTTAAAAAATTATTGTGTCCTACCTGATTGTATTTATAATAGCGCTAAGAGTTCTAAAACTGCAGTTATCATGGCGGCTAACACATTCCATGGTAGAAGGCCTCTAGTGACCTGAGTTGTTTTTACCCGTTAATACCTTAACTTCGTAAGCAGCTATAATCCGCCTCTAGTCAGCGCAAATAACTAAGAAAGCTACAATTACTGAGTAATCGTGTCAAATTGATCAACTGTTACGGATTTTATAAACTGTGTGCACCGGGCACTTCTTATATTATATGACTACTAATATAATAGTACCAATCTGAGATTTTCTTGTTATGATATATTATATTAAGTGGTGCTATGAACCATACTGTCATATTTTTTCTAGTAAGAGGAACGTACTTACCAAAATATTTCAAATCATTTCTGAATCTGAAAAAGAGAATATTTATTTAATTCGACCATATAGACCATGAACAACTGCCCAGAGCAGGGGTCGCGTAATTTTTAAGTCGGTAGAGTCAAAAATTTCAATTTACAAAATATCAAAGAATTTAAAGAGCCATAAACGATTTTCTTGCCAAAAATATTAGGTCCTTACATATGAAATTGGCGTTTTGTATGGGAGGAACAAAAAGTTGAATATTTTTTAATATAATATATTTAATTAATCAAAGTATGAACCATTATTTTCTATGCACTTTTGCCATCTCATAGGTAGTTCATTGATCCCTTTACTAAAAAAACCAGTCGGACGGGAATCAATAAAATCTTTGAAGGCGATTTGGACTGCCCCATCGGAGTTGAATTTTTTCCCTTGCAAGAAGTTATCCAAATTTCGAAAAAAATGGTAATCTGTTGGAGCAAGGTCCGGGGAGTACGGAGGATGTCTTAGACTTTCCAATTGAAGCTCTTCTAATTTAGTAGCCGTCTGTTGCGCAGTGTGTGGTCTAGCGTTGTCGTGAAGCAGCAGTGGCGTGGAGCGATTGACCAGCCTAGGTTGTTTAGCCACTAGCTTTTCCATCATGGTTTGCAATTGCTGACAATAGACATCAGCCGTAATAGTCTGGCCAGATTTGAGAAAACTGTAATGAACAATACCGGCACGAGTCCACCAAACGCTTACAAGTAACTTTTTTGGGGTTAATTTTCGCTTGGGGCAGTATTTGGCTGGCTGGCCAGGATCCAACCATTGCGCTGAGCGCTTCCGATTATCGTAAAGAACCCATTTTTCATCACAGGTAATGATTCGGTTTAAAATACCTTCATTATTGTGCCGGTTTAGTAATGTAACGCAGCAGTCGACGCGCGTTTGCCGGTTTGCTTCAGTGAATTCGTGAGGTACCCACCTTTCAAGCTTTTTAATCTTCCCAATTTGCTTCAAGTGAATTAAAACAGTTTTATCACTAACATCGCAGCCTGCAGCTAACTCCGACGTGGTTTGCGATGGATCCGCTTCCACAATAGCCTTCAAGTCTTCATTATCAACTTGAGTCTCAGGCCGTCCACGGGGCTTGTTCTGCAGGTCGAAATTTCCAGAACGAAAACGTTGGAACCAAAAACGAACTGTGTTTTCTTTTGCAACACGACCGCCATACACATCATTCACCCTTCGAGGATTTTCCGCAGCACTAGTGCCACGGCGGAACTCGTACTCGTAAATAATGCGATATTTTAAGTTTTCCATTTTGTAAAATGAGTGACGCAAACAGAAAAAAACAGAAGAAAAAAACAAATAAATGACGATCATCGAAGCACAAATACATGAGTCTATAGCTGTACAAATTTGAATTTGGAATTCCCTACCAAAGAGGAGAAATTTGTGATTAAAGTGGCCAGTACGAAAAACGCCAATTTCATATGTAAGGACCTAATATATAGTACTTGCATTAATAAAGTTTTTTGATAATAAAAACTAATCTATTTATTCATATATAAGTAGATTTTTTTTCACAACAAATTAGATAATATATACATATAAAGTATTATTATAAAATAAATAATATTTGTGTATGGAACTAAAGAGATGTTTGAAAATGATAGAACTGCATGTGGCTCGCGAGCCGCAGGTGGCCGACCCCTGGCCTAGACGTATTCTAGATTACTATAAAATTAAAATTATATTGTGCGATTCTAGACATTTTTAAATAATTATTTTTCTAAATTTTCCTTAAAATGGCCTTACTGTAAATAAGATTATTTTACATTTAATTGGTCACACAAAAACATATGTCTCTCTACTTAAAACGGTAGTATTAAAACGTAAATAGTGAAAAAAAAAAACAAGAAATGTTAAATCTCATATATTCGGACGTATTTCTACTATATAAAAAAAATGTGTTACGAGCAGATGGGATGAAAAATAATGTGGTCAAATTTTCAAAGAATCAATAATTTGAATTTGGCGAAAAATAAATACTTGTAAAGCTAATTGTAGCTTTAAACATACTCGTTCCAAATAATTGGAAAACTATATTACACGACTGTATTAATAATTTTTTTCTGTTTCTATTTCGTTCATAGAATATTAAGCTAAATTACTATAAAATGTATTTACGAAGTTTCTTAGTTTGCCCTGAGGTAGAAAACTGTGGTTTTCGAAAGCTCTCTGTAAGTTTCTGCTACGTTATGGTACGGAATGGTTGAAATTTGGTTAAAGTAAAAATTTTATCCAAAACATTCTCTCGTTTTAAATGCATTTTTTTAACTTTACTAACCTGTTAACGGGGTATGACGAATATTTCGTCATACATAAAAGCCTACTGTAATGGGCATGACGACATTTTTCGTCATGGAAATTTATCGTAATATATTAAATATTTTATCAAAATAAATAAAAACCATAAGTTAAAAACGATATTCTTTTATTTGAGGTGTGATATTACTTATCGCTGCGAAAAAAAGTCCCCATTCTAAAACTAGTTGAGCAATAGCTAATTCCCCGGTTAACAGGTTAATGTAAATGTGTTTTAAATAAACCGGCGAACGTTATATTACTTTTTCATGTCGCGAACTACTCATATTTACATAATAATAGACTCTGAATAATTCATATCGAGGCGACACAACGTTTGATCAGTATTATTTTTAAACGTTGCCTACAGAAGGATTATTTTGTCGATACACACAATGCGTTGCGGCGGTGTTGCGTTGTCACGTTGGCAGGCAAACGATTCAATATGTAACATTGGTACAACGTGGCTTATTAAAAAAGTATCAAAAAAGGATGTCGCAACACACAGGATAAGTTTGGCGTACGTGCGGCGCAACGCCAGAACGCACCATGTGTATTCGTGTAAATCGACGGAATGTCACTCCCACGAAACTACGCCTCCGTCACAATGCACCGTGTGCCCCGACTGGTAGCCATTTCAACAGACTCCACTTACATAGTCCACGATCCACATTGTCATACAATTTTCATAATTGCAAACTAAGTACTACTCTGACAAAGCCGTGGTGGCTGCCGGCAGAATAGAATAGCACCCCCCGCTTCTTGCTGAGGTGTCGTAAAAGGCGACTAAGGTATCTCTTTAACACCGCAATTCAACCAGGTGTTCAGAGAAGGAAAACTCGACCAAACCTGCATCCCGCTCCCTCCCGATCGTACTGGTTCTCCTTTCCATCGGGCCTGAGGGAGCACGGACGAGAGAGTGATTTTCTGGCTGCGCGTCCAGTTATGCACTTAAATATCTCCTGCGCAATTGACTGTTTCCGAAAACTGGACCTCGAATTTCTTAACCGCTGTTGAAACAGTCGCCGTGGCCGAAACCGGCTAGGACATCATCATCATCATCACTCTGACAAAATTATTTTTAAAATTTAACCAATGACTGTTTTGACTGTTTTGTTTTGTTGTGTTTGACTGTTTTTGACGGAGTGAAGTAAAACATAGTTTGTAATGAACGCTCGTCATGGCTAAAGGAATGGCGGAAAAATAACTTGTTTTCTGAATTTTTTTCCTTATAATATGCAAACACGAAGACTCTTTCTAAAATACGAAAATTTTGATCTAATTAGCTTTTAAGAAAATATAGATTTTCAAATTAATAAATTGTGCTATATAACATTAAAATAGAAACAAGTAATTTTTCTACCCATATTGCTAATATAATTTTACTAGCTCGCGACTTGGTAAACTATCTAATTGTACCTATGAACATATCCATTATTTTTCGTATATAAAGTATTCTCCCTTCAGGAACACTCTGTATAGCCCTGTATTTGTACTTGACGAAGAGATAGGGTAGCTCTTTTAGAACCTATGTCTTCAAAGTTCCTTTTATTAAGTGACAACTTGACGGTACCATTATAACAATAATGTAACTTGCTAGTCATTATCTTTAACTGTATCAGACGCTGTTTCAATTTAATGTAGCCCGTGCCCAGCAGTGGCCAAACAAAGCTATAAAACTGAAGGCTCATTAAAGTCGATTCAGCACACGAGCTCTTTCGTAAAGTAAAAAAAGTTTGGCTCATTCATTCACTCTGAGTTCTGAGTAATAACCGTATTATTTAAAAATGGGTTTATGAATAATTCATACCATATTTCCGAGTAAAGGGTTGTTCGGCCTTTCAGTGTGATAATTGGTTTTCTTTTGGAAGTAACTAAACTTTATTCACTTTAGATAAACTTTATTTTCCGGCTTCTCCTATTAGTATAATAGTACCATTAATCAATTGTACGTTGAAGTACATGTTATATGCTTTTTAGGATATCCTAAGATTCTATCCAGTGTGAATAGTGATATATATATATATATATATATAATTAATTTATAGGTGAACGCTTGACCTCAATCACACCTGGTGGAAGGTGAAGATGCGTCCGATGATGAACCGCATCCGCCCAACAAATGCCTATTCACACTTCTCTTAAAGACTCCCAGGTCATAAGACTGCGGAAATATGACCGCTGGAAGCATATATAAAAAAAATGTAATGACATAAATCATTAAATCGCAACGGATTTATTTAGCTATATTTATAATCAAAACATAATTGTGTATCGAGAGCTCTTGGGTAGTTTGGATTAGATTCTTTTTTATTATTTGATTATGTCATGGCTAAGGTAACCTACTCTTATTAATATTTATTCAATGAACATAATTAATTTATCCTTATTCCTCTAATACAGGTTAATTTTACAAAATCTTCATAAATTTTGGAACTTTAATGTAAATTTTATGAAGTTTACCCGTTCTCTGTAGCCCGTCGGAGAAGAATATTTGATTATTAGCTTGGATAGATCTTTGTATCTGGTTGCGAAATATTGCTCAGGGAAGCGTGTATTCAAAAGCCCAATCCTTGTAGATAATTAGAATGGAAGAAATATTAATATCATTGTTATAAATCGTTCTGAACGTTATTTTTTATATAAATAAACAATTATTGACACCTAAGAAGAATATTTTTGAAAGAACAATAATAAAAGCTCTTTTTTATTTTATTTTACTTCAAATGCACATTATAAAAATTTAACACGAAAGTTGTAGTGGTAAGTGAAAATAATAAAATTATACAAACTTTTAGCTGTTTAGATGTAGATGTCTAGATGTTTACCTACTTGTTATTTCTTTACATATAAAACTCATTATTTAATATTTATAATGGATTCATAATATCTTAAAATGATACGATTTCAGATATTGTTGTTTATTGTTGCAATTTACATTCCGGCGAATTTTTTTCTAGTTCTCACTCGCTTTATAGTACCTGGTTATATAGTACCTGAAGGAAATTATAGTACAGTTAAAAAACTGAGTACAGCTATCGAGGGGCACACTCTTCTCGATGGTCACTGTGACCATGCCGGCCTACACAAATATCTCTTTAACAACCTGTTGAAAACATGACGATAAAAACATGCTCGCCGGAAGAATGTGTGCAATTTAATGGCGCGAGAAAGATAAGAGTTAGATGCCTAAATCTGGTTATATCTGAAATTATAGTCACTAGTTATTGAATTAGTCAAAGATTTATTTAGATTATATCCAATAACAGATAAAGATATGCTTTCATTTATCATTGTACAATTCTTATTTTTGGAATTTATAATTGAACTTGACGAATTGCTCAGACTAGGACAAATTAAAATTCCTTTATTTTACAGGGAACATTGAATATTCGCCGGTTGGCATTTATCACTGCCTACGCTGGTACGCTCGGAGCATTTTCAAAGAAATTAATGCGGCCAAGCCTACTTTTGTTTATTTTAGGAATGGTTTATATAAATATATTTTGTATGTATATATTTCTTGGTGAACAATATGAAAATATTAAAAATGTAGATATGTTAGTAAAAATTTGCTCTGTAGTACTTTGTATAATTTCTTATTTGTTACACTCAGAGTTGGGAAAAATGTAATCTGATTAATGATTAACGACTACAAATAACTGTCGTAATTTTAATTTTCTTGCTCTGTAATCATGATTAAATCTATTTAAGACATTAAGAAATGATGCAATGATGCAATCTGGGATTCTGTAGTGTTTAAAAAATAGATGAGCAAAATGCAGTCCTGTTAATGGTTAAAAACGTAAAATGTAATCGTAATCATTTTTATTAATGTGATTACATTTTGCCCATCTATGGTTATACTTATATATATTACATAGTGCATACCTATAGGCAAGGGTGGTGGGTGGTGACCTCTCGCTGCCGACGCTTATCCCAATTATGGTCGGCAGCAAGGGTGCATGGAGAGCGAAGCTCAATTTTAGTGAGCAGGTACTTGCACAGAAAGAGGCGGCGGAGCAGGTTCGGGAGGCGCTTGCTTCAGCAGCGTCATCCCAGCCCGCTCGCCGAGCCACAAGAATGAGACGTCGTAGGGCGGCGTTACTAAGAAACGTCCGCCTCTAACGACGGCACTGGGCGGCACACTTGAGGGAGTGTGTCGTCCAACAAGGATGCGAGCTTCACGCGATGTGTGTTCCCGCGTGCCGCTCAAGAGCGCAGAGGCAAGATAGAGGGGTGGCTCTTTACACCACCCCTCCCCAAGCGAGTAGAGGCCTATCCAGAGGCCGTACGCCTTGCCGGGTATCGAGGATTGAGGCCCTAGCCGTGCCCGCGATCCCGCTAGGTGAAAGGTGGTACATCCGGGGGCTTTAGTCGGTGCAATTCCGACACACCGGTGGGTGGCCCTCACCACCCCCTGAGGTCCGAAGGGCTTTCCCCGGATTACAAAAATAAAAGTGCATACCTATAGGCAAGTGTTGTATCAATCTTGGAGGTTGGTACTGGTTAATACTGTAATATACTAGCTACAGTGCTCCGGGGTTGAAATGGCCATAATAGAAGGCTTTTTAAACAATTTTTCATCTCTTATTCTAACCACCTACTATGGTGTGGTTTTTCGAAAAATAAAGAAACTCGTTTTTTTTTTAAAGTAAATACCAATTTCACAATTCCCATTTTCTTTTGGCCGGGATGGCCTAGCGGATAATGGACCGGTTTCCATGCGCGGCAATGCCAATGGTCATAGCTTCGCATCCTGGAACGTACTTCTGGGCTTTTCCAGCTTAAGTAAGAATTAAAGCACCGCATGCTCATTGGTGAAGGAGAATTTTGTGAGGAAACCCGCATGGTATCTTATAGGCATGTCATTTGTGTGCCCTGAGAACGGCGATCAGATGCGGTACTGGTCATGTTGGACACGACATATGAGCGCAAAGTGGATACAGCCACTTATGTATTTCTGCTCACCCCGTAAGGGATATAGCATGACGATATAAAGTTAAAATTAACGGCAAGCGGCAACAGGAGAGTACAGACGCCGTACTACCCTTATTTACCCTAGCTTACAACATAGAAAGATAGAAAGATATACACTCGCATTGTCACGAACAAACACACAAACACCTATTTCTTATATGTTACGAGTTGACTGTTCTTAATTTTTTTCTTTCTTTGTTATTTTTTTAATATTATCATTGTGTGATTGGCACAACATGTAAAACTGTACCGTGTGTAATATATTTGTAAGTGCAGTTCAATGTAAGAGAATAAATAAATAAACAAATATTATTCAAATTATTTATTGTTTCACTTATTTAGGAGTAGAATATAAAATATCCACCCTTAATGGATGTCTACGTCATTTGGAAAACCCAATATCCAAATGCTATGTTTTTAATGTCAGTAGTTTAGACTTTACGATGATGTATTAGTCAGGGCAAGATTTTTTTATACATATACAAGATAGAATAGAGATAAAACAAAAAGGATGTCGTACGGCTATTCAGGTATTAGGCCGAGATTTGTAGACGCTATTTTAAGACTTTACTAAAACATTACAATTTATATTATACTCAATGAATGTCAAATTATTTAGTAAGTCACTGATTTTGTCAACACGGCCTTAGCTCTGCAAATACTATGTCTATATTCAAGTTCCTATTATATATTCCGTTTTTTATCAAAACGAACTGATTTTTTCAGAACTTTGCTAAGCAAAGTCTAAATAGCGTCCATAAATCTCAGTCTTAGAGTGCTGAATAGAATGTAGCTTGGCGTTCCATGCAATTATAATCTCCCGCGCGGATTCATCGTACAAATAGATGCCTTCCTTTCTATTTTTTAACAATAAAATATCCTTTTTCGCGACATTCAGTATTGAAGGAAACGTTGCGAGGCGGGCAAATGGGACAGTTAAAAAAACCCAGTTAGCAGCAATGGCGTTCGTCCCATAGTACCAGAAACAGTATTACATTATTAAATTAAGGACCAGTTTTAGAAAAGCCCCTTAAATTTTAAAATGTTTTTGCACACTAATTTATATATTAAAAAAAATTGTCTTGACCCAGATATTATCATAGCGCCTGAACTTTTGCAGTTAGAAACATGAATATTTCACATTGGGTTTATTTTATAACGTAGGCGCTTACTAAATGCAGATCTTTTATATTCCATCCTTAAAGTGTATATTATATATAATAATGAATGAAATTTGTTTAAAAATCCATTAATTTTGTAGTAAGCACTTTGAAAACTGCTTATATTTATCTCTTTACTTAGAAATAAAAAAATACACGTTTCAACGTTTTTAAAAATGAATTAATAGGGTAAAACAGGTAACTTCTACCTGGCTACGCCGGGTCGTTAGATCTAGTGATATATTAATTAATTTGCAATTGAGGATTCATTAGTGTTTAAAGTGTTTTTAAATTTAATGAACCGTTTTTAAAGTGGTTGTAATACTTTTGATAATATATATACTTAAAATCTGACAGTACTTACAATCTGATAGTTAATAAATAGATGTTAAATCAATATATTAAACCAGTTGTGCCCGTGACTTCGTTTGTGTGGAAGAAGGACTTTCGTTCTGATAATAATAATTTCAATCACTGATTTTGTCAACATGGACTTGGTTCTACGAATACTATGTCTGTACTTTATGCCGCCATGATGACGGTGACTGTCAATTTTCGTCTATTGACGTTCGATGCCGTGCTTAGATCATACTAATAGTGCTGTCGTTTTGCTGAACAAAATACCGTCTATCAGCACGCTGGTTCCCTATAAGATTATGTAGAAATAAAGAAGTACTTATATCTACCCTCCTCTCTATCGTCTCCTTATAATTCTAATTTATTTCCTAATCTTTTTTCCTGATTTCGATCCTTTGGAACGTATTTAGACTAAAGGAAAAATACTTTGAATATTTTGAAGAAAAAAATACTATTCTGGAAAAAACTTGTCATAATGAGATTCGTCTCAAACAAACGATCTCTGCGATAGTACATAGTATTTTTTATTTATAGTCAATGAGCAATGATGTGCTCACTCATACTTGTCTTTGTAGTTGTAGCCGTAGGAATGGTCGCAATGTTAACAAGTGATTCATCGATTACAGTAAATTAACTCGAACTTGTCGGAGTCTAATACTGTGTTCAATAAATAGCCGTCAATTTATTGTTTTAACAATTCAGTTAACGTTTTTGAAGCTTTTATTGTCTAGAACAATCCAAGTCCGTTGTAAATTGACGCCTGAATGAAATTAAGCTGAGCAGGAAACTTGTTGAGAAGTTTAATAAAGGTTCTGTTAAAAAGATTAAATAATGTTTTAATTTAATTTGGACAACCAAAATAATAGCGTTTTCAGAATTCAAATCTATTATTGATCCGATGAATATGGTCTATCTCATTTAATTGTACATAGTGATTTCTTTACAATTATTAGAATCACGTTGAATTCATTTTCCTATAAGATTTATTACCAATTATTATGGTTTTTTTTTTAAATATACTTGGTAAAACGATGATTTTTCATTCCGATTTAAGCTATAACTTAAAACTGCTAAGGCGGTTTGGTGCGTATAACGTATTCAACCTTCCACTTTTGCAAAATTGGTTGATACCCAATTGACATTATTATAAACAATATTTGAAGGCGGTTTAATCTTTTGTTGGTCTTTCTTTTTATCTAGTTCACTCGTTCGTCCTTTCTTAATATCATATATTAGTCGGCCTTAATGCTCTTATAATAAAAAGGTTTGAAGAGACTTTCGCAATTTAGTATCTCAATATATTGATAAAAATAATAAAAGACAACGTAGCATTATATTCAGACTTTACAGTATAATAAGAAAGAAGGCTTAGCTGGTTATGTAAATACTTTTAGAAACAAAACACGAAAAAAGCTTTTAGATTAAAAGGAACAAAACTTATTGTGAACAGAGGGAAAGAAAGAATACTTATCGGAATTGAAAAAACTTTTAACGGGTTTTCTTATTTTTTATACTGACTTAAATGGAGAGAAATTAAAGCCTTAAAACTGGCGTATTAATCTGTATCAAGATTTAAAGATAAAATCTAGACTTGAAATATTTTTCCTTATATCACTCAATCTCATTTACTCAAACCTATTTCACTGTGAGACTCTCTGTGTGTGTGTCTCTGCTATAAAAATAAGGTCCGTCAGCATATGGTGAATTACTCTTTGGACCAATTCTTCTGTGTCTTGTTTACCAGCTGAATTTATTTGACTCTAAGCAACGTCGAGTTATGCGCATTGTTTATGAACTCGAATAGTCAATTCGAGTTCAACGATTTAGAACGCCCTAGGTCTACGAAGACACGGCGCCACTGAATGTGTTTACTATTTGTGTTATGGGGATTCTAAGGCACTTGTTCAACATGATGCTTTCAACACCATTTGAAACATAGTATTGTAGTTCGTATAATTTTGAAATTACCACAAAATGTTGCCAATACACTGGGGTATACAATATATTGGTGCTCGCATTCGTATTTGTAACCTTGATATCATACATTTTATGGTGGTACAAATGGGCACCTATAAGTTTGTAGACCGTCTGTGCACGACCAGATCTCAACCATAGTATATAGGTGCAGTGACTATAGTCACTCGCGTGGACCTGGCGCTTTTCCAAATCCGTTTTTTTTTTGTATTTCCAACTCTTTTTGTCTTCTTTTTCTGCAAAGTCGACAGCACTCTTGGTATTGTACTCATAACCAATTTTTTGCCACTATTTAGTATAAAAAACCCTCGACACCGGAATTTTGTTTTTACTCTATGAATGAATGAAATAAAATTCCTTTTTACGATACGAATTAAAATCTTTTGGCTGTCTGCTCTCAGAATCTTGTAATAAATTTTAACTATAGAGTAAAGAATAATTGGAATCGTTTATTGAGATAAAGGTAGTTAGGTAACGGAACGAGCTCCCATCGGTTCCAGACGAGGTAGGGGTCGTAACCTTTTGCCACTTGCTGGCGCGTCCTTCAAAACAAATCAAAACTGAATCAATATTAAAAGATAATAAATAAAATGTACTCACAGCGCCGAACTTGTTACTGCCGCTTAAATTTTCTGATGAAGAGTTACAAACGCGTAGTAAAACTAATTGTACATGCTCAGTTTTATAATTCTTAGACCGTAAACAAAACACTGTATTTTAAATATATATTTTTCATTCACTTGCAATAACGTGATTCATTCTATAAACGGTTATTTAATAATTTAACATGAAACTGCTTTAGCGGTTTAAAACGGCGTGGTAAGTGTAAAAATCCCTCGGCGACTTTCAGAGAACTGAGGGCTGAAGCCTACGGGAAAATATCAAGCCTCGACCGGGATTCGGATGAAAATAAAGCGCTTGGGAGAGGCGAGTGACATTTGCTAGCTCGCTCGCAGGTTTGAGCGAGGTATGAGACAGAAAAGGTTGGTATGATTCAACAAGCTCCGGTTTACATACCATTCGTACTACGCGAAGTTTACCGAAGGACGACGGCGAGAGACGACCAGACTACCTCTGCTGAAAGCTCAATGAGCACCCATAATTCATTATGAAAAGGACATTTTCTACTTTCAACTGGCCAACATTTACCTCTAGTTATTACGATAATTGGTTATAAGTTCAATTTTATTTTGTCTTCCTGGTGACTTATTTGGTTATGTGACTACTTGTTTTTTTAAATACCTTTTTTATTTGAAACTCGTGTATGATATTACCCGAGTCTCATCTGCGTGCAAATGTCTCTGAGTAATAATCCAGAAGTAAATCAAATAATATAAGCAATATTTACAGTTTTTGTACTGAAGTAGTCAGATAACATAGCACTATTAATCTTCTTGAACAAAAATTGAAATCATAACGATGTTTGTTTTGAATTTGTCACCAATTCAAGACCATAATTCGACTTACTTATTATTAAAACTGTGTTCACATATGTTATATGTAAATATATTATTAAATATAAAACTCATACATTTGAATATGGTTTTATACACTATATGTATCTAATTTATTTCGGGATAATTTTTATTGTATTGTATTGTAGCTACTACTATTAATAAGGTTAGGAGTTTATTTAATTATCACCAGGCTAAAATAACATAATAATGCAATAATAATAATAGCATGTTTGTCCTTTTGCGGTTGTGATACAAGTTATAATGTATTTATATAAAACCACTTGTCCTGACTGACGTATGAACGTAGACCTTAACTACTGAAGTTAGAAATATGATATTTAAACATTGGATTCTTTTTATGACGTAGGTACCCACTGAGGGTGGTTCTTTTTATATACTATCCCTAAGAGGTGAATTAAGGATTATTATTTTCTATAAAAATCTCCCAAGTTTGAAATAAGCATTATGAAAACTGATATTTACCTATTTGGTTAGAAATAAAAAATATTTATTGTTTTAGGAAATCAACTAAGGAAGTAAGATAGATTTGCAAATTTGTTTGAAAATCCGTCAATTTTAAAGTCAGCGCTATGTAAAGTGGTATATAGGTTTTCGGTTTTGAAATAAAAATATGTTTCGAAGTTTTTACAAAATCAACCCTTAAAGGAGTACAATAGGGTTTGAAAAATGTTTGAAAAATCACCCATTTTTGTACTTAGGTCTATAGAAACCGATATTTAGTTTTTTAGTTAGAAATTAAAATAAAATGTGTGTCATCATTTTTCAAAAACTAATCCCCTGGGGGTAAAATAGAGGTTGAAAGTTTGATTGAAAATCAGTCAATTTTGATGTAACCAATATAAAAATGGTATATAGCTCTTTGGTTACGAACAGAAAAAAAACTTATTTTGAAGATTTTTTCAAATTTAGTCCCTGAAGGAATGTCTACCAGGAAGGGGTTTCTAAAATACATTTGTATCTATATTAATGTTATGTGTAAACTAAAATGTTTCTTGCGTTGTTAATATAAATACTAGTTATTTATAGATCGGGAAAATAAAGCTTAAGTAAATATATGTTCCTATCAGGAGAGATGAAACCCTAGCAGTTTGGGCTTACTGTATAGAATATCCTGTCAAATCGATCGTTAAAACGTCGCTTTCTACGTTTAATTAGCTTCTTAGCTTATCATGTTACTTTGTCTAGGCACTTTGAGAACTTTTATCTAGAAATTAAAAATACTACGCACTTATGCAATGATATAAGATGAAGGGTTAACACTGAGGAATGTCCTGCTTCGTATCTTTATAAAAAAAGAAAAATTTGAGGTTATAATTGATTATTAATATGTTCATTGATACATTAAGTACCAATATAAAATTATTTTCATCCCTGAATTAATAAAGATAGCTTAATATTGAGCAAGATTATCATTGTCACCAAAAAAATTTTTATATTGAAGAGGCAATACCTTGATAAAAATTATAGTGACTACCTTGTATTAAAATAAAAATAAATAATACGACTACCTTCAAGTACATAGTCGTATTATTTAATAAGGGAATCAATTTTTCTATAGATCATCGTATGTCAAAGTAAGATAAAGTAGGCTACGCGAAGCCCGTCGACTGACGTAAAAAATTTGTGATATAAATTTACATTACCTATGGTGGTGAAGCAGTAAACCAGTGAAATTCTTTCCACCTATCATGGCATTTAAAGTGAGAGTGGATTTACCCGTTTTTAGTAAAAATTGCAAAAGATTAAGACTGAAATTGTTCCTAAATATTGTTTCAACTTGCGACACGAAACCAGTACCGGTTTTGATATGATTATAGTAAGATTCAATTGTTACTACTGCATAATTATAAAAAAAAAACTTATACAGAGTTCCGTGTTGGTACTTACTCTTCTTAACTAAGATAGAAACGCCAGGTGGTCAGACGTCAGTGTCCAACTGGACCGCAGCCACAGTTAGAGAGTGTTTTTGTAAGTCACTCACATCGACCTGTCCTATTTTGGGAACAGTTCGTGTAGGTAGATACATCTGATGTATCTAGGAACCTTTTGTCGTGATATATTTGAGCGAGCATAACTTGTCCGCTGGTGGTCATTGTTCAACTACCTTGTAAAACTCACAGTAAAAAAATACAAGTAGCCTTCCTGTAGCAGCGAATACATTAGAGATTAAATCACAGTTCGTGTTACAGAAACAAACCTTTTAAACACCAATAAATTTTCTATTCTATACATGTGACTGGCTAGTTTTTAACCCTTTTGCTACTATCGGTCACTATAGTCACTAGCTGAAAAATACCGTCTATACAAGATGGGTGACTATATTTAATTCACCCATATTATTTTTCTTCTGAAAATGAATGAAAATCGTTTTGAACTAAAACTTTGAGCCAGAATGGTAAAGACTGCGCGTGTTTGATCATTGGTGTGCGCACTTTCAGCACGGAGTTCCGTTTTGTGCGAGACTGTACAGTGAGGTCTGCCGTAGCGAAGAGTTTAAAATTTAAGGAGCACGTCTGAAACTGGGCCTGGTTCCATAAATAATCTGCATTATTTCCATTAGAATAAAAAGCGGATCCAAATATATATTTATTTTTGTTCCTAAATATTACCAAGGCTTGACGTTACTGTTTATTTTTGTCGTTAGTCATAAGATTACATTTTATTCTGAGATATTCAGTAGATATAAAGTAATGAATTTAATAGAAATAAATGGCATCATACGACCTTCTTACTAAACGGTAAATACATGACGGTATGGCGAAATGTGAAGATGCGCAGTGAAAAAATGTCACATTATGTAAAGAACTTATAAACAATTAATTATCCAGTTTCCTACTACTGATACATATATTTTTAGTTTGCAAACAAATAGCGAAGCGCTTTTCGTAGCTTACGTGTGCTTATGCTTATAGTCAAACTTTTAATGAGATAGAGTTTATAATTCTTTATTTATTGATAACTCGGCAACAAGTTTTAACGGCATTATGTAAAATGAGGGAGTATAAAAATATCCAAACAGAATTGTTTAGGTATTAATTATATATACTTTTACGAACATTATACGGAGTCAAATTCTGTAATAGTTAAAACAAACGGAAAAGGATGACTGTTTATAGCATTGAATTGGGAAATATTAGGTCCTTACATATGAAATTGGCGTTTTGTATGGGAGGAACAAAAAGTCGAATATTTTTTAATATAATATATTTAATTAATCAAAGAATGAACCATTATTTTCTATGCACTTTTGCCATCTCATAGGTAGTTCATTGATCCCTTTACTAAAAAAAAACAGTCGGACGGGAATCAATAAAATCTTTGAAGGCGATTTGGACTGCCCCATCGGAGTTGAATTTTTTCCCTTGCAAGAAGTTATCCAAATTTCGAAAAAAATGGTAATCTGTTGGAGCAAGGTCCGGGGAGTACGGAGGATGTCTTAGACTTTCCAATTGAAGCTCTTCTAATTTAGTAGCCGTCTGTTGCGCAGTGTGTGGTCTAGCGTTGTCGTGAAGCAGCAGTGGCGTGGAGCGATTGACCAGCCTAGGTTGTTTAGGCGCTAGCTTTTCCATCATGGTTTGCAATTGCTGACAGTAGACATCAGCCGTAATAGTCTGGCCAGATTTGAGAAAACTGTAATGAACAATACCGGCATTAGTCCACCAAACGCTTACAAGTAACTTTTTTGGGGTTAATTTTCGCTTGGGGCAGGATTTGGCTGGCTGGCCAGGATCCAACCATTGCGCTGAGCGCTTCCGATTATCGTAAAGAACCCATTTTTCATCACAGGTAATGATTCGGTTTAAAATACCTTCATTATTGTGCCGGTTTAGTAATGTAACGCAGCAGTCGACGCGCGTTTGCCGGTTTGCTTCAGTCAATTCGTGAGGTACCCACCTTTCAAGCTTTTTAATCTTCCCAATTTGCTTCAAGTGAATTAAAACAGTTTTATCACTAACATCGCAGCCTGCAGCTAACTCGGACGTGGTTTGCGATGGATCCTCTTCCACAATAGCCTTCAACTCTTCATTATCAACTTGAGTCTCAGGCCGTCCACGGGGCTTGTTCTGCAGGTCGAAATTTCCAGAACGAAAACGTTGGAACCAAAAACGAACTGTGTTTTCTTTTGCAACACGACCGCCATACACATCATTCACCCTTCGAGTTGTTTCCGCAGCACTAGTGCCACGGCGGAACTCGTACTCGTAAATAATGCGATATTTTAAGTTTTCCATTTTGTAAAATGAGTGACGCAAACAGAAAAAACAGAAGAAAAAAACAAATGAATGACGATCATCGAAGCACAAATACATGAGTCTATAGCTGTACAAATTTGAATTTAGAATTCCTTACCAAAGAGGAGAAATTTGTGATTAAAGTGCCCAGTACGAAAAACGCCAATTTCATACGTAAGGACCTAATATATACATTTTTGGAAAATTTGTTCTTTGCACGCACAACACATAGTAGTTATACTAAAGTCTACTTATATAAATATATATATATATTAAATAAAAGACCAAATTATAAAATTATTTGTTTATTATCAAAATAAAAAAACACAATAATCCCATTTAAAAGTTTTAGACGATGAATAGACAGAAAAAAATCCTAATCACATTTATTAATTAATGTCCGATGGTTACACATTTCTTAGTTTTGTTTTACTTTTTTATCACTAAACATGGAAAATGTGACTGTTTCAAAATATACATATACAAAAGATTACAAGGGATTGTAGGTAAGTTGGCAGGGGCGATTTATTCGGCAGTAGTTCATTTCGGGCTTTTAAACGTCTGTTTCGACGTGCGCGAAAATCATTCCCACTCTTTCTCACAAATATCAACTAATATGACTAAAACTACTAAACGATCAACAAAAAAAAAGTGTTTGTAACATAATATTAACCATGTCTATTTTTATTCTTCGGTTATATTGTTTCTGATAAAGACAAATTTTATCCAGAGGCTCTCGATTAATGACTAATCGATATGGCGTTGGTTTACTATGGATTCTCAAGTTAAAACCATTTGTTACTAATTAAAATTTCTAGTGAAATTATTCTACTAAATAAAAAAAAGGTTACGTTAAAAAAATACGCTTTGACAGAAAGTTCAGCTGAGCGACGCCCATGGTAATTGTTACTCATGTTTGTTGTATTTCATATGTGTAAATTTAGGTATGAATATAAAATGTTCTAATTGCCTTTAAATTTCAAACATCCAGCATCACATACTTAACAACTATCCTTATTACAAGATTCACACTTATAATGGTCTGTTACAATGTTTTCTTATAATTAAACCTTAAAGTTACTTAATTGGACGGAAAATATCATAAACGTGTGTCATCACAATACTTACTTAAGTAAAGTCTATCTTTTTATGTTTCCTTATATTAATATTCATACATATATTTTGTCATAACTATTTTATAACTGCATTTTTTATTCATTCATATATTATAGGTATAATATCTACTGTAATATACATTAAATAGCAAACCATGTATTTAATCATAAAAATAATTGATGATAATAGCATTATATTTCATGGAACAAGTTATTTTATAGCTTGCAATATCAGAGTCATTTTAAAACAGAATGATTTGACATTTATTAATGAAATACTGTCATATATACTTTGGGAACACAACATTTTACTTATATATTAATATGTAAACTATATTAAACATCTATCAATATTAATAATAAAAAGGCACTTATATAGCATAAATGGAAATCACTATCTGTTTGTCTATCTGTGTGTTCACAAATATCTTCACATATCTTAATGTAATTTTCATCATTGATTAGCAAATATATTCTTGATGACTTACACGTAAAATATGTTGGTATTAAATAAAAAATAATTTTAAACATATTCTTTACTTTTAACCTGTGCATATATTCATGTATGCATATTAACACTTCAATGCTTAAAACTATATACTGTCAAGTATAAGTTGGTGCATACTGAGCAAATTAACTATTTTTACAGTCCTTTAAGTTTATTACTCCTTTTTGGGAAAAATATCAACACTAAACCTGTTTTATAAATCCAATATCATACAGGATCCTAAAGTTTTTATAATTTTATTATAGTCCCCAAAAGAACAGTTACTGCCTATAAAAAATGTTTGTTCACAGTTTTTGTACTTCTTTCGTACTTACTTAAATTTTTTAGGAAACTTTTATATAATGTGGGTGGTGCAATTTCCATTAAATTATTATTTCTATATATCAGTTGTTAGCAAAGTTAAAGAAAAACATGAAAATACAAACCCAGGGAGATGTTGATATTGGAATGCTTACATGACAGACTATATTAGTATTTAAGTAATAGCATTTACAAACATAGGTGACAGGACCCTATATAAGTAGCAATATCTTATTTATTCCACCCACATAATAATGCTATATCAGTCTGTTCATTTTATGAAGTATTTCATGATGGACAATGAATAGGTTGGTTTTGTTTGTGAAACAATTATTTAATGTTTTGTTTTGATTCTAGTTTATTTTAATAGTGTTTAGTATCTTAATTCAGGAATATTTATTTTTACTATTTATACTGAATACAGAATTATCATAAGAAACTTTGTAAAATGAACATGGTATAGAAATATTTATTTCACAAATTAAGAATACCACGTCAGTACATATAAGTACAGTTGTGTAGAAAACATTCATAATAATAGTACTTACACAAATATTATAAACTTGAGTAGGCAAACATTATAGTATTTTAAATAAATACATCACACTTGCAATACTGACTGATAGCAACATCAATGAAGAAGTAATTTGAGTTGAATTATTACATTCATCATTCGAGCAATAACACTCTTCCCAGTAGACACCATTTTCGTAGACGCCCCAGTTGCAGACACCTGTTACACCCGTCTCAGATACTGATGCACAGCGTCTTATTACTTGGCGCCATCTGCCATCCCCTAAAAATTTTAAATGTACCATTAAAATTCCATGTTTATTATTATGTTCCACAAATGCTCCTTAAATTTTAAGACACATTTAAATACCAATTAAGCATATTTGCATGTAATTAACTTTTTATTAGTGTTTAAAAGATTTTTAAAATTTGAAGTGTGTCTGATACTGGGTGTATAGCCACGAATATATATTGAGCGCCGAATAAATTTATTTCAAGGTATTTACAAAATCAAAAGAAGGGTGTAACTATGTGTGTAATGAAATTATTTGTGGACAAGTATACATTTTCGACCTAGTCTCAAATGAAGGCTGTGCTTGTGGTGGTATGGGTAATAGACAAAGATATACATAAAAATATGCATGCATACAGGACTTCATGATAACCTAATCTGTTCATAATAGAAAAGTGTTCTGCTAGTGGAACAGGAATCCAGAACATTAAGTATTACAGACAGGGTCGCCGGCAATGCAGCATTAGCCCGTCAATAGCATGTATGTATAACAATGTGTATAAACGGCGAAATCTATAAATATTGGTATAAAAAGTATGTAATTAATTAATCTCTAAGAATTCGCCAGTTTAGTGACCTTCTGTGCTCGTCCCTTAAGCCCAGTTAAGCGGTAAAGGCCTGTCCTGGCTACCAGTGTTTGTCCTTCAAAAAAAAAGTTGTGCAAGCAGAGAATTTTCACTTTAACCACACTGGTGCTGATGGCCCATATGAAACGTTAACTTACATATAAATCCTTTTGGCCCTTGCTGTGTAAGTTTCATACAGAATGCCCCTGGCATGTGCGATTCATCACTCCCGCATTCAACAGCTATATGACTCTCTTTGTCAAACTTCTTGTAGGCTCCACAATTGTCTTCGCCTTTATTATCTTGAGATGATGCGCATTGGTAACATCTCACAGAATATACTGTAAACAAATATATAATCTAATTTTGTATTTTATTTTTAAAGTTATGATATTAATATTCAGAATACTGATAATTAATCATTATTACTTATTTTTTAATACCAGGATTAACGATAACAGTTGAATAAAATTTAAAAAAAAAAATCAAAACTATTAGTACAAATTCCTTAAACAAAAACTTCTCACCTGCAGGTAATGCACATAATGTTGTTATAATAAGCAATTTTAAAGTCATTTTTTGTTTATTTTTAAACGTAAAAAACAGAAACAAAACAACGAAATCTAGTTAAACGAACACGCCCAAATCACTAATTTAAATACTCTATTGATAATGTGCTACCCACCGCTAAGTAGAAAATTTCCCTAACATTATTTTATAGCTACGGATACTATTTTTTTTATTGCTTTAATTGGAAAAAGTAAATAGAAAATACTATTGAATTAATATTTAAAAATACATGTTTCTTAGTAAAGAGTTATTATATTATTCATAAAAGTAGATTTTAGATAAAACATATAACACAAACTCTAAATCGTACAATTCTTATTATCTTCATCAGTAGTATCGGAATTATTATTATTTATTAGATGTTGTTAAAATCGTGTGTTTACTTCTGTTTCTAAGATATTCTATTTATTAGAAATTATCAAAATCATTTTTTTAAGAGACTACTGGCTTATTTATCTCTTTTGTGTATTTTTTTATTGTTTGTATATTGTTGTATATTTCCCTGAAAATTTAAAAAATAACTAAATTAACCCTTTGCACTTGTGGCCCTTGCGATTTGTATGCGGCCATTTTTTCAACATTTTTATAAAAGTTTCAATTTACAAACTTCAAAATGGCAAAACCACATTGGTCATATACCAATACAAAGGCCGCGAAAGGAAGAAAAAACTTCAAAGTAAATATTAGCGATGGGTGATTGATTGCACGAGAATCGATATTTATCAACAAAAGAATTGTAATTGATGTCATTTATAATTGGACAACGTTAAATTGGTCCATTAATCTTAAAATTTTTTACTTTAAATATTTTCTCCGAAGATGTTTTCGCTTGAGATATTTTCTGTCGTGATGTTTTCTCACAGGTGTTTTTTTAATATAATATTTTATATTTCTAGCATACTTCGATTCAAGTCGACGACGATCGCCAGATTTATCTTGATTATTGGTCGAAAATATTTAATAAACTGAGTTATTTTTATACATATTATACATGATCGACCATATCATTATATATCACGATATCATAATAAATATATTTTATAATAAATTAACTATTATACTATATTATCAAGTTGAATTTAAAAAATAATGTAAAATCGGTTGTATTGGATAAACTAAAAATCTATATTAAACAAACATAGATAAATAAATTTTATTGCTTTATTAATAGATTTATAAGTTTAATCAAAAATTAGAAATACTGTAGTTGGACTTCTGTCTATAAAATACATCATTTATCACTTAATTTGTATTCTTGTAAGTATAATTTCTAATGTTTTTGTTTTTATTTAACTATTAATATCGTACTGATTAATCAACAATTTTGATTTTGTCCAATATTTAAAACAATAATAGACTACATTGCAGCTTATAGAAAGTACAGCGGAGTCCAAGAACGGTAACAATCGCTCAAGGGACGAAAATTTGTTTACAACCGTCATCGCTATGGGAGTTCACATATACCGCGACAGGTCTCTACGTATACTGATAACTGGATATTCACAAATTCATCCGAAAACGCGAGAGGCCGAAGCGAGTCACTATGACTTTAATTATTTCGCCTATCTATAACAGGACGTATAACATCAGTATGTTGTAATATAAATCACGATGGAACATTTCACCGAGCCTGGATGCATTGTCTCGATTTGCTCTAAGTTAAAGCCAATGACCACTATGCATCGGTGTATGTAGATTCGATTTAATCGATTTTGATTGAAAACCAAGTAATTTATATCGAATGTAATTTAATCGAATAATCATAATAAACTATTATTTATTAGTCTGTGATAATAAACGACTTGTCGCTCATCGCTAGTAAATGTTAAGAAACGGAAAAGTTATTAGAGTTTCGTTTATTTGAAATTGTTTTGTTATTTTAAAACTTAAAATATAGTTCTTCTCAATTATGACTTCTTATTCGAATAATGCTTTTTTATTTTACTTCGTTTGTTGTGTTATACCGTGCGGTAATAATGATTGTTTTGGCGCTAATTACCGGTCACGCCCAAATATTTAAATATATAATTTACTTTTAATTCTAGTATGGAGTTTAAAATGTTGGGACTGCCGGTCAAATGCTGATCCGAAATGCGCTGACCCTTTTGATAATTCCACAGTTTCGATGACTGACTGCACAAAAGAGAAAGGACTTGCTCATTTGCCAGGGTTCATGCCATTCATGTGTAGAAAAATACGACAGAAAGGTAATTTTTCTCTAGAATACTGATAAAAGTTGGATATAATTATAAAAAGTTGAAGGAAATAGTTTTTATTTTTATAAATAATCAACATTTTTTCGTGCTTATGACGACTTAAGTGTCTGTTTTAGTTTTGCCTTTTTGGGATAAGCAAAACCTTTTCCGTCATATAACCATGTGTGAGGACTTCTTCAAGTCACTGTGCATCACCTTCAACTTCTCCAGGCAGCAGACTCCCTCAAGTTTACTGCCGGGGTAGTCTTCTAGTCTAATTTAATATCTGTCATATGTTCCCACCACTTTAATATTTCTGACAAAGTTTTAACGTATTATTGTTCATACCTTGTTTATTTAACTTTTTTTATACATTTTAAAAGGCTAGCATGACTGATATACAGGTTGGCATGAAAACTCAATGGCCCAAGGTATGCATTACTTTGCTAGCATTTCACTTGAAATAATTTATTCCTCATCGCACACATTCTGCCAAACATTTCATTGTTGAGCAAACTCTACCACTACTACTACTACTTCTTGTACTAGTGATGAAAAAGCCCAGGATTTTACGATATGTTCTCGGAAGTTTTAGGCACTTTGGGAAAATTCCTGGGCATTTTCATCACTACTCATAACACAAATTTAGACAACAATAAAACAGCCAAAGGCCACAACAAGAAAACTACAAATATTCAATGAGAGTGCAGAAGAGATGCAATTACTCTAGCTTGGAGTTTAGCCACAAATCCAATTTTATTTTTCCTCATTAAAAAAAAAGTAGTGTTGTTTATATTCTAATTGAAACAAGAATAAGGCTCAACAAACACAATTTAGTTTTAATATATGAAATTGACTATATCTTCAGGTATCAGGTTTACACGGGCTCATTTTCCGCAACTCGACGTCTGAGTGCGCCTATTTTGCGTGAAAAGCGGGCCAGGGTGATTTCAATCATCCCAGCCCAGCTCCTTCAGGAAATCGGCCAGCCGCCTGATGTTGCTGGTTGCTTCCGAAAGGTTCCTCGGTATGCCGAGGTGTTGTGCCCGGTACACTGCCAGTTCACTGCACTCGAGGAGCATGTGCCTGGCTGTCTCTTCTTCTCTCATGCATGCTCTGCACAGAGTAGTTTCTCTGACACCTAAATGGAAAAGATGTCTATTAAAATAACCGTGTCCTGTTATGGCTCAGGTGACTTTACGTATCTGTAATCTACTGAGATGCAGGATAGCTTTAGAAACCTTTGGATTCGCTCGAGGTAAGGCCTCCTTAGCTTGTCTGCATCCTACTAAGTTGTTCCAGTCTGAATCCGTCAGACGTTTTATTCTTTGACGAGTTTCGGATTTGAACCAGCTGAAGGGTAGTGGAATAATCGGCTCAGATCCGAATATTCTTGTATCCGATCCTCTTCTTGCTAGCTCATCTGCTGCATCGTTGTCGCATGATCCGCTGTGTCCTTTAATCCATTGAAGGGTTGGGTAGCATTGTTGTTTAGACATACCTGAGTTAGGGCTTGGTGGCACTGCATGACCAGACTGGAGTTGTAATTTTTACTTCCTATGGCCTGCAGTGTTGCTTTACTATCCGACAGTATTTGGATTGGTTGATTTGTTACCTTCCTGGAGATGACTGCATGGGCTGCCAATAGGATGCCCATGCATTCCGCCAGGAATACAGTATTGTGAGCTCCCAACGCCATGAAGGTCTTGATGTTAAGATCCTCTGAGTAGACGCCTGTGCCCGGTCCTAAGTCTGTTTTAGGGCCGTCAGTAAAGATCCTCAGTTCTTTAACATTTAGGCTCTCGTAGTCTTGTTCGTGTAATTGTATCTTATATTTCTCATCGAAGACGAACTGCATAGGCACTTTGTCGCAGGTAGCTTCAAGTAGTGGTATATCATCTGTGAATTCCTTTAAGATTCTGGTGTGATGAGCACCATTATCATTCCACAGGTTTATAGTTTTGAGTCATAAGGTGGATGATACTGCTTCTTATTGAACATACAAGTGTAGGGGTATCATGTCAAGCATGGTTTCTAGTGATTTGTGGAGGTGGTTCTCATGCATCCTGTAATGGCCATGCATGCTTGCCTTTGGAATTGTCTTAACCTTGTAATGGCTGTTATGAGCTTAGTTCTAGTCCACCATACTAATGCTCCATAACTTACCATAGGTCGTATTGACTATATCTTATAATATTATATTTTTACTAGCTGACCCCGCTAACATTGTTTTGCCATATAAGTTATTTCTACGTAATTTCTAGTAGAAAAATAAAAACAAAAAATATTGTCTAAATAAAATGTTAAGGGTGAACAACCCTTATCACTTAGGGGTATGAAAAATAGATAGTAGCTGATTCTCAGACCTACTGAATATGCATATAAAATTTGGTCAAAATTGGTAAAGCCGTTTCGGAGGAGTAAGGTAAATAACATTGTGACATGAGAATTATATATATGCATATAAAGATATAAGAGATATGCTTTCTTTCATGATAAAAATAATGTTTTACCTCTGTATACTTTAAAATATGGACGAAATTGACTTTTGTTTACATGAAAGCCATTAATTAACAAACAACATACATTAATTTATTAGCATTTATAAACTTAATTTATTTATCATAAAATTAATTAAACATGTAGTATACTAATACAGGTTTCCCTGTACACAAGTACAAAAACCATCACAGTGACTCACTTTAGTTTGTCATATTGCGATATTATTTTATGTACATTCAGTTGTTCATATATCTAGAGACTTTCTGTCATGGTATATGTATGTCGACATGACAATGACAACTGTCATTGCCTTTCCTTTACTTGATAGTCACTGCTGTTTTAACAATAGTACTTTCCATCATGTAGGGTGTAGTCACTTGGTTAAGTCAGTGTAAAGCAAAATAATATGTTTTGTCTATGATTCCAGTAAATGGTGAGTGGCGCTACTTTAGAAACTGTGCATACCTTGGAGAAGTTGGCATCCAGGGTGATGAGAGATTTTGCCTTATGCGAACTGGAACATACAACATATTTGTTGAATACTGCACTTGCAACAGCAAAGATGGATGTAACTCTTCAGCAATGATTAACCCTTTGCCTTTACTAGTTGTTTTAATGGGTACAGTTTGTTGGTTTCGAGTCTTATCTTCCGTTATGGTGATATATTGAAGTTTTGTGTTCTGATCATTAATTTACCTTTTTTCTTTATATTCCTTAATGAGTATCTTCAAAGCTATGTACATTTTATGCATACATTCAAACTATATCTGAAAACTAAATATGTGAAAATATTTAATCTTGGTTCTATCTAGTCTTTTAAATCTAGATTGCATTTATAAACAGTTTTAAAGAATTTTTTTTTGTTACTGTAATTTATGAAAAATAAAGGGTCAACTTTCTTTAAATTTATGCCAAGCTTGAAACTATCAATTCATATTTACATTCTTGGATAAAAATAATATCTTCATGCTATATCTCTGTTGGGGTAGGCTCAGATATATTAATCAGTTGTGACTTGTGATAATCATTCTTTTCATTTCATATTTGTATTATACTAGTAGTAACTACTGTAACAACTTTTTTGAATTAAGAATGTGGCTCTAAAAGACCTTAAAACATGTTGAACATTTCCTGAAAAAAATCTCTCTTCTCTTGGCTACTATTGTATCTAGGAACAATCTAGCGAATATTCATTTTTATAATAAGCATATTACAATGTCTTTGTTTATTGTATATACAATATTTATATATTTTAAAATAAATGTTTGTAAAACAATATAAATATTAAAATATAAAAACATGCAGACGTATGGAAGTTAGACTTGAGACTCAAGCTACTGGCAGCTAGAAGCTAAGTGTGAGGAACTTCCTTACAATGTGTGCATAAAGTAATACCACCTTATTGGGCCTCTAATTTAACATTGAAATGAGAGTCTCTTGAGATGGTAATTAAGTTTAATGATGCATATTATATATATAACATATTATAATTATGATCGGTCTACTTAATAATGGAACTGATTTGAGTACAAATAATTGTATTAAAAAATATTTTCTATGGAATCTATATTTTCTATCTTGTATGCATGTTTTATCTATAATATAAAAATGAATCGCAAAATGTCTTGATAAGCGCGAAACTTGAGAACGGCTGAACCGATTTGGCTGATTTCTTTTTTGTTGTGATTGTTGAAGTCTGGGGATGGTTATTACGGAGAGAAAAATTAAAAAAATTGTCTGGAAAAGTCTAAAAACAACATTTTTCTATATTCTCATACGAAAAATTCGTAATAATATTTAAAAGTCAATTTGAACTTTAATACCATACCATAAAGTTTAAATGTTAGTGGACGGGTTCCGGGAAGGCAAAACAATTGAGTAACGTATAGATATTAATGTCAATATTTGTCAATTTTTATACATAAAGCATTAAGGCCAGGTTCCTTCAACAATTTTCAAAAACCAGGCGACAGGCCAATAGGTTTTGGCAGAATAAAATCTGACTAGGGCAGCGATTAACATTAAAAAAAACAATGTGACTTTGTTTTAGAGAAATAGGGCAGAACAAGATCTGCCGGGACAGCTAGTTATTAATATTTCTTATTAACTTATAAACATCAATAGACTTCAAAGACTGAAATGAATGATCCGTCCATTATACTAGACATAATTTTAAGAATAAATGTATTTGAATACAGTTTTTTTGAGTTTTATTTTTATAATATTTAACAAATATGTTAAGCCACTTGTCATATGAGCTATGTTGTACTGTGACACTACCGAATACAGAACACTTATAATTTAAAAACAGTTTTCACTCGAAACAATTGTCGAAAACTAAGTCTTGCTACATACCGGCGCTCAGTCAGTGGCAGCTTCTAATACATATCGATACAAAAAAGTGAGAATGCTATAACATGATTACACCAAAGGCAAAAAACTTGTTTTTTTTATTGTTAAACAGGTTCAATAATTTAAAAAAAAATGCTATTTTTGGTTATTGCATCTGCAATTTGTATGATAGCTTTTGGCAATTAAAGACATGTTAAGTTCAGTTTTTGCTATTTTTAACATAATAGTATATTTCATTTTAAAATGCGCCAAAAAACTAGAATCATGTGAGCCGGACCATTCTACGGAGTTGACAAATACATTATAAGATCTAAGAGTGTTTAATATGCCGACTCTGCTTTGAATATTAATAGATTCCAATTAAAATAGTGATTTTAATTTTGAGGTGGTAGGGTGGTAGTATTGACCGAACTGGGTCGTGACCACAGTTCACAAGTGTAAAGACTGTCATAGTACCGCGCTTTAGCCTGTGACGTTTCGGAATCAGGTTACATCTAGTAACTCTTATATATAGAGATCTTCAGTCGTGGTATATGTGGGCCGACATGACGACGGAGACTAAAGTATTTTAATCTTTTTATAGTCGGTATTGCTCTTGGAATACACTCTACTTACCATCAGGAGCACGGTAGTAAGTGCATCTGATGGCAGTGACGTGCATAGGGTATTTAGACAGGGTAGGTAGATTCACATAATTAATGTGAATATTATATAATGATAATTAATATTATATTACTTTCATAGGGAAAATAGATGGCATGAAAATACAATAGATATGAATATAAAGGGTTCCTTTCTTTGTTTAAATTAAAGCAATTTATACCAGAGTTATTTATCGTAAGGGCAAGCAATGCTTTCATGCATCTATGGAATGAACGCAGCTGCCTGATGGTAAGTACAATGTATAAACAAAGGTAAGTACAAAGTGACTACACTTTGACGAGTCAGTCCAAAGAAAAAACCTTTTATAATAAATTTATTAATATGTATATTTATTTGCCCATTTAATTTTACAAATTATTTTCATAATGAGATTCAGTGTATATATGATTGTTTTTATGCTTTAGGTTCTATTCTAGTGAATATATTTTATGTTATGACGTTGTATAGGCACCATTGGCTAATGAACTTATGAAATTAACAAATTCGAAAAAAGCGTTAATTGTATTAAGTTGCATTATTTACAAATAACTATAGCAATTATCATACATAGTTAATATTAAATTTTGCGAGTAAAATAACAAATACTCATAAATATATATTAGTAGAATACAGTAATCGTCTCAGTGTTATATTTAAGAAAAAAAAATACCCGCTTAAATTAATTACTTAATAGATACAATGAAAAGAAAAACATCGTTAATCTACAACAATAACATTAAAACTATGAATTGATATGAACATTTACAACTCTTGTACAATATATTAATATTAAAATTATTCTGGTTAACTTAGCATCGTTGCTGCGGTGGGCACAGATCAAACAAATTAAGGTTCCCACTTTCAAAAATGGTTTAGCAAAATTGTTTATTTACTATTTATATGCATCCTTCCAAATTTTAAACCAGTACCATTACGAAATACTATTACAAAAGAGTTTAAATTAATACAAATTACCTAATGCTTATAAATTATCAAATTGTTTATTGCTACCAAAATATTACTTTATATAGGTACTTACTAACAATGCTTATACATTGTTGTGGAATATATAACAAAGTGTGTACTCTAATTTGTAAAAAGATATTCAGATTTGTAGGTAAGGCTAAAGGCCTTACAAAACTCACGCCGTTTTAGAAACAATACTTAAATTTTAAAATGGCTTTAAGGACTAATAAATCACTTGTGTACAATTTTATGACGCATCAGTGTTAAACTACGTTTTATAATTTAAAAACGGTGTCTGAAACGGCGTAAATTTATGTTTAATTAAAAAATCTCAACATTTAAAACCGTTTAAAGTACTCAAGTGTTCAATTTTTTGCTTCAAGTGGTGGAGTAATTAACGCAATTTCAGCTAAAATAATTTTTACATGTGCTACTGTGTATGGATGCATATTTTTAAGACTTATTTTTAAATTTACTTGAATATTAAAACGCCAAGGGGTGCAAACAATAGTGCCAAGGTTTTTCCTAATGTCGCCGCTCCATTGCAGCCGTCGTATTCGCAGGTCTCGCAAAATGTTGTCACTTCATTCTGACGGTTTGCTGAACTCGGACAAGCAGTAGAGTAATCATCGTATTGTTTCCAAGTGCATCCACGGATGACTACATGCTCGCCATTAACTGGAAAAGAAAAAAAAAACACAGTAAATTAGTTCCAATTATTTTACAGGTTTGAAGTTTGTTTGTTGTAGACGTTGTCGTCAGTAGGTTTGAGTTGAAATGTTGGTTTGTTTTTTTTTAATCACATTTCGGACCAAGACAACATCCTATGTGGAATAGGGTTAGAGATATGGCCTTTATATCTATTTCGTTTTTTAAATTTTTGTTCTATTATTTAATACCTTGAAAACTTAATTCCGGTTTCTAAGATATCGTTTAAAGGACCCAATATCATAAGACGGTTGAAACATGATCGCCACGAGACCTTTTCACAGCCTAACGACCGGCAAAAGTTAGAGTTAGAGATCCTCTTTGTTATTTTATTTTATTTTATTTTACATAATAGGGTGCCCAACATGGGTAACATTAGACAAGAAAACAAAAGGATCATGGTACTTAAATAGAACATATAAATGCCCCCACAATTATAGGGCACCACAGCATGCACAGTGATTAATATATAAAGCTAGTTTACATTAAAGAATAATAATAAAATTCCAAAAAAGAAAAAAGATTTACATATATAGACACAACACAAAAGGATAACATTGTAGATTGTATAAGTAACAACTTTAAACGAAACTGTGACTGATTCCAAGTAACACAAAAAAAAAAGAAAAAAAAAACAGTTACTTTCTACACGCTGTTCTAAATGTTGAAAGAGAAACAGGAGTTGTTAGGACAAAGGTTCTCATATCCTGACTAGAGTCAGGATATGAGAAAGAATATGTAGTAGGCTCTCATGGCTTAATGCTAATAAATAATAAGATAGCTTTCAATTTGCTGCCCTTTTGCCATGGCAAAAGATCCATAGATACGCTTGTAAATACTTTTTTTGGACAGAGTTCCGTTTAATGACACAAATGCCAAGGTAACAATACGAAGCATCACTAATTAAATGTCCTTGAATGCACCCACGTTACTTCCTAAAGGGTTTCAACACAAATCGTGTGCTAATGTGTCGAAACTAATTAACATCCATTAGATAATACAAACACTTTTGTTTGCAGTAGCAAGAATCTGTTGGCATCGCGACATAATGAAGCAAAATATGCGTCATAGTCAACGTATGATGATGATGTCCTAGCCGGTTTCGGCTACGGCGACTGTTTCAACACCGGTTAAGAAATTCGAGGTCCAGTTTTCGGAAACAGTCAGTTGCGCAGGAGATATTTAAGTGCATAGCTGGACGCGCAGCCAGTAAAGCACTCTCTCGTCCGAGCTCCCTCAGGCCCGATGGAAAGGAGAACCAATACGATCGGGAGGGAGCGGGATGCAGGTTTGGTCGAGTCAACGTATATTAAATTTTTAACTAGTACATACGTTGGCGACAACCGGTTC
Source organism: Automeris io (assembly GCA_036320925.1). Taxonomy (NCBI): domain Eukaryota; kingdom Metazoa; phylum Arthropoda; class Insecta; order Lepidoptera; family Saturniidae; genus Automeris; species Automeris io. Next base: position 9,219,813 of record JAUDJH010000014.1, read on the forward strand.
TGACGTTTCTTCTATTTTTAATATGTTTGGATACATATATATCCGCGGATCTATTGTAATTTTTTACAGGTTTTTATTACATCTCAATATTAAAATATAGTTTGTAGTTTACTGAGAAGATAATATTTAAAAGGGCACGACCTATCGCTTGAATCACGACTAATAACCTCCTTCCACCTACTACCACCTTTTTATTCTACTGTTATGTTCATCACTCTAATTAAATTTCTTCATCCAAATGTGGCAAATTTGTAAAAATCCACCAAAATAATAAGAAATCCATATTAGGACAATAAGATCAAACAAAAGTAGGTGTGCCATTAGTTCGATTGCTCTGTTTATAATTGTATATCCTGTCCTTATAAGATGTCCTATTTAGCTTGGAAGTTAATATTTAGAAAAACAGGATATTCTGTATTTACATAGTTGAGGATCAGATTCGCTAAGATTACCTGCCCGTAAGTTTATAAAATGGGAGATGACACAATCTACATTAAAATGTAGGTGTGCTTATAATCATTCTATCGTATATTTTCTATCCTATATTTTTCTGTACGCTGTAAATGAAACGTAGTAGGTATATCTTTCTGATTAAGTGACATTTTATAACGTTATAATATGTAAAATAATAATAAATCGTAACGCTATATCCCTTTCAGGGTGAAGAGAGATGCATTAGTGGCTGTAATCACTTTGCGCTTATATTAGGTCCTTACATATGAAATTGGGGTTTTGTATGGGAGGAACAAAAAGTCGAATATTTTTTAATATAATATATTTAATTAATCAAAGTATGAACCATTATTTTCTATGCACTTTTGCCATCTCATAGGTAGTTCATTGATCCATTTACTAAAAAAACCAGTCGGACGGGAATCAATAAAATCTTTGAAGGCGATTTGGACTGCCCCATCGGAGTTGAATTTTTTCCCTTGCGAGAAGTTATCCAAATTTCGAAAAAAATGGTAATCTGTTGGAGCAAGGTCCGGGGAGTACGGAGGATGTCTTAGACTTTCCAATTGAAGCTCTTCTAATTTAGTAGCCGTCTGTTGCGCAGTGTGTGGTCTAGCGTTGTCGTGAAGCAGCAGTGGCGTGGAGCGGTTGACCAGCCTAGGTTGTTTAGCCGCTAGCTTTTCCATCATGGTTTGCAATTGCTGACAATAGACATCAGCCGTAATAGTCTGGCCAGATTTGAGAAAACTGTAATGAACAATACCGGCACTAGTCCACCAAACGCTTACAAGTAACTTTTTTGGGGTTAATTTTCGCTTGGGGCAGGATTTGGCTGGCTGGCCAGGATCCAACCATTGCGCTGAGCGCTTCCGATTATCGTAAAGAACCCATTTTTCATCACAGGTAATGATTCGGTTTAAAATACCTTCATTATTGTGCCGGTTTAGTAATGTAACGCAGCAGTCGACGCGCGTTTGCCGGTTTGCTTCAGTCAATTCGTGAGGTACCCACCTTTCAAGCTTTTTAATCTTCCCAATTTGCTTCAAGTGAATTAAAACAGTTTTATCATTAACATCGCAGCCTGCAGCTAACTCGGACGTGGTTTGCGATGGATCCGCTTCCACAATAGCCTACAACTCTTCATTATCAACTTGTGTCTCAGGCCGTCCACGGGGCTTGTTCTGCAGGTCGAAATTTCCAGAACGAAAACGTTGGAACCAAAAACGAACTGTGTTTTCTTTTGCAACACGACCGCCATACACATTATTCACCCTTCGAGTTGTTTCCGCAGCACTAGTGCCACGGCGGAACTCGTACTCGTAAATAATGCGATATTTTAAGTTTTCCATTTTGTAAAATGAGTGACGCAAACAGAAAAAAACAGAAGAAAAAAACAAATGAATGACGATCATCGAAGCACAAATACATGAGTCTATAGCTGTACAAATTTGAATTTGGAATTCCTTACCAAAGAGGAGAAATTTGTGATTAAAGTGGCCAGTACGAAAAACGCCAATTTCATATGTAAGGACCTAATATATCGTGCGCAATGTGACCAAAAACGCTAGCGTAGTTGATCGCCGTTTCCAAGGCCCTTACACATGACATTTCTATTATATGCCATGGGTATTTTCTCACGATATTTCTCTTCACCGGTGATTATGTGATGCCTAAATCCGTAATTAATGTGGAACATCCGGAGGTGCGTGCCAGGATATTGTAAAGTATAGTGAACATAAAAATTAAATTAGATTATACATAAAAAAAATAGAGTAAATTCTTACTTTTAGTACCATATGTGTGTGTAATAGACACGAGATGATTTATAGCACATTTGCTATAAACTTATGCGTGCATGCTATTTGTTTTATTTCTTTCGCCCAAGTATTTTTATCAATGTGCTATCTCGCTCTAGATTCACGTGATTTCCTATAATCACTGATTCGTGAATTTTGTTACATATTAAATAGTTAAAATAAAACAAAACTTCAATAATGAAGACATCTTCACACTCACACATAAAATATTTAATACGAGAAAATGCAATAAATATGATAGTTGTACAAACGAACCAAATCACATTGTAACAAAATCGTATTTTTATAAGGCTGAATCAGTCTCAGTTTGTTTGTTCAATAAACGATACACACAATACATACATACATACGATATCTGATTGTTGTATACAGGTATACAACCTGTATTCTATAGGCTATATAAATGCGTAATAGGAAAAGTCAAAAAGAAACTGGTTTTATACGCATATATCACCAATTTTTTTTTTCATACCATTACAGATACATCTTCAATATGATTTTGACCTTCAAACTATTAAAGATAAGATCTGTCTTATGGAAATTAGTGCCTACCATTACAGTTTGAAAATACCACATGAACCAGAGCGATCTAAAACTTGCCGTTAAAATGACAATGATCCAAATAATAATGGGCTATTGTGATTTAGTCATAATACATATAAACTATATTACTATAACAATAAGAACGGTAAAATTAATTGTATCGCTGAGAAAATCAGTGATGTAGCTCTTGACTTTAAAATACATAAAACAGCAAGCTGAGAATCCACAAATTATTCACTTGAGCCCCTCTGTATCTGTTAGCTCCATATGCAAATTAATAAAATACTTACTATATTTCTTTTGCTTCTTGCATACGGACTTGGATGCCTTCAGGTAAGGGTAACTGGCTCCGGTATTGGCGTCGCAGTTGTCCAATCTGTACAAATACGAAGTCTCCTGCCGTCCAGCGCTGAAGGGGTCATTGCACAGTGGGTTCAAATCGGATGAGCACGCCCAGCAGCGGACCGGTTCTCCTGGAAATAACAAAATGTAATACGTTATTGGTTTGTTTTTTTATTCGCTGCAATGACTGGTTCGTTATCACAGTACATGTATGCGAGACCTTGATAGTCTTGTTTGTATATACAGCTCATTTTTCCCTTCCTTAAGGTGGACAGCAGCACAGCGCGATGATAACGTGGTGTTGTGTTATAGGTAACAAAAGCAACTTTCTATGAACAACACAGTTGCCTTGGTTGCTATCTTTTGGTATAAAAACTAACTGTGATTCAGACTTGCGCACCGAGGGATTTATACAAACTTATTGGTAATAATGTATAATAAGCAAACACTGTTTATTGTAATATAACAAAAGAGTACAGTTTTCAGATATTTTCATATACTTGTACTATGACATCTTTCTTCTTGCTAAGTTTTCTGATACTAGATCAACGGAAAGTACCCTGTAGGCTTAGATTCACTCCGACGCAGCCTTGAGTTTCTTTCGGCGTTTCTTCTCAAGGTAGTCACTTCCGAAACGCTGGTAGATCACCGTTAGGTTCGTTTTTCAACTGGCCGCCCGCCCAAGTCGAGGTCCGTACCCACAGGGGTGCCCTTGCGTAGCCGCAAAAACCCATAAATTTCGCTGGCTGAGCGCCCTCTGCGTTCGCCCACCAAGCCCGGTTTTGTTGTGAAGGTCTTTCCCAGGCCTCCAACGTAGGACACGCCGAAAAAAAAAAGCTTAGATTCACATGTAAGAACAAGATAATCTATAAAATATGCAACATGAATTAATATTTCTTTTGATTGCGTTGACTTACGTATTTATTTATTTTTTAGTGCTAGAAGGGATTGTTGACCTATCTATGCATTTGATGTTCTTTTGAATTTCATACATCCCCAGGTTTCTGAGAAATAGGATCAAAGTAGGCAGACGTGCAAAAAAGTGAACATAACAAGGATTAATTTGGGTTATGGAACCTGTGTTTTGCTGTTTAGACCATACTGAAGACGGCTTGTTAGTTCTATATTGTAATCTAATTTAATCTTACAATTAACGCTATTTAACTCTATTTAAAGTGGAATTGTATTTATGGTCATGAATGGAAACATTATCCAGTCTTAACAACTGATAAATTTAAATCATCTTTGAGATCGAATTAAACTGGTTCAATTTTTTTTTTTTTTATAGTGGTAGGGCTGTTGTTCGAACTGAGTCATGACCAGTGTACACAAGTGTAAAGACCGTCATAGTGCCTCGCTTTGGCCTGTCGCGTTTCGGGATCAGCTTTTGTATATCCAGTAACTTATATGCCTAGAGACTTTCAGTCGTGGTATAAGTGGGCCGACATAATGACGGAGACTATCACTGGATATTTATTCTTTGATGGTCGCTTTCGTTTTTAGACTACACTGTACTTACCATCAGGTGCACTGTAGTCACTATGTCGAGCCAGTGTAAAAAAAGTTTTTTATTCAAACTTAAATTGGATTTAAATTTTTGATGGCAGCCGCCTTTAGATAAAATGAGTTATCTAAGAATGACGAAAAAGATCATTTTTATAATTGCTTCTTAGGAGCGCAATTAATATTCATTCGTAGTTCTACATAGAAAATAATCATATATGAAATAGCTTTTGCATTTCATCATCCTATAAGGGTACCTACTCCCTACATATTCAAATGTTATTAGCACATAATATGTGTATGTATAGCGGTACAGAATGAATTTGCATACAATCATTGTAAAGAATAGGTTATGTAATAATATAACGACATACAATATTTCTAGTACAAAACAATCAGAAGAAATCCTTTGTTTGAGTTGAAAAATTCAGTCTTATCTCATGGTAGTTCTAAAAACTCCTATTAAATATAATTTTGATGTCAGAAAAACACTTTAATTAGATATTATATATAATTATTCTTGAAGTGTCTTGTAGTATCAAATTTGTGTCAATTTATTGTTACATCAAACATGTTTTGTTTAGATTCCGGATTTGGTTTATTGTTGTTTTAGTGTTTATTTCTTGGAGTATCTATTAAGTAACACTCTAAAGTTAATGTGTTCCATCCACCAATGGTTAATTTTTTATTGTAATAAGACCGAATGTCGATTGATTGAATACGGCGCAAAAAATGAGATGATTTTTTTTCTAACGCGGTAAACGTAGTAAAACAATTATAAAAAAATCAAAGCGCCAAAAAGGCCATTACGAATCGACGCCGCTGCTTATTCCGTTTGCCTCTGTCACGGTTTACAGATCAAGAATAATAAATATGCTTTTTACTATTATATTTACTTGTAATGGTATCACGTGCATAATCATCCTTGAGTTAGACGTGAATCAAATGCCAATTTTCTAGGGAGTACGACTATTTTCCGTGATCATTTTATTGTAAAAATTGCTGTTGTTTGCGACAACAGTACTTGCTTCGATAATAAAGTAAAGGCAGCTACGTACTTACAGAAATCTAAACCACGTAGATTGATTTGACTTTGTATTTCTTATGACATTAAATGCTTTACAAATTTTGAAGAAATATTACAGTTATGTAAATATTTTTGCTACCCGTTGGATTTTATGACGACTTTACACATTTTTTAGAAGTGGGGGCAATAATATTTGTATTCTTATTGTAAAATAAGAAATAATAATATTGTAATATAATGAATTAAAAATAATTTGTAATTAAAACAGATAAATTACAAAGTGATGTATATACATATATGTATACATTAAGGTGGTAGATCGATTGCAAGAACTGGGTCATGACCTCAGTACACACGTGTAAAGACTGTCATAATGACTTTCTTTACCAGCTTATGAACGTCCAGTAACTCATATACCAAAGACCTTCAATCATAGTCTATGGGGACATGACGGAGACTGTCATTGGATTTTCGTTTGTGACTACACTATACTTATCATCCGGTGCACTGCACTGTAGTTCATATACTTAGAGATCTTCCGTCATGGTGTATGTGGGCTGACATAGTAATGGCGAGTGTCAACGGATTTTTGAACCTTGGCAATGGTTGGTGTTTTTGGATTACACTGTGCTTTCCATAAGGTGTGCTATAGTTACTTTGTCGGGCCAATGTAAAAAAATAATGTATATATATGATGCTATCGAATAATTTAATAAGCAAATATGGAAAAACTCCCCTATGGACTAAACATAAAATGAATACGACCCGCATATTTTTAAAGATTTCAATAAAAAGACATGACCTCGCACAAAGCGTTGACCATTCTATTGTACACGCGACGGTGGCAAATCACACAATTAATGGCTATTGATAAATTTCTATGGGAATTAGTTGCCGAGTTTATAGGACAATGGCGCTGAGGTGATCAATTATGAAAATAGCCTCTAAATTACAAAGAAATCATGAATACCAACCATTTATTATCCCTGAGGAATAGGATGGGTGCGGTTTGTTTGGTATTTTTCTTGTTTACAAGTTATAATGGTTTAAAGTTATGGTTTTACGTATCTACTAAAAAATACGGAAATAATGACACATCAATATAATAGAACTTAGTATTTTAAGAATGCAATGAATAATAAATTCAATTAATTTTGTTAGAAATAGTTGTAAGCCACTACGAAAAATGATACAATGATCTTGTATAACTCATTAAAATTATAAAAACGTATCATGCTTAGTATATGTATGTGTAGGTATGAGTAATTAAACATACCTCAAATTATATCATTACAACTCTGTGCCCAGTTAATCCTATAAATTAATATGTAGGGAAGGATCTCTCGTTGTAAAGAACCGTGACCTCTGCCAACATGAGTCAATAGGACGGACCACTCAACTGTCATTAAGCAGTAAATATACAGGGTGCATTTATCATAGGACAATTTAAACATAGGACAGTTTGTGTTATAATACAAAAAATATATATATAGAAAAAGTTATGAAAATATAAAACCCAGTGCAGGGGTGATCTAAAGTCAGCGAATGTATTAGAAAGACAAAAGATATGGTGGAAGGAATCACCAGTCGTTACAGAACTCAAAAATGTAATAAAATAGTATCTGATTACTGTGTCCAGACAATTTTATGTTTAATAAAATAGACAAAAACAAAAGTGGGAAATAATTAAAATATCAGTTAAGTGGACCCATTAACAAGCACTTTTAAATCATCTAGATGTAGAAAAAACATTAAATCAATTTACCACCGGGTTTTGCAACCACATTTAGGGGTTAGTTACAACGAATAGGGCTATATACCTATTAAATTCGATTTTATTTAGTAATCCTTCTGTATGTAGTCTAAAAGGGCCTGTCATGAGATCTGTGCGTATGCCCTGTTATTTCTGAATCTAGGTCATTGGAGATAATTTTAGAAATAAATAACTGCGCATCATTTTTATTTTCGACAAGCTCGTTTAACTGTTCTAATACTATGTCGGAGAACTGCAAACTTTAATTATTCGTTTTAATAAGCTGGTTTTACTTAATTAAGCTATTCTGACTATAAGAAAAATGTACTGGCTAAGGTACCACATGCGTACCAGTAAAGGGAAACATCGTGAGGAAACTTGTATGGCATCTAATAGAAATATTAAATCTAAATAAAAATATAATATATAATATATCTCAGCCTAAGTAACCAAGCTGGGGCTCACGCCCCGGATACCATATTCTAGGGGCGACAGACACATTACCCGCGTACTCAATAATATATCTAATAATGTTGGGCAACTTCTCCAAAAAAAACAGGCACGATGTACACGTCTTATTTTGTATTTTGACGTTTTAACTTAAGTTTTTTTTTTACACTGGCTCGACATAGTGACTACAGAGTGCCTGATGGTAAGTACAGTGTAGTCCAAAAACGAAAGCGACTATCAAAGGATGAAAATCCATTGATAGTCTACATCGTCATGTCGGCCCTCGTATACCACGACTGAAGGTCTCTAGGTATATGAGCTACTGGATATACACAAGCTGATCCCGAAACGCGACAAGCCGAAACTGGTCACTATGACAGGCTTTACACCCATGTACTGTGGTCGCGATCCAGACGGGCACCGACGCCCTACCACCTCGCTGCTGCTCGTTTAGCACCACCCAGGACTCACGTGTAGGGAAACTAGGGTAAAACTTACGGACGCGAGCAGCTTCGACACCCAAAAATCAAAGCAAAAAAAAAAACTTTGCAATGTTATGCAAAGTCATAGGTACGTTTTTGTAAATATTTTGTTGCCTATGCGATAAATAATATTTACAATTTTATGTTGTTATAGAGAATAAAATCTTTAAAAATTGTGCTTCAAACCTTTTTGCCCTTAGATTAATCCATATAATTGAGAAGCCAAAGTAAAAGGACTGGTAGCGGAAGGGGGCGAGAGACAGTAGTTTTTGCCTTGTTTAGAATAATTTAACAAAACAGAACTAAATTACTACAATATATTAAAGACAAATACTAACAAATACAGTTCTGTGCTTGCCAAGTGAGCTCTTAGTATCTTACTGTTCCAGATAGTTTTTAAACAAATTGTTCTCATGTAAGTGATTTTGTATCTTAATGAGAATAAGCTCTTTGAACTGAACTGAATTTCAAGATCCCGGGCTGATATTAGCTCATACTTAACCTCATACAATTTAATTGGAAACAAAAATGAAGAAGAAAGTAAATCGTATTTACTGAATTGTTATAAATTAATCCTTTCAATGAATACTCTTATAGAATATACTGATGACGGGAATGTTCTCTGTAGGGAGTGATTATTACGTCAAGAAGTTTGCATTATGAATAAGCTATACATCGCTTCGTATAAAATAAGTGGAAAATCTGCGAAGTCTCTCGATAAAGCTAGCAAGTACCTACTGCAGCAATATCTATTGTTAGGTAACATTTTTAGTAATTTATATTCCGGATTGAAAATATTCTCAGCGTAATTAAAATATAAACGCAGATTATTCATTAATATATTATGAGGTTAATTATACATTGTTTAAAAATAGAAAATTGACCAGAAAATAAATAGGTACGCGCATTTATAAATTTAATTGAATAAGTTTTTTGTAGATAAGAAAAAACAACTTTATTTGAATGGTTTTTTAATTATATATTTTTTAATTATAATTGATAATTAATTATACCTTAATTATTATAATCCATGAAAACTGATTAAGCAAAGGAACTCTTAGGTATGAATCTATAATAGGTCATAATGTCCGAAATACTCAGTTACGTACTGGCGAAGCGTCTTCATTATTCAATATATCTATCTACCTTGGAACTGTGATAAGAAAGACAATGAAATAAATTATTACAATTTCATTCATTATAGTTCATTATACAAAAATATAACAAATTAAATATAGTATAAACTTTTATGAAACCCCTATTTAGCCTTAAACTGTACGGATTGTCTTACTCTGAAACATTATTTAGTTTTAACAACTGTCAAATTTAAACCACCATTGAGGCCGAATTAAACCGCTTTAATTAAATAGCGTTTTATACGCCCAGTTTCAGTAAGGATCATAAATATTAAAATGGCTTTGACATAAATTAACCGTCTATGGCAAATAAATTCATGATTCATCAATTTGTCACGGACAGAAGTAAAACTTCGGATGCCTCGTAATATTTATTTATTTAGCACAAAATACGTTTGTTACAAAAGTCTGTGGTATGATAATGGCCGTACTAAAACCATAGACGGCAGGAAGCCTAAAATTCTATTAAGTGTTGCAATATTAAAATTAATATTACACAGGATAAAAATTAAATCTAGTGTTTGTATTGAACATATTGGGGCCAGCAATTATGTTACATTTTATATATTTTAAGCAAACGAATTACAATAATTTCAATAAATAAATAGAATAGAAACTTGTTAACATTGGCAACTCAAAGTTTATGAATTCATTTTATTTTCAACCTGACATATAATTAAAGTAACACATTACTGACTCATTAATTTTATCAAACAAACATACGTATAACTTTAAGTGAATCTTAAATTTAGTATTTTGAATAGTAAAAATAACTTTAAGTTACAATTTATTTTGTAATAATATTACACCATACATATGTTTATGCTAATTATCATTAAGAGGCAAAGGACATAATTTCATTATAGTTGTTGTTATGATTGAACCTTTAGCAGTTTTTACTTTTAAGGCACGGACTTTACCGTCCTTGCCTGGCATAACAGCAATAATTCTGCCAATAGGCCATTGCGATGGCGATACATTTTCTGTTTTAATTATTACGATAGTTCCTACTTCTAAGTTCTGTTGGATACTTTTCCATTTGGGTCTGCTTTGTAACATTACTAAATATTGTTTATGCCATTGATCCCAAAACGTCTGCTGCATTTTTGCGCATTGCTTCCAAAAGGAAAGTTTTCCAACATTTTCACCTATCAGATTTAATTCAGGATAAGTTGTTAAAGTAGCACCTGTCAAGAAGTGTGCGGGTGATAGGTAAGACAAGTCTTCATGATCCGCTGACATAGGCGTCAGAGGTCTTGAATTCAAGATTCCTTCTATCTGGACCAATACTGTATTAAGCTCTTCATAAGTAAGAATAGTCTGTCCAACCACACGCTTCAAGTGATACTTAACACTCTTGATGCCAGCCTCCCACAAGCCGCCAAACACGGGAGAATATGACGGAATAAAATGAAATGTAATTCTTTCCGCATTACAAAAGTCATGTACCGCATCTTGATGGCTTGTGGAATTCTGCAATTTATACAAATCATTTAATATATTATTCGCACCTTTATAATAAGCAGCATTATCACAATATATTTTAGTTGGCTTATTTCTGCGAGAAATGAATCTTTTTAAACATGCCAAAAATGTATTTGTTGTCATATCAGATGCTAATTCAATATGTATTGCCTTAGTGACAAAACAAACAAAAATTACAATATATGCCTTTGTAATTACAGGTTTGCGAATTCTAGATTGTTTTACATAAAACGGCCCTCCATAGTCGGTGCCGATTATTTGAAAAGGTCGTGTAACATTTACACGATCTGGTGGGAGAGATCCCATTAACTGAGTGACAGCTTTAGCTTTAAGCTTAAAACAAACTATGCATTTATATATGACTGATTTAATTTCTCTGCTTGCATTGATAATCCAGTAGCGCTCATTCAAGCTAGCTTGTACTAATTTAAGACCAGCATGCTTTAATCGTAAATGCTCATTTTGAATAATTAATTTAGAGATGTTAGAGCCTTTTGGTAGTATAATTGGGTGCTGTTGGTTGTATGAAAGGTTAGCGTTTTGTAATCGCCCCCCAATTCGTAACAAAAGATTAGAATCAAGAAATGGGTTTAAATTACTTAAATTTGTTTTAATATTAGATAAGTTACAGCAATTTTTTAACTGACTTATCTCAGCTCTGTATTGCCTTTCTTGATCAAGTTTAATAATCGTATGCAAAGCAGATACTAACTCATCAGGACATAACTTTCCTTGGCATTTAATATTTGTCTTTTTACAATTATTAATAAATCTTTTAATATAAGAAATTATTCGTGTAAGTTTATTAATATTAGAATATTTATCTAATACATAAAATAGATTATTTACCCTGCTACAAGTATTACATGTTTGTATTGCAGGTTTTATTTCAGGAATATTATCATTTTCAATTTTGTTTAATATTTTTGTGTGTTTGTATTCTGCACTATGCAAAAACATAGGTCCCTGAAACCACAACTTTCCTATTTTTGTCTCTAACAGTTTCGGAGACATTCCACGCGACAAACAATCTGCTGGATTTTCACTAGACTTAACATAGTGCCACTCACATTGTTCTGATAACTGATTAATTTTTTCTACCCTATTAGCTACATAAACACTAAGTTTTACAGGAGAAATATTCAACCAAGCAAGTACAATTTGAGAATCTAGATATAAAAATGTTTTTACAACATATTTCAAAGACAGTGTGTCATATACCTTTTTAGACAATGTTGCTAATAATAACGCGCTATTAAGCTCCAGACGTGGCGTAGTTAGTATTTTATTTTTAGGATTAATACGTGACCTAGAGCATAAGAGGTTTACCATTACCACATTATCTGGACTGACTGCTCTCAGATATATACAACAGCCATAAGCAATATTTGAGGCATCCGCGAAACCAACCAGTTCTATTAAATTAGATGAATGTATATTAATATTTCTAGGAATAGAAACACTCCCCATTTGAATTAATTCCTTGGCAAACTCAACCCACTGCTTGTTAAGTAGATCAGGTAGGGCATCATCCCAGTTTATATTTGCAAACCACACCTGCTGCATCAAATGTTTAGCCTGTACCAATAAAGGACCCACAAAACCCAGGGGGTCAAAAAATTTGCTTATAAAGCTCAACATTTGTCGTTTAGTGTAAACACTCGACACTTGCCTTTCTGGACATTTTATATTTAACATATCACTGGTTACATCATAGGTAACTCCCAATGTTTTAATATATACACTATTTTTATCAAAATCAATATCACTAAAACATTGTAAATTAGAAGGAATATCCTTTAAAATATTTTTATTATTTGAACACCATTTATGTAAGCAAAAACTAGCTTCTTGCATTATTTCAATCAATTGCGATTTTATAGCTTTTAATTCAGATAAATCATTGCTCCCACACTGAATGTCATCGACATAGGTCGAATGTTTCAAAACTGCTGAAGCAAGGGGATATTTTTTATTATATCTCTGAGCAAGCTCTAATAAACAGCGAGTAGCCAGAAATGACGAACTTTTAACTCCATAGGTGACTGTTTGCAACTGCAGGCACTTTACAGGATCGTGGTCTGAATCACGCCACAATATATTTTGTAAACAACAAAATTCCTGTTTTAAAAATATTCCCCTGTACATGGATTTAATATCACATAACAAAACGAATTTATATGTACGAAAAAGTATTAATATATCAAATAACTCGTTTTGAACAACAGGCCCATTTAATAATAAATCATTTAAGCATAAACCATTTTTGGTTTTCATGCTTGCATCGAACACTGCTCGCACAGGGGTGGTTTTGCTGTTTGAATTAAAAACCGGATGATGCGGAAGGAAATAGGCTTGCCCTGCATCTAAATTATATTTTTGAATATCAAAAACCTTTGCATGACCTTGATCAATATAATCCTTAATAAATTGTTTATAATTATTAGCTAGAGAGATATCCCTAGCAAATCGTTTTTCTAAATTATAAAATCTTTGTAATGCAGAGGAAAATGAGTCTCCAAGCTGCACATTTTTTAATTCAAGCTTTAGTGGTAAACCCACATAAAATTTATTATTCTTTAACTGGACAGATGACTGAAAATATTGCTCTGCCAACTCATGCTCACTAGATCCCTCTTTATAGACAGAAGGTACCTTCTCACATTCCCAAAATTTTGAAATGTTTTCACAAATTTCTTGCAAATGAGAGTCTTCAGTTTTTATATTGTGTGGAAAATTATTAATTTTGTTACCTTTAACATGTATGCACAAATTGCTAGCATGAACTTGGCCTGCTGAGACAGGCAAGCTGCCCGCAACGACATGACCAAACGATGTGCTAATTAAATAAGGACCCGACGGCGTAGCCGGCAGGAACTCACGCCGCAACACCTTGAAAAATATGTCACAACCCAATAAAATACTAATTTCATCAGATTTATTGAAATTTTTATCAGCTAATTGGATGTGAGGAGGAAATATAAATTTTGATATATCAAAGTTTTGCTGCGGCAAATCACATGTTATAGTTTTAACCACGCAACATGTCAACTCAACAGAGTAATCAGTTAAAGAGGAATAAACACGTATATTTGCTTGTTTTTTAATTTTATGACTGCTGTCCACGATCCCGTGTATTTCCTGGTCTGCATCGTATAGAGTGCAGCCAATATTTTGTGCTAATTTATCTAGAATAAAGGAAATCTGTGAACCGCTGTCAAGCAAAGCTCTTGCTTGATCGAACGTACCATCTTTTCTTTGTAACCTCACCATGACCGTAGGTAATAGAGAGCCATTAGCCTGAGAAGTGTTGGTCACGTTGACCGCAGAACCAACTGAATTGCTCCCACCTGTTGCATTATGCCTTGCTGCTGTAAGCCTTTGCTTATCATCTTGTGATGGCATATGCAAAAGCGTGTTGTGTGGTTTCTTACAAATGGAGCATTTAATGCGAAGCAAACACTTCCCCTTATGCTCATTTAGGCAAACAGTGCATAAGCCCTTGTCTTGCACAAACTTTGAACGCTCACCTACATTAGCCATTTTAAAATTGGTACATTTATATAATTTGTGAGTATTTCTACAATACTTACATGTATTGGCGGTGACTACCCCACTAACTGCCGCCCCCTTGGACGCCCTCGCTATAGGCGATGCTGGGATTTCGTCCTCAGAGTTTTCCTGTGCTAATGCACGATTTTCTAAAAATGATAAAAACTCAGACAGTGTTGGTACTTGCTTTTGCTTTCTCTCTAGATGAAATCCTGTTCTTGTGTATTTATCCACCTTTTTTAACAAAATACTAATAAGCAACACATCCCAGTGCTGCACAGGCTGTTCTAGGTTTTTTAGTGCTGCTAAATGCACATTAACATTGCTTATAATTGTACGTAAATTTTGTGCTGTGTATTTAGTGAAAGTAGGTAAATCAAGAATTTTATTTACATGAAATCTCACAATTTTTGATTCATCAGCAAATCTTTTATCCAAAAGTTGTAATGCATCATTATAATTTTTATCTGTGAGGGGCAGATGCTTCACAATATCCAAAGCTTCGCCTTTTAATACAGAGAGAAGATAGTATAATTTTTCACAAGAGCTTAATTTATTATCAAAATG
The DNA here is from genome assembly GCA_036320925.1 of Automeris io. NCBI lineage: Eukaryota > Metazoa > Arthropoda > Insecta > Lepidoptera > Saturniidae > Automeris > Automeris io. Next base: position 9,234,923 of record JAUDJH010000014.1, read on the forward strand.
TATTACAGACCTAAATAAATTAATAAACGGATAATAATCCAAATCGTTTTTTCCGTCGAAGTCGGGTATATGCACCTTTGGTAATTTTTTAAACTCACCAGTATGACGTATTTCTCTTTCGGGCTCCTCATCCCGGCATGCCTTCAGCCGACCCTCCAGCGCGGCAATGCAACTATAATACACGGTTTCGTACTCGGCGTAATCCTCCTTGTCGTTAGGCTCAACGGCAAGAATAGCCCGGTTTTGTTGTTCATATTCGTTAAACGCTGCAATCAAACGATTGCGTTTTTCTTTTATGATCTCGCACGAGCACGTTTTTACCTCTGCTGATTCGCAAAACCTTTGCATCCGCGTAAGTGTACCCTTAACGTACCCGCGATACGCTATCAAACTCTTTAATTCCGTCATATTGCCGATAAATGACCTAAAATGTCACACAATATGAACAAAGGAAAAATTAAATTAAACACGCCTTAATAGACCGAGACTTCTTTGTTACCTGCACACTGACTTTGAAATATGCTGCAAAAATTAATAAACTTATGATAACAATTAATAATTTAAACTGTTAAATATATATAATAAGTCACAGCGTAATAAACTAATGCACAAGCGACAAGACCTGTAAATGAAATATAATGGCTAATATGACGCAATCACGTGCAAGCTGCAATAAGAAGGGAGATATGTTCCGTCCTCTTCCCGCTGCTTACTTGAATGTTGATTGTGAATGAAGTTTGATCTTGAGGGTAGAATGAAAATATTTTGTGAGATGTTTTCTTTATGCCTTCTTAAATATGGAATAATTTTATAATATATATTCCACATGCACTTCCACTTCGCTGTTTCTTTTTTCGAGAAATATTAACAAAATTCAATTCTTGTGTCTACCACGTTGCGTCGCGCCGTCAGCCCTTTTCTTCTAACAATGGCTGCGCATTGGCCGCGCTTATGAAGTAGCAGGCACTCTCCAAGCAGGAAGTAATGCACTAGTAAAATGCACGAAATTACTTCACCTTCTCTGCTTTTCTTCTTTGCTCGAAGGACCATTTGCTTCTGTCACGGACAGAAGTAAAACTTCGGATGCCTCGTAATATTTATTTATTTAGCACAAAATACGTTTGTTACAAAAGTCTGTGGTATGATAATGGCCGTACTAAAACCATAGACGGCAGGAAGCCTAAAATTCTATTAAGTGTTGCAATATTAAAATTAATATTACACAGGATAAAAATTAAATCTAGTGTTTGTATTGAACACAATTGTCAAAAGTTTCTTAAAATTTAAGGAAGGTTTCTGAAACTGGGCTTTAATTTGTAGGAGCAAGCCGCCCTAAAATCCAGTTATTATACTTTGAAATTTATTCTTCAATTACTTGTAACAATTTAGATAGATTGAAAGATATATAATTAAGTACATCACATATAGATTCAGTTCGTATTACAACAGAATTCCTTATAATCTTATAAAAATTGTTACGTAAAGCTTTTATATTCGTAATTCTTCTGAGACATATTATAGCCTCTTATACAATAGATAGTTTTCGTTTACGTAAAGGTCATTCACCTCAGGATGTTTAGAGTGAATAGACTGAATGACTAATAATAACTTTAAATAGATTTTCGCTGATATTTTATTCCTATATTAACACTGCTTTCTTTATCAATTTATCATGATAGGCAACGTAATATTTTATTAAGCCACTATAAAAACATACACATATGGTTATACATAATATTATGATACATGTATGCTAAGTAGGTAATTACAGACGTGGTGACATTATGTGTGAGATGCAAGCCTTAGTATAACCAAGTTTGTAACGAGCAAAAGGCACATGCGTGTCATACGGCGATTTTTATTACACTTGGGAGGAAAAAGACAATCTTAAATTATGTTGATAGCTTTGTTATTAAAATAGTCAAGGTAAAAAACGTTCACAATTCGTTTCGTGCCTCAATTAGTATTTTCAACGGACTCTAACGTATGTCTTGCTCTTCTATAATACATTGTTTGAAATTGATATATTTTGATTTACATCTAAATGTATAATTTTTCTCTGTGATTATTAAGAGTGTTAATAATTTTGGAAATACACACGCAAAAAGCTCTTTTTCTTTAATAAAATATTATCGATTTACAACGTTTAAGATTACTTATATACTTTTCTAAATGACGTGCTAACTTTCTTTATTACGCGATATGCCAAAGATAAGCGGCGAATGCAGCATACATTAAAAAATCTCCTTGAAGAAATTAAAAAGATCACGTATTACTACGTCGAAATATTAAGAATATTTCTTTGGTATACATTATGTATTGTAATGCGGTACAAACTTAATCGAGATATGATATTACCGCACTCCGAGAGCGACAATGTTATTATAACCCTAGTACATAATTTTGATAGTTATGAGTCTAAAAGCGTTGGAATAATACACTCGTTAAAAGAAAGCGTGATGAAAATATAATTAATGTTACCTATACTATACAGGTATTATGTATACTGTATTTTATTAAAGTGGCAATTTAACAAACGGAAAAAAACAAAAGGGGACCATACCGGAAGTTTATGAATCACGAATTTATTGCCAGATACACCGTAAATTGAAATTTAAATATACGAGTTGAAGTCAGTAAATAGCAACTATCACGTTAATAAGTCCCCCTAATATAGAAACACTTCGCGCAAATTGTTTTTCTTTGTAAAGCTAAATATTTTTATACGCTTATAGGATGGGTATTTTAGGTGAAAGATGCATAAATACTATCAAATGCATCACAGCAATCATAGATAAAAAAACACGAAAAATGATGTAAAAAATTTTTGAGACACTGGACTAAAAAAAAAACAATTCTCAGTAGCGTATAAAGTATATTCTTATAAAGGTCATACGAACAAAAGGACTAGTAAAATAGCTTCACACACTATAGGAAGTAGAACATTTGATCGGTTTCCTAATTATAATTTCACGATCTTCAATTGTTTGCACAAGAAACTCTCGTGCATGTGACTCGGCTTGATATAAACAATTGTTATTTTGAGTTTTCTAGTCACAATCCCACAACATGAAGCCTTGCCTATTTTTACTTTATTCAAACAAATATTTTTACGGGATATAATTATTTTGTGAAGATTTTATCTTAGTATGCATTGTATAGTTGAGAGAGATGGAAATAAATCACTGACTATAAGCTATAGTAAGTTAGCTATTTTAATTGTACGAGTAAGTATTAATTACTAGCTGACAATTCCTTCTAAATCATAAGTTGTCAAATCAACAATCATAAGTTCGGACTAGTACTCGTAACTCGCTTTAGCTTGTCATAGTTCCATATCGAGATCAGCCACTACACGTCCAGTCTTTAGATAGCCTCTACTGTATTATGCTTTAGACTGTAATATGCTGTCAATATATTTTTCCTTTTGACGGATTTCTCCAATCTTTTCTGAGCACCTTAAGTGTTCGCCCTCCCGCTCGGTTTTGTTGGGAAGGTCTTTCCCGCCACCAAAATATTACCTGTTCGAAAAAAAATACCAATTTTTGTGGACTATATTATATATCAGATGCAGTTTGTGAAATACTATATAAAAAACGTAAATATAAAAATTCAAAGCACCAAATGTACATTATTTACATGTAGTTTGTTTACTTATGTGTTGATATAAAAAGAATATATTATATATATATACATATATTTTTTTTAATAAAAATACATTATATTATTTTATCATTATTTATAAGTTCGTCATTAATATAATATAAAATAAATAGAAAGGACGAGTGGTAATTTTTATATATCAGTTTAGAAATTCTTTTTTTTTTATAATATAATTTCTCATGAGATAATGTAGATTTCACAAAAGAAGTACACCTACCTATAGTGTTGGTACAATTGTGGTCTGATTCAGGGTAATAACAACTTGGCAACTTTAGACGTTGAAAGTCAATTTACACGGGTTTGTTTGCCAAAATAGAGGCCGTAAGGCGGTACCAATTATTCACTTTATCGTATAGTAGGTATTCTGGTGATTGATAGTTTTTGCTGAAACTCATCAATTTTAAAGAGGAACGTACAAATATTCAAAGACGTATAGAATTAGCTGCTACATCAGAGGTTTATAACACGGTTCTATCATTATTTTTAATATACTGAAATAAAAGAATTTTACCCAGTTTCAATTATACAATAATATTTATTTAAGTATGGGTTATCAACAGTGCCATTGCATGTTACATTAACAATGAGATCGCATGCACAAGCTAAATGTCTACAATGGATATTAATAAAAGATACCCACAGCATGGCTCAAAAGAATTGACTAACAGTATGTATGTATGCAACAATATGTATATACATATGTAACTGAGTAAATAGATGCCGTGCCGTTTACCATTGCCGTGTAAATTATGGCAAACTAAAATGCACAAAAATCTTAACCGTGTCCCACACAATAACCATTTGCTAAAATCTGATAGAAAGTTATTAATTTCTCTTTTATGTTAATAAATTGGCTTCAGTCTATCTGACCCAGTAACCTAAATCGTCACAATGATCCATGCCATCATGCTAGCCATAAAAAATATTTTGGTTTTACTATGTATACGGACAATGAAAATAATTTACGAGTTGTTAGATGGGCAAGAAATCGAGCATCATAGAAAATATTATATTTTATGACTTTTATATACATTACAACATTCGACTTTATATTTAAATTAATCACTTCGTCCAAAATATAGATTTGTAGTCATTTGCATATTACTCAATAATCTTGTTTGCCAACCTGTGACTTTCAAATAAAAATGTTTGAAAAAATAAATAAAAGTGTAGAATTTTACTATTACCACAGAACACATAATAATATTTCATACTACATTACATTGCTTTTTTTAATTGTTTTTTTATCTTATTTGTTTTCTGCAATTGTATATTTCAGTATACAGTGAAAGTTTGATTAATTTTTGTGTATCTTCAGTGTATTGTTTTAATTGTATTATAATAATTGTTTTTTTTTCTCTTAATAAATAAATACTACATAAATTTCATCCGCCATCTTTGTTATTAAGTCAATAAATTCCAGAACTGTTTTTATTTATGTATTGTTATATAAGGTAATTGGACCTGTAAATGAATTATTTTTATTGTTTCAAACTTATATAAAAAATTGTGAAAAGATCCCTAATCATAATGTTCAGAGATATAATAATTAATAAATAATAATATATCACGCTATAATCCTTTCGGTTTAAGCAGATAATAAATTGTAATTTACTCGTATAAATAAATATCTATTTGAAAAGATTAATATAACCACGATGATTCATCTGAATTATGTGTTCATATATGTAGAAGTTAGAAAAAATTCTTAACCTTGAACAGTATTTTCATTATTCTTATATTTAAATTATATCACTTGAGTTAGGTACTGCGTAGTATAAACGGCAGCACGTTGAATACACTTACATAATTAAAAACAATGAGATGAAATCGTTGCTAGTAGATAATGCAGGAGTAGGTGTAATTGAAGGTTGATGGAAACAAGATTAGATACATTAGTAACACTGTCATCATATGACGCTCATAAATGACCAATTAAGCCACTTATAACCTAGACTTATTAAAACTAGAAGTCCACGTTTATATAAACTTACAGGTTTAACAATTAATTAAGAAAAAGGTTGCCCCCAAAAGACATAAGTACATATCATTTATAAATACAACTCTTGAAATAATGTGCATTTATTTAGAAGCTTTATAAGGTAACATAAAAAGCATAAAAATTTACCGTAACGATGTCGAGAAGTTTCAGAACAATTCGCCAAATATAGTATTTATAAAATACTTAATACGTGACAATAGTTTTTAAAACAATGTACCTATTAATTTTTATTACCTATTTAGGTATGATTTATAACCTTTTTGTTTTTTAGTATTACTGTGTAGTTACTGAAGTAAATATGAAAAATCTGTAAGAGCAATATCTAAAATTAGTAAAAATAATAATGATGTTTAATGTGGAATAAATAATAGTGTAAAATTTATTGTTTAAATTATTTCGTATATATATCGTTGGTATATTAAATAAATAAATAAATTAAATACGGACCTTTATTGAATTAGCAGTGGGTTCATGCTTCATGTGTAATTGATGAATAGAAATATACTATAAGTAGCCACCGTCTTATGGATGTTCATCGTGAATGACTGATGATCCGTTTATACAACCAGTCATATCGAATAGCGTTGAAGATAAGTTTTAAATTGTTTTTTCGACAGGATATTTGTTGATGGCTGGGACACGCCTTCACAACTTCACCGGGCGAGCATGGAAGGTGCTCAGCCCGCGAGTTTATGGTTGGGTGGCAACGCAAGGGCACTCCTGTGGGTACGACCTCGACTTGAACCGCCAGCCAAAATACGAGACGTAACGGTGATCTACTAGCGTTTCGGAAGCGCCTACCTTGAGAAGAAACGCCGAAAGAAACTCAAGGCTGCGTCGGAGTGGATTTTAGATTGTTATTTCATGTTAATGTTATGATTCATATTATTAAGTTTCAATGATTTTAACAAGAAGAATAATATATTAATAGTTTTGTATATTTTTAATCCATATGACATTGGTTTGACTTTAAAATGATTGTGAGAAAAAGTATTTTTGTTTGTGATAATACCTCAATGGTTTTAAAAAAAATTTGATGTTTTTTATAAAGTAGCAATTATTTTTAATAATAGTTTATAGCTTTTATATAGATGCAAAATATTAAGCAAAAAGATTACATAGGTTAAAGAATTTTTAATTCGCCGTTTTAAACCTGTCCATATGCTCGAAGGCTCAAATGTCGTTAGTTACATTTTCTTCGAGAAAAAAATATGATAACCGTAATTTATAGCAGTATAATGCATATAATTTTATCTCTATTTTGTATTCAAAGACAGGAGCACAACATTTTTTATGCTAGCTAAACTGATTTGTAACATTAATAAATATATAAATAATGGAGGAGTCTAATTTCAAAACCCACTATAACATATTTTTTTTTGTCAAATCCCATAAAGTTTTAAAAGCTTATAATTAATTTTTGACTTCACAATCACATTCTTATAAGGTATTTAAATTATTATTCTAGTGTGAAAAATAAAAAAATAAAAAAAAATGCTTTGATAAAAACATTTCAAATTACTATTAGAACTATTAAGCAATTTTGTAGAAAAATCGTTTTAGCGGGTTTTGAAATTAGATGCCTCATATATAAACACGACTCAAGTACTTGTGTGTATGAAATGTGTAGTATGAATATGTATTTTGTCAATTAGTTAAAATATTTTTTTTAAAGATTTTCGATTATATTATATGTATTGATTGGTTACGATAACAAATATGATTGCAAGTCTACACAATTACCATAATTATGAAATAATATAATAAGTATAGTTCAAAAAGGCGGGCGATGTTTAGTTGTGTTGTCATGTGTATAGTTTATAACGCTATATATTTGTACTCGCACACAACTAAGCGTTCTCCGTCTTCGTGAGATAAAATGAAAACTCATTTCTGTTCACTCTAAACATTGCGCAAACAACGCGATGATTTGAATTTGCCCTTGGATATTTTTCGATGCCCTGACATTTGACGTCCGAAGGAACCTATAATGTAGTAGACACGTTTAACTATGATGTCAGTTTCCTATTATATATTTTAGGAACACAATACCGGATATCTGCATAAAAAATTAATAATGTCGGATGGCTTCGGTCGGCCGAAAATATAATAACTTTTAAATGGACCGATATGGCCAATACCTAGTTTCTCGAAAGCGTCAAACTAAGACTGATCTGATTCTTATTTTTAAATTGCTTTTAATAAGTGATTTATAGATCGATATATGGCCGAAGTAGATTAATCGGCCATTGCTACAAATTTCGTCCAAAGCCGATCCCCGAATGTTTTAAAATCCTAAATAATTCCGTTCAATACTGACTTAAAGTAAATAATACTCGAATATAATATAATAGCTTGATAGTTTTAGCGCCTAATGACAGATTAGGCCCTAATTTTTTACACACGCTAAACAAAAGTAAAGCCACAAAAACTATATCTAATTAATTATAATACTTCTTAACGCGAGCGAAGCCGCGGACAAAAGCTAGTCCTAAATAATTCCGTTCAATACTGACTTAAAGTAATTAATATAATTATTTTTAAAACTTTTATACGTAAAAGTCATGTCGGTGTACATAAACACCGCGTCGACATAATTAAAATGATTTCAAACTCGTCAAAAGGTGGCTAAAATCGAATCCGCGGCCAAAGCTTCGGTCGGACACTAGAAATTATATTAAAAAAACCTAAATTAAATAAGAATCATATCTATGATTATCACGGTTAAATAGTTTAAAAGAACGAATATATTTTTTTAAATAAAATATGAAACAAGTTGAATATCGTCCACGATTGAAACTTTCCTACGGTTCGGTATAATTTAAAATATTAGAAATTAAGTAACGCGATATAATCAATTACATAACATTGCAAAATGATATCAATCTATTAAATTTGAAAGTTGACCTCATAGGTAATTTGGGTGTAGGCACTTATGTACAGTACCTTTGTGATAAATGGCTAAATGTGTGTCAAACGTGATAAGTGGAAAGCGAAAGCGGTGTTTCACTTTTGAAGGGCTTACAACTACCTACATGCCTATAGTAATTGACTCCATTTTTTAACTGCTTAAACAAAGGGTTTTGATTTCCTTTTATTTTTCAGATCATTTCATTCGGTTTCTAATATTTCCTTCTGCACTCAGTTTTATATATCTTTATCCATATTTACATATGTATTTTTATCCTGACATTAATAACTCTGTATCATGTTTTATATAGCTGGTACACTAATTATCATAGTTTTATTTAAAATTAGATAATATTATTTAATAAATAATGATTCGATAGCAGCAAACAAGTTAAAGTAATGAATATCTTGAATCTCGATACTGAAATTCACTTCCACGCTTCATTAAAGGTTTATAAAGTTGTTAATTGTTTAATGTACGTTAAGTTGCCTTTGTTGTCTTCAGCTGGGGTCAATTATCTACCTTTGAATTTATGCCCGGGCTGTATGATGGCCAACATAAAGATAGAAACTGACTGGCTCCTTAGATAATCTTTGAACACTTTTGGTATATGCTTTGGATCGCTGCCATATTAGAAAGTCCAAACCACTGACAAACTTTCCTCGGGATAAAATAACACTACATTCTGTAATAGTTTCTTTATTGGAATCCGTAATGCTCACTTCTGTTTTTTACCAAGGTTCAAAATCAAAATATTTCAGGTCAGTTAATCGAATATTTCTATCTTAAAAGCGCTATTTGTAGATCTACTTTTTTACTTGTATTTTGATTCACAAATAATCTAGACAATGGCATATTAAGACTGTTCCAGAAACAAGACTGATGGAGGAAGGTCCCTATAACGATTTGACAGACATGCGTAACACAAATACATATTTTGTACCCATAAAGTACTAACATATAGAAACAGATAACATTTGTAACAACAGTTACAAAATACTATCACTATATGAGTAAACGACTCACACGAACAAGTTTAACCAGTCTAAACACACCTTTGCAACGATTATGTAACACGCCTGTAGCTTCGACAAACAAACGCACGGCGTATAAGCGCTGACGAAACTGTTTTATATGCTTAGGGCTATTAAAAATTCGTTGGTCAATTTAAATAGCAGCTTTCCACACTTTCACTTCTTTAAAAATGCTATATAGCTTTGATTAAAAACCCATAACTCTGTAGCAAGTAAGTTTTACGTAATTTATTTCACTATAGTTTTTGTTTTTGCTGTTTTGTGATGCAGATTATTAGAATTATGGTAAAAGATCAAATTTCGTCCTACGTTATCGACTTTGGCAATGTGTTTTCAATATTTCTAAGTTTAAAGTGAACTGTTGATGTGAAGTTTCTATGTAAATGATAAAGAATTTAATTATCGCTGCACCCGTAAAGAGTTTCAAAATCAATACGAACCGTACTACCAATTCGATGGTGTGAAGAATTTGTTAGAAAACTAACGTAGTAAAAAACAGTTATTAATTATTACTATTATTATAATTATATTACTATCACCTGATTCTAGGACATTTAAGTCCTTATGGTAAACAGTTTACGTTAATTAAAAAAGGGTTCGAATGTAACGGTTATAAATGCTTATAAAGGCTTCGCATAGGACGATTTTTTGCTCGCACGAACTTGTTTAATAGCGCTGCTTACTGCCAATAACTTATATATTTTGTTCGTTGCTATGAGTGCATTGTCTTCGTAACACAGTTTTCATCGTATTCGATGCACTTTCAAGTGCACATAACAAATAATTGTGTGTGGAGGTTCTTAGAATTTTGAAGATTCTAATTTGAGTTAGATTGGTATTTTCATTTAAGTTTTTATTCTTCAACTAGAACATTAGTAAATTTGATTTCGTATATATCTCGTCAGCCGATTGCTGATACTTATACATATCATTAGCTACCTATGTTACCTATAATGTATGTATGTATATGCCCGTATGATTATATAGCTAAAGGAAAAATAAAACAATTTAGTAATTTATTCACATCATTTGTGTAGCATGATTTTTAGGATATTACGTTAATTCAATAATAATATCAGTATGATATTTAACCTATTACCGTTTCCATATAAAGCGAAATCAAAAACAGTTGGTTTATAAGGCCAAATTAGCGCATATTCAGTTTGTTAAAAAAAATCTTGACAGAGAAAACATAATTTATGTTTCAATGCTCAACTCCGAAAATTTTAAAATCAACATTGCCATTAAAATACACTGCGATCAAGGACGTTGAAAAATGCTTATGTATTTGTAGGCTAATATAAGTGATTTTATATACTTGTAACAAGGAATATTATAGTTTTTCAACTAATACATACAATTATAATTACAAAGACTGTTTCTCTTCCAAGTTTCCATTGTATATTACATCATCACATTTGTCACAATTTACGACTGCCGTATGAAGTTGTAAGGTGTGCTCATGGATGACTAACAATACTCATACAAAATATATTATTATTATAATATTAACCAGTACAATATCTCACAAGGGATTAGGCATGTCCATAATATTTTTTGTAGCATTAGTCGCAAACTACTTCTGTGTTTGTTATTTTTAATTTTTCAAGGCCGGAAAGTTCTTGAATGCTTTCTTTTGTTGTTGCATTCGTTTATAGGAGATCGTAGACACTTTCCATCAGTGGAGCTATAGCCTGTATTCTGCCTTTTAGTATTCAAAAAAATCACAAAAGAAAGCTTGGTTTGGATTAAAAAAAAAATTTAAAAGAATATCAATGAAGTTTCTTTTTATCTAGAATATTCTTAATAAATCAGCATAATAATGCTAGAATAAGCAAGAAGAGATAAGGTTTAAATTACTTTATAAACCCATCCCCAGAGAGATAGGCTCTGCAAGGCTTTTTGCTCCCAGGACGTCTGGAAGAATATGGTTTCCCAGGTCAGGGTAGAGCAATTAGAGGAACACTTCGGGGGTTTGTAGTCAGTTGACGTCTAACACACCGGGATCACTGTCCTCACGTCTCTAATGGTGCTACGCAGGATTTTAGCCCGGGTAAAAAAAATTATAACACTTGTCAACTTACGATCCTTTGTGTATTTTCAGCATTTCTTTATTAAATTTAATTTATTAAAGCTTAAAGTTATGTAGTGCAAAATACTTTTAATTACATTTCTGCCATAGAGTGCGTGGATCAGCAAGTATTTATTTATGTCTGTTCATATTTTTGCTAAAAATTGCTATAGCCGGCATTTTTTGTTTTAAGTTACTAAAATTATGATTGTTAATATTATGTGAGAATTAATCATTGTTCTTATATTTAAACTGCTAATGAACGGATAACCTTGTAACCTTTATTTAATGATTTTTATACAATGTATAAATACATAACTGCGCAGAAAGCATATTATATCATCGCTACTGGCATATTAATCATAAAGAGATTTTATAGCAATTACTGAGAAAACGTAACGATATGTACTGTGTGGAACTGCGTAATAAATAATACATATTTTGTATTATATTACATGAACACCATACATTAATTTGTAAATAAGTTCTGTTAAAAACTTGTTACCTAGTGTCGAATTTGTACATTGAGGGCATCTTGCACCAGCAACCACCTTGTAAAAGCAAATCTGGTTTAAATTATGGCTGAGATTTATAGACACCACCTTAAGTTTGCTTAGACTTTACTAAAACATTATAATTTATATTACTCAATGTTAACACGGACTTGGCTCTGCGAATACTATGAACTTGGGTATAGCTATAGCAAAGTTCCTATTATATATTTAGCTTTTTGTCAAAACGAATTTATTTTTTGAGAACTTTTCTGAGTAAAGTCGAAGTAGCATCTATAAATCTCAGTCTTATTGTCTTGCAACTATTACAATAACAACATCTTGGAAACATTATTTAGTTTTGACAATTGTTAAATTTAATTCATAATTGAAATCGAATTAAACCGCATCAATTAAATAGCGTTTCACACAAGCATAAGCTATATTTTGTTTTTTTTTTTTGTATTCCTCGGGGGAAATCCTGCATAGGACAATCAGGGACGCTGTGAGGGCAGTGACCCCGGTGTGTCAGACTTTTACTGACTTAAAACCCCCGGGATATACCTCTAATTGCTCCATCCGTGCCTGGGAAACCAAATTAATCCAGTTGCCCGGGAATCGGAAAGCCTTATTGAGGCTACTTCTCTGGGAGCGGTGAGAGTAAAGAGCCCACTCCTCCAAAACCTCTCTCTCAGGCAGTGCGCTGTGTTCCTCTCATCCGCGCAGCAGACTCCCTCAACTCTACTGTCCGACATATTTAAATTATTGGAGCAAGCCGTCCTAAGTTTTCCCGCGCGTTTCAAGGACAAAATAGATCAAAGCTTTATAAGGTTATTGTCTTGTAATTATATTTTAAAAAGTTGTTACTTTTGAACCTACTTAACTGTTGTGAATCAGTAAATTCTTATCTACCTACTTACAACGAGAAATGGCTAAATCCAATTGTATTTAAGGGCGCCTTGTTTATAAATTAACCAAAGAATTACAAGTTAAAACTAAATTCAATTTTATGGTGTGAGCCGCCCTTTTCGCAGTAAGATATCACATGCCCTCAATATTAATTATATACATTATTAATTATATAATTATATCACCTACCAATATAAAAACACAATATTCTAAAATAATTAAAAAATAGTGAAAGTATTTTAAAAATTGTAAGCTCATTTATGCTACAAAGTAAGTTGTATTACTTAAGTTTTAAACAACAACTTAAGTTACATAAAGCGTAGGAACCTACTTACTGATTATAACTTAAATTATTATAAAATCATTTGAAATATTAAACTTACCTTCATGAACGAAAAAAGCTAATAAAAGCACGGGCACAAGAAGTGAAAAATTCATCATTGTTGAGGAATATCACAAGTTTCGAATAGTAAACACAGAAAGACACACTTATCAACGATCGACTCCGATCTTGTTTGGCGAACGAATGACGGTGTGGGAAACAGCAAAGTGATGTAGCTCGTATAGTCTCACAGACGGGCGAGTTAAACGTTGCGGTCATAAAAACGCGCCACGACATCTGTTTTGTATTTTAACATGTACAAAAATTACAAAATATATATAACGGTAGCAAATAAAATTGAAACAAACCTTTGTTAACAATATTTATATTAATTGAATTATTATATAAAATGTATCAAAATTCCTAATATGTAGAGATTATAAAATTTGGTTATACGTTATAATACTTAAATTTACTTATGCATAGCTATGAAAATAGCCCTCGTAAAATTCTTAAAATTTATCTCCAAAATATTACACCAGAGGTAAAAAATGAATAAAAAAAAATACAAATATCTAAAATGAGAAAAATACTTATAAGTCGCGCCAAAAGGTGCTACCCCAGAACATCAAAATGCCCGTGGTCATCAAGGTGCCCGTCTGGATCGCGTTCACTGTACATTGGTGTAAAGCCCGTCATAGTGACCAGATTCGGCTTGTCGCGTTTCGGGATCAGCTTGTGTATATCCAGTAGCTCATATACCTAGAGACCTTCAATCGTGGTATATGTGGGCCGACATGACGATGTAGACTATCAATGGATTTTCATCCTTTGATAGTCGCTTTCATTTTTGGACTACACTGTACTTACCATCAGGTACTCTGTAGTCACTTTGTCAAGCCAGTGTAAAAAAAAAGATACGATTCTCCAACAAATCCCAGCTAGTGGGGATTAAGTCTAGTTGTGTTTAAAGACTAGGTATTTGTTCAAATGAATTCGTGTTTTTGAACGCATCATCAAGTGACAAATAAGCAAGGTTTTAACATTTTTTTATTAATGCCAATAATTAGAGTCCTACCGAAACTGGTTTTTCGGCCGAAACCGAAACCGAATATTCGGCCGTGGCTTCAGTTTCGGCCGAAACCGAAACCGAAACCGAAACTCACGTGGTCAAGTATAAAAGTCAACGTGGTCAAGTAAAAAAATGAAACAAAAACTTACATGTAATCAGTTCCATCAAAACATAACCTCTAAAGAATGTTTACGTCGGGTGATAACGCACTGACTAAGTTGTTTTGCTATAGAGCAATGCGAATTAGATCCGTCAACTGTCGTTTACACGACGCAGTTACACTCCGACGCATCCTTGAGTTTCTTTTGGCGTTTCTTCTCAAGGTAGTCGCTTCTGAAACACTAGTAGATCACCGTTAGGTTTCGTATTTTTGGCTGGCGGTCCGAGTCGAGGTTCGTACCCACAGGGGTGCCCTTGCATTGCCACCCAACCCATAAATTGCCGGCTGAGCACCCTCAGTGTTCATCCACCCGCCCGGTTAAGTTGTGAAGACCTTTTCCGGTCAACAAACACGCGTAAATTCGAAAAAATAAAGCAATGCGAACGGCGCACGAATCCCGAACAGGGCCGCCAGCGTCCGCCAAAGCGTTGCCGCGAGAAACATAGTTAGGCAAGCATGTACGACAACAACCGAAATCAGTTTTGGTTTCGGCCAATATTGGCCGAAACTTTTGCCGAAACCGAAACTGCCGCCGAAACTTGATTTTTGGCCGAAACTCGGCCGAAACCGAAACCGAACTTTCGGTCGGACACTACCAATAATACATCCTATGTTATTAAATCAGAACTTTTTTTAATAGGCGAAACATAACTGCAGAAACACGTCCTATGTGTTGATATTTTCGGATTTACAAGTGAGTGTCCATAAATATTTCACAAAGCGTTTGAAGGCAAATGCTCTAATAATTTTGATTAATGGTTGAGACGAAATTGTAACATTTGGTCACTAATGAAACGCTCATTTCCGTTAAAGATTTAGACGGTGAACATAATATGTAGACAGTTTAAGGGAGAGATTGACTTGTAACATTTAAGAGACATTCAAGGCGAGCTAACATTACAAATAAAAACGAAGAGCGATTCGTTTGACAATATAGATGCTGTAATACATGGATTGTTACGCGACAAATTATAATTAATCATAGGGAATATAAGTGAAAAAACGTAGCAGGAATTCGTAAACATATTTTCTATTTTTTAAATTTATTTTTTTATTTTTTTTTATTAATATTTAATCTTACGAAGACGACGTGAAACTATTTATTAATTGAACTAATGATTTTTACATTTATTTAGAGATTTCATTATTTATCATTTTACTTTCTTACTGTTTTTGTTTTAATACTTCTTAACAAATAATATAATAATCGATATTTTTGTTTACTGGATTTGTGTACTGGGGATACGGGAGTTGATGTATAAATAAATGTTTTATCAAAGAGCCTGTAATATTCTCTATAGATATTATATGAGATACTGTTGCTAAAAGAAACTTGTAGGTGCGAAATTTGTTATAATAAAAGAGAAGAACGAAGGCGTATTTATATATGTATATTTGTTTTATACCTATGTTCTTAGGTATATGAATACATCGTAAATCCTGGTTTTTTATGAAATACACAAGTGCCTGTCCAATCTGCCCATGATTAAGATTTGCTCTGTCGCAATAGTTTTCCATCTGATTGCTTTCATAGAATATGATTATTTATAGATTACTTCTGATTACTAATTGCAATGCCATTGAATCAAGGAGCATCATTCTAATCTATAAAATATATTGTAATTACTCATACGCGACGGTATGCTTTTACTATCAGAAGGGTTATCAGTCTACGTTCAACAACACACAGTGAGATATCATCAACAAAAAAAACTGTTTGTGTAATAAGGCGGTGATTAAAATTTGACTGTTGTTAAAACTGGATGCTTTCCCGAAGGAGAGAGTGGTAGCGCGCAGTGTTCGGCGCGCTGTGAGAAATGTTTGGAGGGGTAGACTTTTTACACTCACTCCTCCCAGAGAAAATGCCTGCATAAGTAAAATAAATAGTTACTGCCCCGGTGACTAAACGAATTTGGTTTCCCTGGCCTGGGTGTAGTGATTAGAGGGACGCCCCAGAGGTTTTTAGTCAGTAAGAGTCTGACACACCGGGGTCACTGCCCTCACAGCAACTATGATGGTCATATGAAGGACTTTCCTTGGCTAACAAAAAAAAATGAATAATGTTTTTGTTGAAGATAATAAGTAGAGTTTATCATTAAATAGCGGTTTATACATGTTTATGTTTGTTTTTTTTTTAGTCACCCTTAATTTGATTACGTCAACATACTTGGATTTATATAGGTTTTAATAGATACTTTATATGTACAAATAATAGTAGTTTTTATAGCTGCGAACTAAAATAAAAACAGATATTTTCGCTTAAGAATGTCCGTTGTTATCCGACTCTGGAGACTTCCCATGTTCTGACCAATTAAAATAGAATGTAGCCCCAATTATGTTCAAAAATAAACTTGTTGATCATGTATAAGAATAGATCCAGTAATTCTTTGTTATTTTAGGGATACATTTGATAATGAATGATATATTACATTAACCATGATGTTTAAAAAAAAACACCAACTTTAATATTGTATTTAGATATAGTAGCGCGGATCGAAATTAAAATATTTCTGTTATCTTAACAATATAAGTAATTATAAAAATAAAAAGAATCTAATCAGCTGTATTATTAACGAAGTTTATTTTCAGCTTGAATCTAAATTATTAAAAAAAGTTCGTTATTATAATAAATAGGTAGTTTTTAGTGAAGATCTATCACAGTTTAAACTGTTGTTAAGCTTCGAAGTGATTACCTACACACTTTTGAATTTGTTATTTTGGTCACACTATTCAATTGCTAGCTAAATTAAGAAAAATGTCATTACTATGGATAGGTACTTTATGTTTTTCATTGCGTATAGATTTCATTATTGTTCAAATGTGAGGGTTTATATGGATTACATAATAATTAACAACAATTTATTTAGAAAAATTGCTTTATAATAAAAATATAGTACTCATGAGAACATTGCTTCTAAATTTTACTTTTTAGAAGGTAAATAGATTAAAATTATAGCTTGCGTAACTACGAGAGCGTAAGTTTCGCAACAAGTGGTGTGACAACTAAAACTAGGAACGCAGTCACGGCCGGTATAGAGCGAGACACACCGTTGCATTTGTCTCCCTCGCACTCCTTGCACGAAAGCAATTTTACTATGTTGTTGTGAGAGTCATGGGCAATTCTGATATCGGCACAGGAACCTCGTTCTGAGACGCAGCCGCGGATATACCAAGGTCTATCCATGTCTGAAAATATATAAAACCATCTTTAATGACGCCATTTGTTGATCTCTTATCTGGGTAAGCAGATAGAACCGAATGGCATTTCGGTTAAATTTCCACAGTCTCCACTCACTTCTTTTGCTGGCTTAAATGTTAAAGAAGCGAAAAATATATTAATGAACTTAGAATTAGGAGTCGCAATCGACAGATAATCATCAATTCTAGTAATTCAGATAAACTGGGTACTCATTCACGTATCGCCAGAGCTCATAGAAGGCTCAAGATAGAAGTGGTGCTCCATTCTTTCTGCCTACCCTTATAGGTAATTATCTAATATAAAATTTGATATCATGAAAAATAGGCTATTGTCACGACAACCTGGATATAACACGGCGAAAGACCGCTCTAGGTGTCCTACCAACATCAGATTAGTGGGTATCAAAGGTGATTCGAAAACGAGAAACGTTTGAATATTACGTCATGTGTATGAAGTATAATACAAATCAATCTAGGGACTTAATTACAGAAGCTAAAATTCCTTTTTAAAGATCGCTTTTATTATCCTAGATTAATTAAGGTTACGAGTAGAAACAAGAAGTTTTCAAATGCTTATCTGTGCCGGGACATTAAATTGTGAAATAATCTGCCGGCGAGCGTGTTCCAATTATCCTACGATATTAGGTTCCTTAAATAAATCGTTAAGAGGCATTTGTCGTAGGCTCTCGATAAATTTGCTTGACTTGTGGACTGCGCTGTATTTTTCATCATATGCAGTATAGCATCTATGGCAAATTAGAATCTTAAAAAAATCAGGGAATTTGTGACAAAATAATATATTTCAAATAAAAATCACTTACAATTATACTGCTCAGCGTAAACGATGCATTTGTTATTTTTGCTGGTATCACCAACATATGGGCACATCTTAAACGTAGAGTTGAGGTTCACGGTGGGACAGTCAGTACAGACGTAGCATTCGGTAAATGACTGGGGTCCGAGAATTACAGGTGTCCCTTGTGCTAATGATGATCCGTATGCAGCACGATCTATTTCATCTACATTGTTGATTACATCGTCCTGAGGCCCCTTTCTCTCATTCATTTCATCTGAATGAAGGTGAATATCATTGTTATTTTTATACTTTGCTACTTGGAGTTCATCAATTTACGGCCCGCAAAACCATTTCGTCCATCAATCTTGCAGTCATTGGTTTCGCTTTACTAATTTGGGCCATAGCACTAACCAATTTCTAAGCTCCATCTGTAATCATCTCATCTAGTCTAATGCCTTACTCAATGCCACTTAAAAGCCGATATCTGATTTTTGTCATTGTGGATCTTAGTACGATGTCGAACAGGTGTGCGGACCGTAAATGGATGAAGCTGGCTCGGGATCAACTATTGTGGCATAACGTAAGGAGGCTGTGCGCATCAGTGGGGAGAATCAAACTGATGATGATGAAGCTACTAGGAGTCTATTGTTACATACTACAGATAGTGGTAGTACAAAGAAGCCCACTTGACTCGTGTCGTTATTGTTCTATCACTTTTTGAAGATTCCGTTGTAATGGTATTGTTATATGTAAATTATTTTACAAATTAAAAGTACAAACTATATGAGTGTATTCAAACTGGCAATTTTATCATCATTTACATAAGTCACAGAAGCCAATATAAAAGAAATATAAGTAAATTAAGTACCAATAGATTGTGCTAAAGTTCGTATCCATATTCCAACAGTTAAAACTCCAAACGCCAGCAAAACCAGTTGCGACATTATCGTCAGTCGTTTCCTCGTTTATAACAGCACCATAGGTACACATTCTGGCTTTTATGTAAAGTAGGTTATCATCGCATACAATGCATTCACCATGCTCAAAGGACTTGAAACGCGTCCATTACCGCATCAATTGAACCGAGTTCAGATACTTTTTATTGTATTTTATTAGAATTACTCTAAAAATAACTAATTACTTTATAACATTTGCTTTTCTTTGTAAGGGCGTTATGCTCGTATCAGAAATAAAATTTATTATTAAAATAGAGAGTTAAAAAAGGCAATCAATAATAATGTATCATTGTTAACTTCGAACTAGTACAATTTTTATTTTATTTTTTTTATTACATATAGGCTTGCCCTTGACCTCAATCTCACCTGCTGGAAAGTGATGAGGCCGACGATGGAGCGCGCTCACCCAGCAAATACCGGTTCACTCGACGTTTGAAGATTCCCATGTCATAAGTTGCTGGAAACACCGACGCAGGAAGCGAGTTCCACTCCTTCGCGGTACGCAGCAAAAAGGAGGAGGCGGATCGTTTCGTGCGAGCAGCAGAAATGTCAACCACAAAAGGGTGCAAATCAGCACGGCGTCTCGTCAATTTATGGTAGAAGGGGGAGGGTGGAACTAAATAATTTTATAGCTCTCATATGGTTTTTATCTACAAAACTAGTTAAGTCCACAAATAAGAGATGTTATTAAGGCTAAGGTCAATTGCCATTTTATTAATTCCCAGAAAATGATTAGCAGAGATAACATATATCTTCTGATCGTGTTCTTTATGATATGACTAGCTGTGCCCGCGACTTCCTTCGCGTGGAAGAAGTACTTTTGCTATGATAATAATTATTTAAATCTCAATGTTTGTATAAATGATATAAATGCCATTAATTATTTCTTTTTTAGTTAATTTAGGCTTACGCTTGACCTCAATCTCACTCGATGGAAAGTGATGAAGAGACCGATGATGGAGCGCGCTCATCCAACAAATATACATAGATTCACTCGTCGTTGAAAAATTCTCATGTAATAAGATATTGGAAAAACAGACGCAGGAAACGAATTCTATTCCAGTATATACATTTTAGCTTACCCGTCGAACTTTGTACCGCCTAACAGACAATGAATATATATACAGACTGATTTTATAGACGAGGGAGACATTCAAGGAGGATATTCAGCATTCGATTCTAATCCAAATATATAGGAATAGTGATATCTTAATATTTCCATTAATACAAAGTAATTTATAGTTATAGTCAACATATTTAGGGGCAATGACACATATGATAGAATAAATAACAATTAATTATTAAGTAGGTATTTTGTCTCTCCTAAGCCAGGAAAGTACGAAAGGGTAACGTGTCAATTACTTGTTTACCTAAAATTACGTAAAAGGAATTTTATATACATGTCATTCAATCGTGCACTACACGCGCTGCAGTTTCTAAACTTTTTACGGATGGATTCCCATTGTTCATCAATGTTTCTTTATGATTTGTTAGAGATTATTGTTCTTTACATTTTTATTAGTTATAAGAAGGTACAAATTATTGTATTCTGATATATCTCCCTCGTCTATAAAATCACGCTATATCCCTTACGGGCGGAGTGGAGATGAATTAGTGGCTGTATCCATTTTTGCGCTTATCTTATATGCTGTGCCCAACGTGTCCAAAGCGCAGCTGGTCGCCATTCTCAAGGCACACACATAGAATTGACATAGAAATGTCAATTTAAGTATTTTATCATAAGTTCATTTTTTTTCTATAAATGGGGCAATAACTTTAAATTATAATTAATAAAAAATATTGAGGATGGCTATAAGTTACGCAAAAAGAACAAAGCTATGATATGTTCTTAAGCCGGAAATAGTAGCAATTTAGTTTTCCATGATAAATTTTAGTGATATCAGTAAAGCGGATGGAAACTACCAATCGACTTATTGCGATATCAGTAATTACCTCCTGTCGTATTAATAAATACAACAATAATTAAAATAAAAATAAGGTGATTGAAGGAGTCTCTTTATCACAGATAAAGTTCTTGAACATTAATCTGTCTATAAACACCTGAAGCTATATCAAACACGTTCATAAATAATGGATGATACCGACGTATATTACTTTCCTTTGATAATTCATAAATTGTGTTATGTCATGTGAATCTCAGTGGCGTGCATCCCATACAAGCATAAAAAAGCATTATCTTGCAATATTTAATACATTTTTTTACACTGACACGTAGCAGTGACTACACCAAACCTGATGGTAAGCATGGTGCAGTCCAAAAAACGCCAACGACTATCGAAAGGTAAGAAAAAATCAACCGGTAGTTGCAGCGATCATGCCGGCCTGCACAAATATCTCTTCACGCTACGCTTAAAGTATCCCATATCATAGGAAGATGGGAACACGCTCGCCGGAAGATCATTCCACAGCCCAACGATACGGCAAAAGAAGGAGTTAGAGAACAAACTCGGACCTATATTGATTTAAAATTCGATCCTATTTTGATCCTGAGTTCCTTATTTTGGTTATTATCAGATTTTAAGTCAACATATTTATGAAAAATCCAAATATAATAAAATAATGCTTTTTGTTCTTTATATGGGACGCACGCCACTGGTGAATCGAGTATCATATCAAAAATGTTTTCCTATTGTCATATGTATCCAAATCTCAGACCCTTACGTTATATTTCTAAAAAAATTGTATTTTGATGTGAATTCATATAACAATACTGCGAAAGTAATAAAAAACCCAAGATGTAGTTCATTTTTGCATATCGAACTTATTTTTTTTACACTGGTTCAACAAAGTGACTACAGAGTACCTGATGGTAAGGCACAGTGCAGTCCAAAAACGCACAAAGACTGACTAATTGCTCGCCGTGTTGCAGGCAGAATATGGACCTCAGGCTCGGCTTGCAGATAGCAGAGGGATATCCCTGATGGTTTTAGCTAGTAAGGATCTGCCACCGCCACTGCCTTCAAAGGCAACTCTGACGGTCTTATGCAGGATTTTTTTCCTGGTTACAAAAAAAGCTATGTGAGGAATAAAACCGTTGTCATTGAAATATAATGTATTGATTTGGTATACGTTTATTGCATTTAACATAAATTTAAAATTATATGCATCTCAATAAATATATTTACACTTAAAAATAAATTGCGCGGGATAATAAAATAAATACATTAAGACATGTTGTTTAGGGTATTATAAAAACGGTAAAAAGACAAAATCTTAGTTATACAGTTTCCTCTCCTAAGACAACGATATATGTTTCACATTCAAAACTGTAACAAATCTTAATTTAATTAAAATATTACATACACTTTCGAACTCTACTTAGCATTAAATATTACGTACAAAATGAACAAACTTCAAGCCGGCAATCTTATGGCACTAAAATCACACTTTTAGTTAAATAATCTTGCATTGCTTTATACCTCTGCTTAGTTCTACATTCTTCCAAAATTTTGATATTCTCGAGAAGGAAAAACGGCGTAAGTGTACAGTGTCTCGGATAAAATTTTTTATTATAGCGGCTTGCATCCACAAATTAAATCTTGTTAATCTTGTATAAAGCACTATTTAATTGAAGTGATTTCATTCAGCAGAGAATAACTATAGTTCAATGCTAAAAATAGTGTTTTATATAAGTTAATTTAATTTGTTAGTGCAAGTCGCCTTTATTAGCCTAACATGTCTCAGGCGCCGGTACATGTAGAATGAGATATTGGATTAGACAGTGACGTGCGTAGGGTATTGGCACAGGATAGGCAGATTCACATATAGAATGTGAATATTATATAATGATAATAAATATTATATTACTTGCATAGGGAAGATGGCGTGAAAATAGAATAGATATGAATATACAGGGTCCATTTTTGATTTAAATTAAAGGAATTAATTCTAGACTTATTTATCGTGGGAGTATGCAATGCTTTCATGCATTTATGTAATGAACGCTACGGAGATTAGAACATCCGAAGAGATGGCTCAGTAATGCTTATTACAGAGAGGTAGCCTCAACAAGGCTTCTTGTTCTCTGGGCGTCTGGATGAATTTGGCTTCCCAGGCCCAGGTGGAGCAATCAGAGGGACACCCCGGGGGTTTTTAGTCAGTAGGAGTCTGACACACCGGGGTCATTGGTCTCACAGCGTCCCTGATGGTCCTATGCAGGATTATCCCTCGGGATAAGAAAAAAAAGTAATGCTTATTAAGAGAGGCGAATGCCCGGCTTTGGAAAAAGTTGGCAAATAATGTACCGAAGTTCAATGATCAACGATGCTGTCGTTTTAGAATGTTACGTAGGGTTTTTTTACACTAGCTCGACAAAATGACTACAGTCCTCCTGATGGTAAGTACAGTGTAGTCCAAAAACGAAATTGACCATCAAAGGATGAAAGTCCGTTGATAGTCCCTGTCGTCATGTCGGCCCACATACGCCACGACTGAAGGTCTCTAGGTACATATATGAGTAACTAGATAGACATAAGCTGAGCCCGAAACGCGACAGGCCAAAGCGAGCTACTATGACGGTCTTTACACTTGTGTACTGTGGTCATGACACAGTTCGGTCAATCGACCTACCACCATAAAATAGGTTGAGATTTATAATATTACAAATGATATTTAATTAATATCAAAGTATATTAAGTCACTAAATTCGTCAACTTGTACATGGTTCTGAAAATACTTAGGCTATGTTCAGTTTTTTGTCAAACACGAAATTAGTTACTGAATAAAGTGTAAGTAAATTTAAAGTATTGTATATGAATCTTTGCCTCATGGCAAAGTCACAACTAATCTTTATCTGGCCCACAATGCAACAACAATGAATGCATAATTGATTTATGTAATACATAGAAGAATAATCTACTCCAAATCACTTGTAGCAACATATTTTCTGTGTCGTTATATGCTCATTCCTGTTCATTTCGTTCTTGTTCCTTAACTCTATAGCATTTCTGGATACGTGATATCGTTGAAATTCCATGATCTTCTATATAAGTAGAATTATTGGCTACACTTTTAGTGTGTGTATGAAGGTTCTATATACTTCGTAATTTGACGGTATGCATTTAAAAATATATTACTACTGCAGATCCGAATGAGATCATACTCAAAGTCATAATAGTCCTGGAAGGACCACCACTGACTTAAATACAAATCACTTGCTTGCAAAATAATTTTTGAACATAAATTGTCCTTTCAGAGCATCTTTCATCAAGACATGCCGTTGGGCTCATACAAAGACAATTTTCAGTTCATAGATGATTTGAATAAGAGAACGGTGACGCTTAAAATTAATAACGCCATCGCTGCCTTCGATCTTGTTGTTGAGTTGCAAAGATCACCAACGCACAATCTGCAATTTCTTAAAGTACCGGTGAAGTCTTCTCCTATGGCCTGTCGACAACGGAGCTCAGGATCCATTGAGGCGTAGGAACAGCCACGAACAGTTCTAGTCTTACCGTTATCTGAAAGTATTCAATGTATGATTAATTATTGAACTTTAAAATTATGTTGCTGTGAAGTGAGGTGCTGTTTTTTACTTGGAGAAAAACATGATTAGATCCTCCCGGTTACACACGTTAGTGGCACAGTTACGATGTGTCCGAATAGCTCCGACCAAAAACGTCAAGAAAACTACCTCTGCATATTGAAGGACATTGTGCGAATAAGAATTGAGACTTTAGTGATATTTAATAAATACGAAAAACTATGAACTTAAACTACGGGACTGGCGAAATAAGATACCCTTTTATTATTAAAATGTATAAATCAATATAAGTAAATTATGAAACAGTAAGACATAATAATTGTAGGATTATAGAATTGCTATTTCACAATACAAACCAAATGTTATAAGATTTTTTGAAACAATAATTATTGTAACAAATATCGACTTTGAATTTGTACCTACCTACAAAGGTTGTCATGACACATCTAGCTTCCAATTCAACGTCATTATTTACGGAACGAATGCTTCTCAAGAATCTTACTCGAGGGCTGAATTCTCTTTCCTTCTTCTGAAAAATATAAATATTTAATTTTCACATTATCTTGCAGTAACTGCAGTAATGATATACGTAAATAATAAAAAAAAATGT
Organism: Automeris io; assembly: GCA_036320925.1. Lineage (NCBI taxonomy): Eukaryota > Metazoa > Arthropoda > Insecta > Lepidoptera > Saturniidae > Automeris > Automeris io. The sequence goes on from JAUDJH010000014.1 coordinate 9,260,621, forward strand.
TTGGTAATTAATTATAATTACTAAAATTTTACTCTCTTGAAACAATTCTTTCCTTAATTTATAATAGGTTGATAGTGACTCCTACGTCATTTATTACGTTAGCAACGATAATACACAAACTAAGTAAATCCGTATAATCAAATATAAGTAATCCATTTATCTTTAGCCTAAAATAAATTGTTTTAATTATAATCATAAATTCGATTGCATAACATGATATTTATATGCCTCTGGCGCCTGAGAGGTGGTCAATTAAATAAATGCTACGAAATCTTTAAGGAAAAGAATTATAATAAGACAAAATCTATTCAATGTTATGCCACTTTTGAGAACATTGTTTTCTTGAATAAATTAAGTATTACTTTGAAATATTATTAGTGTGTATTATTATTAATGTTTTTTTTTGTATCCCGGGGGGAAATCCTGCGTATGACCATCAGGGACGCTGTGAGGGCAGCGACCCCGGTGTGTCAGACTCTTACTGACTAAAATCCCCCAGGGTCTCCCTCTGATTGCTCCACCCGGGCCTGAGAAGCCAAATTCGTCCAGAATTATTATTTACGTGTTCTGAGGTATTATTGATGTCAAATTATATTTTGATTATTTTAGAATTTGACAAGAATCTCGTATCTAAAAACGTATAAATTAAAGTTATTTTGTTTAAATCGGATCATAGTTATTGCGTCGATTTCGTAATTTTTAATTATAATGTCATATACTAAAATACAGTTTTTCAGCATTCATAGTAAAACAAAATCTTGGCTATCTTGCGTTATGGTAATTTATTATAAATACTTTAACGTCTCTTATGTGTGAATTAAGTTACTTTTAATTATAGCTCCAAGTTTTGACCTGGTTACACAAGTCATGTTCACAAGAAACTTTTCGCAAACAACATAAATTCACAAAACAACAACTGTGTGGTAATAATCATTTATGATATTGCTCTAAGATACTTTAAATAAATAAAAATAAATCTGTGACAAATTTACCTGAAATTCATCTGATCTGACGATAAAAGGTTCTCGAGTGTCTGAAGTTGGTATTAGTATAGTTTTAGTATCATCTGCCGTGGTAATAATTGGTTCAGCAGTTGGAGTAGGGGTAGTTGTTGGTTCTTCTGTTGTGGTAATCATTTCAGGAGTTGGAGTAGGGGTAGATGTTGGTTCTTCTGTTGTGGTAGTCGTTTCCGGAGTTGGAGTAGGGGTAGTTGTTGGTTCATCTGTTGTGGTAGTCGTTTCCGGAGTTGGAGTAGGGGTAGTTGTTGGTTCTTCTGTTGCGGTAGTCGTTTCAGGAGTAGGAGTAGGGGTAGTTGTTGGTTCTTCTGTTGTGGTAGTCGTTTCCGGAGTTGGAGTAGGGGTAGATGTTAGTTCTTCTGTTGTGGTAGTCGTTTCAGGAGTTGGAGTAGGGGTAGTTGTTGGTTCTTCTGTTGTGGTAGTCGTTTCAGGAGTAGGGGTAGTTGTTGGTTCTTCTGTTGTGGTAGTCGTTTCCGGAGTTGGAGCAGGGGTAGTTGTTGGTTCTTCTGTTGTGGTAATCATTTCAGGAGTTGGAGTAGGGGTAGATGTTGGTTCTTCTGTTGTGGTAGTCGTTTCCGGAGTTGGAGTAGGGGTCGTTGTTGGTTCATCTGTTGTGGTAGTCGTTTCCGGAGTTGGAGTAGGAGTAGTTGTTGGTTCTTCTGTTGTGGTAGTCGTTTCCGGAGTTGGAGTAGGGGTAGTTGTTGGTTCTTCTGTTGTGGTAGTCGTTTCAGGAGTAGGAGTAGGAGTAGTTGTTGGTTCTTCTGTTGTGGTAGTCGTTTCCGGAGTTGGAGTAGGGGTAGTTGTTGGTTCTTCTGTTGTGGTAGTCATTTCAGGAGTTGGAGTAGGGGTAGTTGTTGGTTCTTTTGTTGTGGTAGTCGTTTCCGGAGTTGGAGTAGGGGTAGATGTTGGTTCTTCTGTTGTGGTAGTCGTTTCAGGAGTTGGAGTAGGGGTAGTTGTTGGTTCTTCTGTTGTGGTAGTCGTTTCAGGAGTTGGAGTAGGGGTAGTTGTTGGTTCTTCTGTTGTGGTAGTCGTTTCAGGAGTAGGGGTAGTTGTTGGTTCTTCTGTTGTGGTAGTCGTTTCCGGAGTTGGAGTAGGGGTAGTTGTTGGTTCTTCTGTTGTGGTAGTCGTTTCAGGAGTTGGAGTAGGGGTAGGTGTTGGTTCTTCTGTTGTGGTAGTCGTTTCCGGAGTTGGAGTAGGGGTAGATGTTAGTTCTTCTGTTATGGTAGTCGTTTCCGGAGTTGGAGTAGGGGTAGTTGTTGGTTCTTCTGTTGTGGTAGTCGTATCCGGAGTTGGAGTAGGGGTAGTTGTTGGTTCTTCTGTTGTGGTAGTCGTTTCAGGAGTTGGAGTATGGGTAGTTGTTGGTTCTTCTGTTGTGGTAGTTGTTTCCGGAGTTGGAGTAGGGGTAGTTGTTGGTTCTTCTGTTGTGGTAGTCGTTTCAGGAGTTGGAGTAGGGGTAGTTGTTGGTTCTTCTGTCGTGGTAGTCGTTTCAGGAGTAAGGGTAGTTGTTGGTTCTTCTGTTGTGGTAGTCGTTTCCGGAGTTGGAGTAGGGGTAGTTGTTGGTTCTTCTGTTGTGGTAGTCGTTTCAGGAGTTGGAGTAGGGGTAGGTGTTGGTTCTTCTGTTGTGGTAGTCGTTTCCGGAGTTGGAGTAGGGGTAGTTGTTGGTTCTTCTGTTGTGGTAGTCGTTTCCGGAGTTGGAGTAGGGGTAGTTGTTGGTTCTTCTGTTGTGGTAGTCGTTTCAGGAGTTGGAGTGGGGGTAGTTGTTGGTTCTTCTGTTGTGGTAGTCGTTTCAGGAGTTTGAGTAGTGGAAGTAGTTTCAGGAACGGCTGTTGTAGTAATAGGGGTTGTAGAGAACTCCAGCGTAGTTATAGTTTCCGTAATCTCTGTATCAGTAGATATAACATCCTCTGTAGTGGTAACAGTTGTTTCCGTAGTTGTTGTAGGAGGCTGTACTGTTGTCGTCTGCGGGCTGCAAGTTTGAATGTATGCTGAACTAACTTCTTCACAGTCCTCACACACGTAGCATCTCAGAGCAGTAGCTGTTAACAAAAAAAAAAAAATTACAACACTACTGTACAATTTAAATTGATTTTGAATCAGTTGTATTTACGCATATAATATTGTATTTAGTAACCTGATTAGATAATGAGAAGATTAATGTTAACAATTAAGTAAAAATTCTGAATATAATTTTAAGATAGTTGTTTTTAATTAGGATATTGGCTGAAATGAGTGTAATAATGTACTTATCTATTTAATTATATCTTTATTTACTTTGATAACCGTGGAAATACCTTAATAAATGTGTTACCAAAATTAAGACATGATTTTGGCCAAGCAGTTATTATAATAGCTTATAATACAAGTAATATATACACAGAAATCTGTGATATATTTCTGTTGTGTTTTTAGTATTCATGACCACATTTGTTTTTTGTGAGAGAATATCATTATTTTATAAATTCAGCGAAATAACATCAGATACTTCATTTTATTTACATATGTATATGCATTAAAGTTAGGTACTTTTTTATTATGATAAAGGATTTTTGTGTGTCGAAATATGTATATCTATTGTTCCCAAACCTATCTTACATCAGCTTACGACGATCGCTGCTTAGATAATACATCACTGAATTGTTGGTGTTCATCATTTTCATGTTAATTTTGTATTATTTACAGTCATGCGTTTTTCCTTGAAAAAGGTTAATTAAATCATTTCTCTTTTACACCACTCCTCGCAGTGCAGAGATGCGGCCTTACAAAAGGCCAGACGTTGCCGAGGGTCGAAGAAGAGGAAGACACTGTACCTCTGGCCCCGGTCAGACGGGAAAAAGGAACAGCCTGGGGGTTTTAGTCGGTGCAAGTCCGACCTGCAGCCTTCACCGCCCCCTGAGGTCCGTTAGGGATTGCCCCAGGCTATCAAAAAAAAAACATCTCTCTTATTTTAATACACTTTTAAATTATATAAGATGGAAGGAAATCGAGAGCAAGGAGCGGAAGCTATTCTTCCGTTTACATTGAAGAAGAAGATATCTCCCGGGGCAACTGACATAAGCTGAAATCTTTATAGATATTAGGAATAAGTTAAAACAAAATATTGAATCTAATCCACAATCCCATAAGTAGCAGAGTTATCAAGGATACATAAAATAAAAATAAAAATCTACTGATTACAAAATTAATTGCGTCACGATAAAATCTCTAGCTGACTACTCGTATATGATAAAGCAATTGAATACCTAAATATTCAGTTTGCATATCCTTTTTTAATTTTAGTTAAAATACCTAATATGTTGATCATTTTACCAAACGCTGGAGCTTTCATCTTTTTCGAGATATAAGATAAGGTATTTGGGTCCCTAGATAAATAACATTCTTTTATGGATGACGCTTGTAGAAAGTTTCAATATGTATAAAATTGATATAAGGTTTCAAATTATCACGTGGACACTTTATTGGTAATTCAATACATTTATAGTTTTCTACTAGTGTTTTCGATAAATTAATATTATATTACTTTGACTGGGGCCCTGGTATACGAATATATATCGAGGGGTGAAAGGCTATTTAGCTTTATTTGTTTATAATTTTTATTCATTTTATTAATTTGTTTTAAATAGCCCTCTATGTATTCGTGGTTAAAGAGTATAAGCTACAATATCCACGTAATTTTCTAAGCTGTGTATTATGTTATAGATTTCGTGGGTAACTGGTTAAATTTGCCCTTGGGTAATAAGGTTCAGCTGTTCGTTTAATATAGGAACGTTAAAAAATATCTAATTGGAAGTTGTCTCTTTGTAAGAGTTGCCAAAACCTTAGTTTCGCTTCATTCCACTAGAATGTTGGTAATTAACGAATAAATATAGCAAGGCTTATGGTGTCAGCCTCCAACTTACATGTTACAATGGCCATTAATTTTTTTATCTTGACTCGCCACACTGACTACACCACGCCCAATGGTAAGTATGGTGTAGTCCAAAAAACGACGACTATCAATAGTTAAGAAAAACCCATCGGTAGTCGCATCGAACATGCCTGCCTGCACACATATATATGTGTGTGTGTGTGTGTGTGTGTGTTGATTTTTAGGTTCATCCTTGTTTTCATTCATTTTAGTACATCATTATTTTTATTGAGCAAAAACAGGCAACTATTTTAACTGTTAGGTTGCGCACAAAATTAAAAGTCGGTTTATAAACAAAAGGTTTAATCAAATAGTATCGGCTTAATTTTAAAACTAATCAATTCTGTCGCATCAAATCTAATCGAATCAGACCGAATCGGCACATATGAGTTATAAAGAATTCTGAAAATAATTTATTTTCTTTTAGAATTTATTAATTTATAAGCAAAGAGGTATAAAGTTGATCTCAGATAAATAAATAACTAAATTATTGTTCTTTCATTGGTAACAGTTGGATTAGTAACGATAGAACAATAAGATTGACCTTCGGAGTCATGGGATAGCTAATGTCTACCAGTAACTTAAAATAGTCTAGGTTTTATAAGTCATATCTGTCATTCTACTACTAACAAGGTCAGCTAATAAGCTGAAGCTAATAAATATATTAAAGCAGCATTTAAATAAATGCACACGTAACATTATTAAATATTTGTTTAATTTAATTTATGATAAAAAAGGTGAAATTAATCGCATAAACTTATCACAAGTGAAGTGCAATTATTTTTCGATATTATCTCGAATTTAAATTAATCTGCTTATTTATAATTAAAACAACGATTAAAGGTAAAGTTAATTTCCTTTAGAATTTGTTAGAATTGCGTGGATATTAGGAAGAATTACTAACCCTCATAACACAAGGTAATACTATTTTGGGTTTTAGGGCACGCCGGGCAGTAGACTTGAGGGAGCCTGCTGCCCGGATGAGAGGGTGGCGACGCGCCACCTGTGAGAAAAGTTTGAAGATGGTGGCTCTTTACACCCACCCTTCCCAGAGATGAAGCCTAAATGGGCTGTTCGCTTCCCGGGCGTCTGGAAGAATCTGGATTCCCAGGCCCGAGTGGACTAGTTGGAAGGACAACCCGGGGGCTTTTAGTCAGTAGGAGTCAGACACACCGGGGTCGCAGCCCTCACAGCAACAATATGCAGTCCTATGCAGGATTTTCCCTTGGGTTACCAAAAAAGTGGCGTTTAGAACACTCATATGTATGTAAATATACTTTTTAAAAGACAATAAAATGTTTTTTTACTATTATTATATACATGGCCATAAATATCAAAGTAAAAAAAAAAACATAACGATACGTAAACATGTAACTGAATGCTAAATTACAAGCTAATTGGATATGTAAAGTTGGTTTTTTAACCAGACTGCACTCATCTCTGCTCACCCCAAAAGGCATATAGGTTGATGATATATTATATTTATTATATATATATATATATATATATATATATATATATATATGATGTTTGTGAGCGATTTATTGTCAAAATTGTTGATATTTCTAAATGCCGGATCAAATTTTATGACGTTTGTTAACAAGCTAATGGTTTGATATTTATCTATAGATAAAGTGAGATCGCTAGATCGTTACAAATTGGCACGGATTATTGTACCATTAAGTATTAGCATGCCATTAGTTTAAAACATCAAAAACATTGCGCTATGTACACAGTGTCACTAAGCCACAGTTCAAAGTGGTACAAATATATATAATTTATTTTATTTTTTACATTTTCAGGGAAACGTACAGTAATGTACAAACAATAAAAATTATAGGTCAGCAAAATTTTCACAAGAAAAAGCAAAAGTCACGCTAAGAGGCACAAAACATTAAGAGAAAACAAACTAACTGATTATAAAAAAAAAAAAATACAACAAAGAAAAACATTAAAGTAACATTTTTCATGTATCTCTACGATTTAATACACCGGTATCACACCATCCTAAATTCTTTTCTCGTTTAATTATGTAATCAAAAGATATTGATTTTTTTTTCGAAAAAAATCAACTTTTATTATATTTATGATTTTTTTAAAAGCTTACCAATTTTAATGGTATTAATTACTCATTAATTATATTCGTTGAATAACTCCAAATATGTGAAAAAAGTCCTGACCAAAGTTACTGTATTAATAAAATTATATGCTCTGATAGTCAGTTACTGTCTCTGTTCTAAAAACATGTTGGAATTCTAAAATGTTGTATTAAAAAAAAGTAGGTCATCCCGTTATTTAAAGTATTTCAAAACGAGAATTGAGTGAACTCTGTGAATTGAAGTCCATCACTAAGGGAGTAAGCAGTTAGTTACTATACCGCTAAAAAGGTCTAATGCGCAATATTTTCCTTTGTAGTAAATCAATGTGTAGTTAAAAGAAATAAAGATAACATTTACTTCATTTCAAACATAGTAAAGTTCATTAATGGTGCTTTTTAAAATTACATATTATTTTATTACAGTTTATTATTTTTTAATTCTATTTTTAAACTTTTTTCCTTTTACTATACATTTTTAACTATTACTGCCAATGAAAAAAATCACGCTACAGTTAGCACTTAGCAAGTTTTCAGATGTACACTACAGTGTGAATTTTTTTAAAGAAACAGTTGCGTTTGCAACTAATTATATTTTTATAGATCTTCAATAAAGGACATAAACGCTGAAGTAATATCAGTTATTTAGACGCCATTAGTCGTCGAATAGGTATTGGGGCAATAAGTTCTATTATTATGAAGCAATACTTATACGGTTAGCTTATCATTGAATATCCATATTGACATTCGAATGACGCCATATCATCGATAATAGATATATTGTAGTAGGGTATATTGACCGTCATAAATTCTTTTATTAATTAAAGTGCATTCCATGTGTGTTATCCTTGTACTTGAATGGATTTAAATGAGTTATCAAGATAAGCTTTGCAAAAATATATTTGGGTTAATTGAGGCGTAATACTTCCTTCTTACTCGTAATACTATTGTTAGAGTTAATAGCGTGTTACTCCACCGCTTGCTACTAAATAAAAGAAATTAAGTAGCAGACAGAGCTAGTGCTTATTTAGATAGAAATATTATATTTTTAGTACTATGTATCTAAAATATGCTATCGTTGCTAAACAGCTCCGAGCCTAATAAGGCTGACATTTATAGATGCTCTTTGGTCTTTGCTTAGCAAAGTTCTCAAAAAATTAATTTGTTTTGATAAAAAACCTAAATATATAATAGGAACTTGAGTATGTATAGTGTATATATTAGATTACAATTTATAATCCTCAATAAATGACAAAAGAGTTGGTAAGTCACCGATTTTATCAACTTGAACTTGAATATGCGAATACTTAGACTATAATCAATTTCCTATTATATACTAAGTCCTTTGAGCAAAGTCTAAACAAAGTCTAAGCAAATTTAAGTGAAATCAATTAATCTCAGACTAAGTTTCTGACTGTGCAAATGCCCTCGTAAAGTCGTATGAATCTCAACGTATGCGGATTTTTCAAAAATCACTTGCGAATCTGTATTTGTCCAGGCTGGGCCTCCGACCGACCGAAGGACCGACCTTGCCAGGGTGGTGGGTGATGACCTGTCGCTGCCGGCGCTCGTTCGCGCGATGGTCGACAGTGACAAGGCATGGCAGTTGGTCCTCACGTACTGTGAGGAAGTCATGGTGAGGAAGGAGGCGGCGGAGAGGAACAGGAAGGCAATAGCCGGCCCTGACAATCTGATCCGCCGCCCACGCAGGACAAGACAAAGGAGGAGAGCCTTCTCCAGTGGTCATTGTTAAATTTCACTGTCTAAATTGATCGCTTCGATGTTTTATGTCTCAGAAAAACAGGATCTATCATTAAAATAGATAACCATTTCATTATTTTTGTATGTCGTTTTGGTAATAGAAAAGAATCAATTAAATGCCAGTCTTGTAAAGGTTCGTGATACGTTCGCCCGATACTGGGTAAGGTGCTTGTGACTAACAGAAGTCTTTTTTTGGCCGGATAAATGTGGCAGCCGGGAGAGACCTTCACAACTCAACCGGGTGAGCTATGTCTAAATCGAGCAAGATAACATAACTTCTTAGACAAAGTAACATTCCACCAGCGATAACGCTAGTAAAATTATTTGCCTGATGGCAAGCTTGGTGGTGTCCAAAAACGAGCTGTCATTTTTGCAGAACTATGAACAATAAACAAAAACAATCAATGGACGCAGTGAACATGCTGGCCTGCACAAATATCACTTCACGCTTCGTGTAAAGGACTCAATACTATAGGACGTACGAAACGTGTGGGATTAACATAAGACGTAGAGCGCTCTACGGGATTTAAAGAAAGAAAAAAGTTTCACACAATCGATGCGAAGAGAAACGCGACAAGCGAATTTAAACCTCGATTAAAAAAAAATTTTAGGGTATATTATTTTCACGCAATATTTACCGTTTATTCGTGTACTTTCATACCATCCCAAGTTACATTTGCGGTAAAAAATCGCGGGTTGAAAGTCCGCAGTGCTTGTTAGTTCTAAGTTTTCGAAATATCACGTCAACACGTTATGTTAGTTTCAAACCTATTGCACTTATCTACTAGCGTTATCGCTGATGGAATACTAGATATGGTTACTTTGTCTAGGCAAAGTATGAAAGGGAAAGGGCCTAGGTTCTTTGGATAATGAATACACTCGATATGCAGAAGTGGGGTAGAATTGTAACGACTTTCACTCAGCCGTGGGTGCCTTAAAGTGAAGACAATTAGCCTTTTTTTTAAATAGCAATTTTTACGCAAGATACCGGGACACTGTCTTCATAATCTTTATATGTTAGGTATACATATGTCCACATTCCATTGTGGTGTTTTTAGGACAGTATGACTGCGACAATTATATCAATAGATTGTTATCCCTTGACGGTTGCCGTCTTGCTTCGGTTGCTTTTGTTTCACGTACCATCAATAGTATTCTAGTCATTTTGCCAACACATCTTTGTAAGTAGGTATTGGTATTTTGTCTAATTATAAAATAATAACACTACTTTGCTTATTTTCCTTTCATTATGAACAAAGATACATTGGTGAGTGTAACCACTTTTCGCTTATAATGCTTTGCTTTGTTTCACTATATGTCTGCGACATCCGTTTTTTTGTAGAAATATTAAAAATAAAATGCATTTTAAAAATGGCGTAACGATGTAATAACTCTTTTTGGGTTTTTAGTTGCCACTAGTCCTGTAGGATGTATATGCGAATGTTTCCGCACGCTGCTCCAAGACAAGTAGACGAGCGATGAGTGGGTGGCCATTTACATCACCCCTCCTCTGCTTCTTTCAATAGCGAGAGGCCTACTATAAGGCCAAACGTCGCCGGGTGCTGAGGAGGTGGCCTATGCTGTACCCTTGGCCCCCTTGACGAGCAGGAGGAACACTCCGGGGGTTTCATTCGGTGCAAGTTTAAAATATCTAACTAAAGAAAAATTTTGTATATAACGTGTATATAAGTGTAATTAATAGATAATCAAGTGAATTTGTTGATATGCGGCAAAAGTGATCTGTCTGATACGTAAAATAATCTTTATCAACGTATCTCGTCAAATGATTGTTCCACAACAAACCATTTCACGTAAAACTGATATCAAGGCCGTAAGTTCAAACGCATTTTACAAACGAATGTTTAAGAGTTAACGAGTGGCTGTATACAGCCAAGGCTTAATTCTACACTATACTAATCGACCCAAAAAGCTTACAAACTCACCTATCTATCAAAAAGTCGTAGGTAAAAAATAGATGCATTGTGATAAAATAAATTGCTAATATAATATAAATATCTAGTTGTCAAGTAACTTACTGTATTTTGCGACATTTGTAACAGTTTTGTGTAAAATATTTATGTCGATTTTTAATCTGAACCTTAATTCCATTATCAGAAAAGGACATCGTACTTACATCTTTCGAATAAATTTAAAACAGCAATAGAAACAAGAACAATCCGTATGAAGTTAGCACCGAACATTTTTGCAAATGTTTTTGTTTTCCACCAGCGACACACTCTGCCACAGCACTAATCGAAATGCTGATAGATCAATTCGATAGTAATTTTATACTGGTACATTATCTATGAAAAAAATAACTGATAAAGTATGGCGATATATAATGCAGGTTTGCAATTACGTTCTTAATCTTATTGTTACAGATAATGATTAATTAGGTAGGTAGGCATTGAATCCGGGACATCCCGGTCAATAAAGCCTTACTATAAAGTGATTAATACCGCGTCTCTTGAAGTGAAACGTCGTAATCAAAATTATACAAACATTTCTTGTTTTATATTTCCACTAATCTCCGTTTTTTTCATTTGCCGATATTACAAAACAAAACTTGGCGTCTGTAAAAGTTAATCGTTATCCAGATTCATAATTCTCATAATGAAAAATGTAAAAATTATAATTTCGCAGTCTTTTTTTTATTATTTTCAGGCGGGCTTTTAATCTCAATAACACCTGGTGGAAGATGGAGAATAGGCCGATGTTGGACTGCGTCTGAACAATAAATCATAAATATACCAGAGTCCTAAATAATATCAAACGGTATTCTCTAAAATAATATGAGGTAATTGTGGAAATGGCTTCTACTTAGTTCTCGTCATACGTATTAGTACTCGTTAAGGTAAGGTACGGTATTGTTCTGCGGGTAGTGGTGAGAGCCATAGTCGGCAGCGAAGAGGGATGGCAGAAAGTGTCATTCTTCTGCCAGGCTGTAATGAAGCAGAAGGAGGCCGCCGAAAGGGTCAGAGAGCGAACATGAAGCCACTCGACGGCCAAGGCACCATCGCCGGAGGGACGCGTTCGCTCAGAGCGAGCGCGACATCCCTCGGTGACAATAGCCGGGCAGTAGACTTGAGGGAGTCTGCTGCCCGGATGAGAGGGAGGCGGTGCACGGTGTCCGGCGCCCCGTATGGGAGAGAGGTTTTGGAGGGTTGGGCTTTACTCCTTGCCCTCTCAGAGAGGTAGCTACAACAAGGCTTCTTGTTCCCTGGGTGTCTGGATGAATTTGGCTTCCCAGGCCTGGGTGGGGCAATCAGAAGGACACTCCGGGTGTTTTTAGTAAGTAGGAGTATGACACATCGGGGTCACTGCTCTCACAGCGTTCCTGATGGTCCTATGTAGGATTTTCCCCCAGGGGTACAAAAAAAAGGTAAAGTATTGTTATACATTTTAAGACAAGCTGTATCTCCCATTTATTAAATATAGTTGCGTAAGGAGGAGGCTAAGCAATGAAAAGTTTCATTTAGGCTGAGACTTATAGACGCAACTTTAAGTTTGCTTAGCTACTAAAACATTACAATTTGTATTACTCAATGAATGTCAAAGGATTTGGTAAGCCACCGATTTTGTCAACATGGACTTGGCTCTGTCAATACAATGGCTATACTCAATTTCCTATTATATGTTCTGCTTTTTGTCAATACGAATTTATTTTTTAGGATTTTGCTAAGAAAAGTCGAAATAGCGTCTATAAATCTCCGCCTTAGGCACCTGGACGTATTATTATGCGCTGGAATTAGCTTAATAAAGGCAGTCTTAAGATGTTTTTGTACATTTTCTTTTTTAAAATTAATTTGTTAGCATTTTTAGCTTTATTTCTTTTAATTTAGCTTGTCTGATGAATAACTTCAAACATATAATACTTACTCGTCATGAGTGTTTGAATTTTTTTTGTAAATTATCTACCTACATACATATTTTTTATTTTCAATATATTCTTAAAGACACTTTTTACAAATTATCGCATATTTTGTATACAATTTTATTATTTATAAAGAAATAAACTATAACAATGAAAACAAAAATGTAAAAAGCCTACTCCGGTTCATAAAAAGCAAGGTTTATTGATAGTATCGGTGCATAATTAATTACTGAACAAATAATCATTCAATTAAATCTTTTAACTGATATAAGATCAATAATTCCGACAGTAGCAAATCAATATTTAGATTATACCTATTGGAAGAATAAAGATTATACTACACGAGTATATTTTATGAAGTAATAAGGCAACTTTATGGCATGTGGCTAGGGTAGGGAATGACTGTTGAAGTAAGACTCTCACGAAATGGTTGCTGAGGGAGTACCAGAGACTAGTGGATAAACCCGACGTGAGATGGGCAATTTGTATGCTGAGACTCTTTTTCTAGTAATTACCAAATTTAAGTTATATTTATTAAGCATCCAAGTATAGCAAGTTAATGGCTTTAATGTTTTTTTTTTTTTGGGATATAGCACCATTGAAAAATATAATTATAACTTTCTCTAGGAACAAACATATTGTTACGATTTCCGTTAAGAAAATAATACTTCTTTTAAAGATAAAGAAAATATATTAAACATAATATTACTTAAAAACGGAGTAACTTATAATTTAAAAATAAAAACAAATCTATTAATATTATTTGAAAATGAAATTATAGATTCTGTTAAAAAAGTAAAACAACAACACAAAACACAAAACACAAATACACAATACAAATACAAATACAAATTAACTTCTTTTTGTAATAAAAATAAATCCAACTTCCGTTATCAATAAAAACAGAAGTTATTTATTTATTTTAAAGGGAAACATTCAGCAATATAAAAATTATAACAAAAATACATAAAAAATGTTACATAAGCCAGCAAATTTTCCACAAAAATTTGTACAAAAATAGAAATATAATAAATAACAATAAACACACCTACACTTATACACTTATCCTTTAAAAAAAAAAAGATACAATTAAATTGTCACACGTCACTGCCTATACTTATCATATCGAGGGATGAAAGGCTATTTAGTTTAAACGACTTTTTTGGGTATATAGTAATATATATATATATTTGGAATCGGTCAAAAACGCTGATTCCGAAAATATAAATTACTATATCACCAAATAATGTCGCTTAAACCAAATACCCTCGATCACCTCGATATTACTTTTTACTATTATATAAATTTTTGCGAGTTGGTGATGAGTCAACGTTAGCATTTAAACAACTAATTATTTCAGGGCATTCCTTTTAGCTCACAAAATATATAGTGAAAGACTATTACATTAAATACACTGATCTCATCAAATTGAGTCATCAGCAACTCTCTCGCACTTGTATTTCCGTCACACTCTGTATATAACCCCATTATTATGAAGTGATGCTAATTCCAGAAGTAAATTTCATAAATAGTCGCATTCCGGCCTCTGATCAATAAAGTCAGTAGTTTGATGTAGATAAAACCGTGTCATGAGCGATAACACCAGGTGTAATGCGTTAATGACGTGCCTTCAAATAAAGATTGTATGTGTCACTAATTATTATTTAGCATTCTATATAGGAATAAAAGTAGATAAAATGTAATATAATAAGTATTTTATTAAAGTACGTGTATTCACGTAGAATTCCATTTCGTTGTTATATGCAATTTTCACCTGTGTACGCTTTTTTAATATCTTAGATAAGATATTATCTTAGTTCCATAGATATTAGGTCCTTACATATGAAATTGGCATTTTTCGTACCGGCCACTTTAATCACAAATTTCTCCTCTTTGGTAAGGAATTCCAAATTCAAATTTGTACAGCTATAGACTCATGTATTTGTGCTTCGATGATCGTCATTCATTTGTTTTTTTCTGTTTGCGTCACTCATTTTACAAAATGGAAAACTTAAAATATCGCATTATTTACGAGTACGAGTTCCGCCGTGGCACTAGTGCTGCGGAAACAACTCGAAGGGTGAATGATGTGTATGGCGGTCGTGTTGCAAAAGAAAACACAGTTCGTTTTTGGTTCCAACGTTTTCGTTCTGGAAATTTCGACCTGCAGAACAAGCCCCGTGGACGGCCTGAGACTCAAGTTGATAATGAAGAGTTGAAGGCTATTGTGGAAGCGGATCCATCGCAAACCACGTCCGAGTTAGCTGCAGGCTGCGATGTTAGTGATAAAACTGTTTTAATTCACTTGAAGCAAATTGGGAAGATTAAAAAGCTTGAAAGGTGGGTACCTCACGAATTGACTGAAGCAAACCGGCAAACGCGCGTCGACTGCTGCGTTACATTACTAAACCGGCACAATAATGAAGGTATTTTAAAGCGAATCATTACCTGTGATGAAAAATTGGTTCTTTACGATAATCGGAAGCGCTCAGCGCAATGGTTGGATCCTGGCCAGCCAGCCAAATCCTGCCCCAAGCGAAAATTAACCCCAAAAAAGTTACTTGTAAGCGTTTGGTGGACTAGTGCCGGTATTGTTCATTACAGTTTTCTCAAATCTGGCCAGACTATTACGGCTGATGTCTATTGTCAGCAATTGCAAACCATGATGGAAAAGCTAGCGGCTAAACAACCTAGGCTGGTCAATCGCTCCACGCCACTGCTGCTTCACGACAACGCTAGACCACACACTGCGCAACAGACGGCTACTAAATTAGAAGAGCTTCAATTGGAAAGTCTAAGACATCCTCCGTACTCCCCGGACCTTGCTCCAACAGATTACCATTTTTTTCGAAATTTGGATAACTTCTTGCAAGGGAAAAAATTCAACTCCGATGGGCAGTCCAAATCGCCTTCAAAGATTTTATTGATTCCCGTCCGACTGGTTTTTTTAGTAAAGGGATCAATGAACTACCTATGAGATGGCAAAAGTGCATAGAAAATAATGGTTCATACTTTGATTAATTAAATATATTATATTAAAAAATATTCGACTTTTTGTTCCTCCCATACAAAACGCCAATTTCATATGTAAGGACCTAATATTATTTATAATAAGTATAAAATCTGATATATTTCCTAACATATTATCCTTTTCAACATGTAACGTAGTAATTATCCAATGAATTAAAAATAACCTAGCACCACATTATGAAACACTCCTTTGACATTGGTGCAAATAAAAATACATATTTCACATTGTTAAGCTCATTATTAATGTAGCAATACTAATCATTGACCTGATGTCATAGGTAACTATTAATATGGCAACACTATTTCTTTGTTTAGATATATAGCTTGCGTGAGGTTGGAAGGTCATTCGTCTGCTAACTCCCATGCGAGAAACAAATGTAAAAGAGTTTATCAAAGTGGGTCAACTAAAAGTGGAATATATTAAAAGCATTCGTTTTAATATCTTTCTGACCGAGTTTTACAACACGTATCACCACCCAAACCTGTAATGGTAAATTGTAGGCTGTAAACTGTTATTGGTTCATAGGGAATCGAACCTAGGATCTACAGCGCAGAAATCGATTGCTCAACCACTGCGTCACAACTCGCATCGTGATGCCGGTGTCCTGAAACTTACACTATAGTAAGCAGTCCATTAATCTGCGCAGCAATTTTGTTTGTGACAAATCATGTTTGTTTTGGGCCTAGGCCGATACCGAAATACAAAAATTGTCTACATCTGTTCTTTATACAAGGTTTGTTACTCTAGAAACCATAGTTTATTTTGGTTTACTTGCATGGTTGCTTTTATGGTGGTAGGGCGATTGCCCGAACTGGGTCGTGACCGCAGTACACAAGCGTAAAGACCGTTATAGTAACTCGCTTTGGCCTGTCGTGTTTTGGGATCAGCTTGTGTATATCCAGTTACTCATATACCTAGAGACCTTCAGTCGTTATGCCTTATGGGCCGACATGACGACGGAGACTGTCAACGAATTTTCGTTCTTTGATGGTAGCTTTCGTTTTTGGACTACACTGTACTTATCATCAAGTGCACAGTAGTTACTTTGTCGAGCCAGAGTAAAAAAAAAGTTGATATTCAAGGTGCGACATTGTAGGAAAAAATCACAAAATACAAACAAGATTTTTTATTATAAGAAATTATGTAGATATATTCGATTGTTTCATGAATAACATTCCAGTAACATACTAACTTGGCAGCAGCGTTATGATCACGTTATTTTATTTTGCAGAGAAAAATATTTTCGCTTGACCTCTCTGATACAGGACGCCGACTATTAGGGCTATTTGTTACCTACTGGAATGTCCGTTGTTTTAAAAGGCTGAACTTATACTATTGATGTAAGCCTAGGAGGCTATATAGCTTCACGGGGTAAATATGGGCGAGCAAAATTTCTAATAATTGCAAGCTGCAGGGACATCCCGGTGAATCGGAACGTCTCGCCCTTTGATACTTTACAAAAGACAAGAACATTCCCGAGTGTAGAGGTTTCTAGATATGAGTAAACAATACATGTATTAATATGTAGGAGCCTGTGTGGTTGCAAATTAATGTTTTCCTTTCCTTCCCTTTTTATTAGGTAACTAGCTTTTGCCCGCGGCTTCGCTCGCGTTAAGAAGTATTATTATTAATTAGGTATAGTTTTTGCGGCTTTACTTTTGTTTAGCGTGTGTAAAAAATTAGGGCCTACAAAACATCTTTCTATACAATATTCTTAACTAATCTGTCATTAGGCGCTAAAACTATCAAGCTATTGGGTGAACTTACCCGTGAGCAAGCAACATAAAACTGTCCCTGAGAGAAGCAATGTTCTTTCAAGTCAATACCCACAAATTTGAGAGTTTACCCATGAAACTTGTTTATTGTCATGGCAAAGTAGACTTCACCTACCTACATGCCAAATTTCAGCCCAATCCGTCCAGTGGTTTGGGCTGTGCGTTGATAGATCACTATGTCAGTCAGTCAGTCCGTCACCTTTGAGTTATATATATTTAGATATCAAAATCGTATTCGAGCGGACGTCTTCATCATAGTAGCTCCAATCTTTAATTTCAGTTCAATCAGTCGATAATCTAAGAAGATTTATACAAACTTTCATCCCCTATTTTATCCCCTGGAGGGTAGAATTTATCCACTTGGGGGTAGAATTGATCACAATCCTTTCTTAGCGGATGCCTACGTCATAACATTTACCTGCATGCCAAATTTCAGCCCAATCCGCCCAGTGGTTTGGACTGTGCGTTGATAGATCACTATGTCAGTCAGTCAGTCAGTCAGTCAGTCAGTCAGTCACCTTTGAATTATATATATTTAGATTGTAATAGTAGGTATTACTTAGGTAAGTGTCACTTTTACTTTGTGTGACGAAATAAACTTATTTCTTTTCTTTATTCTATATTAATAAACTGGTGCATAATTTGATACGAAAATTTTGGTCGATAAACATATCGAGGGTTGGAAGGCTATTTGGTTTAAAGCCACGAATGTATAAGTATTTAAATATGTATATCTTTACCTGGTAGCCATAGTATAGGTGCAAAAACCACATTAAGGGCTAGATTCAACGTGTGCATTGTCTATAAATATAATTTATTCATAAAAACACATAGCTTTGAATCAGTAATGTCTAATATTATCTAAGATTAAAAATTATATGAATGAAACTTATTTATCTAGATTATTTCCCAATCTATTTATGCGGTGAGCTAATTACTTATATCATATATTAAAGAGGAAATGAGAATTCTTTTCTACTAGGATTAGAACCGTTTATCTATGTAATGTCCTATAGATAACATCTATAAATTATATACAGCTATTAGAATTAAACGTCAACGTTGAAAACATTAGAAATAAGCGCCATATAAAATATAATCATCATCTAATGTACTTAGTCTTGTTATAAATTTTGTTACAAAGAAAAACATTTTTTTATGAAACGTAGCATATATTACTATTCTAGTGTGTTAGTTTAATTCATTAATATAAAACCATTAAAATTATATAAATCATATTCGACGTGGTCTCCATTGACTGCAATACAGTCCTTTAAACGTTGAGGCCAGTTATGAATAGCAGTACGCACTCTTTCTATGCGAAAATTCTTCACTGCCAATCGTATGGATTGTTTACGGGATTCCAAATTATCATTGCGGTTAGAGCAAGCCTTACTCTTTAAAACTGATCATAAATCATAATCTAGTGGATTAAGGTCTGGACTAGATGACGGCCAGTCTTCAGCTTTGATAAAGTCCGGAACATTCGTTTCTAAGATGGGTGGATCGATCTTTATGACCCGGCTCCGAGTCTTGTTGAAAGGGTCATTCTTGGTTATTGAACATAATGTTGTTAAAGGACTTTGTTGTGTAATGAAACGACCGTGTCCGGTAAACAACTGATTTATTAACATTATATACATATATTTATGAAACCGGGTGGTTTCAACAGACTTCAATATCTTTTCAAGAATGGTAATTTGATACACTTGTGCCGATGTTTTGATACCTTTTTCACAAAAATATGGCTCAGTCACTCCTACATAGCTAACACCCCACCAAACAATCATTGATATCGGATAATGTTCACGTCTGTTGACTAATTTGGAAGCTTCTTTGGAGCTTTCAGCATAAATACGATCATTTTGTTTGTTAAACACTATTGCTAAATTGTAAAAAAATTCTCATCCGTAAATTTTTTTTTTCTGTGATCACCTTTTGTCTGCCGCTTAAGTAGTTGTATAGATTTTACCACCCTATTCTTTTTTATATTATCAGTTGAGAAATGACCAGTGCATCTGTTATAGGCTGCAAGTCCTAAGTCTTCTCTTAAAATACGCGACATGGTTTTAGGTGCTATCTACATGCTATATACATGCTATATATATGCTATATGCATCTCCCGAAATATTAGGTCCTTACATATGAAATTGGCGTTTTGTATGGGAGGAACAAAAAGTCGAATATTTTATAATATAATATATTTAATTAATCAAAGTATGAACCATTATTTTGTAGGCACTTTTGCCATCTCATAGGTAGTTCATTGATCCCTTTACTAAAAAAACCAGTCGGACGGGAATCAATAAAATCTTTGAAGGCGATTTGGACTGCCCCATCGGAGTTGAATTTTTTCCCTTGCAAGAAGTTATCCAAATTTCGAAAAAAATGGTAATCTGTTGGAGCAAGGTCCGGGGAGTACGGAGGATGTGTTAGACTTTCCAATTGAAGCTCTTCTAATTTAGTAGCCGTCTGTTGCGCAGTGTGTGGTCTAGCGTTGTCGTGAAGCAGCAGTGGCGTGGAGCGATTGACCAGCCTAGGTTGTTTAGCCGCTAGCTTTTCCATCATGGTTTGCAATTGCTGACAATAGACATCAGCCGTAATGGTCTGGCCAGATTTGAGAAAACTGTAATGAACAATACCGGGACTAGTCCACCAAACGCTTACAAGTAACTTTTTTGGGGTTAA
This sequence comes from Automeris io, assembly GCA_036320925.1. NCBI lineage: Eukaryota > Metazoa > Arthropoda > Insecta > Lepidoptera > Saturniidae > Automeris > Automeris io. The sequence goes on from JAUDJH010000014.1 coordinate 9,280,765, forward strand.
TTTTCGCTTGGGGCAGGATTTGGCTGGTTGGCCAGGATTCAACCATTGCGCTGAGCGCTTCCGATTATCGTAAAGAACCCATTTTTCATCACAGGTAATGATTCGGTTTAAAATACCTTCATTATTGTGCCGGTTTAATAATGTAACGCAGCAGTCGACGCGCGTTTGCCGGTTTGCTTCAGTCAATTCGTGAGGTACCCACCTTTCAAGCTTTTTAATCTTCCCAATTTGCTTCAAGTGAATTAAAACAGTTTTAACACTAACATCGCAGCCTGCAGCTAACTCGGACGTGGTTTGCGATGGATCCGCTTCCACAATAGCCTTCAACTCTTCATTATCAACTTGAGTCTCAGGCCGTCCACGGGGCTTGTTCTGCAGGTCGAAATTTCCAGAACGAAAACGTTGGAACCAAAAACGAACTGTGTTTTCTTATGCAATACGACCGCCATACACATCATTCACCCTTCGAGTTGTTTCCGCAGCACTAGTGCCACGGCGGAACTCGTACTCGTAAATAATGCGATATTTTAAGTTTTCCATTTTGTAAAATGAGTGACGCAAACAGAAAAAAACAGAAGAAAAAAACAAATGAATGACGATCATCGAAGCACAAATACATGAGTCTATAGCTGTACAAATTTGAATTTGAAATTCCTTACCAAAGAGGAGAAATTTGTGATTAAAGTGGCCAGTACGAAAAACGCCAATTTCATATGTAAGGACCTAATAAAATATTTTGCTTCCGGATAGGATTTCTTCGAATTCTTTTTCTTACCGCTTTTGATCGCCTTTTTCGGACGAATACTACGTGATCGGCCAGATATTTTTCTGTCACAAGCAGAGGAGCTTTCATTGTACATATCAATAGCTCGATTGACTAAAACCAAGCGTATGGAGAATATTAAAAATTGTATTTGGCCCCATACCTACTTTATGTAATGCAATCACAACGATTCGATTCTCTTTATCACCCCACTCCATTTTAATATCACAAAATATTTTACAATATATTGGAGTGAAAATAAGGAAATACAATCGTATAAAAATGTCAGACTGCAATTTTTTTTTTATTTAATTTTAACAGATGCAGTTACAGATGGGCAAAATGTTATCTGATTAATGATTAACGATTACACAATCTAAACATAATATTTATACAGGGTGAACGGTAATGCGATAAATTCCTTGATAGACGTTGTAGTACAGCTTATTTGGAGTCATTTAAGTCATATGACACCATGTCCGAAACTTGTTAATTTCTGAGATATTCAAGATTTAAGTATTTTTTTAAAAAACTCCAGTTTTTATGTTAAAATGTTCCCTTGTAGTGACGAATACAAAATAATGTTATTGTTTATGCTGTATTCGTATAGCTAAATAATAATAATCTCATTTTAAATTAAAATTTGTAAGAAGGAATCGTCATTACTTAAGTAAAAGCTAAAAAACCAAGTATCATTTTGCAAAAAAAAATTGTTTTAGGTAAATAAACGAAGAATTTCCAAGAAAATATGTATGGAATGTTTTGTACAAATTACATAATTTTGTTCCTTGATTCATTGGCTATTCTAAAAAGTACAAATGTCATAAAAAAATATTAAGAGGTTGATTTGCAACCCTAATAATCGACGAAGTGACCCGTTTCCTAGAAATCCTCTTCATTATGTTACCGCGCACGTGTGCAGTATTTGTTCGTTTTACGACACCGCCTTGCACTTGACACTGCTACAACAATAGGATTTATTGATATGAAGGGCAATTTGCTCGTAGATATTTTAGTTATCTGTATCAGTTAGTTACAACTGTCTTCTGAGTACAGACCTATCGTTGCTTTTTAACTACGTCTCTCCTGATTAAAATCTTGAGAAATGCCTTCCGTAATGAAGAATACGCGGACATTCTGTACGTTTACGGATTATGCGACGGCGACGCTGCAGCAGCGCAAAAAGAGTACATGCTGCGTTTTCCTGACCGACGTGTACCAAACGTAAGAATGTTTTCGGGAACGTATCGACGCGTCCGTTAAAACATTAACAACTCGTAAATGTGTGTGCAATTGAGGATTCCGTAGTATTTAAAATATAGATGAGCAAAATGCAGTCATATTAATGATGAAAAACGCAAAATGTAATCATAATCGTTTTTCAATAATCTGATTACATTTTGTCCATCTATGTTTACAATATTCGGAAACGCAAATGGTTGTAGGATCGAATCCACGCACGTACTTCTGAGTTATTCAAGATTAAGTACTTACTATGTTTATTGGTAACTCTGCATAGCAACATAAAAAATATCACAAATATCTTCTTTTTTCACTTTCATTCGATGAAATAACTACAGTGCATTTGATGGTGAATATAGTATGGTTCAATAACTAAAGTCGAAAAATCATCAAATATCAAAGGATGAAAATCCGTTGATAGTCTCCGTCATCATGTCGGCCTACATATACCACGAGTGAAGGTTTATGTATATGAGGTACTGGATACATACAAGCTGATCCCAAAGCGCGAAAGGCCAAAGCAACTCACTTTGACGGTCTTTACACTTGTGTATTTTGGTCATGACCCAGTTCAGGAAATCGCCCTACTACCAAAAATATATTAGGTCCTTACATATGAAATTGGCGTTTTTCGTACTGGCCACTTTAATCACAAATTTCTCCTCTTTGGTAAGGAATTCCAAATTAAAATTTGTACAGCTCTAGACTCATGTATTTGTGCTTCGATGATCGTCATTCATTTGTTTTTTCTTCTGTTTTTATCTGTTTGCGTCACTCATTTTACAAAATGGAAAACTTAAAATATCGCATTATTTACGAGTACGAGTTCCGCCGTGGCACTAGTGCTGCGGAAACAACTCGAAGGGTGAATGATGTGTATGGCGGTCGTGTTGCAAAAAAAAACACAGTTCGTTTTTGGTTCCAACGTTTTCGTTCTGGAAATTTCGACCTGCAGAACAAGCCCCGTGGACGGCCTGAGACTCAAGTTGATAATGAAGAGTTGAAGGCTATTGTGGAAGCGGATCCATCGCAAACCACGTCCGAGTTAGCTGCAGGCTGCGATGTTAGTGATAAAACTGTTTTAATTCACTTGAAGCAAATTGGGAAGATTAAAAAGCTTGAAAGGTGGGTACCTCACGAATTGACTGAAGCAAACCGGCAAACGCGCGTCGACTGCTGCGTTACATTACTAAACCGGCACAATAATGAAGGTATTTTAAACCGAATCATTACCTGTGATGAAAAATGGGTTCTTTACGATAATCGGAAGCGCTCAGCGCAATGGTTGGGTCCTGGCCAGCCAGCCAAATCCTGCCCCAAGCGAAAATTAACCCCAAAAAAGTTACTTGTAAGCGTTTGGTGGACTAGTGCCGGTATTGTTCATTACAGTTTTCTCAAATCTGGCCAGACTATTACGGCTGATGTCTATTGTCAGCAATTGTAAACCATGATGGAAAAGCTAGCGGCTAAACAACCGAGGCTGGTCAATCGCTCCACGCCACTGCTGCTTCACGACAACGCTAGACCACACACTGCGCAACAGACGGCTACTAAATTAGAAGAGCTTCAATTGAAAAGTCTAAGATATCCTCCGTACTCCCCGGACCTTGCTCCAACAGATTACCATTTTTTTCGAAATTTGGATAACTTCTTGCAAGGGAAAAAATTCAACTCCGATGGGGCAGTCCAAATCGCCTTCAAAGATTTTATTGATTCCCGTCCGACTGGTTTTTTTAGTAAAGGGATCAATGAACTACCTATGAGATTGCAAAAGTACATAGAAAATAATGGTTCATACTTTGATTAATTAAATATATTATATTAAAAAATATTCGACTTTTTGTTCCTCCCATACAAAACGCCAATTTCATATGTAAGGACCTAATATATTTAAAACACGAAACAAAATAGTGAGAGTTTATAAAAATGTTATATGGACTAAAGTCCCATACAACACTGGTCTCACTGCTCACATTATAAATGTTTTATAGAGAATATATACAGTCTATAAAACTCTATCGCCTACTGCGTTGATTAGTGCAATTGCTTCTTTAGGCAACATGTGATGATAAAATATTTACAGGCGTTTTACGATATGTCTACACTAGGTGTATTATCAAAATTTATCCTTTAACATTCATAGATATTTATCGATTGAGTTGGTTAAATACTTTAAAAAGCAGAATTAATGTAATTTAGTTTTGTCATCGATTCTTTACTGATTTCATTCTGAGGCCAAAGTTAAAAAAGCTTGCTCTTGGAATTGGCTTACGCTATTAATCTTTACAATGTCTGGAGTTAATGCTTCCTAAGCTATTTGGCTGTTGCGGTGATCAAAACCATTATACAATTTGACATTTAAAAGCGTAACATAAACTAATTCGAGAAGTAAATCTTAAAGAAACTAGCACTTGGATCTTTAATATTGAAAGAAATATTGTAGTTATGTTCAAGTTGACCTTTTTTGATCAAGATCATGACCGTCACAAGGACATATGGTGTCCTTAAGTTATTGATATGATGCACCGGAACGAATTCTTCATTGTTTATGGGGACTGTCTATTTGTCATGCATCTTTTTTTAGGAATTCACTTTAGACCGCATTTAACATACTTAAATAACACACACCCACACACACACACACACACAAACACACAAACGCGTGCGCGCGCCCACACACATTAAACACATTGTCAGAATGAAGCCAAACACCAACGTAAAAACAATCTAATTGCTAGCGTTCGCGATCCGCGTCTCATACCTAGCTAAAGAAATGATTGAAAGCGTCTAGTAGTCAATTCGATAAACAAAGTTCGCCTTGCATCAATTTGCCTCTATCTATTCGTGTTAGTTCGAGATCGGTCAACGTGTATATGCTCCATTAAGGTAGCTATGTAATTGTTGCATTTGTTGTGCTAACGCGGTCCACCATCAGCCTCAACATCACTTTTCCCCAGGTATGATTGAGATCAGAAGTAAGCCAGTAAAACATATTAAAAAAAAAGTTAACTTGCTATACTATGACACCTGCCACAACATTTAAACTAAAATCTTAAATAATTAATCGAGTAATTACAGACGTAAATACATATATCAATTATTGAATTCTGTCGTACGACCCTACTTATCTTCATTTATTACATATCGTCATTTATTATCTTTTCAATCTGCATTCTATCTCCGAAATTTTTATGAAGCGATAATTATTTCACAAGTGGAATAAATAATCTAAGACCTCATGTAGGATGCGGCAGTTTTCCTCCTGTTTTTGTGTTATGTAGATCTTGATATGAAACTATCCTATACACATTCCCAATTGCTATACAGACTTGCTGAATTCTGAATATGTGAAAGTAGCTGAATAAAGTATAATCTAATATTTTGACGATTGATAACGTTATTCCAGTTTTTTTTTTGTATCAAATTACTGTAAGCCAGTTGATAGTCTACCGGAATCTATCCGGTAAAACAATGAGTAGTTGATGAGTAGTTCGTCTGTAACCGAAAACAGGGCACCAGAAGGTCACGACAAACAAATCTCCTAAATGTACGAGATTGAAATAAGCTTTCCAAATATCACGTTGACCCATTATACCAATGCTTTTTATGCATTTACGAGATACACACCATTGACCATTTCCATATATTTGTACTTTTCTACTTGCGTTATCAATAAGCGAATATGTTACATTATTTATGGACCCAGAAGTGTAATCCTCATGCTGCCAATCTTCAAGAGAAAATGGAGATAAATATTTTGAACATACAAATTATAAAGATTGATCACGAAATGCGCCAGGTGGGTTACAGTTTTATTTTATTAAATTCACTACAAGAATTACCTCCTTTTTGATCCCGCGACTAATCAATGAATTACCCTCAAATTTGCGAGAAAATATCTCAGTTAAAAATGTGAAACAAAGATTAAAAAACATTTTTTGGACCTCATTAATAGTGACCACCTTAATCGAAATGTGTTTACGTAGTTCCATACATTAATTGCGACTCTAAATGTGGACTGTTTGTAAATAGCATACGTTCAAACCTTAGTGGTTTCTTTATGCTATACTAAAAAAAAAATGTAACAATGATTTTTGTAAATGATAATAAATTAAAAAAAAAAATTGCACAACATTATGACGTGTTATTAGTAGCACGTGCTGTTTTATCGGAAAACGTTTCATACAATTTTATTAGTACAATGAAGTTTCTAAAACACATTGGTCGGCCACCGATAACATATCCATTGTTGGTCATTTAGCACCACCTAAGAGCCCATGTAGTGAAGGTTAAAACTATAAGTAGCTTTAAAGCTGCTAATGAATGGTATGATACAATATTTCCTATTAGATAAATCATAATACGTAGTAAAGTAGGTACTTTACATTGGCTGTTGTTTGTATTGCGCAATGTTATGTGGACATATTTTAATAGGTCTGTTTTCTTTGTGAAACAATCAACTTATCAGTATGAACAGTGTGACAAAGATGATATAGTTGCAATAACAGTTTAAGTGCAATTAACAGTAGGACTCATTTTTATTTATTGAATCACATAAATCATCCAGACTTCAAATTAAAAACCACTCCGAATTACTTAAGACATCTGAAAGGTATTTTTTAATTTTGGTTCGATAACAGTACCTAGTACATTAAAAAAAGGACAGAAACTTCAAGAGAGGTCTGTTATGTCCCGATTTTTTCCATTTGCGATTTGAGCGCGCATGCGTTTCTGCCTTTGAGCTTGTACATGCCATGCCACCTAACTCACGTAGGCGCTATCTATTAAAACAATGAATAGGTTTTTGCTGCACACTTATTGAAAGCGCGGGCCTCAAGATCTCCAGACGGCTCCGCTCTTGGTCCAGATTCATCGTCTGCACTAATCTGGCAGGGCGTACTTCGGGGCATGCCTTTAATCGGAGGTCGGAAGGCTATCAACAGCCTGTCCTAGGTCACCATCGGTCCCCTGGAGAGCACCGTTACTCCCAGTTAAGCCCTTTTTTCTTCTCTCAATTCTCAAGAGGACTGAACTATACCGTTGTCGACCAACGAGCTTATTTGTATTTTGAGCCCTTATTGTATACTAGTAATAAATTTATGTAACAAAGAATCTTTTCTTTTCTAGTCAGAGAACCTCTTTGTTACAATATTGGCGCCCAACGTGGGGCTCACTCCTTTCAAAAAGTGAGAGAAGAAGCGACTTAGCTGGGTGGAACGGCGTATCCAGGAGTCCTATAGAGACAATGAGACACCAGCCCTTGTTACAAATCCTTAACACAAATCGACGGATTCTAATACTATAGAGGGATAGATGGTAAGAATGATAAGTGCACGAAATACACGTATTTAAATATTTTTTTATGAATTAGATGAATGGCCTAATTTTCCGTATATTACCAGGGATTCCGCTACACAGGTTGGCATGTAGGTAATCAATATATTTTCTTTAAAAAAGTCGCGGTGTTATTGTTATCACATAGCACGGCTGCGCTGTACATTTCCATAAGTCCGCAAACCATTGTGACATTGCAATTACAAATGAGTCATTATCATCATCATCATTTTAGTCAATATCTTGTTACTAATGTTGTTAATATTTGAACAATCATGAATATATCTTTGCTAAAAATATCCAAAATAAAGTTAATTGGCAATACTCTAAGAATAAAATAAACAATTCTTATTTAAAACTGCTTACCTATTTTTGTACACTGACAAAATACTTTTATAATTACGAAATAATAATAAAACTTAAGGAGAGAGGTTTTTTGGAGGGGTGGGCTTTACTCCTTCCCCTGCCAGAGAGGTAGCCTCAACAAGGCTTGTTGTTCTCTGGGCGTCTGGATGAATTTGGCTTCCCAGGCCCAGGTGGAGCAATCAGAGGGACACCCTGGGGGTTTTTAGTCAGTAGGAGTCTGACACACCGGGGTCACTGCCCTCACAGCGTCCCTGATGGTCCTATCCAGGAATTTCCCCCGGGATAAAAAAAAATCCCGGTGTGACGATAGAAATTTTGACGATTGTCATGAATTTTTTAAATGAGTAAAATTGTTTTGAAATGATCAGTAAAGAAGCAGGTAGTCGAATTGGTACCAATTTTCAAAACGTTTTTTCTATCAAAACTATGCTTGGCAGCCAAATTCTATATATACTGAATCTAATATACGTTATTATTTAAGGTGTGCCTTTCCAATAATCCTTTCAACAAATCTTTATGCACCAAAGTCACCTATACTAGTTTTATCCGATTTGGTATCGTTTTGAGTTTATTTGTCAAACATGTGTACGCAAATTTTATCTAGCAATTCATAGATGGTATGACGCACTGTTCACTTTTTACTATAGCTTTCGAAAATATTTTAAATTTCGATGTGAAAGTTTTAGAGCGCATTACAAGATTTTTTCCTTCCAAAATAAAATTTCAAAGCGAATTCTTTTTTGTTAAACTCCTCACACTGTACTATTACTTTAATGTGTATTTATTTATTTGTGATTTTAATGTAAATTGTATATATCGAAAAATATACAATATGTTACTGAGTTTTACAAAGGAAAAATGTACATTTCAAATTCGATACCTAAAAGAAGTGTCGTTGCAACGTTGTTACTAGCTAGAAATTCAGTTTCTCAATAAGAATAATGTACACCACATCTTTGTATGTTATAACTTTTTTATATTTGTGTTCCTATGTGTACTTAGAAATTCTTCTTCATTTATTGAAGGTTAAGACTTTAACGAATTTATTCCTTATATCTTTTATGTAATTTTATATGAACTTAACGAAATTCAAATTCTGACCCACAATTCTAGTAACCAAATCAACCACACGAGAGAGAAATTAAAAAAAAAAGAACTTTATAAGGTTTATTTTTAATTAAATGTAAAATAAAATACAAATTTTAAATAAATGCAGTTATATTAATCACACAGGGTCGCAAGCAAAACTGAGCATTTCAAGAACGAGTTGTATATATAGGAGATCTTTTCTGTATAATGAGGAGGGGCTTATATGCATTGAGTACATATAAACGGATTTCAGTGAAGTTGATGAATAGATAATGAGTATATAATATATAACAAGTATACCAGGCTACAAATCAATGCCTTAAATTCTTAAGCATTTAAAAAACCTTTTAAATATTTAACGATGACATTTTGGACGGAGGAGGAATCTGAAATAGTTGTATTAGGTGCTATGGTTGTTATGTTGATTATAGGATCCGACACTAATGGTGGAGGAGTCGTTGAAAAAGTTATGTTGGGAAAAAGTGTGAAGTTGCCACCTGGCCCAGTAGTTGGAGGAAAATTTGTGGTTCTGTTTGGTACATTAGGTGCCGGAGTAGTTAAGTTGCTGGAGGCCAAGGTGTCGTTGCGTTTGTAACGTTAGGTGCCTGGGTTGTTACGTTCCAGATAGGTTCAGTTGCTGGAGGCCGTTGTGTCGTAGCGTTTGTAACATTAGGTGCCTGGGTTGTTACGTTCCAGATTGGTTCAGTGACTGGAGGCCATTGTGTCGTAGCGTTTGTAACGTTAGGTGCCTGGGTAGTAACGTTCCACATTGGTTCAGTGGTTGGAGGCCATTGTGTCGTTGCGTTTGTAACGTTAGGTGCCTGGGTTGTTACGTTCCAGATTGGTTCAGTGACTGGAGGCCATTGTGTCGTAGCGTTTGTAACATTAGGTGCCTGGGTAGTAACGTTCCAGATTGGTTCAGTGACTGGAGGCCATTGTGTCGTTGCGTTTGTAACGTTAGGTGCCTGGGTTGTTACGTTCCAGATTGGTTCAGTGACTGGAGGCCGTTGTGTCGTAGCGTTTGTAACATTAGGTGCCTGGGTAGTAACGTTCCAGATTGGTTCAGTGACTGGAGGCCATTGTGTCGTAGCGTTTGTAACATTAGGTGCCTGGGTTGTTACGTTCCAGATAGGTTCAGTTGCTGGAGGCCATTGTGTCGTAGCGTTTGTAACATTAGGTGCCTGGGTAGTAACGTTCCAGATTGGTTCAGTGACTGGAGGCCATTGTGTCGTAGCGTTTGTAACATTAGGTGCCTGGGTTGTTACGTTCCAGATAGGTTCAGTTGCTGGAGGCCATTGTGTCGTAGCGTTTGTAACATTAGGTGCCTGGGTAGTAACGTTCCAGATTGGTTCAGTGACTGGAGGCCATTGTGTCGTAGCGTTTGTAACATTAGGTGCCTGGGTTGTTACGTTCCAGATAGGTTCAGTTGCTGGAGGCCATTGTGTCGTAGCGTTTGTAACATTAGGTGCCTGGGTTGTTACGTTCCAGATTGGTTCAGTGACTGGAGGCCATTGTGTCGTAGCGTTTGTAACATTAGGTGCCTGGGTAGTAACGTTCCAGATTGGTTCAGTGACTGGAGGCCGTTGTGTCGTAGCGTTTGTAACATTAGGTGCCTGGGTTGTTACGTTCCAGATTGGTTCAGTGACTGGAGGCCATTGTGTCGTAGCGTTTGTAACATTAGGAGCCTGGGTAGTAACGTTCCAGATTGGTTCAGTGGCTGGAGGCCATGGTGTCGTAGCGTTTGTAGGGTTAGGAGCCTGGGTAGTAACGTTCCAGATTGGTTCAGTGACTGGAGGCCATTGTGTCGTAGCATTTGTAACATTAGGAGCCTGGGTAGTAACGTTCCAGATTGGTTCAGTGACTGGAGGCCATTGTGTCGTAGCGTTTGTAACATTAGGAGCCTGGGTAGTAACGTTCCAGATTGGTTCAGTGACTGGAGGCCATTGTGTAGTAGCGTTTGTAACATTAGGAGCCTGGGTAGTAACGTTCCAGGTTGGTTCAGTAACTGGAGGCCATTGTGTCGTAGCATTTGTAACATTAGGAGCCTGGGTAGTAACGTTCCAGATTGGTTCAGTGACTGGAGGCCATTGTGTAGTAGCGTTTGTAACGTTAGGTGCCTGGGTTGTTACGTTCCAGATTGGTTCAGTGACTGGAGGCCATTGTGTCGTAGCGTTTGTAACATTAGGTGCCTGGGTAGTAACGTTCCAGGTTGGTTCAGTAACTGGAGGCCATTGTGTCGTAGCATTTGTAACATTAGGAGCCTGGGTAGTAACGTTCCAGATTGGTTCAGTGGTTGGAGGCCATGGCGTCGTTGCGTTTGTAACGTTAGGTGCCTGGGTTGTTACGTTCCAGATTGGTTCAGTGACTGGAGGCCATTGTGTCGTAGCGTTTGTAACATTAGGTGCCTGGGTAGTAACGTTCCAGATTGGTTCAGTGGTTGGAGGCCATGGCGTCGTTACGTTTGTAACGTTCGGAGCTTGGGTGGTGATATTGCTGATTGTTTCAGTTGTTGGAGGCTCTGGCGTCGTTGCGTAAGTAACATTAACAGCATAAGCATTTGACAAAATGTCATCTGTAACGCATCTAACCACTACTTCTCCATTTACTTTAGGGCAGTCTTCGCAGACGTAGCATGGTACACAATCAACTGTAATCAGAACATTTTTATGTCAAAAATATCATTTGAACAACAGTTTGCAAGGTAGTTATTTATAATTTTACAGTATTGCGTAATCAGTGTCTTGATTCCAATGAAAACTGTGGTATTTTTAAAAATGCATCATCAAATTATCATTACAAACGTCGAATATAAATATCTAGTATAATATTTACAATTCATTTGCATTCAAAATGATTCCATAGTATTTCTGACACTGGATAATAGTCCTTTAAAATTATTGTTTCATTGCAATATTTGAGCAGAGTCCGAGGAATAAATAACCAAATGGACTTTTTAATAAAGACGTATATTGTATGTAAGTTGTAATTTATTGAAACTTGAAGTCTTTTGGAACATGCGGCACGTTTATAACTAGAGGAAATAGTTAATCGTTAAACATAATAAAACAAGGAAACTTAACATGCCACGAACACATTGAATTAAAAATTGTTAATTATGTGCGTTACACATATAAAACGAAATTGCTTAGACATTACACAGATCTACAAAGTTTTTTTAATGGCCAAGTAAGGGTCATTTTCGAAGTAATTTTTTGCATAGTATCCGAATCGGCCCCATTACGTTAGGTTTTTAAAATATTTTTGCCTAAAAGTGAGAAAAAAGCTTTTTTTTATTAGCACTAATGTTATTAGTAACATTGTGAATTTTTTTTAACGAGTTGATTCAGTTCATAGTCTTACGCTTACTACTCTTACGCTTCAAAATCCTTATTTTATATTTGGAAAATCTTTTCTTTCCTCTGAGATATCGACAATTGAAGTTAAGTAGTAGTAGTAGTAGGAGTAGTGGTGATTTCGTTAAATACCGTTTATGACCGGTGGTCGTGGTTGTGGTGGTAGAAAGACACAGATTTTGTCGTTTTACTGTTTATTTGTACTTTAAGTCACCCCGAACTGCGACGCACACGCACGTACTCTAGCCTTGGGTCTCGGTAGCCGACTGCTTTAGCTAGAGCATCCCTTGTGCGCGCGCACCCCATAACCTGCGCATCCCGTAACATCCTAACGACCTTTAGGGCGTTTAACACAATTACATATCGGGCGGCGTCTACATGCTATACATTTTCTTGCACTTTTAGGTTAAGATATTTTGAAAACCGGACGTGATAGAGCAATTCTGACGCTGGACTCGGATTTTCCGCAAATAATTACTTCTTAAATGATTCTCAGTTGGTCAACAACAATCGCAACCCATTTTTTGCAGATCTATGTTATGTTTAAATAGAGTGATATGAATTTTTATTTAGCACATTTTTATATAGTACTGTCAGTTCTATGCCCGTCCTGCTAGGTCAAATATAAAAGGCCCGGATGAAGCGGTTAGAAAGACACCCTGGGGGTTTTAGTCTGTTGGAGTCTGACTTACCGGGGTCGCTGCCTTCACAGCGCTGTGATGAACCTATGAAGGATTTTCCCCCGAGTTACAAAAAAAAGTTTAAAAAAGCTTATATAAATCTTATTCTGTATCTCTTTCGTTCAAACCACGCCGCTAAAGCGAGACTGAAAGTGGTGCACCCTTGAGTTGCAGTTTTCCACAGGAGACGATAACCACTTTTTTTCGGATACCGTCAGCTTATTTGCCGACAAATGTTTAAAAAAATCTCTTTTATATTGGTCGTGGTGCTAAGGTAAAATGAAGAATTAAGAAGCTAACAAGGAAAGGAAAGCTCTTGCAGTGCGGGATAAAAGCTATGGTTGAGATTAATGAACGCTACTTTGACTTTGTCTACACTTTCCTCAAATATTACAAATCATTATTATTATTTCATTATTATGTTTAAGTATATTCTAAGTCTGTATGGGTAGTAATGTTGCCGATTGATTGAGTTGTCGGAGGCCATGGCGTCGTTGCGTTCGTAAGGTTAGAAGCCTGGATACTTACGTTGCTAATCGGTTCATACGAATCATATTATTTAATTAATATCAAAGTATATACCAAATCACCGAATTATTCAACTTAAATCTATAAAACTAGAGCGTCTATAAAGATTTGGACAAAAGAGTTAAAACTTACCAGTTACTGAAGCGCTTATCAAGGTCAAGATCACAATAAAAGCCGTTGCCATCGTCGCTGGACTACGCCATCCTGTTTCATCGTTCGACTATTTAAGGAGTCGCTAAATCGTGATTCGTTTTTATCGATAACGATATTATGATAAAAATGATGTTATGACAAATGATTATTAATAGATTAGTTTTAATATTAAATATATTTTTTGATTTACCTGTTTCATATTCGAATTTATACACCTGATTTATTTTATTATAATATTCATATTTAGGGATAATTACATACATAAAACTAGCCCCAAACGAATGCTCGCTCTTTTACTATGGGTATCAGACAAAGATAAACGTATTTATATGATGATGATGATGATGTCCTAGCCGGATTCGGCCACGGCGACTGTTTCAACACCGATTAAGAAAATCGAGGTCCAGTTTACGGAAACAGTCAATTGCGCAGGAGATATTTAAGTGCATAGCTGGACGCGCAGCCAGAAAAGCACTCTCTCTTGTCCGAGCTCCCTCAGGCCCGATGGAATGGAGAACCAGTACGATCGGGAGGGAGCAGGATGCAGGTTTGGTCGAGTTTTCCTTCTCTGATCACATGGTTGAATTGCAGTGTTAAAGAGATCACCTTACCTATTGTATGTAACAGTATATATACCTGTATATACCGTTCAGAGATACCTTAGTCGCCTTTTACGACACATCAGCAAGAAGAGAGGGCTGCTATTCTATTCTGCCGGCAGCCACCACGGCACACGTATTTATATATACTATTGGTTGCCCAGTGGTTGAAATTCGACCATAATTAAATTAAATTATAAGTTTGAATATTATTAAGGATTACATCTGGAACAGTTTTTTTTTATTAATATAGAAAACCAAATATAAAACACATTTTAAAACTACTTCTGAAAGATGTTTGCTTAAGAAAATTGTTAATAACATTTGTAGTAATTTTATATAATAATTTCAGCTGTGTTAACAGATTTACGAATGTTATATTAAAAATAGATCTTATTATATTACAATCGTGTGAGTCTTGTGTGAAACACTTACTTACGATGAAAATCATTTTAGCTCTTAGAGAGTTTGGATAAAAAGTGCTCGGTGTCAGGACACATCAGAGGAATGCGAAGTACGTCTAATCAAATACAATAGGGAGGTGGAAGGAAGAGGGGAGTAGTTTAACATGGTATTCGTGACGGTACGAAGTTCGCCGGATCTAGTATTCTAATATAAGCTGTGAATTCTAGAATAAATCAGTCGCAGTTATGGAGAGTGATGAGAATGAGGTTCATCTTTATCGCAAAAATGTGTACAGTTCCAAAACTGAATTCAGTTTAAATCTAATTGTCTCATACGAGTATATTCAGTGATACAGTTGTATAAGCCAAGTAAACTGAGTATAAAATTAAATTTCATATACGAGCTGATTTAAATAATTAGAGCCACAAATAGAAAATTACTATCAAGGCCGTTTCTACAATATAACAACGTTAATACTAGAGCTGAGATTTTTAGACACTACATTGTTAACACTTTACTTTTAACACTATAATATTTATTACGTTATAATACAAGTGTGCTAATTTGATAATTACAGACGATGCGAAATTATGCGCGAGTCACAATACGGCTGGCATAAGAGAGCAAATCTGTCATAGCCAATAGGTGCACGCGTGTATACGATGATTTCTATCACACATATGAGGAAAAAATATTATATATACATTCATTTTGGATTTTGAAAACTTTAATCAATCCAAGATGAATTCTTTATACACAGTGATGGTTAAATCGTATCTGATAAGTATTTTATTTCATATACTGTTAATACATTTACGCAAATTAGAATTTCGATATGAAATATGTTAAAGACACCTGTATATCAATATTCTTATCATTTTTCACAGTTTAATTATAAAGATATTGATAACATGATGACAATGATATGTAAAAATATATTCCGCGAAGTTCTATGTAGGAATTGGTGACACTTGTAACTTGTAAACTAATAAAAAAGATTAAGGATGAAATAACGGAATCACGCGATATTTTAGTATTTTAGCCATGCTGTAATTAAATGAATCATGTGTGTCATTGCGAAAGTGTGTGTAATAACCTACATTACTATCTGGAAATGTGACTTTCCCGAGTTTCTTCATAACAATTATAAAGACGCATATACATAATATACAAATAGACAAGAATCTATGTAATAAATATATAGATTTATAAACTAGTTTCGATTATAAGAACGACAATTAAAATTTAAAAGGCTACAGGGAATTGCTAAATAGTGCGCACTCCTTGTAATTAATTATAGTTTTTTATTTAGGATAGCTGGTTAAAAAGGCAAGTTTTTGTTATGGTTTGAAATATAATAGTTTTTTTTTATCTAGTGAAAATTTTAGGGATTCTAACGTGTAAATTGAAATTAATTTGTTTTTGTTGTCTTGTAAATTATATTTTGTGGTGATTTTTAATTCGTTTATGTAGTTACTATATGTTGTGTGCCGTGTAAATCAATCAATTGAATTGAAACAGTTATATATAGTTTTCTAAAAATTGGATTATCAAATCTATATCTGGAGTATTACAAACCACCTTACATTGGTCTAGGCCCCATTGGAATTATCCCTACGCGGTAATTTTCCTCGAATACCTGGTAACTTGAAATCAAAGAACGTGGAAGAATTTTCGCAAAAAATTAACTAAAATGAGATATGTTGTGGTTATATGTCGTGCTATGAAATTCGTAGTGCAGCTTAATTTAAAATTAAAATATCTTGAAAACTACTAAATTTTGCTGTAAAGTTGTAGGTTGTAGGCTAATTACTAACTACATTTTAGTTCCTGTATCACATCCTGTCAGAAATGAGGTGAATTGAGTGGGTAAATAAATTTATATAATCATTATAAAATGTTTTATCATTTATTAAATAAATAAAAAGACAAAACCAGACGTTAACATTAATAAATTTTATTTATTTACTATTTTATTTAATATTAGATAAAATAAAATTAAACAAATTGATAAGAGGAAATTTTAAAAATAAACAAATAAATAGGCAAATATAAATTACAATAGGCTTTTACGAAGGGGACTTCTGTACGTATACGTATATACGTTTTTATGTACATATAAATCATGTTCACAATACCTGTGATATTTATTATCATAATAAATATGTGGTCAAATAAAATAAGTATTATAAAAGAAATGATAAAGTTATAGCAATTATTATAAGTAGTGAAGAGATTTGCGATATAAAGGCGGCATTACATTTATCAGTTTTACATGTGAGACAGGCATTCATCATTGAATTAGCAGCCATTTCGTTGCATTTCGTTCGATTCGATGTCTCCAGTCGAGCGGCACATCCACGAATAATCTTTTCTGTTGTGTTAACTGCACATAAAAATATGTTAATTACATAATTGTCATATGCAACTGTATTATGCAATTGCTTAGTCTAAAGCGGGCATTTATCGACTATGCTTGGAATTTAAGTTTTTTAAGTTTTTTTCTTCCTTGGTTCACTTTCCTATGTCAACCCTATCGTAAAGGTCTACTGTGAACCTTCTTATGTTATCATCAACAGGCCGTATTTTTCTAACTTTCTATTTCATTTACAATAAATCTAATAATAAAACAAATAGTGTATCAACTGAGTATATCTAATGATGTGCAAAACTTTAGGTTTAAAATCAATCGAAAGCAGTTTTTGAAATTATTTAATATCGAGCTTTTTCTTCAATTTCATTTTTCGTTTTATAACGATAATATTAACGAATAAATTTATTAAAATAAGTACGAATTGTCACGTCAGATACCAACCTTGCATTGAACCTTTAAAACAATAATAGATTAAACTATTAGATGCTCGATATTCAGAAACAGGAATTGATTTTCCATGGCTTTTTTCTATAATTTCTCTTTTTACTCGTGGTATAGACGGTGTTTTATTGGTACTATCAGTTGCAGTTTGGTTAGCGACCAATGTAGCATTTACTTGGGTGACAGTTGGTATTGGTGTTGTTATAGAAGTTGTTACATTTGTTTGATTAGCTGTTGAATTAGGTACCGGAGTTGTAGAGTTTAGTACAGTTGTAGTTGTTTCATTATTAGTAGCTGGCATCAATGTTGTTAAGGTTGTCGGTAATTTGGTCGTTGATATTGATTGCCCACCACAAGTTACTAACAATTTGTCGTTTACTTCTGCACAGTCGTTGCATACATAGCATTTTAAGCAAAAAACTGAAAAATAATTAATTACATTATAAATATATATTTTTATGTAGTACTAGCTGTCCCGGCAGACCTTGTTCTGCCCTATTTCTCTAAAACAAAGTTACTTTTTTATGTTAATAGCTACCCTGTCAGATTTAATTCTGCCAAAAGTTATTGGCCTGTCGCAGTCTAATAGAAATAAAATTGCATTGAAAGACTGAAGTCATATCTAAGGTAATGATATTTTTATTATAATTCCTTATGGGACACGTTATTTTTTGTTTGATTACTTGGCGTATAAATTATAATTTTCATAAATGATATGCAACCTCTAATCAAGTTGAAAACACACCAAAGACAATCCTAACGTACCTTTGTTTTGTTTTGATTGACATCATAGGTTTGACAGCTGAGGACAGAGTGGTTTGTATGGGAAACGAAAATTCTTACTTTTACTATTTTCCTCGCATGTTTTACGTTTTTTCATTCCATAAGAACCTTCCCCAAACACCATCAAACACAGCAAAAAAGAAATGAGACAAATTGATTCAGCCGTTCTCGAGTTATGCGCTTAGCAATACATTTTGCGACTCATTTCTATATATATAGATTACTATATATAGCATAGTTTTTATTTCTGATAGGAAATTTTGGAGTTTAATAAAATTATTTGCGACTAAAAACAGCAATTATTTATGATACTTCTTTATTTGAAACTAGCTGATCCGGCAAACGTTGTTTTGCTATATAAGGTTTTGTAATATCTTCTAAGATGTTCATTGAAATCAAGTGATGTAAAAGACAATTTTGTTCACAATTAAATACTCTTAATCAACAACACATTTATTTGGATAAAGATTAATATTATTACGTTGATACAACTCTTAACAAATAATGCATTAATTTCGACCAAATTTGTTTACCATAAAAACGGTTCTAGTGACTTAATCTTAAAAGATAAACATATACTGTCAGGGACATTTTTTTAGATCAAGAGGAATAATTCTTTGATACATATATTTTTGGTATCTTGAACTGTTTTTGCAGCGCACGCAATGGAAGCCCTCAAGGATGAATAATTTTCCCCGTTTTTTTCACATTTAACATTATTTCTTCGCTCCTAATAATTGCATCGTGATGTTATATAGCCTAAAGCCTTCCTCGTTAAATGGTCTATTCAACTCAAAAAGAATTTTTCAATTCGAACCAGTAGTTCCTGAGATTAGCGCCTTCAAACAAGCAAACAAACAAACAAACAAACAAACTCTTCAGCTTTATAATATTAGTTTAGATTTTATAGATGTCAATTTTGATAAAAAAAATAATTAAATAGAGATTACTATCAAGCATGTGCCTTCCTGTATTACATTTTAATAAAAATGTGATTAGAAAGGATTTCTTTGTCTATGCTAGGTATTTTTTCACTTACCTTTAGCAGTGCTAAACAAAAATATGAATGCCAAAGTTAATATTAATTTGTCCATAGTTCCAACACTGTTCAGCTTTACTTTAAGCGACTGTTAATATAATTGGCCAGCTATACTAAGTTTTATATACATGGGTAATTTTATATACATGATGTTCGGAAACATATAACGCTGTTCTAAGTAGCACTTACCTACGACTAAAAAAAAATGTTTCTATGTAGAAAATCACTATGGATATTTAGTATGTACACCTTATATAGGTTCACAGAAAGGAAATAAAAATCAAATGAATGAACGATATAATCGTTAAAAATTAAAGAACTGCTAATATCTCACGTAAAATAAAATTTTCGTAATTAGCTGGTTTCGATACTGCTTTTCGCCAGGTCCGTAGGAATTATGCAGATACCCAGGCCCGGCGAAGGCGAAGAGAGGCCATAATTGGACTTAGTAGGTTTTAATAGAGGTTTAGTCGCTGCAAGTCCGACGGAGTAGTAGCCCTCACCACTCCCTTGACGGTCCGAAGGGATTTCCACTAGGTTAATAAAAAAAAATTATGGTTCATTACTGCTTTACATGGTTCTGTATTTACATCATCAGGTACAATTAGAAGCAAGTTCTCTGTATCGTTTTGTATTATAAATATACCAATAATCAAGGTTTAGATGTGCTTGGAGTGTGACTTTTATTCAGCGACAAAGTAATAATTTTAAGGTATCAATACTGATTTCTTCTCTAGATCTTGTCTTTGTTCTCAGTCGTTTTCTCGGGTGGTACTAAATGAGTAGTAGTGGGAAGTACCCTCGATATGTATAATGTATATGGATGATTAGATCATTATAATAACTAGCTTCAGGCAATGAAATTTCGAGATCAACCCGTTTATTTATAGAAACTTAGTACTTAGAATAAGCCGCTATATACATACATATATATGTAGTAACTGTCCTCTGTTAGACCAGTAACATTTTCTACTAGTAATAGTTACTATTGATTCTGATATTTTAGAAGATTCTGCAAATTTTTGACTGTTTTCTGCTTAGGTAGCATCATACATACTGCAATCATTTTAAACAGCTAATGTTAAAAATAAATTTCAGTTTTACATTTTAATTTTCTTCTAAATAGCTCCTGATACTTTTTTATTTTATATCATTACCGATACCATTACCCAATAATAAATATTATAAAAACAAAATAAATCAATAAAATTATAAATCATCCTGTGGAAATATAACAGCAAGCAATCATAACCACAAAACACTTGAAAGTTATCATAGAATAAAACGCATATCTCTTATAATCACTAAGCAAGTATAAAACCTCTCTAAAGATAAGTTTTATGTGAAAAAGGAAAACACTTTCCTAGGTAATTTACCTTCATTTATTCAGCGATTATAATTGCAACCGTAATATTAATATAAAATATTATAATTATTGTACTCATAGTTCTCGAGTAACACAAAAGTAATGTACTTTACTGATCCGCTGTATTTTTTTTACCAAACTCCAGTTCAAGTAAAGCGCAAGGTTAAGCAAATAGCTCCGAGCTAATTTGGCTTCTTATCTGCCAGAAAAAAATTCGTAATCTGTTTCTTCGTTCTAGAAATTATCTTATATTACAAACAAATAAGTGACATAATATTTAGAGAAGATAGGAGCAGATCATTAAAAGCTTCGACTGTAAAAACGAGTTTGAGTTAAAATTGAAAAACCTTGATGATCTTTATAGTAAAGATTTATAAATTGGAATAATGTTAGAAATGAAAAAAGGTTTGTGTTCATTTGCATCACAAGAAAGTCTCTTTAATTTAATTTAAGCTTCCAAAAAGTATTCTGAATCATAACTTCAGATATAGATATGGAGATAAGAATATATCTGCTTTATAACTTATTTATAGGTATTAACAGTGCCCCTGTAAATGTTTAAGCATTGGTTACATTTCGTCAATGAATATTAATTATAGATAACCACAGCGTTTCTTGAAAACATTTGGGTGTCAGTATGAAAATGAATTAAAGCTAACATATTACTATCTGAGTATCTATTATAATATACTTGCAATATAATAAGGTATTTAAATTTAAACATTTTATCTACTGATGATTTCATCATTATGAATTTCTTACAATATTTCTTCTTACAGAAGCCTGCAATAATAAAGTATCCTTAAAATGCAAATAAAGCACTGCCTTTGTTTTAAATAAAATATTGTATGAATTTGAAATAAATAGTTGAAAATCGTTTTGGTGTTTTTAATGGCAGAAATTTAAAAACAAATATAAATTTTAAAGTTTTTATTAAAAATACATACATTATATTCGGTTACAATACATATCCTTATAGTTAAAATACTTAAAAAAAGTGCTTTATTTATTTAAAAAACTTATAAAAATCTGATGTAATATCTAGAAGCACCATAAACAATGCAAATAGCAAACATTTTGAACAACATTATAACAGACTATTTTCTACACATTTTTAACAAATAACCTCTTTTTTTATTTTGTAAAGATATTATTATCGACCAGTATGTCGATAGGCACATATAAAGCAGGTCTAATATGATGTAGGCACTATTTTATTAATACTAAACTTTATATTTATTAAGCTTTTTTTCTTATTCATACATACATATACTAAGTTCATATAATCAATAGGATTTCCTGTTGGAAACCCTGATAAGAGAATGATTATTATCATTAGACAGAATGGGAAAATTTTGATAATATCTTACTGATGGATTTCTTTTAATCTCATTAATTCTGTTGAATCTCTATCAATATTTTTTAATACGCGTATTGCGGTAAGTGTTATTGTATTATAAGTAATATTAAATAAAAATAATAAGATTGTGTTATTTAAATGTATTTTAGTCCACGTTCGTTTGGAAATTAACTGGTAAGAGTTTTATAAATGCTCAAAATGAATCGAATTTACGAGAACAGCGACAAAGGCATTTTATTATAAAGCTTCCTTCCGTTTCTTGAAGCGACATTGCATTTTTTTTAAACATTATATTATTCAAATAATAATATGTAAATAAATTGGTGTAATATAAATAAACAAATGTTATAACAGTCTCTATATGTTTTTTTTATATTTGATTTTTAAATATCATACTGCTTTCAGTATTTCTTTAAATTTTTGTAATATTTAACGATAAGTATTTTTATCAATAACGTTATTATGTAAATATCAACATAGCTTTGGCACTCCCGGTTTAATCCACTGAAGTTGTGCCAAGCATGATTAACATTTCTTAAATGTGAAGATAAATTTAACAACTTTTATTGATTACTTTTATTGTTTGAATAAAAGGTATGAAATAATAACCGCCAATGTGGCGAGAGGAACTGAAATGGCACTAGTAGTGGCGCCGTTGCAGTTGTCCTTGTCGCACACGCTGCAATATTTCATCTTGGAAAGATTGTCCATGACGCGACATGTCTGGTTCATGTCAGTCGGGCTACCGTCCAGGCAAGTGCGAATAGTAGCGCCGGTTTCTGGAATAAACACATACATTTACGATGGGGCTGACATACGTACACACGTAAAGGTCCCTTAAATAAATAGAATTAAAAAAAAAAATATATATATATATATATAAATTATTAACAAAACTATCATCCTGTATATATTTAAACCATAATTCCTACAATAATATAAATCGGTCGAACAGAAAAGGTAATCTGTCCTCAGTAGTAACTATACTAAACTAGCTGTCCCGGCAGACCTTGTTCTGCCCTATTTCTCTAAAACAAAGTCACATTGCTTCCCCGTCAGATTTCATTCTGCCAAAACTTATTGGCCTGTCGGCTGTTTTTTGAAAATTGTTTGAAGGAACCTGGCCTTTAATGCTATATGTATAAAAATTGACAAATATTGACATTAATATTTATACGTCACTCAATAATTGTTTTGCCTTCCCGGAACCCGTCCATTAACATTTAAACTTTATGGTGTGGTATTAAAGTTCAAAATGACTTATAACGAATTTTTTGTATGAGAATACAGTAAAGTGTTATTTTTAGAACGTTGCAGGGAATTTTTAAAATTTTTCTCTCCGTAATAACCTTCCTCAGACTTCATCAAACACAACAAAAAAAAAAAAATCAGCCAATTCGGTTCAGCCGTTCTCGAGTTTCGCGCTTATCAAGACATTTTGCGATTCATTTTTATATTATAGATTAAAGAAGTACAGTGAAATTAAAATATCGTTATTAATTCATAAACGATTCTGACTTTTTTTCTCAGATAATTTTCGAATACAATAATCTTAATGTATGGTAAATACAATTAAATTTTTGATATGGTTTGATAACGGCCCTATAATATAAACATTCTGCCCTATTTTCTTTAAAAATATTATAACGACATTTTAATGTGGCTCGCGATTGATGATTTAGGCATATACGCCAACTTTTGTCGAATAATATGGTAATTCTTTGTCTTAACCGGGATTGTTTCATCATTTTCACCATAGTGAAACTCGTTGGATGCATTTCTATGCTTTTAGAGTACTACTAAACTGTTATAAGATTGAAATTGTTTATCTTATAATATAACTAGTTATCTCCGTGTTTGCGTTTGTATTTAAGTTTCAGTATAACTGATTGAGGTTTAGAGCATATCTATACGTAATGTAATCAAAATGTAATCAGATTAATGAAAAACGGTTACGATTACATTTTGCGTGTCTCATCATTAATATGACAGCATTTTGTTAATTTATGTTTTAAAGACTACGGAATCCTCAATTGCAGACACATTTATGATTCTTTAATATTTTGAAGGAATTTAATCATGATTACTAAGCAACAAAATTAAAATTCCGACTACGTTTTGTAATCGTTAATCATTAATCAAATTACATTTTGCCCATCTCTGGTTAAGAGTTAGGTTTCTATGTATATTTATGTATATAGTATTGGGATAATAGAAACTCATCAGGAGAATATAGAGTCTAAATATCAATACATAGATACGTTTATAGTGTGTAAATTTAGCCAAAATCCTCATTATGTCGATTTATAATTATCGCCGATTAGGTATAAAATCAACGATTTTTTCCTTAACTGCTTAGCATCTGCATATATTTTAGCATTAACTAAATATTGAAAGAACTTACCAGTGATAATCTTATGGCAATATCTGGGAGCACCTGCCACGGAAGCCAAAATCTCAGGGCGTAAAACGTTACGGAGATACAGGGTGTTATAATTTGCAGAATCCGGGGAAGAGCAATCCTGGAAGGTAATAAAGTTATTGATTAAACATCGGGTATAATATTAATACAATGAATGTCATAATATAATGGTGTTCATTTATTTATTGAAGGGTTTATAAAAGTTGTGTAAAATTTATTGCCAATTTAAGCAGTACCGAGTACCGTACCGTTAAATTATAATTTAAGTTACACAGTAAGCATACCTACAACAGAACTATTCATTAATCGGCTTAAACCAATTTCATGAATTTTATTTTCTTATTCGTAATAATGTAAGAGGCCGACTGCTACAGAAAGGTTAAGTTATATCAATCAAATTTGTACCAAATAAATCCCAATATACAGAAAAATATACTAATACTTTTGCGCAAGAATTCCTATATGCAATTATAACAACCAAATATCAGTCAAAATCAATTCAGAAGCTACTACTATCTGATTGGCCGCTTGGATAAACATACAAATTATTAATTGAAAGAAGTCATTTTATTAAACTTACCACTAAAGATTTAGTGCTTTTAAACGGATCAGCGCATCCTGCATCCTGCACGGAGCTGCATTGATAGCAGCGTAGGCACGAACCTGTAAGTTAAATTAATAAATACAATTAGCATAGTATGAGGAAAAAAATAAATTAGTCACAGTTACAATTATTTTATTAGATACTCTTTAAGAATGTAACGATGACTAAAGTTTTTGATAGAGCATAGTATTTTTTTAACGCAAAATTCTGACAAAAAACAATCTGAAGGCAAAGAAAGTAGTAGTCGATCCGCTATAACGCTTATGGAATAGTGTAAAATGAATAAAATTGCTAAAACGTGACGACGTTATATTGCGAAAACTTATGTCATGGGTGAAAATACGGATCCAGAGAACTCAGAGCAAATCTGGATTACTATAATGGTAACACCTGCGATATCGTCAACACAAAATAGATCATCCCGCCCGGTTAAGTTGTGAAGACCTTTCCCGGTCAACAAACACGCGTAAATTCGAAAAAAAAAAAACAAAATAAATTATGATGCATGTCAAGCAAGACTACATTACGCGTTACACAAGAATTTTTCTAAAGGAAAATGTCTTCAGAAATATACATGTGTATTTTATTCTTTTTAAATTTTATTTATCTTAAGTTGTTAATTGTTAATTGTCGCTTATCACTCGTAACAGCGTATTATCCCGCTTTGAATGTACAATTTTAAATGACGATATAATTAAAGATGAGATAGTCGGTTAATAATTTTACAGATAGCGTTTAATTTGGTATTATGACTTCAGAAATTGAATAAAAACAAATATTTCATTATTTAAATATTTAATGATTAGATAGGAATCTAGCCATCTTTATCTTAATTTCATAGGATTGGTTTGTAAATTGGAAATTCTTTAAATTTTTGTTTAAAGACTCATGTTAGGAAAATAATGATGATTTTTATACAAGGAATTCGAATTTTAGATAATAAATTATTAAATAAGATTACATTATTATCATCATAAAAATACTTATAAAACACTGATTAATTTACATATTAATAGTAACGATTGCACTCTTGGCTTTACTGAATGTATGTATTTCATAAGCATTTACGCAGTTTCTTCTCATGAAAACAAAAGAGAAAGAAATAATATTTGTTTGACAGAGTCAAGGTAAGAAATCTTTACATATTGTTACCATGATAGTGAATAAAACTTTATACATTTTACACTTTATTAAATTTAAAACAATGAACCTAATCAAAATTAAATTAAATATATCTAGATGTTCAAGACGCATGGCAATCTAAGATTATTGATATGTCTAGATGTAGTCCGTTCATATGTCAACCGTAAAATTCCCGCATTAGAATTTGTAGATGGTTGCCACATTGCGCCCCATATGGCCTTAAAATTGAGTGTATATTGAAATACGGAATAGCACTAAAATTCTGTCAAACATACTATTTTGCACTCGACTTGTCTTGAAGAGAATTAAAAATAATTTATGTAAATAATATACGTGAAAGAACTGTAAAATTTTCTGTGCTGCATGTATAATGTAATGAGTTTAATTATCTATAAGTCAGTCAAATTAGTACTGTATTCTTGCAATAAATTCCGGCAGACATTTCATTGGACTAACTTTTATGGGATTTATTAGTAGTCTAAATTCAACATGTCGACCAAATTCCACATTATGTTAGGCGCCATTTTGAAATTAGGTTTTTGTCAATAAATCCTCCGTTTTTTTTCAATGATAGAGTGGAAAGTTTTTGATAATTTGATTCTTTTCAATAATTTAAGTACTCACTACCTTTAATCCAGCAATCGATATTTTTAGTAAATAGCAACAAATTGTCGCCAACAATTATAAATAACAATATTAGATTATGGGTATATGCTAATTTTTGCTAATATCCTAATTATATCTACTTATGTCTCCTATTTATTATTTATATAATAATTAATTAATTTATAACTCAGTTCAGTAGTACAGAGCATTGATGTTAAAGAATAAACGTCACGAAGATAATATTCTTACCATGTCGTTATAATATATACGATACTAACTATGGTGAGCCGGTTCTGCCCACATTATACCTTTTTGGAGATCAAAAAATGTTAAAAAAAATCGTTGAAATATGTCTTTTTTTATTTCTAACCTAAAATCTTAAAGCCAGTTTTCATAGCGCTTACTTGAAAATTTATGGTTTTTTAACAAGAATTTCTATCGGTATTTCACTCCCTTAGGGATAAAATATCCAAAATCCGCCCTTTCCGGGTGTTTAGAACAAATAAAAATCGAACGTTCAAATACGTTTCTAGTTTCAATAGTTTAGCCTCTACCATCAATCCGTGGATAAGTCTTTTTATATATATGTCAAAATTAACTTTATTCACATTTCCTTCGATTCAAAGCTTATTATATATACACAAAAATGTGTAAATAGTCAATAAATTAATACAATAAAAATTACATATAATAGTGTAAATTATCCTTTATTCTCAGAAGTCAAGAGTTAAATAGACGCTTGTCTCATGTATGATAACTCAATTAATCTAATTAATCTACAAACTGACTCATAATGTAGCTTATAAGCTTACATTGCTTCTTTCGGGATATTATATAATGAAATGATTAACACGTTATTCTTTAACACTTTTTCATTTTGACGATATGTCGTCACTATATTTGATAATTTCAAGTGTTAACATCTAAATATCATGTTTTATGTAGACCGTTACAAATTGAAAATTGATTACATAGGAATTAAGTTATAGTTTCGACTAAATATAATTTAATTTAGGGTTCAGTAGTTACATAGAGCCTATTGAATGGGCTTTTTTGTTGTTTAAGAACTTTAAACATTGCATAGAACATAAAAAACTGTAGCCTCAATCTTTAATATACTTTTTTTTGTATCTCAGGGGAAAATCCTGCATAGGACCATCAGATACGCTGTGAGGGTAGCGACCCCGGTGTGTCAGACTCCTACTGACTAAAAACCGCCGGGGTGTCCCTCTGATTGCTCCATCAGGGCCTGGGAAGCCAAATTCATCCAAATGCCCAGGGCATAAGAAGCCATGTTGAGGCTACCTCTCTGGGAGGGGAAGGAGTAAAGCCCACTCCTCCAAAACTTCTGTCCCAGGCGGTGCGCCTACACCGAGCACTGCCTCCCTCTCATAATCTTTAATATTCTAGTGTCATGTAGTCTCAAAGTCTGGGATACACTAACTATGGCGATCTCTGAAGTATTTATTTGCAATCTATCACTATTTTATTAATGTATTTATTCAGTCTGTTACAGCGGTCTGTATTCGTTTCGTTTCAATTTACCCAAGTGGTTATTGAAGTTATTTATCAGACAGTTAAGTAAGTAGCCTCCAAAACTAATCAACAGAATTCAAGCCTTTTGGCAGTAAAATATACAATAATAATATAAATGCTTACTTTTTTGTCAGTGACGTGCATAGGATATTTGGACAGGGTAGGGAGAATTCGTGTAATTTATTTGAATATTATATTATGATAGTAAATATTATATTGCTTTCATAGTAGAGACAGATGACGTGAATATAGAATAATTATGAATATAAATAATTCCTATTTTTGTTTAGCTTTAAGCAATGTATTCCATACTTATTTAACATAAGGGTATGCAATGCTTTCATGCATCTATGGAATGGACGCTACTGGTTTTTGCTATTATATGTAAGATTTATATTATTATATAACCAATAACCACGTGAATTAAATATTTATTGACAATTTGTAATGAGGTAGCTCAGTCGTAAAAGTCGTATTATTAGAAAAATGGTAATAGATTTAAATCTTCATATCGCATTTACCCTCTATCGTGTGCCTTAATTTGCCTACCACTACCTTGCCTTTATCTTTGCTTTACCTTATCACTGTTAACTTACGCACGGAGTTGCCATATAATAGTGAAAATATTGATTACGCCTAGAGCATTTGTAATTCGAAATCATCTTGGATATATTTAGGATATTTCAGAATCGCATATTGGCGAAATCTCTAGTGTGAAACTCGATTATAGTTAACAGCAACCATTTTAAATTAGGCAAGCTGTCAGCTTGTTTGTCACCTTTCAGTGTAAAAATGTATGCTATCAAAATGTTGTTCGAAAATTTCCTTTCATTATTGAATGTCACGCAGCAACTAAATGTCGGCAACCACGAAACGGACTAAATCACTTTTCTATTACTTATAGCATGAACCTTTTAAGGTTGCCTTTTCTGAACAAAAACAATTTTTCTTTTATGCCAAGCACAATTTATGACTATGTTTATCTAGTTCAGAAATTATTGGAACGAGAAAATATCGACGTAATAAATGTCTTCTTATGTCATGTAATATACATGAGATTACAGGCTCTTACGAGTATGAATAAAATATAACAACCATACTTCTGACCATATTCAGGTGAGTTCATATTTGTAAGCCATTATACTAACTTTATCAACTCAAATACAATATATGGGTATGATGTAGTGACATAGAGTAAATATTGTCTACATGATTCTGGCTGCCACAACTCGACATTAGCAAAGTATAAATATGATAGACAACAGTACGGAAACTACCTATAAAACACTCGAAACGGCACACTTTTTTTTTGCCTCCGGGGGAACAATCCTGCATAGGACCATCAGGGACGCTGTGAGGGCAGCGACCCCGGTGTTTCAGACTCTTACTAACTAAAAACCCCAGGAGTGTCCCTCTGATTGCTCCACCCGGGCCTGGGAAGCCAAATTCGTCCAGACGCCCAGGGAAGAAGAAGTCTTGTTGAGGCTACCTCACATAAGCATGCGCATCGACGAGACCCCTAAGCGGTTGCCGCGGTGCTAACAGTAGAGACTGCCAAATCAAGACGATAAATTAATAAATTATTTAAAGAATATGAACAAATTATTTAAACAATATAATAACTTATTTTACAATGATATTGGACTATTTCATTATAGTTTTATTTGGTCAAGGAATCGTATTTTTACGACTAATAAAACAATTTTTACGTGACAGAAAAGACATCGCTAGTAAAAAAGTCAAAGTTTGTGATCTAAAAATATTGTATTCTGACTTATGGAAAAAAAATCACAAAAATTTACTTTTTCCTCGTTAATAATGTTGTAATTGAAAGTGATGATGATGATGATATCCTAGCCGGTTTCGGCCACGGCGACTGTTTCAACACCGGTTAAGAAATTCGAGGTCCAGTTTTCGGAAACAGTCAATTGCGCAGGAGATATTTAAGTGCATAACTGGACGCGCTGCCAGAAAAGCACTCTCTCGTCCGAGCTCCCTCAGGCCCGATGGAATGGAGAACCAGTACGATCGGGAGGGAGCGGGATGCAGGTTTGGTCGAGTTTTCCCTTTTCTAAACACCTGGTTGAATTGAAAGTACCATCTTATTGACATACAATCTAGTTTAAGAACTGACCAACATGTTACGCGTCCTTTACTGACATTAATTTTATTTAAAGGTTTCACACACATGTTGTCCGATGTTTGATACATATTAAACCTTTGTAATGTCGATCAAAATCTTTTTGTCATCAGCATCTCTTAAATCTGCGACATTATAATTTAATCTAAAACAAGTGTCTGTTTAGAAGCTTACATAGAATTGTAAGTACATATTTAATTTTTTAAATTGATTCTGTTTTAAAAAAAAATTGTAAACGTCTCTTCTCTAAACCTGTTGAAAATGAGTTACAATGTATACGCGTAGGCTTGTTTCCCATGAGATAAGGTGGCATCAGGATGTCAGTTAATTAATTTTTCACATATGTATGTTGTAGGCTATCATAGTAATAGTAAGAAGACATATACGTCACCGCTAAAACGCTAGCGCTTTTTCGGGTTGGCCCGTGTGAGAAGTGCCTCATGCTTATGTATAGGTGATGTTGCGTAACCACTGAATGATGTCATCAGCTATTAAATATATTTAGGCCACGAGCGTTCGCCTTGGCTTGCCTTGAACGGACAGTATAACCGGTTATTCTGGACGTAAACATACAATCAGGCATTCTGCACGCGTTAAGAAACTATGAGGAGCATAGTTATAATTTCTGTCCTAAAAAACATATTAAAAACCTATTATTTCTGTCTCATTCATTCATTTAAGAATTTTGTTCAAAAACAAACATAACAGTCTAATAATTTGTTTATAAACAATAACTATATTGCTTCATTACCTTACAAGCTACGAATCAAGATTACGATTACATCATGAAACAAGTATTTATAGGCCCTACAGGTAAGTTATTCAAGTTTAGGCGTTTGTACATGTGGAATTTTGTTTGTAAACACAGTAACAAAACCTGATATGAGCAATTTCTTTATAAATCATGCCTTAATAGATCTATGTATTTCTAATTTTTAAGACTCCTAATAACTATTATTTTAAAAAATCACAAAACTCACTGAACAATAACACGTAAGTCATACAAATACTACTTTCGTATAGACTTCAAACACATGTGTCTTAGCGCAGGAAATATAATTTCACGTACCCTGTGCCCTATATTTTTTGCCAGCAGTAAATGTTTTCAATAATTAACAGATAATGGATGGATGGATTATTTATACAGCAATATAATTCACTAATACTCGACTTAGATGCTAGATCGTATTATATTTCAAATAGTAATTATTAAATTGTTTGGTGAATGAAAAAAACCCTCTTAGTAATGTAAGCCATCATTAGTCTAACTTAGCGCAAATTGGCTTTACACCCATTTTTCGCAGCTTTTTCTTGGAATCTGTCCAAGCGTTTGGGACATTAACATGTTTTGTCTTTTAGCACAAAATGTCCTTGTTTGATATCGCAGACATGAAAAACAGCAAAAACTTGAATATACCAACTTTTCAGGAGCGTCAAATAACACGTCTGCGGGCAATTGCGAAGTCTTTGATAAGAACTTTCTGGAAATAATTTAGACCTAAAAATAGCTGCAAATGTGTTTACTAATTTTTTTATTATATTGCATGGTTAGTAAGTAAATCTAATATTAGGACGTTACACAATTATTTTCCGTTATTAAAGAAAACGAATTAAAATTAACTAAATCACTTACTACAATGTTCAGCCTAAAGTCGTGTGTGTATCTAAAATTAGGTAGTTGTTGACCATTTGATATACTTAAATTACGTTTGAATTGCTATAGTAACTGCAATTGTGCTTTTATTTACAAAATTATTACTATCGTAATTTACTTTAAAGCAATTGCCTGAATTATAAGAAAAAAATTAGATACAATTGCTTAATGTGTTTAAAATTTAGTTATATATATTGGGAGAGTCATTATTTCATGAAACTGACTGTTTTCTATGGTATTAAAAATTGAATTTTCCCTTTTCTAATCATTTAGGATCTCGCACTTTTTTTTATAACATAACGTTAATTTTACAGTGTTAAAGCACAAGTTATGTGACTCCAAATTTTCATCTGCTTTATTTTAATTATTTGTTGCGTTAAATATTCAAGGAAAAAACTGCAGTTACCATGAACGCGAGTAAATCCCTGACTAGTTGCAGAAGGCCCCCATTTACTTTAATTGTGATTCTAATAACGTCCGACTCATTGTTGTGGTCGTGAATTGTTTTGATCTTGAATTTTTTTGAGTTTTCCTGTATCATAATCACGTATTTTAATCATTTATTGTTCGCTTTTTCAACATAATGTAAAGGTTATTCGGAAAAACAGTCAAGGTCTCAAAACTAAAATGAGATTTTATTGTTACCAGCCATTGCTTGATAATAAATATTAAGGTAACTTTTTACGGTCTGTTTTTGTGAAAATCACTTTACAAATACAATGTATATATATCATTTAGCTGAAACTATTTAATATAGGTGTTAACAATTTGTCAAATAAAGTTTTGCGGAGATTCATATAAAATATACCTATATTCCTACAGATACATAATTATAGGCTCTTTATTAACACGATAGTTTTCAAGGTGTTGGAAATATATTACCACGATGATCTCATCTATTTCAAGGTTGTAAAAGCCGTTTAAATAAAGTATAATGGAATGTTCTCTTTCATAGTACTCGTAGTTACCAAAACATATATGTATGTTGCTAATGATATCAATTTACCACAAACATATTATTGTTTTTGTAAATATTTTCATCACATAGTCAAAACCGAATATAACGACATCATTTATAATGACAGCTCGGTTATAACAACCGAATGGCAAGGTCCCGCCCGAATTCCTATATAAACTAATAAAAAATAAATGAATACACCGCCTATAACGACGGTACAGCGACACATTGCTTAAAACGACAAAACTTGTTTTCATACAAAAAAAAATTAAATAAATTATTTTTTCTTTCTTATTTCTCTTTTCAACGTTTTATTTGAAAGTAAGCTCATATGCATAACCTATACCCATAATACAAACAATATACCTACTTAATAAAATATGACTACTTGTGTATGATGATGATGTCCTAGCCGGTTTCGGCCACGGCGACTGTTTCAACACCGGTTAAGAAATTCGAGGTCCAGTTTTCGGAAACAGTCAATTGCGCAGGAGATATTCAAGTGCATAGCTGGACACGCAGCCAGAAAAGCACTCTCTCGTCCGAGCTCCCTCAGGCCCGATGGAAAGGAGAACCAGTACGATCGGGAGGGAGCGGGATGCAGGTTTGGTCGAGTTTTCCTTCTCTGAACACCTGGTTGAATTGCGGTGTTAAAGAGATAATTTAGTCGCCTTTTACGACACCTCGGCAAGAAGAGGGGAGTGCTATTCTATTCTGCCGGCAGCCACCACGGCTTACGGCTTACTTGTGTATATTGCTTATAAAAACTATTGGCTATAACTTCCGGTATTTTGACTCGTTATATCAGTGTAGTGTAAAGTAGGATGCAAAGTAATGACTTCTGGTGAAGCGGCTAAGATATTTCCGCTTCACACCTAAATTATTCTTCGTTCACTCCATAAGTTGTTTGCGAATGATATAAGGATAATCTGCATCCCTAGCCTATAGTGAAACAGATAGAAGTCGCTTACCCACCCGCTCTGTGTGACGTCACAAACGTCATTCATTATTACTATATAACAATTGTATGCAACCGCCGCGACGTCGTGATCAACCTTTTATTTTAAAATATAAATAACCCGCCGTACTAATATTTGAACCGCCACACGACGTTGTTATTGAAGAGAAAATAAGGTGTAATAGTGCGAGAGTGAAACTTTTCTGTGCCCGTGGCCGATGACAGGACCCTGGACCCTCACCGTGCTGTAGAATATACTAGACGAGCTGCAGACCTACAGGTTAGTGATTCAGATATTCTGGTATATCGGCTGCGATTTATGGAGTGATAAGTTTCCTTGACACTCGTTTTTTGATCTATTTTTGTTTCTCTTAACCGCCAACCAAAATACGTTCCCCGCTCATAGCTCATGGAGGGCTATTTACACGCCTCTCCAACTTCTATATAACATAGAAGGATTGGGTCCACGCAATCAACAACATTTGCAGTTCGACTCAACCCACTGTTTGGCATGAGCCTTCGTTTTAATGAGCTATCATCCAAATACGATACACAAATTTAATCACATCGTCCACTTATCTCGCAGTCAAATCTTATATCAGGGCTTTTTCTTATTCGATAAACTGACTACACCGTCTCTGATGGAAAGTGGAATTTAGTCCAAGATCGGCTTCAATCGCCAAGTGACAAGACTCTATTGAAAAACACCGCTGTCACACCGGCCAACATACCTATACCACGACAGAAGGTATCTTGGTATATTAACAACTGGAGGTAAAGCTTATAAAAACTGGTCTCTAAATTTTATATATCACTAGCTGACCCGGCAAACGTTGTTTTGCCATATAAGTTATTTCTAGGTAACATTTACAAATAAGACGATAATTGATCAGTTATCGAGCGGGATGAAAAATGATTAAATTACTAAAATGGCTATTAAAAAATAGGGGTCGGTGATAAAAGGGTAAAAATTTAGGGTTGTATGTATTTTTAATGCCACATTACAGAAACATAAAAACAAAAAAAATTGTCCAAAAATTAAAAAAAAAAATGTTAAGGGTGAACAACCCTTACCACTTAGGGGTATGAAAAATAGATAGTAGCCAATTCTCATAGCTACTGAATATGCATATAAAATTAGGTAAAAATCGGTAAAGAAGTTTCGGAGGAGTAAGGTCACATTGTGACACGCGAATTGTATATATATATAGAGATAAATATTTTATTTCAATAACTTTAATGTAAATATATATCGGTAATGCAATGGTAATATTTTCATCCATTGGTCTAACTTTTGAGATCTATCAAATTATGGTAGATATTTGTACTTGGTAAAGTGCTCTATAAAATTGCTTAATATTTATAAGAGCACCCAGTTATTAAAAGCACAGTAAGGTGCTTTAATCTCACGTTTCGCCACCTCATATTGTAAACTAAGATAACCGATTAAAACTTTCCTTAGGATTTTTTGTTTTTTCCAATGACTGGGATAAGCTACAAATGTAGCGCAAGAAAGAACGGTGAACATGAAGCAACAAGGGTCTTATGACAAGGCACTAATTCTAATCATTTAATCTGATGATTAAATGATTAGATAAGGATGACTCCTTATCCTCACTTAACACACGCTCGTTATTTCTAATTAAGTTTATCGTTATTAATTAATTTTAAAAATATTTATCAAGTGTCTCCAAGACTATATATCTCGTTATCTATGTACATAGAGATTTTATAAATTGATTGGTTTCGATATAAATGTACCTACGCAATTTCAAATCAACCTTATATACCTAATCATACAAGAAAGGGACTTCAAAGGGCGAAAACTTGATTTAAAAGAATATATCTATTCAGATTCAATAATAGAAAAAACGAAGTATTTACAGTAAAATAAAAGTCAATGAAATATAAATATAATTCAAGCTATATCCAGCAACAACACAAAATAGGTAAGATCCTGAAAAGAATTAAAAATGTTTTTTGGGAGTAGAAGCTGCTCGCGTCCGTAGGCTTTACCCTAGTTTCCCTACACGTGACTCCTGGGTGGTGCTAAACGAGCAGCAGCGAGGTGGTTGGGCGTCGGTGCCCGTTTGGATCGCGACCACAGTACTTGGGTGTAAAGCCCGTCATGGTGACCAGTTTCGGCTTGTCGAGTTGCGGGATCAGCTTGTGTATATCCAGTAGCTCATATACCTAGAGACCTTTAGTCGTGGTATATGTGGGCCGACATGACGATGTAGACTATCAATCGATTTTCATCCTTTGATGGTCGCTTTCGTTTTTGGACTACACTGTACTTACCATCAGGTACACTGTAGTCACTATGTCGAGCCAGTGTAAAAAAAATGTCTATTTAACTGTAAATAGGAAACCGACGAATGGATACGAGTATACAGTTCTATACAGTTATATATTCCATGTGCAGTTATGTTTGCTTTGTACGAAACGTGGGCAAACCCACCTTTTAAATGGATACGTGGATCGTTTTCACCCACTTCAGGGCCTTTAGACAAATTAACAATCGTTTATAGATAACTTTAGTAGAAAAGTGCAATTGATATAACATGTTAACGTTATATTTTGTATGTTTATGTCAATCTCATATATTTTGAAGTTACGACTGACGTGAAAACTAATAGAAAAGATTTTAGTATAAACTTCCTTAAAATAATAACAATATTCATAAACCCATAATAATCTAGGTTTTACGGATGTGAGATTTCGTATATACACTAACCAGATCATTTAGGTATTTCCAGTCATGAATAATATTATACAAAGCTTTTTGATTTTATTATTTATATTTATAGAATTATGCCACATGTTTACTAGCTAAATAAAGCTTTTATAAGATATTTTCTAGAGTATTTAAGAAGAACATAGAAGTCCGAAATTATTCAAATAATTTATACCAGTCATTCAATATATATTTATATCATTTTTTATGAATATCTGTTAAATCCGTGAATCGTAACCTATGTAAATATTATCAAAGCTAATATTCCTTTATAATAATGTCAACGTTTTATGTGTTTAATAAACAAGAACGCGTGTAAAGTTTTCCTCAGCAAATTAAGAAATATGACCTTTATTTACCATTACGATTTGCGTCGCAAATAAAACAACGATGTCATCGCAGTGTTGTAACTACTCAATAAAAGATATGACTTCATTGATTCGATCTATAAGCGTTGAGGTTGAGTTTTAACGCTACTTTGACATTGCTCAGGAAATAAGTTCATCTTTGGCAAAAAACTGAATATATAACAGGAATTTTAGTATTCATAGTGCCGAAATCAAGTTAAGAACATTGGTAACTTAGCATATACTTCGATATTAAATTAAATAATATAGTTTATTATATTTGAGTAAAGGCTAAGCAAAGTTAAAGTAACACCTATACATATCAGCGTAAAAGACAGATTTTACGATTGATGCGCTATTGCTATGCATTTATTTATAGATTCAGAGGAAATTTTATAACATTTGTTTTAATAAGAACGTTCGCATACGTTATTAAAATATGCCATTTGAATACTTTGATTTGTTATTAAAATATATTTTTTATCGTATGCGTTCATACCTATAAACAGAACACTAAAAAATTTACCATAAATAATTGAAATTAAAATATATATTGCAACAAAATAATCACTTCTAATGAACTTGAATATACTTACTTATCAATGACATGTGAAGTTTATATTCGACGAATTTACATGTAATGAATTTTGGACCATAATTCCTTTACGCAAAATAGTATTTTGTATTAAGATCTGGGTCAAGCGAGACATGCCTTTGTGAATATTGAGGTGCGACCTGTCGCGAACCATGCCCATCTTTTATTTATTGCGGAAATTTAGGTCATTGAAAAGGTAACACAATAAAGCCAGGCAAGGTTGGAGATCGGTAGACCGTTCTGTTTCCGATTTTAATAACTAAAGTCACTCACAGGCTTTATTTTAATTGCAATCTAATCCTAAGGGATTAATAAGCAATTTCATTGTAACATAATATACTAAAATATTATATATGATTAAAAATAGAGTTCATTTACTTTTTTAACCTGGCGAAAAATCCTGCATATGACCATCAGGGGTGCTGTGAGGGCAGCGACCCCGGTGTGTCAGACTCCTACTGACTAAAAACCCCCTGGGTGTCCCTCTAATTGCTTCATCCGGGCCTGAGAAACCAAAGTCATCCAGACACCCGGGGAGCAAAAGGCTGGGAGAGGTGGAAGTAAGGAGCCCACCCCTTCAAAACCTCTCTCTCAGGCGGTGCACCAGACACCGTTCACCGCCTCCCTCTCATCCGGGCAGTAAATACATTAACGCTACCATACTTGAATTGATTTCGGTTAGGGGTTGTCGCTGCACTTATCATCACAAGTGGGTAGAATTATATTAAATTTATTATTTCTATTACTGTTTGTTTTAATATTTTCAATTTTATTGTTGATACCTGTGGCAGACACCGGCTTACTTCGTGTGCTTTGTTTTATTTATTTTTGTATGGTTATTTTTATTATATCGTGAGCAAATTCATAACTTTTTGTTTCTTCAATTAATTTGAAATCGTGTTTATTTTTGTTCGATGTTGGAAACAAAATTCAATCGTATAACCATTGCCAGAAAGACAGCGGACCGAATGCGTGGCTAAAGTGAGACGAGGGGTTTTTATTTCACACAAAAACGCGAAAGCGAACCATTTGTCGATGGTTTTAAATTGGAAAAATGCAAATCACATATGTTTTTCTTTAATATTTCGTGCTTGTAATAGTAATATAAAGAAGAAAAGGTATCTTCCAAAATATAAGCATTAATTGTTCAATAACCTATTGTAATATTCTAAAGTAAGAATATTAGTTATTTGTACTGTATAAGGTTTTATTGTTATTCGATATAAATTTTCAGATGTTAAAGTGAAATTCCTAAGATATTCCATATGATATATTTTCACATGTCATAAATTTCTATATTACGCAATTGTAAAATATTTGGACCACTTCCAGCAAAGTTATGTCTATGTGATACAAATATATTTTTACACAACGAATTTGGTAATAAAACTAGTGTACGATATTTTTAAAACTATATTATATTGCTTAATGTATTAATTAATATAAAATTTAACTTTGTTTACGTTTGGATCAATCTTTTAAAAGAAAAACTAACAATTTTTTCTAGTTTATTGGGGCAAAACATTTCATTAGCAAATCGTTAAAGATTTTACAATTTATCTAATTGAACAAACGCAATTTGTTGAATTAATTCAAAAATATATATTTTCTGTATCCACTTTCATCAGTGAAATTAAATGATTATAGCTATTAGGCACGACTAAATTAGGAATGGTTGTTTTTACCTCTAGTTTCAGAAATTTAAGAAATTACTTGCCTTGAGAACGCCTAATAATTAAAATTAGAAATTAATTATTTTATAAAATTTTACAATATACGATAAATTTATGAGCACTGCAACATTATTTATCATAGGGCGTAGAGAGTTCCCTGGCAAATTAAGAAAAAAATCGATAAGAGTAGAAAAAAACCGGTTTTAAAAGCGTTTATTAGGAGATACCCTTTTCCAGCAGTGGACTAAGGTGGACGACTATCTATAAAAGCTGAAAATTGTCCAAACTATCAATTTAACACAACTGTAAAGACCGTCATAGTGACTCGCTTTGACCCGTTGTGTTTCGTCAAAGCTTCCAAAAACTCATATACCTAGAGACCTTCAGTTGTAGCATAAGTGGGCCGACATTCCGATGGCGAATGTATTTTCCTTGTATTTGTTGAATGTATTTTTTTGTATTTTTATGAATTGTATTTTCCGTCCTATTATAGCCGATGTCATTTTTTTTTATTTTAAAACTACACTGTACTTACCATCATTTTGTCGTTTCAATACAAAAAAGAGAACACTGATTTTTTTTATACCTTAACCGGGTTTCTCTCAAATTTTACATTGAACACTAAAATAATACCTCTTTATAAAAAATGGAAGCCTGTGCTGATAGGTACAGCTATATCAGAACAATTTTTAATATATAATTATTTTTTTAATACATATGTAATATTTATTTACTTATCAATGAGCTCATTGATAACATAATACATGAATTTATCTTGATCAAATATATTTTAAGCTAATAGACTAAAGCATCGTAAATACCTAAATTTTACAACGATAATCCTAATTACTAACATTTAAATACCAAAGAAAGTGGGTCCATAAAGGGGGAATAAAGCCCTGAGGAATTTAAAGTTTTTTCATTATTACAATATATACATAGTTAAACCACTACAAAATAGAATACATCACGAATTTA
Organism: Automeris io; assembly: GCA_036320925.1. Taxonomy (NCBI): domain Eukaryota; kingdom Metazoa; phylum Arthropoda; class Insecta; order Lepidoptera; family Saturniidae; genus Automeris; species Automeris io. The sequence goes on from JAUDJH010000014.1 coordinate 9,320,991, forward strand.
ATTTAAAAAAATCTCAATATAATATATACGGAAAATTACCCATTATCCTTGTCCATTTAAGCTTGCTTATCAAGATCTGCTTAATTTCTTACCTTTTATACATTAATCATACATAAAAAAATATTTAAATCTAATTTAAAATTAATACTTATTTAATCCAAAGCCAACAGTAAGTTATGCCTCGCAAACAACTCCAGTATATATAATATTATTATTCGATATATTCTTTTACATTAATTTTTTATCTTTCTGACCAATTATAAGCAACAACATAAGAAATATAATCACAACAACGAAAATTGTGGCTTATTTTAAATCTTTTCTCTAAAATTCTTAAAATAGCTACAAATATATATAAATATAAATATATTGAAGAAACTATCTTTACATATATTACACACAAACACTACTCAGTGTGTATTTACTATATGATGGTGAGATCCGCATGAAAATCTGCTTCGTAGTTTAGAGAATATAAGACACTATTCAAACACAAAAATAGTAACTTCAATTTATTGTAAAAAATTGTTTCAACTGTTATTTTACCTATGAGTGCAGTGTACAAACACATTTTAAATCTATATATGTTTTGTGTCTAAGTGTGTTTTATCAAATATTAAAATTAGAAATTGTATCTTTTTTGCGCTCGTATAAATAGTAAAATATTTCAAAGGGGTCATTTACGGCTAAATATGTAACAATAGCGAACTTTGGGCTTTTAAAAGAGTAATAAAGTATTAAAATAAATATTATTTCTGATGACAACATAAAGTTGGTATTTTCCGAAATAATTAAATGCAAAAATAATATAATTACAATTAACTTTGTATGTTGGATATTTTTAGAACTGAAAAACGTTATTATATATCGTCATCCCTTGCATTCTACATTTTAAACGAAATTTAAGGAAAAATATCGTATAAATACTTAATAAATAACAATTACAACAACATGTAAATTACGTTCAAAATGAAAATTAAGGAATAATGTGTTTTATTAAAACTGGTTTAAAAAAACATATCTGTATGCATTATTAGATATAATTACTAAAATTAATATTTAACTGATACATAGTATGTATAACATAGTGGTGGAGTGGAGAATTTACCCTAGTAAATTATTAAATATCTCAAAAATATGAGGACACAACGATATTACGAGGTCCATAACGATATTATAATTACAAAATATCTTAACAATGTCGGTATATGTATGTGTGAGGTTCCCTTACGAGCTCTGCGTCGCTCAAGTGCGACTTACGCCTTAGAATTAGCAGATTTTTAAACAAACTTATCCCTTATTTTACCCTCTTAGAGGTGCAATCTATACTAATATTATAAAGCTGAAGAGTTTGTTTGTTTGTTTGAACGCGCTAATCTCTGGAACTACTGGTTCGAATTGAAAAATTCTTTTTGTGTTGAATAGACTATTTATCGAGGAAGGCTTTAGGCTATATAACATTAAGTTGCAACTATTAGGAGCGAAGAAATAATGGAAAATGTGAAAAAAACGGGGAAAATGATTCATCCTTGAGTGCTTCCATTGCGTGCGCTGCGAAAACGGTTCAAGATACCAAAAATATATGTATGACAGAGTTATTCCTCTTAAAATGATCTAAAAAAATGTCCGCGACAGTATATGTCTATCTTTTAAGATTAACTCACTAGAACCGTTTTTATGGTAATCAAATTTGGTCGAAATTAATGCATTATTTGTTAAGAGTTGTATCAACGTAATAATATTAATCTTTATCCAAATAAATGTGTTGTTGATTAAGAGTAATTATTTGTGAACAAAATTGCCTTTGACATCACTTAATTTCAATGAACATCTTAGAAGATATTACAATAACTTATATAGCAAAACAACGTTTGCCGGATCAGCTAGTATAAAATATCCGTCCTTTGAGAGTACCATATGTTATAAAAATAATCGAATGCAAAACCGACCCGAAAAATGTCATGTTTCTGGCATTAATAGTTCAGTCTTTTTATATATAGATTTTTTTTTATCATGACCTGGAACACCACGCCACGCCTGGTGGGAAGCATAGTGCAGTCTAAAAAACGACAACTACTATCAACAGTAATAAAACACCCATTGGTAAGTGCAGCGAACCTGCCGGCCTGCATAAACATCTCTTCACGATACGCTTTAAGGATCTCACATCATACGACCGTGGGAACACGCTCGCCGGATGATCATTCCATAGCCCAACGACACGGCAAAAATAAGAATTAAAGAACTTCTTAGTCCTACCCGGGATGCGAGTTACTATATAGCTGTGAGAGGTAAACCCGCGTGTAAATTCTATTATGGAAGGGAAGCGATAGAAAAAGGTGGGTAGATTAGGTATAAATTCTTTAATTATTCACAATCACATCACGATATAATTCCAATATGTTGACACGCAACTGCTAGGTACCTAAAGTTAGAATTCATGTGATAATCGTATTAATGTAACGATAAACTCTCGTCAGTTGTTATTTCCATGGCTGCGTAGAAACATTAATATTAATGCCTGTTTCTGCGGTGGTAAGCCAATTGCCCAAATTGGGTTGGTACCAGTGTACCAAAGTATAAAGACCTTCATAATGACTCGCTTTCACCTGTCGCATTTTGGTATCAGCTTGTATACGTCCAGTTTTTGATATTCCTAGAGCAGTGACGTGCATAAGGTATTTAAACAGGGTAGGCAGAATTCGCGTAATTAATTTGAATATTATATTATGATAGTAAATATAATATTGTATTCATTGGAAAGATAGACGGCGTGAATATAGAATAGATATGAATATTAATGGTTCCTTTTTTTGTTAACTTTATGCAATTTATTCCAAACTTATTTATCATAAGGGCATACAATGCTTGTATGCATCTATGGAGTGAACGCTACTGACCTAGAGTCCTTAGTAGTTGTAAATATGGACCGACAAGGCAACGGCGCATGTCAATGAATTCCCGTCCCATCCCTTGATAGTTGCAGCTGTTCTGGAATTACAGTCAGTGACGTGCATAGGATAGGGTGTTTGGACCGGGTAGGCAGAATTTGGGTAATTAATTTGAATATTATATTATATTGCTTTTATAGGAAAGATAGATGGCGTGAATATAGAATATATAGTTTTTTTTTCTTTTCTTTTGTTTAGCTTTAAGCAATGTATTCCATACTTATTTATTGTAAAGGCATGCAATGCTTTCATGCATCTATAGAATGAACGCAACTGATTACAGTATACTTTTCATCAGGTGCAATGAAGTCACTTTATCGTGACAATATAAAAAAAAACAATTAACTAATTAATTTGAAACCTTTCAGGCTAAGCAAATATAAATTAGATACTAGAAACTTTTACATTATTTGATTAGATACATATAGCGTAATCTAAAGGCAGTGGTAAGTGCCAAGAGACGGATTCAGTAGAGAGTTACCAACGTCATGCTGATTTAAACTGGAACTACAACAGAAAGCCTCTAGGTATAACATAATATGGTCTATACGTACATGAGTTTATTTCAATACGCTACAGGCCGAAATGAATTATTATTACTCAGCCTCGTAACAGAGTTTTGTGGTCATGATGAGTAAAAAATGTAGCTTGATTGTGTTTTTTGCTACAATGCATCAGTTTTCTCAACATCCACTATAGCGGGCGGTAGGTAAAGTGAATTCTGTAACGTACTGCGCAGTATCTAGTTAATTTCGGACCGGTTAACGTCTTGACGTGCGCGAAACTGATTCCCATTCTTTCACAAATAGCACAACTTTATATGCTTTTATTTATGCATATCGAAAAATGAAAGGTTATTAACTTTGTTTATAATAATAATAAAATATCGTCACGCTATATCCCTTTTGGGGTAAGCAGAAATACTTTAGTGGCTGTATCCAGTTTATTTATTTATTAATTTGTAAACAAACAATTATTAGAACACACTTAAAATAGTACACTAAAAATACACTTAAATCAATCAAGTTTTTACCGTAGGTGTGCTGAAATATACAATTGAAAAAGAATAATAAAATTAAAAAAAAAATCATAATAAAAATCGAAAAAAAAACAAGCAACATTTTACATTCTCGGAATCAGTACAAAACCCTAATTCCGAAAACATTCTTATGTGGGATGGATGTTATTGTGTGATATATTATTATATATGAAGTAGTAAATACGTAGAACGGAACGTATATGAGTGAAAGGAAGGAGGGATAGAATGAGACGGAGGATAAACGGTTTTTTTTTCGAAGAGAACGCGCTGTTTCTACTTGACGTAGAAGTGTTAGGACGTACAATCAATTTGAAAATTGAAATAAAGAAGTTTTTAAAGTTTAATTCAGTGTTTTATCTAATCTAAGGATCCCCAAAACTATACTTAAAGTCAATTACGCAAATAAATGTCACTAAAAGAATATAAAAAGCCCTCGATGTGTACTATAAATTAAAAAACTTATTTATACGTTCAGCTATGGCTTTACACACTATTCAAGGTCATAACATCGAGTACACAAAAAATATCACTACAAAGATAATATTTGTAAGTCTCGAAGACATTAGAAGACTTCGTGCAATAGATACTACGAACACCTATGTACCTACCTACCTTAGAGCTTTTGTTATATTTTCGCACGGTTTTTGTTTTGATAAGGAAAAAGAAGAATATTATTCAATACTTTGTGTGTTGTATCATTTTATTATTTAACATATGATGATGTCCTGGCCGGGTTCGGCCACGGCGACTGTTTCAACACCGATTAAAAAAATCAAGGTCTAGTTTTCGGAAACAGTCAATTGCGCAGGAGATATTTAAGTGCATAGCTGGACGCGCAGCCAGAAAAGCACTCTCTCGTCCGAGCTCTCTCAGGCCCGATGGAATGGAGAACCAGTACGATCGGGAGGGAGCGGGATGCAGGTTTGGTCGAGTTTTCCTTCTCTGAACACCTGGTTGAATTGCGGTGTTAAAGGGATACCTTAGTCGCCTTTTACGACGCCTCAGCAAGAAGAGGGGGGTGCTATTCTATTCTGCCGGCAGCCACCACGGCATATTAAACTATATTTATATTATATTTAACATATAGTATTTATATATATCTCTAAGTCACAGAGATACATTAGCAGCTGTATATACTTTGCGCTTATATGTCGTGCCCATCGTGACCAGTAGCGCAGCTGAACCGTTCTCAAGGTGACACACGACATTTCTATTAGATGCCATGCGGCTTTTCTCAAGATGTATCGTTGCTCACCTCGTAAGGGATATAGCATGGGGATATATTATTATTATAAGTCATAGTAAGATGCTTATGGAAGAGTAACTTTAAAAATATATCACCACAAAGAATGACAAGAATGATAGAAAAAATAAACACCAGCGTACTTTACAAACTAACCTTCGATCAGTTATAACGCTAGTAGGAAAGAGTGAGATGTATTGGTTGGATATAAGTTTACGAAACGTCATATCAACATGTAATGCCAATTCCATACATTTTGCACGTTTTTAGTAGGTTTATCGTTGATCAAGTGTTTCTTTTTCTAAATTTTCAGAACTGTTCTGATTAGAACATGGGTTTATTCTTGATCGAATTTTATAAAACAGATTCAGTCTTGCGATACTCAAAAACTATTTTTTAGACCTTTTTATAAATCGCAGACTTCTTTGCTCACAAAAGAATTTGTTAGGTATGTCGGTATTCCCGATTTAAAATAATTATAGCATGAGAGCGTATATGCTAAGTACACGTACAAAAGAAAACAAGCAGAAACGGGTATTTTAAACACTGCCAATTTTATAGCTCGTATGTTATGTTCAATATAGTTACAAATTAAAAAGATGTTTAGTTTTACCGTACTATTATTGTCAGCTTTCATCCCGTTTTATTAGAAGACTGGTTTTAACTTAACTTAAGTTTTAAACAGTGATAAAATTCAATTCTTATAAAAGATATTAATTCGCTAATATAAAAACTGGACTAGCGTTTGATATAGTAAATACTAATATTTTTAACATTAAAAAATAAATTAACTTTAAAGAAGTTATTAAGATATATTTTTTTAAGAAATAAAATCTTTATTTTTCAATAAAAACGGATAATTGCCACTCTTTAAGCCTTTTAAGGTAAAACCTCTCTTGTAATAACATTGAACAAGTTTAATGTTATCGGTTATAATACTACGCCTGTATACCATTATTTAACAATCTAAGTGCTATAACATTTTATAAAATAATTCAAATTATCACTCATTATTTTTAATCGTAAATACAATCAATACACAACAACAGTTATGTACTCGTTGATTAAATTGCGTTTTTGCGAGTTAAAAAAGCTTGGCTCGAGTAATGAGTCAGGTAGAGTACCAACAGTTTTACTACATATCTACAAATAATAACTAAAACTCAAGGCGAGGCGAAAGGCATTGAATGAATTGATGCATATGCCGGGCATGCGATACAAGATCGGAATTGCATTGGATTCGATTACAATATATTCTCCATCATTTTACAATTACAAACAAGAGGAATACTTAACCCAAAATACTTATAATATGTCGATATTTTATTTGTCGAATAATTTCATTATTAATTATTGCTAAGATTTTTAGCGACACCCACTTCAGTTACTTAAGTATTTGTATTGAAATAAAAAGTAAACATTAGGCATAATCGTCATGCTACTGATAAACATAAATGAATACAGGAAAGCGTTTTATTATTATCATAACAAATCAGAACATGATAAACGAAAATACAATAAAGCTCAAATATCAACTGACTGATAAATCAGTAGAAGTTAGTTAATATCGAGTACAAAAGTCAGTTGGAACTTACCAATTTCAAACACTGCCAGCAAGAAGGCGAGTGTGACTGCTGCACTTTTGGCCATATTTCTTTTTTGATTTACGTCGAAAGGTTCACAACAGACAAACGTACTCCAACCACGGATGAGCGGTACTGAGACCAAGCGAACGCGCCGAGCCCGGCCGACATTCAGACGCCGCGCCGCAGTCACCGTCTAACGCATTTACACATTATGTACAGTGCACATAAATTTTGAACTAGATTTTGGGACTGTTTATTTAACAATACCATATTTGTATTTATATTTTCAGTTCGCTTTTTGAAATGATTCTTCTTTGGAATCTTTGTGATTGAAAGCTGTATGAAAGGAAACAGCGACAATAAAAAGAGTCAAACACATATATAAAGCCTGCGAGAGTATGAGATAGAATACATTATAAAGTTTCACTTCTACCAATTGTGAACTACGGAAACATTTTTTTAACATAATATAATAAATGGTTATGGGCAATTTTTCTATTTGAGAAAAATAATCTCAGGATACTTCCAAATACACGTGGCAGTGAGGGTCGATTTTTTTAGATTTGTATCGGCTAAACATTCTTAACAAGTATAGAGACAAAAGCAAACAGAAGAGACGGTCAAGAGTTTTCGGATATTTTAATTAAATTTACGCATTTTTTAAAAATGGCATAGTTTTGTTATTAAAAATACAAACTCTCGAGTTTTCTTCTTATGTCAATCGATAATACTTCCTATAAGGCTCAAACTACTCTTTGAAATCAAAATATGACGTAGCACTAAAACTATCAATAGCTGCAAAAACCTTTCCCATAGATTTTTATTAGAAAAATATATGTTATTGTTACTACACATCTTTCTTCGCTGTTTTTGTATCATAAACCGAAAAAGCTTATACACGAAATATTGTATTACTAATGACTGTACAAAATACTTTATTGTATGCCAGGAAATTTTGTTTATACATATTTTCATCAGAAAGCACGAAAAATTACAGGATATTGTTAGCCTTGAGAGATTTATTCTGTTCAGGCATATTGAGTGAACGATGAAAATAGAATATCATTAAAATTAATTAATTTATAAGTGTAACATTCTTAATACAGAGAAACGATATCAAATGGCACAGAAATCCATCTTAAGCCCGAATATTCAGAGGTATTATTAAAATATAAAAAGAAGATACGAAATGAGTGGAAAGAATACTTCGATATTGCTTCTCTAGAAAAAGGCATATGGTTTAAAACGATACAAAGCGAACCTCCTCATATACCATGGTTTGTCGATGTGGGACGGAATAGAAAGCTTATTGTTATCTCTCATAGATTGCGCTCTGGACACATCCCACTCAATAAATTCAAATTTTTAATGAGAAATTGACACCTAATTGTGAGCTATGTGGAGTCCCAGAAGACATACATCATTTCTTGGTGGAATGTGTTCGGAGCGTTTCTATAAGAGAAATCATGTGTAAACAATTTGGTTTGAACAGGTCTGATGTGTGTCTATGTCAGAGCGTCTTAGCTGAGCAAACATCTTGCGCAGCTGAGATGTTCTGTAGACTCACATATAAATAGTTAAATTAGTATTTAAATAGTATAGTGTAATTATGGGACTGACATGATCAGGCTGATCCAAAGTCCAAAAAAAAAAACACAAAAAAAACCATTCTTAATAATATGTTTTAATATAATTACCAAAACAAGCTGTCCACCTATGAAAAAATATGTGGTAACCCGATTTTGTTTGAATGTATGCGAAATAAAACTATATCTCTTGTGTGTTCCCATGCCGAATGAAGATTATTATAGTCATATTTGTATAAGACAGATGGAACTACCTCCACCTAAATTATTTAGTAAATATCACAGAGCAAAATGCGACCTACGGGATCGATGAGAAAAGCCGAAGACCGTGCTTAGTGGCGTTAAATAGGAGAGGCTTATGTTCAGCACTGAACTAGAGTGATCTAATGACGATGACAGAGAGTAACATATACATAAATATATAAAGTTTGCCAGTACATTGTTTGTCAGTACATTATTTGTCGTATGACATGCTATTCACAATCCAATATCTCTGTACCGACGAAGACCGCAGCAAGTAGAGGTGCGTCGCCATGAATACATGATTCAAAGTAGATAAAACCACGGTTGATCTGTCAAGAAAGAAAAGTACCCCTCCTCTTCCTCCTTTTATCCTTTTCATTAAGAATGAAATAAGGTCGTGAGAGCCATATATTGGATATGATATTTAAACTTATATTTTCTACAAATTGGTATTTACTTTGGGGTAGCATTTAACTATGCCTAACAATTAATTGTCGCTTAAATATGCCTTTCCATGTCTCTATTATTTTTTATTTTACTATTAAATGAACATTAGAAAGTTAGATTTAAATTTGTCTGTATAATATTTTAGATGTATTTAGATAAGTAGAAACTGTGTTGTATATGGCATCGTGATGAATAAATTGCTTATAAAATTATTAAAAATATATCCTTAGAAATATTAAAATAGCTTTGTCACCCGAATGTGTCTTTGGCCATTCAAAGGTTTATGATGGTATTAAACGAAATAGACGACATAAGCCTTATTTCTTAATTAAAACCAAAGCTACATACTATAGATATCACAAGTATATTAAGTGAAAAGAGGGAATCATTGATTCTCTTGTTTAATTAGTATATAAAATCAAATAATTTAATTAGGGTAGCATTATTGGCATAGCATTCTTAGTAATACAAAAATTGCTAGGCTACGATAATCTCAAAGGAAACCGAATTCTTTATCATATATTTTACAGCTAATGCCGAGGAATACAGGAAACCGATAACCATGTGGATGAACATAGCTAAAGAAGATAAAGATTTTTAACCAAAAATAAAATTGGATAATATAAATTGTCCATTCGGTTGTGCTCAGAAGTGTTTTGGTGGAAAACCTGGTACTATATGGAATAGCGTATGCTAGAGTAATAACGATCAGTTGCCAAATAACGTCATCCATTATTTTCCACTCGATTTCATATGTTTTCTTGAAACGTATTATCTTATAATTTCCTTGTCTGTAAGATAATATGGGAAAATGTCGTAAAATTCTTTTATATGAATGTATTTATTTGTTTTAGATTACGAATCGGGTAGTTATGAAATATCAATAATAATTAATGTCACACCCTAAGAAAAAAGTATATATCATACATAACACGTTCAGAATTAAGATCTATATGGCCAGTGAAAACTTGCATTGCCTTAATGCGACTTGAATCCGTTCTGTCTATTGAATGTTAACTGTAGAAAGCCTTTTTCATCGAAGACAATATTGTGGTACAGACAAGTTCATTGTCTATTAAAACCGATTTTTTTTTATCCTGACAAGCCACAGTGACCACACCACACATGATGGTAAGCTGTGCAGCCCTAAGACTACCAACAACATAAAAAACCATCGATAGCCGTTGGGATCATTCTGGCTGCACAAAAATCTGTTCATACTTTGCTTAAAAACCCAATATCATAGGGCGATGGGAACACGCTTCAGGAAGACAATTCCACAGCCCAAAGACTCGACAAACGTGAGACTTAGAGAACTTCTTAGTCCTAGCCGGCATGTTACTGAAAAGATGTGGCTACATAGACCTGCTATGAAATGGAGAAGGTGGAACAAGGTTTAATAGCAATGCAGAACACTCGTTATGATACAGAAAACCCTCACTGAGGCACCATCTGTACGCAACTGGAGCGGTTCACCGTACACTGCAATCTATCCAGGGTGTCGAGTAAGTACTGAGCAGGACCGTCCCAGAGATGCGAACAGTATTCCATGCAAGGTCCGACCTGGGCCTTATACAATAAATATAGTTGAACGTAAATAATCGGTAATTAAAGGCAGTATGTCGATGAAGCAACAGCAGGCAGCAGCAGCATCAATGCTACTCAACAGCTTAGCAAAATAAATGGCTTGTATAAATTTATATGAAGTATATTCCGATTAAATAGCAATAAAGCTCGGCAGCACATACCACCAACAGTATAATTTAGTGCTATCAGCACGTTCTGATTTATAGGAATACGCTTAACCCAATCTAGTTATTTTGCTACTGCTTCCTTCGACATAACACCTTTACGCATGACACTCGGATGACCTTAAACGAGCACAATTTAAAAGGTATATTCTGGAATAACGCTGAAATTGTATTAATAAAAATAAAAAAAACTTAATCGCAACTATATGTAGATATGTCTTTTAAGGAAGTGCATTGGCTTATCGTGGAATTAACTCTTATTCATCAAGTTTTAATAAATACACAGCTTCGCAGTAGCTAATATCCAGGCTTAGTGCAGATGAGGTCAACTTGGGGTTTTTAGTCGGTAAAAGTCCGGCACACCCCGGATATCATCCCCCATGTGTAGCCGGGACGGTCCAATGAGGATTTTCCCCAAGTAAAAAAAAAAAAAAATTATATCCAGGCTAGTACAAAGATGTTTTCTCACTCTTAGTTTTGCCGAGTTGCTTTGTTGTGGAATAATCTCCAGGCTAAAGTGTTCCTGCCGTCTTATGATTTTGTGTTTTCTAAACGAAGTATATAAAGATATTTGTGCATGCCGTCATGATCGTTGCGACAATTGATGGTTTTCCGTTGCTCTGGATAGTCTAAGCCAGTTTTATGGACCGTAGTATGCTCTCAACCTGGTATGGTTTGGTTAGTGCTATGAGTCAGAGTAAAAAAAGTACCAGTTTAAGAAAGACGTTATCAAGGGATTATTTATAACAGTAGCGTTCATTCCATAGATGCATGAAAGCATTGCATGCCCTTACCATAATAAGTCTGGAATAAATTGTTTAAAGTTTAAGGAAAAAATGGAACCATTTATATTCATATCTATTCTATATTCATCCCATCTATCTTTCCTATGAGAGCAATATAATATTTATTATCAAAATATAATATTCAAATTAATTACGCAAATTCTGCCTACCCTGTCCAAATATATTATGCACGTCACTGATTTATAGTATGCATAAACAATGTAGTCGGCTAACAGCGACATTTTTATCTGTTAATGAACTTTGACTTGTTTAACTTTGCATTATCAATCTTAAGTATAGGTACCCATTTGGCTAATTGGTTTAAAGTAGCATGTTATCGATTTATTTTTAATGACCCTTAATGTTATCACTATTTAAGCATTTCTATATTTTTATGACTCAGAACCGAAATTAATCATTCTGGTGGATGACAAAGATGACTCCGACAGTGGACTGCGTTCATCCAAAAAATACCTAATCATTTATTTTCTAAATGATCTTAAGTCATAAAAACGTGGAAACATGACCGCTGGAGCGTGGAACACGCTCGCCGGAAAACCATTCTACAGTCCAACGACACGACAAAGAACTAATAAATGGTAAAACAGGGTTTTGCAATTTTAAATTGCTTTTCTTTATAAACACCTAGGTCGAATATTCATAAAGAATAATCAGTTTCATTAAGAATATAAATATAACATGTTCTCAGTGTTTTTCATCAGATACAGTGCCTTTTAAACACATTTGAAAAATAAAACTTAGTTTTAAATAAGCTTCAAGGTGAAATCTATTGAAACTTGGGCAATTATCGAACAATTTAAAATATTATACAATTTTTTTTGCAACAAAGTCTAGCATAATACTCATAGGAGCATACTAAGATAATATTTCATATGTGCCGATAAATATCCAATCACAGTAAACAACTCATTAACCACTACATCCAAGGTATAGTCATTTTGTAGCATAATTACTTTTTTTTACATTGGCTCGACATATTGGCTACAGGGCATCCGACGGTAAGTACAATGTAGTCCAAAAACGAAAGCGACCATCAAATGATGAAAATCCATTGATAGTCTACATTGTCATGTCGGCCCATACATACCACGACTGAAGGTCTCTAGATATATGAGTTACTGGATATACACAAGCTAATTTCGAAACACGACAGGCCAAAGCAAGTCAATATGGCGGCTTTTACCCTTGTGTATTGTGGTCATGAATCATGACCTAGTTCGGGAAATCGCCTTACTAGCAAAACTTAAATTATTTTCATCCTATATTTCGTATATATATTATTAAAGGATAAAATATTATATTATTATAAACTCCAAAAACTTATTTGGTACCACATGCCATACAACAATTCTTTTATTTAGGTTCTCCTTTGGCCTCGTATTGAATCGATGGACACCTGTTCGGATCATTATATCAACCCTTGTCCTCATAATTATTCGTTATTAATTTACAGAATATTAATACTTAATATCAAACACCTTCTCTTAACAACATTTTTACTTAAGCCGCCGCCATTAACATCTGTCACACTTCCATATCCTTCCTGTCACTTTATATGTAGTGATATTTGCTGTTGTGCTTCTCTATTATTGTAACAATATATTATCACTAGCTGTCCCGGCAGACCTTGTTCTGCCCTATTTCTCTAAAACAAAGTCATATTGTTTTTTTAATGTTAATAGCCTCCCCGTCAGGTTTTTTTGAAAATTGTTTGAAAGAACCTGGCCTTAATGCTATATGTATAAAAATTGTCAAATATTGACATTAATATTTATACGTCACTCAATTGTTTTGCCTTCCCGGAACCCGTCCACTGACATTTAAACTTTATGGTATGGTGTTAAAGTTCAAATTGACTTTTAAATATTATTACGAATTTTTTGTATGAGAATATAGAAAAGTGTTGTTTTTAGACTTTTTCAGACAATTTTTTAATTTTTCTCTCCGTAATAACCTTCCCCAGACTTCAACAAACACAACAAAAAAGAAATCAGTCAAATCGGTTTAGTCGTTCTCGAGTTTCGCGCTTATCAAGACATAGCTAATCCGGCAAACGTAGTTTTGCTATATAAGTTATTGTAATATCTTCTATGATGTTCATTGAAATTAAGTGATGTCAAAGACAATTTTGTTCATAATTAAATACTCTTAATCAACAAAGCATTTATTTGGATAAAGATTAATATTATTACGTTGATACAACTCTTAACAAATAATGCATTAATTTCGACCAAATTTGTTTACCATAAAAACGGTTCTAGTGACTTAATCTTAAAAGATAAACATATACTGTCGCGGACATTTTTTTAGATCATCTCAAGAGGAATAATTCTTTCTTACATATATTTTTGGTATCTTGAACCGTTTTTGCAGCGCACGCAATGGAAGCCCTCAAGGATGAAAAATTTTGCCCGTTTTTTTCACATTGTCCATTATTTCTTCGCTTATAATAATTGCATCGTGATGTTATATAGCCTATAGCCTTCCTCGATAAATGGTCTATTCAACTCAAAAAGAATTTTTCAATTCGAACCAGTAGTTCCAGAGATTAGCGCGTTCAAACAAACAAACAAACAAACAAACTCTTCAGCTTTATAATATTAGTATAGATTAAAAAATGTTTAATTTGTTAACTTATTTCAGTCCTTTGTTTCATATCCCATATTTTGCTTAGCATGGACACACAGTTTTGCTATTTATCAACATAATTATGGAGTACGAAATATTACATTTCTCAAAAACTCATGTGAACAACCGCCATGTTTTTTTTTGTAAAAATAAAGGAATTTAAAGTATATTGAAAGTTGGAACCGGGGTTATGTTTATTTTTTACATCCATATGCCAAACGAACCTGGTTTAGTGCAGCCATCAAGAAAGTAGGTCAGCCGTGATGCTTGTTAATAACTTTCCTTCACTTACGGCTCTTTGCTAATAACATACCGTTGACCTTATTCTTTATGGAGTAAATATATTATCTTTTCTTATAGGTATACTTCTTTAGGCCTCGTGTAAAACATCAATAAGAGCTTGACCAATGTATCTACTTTTATAACTAATCAAAACTTCTACGTACTAGTTAGTAGTAAGTTGTACGTATATATATTTATTTATTTATTTAAAAGGGAAGCATACAGCAATATGAAAATGATAACAAAAAATACACAAAAATTGCTACATAAGCCAGCAAAGTTTCCAAAATACAATACATACAAAAGGAGTACAAAAATAGAAATCAAGCTAATAAAGGCAATTGTCAAGAAATTTATAAAGAAGACGTTTAAATTTATAAAGAAAAGATTTATAGACGCAACTTTAAGTTTGTTTTTACTTTACTAAAACATTACAATTTATAGTAATCAATGAATGTCAAAGGATTTGTTAAGTCACCGATTTTGTCAACATGGGCTTGACTCTGGGAATACTATGGCTATACTCAAGTTTCTATCACATATTCAGTTTTTTGTCAAAACGAGTTTATTTTTTGAGGACTTTGCTAAGCAAAGTCGAAATATCGTTTATAAATCTCAACCTTGTTCTACAGTACCAAACCGATCTCTAAAACTATCCAATATCGTTGAATTCTTCACTAGAATAACCAAATAATTTTAAGTTATTGATTTTATTACATTAAGGAAACAGTGATCATAATTATGAAATTATAATATCAGTAATGTCATATTTATCATGTATAATAATTTTAAATCTAATTTATATACATGCGCAAATAAGACACAACGTAAACTGTGTCAGATGCACCATTACCTCGTCGCATTATTTCGCACGAAGCGTCATAAAAGCGTAATACGCTTTTTTATAGCTGCTGCTTTCAAGGATTCATATAAAAAATATAAAGGATGAACAATTCTCTGTTGTTTTTTGTTATGATTACAGTTATGTTTAAGCAGATAGTGATATATATTACATATAAGCTTAATATTATCTCAATAATGTCCATTGTATAAAGCTATAAAATACAGTTTCGCGTAGGGTGTGTTTTGTTTTGACATAGCTGATAGCCATAATTAATATATCAGATAAGCAGCACCCTAGTTGTAACAACACCTAGTGAACAATTTTAAAATAGCTCGGTTTTTCTGAGCCAATGTAACTAATGCCTAGATTAATGAAAGACACTTTCTATGGGCATTTTAAATACAACAAGGACTTTTATCATTTTCCTCTGTGGTATTTTGATACCCTATGCACCAGAAATCCAAACACGAGGTTGTTTGAGTTCTATTTCTAGTAATAATTTACGTTTATATCAAATTTTATTTACTTTACCCGAACTATCTGGTAGAGAAGCTGAAAATAAATTTCATATAATTTGATATTTAAAAAATAAAACTAATTAGAAATGTAAAAATTCATATTTAGGCCTCTGATGTTTTTTAGTTTATCTTCCAATGTTATATTGACCTTGTCTATACAGGTATGGTGTGGCCTCGTCATAGTGGAAATGGCGTCGTGCGTCAGATATGAATGGATTGAAAATGGGTTTTGTCTATTGGTTCATTTTTATATTACTTCTATGTTTTCAAAATATTCCCACATCTTACAGTTAATATACATATATATTTAATAAAACACTGAAACCCAATTCACTAACAATGGCAAAGGGACAGTCATTCAGTTGTAAATTAGGTTTTAATAGGTTTAAAAAAAAAGACTATTGGTAGTATTTGTTAGTATTTGGTGGTATTCAGACACCGACATCTAGAGCAGAGAGAAGAGATATTAATAATATCGTATTATTATAATTATCTATATTATTAGTGCCCGGCCGCAGACTTCGCTTTTGACTTCGGTCACCTGCGGCCAAAAAAAACTACATTAGGTAAAATTTGAATTATAATTTTTTAGTAACAATTTTAGTTAAGACCTGTTCCCAGTAAACGTAAAACTAAGGTCGATTGATCTGGTTGTCATTGTTAAATTTACTTTTAATAAGTATCAGATTATAGGTCTTTTTTTTTTTTGTTATCCCGGTGGAAATCCCTACGGATCGTCAGGGGAAGTGGTGAGGGCCACTTCCCCCGGTGTGTCGGACCTGCCCCGACTAAAACCACCGGGGTGCCAGCACTGCCCTCTCTTCGCCTTCGCCGAGCCTGGGAATCCGAATACTTCCGACGTCAGATTATAGGTCTATATCTGGCCAAAGCCGGAGGTTTTAATATCTTATATAACTCTGTTCAACATTGAAGAAAAATGAAGAATAAAATATTTTTTCAAACTTTTCAATGCAAACTAGACACCTCAACATAACTACTGTATGTGCGCCACAGGAGAGACTAGATTAGTTAATTAATTATACTTTATGTAACACGCAAACTACGGTTACTCATCGTCTATGTATGTTCAAAATTATAAAAGACAGAATCTCTCAACTAGACATTATTTTCTTAATAAATTGACTTAATTCATATCCCATGAAGATTATATTATCCCACCAAAAGGTAGAGTGGCGCAAATTATTCCGTAAATTATAATTTGCTGCAAAACATATCTTAAAGTCTGATTGATTATCGTTTCGCCAATATTATAGATTTTGACATACATATTACTATAGTAATATAATTTCTATACATTGTTGCTAGATAAGCATGGCTTATTTAACTTGGGCCCCTATAATTATCACAGACCTATGACATGAGGTTATGTAAAACGAGCGACAAACGGTCTTCAAGTTTGGCAACACGACTGTGACATTTTTTACGTCGCGGTTGTTCACAGCCGATATTAAGCGTGAAGAGGTCGAGTACACAACACTAGAAAGATGATCAGCACAATTGGAATTGTAATAAGAAGAGTTGAGATGATTATATATATATTAACACTACAGTTTTTCTTCAAGGTCACCGCGTTAAAAAATTTTCATCAAAACCTCACCAGTTAACTTTTTTTTTGACACATTAACAGATTGTTAAAAAAGTATAATTTAAATATAAAAAGGTATAAATAAAAAGATAGCCTACAAGCACGTTCCATTTAGTGGGCTGTCAGCTTATGAAGCATAAAAATGCCTATTTAACTTGGATCACTATAATTTTCTCAACGATTCGGAACAAAAGGTTCTGATAGCTTGATATCTAAAAGTTCCACCCACGACTCCGTCTGCGGTAGCAATGATGAAATTAACCCGTATAAAAGTACAATTACCTAATTAGACTTACTCATACGTGTGCGTGTAGTTAGTAATGCTACCGAGAAAAATCCATTCATTTTATTCTATTTTTTTATAGGATTGACTGCTGTGGCTATTGAAAGTTGAAGCTGTATTTTTTTTCTGTCTAATCGATTCGTACAAACCTTGTTACAATGTAGATTTGTCGCCGATGTCCTTTCCTTGCTATATAGTATGCTATAATAATAAGCTATATCTCAGGTTTTCTTTATTCTTTCGCGATCAAATGTACCCCGAGACTTAAGTGAGGAAATATATATTTATTTATAAAATCTTATTAAGTTTGATTCAGTGATTTCAGTGTCATATATTTACAAACATACAATACCTACTATAAAATGATTATGTCTTGTTTTTAGGTAGTCTATCTTATTTTTTATATACTTTTTTTTCTCTTTATTTTGTTTAGAAGGTTTGGTCAACTTATACCACAGAATTATATAATATATATATATTAAATTATATAATAAATAGTGTTAAAACATCGTACATTACACTTTTCGTTTTTTAAGAGCTGCTTGTACTGTTTTGTACAGCATTCTTGACTGCTTCGAGAAGGGAGAGGCAAGAATGCTATTACATGCTCCTATATCCCACAGCGAAACGTTAAATTATTTGTACAATAACATACGCTCCTCCTCGTTCCGGACAAAATCCACTATAATATGATGAAAATCTTCTACTGTTTTGCACACATCACACCTTGGGGAAGAAACGCGTTTCATTAGAAACGCAAAGTAAGACTTTTTTTTATATACTTCCTGCTGTAGATTTGTATCTCGTTATATTTTTACAATGATAGAAGTTGAAGTGATAAAATTTGAGAGTGAACTAGAAGCAATGTATTAGTGCTGAACACTGAATTTAATAAACTCGTTCGCACACAATAGGACTGATGCTCCATTGTGATTGTTCCTAATTGTCATTGTAGTGTCAAGGGTACGTGAGCTGTGTAATCGTTGACAATTCCTGAGTGTTTCCCCTGTGTAAGCATGTTCAGAAAAGATTTTGTATATATCCTTATACGTAATTATTATTTATTTATTTATGGGCTGTCAACAGCTCCATTACACTTCACATTCACAATCTGAATCACATACATAAGCTAAATGTCGGTAACGGATACCAATAATAGACAGCCACAGCATGGCCCAAAAGCATTAACTTACAATATCAAAACATACAACTAAAACCAAAACACAAAAAAAAAACAAAAAGAATACCAAAAAAAAACAAAAACAAAAAAACAACAGCAGATAATAATACCTTAAATTAAAATTAAAAATTATATAACACCAAGAACAATGCCAAGCTCAACACACCTGCTCACTGATTTTCCTCTTGAAGGCCGGCATTGAATCCGCAAAAATATCGATGTTCCTATCCCCGGCCACACACTCGTTATATAAACGTGACAGCCTTGGCACTATAAAAAAGTGACCAAGGTTGGTCTTATATCGTTTAGTGGCAAACATGGGAGCAGGATACCGAGGCAGCCTCCGAGGTACCGCAATACTAAACTGCTCCAGAAGTTCCGGATCGTCCACACGGCAACGGAAGAGTTTATAGATAAATGTCATGTCGAAAAACTGCCTACGACCTTGCAGTGTGTGCATTTCAAAAAGTTTAAGTCTGTTAAAAAGTTTAATCACAACTATTGGATATCCGAAATGAAATACTCTAAAGAAATCTGGAAATATGTGTGATAAAGATTACTTAACCCTTCTTTTTTAGTTTATTAAGTATCATTTAGCTATATTATTGTATCATATTTCGTAAAAATATTTTGTAAAAAAATATATCTAATTGGAATTAACTTAATTGATCCATATATTAGGTCCTTACATATGAAATTGGCGTTTTTCGTACTGGCCACTTTAATCACAAATTTCTCCTCTTTGGTAAGGAATTCCAAATTCAAATTTGTACAGCTATAGACTCATGTATTTGTGCTTCGATGATCGTCATTGATTTGTTTTTTTTCTTCTGTTTTTTCTGTTTGCGTCACTCATTTTACAAAATGGAAAACTTAAAATATCGCATTATTTACGAGTACGAGTTCCGCCGTGGCACTAGTGCTGCGGAAACAACTCGAAGGGTGAATGATGTGTATGGCGGTCGTGTTGCAAAAGAAAACACAGTTCGTTTTTGGTTCCAACGTTTTCGTTCTGGAAATTTCGACCTGCAGAACAAGCCCCGTGGACGGCCTGAGACTCAAGTTGATAATGAAGAGTTGAAGGCTATTGTGGAAGCGGATCCATCGCAAACCACGTCCGAGTTAGCTGCAGGCTGCGATGTTAGTGATAAAACTGTTTTAATTCACTTGAAGCAAATTGGGAAGATTAAAAAGCTTGAAAGGTGGGTACCTCACGAATTGACTGAAGCAAACCGGAAAACGCGCGTCGACTGCTGCGTTACATTACTAAACCGGCACGATAATGAAGGTATTTTAAACCGAATCATTACCTGTGATGAAAAATGGGTTCTTTACGATAATCGGAAGCGCTCAGCGCAATGGTTGGATTTTGGCCAGCCAGCCAAATCCTGCCCCAAGCGAAAATTAACCCCAAAAAAGTTACTTGTAAGCGTTTGGTGGACTAGTGCCGGTATTGTTCATTACAGTTTTCTCAAATCTGGCCAGACTATTACGGCTGATGTCTATTGTCAGCAATTGCAAACCATGATGGAAAAGCTAGCGGCTAAACAACCTAGGCTGGTCAATCGCTCCACGCCACTGCTGCTTCACGACAACGCTAGACCACACACTGCGCAACAGACGGCTACTAAATTAGAAGAGCTTCAATTGGAAAGTCTAAGACATCCTCCGTACTCCCCGGACCTTGCTCCAACAGATTACCATTTTTTTCGAAATTTGGATAACTTCTTGCAAGGGAAAAAATTCAACTCCGATGGGGCAGTCCAAATCGCCTTCAAAGATTTTATTGATTCCCGTCCGACTGGTTTTTTTAGTAAAGGGATCAATGAACTACCTATGAGATGGCAAAAGTGCATAGAAAATAATGGTTCATACTTTGATTAATTAAATATATTATATTAAAAAATATTCGACTTTTTGTTCCTCCCATACAAAACGCCAATTTCATATGTAAGGACCTAATATTCATTATTATTTAATTTAAGTCTTTATTTTGTACATATGCCCGTATTTGTATAGATGTCTATCATCTACAACTCTAATATACAGGCATTTTGTTTAGGCATTCATAGAAGTAGCTTTCTATAATGGGATTCTAGCAATTATTATTCTATAGAATGATATCTAGATTACTTTCTTTTTACGTTTCTCGGATATTTATTGTGTCAGCTAATGTGTTGTCTCCTTGCTTTCATATCAGCTTTCTTACACCCAGTTTTATAAAATCCTCAAATTTTTAAGGTACTTTTATTAATTAATTATTTATTAGTGTTTAAAAACGTTTTAAAATTTAATGAACCTTATAAAAACTAGCATTAGACTGCTTCTTTTGTAATGGATTTTGATAAAAATTACTTTTGTCGATACGAACTTCTCGCAGATTTTGAAATAACAATCTAATAAGAGATGGATAACAAGTAACAAAAAGCCTTCCCAGCGCACTGAGGGTTCCGTACAAACTTAGAATGTATGAAAAAAAAAAATCCTTAAATTTGTCTAACTTCTATTGTATACAATTATTCATAATGATCCACAAATGAAATCGAGTTGATTTCTGTAAAACCAGTTTGTACAATTTTATTGATTTTTTATAAAAATATCACTCTGGAGCAAATTTTTTAATTTATACCAATTTTATTTTCAGACAAAAAGTGCTAAACTGTCCTAACACTGTATTGTTATATCTATTATTAGAAGTAATGCGTCATGTCATGTAAATTTCAAAGTTTAGTATGTGATGTCTAAGGTGTACCGAATTATTCGTATCGACTTAAAAAACATCACAAGTTCTATCCAATTAGTAATAATATACCAGTCGTATAACATCTTGAAATATTGTGTACATTTTCCTCTTGATCGATTGCGAATGTTTAAGTAGTAAAATCCTTAAGACATTTGCCTTTAATTACATTAATTTTCATTGTCTAGTCTTAGTTATGAGGATTTCATTTATTATCATTTGTCATACAAAATGATATCTAGTTTTATGTAATTCTATTTACTCTCTACACTTCTTAAATTAGAATTTCATATTGAATGCGACTAGTTTGAAAATATCCCTCAGGGATAAGTAATGGTAATGTGAAAATAAATTTTCTGAGAATGGACTTTCTCTCACACTATGAGTTTCGTACAAAAGTTACTCTCTTTATTTATATGCGGACTACAAGTTATTTATAGTTGTGTTATTCGATTTTCGCCTTGGTATAGAGTGATATATTATTATTATCTGAGTTTTCGAACACGTTTTGGTCTTTTTTTGTACGGAAACATTACCCGGATTTAATAACTGTTAAATTTAAATCACTATTAAGGTAAAATAAAACAATTTAATTAAATCACGTTTTATAAAATCTGAAACTATATTTGATTTGTCATTGCCAGCTGCGGTAAACGGAATTTTTCTATTGTCGTGTGATGAAGTTACTCAATGATGATTCTAATTGCTAACTCGATTGACGCAGAGTCACGTGATCGACTTCTGGGAAGATTCAATTTCCACACGAAGCAAATATTACTATGGCCTATAGTCACTCGCTCCAGAGCTGGGTGCTATGTATGTGAAATTTGTGTGATTTATTGCATCTTCAAGTAAAATAGTTACGGTTATATAATAAAGAAAGTACAAATTACCTAACAAAATACAATTCATTTTGTAATAAAGCCCATTATTGTATACCATCCCACCCATGATGAGATCATTATTTATGTCGTTTTCATACATTTTTACCGTAGGGAATGGCAAACGCGCTCCCATGACAGTGAATGTGACGTCATACGCCGACTTTCAGGTTTACAACAAACTTTGATCCCTCATTACCATTGGGTTAAAAACCCCACAATGACTCATTAAATCGGGCGGCGGTATCGTATTAAAACAATCTATTAACCCACCCTATTTGAATAATACGTACTTAATAATATGTAATGAATTAATGACATAACCATAAAGTTGCTAATTTTTAATATTCTGTCTACTTTGAATTTCCATTATGAAATATTATTTTGTATTCTGTAATTCTAAGCTAAATGAAATTCAAATTAATATTAATATATTATTAAAGCTATGATATTTTTTCACAAAACAAAACAATAAGGATTTCATTTTTATTTCGTTCATTTTTTTTCTTTAGCGACATCTAAACCTCTCTATTATATTTAATAATATTAAGTCTGGCTGTGAATATTGGATTAGAAAGATCGAATCAGAACGTAAGATGACACAGGTTCAGTGTTTACTTTAGGATAGTTATATGAATGCAAAGTTGTATAAAATAAATGTAAAGAAAACCCTTCGTTAGGATGTTGTATTCAATAAACTTATTTATAGAAACAGAAAAGCCAATTATTAGAATATTTTACATGTCTTCCATAATAAATCGGGTGCATAAGACGTGTCAGTAATAGTTTTTAACACACCGATGATATATATTAGTCAATAAAATTGGTTTCAATAGTAAACACACATCACTAAACCACAAAGAGCGCATTATATGAACCATAAGTCATCCTTGACTAATTGATATAGCCTCACCTGATTAACACGCAGTATTGGAAACATTTTAAGATGTATAATGCCTATGAATGCATAGAATAATGAAGTTAAAGATATGTACTTTTAAGAAAGAAAAAAACCAGATTTTTTGTATAAAGAAACCAATCCAAAAATGGTGGTGACGTCTACACAGAAAAAAGGTATTGTTAAACCAAGTAAGTCAAGTTTCTTGAAATATTTAGTAGGTATATACAGTAAAATATTAATTAAGAAAATATTTTTACGTTCAAATACAGCAAATTTTAATTCAAGACGTATATTTTCTTAGGATTTATACTAAAACAAGAGAAAATGGCTTACTTCAAGAAATATTTTCTTCCTTTCTTCTACTATACTAGATGAGAATCTATTGACAACTGTTATCATTATGTGATTTATCTATACTAATATTATAAAGCTGAAGAGTTTGTTTGTTTATTTGAACGCGCTAATCTCAGGAACTACTGGTTCGAATTGAAAAATTCTTTTTGAGTTGAATAGACCATTTATCGAGGAAGGCTTTAGGCTATATAACATCACGATGTAATTATTAGGAGCGAATAAATAATGGAAAATGTGAAAAAAACGGGCAAAATTATTCATCCTTGAGGGCTTCCATTGCGTGCGCTGCAAAAACGGTTCAAGATACCAAAAATATATGTAAGAAAGAATTATTCCTCTTGAAATGATCTAAAAAAATCTCCGCGACAGTATATGTCTATCTTTTAAGATTAAGTCACTAGAACCGTTTTTATGGTAGACAAATTTGGTCGAAATTAATGCATTATTTGTTAAGAGTTGTATCAACGTAATAATATTAATCTTTATCCAAATAAATTTGTTGTTGATTAAGAGTATTAATTGTGAACAAAATTGTCTTTGACATAACTTAATTTCAATGAAGATCTTAGAAGATATTACAATAACTTATATAGCAAAACAACGTTTGCCGGATCAGCTAGTATTAAATAAATAGTAAATGGGTTCTTTTTATCTGTAACGATTTTGGTAAATGATGAACTAGAAGATATCCGGTAATACTTTTTTAGGATGCTTTGGTTTATTCTTATCTATAATTAAAACCTAAGACAACAATCTAATATGCTCATGATCGTGAACCGCGACTAGCCGAAGCGATTCGTTATGACGAGCTTTACTTTATTTAAATAAATATTACAATTAACGAATTAATAATAACTAAAGAAAAATTTCAACGAGGAACACACGGCGTGTGGACTCAGAAAAATTGATAGAGACAGCATATACGTTGAACTCAATCACTTCAAATTACGTTTTTGTCGAGCTAGCTTGACTCAGCCATATAGCACTGTGTTCTAATAATCAAATGACCTTACAGAACGCCATCAAAACAAGGTCGGAGTAAGTTGCGATTTATAAACAAAATCGACCGGCCCGGCAGAAGTATTGGCGCCTTTGTTCCTGTTTATTCCATTTCGCTTACGATCTCGCTGAGGGAACCTGGGTTTGTTAAACGACATCCTTTACATCTTCTTCTTCTCTGTGATTGATATTTCAATTTAATTTGCCAAGTAGGCATCTTGATGAGATGGACTTTTTGGTAGCACTATCGGTAGCCCCGTCGGCGGTAAATTTTCAATCCTACATTACATTCATTGATTTTTGCTTCATACAACGAATGTAATTATTAACATATGTGATGCTGAGCTTAATCGGAACTAGAGTTTAATGATTTCCAGATAACATTTAACTACCATATAAACCAAAAATACTATCAATACAATTAACGTTTTTTAACTCAAATGCTTTAACCAATTTGTTCGTAGAATTTCGATAAAAAAAAATATATATCTTATAACTAAATAGTAATGAAAATAAATTTACATACTATGGGACCATATTATTTGTGATTTACATTATATATGTTATCAAAAACACACAAACAAATATTATATTGATAATTGATAAATATTATTTTATTGTGACTGTAAATGAATTGTGGCCCTACTTGGCTATATTAATTAATTTTGCCAGGCATATATGTACTTAGATTAAGATATTGAGTTTTGAAATAAATAAATAGATAGCATGAATTATCGTATACAAAGGATATGGGTCAAAGGCGATTTAGAGCTTACGAAAATCATAAATTTCTAAGTTTCACGAATAAAACTTTCATTCCGCATGAAACTACCATGATAATAATCGTAAATATTAAATGTTATGTAAACGCAAACTTATAGTTTTTCTTCGACCTACATTGTAAGTTATTATACTAGATAAATGTCGACGAAAACCAGTCTAGATATTGAGATGTTTCAACAAAAACTAGAGAATGGTTGTTGTAAATTTGAAAGGAAAACTTTGAAAATATCAGTACGATGTTTTTATCTGACAGACTGTTTACATTTTCGTTTCTGCTACATTGTATTCTATAATTTCTTGCCGCTGCAACATTGTGAAATGCCGTAAAAACTTGAAAAACTGTAAGTATTTGTGGTAATAAAATCAACTTTGTTCAATTTTTATAGATTTTAGATAAAATGTATAATCGAAAATTACTAAAAAATTTTTGTCGGTAAATGTAGGATTTAGGATAACGGATAATCGTAAATTTAAGTATCTAATCAAATCAAATTTCACAAATCGGAATGCTTTATTACATATTATTATATTCAGTACACATAAACAAACAGATAATAAATAGACAAACATCATAACTGAAATATGTTTACATGTGTATATTAAAAGCATACATATTAATCTATTTTAAAACTTAAGGATTTTTATAGACAATTTTTTTTTTCGGCATGTCCTACGTTGATGGCCTAGGAAAGACCTTCACAACAAAACCGGGCTTGGTGGGCGAACGCAGAGGGCGCTCAGCCAGCAAAATTTATGGGTTAGGCGGCTACGCAAGGGCACCCCTGTGGGTACGGACCTCGACTTGGGCTGCCGGCCAGTTGCAAAACGAACCTAACAGTGATCTACCAGTGTCTAGGAAGCGACTGCCTTGAGAATAGATGACAAGTAGAGTTGGAATTGATACGTTCTGGTTTGAACGGGACTGTTCTGGTTTCAGGCGGTAGTCTCGAGGGAACGACGTGACTTCCTGGGCAGTTTGATATTTTATCAGAGCTAACATCCCTCATCTCGTTATGTGTATCAATCACCATTATTGAGACTTTGTAGCATATTTTGATCATTTATTTACATATATTTCAATCATTTTCAGCTTCATATAACATAGTCCAAAGTACTGTCTCTAGCAATTACGTCTCGTCTGATGTCATAGATACTATTTACTATTTGTGTGTGATGATACACATGTGGTTATATTACATCGCCTAATTTAATTCTGAATAAAAATCGAAAATTGGTTAAATTTGGTTTGGTTAGAAGTTACTTTGGATTCATTCTGATTTTTAGTTCAATTTTCAATAATAAAAAAACCAATAGTTTTCTATTATGTTCCTCTTTACTCCTTTTTTTTTCTATTAATGTCCGGGCCTGGTTGTATATAATTATGGTCAGCCCAACGATAAAGAATCTACGCAAATAAACATTATTAGGCTTAAAACGTAGGTTAAAGTGCCATCTAGACATACAAAAATGTACTAAATAAACAAGCTTAATGCAATCAAAGATGAAGGTTCTATAAAAAACCACAAGAGTTCACTGGCAGGCATGTATTATTTTTTGGTAAAGAATTACGAGTGTAGCGGCATTTAAGGATTTTAAGCAATAGCGTAATAGCGGCTTTTATGCATTAGCAAAAAAATTGATACGTTACAAAATTCAATATGTGTTATAAAATTATATACGAAAATACAAATGAGCTAAGTTTATTATTGCAAACAATGCGATGCCAAGTATTAATCATTGTGAATGCCTCATTGAGATGTTTTCATTCGTGGTAAGCTATTTAGCTAAACAAATGCTCATGTGACATTTCATCAGCCCCAACTAGCAATATACAACGGAAGTATAGTTTGAGGTCATTCGCTGATTGATCATTTCACTCACTTCCTTCTTGAAGGAGGTCGCCTTCTATTGTCGACGCGAGAAAAGCTCAGAATTAAATACATGCAATTGTACTTTGATACATAGATGTTTAATAATAATTAATTATCACTGACACTCGCATGCCTTCACGCCTCACTGACAGTAAAGGTTCGTTTGGCGTGACCGACTTATCTCAGTGAATAAAAGATTCCTTACACGGAACCAAGTCCAGATTAATCTACCGCTGACGCCTAACGCGTCTTACAAAATATCATATTATCATAATACATATAATTTCTTGTTACCTTAGAATATTACATGGTTTCCAATACAAGATCTGACTTTAGATTCCAAAAGTTATCTGTAGAAACAAGCTTGGATGTTCAAATATGTACTCCATATTTGTATATCTGCTTTTTTTATCCTCAAATTTGTTTGCATGTATCGTTAAACGTAAATTCTATTCTTGTACACCCGCACAATTACGTCGCAAGATGATGCAAGGGCTAAGATAGAAATTTAGAAGAACGCGAATCAGTAGCGTTTGTCCCATAAAGGCGTAAAAACATTATTTTACACTTGAACAATTAATACGTATATTGGCTTAAAATGTGACAATTACAAAAATGTCAAACTTAGAATCTGGTAGGTAACAAATCTTAAGTCAACATATTTATTAAAAGGCCTAGTATAATAAGATAATGCTTTTTATGCTTCTGTACATAGATGGGTAAAATGTAATCTGGTTAATGATTACAAATAATAATCGTAATTTTAATTTGGTTAAACTATAATATTTATTTAAATACTTCTAAACATGAATGATTCATAAATTGGTACGTAAAATGTATACATGTAGTGATTATCGATCGATAACAAAATGTAATCGTATTCGTTAATCATTAATCTCTAATTATATCATATCCATCATGCTTCTGGGGCATGAACGTCACTAACGCTAATACAGTCAGTTTTTTATAGATCTCTCTATCCTTTATTCCGGTCGAAGATTTACAGAAAAAAATGATAATTTCATATCCATTCTCAATAACTTTAATGGTTCTATAAATGTTGTGAATAGACTGTAACAAGATTATGTGTGACCTGACGTAGAAAAAACAAGAGGTGTATAAACAAGCGCCTGCCAATAATGCACTAAATAAAACTGATTCGCTACAAATAAAATAAAATATTTGCAGGGGCTGCATTTAAATACACAAATGATAGTTAAAATATTATTATATGGTTAGCTCGACATAACCAGTAGTACACTTGTACTAGCCGCTAGATCACTTGATCTAGCGGCGACACCGGGCGGCACGCTTGAAGGAGTGTGTCGTCCAACAAGGGTGCAAGCGGCGCACGATGTGTTCCCGCGTGCCGCTCTACAACACAGAGGCACGAGAGGGGTGGCTCTATACACCACCCCTCCCTAAACGAGTAGAGGCCTACTCACGGCCGCACGCCCAGCCTGTCATTGAGGATGAGACCCCAGTCGTGCCCTCGATGCCGGTAGGCGGAAGGTGGAACACCCCGGGGGTTTTAGTCGGTGCAAGCCCGACACACCGGGGGGTGGCCCTCACCTCTCCCTGACGTCCGTTAGGGATTTCCCCCGGGTTACAAAAAAAAAAGTAGCACAAGTGATCGCCCTTTTTCAGGGTATTACAAAATATACATTAATTTTTAGTTTAATAACATTGTGTACTTCTACACGGTACAACTTTTCTACTACAACTAACGAAAAATTAACATAGGGCTATTCATAAAACGGGCTTCCTCAACAAATATTATGTGATCAAACATGAGTAAGGCATAATTCTCGAAATAGGTAACAAACGAATTGTTTTACTATATCTATAAATCAACCATACCGTTTTAAATCGATCAACAAAGCAGACCAGTTGATAGACGATTCGAGAAAAATAAAGAAAATGCTATAATATCTTTCGACATGTCAACACAGCCCGTTTGGAACAAAGTAGAAAAGTATTATGTACTATTAGGGTTATCAAATTTTGTATTTGCTAACATATTTACTAATTTTATTTATTTGCATTCCATGTTACACAAACATGTCATAATATATTACATGACATTTATTAATAAAGAACAAAGTAAAGAAAAATTAAGAAAAAAAAATTCAGAGATTAAAACTCACTACACTAAGGTTGATTGTTTGATTGTGAGATGGATTTAAAAATTATAAATTGATATAAGGTAATAAGTATGGCCTCCTAATGCATTAATTATGGCTTTGCATCGTCTCAGCACGCTTATGAGTAAAAGCAGGCAGTCTAGAGAGGCCTAGAGAATCCTTCCCTAAGTTCGCATGAGATCTAAGAAAAGATAAAAAATGATAGATAGATTTCAGTGAGGTAATTTTGAATGAACTCTTCGAATATTATTCTGACGAGCAAATCAACGCATGCTCGATCGATTCATGTCACACGGCAACAGAGGCCAGTTTAGGACTGCAATTTTATGCTCACGGAACACGCTTATCACCGACCTTGCGGTATGAGCACGAGCATTGTCCAGCATGAACGTGAAATCTTTGCCCGTTTGCTGTTGGAGAAGAGCAACAATATGTTGGACCACCCCGTGGCAGTATTTTTTGTCTGTTAGGGTGCCCTTTATCAAATCGAGGGCAATTCTACTGCCAACATGAATTATTTCCCAAACCATGATTTTGATGACCTACAGCGGCCTACAAGACCAGGACCGATCACATGTAACCTCCTCTTTATAATTTGGTTGCTCACAATCATCTGCTGTCCAGACCGCAGCCTTTTTAAGTGTTACCTGACTCTCTGTTCTGGCTTCGCCTTGTCGCTAAATTGTTACCCGATATCTTTCAGGATACTGTTTAGCCGTGCTTCTAATGATTTGATAACAGTCCCACAATCATCGGATAACTGATGGGATATAATTAATGGCTGCAGCTATTTCACTCTGCGAACGTCCAGCTTCGAGAATACCTACAACACGTAAAAATTTTTCTCGAGTCAAGTGGCGACGTGACATTTTGCTAACAACGCAAATCTTCTTAATGTAATAATCTTAATTTCCAAAAATATACGGTTACTTTTTTAAGTTTACATTTTTACTTAGAATTCATTCTATTTTTATTAATAAACTTTTTTAATTTGACTACAATTTTATTTTAAATTATAAACTAGCATAAAATTATGGTTTATCACATAACAATTTTTAAATAAAAAAATTGTATTTTTTTTTAGTAGGCGTCAATAGTGTGACTTATTCTTAGACTTTATTGATGTGTTTAATATGCTAGTTACGGTTATAAAATAATTGTCAACCCTACCATCGTATTCTCGACGCCATAACATCCGCGAAGCATAGCTTGCGACAGCGCAATGTCGGGAAAACCGTCGCTAAATAAAATTCATTGTTCTGTCGAGACAACTAGTGTCGGCAACTCGTATATCTATCGGGTAATTCTGACCTTTACAATTAAATATGTATATCATATGTTCGAGTATATCTTAGAATTTATGACTCAAGTTTTAATTGTCTCTGTATTCTGATCAAAACAGTTACAGGATATTTTTATTTTTGAATTTAACACCTATGCTAAAATTTTAAAAAGTGTATTTTAATCACACAGTTACATTAACATAATTTTTTTTAGTATTGACAGGCTTGCGCTTGACCTCAATCTCACCTGCTGGAAAGTGATGATAAGATCGACGATGGAGCGCGCTCGCCTAAAAAATACCGATTCACTCGACGTTTGAAAACTCCCATGTCATAGGAAGTTAGAAACACAGACGCAGGAAGCGAATTCCACTCCCTGGCAGTTCTCAGCAAAAGAGGGGAGGCGATTAACTTAACGAACTAAGATTAACTAGACTAGGCTAGGGCTGAGCACCGCAGTGTTCACTCTCTCGCCCGGTTTAGTTGTGAAGGTCTATCCCGGCCATCAACATATTGTTCTGTTCGAAAAAAAAAACTAGGCTGGACTAGAGGTAAGTACTAGTTAGTTAACTGCATAGTTTAAGAAAACTGAAGGAATTCCGTTTCCTTAAATAATTAAATAAGATTCTTTATTAAGATGTAATTAAAGATTATATTCGCATTGGTATTTTTTACGTTCTGTAGTTTTATTTCATTATACTATGTTTCATATCGGTTAGTTAAATTGATGCTTTCTTTAGTAAAAATATGTTTCTATTCTGAATTTATATCAGCATGACCGCATGCTCTCATTTAACTTTTACGGAATTGTTTAACGAGTTTTCCTTAATAAACTAGAAAACTCAAGCTCTTTGAAATTAAAATAGATACACAAGAAAAGATTTCAAAATCCTAAGCCGTCCTCATAATGCAAAAGAATAAATGAGTCACCAAAAATTTAGCCTTGTTTAAACTTCAAGGAGCTTTTAACTTTCTTCACACAGAGTCATACATTAAGTCATCACGTAACTATGTGCAACAGTAAAAATCAGCTAAACACTTGACTCATTACGTATTACACGAATTCACTTTTTGTTCTTAATATCCGTAATTTTCTCAAAAACCATACAAGTATAAAACTATTGAATAAGAACTATAAACGTTGTAATCATATTGAAGCATAATTTATATTTCAGTCTTAGATTTCAGTGTAATACATTTTGCTATTTTTAATGCTATACGCGTACCATTGCAATTTTTTAGATTGTTAATAGACCAGAATAGTCCATTTAAAGAACATTATCATTTCGATATTATTTGGGCCAATGTGGCTTTCCGGGGCCTCATAAAACAATGTTCTTGGTTTTTTATTATAGTTTTTGAGGTGTTAGAATAATTCGCTCATCGCGTGCATTGGCATATTTCCTGTGACGATGTACATATGGGGCCTGCACTAACAACTTAAACTTTTAGTACGTTAATCATAATTATCTACGCCATATTATTACTTCATTTACATTTTCTATCGGGCTTAAGAGTCTAAATATGTAATACCTACTGAGTAGCATATGTCCTGTAAAACGAAGTCTTTGAAAATAAAATAAATAATTTGGTATTTTAAAACTGTCAACCATTCATGTCAGTATCATTCCGGTGTAACGAATTTATCAATCGAGTTTATGACTATATATACGTATCATAGATAATTGTCTGTTATAGATATAATATATTATGTAGTTAATAGGCCTACTCATAACTTGTAGAGTTATTAATCTTTTGATTCTTAAACAAATTAAGGAGATAAATATAAATTACTTCATGTTAAAAATTGCGAAATATGCATTGAACCTTGTAACTTATCTAACAGGGTAAAAAAAGGAAAATTTTTGCATAACAAGACTCGATACTTACTTTAAATGAAATTGTTAATTGTAACTAATTGTATCATGCAATATTTATCTCGGTGTCGTTTGGTTAAAGTGGTATTCTTAAAGACCTTCATTCAGCTTCATTGTGATCCCTAGTTAATTACAACTGAAATAGCTATCAAAAGTTATAAGCAAGCTTCTCACGACTTCACGCTTTTACGATAGAATATATTATAATTTATAACAGTCCACTGCGCGCTTAGAATGGGTACTATTGTATAATTAATTTAGGCAGTGGTCGACATAATAAATTCCTGTGTAGATAGATAGGTACCGGTGAATGTTGCGAACGTGTTGCCCCGCCCTAATAATAAGGGGCTACTGTAGTTAAGCCTCAGATATTTATCAACAAAGAAATCGATAAATAAATAGGTTTTATATTTCGTTTAAAAAAAAAAAAAGTTATGATGTATTTAATTAATACTTTTAACTAAATAATTTTATGGTGGCTCCACTGCCCGAACTGAGTCATGACCACATTACACAAGGGCGAAGACCGTCATAGTGACTCGCTTTGGCCTGTTTTTTATATCCATGATATTTAAACTTAAATTTTTCACTAAAATAATCGCTGGCTGAGCGCCCTCTGCGTTCGCCCACCAAGCCCGGTTTTGTTGTGAAGGTCTTTCCCAGGCCACCAACGTAAGACACGCAAAGAAAAAAAAAAAAACTAAAATAATGAATTTAAGTTCGATTTTTTTAAGAAATAACTAATCAAACTAGACATAACCTAGCTAAAGCCATCGTTAACATACTAATTTAAAACAATAAAAACAGATAGATTGTTTTCATTTGTGATCGTAGTCTAAAAGAATGTAAAATAAGGTAATTAGTAGTAATAAAAAAAATCATACCTTTGGTACAACTTGGGACAAAATATTTGTAATATTTTTTCTGAATAATTATAAGTTTTTTTTTGTGACCCAGGGGAAATACATCTTGGATCGTCAAGGGGCAGTGAGGGCCGCCCCGGTATGGCAGACTCCTACCGACTAAAGCCCCTGGAGTATCGCTTGTGCACCAGTTCGGGTACACCGAGGACTTCCAAGAAGACTGGTGCGCGATCAGCTTAATGGGATCGTCCACATATTAATTATAAGTTTTATTATAACTTATTTTAAGATTATATATATTCTTTAAGGGATACAAATAAATATAATATTGATAAATGTGATATTCAGTTTTTTGTTAAAGCCGAATCTATTTTTCTGAGCTAAGTCTATGTAATGTCAAAGTAGCGTCTATAAATCTTAGCCTAAGAGATACTTTACGTCCAAGTATTGTGGCATGTATGTAAAATGAAAAAACAACAAAACTTTTTTAAATTAATTTGATATTTTTACAAAAATCCCTATGATTAGGTCGACGCCTTAACAGTGCGGGTAGGCAGCACAAACGGCAGCCGTGACATATTGTTGTCGAGTAGTTTTATTGAGTACTTATTTACAAACCAATAATAATTACCATATTCACAGCCGGATGCAATAACTTCGTGATTACTGGATTAAGTATAACCGAACAACAAAAACTTAAAAAAATGTACTCATTACATTTTTAATTAGTTTAAAAAATAAAATATATCATGGTTATCTTTAAAATAATAATAATATATCGTCACGTAATATCCCTTTTGGGATAAGTTGAGATACTATAGTGGTTGTATCCCTAAAGGAGGAGGTGGAGCGTGAGCGGGAGAGGCAGGCTTCATCTTCCCTGTCCTTTCCGCCCCTCCATCGCCCTCGCCGTACTGGACGCAGGAGGGAAGCCTACTCAAGGCATTTCCCTCCTTAACGGATTGACGCCTGAGCGGCGCACTTGAGGGAGTGCGTCGCCCAACATCTTCAAGGCGAGAGCAGTGTGCGATGTGTTCCCGCGCACCGCTCAAAGAAAATGAAGGAGAGCGGAATGGTGTCCAGGGGCATTCCATCAATAGACCAGACGTCGCCGGGTGCTGAGGAAGCTGGCACAGCCTTGCCTTTGGCCCCGGCAAACGGGAGAAGGAACACCCCGGGGGTTTTAGTCGGTGCGACTCCGACACACCGGGGGGTGACCCTCATCGTCCCCTGACGGCCCATAACGGGCTTCCCCCAGGTTAAAAAAAAATGAAAAAAAAAGTGGTTGTATCCACTGGGCAGTAGACTTGAGTTTGCTGTCCGGATGAGAGGGAGGTGGTGTGCGGTATCCAGCGCACCGCCTGGGAGATAGGTTTTGTACCCCTCGCAGAGAGGTAGCCTTAACAAGGCTTTTTGTTCCCTGAGCGTCAGGATGAATTTGGTTTCCCAGGCCCGGATGGAGCAACCAGAGAGATACCTTGGGGATTTTTAGTCAGTAGGAGTCTGACACACCGGGGTCGCTACCCATACAGCGTCCCTGATGGTCCTATGCAGGATTTTCTCCCGGGACACAAAAAAAAAGAATAAAAACTGGTTCTTACCATTTTGCGTTCATTTGTTCTGCCCAATGTGATAAGTAGCACAACTGATCACAGTTCTCAGGATACTTACACTTGACATATCTAATATAAGCCATGCGGGTTTCCTCACGGATATTTTCCTTGACCGGTAAGCATGTGGTGCCTAAATTCATATTAAATCTGGAAAAAATCGGATTTACGAGTGGATATTAGAACCTTTGCGCATTGACAGACTATAAAAGCTTTATAAAGATAATTATTTTTATTAGTTAATCTGCTTTATTCACTGACTTATTTGAATTATTTGTTAACATTGTAAATAGTAAATATCAGTGACGTGCATAAGATATTTAGCCAGGGTAGGCAGAATTCGCATAATTAATTTAAATATTATATTATGATAACATCTATTATATTGCTTTCATAAATAAGATAGGTGGTGTGAATATGGAATAGATATGAATATAAATGGTTCCTTTTTTGTTTAACTTTAAACAATTTATTGCAGACTTTATTTATCGTCAGGGCATGCAATGCTTTCATGCATCTATGGAATGAACGCTACTGGTAAATATAGCAGTTATTCTCGAAATAAAAACCTGAGTTGGATACGTATAGCATCGTCCCAAAAATCCTACAAATTAGAGAGCTTTTCACGCAAATTGAATTTATAAATTAAAATATGATCAGCTACGGTTATTTAAGGTGTTAGAGATCATACTATCACCATAATGTCCGCCGTTTCAAAGTTTGAGAAATGCTGGGTTATAGAGTTATTATGTATGTACTTTATGTTAAGGAACTAATCGTGACCAATGAGGCGGAATTTCGCAATACACGATACTCATAAATATAACTAGTTTTGAATTTGATTAGCAAGTACAGTTATATTTCCTTAGTTTTTCAGCCTTTCGAATTCATAATTATTTATTTAGTATTTCTATAGATATATCGCAATGCGGTTATAATCATTTAATTATCTTATTAAATTAATTTAATGGTATGACTGTATCTTGGAGGATGCCATTGTCTGCTGTCTGTAGAAGGCCAGTTCTTTTACCTTTATTTCTTAACTAGCTGATCCGGCAAACGTTGTTTTCCTATATAAGTTATTGTAATATCTTCTAAGATGTTCATTGAAATTAAGTGCTGTCAAAGACAATTTTATTCACAATTAAATACTCGTAATCAATAACATATTTATTTGGATAAAGATTAATATTATTACGTTGATACAACTCTTAACAAATAATGCATTAATTTCGACCTAATTTGATTACCATAAAAATGGTTCTAGTGAGTTAATCTTAAAAGATAGACATATACTGTCGCGGACATTTTTTTTAGATCATTTCAAGAGGAATAATTCTTTGATACATATATTTTTGGTATCTTGAACCGTTTTCGCAGCGCACGCAATGGAAGCCCTCAAGGATGAATAATTTTCCCCGTTTTTTTTCACATTTTCCATTATTTCTTCGCTCCTAATAGTTGCATCGTGATGTTATATAGCCTAAAGCCTTTCCCGATAAATGGTCTGTTCAACACAAAAGTAATTTTTCAATTCGAACCAGTAGTTCCTGAGATTAGCGCGTTCAAACAAACAAACAAACTCTTCAGCTTTATAATATTAGTATAGATTATATGACGAAATTCTATAAAAAATAATTTACAGCAAAATTTGTAGAATTTTTTACTCCACAACTTTGTAAACATATACATATTATGTATTACATAGGAAGGGAAACATTTGTAAAAACAGAAATATCGTGACTTTTGACCTTGAATGAGTTATGCGCCGTAATGGTATCTTTTATGACCGTGCAGTAGATTTAAGGGGGTTCTCCTGCCCGGAGAAGAAGGAGATGGTACGCAGTGTCCAGCGCGCCGCCTGTGAGAAAGGTTTGGAGACATGGGCTCTTTACAACCAAACCTTCAAGAGAGGGAGACTGAATAAGGCTATTTGCTTCCTGGGTGACTTAAAGTATTTGGTTTCCAAGGCCTGCGTGTAGTGAATAGAGGGACACCTCGGGCGTTTTTAGTCAGTATGTATCTGACACACCGGGTTTGTTGCCCTCATAGTGTCTCTGATGGTTATATGTAAGATTTTACCCCAGGCTGCCAAAAAAATCTTTTATGAGACTTTTGAGTTAACTTTAAAATATCATAACAAATATTGTACTTATACTTATATTGTATAATAATATATTCGACTCCTACCCCTAGAATTTTGCGCCCTGGACATGTGCTCCGCCTTGACCACAACCGAACCTCCAATCTAGCACTGTACGAAAGTGATAAATTAAAATATGTTAAAAACACTTACTTATATAAATGTTTGTCGTATAGCGTGTGTACCCTTCATAAAAGAAACAAAAATTTCATTATTTATTTATTCAACGGTAACTACACAGCATATTATAAGATTATGTACCAAAAATAGGAAACAAAAAATAAAAAAATCTATAATGCCAATAACGTAGTACACATATTAAATTTTGGTAAATGTTTGGGTCGCTCCCCGCATCATATAGTGAGTCTTGTGTGCATGATTTGTGAGTGTTGTGTGAGTGCATTTGTGTGCGTGTGTGCGCTCATTTCGGTGTTGTATGAGATTCATCTAACTGCAGTCCAGAAATAATTGTCTTAATGACCAAATTACGGCTTAAGTAAAACATATCGATCTCCTTAAAATATTTTATTATTTTATTTTTTATTGGAAAAAAAATTGCTGATTTTTTTCTACACATTTCAGACCCAGCTATTTTTTTTAAATCAATCTAAAAACACAAATGTTAATAAAAAAGTGAACAAATTGCCTAGAGACAGCCTCCGGACTATTTATAGCAGTTTAAGGGCGTTTATACACTGCATCCGACCCGAATCCGAGAAAATACGGATCTAGGTAAATTGGATGTTGCTTTACACATCTGCTTTACACAAATGGATGTACTTAAATACATTATCTATTTGTTATTACACCGAATCCCATTTGGGGTAGGTAGAGATAATGGAACGCCACTTCTCTCTATTCTTGTAAACCTTATTCGCTTCCTTAACATTCATTACTCACTTCATGCACTCACGTAGAGTCTGCGTACTTTTGACAGTACCCTCCATCAGGACTCTATTTCTTTGATCTGTCTAGGCTGGTCTCGGTCGGTCTCGGCTCCTGACTTCCATTCACATTCATATTGTATAGCTTTTTTGTTTTCCTTTCATCATTCATTCTTTCCACGTGTCCGAACTATCGAAGTATGCTTTTATGCAAATCTGTACTAATATTATAAAGCTGAAGAGTTTGTTTGTTTGTTTGTTTGAACGCGCTAATCTCAGGAACTACTGGTTGGAATTGAAAAATTCTTTTTGAGTTGAATAGACCATTTATCGAGGAAGGCTTAAGGCTATATAACATCACGATGCAATTATTAGGAGCGAAGAAATAATGGAAAATGTGAAAAAAAACGGGGAAAATTATTCATCCTTGAGGGCTTCCATTGCGTGCGCTGCAAAAACGGATCAAGATACCAAAAATATATGTAAGAAAGAATTATTCCTCTTGAAATGATCTAAAAAAATATACATATAGGCAGTATATGTCTATCTTTTAAGATTAAGTCACTAGAACCGTTTTTATGGTAAACAAATTTGGTCGAAATTAATGCATTATTTGTTAAGAGTTGTAACAACGTAATAATATTAATCTTTATCCAAACAAATGTGTTGTTGATTAAGACTATTTAATTGTGAACAATATTGTCTGTGACATCACTTAATTTCAATGAACATCTTAGAAGATATTATAAAACCTTATATAGCAAAACAACGTTTGCCGGATCAGCTAGTAAAATATATTATAGCAACAACAATTCCTAGTATCTGTGGTGGCTTAGTGGATAGAGGACCACTATCAATGCACGGCAACGCTAATGGTTGTAGGATCGTATTCTGGCACACACTTCTAGATTTTTCGAGTTTTCGAGATTAAGTATGGAGTCAGGCACCTCATGCTCACTGATGAAGTAAACCATCGTGAGGATATCCACCTGGTATCTAATAAAAATTTCATGTGAAAGTGCCCTGAGATCCGCAATCAGCTGCGCTACAGGCAGAGATGGGCAAAATGTAATCTGATTAATGATGAACGATTACAAAATGTAGTCGTAATTTTAATTTTCTTGCTCTGTAATCATGATTAAATCCATTTAAAACATTAAGAAATCATAAATGTGTATACAATCTGGGATTTTGTAGTGTTTAAAACATAAATGGGCAAAATGCAGTCATATTAATGGTAAAAAACGTAAAATGTGATCGTTAATCATTTTTATTAATCTGATTACATTTTGCCCATCTATGGCTACAGGTCAGATGTTGGTCACGAAATATAAACGCTAAGTGGATACAACCACGAGTTATCTCTGCTTACCTCGAAACGGATATATTTTTGTTTTACTTGGGGAAAATTCTCATGGGACCGTCTCGGTCGCACTGGGGGCTTGCGCGAAACCGAGGTGTGTCGGACTTGTACCGACTAAAAGCCCGAAGGTGACTTCTTCTGCGCATTGACGGGGACCGCGGGACCTGTAATCAATTCGCCACAGCCCCGTCGCGCCGCGCCCGCTGGGTACAAACTCAGAAGAAGATATCTTCCCCGACACTGCTCATTGTATTTAGGCAGAGCACGTCACAATGCTCTGCCTAATTCTCGAGGGTCGCTATCCAGTCGTTCAGGGCCCCCACCCTGAGAAACGAAACGAAACGGATATAGCGTAACGATACAGTGTTACAGCATTACGATAGTTAAATTATTAAATAAAAACCACTTAAATCTGGTATCGATGCCACGACGAGTCATATTACTGTTTCTCCTACCCCACCATCCGTCCTGCTACTCTAATATAAACCACATTTAGAAGCAGTGCACAAGCGTTCAAACAAATAGTTTTTAGTACTTCGGTCCATAAATACAATATTTTGATATAAATCTAAGAATAGCGGATGACTGAATGTGCTTATTCATGATGCCTTCCCTAGAATTGTTAATATTATTTTTTATATTTATTATTGTAGATAATTTTATGTCTGATATTTAAATAGAACAGTGATGTCTTTGGATATCTATACTTAAGTATAGCCTATGTATATATTAATTAAAGGTTAATTTTAGGGCTACATAGCGGATATAAACTACGTGTAACATATTGTGTGACATGTTTAATATACTGACAACCAAGATACTGGTAGATCTAATTTGGGTGACAGCTGACAATAATGTACCAACTATTTCTCATATAAATATATATTATTTTAGTTTATTGATGTGTAACCGCCCTTACTTTCCAACGTTATATTGTGTTCTCACTAATAAAGACAAAAAATGTACCTATTTACTATTGAGAGCAGTTACACAGCAAAGCCCCCGGGCGGCGACCGGCTACCGGATCAAAATAGTTTCAATCTCGTGTTGCTATAAATTAATTTGTAATTCTAAGTAGATACGGAACAATCGGACAGTGGCCTGTAAATATTTGCCCACTATTGTCATCGAGCTAGTTCACGGGTTCATTAATTATAAACAAGTAATTGCACAATTATAACATCTATTCTACAGTTGTATTCTGAGTAACATAGTTAAATGATTTTCTCAATGTTTTGTTCTTATTTGTACGTTTATTTCTTAATTTTAACTCAATATACTAATCTTGGTATAACATTTGATTTAACTGTGTAATATTTTGGACGATTTGTCCGAACAAAACCAGCGTTTCATGGAACAATTAATTGTCTACGGGCAAATGTGAGGCAAGCAGTCACGCGTAGATAGGCTTTATAAAAGCTACGACACAAATATCCTTAGTCTAATTTTCCCATGCCGCTGAGGATTGCTACAAGCGTATCGT
Source organism: Automeris io (assembly GCA_036320925.1). Taxonomy (NCBI): domain Eukaryota; kingdom Metazoa; phylum Arthropoda; class Insecta; order Lepidoptera; family Saturniidae; genus Automeris; species Automeris io. Next base: position 9,362,163 of record JAUDJH010000014.1, read on the forward strand.
GAGGCTAGAATTATGGAAAGAGAATGCATGATCATGAGAAATAGCCGCTGCTAAGAGTTTGCGAATGAGGAGCATGACAGTATTCACCTTAGGTCGCTTTTAAATTTCAGAGCTTAGGCTTTAAACGCAATTGCGCAATACATATATTAACTATCTTATACATCTATTTAAAAATGTGTCCTCATTGATTAATTATTGTAAAGTGTAAGTTACTGGATCTGGAAACTCAACATTTGGGCATTAGGTTTTTCTTTATAGCATAGGCAGCATCTAAAGGCGTACTTTTTGATATTCCATTTCTATAGGAGTAAAATAGGGATTAAAAATTTGTTTTAATGATTATTGAAGGTCTCTAGGTATATGAGTAACTAGACGTACACGATCCGAAAACGCTACAGGTTGAAGTGAGTCTTTACACTTGTGTACTGTGGTTATGATTAGTGATGAAAATGCCCGGGAATTTTCCCAAGCAAGTTTTGGGCACTCTGGGAAAATTCCCGGGCATTTTCATCACTAGTCATGGTCCAGTTCGAGCGACCACCCTTTTATCTCAATAAATGTAAATTTATGCAGCTTGCTAGTCCTGATGTTTTTGATAGACCCCCTTTACTTACAAATATGATTACTTAATTAAATCTTAAAATTTAGAGCATTAGAACTTGATTCAAAAATTCACATTGCGGAAATAAAAGATGAAACTGCATAGTAATCAAAACTTTTTAAAACCCGTTAGCATCTGTTAGACATAGCAGTTATTTAATGATGATGATATTAGCATCATCAATTAGCACAACATTAACAGATGACTGGTCTGAAATTTAGATATATAATTAAAAATGCCATAAGTAATAAATTATTCCTATAAATATATATTCCAAAAGCGGTGTTTGATGCTCGAGTTATTTAATGCAGCCGTTATTGCCTGGTGATATAAAACGGGCAATACTGAGATGGTATAACGGTCAACTCTGATGTAGTCTTGAGTGTCAATTGGCGTTTCTTCTCAAAGTAGTCGCTTCCGAAACGCTGATAGATCACCTTAGGTTTCTTTCCTTAGCTGGTCGACCAAACGAGGTCCGTACCTACAGGAGTGCTCTTGCTTTGCCATCCAAGTCATAAATTCGCTGGCTTAGCACCGTTATTGCTCGCCCCCTAAGCAAGATAAAGTTGTGAATATCCTTTTCAGACAAAACAACGTACAGTCATGTCGAAAAAAAAAAAAGAAAAAATATCGGCAGTGCTGGTCTCGATTAGGACCACAGTGCATTATTGCATTATTATTGCATAGTGCATAGGTTGCAAAGCCCATCATAAAGACTAACATACACTGGTCTCGTTTGAAGATCAGCTTGAGTAATAAAGAAAGATACAAGTTTATTAGAACTATCCATCAAATTATAAATTTTTCAAATTCTTGCTCTCTTATGTATCTATTTGTAACCTATTCATTGGGCCCATTCCAATGACTTCAAACTAGGTATTTCTGCTGTAATTTGCGATGCTTTGAGAATGTTGTTGCTACCAGATGATACAGTAACAGGTCCAGGTTACTATAGCCTTGATTGTTATATAGTTAAAAATCACAGAATACTTAATTTCCAATCGATTATACCAGTACAAAGGACTCACATTTCTTCAACAACAAGAAAAAGCAATTATCTTTAAGCAGCTGATTACATTTTCTTTAATCATAGCTAAGAACATTCGTAGTGAAGTGATCTATTAACTAAAAAAACTAAATCAAAATCGATTCATTCGTTTAGGAGCTACGATGCCACAGACATGCATACAAATACACAAATTCCTCGTTTTTCGTCGGGAGTTAAAAAAAGAAACAATACACAGCGTAATAAATGCAATTACTGAAAAGCATTTAACACAGCGTGTACTAGGTGACGCTGTTACGCGCTATCCAGTGCAGATTAGAACCCAGATTAATCCAGTGATTAATTCTACAGAGGTTGCAACACGTGTACCAGAGCCGAGTAAGAGTAAATTCAGTGACTTTCCTCCAAGGTCAGCGCGCAATGGCAATCTTTCTTATGCTGAAACTTGTCACCGGCAACAGTTGCTATTTATGTCAGGAGGACTGTCATATGTGTAGTAGCCACCTTTTATCATAAAAAGCATAAAATATACGCCAGAATCTATATGATTCAATGTACTCGTGCACATAAGTTAAATCTAAATCTTGTAGACAAAGAAAACATATTGAAATTTAATTCGTTTCAAATCGTGACCGGGGAACGTGCGAGGACACATTGCATTCTTATATCAGATTCGATCCTCCGCTTTCCTGCAATTTACGAACAGACATAATTTATACTAAGTTTCGCACGTGAATTCATCTTAGCATTTTTTATTGGGTTTGTCATTATATTTTGACTAATATAAACTTTAAAGAAAGCAAGAAAACTCGAACGTGATTACTGCCATTATAGAACTGATTCTTTGGTTACGGCATTACTGATACGAGTACTAACTTAAATAACTAATTAAGGCTAAGAGGTGTAGACATTACTTTGACTTTGCTTACATTTTTACCATCGCCTCCACCATACCAGCCATAGGACGACCATTGCTGCACATAGACCTCCCCTAATATTTTATAGAGGGAGTCGGAAATATCTTGCATCTAGCGCCGCCCTGCGATTTGGATTAGGTTGTCTTTCCACCTTCTGAGTGGACATCTCACACTGTGCTTGCTATTACGTGGTCTAAACTCGAGAAGTTTCCTGCCCCATCAGCCACCTGCGTAATGGATTGTGTCCTGTGCCTTTCAATTCGCTAATCCGCTGGACTAAGTCGGCGACTCTCATTCGTAACGGATTTCTTAATTTCTGAAATCATATTACATTGTATTCAGACATTACTACTTATAATATTTACTTTTAACAAAGTACATGGTAAGTCACCAATTTCTTTAATTTAGACTTCGTTTTGCAGATACTTAAAAAAATATACCATGTATTACATCTGCCCGCTAACACAGACTGAGTACGTGTTAGGAAAGCCTAAATGAAAGTAAAAAGGTAGTAATTAATATATTGAAAGTGTGAATTGTTATCCTCTTAGATTCAAATTACAAGACCATGCAATCCTCAAACACTACAAACAATCTTGAATTAAGTTTGAGTAATAGTGACTGATGGAATTATTTCTAGACACAAAAAATAACCAATCAATTTCATACGAAACATCAGTCATCACTTATGATCAGTTATCCGTTAGTTGAGCAGTGACTGGTTAAAATGACAAAAATCCTATTGTCTAATTTGGGACCTAAAGCTGAGATTTATAGAAACCGTTTTGATTTTGCTTCACAAAGTTAATTCGGTCAAACAAAAAACTGAATATATACTAGGACCTTGGCATAACCTTTGGGGCTGCGGCGAATTGATTACAGGACCCGCAGTCCCCACTAATTCGCGAAGTAGTCACCTTGGGGTTTTTAGCTGGTAAGGGCCGGCACACCCCGGCTATTACCCCCTTGTGCGGCCGAGACGATCCTATGAGGGTTTTCCCCAAGTACAAAAAAGGGACCTTGGCATAACCTAAATATTCGCGAAGTCCAAGTTGACAAAATCGGCGACTTGCCATATCTTTTAAAATTAATTGAGTAATATAAATTGTTATGTTTTAGTGAAGCTTAAGCAAAGTATGAGTAGTGTCTATAAATCTTAGTTTAAGAATTGCTATTACGATAATTTATACCTACATATTATAGTAGTACTCGTCTAGATAAATGTACCGTATCACGAATACGTAAAATAAAAATAGGTAGTTACGCGATTTGCTAAGCTCCAATAAATTCAAATAAAGAGGGTTAAGTACTGTTTGTATTTTGCTAATAGTAGACATTCCTGACGCACCAACAAACTCAGCAAAGTCCTTTCACTCCTTGACATTAAACAGTTCAAGATTTCTTGGAACCGCATCAAGGCTTATGGGCAAACGTTTTGTTCTATAAAATTTGCGGTCATGTTCTGGCTATTAGAAACATTGAATAATCATAGTTACCTACTCAAATGGTTTGTCGATTGCTATATTATTCAATCAATCCATCGAACCTTGACACGTGTAGTAAACATTACATTGTAACTAAAAACTACCACCTGAAAGCCTATTTTCTTAATTTATTTTCGGTCTGCTTTAAGGCATATTTAAATCCTACGTCACTTTGACATTTTCTTCATACAAATAATATAATTTTCGATTTTTACGAGACTATATTTTTTATTTTGTTTTTTTTTTTTCGAGGGTATAGTTTGAATGGCTTCTATAACAAGAATTGCACTTCAGATTTAGGGAGATTTAATTGTTAGCTATTTAAAGATTTACTTCTCGAATTAAATTAGTTTTTAATGAACCAATCTAGTGAATAATTTGGTAAATATTAACTCTATACAATTTGTCATTTAAAGACGAAATGAAAAATGTCATTTAAATGAATTCTACAAATATTAAAACTGAAAAATTTTAAGAATATGAAGTTTTTGGCTAGTGCCTGTAACAAGAAGGTTCCCCGGCTAGAAATGAAATACACCAGCCCTTGTTACATATATTTATTGACGAAAATAAAAGGTGTCGGTATAAAGAACATGTGACTTAACAACCGTATAGTTAACTCTTCTCAGATATGAGAGATAAAAGAAGGAACTTAGCTGAAGGAAGTGGGGCTTCTAAAAGCTAACGACGGACTTTGGCCTGATAGTGGTATCCGACGTTATTTACGCCGCAAAGTGTGTGTGTGTGTAGGCGGTAGAGCTCCCCTCATAAGGAATAAGAGAGGGAATAAATGTAGGGTAGGAACAGGAATATGGTAAGAGAAGGGCCCGGCACTTACCGAAGATCTACCTTGTGATTTTCCACCACTGACCGTTGACAAAAGGGCGATAGGTTCTAATACATGGCACTCTCTATAACCTGCACCCTGGGTCTCAAAAAGGGAAACAATAGTGTAATATGCACTGTAAATCAGATTCAGTACAATATATCTGTGGTACGTCAAACAGAATTTAAAAAAACTAATCGATTGACTTACAATGCAATCAGTGCAATTTAAATATGCTAGGGATAGGCGGTTCTGTATTAACAACGATTTGGCCCAATATCTAGATGACCTACTCTACTTCTGGAGTAACAGGACTCGTTAGCAGCATAGAATGCATGTGTATCGGTGGAGTGTGCTCGAGAAATGACCAAGGAGTTTACCGTGTCATCCTAAAACAGTGTGGGATGGGCGGGAAAGTAAATGCTAGAACTCGCATGTTACACAATGTTACAGTGATCCAACGCAAGTTATTTCTACCTATATTTTGGGTAACATGGGTAGTCGTGATGTTACTCTTGTAAATTAACCTTTATCTGAATGTAGCGATGGGCATATCGCAGCATATATATTACCATGCTACATGCTTCTGCAAAATTGCTCGGGTAAAATAAAGCTTGCAGGTACAGCTTCATTACTTTCACCAAGAAATAAATCTCGTTGACATTACTTATTACGTATTTTTAGTGACATAATAAAACAAGACGTAATACATAAATTATAATTACTCCACTTGCGACACTGGCTATGTGAAATGCTAGTCTTAAATAAATATTTTACTAAATGGGATGGATGTTATAGTGATAAGTACAAAATTTACCTGGTATTAGAGGTGGGATGATTAATCTATTCAATGTTCTCTACATGGTATGACGAAAGACACGATCTTTGAACTTAACCCTTTTTTTAACCGGAAATTAAATCTTATCTGTTAACTACTTAAAACTGAACTTTGAACGGGAAGCCGTTGAAGTTCTCATTAAATTTTACTGTCACACCCTAAATTAACTTTTAAGCTACGCTATCACAGCTCTAAATCATTCTTTAGACTGAGTAGAAGCTACATTTCTAACAATTTCTTTAATTTACCAAGCCAAATATGATATTGAAAATCTGCTGGTGTAAAATTCCCTTAACCTATTATACCCCAGCGTCCTATTTATAGGACATTGCAAATGAAAAGTAATTTTGAGCCTTTATATAGCTTTACCTACCTATTATAGAGGTGATATGTTTAATTACCAGCGTCTTATTTATAGAAAGGGGCTTTGTGTACAAAATCTGAGTAATTTTGGCGTCCATTTGTCATCAATTTGCCTGTTTGCAAGGGCACTCAAGTATCATATACATTATCTGGTATAAATGGTAGATATACATGTACGACGTGTTAAAGATACTTAAATGTTAAGTTACGTCTGGTATTAAAGTGAAATACAAAGCATACTTTACTTACGGTAGTGATATATTTAAAATAATATGCCTGAACTCACGGATGATTTCAATTTCGAAATACCGATGCGTTCAGTAAAGGTCACCGACGTAATCTGAGCGAGACACATTCTGACAACAACCGTGAACTTTCCACGCTTCCATATATTGACGATTCACTAACTGTATTACAGCCGCCAGATCTAATAATCTATCTCAGGCGGAACTTTGTTTCGTACGAGGTCACAGGTCACATTATTCGAAGAAATACATTTGGTACTTTGAATAACTATATTTTTATTTATATTAGGAATCTTTTTTATTCCTATCTCATTGCTGAGTCACTTTAGACTACTTTTTTTGTATCCCGGGGAACATCCTGCATAGGACCATCAGGGACGCTGTGAGGGCAGCGACCCCTACTACATACTATATGTATTATGTTTAACAGGAACATTACCAATCTGATATGCTTTGTCGAAGATATACTAATATTAAACATTTTAATGAACTAAATTATTTCTTAATCTGCAATTATTTGCACTTTATATGCTTTAAAAAAATATCAGAATTTTGTGAAGGCTGCATTTTTTAGAAATATATCATGTAATGTTTAATCAGAAATTTTCTCATTCTGTATTTACACCTCCTACCGAAAAAGGCAGAAACTTGACAACTATTTTTTTTTTTATAATATGAAAACTCATTGGAGTTCTTTCTTCCCCAGAGTTGCGTGACATTTTTTATTTATTAAGGCCCACAGTATAGAAGAAAAACATGAAATACAAAACAATATACAAACAAAGTTAGTTTTAGCCAATTATATGTGTGCACAGGAAATTCCAAATATTAGGTCCTTACATATGAAATTGGCGTTTTGTATGGGAGGAACAAAAAGTCGAATATTTTTTAATATAATATATTTAATTAATCAAAGTATGAACCATTATTTTCTATGCACTTTTGCCATCTCATAGGTAGTTCATTGATCCCTTTACTAAAAAAACCAGTCGGACGGGAATCAATAAAATCTTTGAAGGCGATTTGGACTGCCCCATCGGAGTTAAATTTTTTCCCTTGCAAGAAGTTATCCAAATTTCGAAAAAAATGGTAATCTGTTGGAGCAAGGTCCGGGGAGTACGGAGGATGTCTTAGACTTTCCAATTGAAGCTCTTCTAATTTAGTAGCCGTCTGTTGCGCAGTGTGTGGTCTAGCGTTGTCGTGAAGCAGCAGTGGCGTGGAGCGATTGACCAGCCTAGGTTGTTTAGCCGCTAGCTTTTCCATCATGGTTTGCAATTGCTGAGAATAGACATCAGCCGTAATAGTCTGGCCAGATTTGAGAAAACTGTAATGAACAATACCGGCACTAGTCCACCAAACGCTTACAAGTAACTTTTTTGGGGTTAATTTTCGCTTGGGGCAGGATTTGGCTGGCTGGCCAGGATCCAACCATTGCGCTGAGCGCTTCCGATTATCGTAAAGAACCCATTTTTCATCACAGGTAATGATTCGGTTTAAAATACCTTCATTATTGTGCCGGTTTAGTAATGTAACGCAGCAGTCGACGCGCGTTTGCCGGTTTGCTTCAGTCAATTCGTGAGGTACCCACCTTTCAAGCTTTTTAATCTTCCCAATTTGCTTCAAGTGAATTAAAACAGTTTTATCACTAACATCGCAGCCTGCAGCTAACTCGGACGTGGTTTGCGATGGATCCGCTTCCACAATAGCCTTCAACTCTTCATTATCAACTTGAGTCTCAGGCCGTCCACGGGGCTTGTTCTGTAGGTCGAAATTTCCAGAACGAAAACGTTGGAACCAAAAACGAACTGTGTTTTCTTTTGCAACATGACCGCCATACACATCATTCACCCTTCGAGTTGTTTCCGCAGCACTAGTGCCACGGCGGAACTCGTACTCGTAAATAATGCGATATTTTAAGTTTTCCATTTTGTAAAATGAGTGACGCAAACAGAAAAAAACAGAAGAAAAAAACAAATGAATGACGATCATCGAAGCACAAATACATGAGTCTATAGCTGTACAAATTTGAATTTGGAATTCCTTACCAAAGAGGAGAAATTTGTGATTAAAGTGGCCAGTACGAAAAACGCCAATTTCATATGTAAGGACCTAATATATTAGGTATGTATCTAAACAACAAGATTCAAGTTTTAGAAACAATATAAAGAAAAAAAAAATTTAGTACTAGTATGAATTTATTCAGTCAGAAACATATTACGTACTAACCCTGTGTGCATTTGTTTTAACCTTTCCGCAGCTAGTCTACATATACAAATAAAGGACAATATTGATAAGATAATAAATAGACGTGTTATATTAGTTTTTAATTATATTTACAAAAGATATACATTGTAATTGTGCGCACAAAAAGTGTATTAACAACAGACATTGCAAAAAATAATTAAAAGTAAAAACAAAGCTCGCCTAAACTTGTAGTACATTCATGCACACTTGCTCATGTAAATTATTTGTCTTTAATAAAACAATGAATGTAAGTCTCGTAAATGTAATAAAATAGTTTCTATGTCATAAATAAATGTTATTCTTGAATTAGTGATTAAGAATGAAGATTTTAATTGCTCCAATATTTATAAAAAAATACATTATGACCGGTGGTCGTGGGTGTGGTGATAGAAAGACACGGATTTTGGCGTTTTACTGTTTATTTGCACTTTAAGGCACACCGAACTGCGACGCACACGCACGTACTCTAGCCTTGGCTCTCGGTAGTCGACTAACTTAGCAAGCATCCCGTGCGCGCGCATCCTCTTACCCCGTGCGTCCCGTAACACCCTAACGACCCTTAGGGCGTTTTAACACAAGCACGTATCGGGCGGCGTCTACATGCTATAACATTGATTTACATTATATCAATTTTATTATTTCATCTACTTCTCCTTCTCTGTTTCCGGCTTTTCGGGACCAATCCTATACATAGGTATCTAGTTGTTCCCTTCATCTCCATTTGGTCCTGTTGTCTGGTACGCAATAAGTGATTATTTGTTTTGAACAACAATTTCTCAGTAGTATGTAGTCTGTAGTATGTTAATTATATCAATTATATTATAATAATTTTTAAATTCACGAAGACAGAGTGCAGTTTAAATTACTTTGGATATGTAATTAAGTAATCATTTTAATTATTGGTATTTCTGTTATAAAACTTTTTACATTTTGCATGTGACATTACTCATGTAGCGTGTTATATTCCTGTACGGAAAACTAATTACTTGTCGCAACGAATTAATTAGAAAGGTTATACTTATTATTAAATATTAAACAATAAAGTTTATCTGATTGGAGAATATTAGTTATTAAGCACAATAACACTCGATTTCTTTATCCATAGTTTATTTAATGCACTAACTTAACTTAAAATTGACATATCAATAATATCGGGTGAAATGAACTAAGAAAATGTTTTTTTTTTTCTTATAAAACGGAAATAACTTGAAAATACACTGAAACATTAGCTAAAGTTTGGCGAAATAAGTCATAACTTACAAAGAATACATGACGAGATTTAAACTTATCTGCGAAGGCCAAACACGAGTAACAATTTGTATTCAGTAATCTTAGATCTAATATGAACAGTCTTGATATCTAAATTATTCAGTAACTTATAAAAAAATGTCAGTAAAGTTACAAAAAGTGTGTACATATTTTTTGCTTATTTTTAACTACAATCTTTAAAAGTGTATTAGAAATTTGTTTAACTTGAACTGGGTTCAGGGGAATTCTGTTATGGGTAAATGTAATGAAAGGTTCACGGATTTTCCTTTGCGCGTATATATCCAAACCTGCAGCAGATGGTGAAAACCACACGGAACATAAAGTTCATCGGAAGTTATTTTATTTGTTTCATTTAGGATTTAAACAGAATAAGTAACTATTGGCACTAAGGTCTGGCGAGTAAAAGGACAGAGTCAATCGCCTCAGTGCTTGTGAGTGCGGCGTCGTGTGCGCATGTGTTGACATTAAATCAATGAAACAAAGCCCGCGGAATCTAAGTAAATTGATAAAACGTACAGGTGTTTTCCAACTTTTAAGTGATATTAACGATTTGTGGACATTTGAAATTGTACGAACATTAATTTGCAATCACAGTTTAGGAAGGGAAAGGTAAAATTATTACTATATTTATAAAAATGTGTATAATGGCGTATATTTTTTTTTTCTTTTAAATTAAGTATCTCAAGCGGTACTGGTCTAATTTGACAGATAGACAAGATATAATTTAACACGATTATTTGTAATTTTCGAATAGCCGCTTAATATGTATATTAAATGCAGGTCAATCTGTTTCCTTAAATAGCTGCGAAATATATTTGAAGGTTTATGTATTTTAAAGTTTTATTTAACTCAAATTGATGCCTATAGGTAGCTTAATTGGAACAACCTTGAGCCATTGTCGCCAATATTTAAGCAAACATGTCGCCTCCACATTTTGATTAAAGTTAACCAATGACATAACGCGAATCAACATTTATAACGAGGTGGTTTCATCGAATACTTAATCTGATAAGCAGGTATTTTAGGGATTTCCAAATTCATGTTTATTTCTTTCGTAATATTGTAATTTATTTGCGAAAGAGCGTTTTCGTTTAGCTCCAATATGTTTCAAATATTACGAAGCCATACATACAACTAAAAATTATCAATTTAAGTTAGTAAATGAAATGGTATATGTTACGATAGTAAAAAGTTTTGTTTACACTGGCTTTACTGAGTGAATACGGTGTACCTGATAGTAAGTACAGTGTAGTCCCAAAACGAAAGCGACCATCATAGGGTGAAGTTGATAGTCTCCGTCGTCATGTCGGCCCACTTATACCACGATTGAAGGTCTCTAGGTACAAGAGTAACTGGATATACACAAGCTGATCACGAAAGGCAAAAGGCCAAATCAAAAAAAAATTTAACCTTAATTGCTTTCTAACAATATGATTAACTTTATACTTGCGTTAATTTAGAAAAACATACGTCATGTGCAGACGCGATAATGCCATTGAATAATTATATAGAAAATCTGGTTTTAAAAAATGATATCACCGAGTATTGAGTAGGTACTGTTGATATAATAAACGTGTAAATATAATGTAAATTTAATTGTGTCAGTACAAAGTACTTATGAGGTCGGAGTTTAAACAATTTGTAATATCATTAACACAAAAATAACGTCAAATGGATGCGGTTAAATCATACGTTGAAATAGAAATTATATCACTAATACAATAGAAACACTATGATTATTATAGGTTTTGATCATTTTAGTTTTTATACTGTGATAATAATAGCGTTTATTTCTGTATTGCATTAGTCAAATGTGAAATACTAATAGAGGTTCCCATTTTCAGAATAAAAAGTTCTCGCGTGACCAAACCCTGTAATTAAAGTGTATAATATAGGTGTATAAAACTCGTAAATGTCAAATCTGTTATTAGCTAATATTGATTAAAAACAGGACAGTAATTTTACGTATGTTTACTAATACTTGGAACTGTCATTAGAACGAAATACACATGTAAAAATACAGGAACATAGCACATATAATATTTTGCACAGGTCGTTTTTGTCTCAACCCGGAAATACACTGTATTTTTTCTTATCACCGACCTTAAATCGAAAGTCTGTAGCAATTAAAACGAGTTTTAACAGGGGGACATACATCATAACCGAGCCACTTTTCCGGGTAACCTTGTCAAGGCGTTGACACCGACATATCACGGGATCGTAGTTTCGTAGAAAATCACTTAGTATTGTAAAAGGAAAGGAGCTTATCCGTCGAATATTTCAAAAGATTTGTTTCGCTTCAGTGACTTCGCGTTGATTGATTTCCATTTTTTAACATATTGCCTGTTTTATTGACACACAAACAAGTTTTTATTATTGCTTTTTAACACCTACTTATTGACCACATTGGTTTATTATTACTTTAATATTTGTTTCTTTTTACCTTATATTTTTCCATGGAAAATGGAAAATATATATGGTGATATTTTAGACTTCACGTAAGAAAGTCATTAGCTATCGGAATTATAAAATATAATTTATTATTAATACGTGAAACAAAAACTTGGATCCCTTTTTAGGAAAATTGCGGGGACGGAGGAGTATGCAATTTGGCACAGGGGTGGAGAATATTAATATTGTTTAAAAACAATGAATAAAAAATATATTACACACCTACCATGCATTTGACGAACACACACACACCCACACACACGCGCACACACACAAATATATATAATATATGGTTAAAGTCTATGGTCAAATTGAGAATCTATACTAATATTATAAAGCTGAAGAGTTTGTTTATTTGTTTGTTTGTTTGAACGCGCTAATCTCTGGAACTACTGGTTCGAATTGAAAAATTCTTTTTGTGTTGAATAGACCATTTATCGAGGAAGGCTTTAGGCTATATAACATCACGATTCAATTATTAGGAACGAAGAAATAATGGAAAATGTGAAAAAAACGGGGAAAATTATTCATCCTTGAGGGCTTCCATTGCATGCGCTGCAAAAACGGTTCAAGATACCAAAAATATATGTATGAAAGAATTATTCCTCTTGAAATGATCTAAAAAAATGTCCCCGACAGTATATGTCTATCTTTTAAGATTAAGTCACTAGAACCGTTTTTATGGTAAACATTTTGGTCGAAATTAATGCATTATTTGTTAAGAGTTGTATCAACGTAATAATATTAATCTTTATCCAAATAAATGTGTTGTTGATTAAGAGTATTTAATTGTGAACAAAATTGTCTTTGACATCACTTAATTTCAATGAACATCTTAGAAGATACTACAAAACCTTATACAGCAAAACAACGTTTGCCGGATCAGCTAGTAGATTAATATTGTTTGTCTTTAATATTATTTGTCTATAGTCTTATTGAATGTCAAACATAACCAAAATTATAATACAATAGATTGTTATGATTTATATTGTAATGGAATTTGTTTATTACAATAAATATATTAGTCAGTGAAATACCGCTCGCTCAATATACAAATATAAATCTAATATAAAATGTCAATATAAAAAAAAGATGTGTAGCAGTTATCTGAATTAACAATATCATATATGTAGGTAAAAAAATATATACATAATTGTTATTGCTAGTTCAAAGATCTTTTGTATTTTTTATTATTGTGACAATAGAACCTTAATAATGTTCAAACTAATAATTTAAATTAATTGTGGTCGAATTTCGATATCTAGTTTTAATAATTTGTTATAACTAGCTCTTGAGCTTTTTATCTAGCTTAATTTACCCTGTAGTTAGCTACAGGATAAGTTTAGCTTTAGTGCTAAACGTGCAAGCGCGAGGCACAAAGCAGAATTTTAAAACTTGGATAATTTTGTTGCGGTAACAATGCTTCTGTATTTTATTAGGAATAACTTTTTGTGCTAAAAATATTATTACGTTTCAAAACAAACCGACTTGATGATAAGCCTGTTGCACATGCCTTAAACAAAAAGTAGATCACAGCTATCAATCTTGTGAGGCAAACGTTTGAGAGATTGGCATATCCAGGTCAGGCAAAGACTAAATTAAATACAAGAATATCCGGAAGAACAAGAGATATTTATTTAAATCTTCTTCAGACTAGTGTTTAATAATAACCAGTTGCTGTTTTGATATTTTCTAATCAAGGTCTAATTAATTTTGTTTTAAAGCGTATAAAAAATTTATGCGTTACGTTTCGTAACTTTAATGCATTATTTGAATATTATCATAGATATCTACAATTGACAGCTCGTATCATATAATTAAACTGGACGACGGAATTTTGAGATCGATATGTCATGGTCCAGATTAAGAAAATTAAGCGTGGGACATACGGCTGCGAGATGGATGGACGTGGTGGTCAAGTCTATAGGCCGTAACTGGATAAACTTGGCACGGATTCGAGGGCAGTGACGTGAGGGAGACTTGTACCCAGCAGTGGGCAGAATGGTGATGATAAAACAGGAGATTTTTATTATAACCTGGGGAAAATCTTGCATAGCGCCTTCAGGGATGCTGTGAGGATAGCGACCCTGGTGTGTCTGACTTCTACTGACTAAAAACCCCCGGGGTGTCCCTCTGATTGCTCCACCTGGGCCTGGGAAGCCAAATTCATCCAGACGCCCAGAGAACAAGAAGCCTTGTTGAGGCTACCTCTCTGGGAGGGGAAGGAGTAAAGCCCACCCCTCCAGTAGAAACGTGGCCTACCTATCGCTACTTAAGATGGAGTGCCTGTTGCAAAGCGTCCACGATTTTAGTTTTCTTTCTAATGGAATCGCTTTTAATTTTTTGGATTTTTTTTTGTGATTGGCCGGGATAATTCCGACGACAATATAGTCTCGTCTCTCAGCAGTCACTGCTGGTCTTGTCCTGTCCATTCACTGTACTCGAGTCGGTATAAAAAAGTGATACTATATTTGCCTAATGGTACACTACGTTGCAACTTGTTTTAATAAATAAATTCTATTGTTTATATAAATTAGTATAAGAGTCACGTCACGCAACGTGTTTGCGAAATATCTAAATGTATTCAAGCGAGCGGATGTTTTGAACTGGCATTTACTCGTATATTATTACATAAATATCTAAAATTTATCACATTTTTTAACTGAATTTGATAAATCGAATAAAAACTACGGTAAAATCGGGCAACAGTTGTTAAAAACTACGACCCCTCTTTCAGTGCGCCAGGAAATTATATAATTGAGTTATGTGACAAATATATCTGAGCAGTAGACTTGAGGGATTCTGCTGACCGGATGAGAGGGAGGCGGTGCACGGTGTCCGGTGCACCGCTTGGAAGAGAGGTTTTGGAGCTATGGGCTTTACTTCTACCCCTCCTAGAAAGGTAGCCTCAATAAGGCTTCTTGTTCCCTGGGCGTCTGAATGTATTTGGCTTCCCAGGCCCGGGTGGAGTAATCATAGGGACACCCCGGGGGTTTTTAGTCACTACGAGTCTGACACACTGAGGTCGTTGGCCTAACAGTGTCTCTAATGGTCCTATGTAAGATTTTACCCCGATATACAAAAAAAAGGAGAATTTAGGAGTTGAAGCTGCTCGCGTCCGTAGGCTTTACCCTAGTTCCCCTACACGTGACTCCTGGGTGGTGCTAAACGAGCAGCAGCGAGGTGGTAGGGCGTCGGTGCCCGTCTGGATCGCGACTACAGTACATGGGTGTAAAGCCCGTCATAGTGACCAGTTTCGGCTTGTCGCGTTTCGGGGTCAGCTTGTGTATATCCAGTAGCTCATATACCTAGAGACCTTCATTCGTGCTATATGTGGGCCGACATGACGATGTAGACTGTCAATGGATTTTCATCCTTTGATAGTCGCTTTCGTTTTTGGACTACACTGTACTTATTGTCAGGTACTCTGTAGTCACTATGTCGTGTCAGTGTAAAAAAAAAAGTGACAAATATATGTATGTAGAGTCCGAGGCAAGCTTCAACTTAGGCCATCTTCAGTTTAAAAACCTCCTTCGGTTATGATTAAAATATGCTAAAGTTTTGACCAAAACCGAAGGTTTCTGTTGAGCACCGAACTTGAGCAAAGTGTTACGAGAGCGCTGCAGATGTAGTATCGCAGAAGGCTCACATACATTGTATTATGATTTTATTCATCTCTAGAAGTTATTTATACACAATTCCATAACTACATACATTTCTCACTTAACAGTTTTCTAATCATTATCCTTATCACTTTTACATAAACTTAACCTGAATTTTTTAAGAATTTTAATTTAAACTTTCGACTCCAGCTTTGACCTAAAATGAACCTTAATTATTGCAAGTAAATTAGTATCTCGCAAAAACAGAACGTGGCTAAGAATAATTCATGATATTTAAAGCTTAATGATAAACAATTGCTTGTGTAAACCGGTCTAGTAAAACTTTTATTATGAGTCAATCCGCATTTCCTTACTGTATATATTAACTTTAAAAGATCCTATTTTAAAGACATTGGAAAATTAAAAATAAACAATATTGATTTCCCCACTATTTTTCTTTCGGGATGAGTAGACATAATATGATGTTTTTGTTTGTGTCCACTTTACAATTATAGAGTGTGCCTAATTGACTAGTAGCGCATCTAATTGCTTTTCTGGTGACAAAGCATTATATTTTTAAGTAGAAAAAAGCCATTTACTGCTATAGTAAAGTGAACAAGTTTGTAACTAGTTAGTATCAATAAATTTTGATAGTCTTTAGTCAAAGAATTACGGATTAGCTATCTAATATTGCTAGGTATTAGAGACCACATTTTAGTTTTATTTATATCTCACCGAACCAATAATAGTCAGTTATAAGTAAAAAATAGTCCCACTGTTACACTCACGGTCACTTGCATTCCAATGGACTGCTCGAATTATATGAAACAAGGTCGCCACTTGTAGGTTTGCTGGGGAATTAGCACAAACTTATGGCTATAGATAATGTATTTCGTAGTTGAACTACTGTTTTTTGTGTTAAATTGGGTTGATTTAAATTACCTTACACGTAATTTGTAGTTGGAGCTACGGCCAAAGGACCATAAACGGGTGCGTTAATTACCTGTTCTTTATTAATGAGTTTCTAAAAATATTTTTAGGGAAACACAGTCTAAATAAATATAATTACGGTTCCTTTCGGAGCAAGTTATAAAGTTAAGCTAAAGTTATTATAAAAAGAGTTAATAAAGCAAAAACTCATCTATCTGAACTTTTAAACTGAGACAAATTACACTTGGTAAGTTTTTAAAATGGAGGATGTAATGAATTGAGACAGAAAAGCTATTACCTAGTTTGATGAAACTAAAGCTGAGATTAAAGACTCAACTTTAAGTTAGCTTAGACTTTACTAAAACATTATAATTTATATTACTCAATGAATGTCTCAGGATTTGATGAGTCACCAATTTTGTCAACATGGACTTGGCTCTGCGAATACTATGGCTATACTCAAGTTCCTATTATATATTCAGTTTTTTGTCAAAACGATTTTATTATTCGATAACTTTGCTAAGCAAAGTTGAAATATCGTCTATAAATCTCAGCCTAAGCTTTTTTTTCGACAGGATATGGCTTGATGGCCGGGAAAGACATTCACAACTAAACTGGGTGAGAGGGCAAACACCGAGGAGCTTAGCCGGCAAATTTATAGGTTAGGTGGCAACGCAAGGGCACCCCTGTAGGTACTGACCTTGACTTGGGCCACCAACCAAAATACGAACCCTACTGGTGATATACTAGCGTTTCGGAAGCGACTACCTTAAGAAGAAATGTCAAAACAAAGTCAATGCTTAGTCGAAGTGGATCTTAGTCTAAGCGCACTTGAGATCGTTAACGAAGATAAAGAAGAGCTCCTACACATGTCTTTTTTTAATTATAAATACACCTCTACAGTTATGTATGGAATATAATTTATTTCTATCACTAGTATTTGATAATTATTCGATCATAGAGTTCATAGACACATCAAGAATGAAGAAATGACGTAGAAGATAGTCTTGATTATCGAACTAATGTCGCCTGCCTTTTTATCTAAATACCAACATCAATTTGATTATTTTTTTGTCTGTGTGTACCACAGGAGCATATAACGTCACCATCTGTGACCTTACTTTCCATATGTTTTAAATATTCCGCTTAATTATAAGAGGGGATTTGCATCTTAATTCATAATGGTTATTGTGAGCTATGTGGAGTGCCAGAGGACATACACCATTTCTTGGTGGAATGTGTTCGGAGCGTATCAATGAGATAAATCCTATTTAAACAGTTTGGTTGGAACAGGTCTGATGTGGGTCTATTTCAGAGCGTCTTAGCTGAGCAAACATCTTGCGCAGCTGAGATGTTCTGTAGACTCACATACCAATTATTGAAATAGTATAGTATATAGTAGTGTAGTAGTAGTGTAGTATAGTATAGTGTAGTGTAGTTACAAAAGTATAGTATAATTATGGGACTGACATGCTCAGCCTGATCCAAAGTCCAAAAAAAAAAAACCGGAGACAATAAAAAAAAATTCGTAATGCAATTTGATAAGTCGCTGAATTTATTTTCCGCATCCTTCTTACCAAAATAACATACTATAAAAATAAATTGTGGTTGTTGTACCTAATAGATTTGTCCAGATTACGTACGGATTTAAGCACATGCTCACCGGAGAAGGAAAACGCTGTGAGGAAACTCGCGTGGAATCGAATAGAGAAGTCACGAGTAAATGCCTTGAGAACGGTGATCATCTACGTTACTGGTCACGTTGGGTACGACATATAAGCGCATAGTGGATACAAACACTAATGTATCTCTGCTCATTCCGTGAGGGACATAGCGTAACGATATATTACTATTATTGTTAAATCTCTGGTTTGTTGGTAGGTGCGACATTGTTCGCATCATTTTAGCATTCCACAAGGAATGGTTGACGTCAAGCGCGATCTTATTATTATTTACAAAATAATTTTCAATTGCCTCACTGAATTATTTCTTGGCAGTTTTTGCACTGCCGCTTATTAGATTATTTAATGCTATTGACTTCCTACATTTTAACACTAGATTTACCGAACCAGTCAAAATGACTGGACTTCGTTTTGTTTCTTTTTTCATATTTTTTATTTCTGAAAAATAAAATGTTCTTTACTAATACAAGTTATTGATTAATATTATGGATTTATTTTGATTTATAATAAAACAAAACAAACCATGGTATTCTTATTTCTAAAATAGAAATAAATTGGTCGCCGGTAAATCTAGCGTTAATTATCTAAAAAATCCTTTCATTTAGAAAATAATTATATTTATACATACCATTAAAATTGCTTTATACTTGTTATATGTTTTATCTTATGAAATATATATTAACTTAAATGACGGGTAAGCCTTGTACATAACAAGTATTTTTTCTATCTGCACAATTCTTGATATGATTGCAACCGAGTGAGAGGTGGTCTTAAAATAACAGCTTCATAATTTCTCATAACCATAGACGTTTATTTGTTCGATATCAATTACATGTGGTAAAAAAATACTATAGTCAAGGTTGTTCTGGTAGCATTGAAATATTGGCAGGAACTACGCCGAGCAAAATGCAATTAAGACTTCTACGGAAGGACTTTGAAGACAATTAAATTTATCTCACATTTAAAATGGCTATTATTATCTTTAATAAATAAATATCTGGGTCGGACTGGATCGTGACTACAGTACATTGTTGAAAGCCCATAATAGCGATTTCTGTCGCCCTGTCACGTTTTGAGATCAACCCGTTTCTAGTAAGCCAGGTACTTAGTAACTTACTACCCTGAGAACTGAGACAAATTAATATTCTATCAGTGATAACGTTATTAGAAAAGTGTTTATAAATTCTGGTATATTCCGGTCAGCAAATATGAACTGTCTTTTGATTCTCGCCTCTAAACGGTTGTTGTTTTTTTTACTTTTTCTTTTATCCCGGGGAAAATCCTGCATAGGACCATCAGGGACGCTGTGAGGGCAGCGACCCCGGTGTGTCAGACTCTTACTGACTAAACACCCCCGGGGTGTCCCTCTGATTGCTCCACCCGGGCCTGGGAAACCAAATTCGTCCAGACGTCCAGGAAACAAAAGGCCTTGTTGAGGCTGCCTCTCTGGGAGCGGTAGGAGTAAAACCCCACCCCTCCAAAACCTCTCTCTCAGGCGGCGCGCCGGACACCGTGCACCGCCTCCCTCTCATCCGGGCAGCAGACTCCCTCAAGTCCACTGACCGTGTTGTTTTACTTTGATGTTATTACCATCAAGTGCAATGAATCTATTATATTTTACTGTATCGGTATAAAATAATAATATGTGAATAAGAAAAGCTTGAAATTTAATAGTCCATACACAAAACTATTTTTGTACTGGCTCAAGAAAATACCTACATAGCACGTAATGAAAATCTTAGTGCAATCTTAAAATTGCTTTGATTATCAAGGGACAGGCATACATTGACTGTTGCCGCCACCATATTTGCCCACATACACCACGATAGGAGATCTCTAGGTTTATGAATAGTGATGAAAATGCCCGGAAATTTTCCCAAAGTGCCCAAAAATTTCCTTGGGAATATTCCCGGGAATTTACGAAATGTTCTCGGAAGTTTTGGGCACTTTGGGAAAATTCCCGGGTATTTTCATCACTATTTATGAATAAGCAACGCCACTAAACAAAACACGTTAATCCCGAAACGCGACAGACCGAAGCGAAGCGATTTTGCTTTTTATTGTATTTTAGTTGATCTATTGTTTTTTGTTCTGGCAAAAAAATATTAAATACCGACGAAACTTTTCCTATAATATAACAAAATGTAATACGACTTCTATTAAATAAAAAGGATTTAGTGAAACCATTGATACAACTTAAGTTACTACCTATTTATGACTCGTGCCCGACACTCTATGCATGTATGTAGTATATTCATGTAGGTTTAAATAATGATCATTCTAAAGTAGTATAAATTGCCTAACAGCTTTTATCTATTTTATTACAAACAGAATGAAAGTGTTAACTTCTTTTTGGTGAAATAGAAGTAAATAAAATCCTATGTAGGTATAATTTAGATTACAATGCCAATATATTTATAGAACAAAAACGAAATAAATTTACACACATAAAATCTTACCTATTCGTATGATGTCACCATATTTATAAGAGATTTAATTGTAAAAAAGTCACAGCACACAAAAAAAGGAATCATTAATGTGTTATTCTTCAGTAAAAAAATATATATATACCGACTTGGACCACATTAGATGGTAGGCATGGAGTTATGCGAAAAACGTACTAAATACTATTATCAGTAGCAAAGAAAAACCCAATGGTATTCTCAGTGATCATGGCGGCCTGCACAAATATCTCTGCACGACTCGTTTAAAAAAAACAATATCATAGTATCGAGGGGAGAAAGGCTATTTGATTTAAGCGACATTTTTGTGATATAGTAATATATATATTTTCGGAATCAGCGTTTTTTACCGATTTCAAAAATATATTTAATTTTTTTTACACTGGCTCGACATAGTGACTGCAGAATACCTGATGGTAAGTACAGTGTAGTCCAAAAACGAAAGTGACTATCAAAGGATGAAAATCCATTGATAGTCTACATCATCATGTCGGCCCACATATACCACGACTGAAGGTCTCTAGGTATATGAGCTACTGGATATACACAAGCTGACCCCGAAACGCGACAAGCCGAAACTGGTCACTGTGACGGGCTTTACACCCATGTACTGTGGTCGCGATCCAGACGGGCACCGACGCCCTACCACCTCGCTGCTGCTCGTTTAGCACCACCCAGGAGTCACGTGTAGGGAAACTAGGGTAAAGTCTACGGACGCGAGCAGCTTCGAATCCCAAAACACTAACTATTACTATACATACACACTACTACTATATATATTACTATATCACCAAAAAATGTCGCTTAAACAAAATAGCCTTTCACCCCTCAGTATTATTTATCAATCTATAAATTTAAAAAGTATTTCCGCAACTGCGTGTAAATATTATATATATGATATTACATTAAAGTAGTTAGCATTAACCTTTGATGTCACGTTTAATCTATTTTTCTATTTCTCATCACACCCAATCCCAATTGGGACAGGGCGACAGTATGCCGCTGCTCTATATTTTTTGTAAACCACTTTCGCTTCCTTTACATTCATTAATCCCTTGCATTCTCTGGCCGATTCCGCTTACTTTGGACAGTACCGTCCGTCATAACTCTTTTTATTTGGTCTGTCTACGTAAGTCACTTTATTTGGTGGTAGGGCGATTGCCCGATCTGGATCATGGCCACAGTACACAAGTGTAAAGTCCGTCATAGTGACTCGTTTTGGCCTGTCGCGTTTTGGGATCAGCTTGTGTATGTCAAGTAACTCACATACGTAGAGACCTTCAGTCGTGGTATCTGTGGGCCGTCATGACGACGGAGACTATCAATGGATTTTCATCCCTTGATGGTTGTATTCTTTTTTGGGCTCCACTGTATTTACCATAAGATGCATCGTAGTCACTATGTCGAGCCATTGTAAAAAAATAACCATTGAAACATGCTTTCGTGCGTGGTATCGATGACACTATCTATCAAACTATTCCTCTTGCGTATCTCTTCATTCCTAAAGTGATTTTCAAGGGTTAATTTGTACATTTGAAAGTCAGCATTAACTTTAAATGTCACATTTTGGCATGATAACTGCGGCCCCGTGTCGTCTTACCGCGGTTGACAGTCTGTAGACGCTATCGCCGAAGAGCATCTAGATCACGACAGTACGTGACAGTACGACCCAAGGCGTGGGAATCCACTCGAATGCAATGTGTGGGAATCTACCCATTATGCAAGACAGTATCGACAGAAGGAAATCGAAACTTATCTGTTCTTAGGTACTATTTAAAAAAAAATACATTCAGTCTAAATCATTTTATGGAGGTCGATAACTGATGATAACATTTTTTTTCTCTAGCTCGACATAGTAACTTAAGTGCACCTGATGGTAAGTACAGTGTAGTCCAAAAACGAAAGCGGCCATCAAATGATGAAAATCCATTGATAGTCTCGGTCGTCATGTCGGCCCAAATATACCACGACTGAAGGTCTCTAGGATAACTAGATGAACTTGGTATGATATCGAGGATGACGGCGCGGCGTTACGTGAGGCAGGTCTGGTCTATACGTAACAGTGGGCAAAATCGGACTACATTATGAAATGAAGGAATTAATTATGAAAGAATAAAAAAAGAAAAATTTATCGACAGAATCGACACCTTCTACGTATACATATTACATTGAATGTATTAAGAAAAAGCTTAATACATCTAATACACAGCCACCGAAAAATATAAAAATTATAATATATTTGTTTCTATAAATGCTGCTAAAATTATATTATAAAATTTTCATACAAGAGCGAAAATTTTCATTGTTTTTGTAACAGGGAATAGGCAAAAGCTTTTCTTATAATATAGGGATAACAGAGTACGAACTCTACGTACTATTATTCAATATATTGCTTTAATATCTAGATTTAAGACTTTTATAGACGTTAAGTAATCTTGCTGTTACATCTTAATTTTAATTTCGTACCTTTTACTGTACGCGAGCACGGTCTTATTTATTGTTTAAACCTGTTTGTATTCTACTCTATGACAGTTACGTTAATGTCGTTATAATTTGTAAGTACAAAATAAAGGTGTCTCGCATTACATCTGTGGTGTAGTCATTTATTTTAACAGGTTATGGGCCCAGTTAATAATAGAGTGATAAGATAATGAAGAACCGTTAATTTGATATAAAATCATTATTTTCTAGATATTTGTGAGTCATCGACTTCGCCTTATGTTGCTACACAGCATTCTTAACAGCTGACGATAGATATACTTTTGCTGTTTTTGTCCATAAATGTCAAAACTAATGTATTAATCAACTTGATCAATTTGTCACGGTTTTTAAATACTAGTTTCCAAATTAAAATATGTAATTTAAGCTACATAATTAACTATTAACGTCACAATACCGTTAAATATGCACAATATTATATATTTTAGAAAAGGTAATATATAAAGCGACCAGAACCAGAGTGACCCAAGTGAAATTTTTTCAATTTCAGTTTTCTGCAGAAAAAATATCTTCTTGATTAAGAAGATATTTTTTCTGCAGAAAAAATTATATTATTTTTATTTTTTTTATTTTCGAAAGATTTTTCTAAAATATTTTTTTTTTATTTCGGTCTCTATAAAACCATAGCTGCAGTTCACAGACTTCTATATTAGCAATGCGGAAATCATTATGGTTGAATTAACATATGAAATCATTTACAGTTTAAGATACTTTTTATAACCGTCTCAGCTCTTGATTAAAATGTTACTCAAAACAGAGAGAGTACAAAATAGTATCAATTGTTGTTAGGGTTTCGCCCTTTCTCTATTTTGCAAATATACTTACCCTGTTATCATACTAGTATCAAAGAATTGATAATATTTCGTAACGCCGCAGAAGGTCGAGACGAAAATAAAGTGAAAAATGTATGGAATTGGCAAAACATGTCAATTATCATATCAATATCGATAGCTTATGCCAATCTATATATTGTATATATTTCTACTAGCGTTACCGTTCATCGAATGTTATTTATCTAAAACCTCTAAAAAAGTACATACTACTACTGTAGTAGAAAATCAATAATACATGGACATGTTTACTCATACATTCTAATAATTTTATTACAATGTAACTTAGTCAAAAGCAAATAAGTAATGAAATATAATTATTTTTATTATTCATAGGCGTAATTCTAGGCTATATTTACAACTTTGTTGCAACGTACCTACATCCATAAATTGTCGCTAACTTTAAATATAGGACTTTAGAGCTAGTATTCTATTATCACCCTTCACAATTCGTGGAAATTCTTGCGGTGAAGGGACTATGACAAAACTTAAACAAGTTAAGTATTATTCTGTACATATTATAATATACCTTAAATGTTCCTGTTTATTTTTACATAAAGAAGCGTTTTGATTGGTTAAATTACGATCCTTGATAGTGTAAAGTGAAGTACAAACTAATCCACGGGCATTCAGCTCTCATTGTGAGCAAAATTAAGATCTCTATCAATGCTATAACCTTTTGTCTGTAAAAACTTCAGTAAACAGTTCTTTAATTGTAATATCACAGTGCAATCTAGATAAAGTACTTTAAATAATATAACAGTGTGTATCTTCATGTCGGGTTTCCCGTATTTTAAATCCAAAACCATACGAATCGTCTGTCGAATGGAATCACGATTCGCCTTTCAAATCGATGCCATTTGTAAACTGGCAAGGATATCACGAAACGGGGGGAAAACCAACAGTATCCGACGCCACGACAATGCAACACAACTGGTTCAGTTTCAACACACTCGATCATTATTTCTTCACAATTTTTAATGCAAATTTATTATTTTGTTGCAGAGAGCGCTCGAGGTGTGCCGGTCTGGAGTGTGAGTGGCCACAGTGAAGTGATCAGTACGTTCGGACAATGGGAAGATGGACGGTCTAGACGACAGCAGCGGAATTATGCAAACGTGTCTGTAACATTGTGTCTCGGGTGTATTTGCATAGTGAGTTGGCATTTCGTGCAAATGCCGTATGCATAGGCAATGGCGTTGGTAAACTTCACGATCGCCGCGTCAGAACCCGCGACGCCGGCTGTCATAGCCACCTCGCCTTCACCCCTACGAGTCGATCTCGATGATTTACTCTACTCTCCAGAAGAGCTACAACCTGACTACTCATCAGAACAGACCGGCAATGAGCCATTCGCACCACCTTCAAATCAGCGAAGATCGAAATTAAAAAAACGCGCCGGGTCAATGTATCTCCCTCCTCCTAACCAATTTGCCCGATATCCTGGTAGTGGGTCTTCCAATCCCTATAATGCACAGATATACCAGCAAAATTCACGGCTTGGCATACAAATAGATACCCAACGGGTTCAAGAAATCAACACGCAGTATGACAATACGGGACAGTATATTCACGATCCTAGTGGAGATTACGATTATGAACAAAGAAGGTTAAATCAGAATCCTCAGCATTCATCATACAACCCAGGGTATGCGGATTCATATCCGCCAACATCCCCAAGACCTTCTAGTCATAGGTTCGATGGAAACTCGAATCAGAACACAAATCAATTCAACTTTTTGAATAGACCTCCTTCTACAGCAACTCCCCCAAGACCTTCGAACGAGGGCACCAAAAGTAGCAATAAAAATAAAGCAGCCCAGCCACCACCCGACAGACCACGTGGGTTTACCAAGGTGGAAACTGGGAGTTCTGGTGGCAAAACTCAAGTACATGCCGTCCTAGATTACGATGACGACGATGATTATTACGACGAAATTCCAGGACGAGGTAATTGTGATTTTACATATAATTAATCTCTATATATACTTGCATCCATATTTACGTAATTAGTTACTGTAATATGATAGATATTGATTCTAAATTACATTTTTGTCGTAAAAATAGTATAATTTATTGGCTGAAATCAGGCAATAGCATAAGTAAGATGTTTATCGTAACAAAGCTCTTGGTTCGAACGGCCACGATATTTGTCTGCGGTATTGCACGATCGATCCAATTAATTCCACTATCAGTTGATAGCAAACATTCACAGCTTTATAGCTGGTAGAAGTTACAGAAAATTAGAGTACTGATGTTTTTCGCTTGCTGGCTAATGATAGCTGAGAAGCGTTTTCATTGTTAATAACAATGACAATGAATTGATGAATGATAATGAAAAGAGTGTTGATCAAATAAGTTTCTTGCGCATAAGATTCTCCATTCTATTATATCTCAAAATAGCTTCGATTCCGACATATAAAATCAAAATACAATACAATTTCATCCCATGGTATACTTAGACTTTGTTAGTTTTGTTTGAATTAATGAAATATCTAAAGAAGACAGTCTAAGTCTGATATTTACAGATACTAATTTTATTTTGTTTACACTTAACTCAGAAATTAATTTCGTCTTCTCATGCTAAGCCTGATTACACACATTATAAAAATTAATCGTTGCATTTTAGTGAATGTATTAAATGATTTTTCAAAAGAGAGTTTCTAAGAACCAAAACAGATTCTAGTGTCAATCGCTGAAACTTATGGTTTGGTTCGAAGCCTTCGATCGCTTTAGTGGCGACCAGTCGCCAATGCCACCAGACAATGCTACAGTTAACACGGACCTTAGTACACGAACACGAGTATGGCTGGTGTCCTAGAATACTAACTCGTATCTAGCTATGACACACAGTGCCATTTTTGTAAAAATATACGCGGTTTTAAGTAACAATAAAGATCGTTATCTGAATTTATGACACGCTATATATTTTTGTACAATGTCAGCTTCGTTCAGTGTCAAGGTGAATGGGCACGACGGTCGTTGTTTCTTTCATTTTCCGTAGCTTTTTTTACTATACATTAATATTATCTCGTTGGATGCAAGCTTAGGAATGTAGTAGAATACTGCTTTATTGAATTAATATTATTTGTATGAATGATATATTAACCTGCCTTGGACGAGTGCTCTTTGTAGACATATAGGCAGACGATCTTATTCCTCACAAATATTCTTATGAATAGAATTTAATTATTTCGTTCTGTATGAAATATTCATAGCCTAGAAATGATACAATTATAACCAGTGGTCGTGGGTGTGGTGGTAGAAAGATACGGATTTTAGCGTTTTACTGTTTATTTGCATTTTAAGGCACACCGAATTGCGACGCATACGCACGTACTCTAGCCTTGGATCTCGGTAGTCGATTGATTTTAGGTAGAGCATCCCTTGCGCGCGCGTACCCCTTACCTCGCGCGTCCCGCAACACTCTAAGGACCTTTAGGGCGTTTAACACAAACGCGTATCGGGCGGCGTCTACATGCTATACAATTAATTTTATCACAAGAGTTTTTATATCAAAACTAATTAGTTCTTTATTATTGTTGAAATTATCAATAATTAAATACATTTTTGTTACTTTAAATGAGTTAGATATATCTAATCTGTAAAAAGTCACCGAGAAAAGAATGAATTCGAATTTATCGGAAACAATAATTGGAGTTAATTTTGCTAAATTATGATATTAATGCTAATGTTCCATGCTGATTTCAGTTACGGGAACTCTAAATCTGCTCAGGTGGCTTGAACTCGTGAAAATAACATATGTTAATATCAAAATGACATAACCAAGTTTCATTGTACAATGCTTAGTAGAATTTAACTCTAGTTTGAACACTGATTCAGGAATTAACGAAGTCATTAATTTTGTAACAATAATATCATTAATTGGTTTAGTATTTTACATAAACGTTATCATTTTTATTTTAAAAAATCAGAAATAAGAGTTTACTCAGCGAAAACACGTCATTAAAATATTTAAAGCAATTAAGTAAATCTAAGAGTAAAATTATATGAAATTATTTGAGCGCATTACACGATTACATAAAACGTAATCGGAAACAAGGTAATAACTGGATAAGAATATTCCACGTTACCCAATATGAAGCAAGTTTTTTTAATGACATGGTCATTTAATCATTAACTAAATAGTTACTGCGTGTAAGATTTATTTTTACTAAATCGAATATTTTTCATATAGATATAGGTTTTGTTGAAACTTTCGTAAAAATATTCTATTGAGATCAAGGTCTAAAGTTATTCGTTCAAACCTAATTTGGTGTAGACAAATGTTTTCGCATCATAACCTAAATCTAGATCAGTACTCACTATAGCTTTATTATTCATATTTATTATACGTTATTTTTATTATAAATTATATTATAATAAAAAACATTTAAGACTTAGACATTTTTGCGTTTGACTGAAGATCATTCCAAAACTACATTGGTTTACATAATATTTTACACACATTTTAAATGATTATCTGAACAAATGCAGAAATCGCTAAATGTGTCTAATATTACTTACCTTTTTAGGAAAGTAAGCTGCTACAGTACATGGGTACAAAGACCGTGTTAGTTCAGGTCTTTTCTGTTTATTTTCTACTTCTTCAAGATTCGTGTTACGAAATCAATAATATAGTTGCTATTCAGGTTTATATGCAAAAATAGCCTCTTTTCATCGGGTCAATTTTCTGCATGTATCTCATCTTCTCGTGTTAAAAATTTAAACAAATTTGGAGTGAACATTTTTATACCACAATAAAAAATACGCTTTTGGTATCAATTACAACAGGCACTCACTACTCAGGAACTACATCTTTGATTCCACCAGCCCCATTTAATCATAAAACCACTTGCTACCGTGTCTGATACCATCTTTATGTGGTGGATGTTGCTTATATCCGCACGAAAATATTCGTTTCTACATTCATCATGCGAACAGCTAAGAAGTGGAATATGCTTCTAGCGACCATATTTCTGCGATCTTATGACCTGGGAGTCTTTAAGAGAATAGGCATTTGTGGAGGTGAAGCGTCGGTCTATAAACCATAAAAAAAATTAAAAAGATTAAATTATTTCGTACAAATTGGTGTTATGTCAACATTTGGCAGAGGCATCTAGTAAAACGGCAGGGATGGATTAAATTATGCAAATTTACCACGTCGCCGGAGGAACGTGTTCGCTCAGAGCGAGCGCGACATCTCCCGGTGAAATAGCCGGGCAGTAGACTTGAGGGAGTCTGCTGCCCGGATGAGAGGGAGACGGTGCGGAGTGTCTAGTACACCGTCTGCGAGATAGGTGTTGGAAGGGTGGGCTCTTTACTCCTACCCTTCCCAGAGAGGCAGCCTCAACAAGGCTTCTTGTTTCCTGGGCGTCTGGATGAATTTGGCTTCCCAGGACCGGGTGGAGCAATCAGAAGGACACCTCTAGGGGTTGTTATAGTCAGTAAGAGTCTGACACACTGAGGTCGCTGCCCTTACAGCGTCCATGATGGTCCTAAGCAAGATTTTCCCCTGGGACACAAAAAAAAAATGTAAATTTATCACGTATACTCGTTTTTATAAATACTTCCCCTTAATTTTATTTCATTCTAACTTGGCATAGTCAGTATAGTGACTTTTTTTTTTATAACCCGGGGGAAATCCCTGACGGACCTCAGAGGGCGATGAGGGTTGCCCCCCGGTGTGTCGGACTCGCACCGACTAAAACCCCCGGGGTGTTCCTTCTCTCCGTCTAGCCGGGACCGGAGGTACAGCAGCGTCCACTTCTCCGGCCCGCGACGACGTCTGGCCTATTCGGTAGGCCTCACCTCTGTGTTTACGAGGGGCTAAGTAAAGGGCCACCCATCGCTCTCCTCATAAGTAGTCTTGGAGCGGTGTGCGGGAACACGTCACAACCCGCTCTCGCCTGGATAAGTTAAGTTGGGCGACGCGCTCCCTCAAGCGCGCCGCCCAGGCGTCTTTCCAGTTACGGAGGAAGGCCTGCGGCAAAAGCCCTCCTCCTTCGTCCTATTCTACGTGGGCGACGGATCGGGTTGTCGGGGCCGGCTATTGCCTCCCTGACCCTCTCTGCCGCCTCTTTCGCCTCCATAACACTCTCACAATATGTAACGACCGCCTGCCATGCTCTGTCACTGCCGACCATCGCGCAAGCGAGCGCTGGCAGTGACAGGTCACCACCCACCACCCTGACGAGGTCGGTCCTTTCGGAGGCCCAGGCTGGGCACTCCTCTACTGCGTGCTGTGCGGACTCATTGAGGCATCCGTCACAGTGATGGCATCTGGGGTCCGGATCACTACCGGTTATGCGACACAGGTACCACCCGAAGCTGCCATGCCCCGAGAATACCTGTGTCAACCGGTAGGTTAGTGTGCCGTGACCCCTATTCAGCCATTCAGCCAACACCGGACGGATTGCCTCAATCGTCCGCAGGCCATAGCGTGGGTTCTCCAGTCTCGAAGTCAGTATAGTGTCTGGATGGAAAGTATAATCCAGTCCAAAAGCCAATTACTGTTATATCGATATGAAATCAATTGCTGTTAGTTACCCCAATTATTCTGGCCTACACGAACATTTTTTCAAACAAATATAATATACAAATAATCCTTCATCAGTATTTCATAATAATATGTTATTCTCCAAAAAAAAAACGAAACCGTAAGCATCATTGACGATGTTGAAAGGAAACTTTGAATAACGTAATATTTAATCAGGTTTATTTCATTTGAAGATGCGAGTGCCCCGACCTTACGAGATAGCGTAAATTTGAAAGTGAAACCGAGGTCGACGACCATTCTTATGTTTTTGTATTGGAGATGTGACTTGAACATATCTCGCCGCGGTCTTTACGCTGGTCATGTGTAGAATCAGTAGTAAATTGTTTTTATGGTACTTCTCTATTGGTTTATTTTGGTATGCAATCTTTCTTATTTTAAAAAGGCCTAACTTCGGAGGGGTTGTTGTAAGTTTTGTAACAGTTTAAGTGTTCTGGATTATAAAATTTATAAAACCTTGTTACAATCCTAAAAAATTACAGCCTTAACAAAAAGGTATTATTGTTTGTACGTAAAAATAAATTAGTAATTAATCAAAAACATGTGGTTGTAAAATATTATATAATGTAATTATTTCTCTTAGGATATTAAACTATATCTAGGGGTGAAAGACTATTTGGTTTAAGCGAAATTTTTAGCGATATAGTAATATAGGTATATATTTTCGGAATCAGCGTTTTTTACCGATTATAAATATATATATATTACTATATCACCAAAAAATGTCGCTTAAAGCAAATAGCCTTTCACCTCTCGATATGTATTTTTTTTAAATAGGGAAGTTTCTTGCCCAGTCTTAATATTAAAATTACCTTTTTTGAAAAGGAGTTAATTTTTTCGATGATTCAAGAGCCTTTTTAAAGCAAATTAATTCTTTCATTTATTGATTAAGTCATCTTGAGTATTTCCATTGCTTAACTTCTCTTAGTATGTTGGGCGTACTTTGTCATTTGCGGTGCATCCTTTGATTTATATTGTATTCAAATGAACTGTTGTATTGTTTCAACACCAATGTAAGCTTATCAAAAAAAAAAAAATTTATTCATCACTTACATCTTAAATATAGTTTTACTCTATGATATTATAATATTCCATATTCTATTAATATGATTTTGAATTATCCCAAAAGATGAAGTTTATTAATTATTATAGACATTAGAAACCATTGTTATAATAATACTTGAATATATATCAACACAAAAAGTTAATAATAATATTTACTAAAGATTATACCCATTGACCTAGTTCCATATTAAACTTACGATTGTACTATGGGTACTAAACAACGTGATACATACTTAAATACATACTTATGACCATGACCCGTGATAAAAACTTCTGGTCATCATAGAAACGTTTACCTCTACCAGGACCCGAACCTAGGATCTTGGCATCGTAAGTAGGGTCACTACAAACTGCGCTATCAGGTCCTCAAAATATTAAATGATTACATAAATATATTCAACGCTCATGTATGTAATAAACACATTACTCAATTCTCACGTAAAATTGTCAATTGCTGCTTGTTATTGGGAAAACTGTCAATCAGATCGTGTAATATTTATTTAAGAAAATTAATTGCCACTAACTTTCAAATCTCATTAAATTAAATGATGAGTAAATAATAGTATTTAATTTGTTTGATAATGTACACACTAGTTATTTAGCTATTAATAGCTAGGAATCTCGCTCGAGAATGTAAATCGTTAAAATTTAGTATCCGGTTTAATGAGGAATAATTATAATGGAAATTGTTTATATCTATTATTTAAGCCTCCATTAACCAGTTTGGTTATTATATCTTTGTTTTGTTTTGTAAATCGTTTTTATTTAAAGTAAAACGAATTCTACTAATAATTACTCAAGATTTTGATGTCCAAATACATTAGCATCTTTTGTTGCTTAGGTTCTGCTTTTGTATCATAACACTTCTAATTGAAGGAATATAGACAAATTTGCAACGTCATCATCAAAACGTGATGTATGATGGGTCAGATGACAATTAGCGCTGCGTGGCGCAGCTGTTCACTTAGCACATGCTGAGCTGACTAGCCTTTGGCACATCATCTTAACACAGGGTGTTTGCTATTGCTGTTTTCTACCTTGATTAACCTATTGTTCTGTGTTGTATGTTTTTTACAAACGAAATGAAAATGTATTTATTTCGCCACAAGCCAACAAAAAACCAGAAATTTAAAATACAGCAACACAAACAACACACAGAAACAAAAGAAAATACAAAACATGGCGAAAATGGGACCTTCATCAGCTTAAAGCCACAGAGGAAGTCTGCAGCGCTGAGCGCTGGGCATGAAGGGCCCCGGTCTTGTTACATCTAATTAGAAATATGTATAGGCGATAAAAAAATACAATAAATGGAAATAACATCTAGCTTAAGTAATCTTAAATATAAGGGTTTATAATAATAAGTTTAAGCAATAGCAACATACCCACTGAAAAATACAAATCAAATACATGTTGTTACTAGGGCGGGGTATGTCCAATAATCGTTGCCAATCAGGTTGGAAGTGATTTTATTCGAAACTGCTCCTCAAGACAATCTATGCGTTTTAATATCATAGTCGTGCGATGCCTAGAAGCCTAGAAATCTAAGATTAAAGTTTGACCCTAGTTCCGTTGTAACAATATTCTTCTGTCCCTGCAGCGTCTTGTAAAATGTATCTCATTGACTCGACGCCGTCGGTGACATTGTTTATGAAAGTGTATACAGGTTGTTTCGTAACAAGAGTAGCATATCGCAATATCACATCGGCGACTGGGCAGCCAAGACGGACATCTTATTCGCTTCTTCAACTCTCCAATTGATTTACTGTTTGACGGGTGCAATTTGCAAACATTTTTTGCATGTTGCATTTCAACAATGTCGAAATATTCAGATGTGATTCGACTGTGTGTTTCGTTCTCTATACCTTTGTTTTGATTTTGTGATGATTTACATTATTTTAGTGAATTTAGTATAATGTTTCCTATATGTTGTGGTAAGTGTTTTTTTTTGTAATATTAAAGAGTATTTGGATATTCTAAGAAAGAAATAAACTTTGATTATTTATATGTGATTGTTTATTTCTTGAGAATATTTCACATTACTTTTAATTCATCGAAATGTTTAGGCGGTTAATTTTTTGAATAATGCTGGTTGAATGGAGTTCTATTAATACTACTTTTTATCTTGATATAACTCTAAACTCTTTCTTCTTTTTTTAACTCTTATTATCATATAATTAGAAAAAAACCTGTATTGAAATATATTTTTAAATTCTGTCGTAAACTGTTTTATTCATCCTTATTGCATTTGATTTGTCTAATTGATTGCTCTATAAGGAATTTGTATACTACTAGTACACATTGAAAAAGAAATTTCTCACACAAATAACAAAATTTGAAAACTATCATTCTATTTTATCTTCATCACTCATTTCATTTTATAAAGAATTTCCTTTAAAACAATCTATTTCAATAAAACTAATACAAAATCAAATCAAAAATTTAAACAATGGATAAAATCCGTTCTCACAAAAATTAATTATTCTTATATAAAAATCTTAGTACTTTATTAAAATTATTCTTTTTTTTTATATCAACAATAAAACATATTTTATAATAACCGATTTTTTTACTGTTTAACTTTTGATTAAGTTAAAAACCTTTTTAAGCTTAGATTTATAGACGCAACTTTATGTTTGCTTAGAATTTACTAAAAGGTTACAATTTATATTACTCAATGAATGTCATCGGATTTGGTAAGTCACCGATTTTGTCAACATGGACTTGGCTCTTCGAATTCAGCTTTATTCAAAGTCCTATTAAATATTCAGTAGTTTGTCAAAAATTTAAACAATGGATAAAATCCGTTCTCACAAAAATTAATTATTCTTATATAAAAATCTTAGTACTTTATTAAAATTATTCTTTTTTTTTATATCAACAATAAAACATATTTTATAATAACCGATTTTTTTACTGTTTAACTTTTGATTAAGTTAAAAACCTTTTTAAGCTTAGATTTATAGACGCAACTTTATGTTTGCTTAGAATTTACTAAAAGGTTACAATTTATATTACTCAATGAATGTCATCGGATTTGGTAAGTCACCGATTTTGTCAACATGGACTTGGCTCTTCGAATTCAGCTTTATTCAAAGTCCTATTAAATATTCAGTAGTTTGTCAAAACGACTTGATTTTTTCAGAACTTTGCTAAGCACAGCTGAAGTAGCGTCTGTAAATCTCAGCCTTGTAATAAAGTAGATTTATTCTATTATTTTCTTTCAAGATTCGACTTAAACCGCAACTTTAGTACATTCACATGTTTATTCTGATCTTGTCCTCCACCTTTAGCCGTTACGTTGTCTTAGTATTTATCCAATGATTAATGCGACCCACATCTGCTCTTAAATGACCTTAGACACAACAGTTACGCAACTAATCACTAAGCATCTATACCGGCGCAATACATTTAGACCTGTCTGACCATCTTCCGTTCTAGACAGATGCTAGATTAGCTTCTGCCCGTAACCTCATTTGCGTGGGTTTATTTTATTGCTTTGTATTTAATTTAGTAAGAAGTATATTAAATCCAAGATTTATTAATGATAGTATTATATGCAATGTTGTTTTATGCTAAGAATAAACCAAAAAAAGCCCACTACATCAAAAGCTTTAACTAAATTTATATATATTATAACACATAACCGTGAAATCAAATTATCCAAAAGTTAACAATGAAGAAACGAACAATATAGTGTACTAAATCCTTAGGCGTATATTTAAAGGGTAATCAAAGTAGATATATTTCTGTATACATTTCACTTCAACGAAATGATATTATATTACCTCATTCAATTCCATAGTCTACATGCATTACCTGTTATAATGAATTCAACTGCTTAACTTAACCTAAAAAGATAGTAATCACAGTTATTATGCCAATGTCAGCTCACAACTGCATGTCGAACATTGAACCATTATACCCCTTACTATTGGATTAATGCTTTATTTAATGTAAGCATTTAATTTCAGTTAATTAGTTAACTTTTCGAAACGAATTATATTAATTTGTTATATGTTGTCTTTAAACGTCTGTCCACGTAGGGAATTCCGATTAACCCTTTCGATACTATCGGTGACTATAGTCACCAGTTAAAACGCCGGTTTTATATTCTGACTGACTGCATGACGGTATTTTCCCCCCGTATTATGCTTCTTCTGAAAACTAATGAAAATCGTTTTAAGCCAAAAATTTGACCCTGAATGCTGAATTTCAGTATGGAGCTCAATTGCCTGCGAAACACTTTACAGCGAGTGTTGCCGTAGCGAAAGGGTTATAATAGTTACAATGTTGATATCCCGTTTTTAATATTCTGCCTGTATTTCCAGTAGAAATGACTCCTAGTGGTTTTAATCAAATTTTATTTTAGTAGTTGTCGGTAAACTTGTAAATACAACCAAAAAGTAAACATTAATTGTATTTCTTCAAATATTATTGATAATTTATAATATCAATATCGATATAAAACTTATCAATGCACATTGTATAATAATTAAATGTAAAGATCGCAAATGTAAGAAATCAACTTCCTAGTTTACTTTATACAAAAATTATGGGTCAAAGTAGGTATTTTCGTATGTGTATTTATATACTCTAAATTACATACACAACAAACCATAATGAAATTTTCGCCATTATTAAGGAAATAAGTATTCCAGATTGTTTACGTGTATTATGGATTACATAGAAAAAATTAAAAGAAATCGTTCCCTTGTAAATGTAGACCGAAACCACTATAATAAATAAATACATTAAATTCATCCTTATCATTTGCTACCCGATTCTGATCATAGCTGGGTGTAGGCCTAACTCATGTTATACCATCAACCTTTTCCCGTGCCAAGTTTGTCCAGTTAAGACCCGCAAATTTGTCCACATCTTCCATCCATGTTAATCGGAATCCTGCGCTTCGTTTATCCAATTTTGAGAATTTATTCATAATATATTCAAATAAATTACGTTAATATATTTTTGAAAAAGTCCATAGTAGGGGACGCACCTGCGTAGGCGTAAATTACAGGTAACATAAAATAGTTTTACTTCAACGCTGAAGATTAGTTTCGCAATCAACGAACTGGATGACGGTGACGCACCCAGCAGACGACGTGACGAAATTGTGTCTTTTCAACTAATAACTTTAAATGCATGTCACCATTTTATTATGCTTTCAGCTCGAATTATAATGTTTATTTGAATAACAAATACCGAGTAACAATGCAATAACCATAGCTTTGCTGGGAACTTGTTAAGTGGTTGCATTATGTGGTAAAAACGCAAATGATAGGGTCGAAATATGCCAAGAACCCTTCAAACATTTTACGTACAATCATTTATACTTTAACTACATCTTAGCATAATATAATGGTAATGGCCTTTTCTCTGAACATTACACTTTTTTTAAACACTAATTGAGGTAAACTTTATTATCGATATTCGTATCAATTTCTTTTTCTATTTGCATTTTTATCTGCCCCTTTGTACCCTCACAATGAAGCTATTGAAGGAATTTTGAAGAAATTTGTATAGCGATATCTATTACCTATATCCAGAATATAAAGATATTTTTAGCCCGAATCAGTAGCGGATCCTACGAAAACTCTAGTTAAAGTTTAAATGGGCGTTTCGTTATTATTGAAGCTGGAGACTTTAAGCTTATTGCTATGGTACATTAATAAATCACACTTGGGCAAACACGCCGAAGCCGCTGGATGTATAATATTAATTAAATATGTAATTTTTACAACTTACGGACGTTTTATATTTAGTTATGTGAATTTTAAATACCACCCCATACAACGGAAAATCGTAATTATCGAAATCACTGGTAAATTATAGCATATTTTATATGATCGTAGAACTACTCGCAAATTTATGTATAATGAGTACATATAGTAAAGAATTGGTAGGGAAAAAAACATTTAATTGAATCTTTATATTCAACCCGAATAATAAATAATAAAGTTCCAAAAATCGTTTTTTTTTTACAATTTATAGACGAACGCTTGACCTCAATCACACCTGGTGGAAGGTGAAGATGAGTTCGATGATGAAACGCGATCGCCTAGCAAATGCCTATTCACTTTTCTCTTAAAGACTCCCAGGTCATGAGATCGCGGAAATATGGCCGCTGGAAGCATATTCCACTCCTTAGCCGTTCGCATGATAAATGTAGAAGCGAATCTTTTCGTGCGAATATAAGGAACATCCACCACATACGGATGGTATCCGACACGATATCTAGTAGTTTTGTGATGGAATGGGGCTGGTGGAATCAAAGAATGTATTTCCTGAGAACACTCTCCACCGTGCAACCGGTAAAAGACCGAGAAGCAGGCAACTCTACGTCGATGCTCGATGCTCTGCATTTTAATTTTTGTCAAAGAGTCTAGATTATTATTATTTGTTTGAGATTACGAGTACATTGAAAATATTTTTACGAAATAATCAAAATTAAAAAGACTTTCAATTAAACCTAAATGCAAGAATGCTCTTAATTCATTTTAATTTTTTATATTATATCAACGAGATCTGAAATTACTTTTCTTTAGTTTATTTCAATAATTACTAACAAAGTTTTTTTCTTAGCTGAAGTCGGTTGAAGCCAAATGAATTTATTTTGAGAGAGAATATTTTGCAATCATTGGATTAAAACTTCAGTAGGATTCTCTACACCATTTTTCTAAATATAGAATTTTAGAGGTTTTTATGCCCACGCACATGTCTGTCAAATCACGATAGTGCCTATTATATGAAATAAAATGAAATGAAATGTATTCATTTCGCTACAAACTAACAAACAACTAGAAATTTAAATGCAGTAACAGAAACAACATACAGAAAGAAAAGAAAATACGAAAACATATAAATAAAGTCTAATGTCAAAACCCGCTAAAACGATTTTTCGTACAAAATTACTTAATAGTCCTAATAGTAATTTGAAATGTTTTTATCAAAGCAAATATTATATATTATTTTTTTCTTTTTTTGCTTTTTCACTGTAAAATAATAATTTAAATACTTTATAAGAATGTGATTGTTAAGTTAACGATTAATTACAAGTTCTTATAAATTTATGGGATTTGAAAAAATATGTTATAGTGGGTTTTGAAATTAGAGTCCTCATATACATATAGTCACTGTGTGAAAATATCCTTTGTTTTTGTTTTTTTTTTATTTATTATTTATAAGGGCTTTTGCCATTTTGGCATATCAGCCCTATTGTACCCAATACGGTGAACTACACATCAGTTCTGAGAGAGTCGCTGATGAATCAGTGCTACCATGTCCACCAACAATTTCATAGTATTCCCTGTGGGATCACATAGGACGCCATGATAGGCACCTTTATCACATAAGCTGACTCTGCATTGGTCCATCAGCGACTCTCTTGCACTTTTATTCCGGTCACACTCCATCAGCAAGTGATGCAAATCCTCCCGTTTTCCACAGGTACTGCAATTAGGCGATTCTATTTTCCTCATAAGATATGCAAAACTTGCCGATGGATAGTGACCGGAACGAAGTCTTAACGACACTACTTGTTAAAGGAATTAAAACCATTATTGAGATAAACTTTCAAAGTTAAGGCATAAAAAGTATTGAACTTTTTCAAATGGTGACGATTAGTAGGTTTTTCAAGTTTATAAATAATAGATGCAACCTTCCCAGGTCCTCAGCCGGCCGTGACACCGCTCCAAGGCCCCATACTCCTACGCAATGGGTCTGTGCCAGTGGTACCACTAACCTCGTATCGGACTGTCAACAACGGATCCTTCTACCAAATACCGGTAAGTTTAATTTATCAATTATTAAAACAAAACTTTTTTTATTTTTTATATGGGCTATTGACCAAAGTTAGTCCTGATCACAGGAAATAAGTGTAGAGACCGTCATAGTAACTCGCTTAGACCTGTCGCAATCCGGGATCAGCTTGCGTAATTCGTATACCTAGAAACCTTCAGTCGTAGACCAACACGACTACGGAGTGTCACTGGATGTTCATCCTTTGATAGTCGCGGTCGTTTTTGGACTACATTGTACTTACCATCAGGTGCGCTGTAGTCACTTTGTCGAGTCAGTTTATAAGAAAAAAAAACAGTACATCAATAGTATACTGCACATAGTAAATTACATTCCAAGAATGCTGGCTAATACGAGTACCATTTACCAGTGGCGTGCATAGGTTATTTAGACAGTGTAGGCAGATTCACATAGTAAATTTGAATATTATATATTAATAATAAATATTATACTACTTTCATAGGGAAGATAGATGGCATGAAAATAGAATAGATATGAATATAAAGGGTTCCTTTTTTTGTTTAAATTAAAGGAATTTACTCCAGACTTATTTATCGTAAGGGCATGCTATGCTATCAGACATTTATGGAATGAGCGCTACTGCCATTCACCGACATCGTGCTGGTATAAAAAAATCACGACGAAAGCCTTTCGCTGCGTTGTTTGATGGAAAACAGTTAAAAATTTGTAGTTCATTAAAAATGCAAATCCATTGTAGAAAGGTTAAGTTTTTTGAAAAAAAAAACATAATGTAATAAATATCCTGTCTGATTTGAAAAGGGAACGTTGGTGTCACGATAACATTACCAAAATAAATCAGAAAATTACATTATACATGAACATTACAATATTATTATTGGCTTGTAAAATTAAAGGTATTAAATTATGTTACAAGCGATCTAATTCTGAATTAGTTACAAAAATTAGGGTCTCATATGATATCATGACCGACAAGCACTATCCTTTGCTTTCCTTTTTTCTTAGTTGATGCGCTACGCACGCTCTCAGTGTTTCCGATTAGCTTTGCTTATTGAATGACATTTCTATTTTCTTCAATTTTTTTTGCTGAAACTTAAAACAATAACGTAAATAGAATCTAATATCAATACCGAGTAATGTCTTCATGGATCAGACAGGGTTTTTATTATATACTGTAGTCGCAGCAATACGCGCAAACCTAGAACGTCAAAAAAAAATGTAAATGCAACGCAAGCGCCATCTAAGCTATAACAGTTTTTTGGTTACTAATCTCGCTTTCGAAACTTCAACATCACATCGCATTTTTTTCGCAACCCAATCGCTTATTATAATCGAAATTCGTTAACACACATCACACATCCTCACCTACAATATAATTTACATCATACACATACAAATACATACACAGTGAGTGATTTGTGTAGTGCCTGATTACTGCTGTTAACTGTAAATCCTTTGATATATTATATAAATCGTCTCAATTATCTCAAAACTTTATTGTAAAATTATCCCGCCTACGAGGGTGGCTGATTTTGTGTAACGGCATAAGTGGAAAACTTAATCCGGCCCGTGTTTACTGTATAACCTACAAGCACAGATGGGCAAAATGTAATCAAATTAATGAAAATGATTAACAATTGAATTTTACTTTTTTTACCATTAATATAACTGCGTTTTGCTCATTTTTGTTGTAAACACTACAAAATCCCAGATTGTATATACATTTATGATTTCTTAATGTTTTAAATGGATTTAATCATGATTACAGAGCAAGAAAATTAAAATTACGACTACATTTTGTAATCGTTGATCATTAATCAGATTACGTTTTGCCCATCTCTGCCTACAAGTAACAATGTTTACCATTAATTAGACAACTGGATCTGTAGCTATATTAATAACTAAATAAAACGTTATTACGGGTTTTGCTCACTTGTGTAAAAAAAAATATTGTTGGTCAAATTTAGACGGTTCAAGGATTTCCTCACATAGACACCGTATGAGATATACAGTCAAAATCGTTTATGGCGACCTCGTTTAGAACAACATACCAGTTATATTGACCCAGACAAAGGTCCCGGCAAAAAAATAGGACTTCGTATCTCGAAAACATCACCGGTTGTTACGACTATAGGTTTTTACAACTAAATATAAAGTCACTTCGATGTCATTATAGCAAATTTTGACTGTATTATATTTTGCGCTCTACGTGCTACCATATGCAAACCGCTTAACTATGCTTATACTCGCTTTTAAGTACAGTTAGTACATAATATGAAGCAACAATTTGTTTAATTTACGTCTTAGTGGACGTGACATCCAAATCATTATTCTTGTCTTTGCGCAAATAATGCTCGTTTGTTTAACCTTACTTTGACAATTTTCATTTGTACAATCTTGACTGAATAGGCCTATACAAGTATTTGACAACTGAGTACCCTAAAACTGATCGAATGCTATCATTATTAAATTATTATAAAATATTTGTATGTAAAAGCTTATATCGAATAACTTTATGTAATTTTTATAAAAATATAACCAAGGTTCTAGAAAAAAACAATTATTTTTTATTCTAAGAATCCTTGTTCAATATTTTATTCATTTATTTAGCAAATAACAAACATAAGGCATAGCCAATTATACAACGTTACTGGTAACTAACGCCAAACCGCTTAAAGGTAACTTAGGTACATCAACACTAACAATTTTTGTTCTATGACTTTTGCCAAAACTCATCACACCCTAAGATAAATATATATTTTTTAGTTTTAGTGGGAATTTCTATCAATCGTTAGCTCTATGTTTAAAGTTTAGTCAGTTGATGCTACGAAATCGTCTGCCCCAGTTGCATCGCGTCACCTTTCAGAGTGTTAAGATGTAAAAAATTGCGAGTTATACACAATTCTAATACAGGAAAATTAATTTGTATAATTTCAATGTGGTCAGAATGGACATCATTACAAGGTGACCAAGCAACCGATCCATATTCAAATAAACTACGAACCATTCAGTTACTGCAATTATTGTTATTTTGTATGATTTAGTTAAAACCAGTTCATATACATCAAAGGAATTCAAGGCTAAAGACGACTATAAACGTAACAGTAATATTGACCAGCATTTATTGATCAACATCCGTCCATGATGTCAGATTTACAGAATTATTATATATCCCCTTTTTATAATTGATAACTGTAAAAAAATATTTATCGATAAGCAGAATTTATACATTGCTTCAATTTTTAAAAGACACAGAGTTTAATAAAAATTAAATTTTGATATCTAATGTAGAATATTGAAACATGTACGGAATGATTTTATAGACGAGAGAGATATTACAGAATACAATAATTTGTATCTTCTTATAACTAATAAAAATGTAAATAACAATATTCCCTAACAAATCATAGAGAAACATTGATAAATAAATGAGAATTGATCCGTAAAAAGTTTGGACACCGCAGCGAGTGTGGTGGACGATTGAATGGTATGTAGAGAAAATTCATTTTACGTAATTTTAGGCAAAGAGGTAATTAACTCGTTATCCTTTCGTACTTTATCCTGGCTTAGGAGAGACAAAATACCTAATAAATAAATAATAATAAATTATAATTAATTGTTATTTATTCTATCATGTGTGTAATTGCCCCTTAATATGATGACTATAAATTATTTGTTTTAATGGAAATATTAAGATACTACTATTCCTATATATTTGGAATTAGAATCGAATGCTGAATATCCTCCTTGAACATCTCCATCGTCTTTAAAATGAGCCTGTATAAAATTGCTTTGCGTAAAGTTTAAAGACATTGATGTTGTCATCATATTTGAATTGAAATCATGTGGATTCGACGAAAACTGGATATTTATTTGTTAAACCTTTATTCATATGCTTTTAAACCAAATTAAAATAATGGTGTTGGCGCCAAAACATTATACAGACTCACAAACAAGCTTGCATCCCACACATTAAGGCGACTAACAGTAAGGGAGACCAATCGATGAATTGGAAATTAGATAGCCTCTGGAATGTTTTTCGACATGTAAAAAAATATCAAGATAAAGTCTACCAGCGAAACTGCAATTTTAAATTATTTTGAAATGGACCTACGAAATTAAAGAATATTAATATAAATAAAATATATATATATTATATTAGGTCCTTACATATGAAATTGGCGTTTTGTATGGGAGGAACAAAAAGTCGAATATTTTTTAATATAATATATTTAATTAATCAAAGTATGAACCATTATTTTCTATGCACTTTTGCCATCTCATAGGTAGTTCATTGATCCCTTTACTAAAAAAACCAGTCGGACGGGAATCAATAAAATCTTTGAAGGCGATTTGGACTGCCCCATCGGAGTTGAATTTTTTCCCTTGCAAGAAGTTATCCAAATTTCGAAAAAAATGGTAATCTGTTGGAGCAAGGTCCGGGGAGTACGGAGGA
Organism: Automeris io; assembly: GCA_036320925.1. NCBI lineage: Eukaryota > Metazoa > Arthropoda > Insecta > Lepidoptera > Saturniidae > Automeris > Automeris io. The sequence continues at coordinate 9,406,271 of JAUDJH010000014.1, forward strand.
TGTCTTAGACTTTCCAATTGAAGCTCTTCTAATTTAGTAGCCGTCTGTTGCGCAGTGTGTGGTCTAGCGTTGTCGTGAAGCAGCAGTGGCGTGGAGCGATTGACCAGCCTAGGTTGTTTAGCCGCTAGCTTTTCCATCATGGTTTGCAATTGCTGACAATAGACATCAGCCGTAATAGTCTGGCCAGATTTGAGAAAACTGTAATGAACAATACCGGCACTAGTCCACCAAACGCTTACAAGTAACTTTTTGGGGTTAATTTTCGCTTGGGGCAGGATTTGGCTGGCTGGCCAGGATCCAACCATTGCGCTGAGCGCTTCCGATTATCGTAAAGAACCCATTTTTCATCACAGGTAATGATTCGGTTTAAAATACCTTCATTATTGTGCCGGTTTAGTAATGTAACGCAGCAGTCGACGCGCGTTTGCCGGTTTGCTTCAGTCAATTCGTGAGGTACCCACCTTTCAAGCTTTTTAATCTTCCCAATTTGCTTCAAGTGAATTAAAACAGTTTTATCACTAACATCGCAGCCTGCAGCTAACTCGGACGTGGTTTGCGATGGATCAGCTTTCACAATAGCCTTCAACTCTTCATTATCAACTTGAGTCTCAGGCCGTCCACGGGGCTTGTTCTGCAGGTCGAAATTTCCAGAACGAAAACGTTGGAACCAAAAACGAACTGTGTTTTCTTTTGCAACACGACCGCCATACACATCATTCACCCTTCGAGTTGTTTCCGCAGCACTAGTGCCACGGCGGAACTCGTACTCGTAAATAATGCGATATTTTAAGTTTTCCATTTTGTAAAATGAGTGACGCAAACAGAAAAAAACAGAAGAAAAAAACAAATGAATGACGATCATCGAAGCACAAATACATGAGTCTATAACTGTACAAATTTGAATTTGGAATTCCTTACCAAAGAGGAGAAATTTGTGATTAAAGTGGCCAGTACGAAAAACGCCAATTTCGTATGTAAGGACCTAATATAACTAGCTGTGCCCGCGACTTCGTCCACGTGGAATAGTTATTTTGGGCATTTTAGTGAGTTATTTATTTCAAAATTGCAATATCTTCTAAGATGTGCATTGAAATTAAGTGATGTCCAAGACAATTTTGTTCACAATTAAATACTGTTAATTAACAACACATAAATTCGGATACAGATTAATATTATTACGTTGATACAACTCTTAACAAATAATGCATTAATTTCGACCAAATTTGATTACCATAAAAACGGTTCTAGTGAGTTAATCCTAAAAGATAGACATATACTGTCGTGGACATTTTTTTAGATCATTTCAAGAGGAATAATTCTTTGATACGTATATTTTTGGTATCTTGAACCGTTTTCGCAGCGCACGCAATTGAAACCCTCAAGGATGAATAACTTTATCCATTTTTTTTCACATTTCCCATTATTTCTTCGCTCCTAATAGTTGCATCGTGATGTTATATAGCCTAAAGCCTTCCTCGATAAATGGTCGATTCAACACAAAAATAATTTTACAATTCGAACCAGTAGTTCCCGAGATTAGCGCGTTCAAACAAACAAACAAACTCTTCAGCTTTATAATATTATAGTATTCAACACAAAAAGAATTTTACAATTCGAACCAGTAGTTCCTGAGATTAGCGCGTTCAAACAAACAAACAAACTCTTCAGCTTTATAATATGATAGTATAGATAAATATTACCAGAATAGACCATACATATATATTTACAAAAATATAATCATGTGCATTAGTTATATATCGGCAATAGATATAAATAACAGATAACCAAAGCCTTTCTTAAAAACCGTGACTAATAAAAAAAAAATTGCAAAAATTAAACAAATTCACTAAGCATAATTTAAACGAGTTACGCACTAAATCTTTCATCCGGTAATCTCCAATCGAGATCCGAATATTGTCAAACCAAAATAGACATCATTTTTTATTATTACTCGTGTATTGTACCTGAACCGAGTCTAAGCTTTATAGAATTTCCTGTCATGTTGTTGTAATACTTTATGGTAATTGTATCAAGGTCCTAGATTCATATTTCCACGGATTCGTTTCAAAAGCCGTCCGAAATGCAATACCAGAATCGGTACAAATATTCTAGGTTCGTATTTTCACAGTTGTTGTTTGGATTAGCATGGAACTTTAGATATCCATGATTAATTGGACGTGTTTACAATTATAGTCTTTAAATAAGTTGAGCGTCTACGAGTATTGACTTCCTTATGGTATATTTATAAAGAAATTTTGTGTAGGAACATACTTTAATGTTAATTGTCCTCTAGAGTTTGCGGTTGCCAAATGCAATTATCACCTCGGGTTACATACGCACTTTGTATAAAGGTCGCTGAAATATTTTTATCAAATTATAAATGACTAAGAAAATACAAATCTTTCGTCACTAATCATATTTTTTATTTGAAGCCGATAATCAATGTATAAAATATTGTTTTATAATTATATCTATGGTCAGATATTTAATAAGTGGTCTGCCAAAACAAAATTAAGTATTTTTATAAATTATAATGTGTAATTACAATCTTTCTTCGAATTACTCGTAGGTATAAATACAACTACATAATTACAAAGAAACCCAATTAAACAAATATATAACACTCATTTGAGAATTTTGCAGTAATTGTTTCCTTTATGAGCTAATTAATTAAGTCAGCCTGTATTATTTATAGTATATAATGCAATCTTTAAAAATTAAATATATAGTTTATTGACGTTAGTCAATACCACCGGAAAATGTAATAAAAATAATCTCGAAATTTTAACCTATAACTATATAACTTTAATATACAGAACTTGTACTAATATAATAACCATATTTTATTTATTTAAAATATCTTTAATATTTTAGTTTTATTATAGCATTGATTTAATTTTAGGATGATATTCCGTAATATCTCAATCAAGGCGGCTGCGTCTCTAATGCGAGCGTAAAAAATGCTAGCCGCTAGGGAACGCAAAATTGATTTAGTATACTTTCTACATCTATGGGGCTCTAAAAAATAATTAATAATAAAAGTGGTCATTGCACGAATAAATTTGAGAATCTCTGATTTAACCTATGTAAGGTATTAAATATGCCCTGATAAAATATTCACATTAATATCCGATGGATGTTAACATTATATTATTAAAGCCTTATTGTGATTACGAGAGCGTAGGCTCGCAGGAAACGTCTGATATGAACCACAGCTTGAGTCACACGCGTGGGTTAGACGATAAAACAAGAAACGTGAGCGATTTATATGATCCCCACAATGTTGCCATAATTTAAAATCCCATACTCTCGGAGAACGTTCACCTCGTTTGTATAAGGTAAACGCACCTATAATTCCTTGATAAGTTATCCGACATTGGTATGCAAGTGTTATAAATGAGTTTTTCTTCGAAATCATTGTAACAACAGGCATAATGTGCATAGATTTTAAAATATACACGTTATATCCCTTTGAGATTGTGCTGTCCTAGTGAATTAGGAGCTGGGTTCTATACCTATATACCAGTAGCGTTCATTCCATACATGCAGAAAAGCATTGCATGCCCTACAATAAATAAGTCCGAAATAAATTACTTAAAGATGAACAAATACCTACCTACCCACATTCATATGTATTCTATTTTTACGCTCTTTCATTCGTATAAGAACTTAATAATGTTTACTATAATAATATAATATTTTATTTAATTACTTGAACGCTGTCTACCTTGTTCAAATACCTTATGCACGTCACTGCTATATACTAAACGCGTCAGGTCGTATGTTCGAATCCAGACGCGTACCTTTGGGTTTTTGCAGATTAAGTATGGAAAAGGAAAACATCCATAGGAAACTTATATGGCGTGTAATAAGAATGTCATATGTGTATCCTGAGAATGACGATCAGCTAAGCTATATTTACGTTCGGCACGATAGATAAGGGTATGGTGGATACAGCCATGAATGTATCTCTGCTCACTCCGAAAGAGATTAGCGTGTAGATGTTTATTTATATCCAGTAAATGGTGTGCAGATATATGTATAAACTAAACTAAACCAGTTAGTTTTTTAAATTTTAAGTGAAACTACTTTAGAATCGTTAATTTGTAACTTTATGATACGAACATGTGATCGGTCCAGTTTTATTAAATTATCAAAAAGTTCTGATTTCTATTTGAAATCACACGCATTGGATGAAATGCAAATCCTCTATTTATACAATTCTATGATCATGTGTATAACTAAAACAAAAGCTGAATGAATTAATTTCAAGCGTCATTCAAAACTTCTGTTTCCATTCCGGTCCCATGTATAGGGTAAATGTATGGCATAGCTGGTATTTATATATTACTATCTGAAAATCGTATACCGTATCCTCCTGTAATTCTATCTTTAATCATATTCTACTCTAATGTCTCCCCAAATCGGATCTTAAAGTATATCGTACTCCGAGTACATTCTAAATCGTATCTTACTCTAATATCTCCCCAAAGCCGATCTTAAATTATATCCTACTTTGCGTTCATACTAAATCCGATCCTACTTAGAGTAATGATTGAGGATAAAATTAGTTTAATTGAAAATGGGATCTTAAATCAAATCCTACTTTCATCTTTAAATCGTATCCTACTCTAATTTCATCTTAAATTTGAGAGTTTGGATGCTGATTTATTTTCGAAATGTGATCGTTGCTGGTATAATATACTATTAATGTGATAACTAGTGCTTTGTAGATAGCTAATGGCGTAAAATAATATCAACCATATAGCAGTCAATTTATGAACTATGAACAATAAATTACTCTGCAAGGTGTATTGCTTGGAGCAGTGATGAATATCAAATCCTAGAAATTAATACACACTTTAGTTTTAAATAATTAATATTCAACAACAAACATACTACAACAGTGTTATATGATGTGGCCGCGTTTTAGTCATTTTATAGGTAATTAGTTATTTCGAATGCACGAGACACAATCAAGTCACAATTATTTTGCTTGGATTCAGTCACGTAAATTCAAAGACGTGATATTTGCGTGACTCACAAGTTGTGGGTTTACACTGAACTTAAAAATTTAATTCAATTACACATTGTACATATATTATGACATTCGTCTTTGTTTGTTTATATGTGTCATGTAATTGGGAATTACCAACAATCTTTCCTGGATGATTAGGGATTAGTAGATATTGAAATATATCTTCAATAATTTATTTAAATGTCGTAATTTGAATATCAATATCTGTTTTGATTGTTTTAATCCATTATGTTGTTATAAATAGGCTAATTAGCATTATATATGCAATTATAACCTATTTTGCATCGACAAGAGAGCATGAAGGAATAATTGAGTGAAGGCGAAAGAGGCATAGATGGGCAAAATGTAATCAGATTAATGAAAATGATTAACGATTACATTTTACGTATTTTACCAGCAATATGACTGCATTTTTTTCATTTATGTTTTAAACACTACAAAATCATACATTTTGCCCATCTCTGGAAAGAGGTATGTATCTAACGACCAGAGAAGTGTTGTTCAATTGTTTCTGCCTATCCCAATAAGAAATTATATTATATACTCTATCTTAATTTAGTAATAGTGAAACTTTTTATAGTTTTTTTTTATTATCGTGTGATGCAAGTTTGGTTAACAATTTTCTAATAGATTACAGGGTTTTTCGTATTCATATATTTACCTATGTCTTTTGGCATTTATGGATATATTAATTTTTTTTATTTATTTATTTATGTTGGAGTATTTTCTAGTATTTTTTTTCTTTCATTTTATAAAAGTAACTGGCGATACTAATTAGTATTTTTCATTTTTTAATTTTAATAAACAAGTGTTATCACGTACAAATCAAAAACGACTAGTCACTGACCTGGATACTTCTTAATTGAATATTAGCGTAATAAAAACAAACAGGAAGTAAAAACAAAGGCCCGATATGTCAATTGGAACTGATACGTCACCCGCAATTGGCTGCGGTTGATCCGTGTTCAATTTATACGCCGCAAAAGCGATCAGGACAACGTTTCGATTATCTAGAGATACATTTGCAATCTGAAATACGTTTAAGTATATAAAAAAATTGCTAATTGATTTTTTATTACGTGACCTTAAAACGATCGTTAGCAAACAGTTGAACAACAAGATCTGGGAAATTCGACGACTTCAAGATTATAAAAATTAAAAACTCTTAAAGACGTAAACCTTCAGATATTTGGTGATCGTTCGATTTGTAGATCAAAAACAATTTGCCGATTTACAGAAACAAAATAATTTAACAGGCAATATTAAGAAAAATATTTTTTACACAATTAGAGACATTTATTTCGCGTAAAAGGTTTTACCTCGTAATTGGTTATTGTTTATATACTATATGTGTTTATTTATTCTTTGGTTTGATTTTTATATCGTTTAACATTTTTTGTGGAAATATTTGCTGACTACTATATCTGCATGTATATTATTTGTTTTTTATATTGCTGTATGTGTCCTTAATCAAATAAAAATAAATCTTTTATTATTTTATTTTTTAAAGATAGTTATCCGAACACCCAGGATCTATACGAATGGTTCTCAATTCATTCAGTACTTATATCCTTTAGCGTGCAAGAAATTTAAGACTGTAATAGTTTACCTACCTAATATTAATATAATTTTATGATACATTAGCAATTCATTTCTAAGCAAAACACCATCTACAAAATAATTAAATTTAATTGTTTTGAAATGATTTGAAAAAATAAAAAGTGTTTATTTGTCACTCAACACGCGTCATTGAGTACCTTAAAGACATGTAACTTTTTCAAACATTTTAGATGTTGCTTATTGAATTAATATTATTAAGTAATCATTAATACCATTTTATTAATACGCCAATATCATTGTAGAATCATTTATAATTCGTAAATCCAAAACCGTGTGGTATTTTATTGGAGGTTTTAGCATCGACTAGTTTAAATGCGTTCAGTGCCGTCACTAACTTCGCAAAAGTTTTACGTATTGTTGAGCAATTTTTTCTGTTAAGAAACATAACTTTTGTGTGTGCTTGCTTCCGTTGACATGTAAGCGGTAACTTTTGAAGACGGCGCCACAGCTCGTTGCTTTTTCTCCAGTCACGGAAATATGTAAATTTATTTCGTTGTACGCAAGGTTATTGACACAGATTTGTCAAATATTATACTGGTTAACTTTGAATTGCTAAACAACGTGCGCTTGCCAAATTAATGATGCGATCCAGTTTTCTCATTCATATTGCACAAACTAATAAATCACCTCAAAATCTATGCATATATTTATTTGCGATTAAACTTGTGTTTAAAATGATGAAGTGGTCACATTTGCATGAGAAAACTCATTATTCCGACCGGGTACAAATTTTGTAGCGTTTGCTATTTTGAATCACAATGACCATTTTATGCATAAAGGACTAGTTCTTAGATTTTATTTACATTATTTTTTCTTTATACATGAGGCCTAAGGTTTATAATGCTGCAAAAATATTTATTAATACAAACAAGTATTTATATTAGAATGCCCGGTGTATTATCTTCGCACATATCTTGAGAATATCGTGCCATTGTACGCCGGCGCGAGCTACGTTCAACTTTGTTTTTTTGCTATACTATATTTCGGTAGTCAATTGCTTTTTGTTTTGAATCCATCCAGTTAATTAGCGCATTTTATAGAAGCAGGACGTGTTAATTAAACAATCCGGTAGCGGACATGGATTTGTTGTGCTTAAATGTGAGTGGATTTAGCGGATTTTATTATCTTATAACGTTTATGGAGTGTCGTTTAGTATTATTTTAAGAAGAAGTTAACTTTTAGAGTGCTATAACATTAATTTTGTAGATCAAAGGATCTTAAAGTACTTTGGACTGTATTATAATATTCTACCACTTATTTCGTAATTAAATATTAACGGACAGCATCGGTAGGTAAACAAACTCATAACTTTATTCTAATAGGTCCAAAAAAATATTTTTAAAACGGAAATAAACTGAATTTACCATCTAATATGAAAGAAAAATCGACAGGGAAAAGCAATAAAAAAAACTGTGGTTGCTATTTTTCACAATTCTATTGCATATATGTAAATTAAATTAAATATCCTGTTAGAAGAATGTGCATCAAAATAATTATCGAGGGAGCCATATTGTGACTTTTTTATAAATTATATTTTTGGAAAATTTGTTAAACTGTGGCAAAAGCTCTAGAAACTTTAAAATACGTAAATGTGTAGGTGAATATCTAACTAAACAAATGCTAATTTTGGCGTTGAACATAAATAATAATGAGTATGTAGATGTAGGAAAATTAAAGTATTCGCATAATTTTCGCATTCGTAATTTGAATCCGGGCTTATCCAGCGATCGGTATTTCCGGATCCCTGATCTGTGTAGTCCAAGCTTAAGATTTAACATGGTTAGTCCTTAGCTGTAAATAAAAACTTATCGAGCAAATTAAAAATATTTACAGAAATTGCAACTAAACTGTTTTTTTTTTAATTTTATTATTATTTGTTTTGGCATGTTTTTAGATATTTTCTATACGTATTCTAATACGAAATACTTCGTTCCCACTTTGTGTTAACTATCTTCAGGTGATAATAATCACTTACCATCAACAGATAAAAATATTTACAACACATTTACATTTTTACAATGTACTAATAATGTATTCATTTCGGCTTAATCTCCACAGTACTAAATATAATTACAAATAAAAGTAATAATGAGTTTTAAACTTTTATATATTTTTTATTTATAATGTGAATAACAGAGTGGATGAGCCTCTTCATCCAAAATTACACAAAGGGACCATCCACTCACTCAGACGTTTATTGATCATGAGTTAATTTGATGGAAAAATCTCTGACCCGAAGTAATTTGGTCAGGTATTGATCAGCCGTGTCTACATAGCAGGTATGTCTATGTATTTAGTTCCAAAGACAGGCTATTGTGTACATTGTCTATTGTTTTATAGCAGACGAGCAGTAACGAATTTCCTCTAGAGTAGGGGTGGTCAAAGCATCGACCCATTAACTAGTCGAACATGGAACTATTTTTAGTTTTCCACCTTTCCGATAATTACACATATTTTTTTAAATATTTGCAATAAGATTGCAATAAATATGAAGAATATAATACAGTGTAACCTCCATGTAACGTCACTTGATTTAACGACAAACTCTCTAAAGTGTCGATATCACTCGCATTTGGTTGGTTTAGCTCATTTCCCATACAATGATACACTCTATATAGCATTACACCCACTCTCAATAACGACAGCAATTTAATAATATAAAGTACTTTTTAAGTTGCCAAAATTAGTAAAAACTGCACAGCTGTATACATGCTTTTGTCACTTTATTATCCTAGCCCGTAATAAACTCGAGTCTCTACATTTTACATACCACATTTTCTAAGAAATCCGCTATGGAAGCAGCTAAATTATTGGAAAAGTACTTTCTTTATCACCAAGATGTCTCAATATTGCAAAATTGAATTGAATAAAATAATTTAAAAATACAACAAAATTACTGCAGCAAAAGACGTCAGACAAAAATAACTGATTATACTCAATAGCGATCAAATAAGTATTGTTTTTTATGTAATTACTAACACTAGTCTGAAATAAACTTTTTCTAATACAGATTTTTCTTCTCTCCATTTAAAGACAACTCTGTATAACGTCAACATATGCACAGTCCCTCGAGGGTCATTATATAGAGTTTGCACTGTATATATATTATTTATTTATGAATTAATTTGTTTCTAAAAAAATCCCCTTATTTTATAAATGTAAAATTTTTGACTATCATTTTTTAGGACCACTTAACATAGTGTACTGGTACACGCATAACTTAAAATAAAAATAAAAACAGGTTGTTAGTAGTGGCCATTGTTTGCACTGTATATATATATATATATATATATATTATTTATTTATGAATTAATTTGTTTCTAAAAAAATCCCCTTATTTTATAAATGTAGAATTTTTGACTATCATTTTTTAGGACCACTTAACATAGTGTACTGGTACACGCATAACTTAAAATAAAAATAAAAACAGGTTGTTAGTAGTGGCCATTGTTTGGTCACCCCTGTCCTAGAACCTCTTCAACCTAATGGTATTATTTCCTATAGCAAATGTCCGCGTCCGTTTTTCGTACATTTTTTATGTTCGGCTTGAAATAATTAGACATTGTTCAATTTATTCCAATATTATATTGTTTCGATTTAAATATACATGTTTAATGGAATTACAAGCACTATTTAAAATCAGTGTCAGGACGACAGTAAGCCCCCTACGTACCTACTACGTAGCTGAACCTACGTAAGAAGAAAAATTTACGTAACAGGCGTGTGGTGTTTTACTGCCGACATTAATAACCTTCAATTCTTAGATAGAACTACACCTCTCTCTTTCAAACCTGTGTATGAGAAAAGAGATGTACTATAATTGCCATAGTAACAAATCTAAAATAGGTGATATGATATGGTATTAATTTTAGCCATTAGGAAAGACTGATCTATTGTCACAGATAAGCACTTCTGCGCAGAAGACATTTTCTTATTAAAATCACCCGCAGATTAATGTCTCATTCCATTCACTTATCGTTTATGTAGTTGCTTAGAAGCCAGTTATAATATAAACTAAGCTAAACAAACATACGCTGAGTTTCAGAAGCACTCCTTATATTTTTAAGACGCTTTTAGATATTAATCAAGCATACAGTTTGCAGTTGATGATTCATAAGGGTTTAAAAGTGTTTTTAAATAAAGTTTCGAGGAGTGTTTCTGAAACTAGAATTGTGGAAAAGGCTCCCGGCGAGCATGCCCCTATCTTCCCATGATATCGGGATCTTTAAACGAAGCGAGAAGATATATTTGTGATCTCATTTGTATTTTTCAGATCCTGTGGACTGCGCTATCTCTAGCATTGGGGTATGAGCTGCAAGGCCAAATAATCCGAGGAGTGCCATGCGTGAAGCGTAACTATCAACTGTATTGTCCTACAGCAGGAAATTCTTATCCATTGTGAGTATAGCAAAAAATTGTACCTACGATGTGTTTATTGGTAATAGATCGCTCCCCCTTCTACCATAAATTGATAAGACGGCGTACGTGTTTGTACCTTTATCATTTCGTCAGAGACTTCCAGCTTTTTCCAGATTACGTACGGATTGAGGCACCACATGCTCACCGGTGAAGAGAAACAACTTGATGAAATCCATGTGGTATCTAATAGAACAGGACTTCTTAAACTATGGGTTGCGATCCCAAATGGGGTCGCGTAATAAAATTCTGGGGTCGCGAGAGATTTTAATGTCAAATATTTATGTATATATACCATTTTATAACATCACTAGAGTTGGCAGAATACAGTGGACTTGCAGCGTCTAGACACGCGCATTAAGACGGTCAGAATCCACTTTTATTTTTGAAACTATAATAATTACAATTTTATAACTTTTTTAAGTAATTTTTAATTTTAGATTTTTGTATGTTTCAAAACGAATTCTAAAACTATATATTTTCATATGGATATGTATATTGTTGCCTAATAAATAAATCATCAAAAAATATGAATTTATTTTTCTTTTACATTTGTATGGGGTCGTCAAGAAACTCACAATCATAAATGGGGTCGTCAAGAAACCCGCAATCATAAATGGGGTCGTGAATGATAAAAGTTTAAGAAGCCCTGTAATAGAAATATCATGTGTACTAATGCTGTGTGAACGGCGATCAGTTACTCTATTGGTTACGTTTGCACGACATATAAGCGCAAAGTGAATACAGCCACTAATATATCTCTGCTCACTCCGTAAGGGAAATAGCGAGGCTATATATTATTCTTATTTTGTATATAATATTATAAAGCTGAAGAGTTTGTTTGTTTGTTTGTTTGTTTGAACGCGCTAATCTCAGGAACTACTAGTTCGAATTGAAAAATTCTTTGTGTTGAATAGACTATTTATCGAGGAAGGCTTTAGGCTATATAACATCACGATGCAACTATTAGGAGCGAAGAAATAAGGGAAAATGTGAAAAAAAAAACGGGGAAAATTATTCATCCTTGGGTGCTTCCATTGCGTGCGCTGCGAAAACGGTTCAAGATACCAAAAATAAATGTATGACAGAGTTATTCCTCTTAAAATTATCTAAAAAAATGTCCACAACTGTATATGTCTATCTTTTAAGATTAACTCACTAGAACCGTTTTTATGGTAATCAAATTTGGTCGAAATTAATGCATTATTTGTTAAGAGTTGTATCACCGTAATAATATTAATCTTTATCCAAATAAATGTGTTGTCGATTAAGAGTATTTAATTGTGAACAAAATTGTCTTTGACATCACTTAATTTCAATGAACATCTTAGAAGATATTATAAAACCTTATATAGCAAAACAACGTTTGCCGGATCAGCTAGTTTTGTATATAGGTGCATACGAGGCCAAATTTATCACCCGCTAATCTTACAGCACGTTCTCAATTTTCAATGCATTTTATTCCGTAAAACAAAATTCATTTTCATTAAATACGACTCTATATATCAATATCACGTATTTTCAATTTTCAGAGAACAAATTGAGACGTTCATAGATGAAAACAAAGCGTTGATAAAGAGGATGTATGGATCGTTTTCAACGCCGCCAGGGAGTAGAGTAAAGAGGGCTCCTGGAGTACCGGATATGCATGATGCCTCAGGAGATTCTTATTTCAGACATGCGAGACAAGCTGCTAACACACAATTACCTGATGTGCAAGCTGTCAATAGTACCGGGAGGTGAGATTTGTTTTGCAATTTTTTTATATGCGTTTCAAAACTTCCATATTCAATCACATACCATACTACAAATCGAATGTCTAGAGCAGCGCAGTCGTCCTTTAAACTTACTAAAAAATGGATGGTCACGCTACATCGGATGGTATGAATAGGTTCAGCGACCTTTTTTGCCAAAAACATGCCACTTACGTCATATCTATCGACCTTTCATCACACTGATTCCCTATGAGGGTAATCAGAGAGAATATACACCACGTCCCTCTACCTTTATCTTAACCTAAAATACAGATAAACACTAAATCTAGACAATAATGTCTAGATTTTTTTTTTCGGGTGAGATTGATTATGAAAAAGTAATGAAAATTGCGCATAGTGAATTGTGAAGTTTTTCATTAACGGCTGTAACCAGAAAAATGGAAAGCTTCATTAGGTCCTTTCCTGGTTTCGTATTGTAAAAATATTACCGCCTGCACTTTAAAATACAACCTTAGATATTGTTCTATTAATATAATTAAGGTTAAAATTATATATTTTGTATACTGGCTCGATATACTCGTGACTACATTGCTCGTGTTGGAAAGTATAGTGTAGTCAAAAGATGGTCGCCATGGTACGAAAATCCGTTGATAGTCGCCTTCGGTATATCGACCCACATATACCACGACTGAAGGTCTCTAGGTATGTAAACAATAGGATATACACAAGCTGTTCCCGATATGCGACAGGTAGAAGCGTGTTACTATGACAGACTTTGCACTTGTGTACTATAGTCTACTATACTATAGTAGACTAGTGATGAAAATGCCCGGGAATTTTCCCAAAGTGCCCAAAATTGCCGAGAACATTTCGTAAATTCCCGGGAATATTTCCAAGGAAGTTTTTGGGCACTTTGGGAAAATTCCCGGGCATTTTCATCACTAGTCACGACCCAGTTCGGGCCTTAGAAGATCAACTAAACTAATCAATTTAATTAATCGAATTGCAGATTGGACGCGTGTGAAAGCAAAACAGACATAATGACGCCTTATTGGGCGCTCAACTCAGCTCGGAAGCTAAGAGCTATAGTCAACACCATGCATTTTGAGCAAGCAATTCACCAAGAAACTTGCAGGTATATTTGACATTTTCTTAAGACTGAAAAACATTCTTTCAATCCGGTAAAGATTGCAATTACAATATAGACGAAAATACTCGAAATTTGTAGTTACAGAATTATTCTTTAAATCCCACTTTCCCATTCGTTATAATCAAATCCAAGCCTTGGGAGGTTCTAAAGGGACAGTAATATTAGTCAGGTCAAAAAAGTCTTTTAATTTTAAAGACAATGTACTAAGTGTAAAAAAAATGAGGCATGTTTATAACCATATTTTTTGCTTCATTAGTGATATATCTTAATGTTGCATATAATAACAACCACATACTTACTATACCTATAAAAAGATACCTTAATTTTAAAAATGGTCCTATTGATCGCACTATTTTTTCTATTGACGAAGTTTCGCAAAAAAATAACCAGTTCTTTTTTATTTTTCAGTAAAACAACAACGAATCGTTGCAACCGGGATTGCGGTTGCGAACAGAAGTACAAATGGCATCGACTGCTCGCCTACGATCCTTCAGATGATTGTGCTGGTATATTTATGGACTGGTTCCTATTCCCATCGTGTTGTGTTTGTAGATGCAAGCCTTTATAATCTTTAAGTCGAGCATACGGTATAAAGCAGAGACTACACTGCCGGAAGCGAAATTGCACGAAAACGGTATGACGCGACGTTATTAGTCAGCAAAAATGCCGAATTAATGATGTAGCAAGAGTAGAAATTGTTAAGGACCCTCATAAAGTAGACCCCGCGTATCTAAACCTTCCGAGCGTAATTTCTTAAAGTGAAATTAACTTCTTTGTCTTCTTTTTTAAAATTACTTTAAACTTATGTATTTATAACCAGTAACGAGCTTTTCGGAAGACTTTGCTACGTGTCCCAAGTTGATTTAATACGGCATTGATTTGCAATGTAATTTCGTTGTAACGTAGCGTCATGTCTCATAATTGCATATAAACAATATTGACTTAAACTGTGCATTCCATTGCTGTAGTGAGATCCAGAGTAATACCCCATACAAACACACGGCGAGAATTTCGACAAGACTTCTCATGAAATCTCGGAACATCTGCATTCACGATGTTTTTCATTTAGATTCAGCATGGACGAGTGTGATTCAACCTGGGCACTTTGTGCATTAGCCTATCATAGTCTCTATGATAGCCGGATAGCGATGTTGCCGAACAGGGATCAAAAGTTTATGTAGCCGCCGGAGAGCGCCGCTGGGCTGGATTTCCGCGTAGAGAATTAGGGAACAAAGAGTTCGTTCAGGCATAGTGATAATGAAATATTCAAAAGGCACTTACCTGGAAACTGGATGATGAGGACAGGCTACTGCAGCTCCGGACCGTTCACCGTATACAATCAATTAGATGTTCCGCCGTATTGTCCAAAGCAACTGACTATTCCGTAGTGTGACCGAGTTCGCCGCCGATGATAAGTGTAGCGATACCGCCGTGCGTACACATGTATCACCGTTAAGGACCGAGCGTGGAATGGGAATGTAAGGGGGTGTAGGGAGGCGGAAGGAATGTCAAGTACCTTTTTTATACTCATGCCCTGCGCTTGAACAATCTCATTAATATACTCACTAATATATATAAATAAAGAAGACTCAAACAATAATGACACTTCACCGAAAAATAACAAGGTTTGAGTACTTCACACAAAGATCGAATGTGATACACCTCCTGTGTGTCTATATGAAAGGGTGTGTGTGTGTCTACTTTTCCCGCGTGTGAATCCTTAGAAGTGACTTAAAACAGCGACACTGAGCGAAAAACAGGCGAGAACTAGAAAGAGACATAGAGAAATCTATCACATTCACGCTTCTTAGATATTCCGTTTCTCGCCGTGACTCTGTATGAGGCTAAGTCAGGAAGGGCTTTAGAAATGTGTGAAAGTATAAAGGCTTCATTTTATACTAGTGACAAGATATCAATATTCCTAATGCAAGCTTTCCAAGTAAATCTTATAGTCGGAACTTAGTCAGATTTACAAAGGAAAGCTGTTTGATGTGTAAATGAGATTAAAATATATACACTTTCCCTTAACGTGCATATGTATTGATATAGAGGCTACTATAATTCTTGATTTGTAATTTACAATATTGTTAAATGTCACGAACTACTGATAATTAATTATTATGACGTTAAAAATAAGTAGGCAAAGTGATCAACGCATTTGCAAATATTCATTTTAAGGTAAAATCACAAATACCGAGGGTTTCTGGAAGCAGCACCTTCATGCGAGCGATTTAGTAAAACGTCCATCATATGAAATTTACTAATAAGTTTTTATCACAATAAGGAGGTAGTATAATAACATATCGTCACGCTATATCCATTTCGAGGTGAGCAGGAATATATAAATGATTGTATAAGGAGGTAAAGTGGTGGTAAAATGTATGTTATATTGTATGAGATTGACGTTTTTCTAAATGCCTCAGAATATAGACTGCCCAATCAATTGCCTCTTGTTCAAAATGCATTAATTTTGGTTTTTCTTAAAGGTAATTTCCCAATATTTTTGGAAAAAATACAATGACTAAATCTAGTTTAAAATGTTGATAATATTGAAAACACGAATAGGTATGTTTTACCTACCTAAATAGTTTAGAAAACTAATGTATTGTTAGTCAAGGCAATTTCAACAAAATTAATTTGACTAAACGCGAATGTAAGAAAATCGAAGAATAAAATGAGTTCGATATGCCATCATAAACGTAGGAGACGACATTTTTGGAAACCCAACTTACATTATACACATATTTATTTAGATAATTATATTTTTGGCAGAATAATGACTGCAGTCTTCAGATCCCCCTCGGAATAAGTTTGCTTTATGTTTATATTGCAATTAAAAAACCTTTATGTAGAAAAAAAAACGGCTTTTGAAGTCGCTATAATTTGCAAGTACTTGGCCTTTTGATCGGTAAACAGTTTCCTAGAAAGTTGTATATTAGATAATCGCTTAATTTAAACGATGGATACTACTTTATACTTATATATTAATTTGTTTCTCTTTGATATCGTAATAAGAATTTAATATGAAACACTGGCATTGTACAGTTTCATGATATTCACATATTTATAAGAAGTTACCTAATTCAAATATTGCTATGATATTTCTTATTCCTTAGGCTAGTATCTTGATTCTCAAAATTTATGTTTAATATAGGAAAAGTGCTACTATATTTTTTAAGATTAACTTTTTTATTTTACATCCAAATTACTAATGATTTTTAGTCTGTAAGCCAAAATAAATTTTATAATTGTACATATTTTTTTATTACATTAGATACATTTTTTTACCTATAGTTTAATATTTTTTTAAACATTAAATATACTTTTAAAAAAATGTGCTTAAATTTTTGACTATGTTTATTTAATAACATAATTAGGACAAGTCTTTTAGATTTTTTAAAATATGAGAAAAAATATAAATGAATCTTTTAATAAACTTTATTACATGGGTGTCCTTGTTCATTAAAACAAAAAAATACCTAGGTATATACATTTTATCTACATATAAAAAAATAGAGGTTTATGTTCATTCTTTCTTTTCCTTAGCTTTAAGGTTCTCGAATTCCTTGAATAATTTGTCACTCAACTTCTCACCTTCGTCGTCTATTTGTTCTACTGACACTACTTCGGGAATATAAAACTGCATCATGTTTTGTACCTGTAATAGAAAGAAATAAAAAATCAGTTCATGAATAAAATCAAAGTATATGTGATTAAGAAAATTATTGAAACGAGTACCAACTTTGGATATTTAATATAAAAGGGATGGAAAATTAGATCATTGCAAAAGAATGCTTACAAGCTAACCTTAAGCATCATCTGAAGTGTAAAAAGAAAACATAATTGTTCGGAGTAATTTAATAAATTCGTATATTAATATTTCATATAAATTAACAAAAGGCTTTAACCAATTTCTTGAATGGATACTATACAGAATGATTTTATAAACCAGCGAGATATTTCAGATTTTAATATATTATATTACTCTATACCTTCTTGTAACTAATAAAAGTTTAAATAACTATATTTCTTAATAATCCATAAAGAAACATTGATGAACAAATGAGAATTGTTGCATAAAAATGTTAACTCCATAGCGCGCGTGACGCACGATTGAGTGATAAATAGATAGTTTCTATTACATAATATAAGGTAAACTGGTTTTCTTTTCGGACTTTATCCTCACTTGGGACAGGCAAAATACTTAGTTAATAAATTAATTGTTGTTCATTCATTCTAGGGTGTAACTCTATAAATATTAAGGCACTATAGATGGGCAAAATGTAATCAGATTAATGAAAATGATTAACGATTACATTTTACGTTTTTTACCATTAATATGACTGGAATTTGCTCATTTATGTTTTAAACACTGCAAAATCCCAGATTGTATACACATTTATGATTTCTTAATGTTTTAAATGGATTTAATCATGATTACAGAGCAAGAAAATTAAAATTACGACTACATTCTGTAATCGTTCATCATTAATCAGATAACATTTTGCCCATCTCTGTAAGGAACTATGTTGTCTACAATTTACCATTTTAATGAAAATATTAAAATATCATTTTTTTAACATATTGAGAATTAGAATCGAATGCTGAATAACTCCCTCGACTATAAAATCACCTTGTATAATTCTATAATTAAACAAATGGCAACTCCATTGGCACAGCGACCTGTGCAGTATGGGTTGTGTCTACAAAATTTATGTATGTCAACGTACCCAACGACACAAGAATAAAAATTAGTTTTAACAACACAAAATTACCTTTTTATAATACAGGTTTGATAAATATACTACAGCGCATCTATTACAAAGCGCTAATCCAATTGGTCCAATAAACAATGAACGAGATTCCATTGACAAACGCTGTGGTCCTCATAATCCAATACAGAAGACCTCTAGGTATATAAATAGCTGGATGTACACTTTCCAACAGGTGAGATTCAGGTCAAGGGTAACAATAATAAATGTATTTTTATAGTTACAAAAATGCGCTACTATTTTGATTTACCCCATTCTTTAACGTGACTATAGAACTTGGACAAGAAGAGCATGATCCTTGCATTTTCAACCTTAGCACTCCATCCTTAAAGTCCACAAACAAGACGTCCCCACCATCTTCTTGAACGGTTGGTCGAATCCGCGTGTCTAGCAATTCCTTTATCATTTGTACTATTTCATCATCATCTTCATTTATTTCTGTAAAAACAGATTATAGTGTAATACTTATAAACAGTGATGATTACACTCAGTGTACTTTCGTACTATAACTTAAGTGGGCACATCATAGATGTATGTAAAACGACAAAGCGACATCGCTCCAGCGCATCGCCGTCGCCGCAGCGTATCGGGTACCCTGATTTCAGTAGTGTCCGGACTGTCCGCAGGGCAAGTTTGATACGTATTATTAAAATATAATCTTGGTTAAACTTATTTTCAAATCCTACACCAATATTACTGATGTAAATTGTCCAACTAAAGTTTGACCTCACTATACTTATAGAATACTAGCTGATCCGGCAAACGTTTTGTTATATAAGGTTTTGTAATATCTTCTAAGATGTTCATTGAAATTAAGTGATGTCAAAGACAATTTTGTTCACAATTAAATACTCTTAATCAACAACACATTTATTTGGATAAAGATTAACATTATTACGTTGATACAACTCTTAACAAGTAATGCATTAATTTCGACCAAATTTGTTTACCATAAAAACGGTTCTAGTGACTTAATCTTAAAAGATAGACATATACTGTCGTGCACATTTTTTTAGATCATTTCAAGAGAAATAATTCTTTTTTACATATATTTTTGGTATCTTGAACCGGTTTTCCAGCGCACGCAATGGAAGCCCTCAATGATGAATAATTTTCCCCGTTTTTTCACATTTTCCATTATTTCTTCGCTCCTAATAATTGCATCGTGATGTTATATAGCCTAAAGCCTTCCGCGATAAATGGTCTATTCAACTCAAAAATATTTTTTTAATTCGAACCAGTAGTTTCTGAGATTAGCGCGTTCAAACAAACAAACAAACTCTTCAGCTTTATAATATTAGTATAGATTTAGCCATTCTTTTTATTGAATACGGGCTAATCTACTTAATATTGTTATGATTAAAACCATATTTAAGGTTCACTAATTAATTATACAATATTATAAATAATTATACAATAATATTTAAAAAAAATATATACAAAATAATTATACAATAATAATTTACACTCCAAATTGTGTGTAAAAATTTCGTTACAGAACCGCGACAAAGCGGTTATTTTCTAGAATATATTTGTCACACACTTTCAAGTTGTGAAATGGGTTGCCGGTTACACTTCTCGACAGGGTACGACATGGGTTTATTCAAGAAGAGAGTGAATATAACGTCTTTCTTAACCGGTAACACAATAACAACTCTCCTTAACATACAGTTGCATACAGGCGACGCTAAACACTATTTTAAGCAGTGGCGTGCATAGGGTATTTGGCTGTCCAAAGCAGTTGGTAGGCAGATTCACATAATGAATTTAAATACTATATAATGATAATAAATAATCTATTACTTTCATATGGAAAATAGATGGCATGAAAATAGAATAGATATGAATATAAAGGGTTCTTTTTTTGTTTAAATTAAAGAAATTTATTCCAGACTTATTTGTCGTAAGGGCAAGCAATGCTTTCAGGCATTTATGGAATGAACGCTACTGATTTCAAGGTAGTATGGTGTATGCCTAAATTGGGACATGACCATATTACACAACTGCAAAAGTCTTCATAGTGACTCGCTTCGATTTGCGCGTTTCGGATCAGCTTGTGTACCTCCAGTTGTTCATATACCAAGAAATCTTCAGTAATGGTATATGCGGGTGACATGATGACAGCATCAGTCAATAAATTGTCGTCTCTTGTCCATCGCTGTCATTATTAGACTACTCTGTGATTTGCATCGGGCGTGGTGTGGTCTCTCTGTCAAACTATTATTAAAAAAAATCAGATGGGCCGTCAGCATTCTTGCCGACAAAAGTTTAAAAAAAAAGCAGATATAATTGCAATAGCAGTGCATGTTGTCACGAAACAATTGATATTCTGTAAAAAAAGGTATCTTACGGGTGTCTCCTGAAGGTTTAGCATCAGTCACCACTGGTAATCCACTTGCAAAGAAGTCCATAATTGTTGCAAATATATCTGGTTTTAGTAGTTTCCATTCAATATCATCGTCCTGCTTAGTAACTGTCACAAAATCTGATCCAAAAAACACAGCCTTAACACCCTCAATGCGGAAAAGCATTTTTGCTGAAATATATAAAACAGAAACTGGAAATCAAACTAATTAAAAATTCCTAATATTGTTTTATTACATTTGTAACGTTTTACAATATATGCGAGATTGGATGGAGCTGACAGGGATGCAAAACATACAGTGGTACCAAAGAGAATCCACTGCCCATGGACGAGGAAAGCAGTTTTTTTTTCAAATTGACTGAATATTGATGACCGGGAAAGGACAAGAACAACTAAACCGGGCAGGAGGAAGGCAGTGTGTAATCTTTCTAAATACTGCCTATTACTATAGTTTTATGGATGTCGCCATTTTCACCCACCCCCATAATTTGAGGCACCATGAAAAGATGATTCCACCTGCGTGCCGGTACCATGGCATTTGCCAAGTAATCTTAGATCGCTTCCACTGCCCGTTTTTCACGGCGTGAAAAAACATCCAGGGGTTTTTAGTCAGTAGGAGTCTGAGACAATTCCGGATGGCACCTTCATGGCTACCGGGAGGTCTTATGATGAATTTCCCACTGATAAATAAAAAAAGGTCCAAAATACTGAGTTTTTGGAGTCAAAAGCAGGAAACTGGCAATAAACCTGATTGAAGATAACCACTGTATCAGGCCATAGCCCAACTGAGAATGTAGAGTTTATCGTTATTATACACTTATAATAAAACAAATCTTATGAGGGAAAAAGGAGCGCAGTGTCAAGCCATAGGATTGCCAGAGCTGGAATGGTCTCCCAGATGACGTAATCTCAGCGCTAAATGTGAATCAATTTAAAAATTGCCTGAACAAATACTATCTGAATCACAAAAAGAAATAACATTAAAAAAAAGATATAGCAGCAGCACTTACCATTTGTTTCAACTACATGAAACTACTTGTTCAGTGTGATGTAACACTAGACCCTAAACACATCTGATGGGACCAACATACATTCTCTACAATACATCAATTAGGTCATAACAAACAGAATGGCCCAGGTTGTATTATTTTATATTCAATAATTTATCATCTGGCTGGTAGTTGACACAAGGGATGTTCCTAAACAATTGATATCATCAAAATAATAGTGACCTGAATTAAAGGGGTTATTCTGATATAGTAGTAGTGAAAATAAAATGCAATACATTTTATAAAAAGGAAGTTTACATCAATCAATATTTAAGGTACTTTTTAAGTGTTTTTCTGCAACATACTGTTTAAGCATAATTTAACTTAGGCAATCTGTCTCTGGTGGCATCCTAACTATATATTTATTTGTAATAAATAAATACCTAGTGGACTACATTGAGCTGCTCCAATATTAGGAAAATCCATTGTTTGTCCCGGCTCCAATACTTTTGTTCCTGGTAAAAACTTCAAACTATTCGGGTTTGGAGTATCCTGTGTTTGTATAAACATTGTGCGGCAAGGACATTGATTAAGCACATTTGGTTTACTTTTGCCAGGTCTGCTTAACATTGACTGAGAGATACTGCTAAAGTTTTTTGATTGTCTGCAATATACATATTAAATAAGTCTTCCAGAATTAACCAGGCAATCAACAGAATCAGCCAAGTGATGTCATCGAAATGATAATAATTCAAATAAAATATGCTATTCTAGTCTAGTAATAATACATAAACATTCCAATCCTATAACAATATAAATAATAGTGGTGTTTATCCTAGATATGTATAAATGCAATGCATATCTTGCAATAAATAAGTATTGCAAAAATAATATCATAATAATATTTTCAAACCATCTTTCTTTCCAATAAGACAAACAATAGCAAGCAAAAGCAGAGTAAATTTTGCAGAACTCTGTGCCATACAAGATGGAGTTTTCAGCTATGCCGACAGCTTTGAGATTTCTTCACAATTAAAAGCAGGACTTAAAAAATGTTGTTTTATCAATTTATTTACTATAGAAATAAGATATTTTATTTTATAAGAAAAAAATGTATATTGTAAATGTTATTTTCTTGTGAAATGTTTATTATGTGTAAATTTTATATATATTGTAATATGCCCTTATTTATAAGCAACAATGTAAATAATTATGTTTAGTGAAGAAATAATTAGCATTTAATTAGTTACTAAAATATAATGCTTCATTTGCTTATAGAGAGTGAAATTTTTTTGATCCTCATATTATTTTTTATATAAAAATATAACCATTTTGTATTAGCAGGGTCCTGACCGAATATTTGCATAACTAGTGTAAAATGTATATGCTCGCCATTAATGAATAGAAAAATCAATTGTATCAATACAGTTAATGTTAATCAATTAGGCTTTACTTTTCTTTTAAAGAGCATTGTCCTGTTGCAAAGTTTTCCAGTACATTTTCACTTACACTACTGTAGCTCTGACAACCTCATATTTCAAATTATATATCCTGATAAACAACTACTGCAATAAATAAGCCAAAAACTAACAAAGATATCATAATTCAATACAAGGAATTTGGTTGCATTTTATGAAACAGATAGCATGATTAAAAGTGTAATAAAAAATATAAATAATATGTATTAATAACTCTGTCCAAGTAGTAATGGTGTATTACATTGTAATTTTTTCCATTATTAAATGAATTATTATACTTTTTAGTTAAAAATTAAAAAAACCTATATAAAATAAATAATATTAAATGGGGTCACTTAAATGGCAACACTGGAAGTGTGTAAAGCTCATGAACAAATTAATAAAGGAAAGCAAAAAATCAAATTAGCAGGTTATGAAGTCCTAAGGGTTTTAACCCCGTGGATCCCAAGCATCAATAAAATTGTTGGACTAATCCTATGGTTCAGGTTAGTGCAGACTAATCTTTACACTGATTTTTATAAGGAATCCGAGCTTAGGTCACATGTAAACTAATACTATTGCTTCAATTTTATATAAAAATAACTTTATAATGTTCTTGTATAATATAATTGTCTGATGTATTTTGGTAATGTTATCATGACAATAATATGCCCCTTTCGGGTCGGACAGGGTTTTTAAAACATACTGTACCTCAGACCCTGTATGTATATAATACCTGAGATTAATTACACATAATTTAATACAGTGTATTTCTATTACAGGCACTAAATATAAAAATTAACTAACACACCTGTACATATTTGAGGCACAAAACCGATTACATATTCTGCCTGCTCTGAAGATTTGAAACGCAGTACGCAGCATTGTGATCCAAAATAATAACAATAAGATTCTATAAAAATAATGTTTAAGCTGTGTGCAATAATATTTATTTTTCACAGCCGTAGTTAATGTAATTGATCGAACACGAAGCAAATTCAGTTTGGTTAGTACAAAGAGTAACAACTATAAGATGCAGAATTATTATAAGACTGCAGCTACGCGAAACCGTGAAAACATTATTTAATCCAAGCTTAACACAGACTAATAATAAGCTTAACAAATTACTAATTGCTGACAGCAATTTGCTGTGATTGGTATTGTTTGTTAAATTCGCTATACAGGAAGCAAAGAAACAGAGCCATACAGTCTTGTTTGTATTTTCGAAATATATGTTTGAAATTTCGAAATCATGTTTGTTTAATAACAAATATAATTGTTTTATTTAATTAATTCAGCGTTCCATGCGGAAAACCCAATGTACCAACGATTTAATAGTTGTGTTTCTTAATATAGCGATTTTTTATGTGATCCATCAAAAAGTATTTAAATCGAATGTCAAAGTAGGCAATAAAGCTGGCTGAGCACCTTCTGTGCTCACCCCCTAAGCCCGGTTGAACTGAAAATGCCTTTCCCGGCAATCAGTAGTTAGTCCGCTTCAAAAAAAAAAAAGTAGGCAATAAAACAAATAGATTTCGTTAAATATACTTTGAACTTCTGTAAATAATCGCAAATTAGTGTTATTACTATAATTTTGGATTAACCTTACCATGTATTTCATTATAAACATATCTTGTATTATATATTATGATTAAAATGTATATTATTATATTAAATTGGTATTTTTCAGTTTGTTGTATTTTGCTAAATATTGTGGGGTGAATATACACATCAGTATATTCATTTCCAACTGGGGTGTTAGGCTATAATGAGTCAAAGTTTTGTCTGCAGCAAAGATTTCTTGCAATCTCTGAACTAACATTGATTGTTATATTATCTACTTGATGATTTAAATATTAAAGAATAAAGATAGTTTTATATTAGCTTTATTTTTAAAAAACACATTTGCTTCTAACATAAACGGTATTATAGGAAGGGTATCCAGCTCAGACGCATACAATAGCATTTACTAGCCAGCCTTTTCTAAAGTTGTACCTCTTAGTCTCAGTCAAAAGTATAATAAGACAATCTTGCCGAAAGCAGAGATGGGCAAAATGTAATCTGATTAATTATGAATGATTACAAAAATTATTCGAAATTTTAATTTTTTTGGTCTATAATCATGAGTAAATCCATTTAAACATTAAGAAATGTTAATGTGTATACAATTTGGGATTTTGTACTGTTTAAACCATAAATGAGCGAAATGCAGTCATATTAATGGTAAAAAACGTAAAATGTTATCGTTAATAATTTTTATTAATTTGATTACATTTTGCCCATCTATGACCGAAAGCATCTATTTACATAACACTGGTAATAAGCTTAGGTAATAAGTATTTGCAAAAACGCTTAGATTATTACAAAAACGTTGAAAAAGTATTTAACCTGCGACCCATTTCAGAGCATACGCTTTTCATTCTCGGTAATCAGTTAAAAGAATGTCGTAATTGGGACAAAAACACTCATATTTTAGTGTTTCAAACCATTTTTATAGTCTTGGTATTTTTAGAAGCCCTGGTATTAAATTTCGTCAATAAATTTATTTCTCATCTCTATCAATATCCATATAGAATAGTTTTTTGGTTTCATTCTCCATTAGGAACTAAGTCTTACAATAATAATGCCAAGATTATAATGTAGAATGTTATAAATAATGCTAACTTCATATTATTTTCATTCTGTACAATTGTCCTTCATTATGAAAACTTTGTAGTAATTTTGTTGTTCAGAATATTTTTATTTTGAATAATAGTTTTTCCTATTAATAACAATGAAATAATAAGAAACGTATCTGTATCTTCAGTGATTCATGTCTTTTCTACATACCTATCAAGCATTTGTTTCGGTGTCTATGGTTTAAGTGTTACCTGTTAAGCAGAAAGTAATGCCACCTTAAGTGTTTAATCTTTTAATATCGGGATATCACCTTAGGACAAGATTTTTCGTTGTGTAATAATTTTATGATATTTAATCTTGTTATAATTTACGGTTTATGTGAATGTCTATTTGGATTGTGACAAGGATATTTTAACGGTAACGACTATGGATGTGGACCAATGTTTTCATTATAAAACAAAATTTTGCCTGATTTTGAGCGAAAGCTTGGCAACATTGCTTGCTAAAAGTTTCTTGTCCATACATAAAAATTGAAATTATATATAAAAAATTTGTCAATACTGTGTGGCGCTTACATTCGACAAAACATTATATTTAACAAGCTAAGAGTTTAAAACTTTGAATATAATTATAGAATTTTTTCAATTGTACCAAATTAGTAAGTATGCCTCATGTTTAACGTCAATTTTAAATAAAATAATGTATTTATTTTAATCGTACACAATAAAAGTAACATGTGCTGTTATTTAAAGTTTTTGTGTTTATTTAAAACTTGAAAGGATTATGAGTTTGAATGATAACAATCTAAAGTAGAACAAGTTTAATTTTGACGAAAGAAAGTAAGTGTAACACTAGTGTTGAGATACGTAGCGTACGTTACATTTCTTATGCGTTAATTAAACTTAAAAGTATAACTAAAATTAAGTCTAAATTTTTTTTTACAAATATGTAGCTATGCTATGATTCACTAGAGCATAAATAGCATATTTCATTTCAGTTGTCCAGTGTTTTTTCTGAGAAATTCACAATATTTTGTATTTATACGTTTATTTCGTGTTTATAGATCAGAATGGCTGATCCTGGTAAAGGTAGAGGTCGGGGATTGGCATTACTTGAGGCACTGAAGAAGTCTCAGATGATGGATTCCCCTCCTCATACTCAGCACCCTACACCTGAGAATACTCCAGGTCCCAGTGAGGCTCCGAGTCTCGTAAGTATATTTACATCATGAAAAGTAATTATTGATTGTGTAACAAAGATACAAGCTGCAAATTGGCATAGTGTGACATCATAATACGGCAGACACCAAATTTGTGCCCCCCTGCTAAGAAGTTTTGCATAAGCAAGTGATAACATTAATTATGGAATTTTTATTTATCCTTTGATTGAAAAAAGTGATGAAATGTTATCATTCATGAAAATTATTTTTACATATTTGAAAAACATATCATGAGGGTAGTTGAAAAATGAAATTTTCATTTGGCTTCTAATTAAATATAAAGCAAAATTTATATTTATATCATTAATAGTCTGTTTATGGAGATTTTGTTATTAAATAATAAGAATATTTTAAACAGCAATAAAGGTTTGAATGAAAATTTGAGTATTTATAATTGAGATTAATTTATATTAAAAGCAGAAAATAAAATTCTATCAAAGTCTCATTTTTATAAATAGAATTGTTGTAGACATTAATTACAGAAATATTAGTTCATAAATTAATACTTATAAATCAAAATTTTAACACTAGATTGTACCAGATACAATGATTAGTCAATGATTTATCTAAGATGTTTTTCATTATTCATGTAGAAAATTAATATGAATTTTACTAATACAAGAACATGATAGATATAGTGGATTTAATTATATTTTAAATCGAACAAATATCATGTTATTCTTATTTCTAAAATAGATATAAGTTGTTTGCTAGTAGATCTTGTGTTTATTTAATCTTTACATAAGAATATATTGCATAAGAAATTATAAATCAGTAGAAATATATTTACAGTAAACTAGCTATGTGAGTGTGCTATAATATAAGAGACAACTCTTTGATACAAATGGTCTGTCATTGAATTGGTCCAAAGTGATTATTGAAATAGACTTTTGCTATAGTATGCTATTCAACTCTGTTATTCCCTTGTTGCTAAGGTTCATGATCACAATTTAATTTCAATTCGTAACTCTATGTAGTATTAATATGTTTTGACCACATGGTGTGTGCTTCAATATACTCTTTTCACAGCATATGACTATTTAATAGGTTTTCTTCCCCTGGCAAGCTTTATGTCTATTGGGCACAATACTACTAAATTATGTAGAAATAAAAGACAGTTCCATGAGAAGCATATTGTATTATTTTTATTAGATTTTTGCGTTTCCTTTAACATTAAATTCTGTATAATTTGATGTTTATTTGTCCACAGCTTCTGAATTATTTAAAATGAAACCAATTGATTATAATTTTTTTTATTGTGAGTTGTTTTATTTAAGGTTAGTGGAATAAGTATGCAGACAACAACATCAGTTAATGGAAGAGGGAGGTCAGCAGCTCTTTTGCTTGCTAAAATGCACCAAAAAGCAGGTAATAAATATTAATAATAGTTATAAAGCTTTTATAGTCAATTTTGAAACAGTATTTGGGCTAAGGAGCAAATTTCAATACTTTTGCGACTTTTACTTTCTGAAATATCTTAGGTTGAGATTTATAGCTTGTTTTTAAGCATTATACTCTGGTCATTTGTGAATTCAGTATAAATATAACTGACTGAATATAACTGATTATTTCAATGCTTTGTGTACTATAATAAATGTGTTATTCTTGTATTTTTTATTATTATGCTTATTACAGAATTGTCTTTCAGGACTTACATTTGCTCCAGCTTCAGATGTACATCCCAATGCACCTGTGAAAAGTGCAGGTAGAGGCATGAAGCTTTTAGAGAACTTGTAAGTCTGAGCTAAAATAACTGATAGATTAAAAACTTGTTTTTATGTTTTTGCTATTACTATAGTCAATCCTAATAACTCTATTCTGGCCTAGGACCTTCAAAAACAAATCCTGTCTTATCGCTCCTTTCCCGTGCGATTTCTTTTGTCATCATCCTGACTCACCTGTAATGTATGGTTTTGTTTATGGCTACAACTAGCGAGGGCCGTTTCAGGATAACGTAACAAGATCGGCCCCACAGAGATTTTTAGATCACAATTTGTTAGTATTTTAGTACTATTGAGTTCATTCTCCAATTTAAGATCTGTTCATTTTTAATTTTTGAAAAATCGAAGAAATACCGTAATCCTGCAAAATTAACCTAGAAATTATGTTATAATTTTTATTCCTTTAAAGCTCATTACCTAATTACGTAAGATTAAATAGTTTACAAGCATTCTATATTTCAGTACTTATTTGGACCCCACACCATTTCTATTAAACGTTTCCTTACTAATAATTTAAATGTCACACAAAAATATTTATATTCCTTGCAAATACATATATCAAAAGAGTAAGAGGAACCTGGTAATCATTTCCTTATTATTAATTTATTCCTCTTCGTCATATTTATACACAAAATATATAGTTACAAAAGTAAAAGGTTTTACTTGAAATTTCGGAAACTAAGTGGACAGCTATACAGAAATGGTTCATGTCATTTGCAAAATCATTACATCGAGTTAGTCCTAATGGACTATATTAATGTTGATTCTGTTGTTATTAGTATATTGATACTAATAATAGATGATTTAGATATTACTTGTTCTGCCGTTATTGCGCAAAATGTAATCGTAATTTTAGTTCACGATTACAAAATTAATTGTAATCCTTCATCATTAACTTTATTACATTGTGCCCATCTATGTTAATGGCCTTTCTCCAATGCCTTTTCTGTGAAATCATTTAAAAAAGTCTTATATTAGTCTCTAGAACTATAGCCATCATTTATTACAACTAGTATGATTAAAACACTATTATGTTTCTATGCATCTGTATATGCCTACCAATTGTAAATTTCCATATTCCGAGATTTACTTTCAAATAACTGTTTTGAACTTATTTTTTCTTGATGTCTCTTCTATGTGAATTGTAATATTCTTTAAAAAAAAAAATGTTTTTCTTTTATAGAAGGGCATCAAAATCAGTCACTGTTTCAAGTGTACAGGCTGACATAAAGGAAGTGACCCAAAAAATGGCAGAATCCACAATATCAGCAGTCACTTCAGCCACACAAATGTCATCAGTCGCTAAGAACAAGTATTTTGTAAGTATTTTGCCATTATTGAATACTGGTAATCACTTAGACTACAGAAATCATGATGCATAAAGTAAGAATGTTAAGTTCTGTTAAATTTCAAATGATAGATTGCATTGATGCTTAATTTCTGAGTTTTCAATTAATAATAGAATAATAAAAAATCATTTATTAAGGAATACAATTTGAAAGTGATACATTATTGTCAGCTGACACCTGAACTGGGACTACCTGTGTTTTGGCAATCAGACTTATTCCTGTCACATAATATGTTACATGCAGTTTAATTAAAAGTGTAATATTAATTTTACATTAAACATTTTAATAGACCTTTGTGTAATGTTCTCTTATTTTCCATCATCTACTTGAAATATCTCAAATTACTTCATTCTTAAGGTACACTACAGATTCTAGTACTTGTTGCACAGAAGTGGCTGCCTGGTCACAATGTACCAATTTAAATGCATTTATATCTTTCACCAGTTTCAAAATGGCGAGAGCTGTCAGGTGCTACATTCTCTAATCATCTTAAAACCACTAGACACGGTATCAGATACCACCCATATGTGGTGGAGGATCCTTATATCCACACAAAGATATTCACATCTAAATTCATCATGTGAACAGCTAAGGAGTGGAATATGTTTCCAGTGAACATATTTCCATGTTCTTATGACCTGGGAGTCTTTAAG
Source organism: Automeris io (assembly GCA_036320925.1). NCBI lineage: Eukaryota > Metazoa > Arthropoda > Insecta > Lepidoptera > Saturniidae > Automeris > Automeris io. The sequence goes on from JAUDJH010000014.1 coordinate 9,437,354, forward strand.
AGAAGAGTGACTAGGCATTTGTTGGGCGGATGTGGTCCATATTTGAACTCCTCTTCATTATCTACTAGGTGTGATTGAGCTCAAGTGTCTGTCTATAAATAATTTAAAAAAAATTGGCGAGCCGTCTGATGTATATGACTGAACAGAGATTGCTCTAAAGTGGCGTGACAAACTACCGATGGTGACAGTTAACACATTCTCCGCCAACAAGTTTTTTCATAAACCAGTAACTTAGTTACTAACGTTTACGTACGTTTGTTAACGTAGTAACATTTCAATAACGTTTAACACAGAACTCATGACTGACAGCACTGAATGGCAAATTAAAGTAGGTACTCAGTGTCAGTCACTCGTGACTGACAAGGCGGTCAATGTGTTAACAGCGCTACGCTGTCACGTACATCGGACGGCTTTCTACATAGGTGCATACAAAGTAGTGCGTCGCGATCCGGAAACCATCACCTCTTTCTCTAGACCACCACCACCGGACCTGATAGATTACCAGAAACCGATGTGTGCCTTTACATACAAAATATTGTCATACAGAATATCAAATATTTTCTTAACAATTACATCTAATGAAGACTACATTATATCAGACATGTCCACATCCTTATTTTGTTTCACCAAGAAATAATTGTTAGATATGTGACTAAAATGTATTTATTTTAATAGTATAATAAAATTTTCTAAGAAGTACATGTTGTAAAGGAGAAAACTTGCTTATTTTATAGAGAGAGGTGAAAGATACTCCACCGGTTGTCAAGAAAGGAGAGACTGGAACTCCAGTAGAAGTGACAGCAAACTTTATATATTTGAACTTCAAAGAAAATAATGTCTATGAATATGAAGTGATGTATGAGCCAGAACAGGACTATAAACATTTAAGGTTCAAACTTCTCAATGGTAATTAGAAAATACTTACGATTTAACGTTTGATGAGAATTTATCATGCTGCTAATTAAATTTTATACTGGTGTGTCCTCTGCATGGGTATAACTGCCATAATTGGTGACTGATATTTTTAATTTATAATCACCATCGCGATATCGGCTAATATATATCGCAATCGGAATTTTCTAGGTATAAGAACAATTAGATATGCATAAGCTGATCCCGAGACGCGACAGGTCGAAACTTGCCACTATTATGGTCTTTACACTTATGCGCTCTGGTCACGACCCAGTTCAGGCAATTGCCTTACCACATCAAAATACAAGAAATTGATTAGCGATTAATTATATGTTGAAATTTTGCCTAAAATAATTATTATCCTTCACTTTTCATAGTTATTGCTACGAGCTTAGGAGCATGTAATGTGAGTTGTAAAATAATATCGAGATCCCAAAATATATTTTTTTTAATTCTATTTATTAGTGTTTTTTAGTGTCACTCAATATGATAGCATTTAGTGAAGTTGCTTCAATGTAGGTCATTATTTTTCTTCCAGAACATAGCCATTTCTTTAAGGAAAAAACCTTTGATGGGAAAACACTTTATGTCCCTAGAGAGCTTCCTCCAGAAGCAATGAATTTAGTTTCAACCAATCCATTTGACAACACTAAAGTTAATATAAAAGTGAGTATGTTTGAAGAAATGTAAACTTTCATATGATACTGATACCATTCATGATAACGTACTGGCCAACTCACTGAAGAGACTACACATTACATACTAATTTTCTTCAGTTAATTACTTCATATTACTAACATCCATAGACAATTAATATTAAAATTAATAAATTTAGGCCTTACATTATAATTAAGATTTATTGGATTATAAATTTCCACAATTTCTAGTCAAAACAACATTAAGTTTATATTGTGTATTTCACATTACATACTATCTTTTTGTAACAAGTACAATTAACAAATTTGAAATGTAGTCTAGTTATGAGACTTACCGCATTAAAAAATAATAATATTACAACAGTATTGACAAATCAATCGAATGATGTGAAATTTGTATAATAGCTTGTTACATTGGCATAAACTGTGTGCTTATCCACACCGCCATTTCACAAAGGTCGAAACAAAGTAGCCTGTTATATTAGGTCCTTACATATGAAATTGGCGTTTTGTATGGCAGGAACAAAAAGTCGAATATTTTTTAATATAATATATTTAATTAATCAAAGTATGAACCATTATTTTCTATGCACTTTTGCCATCTCATAGGTAGTTCATTGATCCCTTTACTAAAAAAACCAGTCGGACGGGAATCAATAAAATCTTTGAAGGCGATTTGGACTGCCCCATCGGAGTTGAATTTTTTCCCTTGCAAGAAGTAATCCAAATTTCGAAAAAAATGGTAATCTGTTGGAGCAAGGTCCGGGGAGTACGGAGGATGTCTTAGACTTTCCAATTGAAGCTCTTCTAATTTAGTAGCCGTCTGTTGCGCAGTGTGTGGTCTAGCGTTGTCGTGAAGCAGCAGTGGCGTGGAGCGATTGACCAGCCTAGGTTGTTTAGCCGCTAGCTTTTCCATCATGGTTTGCAATTGCTGACAATAGACATCAGCCGTAATAGTCTGGCCAGATTTGAGAAAACTGTAATGAACAATACCGGCACTAATCCCCCAAACGCTTACAAGTAACTTTTTTGGGGTAATTTTCGCTTGGGGCAGGATTTGGCTGGCTGGCCAGGATCCAACCATTGCGCTGAGCGCTTCCGATTATCGTAAAGAACCCATTTTTCATCACAGGTAATGATTCGGTTTAAAATACCTTCATTATTGTGCCGGTTTAGTAATGTAACGCAGCAGTCGACGCGGGTTTGCCAGTTTGCTTCAGTCAATTCGTGAGGTACCCACCTTTCAAGCTTTTTAATCTTCCCAATTTGCTTCAAGTGAATTAAAACAGTTTTATCACTAACATCGCAGCCTGGAGCTAACTCGGACGTGGTTTGCGATGGATCCGCTTCCACAATAGCCTTCAACTCTTCATTATCAACTTGAGTCTCAGGCCGTCCACGGGGCTTGTTCTGCAGGTCGAAATTTCCAGAACGAAAACGTTGGAACCAAAAACGAACTGTGTTTTCTTTTGCAACACGACCCCCATACACATCATTCACCCTTCGAGTTGTTTCCGCAGCACTAGTGCCACGGCGGAACTCGTACTCGTAAATAATGCGATATTTTAAGTTTTCCATTTTGTAAAATGAGTGACGCAGACAGAAAAAAAACAGAAGAAAAAAACAAATGAATGACGATCATCGAAGCACAAATACATGAGTCTATAGCTGTACAAATTTGAATTTGGGATTCCTTACCAAAGAGGAGAAATTTGTGATTAAAGTGGCCAGTACGAAAAACGCCAATTTCATATGTAAGGACCTAATATTATCTGTATTTACATTGCTGTTTATCTGTAATTATCAGTGGCCAAGCACTGATTGCTAATATGAAAAAAAGACTGTTTTCTAATAGAAAACAAACTGATCAACTTTCCATATTGATATTGTTTATATTCAACGCATGACACTACTGTTAAAATCTAACAAATAGCTGTCATTATTTTGTTGATATCACAGTCATGCATAAGACATGTTTACAACACCCTTACCCCTTAGACGCCCGCGAGCGTGAATTCACGCCCAACAATTGTACCGTTGCGGCCCGCGGGCGTGCATTCACGTTATTTATAATTTAGTCATTTTTATACCTTTATGGATTATTTTTGGCATTGGTAACTTTACTAACGTATGCTTTATAGAACCAAGTGGCTCTATGTATTTCTCATTTCACTCGGCATAGTAGCAAAAATTCTCGACACTTTATTTGGCGCGATCGCGACCGGTGCTGTGGTTTTCGAGTGTCAACTATAAGTGGTTATTTTATGGCGCGGCCTCAAAGGGTTAAATCTGTCAGACTATCCGGTATCAACGATTGTAAGGGATTCGTGCAATGATATTATCGCTGTCAGCTGTGAAAACTTTGTCGGATATGGTGCTAGCGTTCATTGTTTGAAAACTTCTATGTACCATTATGAGCTTTTAGGTATGAATAATAAAGTTTATAGAAACAGTTATTTATTACATGATAACGGGGCGCTCCACGAAAATCAGCGCTGCAAGCTTCCTCTGTGGTTTTAGGCTGATGAAGGTCCCATTTTCGCCATGTTTATATGTTTTGTATTTTCTTTTGTTTCTGTGTGTTGTTTGTGTTGCTACAATTAATTTTATGGTTTTTTGTTGGTTTGTGGCGAAATAAATACATTTCATTTTTTTTTTCATAACAGGATTATTAATTGTTGAAAAACAGTCGTTATTGACATTTCTAAATGTTATTCAGATCGTGTTCTGTCGCACGCGTCGCCTCAGTGAGATGATCCACATATACAATGTGTTGTTCAAATGTATAATGAAAGACCTTAAGCTTGTACGCTTCGGTCGTCAGCATTTCAACGAGCACGCCGCTATTCAGATACCGCAGCACAAGCTTGAAGTCTGGCCAGGGTATTTATTTGTGTTATTACGTTTTATTAGAAATATAACTAGAAACTAGAAAAAAACTATATAAATATATATTTTTTACAGCGTACCAAGAGTAAGTATATACCAAATTAGAAAAAATGGCGTCTGTTGTTCTTATACCATAAATTAAAAAGTATTAATAATAAACAAAAAAAAAGTTTATTATAAATAAAAGGGTGTTAAAAAGGTTGTTCCTGTAATTACCTCATTTATGATTGATTTATTTTGAAAATGACTCAGTTCTTTTAATATTAGGTCCTTACATATGAAATTGGCGTTTTGTATGGGAGGAACAAAAAGTCGAATATTTTTTAATATAATATATTTAATTAATCAAAGTATGAACCATTATTTTCTATGCACTTTTGCCATCTCATAGGTAGTTCATTGATCCCTTTACTAAAAAAACCAGTCGGATGGGAATCAATAAAATCTTTGAAGGCGATTTGGACTGCCCCATCGGAGTTGAATTTTTTCCCTTGCAAGAAGTTATCCAAATTTCGAAAAAAATGGTAATATGTTGGAGTAAGGTCCGGGGAGTACGGAGGATGTCTTAGACTTTCCAATTGAAGCTCTTCTAATTTAGTAGCCGTCTGTTGCGCAGTGTGTGGTCTAGCGTTGTCGTGAAGCAGCAGTGGCGTGGAGCGATTGACCAGCCTAGGTTGTTTAGCCGCTAGCTTTTCCATCATGGTTTGCAATTGCTGACAATAGACATCAGCCGTAATAGTCTGGCCAGATTTGAGAAAACTGTAATGAACAATACCGGCACTAGTCCACCAAACGCTTACAAGTAACTTTTTGGTGTTAATTTTCGCTTGGGGCAGGATTTGGCTGGCTGGCCAGGATCCAACCATTGCGCTGAGCGCTTCCGATTATCGTAAAGAACCCATTTTTCATCACAGGTAATGATTCGGTTTAAAATACCTTCATTATTGTGCCGGTTTAGTAATGTAACGCAGCAGTCGACGCGCGTTTGCCGGTTTGCTTCAGTCAATTCGTGAGGTACCCACCTTTCAAGCTTTTTAATCTTCCCAATTTGCTTCAAGTGAATTAAAACAGTTTTATCACTAACATCGCAGCCTGCAGCTAACTCGGACGTGGTTTGCGATGGATCCGCTTCCACAATAGCCTTCAACACTTCATTATCAACTTGAGTCTCAGCCCGTCCACGGGGCTTGTTCTGCAGGTCGAAATTTCCAGAACGAAAACGTTGGAACCAAAAACGAACTGTGTTTTCTTTTGCAACACGACCGCCATACACATCATTCACCCTTCGAGTTGTTTCCGCAGCACTAGTGCCACGGCGGAACTCGTACTCGTAAATAATGCGATATTTTAAGTTTTCCATTTTGTAAAATGAGTGACACAAACAGAAAAAAACAAATGAATGACGATCACCGAAGCACAAATACATGAGTCTATAGCTGTACAAATGTGAATTTGGAATTCCTTACCAAAGAGGAAAAATTTGTGATTAAAGTGGCCAGTACGAAAAACGCCAATTTCATATGTAAGGACCTAATAATACAACAAAAAATGTACAAGCAATGGCGCACATTGACCTAGCCTCATACTAAGCTTGCACTTGTACTAAAGGTACTAGACAAAGATATACATACACGCATCAATGAATCACGACAAAATAATCTGCTCATCACAGAAAACCCAGGGCCTTCAGCTTCGCCGGACGGATTACTACAGATTTTAATCATGAAGATAAACTAATTTCTTTTTGTGCTTTGTGTTATGTCATTTAGTTTACTGAATTAACTTTTTACTTATTGTTAATGTTATAATATTCTTTATTCTCAGATATGTAACAGCTGTTGATGAGTACGAAGGTGGTTTGATGCTGACCCTTGACTCAACCCATCGAGTACTACGCACAGAATGCGTCCTGACTCTAATCAAAGATATGGTGCAGGTAGCAGGATCCGATTGGAAGCGAAAGGTGACCGAAACTCTAGTAGGATGTTCAGTCATGACTACTTACAATAAGAAATTATTCCGGTAAGTTGTCTTGTTCTATGTCTTGTTTTGGTACCCTCGAGAAGTAGGCAGAGCATTGTGACGTGCTCTGCCTAAATACAATGAGCAGTGTCGGGGAAGATATCTTCCTCCGAGTTTGTGCCCAGCGGGCGCGGCGCGACGGGGCTGCGGCGAATTGATTACAGGTCCCGCGGTCCCCGTCAATGCGCAGAAGAAGTCACCATAGGGTTTTTAGTCGGTACAAGTCCGACACACCTCGGTTTCGCCCAACCCCCCAGTGCGACCGAGATGGTCCCACGATGATTTTCCCCAAGTAAAAAAAAAATGTCTTGTTTTGGTGTTATGTTATCGTTATCATATGACTGTAATCGAGAATTCACTTATCATTGTTACATGCTCTCAACGATCACACACACACACCACGCGCGCGCACACAGTCACACACACACAAACCTGCGCGGAGACGCATCACAGAGTTAAATAACTCGAGTCGTTATTTGAATTTATTTATTTATTTACTTTTACAGGGTTGCCAGTGGCCCGGTACAATGACTAATTCACACAATACATACATAAAGTTACAATAAAAAAAAAATGTACAGTTCCTATTAAGGCATCCACAACATACGTCGGAGTGGCCTCTTTAATTATACTAAATCATACTATACTATATTATATTATATCACACTATATCATAAACTCTAATGCACTAATTATATCGATTTATTATATTGTGGTTTGTACAATTATTTTGGGGAGATGTAAAATAAAATGTAATTTTAAAATTAGTTTGCAATACTGCTCCACTGAGAAGAACTGATAGATTCTGTAAAATTATCTTTAATTACTATAATAAAGACACTCATTTAAATCATTCTTCAGGGTAGACACTATCGATGATCAAATGACTCCGAGATCGACATTTGAAAAGACTGAAAATGGTAAAGTAGTGAAGATTAGTTACATAGACTACTACAAAAAGAACTACGGTATTGATATAATGGATTGGGATCAACCTATGCTTATATCTAGGTAAGTTTCTTTTCGTTAATAAAGTAATTCTATGTCAAAGGATTTATTATAAATAAGGGTCAAATTATACTAAATTTTAGAAATAATAAAAACAGTTCTGGTCTATTTTTAGAATAATCGTATGTTTACATGTGCGTTACTCACAAATTAAAGAAACCGATTTTGATAGAACTTCCATATTTACAACGTAAAAGTTTAAATACGCGATATATTTGGTCATGCTTGGCTGGCTAGTGTTTTTTTTTTATGGTTTATAAGCGGACGTTAGACCTCAATGACACCTGGTGGAAGGTGAAGAGAGTCCGTCGATGAACCATGTCCGCCCAACAAATGCCTATTCACTCTTATCTTGAAGACTCCCAAGTCATAAGATCATGGAAATATGGTCGCTGGAAGCATATTCAACTCTTTATCTGTATGCATGATGAATGTAAAAGCGAATCTTTTCGTGCGGAATAAGGAACGAAAGGAATAAGGAACGTCCACCACATAAGGATGGTATCTGACACGAGGTCTAATGGTTTTATGATGAAATGGGGCTGGCAGAATTAAAGATTATTGTTGGTTGAGTTTTCAGAGATACAAAAAGAATGTCTGGATCAGAAGTTCCGACTGACTTCATGATTTCGCTGGTGCCAGAACTGTGTCAACTCACTGGGTTGACTGATGACCAGCGTAGCAACTTTAGGCTAATGAAAGATGTCGCCACTTACACTAGAATCACTCCGAATCAACGCCATTGTGCTTTTAAAAAGGTAAATACCAGTTTTCGTTTGTTTATTTTCTAGTACACATGACAAGGACGACATATACTTACGATATACTTGCGATATAGTGCAAAGTGGACGCAATGTATTTCTGCTCACTCCGAAAGCGATATAGCGTAACGATATATTTATTGATAATAAAAAAACATAGAATACATTGTTGTACAACACAAGTTGAAATAAAACTTTGCAAAACTATAGTAGAAATAACTATAACAAATGATTTAGGAAACATTATTTAATTTTAAGTTTATAATTTTTCGATTCATTATCAGCTTCATTCAGGAGGCAAGGCGTTCTATAGATTATCTATTGTAAAAATAATTTGTATACTATAAAGGAAAATAGTTTCTGTAACAACTTAACTTAAATATTATTTAGTATTACGATCTATTTAATGTTTTCATATCCCCTCATCTATTTAGTAAACCTCTGGGTTTCAAGAATATTCTTGGTTACTGCTGTCTGCGTGGAAGTATGATCGTATAAATAAATAAAGAAAAAATATTATTCTAATATAATAATATGTCATCACCTTATATCATTTTTGGGATGAACAGAGATATATTAGTGGTAGTATCCACTTCGCGCTCATATGTCGTTTCCAATGTGACACGTGACAATAGCACAGTTTTGCTCTATTATCAGGTCACACATGTAATTTCTACTAAATGCCATGCGAACTTACTCATGATATTTTCCTTCACCGGTAAGCTCTTGGTGTCTAAATCTGTACTTGATCTATAAAACCCAGATGTACGTGCTAGTATTCGAATCAACGACCATTCGCGTCGCCGCTTATTGAAACAAGTCCTTACTCACTAGGCCACCACAGCTATAAAATCGTAGAACAAATTTATTTATTTATTCAATGGTAACTACACAGCATATTATAAGATTATATACAAAAATAGGAAATAAAAAAAAATCTAAAATGCCAATAACGTAGTACACAAAATATTAAATTTTGGTAAATGTTTGGGTCGCTCCCCATATCGTATAGTGAGTGTTGTGTGCGTGATTTGTGAGTGTTGAGTGTGTGAGTGCATTTGTGTGCGTGTGTGTGCTCATACATATACACAATATTATTCTGATAGTACTAAAATTACTGTTTGTAGCGATTTGTTATAGTATGGCACTATTTTTTTCTGTATATTTTAGTACATAGAGGCTGTTATGAATAACGAGTCTGCGAGAAGTCGCTTGGAGGGTTGGGGGCTCAGCATAGCCCCGGAGACGATCAAAATTACTGCTAGAACCTTACCTCCGGAGCCTTTGTATTTTGCCAATAATGTGAAAATACCTGGTAAGCCCAATGCTGAATGGAATAACGAAGTAACAAGAAACGGTGTCATGCAAGCTGTTGATATTCTCAGATGGATTTTGATGTATACCGATAGAGATAAACAAGCGACTATGGTAAGTATTTTTTATTTTATCTCAAAAGGATCACCTGTTAGCACAAATACCAAATGTAAACTTCAATTGAAAAAATATATATTTATACTGTCCTTTTATACGCAATGATAGTTGTCATATGAAAAGGAGATATTGGGAAAAGTATTATTTGTCTATGGTAGGGGTTGGTAACATTTTGAGTCTGAAGAGTAAATATTAGGTCCTTACATATGAAATTGGCGTTTTGTATGGGAGGAACAAAAAGTCGAAAATTTTTTAATATAATATATTTAATTAATCAAAGTATGAACCATTATTTTCTATGCACTTTTGCCATCTCATAGGTAGTTCATTGATCCCTTTACTAAAAAAACCAGTCGGACGGGAATCAATAAAATCTTTGAAGGCGATTTGGACTGCCCCATCGGAGTTGAATTTTTTCCCTTGCAAGTAGTTATCCAAATTTCGAAAAAAATGGTAATCTGTTGGAGCAAGGTCCGGGGAGTACGGAGGATGTCTTAGACTTTCCAATTGAAGCTCTTCTAATTTAGTAGCCGTCTGTTGCGCAGTGTGTGGTCTAGCGTTGTCGTGAAGCAGCAGTGGCGTGGAGCGATTGACCAGCCTAGGTTGTTTAGCCGCTAGCTTTTCCATCATGGTTTGCAATTGCTGACAATAGACATCAGCCGTAATAGTCTGGCCAGATTTGAGAAAACTGTAATGAACAATACCGGCACTAGTCCACCAAACGCTTACAAGTAACTTTTTTGGGGTTAATTTTCGCTTGGGGCAGGATTTGGCTGGCTGGCCAGGATCCAACCATTGCGCTGAGCGCTTCCAATTATCGTAAAGAACCCATTTTTCATCACCGGTAATGATTCGGTTTAAAATACCTTCATTATTGTGCCGGTTTAGTAATGTAACGCAGCAGTCGACGCGCGTTTGCCGGTTTGCTTCAGTCAATTCGTGAGGTACCCACCTTTCAAGCTTTTTAATCTTCCCAATTTGCTTCAAGTGAATTAAAACAGTTTTATCACTAACATCGCAGCCTGCAGCTAACTCGGACGTGGTTTACGATGGATCCGCTTCCACAATAGCCTTCAACTCTTCATTATCAACTTGAGTCTCAGGCCGTCCACGGGGCTTGTTCTGCAGGTCGAAATTTCCAGAACGAAAACGTTGGAACCAAAAACGAACTGTGTTTTCTTTTGCAACACGACCGCCATACACATCATTCACCCTTCGAGTTGTTTCCGCAGCACTAGTGCCACGGCGGAACTCGTACTCGTAAATAATGCGATATTTTAAGTTTTCCATTTTGTAAAATGAGTGACGCAAACAGAAAAAAAACAGAAGAAAAAAACAAATGAATGACGATCATCGAAGCACAAATACATGAGTCTATAGCTGTACAAATTTGAATTTGGAATTCCTTAGCAAAGAGGAGAAATTTGTGATTAAAGTGGCCAGTACGAAAAACGCCAATTTCATATGTAAGGACCTAATAATTACAATTTATGTCAAACTTTTAAAGTGATACAAAAATTTTTCTTGTCAGCAATTAATGGTACTTGCATAAAGTTTTTTGATTAAAAAAAGGGAAACCATTTTTTCATCGATTCAGAAAGATTTTTAAAAATATAATATATATTTTAATATAAAATAAATAATATTTGCGTATGGAACTAAAGAGCCCTCCACATCCAAAGAGCCGCGAGCCGCAAGTTGCCGAGCGCTGGTTTATGATATAGTATGAACGTTTTTTCTAAGTATTAAATGGAAACCATTGCACAATTTTTACAGATTTCTAATCCATATCAGATTAGTTACTCGGTTTGGTAGATTTCGAGATGTAGCTTAGCCTCTACATAGCACAAGTTGTCATGCACACACTTGGTTTTTAAATAATAATATTGACTTTATATAACTTGCTAAAAGTACATATTCAAAATTTTAAATAGTACAAACTATTACCTGGCGTTATACGCGAGAAACTTACTCGATTTCATAGAGGACATCAACAGAGACATTCTATAAACGAAAACGCTCGTTGCAATTCCAAAAATATATGGGACTGACTTAAGTTGACGACGTGACGTTTCGATATCTTATAGCAATTACATATATTTTCGAATTTTCAACTTAATTTACTCTAATAGAACGTTAATTTGTCTGAGAGTTCAGTGAAAATTCCAATCAAATTAAAGTTTTGCTCGAATAGTATTTGAATTATAGACAAAACATGAGAGCTTAAAATGCGTTTAAGATATTTTGTCTAACAATTTTTGTGAGCGCTATAAGGTGGATGATTTATCATATGCTTCGGGATTGCAGAGAAGTTTTCTTTCTCAAGACTGGCGAAGTGTCAGAGGAATTAACATTGTACTGGTTAAGGCAAAAAGATTTTGCCTCAACCATTATACAACACATTAGATTTATACAATTTTCATTTCGACACAAGTAATTTTAAACAACTTGATTACCTCACGAGGCTTGCATAGCCGTCAAGAGTGCACTAAAGTCTCATTAATATATTTGATAAAAAAAAAAAAACTAAGACAAACAACCGGAGTTTCTTCATTTCTGAAGTAGACGCCCAGGCAGATACTAGTGATGTCAATAAATTAGTATATTTTCACAGGATTTCTTGGACACATTGAAACGTAACTGCCGTCCGATGGGCATAAACGTGAGCAATCCGGACCTGATCCGGTTGCCCAACGACAGAGTCGACTCGTACGTCACCACGCTGAGGAAATGCATAAATTCGTCGATACAGTTAGTGGTGGCTATCTGCCCAACTGCTAGGGACGATCGCTATGCGGCTATAAAAAGAATTTGCTGTGCCGACAACCCCGTGCCCTCTCAGGTGAACTATATATATTGTTTATTGATTTAAATAATTATAAGTATTAAAAATTATAATAACGATGTTTTACTTTTTTGCAACATATTCATAGACCTCGCTATATGTAATAAATAACATTCCAAGTAGCACCAAAACGAGCAATCCCAGAACTATTAAAAAATAAAGGAATGAACGTACCCAAGTTACAACGCCATCTGGGGTATGACAATATTTGATTAGCAGCAAAATGGGAGTCGAAGCTGCTCGCGTCCGTAGGCTTTACCCTAGTTTCCCTACACGTGACTCCTGGGTGGTGCTAAACGAGCAGCAGCGAGGTGGTAGGGCGTCGGTGCCCGTCTGGATCGCGACCACAGTACATGGGTGTAAAGCCCGTTATAGTGACCAGTTTCGGCTTGTCGCGTTTCGGGATCAGCTTGTGTATATCCATTAGCTCATATACCTAGTGCAGGGATGTTACGGAGCTTCGACTCCGACTCCGATAAGTCGGAACTTCCGATTGTTATTACACCTCCGATTCCGACTTCGGTTCCGAAACTTTTTAATCGGAGGTATTCATCGGAGGTCACCACCACTGTTGTAGTCAATTCATTTGATTTCATTTTATATGTTGTTGAAACATAATATCAATTAATCAAACAATCAGTGCTACTTAGTTTGTAGAAGACATTTTTTAAAATGTAGATTAAAAAAATATGATTAAATTATTAAACTTCAAACTAAATGTACATTTAAATTTATTACAAAAAGGTTTTTTTATTTTACATTTACATTAAATTAAGTAAAATAGAAATTAACACAAAAACAACCCTGCAGCAAATTTGATTTAATTTGTTCACTGGACAATGTTCACTGGAGGATAACGGTTTCTGATATATCCAACACTTTGAGAACAACAGCTTTTATTTGCCCAAGTTAGGTTGTGTTGTGATGTGTTGGGTTGTGTTGTGTTGTGTTGGGTTGTGTTGTGTTGTGTTGGGTTGTGTTGTGCTGGGTTGTGTTATCAAAAAAAAAAAACCTGATATACGCTTGGAAACAGTCTCGATCCTCAACATCGTTCTGGCTTATAGTTTCGAAGACATGTATCAAGCCTGCACCATATTAAAATGGGATCAAATTTAAGATATAATAATTAACATATCTTCACGCTATCACGCTATGTGAGCAGACATACAATAGTGGTTTTATCCACTTTGAGCTTAAATGTTGTGGACTACGTGACCAGTAGCTCAGGTAATCGCTTTCTCACAGAACTATGAAAATGTTAATAAGAAACACAGCAATTTTTATTGTCTGTGTATTTGTAAATTTATCACTTTCTAATTAAAAAGGTTCACTGAATAATGTTTTTATTTGTCCCTTAATAAAACTATTTTATTCTGCCTTCACTTGTGACTGACTTTGCCTCCGACTCCGATTCCGATAAATCAAACTTAAAAACTCCGACTCCGACTTCGGTTCCGATAAAACTGCCTCCGTTACATCCCTAACCTAGAGACCTTCAGTCGTGGTATATGTGGGCCGACATGACGATGTAGACTATCAATGGATTTTCATCCTTTGATAGTCGCTTTCGTTCTTGGACTACACTGTACTTACCATCAGGTACTCTGTAGTCACTACGTCGAGACAGTGTAAAAAAAAAATTTCAAGTTGGAGTAACTAATCCAACCACAACCGCAACTCTTCTGCTCTCTCGTTGAATAATTGTTATTTTCTCGATGTGGAGTTCGGCTGGGTGTTCAGTTGTTGTCTGAACTTGTGAGGTTTTTGGCGAGATGCTAGCGGAGTGATGCGTTGGACCACTGATTTTTTCCACCAATGTGCGTAGTCTTCATCACCGTTTATATTGAGTGTAAACGGCTAGATTTACGACAACATTACTCGGCACGTGACTTAGATAAATGACCCGCGCAAAACTGCATGTCTTCACTTCCTCCGAACTATTTACGCCATTATTTTTAAAGTTTCGTACATAAACGTCTTGAATTAAAAAAGGTTTTATGCGTCAAGCAATAACTGGAGAGTCTCTGGATTACCTTCCTAACTTTTTTTTAAATTTTAGGTCATCAATGCACGAACTATTATGAACTCGAACAAGATTCGTGCCATTACGCAGAAAATATTGCTACAGATCAATTGCAAGCTCGGTGGAACTCTATGGAACATTAGCATCCCGTTTAAAACTGCCATGGTTATTGGTATAGATTCCTATCACGATCCTAGCAGGAAACATCGCAGTGTTCACAGTATGTCCTTTATTGTATATTTTTATATTAATTGAAAAGCTGTAGTAATTTTATTTAGATAAAGGCTGAGATTCAGACACTTTTTTTTTAATTTGATCTTTGACAAAATACTGAATATGGTATAAAAGTTGAGCATAGCGTGAGTTGAAAAAACTGGAAACTTATCATATACCTTCTGAAATGAACTGAAATATATATTTTATAATGTTTGAAGGGTTAAGTAAAGTCAAAGTAATGTCTCTAAATCTCTCCAGAAGAAGCCCGTCATGGGGTCGATCGCGCGCCGGGCCGCGGACTAAGGGCTCAGAGCCTGTTCCATCCCGTAGCTCGGCGCAAATGCGACTGGAGGATCAACCCGGAGGCTTAAGACGCTGAAAGTCCGACACAATTGGAGGGGAGGCCCTCGCCGTGCCCTCTTCTCTAAATCTCAGCCTTAGAGCCTGCACAAGCACAATTAATTTGAAATGTGTGTTCTGTAAGAATTTTGTTATGATACTGTACTCTGTGTTAATGTTACTGACGATTAAGAGTTGACCTATGAACATTAATTTGAGAGAAATCGTTGACTCATCGGTTTTTAAAAGCATTTTAAAATTTAAGGAATGTTTCTGAAATTGGCTGCATGCATCTTAAGAGATCAACATTTCAAATTGTATTTTTACCAACGTATTGATACTATGATATTTCAGTCATATATCTTAATATATATAAATCTCCTGTCACGATGTTTGTCTGCGATGGACTCCTAAACTACTAAACCGATTTTAATGAAATTTACACACCACGTGAAGTTTGATCTAATTTAAAAGATAGGATAGTTTTCATCTCAATTCATAGTCGCAATATTATTTTATTGCAAATTATTTGTTTATTATTTAGCAGTCATAATTTACAGTTAGCTCCAACCGATTCTAAAAGATGGCGCTATCCGTTGACTGGATTGAGTAATTATTCAAAAACCAGTCACAGCAAAGCGTGGCTGGTCTGCTATAATTTATATGGCAGAACAACGTTTGCCGAGTCAGCTAGTATATTATAAATTCACGTATGTACATTATAACACACATTTTTCTATCATAACTCGGATTACCTATTTATGGTAGGCAGAAAGAATAATATCTCACTTATTTCTTATCTTTACAAGCCTTTTTCGCCTCTATAAAATTAATTCAAGACAATTAAAAGTTGTATATGCGGTAGAGTATTAACTCAAGGTACTTAAACCGTGAATATGTTTAAATTACAGCATTCATCGCGTCATACAACCAAAGCATGACCCTGTGGTACTCTAAAGCTGTATTCCAGGAGAAGGGTCAGGAGATTGTGGATGGCCTCAAGTCTTGCCTGGTCGATGCTCTGACCCATTACATCAGGTGCAATGGACATCTCCCCGATAGAATCATAATATACAGGTAAATAGTTAAACGTGAAGACAATTTTGTTTCGTCAAGCTCAATATATTAATTTATCTCTATAATATGTTGATAAAAATAATATCTAATAAAGTGGTGACACACAAAGCACACAGTCACTGTAATGTGGATATAGATTTTTTTTGTATCCCGGGGGAAAAGCCTGAATAGGACTATCAGCGACTCTTTGAGTGTGAGTGATTTGTGTGTCAGACTCCTACTGACTAAAACCCCCGGGGTGTTCCTTTAATCGCTCCACCCGAGCCTGGGAAACCAAATTCATCCAGACGCCCAGGCAACAAAAGACCTTGTGGAGGCTATTTCTCTGGGAAGGATAGGAGCAAAAGCCCATACCTCCAAAAACTCTCTCTTAGGAAGCGCGCCGGACACCTGGATATAGACATTAATGTATCTCTGCTTAACCCCGTAAGAGATATAGCGTGAGGATACATTATTAATATTATTATTAAAGGTACCTCCTTAAAATATATTGCTTAACAACTTAAAAAATTT
Source organism: Automeris io (assembly GCA_036320925.1). Classification (NCBI taxonomy): domain Eukaryota; kingdom Metazoa; phylum Arthropoda; class Insecta; order Lepidoptera; family Saturniidae; genus Automeris; species Automeris io. The sequence goes on from JAUDJH010000014.1 coordinate 9,454,046, forward strand.
TACAAGTTTGTGAAGCAAAGAAGTTTTCACCTATGACGTGCAATCTTATGACTGACAGTTCTGTTTAGGGTTCCGTACCTCAAAATAAACAGAAACCTTATAAGATCACTTTGTTACCTTTTTTTTTTTTTTTTGTGACCCGGGGGAAATCCCTAACGGACCTCAGGGGGCGATGAGGGTTGCCCCCCGGTGTGTCGGACTTGCACCGACTAAAACCCCCGGGGTGTTCCATCTCCCGCCTGCTGAATGCCAAGGGCAAGGCTGAGCCATCTTCCTCGGCACCCGGCGACGTCTAGCCTTCTGCAGGCCCCGCCTTCTTGGCAGGATCACTTTGTTACCTGTCTGTCAGTCTAGACCGTTTTTCTCACAAACGCATGGATAAAAGTTGAATGGAAAAAGTTGAAATAACCGTGTGTGGTTTCTTGTGGCCCTGAAAAAAATCACACTTCTAGGTCAACTAAATCAAAGAACTAAATCATTTATTATCTGCAAAGGTATAAGGTACTTTTCGGTGACCTAGAGTAACAAAATTTGGCAAGAAGTAAGGTTTTATATCTCAAATATAGGAAAAACACAAAATTTTTAATTACATTACCAACATTTTTTTTTGCGGTTACATATGTATTTCCAGTTGTTAAAAGAACTGTGACCTATATTGATGTATGGGGACAGGTTAAGTTTGTACAAGTCTGGTTTACTTATTACAGCAATGTACAATACTTTAATAGTTTATTTGTACTGAACGCTCAGTGTGTCAGTCCGACTCGCGCTTGACTTCTTTTTATTAATTTATAACTGTAAATAAACTCTGAATACAGGGACGGCGTCGGCGACGGGCAACTAAAGTTGCTCCAGCAATACGAGATACCACAACTCAAGATTTGCTTTACCGTCTTGGGAACGGATTACCGGCCTACGCTCACCTACGTCGTGGTACAGAAACGCATCAACTCCCGTATATTCATGAGAACTTCGAACGGGCTGGACAACCCTCACCCGGGCACGGTCGTCGATCATGCCATCACGAGGCGAGATTGGTGAGTGATTCCTATGATATCGCCCTGTAGCGTTCATTCCATACATGCGGGAAAGCATTGCATGACCTACAATAAGTAAGTCCGAAATATATCCTTAAAGATGAACAAATACCTACCCACCCACATTCATACGTATTCTATTTTTACGCCATGTTTCATTCGTATAAGAACTTAATAATGTTTACTATAATAATATAATATTTAATTTAATTACGCGGACACTGCCTATCTTGTTCGAATACCTTATGCACGTCACTGATATCACCAAAATAAAAAAAGTTTACTTGTTATAAATCTTTAAACGGGGTAGTAGAATAAAATAATTGGAATGTTTATTGCTGTACTACCCATCATTATCATCCATCATCACCGGTGTGCCGGACTCTTACCGACTAAATCCAAAAAAGTGCCAGCACCACCTACTCTTCGCTATCGCTGGGCCTGGATATCCGTATACTTCTTTCTGCTCGGCGAGCGGTTGATCTTAGCAGGCCTCCACTGTGAAAGGGGGTATGAAGGTTACCCCCTCACTACCTCTCTATTGGGTAGCGTGTGAGCACACACATTCGCTCTAATTTTGCATTAAAGTAGCTATGATAGGATTCCTCTGTAAATAACAGATTTTGTGCCGTCAGTCAAGGATGTATACACGATATATATACTCGTTAAAGTATTAAACCTATTTTATGACTAAGCTATTATGTGACCGTGTAAATTTCCAGAAACAATATATTAATTGAATTTCCAGGTACGACTTTCTCATTGCATCGCAGAAAGTTAACCAAGGAACGGTGACGCCTACTCATTACGTGGTCGTGCATGACGACAGCGGCATGACGCCGGACCAATGCCAGAGGCTGACTTACAAGATGTGCCATTTGTACTATAACTGGCCCGGCACCGTCAGAGTGCCGGCGCCGTGTCAGTACGCACATAAACTCGCGTATCTGATTGGTCAAAACGTTCACACTACGCCCGCCAACGTCTTAGCGGATAAGTTATACTTTTTGTAAACTTACTTTCAAGTGACATTGATTTTGAGTACATTCTAATCCACAAGAATTAATTTGAGACATGAGCGAAATGCGCGCTCCCTTCTTTTTTTTTTTCTTCGAACAGGATATATGTTGATGGCCGCTATAGGCCTTCACAACTAAATCGAGCGAGAGGGCGAGCACTGAGCTGATCAGCCGGCAAACTTATGGGTTGGATGGCAACGCCAGGACACCACTGTGGGTACGAACCTCGATTTGGGTCGCCAGCTAAAATACGGATCCTAACGCTGATCTACTAGCGTTTTGGAAGCGACAACCTTGAGAAGAAACGCCGTCGGAGCGTAAATGCACTGGTTAGCGACAGTTGACTGAACTATCCATCTTCTACGGTAACGCTGGTGTCGTGGTATGTATGCATGTTCCCCTCCCGAACCCCGCCTTCTCACCCCTCTCGCCAATGACACATCAGTATCGTTAGCAATCTCATAACCTTTTAATAGTTTAACTACAACCTTTTGAATTTTCTGCTTGTATAATTGAGTATATTATACAACTAAAAAGATTATTATTATTTTATTAAAGAGCAATATAACTAACCATAAAGAAAAAGTTCGGCAAATTATTCTTTTTTGCAGTCAGTACCTCGCGCTTTCATCATCTGAGTGAAGTCTCAAGTTAACTCTTTGATAGGGTTGTAATAGCTTCAAATACCGTTCTATACTCCGACTTTTTTTTTAATTTATTTTATGGCTTTATTCCAAGGACTACTCCGACTTTTAATCCTACGAAGGAAAGTGATATTGTTAATATGACATTTTACGGCTCTGGATATAAGTCCTTCCTTCCTTGTTGCTGAAAACAAGAACACGTCTTGAAGGCCACAATAATTTTCCTCATACCATTTTTTTGTTTATCCCTTATGTTAAATCTATTACTAAAAAGAAAATCGATTTATTAATTAATTAATTGTGTTTTTTATTTGAAAAATCAGTTTTAGTGGTTCATTGCTGAATAAATAAAGAATTTGTATGAAGATAGTAAAGCAATAACAGAATAACGAATATTCAGATAGCGAAAATGAGACGTAATAACAAATGGAAATAACAATATAAATAAATTTGAGATTGATTATTAATTAATTCATAGTTAATCAATATTATGCCGTAACCTGAATTTATTACTTTTAGTTTACCTGTGATATTATTATTTTACAAAACGACCTTTGAGATGTCACTTCTGCTCAGAATTAAAAGTCGGAATATACGAACAAAGTACGTATTATTAAGTAAACGTCCAATGATTAAACTAATAGTTTAATAATAAGCAACCATTTTTACAATCTATAAAATATATTTAATCTCTAAATACATATTAAAATCTTATGTATTTCCCGTTTAAGTTGTAAAATGGATTAGTTTTAAGATTCATCCAACAGAAATGCTGAACTGAACTAGCTCTTTAAGAATCAAATAAACTAAAATAGATGTTAAGATAATGTGATACAGCTCGAATTGAAGATATTTAAATAAGATTCAAAATTTGCTCATTAGTTAGTACATTTTTGTTATGAAATAATAATTAAATTTTACCACCGATTAACTTAGTGCCAATGTAAGATTTCTTTTTCGAGCTATTTCACGACAATTTCTTAAACCGAAAGCCGGTTTAGCTTAGCTGTACTTTATTTTTAATATTTGTACAAATACCTAACGTTAAAATGAGAATTTATTTGATCGTCAATTTAGTTAATTTTTATTATATTACCCTTTCATCAGTGATGCGTCCCGTTACAGGATACCTACGGTAAAGACCTTACCTTATTATTACTCATATTGTTTCTTATAAAACAGTAGCAATGCAATTCAAACTCAAGTGTAGTGTTAGAAATTATATAAAGAAATATATTTTATTGATAAAATTAATTGGAGTTATACAAAAATTTCAATTAGATTTAGAGACAAACATGTTCAGATTCAGGGTCCTGTAATGGGATTTCACAGACGACGAGGTTATAGAGTGAAATGTATTTGGATGATCTAATTCAATAAAGTACTAAGTCCAAAACTTTTTTATCCAGCATTATTGACAAGCTGTCATTCTAAAATCTCAGGGGCTAGATGAGGGTTGCCCCCCGGGGTGTTCCTTCTCCCGCCTGCCGAGTACCAAGGGCAAGGCCGGGCCATCTTTCTCGGCAATCGGCGACGTCTGGCCTTGTTCAGGCTCGCCTACTTAGCGGGAAGTGATTGAATAGTCACAACACCCCGCACCCACCTAATACATTGGTGGCGATTCTAAAATCTATCCTATTTGTTTAAAGAAATTAGCTCATAATAAACAAACTCTGAACTATATAACTTATTTTACTTTTGATTGATGTCATCATTTTTTATTTACTTTTGTGAGATACGTGAAAGTGAAAAATGGACTTAACGATTTCTTGGATCGGAGCATTGTAATATTACACTCGACAGAATGATATGAGTGGTTTAGTGTAAATAAACACCCATTCGATAAATAAGGCTAAGATTTATAGATGCAAGATTAAGTTTGCTTAGACTTTACTAAAACATTACAATTTATATTAATCAATAAATGTTAAAGGATTTGGTAAGTCATCGATTTTGTCAACACTGACTTGGCTCTGCGAATAGCACAGTTATAGTTAAGTTCCTATTTTATTTTCATTCTTTTGTCAAAACGAATTTATTGTTTGAGATTTTTGCTAAGCAAAGTTGAAATAGCATCTATAAATCTCAGTAGAAGACTTTACTTGAGTAAAGATCGCGAATCGGTAAACGCAACATTAATCAACTCAAGATTAATCGGGACAAATTTTAATTAAAGCTAGTAAGCTTTGGTTATTGAATTACGGTTGTATTACTGTAGCTGGATTTATTAATTTTCGGTACAATAGAAAATTGTTAATCAGAATTCTATTTATCTAAATAAATGTAAATATTATTAGGTATAATAAAACAAAACTCTATTTTTGTACTGATATATTCTAAGTGAATGTCAAATAGTTTATTTTATAACATAAAATATTTTTACTATAAAAATATGTTTGTTGTTATATTGAATAAGAGTAAGTGTATGACATGGGCAATTTATTGCATAATTGACATTGCTATGCCTATGGTTGATAGTAGGGTATGTACAAGTGAACTACCAATGTTTTTTTTTATCAAATATATTAGCAAGGCTTTAGTGCATCCTTGATGACTATACTAGCCTCGTAAGGTATATTATGTTGTTTAACACTAAACCTACCGATACTTCATGTATACCTATTCCTACCACAGCGGGTCAAGTGACCCGTTGCGATAGTTAGGGCAGATTACATATATTTATCGGTAAAAAAATTAACAAGAGAGAAGTAAATATTGAAAAATACATTTGATGTATTTTTAAATAAAAGTAGTAATGGCAAATGGCGATGTGATATAGTTATTTACAAGAAATTCTAACAAAAAAATTAAAATGGGTCATTTGACCCGTCGTGGTAGGTTTAGTGTTAAACTCACTTCTGGCGAAGTGACAACTGTATGAATCTGTAAATTCTTTTACATTAACCGACGTCGGCTCTCCTCTAATATGATGTTAATTTCTCCGACACTTCGCCAGTCCTGAGAAAGAAGTCTTCTAAAGTTTTCATAGTAACTACATTCCCAAAGGATATGATTAATATCATCAACCATTTTGCAGCGCTCACAAAGTGGAGACGTTTTTTTATAAGAAAATAATTATTATTTAAAGGAATATGTTCCGATTGAATTCTAAATGCGGCTACTAAACTCCCAATTTCAAAGGCAGTACTGGAAGGAATGTCAATGCGTTGTCGATTTTAAATGAAAAATGAGGAAATGTAAAAAGTACACAAGCTGATCTCAGAAAATAACTGGGCGACGAATCACAAGCCTTTGGAATATATTACCTAGGGTAGCAATCTAGTCAGGTACATACTTGACACCGGTGGCGTGCATCCTATATAAGCATAAAAAAGCATTATCCTGGCTCCAAGTGAATACAGTGAACCTGATGCAAAATGCAGTGTCCAGGAACGTCCAAGGGATGAAAATCCGTTGGCAGTCGCCATCGCTGTGTCGGCCCACACGATAAGGGCAGATTTTTTCTTATTTCAACCACAAGGGGTTGAAATAGATGTTGAAAAATTGTTTGAAAATTTGTCAATTTTGAAGTAAGCTCTATGGAAACTAGTAGCTTCTTGGTAAAAAAAGTGATTCAGCGTTTTTAAAAATTTGTTTGAAATATCGCCAGTTTCGAGTGTAAATTGCGCCTAGGCGAAGCAGGCCGTGTCGGCTAGTTACGTATAATTTATGTGTCAATTAATACGATCTTCAAAGCGGAAAATAGGGATGAAAGTTTGTTTGAAAATCCGGCAGATTTGAAGTCAGCACTATGAAAATTAGTATATAGGTAGCGCTTTGGTCAAGTAACAAAAACCTGTTTAAACGTTTTTTGAGAATTAGAAATACCGCCAGTTTTGAGTCAAAATCGCACCTGGGCGAAAGAGGCCGGGCCCGGAAGCTACTTTTGTATCAATTAATACGTTTAAATATTTATGAGTCTTTATAAGGGAGAAACTTTTACAACTTTACCGGTCAGGAAAGTAACATCTCGGAAATTGTGAACCAAATCTACCTCTTAATGTGTGATTTAGTATTAGATTTCGGTATTAGAGATTAGAAGCTGGACAAACTGAAGAAATAGACCGCTGAAGAACGTATTTCTATATCTTAATAGATATAAATTACGTGTCACGTTGTTTGTCCGTGATGGTCACCTAAACTATTTAACCGTTTTTAATAAAATTTACACACCACGTGCAGTTTAATCTAACTTAAAAGATAAGATAGTTTTCATCTCAATTCATAGTCGCAATATTATTTTATTGCAAATTGTTTATTACTTGGCAGTCACAATTTTCAGTTAGCTCTGAACAATTCTAACAGATGGCGGTATGTGTTGACTGAATTGAGTAATTATTCGTTATATGTTGCTATGTTAAACGTACGGTAGGGGTTGTTATTACAATAAATGCGTATTCACATGTATCTGATATATATCAAAAACCATAGTCACATGAACGCCTGGCCGGGATTGCTATAATTTATATGGCAGAACAACGTTTGCCGGGTCAGCTAGTTTCATATAAATCAAAACTATTCGGTTCAGTAATGTCACGAAAACTTTCAATTTAGTTCCAGAAAAGAGGCCTTTACAGTAACAACGACCTTTTTCCGGTTTTTAGAGATCATTTGTGGTTATTTTGAACTAAATATTAACTAAAGTAATAAATTGATATCGGAATTAATTTTTGGTTTATGCTATACAACTATCACTCAGTTTGAAGAGTCTTTGGAGTTCTAATAATTTGGGATTTCAGTAGTCAATATAGTTCGAGGCATGGGGTCAGAATTAAAAGATCAACCATGATCTCAAAGTTTCTTTTAATTACAAGACTTAAAATGTCTGGATTATAGAGAATTTACGTTTAAAGTATGTTGAAATCAGACATTTCTTTATATTAGTAACAAGACAATATATGTAAACATAGTAATGTGATGAGAACATATCGAGGGGTGAAAGGCTATTTGGTTTAAGCGACATTTTTTGGTGATATAGTAATATATATGGTATATATTCGGAATCAGCGTTTTTTTACCAATTTCAACCCTTTCCGCCCTTTCACTCCTCGATAATATTCTTTTTGGGTAGCTTCCAGATTTTGACTAAAAATTATTTTAGATGAAACTAGTTTAAACGTGAATGTCACTTATTATCAAGCGGGCGTCAGCCTGTGTACTGACATAAAAAAGTCTAATAATTTAATTGAACAAATCATCTCTGGATGTAAATTAATTGCAATTTTTTTTTATACATTCATTATACTATCCAATTTATATGAATATAGTATGTTAGGAGTAAATCCCATTAATGCTATATGTGTATATTCTTGTTAGTTTTTTTATTTAATAAAGCTATTAATTTTCGTTTAATTAATAGTGACTTATAAAATCGCGTAAAGCTACCAAAAATTAATTGATAACGTTTTCATTTTGTTTAGAATAGTTTGTTTTTAAGGTCCTTAATTGATTAATAATTGGGTAATAATTGAAACGAGCGATAATGTCTATAAAGGTGTTGTTTTAGTAATACTGATAAGTATTTGTGCTAACTTTATTTTTAATGTTTTGTATGTTTATAAGTTAGTTTTAAGTTATGTTTTCTAAGATTTTATGTACAAAAGTAGAAGCTACTGAAGACTTAATTTTTAAATGTATGATATCTCAAGAATATATCCATCTTTACTAATACCTTTTTTTCTGTAACACAACTATGTCTGAAATTTCTAGCTGCAACTAGAAATTATATAATAGTATGCTTTACTACTTCCACATATAATATTGTAAAGTCAAGAACTAAAAGCAACCTTAAACATTTTGACATTAGTCCGTCAATCCATGGTAGCGAACGCTGCACGTGCGATGCTCTCGTTTGTTTGTTACATTGCGTCGTTTGAATTTTGTGTGTTTATAAATTCGTAAGTGCAAATACTCTTTCCGATTCTGGTACTTTCACCTCAACGGTTTCAGAATCAATATTTTAGTTCTTATTCTTCGAAAATTTTGATTAATTTTTCATTTATACCTAACGTATGTATACCAACATATAGTTTGAGCAAACCGCTAGCGTCATTTTCCATCCGCGTGGAGCACTGTTTGGTAGGATGCTGTTTATTAGAAACCTATTTACTTAACATTATATTTAGATTGTGCGGTTGTACGCCGGTTAATTGTATTGTAATTTGTATGTAATGTTGGTTATGTAATTTCTTCCACTAAAAACCGCCTTTAAAGACATATTGAGTGTTATAAGTTTCTCAGTTTTGTTTTTGAATAAAAAATACAATGTACATCTAGCTGTTTTATTTTACTGTCGGTTTAATAATTTACACGCTTAGGAATAAAACGACCTGATTCCATTTTTTTTTATCCTGACTTGGCACAGGGACTCCAACAAGCCTGATGGTAAGTGTGGTGCAGTCCAAAAAAACGATGACTATCAACAGGAAAGAAATACCTATTGATAGTCGCAGCGTTTATGTGGGCCTGCACAGATGTCTTCACGCTGCTCTTAAAGGACGGTGGGAACACGCTCGCCGAAGACCATTCCATTGAACTTGTTAGTCCTAGCCGGGATATGAGTTAGCGCAAAGATGTGACTCCGTAATCCCGCGCGCTTGGTTCTTTTAAGGAGGGTGAGGGGTTTTTTTTTTATCCCGGTGGAAATCCCTACGGACCGTCAGGGGAAGTGGTGAGGGCCACTTCCCCCGGTGTGTTGGACCTGCCCCGACTAAAACCACCGGGGTGCCAGCACTGCCCTCTCTTCGCCTTCGCCGAGCCTGGGAATCCGAATACTTCCGACGGCTCGGCAGGCGTTGGCCTTTGGGCAGGCCTCCTGTCGTAGAGGGGGATTTAAACCCCTCGCCTCCTCTCTGCACTGGACGGGGACGCCCTCAACGTCACCCGCCCAGCCTGTGTCAGGAGGGGAGCTCGTCGCGCTGGGAGTCCTGAGGGTGAGGGTGGAACAAGGTTAAATAACTCTTCAGAACACTCGCCGTGGTACAGCATAATGAGGCAATCTCTGAGCAAATAGAGCGAAAATTTTATTGAAACATCGCGTTTTTTTAATGCAAGTTTTAGCAACTTTGTTTCTATGTAAAAATTAGAAAAGTAAAAAAAAGTTTGTTAAAAAATAACTCATTCGATTGATGTCTGATCTTCGTGTATTTAATCGGCCGCGATTCCTGTTATAAGCAATGTATGTGACCACACCCTAATTAGATTGTATAATCTTCGCCCGCGGTATTGCTTGACAGGCGACTTGAAGCACACGACCGCTAGACAGATTGGAATTAGCATCACAGTGCGATCTAACACCATTTTCATTCATCTAAAACTAAAATATAAGAGTTCAGCTTATCCATGTCGGTTTTAAGTAATATATTCTTTTAAAACTGCTTTACTTGATCGTCAATGTATTGTAACATATTAATTGTATTAGCGGACGAGTCGTATTGTTACTATCGTGGTTGGGAAATTCTTTCGGCTAATTTTAAAAGCATAAATTATTGCCATTTTAAGTAATTTCCGGAATTTAGATCGAGATTAACTGTTATTTGACTGACAGAAAGATTAAAGGTTGCTACCTATATTAATATTGTTGTGTAGGTACATTTTTAGATGTAATCTGCAAATTTTCGATGCATTATAGCTGTTTGAAAAATTGTTTTAATCTGTCGTCCATTTAATTTTTAATTGGAACATTATGTTATCAATTAAGTGCATTAGTAAAATAATAGATCATTATCACGATTATATTACTATTTAATATTTTGTTACTTTCATTTATTCGTAGAATTGTTTAGGTAATAGACACGTATTTTGACTCAATAGTACTGTCGTATATGTAAGTAATATCTTTATTCATAATTATAATTACATTCATTTAAAAAAAAAACTATAATTTATTTTTACCAAGATATTAAAAGATATCTTATACATTTTTAGGGATATATGTAATTCGTTTTAAAAAATATTATTTTGCGGCTGTAGTGGCATAGTGGATAAAGAACCGGCGTCATTGCGCGGCGACGCGAATAGTTGTAGGTTCGAATGCCGGCACGGACATCTGAGTTTTTCAATATTAAATACAGATTTAGGCGTCACGTGCTCACCGATGAAGGAAAACATCGTGAGGAAAGCCGAATGGCATCTAATAGAATTGTCATACGTAAGTGCCCTGAGAACGGCTACAGCTGCGCTATTGGTCAGCACACAAGCGCAAAGTGAATACAACCACTAATGTATCTTTGCTCACCCCGAAAGGGATATAGCGTGACGATATATTATTATTGTTAAAAAATATTTTCTTCATTCTAATGCTACAAATGTTTGTTATAATTGCCGAAAATAAGAAATCACAAAGATTAAAACTAGCACACTAAGATGCGAGTACATACAACGAGATTAGTACGAACAGTACAATATACCTACTAAGTAACTCTCAGTATTCACTCATTTTTATAGCATTAATTTTATTTCACCCCTTCACTGTGAGAGTAGATACCAGTACCATGGATCAAATAAAAGCATTTCTAGTTTTACTTAGATATTTAACACATCTGTTAGTTATAAATTCAGTCTAATCTAGATTCTGGAACTCTTGTTCTGGTCGATGCCAGATTTTAAGACAATATATTTATTAACTATAATATAACGGGGTACTGGTATGCTACTGGTAGATACTAAGATATTTCAGTAACCCTGACTCCTCCCAACAAAAGTCTGTCTTCGCTAGTCACACGACACATAAGGGTATTAGCATATTTGTCGTAAGATACGTCGGACGTAACTTCAGTCGTTAAAATCAAGAGATTATGGCCTCGAATCATATAAAAGCATTTACTACAAACAACTGTGTCGATAAGTCGTAAAGTTGAACATATTAAGAATTCACTTCATAAATAATTATTCATTCTGGTGTTACATTCTCGACGATACGCGACGAATCTTGTGTCAGATTTCAGATCACTCTATAGCATAAATGTGTAACTAATATAGTATTGGATCGTTCACAATCCTTCATATTCGTCGATCCCAAGCGACTGAGGAAGAGCGGTCAGATTTCATCTAGCGAATGTCATATTTCAATCCAGGATTTATTTCTAGTGATATATGTGGCGAATTTCTGTTGCATTTAGCTGCTGAATATTCCAATCATCTTGTGACAAATAATCTATATTTCTTGGCGTTTCGCTAAAAGTGCTATAGAAAATGATCCTCAAGGAGGCACTTGCAAAAATATTCTAAAAAGATAACTATCTTTTACAGCTCATGCATTTCAGCTTGTGTATATCCAGTAACTCATATACCTAGTCATTTCAGTCGTGGTATATGTGGGCCGACATGACGACAGAGACTATCAATGGATTTTCATTCTTTGATGGTCGCTTTCGTTTTTTTTTTTACACTGGCTCGACATAGTGACTACAGAGTACCTGATGGTAAGTACAGTGTAGTCTAAAAACGAAAGCGACTATCAAAGGATGAAAATCCATTGATAGTCCACATCGTCATGTCGGCCCACATATACCGCGACTGAAGGTCTCTAGGTATATGAGCTACTGGATATACACAAGCTGATCCCGAAACGCGACAAGCCGAAACTGGTCACTATGACGGGCTTTACACCCATGTACTGTGGTCGCGATCCAGACGGGCACCGACGCCCTACCACCTCGCTGCTGCTCGTTTAGCACCACCCAGGAGTCACGTTTAGGGAAACTAGGGTAAAGCCTACGGACGCGAGCAGCTTCGACTCCCAAAACCACCACCAGGTACCATCAGGTACTCTGTAGTCATTATGTTGAGCCAGGGTAAAAAAATGAAAAATATTCCTGCATACAGCATTAGGTATTATGATTAGGTAATTTATAATTAGATATCCGATATCGAATCGGTGTCATTACCATTATAATCACACTGTTTTTGGATACTAATGAATAAGGCTTCTCTCGAAATTCCCCACTGTGGCTGAATTCGGTCTTTCTTAGGGTACAATTGTCTCCACTTAGCTCGAGGTCTACTGACCCTACGTTTGCCCAGATATGGACTCTACTCAAGAATACGTCTTCACAACAGCTGTTGGTTCTTCGGCATACCTAAATGAATAGACTACTGCCCCTTCAGGCTGCTAATCTGTCGATGACATAAGTTATCTGTTAAATAATCCCGTTACCGATTCGATCTTTCAGAGAAATACAGAGCAAAAAACCTTTCTTAGCAACCTGAAACTTTAAAGTGTACCGAATTGAATTGATGTATTGAAATATAATAAGGAAATATTTGTTTTTTCAGTGTTTGAAACCTTCTGACATTGCAGTGTTTAAAGCGAATTGAGCCAACATTTGAAATATATAGCTAGTTATAAGGTGAGTGATTATTGTTGTATCCATTGAAATTATACTAAAGGTTAGCAATTTCCATCACATCCGGCACTCTAGTGCATCAACGATAAACTAACCTGTGGTCTGACGTAATGTATGCCAGTATCCACCTCGGAACAATCTGAAATACCGACGGCGTGTGTGGGTGTACTTCGTTTAAAGAAAGAGCGCCAGTCCATCAGGATCGACTGGGACAACGCTATACAGAGCGAGCGGGATGGAGCAGCACGAAGCCCGTGGGAAATGCACAGTAGTGGTCAGGTCAGGCTACGCGCGCGCCGGCCCAGTGCTCGTGTTATTGTATTGGAATCTTCGATGCTTACAGCAGCTTATGATGTACTTTAACATAGTTTAATTTCCCGTTTTATACCAATGTAACAAGATTCAGTTTTGTATAGCGTCCCGTCAGACTTTGGTCTGTTATGTCGTAATGCATATAGGTAGGTATAATTATTTTTTTAGCAATCAATTGAGGTTTCGGTCGGGATGCAAATGTGGTGTTTACGAAGCATATGCCATAGTAAAAGCAATGTTATTAACTTCAACACACACGTACATTACAAGCTATGAGTGTTAAAGTACATTTATAGCTTTATCGTATACGTCGGTAGTTACAAAGTACTTGTTTTTTTAATACTGGGTCGACAAATTTATCACGGTGCATCAGATGGTAAGTACAATGCGGTTTACGAATAAAAGCGACCGTGAAGGGATGAGAGCCCATTCGGCGTCGTCATGTCGGCTCACATATACCACGACTGAAGGTTTCTAGTATTAACTTCTGAACGTACACTAGCTTATTCCGAAACCGGAGCTGAATAATGTCACTGTGATGGTATTTGCATTTTATTTCAATTAACCGGGGTTCCTCCAACTTTGATTGATTGTAGTATGTGCTATTACGACAGTTTCAATATAAATTAGCGAAATAATCTAAAAACAAAGTCTTTTTATATTTTTACTAATCTAAGGTCCGTTTACAGAAACACTGTTTAAATTTAAAAAGGCTTTTAAATATTAATGAATCTTCAATTATATACAAATGTCGTCTTAGATTTTAAAGTGCTTCTGAAACGTGACGTACCTAGATCACCCAAAGCAATATACTTTAAATTTTAATTTTGTTTAGAAAACAGTCTGCCATTATGATAAGACGACTGTGGTGCGAGTAATAACAGGGAGTGAGAATTCAAATAAAACTGAATACTACTCTTTTTACTTAACTATGACCAAGTATTATAGAACTTAGAAAAATAGCATTTTGGCTTACCTAAAAAACGAAGGATGTATCTATAATACACCTAAAGGAGTGATTCGGATTCTGGCATTGGCTGGTCGGCAGTGGCGATTTTACAATAGCGGCTGCTAAGCGGTGTGTCAAGCTCGGGATCATGACTGTTGACAGAGCTTTATACTCACCTACATCGGACGTCTTTCCATATATATGGAATAATATTCGAATATTATAATATTTCTTCTAATTCTTGATGACGACTGCTAGAATTCGAAGTGTGCCTTTAGAATCTGATGGCTATCTGGAAAAGGATGAAAAAAGAAGGAAATAAATAATAGAGTCGTAAACATAAAGGGTACATATAGAAAAATAGTATAGAAAGGTACATTTATTGGAAAACCTTTAACCTGCGTAACTCATACTTGCAGTAAGCATTAGTGATTCTTTAGGCTATTCGGTGGGGCCTGGAGAAGACCGGACGTCGCCGGTCGAGAGAGTTGCCAAGGCCGTCCACTTGACACCGGCAGACGGGAGAAGGATACACTTCGATGGTTTTAGTAGTCACAAAGTTTCAAAGATAAGATTCATACGCTTTGATCACAATAGAGTCAGTCAGTTCGGTTAGGATACATGTCTAGTAGCATGTGATTCAAAAGACTTCTGATTGCAGTAACTGCTTTAAAGTTATTTTTAAAAATTAAAATATGGTAAACAAGTAGACAGCCCACCTGATGGATAGTGGCTATTGACACATACAAACACGTGCAATACGAGAAATAGTATTAAGCTGCCGAATTAGAAAAAAAGGAACAATCTGTTGAAATATAAATATCTTCAGCGTGAGCATCCCTTTCGGTGCGAGCAGTGTCACACTAGAGGCTGTTTCCACTTTGCGATTATTTGTCGTGTCCAACGTGACCAGTAGCGCGGCGTGAAAATAATTATTACGCTTAAATCCTTTAATATGAAGCTAGTGGGCTTCAAAGTGAAAATAATATTCTCACATAATATCGAATCGATATGGAGTGCGTAAATAGATACGTCGAGAATCTGTGATTCAAGCGTTCACATCAACTTTCCAAATATCTTTGTTTTAAGCTTCATTAGAGTGAATCGACCGCCCACGCTTAAGATTTAACTGCAAATGTATTTTTACAATTTATAGCCATAAAATTAATATTCCAATAAAAATAATTTTCCCGCCCATCTCTATCAATCAAACGGTCTGTATTCTTATGGTCTACCCACGCTAAAATTTTAGGTGCAGGCAAAATTTATCCAAGTGTTTATTGCTGGTCAATGCAAGAAAAAATAATAAGAATATATTATGAAGTTATACGTCTTTCGGGTTGCGTAAAGATCCAATAAAGACTGTATCCACTATACCGCTTATCTCTATGATATGCCCAACGTGACCAACAACACTGCAGATCGCCTTTTTACGGGCATTAAACACGAGGTTTTTGAGATGGTTTTTTTTTTTTTTTTTTTTTTTTTTTTTTTTTTTATTCTGACTCGACACAGTGACTGCACCATACCTGATGGTAAGCATGGTGCAGTCAAAAAAACGCTAACGACTATCGATAGGCAAGAAAAACCCAACGGTAGTCGCAGCGATCATGCCGGCCTGCACAAATATCTCTTCACGTTACGCTTAAAGGATCCCATATCATAGGATGGTGGGAACACGCTCGCTGGAAGACCATTCCACACCCCAACGACACGGCAAAAGAAGGAGTTAGAGAACTTCTTAGTCCTAGCCGGGATATGAGAAACCGTAAAACTGATAACTGACTGGTTTAAGATGTTTTCCTTCAGTAGTCAAGGTGTGATGTCTAATGAGGTTTATTAATTGTGAAAGATCTAGGCTTACGTGCTCGGAATCAATCTACCGACCATTTACGTTTCTGCAAATAGATCCTGGTTTATCATCCATAATGCAACTATAATCATAACGACCAAAATTAATAATGAGACTGTAATATTAAGCCGTAACTAAAAGGCAATGGCGTGCATCTCATAAAAGCATAAAAAAGTATTATCTGTTTACAATTGGACATTTAAAACCTATTGGATTGAAATTTGGTCGAATTAGAATTTTAGGATCCTGAATCTGGCAATTACTACATTTTTAATTAATTATATTTATTACATATCCAAATATCACAGGGTTTTTTGCTTCTATACGATGCATGCCGCTGCTAAAAAGGTATAAATAGATAACATATCTTTATATCATATCGATAATCTAACTATATCCGGTATCATCAAAGACTTTGAAGTTTTCTTCTGAAAAAAGTAATTAATTAGGACAACAGACACGATAAAATATAAATGACATAGTACAATGTGTTGTATGTTGGTTATTTTCACTTCCTATCAGTTTAACTATGTATTAGGCAAATTGGCTCAAGTGTGAGATTTTACAAGACTTTCTTTTACTCTTAGTTTACGCAGGCCCGTCTTTAATGAGAAAAGTAATATTTTTAAATGGTATGGGCTTTTAAACCTGCACATACTCGTGTGCGATCACGTGGTGCTGACTTTCAGAATATTTAGTTTCTTCGTAATGCGTGGAAACATTACAGACCTTTACAGATAAAAATTCGAACAACAGTTTTATGTTCAGAAACTTCTAAATATAATTAGTTGATCCGATTCAGTTTTTTTAACACATAGATACTAGTACGTTCTGGACATATTTCATCTGGAAAGTTTGCTCATCTCATGAAAAAGATACCGTCTCCAATGTGTCCTGAGTGCGGAATTATAGACGATGTTCAGCATGTCCTGATTGAGTGTGTCCAGAACGCTAATGTTAGAATGGATGCTATGTGTGAATTGAAATTAAATAGATTGGATTGGTATGTTCCATAGCATTTTGGCGGTGCCCACTAAAGCAACTGCCGAAATGCTATGGAAACTGTATGAAAGGTGAGGTGTGAAAGGTTTTATTTCTATATATTAGGCTACGATGGGGCTGATATGATTAAGTTAAAGCCCCTAATAAAAAATAAATTAAAAAAAAAGATCCTAGTACTTCGGCTCTTTTTAAATATTGTTACCTAATATATATCTATTAGTTAGACATAGGAAATTAAATATCTTCAATGAATGAGTATTTATAAGTTTCGACATATTTTCCGTGCGTTCTATAATAGATACCGGGTTAATCGGTACATATAGTTAGGTGATATTAGAGAAATAAATTTTTGTAAGTGTTATCTGTAAAATGAAATACTGATTTCAATGAATACGCTAGAACCTATTGTGGCTCCTGTTTTAAGATTTTTAATTTTTCCTCATTTTATGTAAATATTTATATTTCTTTGTATCTACATTCTAGAAATAGATTTCACTTACTTTCCATAAGAATATAAGTTTTAATTAAATGTTGTGTTGTTTTTCTATATAGAGGTACATATATACCAGGATAAAAAAAATGATTTAATTTTTATTACCAATACTTTCTACTCTAAATATTATCATTGCGCTCTACATTTTTCTTAGTTCGTTTGCTTATCTTATGTAAAGATTGAATCATTTATTCGATGTAAATAAGGTTCAAAATACTCGATCCCATTTATTCCTGGAGATTAAAGTAAGGGACAATAGTGTTTGAAACAGGGGTGGGTTTGTCTCGTCGATACATATCTTAATGAGCCCTCACAAGGAGATCAAAGTTTCCTTTTTTTATATCCGCTCGAGTCTGTGCGACCGTGACGAATATTTGTACAGAATTACAATATTCTATTTGCCGGTCTTAAAATAAATTTGCCTAAATAGAAGGCGTGAGTTTTGTTTTTATAATGGTAATTTAACTTTGTTTTTAGTAAAGATGCGATGATAATTAGGAGAACCGTTGACAAGCCCGTTTTCCACCATTCACAAAGGTGTGTTTAATGAATTGACCACTATTAGTTGAGATGTAATAGTCGAGAGTTGAATGAATAGAAAACGTGTAGATGTTTTAGGGAGGTCTTCATTTAGTGATTTTTATCGCGGCTTCGGAAAGCGAGCGGACGTGTGTAGGCTTGATTAGGACATTTGACATTTTCGATGTTTGTATTTGGTTATTTATAGAAACACACTAAGAATAGTGGATACGTAACTAATAAAGTACGCAATTTATTATTATATAAGAGGATTTAATTGTAAATTAGATGTATGTTGTTTCCGATTTACATTTAAATCGCACGCGGTCAAAATATAGATCTAAGAAACTAAACAACTCGGTAACAATAAAAAAATTAGACTAATAAATATATTAATAAATTCACTTAAATATCTTACATTACTATTAAAAAAAAACACAATCTTAAATGTAAAATACACATAGTGCCGGGTTACATTTCCATTTTCCCTACCACACCATCTGCTCCGCTTCTAGGATGTAGTGCACAAAGCGTTCATACAAATAGTATTTATAGTTAGTTCGGTCCGTCGAAATCTAGATCCGAATCAGAAAATAACGGATAAAAATCAAATGGCGGATGTAATACGTAAGCTATCATACAAATAGTTCGACGGCTACTTTAGAAAATATTTATTCCAATTCGGATCGGAACGGATGCAGTTCGTCTCCATTTTTTCTTAAATCCGGGGAAATAAGGGCCGCCTCCCGGTGTGTCGGACTTGCACTGACTGAAACCCCCAGGGTGTTCCTCATACTCGTCTGCCGGGGCCAAGGGTACAGCATTGGCCACTTCCTCGGCACCCGGCGACGATTTGCCTTAAGGTAAGGTAAGGTAAAGTAAGGTCTCATGCAGTGCGTCTCCTGAGTAAGTCTGGATACAGTTTTGTCTATTTATTATAATTAACCTTATTAGCTTATTATTTAGGTGAGTAGGTAATATTAATCTTTCATTTCACATTGTAGAAGTTAAAAAAATCTGTTTCTTTAACAATTCTCTTTAGGATTTCTGAGCGTGTTGGTATCCTGTATTAACAATCCGTGCACGGCTATACCTACGTTTCGAAAGTCTACGTACATAGTACAGTTAGCTTCAAATGAAACGCCCGTCTAGAGAACAAATTGTCATCTTGTAACAAGTTAGACGTTTCACCGGTGTTCAGAGCGGGCGCGTAATCGGCGCACGTCTGTTGCAGCTAGCCCGAGGCGCTTTGCCGTGGGAACGCGAAGCCTGGCCGTACATACCTACTCCCTTTAATCCAAATTTAGTGTCGGCTGAACACCGGCTTATATTTCACTTGCTCCATGTTTAAGTAGGTTTAAACGGTCCGAGATCTGACTAAATGCTTGTTGCATTGTTATGGTTTCAATCAATCTGTAAAGCGATGGTTTATTGAGCCGCTCCTATTTGTATTACGAAGCATTTACTTGTTATTTACTGGGTGTCAAATGAAAGTAGTTATAAACCTAATTTACCCATATCTTAATTAATAAAAATGCTTGTATATATTATAAATTTGAAATTATGATACTAGTGCATACAAACATTTACATTTGCATTATACAAACATTTGTATATTTCGTTTTCATGTAAAAACGGCTGAACTGATTTCGATTAATTTTTGCATATGAATAGATTAGACCTTAGCAACGGACACTGGCTACCTTTCGTTGCAAAAATAAAACTTGAAGGGATTGAAATAGGGGATGCAATGTGCTATGTGTAAATGATTAGTTTTTAAGTTAGGTGTATTAATATGGATCTTTTACATTTGGTTTTATGATATAATGTATATAGTGGGGAGGAGATGAGAGGGGAGAAGTAGAGGTTGAAGCGAGCTGAGAGAGATTGAAAAGGTGAATTGGAGATTAATGATGGGAGGGATAGAGTTATGTAATAGGAGTAGAAGGGTAAAGGGTAGGGGGTATTCATTGTCTGTCAGGCGGCACCAAGTTCGCAGTGTCAGCTAGTCTTAAATAAGATTTGTCCAAGCTCAAAGGAATGCCGTAGATTTTCTTTGTGTTATATTCTACTAAAAAAACATAATTATTCGTTTCATTCGCAACAATTTCAAAATATTAAATGTTATAACCAAACGTTTAATAAGATTAGTCGTTAACAATAATAATCGTTTGTTTCTAACACATTGTAAAACTCGTGCCCGGCAATAATGAGCCGGCAAGCATTAAGACGTAAAGAGACGGCTTAAATAACCCATCGCTGTAATCTGACACGATTTGGTCTGCCACCTTACCTGTGCTCTATCTAGATTTCTTAAGTACTATGAATCAATTACCTATTTATATAGATACAATTTATAAGCCTAACTAAACCAATAATGTAAACCAATCCAAACCAGTGTATAAATGTAACCTGAATAAGGCACAAATAAACACTTTAACGGGTCTTATGCGCGAATGAACTTAACTTTTAATAATGGCTGACACAGCTTACACAGACTGTAGTTACGAGCAGATTAACATGCCGTGAATTATGTCGCCTTGTAAAGATGGTATTAACACAATAGTTGAGTGTTATCAATAACAAAAGAGAGTATAGGAACTTCCCGCTCCCGACGAAAAACTCCGCGATAGGCTTATCTGCTCGTGAACATGACATGTGTAACCAGGTCAAAACGTCGAACCACATTTAAAGCAAGTTAATTCGCGCATAAGCCCCGTCAAAGTATTTACAATGAATAGAAAACGTGAAATTTTAACACTAGATCTTTCGGAAAATGATTTAGGTATATGTATTTTAGAAATAGGTACAACATGATTTATTTTGCTCTATTATAAATCAAATGAAATCAATAATATTTATCAATATCTTGTATTAGTAAAATACATGATATTTTTCAGAATTAAAAAACATTAATAAAGAAAAACATTCTGAGACAAATATAAACACCGGCCATTTTGAACGGTTCGGTATATCTAATGTTAAAGTGTATTCAGGCATAAAGAGAATTATTGAATTATTTATTAACATTACTGTGTTGATAAAATAGTGACATAGACCACGATAATTTCTGATGAAGATAAGACTTGATTACAATTAAGATAATCTATCAAAAGTTTTTCAAATTATTTAATATATTAATATGTATTCTGTAGTTTTAACATTACGGAAAAGTCAAGTTATCAATTGTAACTGAATTGTAAATTATTTATTTATCAAAGAAAAATTTTAATTGTTATTAAATACGGTCATTTGATATGTAATAATAATTTTTGTTCATGATTTGTTGTAGTGATAGTTAAGGAGAGTAAGTAAATTTTCCTGAAGGTAAAGTTATAGCGGATATGATTGTTTTCCAAAGCGCGCGGATGTGTATTGTCGTGCCAGTGCCACACAGGATGTCTTTATACGTCGAATGTTTCCTGCTGTTTATCTCGTATACAAATAGACAAAGGGATGTCGCCAAAAGTGAACGGATTTACTTCTCAGAACACAGAGAAAAATGTACAGGGCACTTTTATGATACCACAGAATAAGCGGTATGCCTTTTTACATAGATATTCTCGAACGAGATTTTTTAACCACCTAACGCTGCTTTGTTGTGTGAAATATTTGTTTTTTCACAAAACTAGTGAATTAATTAACAATTAATATTAATAATAACATATCAGCCATAGATGGGCAAAATGTAATCAGATTAATGAAAATAATTAACGATTACATTTTATGTTTTTTACCATTAATATGACTGCATTTTGCTCATTTATGTTTTCAACACTACAAAACCCCAGACTGTATACACATTTATTATTTCTTAATGTTTTAAATGGATTTAATCATGATTACAGAGCAAGAAAATTAAAATTACAACTACATTTTGTAATCGTTCATCATTAATCAGATTACATTTTGCTCATCTCTGATATCAGCACGCTATATCCCTTGCGGGATTAGCAGAGATACATTAGTGGCTGTATATACTTTGCGTTTTTTGCGCGTTTGCGCTCTGTATTAATTCAAGATTGATATGTGCCAGTGCACTAGCCTGTAGCCACATATGCTGAAGTACCGATCATCTTTTGAGCAGGAAAGTTCTCGAGTAGAGACCACATATGGTATGAGATGCATCTAACACAATGTAGAGCAACAAGTTGCCAAATGCACACGGCAGATATTACAGAAAAGTCGAATACCGGATTCATTGATGCATATTAAAAGAAACATTTACAAAAAACATGTCAAATTACAACGAACAATAAAAAAATGTTAAATGAGACAATATATCTGCCTAGTGCGTAGTTTTTTACTGGAAAGCGTTGCCTAACTATATGCACTCTAATTACGGTTTTTTTTTATTATACGAAGTAAATCGTTTGTAGAAATAATACCATCAAGTCTTCCATTTAATTGTTGAATTTATTTAATTGTAAATAAGAATCTATATTTTCCGGCAAGTATAAATAGATAATTTATCTTCATGTTTCACGTGGGCATTGTTATCGTCACACAATATACCTTTTGGGGTGAGGGAGATACATAACTAAACCTTTTTTTCTTAATTTTAAGGCGGCTACCACTAACATATTAAATCTAATTTATGCTTATTTAGCATGAAACTGTAATTATTGTCTTGCACAGAATCATTATCTAGTTTTAACAACTTTTTGAATCATCAATGAGGTCGAATTAAGCCGTTTATATTAAATAGCGCCTTTTAAAAGTTTAAACTGGGTTAAGTATGTTGATGCAGCCCGACTTTAATACTAAATAAAGAATATTTACACTGCCTCCCGAAAAACATCTTTCAGGATATAAGTTCTCATGACTGAGACTGGACTGCAATGCACACATTTAAAAAAAAAGTCTTTCATATTACTGCTGATTAGCCTCCTTATCGTAAATAGCTATTTCAGCTACTCTTTGTTTTCAAAAGCTATTTCATAATAATCCAGACTTATTTTTATGGTAAAAAACATATGTCTAACTAACAATGAATGAATCATAATATACGATGTGATATTTTCTATTCTTCAAGTCATGACTGCCTGATGTTCAAATTAAACTAAAAAACAAGGTTAATAGGAAAATTCCCAATGTTGTGATTTTTTTGGATATGTGTAAATTAATTTTACAGAAATTTATTGTTGACCAGTTGTAGTGATCCGACGTTGCCCGGTAGAATCATTTTATTTTACCCTTTATGGGGTTTGATTTGCCAAAAATTTCAATTTTTATAACTTTTTCTTCAATAACTACTGATTATAAAACTGATTATATAGTAGGAACTCGAGTATAGTCTAAGTCTTTACAGAGCCAAGTTTCCAAGTTAAGAAAATCGGTGACTTAGAATATATTTTGAGGGTAGTTAAATAATACAATTTGTAAAGTTAAAGTTACGTCTATATATCTCAGCACTTGAGGACTTCTGTCTTGGTATATCTAAGTTGGCATGACAGTAACTGTCAATAGATATTCGTTCCTTTAACGTTGTAGGTGTTCTTGGACTACAAACATGTAGTCATCTAGCATTAGGAGAGATTTTATAATTATACTGTTTGAAAAAAAAAGCGATAATGACTTTCTATATTAGTAACGAAAAGGAAAGAGCAATCTATGCGATCATTTTAAACAATCCCCGATTCGAAAGTTTTCTTGCGGCATATATAGGACCAATTGTCTGGGATCATCTCTAGTACGATACTCGATATGTGTACGTTTATTTATACCCCCTTTATCGTGTGACGTCCGCACATAAAGACTAACTTAAATAATAAGAAGACAGCGAGCCATTGTACGGTTCAAATGTATTACAGCTACAGGCCGCCTCCATTCATCTTTCTGCACCGATGTCTTAAAGAAACTAAAGAGTAATGCCTCCACAATAATTTCTATAGTTCAGTTAAGTCTAACTACAAAGTCCCGCCGTTTCACTGAAACACTGGGACATTGGAAACAGCCTACCTATTGAGTATTATGACTGTTTTACGCGATTTTAAAAGGACTATTTCGAGTCAGTAAACATATGCGCGGTCTTGTCTGTGCTGGGATGAAGAATTGTTGCGATTTTTGCAAAAGTATTAAAACTTAAAGTGAAACTTGAGTCGGTGTCTTTACGAATGGCTAAAATTATATTTTGCTGGACATTATTGTGAAGTAAGACACAATTAACATAAATTCTTTACAATATTTTTAATGAATATTATTGAGGATATACCTAGCTTGATATCTAGTATTTTTGAAAGATATCGATTTTAGTAAGATTACATTTATACAAGCCGAAATAATTAGTGTAAAAAGAAATGATGAACTCATAAAATAATAATGTATCGCAATTTTTGACGAAATCATAGGATTTGAATCTTTAAAAGATTCTAATATTTTGAAACTACGTTTTCCACGGTAATCTTTAATAGGTTGCACGATAAAATAATTTTTATTTTTTTTACGAATAACTGAACGCATGTAAATATACTATTTTTCTTTTTATTTTTGTTACTCCGAATTTAGGGCTGAAACACAGCTGCGTCGAAAATTTTTATCATTAAATTCAATTTTCACACTTTTTGAGAAAATGATAAAAATGTAGCAGCGTGGGGACTTCCGAGTACAATTTTACGTTTATTGATATTAATTTGGCATTCTGCCTATCATCTGTTTCTTAAAGGTATGATTCCGATTCTAGCAACTGTTGTTCGACAGTGGCAACACAAACACGGCTTCAGACCCCGATGTACCGCTCTGTTTGCATTCACATTAAAACGCATCCGATGTAGGTGACTGCGCAGCGCTGCCAATTGTCATGATCGTGAGCTTGACACGCAGACTTTCAGGATCCGAATCGCACCTTAAGACTACTTTTCTAAAGTTCGTTGATTGTTATTAGGTATTTACCAATATTATTTGTTACGAAAATTTTAAAAATTTGAATGAAACTTAACTTTTTCGAAAGAGTTAAAACACCTACAGTATTCTTTTTAATATACATATTATTTTTTCTTACAAAACACGTTGAATCTTGTATCAATGACTAAAAAAACTTCATTTGGCCTTGTGCTAACCCGGTCTCTCAATGTTATGACTTATTTGTCTTGGCCTCTAAGATTTATTGTCATTCGGTGAATAAAATATACTCAATCTGCATAATACGTTCATTTAATATCATATACATTGATTTTTTTTGGCTTGGCACTCAGCTTTGACGACATGTTGTAGAAACATCTGGACAATAAAATGATAAGGAAGGAAATAAGATGTAAAAAATTAATATTGAACATGCTTGATGACATTTCGATAATGATTTGTGTAGGCAAATACGGCTATAACTAGATAGCTATTAGCATAGTGTTAATTGCCGAGTGACTGATGGCTGTTTGCATTAAGTTTCTTTGTAACGTTGCCAGTGCTATTTTTGTTTACAAATGTTAACATTTCTACATCAGCCACATGAGATATTTCTGATATTTTTAGCTGTTTTGTTTATTGATAATATATTGCATAAATCATTTTCATTTCTGAATCAGTAAACTGGGATCTAAGTTAGACGTTAAAATGTTGCCGATTTGTTACTAATCAGTAGGTAGCAAAGTAGCAAAAAGAGGTATCGCCATAAAACGGTCATCATCGAACAACCGCCACGCCATTTGATTGTTTTAAAAACCCGAAGCCGTAAATTATAACTTTGTTGGTAACATTTGCATTTTTATTGTCGCATACGAAATGGACAAAGACCGTAATTTAATCTTCGGATCGCGAAATTGAATTATTTATTATACTGTTCGATTGTAAAATACAATTATTCGGCGTCCGAAACACTGAATGCCGGAGTTTTGTCGTTTTATTTCGCAGTATCATTCCGATACGGCCCATTTAAGATCGCACATTTAAAGGAAAAAATGATTTTGTTGATGTTCCGTGCTTTATTTTTAATATGTACTTTAAATAATAATAAAATACAAGTATGGAATAAAACCGCGGGGCGCAATGGTAGCGATAAAATAACACCTTGTGTAGTTAGCTTGGTAACATCATTGCTCGCCCCTGTCGTTACAGTGAAATGAGATGGATTTTAGAATTTTATTTGTTAAATTCACTATGTTAGTGACCTCTGTGTTTGAGGACACGCTTTTGATGTCCCTGAAGCATATAATATAGTTATATTTATATTAGTTTGATTTTAATAACAGAGAAATAAGATTCTTGTAAGTATACAAGAATACAACAGGCAGTAGTCAGGCTACCAGGAGAATGCTGCAACCAGTGCTTAGCTCGAGGCTCCCACTTCGAACGAAGTTAGGGCTTTACAAGACCTACATTCGGTCGCGGCTCACGTACGCGGCCCCGGCATGGTATTCATACCTGTCCACATACATGAAGAAGCGGCTTCAAGCCCAACAGAACCTCTCTCTACGCGCGGTGTTGGGTGCGCCGTGGTACGTGAGCAACGCCACCATAGCCCGCGATTTAAAAGTCGAAAGCCTGGAAGCTTTTGTGAGCAGCCTGGCTACTAGGATGTTCAAAAGAGCGGACTCGTCGGCGCACGTTCACCTCCAGAACATTGCGCCGCTCCACGCAAGACCTCCAGACGAAGGTGAACGCTACGAGCTACAGAGAATTAGATGCATTAAAAAGGAAAAGCCTAAAGCCCGCGATCTAGTCCTTACCTAGACTGCGCCCGACCCAGAGAGGGCGCGCTGGAGAGTACTAGGCGGATGTGCGAACAGATCGCTCACCCTCATGATTCCGATCCCACAGAAGAAACACCCAGATGGACTCCGTAGATTTCCACCAAGAAGGACGCGCGAGCCACCTTCGCTCAGTGACCCGTCTGTCGTTGCAGACGGAGAAGAACGCCGCCGTCAGGAGGTCCGCCTCGACACGGCTTCCCGCTTCAGTCCCCCATCATACTTTGTAATTAGGCTAAGTTTTAAATGTAAATAAATTCCTCTGTTGTTGTGTTTTTATTTTATTTAAGGCTTAGGTTGGTTTTTGTACATACGTTAGTTAAGGTTTAATTAGGTACTAGTTGTATAAGAATTTGTAATATAGTCTTAAGTTTAGGTTTAAGTTATATTGTAAATTTTTATGCAATAAATGGCACCACTCAGACCTTATCAGCGGATGGATGAAAGAATGAAGTATGAAAGGCAGTGGAATGGAGTGGTGCGAAATTCGAAATTCGAAAATAGTCAGGCTACAACAAAATTGCACGTTATATCTCAGTATAGATCCAAAATGTTAAAAGAAAAAAATTCTAAGAAAAGAAATTCAAACACGATTGATGAATTCACACTGTTGCAATTGGAACCTCCCTCTTTTGATACTATCACATTTATAATTTCTTAGCACCTGCACCTGATTATACCTGCAGTATCGTTCAAGATCGACAAGTTTCAGACTGCTAAAGGGTTAAAACCTATTGACAGTAATTTTCTTCATGCAAATGAAAGGCAATAGAAGGACATAAGGTATTTTGATAAGTGGAGATTCACAAGCCTGCCCCAAAACACGATAGGTCCCGAGAATTGGTAGATCCTCGAAGTAAAAGGAATGACGTTATTTCAGCATTGAGTATGCAAATATATAAAAATAATCACATGATTTAATGAGTTATTTCGACTACCTGTAAAGGTTCCTCTCGTGGAATCCAGTGGCAGATTGTTGATCAGCATGTATTAATCATTCCATACGTTTGCATTGAAATATTTCGGATGTTTTAATCGATTAATACTGATAGAGACTTCCCGAGAAAACTAAAACGGTCATGCAATTAATAATGTTTGTTTTAATTTTATTAACAATTAGGAATGTATTCGTTGTTATAATAGAAGAGATGAAGATTTAATTTATCGTGTCCAGTCTGATATTTTAGGTTAAATGGGACCTTCAGAACGAAAGTGGCTTATGTCGTTCCGTCAAAATGATGGGGAACTCAAATGAGCTGTATTGGTATATTAAGTGAAAGCCTTTTATTCCGAATTAATTGACATTATAAAATTTAATACAGTTTTTATATTAAATTAAACTGCAAAGCTATATAATAATATATTAATAGAAAGAAGTAGTACTATATAAATTAGTTTTTAAGATTTTTTTTTTGGAACAGTTTTCTACAAGTAAACTGCTTAGGTGCAAAATGTCACTTGGACCACTCTGACTCTAATAGTCTTATAAAGTAATTTAATGTTTCATTAAAAATGTAAATTTATAATTTTTAATTTATTTTGAAAACTCCTAATTTTAGTTTCCGTAATAAGGAATTAAATGGGTGCATTAAAATACTATGACATGATCTTAAAATCTTATTTCATTTATTTTTCAATTTGCGTCCTTCCTAAAAATATGTTTCTATTAATACAGACCATAAGAACATATTCGATTGTAACGCTAATACCCCTGCTTAACTTGAAAGTAATTCAGCATGATGATATTCATTCATTATTTGTGTCGCATTTATTTTTTATCACTTGATTGGGACCATCATGCTAAGAATCGTCTTAAAAGAAAATTAATAAAACACATAAAAACCAAAATAATCAATGCGTTAATGATAAATATCTTATTTAAATATTAATTTAGACATATAGGTACCTAGTTATGCTAATGAGATGTCTTTTCAATCAATGATGAATCGGAAATCATAAGATTTTAATAAAGTTGTTAATGCCAGTATGACATATATTCCTGATTTTATGCTATTATCGAAACTTCTATATTTAAATATGAACTTTTAGATTAATTCATATACTATAAATATAAAAATTATTATATATAAATGTTGTCTGTATTTGATTTCACAAATTTTGTAATAAATATAATTTCATGTCGCATTAACCTTGAGCACAAATTTTAAGTTTTTGTCTGTCTGGGAGTTAATTCCGCTCCGAATGCTCTGTCGACATTAAAAAGTACTAACTAATGAGCTAGTTTTTCAATACAGCTGTCTTAAATTTCAGTACTTAACTTTTTATAGCTACTATGTTGATGTTTAATTAATATATATATTTAATTTAGCAATGACTCATTTAATTAACGGTTCATTTTGTTTTAAAAAGTTCAAGATTATTTAAAATAACGTGACGCGGTAGGGTGAGGAAGAGACCCAGTTGTGGCCTCGATGCCGGTAGGTAGAAGGTGGAACGCCCCGGGGGTTTAGTCGGTGCAAACTCAACAAACCTGAGGGGGGCTGCCCTCACCTCTCCCCGAAGTCCGTTAGGGATTTACCCCGGGTTACAAAAAAAAAGGTAGGGTGATTGTCAGAATTGGGTCGGGATCACAGAATACTGTCACGTTTCGGTTATATCCAGTTCATATATTGCAGACCTTCTGTCGTGGTATGTATGGGTCAACATAGCGATGTCGACCGTCAATGCATTTTCATCCCTTGGTGGTCGTTGCCGTTTTTTGACTACACTGCACTTTCCATCAGGTGTAATGCAGTCGCTTTGTTGAGTCAGTGTAAAAAAGAAACTGATAAGATCAATTTTCACTTAGAGCTATGATATAAGGTTCTATAAGAGGGTGAACAATGTTCTTCTTGGCCGACAAAGCAATAACAATGCCTTTTGTGTTGTAGTTGTCCATAGGTGACAATAACCACTTACCATCAGCTGAGCCAACAGCCTGTTTACCAGCAAAATTTAAAATAATGTTACTCGTATGATACCCCAATGGAGATGTAATATGAAGGAAGTTCACACCCATCAGTGGCCAGAATCGACTTGCAAATGACGATGACACGTATTTAATAATATCCTACAAGAAGCAATGCGTGAAGTAAAATAGATCACATCAACTTTACATACAAGTCTGATGAAATATTTTTTGTATAAAATACTCAGCATTGGCAGATTTTCAAATATACTTTTAATAATTTTTTACTCACTTGGGGGCAGAATATAACAACTTCGTCATTATTGAGGGTCTGGGATGTAAAAAGAACCTTATGTAAATTATTCACATTTCTAGTTCTTGTAGTTTAAGCACTACGATGACATGTCAGTCCGGACAAGTTTTTACACATACAGACATACATGCATACACATACAGACATATAGACGGATAGAAAATCGTAACTTTGTGGATCCTATTAAAAGGCGTCTCTAAAGAAAAATTTTAGCTTCTTTTTATTGAAAATACGCAACCAAAATGTTTAATGTCCAAAATCAATTATTATAAGTTCGGAATTAGGCACCACGTGCTCTTAGGCGAAGGGAAAAATCGTGGGGAAACCCACGTGGCATCTAATAGAAATGTCATGTGTACTAGGGCTGTGAGAAAGGCGATCAGCTTTGCTACGAGTGACGTTATTCACGATGTATAAACGCAAAGTGAATACAACCACTAATGTATTTCTACACACTCCGAAAGGGATTTAGCGTGATCATATATATATATATATATAGTTGTTTGTAACATACAAGTCAATTGATAGAAGCTGGTTTTAAACCAATATAGGTAGAGAGTTCATCAACTGGACTCGTGCGGTTTGACTAATGAATGAGTAATAAGCTATTCTCCACATGACTATTCAAGTCATCGTTCTTCGGTTGCGATCTTTTAAACTGACTTGTATTTCGTGGATCCGGGATCGGTTCTCACGGAAAACTGTACAGTGATTATGCAAAATATACCTACTTATTTGTAAATCATTCCTATGAAACATTTGTATTTTTAGATGCGTTTTTGATTTTCAAGGTTTTTGAACTCGTAAATATTTTCCTAGATACTATAAGGAACTTGTGTGAACGATGTTGTGGAGCTCTTTCTTACTTCAATGAAACCGTTGTAATCAGTTTGTATTATATATTTTGTAATATTATTTGTACAATTAAATAGTATTTTTCTCCTTTATTTATACATTAATTTAAATACAACATTTCTTTTCCAAAGTCCAAGTGTCAATGTCTCGAATAATCAAAAATCCTTTCTTTATTCCAAATTGAAACAATCTTCCTTTTTCCAATTTTTTCTCACAAGATATTAATTTTTACTAAGCGGCCAACATCATATTTATGTCATAGATAAGTAACCTAATTTTATGAGCTCCTTTACTACACACAATCACTACAGTCCCTAGTAGATAATATTTAATTTTCAAGCATGGTGTCCTTTACTTTTAGATATAAGATATTTTATAAGCCCCAACGCCAGAAAAGAGCTGATATAACTTTATTACGCGTGTGTCCGTGTATTTGTCGATCTTTAGCTATGTGGTTCTGTGTAGCAGTGTATTTGTGTGTCTCTCTGTGGCATCGTTGCTCCTAAACGGAGGAACCGATTTGGATTAATTTTTTATTTGTTTGAAAGTTAATTTGATCGAGCATGTGCTGTCTGAAGAAAATCTGATTAGTCGTTTGAAGATAATCAGCTCTACTAAGCCCCTTTCTTGAAAATTAAGGAACGTAAACACTTCTACTGGTCAGTTTGAAATTTTGTGTCCTGTCGTTTAATTAATAAGTATTATAATAACATGGGCCTAATGCTGCAACATTTTGTAGAAGCAACAGGACATTCAAGTCTTCATTAATTTACAGCAGAAGTATTGTGTTTTAGCTCACAGAAATTTTCTCAATAAAAAGGTTACAAATAGATAAATTGAGTCAGGGGTGTTTTAAATTTAATGGTTATTTCCTTTCATATCGTTTAATTTTTAAATAGGTTGGGCACGACATATACATCTGTAAGTGCAAAGTGGATAGCCAGCCACTAATCTATCTCTGCACACCCCGTAAAGGACGCAGCGTGAAAATATATTATTATTTTTATATATTTTACTCATATTTTTCATTTCAAAATATATAAAAATAAAAAAAAACATGTAGACCTACGGGGGCGAGACTTGAGACCCAAGTCACCGGTATTTAGGAGCTCAGAGTGAGGAACCTCCTAACAATGGATGCCGTATCGAGTAATACTGCCTTCTTGATCCAACAGCCAAGCGAGACCTCTTAAGATAGAAATCGAGGCTCTTTGCGACCAGCCAATTAGTCGATACGACTATCGGGATAATACTCGTAGAATCCACATCTCATATGCTGGTAATCCCGTGTGCGAAGTCTCAATATTTTGAAAATTTTTCTTTTTCCGCTTTCACGAGATTTTAATCTTGTGGTATGGTGATATCAATGGGTATTGCCCGGCGCACCGAACGATCTACTACCACTTATTAGTTATTATTATTATTATATTCAAAAGAATAGATTTTGGATTAAATCATTAGATAAAAAACTTCTAACACCATACAAACAATGGGTGCCTATCTACCATAAGTAACTTTGTGGAAACGGATAAAAATAACATCTGATAGTTGAGAGATAGGCATCGCTGAGTCAGTACCAGAGGATAGGACTAGCCTGTCGTGTATGATGCATCAGCGCGCCGACTGGGAAGTAATGTCGTGTTGAGCTGATACAATACAAGCGTATCAGTACAAAGGCTACGTTGAAAAGGATGAAAGAATGAGCCGCGAGTGTACATACATTTTTGAAAGTTCTCACAACGCGATGAGAATGCTCTTTACAATCGATATTTAAAAAAAAGAACAGAATCGATGTCTCTGTTGTCAACGAATAATTCTTACGTCGATCAGCGACGTAGTCGATAATAAATCTTACGCTTGAATTGTGAAGATCTATTTCAGAATGTCGGGTTGTAAATTTTTATTGTTAAACCATATGAATTGCGTCACCGACGAAAAAGACAAAGCACGAATTGTGGTGTAATGATGAGCCAAAACATTATTTTTAGACTGTCTTTACGTCCACAGATTGGACTGGCTGATACGCTTTTATGATGTCGGAAGCTTTGCTTTACAATTTACCATGCGTTAGAGTCGAGGTGTATCTACATATATCTCTACCTATGCTTGATAGATATCATCTATACCATTTTACATTAATACTTACAATTAAATAATTTATTGTAAGTATTAATGTAATTTTACATTATTTTAAATTATTATTAATAAATAATTAATATTAATAAATTATTTAATTGTAAGTATTAATGTAAAAATTTTAGGTATTTTATTATTGCAATTTTTGCTAGCAACTTTATATTAGTTTAAAAAGGAAGATTTAATTTGTACTTTTTACTCAATAAAGTGACTACAATGCACCTGATGATAAGTTCAGTGTAGTCTAAAAACGAAAGCGTCTATAAAAAGATGAAAATATTTTGAGTCTCCGTAGTCATGTCGACGTATCGTGTACTTAAGACAAATCCTGAGTTAAATATTTAGACAAAGATTAATATAAGATTTATGTTGAATTTATTTTAATTACAATACCTATGTTTTTTTAAGTAAAATGTTTTTTGTTGATAATATATTCACATAAAATATAGTCATTGTAAAATATAAACCTCCTTCCTTTTAGGTATATTACATAATTACATCTATATGATTTAGTTGTTTGAGATTTATCCAAATATTTAAATATTGTAATAAGAATAATTAACAATTAGGTACTTTTGTTATTAAAAAATATTATCGAGTGTCTGTGATAATATTTGGAAAATGAATGAACTGTTTACTTTACTTATTTTATTTTTCGTAGACACTATATTAAAAAAGGCACGTGGTGAAATATAGGCATGTTACAAACGTGACACGTATGAACAAAAGACATCAACGCGCTACTATTATCACAATGGACGTACTCTTAATTTTTCTATTTTACCCAAGAATTTATAAATTTCCATCTTGATTGTTGTATAACTTTAAGAATAATTGAATAAAAGTATTTATATTTACGTAATTTAGGTATATAACCTACAGTAACATGCAACACTTACAAGTCATATGATCAAAATCCATTTATGCAATTTATATTTGAGTACCTAATATTGAAACAAACATTAACCGGTTCATCATTATTATTATCGACCGGTTTTTGGTCCACTGCTAGACATACCTAGCTATACCTATGAATCTCCTAATAACTAAGCCACTGTTCTAACTAGAATATAGTTAACCATATCGTCTTGGAAAATAATTAATTCTTAGAGCTTGTGAAAACAGATAAACTAATCTATAAGGCTGGGTGTGCCTGACATCACTGTGCATTCATCTACATCGAATGACTTTCCATATAAATGCTTACGGCCTAACAACCAATGCTGGCATCCGAATTGTGGCTTTGAGTTATAACCTAACCTTGAGTATACTCAAGTGAAAGATATATATTTACAATTGTTTTGGCAATAACGGACGTACTAATCTGAGCAAAGTCTATGTAAATCTCAGTAGCGTCTGTAAATATCAGCTTAAGCTTCTGGTCGGCAAAACATCTTAGTGTATTATTTGTAACTTTTACATTCAAATAGTTTCACAAATGTAACGGTATTACAAAAAAAAATTAAAAGCACACTATGACGCTTGTGACAAGTGAAATTACCGATGAACATCGGCCGTCCAGTGTGGTCCAACAAAAATGGATTCGGGCACACTTTTATGTGCCATAAAAAGTTAACCGTTTGTCCTTTGAATCGGTCCATTCCTTGACACAAATCTCGTCACCATGTCCCCCGTTGGCAGCCTCAATCCCACAATGAGTGCCAATTTCCAAAACAATATCATCCCTAATATGTTTTGATGTTTTCGGTTATTGTGTTAAAGCCGTGACAGTTGATGTGTCCTTTTTGTTGTATTGTGGACTTGTGTTGTTTAAATTATTGTCTTGCTTGTAATGTTTAGTTTGAAGAATGCCACATGTCCACGCTCGTTATCCGACAAAGCCTTGGACTCGCGCCTCGATACATTTATAAAGCAGTTTGCGACGCTAGTCCAACCGCTTATTTCGGAATTTCATGGAATTCAACCGTGACTTTTTTTATAATTATGCAAAGCTTTAGGAACGGTTTGTATTACTTTTGGAGTACCAAAATCTATTTAGAATGTTAATACAGCTATTGACAATGTTTGCAACCCTATTTTTGGATAGATATTTTATAAAGTGGGTTACTTAATCTTTCCACCAAGTACGTATACAATTCTTTGTAGTGTGAGGTCTGTTATATTGTTGGTTTAGAATTAATTATATTAATGGGGTTATAGTGTTGAAAAAAATCGATTAGGCATATAATAGGTACCTACAGGTAGATCTAACAACTTATCGATCAGTAGATAGTAGTGTTAGAAGATTTAGATACTTATTTGAGTCAAAATAAAATATATGTGCAATTTTTTTAATTCAATTTATTTAGGGGATTTTATGTGTGTACGTATGTCAGCGCTATCGTACCCTTATACGAAAATACCTACTATATGGGATATGGGGCCATTAATCTGAACAAAACACTTGCCTCATCAGATAATAGTTGTGTTAATACTTTGTTAAACATCCCGATGTCGAGTTCGTTCAGACAAAAGGCAGTCTTTACACATGCCATCAACATATACGTGCAATATTGTTGAAAAATATTGATGAATAGTGTTAGATTAAGGTCCCTAAATTTTTTAATTCAAAGGAAACATTTAATCGGTCATTGGTGTCTATTAAATTCTGTAAAATAATTATTCCCCACCACTGCTTGCTAATGATATAATTCGAAGAAAATGGTTTTACTTAAACAAATAAAACGTCCTATTACATTAAGTACCGATTATTAAAACTATCTCTTGGCAATTATTTATATATCCAACTACGTGTGCTATAGTGATTGTGTGTAAGAAGTCTCTAAAATTAGGTTTCATATCTGTGGCGTAAATATGTGTTGGCCTTTTAGTAAAAAAAGGAATGTTTTATGAAAAATTAGAAGGAATATGTTTTTTTCTGAGAATTGCGTCTTAGGTTTTCATAACGAAAAGTAGAAAAATTTGCATAAAAATAAGGAGAAATATTATGTAATTGTATGAATAGTTTTACAAAATATATATTATTAAAGTGATAGTAAGAGTTTGATTGAAGATTAAGACCAACACGACCACAGTACTTATATACCTAAAGAAATGTTTGTAATATCTACTAAAACACGCTTTCAGTACGTCGTGATATATTTCCTATGCATGATCACTCACTCGCTTGAAATGATACACTGTTGATATTTTCAATATTTATATTGCACTTCTCTATTTAATAATCACAACTATTTTATTATTATATTATAATTTTTACTATGCGACTTTCCCTTTCGAACTTCAGATACAAACTCTCTATAATAAAAGAAAATTCAAACAAACTTAATCTTTTAAATTTCGATGTTGTAAACTTTTAAAAATAAAACTTATTTTTTATTTAACGGTCATTTCTGATAAAAGTGCCATAGATAACTAACCTACTACCCTACCTACTTTATAATCCATTCATACAATCACTACACTACCTCCTATATTGTATATATAGTTTGTAGATATTGGGGATAAGTTGGTTAATCTATCACTTCTAAAGAAACATAATTCTCTGTTACAGCATAACAATTCGTTTGCGCAGGTGCGTGTGTAAGACGCAAGTAGTAAAAGCAGGCAGCGCGTAGCCCGGTGGCGTCGCGTGAGTGGAACATAAATAACCGGGCGCGAACAGCTCTCATATTTACGACTTTATTATATTTTATACTTACGTGTCCAGTGCAGGCTTCTAATATGTAGCCAACCTACATAATAACGAGAACGCACGGAAGGCGTAACCCGGGGGCAATCTGCCTTCTCGCTCGACGCCGCCCCGGGCGTGCGACTAAGCGAGACGAACAACCTCAAATTTATTGAAAAAAAAAAACCTCAGCTACTGCACTGCGCGTCGCCACAGAACTAGATACATTTTTCCACATCCCCGCGCGGGGGGTGCGAGCTAGAAGGCACAATGAACGCAAACGGGACGGATATATTTCTGCGAGGAGCGCGCTCAGTTAAACGGCCGGTCTACCGGTGTTGCGCACGCGCAGCTACCTCGACGCGGTTGAGTTCCACGCTCACGCTGCGACGCTCGGCTCGCTCAGTCCGTCTGACCTTTACTTGGTGAACTTAGGGAGCGTTCTGTGAAACTTCCATTAGAAGCCGCCGCTCGCCCCTGTCGGTGGACCTCCAGCACAGCAGAGCAGAGGAGTGAAAGGGATGGCAGGCTGTCGCCGGTGCCGTGGCTAAAGGTATTCGTAGAATGCGTGATCTGTATCGGGCGGGTGGGGCGAGGGGGGGGGTGGTAGCGGGGCGCGTTCGGAAGCGGTGGCAGCTGCCATCGACTCCTGGGTTATTCTTCCCCAGGCCACTGCTGCTCGAGCTACGTACCAAGCAAGCCAGTTTTTTCCGTCCACCGCAACGCACGCCGCACATTCGTTAAGCCCGCGCTAACACGAGAAGTCGCCACTAATAAATTACTGTTTTTTACTGCAAACGCAACAGTCACCGCCGCGCAGCCGACTAATTTATACGTTAAAATAAACATAAATCAGCAATAGTCGCGGCTTCCATCGCCCGAATACAGTGAGTACTTCTACCATATGTCTTAATTGTTTCAATTCAGACAGTGCTCTCTTTATTTTGAGTCCACATTTTTATCAAATCGCTTCGATTGTTATCAATTAAGATTTTTTTTTATTTTCCTTATTTAAAATTGAGAGGGCAAAAGTCTGTATTTTAACTAATATTACTTAGTTGTGTTTATGTTTTTCTTAATATTAAGCGTTAGAAAACCATTCATCCGCCATTTCATTCGCTTTTCATTTTACACTTTCATGTCAAATTATACTCTTGAACAAATAATCTGACACTTTTACATACATATACAAACACATGAACAATTTGATCCATCGTAGAATAAATATCCAGGCATTAAAAATATTTGAATATAGCTGTGTTTATAATACTAAAATAATAAAAATCGACTTCTCAATTATAATATTGAAATCAGACAAATGGAATTACGCAATAAATTTCACAAATTATACGAAATCTTTTTTACAATTATCGAAAAATATATTACAAATCGTTTGATGTCAGGCCATACAAAAAATATTTGAATAATAGTCTCTATTATCATGTAAATTGACCTTAGCGCCTCTCGCGGCGCTAGGATCCACAAAAGGACGTCAAAAAATATTGTCATTATAAGAATTTTTTCCAATAAAATCATACAACCGACCAAGCCATTCACTGCCCGATAGTGACCATTTTATAACGATTTATGGTTTATTTAACAATAAAAGAAGAATGGTTGTACAAAAAACGATTACAGAAATTTCAAGGGTACGTCTAATATGTTGGCTTTTGTGATTTTGAGAGTTTCGTATCGCGATGCATCATCAGACACAGTTTTTGACACCTCCGTGATGTGTTCTCACGAGATTTGTACGGTTATCTATATCACATACAATTCTAAAACGATATTTTAACTCTACTGTTTTATCAACACGTTTTCAGACAATGTTATAAACGCCGCATAAGAATTATAATTAAAGTTCATAATAATTGACAGGATGTGACGAAAAACATAAGCTTTATGAGTGAGGGTAGCTGTAACTTATGATTCATTAAATTGTATACGGGCCCTCGAATAATTCTGCTCACCATGATAAATTTCTAGCATGATGACATAATATTATTATTATTATACTTTTAAGTATCTAATATACACCTAACTATACTACTCACTTTTGTTTTCGTATAATGGGATTTTATTATACTAGAGTGGTTGGTTCCATTTTTAATGTTTTTTTGTACTCTAATGAAAGAAAGAAATTAATATGAGTAGGTATCTACTTGGACAATCGTATAACATATGATAAATATTTATAAAAATACAAATTTTTATATTGAATGCCGACATGTCACTCAAAAATGTCTGAAGCATTTTAAGTGTAAGCAGAAAACATGGATAATTTATATTAACTCTTTAACGGGCTTTATTAATATTAAAGAGATAAAAATCAATGAAAATGCCTTCTCCATATGGAAAAAAACGATAAAAACCAAGGTCTGAGTTACATTTACATACATAATTGCAGCTAAAATTGTTTTATTATTTGAGAGACAGAGTCCGTTTTAATAACAATATCTTATAGTATGTGGAATATCGATGCAATTTTATATTTGGGGTAAAATAAAAAATATCTTATGAACAAATGTTCAAGAAATCATTAATTTAAACATTAAAAGCTTAAGGCAGAGTTTGAACTAAAAAACAATAAATAAAGTTTTAAATTAATATTACACATTCAATAAAATTATAAACATATTGGCTTAATTTAAAATTGTATATAAATTGACAGTTATTGCATATTAGGAAGGTGCGAAATAACAATACTTGTAAGTCACGAATAATGTCACTTAGCTACGACATTGATGACCTTTACCATTATGTAAACAACCTTACCTGCTAATTAGATGCAAATCTATAACATTTTTACAATCTAACAAATTACGATTATTTTACGTTGGCAATTTGTTTAATTCAGAATAACATATGTTTTTGAGCTTCTGGTCTAGATGTGTAAGACAGTAGCGCTTTGAAACCTTGCCGCCTGCGCAATTGCCAATTTAGGCTTCATGCCCATTAAGATGATGACGAGGAACTTAATTCGTTAAAATAAAGGCGTTAAGGAATGACCACACTTATCGACACTACGGTCGCTTTAATATATCGGAAAAATATTTATTTTTATTTGACCTATGTTTGATTGTTGTTGTGCCCGTGTGATAAAAATTGAGGTTAAGTTCTTGTTTAACTCTAAACCGGTCGGTAATGAATTTGCATCTTGTCGAATTTTCAAACGCGCCTTATACCATCTGGATGGTTCCAGTTATGTTTATATGTCATCATCAGATGCGTTTGATCATAATCGAATGCAGCTACATTTTAAGCGATTTAAACTCTGTTAAAGCTGCTTACAAGATTGTTAAGCGATACCGATATTATTAGCAAATTGCCAGTGGCCAAGGCGGTGGGTGCGCCGTTACGCGATCGACTTAAATCAATTCCGCGACGATAAATGTGATCACTCCCTAACGATTAAATGTTTTCAAAATATAAGTGCGGTATGACTTTTTCTATATATTTACTAGCTTCATCCTGCAACTTCGTTTATATTAATGAATGATTGTACTAGTTTCAAGCAATTCAAGACTAAAATTTAATAAACACTTGTGAGAATACACATTGAAACTTATGTGTAGTGATATATTTTGCAAAGTATCAATGTAAAGTATTTTAAATTTTACGCATATTACAATCATGTTCCAAGTTACAATTAAATGTACAGTTTTCGATTCATTGTTACCTACACTCGAACTGTCACTTTTCACCGATTCTATACACTTTTCCTTTCTTTTTATTTATTTGTTATACCTACTTTATTGAAATCTTATAACAAATATAAGTATTCCAATAAAACAATTAGAAGAGTAACAAAAGGACGGAATATAGTTTTTAATTTTCAAAAAATATTTATAGTAAATTATTAAGTAACAAGTACTTAAAACATATTTTTTTACATATTTATTTTTCATTTATGTTAAATTATAAACATAGTAAGTTAGTACGTACAGTATGATTATTTTTTAAAATGAATATTAAGTTTGGGACAATTTTGTTACATTTCCACGCAAACAAGTCCCTAGTAAATTACAATTTATGTTTTGATTCTTTTACTATTGACGCGTTTGCGCTTAGCTTCAATCACGTCATGTGAGTAAAGAAAGGGTCGAGGTTCAATCACTTGTAATAACTTACAATTCTACATTTGATAACCAGCATATGATGATGATGTCCTAGCCGGTTTCGGCTACGGCGACTGTTTCAACACCGGTTAAGAAATTCGAGATCCAGTTTTCGGAAACAGTCAATTGCGCAGGAGATATTTAAGTGCATAACTGGACGCGCAGCCAGAAAAGCACTCTCTCGTCCGTGCTCCCTCAGGCCCGATGGAAAGGAGAACCAGTACGATCGGGAGGGAGCGGGATGCAGGTTTGGTCGAGTTGTCCTTCTCTGAACACCTGGTTGAATTGCGGTGTTAAAGAGATACCTTAGTCGCCTTTTACGACACCTCAGCAAGAAGAGGGGGGTGCTATTCTATTCTGCCGGCAGCCACCACGGCTTAAACCAGCATATATGACGATAGGAAAGCGCTAAAGCGGGTGCGAAACATTTAGTTTGTTTTGTCCTTTGTTAAATTCCTATGGATAAATAAATTCGATCGCATCGATTTCGAACGGCTCTTGGGAACATAGCTTCTCGACGTATCAATTAGTACCAACACACCAAGCACGCATTATACGAGTTGCTCAGAAAACAATAAAATTACAGTGTGATCTTCAATATTCTGTCTGTTGGAATATTTTTAATATCGACCTGTTCGGCGTTATCTAGTGGACGCGAAGGACTCTCTGCGGGGCGCCACATATGCTCACTACCCGCTTTCAACTTCGCCGAACTGGGTACCCGCTCTGCGTGATGAACGGCTGTGTCGATTTGCATAATCATATAGTCTTTCGAAATACTTTATTGTTTTGATTGTTTATTAAAATATACAGGTTCTATGAATTCTGATCCTTGTTTATACAGTAAAAAAGAATTGTATGGATGCAATCAGCGAGTAATTTATTTATTTTATTCCTCCAACGATATATACACGTAAAAATATTTAAAACCATAGACATGGTATCTAATATAGAAAATAATATAGAATAGAATCTAATATAGAAATAAAGATAGTGTGCTATATCTTTATAAGCATATCTTACGTTTCACAAAAATAATACGAATCGAGAATTTGTAGCTTATAATTATTTTTAACTTTTTATTGAGGCTTAATAAGTTTAATAGATTTTATCTTTAGTGGCCTTAGAACGGCGATCAGCTGCGCTACTGGTCACGTTGGGCACGACATATGAGCGCAAAAGAGAATTCAACCATTACCAATATAGCGTGAAGATTATTATTATTATAAATTTGATATTTATTTTGCAATGAAAGTAGCAAATGTTTTTTGTATTTATTTATTTTAGAGCAGTCTCAAACAGAATATAGGTAGATATTAAATTAATGTTACATGAAATATTCGAACCTAAATAAATGCTTAATATTTCAAGAAACTTTTATTAGCTTTTCTTAAATGATTTGTTAGGCTTAGATTACATTTTTATTGATGTAAAATTAGTTCGAATAGCCAACGTTTGAGATGGTAGAGCATTTGCCAGAACTCGATTGGGTGGTCAAAGATAAGGGAAATTATATTATGAAATTCAGCAGTACACTCTAGAATATAGTATAATATAATATAATTATCAGTAGAACGAAAGATAGGCTACTTTACGTCGGTCTTTAAATTTGAGAAGCTTACTCGACGTGATTTTGTGTACCTATACGAGTATAATGTCTCATAATAACTTTCTATAAGTATTAATTTAGTAATTCATCTCTGTTTAAGATCAGTATGTAACACCACTTTAACTTAAAAAGTATATAACACATTTATAACTACATAATATGCCATCAACAAAGCCCACGAACGCAATAGCAGGAAACTTTTATTTGTATGAGATAATAACACAAAGGTTGGTCGAGTTTCGGCTAAGCTTATCTGTTAGTAATCTGGGGCAACAATAGATAAACGAATTCCTCGGGATGTGTTAAATGTTAACAAATACAGCGTTAGAGGTTTCAAGGGCTGTCAAACAAAGTCACTATCAGATTCATTTCCCCCGCTTTGTATTACAAACTGTTTTATTTGGCATATTTTCGTATCTTCAATTAATTTTATTCTATATTCTGTAATGTCTATTAGAGATCGTGGTTGGGTTAGGAAGACGGTAACTTCGAATAGGTTCTTACAAGCTATTGCTAAAGTAACCAAAAATTTTGAGAATATTTAAGGTTCATATTGAGTTTACAAAATAGAATCGTTTGTAATTTGGCTAATCTTCGGTTCAAAGAAATTGTGCTTTTCTATCATATATTCATTAATTTATATCGAAAAACACAGAGAACTAATTGTAAATTTTCCCAAGATTATATCTCGAATCAGTGTTACTTTTGAAATGTCGAACAGTATGAAATTTTTGATTAATGCCTCTATCGGGTCATTCGAAAATACAAACTCCATTATCTGGCATAATTAAAAATGTGAAAATTCGTTGGTACTATAACATTTACTACTTATAGGATAAAACTCTACAATAGGCTCCTTTTTTCGAGTTCAATAAGTCCTAGCAGTTAGAGTTTCAACTGATGTATTCTGATGAAACCTGATTTATTTACTTTAGATTCCCTTTAACAATGTTTCTGAGAACTACACGTATAATATTTGTTTTTAACCTGTGGTAAAATGCAGCATAGGATTATCAGGGTCATTGTGAGGGCAGCGACCCAGGTGTGTCAGACTCCAACTTACTAAAAACCCACGGGGTAACCTTCCAATCACTCCACCCAGGCCTGGGAATTCAGATTCTTCCAGAACCCAAGGGAGGGATTAGCCTGTTTAGGCTTCATCTCTGAGAGGTGTGGGTGTAAAGAGCCTACATATTTAAGCCTTTCTCATGGGTTGCGCGCCGGATATAACGCACAGCCTTATTTTTGTCACCAGGGTGAATCATTGACGTAATCTAAAACTATGTAACGATACTCGTAATATATATAAAAACATAAGTACATATGAAGGTACGTAGGCTATATTTAAGGAGAAAATTTGCAGCAATTAGGTATCGCTAAGCTTGTTTGTAATATGCCTTTTGTGGGTATAATCGTTTGATAAATAACTCAAGTGGGCGAGGTGTAGATACCTTATCATGTATTTGCACACGGCAATTGCTTTGTTGAAGCCTGTCATGGCTCTTTGACAATTTTCCGACGATCTGATAGCATTGTAACTTATACCTTGATTGATGTAGGTATAATACGTACTTAACTGTGATGGCTTATTGATATATGTTAATGTTTGATAAGGGTTATACTTTAAAGACTTTAATTTTATCTGTTATTATGATTGTCTTTTATTTCCAGATTTAATTTAAAAATTAACAATAATTACTGTTTTTTTTTTATCCGTGCGTGGTTTATTTCTTATCAAAAGGTCAAATGTTAGTTAGTTTTGATAAGTCAAAGTTAAGATATAATAAGAGGTACCCAGGGCGTTCTAAAGAATACTTACCTAAACGTTTTTAAAATAATAATTAATTTACTTAATGCCTAATATTAAATAGATGAGTATAGTAGGCGGAGCAAAAAAATGGTAATGACTGTCAAGAAATAAGAATCTTTCGTTAGTCGCTGTTATTTGTCAGGCAATTTGTGCTCTGTATATTATCTATAAAGCATTTGTGCTTATGGAAAGTTAATGGGTTTCTTTTTTTTTTGTGTTGTCTTTGAAATAATTCACAGAGTTCCGTTTATAGTCATTACTTATGTAATAAATTATTATCTTTTTATATTGTATCTATGTATAAACCTTTTTTTTTAATTTTACCACGATATTCTTCACTTTATTATTTATGTATATTATTTATTATTATATATGGCTCGACATATTAACTCCAGTACACCTGATGGTAAGTAACTACAGTGTAGTCCAAAAACGATAGCGACCATCAAAGAATGAAAATCCGTTGATAGTCTCCGTCGTCATTTCGGCCCACATATACCACGACTGAAAGTGTCTAGGTATTATGAGTTACTGGATATACACAAGCTGATCCCGAAACACGACAGGCCAAAGCGAGTC
The DNA here is from genome assembly GCA_036320925.1 of Automeris io. NCBI lineage: Eukaryota > Metazoa > Arthropoda > Insecta > Lepidoptera > Saturniidae > Automeris > Automeris io. The sequence continues at coordinate 9,498,859 of JAUDJH010000014.1, forward strand.
ACTACGACGATCTTTACACTTGTGTACTACGGTCATAACTCAGTTCGGGCAATAGCCTACCTCCAAAAATTGATTGTTATAAATTAATTATTGTGCATGCTGTTTGGCATGCTTTGCTTTGCATATTTGGCGTGCATGGGGCATATATATATTTTATTTTGTGTACCTTGATTGTTTCGCTTTCTTATTCAATACATAGATGTTAGGTACTCAATTATGAAAAACAAAATAAAATATAATTTACAAATAATCATACATTAGCGAGATTAATTAAATTGGAGCGAAACGTGACGAGATATTTGCGTAGGCCGGCATGATCGTGGTGACATGCCAGGTCCGTAGGAAGTATATGGATACCCAGGCCTGGCTAAGGCGAAGAGAGGACATAGCTGGCACCCCGGCGGTTTTAGTCGGTGCAAGTCCGACACACCGGGGGAGTGGCTCACACCACTCTCCTGACGGTCCGAAGAGATTTCCAACGGGTTAACAAAAAAAAAAATATCGTGGTGATAGTTATGTATATTAGACTAAATCGGTTTGGCAGAAATTCAAATGTAAATGTACTCTTACATACCACAATACGCATTGAAGCATCACATACAATTGAAAAATAATTAAAAATTATATTGTTTCTGTGCCTTATTTTAACAATACCATTGTTTACATTAGGGCCCCATTCAATGACACCCGAAAATCTTTTAAAAATATATGTACGGTCGGCTGACTTTGAGACCAGATTGTCTGTCTCTAGTGATGTGGATATAATTCTTTTTAATTGAAAAGTGTAGTGTTGTGGTTACCATAAATCACAAAACGGGTTGACGTTGAAGTTGTGTGGAACTATTATGCAGCATATTGTTCTTAAAATTGGTAACTTCAGGTGGCAATTGTTAAATGTAGGTAGGTCCCTGGCTATTGAAATATAGCACGGCATGATACTTTTCTATTTTACTTACACAATGCTTGGGACCGCTTTAGAAAGGGTCAATCCTTTGACAGAAGCTGATAATAATAAAACAATCATATTTTTAAAGCAGGACATTACTAGTAATAGTTACGGTTCCAAAACCAAACCACGTACCGATTCACAAGGTAATGACGTCCATTGAGTTTCATTTGTTTGCAAAGCCCAGTTCACATCGGCGTTGTTTGGCAAAAACAAACGCTGTGCAAACATCCGCCGGCCATCCTAAGATAAGCGCCACAAGTGACGCGACTACCTGCCGCTCTTGCTGAGAGCTTAGGCTGAGTGTGTCGAGGCTATTTAATTTCTTTGTTCGTACCTCGAGTGTTTGATAGATATTCGGGCGAGTTTTTTGAAGCGAAATGTTTGAACAAAACCGTTGGATTTAATAGCGGATTATTTTTTGATAAAAACGGAGTTTAATCATCTCAAATTTTCATATCCTAAAAAGTCCGTGTGTATAATTTAAATATTTACTTATCATCCATGGAGGTGGTCCCAAATACTATGCTTACATGGTAAAAAAGACATTAAACTGCTGTTACGCAAACCAAACACTCGAAATCGAAATTAATAGGAGCTAATGTTAAAATATGTTAAGGCCTGTTTACATCCCACGTGAAAACGCCGCGGGCGTTAAAAAGTTCGACCCACGCCGATCGCTCACGCGGCTTACATAAAAATTGGAGAAGTTTTTTAAACGCGGTTCGTCAATTCGCTGCTGAGTTACGCATGGGGGGCGGCCTGCCCTGTGATTGGTGCACGGTAGCTGCATCATTTTGTTTTTCACCGCGCGTTCAAACTGTATGTGGATCGAATTGATTAGAGCAAGAGGCGGTGGTCGTTTGTGTTTTATTTACTTTTCGTTTCATATGTATCAATCATAAGGCACTTACAGTACTGTCTCTTGTACCAAACTATTTATTCAATACTTTTATTTCATTCTATTTTTATCTTATTTTAAAGTAACGCTATGATTATATGTTTTATGAATGGCTAAATTACTGACATTGAATTATCTTTTGGTAAAAATATTGTAATATAAGCTAAAAATGGTGGCAACAGTCAATAAGCAAGAATGTATTTGCAATCGCTGTTGTAATGATAATGGACATTCTTTGTTTATATACCCTATTAAATGGACTTTAGAAATATTAATAGGTCAGCAGACGATTAAATGGTGGTTATCACGGTATATGGTGGTCATTAAGTGGTGGTTATCATGAAACGCGACAGGTTGCAACTACACAACATGCAAATTTTCTTCGTGTTTGGCACTTATCTATTGTTTAAAAGCACGATAGTCATATAAAAATTAGATTATAATTTTATTTTTTTAATAAAGAATATAGTCTCGGTTTTCCTCAAAAATATAGTTTTTTAATCTGGGAAAAACCTTACTTAGAACCACCAGGGCCTCTGTGAGAGCAGCGACTCCGGTGTGTCAGACTCATATTGATTAAAAACTCCCGGGGTGTCCTCCCAATCGCTCCACACGGCCCTGTGAGGCCAAATTCATCCAGAAGCCCGGAGAGCGAACAGCATTCCTAAGGCTTCCTTGCTGGAAGAGGGTGGGTGTATAGGACCCACCCCTCCGGAACTCTCTCAGGCGGCGCGCAGTCCTCAGACAGCAGACTCTCTCAAGTCTGGAACCCTCAGGCAACGCGTCGCCTCCCTCTCATCCGGACAGCAGAACTCCTCAAGTCTTTTGCCCAGCTAAGGTCACCGGGGGTATCGCGCTTACTCTTGGCGAACGCATACCGACGGCGACAGTGCCTTGGCTACCGAATGATCAGGGAGGATGTTCGCTCCCTGACCTTCTTCTGCCTCATTATGTCCTCGCAGAAGGTTGAGACTGCTCACCACGCCACCCCACTGCCCACCATGGCTCTCAAAAATATAACGTCGTATGTAATCATTAACCAAATATTATTGTCAAGCCGACTGTTAAAAATCGTAAGACGCCGTATGTAATTATTGTTTTTCTCTGATAATTTTATATTCATTCATTGATTGGACGCTGCGTAAACCAGTAGCATGAATCCATATATGTGCACATATGTATTCCTACACATATGTGGGCTTATTTACAGGGCTACTGTTTGCGGTAGCACCGCCCTAACCGGAGGCTATTTCCGTTCGCTCGGTTTGGTTGCGGTTAACTGGCTTTGTGTATTCCAATTACGTAGATATGTAATTTAAAATGTATTTTATGCTCGCGTTTGAAGCATGATTGTCTAGTTTTTATATTATGTTTGAACTATTGTAAGCGCATTCGAATAGTGAAATTATTATTTTAAAGTTATACTGTTTATTAATATTATTGAGGAAAAGTTTTACAAACGACAAAAATATACTACGATATTGTTTGTTAATTGCTTTCCCACAGTGTATAAGTACCTATTTGTACCGGTCAGATCACGATTAGGTAAATTAGATATAGTTTTTTTTTGGTATCCCGCGGAAAAATCCTGCATTGGACCGTCAGGGCCGTAGTGAGGGCAGCTACCTCGATGTGTCAGACTCCTACTGACTACAAACCTCCGAGGTGCTCTTCTAATCACTCTATCCTGGGAAACCAAATGCATCCAGACGCCCGGGGAACGAAAAGCCTTTGTTGAGGCTACTTCTCTGGGATGGGCGCGAGTAAAGAGCCCACCCCTCCAAAAGCTCTTTCTCAGGCGGCGCGCTGAACACTGCGCACCGCTTCCCTCTCATCCGGGTAGCAAACTCTTTCGGATCATCGATCCCTCGGATAAGGATATATAGCATGCTGTTTTATATTCTATGTGTTTGTTTTTAAAAGTTTTACACGTATAGATTAATAAATAAATAAATAATGAAAACTCAGCTTTACCTTGACAATTTTCTTTGTAATTCGTTACAATAACTGGTACTGAAAAATATAAATTACCCTTCATTTATCAGAATAAGTTTTTCTATTCTTGGAAAAGTGTTTAAGATAATATTTGGATAAAAATACACATATGGCTGGTTTGTAACACTTGTTTGGCATTTCTCCTAATACACATGATTCGTTTTAAGAATTAAAAAATCGTTTCCACTTTACATACCTATGTCGTGAGGTCTATAAGGTTCAATTTAGCCGTCGACTTCCACCTATCTATATATAATAGTTATTTACATAAGCATTGTTACCTTGATATAACCTTAAGTCTCTCTGTGTGCAGCGATACGCATCATTTCATTTCAAGGCAGTCGTTTCGAAAATAAACCAAACCCAGCCCAAAGGAAATCTAAAAAATCTAAGCCCCCGAGAATAAAACTAAATGTGGTGATAGCTCGAGCATCCTATTTATTAAAATGCTTTTGTTTTGAGAACAATTCCAAAAATTCGCTGACTGAGCGCACTAAAAGCTCAATATTTTCACACAGTGAAGCGGCAAAAAGCCTTTTGACTAACAATAGAATCGTTTAAAAAGGTTCCTTTATTACTTAACAAAATCATTTTCTAGTAATAAATTAATATTTTACACTACTGGAAGCCATATTGCGGTATTGTCATTTTCAGCATCTTTCTAAGTTTAACCGAGGTCAAGCATGATCATACAATGAAATGTTAAAAATATTTAAATACAACGTAGGGGGCGCTGAGACGGGCGTGACACTGCCGGAGGCTACTCAACAGAACCTCTAATATATCAGCTCGGTTTAAGGTACTGTATTAAGCTTGAATAGAAACTACTGTAGAGAGGGCTTGCTTCATTCTCATTTCGATTTTATTAGTAATTTATTCTTAATACAATTGTATTATAAATACAATATATATATATATATATATATATTTTTTTTCGCCGTGGTGGCTGCCGGCAGAATAGAATAGCACCCCCCTCTTCTTGCTGAGGTGTCGTAAAAGGCGACTAAGGTATCTCTTGAACACCGCAATTCAACCAGGTGTTTAGAGAAGGAAAACTCGACCAAACCTGCATCCCGCTCCCTCCCGATCGTACTGGTTCTCCTTTCCATCGGGTCTGAGGGAGCTCGGACGAGAGAGTGCTTTTCTGGCAGCGCGTCCAGTTATGCACTTAAATATCTCCTGCGCAATTGACTGTTTCCGTAAACTGGATCTCGAATTTCTTAACCGTTGTTGAAACAGTCGCCGTGGCCGAAACCGGCTAGGACATCATCATCATCACAATATATTTAATAATAGTAATAGAGTTTAATAATAGACTGGATATTTTTTTTAGTACCCTATTTGTCTCTGAGATAGGTATTTGGACCTCATATCATTTCTAATATTAAAATCTTTTCGAGTAATTGGTTAAAGTTTTTATCAAATGAGGTTGAATTTAAACGTAATCCGGTAATATTTACATTAAAAACAATTTAATTAACTTCAGGCGTAGTGAAGCCAACATACCTACCTTGCTGATATAAAAAAACAGTGAAAATATGTGTATTTTTAATGGTACATAATTTTAAATGATAATGATCTAGTTTTATTTCTATAGTACAACAATTATGCTTATGTAATATTAGATATTTATTTTGAGGGGTGAAAGGCTATTTGGTTTAAGCAACATTTTTGGTAATATCGTAATATATATATTTGGAATAGATAAAAAATTCTGATTCCGAATATATACATTACTATATCACCAAAAAATGTCGCTTAAACCAAATAGCCTTTCACCCCTTGATATTATTGTCAGTATTAGACAACAAAATTTGAATACTTGCTTTTTGGGCAGATATATAATGTTATAAAGAGAGAAAAACTAATTTTTAAAGTTCTTCAAAAGTACAGTACAATAGATGTGCTCTCAAGAGAGCCAATAAACTTATTTAGGTAAATACACATTTTTATATTTTAAATATAATAGAAAGCTTGCTCGAAGTTCGGCCACGAATATTAGTAAAAATATTCCACATTAATAAATAATACAGAAAAACTATAGCGTGCTGTATACATATTTATTTAATACATTTTTTATTGTAATGCAACTCCATGCAACGTCTTGTTCTATGTGCAAGCGCATACCGTTCCTGTGGGAACACGTAGAATACAAACCGTTCTGTTATTTCTACTCACTCGCTCATCTCTTGTCTTATAATTTGGTCGCGGACGAGCGTGCTCGATTTAAATTGTTACATCATTATTATGTTAATGAGAAGAGGCAAAAACTTACTTGTCTCGACTGAAGCGTACCTACGGGCTATGACAATGTTAATTTATTACACGACGATAGATTGACGTGATCTTATAGTTTACAATCCAAATTAGTAATAGGAATCATTGAACTTTGTTAAAGACTATAACGAAATCGGTTGTCTGTTTGCTCGTGCCACCTATAAGAAAATATTTTTCAATAACTATTATTACAAGTCAAGTGTCTCTGTATACTTAGCTAAATTTATAAAATAGGTAGTTGCTGTCGATTTAAAAAAGTGTTTTCATTAACGATTTTTTTCCATGAGAATAGTAGCATTCGCTGTAAAATCGTATTTTTTTTTATTTATTGAATATTTTATATGTATTTATTTTTTAAAGCCTATGGTACTAATATCCTATTTATAAGAGTTAAATAATCCAAGATTTATCTGTAAAAGCGTTTGTTTAATTAATCAAACAATTTAATTTAGCAATATATTAATTGCGAAGTAGTTATTAGTTAATTTTTCAATGAAATTAATATAGTACAATTAATTATATTTATTGAAGTTAGTTCCGATAATTTAATTACCATTATTAGCTAGTCAATTATATTATAATGATTCAGCTAATATTTCAAATTCCTAGGAAATTTAAGCGACAAGCCTATAATAGTACCATCCCTTTCTTTAATATCACTGAGATTACAAACGCATAAATGGGTTATTGTTTAAAAATGTCAAATAGAATGATAAACATAAAATTTATTGTTGAAATGTACTGTGCGCACGCGCCTTACAATGACGTTGTAATAATTTTATTCAAATGTGGGCGATCGTGAGGTTTTACATTTTTTTCTTTCATCAAAGGGAGCTTAATTTATGATTGTACTCATTTGTACCTTTAGAATTATATTTTATGCGGTATGTTACTGTTAATTTTATTAAGCATCAAGGATATTCCTGGACCCAGTAATTGATAGTTAAAGGCAAAAATATTAATAATTATTTATGTCTTAAAAATACTAATTTTATATTATTTATCTAAAGTATTTTTACAGAAATTATAACTTGACAAGTATTATTTTATATATTATAACAGTCGTAAAATACTTTAACAATGATCACTGTATTTGTTTCACTTGCTTTATTCCCTATAGAATACTTTTAATGCATGCAAATTATGTTTTTCAAGTAATTATTGAGATTTAGTTGCTTTAAGTTAGTTGTAATATAGTTTTGTGGCCTAGTGGATAAGGATCAGCATTCATGCGCGGCGGAATGTTTTCATTAAAATATTTTTAATGACAGTTTTTGATCTTATTTCAATTACAATGTTTTTGATGTGTAATGATTTTATACGGGGTTCCGTAAAATTATATTTGAGGGTGATGGACGATTGCCCGGACTGAATCGTGACCACAGTAGGTACACGAGAGCAAAGACCGATATAGTGTTTTGTTACGGCCTGTCGCATTTCGGGATCAACTTGTTGTTAAATCTAGAGACCTTCAGTCGTGATATGTGGGCCGACTTGTTGCCGGCGACTGCCAATGGATATCCTTCGAAGGTCTTTGATGTTCTTAGAATGTACTGTTATTTTCATCTCGGGAGGTGTAGCGACTTTATAGAGCCAATATAGAAAAGGATTTATTGAGAGTTTTGCTTTCTTAAAAGCTTAGAAACCTCTAATGGAAAGATCGAACTCGTTTAGAATTCCCTAGACTAGTTTCACCTCAGTGTCCTCGCAAAAGAGAACTGATATAGACAGTCATGAGACAGAAAATGTTCTTCTTCAGACATATATAGACAGGATCCTAATATGAGAATCCTAAGATTCCGAAGAAAAGTAGTCCAGGCCATCATAGATTGAAGTAGCTAGACGATTTAAAAAAGTGAACCAAAAGTTTTCCTGTTTTAAGAAGCATAGCATGGATTGCAAGAAGTTTTGACCTCTAAACTTCATTATGAAAGTGGCACCCTATGATGATAATGCTATAGAGGTTATTAATACTGAAGCCTCAACACATAGCCTACTCTTGTTGTATACGCGTGTGTTATGTTAATGTGCCGCTGACTTGATGTGTTGCATTTTAATTACCAGCCATTGCTACACTGTTGCAAACAATCGAAAAACAATTTGTTAGATGCAAGCGCTTTATTGTAATGGTTTGTGGAATTTTACGTAATTATCTCTGTAGTGGCAGTTTTTGTTGATAATTATTAAGATGTGCAAGGTTTATGCGTGTGTGAAATTCCATACAATGATAGTAATGAGCTCTGAGTAGGTATTAATGTTCGCCTTTTTTATTACGGATTATCTACATTGAAGGCAAAGCGTGTTGACTACAATAAGTTTAGAAAAATTTAAGACCAAGGCACACCCGCTACTTTGGCTTTACTTAGACTTTGCTCAGGAAATAAGTTCGTATTTGACAAAAAACTTTATAATAGGAGGTTGCGTATAGTCTAAGTATTTACAGAGCCAAATCCAATTTCGGAAAATTGATATCTTACCATACCGCATTTTCAGGGCCTTTGTCTCCTTTCCCGTAATCACCTTTATTATTTTTCTGCTTTTTACGACGATTCCTTTAAATAGGTGTCTAGCCAGAACAAAAAGGCATTTCCTAAACTGGGACATTAAAGCCCTGTTACCCTTAAACCAGTACATTGTATAAAACTATATTTATGTTCAATAAAACGGTGTTAGTGATCCGACATTCTTTGCAGAGAATCCTATTAATTAACTCTTTCATTCTGAGTCACAGCTTTAAGACAAAATATGTAACCGCAAAGCGAAACTCTCCATGACGCATGAATTTAACATAATGGGAACTATCCATTTGACCCGAACTCGTTTGTCATATTGTTTCTTTAAATTTTATTTGCCATTTTGTGAGGAAGAATAGGGCGCCACTCTTTTCTATTCTTACAAAACATTCTCACTTCAAAATTAAAAACTATTCAAATATACTCTTAAGGTAGCCAAAATATTTTTTTTCTTTCAATGTTTTAGTTTTGTTTTATATTGTATGGAGTTATTGTTATAAAAAATATGTTAAAACGATGCACAATTGAAATACTCGTCTGGGTATTCAATGTAAAAAAGGAAAAATACATTTAAGCTCATTTTTAGTCAGATTGGCACCATAGATAAGGACATGAAAATAATTTAAATAAAATGGCCGTTAATAACACATTGTATGCATTCCGTTTATAACCATAACAGTTATAATACATTTCTTTTCGCACGCACACATCTATTTCACTCCGACGCAGCCTTGAGTTTTTTTCGGCGTTTCTTCTCAAGGCAGTCGCTTCCGAAACGCTGGTAGATCACCGTTAGGTTCGTTTTTCAACTGGCCGGCCGCCCAAGTCGAGGTCCATACCCACAGGGGTGCCCTTGCGTAGCCGCCCAATCCACAAAATTTCGCTGGCTGAGCACCCTCTGCGTTCGCCCACCAAGCCCGATTTTATTGTGACGGTCTTTCCCAGGCCACCGACGTAGGACATACCGAAAAAAAAAACACACATCTGAGAGAGATAAATATACTTGTCGATATAAGTAAAATTAGGTATAAATAGTTATTCAATTAACTGACAATTGGTACAGAACTTTGACAACAGGTACATGACTTCTTATTCATATTTGTACCTAATCTATACTAATATTATAAAGCTGAAGAGTTTGTTTGTTTGTTTGTTTGTTTGTTTGTTTGTTTGTTTGAACGCGCTAATCTCAGGAACTACTGGTTCGAATTGAAAAATTCTTTTTGAGTGGAATAGACCATTTATCGAGGAAGGCTTTAGGCTATATAACATCACGATGCAATTATTAGGAGCGAAGAAATAATGGAAAATGTGAAAAAAACGGGCAAAATTATTCATCCTTGAGTGCTTCCATTGCGTGCGCTGCGAAAACGGTTCAAGATACCAAAAATATATATATGACAGAGTTATTCCTCTTAAAATGATCTAAAAAAATGTCCGCGACAGTATATGTCTATCTTTTAAGATTAAGTCACTAGAACCGTTTTTATGGTAAACAAATTTGATCGAAATTAATGCACTATTTGTTAAGAGTTGTATCAACGTAATAATATTAATCTTTATCCAAATAAATGTGTTGTTGATTAAGAGTATTTAATTGTGAACAAAATTGTCTTTGACATCACTTAATTTCAATGAACATCTTAGAAGATATTACAAAACCTTACATAGCAAAACAACGTTTGCCGGATCAGCTATAGTGTCTTGATAACCGCGAAACTCGAGAACGGCTGAACCGATTTGACTGATTTCTTTTTTGTTGTGTTTGTTGAAGTCTGGGGAAGGTTATAACAGAGAGAAGATTTTAAAAAATTATCTGAAAAAGTCTAAAAACAACACTTTTCTATATTCTCATACAAAAGATTTGTTATAAGTCAATTTGAACTTTAACACCATAGCATAAAGTTTAAATGTTTGTGGACGGGTTCCGGGAAGGCAAAACAATTATTGAGTGACGTATAAATATTAATGTCAATATTTGTCAATTTTTATACATATAGCATTAAGGCCAGGTTCCTTCAAACAATTTTCAAAAAACAGCCGACAGGCCAATAGCTATTAACATTAAAAAAAACAATGTGACTTTGTTTTAGAGAAATAGGGCAGAACAAGGTCTGCCGGGACAGCTAGTCTATACTAATATTATAAAGCTGAAGAGTTTGTTTGTTTGTTTGTTTGAACGCGCTAATCTCAGGAACTACTGGTTCGAATTGAAAAATTCTTTTTGAGTGGAATAGACCATTTATCGAGGAAGGCTTTAGGCTATATAACATCACGATGCAATTATTAGAAGCGAAGAAATAATGGATAATGTGAAAAAAACGGGGAAAATTATTCATCCTTGAGGGCTTCCATTGCGTGCGCTGCAAAAACGGTTCAAGATACCAAAAATATATGTATGAAAGAATTATTCCTCTTGAAATGATCTAAAAAATGTCCGCGACAGTATATGTCTATCTTTTAAGATTAAGTCACTAGAGCCGTTTTTATGGTAAACAAATTTGGTCGAAATTAATGCATTATTTGTTAAGAGTTGTATCAACGTAATAATATTAATCTTTATCCAAATAAATGTGTTGTTGATTAAGAGTATTTAATTGTGAACAAAATTGTCTTTGACTTCACTTAATTTCAATGAACATCTTAGAAGATATTACAAAACCTTACATAGCAAAACAACGTTTGCCGGATCAGCTATAGTGTCTTGATAACCGCGAAACTCGAGAACGGCTGAACCGATTTGACTGATTTCTTTTTTGTTGTGTTTGTTGAAGTCTGGGGAAGGTTATAACAGAGAGAAGATTTTAAAAAATTATCTGAAAAAGTTTAAAAACAACACTTTTCTATATTCTCATACAAAAGATTTGTTATAAGTCAATTTGAACTTTAACACCATAGCATAAAATTTAAATGTTAGTGGACGGGTTCCGGGAAGGCAAAAGAATTATTGAGTGACGTATAAATATTAATGTCAATATTTGTCAATTTTTATACATATAGCATTAAGGCCAGGTTCCTTCAAACAATTTTCAAAAAACAGCCGACAGGCCAGTAGCTATTAACATAAAAAAAAACAATATGACTTTGTTTTAGAGAAATAGGGCAGAACAAGGTCTGCCGGGACAGCTAGTTATTATATAATCGCTTTTGAGATTAGGTTCAAGAAATTTCAGTATATTCAGTATTTCAGTATATTAGTCATAATATGTAAACGTGACAGCAAGTATGAGTACAGAGGGTATAGTCCATAGTATTTGTATGATTGTCAGGTGCTTACTTTACTAAGAAAAATGGTTTAATCATGAATTGTGACGTTTGTGGAATGTAACGATATTTGACGTAAATTATTTTATTCCATTTACTGACTTTTACACGTAATGAGGTGTTTCTGGAATGTTTGAAAGTCATATTTCTACGTAGTAAATACCGATCAACATGGAAAAAATTGTCATTGCGACGTGACGAATATTTCTTACAAAATATAATAGTATGAAACTTAGTGTATTACGTTAGGAAATTTGCGATTTTTGTTAGGTTAATATTTTTTGTATGTAATGCCAATAGTTCAAGGGATTGGCCGTCTGCCGTGATTCATAAGACGTGGTTTGATGATTTTGACATCACAAGGCCTATGATGCGGTAGGGTGAGTAATTTCAAGATCCGGTTGGACTTATTTTAATAGATGTATCACATATATCAGTATAAGATAGCTTAAGTGATGTAGTTTATTTTGATAATAGACGTATTTGATGATTTCTTGCTGGTATCTATATATTTGCTAAAATAGAATGATACAATTAAAAGATAAACAACCCGTACTAGACATAAGTGATTATTAGTCACTTTTTTAATTATCTCGAAGTGTCTCGATTACAATCGATGATTTTTAATCGCAATCGATTATAACTAGTGCACATTTATCAAAGCATCGCGATCTTGGGTATCAACGTCGTCGAGACTTACGCCACATTGATTTTCTCGATGTTCTCAAAGTATCACGTGATTAAAATATTAACCAAGTTTAAAAAGTTTTACTTCTTGAAAATATGCTCTGGCTACTTTGACCCAAGGCCTTTAGGTCTGCGGGGACTGCTAGCAATTGCTACTCTTGCGACCTACTTATTTTAAATGCATTTCGGTTAGCGTTTCAAGATGTGATAGCTATATTAGTTAAAAGCCGGCATCCATACGAAATGCTAACAGTTAGAGGTTCAATTTCGTTTTTTTAATCTCACTCGATATGGTGATTAGCATCGTAACTGATATAAAGTTTAATGCAGTCCAAAAATCGAGTATGATCATCGATTGGCATTAATTTGCCCATGGTTGCTGTGGTTATGCCAGCCTACACAAACATATTTTCACGTTTTCTTTAAAGACCCTAATATTATAAGACGATGGCAATATACACACCGGGAGATAATTTAATAATCCAGTGACTTGAAAAAAGAAAGGGTTAGAGAACTTCTTAGTTCTAGCCGAAATAGACAACTATAGTGGATTTTCGCGGGATTTTATGTTGAGTTTTTGTACACACATCACAGTGTTAAAACAAAAATAAATTGTCATATCAGCCGTAAGTTATCCACTGTTGGTCAAAGGCTCGCCTTAATGTTTCTAGAACTACAGGGCAGAAACGTCTTAAATCCAGTGTCATCATACGATCTGGATTAGGTTGTCTGTCTACCATGTAGGCGGATATCTCACATTGCGTTTGCTAGTACGTGGTTTCCACTTAAGAGTTTCTACTTTATCGGTCTCCCACTCTACGAGCTATGTGTCTTCGCCAATTCTACTTCGATTTTCTAATCCGTTGGGCTATGTCGGTAACTCTCGTTCGTCTATAGATAAAAATTATATGCCGTTTGTTGAATATTTTAAATCGCACAATGCTTATGGCATATTATATTCTTATATATAAAAATTAATCGCTAAATGTGTTGATAAGCGCGAAACTCGAGAATGGCTGAACCGATTTGGCTGATTTCTTTTTTGTTGTGTTTGTTGAAGTCTGAGGAAGCTTATTAGGGAGAGAAAAATAAAAAAAATTGTCTGAAAAAGTCTAAAAACAGCACTTTTCTATATTCTCATACACAAAATTCGTAATAATATTTAAAAGTCAATTTGAACTTTAACACCATACCATAAAGTTTAAATGTTAGTGGACGGGTTCCGGGAAGGCAAAACGATTGAGTGACGTATAAACATTAATGTCAATATTTGTCAATTTTTATACATATAACATTAAGGCCAGGTTCCTTCAAACAATTTTCAAAAAAACAGCCGACAGGCCAATAGGTTTTGGCAGAATAAAATCTGACGGGGATGCTATTAACATTAAAAAAAAACAATGTGACTTTGTTTTAGAGAAATAGGGCAGAACAAGGTCTGCCGGGACAGCTAGTACAAATATAATTATAAATATATGTAAAGCATAAAGCCGTTGCCTCCGTGAGTCGCTACATCTTTGACTTCTGTCCGACGTTGTCTTTTACGACTGACGCAATGTAGAACCGTGACTGACATCGCTTATCGCAGTTTACCATCACGAGAACCTCAAGCTCGTCTGCATGCCACAAAAACGTTATGAGCTACCATACAAGGCATGTCTGGAGTACGCTCCGAGATCGTTGATTGCCGATTTTTTGCTGTGTTCAGTCGGCATGACCGCTTCGTGATGTTGTTTTGGCTGATTTCCCATCGCCTCTCTGATTAGACTATCTGTGTGGTGCTTTAGACGGTGATCGAGCTTTTGGCAATGTTGCTTTTTGGTGCGTTTTAACAGTGTACTGTTTCGAAGGTAATATTTAAACAAGAGTCATATTAAGGGCATTATATTTTCATACTAACTACTGAGAACAAAGTGACTATATCGCACCTAATGATAAGCATAATAAAGAACAAGATCAGCGGTGGCGGCTTAGTGATAAAGATCCAGTTAATAGTCAGCATAATTATGGTAAATAACATGTCAAATAACCTCTTTAATTATTAAAAAAACCTATAAATAACTATTTCAATTAGGTGACAACCTACCTCCCAACGTAGGTAGGTAATTATGTAAATGGATGACTTAATAGTCAGCTTTTAGTGTAACACAAAAGCCCTAACTGCACATCGAATGAATATGGTCACTAGTGCTATAACAGTTCGACCACACTTAAAAGTGCCATCGATCTACAAAAACCGAGCCATGAATTAAAATAAAATGAATTTTAGATGACGCGAGGAACGCATTAAGAATATTATTACTTAGCATGCGACAAGTTATAATATTAGAGTGTAACCGCTATTAGCTTTATCTCTTTCTCACGCACAATGTTGTTATAGCGCTATCTTGTTTTCTGTCCGCATGATTTTCATGTATTCCTGTTAAAGCACCAGTGATTTCACGTTACCATCTCAAGTTAAAACTTAATCCATAAGACAGTGACAGACTTATTTCAGCTTTAGAGTTTAAATATAACTATATCGGAGAAATCGGTAGAGTGATCTCCTAGACAAAGTAACAAGCGATAAAGTGAAATATTGACATAAACTTTCGAAATATCATCGCGTTATATTATGTCAATTTCATACATTTTGCAATTCCCTTTGACCTAGGCCCTCAGGTACTCTGATGGATCTTTATAACCTGCTCGCTATACTGTCCAGAGTCGGCCAGCGTGTAAACGAGCCATAAAGCGAACCGCGAGTGTCATTTCACGGTTCCAGGAATTAAATTTTATAGCTCCTTCAACACGCGAAATTTGAATATTATGCAAAAACTACAAAGATTTGAATGAATTACAAGCTACGAGTTCAACTTCGTGTTTATACAGTTATAAACTCGATTAATTAATTGATCAATTTTCCATATTTATTTGGCAATTAAGTCTTGTGTAAAAATTAATATAGAAGAATAGCGATATTGTATTTAGCGGAAAAGTCTAAATTATAACTCTTATTACAGATACTAATAAGCTTTCCGATGATTTCTCTAGTACAACGGATAGGAGTTTTATTAAGTATGAGAGTACGAGATCTCTTTTCAAAATTTAGGTACATACAGAATTTTTTTTTAATCGGCTAATTTAATAAGACTACAGTACATCCTTAATGAATATGTCAGCTTTGTGAGATATATCATAATGTTTTAAATTGCTTGTGACGAAGCGACAATTGTATAAACTTGTATATTTCCTTTGCATTTACAAAAGTCGGTTCCCAAAATACTCTGTTAATTCCTCCGACACTACGCCAGTTTTCTGAAAGAAGACTTTTTTCAACTGTTCATTGAGACCACATTCCTAAAATAAATGATATAATAGTAAGGACAATATAAGTTAAAAGTAAACTCACAAGATTTTCTCAGATATAATATTTTCTGTACAAACATAAGCTGATATTAACGTATAAAGTATAGCTAAGATATATTTTAAAAACGAAATAATTAAATTATACTTTTAGTTACTCGTTTATAAAATTGCCCAATAAATCTGCTTATAGATTTTCTTATTGTTAAGACCAAAAAGTTTCAATCAGTTACTAAAATAGAAGTAAAATATTACTTAAAAGCCATGTGTTTGATAAATAACTGGAAGTAACTACCGTAGCATTCGAAGTAATTACACGGAACTACTTATCCTAGAAAACACACGCTCAGGCCTCGCGGCGCGGCAGTGTCAGAAGCCGAAAATCATCACCAATTTACCGGTAAACAGTACCGGTGCCCGAAATGATTGGGGGTCGTGTGCATTTCGTGAGTGAAACACACGGTAGCGCCGCAAGCCACCGGCCGGCCTCGCTTTCCCACCGTAAATGAAGGCATATGACGTGATCGGTATAAAAATCGGCTTTGTTTCATCCTGCCTGTAACGGTAATCAGTCGTACAATGATTGTTAATTGCTGTACTTTGATAAAAATAAACACCAACGATAAAATTAGTTCCGTGTTACGAATACCTATTTTTTTAAGTAATAAAATCTGTTCCTAGTTGCTCTAGATACAAACGTGTCACTGGTAGAGAACATTCCACTATAATATCTATTTTTCAACGTAAATAGTGTCCGACTAAAGACTTAAGTTTCGGCTTCGGCTAATGAAACTACATTCGATAAAACTCTCAAATGAACAGAAAATTTTAGTTAAAGCTGATTGATCGAGATGTGATTGCTAAATTGCTTTAATTAAGTATCCGATTAATGTTCGTTATCTGGCCGAATCCGAAACCGATTATTAGGCTATTGTCACAATCTTTAGCTTTGGCCGAAGGTTTTACATTTCTTAAAAGCCAGTCCAAGATTGGTTAAAAGTAACCAGTGTCTATAATGGTTTTTAAAATACTTAAATGTAATTTGTTGGTATATAAAAACGTCTAGAGATTATTAAAATTATCTCACAACTTGTAAAGCCGAAGTTTTACCTGAAGATTTAGTTAGACGTTAAATATAAATGAAACCGGATTAAGCACGTAATATAAATACTGTAAGGATCAATTCAAATGTCAGTAAATGATTCTAAATAAATACCCGAGCTAGATAATTTAGAGTTCGCATGCAATTTGTACCTGTCACCGAGACAAAGTTCATCGAATTTTCCCATCGTCTCGGCGCTGCGCTACCTGTTCATTGAATGAGCGCACGTGGTGTGGTGGGGCGAGCGCGCCTTCCGCGTAACACTTTCAGTAGTTTCCGCACCCTCTCGCCAGCGCAGTTGCCAAACGCACCCGCTCTTGTTCGCACGTCAGTTGTCACATCTAGTCTCATTATATCTGTGTATTTATGCGTAATGTTAGTGATACAACTGTTTTTGTAGAGCCCAAGGTGATTAAGTGGCAGTGATTATAGCTTTAAGCTATATATTTTTTGTATCTGTTATTTCAAAGGTGCGTACCTATATGTACTTATAATATCTAATATTTACAATAAATAATTTAGATTTTTTTCATTGTTTTTAAAATTTAATAAGACAATGTTTATTATTAAGAATAGTTTTGTCAGCTACACGATGCTTTCGGTCTGGACATATCTACTTTTATCACAATAAGCGTAATAAGAGAGTGAGACAAAAAAAAATTTAGTCGCGTACACAAACAGACAGGCATTATCTACTCACAGAAACACTGAAACATGAACTCTAACGCTCACACAATAAAGTCGACATTCCATACGCACACCACATTTGATAACTTATCATTGTACAGGCGCTCAAGCCCCGCCCGTCGTAAGCATCACATCTTAGTCCAGACAAAATGTTCGCCGTGATGCAAATTGACGAAGAGCACACACGGGATTTCAGACGCAAACTGCGCCCAAAATGCGAGTTCGTCTGCAAGTACTGCCAACGTCGGTTCACCAAGTCTTACAACCTGATGATCCACGAACGCACCCACAAGAGTCCGGAGCTGTCGTTCAGCTGCGAAGTGTGCGGGAAGAGTTTCAAACGGCAGGACAACTTACGCCAGCACAGGTTAGTCCTCCACTGTTGCCTAATTCAATTCTAGCGCCCGGTTTCAGATGCACTAGTGTGAATTTTGCTGAGTTTACTTTTCAGTTAATTAACGTTTTTAATTATCAAATGTATGGTGGTAATGTTTCCTCAACTATCCGGCGGCGGCACTAAAAAAATCTTCATACAATTTCACGTATGAAAACGTAAACTAATCCGAGAAGTAAAACTCGAAAAAATCACACTTCGGCTTCAGAAAAGTTCTTTAAATTTTACAATACTTTTAAAAAATTAATCAGCATAGTAATGATTTATCAATTTCATACAACTTTTTGGTTTATTGGCATTTAAAGAAGATATGAAGAGAGGAAGAGAGAGAGTGTTTCTGAATCTGGTGGTTTAATATAAGCGTATAAACCGAATTTTCACCAAGGCAACGAAGCTGACGATGGTGATATCAATTGTATTGATTTATCTGTATTTTTATTGAGTCAGTCGCGTTTCGGGATAAACCTTTACATATACAAAAGCTATATCTTTGCAACTAGCATTGGGTTATAGTCGATAGGAGCCACTTTCCATCATGTGACATAATTATTAGCTATCGTTTGATAAAATAATTTAATGGTCTCTAAAATCCCATATTTTATTTTTACTGATTGCTTTGGGTATTTGAAAGTGTTTATGACTTTAGTAAAAATATTTTTGTTCCATCATATTTTTGAACTTCATTGGTTAAGTGAAGACGGAATTTAAGCTTAGTTATAATTTTATCAATAAAAAATCTGAATTAAAACTGACTCTTCCGCTATTAATGACCAGTTCATAATAATAATGTAGATATGTTATGAATACATAAAATAATTTGTCTTGATTGATATGTAGATTCTAAAATACAGAGAATTCGTGAATTTTAAATTAGGCACTATGAAAACTTGTAATAAGCTTTTTGGTTAGAAATAATAAAACACGTTTCTAAAAAAAACCCATGGGTGTAAAATTAATGATTTCCAGCAGGCAACGCCGTTTTACTACAGCTAGTACGCAATATATTTAAAGTGTAATAATGAGACCCAAGTATTAGTTATACCTAGATTTTCTTCTCAAATTAGTTTGTGTTTTTAAATGTCTTTATTGCAAATATCTTCGCAGTGACTCGCCCCACCAGTACCATAGTTGCAGCCTATTATTATTTTAATTTTAATTGTAAAGTTACAAAAATAACAACTTCCTTCTCCATATTGCTCTTTAGTTGTTAAATCAAGGTTAGATTCAGAACGTTAGTAAATAAAAAGAAAAAGGACCCTATTTATTATATAGATCCAAAATATTTTTGTATAATACATTTATTTAAAATTGAATATTAATTTATTACAAAGTATATCGTAATTATTTAAATAGAATGTAATTAGTAATTATGTAGTTATTACTTATTATAATTAAGACTATATTTTCGTATATTAATTTACAATTATAGCTGTTAAGTTTATTTATTAATTCTTGTAAAAATATAAAAATAATTTGTAAATGAAATTATATCGTTAAATAATGACATTATTAAATTCAGACTAACATTACTCTGTAATCATTACTTTTCTTATAATTAGTACAAATGAACTGTCATAATGAAGGGCATGATTTGATGAAATGATTAATTAGCTAATATTCCAATGGAAAGGTCATAAACATTTAGGAAGTATTACAAGCATACCATTTGTAGTATTTATCAACGCTAATATAACCATCTACATTTAATATGCACGTATAAAAAATATCAATTAAAAAATCAAAATCGTCAACTATTTCGAGGGGTGAAAGGCTATTTGGTTTAAGTGATATTTTTTGGTGATATAGTAATATATAATTTTGGAATAGGTAAAAAACGCTGATTTCGAACATATATATTACTATATCATTACAAAATGTCGCTTAAACCAATTATCCTTTCACCCCTCAATATATACTTTTAATAAAAAATCCATTGCTAATCGTCAACCAAATATTAAACGTTGAGGAATGCTCTTACGGCCAGTGTCTTCCCCTTGTCCTATGATTTTAGGTTCTATAAACAAAGCGTGAATAGATACTTGTGTAGGTCGGCATAATTGTGGCGACTACCCTCAAGTAATTGTTTCACAATAATCACACTCTGCAGTTGCTGTGCCCAACCAGAATAAAATAAACGTCTACAAGGAAATGATGCAGTTTTTAATAATTGAATACCTTATAAGCTAATCCTTCCGACCTACATTGCTTGCGATCAGGTGACAAGGCTGTGGTTATTTTAATCGACCTTAATTAGGGTCTAGTCGATCAGAAAGCCACTGAGGTGTTCCCTCTGAGGCACTCAATCAGCCAGACACTACTGTTACACAAGTCTGGTAGACCACAGACTTGGTGTTAGATAGGATATTTGCGTAACTTTACCCATAAAGGCAATTATCCAAAAATATACTAGTTCAATATGTCAACATTTACGATATCAAATCCTTATTTTTCATTTAGGGGCGACTTACACCAATCAACTAAATCTAGTTTAGATTTGTATAAAACGCTGTTTAATTAAAGCAGTACAATTCGACCTTGAAGGTAATTTAAATTGATAGTTGTAGAAACAAAATATTATTTTCGAACAAGGCAGTAAGCTGAGCTTTTTTAGTTATAAAAAAAAAAAACAAAATATTTTATAAAAGTTTAAACCAAAGTTAATTATTCGGTGCAAGTCGCCCTAACAGTTTAATCTAAGTAAATTTCGTTTTTTATTTAATATGATTCTTGGAATGCAATATAATATTAGGTCCTTACATATGAAATTGGCGTTTTGTATGGGAGGAACAAAAAGTCGAATATTTTTTAATATAATATATTTAATTAATCAAAGTATGAACAGTTATTTTCTATGCACTTTTGCCATCTCATAGGTAGTTCATTGATCCCTTTACTAAATAAACTAGTCGGACGGGAATCAATAAAATCTTTGAAGGCGATTTGGACTGCCCCATCGGAGTTGAATTTTTTCCCTTGCAAGAAGTTATCCAAATTTCGAAAAAAATGGTAATCTGTTGGAGCAAGGTTCGGGGAGTACGAAGGATGTCTTAGACTTTCCAATTGAAGCTCTTCTAATTTAGTAGCCGTCTGTTGCGCAGTGTGTGGTCTAGCGTTGTCGTGAAGCAGCAGTGGCGTGGAGCGATTGACCAGCCTAGGTTGCTTAGCCGCTAGCTTTTCCATCATGGTTTGCAATTGCTGACAATAGACATCAGCCGTAATAGTCTGGCCAGATTTGAGAAAACTGTAATGAACAATACCGGCACTAGTCCAGCAAACGCTTACAAGTAACTTTTTTGGGGTTAATTTTCGCTTGGGGCAGGATTTGGCTGGCTGGCCAGGATCCAACCATTGCGCTGAGCGCTTCCGATTATCGTAAAGAACCCATTTTTCATCACAGGTATAAAGGTCATCACAGGTAGGTATTCGGTTTAAAATACCTTCATTATTGTGCCGGTTTAGTAATGTAACGCAGCAGTCGACGCGCGTTTGCCGGTTTGCTTCAGTCAATTCATGAGGTACCCACCTTTCAAGCTTTTTAATCTTCCCAATTTGCTTCAAGTGAATTAAAACAGTTTTATCACTAACATCGCAGCCTGCAGCTAACTCGGACGTGGTTTGCGATGGATCCGCTTCCACAATAGCCTTCAACTCTTCATTATCAACTTGAGTCTCAGGCCGTCCACGGGGCTTGTTCTGCAGGTCGAAATTTCCAGAACGAAAGCGTTGGAACCAAAAACGAACTGTGTTTTCTTTTGCAACACGACCGCCATACACATCATTCACCCTTCGAGTTATTTCCGCAGCACTAGTGCCACGGCGGAACTCGTACTCGTAAATAATGCGATATTTTAAGTTTTCCATTTTGTAAAATGAGTGACGCAAACAGAAAAAAACAGAAGAAAAAAACAAATGAATGACGATCATCGTAGCACAAATACATGAGTCTATAGCTGTACAAATTTGAATTTGAAATTCCTTACCAAAGAGGAGAAATTTGTGATTAAAGTGGCCAGTACGAAAAACGCCAATTTCATATGTAAGGACCTAATATAATGCAATATAAACATGCTATATTAATTTCTTAAATATCAAATAGATTTTTGTGAACTCTCTAATTTTTTAAACATTTGAAAAGTAATTAATTTTTTAGGATAGAGATTAATTAATGAAACCTTTTTGGTATTGTATATTTAATTCTACATATTATATTAAGCCTTTATGGTATATTTCATTCTACATAGTATGTAGCTTGTTTCATTTTAATTTAATACTTTTTCAGATTTTCTTTTACTTTTCTTATGTATTTTACAAAGTAAATATCCTTCATCTAATTATGAAGATCTTCTGCACTTAACTATAGTTTATTTTGTATTTTAAATTTTAAAGTAAAATTTAGTTAGATCGCACCTCAGTACTCATTTCTTAAATAAAGCAAAGTGTGAATATTTATCTGTGATACAGTTACCTTTAACTACTTGATTACGCATAAATTAAATATAATTACGTTTTTTTTCAACAAAAAGATTATCATAAAATTAAGTAGGCTACACGTTTTTATTGTATTTTATTACGGCACAGTATCTATGCCGCGTGCCACCCATGCCTTTACTACGATTATAATATTCAGAAAGGTTTGACTGTGTTTTTCATCTGACTTTATAGATTTTGAATATCAATTTTCAACTATTTTCCCTGGAATTAGTAAAGCTCTATAAATTCTTTTTATCCTTCTTTTATTTCAGTTCTGGTATTTATTATAATTCAATTGATGGAGTAATTAATCAGTTTATTCGATATTCATTTGGTCATAATAAATCAATTTGACCATGTTTTTCACGTGACTTCATAGTTTAGTACAGTAAGATATAGCTTTATAGGCTCTATAGTATTAGAAGTGGACATCTCGCAATATTAGTAGTAGCACTATCTACTAGTATACCTCAGACTATACTTAGTCACATGTATATTCCCTATTCAATTGGATTCAAGTGTTTTTAGTCGGTTTTTGACAATAGCATTCTGTCTTCATTCATTCTTTAAATTAGAATAGTTAAAATAATTCATTGTATTTGGTAACCCGTTGGCAATCCTCATGGATCAACAGGGCAACTGTGAAGGCAGCGGGCCTGGTGTGTCACTTTTATTGACTAAAACCACTGGAGTGCTTCTCCGATCAGTCTGTTAGGGCCAAGGTTACGGATGTGTCAGCTTAGCGACTTCGAGCCTTCTGCAGGCTTTTTTCTTTTCCGAGGATTGGTTTAAAGGCCATCCCTCGTTCTCACTTTACTTAGAGCGGTATGTGGGAACTCATCACGCATAACTTTCCACTGGATATGATAGGTGACGCAATTCCTGCACCACCCAGAGTAAAATTTTAACGATTTTTAAAATAAATTACAACCTTATTAATTTACTAGCTGTGCCCGTGACTTCGTTCGCGTGGAAAAAGTACTTTTGCTATGATAATGATTACTTCAAGCTTGAATTCTTGTATGCGTCTTCTTCATAGTAGCTCCAATGTTTAATTTCAGTTCAATCAGTCGAAAATCTAAGAAGATTTATGCAAATTTTCATCCCCTATTTTATCTTCTTAGGGGTGGAATTTATCAAAATCCTTTTTTAGCGAATGCCTACGTCATAACATCTACTTGTATACCAAATTTCAGCACGATCCGCCCAGTGGTTTGAGCTGTGCGTTGATAGATCACTATGTCAGTCAGTCAGCCAGTCAGTCAGTCAGTCACCTTTGAGTTATATATATTTAGATTTCCGGGAGAGTGGAGTTAGCGATTATATAATGGCAAATTATTTTCTAGGCACAGATAATGAAACTTGTACCAAGGGTCATTAGAACTAGATGCGACATTGAAGAGATGTGAATGACGGAGATAGCTGTAATTAAGCACTTACTTATCTACCACCTTATCTGTCTTGTGAAATGTTTATTCTCTACAGTTTTATTATCTGTCGACTTTTTAGAATTATGTTTGGCTCAGACGACACTTGGTTTAAAATCTCTTTTAGTTAATTCTATAATTAAGCACTCATTTATATGTTTTTTTTTTCCCATGTATATTATAAAAGCATACTATTGAAACGACAAGTTAAAATTTTTTTTTACATAAAAACTCTTTGTTAGTTATGTACTCTTTTGGAACAGTTTTGATTTGTAAACATCCTGTGTATATTTATTTATCAAATTTGTCTTTTTTTACATTTGTTCGATTTCTGTTCAGTTGTTGAAAAACGTCTCTGCATAATCGATCTAATAATGTAAAGGTCCTTAATACAGTAAGGCGCTTCTAAAGGCAGCTTACATATATTATGAAACCCAAGTAACATTCCGTTGGCAGTTGTCAACTGCAATTAACATACAATGAGTCGGTAGCACTGCAGAGACGGGGTTGTGACCTAGTTCAAAACAATGCAAATGTCAGGCTGTAATAAAGTTGTAAAATTACCTCTAAAAACTGTCTATATTGTATTTTCACTTAAATTTTACCTGTTTCTATAAAGACTTGTCCTGTCTGAGACACCATCGTAGAGCCTGAATTACTGACACTAGAAATAGGAGGTTTTTGGATTGGATTATTTTTATGACACAGGTAGCCACCGTGGCCCGATTTTTTTCTTATTTCACTCCTAAAAAGCAATAAAAGGGTAGTTTGTTTAAAAATTTTCCAGTTTTCTGTGTATATTGCAGTTGGGCGAAACAGGCCGGATCTTGTTAATTTAATATAAATGTTGATTTGGAAAGACTGACGACTGCCCCGCCGAGCCGTCGGAAGTATTCGGATTCCCAGGCTCGGCGAAGGCGAGGAGAGGGCAGTGCTGGCACCCCGGTGGTTTTAGTCGGGTCAGGTCCGACACACCGGGGGAAGTGGCCCTCACCACTTCCCCTGACGGTCCGTAGGGATTTCCACCGGGTTAACAAAAAAAAGACTGACGACTGCTCGCAATAAAATTTATTATTAATCAATAATATTATTTATATCGTCACGCTATACCCTTTCTGGGTTAGCAGAGATACATTATTAGCTGTATTCACGTTGCGCTTATATCTCGTACTCAACATGACCTTTAGCACAGCTGAACGCCTTTCTCGGATCACTTTCACACGACATTAATATTAGATATCATGGGGGGTTTCCTCGTGACATTTTCCTTCACTAGTGAGCATGTGAAGCCTAAGTTCATACTTAATTTGCAAAAACTTAACTAAACATGTCGGGATTTGAACTATCAGTCCCTAATTATATCTTAACTTTTTATACCTTTCATTTTTTAAATATAAAATTATCTATCATATTATTACAATTGACTCTGGTGAATCATGTATTCCAGCGACGTAGCAATTCGAGTTTTATTCAAATGTAATTGGAAAACCAAATGATTTAAGTCACGTCACTATGGTTATAACTCAGTAGCGTTCATTCCATAAATGCATAAAAGCATTGCATGTCCTTACGACACATAAGTCTAGAATAAATTCCTTTAACTTGAACCAAAAAAAAAGAACCCTTTAGAATCATATCTATTCTATTTTCACGCCACGTATCTTCCCTATAAAAGTAATATGATATTTATCATCATTATCTAATATTAAAGTTTGTTATGGCATCTGCCTGCCCTCTCCAAAAATCCTATGCACGTCACTGTTATAACTGTCCTTACACTGTGACGTAAATACAAGGCACGGTATTTCGTGTGCATTAAAACTTCTAAAAAGGCTTGCACACACTCGTGCTACATTCCGTGTGAAAGACATGAGAGCAGGCGAGGGCTACCGCCAGATCGTAGATCGCTGGTGCATCGTGAACTCGTGACGGGCCCCTGCGTTAACGGTGCTTAATGGGCCTTAATGCTTCCGAAACTGTGCGAACGTGGACGGTAGCAGCGCGCCCACACGTGACTGACTTGGTAATTTGCAGCAGGGTTCATAGGGATGTAGGATATCGGATATGAGCACAGATATTCCAAGCAAAGAATTTCGGGTGTTATAATATACTTGACTGTAGCTAGTGGTAAATTCTGACTCTAGTTGAATATGATTTCTTTCCTCATACTGTGATGTATCCTCATCGTTGGGTATTGTATAAAAAGAAGTTTTGTAGGTCCTAATTTTTTACACACGCTAAACATAAGTAAAGCCGCAAAAACCATACCTAATTAATAATAATACTTCTTAACGCGAGCGAAGCCGCGGGCAAAAGCTAGTATCTCTATATTATCGGATAGTTTCGTTTATGGTTGACTTTATAGGAAAAAAATTTATGAGAAATAAGACATCCAAGTAAATGCGATACGTGAATTTAATAAGACTTTTTGTCATTTTTTTAAATATATAAAATAAAAGATTAATAAGAGGATTGTGTAGCTACCTATTCAGTGGTGAGGCTATCTAGTCATGAGAGCGCATTATCCGAAACTATTCGATATATTTATTTCGAATTAGAAACGAAATGTTCGGATATTCAAATAGTTTATGGATACGCATATCCCTAACAACCCTAATTTGCGATTGTATTCCGTTCCTGTACGGAACAACAATGTGTAGGACGCTTTACCGTATTCGGATGATTGCAGCAATCATTTGAAAACTGTTAGGCGGTGTCTACATTGTTGGTCGTAAGGTAATTCGTGTTCAGCTGAGGATTTGTGCTACGAGTTTGAATTTTTAATATTTACTCATCGAATTAAAAGCATCGATTTTAAATTTAGTCAGCTGTGGATACATTAGTTTACAAATATGATAACATTGTTCAAAGTAGTGTTTTCTGAACGTGATTGCGTCATAAATGGCAATGGAGTTTTTGGTCAATCTATTCACGGGTCATTTGGGAAACAAAACTTCATAGAACTTGAGATTTAAGAAAGAAGTAAATCTCGGTTACAATTATAGAGCTTTCTAGTTGAGAATAATTTTTGTGGCTTTAAATTGGGGCTGCAGGCTTTTGAATGAAAAATTTTCTGAGTTGTTTATTTTCGCGGTCAGATATAAAATATTTATTTTTGCTTGATTTATATTTAGAAATTAATTTTGTGAAAAATTAGCAGGCCAATTTCTTTTTCTATGTATCATATTTATTATTACAGTCAAAATCATATTTAGTCATAAAACCGATTGTTGTAACATCCAGTGATGTTTTCGAGATGCAAAGTACATTTTTTTCTGGGCCCTTGTTTTGGGTTTATAAAGCCGGTATGTTCTAAACGATGTCTCCATAAACGGTTTTGACTGTATTTTATTGTTGTATCCGTTGGAATTAATAAATAAAATAATTTATTCGTTGACAAGAAGGTGCAGCAACAAAATTCCATAGGTTTCCATAGATTTTAAAATGTATCCACTAATTATATGCCAAGGCTCAGGTTTATTTAACTTTGACAAAAGTGAGCCGAGCTAGCTAGTAAAGTTTAACAACAATGGCGAAATATTTTCATCATAAGCAACATTATCGAACATCGCACGAGACGAGATAAAATATAATGGGAATATGCGTGTGAAACGCACAAAGAGTAAAGACGTGATCCCCTGCGGCCTGAAGTACCGCTACTGATTGTTTTATTAAGTGTTATGGCCGATACACATGGACAGGGTTTGTCTGCACATGCTGTTTTATAAACAGCACTTGCTTAGTGTTAAAATGAATTTATAATTGAGGAGTCTACTTTCAAAACTCACTATAACATATTTTTTTCAAATCCCATACATTTATAAAAACTTATAATTAATCTTTGACTTAACAATCACATTCTTATAAGGCATTTAATTTATTATTTAAGAGTGAAACAGGAAAAAAGAAAAAAAACATATATAGCATTTGCTTTGATAAAAAAAAATTCAAATTACTATTAGGACTATTAAGTAATTTTGTACGAAAAATCGTTTTAACGGGTTTTGCAATTAGACGCCTCAATTGTTATTTTTAATTATTTTTTAATTATGTGTCTTCATAGTGATTATACACCATATCCGCAACTGTAATACAATAAAAAATTGGAGCAGAACTATCAAAAGATGAAAATCTTTTACAGATTATAAATCTATCTTGAAAGAATCTTATAAAATAATTTATTAATCAGAATTTATCATCTAGTAATAAAAATAATATACATCTATAAAATAATATACATTTATTATAGTAAAAATATCATTACCTTAGATATGACTTAAGTCTTTCGATGCAATTTTATTTCTATTAGACTGCGACAGGCCAATAACTTTTGGCAGAATGAATTCTGACGGGGCAGCTATTAACATAAAAAACAATTATTTTAGAGAAATAGGGCAGAACAAGGTCTGCCGGGACAGCTAGTTTAATACATATTGTAATTCGTCTTTTAATTGATTTGTATTTCACTGGATTTATCTAGTGATTGCTCGTGTGTAACTTACTTTTTCAGATCAGGCGTCCACAAATAAGAAAAATGTAATAAAACCAATTAATTATAATATCTAAAGACTAAAACACTACTGGAATTATATTTTACATACTAATTGAAGTATATATTAACCGTAAAACTTAAATTATTTTAGTTCAAAAAGAAAAACAACTCAGGTTTGAAAGGGTTAACACGGCCACTTCGTTTTCAGAACTAATAAACAACTTGTATATTGGTTTGTTTCAAATTGAGACTTTTACCTGTACTATAATAAATATAATACTTCAAATTATTTCATAAGCTAAGTTATTTTAATTTAAACCTCCTATCTTTACTAGTAAGGTGGTGTTGACAATTTTTAATCGATTATTCGTTCACAAGTACAGTAATTCAACATTTATATTCCTGCGTCAATTATACCACGTAGCTTGTTTATTTATAGCCTAATGCAAAATAATACATCTAACTTAATTACGATTCTAAATCGAGAGCTAGATGTCCTATTTAGTTAGCGCAATGGGTCATCGGCGCGGCGCTGGATTTCCACGCTTATCTACATGGAATCGGACGTCGTATAGGTCGGTTCGATTCGCGAGTCGTGCACATCGGCTTGACATATAGTTTATTGCTTATAATCCATTGCGATTTAAATCGAAAGAGCTTTAAATTAGGGATGTTACAGATATAATATTAAATATATATCATCACGGTATATCCCTCTCGGGGGTAGCAGATATACATTAGTGGTTGTATCCATTTTGCACTTATATGCCGTGCCCAACGTGACCAGTAGTGTAGCTGATCACAGTTCTAAGGGCACTTAAACATGATATTTTTATTAGATGCCATGCGGGTATCCTCATGATGTTTCCACCATCGGTGAGAATCGGTGCTTCGATATGTACTTAATTTGGAAAAAACCTGAGATACGTCCCGGGATATGAACCTACGATCAGTCGCGTACGGATATAGATACGAAACAAATTGTAGTTTATGGTTTTATTAAATATTTCCTGTAACGTATGTTTATTTTATAGAAGATATTTTTATTTCATTATTAATAACGTGACCAGATTAGATAAGTTGTAAATAAAGGTGCTAAATAAGTTTAATAAGAGAAAAGACACATCATTAATATATATTTTGATCATATTTATTACTACCTTGATTTTGCTTCGGAAATAAGTTCGTCCTGGATAGAACTTGAATATATAATAGTAGCTTCAGAATAGACTGAGTATTCGAGAAGCCAAGTTCAATTTGAGAAAACTAGTAATTTACCATTTACTTTGTTAATAATTTAAATAATATAATTGAGTATATATAATAAAGTAACTTCTATAAATCTCAGCCTAAGTGCAAAGTTGCCTATTCACATTCAAAATACAATTTTTATTAAACTTTTACTAAATTAGTCCTGTATATTTTTCAACTAGGCACGTAACAAATTATTAGAACAGGAGGCTTATTTGCTATTAGCTTCATCTCCTTCGCACGTGTGTGTGTATTGTATTCACAGTGCTATCTCGGTCTCGGATTGTGTGATTTTTATTTATCACTAGTGATTTCACGCTTTTATCTATCTTTAGTTTCAACTGTCCCTTTTCATATTTGATAATAACAATTATATAACATATTTTATATTAGTAGCGTTCTAAATTAAAAACAAACCGAAGAAAACAATTAATTGTAAAATTTTTGATCGTTATCGCAGTACATACGAGAACTAAGCCGTGTTAAGTATAGGCAATTAAAAACAAAGTATCTTTCGTTGAATGTACAATCATTACAAGTACTACAGGCGCTCGCCTTCACAACACAATAGTTCGCGCATCGCGCGTCGGAGGTGGCAAATGCGGTTAATTAGGCATCCCTTGAGAAATCGATTTCTTATACAGGCCGCTCTCTTTACGTTGTATCTTTTTTTTACTTGGAGAAAATCCTCATAGGACCGTTTCAGTCACACAGGGGACTTGCATGACCGAGGTTTGTCGGACTTGTACAGACTAAAAACCCCAAGGTGACTACTGCGCAGTGGCGGGGACTGTGGGCCCTGGAATGAATTCGCCACAGCCCCGTCGCGACGGGAGTATATCGACGATGTATGACGGGAGTACGAGACGGTACCTTCCCCGACATTTCTCGTTGTATTTACATTGTATCTAGCTCAAATGTATTTTAAGTTGAGCTGTAACTTGCTTACCTTATAAAACAGGGGAGGCCAAGGTGCGGCTTTTTGAAAGGTTATGTGGTTTTCGATAAATGTATACATTCCATTTTTGTGTTGAAATATTTAAAAAAAAAAACTTTTTTTACATACTTTTTAAATACGTATTTTATTGAGGTTCGCGAAATATTTTTAACCTTGAAAAATGGCTCTAAACTATCAAGGACCTTGGCCATCCTGTTATAAAACAGTTTAATTTTGTTGCTTTTTTAATAATAATAATGGTAATATTTCTTCACGCTATATATGGAAGAGTAGAGGTATATATATCTATATATTTACAATCCTGTGATCATTTATTTTATCACATCCTTACATTCTAGTGTACAATATTTAGTTTGCTTATGCTATATATTTATTTTACTATTACATAATGCAAATTAGTTTCACCTTATATTGTTTTATTTTCTTTTCCTATTCTTTCAATTAAAATAACGCCGTACGTAGAGGTACATATGTCACTTATATGTCATGCCAAATATGATCATTTTGTGACAAAAATAATTATAATCCATTTCATGGAATGCACATCAATTTAATTAATTTTAATTTAAGAAATAAATAAATTTTCAGCCTGTGTATAATAACAAAGCTTCGTTCCCACAGTCGCACATACAGGGTGTGCGCTCACGAAGTAACCCAGTCTTGTATCGCGCGGAAGTGTATAAATGCCGTTGCTTGTCACCTACGGCCTTTACACTGTTGTTCGTGTATCGAAGGATCTCGACACTTTGCGTTCGAATCGTTTAAAAACCATTAGTAGGGATTTCGATCGAGTTTTACACAATTGGTAATTGGGAATGATTTCTTATACGACACTTTGAAAGTATTTGTTTATCTCTATTATTCTATTTATATATTACTTACATAGATGACTTAAAAGTCATAGCCAATATTTTTGAATCAATATACTATATAATAATGTATCTAGGTAGTTTATATATTTTTAAATTTAGGAGCCTTTAAATGTTATGTTTATGTTCCTAAATATCAAATTTCGAAGGGAAATATTAAAAGAAAAATTAAAGAAAAAGTGAATTGCCTAAATCTTAAACTCTTAGGCTGAGATTTATTGACACTTCTTTTACTTTGCTAAGTTTGTCTTTGATAAAAAACTGAATATATAATACGACCTCGAGAATAGCCTAAGTATTTGTAGAGCAATGTCTATGTTGAAGAAATCGTTAATTTACCGTCTACTTTGATGTTAATTAAATATCTAATATAATGTCTAATGTTTAAGTAAAATATATGCAAAGTAGCCTATGGCTTAGTTTCATAGATGCTAATTTGATTTTGCTTACACATTACTCAAACATTACAAGTTATTATTTTAATAATATATTATTTTATTTTTTATATTTTATTATAAATAAATGTCAGTCGTAGTATTATTACCGATACTAAAAATATATTGAAATAAGCAGATTAATAGTGCAAAATAAAAAGTTTTCGATTTATGGTTTATCAAAGGGATAATTGCTTAGTAATTTGTTTCCGCGTCTGTTTCGGTTGATCGGTGATTATAAACTGTAGGTATAATTAAAGTGAACACTTAATACGCGGTCACGGACGCCTTGTCTTAATATCTTCATCACGATCGAGGCTCGTCGGGTGACGTCCAAAGCCTGTCTAGAACAGCTTATCTGGGAAAAAACAAAACGATTTAAAAATCTGATGACATCGTATAAAGACCCTCACACTATAAAGACATCAGCACGCAGTGCGGTTCTTAAAAATGTTTTTGTTGTAAGAGTTTAGAATGATCTTCCAAGCACAGTATTTTCTTTGAACTGTAATATGAGGATCTCAATTAAAGAGTGAAAATTACAGTAATAAAAAATTTAAGCCGATTTTCAGTTGGTTTTTTCATACTGTCATAGCTTCCAGGTATTGGTTATAAGCAATATACATAAATATTAGAAAGTTTCATGAATTTTGCGGAACGCTATTCTGCATTTTAATTCTTGATTAGTCACGCTAGCTATTTATCGTTATGTCGGAGAGGACTGTTTCACTCCCCTGAGATAGTGCTCGAAGGGCGCGGCATGACGGGGCTGTGGAGAATTCATTACAGGATTCACAGTCCCCGTCTATATGCAGAAGTGGTCACCTTGGGGTTTTTAGCCGGTACAAGTCCCCACCCCCTGCGTTCGGCCGGGACAGCCAGATGAGGATTTTCCCCAAGTAAAAAAAAGCTATCTATCGTTATACGTAATATTTATAATTAAAATATGTTTTTTTTTATATATAGAAGGAGGGGAATAATACTCATAATATCATTTGAAACAGTGTTGTGAAACAGAGTACGATAAAATATGGAAGTATATTGTTATAAGGTTGTTAAATACAAGGTGTAACAAACAGTATATAAATAATTATATGGAAGCAGTGCAGCGCAACGCCAATAGATGGCGTGAGCGTGCGTATGAATCACGCAATCTTTGTGCTTACTTAGTGTATAGACTTGTAATAGTTTGTACGAAGTAATTGAGACAATTTTTAAGATCATCATAAAGACTCGACGAACGCCGATTGTCGCATTCAAGTTGTTGGACTTCTATCTGCTACTGTTTGACAGCATATACGAGTCAGGACTGGTTCGAAGTTTCCGTTGAACGCCTTCCGATCCGTGTTTCGTATTAGCCTAGATGGCTGTTTTGTAATCAGTATCTAGTTAATCCCATTATAGTTTTATTTCTTTCTTCTGTGTTTGTTTGTCGCATTCGACTGGAACGATCCTACACAACCGTTATCATATTATTTATAGAAAATTATAGAAAACGTATATCATTGGTTAAGTTATATTTATTAGCTTAAAGAAAAAGAGATGATATACACAAATTTAAACCGTCGCGTCAGCAGAGTATTTTAAAAGCGTAAATAAAAACTATAAAAATTGTATAGTAGCAAATACTTAGTGTCTTCCACAAAAGTTAATTAAAAAATGGGACGTAATAAAACATGCTTTGTTGTGCTAAAGTAAATCTTGCTTTTGATGTTTCTGAGTAAGTTGTCACTGAGTTTGACACTAATCCCTTTAAAATGAACTATTCATTACCGTGACCACACCAGAATTCCCAAAAGGTTTTTATGGTATTTTTTTTAAGTCGCTTCTTATTGTAACGGTAAATTTTGAAAACGAATTGCTAAATCTATTGTGTATCTATTTGTTTGCTTTTACAGTTGAATATTTTATTGTTTTCTTTTTTTTTATCTAGTATAAGTGTTTCAGAATAGTTGTTTATGGAATGCAGTTTATTCCTTTCCTTTCTTGTGGCTTTTCCACTGGGTGCGGTTTGTTATACCTCCGTACATAACTTTTCAACCATAACCTGATCACTTTACAAAGTTCCTAAGACACGTCAGTTTTACTGTACCAGTCAAGGAGCAGTAACAATTGGTACATAACATTAACAATGTTTGACTACCACAACGAACAAATAACAATCGAATACCTTAGAATCGGAGTAGACATCTTTAAAGTGAATATATATTTAAAACATATATGTTATATTGACTTATATATACATAAACAAATATTCATAAATTTAGTTAGAATATTTAGGTCAATTTCCAACAAATATGTGTAAATTTATTTCAATTGACTATATTGTGTATATTTCATTTTTATTTTAAATAGACTATTAATTTAATTACAGATACAAAAGAAAATAAGTGAAAAAAATACATGCTAAAGAGATGCATAAAAAACGTAGCACGTTTCCATTTTAGACTTACTGTGTAAAAAAGATTTTATCGGATTATAGTTGCATCACTATGATTAAAAGTAAAAAATGGGCAACAGAAAGTAATTTTATTATGACAGCGAATATTAAATTATTTTGTTATTTCATTTATTTAGGTATTAATGCGAAAAACACGTTTTTTTAGTTGCAAAGCAATTATTTGACGTTTTATTTTTAAATGTTTTATTTCTTTGCTTGATTAATATTTATTTTCGCTACTTATGTGAAACTTGCTAATTTACGTTTGAAGAACTCTCATAAGGGATTTTGTAAAATGAACAAGGCATAACAGAAAATGATGAATATTGTATAACATTATTTTACTTTTGACTAGAACAAATGTTATCTCTGACATAAATATTCTTTTAAATTTATCTTTGAAATTATAAGTAATAAATGCCTTAATTTAAACTATATTATTTTACTTACATGAAATTGTTTTATCCTTTATCAAGATATCATCTAGCGTGTCGGGATTAACCCGTGTATATATTTTTTAGCGACATGTACAGAGTGTAAAGTAATTTATCAGCAATCTCAGAAAGAAAGAAATTATTACTTTAAAAAAAAAAAAAATATCACTGAAATTGATTTCGATAATGATTCTGAATAAACTAGTTTCTGGATGTTTGTTAATTGCATTACATTTTGTTTAATAAACGCATCAACAAAGTCAAAGCCTAATGCACACTTTTTTATTGTATTTCATTTTTTATATGCATCAAAAATGGGCCTAAGACTAAGACTTTGTTGATGCAACTTCGATTTTTTGCAATTTTTTTACAGGAATCGAAAGTTTCTGAGTCTTAGACTTTGTTGACGTGTATATTTTGAATATGATTTTTTAATACTGTATGTTTTATTAGATTACGTGTTGAGTTTTAATGTTACTTTAATATCTTTCTTTTTCAATTGTTGTAGATGTAGTCAATGCTTGTGGCGGTGAAGATGATCGAAGCACGATCCAACAACAGCGGTCTCTCTTATACTATAGAGTAAGAATTTGCAATCTTATTCAGTTTGATATTAAAATAACCATCAAATCACCATAAAAATAACAAATATATCATAATTCAGGCATTAGTATTATTTTGAATATGATTCATTACTTTCATTATATAAAATATATGGAGTAAATGCGGAAAAGTTGTTCCAGGTATGGTAACTTAGAAAAACGAATACGCATATGATTTTATTAAACTCTATTTTTTTGTTAACCCGGGGGAAAATCCTTCGTAGGACAATCAGGGTTGCTGTGAGGGCAGCGACCCCGGTGTGTCTGACTCCTACTGACTAAATACCCCCAGGGTGTCCCTCTAATCACTCTACCCAGGTCTGGGAAACCAAATTCGTCCAGTCGCCTGGGTAGCGACCAGGCTTATTCAGGCTTCCTCTCTGGGAGGGGAACTTTGTTAAACTCGAAATAACTTCGTTTAACTCCCCTATTACTACCGTGTAATTATAACAAATGAAACCATTATTTGATTAAATAAGCTTTTCACATGCATATTTAAAATTAAAATGATTAGGGAAGTTTAATTTAAACTTTCTTTAAATTTATGATGATCTCTGTACTACATGATGGTATTAATTTGAATACTACTATTAGCATTAGAGAATAGTGGATTATTTATCTCACTGGGTCAACAATCCCACTTTTCCCCAAAGCTAATTCCTTAGATATATCATCTACTTCAATAAATTTTGAAAAGGCTTGATTCACATAATAGAAGACCGCGCTAAAATAATTCCTTGATAACATTGTGATCGTGCTGTGTTATAAAAACCCTACAAGCATTTGTGATCTAATTTTAAGAACGGTTTTGGATCATTTATAGTACTGTTGGTGGGCTGATTTGATTATATCTCTGCTTTATTGACTGTATTTAAAATTATATTGTTTGTTACAGAGAAATACATTACAACCCTAACAAGGAGGCCAAGTACTTAAGATGGTGATATAATCGTCAAGTTGAAAAACGTCGATTGCTATTTAATATCTGTTAGAAGAAGACTAATAAAAAAATATAGACGGACAGCCTTTTTACTTATCTTACGCCAGAAGGCGAATCCTTATTTCGTTTCGATTGTTGAACATGGCTATGTCTATATTTTTTTCTTAGTCTAAGCTCTTAGCATTAAATAAATTACACAACAGTATTCGTGCTTCATCATTAACACCGCCAGAATGGGATATTGCAATTAAATTTTAAAAATTAGTTTTTCGGTTTCCTCCCGCATCGTGTAAATTTTATTTTCGTTCTTTCGACTGCATTTTTTAAATATCAAACAGGTGAAGTCACTCTAATTTTTGATTGTTTTTGATATTAAATTTGCCTAATACAAGATATTTTTAAATATTCGTTTATTCATGATAAATTAATTTTTGGCAGCTTATAATTAATTTTATTTAACGCAATGATTATTGGAGTCACTTCATTACATTAATTTTTAAATTCTTTATAATTTAAATTCACACTATTTGTTTAAATTTTATAACGACAAACATTAAATTCTCAGTAAATCATTCTGGTGATTTGTAAATAGTATTTATTAGGATAAGTGATGGTAGCATTTAAAGAGCTAATTTCTTAGCATTACATACGTATAATGTAAAATAATATTTATATATTAATTAAAGATATCGTTATTTTAACCTTATTCTAATACGTGGAACGTATACTAACAGTTCTCAAATTAAAATTAATTTAAAGCAACAGACTTAAAAAAAATTGATATGCTCTTTATTACAGATAAATTTTTTTTTGTGTTTTCTGTACTTCAACATTTTTTCGTAATATTATGTTTTAAATGCTATATAATTTTGTTTCTCATTACAATGATTACCAGGGAAAATGATTGTTGAAATTTTTAAAAACCTGGTTTTAAAGCGTTCCTTGTTATTCTATGTAATGGAAAACAATTGTAATTAATAACATCTTAGCAAGAAATTGCTTAAATAACAAAACAATTTAAACGTAATATTTGAAATATATTTTGGGTTTTTGGAACAAAAATTGTGATAATGTCATCAGTTTGTTTCCCCGTTGCTTACACCATAATTTCTTAAAACCTGTTATTATAACGTGCTACTTATTTAAAAGAAAAACATTTTTAGTTTATAATTTCATATTAAGCATCGCTTTATACTACTTACTTATATCAAAAACAGCATTATGTTATACTTATCTAAATAGCTTAACTTAAATTACATATCCATAAACATATTTTTTAGGAAACAATGTACACAAAATAAATGGACATTTAACTTTTTCATAGAAAAATGTTTCGTGTTTAACTTTTATGAAAGTATATAATACAAATAAAGACGGGTGACAAAAATTGTCTTCCATAAGTATTTTACAATATTTCGATATTTGCGAAATAATTGTAAAATTTTCAAATCTCTTTATAAAAAAATGCTGTCTTATATAAAATATATAATAACTATATATCATTTTTCATATAAGACTAACAAAATTTAGGCAAAGCTACGAATAGCGATTTTTTAAAATTATGTCAAAACGTAGTTTGTGGCGTGGCCTTTAAATCGTGCTCTATTTATTTTTATCAAAAATTAGATGACGGCTTATGATGATATTCCATGTGCCAAGGACACTGGCGATTCCCCGTCAGTAGCCATATTTTTTAATTAGTTATATGAGTAGCCCAGACAGAACTTTTACACCAATTTTCTAATGATGTAAAAATTCTAGAAAGGCGAGCCCTTAGATTTATGTAAAAATATTTTGAGTATACATTTTATGTATGTATGACTTGACACAAATCGAAAGTAATAAATGAATTAATAATCATAATGTTTTTTTTAACCTCTTTTTAACTTACAGCCATACCTATGTGCATATGGTGAGGATCCTAATAAATATAAACTTGTTTAAATAGCTTACATCTGTCGCAAAAGAGCTAAGATTAACAAGACAAGTGTGACTTAAATTCTTAGATAGGGATGTTTTCTCGTAATTATTTTTACTCTGTATTGATTAAATAAACAAGAATTTTATTTAAAACATAGTTTCGTATGGCAAATCAATAGTGATACTCATGGATATGCGTAAATTGTTCGGAATATTCTCTAAATATATTTTAAGTAAGACTTAGGCAGGTATAAGACGGTCAAGCTTATTTAAGTCAAATGCTACAAAATTCTTCATTTTTTTTTTAATTTTTGGATGAAATCTTAATACGTTTACAGTATTATTATTTTATTGATAGACTGACTTTGAATCCAATTGAAACAAGTCTACATAATCATTAAATACACAACAATTGCTGTAACAACTCAACAGTGGATTCGTTTTGCAAAATATCGTCTGTTGATTCGATATTAAAAGTTTGTCCAGTGTCGTTGAAACAGTAAATAATATAAAAGTTTCTACGTTGTTCATATCTTAAACAATAAATGAACATGATTCGATTTATTTGAGCTTGGTATATTTACCTCATTGTTACATTTGAGCTTAACTAAAGAGTTAACCTTACTATTATTAGAGGCTATTAACAATCAAGGTTTTCTTATACAAATAGTTCACACACACACAAACACAATTTTTCTTTTGCTACTCTTTTATAGAGTCAAGGAATAAAATATTTAAAGGTATGTATCACTACGCAAATAATAAATCTTGCCTTATTGAAAGTTATAGACAAAAAGCAAAACTATAGAAAATAATTTTGAAATTTGCTTCTCTTACACCCAAATTCAGAAAGGCAGCCTAAATTTAGAAACGATTTTAAATGCTAATGCTACCAAATTACATACAAATATATAATTAATTAGTATTAATAAGTGTCTTAAAATTCCACATACGTGTCTTAAATACGGCTCTCAGCTTTAGATAGTGAAAACACTCAATTAGGAATCTAATATACACTCTCTAAGATTTATAGATCAAAGTTAATAGATCAAAGAAACAAAATAAAAATCAATATATAATTACTTGATTATTTTAACACATTTTGATATGTGTAGAATAAAGTGTTAACATCGGAGCTAGTAGCTTTTATGAAACCGGTTGCTCGGCGTAACACAGAAGCTGGGGAAGACCGATTTAGTCATAGAATGATCTTAATGTTGCGAAATAATAATCGTCGCGTCGATACGGATTTAGATTCTTATCCGATAAATATATCAAGCGTGTTCTGAAAAATATAATGCAGTAAGCGACAATGGTTATTTTTTACAGGTGACGTTTTTCTTTCTTAGTAATTCTAAAGTATTTTCTATGATATTTTTGTTATACTATTACCAAATATAGTTTTAAGCAAGTAATGGTCTATTAGATAAGTACCGAACTGTAAACCTGAGTATCTATTTGAGATGATCGGTGTATGATTATGTTGCCGAGAAAGAGTGTAAAAGTAAAGATAAAAAAACATTAACACATAATTTATTTTCACGTAATAGTTAGTAATAAGCATATGACGGGCATATATAAAGATGCACTAAAACTCAAACTCAAATACCTTTTTTGAATTAGGCATATTACAAGCACTTTTAGGCTGATACTTATAAACGCAATTTCGAGTTTGCTTAACAATATCTCAAAGAGTAAATTTGTTTTGCCAAAAAACTGAATATACAATAGAAACTTGAGTATACCCATAGTATTTGCAGAGTCAGTCCATGTTGATAAAATCAGTGTTTTACCAAATCGTTTGACATTCATTGAGTAAAATTGTAATTCTTTAGTAAAGTCTAAGCAAACTAAAGTTGCAACTATAAATTTTAGCCATAAATCGTCAATAACATGAAACTAACAATGGATGGAAAAGCAGGATCTAACGAGAAGAGCCAGCAAAAAACTGATAGTCGTTCATTTTAAAATATTGTTCGAAAATGAATTGAATGCCCTGCGAGAAATACAACATATTACAGCAACGCATCTTTGTCCTCCCAACGATCATTTAGATAATAGTAAGCTTTATTAATCCATATTCTTTTTATTAAATTACACTATCAAAAGATTTATAAAAAAAAATCCTACAATCAAAGTATCAGACTATGTTAGTAAGATAAGATGTTACAATAATGATTCCTTTCGAGAATTGTGGTTTGTTTTTGGACTATGGCACACTTTAATATCTAGAGCAACGTGGTCATTGTTAACAGATATTGGTATCTGATATAGCTGCATTCTGTAAGCTTACCAATGGATATCTTACATATAATCCCCTAGTGGCTGGACATCAAGTAATTCATTCTACTGTTTGTTCCTGACATCTTTCTTTAGATATCATACTCCATCTGGACCATGACCGCAGTATATGTGTGTAAGATCCATCAAGATGCTCGTTTCGGCCTGCCACGTTCAGGGTCAGCTCGTGTACATTCAGTAACCTTAATACTAGAAGTCTAAATATTGTATTTTATTTAGGATCGAGATCACAATGGCAATTTCCACACTGTATAAACTTGCTTTCAAATGAGGAGTAGTCCGCTTTACCTTTTTGAAAAAATAGATCCAAAGTCGTATTCAAGGTTGTGGATAATTTTATAACTAAAATTATATAAATACGAAGAAGTTGCATATAAATGTGTGAATAAATTCCGCACAAGTTGATCGGAGGACGGCTGGAACAGGTTTGCGCGTAACGTGGTAGCTGCCAGACGGCGGGGCACCTCTTACTCACCGCTTGTCTAAACGTGCACTGATAATCATATGCTTCGTTGGTATTAATGGAATTTTCTCTGGTTTTAGGGTTCCGTTTTTCAAAAGAAAAAAAGGTGCGTGTGCGATTCACACACGATAGAAGTGAAGCTTCAGTAAATCGACAAAAGAATGAGATGAATGTATATAACAAGGGTAGGATAATTACAAAGTTTATTTCTTTAAAAATAAAAGTATTTTGATTAATTTTAAAAGATATTTTATATAACATATGTTTGTATTAGTGTCTCTTACCCGTCGTTTTCTTGCTCTCTCGCTCTGGCTCACTAATTTTTGTATTTTTGTCTCTTACCTGTCGTTATCCGTTGCATCCGGTTTGAAATTAGAATGATTCTATAGAAGTTTCACTTCAGAAAAAATAAAACGCCAGACGTCTTATCGGATACCATCTATATGTAATGGATATTCCTTATACCGGTATCTGCACGAAAAGATTTGCTTCTACAATCATCATGTGAACAGCTAAGTAGTGAAATATGCGTCCAGCGACCATATTTCTACGTTCTTATGACTTGGGGTCTTTAAAAGAAGAATAAATACAATATAGGTGTTTGTAAGGCGGATGTAGTCCTTCATCGGACTCATCTTGAATTTCTACGAGGTGTGATTTAGATTTCAAGCGTCCGCCAGTAAATAATAAAAAAGAAAGAACCCTTTACAGGATCATTCCGTTGTTCATCTGTCTGTCTATGAATTATTTTTTCTTAGGAACGCATGGATATCAAGTTAAATTGAATATCAAACACTCAAATCTGCATTTCCTTGTAGCTCTAAACAAATTAAACATAAGTCAACACAATAAATCCATACGCCCATTTATGCTGCACATTTTATCGATTATAACATTTCTTGAAGTAAAACCAACCAGGTTAAAACCAACATTGTACTTCCCGTTGACATAGAATCATGACATTGGGCAAGAAGCAAGGTCATATAACACAAACATAGTACGAGATATGCAAATCGATAAATTCAATAAAAAAGACATGGAACCTTTGATGCGGGGGTATGACTGTCACTAGGTTATTTATTTTTATACTTGTCCTTGCTTTTGAGGCAGGTTAATTAGACTAAAGAGTAATATTCTATGTGCTAAAGTACTTGTTTTTGTACAGCTTTTTATATTAGTTTTTTTTAATTACGTCAAAATACTCTCCAATTACAGTCCAATTTGTCCTTGTTGTTTAAATGGCTTTAAAATTGTACGTTGCTACATATAAAGAAAGAAAGAAAAAAGTTTATTGAGCCAAAAGATAACAACACACAACAAACATATTTATATAAAAACAACAAGAAAGAATACATAACATCACATCATGTATCCTGTGTGCTGCTACCCATCTCAAAGAGCACTCAGCTCAGCGTATGCTGGGCGACGCTGCACGCGCCATCCAGCGCTGATTTAGCGCATATCTGGTTGGTAAGAGTCTATGCTCTATTTATAATAGACAAATGAGCACTCTGGTATGCAAGTGACATTAGGAGAGTTCTTATTAGAAAACATAAATCAATGCGTAATGTGTTGCGTAAATAGTACAAGGATAGCATTGATTTATTCCGAGACTTTGTTCAATGAGCTCTCAACTTAAGGCACGAAATTAGGACGATTTTACTCCTCAAGTGACCTAGAAATATTTCCATTGTCCTTATTTATAACTTACAACTGTATTGTTTGCCGAAGTACAAATGTTCACTGCATTATGAACACCCCATTTATAAATACACTCCGACACAGCCCTGAATTTCATTCGGCGTTTCTTTTCAAGGTAGTCACTTCCGAAACGCTTGTAGATCACCGTATATTAGTAGGTTTCGTATTTTGCCTGGCGGTCCAAGTTGAGGTTTGTACTCACAGGGATGCCCTTGCATTGCCACCCAACCCATAAATTGCCGGTTGAGCACCCTCAGTGTTCGTCCACCCGCCCGATTTAGTTGTGAAGACCTTTCCCGGTCAACCAACGCGCGTCATTTCGCAAAAAAGAAAAAGAAAACCCCATTCATAAACAACAGCGTGATAGAACATATCCTATTCAGTAAATGATGCAGCAACATCCGTGTCCAAGTCTTCGTGAGTCATACCTCGATCCGCGACTTTTATCGGCCATCTCAGATCGTATCCGCCGGTCGCCCTACGGAAGCCTGCTTCGGCGAGAAAGCTGAATTTTTGTTCTGTAAATCACATCCGAGGCAGTTTCTCACGGCATGGTTCTAATATTGCAACATTTTGCAAGTCACCCAGGCTGCTCGTCACGATGCTGTCTTCTATATCTATATTAATATTATAAAGAGATAAAGTTTGTCTGTATGTGAGAGATAAACCTCGAAACAATTCATTTGATTTCAGATTTTTTTTACTAATATTTAGAATGAATCTTCAGTTCAGCTCAGAAAAAATAACATTATTTCAATTAGTCTTAAATATATTTTAAATATAATTTTTCTGCAGTGAGCTTTGCACTTGCACGACAAAGTGAGTACAGTGCACCATATGGCA
Organism: Automeris io; assembly: GCA_036320925.1. Taxonomy (NCBI): domain Eukaryota; kingdom Metazoa; phylum Arthropoda; class Insecta; order Lepidoptera; family Saturniidae; genus Automeris; species Automeris io. Next base: position 9,542,515 of record JAUDJH010000014.1, read on the forward strand.
AATACAGTGTAGTCCAAAAACCATAGCATCTATTAAAGGATAAAAATCCGTTGATAGTTTTCGTCGTCATGTCGGCCCACATACACCAGGACTGAAGGTCTCTAGGTGTATGAGTTATTGGATATAGATAAGCCGATCCCGAAACGTGACAGGCCGAAGTGAGTCACTATAACGGTCTTTTTTTGCGAGCAGCAGCGACTATTAAATGAGGGATGACGACGAAGTTTATATCTAGTTAATAGACATAAATAAGCTAATCCCTTAACGCACTAGTCCGAATATTTATTTCAGGTATTCCAAAAGGTGGCAGCAAACGTGTAGCGCACCTTATGGAAAGTCACCTATGTGACCCATATACATTGGCGTACATCCCATATAAGCATTAAAAAGCATTTTTTGTTACATTTGGACATTTAATACATGAATTAAATTCCCTATTGGAGTAGGTAGAGAGACGAATGTCAATAATTTTCTCAAAAATTTAAATCTATCTATCTATAAACACTCAGATACCCTAACGGAGTAGATAGACAAAATGGAACAATACTATTCGTTTAAAAAATTAAATCACTAGACTATAATCATATTATCTAAAGGTCTATATTATTTTACGTTTTTATTGGACTACCCAAGTCGTGGTATAGTGTTAAAACAAATAAAACGACAAACGTGCGCGAAGAAATAATATGGCGTTAATATTGCTTACGGCGCGAATTGGCCACACAATACGCGGAAGGACTCTTTTGTATGTTAAACACCCTTTGCCCTTAGGTTTTGATAGAACTTTCTCTTAAATAATAAATACTAAAAGAATCTGCTTTAGACTGATTTAAGTCGCTACAGTTTATAAATATTTATATTCGGTTTTATATAATATTTTATATAATAAAACACAAGCACACAAGAATAAAAACCGTCATAGTTACTCGCTTTGGCCTGTTTTGGCGGGCTGATTGCCTGAACTGGGTCATGACCACAGTACACAAGTATAAAGACCGTCATAGTGACTCGCTTTGATCTGTCGCGTTTCGGGATCAGCTTGTGTATATCCAGTAACTCATACACCTAGAGACCTTCAGTCGTGGTATATGTGGGCCGGCATGACGACGGTGACTATAAATGGATTTTCATCCTTTGATGGTCGCTTTCGTTTTTGTACTACACTGTACTTACCATCAGGTACTCTGTATTCACTATGTCGAGCCAGCGTAAAAAAAAACTCCTTTCTTTTCTTTCATTACTCAATATTATACTATGTACTATAAATATATCTATTTAAGTTTTTATTTATTTTTCTTTTTTTAACATCATATAACTATGAGTTAAAATATATAATATTTATCATGATTTCAGCTCGAATCGGTCCACCAGCCGCTGACATAGGCGTCTATTAAAACTCGCCACTATAACATGTTCACTTTACGAAGGCCCCCATGACAGACAAAAAATAGGTAGGTTTTGTTTGTGAAACAATTATTTCATGTTTTATTTTGGTTTTAGTCTGTTTAAATAGTGTTTTAGAACCGCAATCGAAAAATATTTATTTTCGCTATTTGTACTAAATATGGAATTTTACGTTCAAAGAATTGTTATAAAGGACTTCGTAAAATGAATAAGGTATGATCTTTGTTCTAGACTGCTCGCATCTCGAAAAATCCACCTGTCTTTCAAAAATCGTCGGTTTACCTAACCTTTGGGCATCCCACACTATGCTTAATCTCCACTTTAGAACTAGTTTACTTCATCGGTCAATTCTGCGACAAATATGACCGGCCCATTGCCACTTCAGCTCGCTTACTGGATTTGGTATATAAATAAGGTTTGGTTAATTATAAATCCTATTGCAAAATCAAGTTAATTTACAGTAAAAATTTAAACTATTACTAAATTAAAACATATAAAAATTAATATACTATACAATATTTTGTAATATAAAACTTCAATCGTAGTTTAAATCCGTAGTAAAGATAAACCTTGTTTTGTAGTCCTAGTAGACTTTAATAGTGATTAATGATCAAAAGAAGTTATTTTATTATAGTAAGAATATCCGTAGTATATATAGTAGTATTATAGTTTTTGGGAGTCGAAGCTGCTCGCCTCCGTAGGCTTTACCCTAGTTTCCCTACACGTGACTCCTGGGTGGTGCTAAACGAGCAGCAGCGAGGTGGTAGGGCGTCGGTGCCCGTCTGGATCGCGACCACAGTGCATGGGTGTAAAGCCCGTCATAGTGACCAGTTTCGGCTTGTCGCGTTTCGGAATCAGCTTGTGTATATCGAGTAGCTCATATACCTAGAGACCTTCAGTCGTGGTATATGTGGGCCGACATGACGATGTAGACTATCAATAGATTTTCATCCTTTCATAGTCGCTTTCGTTTTTGGACTACACTGTACTTACCATCAGGTGCTCTGTAGTCACTATGTCGAGCCAGTGTAAAAAAATAAAAATAAATAACTTGGTAAAATATACCAACGACAATGGTTTTCTATTTTTATTTACATGACGTTTATGATTTTAGTAATAACTACTCACACTATCGTATTTTTATCTTCAATACAGACATTAATGTATTATTTATAAGCTCATAGATATGATAATGCTATTGATTGGAAAATATAAAAGCAATATTTACATTCCAAATTATAAGACTCCCGTAATCAATGTGGTTTGATTCGTCGATTTTACGATGGTAATGCATAATATAGTTGATATGTCAAGACAGTGTAAGAGAACAAACGCGTAGGCGACTGGCGTTTGGCACTTAAAGAGAATATATAGTTCACATACGACCATTTAACTATAACTATAACTAGATTTAATGTAATAATTTCGATATAATTGAAATGTATTCGCTAAATTTTCAGTAATACGCCCATAAAATAGAGCATACTAATACCAATTCTTAAGCTATAGAAACGTTAATGATTATTTAGTGGTATATTAAAGTCAATTTTTCCTACATTGCGGTATCATAAATGTTTATAGTAGACTAGCTGTCCCGGCAGACCTTGTTCTGCCCTATTTCTCTAAAACAAAGTCTCATTGTTTTTTTTAATGTTAATAGCTATTGGCCTGTCGGCTGTTTTTTGAAAATTGTTTGAAGGAACCTGGCCTTAATGCTATATGTATAAAAATTGACAAATATTGACATTAATATTTATACGTCACTCAATAATTGTTTTGCCTTCCCGGAACCCGTCCACTAACATTTAAACTTTATGCTATGGTGTTAAAGTTCAAATTGACTTATAACAAATCTTTTGTATGAGAATATAGAAAAGTGTTGTTTTTAGACTTTTTCAGATATTTTTTTAAAATCTTCTCTCTGTTTTAACCTTCCCCAGACTTCAACAAACACAACAAAAAAGAAATCAGTCAAATCGGTTCAGCCGTTCTCGAGTTTCGCGGTTATCAAGACACTATAGCTGATCCGGCAAATGTTGTTTTGCTATGTAAGGTTTTGTAATATCTTCTAAGATGTTCATTGAAATTAAGTGATGTCAAAGACAATTTTGTTCACAATTAAATACTCTTAATCAACAAGACATTTATTTGGATAAAGAATAATATTATTACGTTGATACAACTCTTAACAAATAATGCATTAATTTCGACCAAATTTGTTTACCATAAAAACGGTTCTAGTGACTTATTCTTAAAAGATAGACATATACTGTCGCGGACATTTTTTTAGATCATTTCAAGTGGAATAATTCTTTCATACATATATTTTTGGTATCTTGAACCGTTTTTGCAGCGCACGCAATGGAAGCCCTCAAGGATGAATAATTTTGCCTGTTTTTTTCACATTTTCCATTATTTCTTCGCTCCTAATAATTACATCGTGATGTTATATAGCCTATAGCCTTCCTCGATAAATGGTCTATTCCACTCAAAAAGAATTTTTCAATTCGAACTAGTAGTTACTGAGATTAGCGCGTTCAAACAAACAAACAAACAAACAAACAAACAAACTCTTCAGCTTTATAATACAAGGTGTCTCAAAAGTAAGTTCACATTTGCTTATCTGATTACGCGAAAGCAACTATTCTGAGGGGCGCGGGGGGTATGTCAGTCGGTAGTCTGGCTCTTGGGAATTTAGTCCCTATGGAGCGTTTCTCTGGTGCGGACCGTGCGTTGTGCGTACGTGAGTTTTACAAAAACGGTAATTCGGCGACTGTAGCGCGTAGAAAATTCTGCAGTATTCGACATATTCGTCACTTAAATGATGCGCCTAGCACTCGACTCATTGCAAAATGGGTTGAGAAGTTTGAAGAGACTGGGTCAACTCTGGAGAAACCAAAATCTGGGCGGCTAAGAACATCAAGAACAGCCGAAAACGTGGACAGTTTTACTCAGTCTATTCGAGATGATCCAAACCTCTCGATTCGGAAGCGTGCTGTTGCTTTAAATGTGCACAGATCTTCATTATGCCGCATTTTACACAAAGATTTAAAGCTGCACCCGTACAAAATTCAGTTAGTGCAAGAACTGAAGCCTCAAGATGCTGGTCAGAGGCTTGCCTTTGTAAATCAGATGATTGAGCGCTTTCCAACGTTCACCAACATCTTGTTTTCCGATGAAGCCCATTTTCACCGGAATGGGCATGTAAACAAGCAAAATTGTCGTTACTGGAGTGCAACCAACCCAAAACAAAAACATCAGAAACCGCTACATTCACCCAAAGTCACCGTATGGGCAGCGATGTCGGCGCGAGGAATTATCGGCCCTTACTTTTTTGAAGATGGAAGGGGACGCACACTCACAGTGAATTCAGAGCGTTATGTGGAGATGTTAGACGAGTTTTTCGTACCCCAACTGCAAAACTTTCCTGGTTACAACCAAAGAACATGCTTCCAGCAGCATGGAGCAACTTCACACACGTCCAACAGATCTCTGCCTCGAGTTCGAGAAATTTTTCCGAACAAATTAATCTCCAGGCGAGGTGACATAAATTGGCCTCCACGGAGTCCCGATTTAACGCCTATGGATTTTTTCCTGTGGGGTTATGTCAAATCAAAAGTTTACGCTAATAAACCGACTTCCCTGGCACAATTAAAAAAAAATATCCGTCATGAAATGGCAGCCATCACGGAGACTACCTGCCGAGCTGTCATAGGCAATTTTAGTGCCCGACTAAATGAATGCCGAGAGCGCAACGGTTTACATTTGGACGATCTTATTTTTAAAAAATAAATTCCCAAACAGTGTACTTCAATATAAAATAAACATTTTTTCAATAAAGCTAAGACGTTTCTTTTAAAAAAAGATTTAAATGTGAACTTTCTTTTGAGACACCTTGTATTAGTATAGATTGAACGAATTAAAAACATAATTTATTATGTTTTATGATACTGTACTGTATGATATGTTTTATGATGATGAAAATGTTTTGTGAAAAAAAAAATTGCAAATGCTTAGTAGGTTTTCATGGTATTTGAAACAACATTTGAATGGTAGGCAAACATTTAAAAAAGCGTCTCTCCGATATCAGGTGATTCTACAAACCAAAACCTTTCTCTTGTCACCTTAAAGGCTAAGGGCGGTATGCACAGAACTAATCACCTTGGGGTTTTTAGCCAGTACAAGTCCAACACACCTCCGCCGCGCCACCCCCTACTTGCGGCCGGTACGGTCCGATGAGGATTTTCCCCAAGTAAAAAAAGCATTTTAATCTAGTTTAAACTTATACACATTGTTATTTAGCGTTAAACTGTACTTAATGTTTAGCATAGAAAAATTATCCAGTCTTGATGATTGTTAAATATAAATGATCATCGAGATCGAATTTAATCACTTGAACTAAATAGCGTTTTATAAAAACTCAATTTTACTTTATAAAAGCTTTATAAAAGCTCAAACAAGATTGAACTGGTTAGTGCAAGTCGCTCGAAAATAACAAATATCTGTTCAGTTTTATTAAATTAGCACTTATTTCGATTTTAATGTATCTCTGGCCACCCAGAGCACACTGTATGGCATTTAGAGTAACGATATATTAGGTCCTTACATATGAAATTGGCGTTTTTCGTACTGGCCACTTTAATCACAAATTTCTCCTCTTTGGTAAGGAATTCCAAATTCAAATTTGTACAGCTATAGACTCATGTATTTGTGCTTCGATGATCGTCATTCATTTGTTTTTTTCTTCTGTTTTTTTCTGTTTGCGTCACTCATTTTACAAAATGGAAAACTTAAAATATCGCATTATTTACGAGTACGAGTTCCGCCGTAGCACTAGTGCTGCGGAAACAACTCGAAGGGTGAATGATGTGTATGGCGGTCGTGTTGCAAAAGAAAACACACTTCGTTTTTGGTTCCAACGTTTTCGTTCTGGAAATTTCGACCTGCAGAACAAGCCCCGTGGACGGCCTGAGACTCAAGTTGATAATGAAGAGTTGAAGGCTATTGTGGAAGCGGATCCATCGCAAACCACGTCCGAGTTAGCTGCAGGCTGCGATGTTAGTGATAAAACTGTTTTAATTCACTTGAAGCAAATTGGGAAGATTAAAAAGCTTGAAAGGTGGGTACCTCACGAATTGACTGAAGCAAACCGGCAAACGCGCGTCGACTGCTGCGTTACATTACTAAACCGGCACAATAATGAAGGTATTTTAAACCGAATCATTACCTGTGATGAAAAATGGGTTCTTTACGATAATCGGAAGCGCTCAGCGCATTGGTTGGATCCTGGCCAGCCAGCCAAATCCTGCCCCAAGCGAAAATTAACCCCAAAAAAGTTACTTGTAAGCGTTTGGTGGACTAGTGCCGGTATTGTTCATTACAGTTTTCTCAAATCTGGCCAGACTATTACGGCTGATGTCTATTGTCAGCAATTGCAAACCATGATGGAAAAGCTAGCGGCTAAACAACCTAGGCTGGTCAATCGCTCCACGCCACTGCTGCTTCACGACAACGCTAGACCACACACTGCGCAACAGACGGCTACTAAATTAGAAGAGCTTCAATTGGAAAGTCTAAGACATCCTCCGTACTCCCCGGACCTTGCTCCAACAGATTACCATTTTTTTGAAATTTGGATAACTTCTTGCAAGGGAAAAAATTCAACTCCGATGGAGCAGTCCAAATCGCCTTCAAAGATTTTATTGATTCCCGTCCGACTGGTTTTTTTAGTAAAGGGATCAATGAACTACCTATGAGATGGCAAAAGTGCATAGAAAATAATGGTTCATACTTTGATTAATTAAATATATTATATTAAAAAATATTCGACTTTTTGTTCCTCCCATACAAAACGCCAATTTCATATGTAAGGACCTAATATTATTAAGTATTTATTTACATATAATTTTCTTTCATTTTCTTAAATCAAAATCTAATCAAAAGTTATTTCTTAATATCTATGGTGTTTTAGCTTAAAACATTTCTTCTTTTTTACACTGGCTCGACATTTTGACTACAGAGTACCTGATGGTAAGTACAGTGTAGTCCAACAACGAAAGCGACCATTAAAGGATGAAAATCCATTGACAGTCTCCGTCGCCATGTCGGCTCGCATATACCACGACTGAAGGTCTCTAGGTATATGAGTTACTGGATATACACAAGCTGATCCCGAAACGCGACAGGTCAAAGCTAGTCACTATGACGATCTATGTATTTGTTTACTGTGGTCATTTTTTTTACACTGGCTCGACATAGTGACTACAGAGTACCTGATGGTAAGTACAGTGTAGTCCAAAAACGAAAGCGACTATCAAAGAATGAAAATCCATTGCTAGTCTACATCGTCATGTCGGCCCACATATACCACGACTGAAGGTCTCTAGGTATATGAGCCACTGGATATACACAAGCTGATCCCGAAACGCGACAAGTCGAAACTGGTCACTATGACGGGTTTTACACCAATGTACTGTGGTCGCGATCCAGACGGGCACCGACACCCTACCACCTCGCTGCTGCTCGTTTAGCACCACCCAGGAGTCACGTATAGGGAAACTAGGGTAAAGCCTACGGACGCGAGCAGCTTCGACTCCCAAAACAACTGACTGACTGGGTGATGACTGGGTCATGACCCAGTTCGGGCAATCGCCCTACCACCAAAAGTTTAACCGATTAAAACTAATTTTAAAATGTTAAAATTCCTACTTAAATATTTCAGTTTTTTAAATATTTATTCATTAAGTCGATTGATTTATTCCGACGATTTTCCGTGAATGGGATCTTTTTGGATTCGTTGATATTTGTAATTACGTTTTAACACGGTTAAACGCAAATAAATTGTTCTTGGGCGTTGAAATACCCGTGAATTGTTATGCCATATAAAAATTAATTTCTTGTAATAAAAACTGACTTTTTCTTGCTAGCTCTGAGATTAATTGATTTAGCAAAGGGATGTATGTTTATATGTATTATAGTGATTGTGGTAGCCTCGTGGATAATGAACCGGCTTCCATGTGCGGCAACGTAAATAGTCGCAGATTCGAGTCCCAGAACGTACCTCTCCCCACAGACTTGTATCAACATGTATGTAAGTAAAGTTGAAGGCAATTTATTTGTAATTTAATGATTATACTTTACAATATAATACCGATTCTCAGGCAACTACTAAATCAGATTATTCGTACGGCAAACTATAACACATTTGTTTTTACATTAATCCATGAATCATATGAAAACTTCTGAATGATTTAGATTTTTTTAGATTCAATAAATAATAACGTTTTTGTTAAGAATACGGTTTTTTATATCTAAACGATAAACGAACGATATATTTAAAAGTCAATAAAACTGATTATAAGGGCGGCTTGGACTAGCAAATTAAATCTAGTTTAGTCTAACATAAAATACTATTTAGCCGTAATTTATAGGTACTTATTGTCTTGCACAGAATCAAAATCCAAACCCCCGGGGTGTCCCTCTGACCGCCCCACCCGAGCCTGGAAAACGAAACTTATCAGTCACCCGGGGAGCGGGGATATTGAGGCTGCCTCTCTGGGAGGGGTACGAGTAAAGAGCCCACCTCTAGCCACTGCCTCCCTCTCTTCCGAGCAGCAGACTCCCTGAACTCTATTGCCCAGGGAATCAAAATCCAGTTGTAGCAGCTCTTAAACTAAAATCATCATTAAGATTGCATTAAACCGCTTCAATTAATTAGCGTTTTATGCAACAGTAAAATTTCTAGTTGTATACTGACATGAACATTACATAACATCAATATTTTCAGTTACAAAACTATTCTGATTCTTCTTTTAATAAGCTTAATATTATAATAAAAGAGAAAACTGATTGATAGATTGATTTCATCGACTGTTAACATGGCAGTGATAATAGTTGAACATATATTTAAACAGTGACGAGATAGGCATTACAATATACTTTTTGGTATTCTAATGGCAACCATAGGTGGGCAAAATGTAATCAGATTAATGAAAAACGATTACGATTACATTTCGTTTTTTCATCAAATATGAATGCATTTTGCTTATCTATTTTTTAAACACTACGGAATCCTCAATTGCATACATATTTATGACTCCTTAATGTTTTGAAGGGGTTTAATCATGATTACAGAGTAACAAGATTAAAATTACGACTACATTTTGTAATCATTAATCAGATTATATTTTGCCCATCTCTGGTTGTAACTAACATTATATTAAACAAATACAGTAACATAACGAGATTTTGAAGTTATATCTATGTTAAAATGATTTGAATACGAGCAGATGCGGTATAATCTGTGTGTGCTTACGAGATCACATCCCACCGTTGTTTATCGTTGATTCAATCCCACTTTATCTTTTGAAAGCACTAAAGCAAGATGATATTCGTAGCTCCATGTTGATGAGTGATGCGGTCAACCGTACATCACGAGATCATAACGTGTCGTACACACAGTGCGGTTGCGGTGTTAGTAAATTGGTGTGAAATTAAGTTTCGTAGAATTTTTGACTCATGCCTTTAAAAGTCCCGTCTCCAAATATTTTTGAATTTATAGGGAATGGTGTCTTTATTAAAAGAATACATTTCGCTCCAGTTTTCAACGGATTTACGCAGTTCAGCGAAGTATAATTTTTAAAATCCAGTAAATGTACATCCATCAAAAGAATTTCACGTTTTGAAATGAAAATACTGTTTTAAAGACACACTTAATGTTCTATTTAAAAATGTAAGTACTTTCGTAGTTTAAAAATTAAAAAAGATTATTTAATGGTGATGTGTCTATATTTTACTATTTTTAATTTTATCTTTCCTGTATATATTGCCTTTCTCTCTGTCTTTATTTTAAAAAATAGTGAAAACACAAAAACTGTATCATTCCATAGTGACGGGCAATATACTCCGGAGATGCAAATTTTCAATTCCTAATCTAATATTTAATAATACCTAATCCGCTAAAAGAAAACGTTCATATTTTGAGATACACTATATTATAGGAAACATACCTATTTCTATGGCGCGAGGCTATGCAAAATTTACTCTGCTTTTCGTAAGCGGCGCTGCGTTCGCGCAATTAATTTGTATTAGCAAAAGTTATACTTCTTTTATGGAAACGATAGATGGCGTGAAAATGGAATATATTATCATTATAATAAGAAGGAGAAAACTTTGATATCACTATATCAAAGTTTTCTCCTTTATATTTAACTTTTAGTAATTCATCCGTGATTTTTATTGTATGGTATGCATTGCTTTTGTACATTTATGGGATGAACGCAACTGATATTCCACTTGAAACTCAGATTCATATACAATATGATTGATTAAAAATGTTGATTTATAAATCTCACAACTTTCTTTGGGATAGACGAGTTTCAGAGTGAAGACCACAGCTCGGCAAGGTAGTTGACCATTTCTGGGTGTGCAAAGACCAGGATAAAGATCAGTAGCCTTCAACTGTAGACATACTGATCGAAATTGCATATAAATCGCTGATGTTGTAGCGATATACACAGGTTTTCAAATTTTTTGATGTATTAATTAGTAATTAGCATAAAAAATATTATTTTTACCTATATACTCACATAAATTTCCAGTATTTGCTATTTAATATACCAGGAACCAATAAACTTTAAGAGCTTTGTGCTCTGCGTGCTTCGAATACAAGACAGCGTACATCGTGTTGAACAAACTTCATGTTGCTCGTCACTGACCCGCCTATAAAGCTCTACATTCAGTTAAGGTATTATCTACATTGTAGGTCTATTCAAAGGGCTATCTTTAGAATAAAAGTATCATGCATTTGTAATATTTCCGACTATTATCTTATGCTTATTCCGAAAATAATGTGTAGCGACAATTATTCTTATTTATAGAATACGTTTTAGGGATACATGTACATTTGATGGTAGATAATTTTTATGTAGAGAAATATTTTTTTAATAAAAATTAAATTAATGTTAAGTATTATTGGTAATTGGAAAATGTAGATTATAAATGTATTATTTATTCAAATAATTTATTTTACGTTTATGAATTCTCACAATTTAAGCTACGAATTGCGTCTTGTATCAACGGTAACAAACTGCGAACCATCAGGTTTTACATATCAAATTACGTTTAAATTGTATGCTAACCCTAAGCAATAAAGGGCTATCAATAGTGTAACCGGAGCGGATATCTCCATTGTATAAATCGCTCGGAATCGCGGGAGAGTAGATGCGCACATCTCGTCGGGCGGTGTCGTCGCGTGCCGTTGTTGACTGCGATGCGACGCAGAGCTTGCAAACTGTTGAACCATTTTATAATATCGCTCATTGGATACGATTTTTCATCATATATTTTCTGGTTGTTGGTGGTGCTCTCGTGCGTTATTTTTTTTTACGCTGGCTCGACATAGCGACCGTCAAAGGAATAAAATCACATATATCATGAATAAAGGTCTGATATATGACTTACTGGATATACACAAGCTGATTCCGAAACGCGACAGACCAAAGCGAGTTACTATGAAGGTCTTTACACTTGTGTACTGTGGTCCTGACTCAGATTTGCGAATCGTCTTACTACCAAAAAAAAATCTAACACCACCTTCAATGTATTCTACTGGTCGTTGGATGGTCTTAAATGAACGGTACTGATTTGCAAACATAGTGTATGGGTGCTTAGATTATCATAAAGTCCTGATTCAACCAGTCATGTTTCGGGATCAACGTATATAAGTATATCCAAATTATTTATTTATTTTCTTTTTATAAGTCACCAGAACTATGTCATAATGTCTGGAGTTGTCCTCGATTATATATAGTATATAGTAGCCACTTACTGTAAGGTAGGTTATAAGACATCTTGCCACGTTTATTTTCTGACTAGGCAAAGTGACTAGAATGGCACCTGAACGAAAATAAAGAGTAGTTTAAAAACAGTAGAACTGCCAAAGAACGAGAATCCATAGACACGACAAAAGAGAAATGCTAATTATGAGAACAAATGAATATATAGGTACAAACTGATCTCAAAAAGTAAGAGGCCGAAGTGAGCCACTTTTATAATTATGGAAATCGTATCCAATATGTGATTGGCTTAATACATTATCGCCACGAGAAATTTTAGTGTGAGAATTTTGGCTATCCATAGTAGATACAATAAAAGATAGAAAGAGGATAAGAAAAGTGGATAAACTTCACGATATATCGCACAGATATAGCTTAGATTTACGTCTCACTAAAAATCATGATATAAACGTCGGATTTGTCGGAAATATATTCCGACACGAAAATATACGATGATACGAAAATGTAAATATTAAACAAATCTAATTATTAGAGCATTGTTAATAAAGGAATTTTATACACCATAATTAAGCTTACTTTTAATTAATATAGAATAAGTATTTATCATAATATTTATAGGAAAACTAGATATAATATTTCGAAACCAAAACCTATAAGTTAACAAATGCTCGTTAAGCATTTTACCTAGTAGTTAGTGAGGTTACTCTTTGCAAAATTACACGCTGTATAAAACATACTACTCGCGTGAGCGAGTAGATTGAAGGTAAAAACCAGCAATTTACTGAATCTGGTCGTTTAGTGTAAACAATAGAATTTTATACCGAATTAACTACTTGATTGTCCGTCGCTATAGATTGTATAGTTTTTTGTAGTCTGCTTGTACTGCTATTATAGTTTTAAATTTTATTTTTATATATGCAAAATCAATTGTTATTCATAGACATTTCAATTATTTCTTAAACAAATCATTGTTATATAATAATATAAATGTAGTAACTGAACGCTATATTTTTGTTAACTGTAAGTTAAAAGACCACAGTACGGGATTCTATAAGCTTGAATGCTACATAATATTATATATTTAAGTATTTCAATTCATAATAGTTTTTGTAATGTGAATTCACTTAATAAATAAAAACAATCGTAATAAAATGCTATTGTGTATCCTTTTCCGTTTAAATGAATGTGATAAATCTATGTAGACTTGACACGTTAAATTTAGCAATCAAGTTTATAATTGTTATAATAGATATAAAATTCGAACAAAACGCTGCAATATATCGCGAACAATGGTTTTAATTACTATAATAGCTCGAGCAAATAGAAAGTTTATCCGAGCACACATCGTAGTCCATTAGGACACTACAAACATTGACGCACGTGTTAACAATTAAAACTCGGAGTTTAACAAATCATCTCTCTCAACAACAATTATAACCGGTCACGGGTATTACCTGGCGTATATAACGGATCTACGTCGGACAGATTTCAAATTATAGTTTAGATACGGTGGTTTCGCACCCACACACTTCCGCGTTTAAGTGACTTAATGATCTGATATTATATTACAATACTGTGAGTGGACGATCCCGTTCTCGACCAGTCAATGAATAGATGTTCAGCTATAATTGGCTAGGGACGTTATGGATACCTATATGTGTAATCGAAACTATTGGATATCCGAAATGATTTTACATAATCAGTTGTCTCATTGCTCATATCGTTTTGACGTTTCGGATACTATGCTAAAAATTATATTTTTTTATTTCAGCACTACATAGTCTGCGGCTGCAGTAAGGGCTTTTTTATTACAGTAATTTTTAATTCAACCTATTGGCAAAACAAATAAAAAAATTAATAGTAACAATGAAATAAAAGCATTTCCTATATATTAATATCCTTAATGATAATTATCTAGATATTTGAAACAAATTTTATATCTATCCGAAAGTCCATATTCAAAACAACCCTATAATTGACTCTTGAATGAACTCGATGGCGACATAAATAATAGTTTTGTGGGTGTCTCGACATGATGTTTGCGTTAAAAGCTGTATTGTCGTATTGATGTTTCTAATGAACTGGGTTTGTTTGGAGATATTTTTAATTGAAGACCAAAGGTTGCAGATGTGGGACAAGCTTGCGAAAGATATTGAACGATCCTGTGATGTTATGTCACGAACGCGGGGCGGCTCAAGCGCCGAACGCGACCCGCGTGGGCGGCGGCCGGCTAGTGATGTGATCGTTATTTTTTCTAAGTATATAGATATAATTTATATAATATCTAAATATTAAAACTTTATTTCTAAGTTTATTGATGTACTTTAATTTAAAAATTTTACAAGTCAAACTAAAGTCTTAAATTTGTTGATACTTAGAAGTTTTCTTTAATTTAGAATGTTAAAATAATCTTGTTACTTATGAAATAGTGCATATTTATCAGTCCAATTGTGACAAAACTATTATAATATTTGTTTCAGCAGCCAAGGCACCGTCGCTGGAGGGACGTGTTTGCGCAGAACGAGCGTAACTTCCCCTGGTGACAATAGTCGGGCAGTAAACTTGAGGGAGTCTGCTGCCCGGATGAGAGACAGTATGCGGCGCGCCGCCTGAGCGAGATGTTTTGGAGGGGTGGGCTCTTTACTTCCACTCTTCTCAGAGAGGTAGCTTTATCAAGGCTTTTCGCTCCCCGAGCGTCTGGATGAATTTAGTGTTTCAAGTCCGTGTGGAGCAATTAGAGGGACACCCTGCAGGTCATAAGTAAGTAGGAGTCTGACACGCCGGAATCGCTGCCCTCACAGCAACCCTGATGTTCCTATGCAGGATTATGCCCGGGTTACAAAAAAAAACTAAATTCTAAATAATAATCAGTAACTTAAAAATCATTATATCTAAATTTGCTGAAGTAAGGCTTTCTGAAATACTTCTTTCGTTTATCGATATCGATAGCGCGTTTCACAACATCCTTACGAATGCAGGCGTAATCTTTCGCTAAGCCCGTAGCGGCTGTGGCGACAGACAACATAAGGTCACAAACGGCCCCATAAGAGCAGCCTTAAAATATATAGCCTTGTACGTTAAATGTCTAATGTCATTTCATTTGCAGTCTTCCATTATGGCGATGTGCACTCGAAAGCGAGTCAATGTTTTTATATCTTATTTTAAACATTCTTTAATAAAAGCGTATTTATTTTTTGTATGTTTTTGTATGTCGAGAATATTAACTAATTTTATTCGGAAATCTATAATGGCTATTGTACAAATATATGCACGTTTCTTTTTTATTATCCGTTAATGCCTAGTTAGGGTCTCTCATCGTTTTTCACTCAAGGCAGTGGCGAGCTTTGACCAACTAGTTTTTCAACTACATTAACCAGATCAATGGTCCATCTGGCAGTCATATGCAATTAATTAATATTTAAAAATATATCAAGAGCGAGTCGGATTTTTGCACAAAGGGTTCCATACTAACATGTCGGTATAAAAACAATTGCATTTTTTTATTTTTTGTGAAGAAACTACAACTTTATAGCTTTCGAATTTATTCTATAATGGTGATATAAGAACTTACTTCTTGATAAATTTCATAATTCTAGGTGAACGCAGAAATTACTTTATAGGTTTTAATTCCTTCACAAAAACAGATTAAGTGGATAAATCTATAACTATGATTTTTCAGAGCCACAAAGAACTGCAGTGTTTGATATTAATTTCAATTTGTTACTTCCATCCATTCCTGAGCAAGAGGATCGCTAAACAGACAGATGGATAACGCAGTAATTCTGTAAGGCTTCCATTTTTCCTTATGAGGAACGGAATCCTAAAAGCAAGGTGTCCTCGTTAGAACAGGAATAATACAATTATAGTCTATGTATTATTATAACCTATCCTCACTCTCACTTTAAGTGTATCAATGTGTGATTTTGTGCAATAGTGTGTACAAAGTTTTTATCATATCTGTTATCTACTATAGATTCAAAGATTATAAACTTGTATGTTAGTACATTATTCTTTTGAAGGTCGCTGAGCGAGCTATGGAGTGGGCTATGTTTGAAATGACTCTGCATGATAGAATGTGTTGGTCATCAAGCAGAGAACGAAAGTGACCAACAGACAACACCAAGTAAGCAAGCTGAAGTGGCAATGGGCTTGTTATGTTTGTCGCAAAATTAACTACCCTAGGAGTAAACGAGTTTTGGAGTAGTGATCGTGCCTTGGCAAATGTAATGTGGGGAGTCTAGAGGCTAAAGGACCTACGATTTGCTGAAGCCAGCGGAATTTTCCTGGATACGAACAACGCAGAATAGATACTTTTTTTTATTAAATGAGACGCTTGTTATTTCTAGGTACTTAATCTAATGACCAGCGATTTGATACCAGCCATTCACATTTTTATAATATATTAGTACATCGGTATGTCTGCGCCCAACGGCGCCATCTACTGTTATTTATTTTTTTGATTGTGATTATTATATTTTTCGCGAAGTCAACAAAACAAAACTTACCAGTCAGCCCCGAATCTCGTAATTAATTCTTTCGCGCGAGAATATTTCACAGTCCTTGATCAGGTGGAACTAATCCTGGATAGATTGGCCGTCGCACGGACACGCGTTGTCGCTGATGATGGCAAATCTGTTCAAATATTGGTTAAACTGCCCTTGGCCCGTGAGGACCTGGGTAATCCAAAAGTTCATTCTATGGTCTTTCAAGAACACATCCATTTCGGCCAGAGAGGGGAAGAATCTCCTGGTATGCGACTCCTGTTCCGCCTCCCTATAGCGTTACTCCCAGGTCTCTCTGTTTCTATCCTTGATCATCGTTCTGAAATACGTGATCCGGGAATACACGAGATTTGTGACTGCTTAAAGTCAGCAGTGGACCGATGCAGGATGAAATGATGATTATTGTTCTATTTATTCTCAGCTATAACTGTGGGCTGATGATTTACCATACTAAACAAATACACAGAGTTCGGTATATACATAGATTTCTCAAAACATGTATGTACCTGTACCTACATTACTTCTTTGAAACGTCTTAAACAGGAAATTGTTTTAAATATGTTTGTTCCGTACATTTAATGATATAGTCAACACGGCGAGTGAAGTAATTTTACCCGTCTTTACATAGACCTATAACTTTGGATTACTTGAAACCACAGATATCATATAGTAATTCTCGCAGACAATACTTTACTAGTCACCCACTGTGGGTTAGATTTGTTATGTTGGTATACGATGTGTCAATGAAAGAGACGAGAAATAACGTTTCTTAATATTGAAATTATAACATTATATAATATTTTATACCTCGTTATATCACATAATATTTCATAGTATAAGATTTTTTTTTCGTTAAAAAACACGAATATTTTATTAAAATAATACCACAGTTTGTATTTTTAAATTTGAGTACAACAAAGAGGTAGAGGAGCTAAAAGTTATTTTACAACTGTTGTTACCAATCAAAGAACCCTGATAGAGACAAATAAAATAATCCATCTTTATTTGTTTTGTTTCTATGTAACCCGTATAAATATGCCCTTTTTTGTACACAGTGATAGAATTCGTCCAGCCATCTACATATTTTTTTTCTACAATTTAATTCAAATCCATCAATAAGTGTTCGGCTATTGAAACAACACAATTTCACGTGACATTAAATTAGCTTTATTACATTGATGTGTTAACAGATTTATGTTATTTTTCGATGTCTCTCTTCAAAAGTGTCTATGATTGGAATAGACAAACTCTAGACGTAGTCAGGGCCATATTAAAATGTGCCAAATTATTTAATTAAATTGTAATAAAACTATCGAAAACGTGCATAAAGATAATTGCTTACGCCACATGAAAATGAAATACGCAATTACTGTTCCAGGCAATTAACGGTGCATATAAAACAATTAATACTTTAATCATATCCGCGTATTTCTTTTTATTAAGGAATATGTTGGAGGGTATTAATAACTTACCAAAAAAATTCAAGGTGGAACTTGGAAGCACAATCGAGTTTTGCTAATTGTCCGAAGGTTTTCGTACGGGCCTTTAGCGGATCATTTGGAAAACAAATATTTTACTTTTGAATGCGTGTTAAGTAATTTAATAAGTAAATATCGTAAATAAACACTTAATCTACCTATTAGTAAATTAAAGATTTAAAAGGAACTTATATTAATATTTTTATTTAACTAAGTAATTTTAAATCAATGTCGTGTGATATTTTCCGTAATTTTGTAAATTTAAACTACAAAAATATTTTCTCCCAAGCTTCGCGCTAAGCCTACGACAACGAGGCCGGCCGCTCGCTTTCTTTTCCTTTCCCTCCCTATTCATCTTATTGAGGGTTCATTTTCAGGATAAAAACTAACCTTAGTGCTTCCCAGGATCTCAAATTATGTCAATACTAAACGTTCCCTAAATCAGTTCAGTGGTTTAAGCGGGAAAATATAACATACAGACAGAGTTTCATTCGCATTTATAATATTAATGTGGATTCTTATTTCTTATGCGGTATAAAATAAATTAGGCCTCACAAGACAGCAGTAGGTGAAATCAGGCTGCAAACAATGACGACGATGATGATAAGTTACTCCAAGTGCTTTGAACAGAAAATAAATTCACTTTTGAAAAAAAAAAATGAATATATGATATAATTTTTATGAAAATAATGATTTGTCGCGTATTTGCCCTTACTTAAATAATTTGTAATGTTTGAGTAAAGTCAATTTATCGCACTCCACAATGAACAGATTACAATAAGTTTGTTAGTTACAATAAAGGATTTTGTTGGGCATGGAATTAACATAGGTAGAAAAAGTCTTTAATATTGTAATGAAAATATATAAAAAATACAAATATGTATTAGTACATGTCACATTGTGTTTATTATATCTATGTATTCGCGAGTATACCCATATACATATGCGTCCCCACAAACACCCGCACGATATCACATTTTTTTTATATCTTATATTTATGTATATTCGCGCATATAACTATACTTTACTTATCTATTCTATACTTTATCTTTTAGTTAGTCATCTATGGTGTAATAACGTTTTATTCAATTAATATCCGTTTCAATTTACTAATTGATAGAGCGTTGCGGCGATCGTCTATATTTTTAGGCAGTTTAGTATATATTTTTATTGACATTGCGTAGAGGCTGCCAGAATATATGATTAGATTGGAATAGTAGCCGTCAGTGATGCACCGTTCAGTATGCAAAAGCGGTCGATTAGTGGACGAAATTTATAACCTATCCCATGTCTTAGATTTCTTACTATAGTAATTATAGTACATCTCTTTTCGCATATCTAGGTTAGAAAGAGAGCGGTATAGCTATCGATCAACGAATTAAAGATAGGTTATAAATTACGGCAGTGAGGAGATTGTGCAGCGCAGTTAATCGCTGTGTTAAGCTCATGACTGAGCGGTCTACTTCGTATGACCTTACATAGAGAGCTGCATATCGCATACATAGTCGAGACTTCAATTGCAATAACCGTTGTATAGAATATATTCTAATTGTACGCGAATAAGGTGGGGTAATTTACTGTCTTTAATCTCTCACTCAATCGCAAAGTGAAAGTACGAATATCTCTATATTTAAACACGATCGTTAATGGAAATGATTGGAAATGAAAGTATGACAGTGAAACTGAGATGAACATTAAACAATTGGTAGTTAAAGCGACCTCACACAAATTTAATTCTATCATAATTAATGGCAGTTTAAACGTACTGTTTGACTTACGACAAACATTACACGTAGCTCATTATTATTCTGTACTGAGATTCACATGCGCCGACGTTGTCATTGTGTAATATTTAATGTGACAATGATTGATGTAGAGAACTGGGACATTCGTTGAATTTTGTTTTGACTTCTGCGGCCTGATAGTTAATTTTAGATATCGGAAATTAAGAGCAAATCTCTAAAAAGAGTTATTATTACTTAGCCTTAACATAGACCATAATAAAATTTAACTTTCCTGCGTTATTACTAAATTATTATTTTAAGTATTTATTGAATAATAAGAAATTGTATCACTGTCTAGATTAATCAAATATCATCATAAATATATGATATATCATCGGTAGATATATACATAAAAAGTATTTTAGCCTTTTTTTGGTAACCCGGGGGAAATCCCTGACGAACCTCAGGGTGTGCTGAGGGCTGCCCCCAAGTGTGTTGGACTTGCACCGACTAAAACTCTCGGGGTATTCCTTCTTCCCATCTGATCGGGGCTGGAGGTACGGTATCATCCTCTTCTCCGACCCTTGGCGACGTCTGGCCTTTTGTTAGGCCCCATCTCTGCACTGCGAGGAGTGGTGTTTAGAGCCACCCTTCGCTCACCTTAATGTCTTGGAGCGGTGTGCGGGAACCCGTCACACATCGCTCTCGCCTGGATAAGTTGGGAGGCACGCTCCCTCGAGCTCACCGCCCAGTAAAGTATTTTAGCCTAAGAGCCAAAGTTAAGCTTTTTTAAATTTAAATATTCAATAATACCTGATTACAGCAGAAGCGCTTTACAGCACATAGCTAAGTGTACCTCTGGAATCAGAGGCACATCTATAGGATATGTAATTCTATCCATTATAGACAGCTTACAGTTGAATGGAGTACAATTGAGATTGGAGTGGGTCCCAGCACATATCGGGCTACATGGTAATGAGGAGGCTGACAGGCTGGCCAAGGAGGGAAGTCTTGAAGGAGAGTATTATAATTTTAGACCAGATTATACGGAATTTTTACCCAAATATAAAGAAATTTGTTTTAATGCATGGAAAAACTTTTTTAATGAACGATCTTTGACCAAAGGTATATGGTACAAGACGCTAGTATGTGAGCCTCCTCATATGCCATGGTTTGCTAATGAAGTCATTAGCAGACAACTTATAGTGATAGCACACAGGCTGAGGTCAGGTCACATTCCATCAGGCAAATTTAAACATCTGATGAAGCTTGTGGAGTCACCGAACTGCAGCACGTGTAAGAAAGTAGATGACGTACAACATTTGCTGATGGAGTGTGTCCGATCTCAGTATATAAGAGATTCTCTCATGGGAGCCTTTAGCCTGAACAAATTTTATGTAGGCATGTTCTGCGGAATTTTAGCAAGACCTTACTCAGCCGAAGCAAAGGAGTTGTTTAGACTGATGGCTCCCCACCAGAAATAAATGTTAGTAGTGCATGTTTAGGATACGATGGGGCTGGCATGTGCCGAGGCACAAAAGTCCCTTAAATAAATAGAAAAAAAAACCTGATTAATGCATTCAATGTTTAAATCATAATTAAACAGAAGGTATTTTGTTTGAGAGTTTTCATAAATTGAATAACTCCATAATTTTATGATTAGTTAGAAGAATGCCAGGCACCAGTACGTCTTTTTTAATAATATATTCATGTCCATTTTAGGAGTGTACATCGTGGTGACCTCAGAGAGACCAACGCAACACACGTCCCGGCCGATGAATGGACGCACCCCTGTGTACGCCCTCCATTGTCTCGCGACAGATTATAATAATTTCCCAGCAAATCAAAAACATTTGGGAATCGAACGATCGATTGCCGTGATGTTATTAAATCAAAATTTACATGTGCGTAAGGTGTTTTGATACTTTGTTAAAAAAACACGATTTTTATGAAATTTTGTTTTTTAGGTATATTAGCCAGGTAAAACAATCACAATAAGCAATGAACTTTTCCCCTATAGTTTGCCACAATATTACCATAACAGTCAATAGATGTAATCCGCGGACATTTACAGTTTTCTTGAGCTTTCACGACGAAAGTTCACATACACCGGCATATGGAATATTTACATATAAATAACTCGAAATATACAAGTTGACCCCGATTCTCCTGAAACAAGTCAATATGGCTGCTGTCCTTTGTAGTAAGGTACAGGAAACTAATCATGTTCCTTAACTATAGCATAACATTACCTGAAGGCTACATGTAGATTGTCGATAATGCCTATAGCCGCAAACAGTAGAAATTCGCGGTAGTTTTTGTTAATAGCTAATAAAAGAAGGCCTATATTATTTTAGTTACAACATAATGTTACTAATAAATATAAATCATCACTAAGCCTAATTTTTAAATAAAAATCATGTGTAAAATATCCTAATAAAGTATTTTCAGTTTTTGTAAAAGTACTTCACATTCCGGCTAGGAATAGGAAGTTCTCTAACTTCTTCTTTTGCCATGTCTTCGGGCTGTGGAATGGTCAGCGAGCGTGTTCTCACCATCCTATGATATGGGTTCTTTTAAGCGTAGCGTGAAGAGATATTTTTGCAGGCCGGCATGATCGCTGTGACTACCAATGGGTTTTTCTTACCTGTCGATAGTCTATAGTCGATAGTAGATAGTTTTTTGGACTGCACCATACTTACCATCAGGTATGTCATCAGTGACTGTGTCGAGTCAGAATAAAAAAAAACTTAGATTAATGATGTTACAAGATAACAAAGACTCTCATTTAGCATTAAGTCCACCGATTGTATCTTTTTATCTAAAAAAAGGGATAAAAAGAGATAACAAAGTATCAATTTCGTTACATCGCAGTACAAACCTGATGATGCACTCTTTGTATCGATGAGACTTGCAATGCTCATATTTGTGAGAACAATACAATACAAGACAAAACATACCCCGTGTTCAGACGCTGTATAAATTGCTTCTAAATTGTGAAGACTCTCATATTAGCATTTATGTTAATAATTCCAATAAGACTTTTAATAAAAATCGTTTTTATATATTCTGCACAAAAGTTTTAAATTCTAAAAAATCTAAATACGATATCAGAATTGACGTATAAAAACTACATCTGTTTTAAAATTGACTTCCAATATTAGTTCATATTAATAATGTGAAACGGTTAAGCATCGTTTGTTGTATTATTGCACTTCTGTCGTTTCGACATCAAATGTCGGTAAAACCGGTGGCAGGTGGACAATAAGTAATCTGTTAGAAGGTGTGGTCACGCAGCTCATAGCGTTATAAAAAGGTGTTTGGAAGATACAATGGACCATCTTCAATAGGAATTTAATAGAGCATAATAGCTTCTATACATACATGCAACGATTGATAGCAAAGTGTATTCATTTTTTTTATTCACTGTTCGCTTAGTTTACTCTGATTTTGAGCACTTTTAAAGAAGTACAATGACTTTCTGTGTAAACTTTAGTTCCTTGGATTGTTTTATTTAGTTTACGTACAAATTATACACATGCTTAATAGTAAAGTACAGTGCGCAGACGTAATTGCGTAATTAATTAGCAATACGAAAAACCAAAAATACAACAAACTACCCAACTAGTTCAGTAAGACCAAATGATATCACAAAATTTACATTTATTGATGTTTCTCACTGTTATGCAATAACGTTAATACCAGTAAGAATCTCATCAATCTTCTTCTTACTGAGTTGGTTATGATCTTGGTCTTGCAAAGCCATGCAATAAAGTTTTGGAAAACACTTGTGATATAACCCATTTTTTTAAAAGCAGTTGGCGCCATGTAATTTGAAGGAAATGCATTATTAAAAATGACAATGTTACTATTTATCTCTTGCAAGAAGTGCTAAATTAAGCTATTTATCATCAACATCAACAAAACGTGTAAGTATTATGAAGATGTTGATGGTTAAAGAGAAAGGACAGATTATAAATACGGCTAGGCCGGACCTCTAGGTCAAACTTGTCTTAGTATCATTAAAGCTTACGGTGTTTAGTCTCGCTAAATCGAAATTCGATACATCGAAATTGTAGTCTATATTATTTTAAATGAAAAATAATACATTTATAAGATAAATGTCTTTCACTGTGAAGGCCTTTTGTTTATAAAGTAGTTTTGGTTTACAAGAATCTATATATCAGTTTAATAATTAAAAAGTAATATGTTAAGAGCTTCGCTCAATTATGGTCGGCAGTGAGAGTGCATGGAGAGCGGTCCCCTATTTTAGTAAGTAGGTGCTGGCACAGAAGGAGGCGACGGAGAGGGTTCGGGAGGCGCTTGATTTAACATTTGCAGCAGCGTCAAATCTGCTAGAACGGGCTGCCGTAGAGCGATGTATATAAAAAAACGGTCATGCGTAATGGCAGCACCGGACGGCACACTTGAGGGAGTGTGTCGCCTAAAGAGGGTGCGAGCGGCACGTGATTTGTTCCCGCGTGCCATTCAAGAACGCAGAGCAAGAGAGGGGTAGCTCTTTACATCAATCCTCCTTTAGCGAGTAGAGGCCTAACTGAGGCTGCACGTTTAGCTGAGTTTCGAGGGTTAGGCCTTAGTCGTGCCCTCGATCCCGGTGGGTGGAAGGTGGACCACTCCGAGAGTTTTAGTCGGTGGAATTCCGACATACCAAAAGGCTCTTACCGTCCCATGAGGTCCGTAAGACCGTAGTGATTTCCTCTGGGTTACAATATATATATATATATATATATGAACAATAAATGAGTATATATAAATATATAGACAATACTTTTTATCTCTGGAAAATAGAGTATCCTATTATAACTATTTTCAGCAATTCAATGTCAGCTTTTAGGCGCTGGTTAAAAACCATAAAATTATTCAATCGAATCACAATAAACTTTATTTATAGCTTAAAAGACAAATAAATGAAAGTGGTTAAAATTAGGCAAGATTATTAATGGTCTAATATATTATGTAGATACGTAATATATGAGAAACGTTTTATCAGGGTTTTCTCGACATAAATTGATCAAATGCCTAACTATTCTAAAACTTTACATACCGGTAAATCACGGCCAAATTGCAAAACGTTGTAAGTAATTATTTCACGTCAAATACCGTTCTGGTATTATTGGTTGAATGACTTTCAAAAGGAATCTGACACGCAACGTGCTATTTTTAAAGTGTTATAAATGTTCGTATTTTGTTATAGATAAGAAGTTTAATAGTATACATTTACTATATTAATATTGTAAAAATATTGTAAAATATAATAATATTTTGTTAATACTTAATAGGTAGCGTCCACAAAATTTGCATATATCTACAGGTCTATTAAAATCTCTTGTAACAGTATTATTTAAAAACTCCTTTAATATTTCAAACTACCTCCATTTTCATTTTACAATTTTACACATATTCAATTTTTGGCAGTGATTTATGTAAAAAGAAATAAACTGCATTACATAATTACCTAAATATGAGTATTATGATTATGGAATGAGTTCTATAATCATAATTACCCATATTTGGAATACACGTTTGTACGTCGAGTACATTGAACTCCTGGAGAGGGTATAGCGCAGCTTCACCAAGATACCTGAGCACTCAAACGAGGGTTCTCTGAGGAACAGCTAGCTACGTTGAGAATTACAACGCTCAAGGACCGCAGAGACCACGATGATTTGGTGGAAACCTATAAGATATTGAATAGGGATTATAGCCTCAAAGGTTTTGAAATAATGTTCAAATTCAGTTGCAGCAGCTATCTCAGAGGCTTAAGTTATGTACCGGTCGATCAAACAACAATCCAAACATGCACTTTCTAAGCAACAGCATTGTCAGAGCATTGAATATACTCCTAGAAGACGTAATTTCAGCTCTAAATGTGAACCTAATTAAAAATCAAAACACTATCTCAATCACAAGAAGAAATGATTAAAAAAAGAAGTGAAGTAGCAGGATACAGGCACTTAGCAGTTGTTTCAACTGCTTTCCTGATAATAAATAATAGTACCTGTTGTTTCGGATTACATTTTTTTTTTAATAGTTACATAATACTGACTAAAAACATCGGGGTGTCCCTCTATTCGCTTCACCCGGGCCTGGGAATCCAAATACATCCAGACCCCCGGAGAGCGAAAAGCCTTGCTGGGGCTACCTCTTTGAGAGGAGCCCCAGCAATAAAGAGCCCACCCTTATAAAACCTCTCTCATAGGCGGTGAGCCGGGTACTGCACACCGCCTCCCTCTCATCCGGGCAGCAGACTCCCTTAAGTCTACTGCCCGGCTATTGTCACCGGGGGATGTAACGCTCGCTCTTGGCAAACGAGTTTCTCCGGCGACGGTGCCTTGGCTGCGGAATGACCAGAAAAGATGTTCGCTCTCATACCCTTTCGGCGGCTGCCTTCTGCTTCATCACGAGCTTGTAGAAGGATGCTACCTCTTACCATCTCATCTATATTTATATCTCTTTGCTACCAACTATGGCTTTTACCACCGCTGGCAGCGAGAGGTCATCACCAATGCGGCCCTGCAGGACCTACCTTTCCTGAGCCCAGGCTGAAATTTGTACAATGTTACCTCAGCTAATCTTTTTTATATTATCATGTCGTAATAGATTGATAAACATATTTTAGTCATGTAGCTATCTATCAATTAATCATTCGTAATACACTCATCCAAATTTAAATTAATCTCATCACACCCACTCTCGATGCTCCGGAGACTGCATCTGATACGTCATATATCATTACAAAGCCGTCAGTTTAATATTACTATTAATGATTTAATATACAACTATTATGTTAACGAGTGACGATAATCATAGGATCATTATTAAAACATAGATACTGATTTCGTTCAGTTTACAAAAATATAAGTTTCGTAAAACACTGTTACATAGTTGAAAAAGTTACACATTAGTTGCAGAAATGCTATTTAAGTAAAATCGAGTTTAATTTGCTCTATAAGACAAATTATTTGTTTAATAGTACTTAAAACCATCTTTCAGTTTATAGAACGGTTCTGCAACTGGATGCTGATTAATTCGAATCTTAAATTTATTTATAATGTTCTTATTTTGTGTGTTTAGTAAAAAAAATAACATTATTAATGATATTCAATAACTTAGATGATTTAAATGCAGGTTAATTGGTATAAGGTATTATAAGTATAAAGACTTAAATAACACGCATCTACTTTATTATCTTCATGTTTTAAAAAACAAAACAAAAAAACTTAAAATTTGAGACAAAATATTCTTCTAGGGTTTAAAGATACAATTTATTAGAAATCATATCGCACTTCAGTATAAAGTTATGATTGTAATGAAAAATAAAAAAACCTTCTTTATCCAAAAGTTGTCAATGCCGAAACACGTAAACCGTGTTGCGGACAACGGGGTCATTTTGACACCTCGGTCGTTTTCGGCGAGTCATATATCAAGCTAATGTTATCTGCGAAACCGCTGTCCCCGTGACACATGGCGCTTGCTCAGCGTCTGATTAACAGAATTAATTTGTTAAACCTGCTTCAGCGACAGTTGTAATTAATTTTTAATTTATTTATTTACACTTTTTGGTTGCTGCCGCGCTTGTAAAATACTTTTTACAAGTTGAACATGGTATTTCAAATAAATGTAATTTTTGCTACCATTGCAAAAATGTTGAATTTAATTTGCTTTGAATATACTTGTTATAAGGAATTAAAAAAATGTTCCGATGTTAATTGAGACAGATACCTCGGAGGCTTCCAATACTGTAATTTAGATAAAAAAGGTGTGTGTCCCAACACAGCATAAATACGACATGTCTGAACAATCTTATCTCGTCGCCACCTCGAAGTTTCTTAAATTAATGGTGACAACCAAACACTGTTTCTATTTTTACGGTATTATACATAAATCAGCGTTTTTCTTATCAATGACCTGCTAATGCCACCGCTGGGAAAGTATTTTCTTATAGCATTGAAATAAAACGTATCGGAGCTTACTGCCATTTGCTGAATAATATTAACCACTTTGATTGGTACTTTAGAAAAAGGATCGTTAACATGACCGTGCCAAACGATCCCTTCGTTAATACTAGTTAATTATGTGATCACAGTCAATAATGATTATTGACCTTATAAAATCGTCAATAGAACCGATAGGCTGACAAAGGGTTCCGGCAGTTGCGGTTGCGAGCCACACGCATAAGAAAAAACAAAGCCAATTTGCTTTAATGAAGTGTAATTAAAAAACAAATTTTATTGTTGGCCCCCTTCACGCGTCACTAGTTTGAATTTTAATTAATCAAATGGTTTATTGGGAAGTTTCGTCTGTCGGTGCAAGTGATGATATTAGATAAAATTGTCTGTCCGTATTGTTTAATTAGTTACGCAGGTATCGAAGGGTTAAAAATCGGGTGCTATAAATGAAATTTTTACAACTATAGAAGTGAATAGGGTAATTAATATATTTTTCCGTTATTATTAATTTAGAAATGTTTTCTACAGTTTTTTTATCTTGGAATATATAAATGGAGTCCCCTCTACGGACAAAGCGGTGTAATATTTAATTACAATACATAAGGTAATATTAAATTGAATAATTCTGTATATTATAGATGCAACATCAGCTTTTCATTATAAACTGTTGTAAAATATTACGAGATGTCCAGAATACAGGTATAATTTTACAGTAATGTAAATGTACGTAAGTACGTGGTTCATAAATGCTAATTTTGATTTTTTAAGGGAGTAAGATATAGGTTGACATGTTTGCACTTTTTTAACGGGAAGAACGAGATTTAGTACTAAATGTCTTCAAAGATGGGATATAATTTAAATATCGCTCGGTAAAGGGTTTGTTGGAAATAATATAAAAAGATATTATTAAGTATAACTTATAGTGAAAAGTCTACGTTATATTTACCACAATTTTATTGAAATTTACATAATTGCCAGTTGGGTTTATATATAGGAACTACTAATTAAAGTATTCGTCAAGAACCTGTAATGTTACACAACGGAAATTCCGTTTATACGGTTGGCTATTCACTAATATGCAATTAAAATTTTATCTGTCTGTCAAAACGTCCTCCAGTGGCATCCAGATGGGTACAAACTGACAAACGTATTCAATATAACCTATTATTATGGATACGGATAGTTGAACTTGTTATTGAGATCTGATTTGTTGTTGTTTTTCTTATATTGTTTGATATAGGTTTGTGAAATAGTGTTATTTTA
Source organism: Automeris io (assembly GCA_036320925.1). Taxonomy (NCBI): domain Eukaryota; kingdom Metazoa; phylum Arthropoda; class Insecta; order Lepidoptera; family Saturniidae; genus Automeris; species Automeris io. The sequence continues at coordinate 9,571,652 of JAUDJH010000014.1, forward strand.
TGTTGAAGCCGCATTTAGGTATCTAGTGTTATGATTTTCTAAGTTAAGAGCAAGTATTTGTTAAATTATTAATATATTATGAAATAGCAACACTTAAAAAAATGCCCCAATTAATAAGAGGGACACCTTACGGCATCTGGCAACATCGAAAGCACAAACTGATTGACGACTGATTGGAACACGAGCAGTTCTGTTCTCTATCTTCTCCACCTGAGAATTGATAGTTTATCATTGCTGTGGTCTTTTGGACCTGTTTTTCTTAGTTGTTGTTGGGTATGGACAGCGTCAAGATGCCCGGATGAAAAATGCTACATGGAATTGGTGGTTTTCTGATGGTGTGGGATGGAGTGCTTGTCGCTTGGATCGTATAGGTTGGGTTGATTTGGACGTTAACCAGAGTTTGTATCCAAAGCTATACAACTATGTATCAACAAATAATGAAGGTACTGACAACGATGGATATATTACAAAAATGCAAAACATATACATGTAAAAATAATTACTGATTAACATTATTATTTATCATTATTTTTGCGAGGTGGTAGGGCGTCGGTGCCCGTCTGTATCGCGACCACAGTACATGGGTGTAAAGCCCGTCATAGTGACCAGTTTCGGCTTGTCGCGTTTCGGGATCAGCTTGTGTATATCCAGTAGCTCATATACCTAGAGACCTTCAGTCGTGGTATACGAGGGCCGACATGACGATGTAGACTATCAATTGATTGTCATCCTTTGATAGTCGCTTTCGTTTTTGGACTACACTGTACTTACCATCAGGTACTCTGTAGTCACAATGTCGAGCTAGTGTAAAAAAAAAATATTATGAGGGTCTTGTGAATGTAGCTAAATAAAATATGGAAAAAACTACAATAAACTGGACTAGACGCTGTTGGGCAGCGCACTTGAGGGAGTGTATAGCCCAACATTTTTAAGGCGAGAGCGGTGCACGACGTGTTCCCGCGCACCACTCCAAGACAGCGATGGTGATCAAATGCTGTGGCAGGAGCCTTTCAATAGGTCAGATATCACCGGGTGCTGAGGAAGCTGGCACACTCTTGCCCATAGCCCTGGCAGACGGGAGTATGGGCAACACGGGGGTTTTAGTCGGTGCGAGTCAAACATATCGGGGGGCGGTCTTCACCACCCCCTGATGGCCAGTAATGGGTATCCCTCGGGTTACCAAAAAAAAAAGAAGGACTAGATGCTGTGTCTATTATTTTATGACACCTACTAGTAACCAAAAATAAAAAATAAACATTAGGATTATATTATTAATAAAACGATAGTAATAATGTAGCAACGTTGGTAAGAAATTGGGAATAAGCTACAATTGAATTTTAATTATTATAAATTTATTATGAAAACTAATTTAAACTTACTAAACTTTAAACTTAAATTATATTCAGATGAGATACAATCAATGAAAAAAAAATGGGTCGCACTGTAGTAAAAATAATTAATATGGACTTCCTAAGATCCTAAGAAAGTTATCATATTGAAAATGCAAGTATTTATTGAAAATTTTGCAAACCCAAAAACTGTAAGATTTGCTATGACGGCCAGAACGTTGATCAAAATTTGCTCTAAGATAATATTAACATTTATTTCGGCGACTCTTGTTAAGATTAAATTAACATTTAACTCTTCAATCAAGATTGTCGATAGTATTCCTGACTGGTAAATTCTTTTAAAACCACAGTTGACCTCAAGATCACAGCAGTCGATAAAAGAAGCGCTAAATCTTACTTCATGTAAGATAATAGAATCATAATGACTGTTGACATTATTGTAATGTAATATCTTAATAAAATTATAATAATGTCATACATTCTTTCTTAATACGGAACAATCGAAATGATGATCTTTGAACTCGAACTTATACATAAAGGATGTTAAAAATCGATTCGATCCGATTGCCTATGCAATCGTGTTTTCCGGCCGATGATTTGATCGAATCTTTTTCAATGTTTATTATTTATTTATATCCTCTTTGTTGGACACAATTGTATTTCTCTTGGAAGATACACTGGAAACTTTACCAGGAATAATTTAGATTGTGCTATGTATCAAACATTAATTTGATAATTACACAATTAAATTAATTTGATTATGCTTGTATTCTTAAACGAGCTGTAAATGTACTTATAATATTATTTGCGACTGAATTACAACCAAAATATATGCTGCTTTTCTTTATTTTACTCGATGCTATTTTTAATATTAAACATGGCTGATTTGGAGTATTTAATCTACTGTTGACTGTAATTAACAGTTGAATAAACTGTATAATTAACAAAAACTCATTAAGGACAAGTAAATTATAATTGGCGATAGTTTTATTTTTTGTTAACGCGCTGCCCCTAGTTGATTGACGTAGCCACTACGTCTTTTTGACAGGTCTGACGTGTTTTATCGGCTCGTTCTAAATACAGGATGCTCTAGTTTTAAATTTATTGCTGAAGTATGTTTCTCAATTTAATAATAGGTTTAAAAATAATCACTTTATTGCCGAAAGCATACAATTATTTATTAATATACATAAAAAATCTATGGAAAAGAGCAAGGCTCAGCGTGTGGTGAGGCCAAATAGTGCTGATTTTCAGTCTATCATCCAACAAAAAACAATAACATATTGTTTTTACAATTTTATGACTGTGTTTAGAGAATATATGTATATTTTATTACTATCTTATATTATATGTATATTAAATTCAATGTATTTTACACTGATTATTAATTTAAAAATAATTAAACTAGATATAGAAGATAGATATATTACACTAAAGTTTCCAAAATAGTTTGGAACAGTTATGGCATGTTTAAATATTATAAGAATAAACTTTACATACATTGTTTATATATACGAATTGTATTTTATATTACACACAGTGCGTCAATGACCCAAAAAGATTGGAAGTGGATCCACTACGTGGAAGATAACTTTATACTAATATAAAAGTGGTGGTAGGGCGATTGCCGTACTCAAGTGTATAAACCATCATAGTGACTTGCTTTGGCCTGTCGCATTTCGAGATCAGTTTGTGTATATCTAGTTTATCATACACCTAGAGACCTTCAGTCGTGGTATATGTGAGCCGACATGACAACGGATACTATCAATGGATTTTCATTCTTTGATGGTCGCTTCCGTTTTGGGACTACATTGTACTTACCATCAGGTACTCTGTAGTCAATATGTTGAGCCAGTGTAAATAAAAAGCTATATTATCGGCCTCATCATCACTTTCCATAAGGTTATATTGAGGTTAAGCTAAACCTTTTACTACAACTTGGTTTGTTCTCTTCACGTGTTAAACTAAACAAAATTATATATGTGTGTAGGAATGGTTGTTGAACAAAAGAGTATAAATGATAGGAAAGAAGGAGAGAGTAATATTGAAAATAAGAAATACGACGAACGCAGCGATTAAAACGAAAAGACGAGTGAACTTTTGTTCTAAGTAAATATAATTTGAATATGTTTTTTTATTTGCTCTTGTAATTTTTTCCGTTATAGGTATATAACGTATATCTTATATAATAATAAAAAGAAAAGATAATAAGAAAAAAGTAAACTTTTTAGAAAACTCACTATTATAACAACACCCTGTACTGCGCATTCTTTCTGAAGATGCATATCGTCAGTACATTATCGGTGGATACTCGAGCTGCTTACGCAAAAAGCGTAACAGGAGGGCTGGTGCGAAATGATGACCATTTTAATGACTGCCTCTTAACTTCAATTTAAAACGATCGACCCTCATTTAAATTTACAAGTCGATTAATTGCAAATTTGCTTCCATATTTGTTATTTGTAATTTGTATTTCTTTATCTGTAACAAAAAGGTTTTATTTAATTTATACGTATTAGAAAATACTAATGATTGATTTAATACTGCTATTTTACTATAACTAGACGAAATAAACTTTATAATAACATTTGCTGGGGAGTATAAACGATAAACATCGATATATTAAAATCTATCGTAAACCATTATTTTATAATTTGCTACTTAGCTAAGTTACATAACTTAGCCTGTCGTATTCTGGTGTCAGCTCTTGGTCTAGTTATCTACATGTCTCGATGTCTTCTGTCCTGCGGGCTTAGATCTTTTTTGTCACGATAAACGACATCTCCAAAATGTATAGAGTTGACATAAGGTTTCAAAATATCACGTTGATACGTTATGTCAATTTCATATTTTTGCGGTTTTCTACTAGCATTATCGATGACGATTCTTGATACTTTGTCTAAAGACCCAGATACATTCAGGCCAGTATAATGAGATCGACTGAGTACTGTCAATCAAGTCTCATCTTTCGGTAGGTACTGTTTTTGAAAACTCTATACGAAAGCAATAAGTAAAACAGGGAATTAAAGTCGCTTTAAAACAGGTATAAATTTGATACGCTATTAAATGTGCGTTTTTTTTACTTTGTGTATAAAACTAATAATGCTTAGTCATAAGGGTGTTACGTATGCTACATTCAAATAAAGGGATACTTTCCAAACAACTCAAAGCCTTGATTGAAATCTGACAGTAAAATTACCCATCAATGTTTAAAAACCCATAAATCGGCAAGCTACCACATAATCGATTGTAACATCTGCCAAACAATTGAAGTGTTACCAAGCTTAAAAATTAAAAATGCAGCGGTCTCTCCTCATAACCATTACGTATAATTATCTAATCTAAAACCTTTTAGGTGTAAATCCGAGGACTGACTTCTGAGAAGCGTATCGTTAGGGTAGGGTTGTCGCGTTTGTGTCAAAAACATTTGTCTATTTTCGATATATTACGAATTATAACTATTTATTTTAATATTATAATTCTTTATCTGAAACCCAGTTCATAAAATTTTAATTTATGTCTTCAAAATAATTTAAAACAATTAAATGAAATGTTCGGTACGAATATCCTAAAAAATTGACCAGCAATTTGATACTTTGTTATTTATAACTGGCGTAGACTGCAGTAGAGTCGTTTTGATTCCATAATTAATATACAATTTACTTAATTTAAGTTCAAATTCCAAAAAGCTATATGGATTTTGTACTGAATTTAAACAATATTTATGTAGCTATTGATCCCGTTATCTTTAATACGTGTTGTTAAAGATAAATCCGCTTTATGAATCCTTTTTCTGAGATTATACCATATTAGAGTCTTTAAAATGAAAGATAATTTAATTGACATTTGTGGCTGTGATACCTTAGCGAATAACGGACCGGTTTCCATGCGCAGTAATGTGAACGGTCGTAGGTTCGAATCCAAACCTGTACCTCTGATTTTTTCATATTACATACGGATTTAGATACCACATGCTCAGCGGTGAAGGAAATAATCGTAAGGAAACTCGCATGATACCTTAAAGAAATATCATGTGTAAGTGCTTTGGGAACGGCGATCAGCTGCACTACTGGTCACGTTAGCATGGCATATAAGTCCAAAGTGAATACAGCCAGTAATGTATCGTTGCTCACCCCGTAAGAGATATAGCGTGACGATATATTACTGTAATTATTTATTTGAAAATTACACAAAAAGAATACTAAAATTATATCTTTAAGCATGGAGTTATTTGACATTTTTGTAAATTTACCCTCTTTTTTCGAAATTAGAATAATTGAAAATAAACGAAAGTAATTTAGCAGGCTGACAACCCTGTCAGAAATCGTGGGAGCTGCAACGCTGTATCTGCGTTTAAATACAGCCTAATTACCAGTTTTGGCTATCAACTATCACAAGCGGATAGACAGTGCATTAGCCAAAGGTCAGTCCTTACTATTTTCCTGAGTGAACTGAAGAGGAAAAAAATCTTCATGAACTTTTACATGACAATAAAAAAATGCTGTAAATTGTGTTTTTCTAATAATTTCAATGTATCTACAGTCTTATCATTATTCAAACAATATTGTAACAAACTTTTCATTGTAAAATAAAAAAGTTCATGATTAAAAAACGTTTGCTGCGTATATATTTCCACGTGTTAGAAGAGTGATTTCGTGTTTATTGGGCAAACGTACTCCATCATCAGCGTCATTTTCATCTTCCTCCAAATTCGATTGAGGACAAGCGTTTATCTGCAAATCATAAAGAATAAATATACTACGTTTAATAACTTGTCTATTTTACGTAAATATGTGAACATTAATTTTGTGTGAAGCCAAGCCAGTAACACTGTTGTTAAAAGATAATATAGTTTTGATTTATTTTAATCTTATTTTCTAAATTAAATTTGAAATAGGACTTGTTGTTTATTTTTCATTAATAATAACATCAGGCATACTGATGTGATTGAGATACAAATATTTTTAATCCAAAATGTTTATTTTGCCGATGTCTACTGCCTGCTGCGTTTTATTTTTCGGCAGGAAATTTCTTGGCTGTCGGGATAGACCTACACAACTAAATCGGGCGAGATCTGCTGCATGCTGCCCGATTCCTGCGCGATTCCTCACGTCGTCATATTCACTCTCCTCTAACGTCGCAGACGAAGATTGAGTTATTTAATTTGCCTTTATAGCATGTAGATACCGCCCGAAACGTCCTTGTGTTAAAAGCCCTGAAGGTCATTAGGGAGTTTCGGGACGCGCGCGGTAAGGGGTGTGCGCGAGCAAGGGATGCTCTAGCTAAAACAGTCGACTACCGAGACCTAAGGCTAGAGTACGTGCGTTTGCGTCGCAGTTCGGTGTGCCTTAAAGTGCAAATAAACAATAAAACGCCAAAATCCATGTCTTTCTACCAACACACCCACGACCACCGGTCATACCTGTAACATTATAGTTGATAGGCTGTTAGTCTAAATCTCCGGTAAGTTAATCAAAAAGTTAGTTTTCAAAAAACAATATTCAAATGTTACTGGTAGTCTTTGATTGATGGAGCATCACAAATGAACAATCAAGTAGTTATTTTGTATAATTGCAGACAACGGAGCGCCGCTTGCACTGAAACCGTAACATTTTGACATCACAATGGACACACTCGGGCGGTATACTGCGTTCGACGAACCATTTTGCTTTCTACTAAATTTGCACCGTGGGAAAGAGGATTTACGCTGATTTTTTTAAGTTAATCTACTCGCGTTCGTTGCTTAATCCACGATATTACCTTAGTGACCTTCAAGTTCCCGTAAGGGATATCCATGACGATATACATATACAGTGCAAACTCTATATAACGACTCTCAAGGGACTGTGCATATTTTGACGTTATAGAGAGTTGTCGTTAAATGGAGAGAAGACAAATATGTATTAGAAAAAGAAAAAGTTTATTTCAGATTAGTGTTAGTAGTTACATAAAAAACAATTCTCATTTGATCGCTATTGAGTATAGTCTGTTATTTTTGTCTGCCGTCTTTTGCTGCACCAGTAATTTTGTTGTATTTTTTAAATTATTTTATTCATATCTTGCGATATTGAGGGATCTTGGTGATAAAGAAAGTACTTTGTATTATTAAATTGCTGTCGTTATTTAGAGTGTAATGCTATATAGAGTGTATCAGTGTGAGTATCATCAGAGTGTATGGGAAACAAGCTAAACCAACCAAAGCCGAGTGATATCGACGTTTTAGGGAGTTTGTTGTTAAATCGAGTGACGTTACATAGAGGTTACACTGTATTTATTATTATTTATGTAATGTCCAGTATAATGGCACAATTCTGCTATTCAAGTTTCGGTATGAGCTCGAATACGTATATATGCTTAGAAATCTTTGTGTTGTATTCAAGCCGGCAGGTCTCAGGCGTCCTATCTTTGAAATCCCGTCTTTTGGCGGTCCCTTTTGTGATTGGATTGGATTTAGTTAGCATCAGATGGAGTTACATTGCTCTGTCACTATAAATAAGGATTTGTGATCAAACAAAAACTCAAAGAGATACACAACAAAGTTAAAGCATGTAGTAAATTAAGTTAGATTTCGCAAATTACTCTGAAAGCCGTATAAAATGAATAATCGTTATAGAGACAAAAGAATCACTCATAAAGGCGCTCGGCACGTGTTAGTACAATGTTTACTTTCGTCTACAGCATTAACGAGGTTAACATACTTATAGCCGCACTTCGCACTGTCATAAAACTGCCCTTACCACCCGAGAATCAATAGTCGTACCACTTTGTGTTGAAAGCTTACTGGTTTGTGGATGTAGCTTGGTTTAAATTTTTCTCAAATATATTGAGCTGTAATGAACATTATGGCTCAATACTCAAATTAATATTTTAACTTTAAATTTAAGGGCAGCATTGTCAAGTAAAATTCTGGAATAATCTTACCAAATATTTTAATTTTCTAAACCGCATCTTCACAAGAATATGTTAAATCAGGAACGGAAGTCAAGGTTGTCTTAAATAAATTAACTAAAGTGTTAAAATCATCTTATTTGATGGGATTAATGCATATTTCTATATCGTTAATAAAGATATGTTATAGGAGAATATATATTATTTAGGTACATATTAACAAACAAACAAATTGACAGATGTTTTTCAATAAAACCAAATTTAATTATAAACATTAGTCTCGGCCTATTTAAAACTGTAAAATAAATATTTTACGAATAGCATTATGTATTGAAAAATATTATTTATTCGTGAAATCCGAATTTATAAAAGATGTATCGCATCTCACTTGGCTTCATTTTTTAATTTCTTTTAATCGAGGTCAGAGTTATATATTTCATATCTGTTATAGTAGTTATATATTAAAATTCATAGCAGACACAAATATATCTCTCCCACTTTATGTATGTACACACAGAGGGGAAGAAACGATCTATGATATAATAATTAAGAAATCTTGTTTTTTTCTTTATTATAAACTCACGCTTGACCTCAATCACGCAGTATAGAAATAAATGATTCAGCGCGCTCGTTCAAAAAAGCTATTCACACGTTGGTTGAAATCTCGGATATTACACAAATCGGAAAAATATAGACACTGACAGCGAATTCAACTCTGTAGCGGTATATATATTTTTTAATACAAAGTGACTCTACATCGGACCTGATTGTAAGAACAGTCTAGTCCATAAACGGTAGCGACTGCCAAGGAACGAGAATCCGTTAAAAGTAACCGCCGTCTTGCCGGCCCACATACCACAACACAAGGTCTCTAACATAGATGAGCAAAATGTAATCAGATTAATAAAAATGATTAACGATTACATTTTATGTTATTTAAGATAAATATGACTGCATTTTGCTCATTTATGTTTTAAACACTACAAAATTTCAGATTGTAAACACCTTGATCATTTCTTAATGTTTTAAATGGATTTAATCATGATTACAGAGCAAGAAAATTAAAATTACGACTACATTTTATAATCGTTAATCATTAATTAGATTACATTTTGCCCATCTCTGGTCTCTAAGTATATAAAAGTGGACTTACACAAGTTGATTCCAAAACGCGACGTGTTAAAGAAAGAAGAGGCAATTATGGTGTATTGTAACTTAGATCAAGTAAATATGAATACACATAAATTTCTATAATTACGAAAAAAAATCTATAGCGCTATGATCTTTTTCAGTTAGATTTAACGATCATAAAGGATCGGCTAACTGCATGCAGCGGTGTAGAATGAACGATGACGGTGAAACAAGGTATCTTGCGATTTGTCACCGCGATGTCTCGATACCGCATGCAGAGTAACCAGTGTCTGGTAGTATGCCGCTGGATGGATCACGTCATTACACAAGGAACCAATAATAAATAAAATTATTTATCATTACTAGATTTTATATCTACTTTGTACCTAATCATTGAGAACAAACTTTTTCTGCCAGCTAAATTAATCTTTCCAAATCTTTTTCAAAACCGACATGTAAGATACCTGGTCATACAAAATATAATAAGATCGCGAAAATATGGTGGCTAGAACTATATTCCACTTCTTAGCTGTTCGCATAATGAATGTAGAAGCGAATCTTTTCATATGGATATAAGAAACTTCCGCCACGTACGGATTCCTTACCTTAGTCTTACCTTAGTCTTTACCTTGGTGCTTGAGTACTTGTTTCCTATAAAAACTACAACCCCAATACTTTCCCATTACAGTCCTTTGGGGTGGATTTTCAAAAAACCTTTTTTTTTGTTAACCCGGTGGAAATGCCTACGGCCCGTCAGGGGAGCGGTGAGGGCCGCTCCCCCGGTGGGTCGGACGTGCCCACCGGGGTGTTCCTTCTCCCGTCTGCCGGATGCTAAGGGCAAAGCCGAGCCATCTTTTTCGGCGACGTCCGGCCTTGTTCGGGCCTCACCTACTAGATTTTCAAAAAACCTTTTATATACGTTTTATGTAGAATCCAAATACGAAGTTTTTTTATTTCTGTTATAAAAAAAACTTAATTGTTATCGAATTTTCATACAAACTTAACCCTTAATAACCTAGTGTTTCAATTTTGATACCAATCTTTTAAACACATTACTATTAGTTTTTATGCCTGAAGTATCAAAATTGATACCTGTTTTTTTTAATAAATAAATAAAATAAATATTGTGATTTTTTTTAGCTATTTTTCCCTTCATCTAGACACTCAAGCAAACAATGTAATATAAAAAAAAAACACTTTCGTAAATCAGGCTACTAAGGGTTAACATTCTATTTGACCCCTTACATAATACTATTTATTTTTATATCTTATGTGGTATCCTGATACGGCATCTGGTAGCTTTGGCCTAATTGGTATTGTAGTCGCATTCAAAATTCAACCCAGTGTTTCAGACGCTTAAAGGTTTTCATTCATCTCTCTATTTTTTTTAATCTTATCTTCACCTACACCACAAAACAAAATTACTTGCCAAACTTCAAGTCTGTAGGTCTTATAGTTTCAAGGATGTCATGATGATCAAATCAGTCAGTTTCTTTCCCTTTTACAGACGTGATTTTATAAATGCAGGAGATATTTCAGGATATTATAATTTGTACCTTCTTGGAACTAGTGAAAATTTAATGAATTATATTCGTTAATAAATCATAAAGAAAAATTCATAAAAAATAATGAAAATTGATCCGTAAAAAATGTAGACACCGTAGCGCATTTGCCGGATGATTGAATGCTAAGTAGATAAACTTCCTTTCACGTAATTTTAGGGAAACACGTATTGACCCTTTTCCCTTCATACTTTATCCTGGCTTACTGACAGCCAAACTACCTAATTAATAATTGTTATTCCCTAATTCATGGATTTAATTATCTGCAAATATTATACAAGTATATTGTCCATAAATTACTTAGTTTTAAGAAAAATATTAAGGTGTACCTTTTTACATATATGGAATTACAATAGAATTAAAAAATGATTATTTTCCCTAAATATTTTCCTCATTTATAAAATTACCTTGTATATATTACTATAGATTAGGGTAATTAATGAGAAACTATCAATGGTTTGTTGTTTTATCGAGTGAGCTATTGGGTCTTTGAAAATAAATAAATATAAAAAGTGTCATGAAACAACTAACAACTGATAATTGATTTTTATATTTCTTGCTAACATTTGGCATAAACCTACGAAGGTTGTATAAAAACCATGGCCTCTCAGAGCCCCTTGTTAATTCATGGCTGAAACATTGCGACAACTAGTGGACATAGCACTGGCTAACTTGAACATAATCGATTCGACGGATAGATGTTCACTCGATGGATGCAATCCTGTTTTTTATGTTTCGATTTTAATTTTTAAATTAACTATAAAAGCGGTGCAGTCATCGCATATGTCAATGTACAAGTTAGTACTTGTAACATTAAGGTGCTATATTGCCCCCAGATAATTACAGTACCGGATTAGTCAGATGAACAGATTTTCACTTAACAAAATAAAATTATAATTAAAAAAAAATGGAAGATCCACATGATGATAAAGGTTACCGCCGCGTATGGACATTTGTAACGAATGGAGCGCTTGTTATTATATTGCTAGTACTTTTTACTTCGACAAAATCATCATAAGACCATACTGACAGGAAAAGGACTAAGGATAAAATGGCACCCTCCTGATTTCCTAAAAAGGAGTTGCTGATTAAGTATCATGTTATTCATTGCCCAGTTGAAGAAGGATTCCATAGACTACGTAGACTATTCCATAACTATAAATTGCGTTGCGTGATTAAAGCCCTAATAAAATAAATAGATTAAAAAATAAAGAAATAAAGTGCGTGATGAGAATATTCTAAATAAAAGATAAAAAAAAAAATGGAAGAACTTAGACTAAGAAAAAGTATAAACAGCCTTGCTGAACAATTTCAACGAAATCGTGATGGAAAATATAACGCACGTCAAATCAAGAAAATGCACACGTGAGCTATTAACAGCCACAGTGACTCGATTCGGCATGATATATTTCGCAACCAGCTTTTATATATCTAAGATATATAAAAGTTATTTGTATACGTGAAGACTTTCTCTGTTGGTGTACCTGGGACGACACAACGACAGTGACAGTCAACGGATTATCGACCTTTGGCGGTTGTTACCATTTTCTGATTGTAGTCTTTTCTAGCAGGCAAAGTAATCACTTTATTGTACCGTAACAAAAAAAGTACTGACCAGCGGTTGTTTTCCCTAGACAAAATCAACTTCTAAATGCATTTCTAAAGGTAGAATAATCTAACCTCCGACTTTACTTTTTATTAGTCTAGCTATTGATAGAAAAAAAAATCCTGAAAACTTTGTATATATATAAATCTTATAGATGTATACAAATTGAACTTAATAATTTTCTTTTTTAGACTCTATACAGAAAACTTACGAAACGTCTTGACTGTTTTAACCATACAGGCCATGATTAATAATTTATCCAAACTTAAAGTTCGCAAATCTTTTATGACGCTTTAAAATTATATAGCAGAATGCAAACCTTATATTTAAGCTCATTTATAATGAATGGTTATTGAACTAGATAACATTGTTGCTATAATTTGATTTTCGTTTAATTATTGCATACGATATTTAACGGGAGCCGTTTTTGTGAGTGTTTTATTGTTTTGTAAAAATATAATCTCACGATTTCTTTTAAGATTTCATTGGATATATATTAATGATGTAGAGTTATACCTAAGCGGATACTTCAGTTAATATTTGATTCAGTAGTTAAACTATATTCATATAACATTTTGAATGTTATTAATGTAGCAATTTATAATGTACACATCTTTTATAGCAGTTAACTGCCTTATAAAGCGACATTACATGTGTATAAAAATTATTCACGTAGCAAATATGCAAAAAGTATACAAAACTTTAAATCGGGACACTAAATCAATTATTAAATCACATCATCAACAATAAAGTATGCAAGAATTTATATTACACAAACGACTCATTTGACAGTGCATTCTAAACTAACGATATAAAAGAGGCAACATATCCTCGGCATTCGAAACCACGAATAAACTCAGACACAACCAAAACATGAGAACTTTATTTTACTACACAGTGTAAGTACAGGCGAGGTCTTCTTAAACCGGCGATGCACACATAAGTGTTTTTGAAAGTGTTATCGCGCCAGTACATTAGTGGCGACTTGACACAACCAGTCTTCTGTAAGGGCACGGCTTGTATTAGCTGCTCCTAATTTATTGGGAACGATAGGACGACAGACGCCGGCCACCCTGACCACGGATTCATTCACACCAGTTGGGGAGGTGAACGCAGATTGGACCGCTATATAAATTGTTTTAAATAAATTCTGCAATTGCCATAATCAACTATCCTTTCCAGATTTCGCTTAAATATAGAACTTAATATTATTTAATGCAAATGTACATTCAATCAATCAATAATATAAATTTGTATGTTCCCTGAGTTTTACCTCGTTTCCCTTTTAGGAGAACATTTGACAAAATGTCGCTCAAAACGAATATCTGTTCGCCTGTTGATCGAATGAAAAAGACATATAACAAAGTTAGTGAAATTGACATCTTTCACTGCTCCCTGTCAGGATATCGGTCGGCTTTAATGACATTGTTCTCATCTGGATCTCCTTGAATATCACAAGATTAACTGATATATGTTTTTTTTATATATACACTTTTGTTGTGTATAGTTAGGTATACCTCTAAGGTTGTAACACGCTGTTTTAAAACCCATGCATATGTTTTTTAAATTATTTCGTATATACTATACCGTTGATATATTAAATAAATAAATAAATAAATCAAATTGAAATATTGTTGAAAGGTACATATTTAGAATGTGTTTGGTTTATATTTAGGTTGGATTTAATATGTCCTTGAAATTTTAAAAGTTTATGTAGGTCAATGTGTTATTGGATAACAAGGAAAGGTCAGACAAATTAGATATTATTCAATAATGACGTCAATATTATCAATCAATCATCGAATATTGCAGTAAAATTTGACTGTCAAACAAACAATAACTTTTTTGTATACTTAAATTTATCGAAACTACAATGCTTCCGTGGGTCCATTTATCATAATTAAGTTATGATGGAAATTATATACTAATTTGTATTCAATTTAATGTAAATTTGTCACGGTTTATTGTAATAGTGTTTTAGTTCATTTTGTGTGAAACGATGTTTTTATAAGTATATAATATATTTAAACTTATTATTTGTAATACCATATTTATATATGGTTTATGCATAAAATTTAATAATTGACTTTATTACTTTGTTTTATCATTTATTCGTATTGATTATTAATATTCAAATAGTAGTTTTAGCACCATTTGATTTATTTGCTGGCATGTAAGCTACATTCTCTTTTTCTATGATACAAACTAAAAAATATAATTCAATACAAAATTCAGCAAAATTTTAAGTATAATTTTATTAATTTACAACTACTGAAACAAAAGTAACTGTTCAAATGATTCAACATTTTTATTTTGCAGGTTTTTGAACCTTTTTGTAAAATTCTTACATTTTAATTATATTTTAAATATATCCTGGACGTAAATGTTTAAGACACAGCTTACCCGTGCATCCTCTACATTTTTATTAACACCCCAAACCAGATAAACAGGATACGGAAAATATATTTATTTGTCCAATCATCGAATATAAGGGGCGTTCTCGGGTTACACCAAATGATTTCGGTACAGCAATCGTCCCGGTGATTTGTTGCGATAATCTAAAATAATAAATAACACACTCTGTGTCCGGGATTGAGCTGCCTCTTGAGATATAACTTGGAGCCGCATAACGTCGCTGCGATCGAATCTATACATATAACAATAGTAATATATTTTCACACAAAATTATTCATTTCTGAAGGGCTGCCATTAGCACGTTATTCGATTTCATTAAGCGATTTTTACTTGTGGACATTTCTAGTATAGTTAAGAAGTTTCTTTGTTTATAAGGATCTCTTTTTGAATTTAGTGAGCTGCTAAAATATTTAGTTATTTTATATAATTTGGTAGTAAAAAATAATATTTTACCTGATAGATTTATATAAATATGTCTATATGATTGATAAATGTGACGAGATATGTGACGATTGCAGTTAAAAAAAAATAGGTGTAGTTTGAGTGGTCTAGGTACATGGGTTTAGGATACCTTCAATAATTATTAAAATCTTAAGCAAACTTTGTCTACAAGTCTATATAATTCTTGTTTTTGTAGATAATCGATGTAAATCAAGAGTTTAAGATTAATTGGAAGCATTAACTTAACGATTGTGTGGTTAAAAATTAAAATATTTTTGATATTTTTTGTTTCTACATTATTCAAAGAATTTACGGCATTTTTACGAAGACATAAACGATTTACCTACTATCACGTGTAGGCATATTAAATTAAGTATTTTGATTCACGTCGATACACGACGCCAATTTTAATAAAAAAGGTTCCACCATAAAACATTGTTGATTTTACGCGACACCCACACTTAAGTGTATTTATTGTATTTTTTATCGCTTCATAAAATTTAAACGTGCCCGAGGACGTATAGCGGAAGCTATTTTGTAGCGAAAATGTTAATATCAAAATCATGGAGAAATAATTGTGGATATGCCTCATCGTAACTTTACTTTGGCATTTTATTTTGTATTAATATGAATATTATAATTAACACCCTGAAACATTAACAATTCAATTATTTTTTACTTAGTTTTCACTAATATCGAAAGTATTTTCTTGATCAATTAAAACATCTACACCGGGGCAAATATCTACGTTATTTCGCGTGAGGCGGGAATGAGCACGGAACTGTCAAGTGTGAACCACCGGTGGGTCACACCGCCTCACGGAACAGTCAACTGTGACCAACCGGTGGGTCACACCGCCCCCACGAAACAGTCAACTGTGACTCACCGGTGGGTCACGCCGCCCCACGGAACAGTCAATTGTGACTCAATGGTGGGTCACGCCGGCGTGAATGTGCCAAGGAATATACAAAGCGGATATTTAGATTTCAATCATCTTAGAACAAATATAGGTATACGTTTCGAGAGAAATCTTCATAGATCTACGAAATATTTACTAAGAAAATGATTTAATCGAAGGATTGCCAAATTATCTATACTAATACAATTAACTTGTTTATTTGGATTGGATGAATACCAGTAAAGTTGCGTTAAACAGTTAGCTATTAAATATTACAAAATATATCCACTGTATCTTATTCGCATGACCACCTTGTAACACTCTCAGACTCAATTTTGCCGACCCGCTCGTAAAGGTACAAGCCATGTAAAAATCCTATAAAATTCAATTGACACTCGCTAAAGAGTATATATAATGCACCTACTATGCGTTTAAAGATTGAAGCAATCACTTTTTGTTTAATATGAATTCTTAAGATCTCCACAGTTTAAAGTACGAATATTGACAATTATCGCCGAAATAAAGAATATCCAGAAATTTAGCTGAGCATAGAATTTGTTATTTACTACGTGTTTAGAAGTTTAATCATTAATTACGTAATGGATGTATTAAAGTGCTTGGTTTAAAAAACCTAATGTATTGAATTTTACGCGGTATTTGTCGATGAATATTATTGTCCAAACGAGAAAATAAAAATTTGTGTGATTATTGCGTGTATAAAAGTTATATAAAGTAGAAAAATGAATAAATAGAATATTGCTGGCTGAAGTAGAGAATACACAAGTTTACTTACAACAGAAGTCAATTTTCAAATGTTCTTAATTGTTAAATAATAGTATTTGTAACTCAATAGATTATATTTGGTAGATAACAATCTTATGAAAGAATATTGACATCGATTCTCTTGCTGCAATACTTAAAAGTATTGTATACAAAAAGGTCTAATAACGTAATATATAAAAGGGTAAAATATTAACAGGGTGATTTTATAGACGAGGGAGATATTTCAGAATACAATAATTTGTACCTTAAGAACCTTACCCGTATCTTAATAAAAATGTAAATAATAATGTTACCTAATAAATCATAAAGAAACATTGATGAATAAATGAGAATTAATCCGTAAAAAGTTTGGACACCGCAGCGCGTGGGGTGCACGATTGAATAGCATATATGTAGATAAAATTCCTTTTAGGTAAACAGGTAATTGACTCGTTACACTTTCGTACTTTATCCTGGCTTAGGAGAGACAAAATATGTACTTAATAATTAATTGTTATTTATTCTATCATGTGTAATTGCCCCTTAATATAGTGACTATAAATTACTCTGTTTTAATGGAAATATTAAGATATCACTATTCCTATATATTTGGAATTAGAATCGAATGCTGAATATCCTCCTTGAATATTTCTCTCGTTTATAAAATCAGCCTGTATATATACCATTAATAAATGCAAGTATGGCCGATAACTAGTACGTGATAAATAGTACATACTGTAATTGACTGCTAAGTCGACGGTAAATAGATATCGAGAACATAATTCAGTGTGTAAACAGACTGTTAGCTCCTACTTTGTTACTGCGTGCATTTTAGTACGCTTTATGAGAGT
Organism: Automeris io; assembly: GCA_036320925.1. Taxonomy (NCBI): domain Eukaryota; kingdom Metazoa; phylum Arthropoda; class Insecta; order Lepidoptera; family Saturniidae; genus Automeris; species Automeris io. The sequence goes on from JAUDJH010000014.1 coordinate 9,589,558, forward strand.
CTGGTCATGAACGAGGGCTTGGATGCATTGACAAGCGCAAGCGGAATTTATGCACAACTATTTTCATTTTTATCAACCATATTATAATGGTAATAATTATTTACAAAATATGTATACTTACAGAGTAAAGAATGTAGCTAATTATGTAATAAATAGTATTCAAAATTCAAATTAACACGTTCACGCTGGTGTAACCCACCGGTGGGTTACACTTAACTGTTCCGTGGGGCGGCGCGACCCACCAATGGGTCACCCTTGACTGTTGCGTGGGACGATGTGACCCACCAGTATTAAAACGTGTTAAAGTATTTGTAAACATTGTACTCGAAATAAGGGTTGCCTATAGGCATATTATACATTATATAATATTTGGACCTATAGGTCCAAATATTGTACACAATAGATTTTTACATCCTTTATAATTTTACTTTTAAAGGCACTGTTATTTTTTTCCTAAAACCTTATAAAATGTATATTTCATGGAACCTCAGATGTATAACGCAATAATACTATCAAGAGCTTTGTGCAAACTATGAAATTGTAATGTACTTCAATTGAATGAAGATTTTTTAGATTTTTGCTGAGTATTAAGAGTTAACAATTTAATGGTTTGTTATGATGATATATTCTTAAACAACCTTCATGGTCTTTCTTCTTAGCCGTGGGGCTTACCGGAAGCATAGAACAGTGCCTCCTTTTCATCATACTGGGGTGTCGTAAGTTCTTACTAAACTATACTGCATGCCGGATTGCACACCGATTGCTAGTATTTAAGTTGCTCTACACACCATCTATGCCCATAGTGCGTATCCATCAGCCCACATTGGACTAGCGTGGTAAGTCTGAACCCCTTCTCTGGAACCCCTCAAATGTAGTGGAAAAGATATGGGAGAGTTTTTCCCTGCAGTGGGACGAAACAAGCTAATAATAATAATTCTTATTTATAGTATAAAGTTTTAATAATGATTTACTTTACTTCTATGATATTATCATTTAACTTCATTATAATGTCACAGAAGTATTCTTTGTATAATATTAGATTATATTAGATATTTGTATGATATAGCCAAGGCTTTTGATAGGGTCTGGCACCGAGGTCTTCTCTCCAAGCTTCGTGCGTACGGTCTTCCCGACAATCTGTGTTCATGGATCTCTGGCTTTCTGCACGAGCGTAGAATTCGTGTCCTCGTTGATGGTCACAGTTCGCAGTTCGTGTCAGTTAATGCCGGAGTTCCACAAGGCTCTGTGCTTTCACCCACCCTGTTTCTTCTGCATATCAATGATATGCTGTCTTTGGGCAGTATACATTGTTATGCAGATGATAGCACGGTTCATGGGGGCTATTGTTGCAAGCCCACTTGTTGTCGGGAGGACACCGTCAGGAATCGGCATGATTTGGTTGTTGGACTCAATCGGTCCTTGAGCCTCATTTCTTCTTGGGGCGACAAGAATTTGGTTGAGTTCAATGCCTTGAAAACACAGGTAAGTGTGCTTTTTCTAGCAAAAAAACCCCTTTCTCCCCCTTCCTTCTCTCCAGAATCTGTCCCTTGCAATATGCGACAGCCTAAGTATCTTTGGTATGAATATCCGCTGTGATCTTAATCCTAGGGATCATTTAGGATCTGTCATATCTACAACATCACGTAGGCTTGGTGTCCTGAATAGGGTGCGACGGTTTTTCACGCCAAATCAACTGTTCCTTTTATATAAGGCTCAGGTCAGGCCTTGCATGGAATATTGTTCGCATCTTTGGGACGGTTCTGCCCAGTACTTACTTGATGCCCTGGACAGGTTGCAGCGGAGGGCTGTTCGCGTTGTGAATGATCCTGAAGTGACTAAACATCTTGAACCGCTTCAGTTGCGCAGAGATGTGGCCTCACTGAGCGTTTTCTACCGTCTGTATCATGGCGAGTGTTCTGAGGAGTTGTTTAACCTTGTTCCACCCTCTCCCTTCCTGAATAGATCCACGCGTGCGGGTTTGCGGTGTCACAGCTATACGGTATCTCACATCCCGGCTAGGACAAAGAAGTTCTCTAACTCCTTCTTTTGCCGTGTCGTTGGGCTGTGGAATGGTCTTCCGGCGAGCGTGTTCCCTCCATCCTATGATATGGGATCTTTTAAACGTAGCGTGAAGAGATATTTGTGCAGGCTGGCATGATCGCTGCGACTACCGATGGGTTTTTTGTTACCTTTCGATAGTCGTTGGCGTTTTTTGGACTGCACCATGCTTACCATCAGGTATGGTGCAGTCACTGTGTCGAGTCGGTATAAAAAAAAAAAAGATTACAGTAGAATTAAATTCCTTATTGTCCTCAGACCAAATAATATTAGGCTTAAAATCTCTCAACAGATTTATTTAAAAAAAAATGGGTTCCAATTGAAATCTGTTTAGATATATATTTATATATATATATGTTATTATATAATAAATCATCGATAATACAATTATATTATATTATTTTATCTATGTTACGTACACAGTACTTAAATATCCGCGGTTTAGTGCAGTATGTGATCTACTTAACAAGATATTCTATGAGCTGCGGTAAATGTCAGAGCATAACTTCGGATATTGTTAAAAAGATCAATAAATAGCTATATATGCATGGTATGTATATTGTTCTATCTTTGCATTAGCAGAAACTATGCTTTACTGATCTGATTTTGGTATATTTTTTATTGAAGTGGAAAGACCTAATCGTTATAATGATGATTTCAAAAATAAACTGCATTTAGAACAACTAGTATAATACAATATAACAATGTAATAGTCGCCAGAATCAGATGTTAGCCGAAAGAATAAAAATATTAATTTAGGAAAAGAAGCAATTTCTTAAAAATGATTAGAAAACATTTACTTGTAGTCTGTATTCTAAATAGTAAAACAAAATATATGTATACATATATAGGTATTTGTTGTGTTTCAACAGTCTTTTTCAGTAGAAAAGAAAAGAAAAAAGAAAAAAAGAGGATAAAAAGAAGGGATGCTGTGAACTACGTGCTGTATAATCTTTCAAATCTTTATCTATAACAAATATTTAATCAAATATTTGAATAATCCGATTCTACAAATGTTTTATAGAAATAGAATGAAAGTAAAAAAGGTTACAGTTTATCTTGACACACTCGACCAAAATGTTTCGACAAATATCTAATAAGTATAATAAACAAAATATTCACCCGGTTAAGAAGCCCGTTTGCCTTATTAATTTGTATAATACAACCAGAAAAGATGAACACCTATAAAAGTATATAGAGATTGATCGTAGAGGTCAAATAAAAATGGATGAATGACAGCAATTCGGGAACTGTCCTATCAAGCAAGAATCTCGGATTCGAACAGGTAGGAATAAAAAATGAAGTAATAATCCGACCACAAGCCTATGATAATCTGATGGTAACGCTATTTTGTCCTGTGTGGTTTAGTGTAAAAAAATGTGTGATATGATTATCAGGAACCTCGGGAACAAAAAATGTAAAGGACCGTTTACATGGAGTCAGTATTTTTATTTTATTAATTTTTGGTTTATTGGTACACGCTTGACCTCAATCACACCTGGTGGAAGATGAAGATGAGTCTAATGATGTACTGCATCCACCCAACAAATCCCCATTTAATTTTCTTTTAAAGACTCCCAGGTCATAAGATTGCGGAAATATGGTCGCTGGAAGCGTATTATTTTTTATTATTATAATTGATAAAGTTAGTATTACTTAAGAATTTATTGTTTATAATTTTGTAAAAAGGAATGCTATCTGTTCTTATGGTACCTTTTTTTATTATAATTTTTTTATATTTTGAACCTCACAACTTAGCCATATTTTAGTTTATTTTTATTTGTATTTAAATCCTCCATACATCTATCCATTACCATCGGCTTATGACCTCTTCAAGTTGCTATTAGAGAAGAAATAATAAATTTTTCTATTTACTTATGAACTGTCTTTGCCTTGTTAATCTACTCTATATTATTCTTTAAATCTATCCTCCAACAGGATCCTCTTCAGTCATTTTTTTTAAGTTGAGAATTTTTAATAATTCTTTAAATTGGAGGAGAGAGAAATTATTTTCTCTTGAGAAATTTTCTAGAGAATTAAGAATTTCATTTATTACCAAAAATATGTTAAACTAATTTTTGAATGTGTATTGTTGTTATGTGTTGTTATTTTGACAACATAAATGCAAGTAAATCTTAAAGAAACATTTTTATGTAAAACACAAAGCTTCACTTTTTAAAATTCTACTACAAATAAGTAGGTAATGTGACGTTGATATATTTTTATATAAACAAATAAGCATAATTAAAATGTATACACAAAAACATTTTTATAAGGACATTGGGTTTTTACTCTGGAAAACTTACTCTTGACAGTAAAATTAAGTTTAATATATAACCCATTGACTCTAAATTACAATGATGATGGTCACTTTTTTGTATGCTATAGGAGAATCAAGAAAATATAAATTAAAAATTCTTAGTTTCATGATTATACTATATTTGTGTAGCTGCTGTATTCTGTACCAATTTCTGTACCTATCCGCGACTCTTTAAAAGCGGGTCTGCAATACCCAATGCCGTTAACGCATTACTTAATTCAAAAAATTGTAAAAAATTAATCGCCATGTAAACCGACCATAAACTAATAAGGGTGCGGTCATCTATGAACAACATTATGCCCGATAAAGGGATGAAAGTAATACACACGATAACATCGGGCCTGTCTCGTTAGTCGCAATAAAATGGTTTTTGTGTAAATTGGAGCGAATTTTTTGTCGCTCCCGTCTAGTCTGACGGCAATTTGTCGTGGGAAAAAAACGGATTGAAATATTTATTGATGCCTTGGGAGGTTGCAAATATTTTATAATCGTATACCTAACTATTGGTGTCATTAAACATTTTCCCTGTAGCAGCGCATAATATGACAATGAAATATAAAACTGCCTAGCTTAACTTTAAAAGAGTTTTAAATAAAAAATATTATATCTCAAAGTTTAATTCCACAATATGAAAATATCACTACTTACCTCATAAACATGAAGTCAGTAAGCATCTTAAACCGATCCAGTTGCGCAGAGATATTGCTTTTTTTTTGGCGTGTCCTACGTTGAGGGACTGAGAAAGACCTGCACAACAAAACCGGGCTTGGTGGGCGAACGCAGAGGGCGCTCAGCCAGCGAAATTTATGACTTGGGCGGCTACGCAAGGGCACCCCTGTGGGTACGGACCTCGACTTGGGCGGTCGGCCAGTTGAAAAATTAGAGATATTGCCTCACTGAGCGTTTTCTGCTGTCAGTATTATGGTGAGTGTTCTGAAGAGTTACTTAACCTTGTTCCACCCTCTCCCTTCCTGAAATGAACAACGTACGCGGGTTTACGGAGTCACAGCTATACGGTAACCCACATCTCGGCTAGGACTAACAAGTTCTCTAACTCTTACTTGTGCTATGCCGTTGAGCTGTGTAATGGTCTTCCTGCGAGCGTGTTCCCACCATCCTATGATATGGGATCCTTTAAGCGTAGCGTGAAGAGATATATATGCAGGCGGGCATGATCACTACAACTACCATTGGGTTTTTTCTTACCTATCGATAATCGTTGGCGTTTTTTGGATTGCACCATGCTTACCACCAGGAGCGGTGTGGTTAGTGTCGAGCCAGATTAAAAAAAAAATTAAAAGATATCTAATTAACAACTATGGAAAAACTTCATGTTTATTTAAATTATACTTTGTTCTGTATTTACATTTATACTATATAAGCTATAATACAATTTAAATTTGCTGAAAGACCATATCGTGTATGTATGAACCTTCATAGTCCAAACATGAGAGTTGCATAAAATTAACATCAAAGTGATATACGTATGCATATTAAGTAACTCTATAAATAATGTTACAAGGGGTGGGACATGGTAAAGAATAATTGTGAACTAATTATTAGGTGTACATACTGGACAAGTTTATTATTTCTTTTAATAAATTACTTATATTTATTGTAGCGTATTGGCCTAAATGTATGTTGGCCTGATACATACTTGTAGATGTGTGATGTAATAAATGTTAAGTCACGACAAGTGAAGGAATCATTGCTATGATGGACTCCAGAGTGATCGAACGTATCGTGCCCACCACACAATACAATTGTTTTATTTATACTAAAATTCCCAGACGTACGCAGTGGTCTCTATATTTATTATTTCTGTTTTGAATACTATTTCTTATTTTATAAAATTAAATAATAGATGTGTGGCTCTAATATACACTCTAACAAAAAAGTCGTTCATAAGTTCTATAAAAATACTTTATAAATACGTATGTTGTAACATAAAATAATTTAAAAAAAATAATAATTTTGTTTAATGGTTCATAAATTGTGCATTATTAGTTATTCTTCAATTTTTATGTGTGAAATGGTAGCTATTGTACTTAAACATATTCCCATATGAAATTCCCTTTATAATCATTTGGTATCTATTTCAAAACAATCTGAAAGAACTGCTAAAGTGAAATATCATTTGTTGTCGCCATATTTCTAGCAAAAATGCGTCATATTTTATACTGGGTATAATTTTCACAGCGTTCAAATGGCGGCTACCTCAGTAAAGAAAATCAGATGCATACATAAATTGTCCCCCGGGCATCGTGTTGCATAAAAGTGAATTAAACGCGATCATTTTATTACATTTATACAATCGTATAAAGATGTTAAAATGTAAAGGTACCAAAAAATAGCAAAATCATAAATTACTTTTAATTCTTCCAAATTCAGGCAATTAAATTAATTACAATATTTACGTAAAGGTATTCTATATTTTATTAGCAGGAGAAAATTAATATATGAGGCGTCTAGTTTCAAAACCCGCTAAAACGATTTTTCGTATAAAATTACTTAATAATAATTAATTAATATTAATTTTTTAATTAATAGTTCTAATAGTAATTTGAAATGTTTTTATCAAAGCAAATATTATGTATATATGAATTTTTCTTTTTTGCTTTTTTACTCTAGAATAATTATTGAAATACCTTATAAGAATGTGATTGTTAAGTCAAAGATTAATTATAAGTTTTTATAAATAATTGGGATTTGAAAAAAATATGTTATAGCGGGTTTTGAAACTAGACGCCTCATATGTTATCAATATTTTAAATCCTTAACATATAAAAATCATTGTTCAAATTTTTAACGGTTATGGATATTAAAAAACATGAATTTATAATAATTTTAATCTACTTCTAAATTCTATAAGGTAATAACAGATTTTACCGTCTACAATTTATTAAAAATATTCCAAAGGAACGAAAGGAAAAAAAATTGTCAAAATTTACAGGAAACAAATAAACCAAGGTACAGTCAGTCCGAAGCGCCATGATATTACAAAGCAAACACCTAAATCAACAAACGCCAACCGGAAGACAATAGATCGGTCAGATAACATTACCTAATCGATAATTATATCTACGACACTTTGACTCACACGTTATGTCGTAAAAAGGTGAGAAAGTACCATGATAAAACTATAGCAGATACAAAAATTCGTTTACCATCCGTAAATGTGAAGTTCAATGCATTTTAAACTTTATGAGTAAGGAATACGGTGGTGTTTGATTGTTTGTGAAGTCGAGGGTTGGTTGGGTACGGTGAAGTCGCGAAGAGCAGGCAATAAAAAAGGTGAAATGTCTCAGAGGAATCGTCAGTGGACGTACGCCCGATAAGGGACCACCATAGTAGATATAAGCTCGGGTTTAGAGCTATTTTCCGATTTTAACACCAGTATTCACAAATGATAGTATTTGCCTATGATCACATAATCGATAATAAAAAAAATGTTTACAATTTTATCTTATTTTTTTTAATTCTGACTTGATATATTGACCTGATGAATAATAAATAGTACAATTCAAAAGCCGAGTATTATATAGGCAATTATTTATTCATAGTTACCGCGATCATGCAGACCCATACAATCTCTTCAAGCTTCGTTTTAAATAACCCAATACGTTTTCTTAACCTGACTTGGTACAGTGACCACAGCACACCAGATGGTAAGTATGGTGCAGTACAAAAAACGACGACTTAAAAAAAACACATTGGCCTCGCTGCGATCATGCCGGCCTGCATAAATATCTTTTCACGCTACGCTTAAAGGATCTCATATTATAAGACGGTGGGAACACGTTCGCTGGAAGACCATTCCACAACCCAACGACACGGCAAAAGTAAGATTTAGAAAAGTTCTTCGTCCTAGCCGGGTTGTGAGTTACCGTATAGCTGTGCTATATAAACCCACACGCGTGGTTCTGTTAAAGAAGGAAGAGGGCAGAGCAAGGTTAAACGAATCTCCAGAATACTCACAGTGATACAGACGATAGAAAACTCTTAGTGAGCAATATCTCTGAGTAACTGGAGCGGCATGATTGGAGGAAGGGAACACGCTCGCTAGTTGATCATTCCACAAACTAATGACCCAGAAAAGGTAAGAGTCAAACTGAGATTTATAGACGCTATTTTAACTTGAGTAGGAATAGCCCAAGTATTTTCAGAATCAAGTTCAAATTTAGATAATTGGTGACTAACCAAACTAAACTCAAACGAGTAGAGACCTACTTAAGGCCGCAGGACTTGCCGGTCATCGAAGATGAGACCCCAGTCGTACCCTCGATGCCGGTAGTTGGAAGGTGGAACACCCCGGAGGTTTTAGTCGTTGCAAGTCCGACACACCAGTGGCAGCCATCACCGCCCCCAAAGGTCCGTTAGGGATTAAAAAAAAAGATGTGAATTTAAGGTGAAACAATAATATACATAAAACAATTCCGCTTTATCTTTTAGACACTTTTACACATAATTTAGTAATTCTAAACCTATCTACGAGACAAACTTACTATTTTATCAAAGTTACGAAACAACGTCGAGAGTTAAATAAAATCTACTAGTTAAACAATTATAAGAAGTTTCTTTTACAGATTTATTTTCTCCGTGTAAATTGAGCGATAACTCGTGAACAATGAAGGGACCCGCCGCATGGCCGCCCATAATAACGACATCCGAAATATATACGATTACAGACTGATGATGTTCACTACTCGTGGGCTATTACTTTATTCTGTGTCAACGACCAACGATATTGATTACTTCTTTCTTTTAAATAGTAAAATATACAAAGTTCTGGACAGCATGGAAAAAATTTAGTTCGTCACGTACTTGGGTACAGCGATGGGCAAAATGTAATCAGATAAATGATTAACTATTAGAGAATATAATCGTAATTTTAATTTTGTTACTCTGTAATCATGTGTAAAACCCTTATAAACATTAAGAAGTCATATATTTGAATGCAATTGACGATTCCTTAGTGTTTAAAACATAGATGCACAAAATGTAATCATATCGAAAGGTGAAAGGTTATTTGGTTTAAGCGTCATTTTTTGGTGATATAGTAATATATATATATATATTTGAAATCGGTAAAAAACGCTGATTCCGAAAATATATATTACTATATCACCAAAAAATGTCGCTTAAACCAAATAGCCTTTCACCCCTCGATATTAATGATGAAAAATGTAATCATAATCATTTTTCATTTATCTGATTACATTTTGCCCATTTATGCTTGGGTACATACTGAATAGGTATTTACGTGTCCTAATAAAAAATAGCAAGAAATAATGAATAACTCCGATTCTCTTAAGACGTTTAAAGTATTTACAGAAATCTGAATAATGTTAAAACGATTTAAAATACAACCAGTCAAAGACAAATATTTGAGATGTTTTTCAAATTTTCTCTCCTTTTATTGTTATTTAGTATAATTGGACTATTAATAATAAAACATTTTTAGTAAAATTTAACAAATATTACGTTATTTTATTTTTACCAACAAAAATAATTATTAATTGTTTTTATTCAATTGAATAAAAGGGATTTAAAAATATGCAGATTTGTCATCTTAGGTAGTGGAAACTGATGGGTCAGTCAACAAAACATAAGCTAATCGGATTTTCAATGTAAATAATATATTGTTTGGGTTAAAATCCCACCCAGTTACGGTTAGAGTACTCTTTAATGCGTACCACAATACGTGCTTTGATGGACTGACTACATTTTGGGACATATTCTTTGTAACTCTCAGTCCTCATAAATCTTTCCAAAGAAACCCTAATAGCAATAGGTGTAAAGTCGCAAATGACGTGAAAAAGTATCTTTTTGAACCGTTTTCTACGGAAGATTATTTACGCTCACAGCTGTGCTACTGTGACAACATTATCTTCAGTCTTTAGACAACTGATTGCAAAGTGCCTTCCGAAGTTGTATTCAAGAGAAATAATCATGCCAAGGTTGAAAACCTTTTGTAAATTTCACTATTTTGTGTTTTTGTTGTTTACATTAGAAATGTATAATAATTAATACAATATACCAAACTCAACGTTTAAGGAGAACCGTTATTTCAATTATATTGTTGTAAAATATTTTAAAAATTATAATTTATGATGTCTTTTTTTAAATGCCGTGCCATTATATGTAATTGTTAAATTTTGTGTAGTACAAAAAAACGTATTTGCTTTATTCGAGACAGTGGAGCGGTGACTTTCAAATTTTATGCTAATTTTTTTCCCAAATGTCACCGGCTGTGTAAGGTCATGGAAATATTCTTTGTTCTATAAAATAAATTTATAGAGTTAAAGTCCGATATTTATTATTTATAATACATGTAACAAAAGATGCATATGTATATAAAATAAAAATTGAATATTGTTGATATGCAAAAAACATTAACCAGTATTAGAACTGTAAGTCATCTTTTTTATATTTTTGCTTTCGTCTAACATGTCACCTGTCAATTTGCCTAATCCCCAAATAGTTCAAAAGCTCAGTAGGAATACTTTGGGATTATTTTTTTGATTTGTGCGTGAAAAGTAAATTTACCTTTGTTAATATCCCATGGGATTTAAGATACGAAAGTGTGAATTGAAAATAAATAGTTTTTGCTGTTGTTTACTCCAGTGAATGCTGTTTCCTGTAAATTAGACACGGGGATGGCTTATTTTATAAATAAAATAAAAATTATTATAGTCTTTATTTTACATACACAATTTTAGCATTACATTGGTTTGCTAGCAGCTCAACCAGGCTCAATGCCAGTATTTTGAGTACCAAACACCCTCCATAGTTGTAATTTTTTTCAGTCTAATATAGACGCGGTTATATACGATATTTTGACATAAAAAGTTTTAGTAAAATAATAATTTTGTAAAAAATAAATGTATGTTTGTGTGTGCATTTGTATGGAACATTTATAATACTTGAGTATATTTTCGGTTTTTATAATTATCTGAAGATTGATGTAAACCGAAATGGAATGAAAAGGTAGGGGTGGATAGGTATGTGCCCAACTGGAATATATGCAAAAAGCTTAATACTGATCCACTTCATCCAGTCACGTTACGGGATTATCTCGTGCAACATCAATTTGTTATTCTCTTTTTTTTAAGATCGACAGCATGGTAACAAAATTTCTTTTGTTCCACTCGGTTAAATGCAACGATAGCCCCTGCTCAACTGGGATATCAGTTTTTTTATTCTTAAATATCAATAGTATTGCCTTATGACATCTCTCGTTTGCGAGAAAAAATTCCCAAAATGTATCTTTAGTTATTTCTGCGCATAACGATTTATTTTGTCTTTATTTTGTCCCGTTAGTATGTTTAGATTCCGCCGGGACTGTACAACAGTAGATTTATTTGTCTGTGGAACAGCCTTCTTCTACGCCGAATACGTCTTTATTTAATAGTCCCTGGTTTGCATTGTAAATTCGTTAAGCTGTATCTTTTTTTTCTTTCGGACCGTCAGGGGAGTGGTGAGGGCTACTCCCCCGGTGTGTTGGACTTGCACCGACTAAAACCACCGGGGTACCAGCTCTGCCTACACTTTGCCTTTACCGGACCTGGGAATCCAGATACTTCTGAGTAAGCTGTATCTCTTGCTCTATCCAACTAACTATGATCAGGTATAGCTTATATTTTGAGGAGTTGGAAGGAATGTAAATGTCAAGATTGGTTTTGTAGTATCTGCGTGATTCCAGAACAAATTTACAAAGGCCATTAAAAATTCAATTGTTTCGTGTTCAGAAGTCTTTAAATTGTCGATCCTATTCTTTTTTGTATCTTGAAATAACAAACATTAAATAATTCGGACTATTATTTAGTAATGATTTCATTTCTTTTTTGTTTAATATTTGTTTTTATTTTAGATTCTCATTGTTATCTGTCGCTGTTGATGTATCCTTAAATAAATATCCTTTTTATAATCCTATTTACTTTAAATCACAATCATGTTAACGGTATTATGCGGACTTCTCTAGCTCTGGGAGCTTAGATAAAGTAATATTGGATCATCGACATCGCGAGTAGAAAAGTCCAAAATGAATGAAAAAACGTAACGTGACGACTTGGTACTTCGAAAGCTTATGTCAATTTCAAATATTTTGCACTTTTCCATTAGCGTTATCGCTGATCTAATGTTGTGACCAATAGTAATTTATTATTACTGCAGTCAGGGTACACAATGCGTTGCGAAGGTGGCACGTCGCCGGAGTAATGCCGTTCTTTCGTTTTACATATCCTATAATATCCATATTAACGGGTACTGGAAATACGAGTGTGTATTGGATTTGCGTTTAGCGAGGCTAATGGATCCGTGTCGATTTTTCGATACATTTTCAATAAGTTGTGTCGTAAAAACGTTGCGCTTTCGCAACGAACCGTGTGCTCGTTAATGCGACTAACTTTTGCGTACTGACGTTGCACGAACTGCACCGCCGCGCCGTCGCATTGCATCATATGCACGGGCTCTTACTTAATTGTTTTTAAATGTTACGTCACAAGCCCTGAATAAGTTTTATCGGAAAATATCGAAGGTAACACGATATTCGGCGTATCGATATCATCCCACTTTAAAAGGCGCCGTACAGGTATGTCCAGGCGCCGGCTACAAACTCCCTCATGCAGAAAACAACTCTACTGATGAAGCGAGCTCTTAATTCGCTTTGACGGTCTCTGTAGTCCCTAATTAAGGCTTGTCCAATGCCGCTACAACCTGATCTCTCCAATCCATATGTGTGTAGGACGAGCGGTGTCTTTATAAGTGGTTATTTTAAGCCTTGGTACCCCCTTTATCTTATCGCCTAGCATTGATATTGAGATTGGAAATCTCGGTGTGCGGTTTCAACTTGTACAGATAACATGCTATATTGTTCGATGTTTTTATTTTAACAGATAAGCTAAGTTTTTGGCAGTTTTTTTTAACTAATTGATATTAGATGATTTATGTGATATTATTAACCTAAAGACGTAAGGCGACTTGCACCAATAAAAAGAATTCAGTTTAAACTTGTATAAAATGCTATTTAGCTATTTATTGAAGCAGTTTAATTTTACCTTAATGGTGATTTATATTTGACAGTTGTTAAAACTAAATAATGTTTCCGAGCTAGACAACAGTGCACTTTAATGCAAAATAACGTTTTATAAAAGTTTAAACCAGATTTAAAACATGATTAACTGGTTATTAAGACATATTCATAATCTAAAAGTAAAAACTCTTTCTGTTAATAAAATAATTTGTATATATAACAATGTTTAAAATATTACAGATAAAGATGTTTTGTCTTATAAACTAATATAAAAAAATGCTTTACGACGATCGGTTTTACATCATATTTTGCAAGTCAAATCTTCCACGATCTTGAAGATGCTCTCATATATATTAATTTGTTTTATAATATCTTTCAATATTTTTTGAGTATTTGTGTTATTTTTCTACAAAAACTTATGACAATGATCAGTTAATTTCAATGTCTGTCAAAGTAAATCTCGTCAAAATTTCAAAGTCTGTAACTAGTTGTTACTTATCTACGTTAGAAAAGTAAAACCTCGTCAATGTAAGGTTAGCATTGGTTTTAAAATTTTTTTTTTCACTTCAGTCACAAGTATTAGTAAAAAATGCCCTTAGTCATGAAAGCATTTAATAAAATGACACGGTTCTTCAATGGCCTACATTATAAATTGTGTACGCTTGAAAGTCAATTGTCAAAAGGGCAATGTTTGATTGTTCACCGATATCTGTTATTGCCTACGTGAAATATTATTCGGTAATGTGACAGGGTCCTTTAAAGGTAACAAGCAGCTTTACAAGTTGTTCGTGAGTACGCTTGAAAGCGTAGTGTTAAAAGGACAATGCGAATGGTCACCAATTTCTATTATTGCCAACGTCAAAAGTTATTCGCTAACGTGACTAAGTTCTTTAAATGTCTTCTTTATAAGTTGTATGCTTGAAAATACTGACTGTTTAAAAATAAATATTTATTTGCTCATTGGTATATGTTATTACCTACGTCACGGGGCTGTGGAGAATTGATTACAGGACCCACAGTCCCCGGCTATATGCAGAAGTAGTCATCTTGGGGTTTTTAGCCGGTACAAGTCCGACACACCTTGGCTGTGCCACCCCCTGCGTGCGGCCGGGACGGTCCAATAAGGATTAAGGATTACCTACGTTAAACATTATTCGGTATAGTGGCAAAGTTTTTCAACGGCCTACATTACAAGTTGGTCATGTGTGCGCTTGAAAGTGTCGATGGTTGAAAAGGCAGCGCTTGAATGCGGCGCGGTCGCGACACTCGAACTAATATCAAGGCGAGCGCAATCAGCCTACGTGGGCGCTCGCTTTAAGTAAGCATATTAGGGACATGTCTCTCTGCTTTTAACTTAATGTCAACTTTAATTAGTATTTTTCTTTTTCTCTGATTTTGAAAGAATTTTGACCTAACTTCGAACTTTGAACAAAATTCATTATAAGTAAATAATTGAATCCAAGAAACAAATATAGTCAAAACTATTTATATCGTTATCGGCGATATCGTTTAGAATAACATACCGGTTATATTGGGCCAGAACAAAGGTCCCTCCCAGCTGATCGGTCGATCCACGACCCGTTAGCCGATGTCTTTGGGGGTCGTGGACGCTCAGGGTGGCGGCTCTGAGCGACTGAATAGCGACCCTCGAGAAGTGGGCAGAGTATTGTGATGTGCTCTGCCTAAATACAACGAGCAGTATCGGGGAAGGCATCATCTTCCCCCAAGTTTGTAAAAAGCGGGCGCGGCGCGACGGGGCTGTGTCGAATTGATTACAAGACCCACAGTCCCCGCCAATGCGCAGAAGTCGTCACTTTGGGGTTTTTAGTCGGTATAAGCCCGACACACCTCGGCCGCGTAACCCTCCTCTGCGGCTGAGACGATCCTATGAGGATTTTCACCAAGTAAAAAAAAAAAGAACAAAGGTCCCGCCAAAAAAATAGGACTTCGTATCTCGAACACATCACCGATTCTTACGACTATCGGTTTTTACGATTAAATATGAGTAGTCCCTTCGATGTCGTTATAACAGATTATGATTGTATTTATCAAAAATAATGAAAGTTTAAAAAAAATCATTAATTAAAATTTTGTCACTCCACTTATTAAAAATATGGTCAAAACAATAAATGAATAAAAAATTAAAAATATAATAAGCCAATTAAAGGAATTCCAAGTTAAAATTAAAAAAGCAAAAAATAAGCCTTATTTCATCTTTTAGATGGTTTGCTAATGCAAAAGTGCTTGCATCTCATAAGATACTGGGTTCGAAATCGGTTACTAGAAACCGTTTTTAATAATGAATAGATTAGTTTGACATGAGCCATGGATATATGTACCTCTACACAACGCAAGCGCAAGCTTACTCTGGGACTAGGCGAATGTGTGTAATTGGTCACAATTTTTTTCCCTATCAACTTTTTCGATTAATATAGTATGTGTTTTAATGGTTAGTGTGAAGTGTTATTATGCCACTGCCCGACTGGATCTCGATGTTCAGACGCGTACAAAGCCTCTTAAAGTGATTTGCTTTAGATGGTGAGATAAGCTTTTTCCTTTTTTAGACATAGTAGTAGTTTTTAGTTATTTTACCCCAGAACAAATAAAAGCGGCGATTATCTGCGCTACAGCATATACAGTAACTAATGCATCTCTGCCCACTTGTAAGGGAATAGGGAGATATATTGCATCTGTAAACATGAACTTTTAAATCTTATCAACTTTTAATACAAATAATAAGTTGGTGTGTCCATATTATGACTTGTATTACCGCACTCGCTCTTCAGTAATTGAACGGCGATGTAAAAGGTATCTACGGTGCAAATAGTAAAAAAAGCGTCGATAATCGCGGGTCGCGCGACTCCGCCCCGCGTCGCGCCGTGCGCTCAGGCGACCGACACTCGTGCGTTGCGGTTATAATAAAATGTGGCCCATTCAACGCCTTGCGTATCAACGCAAATGTTTTGAATACTACTTAAATATTTTCATCAAAATCGGCCCACCCTAGTCCACTGTTGTGTATAGAATTCTCCTAATAAGCGCCAAAGAACGATCTTTTACTCTTCTCAATTAATATTTTTCGGCTACCTTTTCCAAATCGTCCACTATTTTACTAGGGGGCGCCTCAAACCACGTTTTCCGATTTGCAGTCTTCACAAAAGAATTTGTTTGCGTTGAAGGCAAGGATTAAAATAATTTTTACGTGTTTTTACTATTTTACATATTTTATTATATTTGACAACTAAAAAACAATGTTCTTCTAAATTTATACATTACAAATACATAATGTATTACAGAGAAAAAAGGTGACAATTAAAATAGGTTTTATATGACATTAAATATTAGGTCCTTACATATGAAATTGGCGTTTTTCGTACTGGCCATTTTAATCACAAATTTCTCCTCTTTGGTAAGGAATTCCAAATTCAAATTTGTACAGCTATAGACTCATGTATTTGTGCTTCGATGATCGTCATTCATTTGTTTTTTTCTTCTGTTTTTTTCTGTTTGAGTCACTAATTTTACAAAATGGAAAACTTAAAATATCGCATTATTTACGAGTACGAGTTCCGCCGTGGCACTAGTGCTGTGGAAACAACTCAAAGGGTGAATGATGTGTATGCCGGTCGTGTTGCAAAAGAAAACACAGTTCGTTTTTGGTTCCAACGTTTTCGTTCTGGAAATTTCGACCTGCAGAACAAGCCCCGTGGACGGCCTGAGACTCAAGTTGATAATGAAGAGTTGAAGGCTATTGTGGAAGCGGATCCATCGCAAACCACGTCCGAGTTAGCTGCAGGCTGCGATGTTAGTGATAAAACTGTTTTAATTCACTTGAAGCAAATTGGGAAGATTAAAAAGCTTGAAAGGTAGGTACCTCACGAATTGACTGAAGCAAACCGGCAAACGCGCGTCGACTGCTGCGTTACATTACTAAACTGGCACAATAATGAAGGTATTTTAAACCGAATCATTACCTGTGATGAAAAATGGGTTCTTTACGATAATCGGAAGCGCTCAGCGCAATGGTTGGATCCTGGCCAGCCAGCCAAACCCTGCCCCAAGCGAAAATTAACCCCAAAAAAGTTACTTGAAAGCGTTTGGTTGACTAGTGACGGTATTGTTCATTACAGTTTTCTCAAATCTGGCCAGACTATTACGGCTGATGACTATTGTCAGCAATTGCAAACCATGATAGAAAAACCAGCGGCTAAACAACCTAGGCTGGTCAATCGCTCCACGCCACTGCTGCTTCACGACAACGCTAGACCACACACTGCGCAACAGACGGCTACTAAATTAGAAGAGCTTCAATTGGAAAGTCTAAGACATCCTCCGTACTCCCCGGACCTTGCTCCAACAGATTACCATTTTTTTCGAAATTTGGATAACTTCTTGCAAGGGAAAAAATTCAACTCCGATGGGGCAGTCCAAATCGCCTTCAAAGATTTTATTGATTCCCGTCCGACTGGTTTTTTTAGTAAAGGGATCAATGAACTACCTATGAGATGGCAAAAGTGCATAGAAAATAATGGTTCATACTTTGATTAATTAAATATATTATATTAAAAAATATTCGACTTTTTGTTCCTCCCATACAAAACGCCAATTTCATATGTAAGGACCTAATATAAGGTTTTACACATAGTCCCCCCCCCCTCCCCTTGGAACCCGTGGCTCTAAGCTTGAAGTGTCATCACTTGGTAACACGCATATTTTATTTAGTAATCTTCTTCTAAATTTAAAAATTACAAATACATTATACAGAGAAAAAAGGTGACAATTAAAACTAAGGTTTTAAACAAATTTGTCCATTTTTTCTTGACCCTGTGGAAA
This sequence comes from Automeris io, assembly GCA_036320925.1. Classification (NCBI taxonomy): domain Eukaryota; kingdom Metazoa; phylum Arthropoda; class Insecta; order Lepidoptera; family Saturniidae; genus Automeris; species Automeris io. The sequence continues at coordinate 9,607,803 of JAUDJH010000014.1, forward strand.
TTCTCATGGACCTTTAGAGCAGTGGTGAGGGCCACTGCCCCGTTATTTCAGACGTTTAGGTCAGTGATCTAACAAATAAATAACCTACAATGTAGGCTCATATAAGGATATTTAAAGTTTACTTAGATTTCAATATTTACTCGTTAAGCGTGGAATATCTCAATTTCCGTGAAACAATAACAACTACAGTCGTGCGTCATAAAAATGCCACCTCTTTTATTGGGGACGTAAATAAAAGTCATGTTAAAAAGGTAAAAAGAAGTATTTTGAGAGAAAAGGCGCACGCGGTTACACAGTCCTATCAAAAAACAAACAAACATAAGTTTCTACTTAGGTGCTCTGTTCTTGGTACTGTGGTACAAGGGCTGTAAAATTTATGATTCGGTGAATTATTGTAAGTTTCGTATGCGGCGCTGTGTTTATTTGTTACTTGATACATTACGCACGATCTGTAGTGTACAAATGTGAAAAAGACGCTATAACGAATGATCCACCATTTATATTTAGTTCTTTCATGTAAGTCAATTGAATTGACTAACATAGATGACTTGACTCAATTCCCTTCACTAAAACCAGCGTCATAGACTTCTGTTGCATAAAGATTTCCTTTTCTTTGCAGTTTTTAAATATTATCGTTGTGTAATTGGCACAGTTTGTCAACTGTACCGTATGTAAAATGCATATATGTGCTGTTCAATGATGGTGAATAAATAAATAAAATAAAATAATAAAGCTAAAAATGAGTACATTTCACCACGTTAATTTTTTATTTTTTATAATTTCTTTTTGTATTTTTTATTGTGGCGAAATAAACCTATTTCATCTCATTTGATAAATAAATGATATTATATTAATGATAATACTTTTATACTTTGTTTTTTTTTATAATAATATGTATTTAAAAATAATCATCATTATAAAAGAAATAGGACGTCCTCTGCTAGACGTACAGCTTTTCCCTAATGCTTTCCAGAACGACCGGTCGGTTCTGTAACTAGGGTCACCTTGAGATCTGGATTAGATTGTCTGTCCACCATTTCAGTGGACATCTCACACTGCGTTTGCCAACACGTGGTATCTACTCGAGTAATTTTCTGCCCCATCGACCATCCATCCACTCAACAAACAACAATGTTACAAAATAATGTTTCTACGATTATAATTTATTGTGATCTGCACAATATATATATTTCCAGATTATGTAGTAATCTTTTGGTATCTTTTATATTGTTATATATGAAAAGAAGGCAAGGTGAACACTTCATCTGATGGTTAGCAGTTGCAAAATATATATTATAATACAGTGATGCGCATAGAGTACTTGGACTTTTTCATTGATTAATTTGAATATTATATTATGGTAGTACCTATTATATTGTTTTCATAGGCAAGATAGATGGCGTGAATGTAGAATAGATATGAATATTAATGGTTCCTTTTTTGTTTAGCTTTAAGCAATTTATTCCAGACTTATTTATCGTGAGGACATGCAATGCTTTGATGCATCTATGGTATGAACGCTGCTGCTATGATAGTGTCATAATAGTGCTGCCTACCTAAAAAAGAATTTATATATACTCCTTTTATATATATTCTTTCATTATTTTTTGGGTCTATATATTTTAAATCAATTGATCAATGTCCGTATTCAAGGAATTATGCATTTTGATATATTATTAATAAACCTCTTATTTTATAGCTTGTAATCATTTCACTCAAAATCCTAGGTGCGTCCGATATAGTATTTACTGAAAATTGCTAAGATATGAGAAAATGTAGCAAAATTTGTTATTATAATTCATTTAAAGTGAATTAACCCTTTGTGATGACTATCGAGTTGGGTTCAATGAATAAAAGCAAAATATAAACGCCATTTATAACTCGTAATCTATTAAAAACTCTTTAACTAAGGACAAATTTGGACAACTAATCTTTCTTTAGGGTCACCCTACCCTGCAATTACGCCTTTACCGTAACGGTTTGCGTATCTACGACCCCTTCAAAATGATTACACGTTTAGTGAATGCGCTTAGTAATAGCACTAATGAAAACCGCACTGAAAAAAGGAATAGTTTAATCTTATGATTATAGGATCTGTTTAAGAGAACCGTGTAAGGAGATAAACAGTATGACAACTTTTGTTATATATAATTCGTCTTCTTAGATCAACAAGGCTCTACTTGAAATAATCGTATTTTTTAAAGTTATATAGCAGATATAGTTTATTATACAATATAAACAAAAACAAAAACATACTCAGAAATGTAATATTTGTTACGATATATTATTATTTTATTATTTGGTACTATTTTAGAGAACACCTTGAGAACTATTAAATAATAATACTCGTATATGACGTTGTATTATCATAAAAATATTGTATATTGATTTAATTTATAAGTAGTACCAATAAAAACTTGGCTTACTGTATAAAACTTACTATGTTAACAGTGATATTACTTAACCATTATAAACGCATCTACCCTTTAACAGTTACGCCTCTAAAGGTTTGTTTAATGGTTGCTCTATTCAATATTTATTCTTTGTGGACATTCTGATAACGTTTTAATGTAAGTGGATGAAAACGCCCCTTTTATTGCAACTGGTATTATTAGACAGTGAGCTATTTTGAACAGTTAATCTTTTGCACAGTTATCTTTCAATAGAATCACCCACAGTTAAATTAATAACTCAATTTATTTATAGAAATAAATGTAACAACGTTTGTTATTTATATTTGAGAGCAAATGTTATATTTTCAACGCCATAAATATCTTTTTTTCTATGTTTTTAATTTACAATGTCACAACTATAAATAAACCCTGAAATATTTAATTTCATTTGTAGTTTTATAGTTAAAGATTAATTTATATTAAATCTACAGTTGATATTTACAAAAACAAGTGATACAGAGCGGGCCGTCATCGCATAAATTATCGAATGCCACAATCACTTGCCCATAAAGCACGCACGGTCGCGGGAATGCGCACAATCGGTCAACGGAGTACTTATTTATTTTAAATACAATCATCAGGGGGCCCTCCTGCCGGGCCTGAGGGCGCTGTCGCGGGCCCCCAACCTCGGGACGCTTTCGGCCCCTTTTAATCAACTGTCATGCAGTCAGTACGATACCATTACAGTACTGTACATTTATATACTAACGCTGTTACTTTGCCGCTTTGGAAATAAGGTTCGTTATGCAGTAAATTATGTGAACGGGTTAAGTTGGAAGAATGATATGGAAAAGGCAGTTGGTCGTGGACGCCATCTTTCTTTATTTGATTGCGGTGTTATGTTAGATCTGGGGCAGGGTTTGGATGACAGTCAAAATATTGTTATGATACGATGTAGATATTGTCTTGGATTCATGTTTTAGCTCAATTTATTTTTCAATAACAGCGTAATTGTACTACAAGGTTAAATAACTAGAAGAGCTAATATTTTTTACTCATGTGACTTCATTCAATTAAAAAGCCTTCTATCTTTATTTTTGCTTCCTCTAATGAGCTTAACAGAAAAAAGGAATTTTATATAACGGTAGATAACCATTCCACTGATTTCAGAAATAAAATTAAAAAACTCCAGCGATATAAAATTACTTAATCGATCTACCATTAACAGATTTCTGTTAGTTTTTTATCCTTTATATTATTATATTCATTTGGTTATAAATATTTCTATTATTGAACATAAACGGATTCAATATTTTAGAATAAACTTTTTATGTTATATTGTAATATTTTACTTGTATAATATTAGGTCCTTACATATGAAATTGGCGTTTTGTATGGGAGGAACAAAAAGTCGAATATTTTTTAATATAATATATTTAATTAATCAAAGTATGAACCATTATTTTCTATGCACTTTTGCCATCTCATAGGTAGTTCATTGATCCCTTTACTAAAAAAACCAGTCGGACGGCAATCAATAAAATCTTTGAAGGCGATTTGGACTGCCCCATCGGAGTTGAATTTTTTCCCTTGCAAGAAGTTATCCAAATTTCGAAAAAAATGGTAATCTGTTGGAGCAAGGTCCGGGGAGTACGGAGGATGTCTTAGACTTTCCAATTGAAGCTCTTCTAATTTAGTAGCCGTCTGTTGCGCAGTGTGTGGTCTAGCGTTGTCGTGAAGCAGCAGTGGCGTGGAGCGATTGACCAGCCTAGGTTGTTTAGCCGCTAGCTTTTCCATCATGGTTTGCAATTGCTGACAATAGACATCAGCCGTAATAGTCTGGCCAGATTTGAGAAAACTGTAATGAACAATACCGGCACTAGTCCACCAAATGCTTACAAGTAACTTTTTTGGGGTTAATTTTCGCTTGGGGCAGGATTTGGCTGGCTGGCCAGGATCCAAAAATTTGGGCAAGGCGTCCGATTATCGTAAAGAACCCATTTTTCATCACAGGTAATGATTCGGTTTAAAATACCTTCATTATTGTGCCGGTTTAGTAATGTAACGCAGCAGTCGACGCGCGTTTGCCGGTTTGCTTCAGTCAATTCGTGAGGTACCCACCTTTCAAGCTTTTTAATCTTCCCAATTTGCTTCAAGTGAATTAAAACAGTTTTATCACTAATATCGCAGCCTGCAGATAGCTCGGACGTGGTTTGCGATGGATCCGCTTCCACAATAGCCTTCAACTCTTCATTATCAACTTGAGTCTCAGGCCGTCCACGGGGCTTGTTCTGCAGGTCGAAATTTCCAGCACGAAAACGTTGGAACCAAAAACGAACTGTGTTTTCTCTTGCAACACGACCGCTATACACATCATTCACCCTTCGAGTTGTTTCCGCAGCACTAGTGCCACGGCGGAACTCGTACTCGTAAATAATGCGATATTTTAAGTTTTCCATTTTGTAAAATGAGTGACGCAAACAGAAAAAAACAGAAGAAAAAAACAAATGAATGACGATCATCGAAGCACAAATACATGAGTCTATAGCTGTACAAATTTGAATTTGTAATTCGTTACCAAAGAGGAGAAATTTGTGATTAAAGTGGTCAGTACGAAAAACGCCAATTTCATATGTAAGGACCTAATATTACCACAAGTAGATTGGGTTCTTTAAAAAAAGGTTGAAGGATTTTTGTTCAGGTCGACATGATCACGGCTCATTTCGATGGATGCTATATGATATTTTGATATTTGCCAACGCTTTTAGATCATGTGCAACTAGCCAATTTATCAAGCTACTTGTTATTATAAAAAAGAGACAAAAATATATAGAGGGGTGAAAGGCTATTTGGTTTAAGCGACATTTTTCGGTTCAATAATAATATATATATTCGGAATCAGCATTTTTTACCGATTTCAAATATAAATATATTATTATTATATCACCAAAAAATGTCGCTTAAACCAATTAGCCTTTCACCCCTTGATATATTACTGTCTACTATTAAAAAACATTATTACATTGTGTATATAAAGGTTTTGTGTCATGATATATGTGGACCGGCATGACGATGACGGCAGTCAATTAATTTTCGTCCGTTGTTGGTCGCTGCCGTTCTAGCACTACGCTGTACTACTTTCGATCAGATGCGGTGTGGTCATGTCTTCGACCCAGTATAAAAAAAGTAATATAATTTTATTCATTAGGTATATTATAAACATTCGTTGCAGTCATAATATTCATACATGCTCGTACATCGGTATCCACGAGCCGTCAAACTCGCCCGTTGATATGACGGATTTGTTATGGTCCGGAATAACGCTTCACACACAGTTGTTAAGTTCATCTTACATTATAAATTATGGTACATGTAGTATTTTAAACTGTAATTATATTTTTAAACTATATATATTTTTTTTTCATAAGTACTTAATTGAGTCGGTGCTGATTCAATAATAAATGTTTTTATCTTTCTCTAGACGATAAAATCTGAGTTTATTTGTAAATATCCTGCTCGCCGGGTCCGTATGAAGTATACGGATACCCAGGCGCGACGAAAGCGATGAGAGGACATAGATGGTACCTCGGTGGTTTTAGTCGGTGCAATTCCGACAGACCGGGGGAGTGGCCCTCACGACTCGCCTGATGGTCCGAAGGGATTTCCACCGGGTTAACAAAATAAAGGCTTATTTGTAAAACTTTGTGAACGTTGGACAATACGGCATGCAGGGTGTAAAAGCTTGCATTCCACATGAGTTTTATATTGATGTGCACGAGTCCCATTTTTAATTGTTTTCGGTTTCACGGTACACGTTACATAAAGTATAGGTTAATTAATTACAATAATTTTAAGATTAACAATTCTTTTAATGCAATGTATGACGCCAATTCAACTTACAAGGAAATTGGCGGGAACTGAGAAAATTTTAATATTTCTTAAACGTTTATTATACAATACGATGACAGCAGGCATAGAAATACTATATAATATTATTTATAAAGAAATATTATCATTCTTACATTACATAAAATTAAAAAAAACGATATGCAACATTAGAAGCTATCGTAAACTACTGATATATAGTGTTTTATATCTCATTTAAAATACAATTTTAGATTGTTCTAAGTCTAATATCAATATAGTTTCTAGTGATATATAACATAAAATTCAGCTAGTTCGTAAATTAATTTGTCATTCTTCACAGCAGTGTGTACCGCGTTAGCCATTTCTTTTTTCATGCCCTAAACGGGCCGCGCGGGGCATTGTGAGCGGAATGGTAACAATAGGGGCCATAATGGGCGACCATCGATACCCTTTCTTTGACAGAATTTAATTGTGTGATGAAGTGTGGTTACGACATTTTTTTATTCGTTGTCGAACACACCGAAAGTCTTGCGGGAAAAGGCGGCGTTGTAAAGGCTCAGGCTTTATGTATTATAGTTATATTTAATTTATGTACATGACATTGTTCTAGAGAATGTGGTTATGTTTTTTTTTTCATAACAACAATCATATATTTACACTATATCCCTTTCGGGGTGAGTACTGATACATTACCAGCTGGATCCGCTTTGTGCTTGTATAATATCTCGTAACTAAAGTAACCAGTAGTATAGGTGATCGCCATTCTCAAGGGACTTACATATGATATTTCTATTAAACGTCACGTGAATTTCCTCATGATGTTGCTTCCTCACTGGTGAACATGAGGGGTCTAAATCCGTATTTAATTTGGAAACTATCCAGTGTTACGCGTCGTGATCCGAATCTTGGACCTTTCCTGTTATCGTGCATGGGTGCTGGCTTATTATCCACTAGGCCATAGCCATAATAATATTCGTAGAAAATATTTTTTAACTATAAGTTTTTTTTAATAATAACAATAATATCCTGCGACCCTTGTCTGGGATAAGGTAACAGAGTCTCATTTTGGTAAATACGGCTAGACTTCTTTCTTGAAAGACTTTTTTTTAATTTTAAACAAAGAGAGTTTTTTCATACTGTGTAGTTACGAAAACTAACTAAACTGCCGGTAGTCTACTTGTGGTAATATTATACCTATATACCGACAACTGTCGCTCTTTGCTCTTATAATGAGTTTTTTTTATAAAATTATGTTTATTTTCAGAACGACTATGAGTAAAGCTGTATATTTACCAAAAGATAAATTAATTAACTTTTACATGAAAAAAAAAAATATATATATTATCGAGGACCTGCCGCAGGTCATAAGTGATAAGTTGCATTTTTACAAGATTACTTTATTACTAATGTAGCTTACGTTATTACCGGAATAAATGTTTCTACATGTATGACGTACCAGGAAGTCGGTTTGATAATAAATGTCAAATCACGACAAGTCACGTGAACATAAATATGGCGGACTCTAAATTGATCAGATGTTTCACTCCGAAGTAGCCTTGAGTTTCTTTCGGCGCTTCTCTTCAAGAAAGTTACTTCCAAAATGCTTTAATAGTTGATCTATATCTATAGATAGTTCTTTCCCAGGTTGGTAACCTAAGTAGAAGTTCGTACTCACAGAGGTGCCTTTGCATTGCCATCAACCCACGAATTCGTTGGTTGAGCGCCTTAAGTGATCACTCCTCTCACCTGATGAGGTTGTAAAGGCCCGCCCAGGGCAACAGAAATTATCCCGTCGAAAAAAAAAGTGATCACACGTGTAGTGTTGACTGCATCATACAGTTTGTTTCATTTACACTAACTATCCCAGACGTCAGGAGCGGACCCTACAACTTCTATAGTACTTTATGGTACTTTTATGAAATCTAGTTTTAACTGATAATTATCTAACAAACCTGATCCATCCTTATGATCATAGATGGGCAAAATGTAATCAGATTAATGAAAATGATTAACGATTACATTATACGTTTTTTACCATTAATATGACTGCATTTTGCTCATTTATGTTTTAAACTATAAAATCCCAGATTGTATACACATTTATGATTTATTAATGTTTTAAATGGATTTAATCATGATTACAGAGCAAGAAAATTAAAATTACGACCACATTTATCATTAATCAGATTACATTTTGCCCATCTCTGCTTATGATTAAGTTATTTAGCTTGAAAACGATTACGATAAAATCATTTTAAAGATTTTATAGCTTACGATATTTTTATGATACTAGCTTGTTATAACAGAAATGTAATAAGAGCTGAACTGTTATATAATGATGTCATCTAAACACAATTTAAGTCGACACTAAAAGTAGAATTCGTTTCAAATATTACCTCTTTTGCTTAAAATATTTACGTATTAAACCCCAGTGGAATTGAACGCAATTACAAAGTAAACGTGTGAACTAAATGTCTTAATTTGCTTATAAATATTTGATTACGAAGTCGTTAAAGATTATAAAGTCTTCACTTGACCACATAACTACTATAAACTTGTTCCACGTTACCACCCGCTAAGCCGATACCTTCATGTTCATTTAGATGTAATGCTAATAAAGTGTTGCGAATTATCTTATTAGCTAATGAATCGACGCACTGCTGTTCCCATTAATATTTGTTATATTATCGATTTTTGGTAGGTTAAGTAATTTATTTATTTATTTTAATACTAACTTCACAGCATATTACAAAGAAAACTATATACAAAATAGAATATAAAATAAAAAACTTCAGTGCCAGTAACGAAGTTATGCTACATATTAAATTTTGTTAGCATGTTTTGGGTCGCTTTCAGTACACGAGTACTCGAGTGAGTATTGTATGAGTGTATGTGTGTCTGCGTGCAGTTGTGTGCATGTGTTACACAAAAGTACATGTGTTTTACAAAAGTAAAACTTCTTAGGCGGCGAGTTGATAAGCGATAAATCGATGAAAATTGAAAATAACATTTTAAGAAACTGTCACGTTGACGTATAAAATATAGTTACATGAAAAAAAGAAAGATTCAACGTAAAAGTAAAGAGGAAGAGAGCAATACATTTCAATGATAGGAATGTGGATCAAAAATTGCGACCTATAAGCAATGACATAAAGCGATAAAATAAAATAGAAATAGAAAATATTTAAAAAGTTGATTATTTTAGGGTTTACATTTATATTTCTGTCCCTTAGCTAGATTTGTATTATGTTTTCTATTTTGTGAAAAGTTTGCTGGCTTCCGTATTTTTTAATGTATTATTTTATTTGTTTTAAGTTGCTGTATGTTTTCCTAATTATAAAAAAATAAATGAATGATTGTCGAATATGATCGCGTAGTAGATGCCTTAAATGCTACCTACATAAGAGCAGCTGAGGCACGAAGCATAAGTTGTTTTATTTAAGAAGTTTTTGTTGTATTAATGTTAAATAATAGAAATATAATTTTCAAGGCAACAGTTAAATTCACAATCTTAACAGCTCCTTTCAAACAACAGGTTGCTATGCTACTACATTATTACTTTCCTTTTATTAAAAGCCAAAACGTGCTGGTGGCTTCGGTTTCCTATTAGAACGTCGCAAACCTGGGTCTTGTTCTTGTTGGGTTGATGGTGCGTGGCTTGAGGAACACGGTTGTTCATTAATTGCAATATTACCAGTTATAGGAGGTTCTTCAACTTTGTATAACCAAACGGTTGACAAGTATCAGTATATTCCTGATTTAAATTTTTATGCCTCGGTGTTAGTCGATCCATGTGTTTCTTCGTTATCATACCGTTTACTTGTACTTCATTTGAGTAAGGACCGTCTCGTTTAGTAAAAACTCCTGGATCAGATTCTTTATCTGTTTACTCATACAAAATCTCCTATTTTGTATTCATGATTTATAGCCTTTTCTTAACAGCTCCTGTCAAACAAGAGGTTGCTTTGCTACTAAATTAGTTTCAGTGCTCCACTTGCTGTTTTGTTTATGGCAGGGTAAACTGACTGTATCTCACCTGATTACAAGTGCCGAAGTAATATCTTTGTCTAAGAATAGTGGCAGCCATCAAAAAACGAGAATCGAATCAGAATAAACGTTGGTATGCCTGCCTATTTAAATATACGCTGCAATGCAAAAAGCGTTTAGGTACCTCTGTAAAACAGATTAACATTTATTAGGCCCATGATACTCGTGTACCTAAAACACTAAAGAATAGGTTCATCAAGGTAGAAAATAGCAAAAACAGAGAGCCTGTGTTGTAATGATGCACTAAAGCGCAGTTAGCTTAGCATTTTTTTTTACACTGGCTCGACATAGTGACTACAGAGTACCTGATGGTAAGTACAATGTAGTCCAAAACGAAAGCGTCTATCAAAGAATGAAAATCCACTAATAGTCTACATCTTCATGGCGGCCCACATATACCACGACTGAAGGTCTCTAGGTATATGAGCTACTGGATATACACAAGCTGATCCCGAAACGCGACAAGCCGAAACTGGTCCCTGTGAGAGGCTTTACACCTATGCGCTGTGGTCGCGATCCAGACGGGCACTGACGCCCTTCCACCTCGCTGCTGCTCGTTTAGCACCACCCAGGAGTCACGTGTAGGGAAATTAGGGTAAGCCTACGGACGCGAGCAGCTTCGACTTGTGGTAAACGCCCTAAAGGGCGTTAGGGTGTTATGGAACGCGCGGGGTAAGGGATGCGCGTGCGCAAGGGATGCTCTAGCAAATTCAGTCGACTACCGAGAACCGAGGCTAGAGTACGTGCATGCGCGTCGCATTTCGGTGTGCCTTAAAGTGAAAATAAACATTAAAACGCCAAAATCCGTTTCTTTCTACAACCACACCCACGACCACCGGTCATAATGCATAAATAACCGTTTACCTGCATTGATTTAATTAAAATAATTATTGACAGAAGTCGTAAACAATCAAAATGGAAACATTATTTTGTTTAGTAACGTTACATTAATTAATTGTAATGTCTATCATCTCATCACAATTATAATTTAAGAATTTTTATATCTGACAAAATATATTTAGTTTACATATTAAATTAGTTAATTTTCCATGGAATTGCCTTGACGAAGTTTATCGTCTTTAAAGAAAACCAAATAAAAAATTACACTTAAAAATAATTGAATTTTTATTTTAAAGCATTTTTAAGTTAATAATTTACATTATAACGTGCAATTAAAATATTTACCACGAGCCTTTTAGTCTCGTGCTTTATGGAACCCATTTTAAATGCCTACGCGTTCATAAATAATTATATTGTTTTATGGTTCAACCTATCAACGTAAAAACCTTTGTTACCATTGTGTGTTATTCTTCAGACACAATAATTACGTTGATATCTTCGATTAACTCCAGCTATCCTTAATTGACCTAAACATCCTGAACTGTCTTAGATATTCTAGCACTATATAGCTTAGGTATAGGTATGTATGGTATAATTATAATAATCATTTATTTTTAAAGGTTGTGAAAGCATTATGTTTTAAAAAACACGTCGTTTAGCCAATGTCTTAAAACTCGTAACTTTTTTTTCTTTTTTATCTTAACTCAGTGTAGTGACCTACCAGTCTGTTGGTAAGCATGGTGCAGTCGAAAAAAGACTACTACAATCAACAGGAAATTAAAACTATAGCATGTAGACGCCGCCCGATACGCGTTTGTGGTAAACGCCCTAAAGGACGTTAGGGTGTTATGAGATGCGCGGGGTAAGAGGATGCGCGCGCGCACGGGATGCTTGTTAATTCAGTCGACTACCGAGACGCAAGGCGAGAGTACGTGCGTGTGCATCGCAGTTCGGTGTGCCGTAAAGTGCAAATAAACAGTAAAACGCCAAAATCCGTGTCTTTCTACAACCACACCCACGACCACCGGTCATAAAACTCATTAATAATGTCGGCGTGCACATATACCTCTTCACACTTCGTTTAAAAGACCCAATATAGTAGGATAGTTGGGAAACGCTCTCTGGAAGACCGTTCCACAACTCGACAAGAATAAGAGTTGAGGAACTATTTAATCCCAGCTGGGAAATGAAGGAAAAGGTTGAAACAACGACAAACAATTCTTCAGAACACTTGCTGTGCAGCAGATGGTAGAAAACGCTCAGTGGGGTAATATTTTAGCGCAATTGGAGCGATTTAAGATCGTCAGTGACGTCTGGATCATTTATACCCTCCATTGCAAAATAACCAGGGCATCAAGTAGGTATCTACTGTGCAGAACAGTTCCAGATGCCAACAATATTCCTGGGAACAATATTGTGGGCTCTTTACTCCGACTCCTCCCAGAGAGGTAGCTTCAGCAAGGATTTCCTCTCCCTGAGCGTCTGGATGAATTTGGTTACCCACGTCCAGGTGGAGCGATTAGAGGGACACTCTGGGGGTTTTTAGTCAGTAGGAGTCTGACACACCGTTGAATAACACAACCTTTTGGCACAAGTTGAACAAGTTAAATAATTCCTTAATTTTCCACGGAACCAAACAGTTAATACGATAAACTGCGTTCGCCCTCGACTAATTTTGTTAAATGATGTAATTTATATGGAGCTCCCCACGTGATTCTGATTACCTTTTAAATGATCCCAAAGAAGCTGTTTCAACTGATTTTGTATGAAATTAAAAGTGGATGTAATAATGTCCACAAATTTGTGATTTTATTGTCCGTGGCTGTTGAGGAAGCCTCGGTGCCAAGGGACGGTGATATGCAATATAAACCTATCTGACATATATTTTTTTTCTAACATTAAACTCTTGCAGGGATGTTAGTATTAGTAGATATGTGCTTACACGGAAAATTGTAGATTGATTTATGTCGTACATCATTTTTGGACATCTGTGAACTTAAGGTGCGATTCGGTCTGTCAGTCGCAGTTCGTGACGCACCAATCTGTTCGCAATTATATTGAAAATTGAGTGATGTAGGTTTTTTTTTGGTAAACCGGGGGAAATCCTCATGGCTCGTCAGGGGGCGGTGAGGGCCGCCCCACGGTATGCCGGACTCCTACCAACTAAAGCCCCCGGGGTGATCCTTCTCTCGCGTTTGCGCCGGACTTCATGTACACCGAGGACTTCTGCAAGCCCGGGAGACACACACATACACAGTTGCTTAAATCGACGTCTTTCTATATAAATGTATTTAAAGTGGTACATGACGAACACCGACCGATCAAACAGTGAGGTACACACACACTACTTTCACTCCACGACAGCGGCGTCGCCGGCGGCGCCGAAGAAGGATAGTTCAGTCAACTGCTGCTAACCGGTGCGTTTTCGCACCAAGGGGCAGTTCTACTCCGACGCAGCCTTGAGTTTCTTTCGGCGTTTCTTCTCAAAGTAGTCACTTCCAAAACGCTGGTAGATCACCCGTAGGGTTAGTACTTTATTTGGCTGGCGGTCCAAGTCGAGGTTCGTACCCACAGGGGTGCCCTAGCATTTCCACCCAACCCAAAAATTTCGCTGGCTGAGCACCTTCTGTGCTCGCCCCCTAAGCCCGGTTGAGCTGAAAATGCCTTTCCCGGCAATCAGTAGTTAGTACGCTTCAAAAAAAAGGTACCTGACGGTCTGGCAGCCAATGATCACCGCTGCCGTGAAATGACTGCCGATATCCAAACCATACCTTTAGATAAGGTACAATCGATCAGCGATAACGCCAGTTGAAAATTCCACAATGTATGGAATATACATAACATGCCAACGGGATATTCTGAGAAACTCGTGTTAATACCATAAGATTCGCTTCTACTGCATACTACATCTTGCGAACAGCTAAGAAGTGGAATATGCTTCCAGCGACAATATTTCCACATTCTTATAACTTGGAAGTATTTAAAAGAAGAATAGGTAATTGTTGGGTGGACACGGTCCTATAAATAATTAAAAAAGATCGAATTAAGCTGGTTCAAATAAATTGAGTTTTTTACAAGGTTAAACTAGATTTAAATTACTGTTGCACGCCGCACTAAGTATTCATCCTTAAATTTATAAATAATGTCTGATTATATTTTTTTATGTCTTTTCATAGCGTTATGCAGTCCAAATTGGAGCATCATTCTTCTGGGTAAGCAGCATGTGGTCATAAAGGAAATTAAATGACAGTTTCAGTAATGACTACGTTATTTATTAATGTAAAGGGGTCGGTTGCCATATTTAAACAGTCGAATTACTGTTTATTTGGACCTCGCTTACTTGACTCGGTTTATTAATGTTTTGCTTAATTTAAATTGGTTGGTTTTATTTAGTGTAATTATAGTTAATGAGTATTATTTTTTAATCTTATTATTTTTTTATATTAATTTGGAATATAATTACAAAGTAGCTGACGGTAAGTGCAGTAAAGTCTGTGAGTGTCAAGCATGAACACATGATTATCTATTATACTAATGGACATCAAAAAGGCGAAGGTTTTATATTCGACTGTATACATTTTTTAAATACAATCAAAATGGCGACATCGTTTAGAACAATATACCGGTTATATTGAACCAGAACAAAGGTCTCGGCTGAATGCTATATGATCGATCGTATCTCGAAAACATCACGGGTTTTTACGACTAAATAGGAGTAGTCCCCTCGATGTCGTTATAACAGATTTTCTCTTTATTAGTAACTAGCTGTCCCGGCAGACCTAGTTCTGCCCTATTTCTCTAAAACAAAGTCACATTGTTTTTTTTAATGTTAATAGCTATTGGACTGTCGGCTGTTTTTTGAAAATTGTTTGAAGAAACCTGGCCTTAATGCTATATGTATAAAAATTGACAAATATTGACATTAATATTTATACGTCACTCAATAATTGTTTTGCCTTCCCGGAATCCGTCCACTAACATTTAAACTTTATGGTGTGGTATTAAAGTTCAAAATGACTTATAACGAATTTTTTGTATGAGAATACAGAAAAGTGTTAATTTTAGACAGTTGCAGGGAATTTTTAAAATTTTTCTCTCCGTAATAACCTTCCTCAGATTTCATCAAATACAACAAAAAAAAATCAACCAAATCGGTTCAGCCGTTCTCGAGTTTCGCGCTTATCAAGACATTTTGCGATTCATTTTTATATTATAGATATAGGTTAATATACCTTTTTTTTGGTAACCCGGGGGATATCCCTAACGGACCTTCAGGAGGCGGTGAGGGCCGCCCCCCGGTGCTTCAGACTTGCACCGACTAAAACCCCCGGGGTGTTCCTTCTTTCGTCTGCCAAGTGCCAAGGGCAAGGCTGAGCCATCTTCCTCAGCACCTGGCGACATCTGGCCTTCTGCAGGCCCCATCTAAGGTATAGTAATATACCTAGATATTTCAAAAACTCACTGTAATTATATAGTTTTTTTTTTGTATTTAGTACTGAATATACTGCGTGTTTTTTTAGTAGTACAATATCTTAAGAAAATTTTAAACTACAAGAGATTAAACAATGCGGTCTTAGGTGGCCTTAGCTCTTTTTGGTTGAAAATAAAATTGGCATTATTAATATGTTGATCAAGCGTTTTTTGGTTTTGTTGAATTCAGATAGCAATCAAATGCACGGATGGTAAGGTACTGCGGGTAGTTGGTGATTTGTCTGTTGACAGGGTATGGAGAGCGCGTCGCTTGTGTCGTTGGTTTAGACGTTAATTAAAGACTGCTGAACATAAAAATTACTAACGACGGGCTCAAAAGGACTGATATCCAGTACCGTAAAACTTAATAATAACAACAAATTTTGTTTGTTTGTGTCATGATATACCTAAATAAGTACAAAATTGTTAGCTAGCTTTAAGTAAAATCTTATCAACATCTTCGTAAAGGTTTCCGTTAGAACAAACAAGTCCGGATGTACTAATTTTAAAAGGTTTATAATTATTATGTTATCTTTAAAAGCACTTACCACACTAAATAAAGGCACACTGCAATCCAACAACAGGCAATCGATTTAGGTCTATTGAGAGAATCAATCACGGATACAAAATTATCTTGAATATCCTTACAGTATCTTTACGGCCCGGCTAAATAGGCCGTTGTAAAGGCAGACCCTGAATGGCTACAATAAAATTAAGACATTTTAATTATGCGCCCCTATTTTGTCGACTCGGACGTTGTGGCTAAGTCTTGAATATTGGTAATTCGCATTGTGACTAATTTATTATTTACTCATCATCATAAACTTATCCTAACAAGTGCTACTGAGCTCTGTCCTCAGTTCTTCTCATTCAATCCTTTCCGGCAAACGTTTGCAAATTTATTTTCTATTTCTTTAAAGATTTAATAAAAAAAAAAAATACCCCAATTCTATATTATTAATCAACTTTAACTTACTGTAGTTATCTGGTTAATTAATGTATTTATTTATTGATAATAATACATATAGATTTAGGACGAAAAAAAGTTTGTCTATGCATGCCATAGGTACCTACCTACTAACGTCGATTGGCACTTTCAAATTTCCGTAGGAACCTCACTCCTGATAATTTAACTAGTGTCCGACCGAAAGTTCGGTTTCGGTTTCGGCCGAGTTTCGGCCAAAAATCAAGTTTCGGCGGCAGTTTCGGTTTCGGCCAAAATTGGCCGAAACTTTTGCCGAAACCGAAACTGATTTCGGTAGTTGTCGTACATGCTTGCCTAACTTCGTTTCTCGCGGCAACGCTTTGGCGGACGCTGGCGGCCCTGTTCGGGATACGTGTACCGTTCGCATTGCTTTTTTTTTCGAATTTACGCGTGTTTGTTGACCGGGAAAGGTCTTCACAACTTAACCGGGCGGGTGGGCGAACACTGAGGGTGCTCAGCCGGCAATTTATGGGTTGGGTGGCAATGCAAGGGCACCCCTGTGGGTACGAATCTCGACTTGGACCGCCAGCCAGAAATACGAAACCTAACGGTGATCTACTAGCGTTTCGGAAGCGACTACCTTGAGAAGAAACGCCGAAAGAAACTCAAGGCTGCGTCGGAGTGTAACTGCGTCGTTTAGACGACAGTTGACGGATCTAATTCGCATTGCTCTATAGCAACACAACTTAGTCAGTGCGTTATCACCCGACGTAAACATTCTTTAGAGGTTATGCTTTGATGGAACTGATTACATGTAAGTTTTTGTTTAATTTTTTTACTTAACCACGTTGACTTTTATACTTGACCACGTGAGTTTCGGTTTCGGTTTCGGCCGAAACTGTAGCCACGGCCGAAATTTCGGTTTCGGTTTCGGTTTCGGCCGGAAAACCAGTTTCGGTCGGACTCTAAATTTAACCAAATTAAATTAAAAAGCAAAAGAAGCACTGATTATGATACCTACTTAGTAGACAAAAATATCTATACATATTTATTTACTTTATTTATTTTCGTTTTTTACATCCCTGCCTTAAATACAAAGAAATGAGTACATTACATGAGCAGTTTAACCATAAAACGACATGGTTGAATATTTTATTTCATGGCCTCATTTTAAAATTTGGTATGTTAGTTTAAAATTACATATTAAGTGTAATAAAAACGATAAAATTAAAATACATTATCTAAGTTTTTTATACCAACTTTTTTGTCGAATGTTTTTTAAATCTGTTGAGTTTTTTGACTTGTATCGAAACGGATATAAGCGCAATAATAGATGTGCTGTGATTATTTTATAAAAAACGTTCATCTATTTTGCATAATTGAGTAAAAAATATACATATCTACTTTCAGATTTATAATATTCGTAGAATTTATCATAATTGCAGCGTTTATAGAGAAACGGTTAAATCGTTTGTTTGCATCAAACGACTCCAATTTTGCGTAGAATAGACAGATTTCTTTATAATTGACCTACATTGCGATGTAGCTGCGACATCGAGGATAATTACTATTCGGACGGTGGTCTGTTTCTTTATAAATAAAGCTGTTAATTAAGAAGGTAGGTACTTCGGATGCTATTGGGCCAATAAAGCGATAAACTTCTACTGCCTACTTGATCCTTTCAGTGCAATAATGTACACATAAATAGGTTTCTTTTAATTGATTTGCAATTAACAACGGAAATCGATACGGTTTTTGCTAAACATGTTAATTGATTCTTTACGGTGTCTACTCCTTTATTTTATTAGATATAATTTATAATTTGTGATGTTATTTCGAATTGAATAAATCTTTTATTATTTATTATGGGTCTGCATTTATTTAACCTGTACTGCTAATCAATTTTTCTTTTTATCTATCGAGATATTAAATAAATATATTAAATGTTATAAATAA
Source organism: Automeris io (assembly GCA_036320925.1). Classification (NCBI taxonomy): domain Eukaryota; kingdom Metazoa; phylum Arthropoda; class Insecta; order Lepidoptera; family Saturniidae; genus Automeris; species Automeris io. The sequence goes on from JAUDJH010000014.1 coordinate 9,626,301, forward strand.
TGTCTACTTCCTGGGTATATAAATACTTTTAAGCTAATTACTCGATATATTTAATTCAGTCCCAATACCGATTTTTTATACTCGTATATAGAAGTAAACAAGTAAACCTTACTCTGAATATAATCAACATACGTTTAGAATGTACATAAGTGCTATTGCATAAATGGTAAGAGTTTTAAGAACTTTTATATAAAACCACATGTTTAATTTATGTTAATTTTGTAATTTATACTAACTATCCATTTCCAGTTTTTTCCTATACCCTTCTTTAAAATAAATCTTGGACAGTGTTCTACCATGCCGAGGATCAAGGTAGTACAACGCACTCTCGCGATTTGGTGACTTGGACCTGAATATTTCTCTCAGAATTTAGAACAGCGTGTGAAAAGTGACTGTATGTCTTTTTTTTGTGTATTCCTTAAAATCAGTCATAGAATTTTGTTCAAAGTTGTTACTTATGAAAGTAACAGTATTATTTTTTATATTGTGTCAATGTATATGTGTATAATCTTGTTTTATTTTTATTTTAAAAAAAAGATGGTAATTCTCAAGTTACAAATATTATTATTTACCAATCGTATAGTTTCTTATATATATTAGAGTATATAAGGATCAAGAGAATCAATCATCATTATCATCATCAGTTTATCCCAGTCCACTGCTGGACATAGAACTCTCCTAACAAGTACCATTGAGCGCGTTCATCAGCTCTTCTCATCCAATCCTTTCTGGCCACCTTTCACAAGTCGCCGCTCTACCTTGACACCTCACGCTGTCCCGCCAATTCAAGGTCTCTACACAAGAACCAGCCTGCTCCAACGACCATTCGGTTCTTCGGCATATATAGCCTGCTCACTGCCACTTCAGCTTGCTAATACGGAGGGCTATGTGGACAACTTTGGTTTTCTGTCGAATAATCTCATTTCGGACTTAACCCTTCAAAGAGATGCCCAACATAGTTCGCTCCATCGCACGTTGAGCGACCTTAAACTGGTGGACTAGCCCAACCGTTAGTGTCCACGTCTCAGCTCCGTATATCACAATCAAGAGAATATACGTAGTAAATTAACCATTTTCTTGATAGTGTATCTGTGGAGATACTTCAGAAATTACAAAACCTAAGCCTAACCTAACCATAAGCTTTTACTGCAAACTGAATATTTTTATATGAATATTTAGGTAATTTCTCAGTTTTTGAACGCACGGTTAGTTTCTATTAGACATCCTTGGAACATAAGGGTTAAACGGTATGAATATTATTTTGATATTGAAAGAAAGAACATTCTGCTAAGTTAAGGGTTAACTGTGTAAGCACCGATTTTTTTCTACTTTTAAAAGTAACAAGAAATTTCCTAGAAGAGGTCTCAAGACGTAGGACCAATACATACGTCAATGAGTGACAGATAAGGTCACGTTTGAGAAACAAACCGACAGACACGCGAGCGCCTGTCACCAAACAGGCACACAGTTCTGTTTGCGCGCAAACAATAAAACTGATAAGATAACCTTTAGTTTAACGCCGACACAATGGGTACGGTGCGGTGTAAATATTTGTCATGTGAATACCTGCCCGAGTGCCTAGCGCGTGCTAGGATTAGGGATGCCTGTTACACCGACGCGTAATATATTTTCATTCTAAATTACTAAAGTATAAAATATAAGTTAAATAATTAACACAGGTTTATCGTTATCACCTGCCTGTATTTTAATTAATAAAATAAATACAGATTAAATATTTATGTGTTAGTTTTTACAAAATCTAAGTCAATAACCGCTGTTTTTTTTAAAGATGTACAGGCAAATGCTAGACGCCAATCACAAATAGTGAATTTGTAACTGTATAGATAGGGCCAATAGGTTGGGCAGTAGACTTGAGGTAGTTTGCTGCTCGGATGAGAGGGAGGCGGCGCGCAGTGTCCGACACGCCGCATGTGAGAAAGATTTTGAAGGGGTGGGCTCTTTAAACCTATCTCTCCCAAAGAGGAAGCTTTAATAGGCTATTCACTCCCCAGGACAACGGGGATATATTGGAAAGACATCCCGGAGGTTTTTAGTTAATAGGAGTGTATCACACTGGGGTTGTTGCCCTCACAGCGACCCTGATGGTTCTATGTAAGATTTTCCACGAGATTAACAACAAAAAGAAGGCCAATGATGGACCAATAATTTGCTAAATATTTGGCTCAATTATTGTTTTTTAGATCTCCCAAATAGCTGTAAGAACATGGAAAAATTAATGCAGGAAACCATTTCCACCCCTTTGCTGTTTTCATTATGAATGAACTTAGTTCAAATATGAGGAATATCTTTCACATACTTAAGAATGATATTCAATATAGCATTAAGTATTGTAAATAGTTTCGTTTCCTAAACGATTCTGTAGAAAGCCACTAATACATAACTCCACGTAGTTTACTATTTTTAATGTTAACTAATCCATTAAGTCACTGTTGAAAAAATATATACCAGACATTTCGAGTAGGCAGAATTAGGACCAAAATCGCAATCATTTTTAGTTTCTTAACTATAAGCCGTAAATTGATTCATAGGTTTCTTTAAATTGCATTTATATTTACATACTGTCATGCTTTTGTGGTTACCTATTTATCAGTAGCGTTCATTCCATAGATGTATGAAAGCATTGCATGCCCTTGCAATAAATAAGTCTGGGATAAATTAAGTAAACAACAAAAAAAGGAAATATTCATATTCATACTTATTCTATTTCTATACCATGTATTTTTTCTATGAGAAAAGTACAATGATTACAATAATAACATGTATTTAAATTAATTACGTGAAATCTGCATACCATGTCCAAATCCCCTATGCACGTCACTTCTATTTACCTAGTCAATTGTTTTACTGTATTGAACTTATTTCAAGCCTAACATAGTCTTTTTTTTGGTAACCCGGGGAAATCCCTGACGGACCTCAGGGGTCTGTGAGGGCTGGCCCCCGGTGTGTCGGACCTTCACCGACTAAAACCCTCTGGGTATTCCTTCTTCCCGTCTGACGGGGTCTGGAGGTACAGTGTTATCCTCTTCTCCGACCCTCGGCGACGTCTGGCATTTTGTTAGGCCGCATCTCTGCACTGTGAGGAGTGGTAGACTAACATAGTCATATTTTAAATTATAACAACTAAAGTAAACCGTTATATAATTAAATTAATATACATAATTAAGTTTGCGGAGTAACACTGATTTCAGATATCGTCTAAAATACGCTACGGTGTAACAGACGTCCGCTTAATGCACAAAAGAGGCACTTAAGATTGTAACGGATGTCAAAGATAATAGAATTTTGTTTTAAATGAAGCGTGAATGTCTTGTTTATAAGTACATAACTGCCTGTACATATGTATTGATAAGCCTAATGTGATATCAGCTATATACTGTAGCGTTTTGTACATAGTTTGAAATGAATTTTCTCGCAGCATCTTTGATAATCATATGCAGAATTTTTTCACGGGTATACATCGGGTATATATCGATATGTGAACGGCTATTTGGTTTAAACGACATTTTTTGGTCATATAGAAATATATATTTTTTGAATCGGTATAAAACGCTGATTCCGAATATACATATATCGAGGGGTGAAATGCTATTTGGTTTAAGCGACATTTTTTGGTGATATAGTTGATATACATATTTTTGGGATCGTTAAAAACCGCTGATTCTGAATGTATCTATATTACTATATCACCAAAAAATGTCGCTTAAACCAAATAGCCTTTCACCCCTCGATATATATCTTATGAGACTTTTGAGTTAACTTTTAAAATGGTCAAAACCAAGTCTTGTACTTTTTTGACATTTTTAATTGAGAAGTTTGCCTCCTTTTTTATATACCTACCTATATTATTACGTGTGTACATTGGGTGGTATATTCGTCTACCGCGCCTTGAAAATGGCGCCCGGGGCGAGAGCCTTCGTTTGTCCTCCTCTGAATCAGGAGCGTTGTGACGCTTGTAGGTACAGACTTAGACAAACCGCTTGAACAATGCACTAATTCTATGCTGGTAGGGTGATTGCCCGAACTAGGTCATGACCACAGTACACAAATATAAAGACCGTCGTAGTGACTAGCTTCGGCCTGTCGCGTTTCGGGATCAGCTTGTGTATACCCAGTAACACAAACAACTAGAGACCTTCAGTTGTGGTATATGTGGGCCGACATGACGATGGAGACTATCAATGGATTTTAATCCTTTTATGGTCGCTTTCGTGTTTGGACTACATTGTACTTACCATCAGGTACTCTGTAGTCACTTTGTCGAGCCAGTGTAAAAAAAAATGGTTTCTTAATCTGGATTCCTAACTACCGGTGGCTCGCTCCCTTGCTGTTTTTCGTTTTATTTTAAAATGTATATTTTATTTTTTATATGTATATATCTTCTCTATAATATAAAAATGAATCGTTAAATGTGTATAAGCGCGAAACTCGAGAACGGCGGAACCGATTTGGCTGATTTCTTTTTTGTTGTGTTTGTTGAAGTCTGTGGAAGGTTATTACGGAGAGAAATATTTAAAAAATTGTCTGAAAAAGTCTAAAAACAACACTTTTCTATATTCTCATACAAAAAATTCGTAATAATATTTAAAAGTCAATTTGAACTTTAATACCATACCATAAAGCTTAAATGTCAGTGGACGGGTTCCGGGAAGGCAAAACAATTATTGAGTGACGTATAAATATTAATGTCAATATTTGTCAATTTTTATACATATAGCATTAAGGCCAGGTTCTTTCAAACAATTTTCAAAAAACAGCCGACGGGGAAGCTATTTACATTAAAAAAAACAATGTGACTTTGTTTTAGAGAAATAGGGCAGAACAAGGTCTGCCGGGACAGCTAGTTTTAAAATGAAAATAACATAATACATAACATAGTCAATATTAGATACTTTGCTTAGATGTGACTGAGCGTTGTGAAACAAGGTGTGGGCAGACTACAAATTGTCCAACAAGTAGGTAGCGGTTTCGAAACAAATTATTGGCGTTGGGTATTCACTCGTGGATGGAGATAAAGTTAATCATGCCGTTTCTATGAAAATGTTTATTAGAAGTAATATTGTCTGAAGGTAAGTCAATTACCTAGGTAAATATATTTATATACATATATATCAGTGACGTGCATAGAATATTTGAACAGGGTTTTTTTTTACACTGGCTCGACATAGTGACTACAGAGTACCTGATGGTAAGTACAGTGTAGTCCAAATACGAAAGCGACTATCAAAGGATGAAAATCCATTGATAGTCTACATCGTTATGTCGGCCCACATATACCACGACTGAAGGTCTCTAGGTATATGAGTTACTGGATATACACAAGCTGATCTCGAAACGCGACAAGCCGAAACTAGTCACTATGACGGGCTTTACACCCATGTACTGTGGTCGCGATCCAGACGGGCACCGACGCCTTCCACCTCGCTGCTGCTCATTTAGCACCACCCAGGAGTCACGTGTAGGGAAACTAGGGTAAAGCCTACGGACGCGAGCAGCTTCGACTCCCAGGGTAGGCAGAATTCGCCCAATTAATTTGAATATTATATTATGATAGTAAATACTATATTGCTTTCATAGGAAAGATTGATGGCGTGAATGTAGAATAGATATGAATATAAATGGTCCCTTTTTGGTTAACTTTAAGCGATTTATTCCAGACTTATCTATCGTAAGGGCATGCAATGCTTTCATGCATCTATGGAATGAACGCTACTGATATATATATATATGCTTTTAATAGTAATTTTCGAGTAGGCAGTACGTCGCTCTGGTGGTTATATATTATGATACGTGTCCAAATTATTAGGTCATATTTTTTATATGCATTCCTAATGAAATATATAAAAATACATATACCGTTATGCTAAATTCCTTTCGGGGTGAGCAGAGATATATAAGTGGTTTTATGTAGTAGAGCAGCTGATTGCCGTCTCAATCTATTTTCCTATTAGATTGTCTATTAGATGCCATTATGTTTCCTCAAGATATTTTCCTTCACCGGTGAGCATGTGGTGCCGTACTTAAGCGGAGATTTATAGACGCTACTTTAAGTTTGCTTATATTATACTTTGCTAAAACATTACAATTTATATTAGGTACCTACCCAATAAATGTTAAAGGATTCGGTAAGTCACTGATTTTGTCAATATGGGCTTGGCTCTGCGAATACTATGGCTGTACTCGTGTTCGTATTGTATATTCAGTTTTTGTCAAAAATAATTTATTATTTTGCAACTTTGAGGATTCGTTTATAGCTAACTGCGCAAAATGCATCCTAGCAATGGCAACGACTGATGGCATTAAATTAATCACTTTTTCAAGACACTTCCCTTTTGTACATACGATAATATAGAGATAACCGATTTTTCTACGACAACTAAGCTTTAGGTTTGCTTAAAATGTGCCCTCGTTTAATAGAACCATTACATTTATAAAGAGAATAAAAATCTTGAATTGAATCATTGATAACCGCGGAATAATAACTTCAACGTTCGCATTCTGCTGACCAACCGGAATGGCGACCGGGCGGGCGTGGGAGTGGCTTGTTACGCTCCTCCTCCCGCCCCCCAAGCTGATACCTTACGGAGACTGACTTGAAACACATAGGTGTTACGCGTATTATGTTACAACGCGAGCATTACACAATTAGTGTAATGTGTCAAGCCACACGTCGCATATATTTTTTTCATTCCATAGAAGCATAAAAAGCATTATCTTGCTACACTTCGGTATTTAATACATTATATTAATTTAAAATTTCGTCTAATTTTGACTTTGAGTCTGCTATTTTGGTAATCACCAGATTTTAAGTCAATATATTTATTAAATATTAAACTATACCGTCGATTACGGTCTTACCACCTTAAGAGGGTCTCGCTTGGTTGTTGGATCAAGGGCCGGATACAGAAGGCAGTTTTACTCTATACGGCACGCGTTGTTAGGAGGTTCCTCACTCTGAGCTCCTAACTACCGGTGGCTTGGGCCTTAGGCCTCGCCCCTGTAGGTCTACGTGTTATTATATTTTTAAATTTTATATGTTATCTTTTACGTGTATTTATTTTAAATTTAAAAATGTTGAAATTTGATGAATAAAGTAATATAATAATAATTAAGCCTTTATCACATTAAATTTTACGATTCCAATATCTGTTAGTATTATTATTATTTTTATTTTTTTCTTAATTCCTATTGTTAGTAGTGTTAGTTAAGATTTGTGTCATAATTATTATCTGTGGTCTTCTTTTTGGTAAAAACCTTCTCCAACTTCAGCTTTCTGCATCCCTAATTAGAAAATCATAATTATGATTAACCTAAACACACCTAAATGTTACAAGTCAGTCTTCACATTTAGTGTATCCGATTACAGATAATAGAGTTCGGATATTTTACAAAGTTTTCTGAACACTTTTTTACGATACGATTTTATTGAAATTGGAAATCGTCGGATAGGGTTTCAATTGGTTTCGTAAAAACTCGACCCTTCGATCGGAAATCGATAGGTACTTGTGTTACAATGTCATACACCTACCAATTTTTTTTTGTTTAGGTATAAACTAAGGAATGACAACAAATTATATATAACATAAAGGGTATGCCACATATATTATGTAAAAATAAAAAGTAAAATACACAGTTCTTTTTCAATGCTATTTTTTTAGGTGACTTTTATGTGTCAGTAGCGTTCATTCTACAGATGCATGGAAGCACTGCATGGCCAGACGATAAATATGTCTTGACTAAATTCCTTAAAGTTAAACAAAAAAGGAACCGTTTATATATTCATATCTATTCTATATTCACGACGTCTATCTTTCCTATGAAAGCAATATAATATTTACTATTATAATATAATATTCAAATTAATTACACGAATTCTGCCTACCCTGACTAAATACCCTATGCACGTCACTGTCATGTGTGTACTTATGTCAGCCCCATCGTACCCTTATAGAGAAATAACTATCATTTGATTACCTTTGATAACAATCATTGATGTATACAGACCAAATACCTCATCAGATAATAGTTCTGTTAAGACTTTGTTAAACTTCCTGAAGTCTAATCTGTTCAGAGCCAAGTCACCCATAAACGCCTCTCTCACTAATTCAAATCGGACAAATTTCATCAACAAATGTTGGGTGTTCTCTATAAAATACGCAAGTAAAATACAATTGATTAATGAGACAAGTTTCTCCATTGGTCTACAGTTGAAGATTCTCCGGTATACGAACTTTTCTAATAATAGGCAGATATATAAAATAGGTTTATATCGAGGGGTGAAAGGCTATTTGGTTTAAGCGACATTTTTTGGTGATGTAGTAATATATGTATATATTTTCGGAGTCAGCGTTCTTTACCGATTCGAACACCCACCTCTCAACCCTCGATATCACCACAGGCAGTGGTGTGCAATCTATAGAAGCATAAAATTGCATTATTTTGTTTTATTTGGGCTTTCAATACATTTATTCATTTAAAATATGGTCCAATTTGAATTCCTAGACTCTTGTTCTAGTAATTACAAGATTTTAAGTCACTATATTTATAAAATTTGCAAGTATAACGTCAAAATGGTTTTTATGCTTTTAGGGGGTCGGGTCCGTAGGAAGTTTTCGGATACCCAGGCCTGGCGAAGGAGAAAAGAGAACAGAGTTGGCTTTAGTCGGTGCAAGTCCGACACACCGGGGGAGAGGCCCTCACCACTTCCATGACGGTCCGAACGGATTTCCACTGGGTTAACAAAAAAAAATGCTTTTAGAGGTTGCACGCCACTGCTCACGTGTATAACACCAGCTGCCTGAATGTATTTTTTTTTACATTTGGATAATGATTGCCGTCAGGATTAATAAATAAACGAGGTAGTGATTATTGTAGAAAGTGTTCACCTACATACAATGTATGAATGCGATTGTGTGAAATAGCGCATACGCCGTGTGCGGCCGCAATCTAGCGGGCTATCGTGCCCGCGCCGTTACTGTCAGCCGCGACGCAACGTGATAACTACGCTCAGGCTATAGCCATAGATTAAAAAATACCAGAAACCCATGCTCATTACTATAAGAAGGTGCCTATAGTAAGCAACAACTGTAAGTTGTTAAATATTTAACAGATTTTTTTTTTTACACTGGCTCGACATAGTGACTACAGAGTACCTGATGGTACGTACAGTGTAGTCTAAAAACGAAAGCGACTATCAAAGGATGAAAATCCATTGATAGTCTACATCGTCATGTCGGCCCACATATACCACGACAGAAGGTCTCTAGGTATATGAGCCACTGGATATACACAAGCTGATCTCGAAACGCGACAAGCCGAAACTGGTCGCTATGACGGGCTTTACACCCACGTACTGTAGTCGCGATCCAGACGGGCACCGACGCCCTACCACCACGCTGCTGCTCGTTTAGCACCACCCAGGAGTCACGTGTAGGGAAACTAGGGTAAAGCCTACGGACGCGAGCAGCTTCGACTCCCAAAATCAAAATCATTCTGTTTGATTATACACCATGGACAATCTATTATTTATGTCAACGAGTATTTATCAGTTATGTAACTGTTAAAAATAATAGTAAAGTTAGTTTTTCTCGAGTCTTATTGGTTTGTTTTTCGTCAACGTGTTTATAAGCAAGATACGCTAAAGTTTAAAATGAGTCGTACCAAAGTTATATGGTCCAAATTTGGTTATCAACTACGTTTATATTTTAAATAGTGGCTCATTATTTTATAGACTAAAACAAAATAACAAATAACTTTCTATGGTCTTTCAAAGCGATGGCGTGTCTACATTCTTTAATCTACATTTTATCATCTTTGCAGGTAAAGGTCAATCGCAAATGGCATTTATAATCACAATTGTCGCAGTTAATTCGAATACAAATGATAACACCACACCATCTTTGCACTACCTCTTTCATTTTAAAATTTTGCTACAGTTTATGTTGCGAAGTTTTTTAACTCTATGGTCTATCTTGAGTAAGTTCTTAGCAACAATAAAAATACATTGTCACGCTATATCCTTCTCAGGGTGAGCATAGATACATCCAAAGTAGTATTTGGTTTGCGTTTATATGTTGTTTCCAATATTGTGACCATTGTGACCATTAGCGCACTGGTCGCTATTTTCAAGGTACGTTCACATGATTTTTCAATTAGATATCAAGAAAGTTTCTTTACAATGTTTTCCTTTACTAATGAGTGTATGGTCCATAAATCCGTACTTAATTTGGAAACACCAAGAGGTACGTGCAACTATTCGAACTTACAACCATTTGTGTTACTACGCAATAACACCGGCCTCTTATCCACTAGGCCACCAAAACCATCGCTTTTAGTCTTACATATTTATTAATAAGAAAAGTAATAATTATGACATCCCATTTTAGACAATATACCAAAGACACTCATAGAATAAGGTTATTATGCTTACTACATCTCAGACGTAGACAAAGAAATGTCAAGTCTGTTATTTTAATCTATGACACTGGCACTTACAGCAGATGCTTGCACACAAATGGCATTTGCAATCACAATTGTCGCAGTTAATTCGAATGGAGCCGATTACACTACGCTCGCACCATTCCGCTACGAAATAAATCACACTGTTAAATGGCGCTTCGCTTTCTTTATATCTTCTTTGTACTCAGAGAACACGGAACTGGACAGTAAAAAATATGAACATTCGTAATAGAGATGTTTATTTTATAGTTGTGTGGCGAATTCAGGATATGAGTAGTGGGGAGATGGCCGATTGAATCGTGACCGCATTACATAAGTGTAAAGTTCGACATTGACTCGCTTTAGCTTGACGCTTTTTAAGATCAGCTTGTGGTATCTACTTCTTTTATCTCCACTTACCAGCCCATCTCACCTGCCTACCATGATCAATCTTTTTTGGAAAAAATCCTCACTATCCCATTAACGCCGAGATGATCATGCCGGCCTGCACAAATATCTCTGCACGCTTCGCTTAAAGGACCCAATATCATAGGGATATATATTATTGAAACTCGATATTATATCTTTCATCGGAACTATTTTACTAAAGCAAACGTAATATGTCCCTTTCACATGTAAATATCTGAGAGAGAAAGATATACCTATCTTTCTATGAATGAAAGAAATAATATAGACACTGAGCATATATGGCGATATTAAATACAGGTCATCTAGGCATCTACAACTTACTCCGAAAGATATATGACTTACTTACGGATAAGCATTTCAAAGACGGAAAGTTCCTTGAAACTGGTTGTAAATATATAAAACAAAAAATAAAATATTCGTAGGTACTATATGTAGAGGCAATGTCGAAAAATAACACATTTACGTTTCCGAGACGGAGACAAACAAGGCAGTTATTTTAGGGATGTCGAGTTTTTACACTTTTTGTTTTTTACCAAATATTAACTACCTACATGCCTCAGTGCTTGAAAATTAAAGTTTTTGATCTGTGTATGGTGCCAGCATAGTTGGGCAAAACTTAATCAGATTAATGAAAATGATTAACGATTACATTTTACGTTTTTTACCATTAATATGACTGCATTTTGCTCATTTATGTTTTAAACACTACAAAATCCCAGATTGTATACACATTTATGATTTCTTAATGTTTTAAATGGATTTAATCATGATTTGAGAGCAAGAAAATTAAAATTACGACTACATTTTGTAATTGTTAATCATTAATCAGATTACATTTTGCCCATCACTGGTTGTCAGTGATGTGATGCGCGGTTTCGTTCCTGGATTACCTGTATATACCACAATAAATGCGATGCCGTCAATTTACCGTGTGACAATAAAAAATCTACTTTTAACTTATTGTTGCTTTGTCAGAAATAATAAACATGTGTTTTTTTATTTGGTTCAACAATCGCTCATCAAACAAGTAAATGTCATCAATACTTAACCGAGCCCGGGAGAGCCCAGGCACTTAATTTACAAATTTGTTAAAAAAATTTAGAAATTAGAACTTAAATTTGTATGTTTACGGAGCGGACATGACTGCGTAGTCAAAAGCCTTTTTTTTCTCAAGAATAAAAAAAAGTTAATGTCAAACAAAAATAAAATTTAAAGCAATAATATAAAAGATGTGTCCTTAAATAGCGAACACAGCAAACTAAAATAATAAAGTTTTGATAAATAAATTAGATATATAGAAACAAAAGCAAAAGAAGTAAAAAAGCGAAATATGTGTTATATGTATTTCAACGCACTGTAAAATTGTATGTTTAACTGAGGATAAGGAATAGTGCAAAATGTCAAAAGATGTTATTAGATACACTTTGACTTGTTATTTTTTTATAATTCAAACTCAAAACTTAAAACAACTTTGTAACAAGCTAATTAAAGGAACTTTTAAATTGTCATTAAATAAATCTAAAACCATTTTGGAAAGAAGAATCGACCATGAAGAGAAGAAATAGAACCACTGCCTTGCTGTGGAGTATACTCCAAGATGTTTGCCGATTCTGCCTGCTTCAGCGATTCAATATAATTTAATTCAAAATAAATAAAAGATATTTATTGAAGTTATTAGTATTGTGGAATTTCCTGAAAGTGTCAACCTTAAACGCGACCGTGCTAAAACACGAAACGGCCCGAACGCACGTTCCGCACTCATTGTCAAAACATCTTATACAATTTCACAGGCGAAAGAGAAAACATAAAAATCACACCAGAGCGCGTTCATTCACAACGCTTGTTACCGTGTTCCGTACAATAACACATTTCTAGCATGCTCGTTGTTTACACACCGACGCAGCCTTGAGTTTCTTTAGCCGTTTCTTCTCAAGGTTGTCATCTACGAAACGCTAGTAGATCACTATAGGTAGTAATTCCGCTTGCCCTTAGGGTTACCCTTGCGTTGCCACCCAACTCATAAAATTCGCTGGCTGTGCACCCTAAGTGCCCACTCGTCTACTAAAGTTATAAAGGCCGTTCCCGGCTAATAGCATTTGTCTCGTCAACATAATATTCTCTCTTTGTATATTGGTACTGTAAAAACCATCTTACCAACAGGCGAAGTGAGGTTGCTACACCTAGTCAGGATCAGGAAAACACCCTAAATACGTTGGTCAAGTTTTTTTACCCCGGCTCAATAAGGTCATTGACCGAACCGACTGACTGAAAGTAAATTACCATCTCATGGTAATTACGATGTACCCTGAACAGCAGCGACTATCAAAGGACGAAAATCCATTGATTGTCTCCGCCACAATGTCGGCATACATACACCACGGCTGAAGGTCTCTAGGTCTTTCATACGACATACCTGACCACGATTCTTCTTCATAATAATAACAAGAACTAACCCTATAAATAGGTACACATAATTTAGAATTAATTACAAATTACAGAGATACAACTGTTTAATATCACAAAGACGGCTTAATTATATTTGTAAAATGGGTAAATAAACGTATAAATACCATCCTTGTTCTATTCTCACACATACGTTAAAACCACGTTCGCGGGTTAAGGGTGTCAGGTAATGCGTTAGCTCATATCCCGGCTAGGACTAAAATCATACTTTTGCAGAGTCGTTGAGCTGTAAAATAGTCTTCCAGCGAGCGTGTTGCTACATTCTTATGATGTTGAGTCCTTTAACCAAAGCGTGAAGAGATATATGTGCAGGCCGGCATGATCACTGCGACTAACAATTGGTTTTTCCTAATTGTTGTTAGTTGTAGTCGTTTTTGGGACTGCATCATGCTTACCATTAGATGTGGTGTGGTTATTATGGCAAATCAGGATAAAAAAAATGTTTGAGAAATAAATTGAATTTAGCGTTGAAAAGTTCATTATTATTTACGATAAAATATATTTCTGTCGTTTAGGACCAATTGACCTACTTGAATCAAACTTTCAGAGGGAGGCGGTGCACGGTGTCCGGCACATCACCTGGGAGAGAGGTTTTGGAGTTACACTCCCAGAGAGGTAGCCTCAACAAGGCTTCTTGTTCCCTGGGCGTCTGGATGAATTTGGCTCCCCAGGGCCGGGTGGAGCAATCAGGGGGACATCCCAGGGTTTTTAATCAGTAGGAGTCTGAGACACCAGGTTCACTGCCCTCACAGCGTCCATGATGGTCCTATGCAGGATTTTCCCCAAGGATACAAAAAAAAACTTGAATCAAACAATCTATAGTAGATTTTTAATATTACCTGCGGAACCCCAAAACTTGAATGCCGTGTGTGGTCGTTGCGAATAAAGCCGCAACTAAATGCACACTCGAAACAGCAAAGCAAATATTTTTCAAACACCTCAGGACCCAAACATAATCCTTTGTGACACCGTAATTTCGGTGTCGATGACAATGTCCTCAAATGGAAAGGTAATGTTTAACTCAGCGGGACCTCGGATCGGTATGTAATTTGTGTATAATGCTCGGTTTGAGTCTTAGATGTGACGTCCCATTATTAACTTGTAGTATTCTACGACAGTTTAATAATTCTCCGGTTTTGTTTATATCATTCTTGCCTATGTACTTACCATGGAATTATGAAATACACGGAAATAAAATCTAGCACAAAAAGGGAAATCTAGCACAAAAAGGGAACAGCAAATTTTTTTGTTTACATATTTTTGGTTTTTCTATATAAAACATATTTGAGGAGTCTAATTTCAAAATCCACTATAACATATTTTTTTCAAATCCCATAAATTTATAAAAACTTATAATTTGTCTTTGACTTAACAATCACATTCTTATAATGTATTTAAATTATTATTCTAGAGTTAATAAGCAAAAAAGAAAAAAATCATATATATGTAGCATTTTCTTTGATAAAAACATTTCAAATTACTATTAGGACTATTAAGTAATTTTGTACGAAAAATCGTTTTAGCACGTTTTTAAATTAGACGCCTCATTTTTGGATTCACTTTTGGCGGGTCTGTATTGGCTCTTTATATTTTATAATTCTGTGGTGCTTAACTACTTAGATTAACGTTTCTATAAGTTTATACTTTCTGTTATTACTACATCGTAATTTCGATACTGGCATGATTAAAATCACATCACAGGAAATGTCAAGAGAAACGATTTTGAAAAGAATTTCGTATTTAAATACTTTTCTAACAGATGACAGACAGGTATTTTCGTTGACGTCACTGGCAGAGTAACTAACAACGATATTCAGAAATATCCGATCAATATTGGATTCGATTACGGCTTTGAATTTAAATTATTTCAGATATCCAATAGTTTCGGTAAGAAATATCTGTCCATGACGTACCTAATAGAATAGTAAAAAACCCATTGATCTAAGTATGTTTATTACCACTGGTGTGATGATATCAATCTTGAGATAGAAAATATATAATGGCGTAATCAAATTCGAATTGGGAACATGAATTGACACGAGTAATATATGACGGTTGCTACAGAAACAAGATACCACATGGCCAGCGTATAGACCCGTACGATTTGTTACCTTTTTAACACGTCATCCATTTCCCGAATCTCGACAAAAAACGAAGTATCAAAAGCCTCGTGGGCCTTTATAAACGTGTTTGAAAAGATCAAGCTTTATGTCACTTTGATACACTCTTAAGAGCCTTTGTTCGTCTCATTTCACAATGGGCGCTTTTTTATTTGTGAATCGCACTCTTGCACCGATTCCGTGTTGAATTGTGTCGATTTTTCAAGCTCAGTAGTCTTCCATTGTTCGCGACTTATTCGATTCGTCTCGCTTTTGTAGATACACCTTTATAATTATCACTTTTACGTCTATTAATATATATTCTTGTAACCATTTTTATTGTATGATTTATTAAGATGAGCTGTAAGACGCTGTTATGCAATTGTTAGCAGGTGATAGTAAAGATATTATGCACTAGTGTTTTGTTATGGATATAGGAATTCAAATAAGTCTATGGATATTAAAAAAATATCATTTCGGTTTCGGATACCAATATTCTATTTAATTTAGATATCTCGATAATTGTAGTTACGGACATTTCATTAAAAGGAATATTTTCATTCGTGGAGATACTTATATAAAAAAGTTTTTTTAACAATGTTATGAGTTTAAAATTTAACAAAAAGCTAGTCAAAATAATGTCTCACTCTTGGAATCTAACCAGACTACTTAGCTGTCATGTACCTACAAATATAATGATGTGCAAAAAGATTTTAATTGTTAACGTAGCGTCCGAAGTGTTTGTATCGGAAAAAGATAACGGATTAAATAATTTCGGGTAGTTTCGATTTCGAATACGGATATGCATAACATCCCTACTATTCATTTTTTTCTATATTCCAAACTATTAACTAATTCGTTTTACAACATCTATTGCAGAAAGAGGATTTCTAAGATGTTGGGTATTCAATTATAGGCACATTTATTTTTCGCGTTTTATTTAATACCCAAGGTCCGAGTGTGACTTTTATAAAATTACTTTTAGTGTTTAGATTACATTTTTAAAAGTCAAATTATAATCACAAAGTTATCTAACACGCTTCACCTAAAGGGCCATTTGCGAAGCGAAACTAAAATTTGTACAATTTAACTTATTAAAACATAAACTAATTCGAGGAATAAATCATTTATAAATGTATGTTCTAGCTTCTGGGGCTCAAAACTGAATTATTCACTAAAAATCTCGTTACGGAACGCATTACACCAAACACGATTCATTTCGACTGAAACTAAATAAGCTATTTATTACTATTTTTTCACTACAGTAATATAAAAATAAGTCACCTCCTTCCCAGATTCTGGGTAATTGATAAAAATATTAAAAGATATATTTAAATTTGAAAAATGATTGTAATAATGATCGGCTTAATATAATATATACCTGTAATATAATAAATAAGATAAAGATATGTATGGTAGCTTTGCAAAAACATCATCAAAGGGATTGTATATTGAAATTACAAAGTGGAATCTTGCTTAAAGATGTTTACTTATTTTGGTTAATTCTCTGTAGAATAACTGTTATTTGAAATATATTTAGACAATAAGTGATAAATAAAAAAAGTATTCAGATCAATTGCTTTAATTGTAATTTCTAGTAATACAAATTCGAGATATGGACAAGTGCATAATTTCTAAAAACGAAAGGAAGACTGTACAAGCTCCAACATTAAACTGAAGGATATATATCAGCCGAAATACATAATACTTAGTCTATATTTACAACCACAAAAATGAGATCAGGTAATTTACAAAACAGAGGAAACTTTTAAAATTACATAATACTTTAATTGTTTATTCCAATTATGACAATATCACCATAGCAATAAAGACAACAGCAATGATAAACTTAAGTCGAACATAAAAATACTGGACAAATTACAAACAAAATGTAATTACTATGAAAAACGCAACCATAATTTTATTTATACAACAACCATACAACGTCTTAGATGTTGAGGAAAACCTGTTTACGCATCTACGCTTTTACTTTCGAAACCTTTCAAATAAAGAAAACAACAGACAGATTTATTTTAGGAGATAATTTTCCTCAAACACTTAAAGGCATAACTCTGGCTTATTCTTTACATATCTTAAAACTAGAAGGCACCGTTTATTAAGAGATAGAATCAGTCTTTTCACATGTTACATACGATCTTATTGTTAATTCTCATCCTCAGCGTCGAGACTATCGATGGGAAAGTAAGGATTTAGCAAAGGACTTTTATCATTGCTTCCACTGGGTGAGGTATTGACTGAAGAGATACCAACGAGATTATGTGTCAAACTGTGACGTCGCAGATCACAGTTCCTTCGGAATACTTTTCCACAAGAAGAACAATTGTATGGCTTAATATCTGTATGAGTGAGGAGATGAGTCTTGAGATTCGAGCGTTGATTAAAACTTCTGCTACATACGGGACATTTATGTGGAGATTCTTCCATGTGTAAAATTTTGTGTACTGCCAACGTTCTCGACTGACAGAACCCTTTACCGCATTCGAGACATTTGAATGGCTTCTCCTTAGAATGAATATACCTGAAAGGAAGG
Source organism: Automeris io (assembly GCA_036320925.1). Lineage (NCBI taxonomy): Eukaryota > Metazoa > Arthropoda > Insecta > Lepidoptera > Saturniidae > Automeris > Automeris io. The sequence goes on from JAUDJH010000014.1 coordinate 9,644,298, forward strand.
GTTTTAATTTTAAAAAGAAATCCTTAAGTCACAGCTATAACTTTTAATCCAATAGATTTACCTATATTGCATAAAAATTGCAAATAAAATGTGAATACACTTAAAAATAAAATGAAATTGAATTTTAATTAATATTTGTATTAGGAGTGTCATGTCCTACGATTGATCAATACGGGTTAATGATGAAATAATTAACAAATTTAAATATAGCACACAACATCGACGTAACTGTTCGAATTATCGGGCCCCTTCACGAAAATCAGCGCTGCAGACATCCTCTGTGGCTTTAAGCCGATGAAGGTCCCATTTTCGCCATATTTATATTTTTTTGTATTTTTTTTTGTTTCTGTATGTTGTTTGTGTTACTGTGTTTAAATTTCTAGTTTTTTGTTAGTTTGTGGCGAAATAAATACATTTAGTTTCATTTCAATTAAATATTTTCACAATTATCATATTTGTAGAATTGCAAAATACTTAATAGCCAGTAGCTACCCATCAGATATCAAGCAATGCATAAGAATATATTTGAAGATGCTATCTGTAATTACGGTTAAAATTAGAAATACCTTTAATTGATATCTCCTTGTCTATTAATTAGTGTAGATTTAAGAGTCTTTGGGATCTTATTAAAGAACGCGTTATAAATTTGTCAACATCTACACAGAACTTGATCATTAAAAAAAGTGTACAAAAATATTAGTTTTTTACAAACCAGTTAATAATGACTTTTAAATCAGAACGTTACATTTATAAATTCCATATGTGTGGGAGTTATTAATATATTTTAAATAAATGATTTGTTTGATGGGTACAGTAAATTATACATACGTAGGCATAAAATATGGCAACCAACGCGTTTCCAGCCTCAGTCATAAATATCGACGCCAAGCACGTAACGACTAATCTTAAATTATATCTAACTATAAAGCCTATAATTAACACACCAGACAGCGTGTAATCAATTACACGAAACCCGGCTATTGAGATCCAAATCCGAGAAATCAAATTCAACTAAAATAAACAAATTGACTTGTAGCAAAGAAATACTCGTTAGACGCGCCCATAGAAATGTAATGTGTAATAATCGTTGGGATGAGTGAGATTAGTGACGATAAACTATAAGATGATGAATGAAATAATAATTTCAATTTGAAAACACAAGACGCTTGTAATTATGAAGGCGCGCCCGCACTCAGGTGTGTCTCAACACCGGCGCTTGGTCAAGTTAGGCCTAACTCAAAGCAACGCGATCCCTCAGACTAATTAAGCTTGCGATGTGATCTGACCGTCTATGAAATTTTGACTATATAATTAATAATCATGTTTCGAAATTCTATCGCAAACATATAGTAACTAGCGACAAGAAAATAACAGAACAAGGTACAGAATTTAAAACCATTATCATAATGTTAATCCATATAAAAAAATCTCGAGTATCTAAACTTGATCTTGTACGCGGTACTGTGTGATATTTATTAAAGTTTTTTTTTTGTCATCATATTAATCCTCACGTCAGGATCACCACCTGCTTTGTTAAAACCCGTCGAAGTCCGTTCAGGTCCATTATAATGTATCGTGTCAACGGACATCGATTGGACATCGACAGCTCGAGTCGGCCCGAGGTTAACCCTCCGGCGTCTACAAGAAATTTATTTTATTGCCACGGAGATATGGTGATTTGAGAGGAAATCTCCAAGAGACAGGTGTTAAGAATTCAACACCTTTAGCTCTTTTTGGGTGGGTTGTCGAGCAGATAAGTAACGAAAAGGATCGAGAGTTGTTTATTGTAATACTATTATCATATTGATTGTGTTTGAACCTACAAATGTGATGTTTGGAATTCGAATCTTAACGATTTCTTACATCTTATTTGTGTGTGAGTATACGGACGTGCGGTTTTAAGATAAATGTTTTGATATACAAAGGTATGTGTCGAGATTTATAAGGAATTCAAAGGGCCAAGAAGAGAACAAAACGAAAACTAAAATTAAAACATCCACTCGTGGGATTAGCGGCGATTTTGTGTAATAATTTACGAGCGTGACGAACGACTTGTCGATACCATCTGCTCAGTCCGCACGTAATCCTTTTTGTTTTAAATATTTTTCCTTTCCCAATATTCAAAGGTGCTCATAACATTTCGGCGTCGAAATTCAGCGGCAAAAATATTTTGTCGAAGAACGAGAAATCTGTACCTTTGTCAAATTTTTTATACATTTATAATATTATTTTAATGGTTGATCTCTGTTCATCGGACTCAAAATTATAAATTAACCTTTATGTTTGATGTAGTTACTAGTTATTAATACTATAAATATTTTCAACATAAAAACAGATATGTTAAATAGTTGCAATCAATAATAGATATTAAAAAATAGTTTTAAAAGATCATATCCCATTACCATGAATTAAACAAATGTTAATAAAATTGTTCTAAGCGATGCATTTTATTAGATATTTAGGTATTGTATCTGGTTTCCATACTTCTTTTAATATGTGTCAGATGAAGGCTAAAATATATTAAAGATATCTTAATATATTGACAGTAAAACTTAAATTGTTGGTGGTTAAAGCTTGCTAGGAAAGTGTAAACTTTATCGTTATATAAGATCTTATTAGAAATAACTATATAGTAATTGGAATAATAAAGAGGGATTCAATTAAAGGTATTATCTTTAACTTTATGATGTTTATCATCATAATATTAGTAGCAATAAGTATCAAGTATTTTACCTGTGATCTCTAAGGTGATCTTGCCGTCGGAAAGCCTTTCCACAAATGTCACATGAATATGGTCTCTCATCTGTGTGCGTTCTTTCATGTATAAGCAAATTGTAGGATTTCGTGAACTGGCGGTTGCAGAATTTACAAATAAATTGTTTCTTTGTTCTAGGTCCACTTCCAGCTATCTTTTGTTTGTTTGATATGCTACTCGATGAAGATGTAGAGCTGTTTGTTGATTTAGATGAATTGGAAGCTTGAGGAGATAATGGGGCTTGCGATGCACTGCCAGTCATTTGCTGTTGATACATAGCATTCATCAAAAGACTTGGATAGCCGTTATCTAAATTTGGCGAGGAATTATAAGCATATCCTTTGGAAGTCGATTCTAAATGCTGTTCTAACGTGAATTCATCTTCGTTTTCCAATAATGCTAAATCTTCTTCGACTTCTTCTGATAAATCTACATCTTCCGCAGCTATGGCATCTGATAACGGATATTCTTCCGGCGTTTCTGGCGAATATTCCTTAGAAGTATTTTCCGCAGCGTCTATTTCACTTATTTTCGCGCTTGCGGTCGCTATTCTTAATATATCTTGTTTGGATGAGGAAACACTATCAGAAGTATTAGGTTGGTTTGTATTATTTACAGATGAGACGGATGTCAAGCGTTGTAATGTCAAATAAGATTCCAAAGCCTGCAAGTTCAAGGCGGCGGCTGCGGCCGAATTCGACGGCAGTAGAGCAGCTTGTTGTAGCGAATTCATCATAGCATTTTGAAGCGATATCACAACGCCTTGTAACGATCTCTGTAGCATGTTCTCTTGTAAAAGCGCCGCTGACGCTAGAGACAAGTTTATATTCGGTGAGGAGGAAGTGGAACTCTTACTTGTGTTTGTTTTCTCCGAATGCGGAGACGGCGGGTCCAGTAGAGTGTTCATATCCGCCTTCGTGTCTTGAATCTGCAAATTATTCTTGAGCTTGATAATGGCGCTTTCGAGCGAGTTCAGCGTTGATTTGTTGGATCTTGAGGAACTTTGTTCTTGCATCGTGTCTGGTGTGATACCATCGGTTCTAACTGGTTGTGCACGTGTTGTCGGGGGCGGGAGGGCGCCTCGTGCGCGTGCACTGTCGGAAAGCGCGCTTCGTTGTAGCGTGCGAGGCGGTTGTACAGCGCGACGCGACTGAACTGGCGGGCAGCCGGCGTCCGCCCCGCCCTCACCTCGTCCCGCAGCTGTCATCCCGCCTCAAACCTTCTCTACACACTACGCAATGTACTGGCTAGCTTGTTGGTCAAGCATTTCTATCCAAATGTCAACAATTCAACCAATTTTACCTAAGTCATCTTTGTTTAAAGCTATCACATTCCTATCTGGTTTGACTAGTGTAGCTTAGTATTTTATAGAACCAGTTTGAAAAATTTAAATGTACCTGATAAAAAAATCAGGATCCATATTGATAAACAGATACTATATATAAACTATTTAGCAAAATAAAAAATCCAGAGCAATCCGGCTCTTAACATATTGTGCTTTTTGAATTAATGGTAAATTTGTTTTTTTTATTTTTCTCCTTTTGACGGTTTCATTATATTTACAAATAGATATGCATAAATCAATTTATATTCCATTGTATTTCAACGCTATGAGAATTAGATTCTATATGTTTTTAATATAAATATGCATCGACACTTAAACCGAATTCAAAGTTGATAAAAACATTTACGGTACCTCAGGGTACTATAGAACGTACTATGCTCAGTGTTTCTCTAAAGAATCGAATCAGAAACGAGGTGATCCGGCAGAGATATAAACTCATCGAGATATCTCAGAGAATTAGTGGGCTAAAGATGCACTAGGCTGGTCCTATTTGCCAAAAAATCGATAACCGTTGGGGTAGACGTGTTTTTTGACCTTGCCAGCAGTGGTGTCGGCAATGCTGGCAGGGTATGACAACTGGAGGGCCGTGGTCTCCTTCTGTGAAGATGTCATGTCCCAGAAGGAGGCCGCAGAGCGAGAGCGGCAGAAGGCCGCTCGAAGGAGACACCAGGGTGCCGGCAACCGCCCTGGCACATCAGTCCCAGCCGACCGGTCGATCCACGACCAGTTGGCTGATGTCGTTGGGGTCGTGGCTGCTCAGGGTGGTGGCCCTGAGCAACTGGTTTAGCGGCCCTCGAGAAGTTGGCAGGGCATTGTGGCGTGCTCTGCCTAAATACAACGAGCAGTATCGGGGAGGGTATCATCTTCCCCCGAGTTTGTGCCCATCGGGCGCGGCGCGACGGGGCTGTGGCGAATTGATTACAGGGCCCACAGTCCCCGCCAATGCGCAGGAGTAGTCACCTTGGAGTTTTTAGTCGGTATAAGCCCGACACACCTCGGTCGCGCAACCCCCCTGTGCGGCTGAGACGGTCCTATGAGGATTTTCCCCAAGTAAAAAAAAAAAAACGTGTTTTTGAGTGGGAAACGCGTCTCGTTAGGCGTAGTGTGAGACGCCCTCTGGCCTAGTAAAGCGATCATTTGAACATAGTGCTAGGCGATTCTTGGATGAGAAAAGTCAAAGATTGCACTCAGTGGCGAAACTTGGGAGAAGCCATTGTTCAGCAGTGAACTGATACAGGTTGATGACGATGATGAAATATCTTAAAAGAGATTTGTTTAATATGGAACATTGAATACAAAACTACAAAAAGGAATGCTGGCACTGTTTTTAAGCTATTTTTGTCATTTTTATGCCATCATCTTCTATAATATAAAAATGAATCGCAAAATGTCTTGATAAGCGCGAAACTCGAGAACGGCTGAACCGATTGAGCTGATTTTTTTTTTGCTGTATTTGATGAAGTCTGAGGAAGGTTAATACGGAGAGAAAAATTAAAAAAATTGTCTGAAAAAGTCTAAAAACAACACTTTTCTATATTCTCATACGAAAAATTCGTAATAATTTTTAAAAGTAAATTTGAATTTTAACACCATACCATAAAGTTTAAATGTTAATGGACGGGTTCCGGGAAGGCAAAACAATTATTGAGTGACGTATAAATATTAATGTCAATATTTGTCAATTTTTATACATATAACATTAAACTCAAAAAGAATTTTAAGTGTTTTATAATTTTTATTTTATAATGTAATTGTTGACTTATCAACTTTCTTATTTCTCTTTTTTATCTTACTAGCGGACCCGGTATCCCGAATAGCAGAATAAGTATAAAAAAATATTAAAGAATCTACTGTTAGGCAGTACGAAGTTCGCCGGGTCAGCTAGTAAAAATATAAAAATCAATGACAAATTAAAATTTTACGTTTTGTTCGTTTATAAAAAGAACTCTGTCATTGATTTATGTAGTAAAAGTACAATCTAGCCCTGGCTATTATTAAAAGCACAGCTAGCTTTTCGAAATAACGCTAGCGCTACATAGTGACCAACAATATAGCCCAGAGCTGACAGCCAACATGTTGGCAAACGTGTTTAGGAGCCTTTACAAAGCTCTCTATTTTAGGCAACTCTTTGTACAGTAATGGTCACCTCACGGTGCCCTAACGATGGACACATCCATGAGAACGTTGCACTAGATTTGTTTGTACCCTTTTCAAGTGTAATGAGATTCTGAATGGAATCGGCCGGGCTATGGGAAAACAATGTAAGCTGATCGGCGAAGCATGTTTTGTCAGTGGGTCACGCGCTGCGTTTAGAAGAAATATGAATTACAAGCTTTGGTAACCCGGCGTTACTCAGGAAGAAATAATTTACATTCTTAGGTATTGATTTTCCTTTTCTTTTTTCCTTTTCTTCGGGATTGATGAGAAATGTATGTTAATTAAAAAAACAAACTAAAAATCAGTTGTCATAATATTAATTTAAAAAATGGCGGGTTTTTAGATGAATTTTCGACCCCAATTTTACCTCCTTGGGGGTTGATTATCCAAAAAGTTTGAAACGTGTGTATTTTAATTTTTAATCAAAAAACTCGCTTCGGCGTGTCACACTTTGGGACTAGTTTGTGCATAACTAGTTGGTTTTTTTTTCTTTACTTGGGGAAAATTCTCATAAGACCATTCCGGCCACGAAGGGGGTAGGAGCCGGAGTGTGCCGGATTTTTACCAGCTAAAAACAACACGGTGACTACTTCTGCGAATTAGTGGAGACTGCGGGTCCTGTAATCAATTCGCCGCAGGCTCACTAGGCCGCGCCTGACAGGCACAATCACGGGGGGGAGCCCCCCGATACCACCTAGTGTACTTCGGCAGAGCGCGTCACAACGCACCGCCAACTTCTCGGGGGTCGATAGTTGGTCGTGTACCTAGACCAGCGTCTGTGGGCCGATATGGCGATGGCGACTGTCAATAAATTTTCCTCTCTTAGCGGCCGTTGCTCTTCCTTATAGTCGCTTTGTCAAGATATAAAAAAATATCGCATGTAAAATAATACAATTCATTCAATTTATATGACAACAATTTTTTCATGTTTATGAATAATATAGTTTTCTGGTGCACTTTGCTAATGTAATCGTGACAGCAATATACCTTTTTTGGAATGGACAGGGTTTTTATAATATACTGTATGAACACTCTGCAGACATTTTCTAGAGTCTAAAAACTTAAATGTGAATATCATTTTTAAACTTGCTATCTAGAATTTTTCCTTTAACATTTCTCATAGGCAGGGGTTACAGTACTTTTAAAAGCTTTCCTTCCAGCTAACCCAGATCCTCACGGGTCACGATAGCTTTGGCTGTCACCGGTGGCGGGTAGAGGGAAGCTGACGGCGGAATCCCACGAGTGCGGGGGCCCCAAGAACACGACGCAGCACACCCGTGACTTATGCCCAGGCTGGGCTAAGGAAATGGAGGTCCTGCAGGATTATATCGGTGACGACCTCTCGCTGCCGGTGGTAGTGGAAGCCATGGTCAGCAGCGAAGAAGCATGGCAAGAGGTGGCATCCTTCTGCGAGGTCGTGAGAAAGCAGAAGGAGGTCGCGGGCAGTTCGGGGGCCAAGGATCGCGTGAAATGGACGCGTCCGCTCAGAGTGAGCGCGACACCCCCCCTGCGACAATATCCGGGCAGTAGACTTGAGGGAGTCCGCTGCCCTCACAGTGATCCTGACGATTCTATGCAGGATTTTACCCCGGGATACCAACACAAAACCTCTAAAAGTTTTCTATTTTTTTTTTATAGTACGACAATTCATTGACTCACGCCATCGCTAAGCCGAATAGGCATTATCAAACGTCTTCTAGGTTTTTAGATTACTGGATCTGCGATAACTGTTCCCAAAATCCAACAGGACAGAGTTCGTTTTTATTACGGGTTTACACCATGTAGTCAGCTCGTGTTTTAACATTATTCAATTATAAACTTTGACATTAAATTTAAAAAAAAAAACAAAAATCATATTTTCAAACTATTTATTTTGTCAAGAGTAAAGTAAAATATTAATTAATTTTTTTAGATATACATTTAAAATAACTGGAAATATAGAAATAATAGTTACACTGAATCATAAAAAAGAACATAATAATATATACAAACAAAGTATATTAATTCTTTAAAATATAAAATGTTTTACAAAAGCAATTGAAAACTATTAAAATTTAAAAAATATATGTATTATAGCGCGACATACAGACATACAGTTAAAATTGATAGTATCATTATACTCGTGTAACCAGCTTTAGACTTTTCAGTCAAATCCTCATTCGTCTAAGTCTATATCAATTATTCATATTAAAGTATTTGTAAGTAAAATATTTATAACCGAAATAATAAATTTGCGCCATTAACATGGTGGCTTTAAAAATTCGGTTAATAAATTAATTGTACTTTCAAGCATTTAAATATTAATGTTGTTACCGAGGGCCATGGACCCATAAACTTTGTTTACGGAGAGAACTTGAGACAAAGATGAACATGAAAAATTAACATGATTACCGGTTACTCCCTCTTGTTCGCTTAACACAGTTTTGTAACATAAAGCCGCTTGATTTACATTTCATTGACTGATTTATTAATTTTATCGAGGTTGTAATACGTTCTGATTAAGAATAGCGACAAAATAGGCATTTGTTAGGAAAGCTCGCTCCATCATCTGCTTAATTTTTACCTTTCAGCAGATGTAATTGAAGTAAAGCTTACTTCACAAATAACATAGAATTTATCAGAGTGTGCGATAGGCTGGATTAGTTATCCAACTATGTTTCTTTTGTGTTGTGCACACCACAGTTGGTATCAAGAATTGTGTCTTGATGTCACGAATTTAGTGATATATACATTTTTTATATAAAATATTCCTGGCATCATTAAAACCTGTTAAATAAATCTGTTTAACAAAATTTACCTCATTTTTCTTTACTTTTATTATCTGCTGTTTGAGTACAGCAAATTGGCAGTAAAGCGGGTACGACATCTCTGTACGCCGGGGTGCCTCTCGGAAGCAATCAAAAATGTCAAGCGGCTGGCAGATTTGAGGTACTAGGCTAAAATGATTGAAATCGTCCTGAAGCAGTGTCACGCAAAATAGGTGTACCTAGACGTCAACTTGCGGAAACAAGCCCGTTTGAAATGAAATGAAATGTATTTATTTCGCCACAAACTAAAATTTTAAATATAAAAACACAAACAACATAGAGAAAAGAAGAAAATACAAAAACATATAAACATGGCGAAGTTGGCCCTCCGTCAGCTTAATGCCACAGAGGAAGTCCACAGCTCTAGTTTTCCTGAAGGGCTCCGAACTACTGGATCCCGTTTGGATCTGAACTACTTAAAAATAATACAATACTAATAATATATCATTGTCCAATATCCCAGGCCGAGTCAGTAGAGGTAGAGAAAATGCATTCATGTCGATATCCACTTTGGACTTACAAAGTATGTTTCTCTCAGTGTTATCAGATTCAGAATAAAGAAGAAAGAAGAGATATCAGAATCAGCGATGACGCTAGTAGAAAAGTGCATGATGAGATGTATGAGATTGGCATAAACTTTTCAAATATCATATCGTCTTGTTATGAAATTCCATATATTTTCTATTTTTCTACTAGCATTATCGTTGATCGTATGTTGCTTTATCCTGAGATCTATGTGACGCAGGTGATCGCTCGTTCTCTTAAGAAGTCATGTGTGTATACAGGATGAGTTAATAGACGAGGGAGATATTTCAGAATACAATCATTTGTACTTTCCTATAACTAATAAAAAGTTAATAACAATAATCTCTAAAAAATCATAAAGAAAAGTTGATGAACAAATGAGAATTAATCCGTAAAAAGTTTGGACACCTCAGCGCGTGTGGTGCACGATTGAATGGCATGTATGTAGATAAAATTCCTTTTACGTAATTTTAGGTAAACAGGTAATTGACTCGTTACCCTTTCGTACTTTATCCTGGCTTAGGATTACAAAATACCTACTTAATAATTAATTGTTATTTATCGTATCATGTGTGTAATTGCCTCTTAATATGATGATTATAAATTACTTTGTTTTAATGGAAATATTAAGATATCACTAATCCTATATATTTGAAATTAGAATCGAATGCTGAATATTCTTGGGAGTCGTAGCTGCTCGCGTCCGTAGGCTTTACCCTAGTTTCCTTACACGTGACTCCTGGGTGGTGCTAAACGAGCAGCAGCGAGGTGGTAGAGCGTTGGTGCCCGTCTGGATCGCGACCCCAGTACATGGGTGTAAAGCCCGTCATAGTGACCAGTTTCGGCTTGTCGCGTTTCGGGATCAGCTTGTGTATATCCAGTAGCTCATATACCTAGAGACCTTCAGTTGTGGTATATGTAGGCCGACATGACGATGTAGACTATCAATGGATTTTCATCCTTTGATAGTCGCTTTCGTTTTCGGACTACACTGGACTTATCATCAGGTACTCTGTAGTCACTATGTCGAGACAGTGTAAAAAAAAATCTCCTTGAATATCTCCCTCGTCTATAAAATCAGCCTGTATATGAATACCGTATAACTATAACTTTTATTTTGTTGCTGGACATTATTCAAACTAGCTAAGAATACATACCGCCAACATTCTCTGCAAGTGATTTCATTGTTTCCGTGGCATCTATCAAGCAGGTCCTTGTACCGTAATTTTCACGTAGATTTACGCATTTTGCAATACACACAATCGCTGTTCACGGGCTCTGCACAGAAACAATGGACTTGCCCATGCTTCAATAGAGCGTGATAATTGCCACCATTGGCTTGAGGAACTCTGCAATCGTCTCAGGCTTTAGTTATAGTGTCTACCTGTACATAATTTTAACAAAATAAATAATTAATTTAATCAAGGCTATGAAATAATATTTATGGAATATATTACGATTTATAAATTTAACATATTAAATTGAAAATGTTATGAAACTTTTCATTAAATATTTCAGAATACGTTTAAATATTAACTTCAAAGTTAAACACAATTGTTGATTATTTTAATTGGTTTATAGCACTACTTAATAATTTGTGTTGTTTTTTATGTATTGTTAATGTTTCTGTATGTTTTCATTTATTTTGTCATTTTTAATAGATAGCCTTATAGTTAGTTACCTCCCGTAAACAGTGATATCATTTCCATTAATTTTATTATAAATTATATTTATCTTGCGATTGTTATGCCACTGTCGAAAGTTCTTGATCTGTAAAATAAGTAAATAAAATTAATTCTTAACAGCAATGAAGAATATTATAGAATGAAGTATATTAATTTAGAAGCTAAGTATTAATAATTCAAATTCCCGACAATGTTTATTTTATTACATACTAGCTGTCCCGGCAGACCTTGTTCTGACCTATTTCTCTAAAACAAAGTCACATTGTTTTTTTTTAATGTTAATAGCTACCTCGTCAGATTTCATTCTGCCAAAACCTATTGGCCTGTCGGCTGTTTTTTAAAAATTGTTTGAAGGAACCTGGCCTTAATGCTATATGTATAAAAATTGACAAATATTGACATTAATATTTATACGTCACTCAATAATTGTTTTGCCTTCTCGGAACCCGTCCACTAACATTTAAACTTTATAGTATGGTGTTAAAGTTCAAATTGACTTGTAACAAATCTTTTGTATGAGAATATAGAAAAGTGGTGTTTTTAGACTTTTTCAGACAATTTTTAAAAGTTTTCTCGTAATAACCTTCCCCAGACTTCAACAAACACAACAAAAAAGAAATCAGCCAAATCGGTTCAGCCGTTCTCGAGTTTCGCGCTTATAAAGACATTTAGCGATTCATTTTTATATTATAGATTAGAATTCAATCTAAAACGTACTATAAATAATACATAACGTTTATCCTCACGGGTGGCCTAATTTTATTACACGCTAGTATATAACAAAACAAATCGAGCAAAAATAACTTCAGTTGTACAAAGCACGACATATGATAGGAACCAAGCACGACATACATCAGACGGTTTGCGCACGCGCGGTGCTATTCTCACGCCGACGCTGCCCGGGGGCATTTGGAACGATATGAAATTAATTTATATACCATTATGGTGACCATTATTCTATGAATAACTAAGACATTCCATTCATTACGTATTATTGTGCTTTTCTTTTATAAAAAAGGAAAATATATTTTATATAGATACTGAGTATGACATAATATCATGGTTATTGTGATGAAAGTGTAATTCAAACTTTTTTTTAAATTTAAAAATCATTTTATTGTTTAGAGTTGAAACAAGTCGAGTAATATCCTGTCTTGTATCGGGCAGTAGAGTTGAAGAAATCTGCTGCCCGACGGAGAGCGCCACCAATGAGAAAGGTTTGGAGGCGTGGGCTTTTTACACAATAGAGGAAGTCTGAATACGGATATTCGCTCCCCAGGCGACTGGACGAATATGGTTGTCCAGGCTTGGGTGGAGGGACACCCTGGATATTTTTAGTTAGTAGGATTCTGACACACCGGGGTCGCTGCCCTCACAGCATCCCTTACGATCCTATGTAGGACTTTGCATCGAGTTACCAAAAAAACCTGTCTTGTTAGTAAAAATCTATGCATTCGGGCTATTTAAATATGTATAAGTTTGTCCGAGTAACAGTCTCACAAATTGAGATGTTTAAGGTTGCCTTGAACCTCAAGGATTCTGGCGGCCGCTTCACCACTGTCACAATCTGACGCATGCTTTGGCATAAATTAACATAACATTGAAAACTGTATTTACTGAAAAAATTAAATAAGCTCGGTACTTTTTAGTCTTGCTGATTAACATATACCTTCAATCAATCGCTTGAGAATACAATTGTTATTTTTTATTTGTTCAATTGCATTTGTACTATAATAAATGCATAAGTTTATCTCCACTAACATTGAAATGATTACAACGTGATGATGGATATGTTTATATACCAATAGACATTCGTTATTTTATGACCAAATGTACCTCAGAAATTTTCTGTCGTTCTGTCTTTATTACTTAGATAAGATTCGGCTCCAGTCATTTCTTTTTACGCGTAACAGTGTACTTATGTAGTAATGGAGTGTTGTATCATGTACTTAGTAACAACCGTTCCAAGGTAGCAATAACAATTTACTAAACCTTAAAACTAGGAAATACATTACGCCACAAAAGTTTACAACCAATAGTGAAAAGGTGTGGGCAGTTAATGACAACAAACATTAGGTTTTTTAAAGTGATAAGATTCAAATTACATTTTATTGATTTTATAAAAGATTTATGGTCATCCTAGCGTGTCTTGTATTATTTTAGCTTTCTCCGCACTACCTTATAAGATTTACTCGCTAAACGTGTTCAATGATTTTTCGATAGGTTTTTCTGATAGTGTTGTGTTTTTGTATTAAACAACATTCCTTTACATTGAAATTACTATATCTGTCCGACTGTGTGTTTACTTCATATCTTCGAAAATACGCTATACATCTTAATGCTGTTTTAGTATATTTAGCAATAATGTTTCGGATGGCTATTAAGGAGTATAAAGAATTTATATTGTAATTTAAAAAAGTCTCTATTTTTTTTTAGTTTAATGTGAATTTTCAAAGGTACTACTTACTAAGTAAGTAAGTAGTTAAGACTTAGAGACTACTTTGAAAAAATATCTGAAAGTAAGTGTAAGCACGTGTTCTTATTGTATTGTAGTGTTTGTGGAAACTTTGTTGATTTTTTTGTATCTATCTTTAATTTTGATTTAGTGTTGTATGTGTACCTTTGATAAATGAAAATGGACTTTTACATTATTTTACAAATATCAACTCGAGGTTATATTAGTGCAGGTAAATATTGGTAATCTTCACCTAATATTACTGCCACAATTTTCCTTGAAAGCACATAGTTTACAAAGACACCAAGCATGAAAGCCATTAGGCTATAATACTCACGATACATCAGAGATACCGTCAGAAATTATCCGCTTAATCAGAACTGGTCGTGTTATTATCCCACACAGGCCGATCGTCCTCCGCAAAATGTAACGTCAATGTTATATGAAAAGCTGGATGGGTCTTAAGTGATTTTACAAAAGCGATTGAAACTATATTTTTTCACTTCTGATGTCTTTAGTTCGAAACCTAGACTCATCGACAGCATGCAAAAAGGTATGCTTCGCTGGTTCGGAAACGTGGAGATGATGCATGATGAAAGAATGGAAAAAATATATGCAAAATAAATGTCAATGGAAGTTAGAGCCAAGGATGATGATGATTTCCTAGCCGGATTCGGCCACGGCGACTGTTTCAACACCGATTAAGAAAATCAAGGTCCAGTTTTCGGAAACAGTCAATTGCGCAGGAGATATTTCAGTGCATAACAGGACGCGCTGCCAGAAAAGCACTCTCTCGTCCGAGCTCCCTCAGGCCCGATGGAATGGAGAACCAGTACGATCGGGAGGGAGCAGGATGCAGGTTTGGTCGAGTTTTCCTTCTCTGAACACCTGGTTGAATTGCGGTGTTATAGAGATACCTTAGTCAACTTTTACGACACCTCAGCAAGAAGAGGGGGGTGCTATTCTATTCTGCCGGCAGCCACCACGGCCAAGACCAGAGCCAAGGATAGACGAGACTTACACAGACCAAATAAAAATATTTATGATTGATGAGAAAATCAGGAGCTTACGGAATCTGTAGGCATGAAGGGATTAATTAATGTTAAGGAAGCGAAAGTAGTTTTCAAAATTAGAGAGTAGCGGGGTTCCATTCTCTTTGCCTAGTCCAATAGCGAATGGATGTGATGATAGATCTATAGTTAATTCAGATTATAAAGTGTTTATTTATTCCAAAATTACTTGGAAGAAATATTGTACATTGCTACTTATGAAAACAAAGCCGGTAATATATAAATACTCAAGAAACTTAGTCTATTACAATCTGCGACTGTGATTGCGAAATGTTGGTTTTAGATCTAATATATAAAGATATTAGAGTAGATTTTATTTTTGAGTAGATTTTAGACAAGATCATGTTAATACCTTATATTATTTTTATTATTATTTGTACTTTTACCTTTGTCAGGTCATTTGGATTGTGGACAGTTCACCCGGCGAGCGAGTCGCCTTCATCCTATAACTTTGGGTTTTTTGAACGACACGTGAAGGATATTTGTGTAGTCCAGAATGACCATAGCATTGTACTTTCTATCAGATACGCTGCATTCACTCTGCCGGGACAGAATAAAAAACATATAATGATATTTTCACATAATTAAAATATTACAATTTTTAAAAGGTGTTACCACGGAAGGTTCCTCTTTCGTACACCGCGTCGTTTTGACTTGAACGTCGACCTCCGACCTCGGCCTGTGCTCTTTATACGAGTAGATGCAGCGAACAACCGGTTTCTACGCTATAGCCAAAATGAGCTTTAATGTCTGAATTTAGACTGTTTTAAGCGAAACGTTACATTTCTACATACCTATATGAGGTCAGGTCCAATTAGGGCAGTTTTATAACTTCCTAATATATTATTCTTAAACATATGTAGATATGAAAGTAACTAAGTTATAGAGAGCTCCATAACTTAGTTATTTCATTTAGTTAATCATTCTTCTTCTCCGTAACCTCACACCCTTGGTGGAGTGATCCTGATCTTGGATTGTCTACTTAATTGGTTGCAGCTTTCGCGAGACGCCTCCATTTCTCTCTATTAGAGGCACTGCGTGTGCATCCTATAAGGGAATACTTTATAGAGGACATAATGAAATTTGTCCATCTTGTCAATCCAAAAGGTCGACCAGACCAGACCATCCACTCTTCGCACCATCAAACGTTCTAAAAGTCTTTCGTTGCGGATGATATTTACAAATATATTTAATCAATAAATAAGTAGTGACAAGATAATTTATGTTCAAAATATTAAATGCAAAAACGTGTTGCTCAATTTATAACACATACACAATATTCTCTGAGATATTATCAATACAATCTGTAATCAAATTGACGTCGAATTCATCACAATAGGAAATAAAGGCATTTAAAAATTTAAAAATCTATAAGGCTGTGTGTTTTAAGTCGGTAATTTGACGTTGCTTACACTCTGTAAAGAAATTAATTTTGTAATAAAAATATGATGTATAAAAAAGCTTGAGTATAGCATAAGTAATAGTAGAGACAAGTCTAAGTTGGAGAAATCGGTAACGTACCATATACTTTGACATTCGTTTAATAATAAAATTTCATCACACTTGCTCGTAACGAGTGTATCGCTTTTAGGCTCTTAACTATATAAATTATGTACTAGGATTATAATAATATTGTTGCGTTTGGAGTGTGATAATATAATAATCCAATTAAATTAAATTTTTACCTCTGTGCAATATATAATTTATCCAGATATATTTTTAATTCAAAAAAAAAGACTGTTGTATAGTCCATATTTCGTTGTGTAATATGTAGTAAAAAAAAACTGGCGCATCATTTGTAAAGATAAATAAGTAATTTTATAGATTATAAATCGATAGTACTTTATTAAAGCAAATTCGTTTTTGTGTGTGTTTGTGTAAGTTTTCGCTGTGATTATTATCATAATATATCCCTTCCAATACTTTAGAAGAATTAAAAATCGGTTTGACCCCGTAGGTAATATTAAATGAGATACGTAACACGTGTTGTCTCCAAACCGAGAACTTTGTATTTTCACTATTTTTCAGTATTTAAAAGATAGTAACATAATAAAAGTCTGTCTTTTTTTCGCAAGTGTTATAAACATTTTCCTACAACCCGCGTGTGTGTTTTGGTCATTGCATTGTATTCTTAAGCTCTCGATTTGTGGCTCGCACATAACTTCAATACGTCTGTAATGATCAACCTAGGAAACTAGTATGAAATATAATATTTGAAAAAGAAAAAATAGTGTTTATAAATGTTTGCGTGATATCTAGTATACATTTCCTAAGGAGAAAAGATTTCAATGGTTCAATGATAATATTTAAATCTTGTTTCAATCCAATCGAATCGACCAAATATCGATTATTCTAAAGCTCTATTATGTCTCCGTATTTTATTGTGTGAGATATCTGCATAAAAATATTTATGTAGGTAGCCAGCACGTGTTCTTTATTTGTTTTCGCTTGAACTTGTGAAACAAGATACATCGTAAAGCTCTGTCTATAAAATCTTTAAGATTTTATCTGAATGTATTCAATATTTAAGTTTGTTGTTATTGTACAATATTATTAGTTAAGTACGTTGACACAATGTGTCATATTACGTACCATTTAGTGCCGGGATATAATCATCGATAAATTATATTGTTTACGTAACTTTTATTTAGTGAAACCATCGGTAAAAGTAATAAATATCACACTACATTAAACCTAACGTACCGTCTTCAATTAGCAATATTTTCTTTCGTTGTATCGAATAAATTTTAGGTACCTTTTAGTACTGAGTTACTACCTAAGCCTAACCCAACAATACCTTAAATCTACGAATATTACTAAAAGATGTTACTTGTTATAAAAAAATATCTATTACGGATATAATCGCAGCGAAAACGGAAGACTAAAAGTATAAATTCTATAATTTATTCTCTTTTCAAGGAAATAAACCATATGTAGTTAAATATACTTAAGTTAGTTTTTGGTAAGTAATATAAATATCTCATTGAAATTATTAAAACGTAACGATTGAGACTTAAGAATTCACTCAGCCAAGTTTAGACCACAGTGAACTCGAAATGTTTCCTCTGCCAATTTAATTCCGCCAAAGGATCACGACTTACCCTGCATTTTAACGAGTAAATGTGACCCGAACTCGACACGGCTATAATGTTTTATGAGGACTCCAATGTTTTACGATTGTCACATTTAATTACTTCATTGCTGGCAATTAAAGTTTGGTGGAAAACGATTTTTTATGTTTTACAGCTGCATTTGGGTAAATAAAAGCTCGAATCACTTTATTTGTTTTTTGCCACACACGAGTTCGGTTTAGTGATGGGTACATATTATCGATAACTTGAGGACTTTATCTCCGGTTTGGGTAAGTCAATTTCATGTCTGATATAGCTAACTGACTTAAACTTGAGAGAGCAAAAGGTGGCGAGTACCGACATTATGCCAGCATTATCATGCATTACAGAAGGGCTCTAGATATATGAACAACTATAGTTCCACAAGCTGACCCTGAAATTCGACAAGACGAAGCGAATCACTTTAACTGTCTTTTTTTTAGCACTTATGTACTATGATACTGTGCGGTTTGGAGTAGGTAGAATACAGTAATTTGTTTTAGGTTAAAGTCCGAAAGTATATACCTTACTGATTTGAAAATAGTGGTAGTCTTAGTACTTTGTTGAGGTTATGACCGCCTCTCAAAAGGGAATTTTTATATAGATTAAAATGTTTAATCTTAAAAATCTACCTACTTATAAATAAATGCAAATTGCGAAATACTTTGTAGAATTTTTATCAAAAATAGAGACTCTTTTTTAAAATAGAAGTAGCTGATTATAGATTTAAAATTGTTTTGTGTGATTAGGTTTAAAAAGTAAATTTCAATTTGTGATTTGAATATTTCAAAAATTACCCGTAACTTAGAATTTTTAACACTTGTAGCGCGCACAGTTAATAATAATGCGCGCGGGCAGTGGCGAGGCATACGGCACTCGCCCCTCACCGCGCCAGTCTTCCGTACTTTAACAAATATTCTAAGAATTCTATTCCGAACTATAATAAATATTTTAAGAAATCGAATCGTGGAAGTGACCGTGCACCTCGTACTGATTTTAAGCGCTTTCATAACACACAGTATAGGAATAGTTCTGATGTGTCTGATTTCTTAAATTGTAGGCTGAACGAACCTACTCCGGTGCATCATTCCTCACCTGATATGGTGAATGCACCTGCGGATCGTCAATCTGTGCTGGACTATTTGGACTTACCATCGGTGGTTTCTTCTGCACCTACTCCTGCGGAGGGGGTGACTACTACTGATCAGCCCGGTAAGAAAGTTCCTGTTGTTCCTTTTTCAACCTCTGACATGGGGATGATTACAACTAATAGTCAGTCACACACTAGGCCTATCCTTCGCATACAAGTGCTGGACCTATGGGATACTGCCTTGATTGACACTGCAGCTAAGTGTTCTGTAGCGGGGCACAAACTTTATAAAATATTCAAAGAGAAAAGTCTTTCTTTTGATTCTAAGGAAGTTCAAGTGAAGCTTGCTGATGGAATTATCCAATCACGGGAGATTTTTATTTACACTGTCAGTGTCACGCTCCCGATGAATAAGGTTGTAAAGGTTAACTTTGTTGTCTTTCCGGAAGCAGACAACAATGACACACTTCTGGGGGTTGATTTCCTCCGTGCTACAGGGTTGGTTATAGATTTTGCCGCTTCTTATTGGCATTTTTCAGGAAGCTGTGGAACTTACCCGCTCGAGTATGAAGATGACTTGAAGTGGATCCATCCTGTCGCCGTGTCATCTATGCAGATAAGGGACGACGAGGGTCCCATGCTCACCTGTGAACAACGCCAGCAGCTCACCACGGTTTCTTCAAGCCAGGAGGAGGACCCACTTCCTTTGCTGAGCATCATATTGCTCAGTGACTTCGGACGCGAGTTGCATACTCCTTTCGATGTCATTCATGATCTTCGGGCCATTTTGAAGAAAGAAGCCTACATACCTCAGGTAACGCCTTACCTCGACAGGTTTGTTTCCTCATTGCAGGAGATTCGGGAACGCGTTGAGAAGCAGCAGGACCTTCGGAAAGGGTATGCTGACGCTTCCCGTCGTTCGTCGCCTGTCTACAAGGTCGGTAATTCTGTTCTGGTGACAACTCACGCCTTGAGCAACGCTCCAAGAGGACACACACGTAAGTTCATGCCGTTGAGAGACGGCCCTTATTTTATTAAGCGTGTTCTCAGCCCTACCACCTATGAAATCGCTGATGGTCAGGGCCAGGCGTTCGGTCACTTCCACGCATCAGACCTTTCTGCGTTTGTAGGCGCGCAAGCCGCTCTTCAACCCGTTCGACCAAGACGTCAACGAGGCAGGCCTCGTAAGGTGCATCTTGCTTAAGTGCGCTTACGTCTTTCGGAAGTTTGTCAATTCATCTCCGAGTCGGACTAGATTGTGAATTGAAGGAGGAGAGTGTAGCGCGCACAGTTAATAATAATGCGCGCGGGCAGTGGCGAGGCATACGGCACTCGCCCCTCACCGCGCCAGTCTTAATTTGATGATCGCATGAACGGCCGTGCGCTCCCACGCTCCGCGATCGTGCTCCGAATTTCGCGTTAAACTGCACCGCGCGACGCGCGAACGGCACACACTGTATTTTTTATAAAGTTTTTAGCTTTCCCAGGAAGTTATTATCATTAATTAATAAAATATCCTATACACGTTTTACTGGCTAATTTAATCAGTTACACAGTTGATCATTTAAAATCGGGAATTTATCGACATAATATCTTTTGATGAGAATATTATCGACATCATTCAATTAACGTGACCTCTCTATAAGCTTTGCAATTTATTAGTTATGAGCATTATCAAAAACGATTTGACTTTAACTGTTTTAATTAGCAATTTATTGTCGACAAACGATAACATTAATTGATGGAGACGACATCAATTTAAATTAGACTAAACTTAAAAAAAAAACGAGTAAATTAATATCCTGTTTTCCTGTACTTTTGGGGTTTATGCCGAATTTATACAGATTTATGTTCAAATCCTTTACGTTAATTTTGATCACGGACTTGAAATCAATGTAATGGTTAATTTTGTTCATATTTTAACACGTAGCATTGCTGTGTTTTTTTATGTATTCTACTTTACCTTGCATTTCTATGAAAGGAGAAAGCTATAATGTAGTTATATATAAAAAAAAAGATACAGTTTTATTTATTTATTTATTTTGTTTTCTTTATTTCAAAGGGAAACATACAGCAATATTCAAACGATAAAAAAATACACAAAAAAATTATACATAAGCCAGCAAAGTTTCCACAAAAAAATATACAAATACAAAAATCAAGTTAAGGAGACACAAAACAATAAAAGAAAAATCAATGAAATACACTTATACATATAAACAGTACATATACAATAAGAAATACAGTAATGAAAAAAAAAACAAAATTGAACTTAAGCTAACATTTTCTCTCTCACCACTCGTCTAAAGGGCCCAAAGGCACAGGACATTATATTTATATCACAAAAACGTTTATTATACATGTCGAGGGGTGAAAGACTATTTACTTTACGTGTCATTTTTGGCGCTATTCTGTAATACACATTTTCGGAATCAATGTTTTTAACCGATTCGGAAATTCGAGAGGCGAAAGGCTATTTGGTTTAAGCGACATTTTTTGGTGATATAGTACCTAATATATACATTTTTGGAATCGGTAAAAACTCTTATTTCGAAAATATATACATTACTATATCACCAAAAAGTGTCGCTTAAACCAAATAGCTTTTCAACTCTCGATATAGCTTTTAAAGTTATATTCTCAGGTATCACATGTGCTACCTAAATTCGTACTTAATCTAGAATAATACAGAGATGTGTGCCATAATTCGATCCTACAACCATTGGGGTTTCCACGCATGAATACCGGTTTCTCATCCACCATATCCACAATTAATAAACACTCCAAGAATCTCGTTCAAAGCAAAATTAGTATTAAGACCAAACAAACTACTTAAACTAAACGAGAGCAAATAAACTAAGTGAATGACAAAGGTAACAGATCGGCGGGCTCGCTCAGATCGCTGTTTACACGCAGAACGAAACTCAATTTAATTGCAGAACAAAAACTCGCAAATAAGACATTGCGCTAAGTAATTAGATTAGCGCAGCACGTTATTTATCCGGCACCGGTCCGGTGGAACTCCACTGATCCTCATACAGAGTTGTTAATACCAACTCATTTGTTTCTACGTCAATTTGCAGCGCAAAAACGGATACGTGGTAATTGCCTCGTCGTACAAACGGGAGTTATTGATGATATAGTCTACTACAGAACCCAATCGGTTACTAAGTTTTTTTTTATTACTTGTACGTGCAACGTGCGTCCATTAATTATTCCACGAGCTTTCGAGTCACTGAAAGGAGTCTTGGGTAACCTGATTTTAATAATGTCTCTATTAGACTTTAGGGTGGACAGTTGACGGTGTTAAGGTTGACATTTTTTTAATGATTTACAAGTGATCGCTAGACATAAATGACATCTGGTGTAAGGCGAAGATTAGTCCGACAATGGACCACATCCGGCCAACAAATGCCTATTCATTCCTTTCTTAAAGGCTCCTAAGTCATAAGATCGTGGAAGTATACTCGCTGGAGTTATATTTAGCTTTTGTCAGCAAACAGGCTAACGACACACTTGATGGTAAGTGTATACAATTTTCAGTAGACAACGGCGGCACAAAGAACATTGCTGTTGCGTGGAAGACAAAGGAGGGCATTCTTCACTGCTTTCTAATAAATACCATTTAGCTCTGAGGATAAACTGTATTTGGCAGTCCATTCTACAACTCCAAAGTGTGCACAAGAAATATTTTAGAAAATCATTGCATTTTTACAACTAAAAAAATGTAAATATTTTTCAATAATTTCTAGCTCCTATATTGGACAAATTAAACCCTTGTAACTATTGCTACATGTGTAAAAACAATGATTTAAATTAGTATTTTTCAACGTGTGGGTCGTGACCCCCTGGTGTGTGACGAAGTCTCTTTAGGGTCGCGAAGCTTCTATAGCGGAGTTGCAAAAGGATAGAAAAGCTACTGCAGTAAAAAAATGTGTTTTACGTACTTAATTGTGTATTTATCCGAACTCTAATTATGACAATAAATAAATATGTTGGATTGAATATTTGACACAAAATAAAATATATGAAAAAAAGAAAGCAACGCGTAGGGGTGTCGCGATATATTTCTTTATACTAAACGGGGCCATGTCATGAAAAAGGTTGAAAAACACTGATTTCAAGTACTTAGAACTACGATAACTGTATTTTAAAGCTTCATTTGTTAGATAATACTGATTCCAAATTGATTTTGTTAAAACTGGCGACGTAAAATAATGTTAATATGTAGAGATAATAATT
The DNA here is from genome assembly GCA_036320925.1 of Automeris io. Taxonomy (NCBI): domain Eukaryota; kingdom Metazoa; phylum Arthropoda; class Insecta; order Lepidoptera; family Saturniidae; genus Automeris; species Automeris io. The sequence goes on from JAUDJH010000014.1 coordinate 9,667,539, forward strand.
TATACAAATTGAAAGGATTTTTTGCCAATTTGTAGTGTAAAAATACACTAGTCCGCACTTAATCCGCAGGAGCGAAGCCTACTCAAAGCATTTCCCTCCCTAAGGGATTGACTCCTGGACGGCGCACTTGAGGGTGTGCGTCGCCCAACATCTTCAAGGCGAGAGCGGTGCGCGATGTGTTCGCGAGCACCGCTCTAAAACAATGAAGGTGAGCAAATGCTGTGCTGGGACTTTCCATCAATAGGCCAGACGTCGCCGGGTCTTGAAGAAGCTGGTACAGCCTTGCCTTTGGCCTCAGCAAACGAGAAAACGAACACCCTGGGGGTTTTTTATCGGTGCGACTCCGATACACGGGGGCAGCCCTCACTGCCTCTGACGGCCCATAACGGGTTTCCCCCAGGTTACAAAAAAAACTTAGTCCGTCTTAAAACATTAATTTACTTGTTATATTTATAATTTCACTTAAAAATGTTCCTCTGTTCACAGAGTAACTACGAAATACATATATTATAGTTTTGACGATAAAATTATCTTTTTTTTTAATAATAATCAATTTTTTGCCTTGAAGTCCACAGAATATTTATACCTATACTAAGATTATAAAACGTGCTTCTCCGTAAAATGTTTAGTATTATTTAATTTTGTATCAACTCTTATAACTTATTTTTATATGAAAACATAAACAAAATTATAGTAAATCTCAGTTTAATCTATGTGAAACAATGTAATATAAATTTAAGATTGGTCTTACTTGAACTGTTCAATGCTATTATTAGTGTGTAGGTATCGCCGCTCCTGGCTTGGCTATGTGTAAATTATTCTGGAATGGCATCTCATTGCAAGCGAGTTCTACAGTTGTATGCATTATGCATTTGCCACCTCAGGTGAAGCTGTATTTCTAATGAGCAATTTTGTACTGACTAATTGCTTGAAACTCTATCTATGCTATCTAACTCAAGTCTATGCTTATGTTATTTCTAGACTTACAGAATGTTTTACATAGGTTGAGATTTATAGACGCCACTTTAAATTTGATTTGACTTTACTCAAAAATTAAAATGTACATTAACTCAATGAATGTCAAAGGGTTTGGTAAGTCACCGATTTTGTCAACATGGACTTGGCTCTGCGAATGCTATGGCTATACTCAACTTCCTGTTATATATTCAGTCTTTTCTCAAAACAAATTATTTTTTTGAGAATTTTGCTAAGAAAAATCGAAACAGCGTCTAAAAATCTCAAACTTAGAGCCGTTAGAATAAAAAATGCCGAATCCGAATTTGGATGTTGCTTAACGCATATCCTCTGATTTCAAACCGTCAAAATACAGATCTAGGAACCACGCAAATTAGGAATAATAAAAAATAAGAATAAATGAATGTACTTAATATATTATATTATTTTCCCTACCCAACCGTTTGCTCCACTTTTCGGATAAAACTCGGATTCGGACGCAGTACGCAAGCGTTCTTACAAATAGTAATATGGCTACGTCGGTCTGTTAATATTTTAATCTAAATCATACAATAACGAACAGAAATCGAATGATAATTGACGGATATAGTGCGTAAGTTACGACACAAATAGTTCTACGTTCTCCAGAACGTATTTTCATGAATTCAGATACAGTTCGTAAACGCCTTAAAATAATTGTAACTATAATAAAATTGATGTAGTAAAGTTATTCGCGATAACTTTCTCGGTCCGATTCCCGCAACGGGAAATCACGCGTCTAACCTAAGAGACAATTAATTCAATTAACACGCATGGTTTGAGCAAAACGCGACATCGTCTCGACAGTTCGATAGATTCTATATAGACGTGAACTTCAGTAATCATGTAGGTATTAACTGACAGGTAAAAAAATAAACGGCAATCATAAGCGTGATGAAGCGTTCAAGGTTGTTGGGGCTCAATCGGATTTTTAATAAACCTTGTAGCATTTTACTAGACTTTCACATTTCTCAAAACTTGTATATAGGGGTCCCGTAAGTTAAAGTTCAAGGCTAAAAGAGTGATAAAGGGAGTACATGGCGTACTGTTTGAAAAGAAACAAGAGAGGTTCTTTTTAAAAAGGAGATATTTATAATTGAAAAGGATTCAATTTAAACTTCGAGTTAAATTATGAGCGTACTACTTCGATTGAAACATTTCTGTTAACTGAGAATGGATCGAGAGAATGGATTCATCAGGAACGGGATGCTAAAATCAGCAATTATGAGAGGTGTGCCACAAAAGAATGCGCTGTTAGGAACAGATGTGCACTTCCAAAAACATAGCGTGGGTATAAATTAAAAAGACGACTAGGGGATCATCCAAATGACTGACAGATTTCGTGAAATCTATGAGATGTTTTTTTATAAAACTTACACGCTGTGCGCCTAATAAAAAGATATGGAAGGGTCTTGCATAAACTGAAATCAACCAATTAGACAATCAAACACCACAACAACTCCGCTAGGAGACTACCACTAAGGAGAAGTTCTATGACACTGCAAACGCAGTACTTATATAATTTCTAGCTCGTTTAGAAGATATAAGGGAAATCTAGTTTTTTTCATTCCATATCTCTCAAGTGAGCTAGAATTTGCGAACTATGTTTATAGTAAGAGATGGGCAAAATGTAATCTGATTAATGATGAACGATTACAAAATGTAGTCGTAATTTTAATTTTCTTGCTCTGTAATCACGATAAAATCCATTTAAAACATTAAAAAATAATAAATTTGTATACAATCTGGAATTTTGTAGTGTTTAAAACATAAATGAACAAAATGCAGTCATATTAATGGTAAAAAACGTAAAATGTAATCGTTAACCATTTTTATTAATCTGATTACATTATGCCTATCTATGTTTATAGTATAGGATAGAGCCGTGCACCTTTTATTACCGCTTTAGCCTTGAACCATAAATTACGTGATATTTTGTATACATGTAACAATTTTTGATATATTTCCAAATGAAATCAACATAACAGCTACATAATGTTCATAGATCAACACAAAATAATAAAATGACGAGCCTACAAAGTTTAGTTAAATTATTTTATTAGGCATACCATTCTATCGAGTTAAGATCATAAAAATTACAATTAAACTAACTGATTTATACACGCAACTATAGCTCAGAGAGTAACCAGCAATAAAACAAAGATGTAGCTACATTTTACTCTGTTATTATTAATGATATTATTCAAATTCCTTTATTAGATTAACAGACGATGTCCTACTGTGCGGAGAATGCGAAATGTATAATCATCGTAAACATACTATTATCATATTCAATAGTGATATTTAATGTCAAATACATTTTAAATTTAAATTTTTAACCTAATGTATATTAGGAATGTTAGATAGAAAATTTTATATTCGGCTTATACATTTAATAAATTTAATGTTAGTATAATTTAAAAATATTTTGCAACAAGTTCAATAAAAGTCAGCTTTTATCTTTAAAGGTAGCAATTTAATGAGAAAATTCTTAAAGATAGGTATAATTATTAAGTGGAAACCTATTTTCTACTTAAATATTTATTATTCGTATAAAATATGGTATATTATATCACGAAATACTGCAGGTAATTTTAATAATCGTATAATAAATTCATATGGAAGTTTTTCACTACTGACCCATAAAAAATAGGTACGTACTGGTGAAGATGTACGGCCCCGCCACGGTCAAAATAAACTCTTAATTTTTTATCATAAGTATACCCGTCAATGCTTCCACCACATATGGTGATGTCATGACTTAAGCCAATAAACATGAAATATCATGTGATCGTGAGACGCATGCGTGATTCCGGCTCTCGTGCTACATTAAAATTAATATAAACCAATAGTGGCCGTAAAACAAATCATAGTTAACTGGAAAATAGATTTTAATTTGATTTAAGAAATCCGTGTCAGTTCAAATAACCTTAAATTCGGTTAAGGCTTAACAGAAATGTCGAGTTGGTATCTGAGAATATTTTTCAATTATTGATTTATGTGTTTGGTATTTATTTAGTGGAACTTTAACAGGAACCTTAATACTTTGAAGAAAGACAAAATTTCAAAAATGACATTACTTATAAACAGAGTTGAAGGTTATGATGAACCTCCTAAATACTCTGATCCAAAAAGACAAATTTTTATTACACTAGCTGACCCTGCAAACGTTGTTTTGCCATATAAGTTATTTCTAGGTGATAATTGATCAGTTATCGAGTGGGATGAAAAATGATTAAATTACTAAAATGGCTATTAAGAAATAGGGGTTGGTGATAAAAGGGTAAAAACTTAGGGTTGTATGTATTTTTTAATGCCACAGTATAGAAAAATAAGAACATAAATTTATTCAAAAAATTGAAAATATAAAAAAAATGTTAAGGGTGAACAACGCTTATCACTTAGGGTATGAAAAATAGATAGTAGCCGATCCTCAGACCTACTGAATATGCATATAAAATTTGGTAAAAATCGGTAAAGGCGTTTCGGAGGAGTAAGGTAACTAACATTGTGACACGAGAATTATATATAGATTACATGTCGCTCTCGAGTTTCGACGTTACTCGTAGTTTTATGTATGCCGAGTTGATATTGTTCATTTGTTGAATTAACTGCACAATTTTATTTTTATATAATCAAATTCTTCTCAAATACGCTTAAGCATACATGAAAACATATAATATTAAGATCATTAGCATTAAAAACGGATTACAAATTAACATAGCTGTTGATGAGAGCGACAGCGAAGTCAGGAATGTTTTATTTTCAAACCTGAGCAGCCGATGTATTTGACAGTAATCATGTTACAACAATAATAAAAATGGGGCTTACGGTCAACGCGTTTCGATATCAGGGACACGATCTGAACGTTCCATTTGTCAGATGAGTCAGCGTCGCCGTTGACGTGACGCTCTCAAAATGCAAATTTTTGAAAAACCGAACAATGTAAATCTCGGTCGGACCATCTCGATCGTCGACGGATCGCCTTGTCCCGGCATGCAATTGAATTCAGTCGATCACTAATCGATGTCTTGTCCGTGATAGGCGCGGTTGGGGTCCGCGGCAGCAGGGTGCCGACTTACCACACAATCCATCGTTAACTTCATTCTTTCTTTCATTACCATCTTTGCTTAAATTATCAACCCTACACTCCTCTTATAAAGTTCATTATATTTAATTCCATATTAAACACTGAACCTTTTTGTGCTTAATTTTCTACGGCATCTTCGTCAGCAACTTTCAACCCTGTAGTTTCAATAAGCATCTTATGAGTTACTGCTAGAGTTTAATGTTCTTTAAATTGGAACAGGATATGTTTCGCTTTGGAAGTGAGCGCTAAATTTAACCTCATTACCTATCTTAATAAAGGATTTGCCCTTTCGCGCCGACTAATCACAAATGAGCATGTAAGTTCAGTAAATTACCTTGCATTGAGTTCATAACACTGTTCTTTTTTACTTATTACAGGTAGATGTAGCTTATTCATAATTAGACCCCCTCGACGTGTATTACTTCTGTAAAGCATATTAAAGCGTGCACTCCATTCGATCTGAATGGAGTGTCAATCATACCACAGCTTTTGTTAATTGTTGATGGTTTTATTCGAAATGGTTGTAAACGGAATTTCGATCAAGAATATAATTATTAGCTGCTTTTAATAACTAGAATAAATTTCACTGCTCCCTGTCAGGGTTTTGGTCGGCTTTGATAAAATTGTCCGCATCTGGATCGTCTTGAGTATCACAAGAGTAACTGATTTTTTTTCTATATACTTGTATAAAGCTAGATGTACCTATAGCACCATGTCTTAGAATCCATGTATATGATTTTAATTTCTTTTAAGTGTATATTATAGTTGGTTATATTTAATAAAATAAAAAAAAACATGTTTATTCTAGAATTTGTAAGTCATCAGTATAAGAATTACATGCCTTGGAATAAAAATGTTTTAAGTGATTTATTGTAGTTAAACCTAGGAAATTGATGCTAGTGAAATAATTGTATAAATCTTGGAATGTTAAGATACTTTCATAATGAAAGTTACCAACAGTACTTTTATGTTTATTCCTATTCAAGTCCAAATCATTCTCGGAAGCATTTTCTTACCATCGTTAATTGCCTTCTTAAAATTTTAAGCCAGCATTTCTTTGGCTTTCCTTGAAGTTTTACTTCGTAAACGTTTAATTTAAGACATTTTTTATTGTATGATAGCGTATATTATTGGGTAATTATATATATTTTATTACCTTATATTACACATTGAATTAAATTGTATTTTAGGATACCATAAACCACCATTATTAGATTTTCTACGTAACCTATGGAAGGTACAAAGTAATAGTCATCTATTTCCCCCACTGCAATATATAAAGTGTCGAGGTACACTTGATGATGACCGAAGCAGTCAAGACCAACCGAGCTCGTGGTAGCCCCCTACCGGCTCTCTCCAGGGGCCGATTCGGACCGACGAACTAAATCAAATAATGACTAATCGATTCTCTCTTATATTGCACAGTAGGTACACGTCAAACGTTACCTTTAATTTTTAATGTGATTTTTTTTCTGTTTGAATAAATCCGAATTCGTTATAGACAATGAAGTGATTGATTCGTTTTAATAACGCTTTGGCGGTTGATTGATGTTTATTAGTTCGGTAGTCGGAGTTTTGGGAATCATTAGAGAGTTCGGTGTCTTATGAAGAGTGATGATCGCACCGCTTGCGGTACTTAACTTAATTCGAGACTTGACCGTTTGTTATTTATGATTCGGATGCTCAGGTACTAGACGGAAAATGATATCATCGGTAAATCACTTTTATCATTATTAGAATCCGTGATCGTATTCTTATCCTCATCAGTCTTTCATTTATTGCTTATCTAAAAATACCGGGCTTAAGCAGATCGTTAATGTGCAAAAATAGTAATATTGCTAAAAGTACGAATTACTAAGGAATACTTATAATCATTACCAATAGATTCGACGAGCAGCTATCCTTAAGTATTTGTACAGATCGTTCGCTCAGGAAGTCTGATCCAGATGCACAGGTGATGTTTCGAAGTCTTACACGTCAGGTTCTATCAAACGTCTTGGTGATAACTAGAGAGACAGCTAGGGATACTCCATGTATCTCCCACTAATAGATCTTCGGATATTTGTCTCAATTGACTTAGCCAGAAACCACATCTGCTTGCAGGATAGGTTAATAGCTTAGCATTGAAGCGACATTCTCGGTGAAAATGAACCTTTAGAAAAGCTTTCTTACAGGACTTCGCGATTTTCTTGCACCGCATCTTCTTATTACGCAAGTCCGAAAATTCACGGCAACGGACATCAGCCCAGAATAATTTTACACTGATGCGACACACTTTGTTAAAATGCACCTTTTGAAGATCTTTCTCTCAGGACTTAGCGGCTTTGTTAATAGCATCTTATCACGCTTATCCGGAGATCCAAGCCAACGGCTATCAGACATGAATTGAGAGGCTAATACTTTGATCCTATCCGTTTCAGAGACCGTATCGCTACTCGTTGGTACGTCACAATGTGGAATATTTCATAAGTAGACGCACAATATCAGCGATTTCACAGGTTTTTGTTTAAAGTCTAATCGAATTATTTAATATATAATTTGACATTAGAATTTAAAAAATGTACAACAGTTTTCATAAATAGATTATGATTAAAAATTACATTTTTAATTTTTCTCCTAAAGTATCCAAATGTTAAAATCTATTGATTAAAACGCTTTGATCTAAAATTTAATGAATAAAGACATTTCTAATTTGAATATTAACGTTGTATGATCGATTCAATATATATTGAAGTTAAATACGATGGTGTTAGAAATGTTAATGTAGTAATGATTATTAATGAACACTATTAATGCTAATTTAATCAATTTTTAAACTTAATCAACCGTGATTAATAATAAGTTAACTTAATAGCCCACTGCTTTATTACTTGCCTATTTGAATAACGCTTAGTCTTCTATAAAACTTAATATGAAAAATGTATAATGCGGTGATGGAATGGTTAGTTAAAATTAAAGAATTGCTTCCAATTATGATGCGCCAGTTAAATGGCTTAGTGGTAACAAGATTTGTGCTTTGCTTTTTAGTACAAATATGGAAATAGAAATGATTGCATGGAACTTAGAAAATATTTACATGATCCTAAAAGATCCTTATGAGGATGTGAATGTTTTTGTATTGATCACATTTATGGACCTTATTTCATGCATACTAAATTATTTATATATTTGTTTAAAAGGAATAATATGACTGAAATTAAGATTGTGAATCTATCAAGACTTATCTACACAGAGCAAATAAAAAGCTCTCCAATTTATAGTTAAGTAAAAAGTGATCTCAATTGCTCAAAAGACTTGAAGACATAAATGAATATTAAGGAGGCAAAAGAGGTTTATGAAGACAGTAAAAAGCGTCTTTTTTTGCCTGGTCCAATATCGAATCCGGGTTGTGATAGAAATGTGAATAACATAGTAAATTACATAATTATTATCTTAGCTACAGGAAAAACCCAGTTCAGTGACGAAATAAACCAAGAATTTGTAGTGATTGAAACAAAGATATTTAAACGGATCGTAAATATCATGTGAGATAAAGAACAATTATTTCTTGGTCCATTCATTCGGAACAGTCGATTTTATTACAGCGTCACTACTCCTACGCACTTCGAACCTCATTGGCGATTGAACAACAGGTTATTTTGTTTTTGTGGTTACGATTATTACTATTTTATCGAATATTAGAGTAGAGTGTTTTCATTCTCTCACTGAAATCGTTATGAAATCGTTTTTCGGACCGTGTAGCTGTTATTCGTATTTTTTTCAATATTTTTGGTATCCTTTTACCCAATGGCTGCCTAGAAGAAATCACTATTAACGATAAAACCACCCATTGCTTCTTATCGAAGTACAAAGTGTATGCTTAATATTCTTGACTATTTAGACCAGACAAAGCTACTTATATTTAATAATATTGTTGAGTTTGTAATAAAATGTCTACTTGTAAGGTTATGGACAAAATATTTTGACATGCTATAGATTCCGAGGTACAATATTTAAAGTATAACTAAGTATCCACCGACACTTAAACTTATAATTATCTGTATCTTGGCTCTCCATAATTTGGTACATTTTATTTTAATTGTTTTTTGTCTTACTTAGTTTAGAATTTACTAAGCTAGCAGACTGTTAAATATACAACTCGCTGAATAGATCGCTGATAGAAAAAAAAAATTATAAGTACTTATAATTAAGTAAACATTATATCTTTATGAGAAAGAATTATCTATATAGACAATGGTATCCAGAAATAGTTGTTTGTTTTATAATTTTTATTATTATAATAAAACCACTCCTCAAGAATTCAAACAACGCTTGCCGAATTGATCGCAATGCGGTTAGAACAACATGGTACCTGAATGCAATATGTACGAATAAATTCAATACCTCCATAAAGATTGATTTAAATCGGTGTAAAACCTTTATAATTTTCAACCTTAGTTAATAGTATTTAGAGTCCAATTTTAGACAGCTTCCAGCACAGTATAGAACCTTAAGTGTTAATGCTAGCGATGGAAATCAGAATGTTCTCGGCAAGCCCGTACGGGAGTCCCAGCACAGGTGACAAATAGTCACGCCATCCTGGAAAGGTCGGGGGCGAAGCGACGCATCGATGTTTTTATTTGTTAAAGTCGATGGCTTAATAATAGGGAAGTCCTATATAATATGGTATATCGATGGAACTCGAGCATTTAATACGGAACCCAGATTATTCGTCAACACACAGATACAGTCTCCTTAAGGTTTTTAGGGTCCGGCACATATCAGCAGCCATCGCCATGTACAGCAGAAACGATTTCCAGAAGATTTTCACTAAGTAAGATAAATATCGCTAAAACAAAACAGTTAAGTAGTGGAATATGCTTTCAGCAGCCATATTTTCACGTTCTTATTCTTCTTCTATTTCTTCTTCTTTGATAATGGCGATGTGCGAAGACAATTTTGCCAATAACATGTAAATTGTGCAATATACGAAGGAGATTAGCCGGTGAAATAGATTTAAAATTTCTGACTTGAAAACCGTTGAAAAATAATAATTTGACATTTGGGTGGACACAGTCCATCGTCGGACTCAACTTCGTCTTCTAGCAAATGTGTTATAGGTTAGGCTTCCTTTTCCTTCCCATATAATATATAGAAATGTTATGGTTAAAATAACTCGATATTATTTTTGAAAGTTATCGATACCAGAAACGGAAGACAGCGCATCAGCACATCCCTACACAGATTCATATCTCTTAAATGTATGTATTCAGCAGCACATAATTCAGGATTACAAATTGTTTGTTTTAGGCTGGAACACCAAATGTATTGATGTGATTTCAACTTATAATGTTGGTGATATGCAAATTCATACAGAGACTATTGTTAGCACATATAAAAACATCATTATTCAACGCTTAAACAATATTTAATCTTACTTTTGCCGAGTGTTTAAGCTGTGGAATAAGGTTTCAGACAGCGTGTTCCCACGTCTTAGAGGTATTTGTGCTGACCGGTTGTTCACTGGAACTGTCGATAAATTTTCCTTTGCTCTCCATAGTCATAGTCGGTATTTTGGACTGCATTGTGTTTACCATCAAGCTTGGTGTAGTCCCGCGGGAGGAGGACCCTGCATCGGAACAGCCGAACTTATCGCAGGGGTTCTACTGCGGAGTGCCTGGCGGTTCGGCTGAGGGGCCAACCGTCTAGGCGATACTCCGGTGGTGTCGTGCGTGATCTCAAAGACCACAAGGCGGCAGGGAGGTGAGCACCTCCCACCTCCCCCACATTTAGGCGTAGCCCGTAGTGGGGCTGATGGCACACCAGTCCCATGGAAGTCCTCGATTTTCCCGGGGACTGGTACGAACGCGAGTGGAGGATCACCCCAGGGGTTTGAGCCGGTGCAAGTCCGGCATACCGTGGGAGTGGCCCTCACCACTCTCCTGTCGTGATTTCTCTGGGTTACCAAAAAAAGGCCTGGTGTAGTCATTACATAGAGTTAATCTTTTTTAATCGTCTCAGTTGCTTTGAGGTAGGTGTAAGTAAAAATATAACATGCCTAGTTGCAATAGTGGCAAATCATTAGTGCTCGTAAACTTAGTTCTTGTAATGTAAGATAGAAGTGCTTCATTGCTTTTACAACTTCCATACAATATTTATAATAAAGCATCACGTTAAATCCCTTTTGGTGTGTGCAGAGATAAATTAGTGGTTGTATTCACTTCGCGCATATATGTCGTGTCCAATGTGACGAGTAACCCAGTTTATAACGGGTTTGAAGGCACTAAATCCGTGACATTTCTATTAGATGTCATGCGGGTGTCCTCACGATTTTTTTCCTTCATCAGTATGTATGTGGTGCTTAAATCCATACTAAATCTGGAAAAACCCAGATGTAAGTGCCGGGATTCGAACCTACCACTTTTCGCGTCGTCCCGCGTGGATACCGGTCACTGAACCCCTCGGCCACCACAGCCATTAAATTTTTGTTTTCATATAAATAGAAAGTTTTGTACTAACTCTATATAAATCGAACATGGTGCGAATATTTAATTGCAAGTTTTCATACTTAAGCGAGTTTTTATAAGATGTTTTCGATTATATTTATGCTTTTAAAAGTGAATTTTATAGAATTTTTCGTCAGTGCCACTACTAAATCGCTTTAAAAATAACTAATACATAACGAGGAGTGAAAGGCTATTTGCTTTAAGCGACATTTTTTGGTGATACAGTAATATATATACATCTTTTTGGAATCGGTAAAAAACGTTGATTCCGAAAATAAATATATATAACCATATCACCAAAAAATGTCATTTAAACCAAATAGCCTTTTTCCCCTCGATATGTAGTAAGTAGATACACCTTCCAACTAGCTCCTTTCTAGCAGTGACATAGTGTTTCTGTCCCGACAGGATGTACTTAGCTCGTACTAAATAAGGCGAGACCACCGGAACAGTAATACTCCCAGATACTCGGAGCTTTTAGGTTTTAAGATCAGTCTTAGCTTAGCCTCCAACAACTGTAGACTTGAAATAAATGGTTTTAAAAATATTGACTGCCGTCTCCCTGAGAAGGCCGTTTGGCTTAACGTCTTCCCTTTGGGGTTTGTAATTAGGGTTTACTAAAATAACATTTTTATTCGTTCTTAGGTAGTGTATTTTTGCATATATTCTTTGACATCTCTTCCTTTTTTACGAATGACAATCTTCTTTCTGTTTTCAAAATATAAAACATAGAGGTTGCGCCTCCGCGTATGTCGTTCGCGACCATTTGGCGCGAACACTCCCTGATTTGAGATTACTGTTTTCAAATACAATACTCTTTCACATTAGAGCTATAGTATTTTCCCTCGGAAGTATCCAAATTCCCAGGCTCGGCGAAGGCGAGGAGAGGCAGTGCTGGCACTCCGGTGGTTTTAGTCGGGGCAGGTCCGACACACCGGGGGGAACGGCCCTCACCATTTCCCCTGACGGTCCGTAGGGATTTCCACCGGGTTAACAAAAAAAAAAGCTATAGTATTTAAGACTATTTTTTACCTTTTCAGTTCAGACATTGTCACGCTATAAACCTTTTTTGGTGAGAGACATTAGCGGTTATACTTTTCGCTTGCATGTCGTGCCCAACGTGACTAGAAGCGCAACTGATCGCCGTTCTCAGGATACTTACACATGACATCTCTTTAGTTCATGTTGCTATAAAAACGTGTTTTCAACTACATTTTATACTTCCTGTTGTCTGAAACAACACTAATATTTGGACAATTCAATGTTCATAATAATAAACAGTTCTTAAAACCACAACCGAGTTGTTAATTAAAATTGTATGTTAACGATATTTGTTTTTGTCCTTTGTTTCACTGCAAAGGAGGATGAAATTATAAATGCTAATTTTGTTTGATTTACAGGTGCGAACATGTTTGCAAATAAAAGAAGCTGATGTATTTATACATGCATACTTTACATGCCTTCAGAGTGCCCAATAACTATATATATATATTTTTTGTATGTATAGGTTAAGGTATGATGGGCTGGCATGTTCAAAAGAACAAAAGTCCCTAAAAATAAAGAAAAAAAAACTATATTTAAAAGAAATAAATTAAAAAGAACCTAACGATTTGGAATAAAATAAAACGCTTTCCATCTAAAGACATTTATAATATCTATTAGTAACTATAGTTTTTATTATGATTTCCAGACTAACGGTAGACTTGAAACACACCTGGTGATAGGCCTATGATGGACCTCTTTTACACAAAACATGTCTATTAATTTTGCATTCTTCTTTTAAAGACTCTAATATTGTGGCGAAATAGACGCAAGGAGCCTGTTTCACTTTTTAGCAGTTCGCATTATGAATAATGAATGGTATCTTTCTTCATGTCCCCTGGTTCAGTGAAGCTAAAATAAGCAGAAAAGATGTAAAACTGTGTTTAAGGCTCCGTTCCGGGCATTATCCAACAGCAAGTTTTGCATATCTCATGAGGAAAGCCGAGTCACCCAATTGTGACACATGTGGAAAGATTGAAGATGTGCATCACTTGCTGACGGAGTGTGTCCGGAACGAGACACAAAGGGAGTCGCTGATGAGCAAGTTGCAAATTAACAGACAAAATATTGTAGCATGGCACGGCATTTTGGCCAATCCTTTGTCCAGTGAAGTCAGAATGCTGTGCCAGATGGTGACGCTTGCTCATCCGCGACTCCCCTAGGATGTAAGGAAATAGGTTAGGGTACAATGGGGCTGATATATTCGCCTGAATAAAAGCCCCAAGAAATCAATAACATCAGTGACGTGCATAAGATATTTGGACAGGGTAGGCAGAATTTGCGTAATTAATTTGAATATCATATTTTGATAGTAAATATTATATTGCTCTCATAGGAAAGATAGACGACGTGAATATAAATGATAGAATATAAATGGTATGATATAGATATGAAAATAAATGGTCCTTTTTTCCTTAAACTTTAAACAATTTATTTCAGACTTATTTATGGTAAGGGCATGCAATGCTTACATGCGTCTATGGAATGAACGCTACTGAATAACATATATATTAAATAAAATTGCTGCTCATAAATAATATCAACATAAGATAATTTGTGATATGAAGCCTCAATTTTAATAAAATCTGCTATAAATCCATATAAATATTCACAAATATGCAATATATTATAAAATATTGACAGTATTATAGCAAATTATTACTGTTTAAGTAAAAAAAGCCGTTTCTCCAGTGAGAGACTGGTTTTCTTTCCTAATTACTAAGTTCAAATAAATGAGTTTGAAGTTTGTTTGAAAGCAATTTGCATTGCAAAAATATTTAAATAGAAAATCAATAGAAAGCCACGAAACGAGTTTATAATGGAATACAATCTGTTATTGTAATTTGTTATTTAATTAATTAATCTGTTGTTGGTTTACAGGAGAGATTGCATTTCTAATAGTTTTGTACATAAATCAGAATATGGAATAAAAATTTTTGGTATATTTTGTAAATTTGATATACATTGAAAACAATAAATAATTTCTTAAATTTTCGTTAAGTAATAGTTGCATATTAGGATGTAACCTGTGAAATTTTAAAACTGATTAAGGGGCAGATTTTTATAAAAATCATTTGTTAGTATTGATTACGGTATGATAGTGGCCATTGTAGAAAAAAAAAATGAATTTCAAACCCCTGCGATAGAAAGTCCCTGTAAATAGATTAATATATGTATAGATATAATATTTATAGCTCTGTGTTAATTATTTTTGATTAAAATACATAATGTCATTGAAATTGTTAATAGAAATAACATCATTTAATTTAAAGACGTTGTTGAAGAATGATTCAAAACACTGCCTACCTAGAAAATTCGTTCACTTTTAATGTAACGTCTTTTCTTATAAATTATTGCCAGTGTCCAGTATTTATTGTTAATTTACAAGATATACGCTAAGCATACTTATCAACTACTTACGACAAACCGTTTTTATGATAGACCTGGGACAAAGTAGGTTTCAAAATGGTGACTTTGTCAGTTACCAAATTTATTGTTATATTATATATAACGGTTATAACTCATCTTCAAATTTTCCTTGCAACGATACCACACATGCAATATAAAAAACGACAAAAAAATATCTGCCATTTGTATGTATTGCACCCCCTTGAAAAATCATTATCGGCTTTATGTCACATATGTATACATACAAGTCACATATGTGTACACATCATAATTTCAAGTCTTTATAGGAAGGAAAGACGAACAAAGTGTCGAATCCTCTAATTCAACTTAGAAGCCGCGCTTCGCTCGGTCATATATTGCTTTAATATGATATTTTAAATAATCTGTTGTTTTATGAGGAAGATATTGCTTTTTCAATAACTTCGTTAAAATATAAAGCAGAAGCTGGAATAAAAATATCATTTTGTTATTAAACCCAAAGTATAAATAACAATTTAGCGGGTCTAACTAACCATCATAACATCTTGTTACGTTGACAGTTAGCATTTACGTCGTAAACCTCTAATTTACTTAATGAGCCGGTCAAAAGGACCAAAAACGGCCTTAAAATGTGTCACAAAACAAAATCGAACCACGTAAACACCGAGCATATATTCAAATGAGACGGTAATGAGTACCGGCGTATGATTTCTTGTAAAATATGTACATTATTTAGGTGCCCGTGCCTTCGGCAGCCGCGGGCGCGGACGCTAAATTAAAAACACGTCAAATGTTAAATTGGACCGAGACATCTATTAAGGAGTCTTAAGACGTATTCATACAAATGCTTTGCGAGAATAAATTATAAAAACAATGGCGCTTTTTATCAAACTCTGGATAAAACAGCTCACTCTGATGTGTATTTTGGATGCCTTTAACACTATACATTTGAAATTGTAATTCAAAATTACAATGGAATAACGTATTTTAGCGACTAGGAAATTTCCTCCGAAAAAAAATTACATAGCTATAACACACACATACGAAAGAAAGAGAGGGTAAATACAACTTTTAATAGATGCATTTTTTCATTTATAAAGTTTTCATATTTTAGGAATCAATATTAATATAAATATATATTTTTCTCTTTCTTAATGATAATTTAATATATAAAGAAGTCATTCGCTTAATTTGATATCTGCTGAAGGAGGCGTAAAATTGACATTACTATAAAAAATAGCTAGAGTATTCTGAAACTATTTTGTTTAATGGAAACTGTCGTACGGATATGCATTATTAATAGACTAATAGATTACTAGATTAATAGATAGTAGGAAGACCGAAACTTTTAAACTACATTAAATAATTACAGAAAATTTTGGTAATTTCTTATAGCAACGAATCTACTTTAAAGATTCTAAGTGCGAAGCGTTAAATTTTTTTTTATGAAAAATCCTTTTTCCATTGCGATACAATCTAATAATGCCTACGCATCTATCAGCAATCTAAATGCCGCGAAGTCTCCGTTCACAACAAACGACTAGTGTACAAAAACTTTCAAATTCTAAGCGATTGTATCATTAAAACAATAAAATTTATTATAGTTTTAAAGTATAATTGAAACAATACTGTTAAAAGAGATCGCGGTACGGCTACTGGTGGTATAATATAGCTTTATAAGTTGTTATGAACTTATTATAAACTTGCTTTACTTATAAATATAGTCAAGGTTGTAAACGCATCCTAACATTCTACTAGAGGTATCAAGAAACAAGAGCTCGAAAGCTTTTACTTAATTCAGAAGCACAGCGGGTGTTCCCAAAACCATTGGTCTGGACCGTGAAATATTGTGCTGTGGCCGGTGATCGGTGATGACCTGAGGCGATGTCCTGCGAGCCTGGAATACCATACCTTTGTTGAAATAAATGCGGATCGCTTTTTGATGCTCGTGAAAATTAGCCGCGAATGGGTTGCGATATTTTGCTTTTAATCTAAAATGTAAATTTTGTTTTACAAATAAACTGGTTTCGTTTATTATAAGTATTATTGTAATTATAGCTATAGATAGAGATGTTCTTTTGCTTACTATGATTTATTTATTAAGAATAAAACACTGAAGACAAAATTGGTTAAATAATTTTTTCTGTCTACTCATAGTTTTTTTTTATCGTTTTATCATAAGCTTATTTATGAATAAACGTGTCTATATCCAATTCTTTTTTGTTTATTTGTCTAAAATGTTTACATAGTAATATAATGTATTTCAGCTATTTGAAGGAAGAGTAAAAGGATTGAAAATCGATACAAAATTAAATCTTCAATTTTTTTATTATCAATCTGCTCACATTTTTTATATATTTTGCAGCGGCTAGAGCAAGCTCTAGCTATAGCTCTACTTAATCTTTTCAAATTAATTTCACAAACATATTTTATTTATGGTTTTGTCACACTCGCGTATAATATATATTACGCATAAAAAAGCATCACAGGAATATTAATAAACCAAAAATGTAAATATACATACAAATAAAAAAGAAGTCAATTAATTTTTACCTTTATACTTTTTAACTAAAAGAAGTACAATGAATTAGCAAATCAAACGGACAAACTATTATCAAGTCAAATAAAAACCGCCTGATTCGATTAAATTATAATATGTAAAATTAGTTTTGTGATTCATATCCTTATCCCATTATAAGGTAAGTTAAACAGAGCGTCTTCGTCGGCATTTGACAAAACAAAATGCAATTTTCATCAGTCAAAAACACATTTATCAAAGACCAGAATGACGTTTAGAAGTAGCAAAACAAATCACGGGTGCTTCTCGGGAACGAGATTATTTTTAATTTATAACAGTTTAGAAAAAGTTAATTAAGAGTTAATGGAATACAAAACGGGAGTGGTTTTGGTAGCTAAAAATAGGCGGAGAAGTTATAAAATTTTATTAATTATTTTTTCCTTGCTGATGAGATTCTTTTTTATACATCGGGCTTCTGTTAATGTAAACATGCTAAATATCACAAGTCATTAGTGTTTGTTTAGGTAAATCTAAAACTATGTAGCAGATATTTTGATAACGTTTTTTTATAACACAATATTATGAATTGTATTATTTTTATTATAAATACTTTAAAGGAAATTATACGCGAATTAGCTTTACTTTTACTTTGTTTTATGTTGTCCTGCCATAATTATGTCAGTATTATGTCTGTGCAACACGTGTAATGTGTCGTGTTTTTTTAAATAATCTAGAATATAATAAGGGGTGGTTTTGGGAGTCGAAGCTGCTCGCGTCCGTAGGCTTTACCCTAGTTTCCCTACACGTGACTCCTGGGTGGTGCTAAACGAGCAGCAGCGAGGTGGTAGGGCGCCGGTGCCCGTCTGAATCGCGACCACAGTGCGGGTGTAAAGCCCGTCATAGTGACCAGTTTCGGCTTATCGCGTTTCGGGATCAGCTTGTGCATATCCAGTAGCTCATATACCTAGAGACCTTCAGTCGTGGTATATGTGGGCCGTCATGACGATGTAGACTATCAATGGATTTTCATCCTTTGGTAGTCGCTTTTGTTTTTGGACTACACTGTACTTACCATCAGGTACTCTGTAGTCACTATGTCGAGCCAGTATAAAAAAAAAGTAGAGAAAGTAGCTTTCCATCCTTGACGAAAAGTCTGCGGCGCTTCAGTGTCATCGTAACCAAGGCCAGCGTAACGAGACGTTGAGCCATTATTAACAAGTAAGTTGATATGCACATAGGACCTGTTAAAGTATTTATAAAAAGGCGAAAGTTTTTTAGTTCCTAAATATATATCTTAATAACTGAGTATTTTCAGTAACTTAATTTATAATTATTTAAAATACGATGGTTTGCACCTTTTTTAAGAATCACTTGACTTAAACTTATGTGACACTTGTAGAAAAGATATACTTTAGAAATATATTCAGTTTATAACCAGCTTCGAAGATAAAGTAAATATGCTTATTGGTAAAGTATTTTCTAAATTGCAAAGGTAAGTTTGAATAGGAAATTACTGATGATTGCTTTTTGATTTACAAAACAAATCATAGATTCCGCACATCTCGGCTAGGACTAAGAAGTTCTCTCTTAGTTTTGCCGAGTAGTTGAGCTTTGGTATGGTCTTCGAGCGAACGTCTTCTCACTGTTCTATGATATTGAGTCTTTCAAACGAAGCGAGAAGAGATATTTGGACAGGCCGGTAAGATCGCCGCGACTATTGAATGTTATTTTTTGCTGTTGATAATCATTGTTGTTTGTTGGACTGCACCATACTTACCATTACGCGAGATATGTTCACTATATCAAGTTAAGATAAAAAAGAGGTTGGTACATAGATCTTTAAAAGGGGTTGTTTACACAGAAGTTCAAGAAACTAATATAACAATGCCCAGTAAATCGTCAGCGATGTTTTCGTATGTCGTGTCCGCACACTTTATGACTCCATTGAAACTCATTCCTTATCGCTTGCACTAAACGTATTATATATCTTAACCCTTTGATGGAGGTCGCAAAACCTCAAATCTTAATGATTTACAGGCTCCTCAGACGGTAATTCTAATGTCGTTATTTCATTAGACGATAACGACATTAGCAAACCGATGAATGTCAGATACGCCATGAATGGTTCAGACATTTATAACCAATTCTTCCTATAAAATGGATCCATACTTGTGTTTTTCCACCGTAGTACGACTTCATGAACATTTTTTTTTTCGACAGGATAAAATGGTGATGCCCTGGGAATACCTTGACTATTTATCTAGCAAGAGGTTCGAATGCTTGAAGTGTTCAGTTAGCAAATTTCATAGATTAGTGGCAGCGCTTGAGCTCCCCTTTGAGTACCGACCACAGCTTGGGCGACCAACCAAAAAGAAATACCAATACTAACGTTTCAAATGTAACTAAATACATTGAGAAGAACCGCTGAAAGAAACTCAAGGACTCGTGGTAGAATCGGTTTAATATACGCATGTTACTATGAACAATTACAATGGTATTTTTCGTACGAACATTTGATGTTACTATGACACGATCATGAAGTCCTTTTTTGATATAAACCTAGACACACCTTTATATAGTATTTGTGATATTTATCACAATCGAAGAATGCCATTTTGACAGATACGATCGACGATAGAATGTAACTTGGAATGAAATTGACTTAATCACAATTGATTATTTGCTCCTTTAATAGTTTTTTTTTTTCTTAATATTAAATGTTATTCTTGAGGTGTACGATAATACAGAATATATTTGAAGTAATAATTTCTGGTGAGTTTTCAATCATTTTCTTTTTAATAATGGTGTTGGTACCATTAAATATCTCTGAATTTCTCCGCATCGCACTTTAGCCAAATCATGATTTCCTCTCAAGAACACCTATACTCCAATGCCAATTAGCATGAGTGAAAAAGATAGACTGTATTTAAATATCATATATAAATATTTAAAGCGAAAAACTTTGACGGTGATACTTACTTTATCGGTGTCGGCAAGTGAAAAAACCTCGAAGACAATTCAACATAAAAGAAAATTGTCAAAAATATTTTACGGTCGCGAAGCTGGCACAACGAATCGATTTAATTCCATTCTGTCCCCTATATTGGATCATTTTTATAGTGTGACTGTTAATAACACAGGTTTTAATTGCATCATATAAATCATTATTCCTCGTAACAACTCGGGTGATTTACTTGCTGCTGTGACGTTCAAGCGGATACTCTAAATCACCATACGCCAGGTCTCATAGCGTTGTGATCTTCCTTTGTCATTTATTAGGATGCGATTTAATGAGATTTTTAATGAGACGTACGATATTAAGAAAAATATTTTTGAATTCTGTATTTCGCGGAGATAGTTATTTATGTTTTTTTTATACGGACTAACTACTGTTTACCGGGAAAGGGATTTACAGTTCAACCGGGCTTAGGGGGCGAGCACAGACGGTGCTTAGCGAGCGAGTTTATGGGTTGGGTGGCAATGCAAGGGCACGCCTATGGGTACGACCTCGACTTGGACCGCCAGCCAAAAATACGAAACTTAGGGGTGATCTACTAGCGTTTCGGAAGCGACTGCCTTGAGAAGAAATGCCGAAAGAAACTCAAGGCTGCGTCGGAGTGGAGAGATGGTTATCTTTTGGAGTAGATCTTATACTGTTGGCGTTGAATATTTACGTTGTCATTAGTATATTCCCTCATCATCATCACATCGTTTTCCTGACTGATGCGGTCGTCAATTCTTGAGGAATACCGTCTATTGCATGGTGATACACCATTCCTCTGTATTCTTAGTATCATGAAGAGCATTGTGTATGTTTTTGTTTACATTATTATTAAGTCATTAGCAGTGTATTATTCTTTGCGCGATTACGTATTATTTTACGTTGTGTGGTACGCCTCCCGGTAAGGGAAAGAAGGTGGCCGAAAAGGATTGTATGAAAAGAGCCGAACGTCGAGATCAATAGCACTTACCAGGAGGTCATCTTTATCAGTAATGGATGACGGTAGGCTGATATATCCTTGAATATTTTCTCATGGTCTTTTTAAAAATTATACGTATGTTTTGTATAAAAAATATTATCTTTTGTTACATGATAATTATTACTTTACTACTTTCAATTCCCAATTTTATTAGGTACCTACTGGTTAAAGTAAATAAGTGCAAAGACCGATATAGAGCCTTGCTTTTCAGGGTCAGCTTGTGTATGTCCTGATATTCAAATGCCTGGTGATCTTTTGTCGTGGTATCGGGGACCGATATAACAACGGCGAATGTTAATGGATTTCCGTTCTTTGATTTTTGTTGTCATTCTTAGCCTCCATTGTACTATCCATTAGATACAGTTTAGTCACTATGTCGTGCTTGTATAAATTTTTTTTTTACGAAAATTTACAAAAAAAAAACTTTATAAAGAGGGTTGTGACTATTTTAGCGCGTTTTGGCTCAGTGTAAATGTGCCCGCAGCACATTTTACAGCCAGTAGTAGCACATGCTGCTAGGGAACATTAACGCTCCATAGGGACACGCTTCATAAAAATATAAAAAAAAACAGTCATTTTGGCAGACGCACACACACACGCACACCCAAACACTATAACCGCAAAAATGTATTTGTATTTTAGTGATAATGATTTGAAGGAGCTGGTGTGTGGATCTGGTGGTCTGTACCACAGGTATAAAACCTATACCAGACTCCAGTTCCTCACAAAGATTTGTATTGTACTATTGTTTTCTACTATTGTATGTTCCAATATTTGTTTGTAAGGAAATAAATAAATATATATCATTAATTTTGCTTCCTGCCGAGCAGTGTAAGTACTCTTGCTGCCTGTTGGTATTTATTCATCGACGTCCCAACATAATTATATATTTTTCTTTTAATTTGATCTTAAAACAGAACTATTTTAACTTATACCTCAGAAATAAAAGGATTTGTATAAAATCATCAGCTGGATTAAAAATATGTTTTCAAAGTTTAAGTTCCTATATTTTTTAACTTTTGCTGTCGACAGAATATAAAACTTTTCAGTAAATAATGAATAACGAATATATGTAACATATTTCATTTTATGATATGAAAGTTTTAAACGCATTCACTATAATTAAAGATGAATATTGTGTCACCTATGAAAAGATTCATAAATAAAACAATGTGATGTGCCGCATGAATCTATTATTTTTGTTATTAGTTCTAACCACACTATTTCGAAGTTCATTAAGCATCATATCAGCTGACAGGTCGTTTCTCATACATATTGTTTGTCTCGGCTATCGAGTGGGGCCGAAGAACCCGTAAGTAGTGTTTGTTTCTCAATTCAGCTCTGACACATTGGAACAAAGAAATTAATTGATGTTAGTAATGAAGGAAACTAATGAATGAATGAGTATAGGTTAGTCTGTGAACAGAGGTTTATATTTTTTGTATTTTAACATTTTCGGAGCTATTATACAAATGAGGAGTCTAATTTCAAAACCCACTAAAACATATTTTTTTCATATCCCATAAATTTATAAAAACTTATAATTAATCTTTGACTTAACATTCACATTCTTATAAGGTATTTAAATTATTATTCTAGAGTGATAAAGCAAAAAAAGAAAAATATCGTATATAATATTTGCTTTGATAAAAACATTTCAAATTACTATTAGGACTATTAAGCAATTTTGTACGAAAAATCGTTTTAGCGGGTTTTGAAATTAGACGCCTCAAATATGTATCGGAAGTTGAGTTACAGAATTATGAAATAATACATAGAAGTATGTTTATCTAACCTTATGTGTGTTTATTATATCACAGCGGCTGTTGTAGCCTAGTGGACCGATATCCATGCGCAGCGACGTAGAAAGTCTTAGATTCGAGCGCTTGCATGTACCTCTTAGTTTTTCCAGAGTACGTATGGATTTAAGCACCACATGCTCACCGGTAAAGGAAAACCTCTTGAGAAAGCCCGCATGGTGTCTAATAGAAAGCTCATGTACATTGTTGTTGTGAGAACGGCGATCAGCTGCGCTACTGGTCACGTTGGCTACTGCAATTATATGCGCAAAGTGAATACAACAACTAATGTTTCTCTGATCATCCCGAAAGGGATACAGTGTGACGAGATATTTTTTTTATATACCTTTTATAAGATTCCACTGTGTGTAAATTGTGCAATCATAGATGATATCCACCATTTGTTGATGGAATGTGTCCGATCTGAATCTGTGAGAGAGGCGTTTGTGTGTGACTTTGCTCTGAACAGCCTTGACATCGGGATGTTTAACAAAATCTTAACGGAACTATTATCTGATGAGGCGTCTGGCCTGTTCAGATCAATGCCCCCATAATAATATATGTTAGGTATTTCTGTATTAGGGTACGATGGGGCTGACATACGTACACACGTAAAAGTCCCTTAAGTATATAGAATTAAAAAAAATCTATTATAAGATCAACTAATTGCAATTACTATCAGTACATTTACTGCTTAATACAATCATTTAATTTTCATTCCACTTAATGTAATCAACAACAACACAGTTAATAATAACAGCTCTTTATAAGATAAATTATAGCTTTAAGAAGTAATCAATAAAAAAATGTACAGTTAAGTCGTCTTGTAGTATATATTAAGGTAATGACCAGGCTTTGGCGAATCCATAGTGATGGGCTGTGATTTGTCGTTGCCGGCACTCCTTGCGCGATGTCCGTTTGCGATAGAGCATGGCAGGCTGCTGTGTGAGTGATTGGAAGGCTATGGCTAACCCCAACAATCTTTTTCGCCACTCCACCAGGACAAGACGACGAAGGAGGGCCTTCCCCAGAGATCCTCTTCTACCAACGCCGGGTGGCACACTTGAGGGACTGCACTGCCCAATATCCAGGCATGAGAGGTGTGCGATATGTTGCTGCAAACCGTTTCAATGAAGACGAGGGAATAGATGGGACTTCACACGTTCCCCTCCTGTAAAATAGTCATAAATAGCGAGTAAAACACGAGACAGAAATCAAACGATGCACTCAGTTCGGCAGTCAATTTAATAGAGAAAGAATCATAGACTATATTATAAACAATGACACAGACAATACCACAGACAATCAAGACTCAGTTATAATAGATATATTTATCTATCATAAATAGAAAAATTAAAATATAAATTAATGTGTTCAACACCTCCCCAGACAATTTAGGCGAGGCCTGTACAGGTAAAGTGTTAGTTTTGCTACTTTTTGGTTTAGAAAAACTATGAACTCTTTTATTACCGGGACATCTTATACATTCGCGTCACTTCAATACTAAAGGTCGTAAATAATAGGACATTTTTCACCATATGACA
The DNA here is from genome assembly GCA_036320925.1 of Automeris io. Taxonomy (NCBI): domain Eukaryota; kingdom Metazoa; phylum Arthropoda; class Insecta; order Lepidoptera; family Saturniidae; genus Automeris; species Automeris io. The sequence goes on from JAUDJH010000014.1 coordinate 9,692,377, forward strand.
CTTAACTCGTATCTGTTCTTAACGTCATGACTCCTTGTCGCTTATTTCGGTTGATTTTCTTCTTTTTTTTCACTGGCTCGACATAGTGACTACAGAGTTCCTGACGGTAAGTACAGTGTAGTCCAAAAACGAAAGCGACTATCAAAGGATTAAATCCATTGATAGTCTACATCGTCATGTCGGCCCACATATACCACGACTGAAGGTCTCTAGGTATATGAGTTACTGGATATACACAAGCTGATCCCGAAACGCGACAAGCCGAAACTGGTCTTTATGACGGGCTTTACACCCATGTACTGGGGTCGCGATCCAGACGGGCACCGACGCCCTACCACCACGCTCGACCTCTTCTTCCTCTTCTTGATCTTGACCTCTTGGACTTTTTCTTATAAACTTACCGGTACACAGTGACGTGCGGTGAACATCTAAAAGATCTAATGTAGCTTAAAGCCGATGCAACTAGAAATGTAGTCTACGTTTGCAAGGCTTTGAAAAAATAAAATTCTCTGATCTCCTGATTAACCTACAGCGGGCCAATGTCTGTCTTATTCGTCAAATCTTGCCCGTGGCCATATTGGTCTCGTGACTTCTGTGATTGCCCCTCAATATTATGTTTGTTTTAATTATCTTTTATATTAAAAAAAATGCAGCTGACAGAATCCGATTCCTTTAGGGAGCTTGCGGTAATTTTAACAAAAATATTTCTTACATTTTTTAAATAAAAGTATATATAAATAGTTAATTAAGCTTAAAAAACCATGTTCATACCAATCTATAGAATAATAATATATCATCATGCTATATCCTTTAGGGCGTGAACAGAGATACATAAGTGGCTGTATCACTTTATGCTTATATTTCGTGCCCAACGTGACAAGTAACGCAGGTGATGCCGTTCTGTCTCGGAAGTATCTGGACCCCCAGGCCTGGCGAAGGCGAAGAGTGGGCAGTGCTGGCACCCCGGTGGTTTTAGTCGGTGCAAGTCCGGCACACCGGGGGAGTGGCCCTCACCACTCTCCTGACGGTCCGAAGGGACTTCCACCGGGTTAACAAAAAAAAAAGAAAAAAGAAAAGTGATCGCCGTTCTCACAGCACTAGTAACATGACATTTCTATTAAATGCCATGTGGGCTTGCTCACGATCCTTTCCTTCACCAGTGAACACGTAGTGCCTAAATTCGTACGTAATTTGAAAAAACCCAGATGTACGTTGTAACGGGATTCGAACCTACGACTGTTCGGGTTGCCACCCATGGAATCTGAACCATTTCCAGCTAGGCCACAACCACAAACTAGAATACACAACACAGCAACCTATTGAAACTGTAGCTTAAATTTCTAAAATAAATAAATTCGTGAGTGGGTAAATTGTTTGACTGGTTTAAAAAAGGTCCTAATAAATTCAACATTCATTCATAATTTAATTTTAAAAAAATATGACAAAGCTAAACTGCAAGTAACACCTTAATAAATAAATGTTATATAACAATCCATAAAAAAATTAAGTAACGCAATGATTAATACGTCATGCGATTAACGTAACTTTAGTGATTTTAAGCTTACACGTGGTTATCATTTTATTATATTTTGGGTAAAAATATTATTAAAATCATGATGTTCGACTAGATTTTTTTCCACAAAAAATATATTAAAACTAGATAATTATTCACAATACAAATATAACTTAGAATATACTGTTGTATGTCTTGAAGGCACAGTTATTACTCTTTATAACGTTAACGAAAACATAATATTTAGTGGACCTTATTTGGTACATTGAAGAGTTATATTGGAATAGCTTTGACACTGATTTTTCTAAAGTGAAAAGGGTCGAATCGTGCCCTGACTATTTAAATCGAGCCTCCGCCAGTAGAAGTGGTAACAGCAGGGAGTATGCCCTTAATTGGGAGCGCAATATGTCATATCTTAGGTCGTTAGTAAACTAACGTTGGTTTGAATTGATCCGCTCTGTGTATTTAAATATAAAGAGTATAAAACAGATCATTTATAGACAAATGTTGAATAAACAACAAATTTCAATATTTAACTTCTTTAATTTACAACCGTTGTCATCGTTTAGTGGGTTCTATTGGAATTACTTAGTTGTAACTTATAATCAGAACATATTTTTCTCTTAGCGCAGCGGATTTGGTTGATCAATCCTAATTTAAAATTGAATATACAAATGGCTTTTTCGAAAAACCTTTTCTGATCGTGGATCAAGTCTTATTGCCTTCAAAAAGAAGTCTGCTCTAATATATAATAGATTTCAGAGGTAGCTGGTTATTGTAAAAAAAAAAATTTGCTATATATTCTTAGTAATTAAAAAAAAAACTTTATCTGTGATAGTGTATTTATAGCACTGATTGATACTGCACTAAAAATAAAATCCTTTTATGTAATAAGGTTCTGTGACTGATTAATTTTAACGTAGATTTTTGTATCAATTTGAATGCTTCTAAAAATATTATATATACATAAAACAAAGTATTTTTTGAAGAATATCATTACTTCTAACTGAACATTATTTCTAACTGGCAGAAGAGATTTCTTAAGTAAATCTTCAAAATTATTTTACAAAAAATGTATTGGAAATTGAACGCTAATTGGTGTTTGAAGCAATTTAAAAGAGTTGTATATATATACAATACTTTAAGCCGCCTTCTAAAAACAATTCAAATTCAAATTTCAATAAAATATGACAAACTATGTTGATTAAGAATTAATGTCATAATCCACAGAAAGAATTAATAGAACTAAAAGATTATATATATATTTTTTTTTACACTGGCACGACATAGTGACTACAGAGTACCTGATGGTGAGTACAGTGTAGTCCAAAAACGAAAGCGACTATCAAAGGATGAAAATCCATTGATAGTCTACATCGTCATGTCGGCCCACATATACTACGACTGAAGGTCTCAAGGTATATGAGCTACTGGATATGCACAAGCTGATCCCGAAATGCGACAAGCCGAAACTGGTCACTATGACGGGCTTCACACCCATGTACAATGGTCGCGATACAGACAGGCACCGACGCCCTACCACCTCGCTGCTGCTCGTTTAGCACTACCCAGGAGTAGGTGTAGGGAAAATAGGGTAAAGCCTACGGACGCGAGAAGCTTCGACTCCCAAAAATCACTCAATCATAATAATTGTCAATAGAAAGTACTATTAGTACTTGATAGTGGTTTGCATCATCGTATTATCTTTGTCTTAAGAACACTGGATATTATTATGGTGTCTTACCACCTGGTGCACCGGATTGAGAACATTTAGCACGAAAATACACGTTACTTCGAACGATAATTTGCTATGCTTATAACACGTATTATCACAATTTGTGCCTAACCTGCCAGTACATGTAAACACTTTCCACAGCGCATTTTTTACACAAACTAATTTGAAAGATGAGCAAGCGTCTTGGTCAACGTTGAGCCATCTTTAACTATTTCTTACAACATGTTTTATACAATCCGCACCGAGCGAGTCCAATTTTATAAGCAACCATACTTATTACAGCTTATATTCATAGTAACCTAGTTATTTCACTAACACGCTATGAGTAAAAGAAATACGTCTGTTACGCAATAAAAACTTGAAATAAAATTAGCAAATAACCAATTAAAAAAACGTGACTAGAATAAGTTTTGGGAGTCGAAGCTGCTCGCGTCCGTAGGCTTTACCCTAATTTCCTTACACGTGACTCCTGGGTGATGCTAAACGAGCAGCAGCGAGGTGGTAGGGCGTCGGTGCCCGTCTGGATCGCGACCACAGTACATGGGTGTAAAGCCCGTCATAGTGACCAGTTTCGGCTTGTCGCGTTTCGGGATCAGCTTGTGTATATCCCGTAGCTTATATACCTAGAGACCTTCAGTCGTGGTATATGTGGGCCGATATGACGATGTAGACTATCAATGGATTTTCATCCTTTGATAGTCGCTTTCGTTTTTGGACTACACTGTACTTACCATCAGGTACTCTGTAGTCACTATGTCGAGCCAGTGTAAAATAATAAATAAATAAATAAAATAAACATGTGGAAATAGTCCACTATTCAGTTTTATTCCACAGAAGTCTAAAGCGCTGGTTTCAAGGTACAATATCATGTCTGCAACTTGTAGGCTCGAGTTGCCAGTCCTTGGCGCGTTTTAACACGTGCCGTGGAAAGCCAGTCTTACGTATTCACTGCGGCCATAACTCGATAACTAATAGTCGTAAACTCACAAGAATTAAACATGGATCCGACGCGGATGGACCGTGCCTTTATTAAATGTAATTGCTTGGTTTACCCCTTTGTGCTCACGAAGCGTGCCCCGCGTCAATAAATATTAACAATCATTGTTTTTATAACAAACTGTTCGTACACGGATTAGATTTACGGTTTTTCTCAAATATATATAGCCTTTTATCTATCCACGTATCTTACTCGAGTTTGTTAAAGCGTTTCGTTCCACGTGATGTATGGGTTTGAAAAGCGGCTTATTGTAATGTAAATGTTTTATGTACAAGTACTGTTACATGTACATAAATAGATATAGTTCATCTGCATACATATATTTCTGATAAGTATATTTATATTTTAATAAAAACGATTCTTACGCGTTTTACGGTACCTATCATATAGATATGTAATTGTTTTTAAAATAATTTTATTAATTGTTTTTTTAAGTTACGCGCCCACTGTTGATGCATACGAACATACATACATAGTGATTTGCTTTGATCAGTCAAGTTACAGGATCAGCCCATATCTGGGCAGTAGACTTGAGAGAGTCTGCTGCCCGGATGAGAGGGAGGTGGTGCACTGTGTCCAGCGCATCGCCTGGGAGAGAGGTTTTGGAGGGGTGGGTTTTACTCCTTTCCTTCCCAGAGAGGTAGCCTCAACAAGGTTTTTTGTAACCTGGGCGTCTGGATGAATTTGGCTTCCCAGGCCCGGGTGGAGCAATCAGAGGAACACCCTGAGGGTTTTTAGTCAGTAGGAGTCTGATACACCGGGGTCGCTGCCCTCACAGCGTCCCTGGTGGTCCTATGCAGGATTTTCCCCCGGGATGAAAAAAAAGGATCAGTCCATATATTGACAGTTCGATGGTACGAGAAAAGGTTTTTTTTTACATATTTTGAGTCTGTAACTAGAACAATATTTTAATGATTTCCTTACAGTATAAACTTTGAAGTTGATGTCAAGTACCCGTGTATTTAACCCGTAAACACTCTTCTAACAAATAAGCCTACACAACTATTATTATTCATTAAATTAAACTTATCTTGATACAGTTCATTCATATAACTAAAACATTCAATCAAAGGGCCACGTGCATCGTATCTTTTACTAGGATAACCACAATGGCGATTTATATAAGGACACATTTAGTATGGTTTAATTCCTTTACTTTTTACCATAACTTAACAAGACACCGTGCAGGATTATACCTGTATATTGTTGATATTCCTACAACTCGTACGAAGCGATTTGTTTTCTCTTTCGTACTGCGTACCGGCAAGAAGTCTAGTTTAACCAAAGCATTATCTTGTTATACTTGGATTTTTAATGAATGTATGACATAAAATCTAATCATTGACAGCATAAGAATTCTTAAAATACAAATTGAACCAAATTTTAAATCGAAAAAAATTGCTTTGTGCTTCTATGGGATGCAAGCTACTGACTGCCAGTCTTGCTGGCTTTCTTAAAGTGTTTTAAAAGTTTTCAAGCACCAAGCGTGTCGGTATTAGTTGGACAAACAATCTGCATCATCGATTTTCTTTAGTTGTGATTCAAGTGAATTAAAAGTGTGTTTGTGTTACAAAACACACGCAGAATCGCCTAAACAAGTTTTACCACAAAATTATTATTTTTTTTTTTAGTAGAACAAAAACTTGATATCCGCTAAGAGCTAAAATAAATTTCAATACTACAATTAATTGTATCTAAATCAAACCGCATGGTCACCCGATAACTACATACAAAATTTTTATTAAGTTACTCGATAGATGAGCGATACAGGGAATGTATTCAAATTGATGATTGATTTGAACATGTTGTGTAACTGTGATTCAATAGATACATAACATTACTGTCGTGGCTTATTCCACAGGCAGATGTTAACCTTCGACCGCTGTCGACAGATGGTGGGTGTTACCATTTCGTGGTCGTGCATGATAAGACTTGACGTGATTTAACCCTTTCAACTTCACTAATTTGGGTGTTCGTTTCCTATATTGTTGTATGCGTAAGTACTGTTAGTTACGCCTCTCTGTCTCCTAAATAATCATCAAAGTTTGGTCATCCAGCAAAATAGCAAGTCATTGTATTGAATTTTGTGAGGGCTGTGTACCCGATTTCATCATCGACCAATGATATTTTAAAACAAATATAATACCTATTTACATTTCAGAGTTTTTGATTTAAAAATAAATATATAAAAAATTCCAAATAATAAGAGGTTTGATGGAGACTAATGAATAAATAATGGTTTTGCACTTATTCTATTTTTTATATTTGATATAGTAAAAACAACGGTAGTTACGGTCATAGATGGGCAAAATGTAACGATTACGATTACTTTTTGCGTTTTTCATCATTAACATGGTTGCATTTTGCTCATCTATGTTTTAAACACTACGGAATCCTCAACTGCATACAGATTTATGAATCCTTAATGTTTTAAAGGGATTTAATTATAATTACAGAGCAAAATAATAAAAATTACGACTACATTTTGTAATCACTAATCAATAATCAAATTACATTTTGTCCATCTCTGGTTATGGAGTTCTCTGAAATAAGGAATTCCTTGTTTTTGATAATCAGAGACCATTTATTATGTAACTTTTTATGTTTTGTATAATATGTATTTATATAATATTTATATTGTAAATGCAACTTCGAAAAAAAAAACTGTTATTTGAGAATGTATCTTTTAGACTTCGGTTTTTTATAAATCGCTTTATCACCTTGCAATTCGAATCGATTCGAAAATCGTTCTTTTTTAGAAGAATTGACATCCCTATTAAACTGTGTGACAGTAGATATGAGATAACAGAACTTTCACTTTAATTTACATACACTACAGTAATATAATTTTCTGTTTTTTTTCAATAATTCATAACAATTATCTGTTTGTTTTGCTTGATTCCTATTTTGTTCGTATTTTTTGTGAAAACTCTGGTGGTCTATAAATATTTTATGTGAATACTCTTGCCGTAAATCTGTTCCTGCATACTTTGCTATTTTTAATACTAGCTCGGCAAAATATTACACTACACATGATGCACAAATAAAACAAAACGCTCAGCGCAATATAGTCAAAAGATAGACTGCAACTTATTGGAACTACGAGACTGTTGTCGCTTTAATCATGCCGACATGCTCTGAAACTTCTTTACACTGCCTTTAAAGGCCTACATAGGAGGAACGGAATACATCGGCTGGAAGGTCATTACATGGCCTCATAACACGGTAGAGGTAACAATTGAAAATTTTTAAAAACAACTTTAATGTTTAAAAAAAAACTTATATTAATGAAAACATTTTTATAAATTCATTTGAACCTAAGATTATTCGCGTTGCTGTTATTTTTTTTTCTTTTTTTCTTTGGACAAATATATGGAATAATTAAAGAGATTCGTTTGGATGATATTTTTGATACGTCATATACTATTTACAGTGTGACATCTACTATTTTTCATATTTCAACCTAATGTGCATATAGGTTTGATTTACTGTTTGTTAACTATAACATAGTTTCCAACAGTTGCCACGCATAGTGTGGGTTTCTTCTCACTCCGAAAGGGATATAGTGTGAGAATAAATTATTTTTTATTTTTAACAAACTTTTTATATCACGGTAAGGTTTATTTAATGTCTCATAATTTGCGAGAGATCGCATCACATTTTTCGAAGATATTTTTCCACAAAGCAATTGCCGCCAAAAGGTGGCAATTAGCGACAGGTGCTCCTATTCTGGAACCGTATAAATTTATATACTTTTTTCATATAGTCATCACTTCGGCGTAGCAAAAAAGGACTTTTGTTCTGCGGAAAGTTTACCCCAACACCCTTTGTCAATGTCATATCTGCTACTAAGTTTTGAAAGGAACAAAACGTATGGTGACACGTTGGGAGGATTCTGATATTCAAAGTCATGATGACCTTAACAAATTCGTAAATTGTGCCTTCTGAACACTGATTTTTTGAATATCATGTTTTTGCTGTTATACCTTGCCTTTTTGTGGCCATTGTTTACGCGAAGGCGACTTAAAGTCTGTCGTTTTTCGAGCTTTTTTAATAAATTTAATTTATTTTCGTTTAGTTTGGTTTTATTTATGAATTAAGTATGACGAGACAATATTTTACAGATTCAATTGAAAATTTATCTACACGATTGTCTAACACATAAAGAATAAATAATAATAATAATCTGCTAACACTTCTAGCTGCATGTCTTCTTGACTTAAAGTTTTCAATAACTTTTTTTTTGTGTAAACATATCTTGTTCTGCTCTCCACTGTTCTTAGAAAAAGTAATTTTAAGGAATATTTGATATTTACCCGATAATAATATGATATTTGTAATGTTTCTAAACAAAATAAAATACATTCAATGTGATAGACAAAAAGTATGGACGAGAAATGCGTAATTTTTTGTCGAGTATCTGATATCTGCCGGTCCCTCATTCTGAGGACAATTGGTGTAACGTTGTTTAGTGGTCAGCGTTTATTTAATAATAATATAGAAAAAATAATTGAAAAGTTTATTAAGTGAAAGTAACCCACATTTTGTCATATAGGTAAAAAATATAGTTGTTTCCATATTATGGAATAACCATTCCTTCAGATATCAATTTAATAGGTAATGCTGAACCAATCAATAATTACAATATCCTTAACGTATTCTTTTTATAGCCAAACACCACGACCCGTTCATCTCATAGGCCGCCATTAAAATCCGTTCCAATATTTATAACAAATCAATAGTCTTATACAATTTTCCGCCTACGTGTTTATAAAGGGCGCTAAACAACTTAACGTTAAGTCGACTTTTCAAATATACTTTAAGCTATCGTTCAATAGTAAACTGTAATGAGTACTATTGATAATATTATGTCCATGAATTCTGAGTATACTAGAAATCTTCAATATGACAAAGGATTATTCAGCTTTTGGAGTTTGTAACTTTAATAGCGGCCACACTAGCTAGGCATTATGCCATTATATTAGGTCCTTACATATGAAATTGGCGTTTTTCGTACTGGCCACTTTAATCACAAATTTCTCCTCTTTGGTAAGGAATTCCAAATTCAAATTTGTACAGCTATAGACTCATGTATTTGTGCTTCGATGATCGTCATTCATTTGTTTTTTTCTTCTGTTTTTTTCTGTTTGCGTCACTCATTTTACAAAATGGAAAACTTAAAATATCGCATTATTTACGAGTACGAGTTCCGCCGTGGCACTAGTGCTGCGGAAACAATTCGAAGGGTGAATGATGTGTATGGCGGTCGTGTTGCAAAAGAAAACACAGTTCGTTTTTGGTTCCAACGTTTTCGTTCTGGAAATTTCGACCTGCAGAACAAGCCCCGTGGACGGCCTGAGACTCAAGTTGATAATGAAGAGTTGAAGGCTATTGTGGAAGCGGATCCATCGCAAACCACGTCCGAGTTAGCTGCAGGCTGCGATGTTAGTGATAAAACTGTTTTAATTCACTTGAAGCAAATTGGGAAGATTAAAAAGCTTGAAAGGTGGGTACCTCACGAATTGACTGAAGCAAACCGGCAAACGCGCGTCGACTGCTGCGTTACATTACTAAACCGGCACAATAATGAAGGTATTTTAAACCGAATCATTACCTGTGATGAAAAATGGGTTCTTTACGATAATCGGAAGCGCTCAGCGCAATGGTTGGATCCTGGCCAGCCAGCCAAATCCTGCCCCAAGCGAAAATTAACCCCAAAAAAGTTACTTGTAAGCGTTTGGTGGACTAGTGCCGGTATTGTTCATTACAGTTTTCTCAAATCTGGCCAGACTATTACGGCTGATGTCTATTGTCAGCAATTGCAAACCATGATGGAAAAGCTAGCGGCTAAACAACCTAGGCTGGTCAATCGCTCCACGCCACTGCTGCTTCACGACAACGCTAGACCACACACTGCGCAACAGACGGCTACTAAATTAGAAGAGCTTCAATTGGAAAGTCTAAGACATCCTCCGTACTCCCCGGACCTTGCTCCAACAGATTACCATTTTTTTCAAAATTTGGATAACTTCTTGCAAGGGAAAAAATTCAACTCCGATGGGGCAGTCCAAATCGCCTTCAAAGATTTTATTGATTCCCGTCCGACTGGTTTTTTTAGTAAAGGGATCAATGAACTACCTATGAGATGGCAAAAGTGCATAGAAAAAAATGGTTCATACATTGATTAATTAAATATAAGGGGTGTCTCAGAATGTTTTTCGTTTTTGAATTGACCAATACGCGCCGATCGCTGGTAGCAGGGGGAGGAGAGTGGTCTCAAACGCTTGGCCGGCTTGTTAAGTTTAGTAGCCATGAATCGTTTCACGGGACCGCAGCGCGCGTTTTGCGTGCGAGCGTTTTATAAAAACAACGATTCCTACACTATTGTTCGTCGTCTCTACAGGACACATTTTAATTTAACACGCTTAAAACATGTGCCAAGTGCCAATTTAATTAAACATTGGGTGTGCAAGTTTGAAGAGACTGGGAATACAATGCCGGACAAATCATCTGGGCGCAAAAGGACATCAAGGGCGAGCACGAACGTCGACCGCGTTCGCCAGTCTGTTATGGACGACCCACGACAGTCGTTGAGATTGCGCGCAGCTTCTCTGAATTTGAACAAATCTACGGTTTATCGCATTATTTCGAAAGATTTGCATTTTCACCCATATAAAATTGTTATTGTTCAAGAAATGAAGCCTGATGATACTGATAAACGAGTCGAATTCGCAGGACAATGAAAAACCGTTTTAGGAGTTTCAATAACATCTGGTTCTCCGACGAATCGAATTTTCACATCAACGGTCACGTGAATAAACAAAATTGCAGATACTGGGCTACCGAGAATCCGCTAGAACTGCATCAGAAGCCCTTGTACTCACCAAAAGTGGTTGTTTGGGCTGCCATATCAAGTCAAGGAATTATCGGTCCTTATTTTTTTGAGGATAACCGAGGTCGAACTCAGACCGTTAATTCTGATCGATATTGCCATATGATCTGGACTTTTTTGGCTACAGAAATGCAAAACCAGTCTGGCTACAACCGCAACACCTTTTTCCAGCAAGATGGGGCCACTTCTCATGTAACAAATGACTCATTAGCTGCTCTTCACGATTTATTCCCCGGAAGAGTGATAAGCCGCCGAGGAGATATAAACTGGCCACCGAGGAGTCCTGATTTAACGCCTGCTGATTTTTTCTTATGGGGCTACCTAAAAAGTAAAGTTTACAATCCATTGCCACCAAACCTGAACGTTTTGAAGCAAAGAATCACTGAAGAAATCAACGCTATTCCAAGAGCAATGCTCCAGCGAGTGATTGAAAATTTTAGCTCCAGGCTAAATGAGTGTGAACAAGTAAATGGTGAACATTTGCAAACGGTTGTTTTTCATAAATAAACTTCAAGATCTGCTCTTTAATTTAACAATAAATAAAACAAGTTTTAATGGATAATGTTGTTTTTTATTTAACATCAAAAAATGAAAAACATTCTGAGACACCCTTTATTATATTAAAAAATATTCGACTTTTTGTTCCTCCCATACAAAACGCCAATTTCATATGTAAGGACCTAATATATGTATTGTGCTCTCTCTTACTGCCTGACCATGGACGGAGTAACACCTTCTGATGTGATTTTAAATATTTTAGTGCATCAAACAGTAAATCAGTGACTGATGTTATAATTAATGTAAGCAAACACTTGCTCACCAGCGTTTCATAAACAATATACTAACACGTGCATATAATAACTGTTTTTGAAGATTTGTTTTAACATGATACATAAAAGTTTGCTTTAAGCATTGAAGAGAAATACAGTTTAGGTGAGTGAACGTGTGCCTGAGATTTATAAACGCTATTTTGACTTTACTCAGACTTTGTTCTGGAAATATGTTTGTCTTTGACAAATCTGAATATGTAATAGGACCTTGAATAAGAGTATAGCTTAAATATTCACGGAGCCAATTTGAAGTTGACAAAATCGGTAACTTATTATGTACTTTGATATAAAAAGTAAATAACTATAATTGAAAATGTTTGAGTAAAGATTAAACATAGTCCAAGCAGCGTTTTTTAATCTCAGCCTAAGAGCCGGAACCGACCAAAATTTAACAGTGCAGATCAAATAAGAAAGATTATTGCAGAGCCTATTTTATAATTCTACATTAAACATTATAAAGCATTTTTTAAAGATTCCAATTAAACAGAAAAGGTAAATAAAATATTATAATTACATTTATAGTTTTCAAAAGTAGCGTCGAAATCGCTTGGTCACACTTATCATAAGTAATTTGAAATGAAATTCTGAACGGAATCGGTGCACAAGGCTTTGTATGGTCCAACTTAATGTCCTCGATTCTGTTTAGTTGATTTCTATAAAATATTATAAATGAGACGGCTACCACTAAGAGAATGACCAAATATTATACCAATGAGTACAGCCGGACAAAAGATCCGACTAAACTGAAATAATTTTTACAACTTTTGAAATGTCCATATTTTCAAATTTCATTTTCTAGTATTTCTGGAGTTATTTAATTGTAATAATTTTATATACAACATCGAACATTACTTTTTACACCGAACAAAACATTTCTACAATTTCTACAAGGAGAACCCTTATTAACAGTCTATATCATGATATTTTATATAAATTTCGATCGGAGTAAGAGATAATTGATTGACGTACATCTTACTATAGATAAAAAGGAGAGACTAAGCACACTAAACCTCATCTTTCAGCGAGTTTTTTTGATAACATATTAGTATGAACAAATGAAGCCGTGGTGGCTGCCAGCAGAATAGAATAGCACCCCCCTCTTCTTGCTGAGGTGTCGTAAAAGGCGACTAAGGTATCTCTTGAACACCGCAATTCAACCAGGTGTTTAGAGAAGGAAAACTCGACCAAACCTGCATCCCGCTCCCTCCCGATCGTACTAGTTCTCCTTTCCATCGGGCCTGAGGGAGTTCGGACGAGAGAGTGCTTTTCTGGCTGCGCGTCCAGTTATGCACTTAAATATCTCCTGCGCAATTGACTGTTTCCGAAAACAATTGGACTTAGATTTTCTTAACCGGTGTTGAAACAGTCGCCGTGGCCGAAACCGGCTAGGACATCATCATCATCATCATGAACAAATGTAAAGATTGTCGTCATTGTTCCCAAAAAATATGTTCTCGCCGAACGTGAATGTGCGTCTCAATTTAGTCTTCTAATGGAAACAAGGCCTTGGATTTCCTTTCGAAAATTGTGAACCGGAATTACAGAAGTAGGTGAAGTAACAAAAACATTCATGTTGGGTAACGCATTGCTTTTTGACATGTTTAGGAAAAAAAAGGTGGGTGGGTTTTCTAAAATTTCAAATCGTATGATATAAATACATCAATAGATTTTTTTGTTGGTATAAAACTATTGATTGAAAGTTGTCATAGTTATTTATAGAATTATATCACTAGCATCATACCAAGAAACATTGAGATGACAGTTATTCTTTAAAAAAATATTTGGTACTTTCGTAGTGCCGTACACATTACGTAACATGAATCCAGAAATATGGAATATTCTTTATGTTTTATTCACCGCTGGAGCTCAACAGGTAAGCATGAATAAATTCCCTGACCGATGACAAAGCCGCTCACAGTCGGAGAGCGTTTTTCATAAAGTGGCGGCCCTGTTAAACATTTTTTATACGGCCATTTGCTACCAACTGCGTCGTATGAAAAATGGATCGTAACGTACCCTTTTCTTTCATTTTTTACTTGGAATAAATCATGTCATTAAATTTTAATAGTCACGCCGCGAGTTAGTTAGGTCTTTTGTTGGTTCCATATACGATCCTTTGAAACGATTGTTACTATTTACGTCTATTATACACATTCGATGGGTAAATCGACTAAAAGCCGACTTAATTTCATTAATCGACTCCCTTTGTACGAATTAAGATTTAATTGAGTTGACTTCACTTTTGTTGGACATGTATGCGTGGAATTCGAGCTATTTCAATAGTCTATTGATGAGCGCATGTTTTTGACAGCGCTTTTGGTCCTTTTTTAATGTTATGAATGCCGTATTAGATTCTCTACTAATATAAAATTGTATTTTTATTATGGCGTATCATGTCGCTACAGAATATTAGTCTGGCTCTCACTTAGACTGAGATTTATAGGCGTAATTTTAAGTTTGCTTAGACTCAACTAAAACATTAGAATCCATATTACTCAATAAATGTCAAAGGATTTGATAAGTCATCGATTTCTTAACATGGACTCGGGTCTGCGAATACTACTGCTATACTCAAGTTCCTATTATATATTCAGTTTTTTGTCAAAACGAATTTATTTTTTGAGAATTTTGCTAAGCAAAGTCGAAATAGCGTCTATAAATTTCAGTCTTAGAACATACTGAATCGATTTTGATGAGACTTTCATAGTTCTAATTACACATGCTCCATCATAAACAACCGATAAGCATTATCACGATATATTTCATACAACCGGATGTATAGCTTGACATCACAGTATTACATGACGTAATAAGGGTCAAGAAGAATGGTTATTATAACGTAATATTACAATCAAAAGTATGAAAGTAGAATTAATGCAATGGAAAAGCGATCTCTTCGTTCTAATACGGAGTAACGCTTCCGGATCGTGTTAGGAACGAAAAGATACTCAAATTGGTTGGTTTAAAAAATAATGTCGGACACGTGGAGAGGATTAACGATGAAAGAATGACGAAAACGATAAACAATATCAATGTAAGTGGAAGTAAGAGCAGAGGCCGGCCGAGACTTGCCTATACAGACC
The DNA here is from genome assembly GCA_036320925.1 of Automeris io. NCBI lineage: Eukaryota > Metazoa > Arthropoda > Insecta > Lepidoptera > Saturniidae > Automeris > Automeris io. Next base: position 9,707,427 of record JAUDJH010000014.1, read on the forward strand.
AAATAAATAGAGATGAATGATAATGTCAAAAGTACGTGGAATCGACAAGAGTGCATGAAGGAATTAATTAACATTAAGGAAGCTAAAGAGGTTTGTAAAAAAATTGAGAGAAGGGACTTTTCTCTCTGCTTACCCTAGTATTAATTCGGCGTCATAATAGATATATTTAAATTGTTCTACTAACTAAAAGTACATATTGATGTCGACATGAAGTCGTATGTTTCATTAATCGTAATTCGAGATTACAAGAAAAAAAAAGACAAAATTTACATTTATTTTTGGTATTACACGGCGTTATTTAGAAGAGTTTGTTGAGTTTATTTTACAAGCTGGTATGTGGCTTGTACAAGTCATCGAGTGGTATTTTTCCTGTGGCACAGTAACATGTGCTTAACTCATTGCATAATACTTTTCATAATGTGTAAAACCTTAAGTTTGCAGAATCAGATAGGTATTTTCAAAGAGGCAATACATTAACATTATTATTTTTGAATCAATACCTATATTCTACGGTACACTTCATCTTTATTTTCAAACAATGATTGAAGACAAGAGTGTGGTTATAAAAATTAAAAACGAATACATTGTTATCAAATATCCAAGTCGTAATGAGCGTGAAATTGTATTGAAGTGTAATCAAACAAACGTTCTTCAACGTAATTTGTATATAACACGCGCTAAAGTCACCAAACTGGTTTGACTTGTTAAGTGTTGTTTTACAAAAAACTTTCAATTGAAAACGGTCGCGTTTAACACTCGGTTAAATGGTTTATAGACTTAAGAGTTCACGGACACTTTTTTACGTACTGCTTGAAGTATGACAGGTTGAAGCGAGTTGCTAAGACGGCCCACCAGTGACCACTAATGTGTTTTAAACTTACCATCTTATAAGCATGTCGATAACTTGAATTTTGCATTCACAGCGCGTCGCAACCGACATCGCGGGGTTGCGTGACCTTTGCACTGCGCCCGCGCATCTTTCGCCCCTCACCTCTCTATGACCGCACACATACTTGGCAATCAGGGATGCAAACTTAAAGAACTTACACTAAATTCAGGAATTTGAAAGCTTAGGAACAGAATTGTTTGCGAGTTTAAATCGTTGTATTTAATTAGAAATAAGAAAACCTTAAATTTATAGCATGTACTTTTTTTTATTAAGTACTGTTGCAGATACATAATGATATCATTGGCAAAATAATCTTCACGGCGCCCGACAGTCCATAACGATTTAACCCGGATTACAAAAAAAAAGGAAAAATGACCACAGAGTAGTTAATAGAGCAATGAGGCAGTAGACTTGAAAGAGTTTGCTATTCGAATGAGGTGGAGATGATGAGTATGTATCGAAAAAGAAGTCTTCCTTAAATCAACTTTCAGAAAGATGATTCCTAAGTGATGGCTCCTGACAAAGGTTATTTTCTCGCCAGGTCATTGGAGGAATACGGATTCCCAGGTCCAACTAGTAGCGAGTAGAGGTACACCTCAGAGGTTTTTAAATAGTAGGAGTCTGAGACACCAGCGCCGTTGCTCATACGGCGGACTTGACAATCTTATGCAGGATTATACCCCGGTTTACAAAAAAAAAAAAAAACTGATTAGTTACTATTAACTAATCAATTTTTATAACTCTAAGCAGTATAACTCTATAGTCATATGTATACTTAATATTATGAATATTTGTAGGTATATTAAAAAGACAAGCTATATTAGTTACTTCAACACCGTTGTTTTCATTTTCTTACCAATAACAAACATAAGAGTAAAAATTAGCAAAATTATACATGATTTTATGTAAATACCAAATGAAAATGAATGGAAATGTATTTATTTCGCCACAAACTAACAAAAAACTAGAAATTTAAATGCAGTAACACAAACAATACACAGAAGCAGAAGAAAATACAAAAACATAATATAAACATGGCGAAAATGGGACCTTCATCAGCTAATCTTCACCAGAAAATAGTAAGTAATACATCTGACAATGATGATAAGAATAGTTATAAATTTATAATCAACATTTTTTGCCTTCACTGAATTTGATTGTTTCATTTATAAATAAATAAAATTAATCTTTTTTAATTTTGATTTGATTCTATGGTTTATAATTTTTGCGAGATAAAAATAATCTTGAAATTTTTTTAAAGAATATTACAGGGACAAATTTTACAAGACTCTAGCAATACATGCTTCGCTTGTAGCGATCTCCGCCCTTCACCATTTTGGCATAAAAAAGCACTGCGAATCTTTCGATCGATTAATTTTTCATTAGGTATGTACAAGGAAACAAGTGAGCGTTTGTAGATGCTTGAGAGTTATCTTTATCCTTTGCAACAGGTCCGTACATGGATTTAAGTCGTTTAATTTGTATAAATTATTGAGTAGGTGCATAAAAATTCATTCAAAACAATAATATAATTATTCACCCATATCCTATATGGCGATATCTTAAATAACCACCATTTCTTTATTATATTGATGCCTTTCTATAAGAATGACGTAAGCTACAAAAGCTGGAAAAATGTTTTATTATCGTAATAACTATCTAGCTATGTAACTACTTAATAATAAATAGTTAAGTTACTAAACTAATCGATCTCTAGTTATATGTAGTTTTGGGGATCGTTAGATCAGATAAAATACAAAATTAAGCTTTAAAAACGACTTTATTTCACTTTTCTATGTCTTATTCTAACCGCGCGCTCCTTCGATAGAAACGTTTATCCTCCCTCTCTTTTATCTTTCCTTCTTTTAACTCATATACATTCCGTTCTACGCATTTACTGCTTCACATATAATATTTCACACAATTACATCCATCCTACATATATAAGACTCCCTAAAAATAGCACAAATATTTAGAATACACAAATATTTTCCACATTAACAAATGCAATTTCTCGCTTACGATGTTATTCCAAAACACGGTCGATTGATCAACTATAGATTATTTATTGCTGTACGATGTTGTGGGTCTTGTTATATATATATATATGTATCATTTCTTTTTGCAGATGTGAATAATATAATTTTGTTTATGTTTACGTAAGAGCACTTACTCACCTTTTTATTATTATTGAATGGTTTATCTGGTCGGTGTTAGATCTTAATTATTCTGAAAAAATAAACCTTCTTAATTAAATATGTCTATTGACAATTTAAAGAGTGAATGAAAAAAATTAATATTATGGAATAATTGAATATTCGTTGAAATAGGGATAAGAAATATGCCAAAGTAAATTGGGCGACTCTGTTAGCGTGGTACCTGATCGATTGACGTCTGCGCTATGGATTTTGGGTTCCATCTCTACATAGAACATAAATTTGTATGGCCAATAGATATATGTCGTGTGTTGCGAGGTGGTAGGGCGTCGGTGCCCGTCTGGATCGCGACCACAGTGCATGGGTGTAAAGCCCGTCATAGTGACCAGTTTCGGCTTGTCGCGTTTCGGGATCAGCTTGTGCATATCCAGTAGCTCATATACCTAGAGACCTTCAGTCGTGGTATATATGGGCCGACATGACGATGTAGACTATCAATGGATTTTCATCCTTTGATAGGCGCTTTCGTTTTTGGACTACACTGTGCTTACCATCAGGAACTCTGTAGTCACTATGTCGAGCCAGTGTAAAAAAAAAAAGTTAGCGTGCCTGTGTGTCTAGAATTTGTTTGTAAATATATTCACAGCACTGAAGTGTTGAATAATGTTTTCAATTTTTTTTGACTATTTTAGCATCTCCATCGAATTCTTGTTCTTGGTGTATTACCCAAGTATTGAATGGGATAAGCGGAATAAAAGGTCTGGCGATCCGATCTCAGGGCGCATCGATCGAGGCAGATGGAGGACTGTATGCAAATAGGAACCAGGAAAACAATGCCCGCTTTCCTGTTGATAATCTTTCGATTTCGTGCACGTAGTGCCAAGTGTTTGTTGTTTTTAAAATGCTTTTAATCACCTGCTATTATGTGGTTTTCAAAAACTGTAAACCTCTTGAATATTAGTTTCAAAAATGACCTGATTATTGCAGCGACAGTTTTATTGACGAATAGTTTATTTCTCATACCTAGTCTTTTTTTCATTAGCATCATATAAGTTAATTCTAAGCTGCAAGAATTTTCTTTTATTAGAGGAAATGCTTTTACCTTCCCGGACGCACAGGGGTCGCGGCCGAGGTTTGTCGGAACTGTACCGACTAAAAACCCCAAGGTGACTACTTCTGCGCATTGGCGGGGACTGTGGGTCCTGTAATCAATGTTGCATTGGCTCGCCGTGCTGCGTCCTTGCGAGCACGATACCGGGGGGAAAGCGTTGCCTTTTGCTCTGTAATTCTATTATGTTGAACGTCAAAGCGCATCGCCCCGCTCCACCAACTTCTCGAGGAAAACTACAAGTGATACGATAATATGTTATTATAAGGATTTAACCCTATTTGTTTAAAAATAAAATGGGCATACATAAAAGTTAGAACATTGGTCATATTTTTTTACAGAAATTAACTTTGTTCTCGCGAGAATCATTATCTTGTATGACACGAAATAACCTGAACAGCAAAATTTAGTCAGTTCAATAAAAACTTTTTTTATGTACTTTCTTAACAACATTCCAAGTATTAGCTTAGTGGGTATTGTAATTTTTGCTTAATATGTTAGGTCCTTACATATGAAATTGGCGTTTTTCGTACTGGCCACTTTAATCACAAATTTTTCCTCTTTGGTAAGGAATTCCAAATTCAAATTTGTACAGCTATAGACTCATGTATTTGTGCTTCGATGATCGTCATTCATTTGTTTTTTTCTTCTGTTTTTTTCTGTTTGCGTCACTCATTTTACAAAATGGAAAACTTAAAATATCGCATTATTTACGAGTACGAGTTCCGCCGTGGCACTAGTGCTGCGGAAACAACTCGAAGGGTGAATGATGTGTATGGCGGTCGTGTTGCAAAAGAAAACACAGTTCGTTTTTGGTACCAACGTTTTCGTTCTGGAAATTTCGACCTGCAGAACAAGCCCCGTGGACGGCCTGAGACTCAAGTTGATAATGAAGAGTTGATGGCTATTGTGGAAGCGGATTCATCGCAAACCACGTCCGAGTTAGCTGCACGCTGCGATGTTAGTGATAAAACTGTTTTAATTCACTTGAAGCAAATTGGGAAGATTAAAAAGCTTGAAAGGTGGGTACCTCACGAATTGACTGAAGCAAACCGGCAAACGCGCGTCGACTGCTGCGTTACATTACTAAACCGGCACAATAATGAAGGTATTTTAAACCGAATCATTACCTGTGATGAAAAATGGGTTCTTTGCGATAATCGGAAGCGCTCAGCGCAATGGTTGGATCCTGGCCAGCCAGCCAAATCCTGCCCCAAGCGAAAATTAACCCCAAAAAAGTTACTTGTAAGCGTTTGGTGGACTAGTGCCGGTATTGTTCATTACAGTTTTCTCAAATCTGGCCAGACTATTACGGCTGATGTCTATTGTCAGCAATTGCAAACCATGATGGAAAAGCTAGCGGCTAAACAACCTAGGCTGGTCAATCGCTCCACGCCACTGCTGCTTCACGACAACGCTAGACCACACACTGCGCAACAGACGGCTACTAAATTAGAAGAGCTTCAATTGGAAAGTCTAAGACATCCTCCGTACTCCCCGGACCTTGCTCCAACAGATTACCATTTTTTTCGAAATTTGGATAACTTCTTGCAAGGGAAAAAATTCAACTCCGATGGGGCAGTCCAAATCGCCTTCAAAGATTTTATTGATTCCCGTCCGACTGGTTTTTTTAGTAAAGGGATCAATGAACTACCTATGAGATGGCAAAAGTGCATAGAAAATAATGGTTCATACTTTGATTAATTAAATATATTAGGTCCTTACATATGAAATTGGCGTTTTTCGTACTGGCCACTTTAATCACAAATTTCTCCTCTTTGGTAAGGAATTCCAAATTCAAATTTGTACAGCTATAGACTCATGTATTTGTGCTTCGATGATCGTCATTCATTTGTTTTTTTCTTCTGTTTTTTTCTGTTTGCGTCACTCATTTTACAAAATGGAAAACTTAAAATATCGCATTATTTACGAGTACGAGTTCCGCCGTAGCACTAGTGCTGCGGAAACAACTCGAAGGGTGAATGATGTGTATGGCGGTCGTGTTGCAAAAGAAAACACAGTTCGTTTTTGGTTCCAACGTTTTCGTTCTGGAAATTTCGACTTGCAGACCAAGCCCCGTGGACGGCCTGAGACTCAAGTTGATAATGAAGAGTTGAAGGCTATTGTGGAAGCGGATCCATCGCAAACCACGTCCGAGTTAGCTGCAGGCTGCGATGTTAGTGATAAAACTGTTTTAATTCACTTGAAGCAAATTGGGAAGATTAAAAAGCTTGAAAGGTGGGTACCTCACGAATTGACTGAAGCAAACCGGCAAACGCGCGTCGACTGCTGCGTTACATTACTAAACCGGCACAATAATGAAGGTATTTTAAACCGAATCATTACCTGTAATGAAAAATGGGTTCTTTACGATAATCGGAAGCGCTCAGCGCAATGGTTGGATCCTGGCCAGCCAGCCAAATCCTGCCCCAAGCGAAAATTAACCCCAAAAAAGTTACTTGTAAGCGTTTGGTGGACTAGTGCCGGTATTGTTCATTACAGTTTTCTCAAATCTGGCCAGACTATTACGGCTGATGTCTATTGTCAGCAATTGCAAACCATGATGGAAAAGCTAGCGGCTAAACAACCTAAGCTGGTCAATCGCTCCACGCCACTGCTGCTTCACGACAACGCTAGACCACACACTGCGCAACAGACGGCTACTAAATTAGAAGAGCTTCAATTGGAAAGTCTAAGACATCCTCCGTACTCCCCGGACCTTGCTCCAACAGATTACCATTTTTTTCGAAATTTGGATAACTTCTTGCAAGGGAAAAAATTCAACTCCGATGGGGCAGTCCAAATCGCCTTCAAAGATTTTATTGATTCCCGTCCGACTGGTTTTTTTAGTAAAGGGATCAATGAACTACCTATGAGATGGCAAAAGTGCATAGAAAATAATGGTTCATACTTTGATTAATTAAATATATTATATTAAAAAATATTCGACTTTTTGTTCCTCCCATACAAAACGCCAATTTCATATGTAAGGACCTAATATTATATTAAAAAATATTCGACTTTTTGTTCCTCCCATACAAAACCCCAATTTCATATGTAAGGACCTAATATTATTTATTAACTTATCTATTTACAATTACAAAGTGAATTATGAAAGAACCTTCCATAACCTAATTAGCATTCACAAATTACAATGATTTTATAAGAAATACGTATTGTTTTATTTTACCTTCGTCATTTTCTCTGTAATAGATAGTTATCATGTTAATATTATATCTTTTAAAAGAAAATTACATACCTCAATCATACCAGTAAGTTAAGATATGGTTATGGACTGAATATCCTGTATAATAAATATCAATTCATCTTCAAGATTCGCAAAAAAAATGGAAGTATTATAAAAATGAACATACGTAAGATATAATATGACAGAGAACGACGTAAAAAAAACATCAGTTTCCTAGTTAAAATATACTCTAGGTCTTTAATAGTTTACCCAGATCAACTGGAGCAACAGAATGAGGTTTAGAAATATGTGCGCATCGCTCGCGGGCAAACGCAACGAGCTGTCGACGCGAGCCGACGCATACTTCTTGTAGGATGGAAGATAATCAGCGAGTAACTAAATATTATTTAAATTATTATTTATTCAACATAATTACAATATTATTACATTTTAAAATAAATACATATAAACAACATATAAATTTTAAAATATAAAAACATGTAGACCTACAGGGGCGAAGGCTAAGGCCCAAGCCACCGGTAGTTAGGAGCTCAGAGTGAGGAACCTCCTAACAACGCGTGCCGTATCGAGTAGAACTGCCTTCTGTATCCGGCCCTTGATCCAACAACCAAGCGAGAGCCTCTTAAGGTGGTAATCGAGGCTCTTTGCAATCAGGCGATTAGTCGATACGACTATCGGGACAATAATCGTAAAATCTACATCCCACATGCTGGTAATCTCGTGTGCGAGGTCTAAATATTTTGATTTATTTAAATTATTATTATGAAATATTATTTTTGGCACTATATTTAGTTAAAATGAAACATATTACAGTACGTGGATTCTGGGTTTTGGGATTTAAATAGTAAAAAGTTATAATATAGTTTACTAACGTGAGGGAAGCGATGCGCACTGTCCGGCGCGCCGCCTGAGAGAGAGGTTTTGGAGGGGTGGCCCTCCCAGTGAGGTAGTCTCAACAAGGCATTCCGCTTGCCGGGCGTCTGGATGAATTAGGCTTCCCAGGCCCGGGTGAAGCCATTAGAGGAACGCCCTGGGGGTTTTTAGTCAGTAGGAGTCTGGCACACCGGGGTCGCTGCCCTCACAGCGACCCTGATGATCCTATGCAGGATTTTCCCCTTTATACCCAAAATAAAAAAATAAAATTGTTTAGTAATAATATGTATACTTTTACCTTTTCCTGATATAACAAACAAATCTATTGTCCTAATCTATACCGGTGACAAGTGAACTATTTATTATAACTTAGCTGTAGTGTAACAAAATTAGTATAAACTAAGCTGTATACACTAAGGCTAAGATTTATCGACACTATTTTAATTTTGCTTAGACTTGAATCAGTTAATGGGTTAGTCATTAACAAAAAATTGAAAATACAATAGAAACTGCAGTAATGCCTATGTATTTACAGTGCCAATCCCATGTTGAACAAATCATTGACTTACCATGCACTTTGACATTAATTAAATAATATTTTTTGTAATGTTTGAGTAAAGGCTAAGTAAAGTCCAAGTAGCGTCTATCAATTTTAGCCTAAGATACCGTACATGTAGCGCCATCTCAGTAACGTTTCGTAAGCACTTCCTAAAACCCTTTAATTCATTGCGGCGCAGAAATATCAGCATCGGGAATTATTTAAACGTTTGTAAACATTTTAAATCGTTTCAATCGCGCCAAGATATTACCTCGCTGAGCATTTTCCACCCTTTTTCTTTGTATTGCAAAAGATCTGAAAACCACCATTTTCCCTTTCACGAAAACCAAACAAGTACTTTTTCACAAAGCTACCTTTAAAAGAAATTTTTAAGAGTTAAGAAGTTATAATTGTATCATACAATACATATAAACGGGAGAATGAACTCTTGACAAATATGTTTTTTTTATTGTATAATATTGATTTATTTAAGCCAAATGTGATGAGATATTTGTCGAGACTGGCATAATCTCGATGTGTATTAAGAGATATCGTAGTTGTAATCCGTTCACAAAAGCAGTGTTGTCACTAAAACATTTTTAATCAAGTAAATAAATATTGTGACAAGAAATATTAGTTACATCCTTATATTTCCAAGGCGTGTGATGCTTTGTACGTCGTTACAATAGTGTGGTTTGTCGAACGCCCGGCTCCGACCTTTGACTTACGAGCCTCTATAAGTTCACACCAATATGTGCTGCTTTAACTTACGACACAGTTGAAATAATTGTTATTACGCCATTTTACTTACTGAGATGACACTTCTGTGGAAACGATTGTAGCGCTCACGAGAATTGTATTGTTGATTGAAGTTTGCTTTATCTGTTTTGTATTTTATGAATTGAGTGTTGTTAATATTTTTAGTCACAAATTGAAGGAGTAATTGAAGAGGCCTGTCCGTCATGTTTGGAGTAATTACACATAATTATATTTATTTATACACTGTATCTATTTATAAGTTAAATATTATTATGTGATAATTGAGCATTTAGCTATTTGCTTTAGTACTATAAAATAATTTCCAAATCGAATTAGAAAACATTTGTTACAATTAATTGAATATTGATTAGCAGTCTCACTGTTTTTAATTGTATCAGAGAAAAATTCTGAAAATAAGTAATTTTAAATTATCTATTAAAGGAGTCTGCCATCGGAAATGCTTACATTAAAGTTAAATTATCCAAAAATTCTGCTATTTTTAGATTAGCTTTAAAAAGATAGTTTTACTAAGTTCAAGGCTTAACTAAATCTAATTCACGTTTAATGCTTTACATGTTTCATTTACACGTAGGTACATATATACAAGTTGACCTCGTATATGTAAAACAACATGTCCATTAAAGTAAAAGCATAAATTAACATTACTTACACACTAGAGACCAAAGAATTTAACCGACTCGGCTTAAACGGCGGCGGTGAGTAGATATGTAGTGAACAAGTCGCAAGACGCAAACACGAGCGACTCCAACGAGCCATAAAGCTTGGTTCACACTGATCACTAGAACTAAACTAGTTCTATGAAAAATCATAGCAAATCTATGCTATTACAAAAGGTTGAAATAATTTGCTTTGTGAAAATAAGAACAAATTATGCCGTCAAACAGCGACGGTATCGTTTAAGTTAGAAAATCAAAATGGCCATATTTTTATTTCTTATTTGTACCATGTTTTATATTTTTGATATGTGATAATAGCAATTTAAATACATATAGTTTGATTTCCTTTCATTGTTTTTAGGTTCCAATTCAATATTCTAAAGATAGCCTTTTTTTTCAAAGTGGCCAATGTAATGAAACATGCCTGGTTTATTAAGAAATTAGGGCGGCAGTATTTATATGCTATTAATATATATGGTTTTTGTCTTAGGGCATACAAAAATTAACTTCTAAAAAATATAATCATGTAATGTGTCTCTGCTACACCTATAAGGAATATAGTGTGTTAATAATTTATGATTATGATATTTTATTATAACTGTATTATTAAGTATCAAATAATTTGTAATCTAGTAAAATATGAAATTGTTTTTAACATCATTGTGTACAAGGTTTTATAGTTTGACGCGTGCTAATACCAAAGAGCTGAGAGAAATTTCTTAAAAAATAACTCGAGTTTGTAATCCTCTAACAACTTCATTATATTAAGTTCAAAAACTTTAAGTCAAAGGCCGAAGATCGAGTGTTCATTGTAGATTTTAAAAATTCTTAAGACAATTTCGGAACAAAGTTCCTGCTCTTATCGATTGGGATTAAAAGGGCTCGAGATCTTGCTACATAGATTAGTTAATATGTTCTTTTACCATAGTTTAAGGTTTAATTTCAGTTGGCATTATAGTTTTCTTTGTTATTTTTTTATCAAGCAGTGATATCGTGGGAAACGAAGCGTGCCCGCAGGCACATCATGGTTTCGTGAAGCTGTGCAAGTGAATGAGGGTTAAGCTAGAGTAATCGATTACTTTATCTTTACGCCTACAATAAAGCGTGATATTAGGCAGAGAGAAATATTCACAAACAGTTAACTGTAACTGTATGCATGATATTATTTATCAAAAGTTACTGTGATTAAGCCATTTTTTTATATTTTACTGACTCGGAAAAGAGACTACAGTAGTTATTTATATAACAAAAATTGGACTATATATGTTACGACTACATCTCTGTCTCGCACTGTTGATTTGTTAAGGCTTTTCCCAGCCAACAGTAAATTGTCCTGCCGAAATAAAAGCTTCTCTGTTATGTGCACTATACAGAAGGAATCCACAGTTCAATCAAACCGACCATCACGAAGGAAGACTGTGATTTATTGAAGCTACTTTGACTTTTCTTAGACGTTGCTCTGGAAATAACTACTTGTGTGACTAACAACTGAATATATAACGGGAACTTGAGTATAGACTATGTGTTCACAGAGCCAAGGCCGAGTTGATAACTTAAAAAGCCAAGTAAGTAACTTACCATAGACCTTAATTTTAATTAAATACCATATTAATATATATACCATATAAGTTGTAGTGTTTGAGTTAAGTCTAAGCAAACCCAAAGCGGGGTTATTAAATCCCATAGGTCTAGGTCTTGAGGCACGCTTCGGACGCAAAATTCCAGCAGCGGCAAACGAACATATTGCCCAGCGTACCAACCGAAAAATATATTTAAAAAAGTGGGTCACCCTTTCCATAAAAAATTGGCTTAAAACTATAAGCCTTTGGTTATGACGTTTGAAAAGTTATGTCAATAGTCTCATAAGATATCGTTACGAGAGTTTGTACAAGATAAAAATATTGTTTTACGTAAATATTTTGCTTCTGATGGGATAACTGATATTTACAGTTTCACAAAGTTGTTGAGCACAAAATCTCTGTTAATTATGCTTTATATTATATATTTTTTTATTTGTTTAATCCATATTATTGTGAAGCAAAGGTAAAATACCAGGGCGGTGAGGCAGAGATTAAATTTTTCGCCGCTTCAAAATATTTCAAAATCCATGCCTGAAATCTAAACATTTATTCACAATCGCTGTCATGGTATCGGGATTTTGCTAGCTCAGTAGGTACAGTTTTAAAATGATTTTAGTAGATACGTTTTAGTTATCTCTCGAATACTTTGTAAACCTACGCAAAAAATTACTTATACGTGTGTAGTTTTGTTATTTCAATTGTAACTAAAGATTTAAAACCTTATAACTTTGCATTTTGAAATAACCGACAGACGCGAATAGGAGAGAGTTGGCCGGCGCAATCCATCATGCACGGCCATGAATGTTGAGGGTAAGATCGAAAGTATGGTTACCGCAAGTGAATACGGCCGTTAAAAAGTCTCAAAGCGCACGCCGCGCTAAGTTACAGGGCAAGAGGACGATAAATTCCAATCAGAGCTCGTGAGTCCAGCGCAAGGGCACTGGGTCGCGGGTCGGCCGTTTAAGGCCAAGAACTTTAATAAATTGACTTTGTTTTGTTTTTTCCACAGAATTAAAAAATACATGAAGGTGGTATACATCGTGCGACTAAAAGAAATGCGACATATATTTTACGTTTTCGAAAGCATATTCATGTCAATTTTGTTTTATTGTGTGTTTTCTTTAACTTTGTAGCATTTCTTGATATAACAACGAATATGGAAACGGCATAATGTAATTAAAATCAAGATATCACGACCTATCAATTTGCTATGGGTTGTTGAAATTTCAGTAGTTCTATTTAATAATATATTTTTTGCTTCACTTTTGCTGCCTGTATGTGGTTTCTTTATATTGTCTGATTCTATCTTAATTTTTACTTAATAAAATACCACTTTTACTTAATTTATCTTATTTTTTACTCTCTATATTAATAGAGAGGCCTTGGCCATATTTATAAAATTGTTTTTTTTTTTTAATTTAGTAACCAACTGACATACCTTTAATTTTTGGTATCATAAAAGTGTTTGACGTAATTATGGAGGCCATCTTTTTTATTTTGTATCTCCAATTTTTATTTTGCTATAGTCTGAAAAGTATCGAGACTTCGAGATTAATTTATTTTGTTGCACCGTGTACTCTTTTCGAGAAAATTTAAGTAAATTGAGATTAATATAGTTAAATAAAAGTATTTGAAACGTAATACATTATATTCTGTAGATGACATATTAATGCAATGATAATTGTCATGGCTATCTTTTCGAATGAATATGACATCGAATCGAATGTTGTATACGAAAAGATTTAATACTGTAAAATAAGAATATATATCAAATATAGACATTAATACAACTACTGTAAAAATGAGAATTCTCTCTAAATAGTACAAGCAGAGAGAAGTAAAATGCATTACTGGCTGTATCCAGTATATTATAAAATATTACCCATGAAAAAAAAAAACTCATGATATTTTCTACCAATTCAATGATGACTTTAGTAAGACGATCAGGTTGAATTTTTATATTATAGCTTACCGATTTGTTAATCCTTACCCTTAACAGGTTTAAACTACCGCTAAAATCGACATTACTTTTCTTATGCAGCATAAGAGGTAATTGCAAAGATTTTGAATACAAACTATTATAGAAATTAAGAATGAAATAACACTAGAATAAGTACATTTAAAAAGGTCATACGTAAGTGACACATATTTAGTGTTATAATAGACAGATAACTTGATATATAAAAATACAAATATATACGATGGAAAAGTTATACTTTAATAGTATTACTAACTAAATAATGTGCCCTGTTCAGTAAATAGTTAATAGCTAATTCAATATTGTTAGGCAAAAACGATTCATAAACGGTCTCGCTTTCCATCAGGCGAGATTGAGGTCAGGAGTAAGCCTGCCTATAATAAAAATATTATCGCTGTTCTCGAAAACATTATTCAATAAAAAAATTATAATTTATGTTCAAAAATAAGATTACAATGTTTCTAAGATATCTACATACGTCGCCATCTATTGTCAAAAGGATGAACTAAAATCTCAGACTACCAAAAAGTTAGTAAGCTGGCAAAGGGTTCATTTTTTCGGCAGAACGAATTTCTGTTGGCTTAGAAGGGGCTTTACTACTTTATCAGTAAAAACAGGAGAGAGCTTAAGCACTCAGTCAGTGAGTATATGAGTTGGGTAGCAACGCAAGGGCATCCTTGTGGGTACGAATCTCGACTTGGGCAGTCAACTATGCAATTGAGCTAAGGTTATCTACTAGCGTTGCGAAAGCTGCTATCTAAAAAAGAAACTTTTGAAGTAACTCACAGCTCCGTCGTAATGGAATTGCGCATTGGTGGATGAACGTAGCAGTTAGCGAAATCGGTCCAACCACGACCGGTCAGCTGATGCCTTAGGGGTTGTGGCTGTTCAGGGTGGGGGCTCTGAGCGACCGGTCAGCAACCCCCGAGAGGACGGCGGTGCGTTGTGACGCGCTTTGCCGAAGTATACTAGGTGGTATCGGGGGAGGCGGCGTCTCCCCCCCGTGATTGTGCCTGTCAGGCGCGGCGTAGTGGGGCTGCGGCGAATTGATTACAGGACCCGCAGTCTCCACTAATTCGCAGAAGTAGTCACCTTGGGGTTTTTAGCTGGTAAAAGTCCGGCACACCCCGGCTGCCACCCCCTTCGCGGCCGGGACGGTCCTATGAGGATTTTCCCCAAGTAAAAAAAAAAAAGTAGTTAGCGACAGTTGGCTGAACTATTCTTGTTCAGCTCCGACGGTGACTTTGGATAAAATGAATGCACGTGGAAGGGTCTCACTGTTATTCTAAGTAGCATCTTCTGACGCCGCGATAATTGGATCATCGGTATCACATGTCGCGGGCGGCGAATAGCCGGTACCATCCTACTTACCAGTGTGTGACAATGGATTTGACTACTGAAAATTAAAATATATTCTTGAATAGTTAATACCTTTTCCTAACCAAGGATATGGGTGCATTTTTAGACAAAAAAATCTGCATTTGTTGAAATATGATCTTCTAATACAAATAAGGTCTGTTTTGATCCGTGGTTGTGTCAGCTAAAATTAGCGGGTATGATTTGAAGTAATAATTTTAATAAAAAATAAATTAAGTTAATCGGCGATGAAATAAAATAACAATCAAATAATGCAGTTAAATATCAATGACCATAATGACAGCGTATGCAGTGATGATAAAGATATAACGTGTAATCGGATGGTCATTAAAATAGCTTGTAAGATTGAATTCTCATGGCACTGTGAGAAAACAAGGTACCTAATCGGAAGCCATTATGTATAATGTTATGCCCATCAGTTACATATCTAAAGTTTATTAAATTTAATTTACGAATGTGTTTATTACAGATTTTCATATTGTTATCTACTCTTTTATTAATTTCTGTTTATTTTAAGGGATGAAAATTTATTAGTTACCTGGCTGAAAAATATCACCAGTTTAGTCTTGTTTGCATAATCTTATGTTTAGAATAAATCCAAATTATTTAATAGTAAAAATAATTTATCTGATGATTTAAACCCAATAGAATATTTTGTAAAAACTTTCTTTACATTATTTAAAATTGAACTTTATTTTATAACTAAGCCGTTACAATTACATAGTGTCATGCTGCGTGCATCTTATAAAAGTATAAAATATCACCTTGTTATACTCGTATATTTAATTCATATATAGATTTAAAGTTTGGTCCAATTTGAAATTTGAGACTACTATTCTGGTAATTATCAGATTTTAAGTCAATATATTTATGAAATGTCCTGGTGTTACAAGGTAATGCTTTTTATACATTTGTAGCATGAACCCTACCTACTGATAGTGAAGCTTGCAACATTTCAGTATCAGCTTTTCAGTTCTTTTTATTGATAACCCGGGGGAAATCCCTAAAGGATCTCAGGGGCGGTGAGGACTGCCCCCGGTATGTCGAACTTGCACCGACTAAAACCCCCGGGGTGTTCCTTCGTCATGTCTGAACGGGCCCGGAGGAACTGTATTGTCCTCTTCTCGGAACCTCGGAAACGTCTGGCCTTTTGTAAGGCCGCATCTCTGCACTGCGAGGAGTGGTGTAAGGAGCCACCCCTCTCAGGTTTTCAGCTCTAATGTATGCAGACCCAACCTAAAGACCGTAACCAGAAATTTATATTTCTTAATGTATGATCACAACGTGCGATGACTTATTCAAATAGTCACCAATTATCTTGGACTGTTTTATATATTTTGGATGAAGAATACGAACGTATCAGTGCCAGGGCAGTTCATGTGATATTTTGTCATAAACATCATTTTTTTTAAATATCCTTTTTGATGTTATTGTGACGATATTATGATTATTACTTTATTTGGGGAGGCTGTTGATTTAGAGGTGCGGTCTAACAAAAGGCCAGACGGCGCTGAGGGTCGGAGAAGAGGACAATTGTACCTCCGGCACCGGTCAGACGGGAAGAAGGGACAACCCGGGGTTTTAGTTGGTGCGAGTCCGACACACCGGGGGACAGCCCTCACCGCCACCTGAGGTCCGTCAGGGATTGACCCCGGGTTGTCAAAAAAAAGAGGCTGTTGATTTCTATTGTGTCTATGGACGAAATAATAGAAAAGGAGGAAATCGATTGCCTTATATTATTTACTTGATTGTTATCTCTTTAAGATAAATGAGGCAGGCCGACGTGTGTTACCTAATGTTATTTTCATAAGCTAAACATTGCCGAAAGGCATAGTATTACTGTTTATTTTGTACATGCCACTTGCGTGTGAACACGGGTAGCTTTTAAAACACGCAACGAAACAATGTCACGACAGGGCTGTATTGAAGGTTTATTGGTAGACATGGAAATACGCTGTTGTACTTCTATAAGAGAAAATATGTACTATCAGTTTACTTCAACTGGAGTTTATTTTAGTGCATCTTAACTGTGCTTCTATTGCTGTGGTAGTTTAGTGGGTAATGGGCCGGTAATTATGCGTGGAAACACGATTGGTCCTAGGTTGCAATTCTAGCACGTATCTCTGAGTTTTGTCAGATTAAGTTATCACATGCTCATCAATGAAGAATAACTTCGTGAGAAAACTCGCCTTGCATCTAATAGAAATGATATGTGTGATTTCCCTGAGCGTGGCTAACAGCTGCGCTACTGGTCACATTGGGCACGACATATAAGCGCAATGTGAATACAGCCACTAATGTATCTCTTTTCACCCCGACGGAGATATAGCCGGAAGATCTACTATTATTATTATTAACTAAGCATACATCTTCTGGAGCTGATATTATCTGTGGACTTGCATATGAAATCTACCTGACGAAGTCATATAACTGATTATCATATAAAATTATGGTGAGGCATAACCATTTTAAAGTTAATAAAAAAAAACAGTTAAAAAAGTACAGTGCAATCATTAGTTTTCTAGAAATTCTTTTCTATAAATCTACTAGCTCTTGGACAAAACAAACGGAAAACATTTTTGATATATTTGCTTAAAAAATAACACAATCAAATACAAAGGAAGAGTTAAAAGTTTATGTAAATCATAGTAAATTTAAATGTTGTTTTTATATCAGCTCCACAAAGTGACTATACTGCACTTGATGGAAAGTGTATGTGTAGCCGTGGTGGCTGCCGGCAGAATAGAATAGCACCCCCCTCTTCTTGCTGAGGTGTCGTAAAAGGCGACTAAGGTGTCTCTTTAACCCCGCAATTCAACCAGGTGTTCAGAGAAGGAAAGCTCGACCAAACCTGCATCCTACTCCCTCGCGATCGTACTGGTTCTCCTTTCCATCGGGCCTGAGGGAGCTTGGACGAGAGAGTGTTTTTCTGGCAGCGCGTCCAGTTATGCACTTAAATATCTCCTGCGCAATTGACTGTTTCCGAAAACTGGACCTCGATTTTCTTAATCGGTGTTGAAACAGTCGCCGTGGCCGAAACCGGCTAGGACATCATCATCATCATGATGAATACAAATAATTTACAAAGATAAAAAAAATAGGCAGATACAGTCGCTAATATATCTCTGCTTGCCCCACAATAGATAATACGTGAAAAAATATTATTCTTATAAAATTTTAAAACACGAATTTGTTTTAATATTCATATAAAATTAGTATTGATTGTCATATTCCTAAAAATGTAGAGATATCTAGTACAGGAGGTGTTTCTTACAATTCCTCTCTCAATACGTACCTGTTGTAAAGTGATTTAGATAATGCTTTACATTGACTAATGACCTTTATTATGGCAATCAATTTCTTTAGTTCACCGATTGAGATATCCTTAAGGCTCAAGTAAAAGGTAGCTGTTATTAAGTGGCGACAAACACGCGATCTGGTGCTTTTTTCCAAGCTCTAACAAAAGGAAACCGTTTTGATATAATTTAATTTATTGAATGGAAAGACTGCGATTAATGTGCGAATGTGATTGCGTGTACAATGGGTTAAAGCATTTGCTTATTTAATTGTAATTTTTTTGTTTATCCTGACTCTGCCGAAGGATGGTGACCACACCACGTGTGATTAACCTCTTAAGTGGCTATGACGGATATATACGTCATCAATATATGCATTACAAAAAGCCTAAGACGAATATATCGCATAAAATTAAATTGTGTATACCATTATGTAACGAATATGTTCGCTTGCGTATAATATACGTATAAATATATGTTTAGGAGTCCGCGTATCATTTGTTTTGTGTGAATGGGAAGAGTGGGGGCAGGTGGTGGTCATTTCGTTTGACGAAATGAGCCACTTAAGGGGATAAAGCACAGTACAACCCAAAAAAACGCTACAACTATCAACAGTAAACAAACTATTGGTCTAAGCAGTGATCATGTCAGCCTGCACAAGTATCTCTTGCACGCTTCGTTTAAAGCACGCAATAGATAGACAAATATTTAGTCTTAGAAGGGATATGAGTTACGGTATAGCCATTTTTTATTAATAGCGGTTATAACAGCTTATTTATGTATTTTATATTCTACTCATTTTTCAGTCTTATTACAAAACTTAGTTTATTCTTCTTGTCGGTTTAAATTGATAGTAACTTATACAGTTACTCTTAAAAATTAAGTAACTCATATAACCTTATTCGAAGACGGGCTTAATTAAACTTTATACAGGGGGCAAAACTCAGTTATTATAAAGTATATTTTATTGTTAATTAAAAAACAAACTAGCACTTGATTTAGTACTAACATTTTATAAAAGAAATAAAGCAAAGTTTTGTAATGACAGACTTTTACAACTTTAGCTCAAATTAAAACACGTATTCTTATTATTTCAATATAGTCCAAGGATATTTTTATTGTCTTTTATAATATTTTGCCGCCCAAGATAAAGATATATTCTGTCGGCTTTCACGACAAAGTATCTCTAAAATGTATAGGATTGGCAGTCTTTCAAAATATCATATTGACAATGTTACTTTGTCTAGTGGCCCAGACATATGCGATATTGGCCTAACTAATGAACCTAACAGCAAACATTTACTTGTAGTCAGAGCCGGTCAATATCCTCTCAAATATTTTGGATACATTGGTCGCAATCAACAATTCATGGAATGAATCATTGCAAGGGCAGGTGTAAGGCAAGTGGTCACGCGGTCAATGACCTACGTATTGGACAGAGTTGATAAAGGCTGCGACATAAACATCCATAGTCCAATGTTTCCGTGCTGTTGAGGATCGCTACAATTGGAGGCACATCGCGAGTCTTTATCCACAACTAAAGACAATGTTTATGCGTTGCAAAACTACTATTTGACAGGTTCAATTCGTAAACGACCTCTTTTGGTTATTCTATAGTTCAACATTGGTAGCCAATATCGATCAACTTTTTATGGAGATCACCGCATGTTATAGGTTCCACGACACCATTATTTAACAATATCTACGCGCTCGTGACGCCATTTTGAAAACCGTTTCCCACCTTCGTTTTCCATTCATAAATAATTCAAGCTCGCGTGCTTTATCTACGCAACTACTTCGCGTGAACTCGTAACTGGCAATTTGAATTTAGTATGCGGCATCCGCCCCGTTGCACCGCCCACCAGTAGGAAACGCTATCAGATGCTTTTATAAGGCTGATTATACAGTCTCTGACCTGGCTAAGGCTAAATAACGAGGTTTTGCAGATCTACTTATGCTGGACTGATAATTTATACCAAAAGAAATGTAAAGAAGACTTGGGCTTAGATTTAAAGGCGTTAATTCGACTTTGCTTAGGAAAATTCTCAAAAACAATTCGTTTTGAGAAAAAATTATATATATAATAAGAACTTGAGTAAGAGTATAGCCATAGTATTCGCAGAGCCAAGTCTAAGTTGACAAAATCTGTGACATTAAATTCTTTGGCATTCATTGAGTAATATACATTTAAATGAAGTAAATTCTAAGCAAACTTAAAGTTGCGTCTATAAATCACAGCCTTAGAGAAGGTGGACGTGGAAGGTAGAGGTGGAAGAACTGGAAGCTCTGATTAGATTGATCTTCATCTATCTACATTCCTATCTTACAAATATAAAATTATAGTAATGGATGATTTTTTTGGTAAGAATATCATCAAGAATATCATTTGGTATTTGGTATGTTTTTTGTGTGTAACATTTTAAATCTTTAATAAAATATCTTAAAATCTTTCTTACAGATCAACTAATGAATCATTCTTTTACAAAAATGTAATAGATTTTAAAACTACGACTGCTTAGGAAAAGCTAAACCTCTCATTGTTAAGATTAATTTTCATTCTATCAAAAGGTTCATAACTAAACGCGTAGTGTTTAAATAAATGTATTCAATTTACGTTACAAAATATCCTCTATATATTTTTTATGATTTTCAAGCCTTAATCGCACCTTGACCTGAATCACACCTGGTGGAAGATAAAGATGAGTTCGACGATAGACCGCGGCCATCCAATAAATGCCTATTTGCTCTTCTCCTAAAAACTACCACGTCATAAGATCGTGGAAAGCTGGCTGGAAGCATATTCTACTCTATAGCTGGCTGCATGAGAAGTATCGCATGGTAAATAACACGATTTGAGGATTTAGAGATATTTTAATCACTGGTTTTTTATCTAAAGTTTACTGATTTACTATAACCGGCAATAAAAAAATGGCCTTAGAAGCTAAAACCAATAACACATCATAGATGTCACTGAATAAAAGACTCTCTTGACATTAACGACTAAGCGTGAAGTGCAATGAATTAAGTATCCACAAGAGAAACTA
Source organism: Automeris io (assembly GCA_036320925.1). Classification (NCBI taxonomy): domain Eukaryota; kingdom Metazoa; phylum Arthropoda; class Insecta; order Lepidoptera; family Saturniidae; genus Automeris; species Automeris io. The sequence continues at coordinate 9,728,910 of JAUDJH010000014.1, forward strand.
TAAATTTTCTCACTTATGAAGTAATTGGTGTGTAAATAAGCTTTAATGAACGAACTTCGGAACGCATTTCGTTTGCAATATTTATGTCAGCATTTTGAAAAATTATCTGAAATGCGAAGCGAATTCTGAATTTGTATTTGAAAGGCGAATGAGGCATTATTTCATTTTCTTGGAATTTTAATATCATTGCTTGTTAAGGAGGCTCATTGTCATGATATTTTACTAAAGATTGTATTTAGTAACAACACTTAAAGCCACACAAACCAGATTACAATTAATATTTTTAAACTAGTTTTCTAAGGTGACTACGCGGCTCCTGGTGGTAAATACAATGTAGCGGCAGCCTAAGAACGGCAGCAACCTACAAGGGATGACAATCCATTGACAGTCATTGTCGTCATGCAAGCCTAAATATTTTACAATGTGAGGCTTCTAGGTACATTAATATCAGTGGCGTGCATCCTACAGAATTATAAAAAGCAATATCTTGTCATACTTGGAAATTTAAAAAAGATATTTGCACTAGCTATGCCCACTACTATGCTCGAGTAGAAGAAGTACTTTTGCTATGATAATAATTATTTCAAGCTGAAATTTTTGTGGAAATGATATGAATAGCATCGATTTTTATTATTACAGACAGGCTTGCGCTGAACCTTAGTTTCCCCTGATGGAAAGTGATGATGAGACCGATGATGGATTTAATTTGTTGGTACATACCGCCTTTATTATATTATCGCTTAAGCCGTGGTGGCTGCCGGCAGAATAGAATAGCACCCCCCTCTTCTTGCTGAGGTGTCGTAAAAGGCGACTAAGGTATCTCTTGAACACCGCAATTCAACCAGGTGTTCAGAGAAGGAAAACTCGACCAAACCTGCATCCCGCTCCCTCCCGATCGTACTGGTTCTCCATTCCATCGGGCCTGAGGGAGCTCGGACGAGAGAGTGCTTTTCTGGCTGCGCGTCCAGCTATGCACTTAAATATCTCCTGCGCAATTGACTGTTTCCGAAAACTGAACCTCGAATTTCTTAACCGGTGTTGAAACAGTCGCCGTGGCCGAAACCGGCTAGGACATCATCATCATCGCTAATTGAAACAGCATTACAATTAAATCATAAATAACGAGGTAACTCAAGAAAGTACTTTTATAATCTTTTCTAAACAATAGTTATCTTTTTTTAAAAGGCGAAAAATCTTATTGGATGTCTTATATAGGTGTGTGGGATTTACATCGGCTAAGCCCAAAGGTAACTACTTCTGCGCATTAGCGGAGACATGTATTCAATACTCCACAGCCCTTCCTTGTGGTACGATCTCGGAGGGAAGCATCGCGTTCTCCAACACTACACAGTTTTCGAAGATCGCTAACCGGTTGCTCAGGACTCACCCTGACCGCTCACGGCCCCAAAAACATCAGCAGGCTGACCTCAAATTGACTAATCGACTGGATCTCATATTTCGGAGCGATTGTTGGTGCCCCGACGTCTTCGTCTCTTAACGAGATTTACTATTTGCTGTTCCCACTCTGCAGGCTCACTCTGAGTCATGATGTACTCACAGAAGGAGACCATGACTCTCCAGAAGTAGCAAATACCTACCGTAAACAAAATGGTTCTCGTTTTTCATCAAGAAATACGAAAAATAAAACACTGAACAATAATTATTAACAATATTCAATGGTCGTAAAATAAAACATAAGAATAACATTCCCATATACCAAAACGCGAAGGCGAGTCCATTAAACGGGTCGAGTAAAGTAGTGATTTTTTGTCGTGGCGTCTTTTGACCCAGCTTTTCGCCTTGAGCGAAACAGTAAATAATGATCTTGCCTTATGTATAAATTATGAAATGGAATCATTAATTATTGTAGTGAATTATTTCTATAGAGCTGAATATTTAATTTAAAAAACACATCTCTCGCGAATAACGGTAAATACGTTTGGTTTAACAATAAAATCTATAGATTACAAATAGTGTTTTATTTCAAACTAATTGAAGTAGCCTATCTTCTATAATATAAAAATGAATCGTTAAATGTGTATAAGCGTGAAACTCGAGAACGGTTGAACCGATTTGGCTGATTTCTTTTTTGTTGTGTTTGTTGAAGTCTGGGGAAGATTATAACGGAGAGAAAAATTGTCTGAAAAAGTCTAAAAACAACACTTTTTTATATTCTCATACAAATAATTCGTAATAATTTTTAAAAGTCAATTTGAACTTTAACACCATACCATAAAGTTTAAATGTTAGTGGACGGGTTCCGGGAAGGCAAAACAATTATTGAGTGACGTATAAATATTAATATCAATATTTGTCAATTTTTATACATATAGCATTAAGGCCAGGTTCCTTCAAATAATTTTCAAAAAACAGCCGACAGGCTTTGGCAGAATAAAATCTGACGGGGAAGCAATGTGACTTTGTTTTAGAGAAATAGGGCAAAACAAGGTCTGCCGGGACAGCTAGTATCATATAAACAACTATGATTTGAATACTGATATATAAATCTGTGGACAGTAGTCTTGATTAAGTTTGTTTTTTTTTTATTATGGCTTGACAAAGTCACCAAACCATACCTGTTGGAAATCACAGTGCAGTACAAGAATGGATAAGATTACCAAGGGACGACTACTCATTGACAGTAGCCGTGATTTTGGCCCGCATATATATTCCACGACTGAAGTTCTCTAGCTATATATTTTTATATAATCAACTGGAGGCACACAAACTGATCCCGAAACGAACGAGACCGAAGCGAAACACAAAGACAGTCTATATTGTCTATATACTTGTGTGCGATGGTCCCAACTAGTTATGAAAATGCCCGGGAATTTTCCCAAAGTGCCCAAAACTTCCGAGAACATTTCGTAAATTCCCAGAAATATCCCCAAGGAAGTTTTTGGGCACTTTGGGAAAATTTCCGGGCATTTTCATCGCTAGTCCCAACCCAGTTCTGGTAGAAACTCATTTAAAACCATACTAAAAGTAAACTTTGCTTTACAATAAAGGCTATATAAAATTGTTATTTTACATGAGTAGAGAGAGAGTATATGAGAGAACATGCACCTAGTGACGTCAGCTGCCGGAATGCAATAAAATTGTGACAATTACGTGTAGGCAAAAGATAATGCGGCGGCTTATAATAATGTCTTATGAGACCGCCCCGATATGAACTGCGGCAAATGGACCAAAAAATAACGTAAGCGTGAGAAAAAACCCAACGGACGAACAGTGACTCGATTTCGTTTGATATATTGCCCTAAACGTGCCATTTAGCGCTTGCGCGTTCGCTTCTAAGTATAGTGGAGTAAATTAGAAAAAAAATGTAAATACAACATTGTACGAATTCAATAATTAGATTAAACTTATAATGAGGGGTTTGTGAGAGCCGGCGACGGGGCTTGCCGGCCCCGTGGCGCCTCAGGCGGGCCCTTCTGACCCCATTTGTTTTAATTATCAGTCAGTGATGCTAAGGACAACACTATCCCTTTGTGCTAGCCGAAAATTGGCCCTAATTGGCGGTAGGCTGCAACTTATGCAGCTAATCGACAAACTGAGGTTGGGGGTTGTTCGCGCATCCAAAGTAATTGGAAACTAGAATAAACTAGAAAATGTTGTTTATGTTTTACTATTTGCTTAATTTACAGACATTATATCCAATTAAAATTATAATGTATATTAAATATGTTGCTCGTATTTTTATAGTTACATTATTAAGAAGAATATTTGTTACCCATAAACATATTTAAATCATAAATAAGATAATTATATTAAAACATTAAATTTGCATCAATGTTAAGGATTGCGTACCTCAAACGAAAAAAAGAGTGGTCCTGCTATAAAAGAGAAGTCTGGAAAAAGGAAATTCTACTCGCATTTTAATATATTATGTTACATGTCTGTATGCTAAAAAATAGCAATCTATTTAACTGCTTCCTTGATAACTGGTTAGGATTATCTATACAAAATTTACGACCTTGAAGGAAAAGAAATGGAATACATAGGTGATTCCATAATGTGACCAGCCGATCTGTTTCACCAGGACGGATTTAGATATGCAACTCTTAGAGTGTCCCATGTAATGAGTTAGCGATTCTGTCAGCCACAGACGTCTACCTACCTCCTTGCTCATTGCTTAGCATCATTCTGGGGAATAATGTGCTGGGTATTTTGAAAAAACTTTACTAATATGGACAGTATCAAACCATATAAGGGTTTTATGTATGTATAAGAAATGTTACAAGCAATAATAAATAAAAATAAAAAGCCTTTATTTGTTCTTTTTTTTTTAAATTACATTTATCTTTAATTGCTAAATCAATGTTAACTAAGTCAAGAACCCCTTAGCGGGTAAAGGCCTCCTCCAAGAATGTCCACATTTCTTGTTACAAGCAATACTACCTCTCATTTACGAAATTTTAATATTTATGTAATTAAAGCTAATCGTACATGTATATTTTATATCTTAAGATCATACATTCATGTTAATCTAATCTAGTAATTTGTAAAACAGTCGGTAATATCTAATAATTTCTAAGGAATTTTTATCGTGTACATTAGCATAACTTCACAAAATACTATATTTAAACAATGGAATTTTTACACACTCGAGACATGGTCATTACTAGAATTCCTGCGAGGCGGCTGTAGATTGATGTTCTAGCTCACGAAGACGGGCGCGCTACATTTGTAAATTGAATACACACACACGCGTTTGTGTAAGTTCGACAGGTTCCAGAAACACTTATAAATATTGAAATCTTTTTAAACAATAATTAGTTGTCAATTCCATAAGAATTTATGAATCTTTAATATTTAAAAACTACTTACAGGAGTGTTTCTAAAACGGACTATAATTGAATTAAGTTCAATAAGCTTACTATTATATAGAAAGTAGAAAGTTATGTCATAGCACGCATAGAAAAAGGGAATGGGCACATATATCAATGGTCATGATGATTCGCTTTGGCCTGTCGCGTTTCGGGAACAGCTTGTGTATATCCAGTAACTCATATACCTAGAGAACTTCAGTCGTGGTATATGTGGGCCGACATCACGACGGAGACTATCAACGGATTTTCATACTTTAACGGTCGCTTTCATTTTTGGACTACACTGTACTTACAACCAGGTACTCTGTAGTCACTAATCCAGCTAGTGTAAAAAAAAAGAGAAAATTGCATCCACCCCCAATGACAATTTTGACCAAACCGCCTTCGTGAGATAGAACATCCATACATTTTGCTCGACGTTTCCAATATTACCGTGTGCTCGAGCGATTACCGAATCATTCGGTAAATGCTTGTAATCGCCTCTGTGGCTTAGTATCGTTATTACCATGAATGCTGCTATTAAGTTTTTTTCTTCGTTTTTAAAACGAATTATCGGTGCGGATCATTTACAAGAATATATTTTTACTTTTACTTAGAGGCTTCGCAAAAATTATACTCTTTTAAAAAATCACTGACATATATCGAATTTAGAGAGGTATATATCCTTGACATAACATAAGCAACATTTTAAGAAGTGGAATAATTTGACGTTCTTTTTTAACAACATCTGTTAAAAAAGCATCTGTTAATAACAACTTTAAAATTCAGATTTCATTGCATAGATACTCCTATTTTAAAAGTGCACCGAACTGAGATTTTCAATTTAAAAAACTCAGTATAGGACCCCAAGAAGTTTGAGCTATTGACCTCCAAACTTTATTATGAAGCCGGCTCTCTATGATGATGTTATTGACTTACAATGATATAAAATAAATAGGTCATAATATAAAAGTAAACGTATTAATAAGTACCTATTTCTTAAGTTATTGTTGATCCATTCTTAGAAAATTATGTTCCTATAACATATGAAAAAAAAGGTACATTAAAATATTTCTTATCAAATTTAAATCTAAAAGAAAACTTCCCACGATGTTAAAAGAAGTCAGAGGTGAAACCCCACACATTGCCTGAAGCAAACAGTAGATCCTCTGAAGCAGCTACGTCTGCTGATGATCACACAACTATAAAAACCACGTTAAATGTTACAGAATAACGAACTTAAGAATAAATATAAAAGTATACTGGAGTTGCTTAATATGACTTTAGTGAAACGAATTTTGTATGTGGTGTAATCGATGAAGTAGGACCAGTTTGTAAAGATGTGGTTAGGAGAAGGTGGTCGCACGCAATACAAGCATTCAGAGCACGTGGGAAAGACGCAAAGCCGAGGCGGGGTGCCCCAAGGCAGTTTGCCACGGATGACGATGGCAACGATAAATATAATGCAGCATTAGTGTAAGGCACAGAGTAAGCAATTTGTGTGGGAGCGTCGTGATACGCTGATGCAAAATGTTTTCGTATTATTCGTAAAGTATGATTACAGGTATAACGAAATTTTTACGAAATACTACCTCTTTTGACAAAACAAATTAGGCTATTTATCTAACATTCAGCATTAGTTAAGTACAATTAAACCATATCTTGACTGTAATTACGGATTAAAATTTATGCATTCAGTTTTTCAGGAGCGAATTGAACTAAATCTTGTATAGCGTAAGTTAGTCTTAAAATATTATAATTTAAAAATCGAATATCCTATTTCCAATTAATTTTTATTAGAAACAATTTTGACTGGAACAAGAAAATATAAACTTCTTTTATTGTAACTTTTAGAATATAAATAAAAAAAATTAAGGTGCATATGGGATTTGTATCACAATTGGATGCTGTGATGAAGTCAGATCTCAATGGGTTAAAACACTGATATCAGGACTGATATTATTTTCGAAGAAATAGGCAGATATTTGTGCACATAACTATATAATTATGTAACTACATTCTACAGAAAGTTCTTGTATCAATTTTAATTATATCATGTAGGAAGAATATTGAACTAAAGAGTAACAAAAATTAACAATATGTGTATATTACCACAGCCACGAACATCAAGTGGCCATTTGAAAATTAAGAAATAAAACTCAAACAAGGTTACAAACAACATCTATGACATTGTTAAATAAAACAAAACTTACTCTGTGTTGGAAACTAAGGACTGCTTGAGGGCGAATTCTCCAAAAAGTCGGGGTCAAATGTCGATGAATTTATTGCCTCTGCAGCGAGATGCCCAACCGTTCGGCCTCCTTTGGGAAGATCTGCAAACCTCTAATTAGTGGGATTATGGAAATATTCACACAGGTGCTTGGCTGGCTTAATAAGCATGTTTGCTTGAGGCGATAGTCGTGCGGGACCTTAATGTTTTGGGTGTTACTGTTGCCGATGATTTCCTTTTTTGTGGCGGGATTATAATCTAGGATCACAGGATCGGTTTTTATTTTGTTGCAACGCTTAATTTTATAGGTATAACTGTTTTTATCATGATGTCATTTAAGAACTGAGATTGTATCTGGAGTTCTTTATTGAAATTGACTACTTATTATCTATGCACATATAATATGTTAAATCAGAATTTTACAAACCTGTTGTATTTGAAAACCAGGGAGGTATTAACATTAGATTGCCCAGAGCAATCATTTTGACTGTTTTTAAAGTTTAGTCATATAAAAAAATATATATACTTATAAGGAACCAATTTTTTAAAATATTAGACTTTTTATATATTACCTTATAGCATTTTTCAAGAGTTGTACTTACCTCCCCCTTTCTTTATTCCCTATATACGTATGTGCTATACCAATATTCAGTCTTTCTAGTGGTAATGTCAAATATTCTTTAATAATTTTAAGCTCTCAGTTTAATATAAGATATAGTTACAACGGCCACAATAGTGACACTTAGGTTAGACGCGCTTCGAAGCCAGCTCACGTGCAGCTAGCTACAAATATCTACGTATACCTAGAAATCTTCCCTCGTAGCATATTCGCTCAGACGTAAAGAAGACGACAGACAATTAACACTCATCCTTCAACGACCGCAGTTATTCTTGGACTGCACCGTACTTATCATCACGTACGGTGTAGTCACTTTGTCCTACTGCTGTAAAAAGTCTAATAATTGTTTTCATATCGGAATAAATTTATCGATTACAGAAACATTGTTAACCTTAGTTTATTGTTCTAGTAACTTAGAACTAACGGCTATATCTAAACCAAATTATAAGATATAAATATAACAGAACTTTTTGACATAATATAGCACGAGTGGACGAGATTACAAACTCTTACAAAAATTACCTCAAGTCGGTAGTAAAAGCCACCTTACGCATAATCTTAACGTTTTATCTAATAGTAAAGTGTCACCAAGGACAAAAAAGATTTTAGGGACGTGTTCGATGCTTTCTCTTTCAGCCCTAATGTTTGTATATAAGAAGAAACGAGATAGCTTTATGAAATTCATTATACACAAATAGGGTGGAAGATCATAATTTTGTGGATAAATTGAAAAGCGTGCGATAATACCAACTCCTTCATATTTAATGGTTGGTTAACTTACATTTCGTGAGATTAATGCATTAAATAAAATTCCTTTTTTTCTTTTTTAATAAAACAAAGTATGTTCCTACTTTTTATTACAAGCTAACAAACAAATAAATTATAATAGTGTTTTTATTTTTATAACACTGATAAGTGTTTTTAATGATCTAAAGACGAATGTAAAGTAAACTATTCTATGTTTGTCTGTTCATCTTTAATATAATTATAAGATATTTATTGAAGAATGTAAAGATTAAAATATTTTGTAATAAAAATGCTAATTATAACTACCAGTTATGACACAAGTAAATATAACTGATATATGGTTAGCATTGATTCCGCAAATAAATTTAACATTATTTCTGTGCAGATATTTGGACTGAAATGTAAAGACGCTTTTTTAACTTTGATTAACCTTTCCTCAGAAAATAAGCTCGTATTTAACAAAAAAAAAAAAAACATATTTAACAGGAACTTGAGCATTTTTATTCTGTTTTTTATATTTTCAGGGAAGCTTACAGTGATATATAAACAATAAAAAATATACACATATAACAACAATAATAAAAAAGACATAAAAACAGAAAGTAAAAAAAATACAAAACAATAATCAAGCCAAGGGACACAATACAAATATGCCAATGTATGCAGAGTCAAGTCCAAATTAAGAAAATCGGTAACTGTATCATGTATTTTGATATTAATTAAATAACATAATTTGTAATATTTGAGTAAAGTTTAAGCAAAATTAAAGTAGCGTATTTAAATCTCAGCCTAAGTGACGCATCGTAGGTAAGTCAAAGACTATCTATAGAATTATACTGTACACTTGATTTGAACAAATTTTATTTTTACGACACTGTTACTAATTCTTTGCTACTCTAATAAGGGCGGCTTGCACTACCCAATTAATCTAGTTTAAGCTTGTATAAAACGCTTATTAATTGAATTGGTTTGATTCCATCTTAATGATGATTTCAGTTTAAGAGTTGTTATAACTAGATTTTGATTTAGTGCAAGACAATAAGTACAGATCAGCGCTAAGTAGGATTTTATATAACTCTAAACTAGATTTAATTTGTTAGTGCAAGCCGCCCTAAAACTTTAAACTTTTGAAATTATAAATAGGCTACATAATAAAAATACCCACGAAAAGCTTGTTATAGCGACTACCGTCATGCATTCGCTTTGGGCATCAGTCTAATAAACAATTCCTTTTCCATTTTCACACAATGCCAGCACGCGTCGTATTATTGTAGTTACAAATAAACACAATATCTGCTTACGATGAAGTAGGCTATCTGTATGTCTGGCAACTTTTGTTACAAGAAAATTATGTCTTTATTTTAGGAAATAATAAAACTTTGTTTTAGTTTCTGTTTTAATATGTTTTTGTTTATTTTTAAATAATTGTTATATTCTTAATTTTAAATCAAAATAAGACAACTTTCTACAAAATTACTCATATCTAAAACAATACTCCACACTTCCCAGCGACTTGTGTGATATAGGCACAATCAGCAGATGACAGACAGATTTCGTTACAATGTCTTGTAAATTTTTACTCATTGTGTACTCTATCCTCAGAAGGATCCTTTTCAAAAATGAGGGTATAATGACACGTTGTTTGATTAGTTTGCGGTTGTACACTCTGGATCAATAGAGCCGCTTCAATGGCGGTGGCGCCAATAAATTAGTCATTCAATAATAGGCTGTTTGCTACGACTAGCTTTATTAGGTGCAATTTGTTTTATAAATTAGGTATTAGATATTTTAGTAACTCTACTCACATAATTTGTATTCAGATCTTAATAAAAAATGTTTTTTGTGAACAACAACAGATATTAAATTCCAAACTTGGCTTACCCCTGTTTCTAATGATAGGTACTAGAAAAAGATCCATCTCTGAATCATGACAAAATAATCTTTTAATTACAGAACCGTATACTTCTACCTAGGCTTGATTCCAAGACCTTCTGTGTTGTAAACAAGGCCAATACTATTAAATTATAGAAGCGGCTAATTATATTTACAGTAAAAATAAGTTAGGAAGGATAAGTTTTATTACCATTTCTACTATTACAATTGTATACAGCAGAAGCGGTCAAACTGCGGCCTGCGGACCGCATGAAAACTGCCAATGGGCTCGTTGCAGTCTGCGGAACGCGGTAAACAAATATATATGTTAAGTGTCTTATGTGTGTATCTACTCATTAGATATATGAATCGTTTAATATTAGGTCCTTACATATGAAATTGGCGTTTTTCGTACTGGCCACTTTAATCACAAATTTCTCCTCTTTGGTAAGGAATTCCAAATTCAAATTTGTACAGCTATAGACTCGTGTATTTGTGCTTCGATGATCGTCATTCATTTGTTTTTTTCTTCTGTTTTTTTTTCTGTAATTGCGTCACTCATTTTACAAAATGGAAAACTTAAAATATCGCATTATTTACGAGTACGAGTTCCGCCGTGGCACTAGTACTGCGGAAACAACTCGAAGGGTGAATGATGTGTATGGCGGTCGTGTTGCAAAAGAAAACACAGTTCGTTTTTGGTTCCAACGTTTTCGTTCTGGAAATTTCGACCTGCAGAACAAGCCCCGTGGACGGCCTGAGACTCAAGTTGATAATGAAGAGTTGAAGGCTATTGTGGAAGCGGATCCATCGCAAACCACGTCTGAGTTAGCTGCAGGCTGCGATGTTAGTGATAAAACTGTTTTAATTCACTTGAAGCAAATTGGGAAGATTAAAAAGCTTGAAAGGTGGGTACCTCACGAATTGACTGAAGCAAACCGGCAAACGCGCGTCGACTGCTGCGTTACATTACTAAACCGGCACAATAATGAAGGTATTTTAAACCGAATCATTACCTGTGATGAAAAATGGGTTCTTTACGATAATCGGAAGCGCTCAGCGCAATGGTTGGATCCTGGCCAGCCAGCCAAATCCTGCCCCAAGCGAAAATTAACCCCAAAAAAGTTACTTGTAAGCGTTTGGTGGACTAGTGCCGGTATTGTTCATTACAGTTTTCTCAAATCTGGCCAGACTATTACGGCTGATGTCTATTGTCAGCAATTGCAAACCATGATGGAAAAGCTAGCGGCTAAACAACCTAGGCTGGTCAATCGCTCCACGCCACTGTTGCTTCACGACAACGCTAGACCACACACTGCGCAACAGACGGCTACTAAATTAGAAGAGCTTCAATTGGAAAGTCTAAGACATCCTCCGTACTCCCCGGACCTTGCTCCAACAGATTACCATTTTTTTCGAAATTTGGATAACTTCTTGCGAGGGAAAAAATTCAACTCCGATGGGGCAGTCCAAATCGCCTTCAAAGATTTTATTGATTCCCGTCCGACTGGTTTTTTTAGTAAAGGGATCAATGAACTACCTAGGAGATGGCAAAAGTGCATAGAAAATAATGGTTCATACTTTGATTAATTAAATATATTATATTAAAAAATATTCGACTTTTTGTTCCTCCCATACAAAACGCCAATTTCATATGTAAGGACCTAATATATGGTTAGTTCCTTGTGGTATACCGCTTTTGAACATTTTTGCAGTCAAAAATACTCATGTTTATAATTATTTTATGATTGTTTGTGTCATATTTCGTATTCTTCTGTTAGGAAGTTGGGATATTATTAAGAAACTGTTATTTAAAGAAAATTGCAGTAACTGCTAAATAAATTATTAGATTATCATATACCTCAATAAATTTTCCATTTGCCACAATCTTTACTACATAAAACTGTCACAAACCATTCATTATAAAAATGAAATCATTCAAGTTTTTGCAAAATTATATAAATAATAACGGAAGGCACGTAGTAACCGCAAAACTAAAATTTTTGGATCACAACAAAATTATAACAATTCGTGTATCATTTCATCCGAACTTTTGGAACTATTATAACCGCATTTGCCTCATTTAATAACTGCCCTAAGCTCACATTTTGATCTTTTATAATTATACATCCCGAATTACAAGCGTCAATTTACTATTTCTGGTCCCTTGCCCGTTTCTACGCCGAAGGATGGCGGATTTCGAAGGTTTGATTGAGAGATTGCACCATTTTACCCTTTCCTGCTAGAATCTATTTAATTGTCAGTTTTTGATACGGTAATTGTTGTAAGGTAAGTAATTAGCCGCACGCAATACGAATTGTATCAAATAATGGGTTGTACAACGAAATATCTTTTAAAACAACGAAAGATTTCAATATTTTGACATTGTTAAAAAGCTAATTATATGTTTTTCGATACCACTGAACCGGACGATTTGTTGATTTGTTTTGTTGATATATAAAATAATAAATGTAGTTTCTCATTTTCTAGTAATATAAGTACCTTATGCTTATCTTGCTTGTCCATTAGCTAAGTGTTGAAGCAATGATCTCTGTCACGTTTTTTTTTGTAACCCTGGGGAAAATTCTCCACAGCAGAATAGGGGCTGCTGTGAAGGCAGGCAACTTTCCATTTAGTATATATTCTCTTCTTTAGTCTCGCAAAACTATGGATAATGGAACAAATAGATCTAATACAAATACATATCGATATAATTTTTTATTTGGCTTGTAAATACTTTGTAAACATTTTTTGTTTAAATATAATAAAATCAGCAAATTAAGGACCCGGTAGCTTATTTTGTTATTTGAATCATGTTTTGATTACTCAACTACGGAACAAAAATACTATAGGTGCTTGAATATTCTTAAAATTAATTATATTTACATGTCGAGGAAGCACTTCACACATTTCAAACGCAAAATCGATTATACTCAATCATCAACAATCTAGAAGGTTATATAAATAGGAAGACAAAATAAACAAATAATCATGATTGAGGTTTAGGAAGTTTGTACAAGCATGAATCACGCGATCTCACAAAATCGGTCATTTTCGATTTAAAAAACGCAAATACTTCCACATTGCGTGCTTGTATAACTGACACACAATCATGTAGTTCTTTAAACAAAAATTTATTCTAACATAAATATTAGGTCCTTACATATGAAATTGGCGTTTTGTATGGGAGGAACAAAAAGTCGAATATTTTTTAATATAATATATTTAATTAATCAAAGTATGAACCATTATTTTCTATGCACTTTTGCCATCTCATAGGTAGTTCATTGATCCCTTTACTAAAAAAACCAGTCGGACGGGAATCAATAAAATCTTTGAAGGCGATTTGGACTGCCCCATCGGAGTTGAATTTTTTCCCTTGCAAGAAGTTATCCAAATTTCGAAAAAAATGGTAATCTGTTGGAGCAAGGTCCGCGGAGTACGGAGGATGTCTTAGACTTTCCAATTGAAGCTCTTCTAATTTAGTAGCCGTCTGTTGCGCAGCGTGTGGTCTAGCGTTGTCGTGAAGCAGCAGTGGCGTGGAGCGATTGACCAGCCTAGGTTGTTTAGCCGCTAGCTTTTCCATCATGGTTTGCAATTGCTGACAATAGACATCAGCTGTAATAGTCTGGCCAGATTTGAGAAAACTGTAATGAACAATACCGGCACTAGTCCACCAAACGCTTACAAGTAACTTTTTTGGGGTTAATTTTCACTTGAGGCAAGATTTGGCTGGCTGGCCAGGATCCAACCATTGCGCTGAGCGCTTCCGATTATCGTAAAGAACCCATTTTTCATCACAGGTAATGATTCGGTTTAAAATACCTTCATTATTGTGCCGGTTTAGTAATGTAACGCAGCAGTCGACGCGCGTTTGCCGGTTTGCTTCAGTCAATTCGTGAGGTACCCACCTTTCAAGCTTTTTAATCTTCCCAATTTGCTTCAAGTGAATTAAAACAGTTTTATCACTAACATCGCAGCCTGCAGCAAACTCGGACGTGGTTTGCGATGGATCCGCTTCCACAATAGCCTTCAACTCTTCATTATCAACTTGAGTCTCAGGCCGTCCACGGGGCTTGTTCTGCAGGTCGAAATTTCCAGAAGGAAAACGTTGGAACCAAAAACGAACTGTGTTTTCTTTTGCAACACGACCGCCATACACATCATTCACCCTTCGAGTTGTTTCCGCAGCACTAGTGCCACGGCGGAACTCGTACTCGTAAATAATGCGATATTTTAAGTTTTCCATTTTGTAAAATGAGTGACGCAAACAGAAAAAAACAGAAGAAAAAAACAAATGAATGACGATCATCGAAGCACAAATACATGAGTCTATAGCTGTACAAATTTGAATTTGGAATTCCTTACCAAAGTGGAGAAATTTGTGATTAAAGTGGCCAGTACGAAAAACGCCAATTTCATATGTAAGGACCTAATATATTAAATTACTGTTTTAGAAATTAAGCTTTATTCTATAAACATTATATACAGAAAGTCAGAGAAATTTATGGTATGTCAAAAAACTAGACTGTATACAAGATTTAGTACATTTTTAAGCTTAAGTTTACAGAGTCAACTAATAGTTTTTGAGGTTCTTAAAAATATTGTCGCGAATACTTTTATATTTTTAGAAATTGTTCCATCAATTTCACTGCGGTGGACTAAAAATATATAATATTACCAATTTCCAGATACATTAATTATATGTATTTATACATTATTGAAGACGTTAATAAACTCAAAAACTTATCAGACAGCGTTGGACTAGAATTTCGCTTACATTAAACGATTTGTCGGTATGTATTCGTAAACCACTTATAGTGAATGACGGGTATTAGTTATTATTCGGTAAACTATACTAGTTTGTAAACGATGTAGTTATGTATATTATTAGCAGAACCGCCTTGCGCCTTCCAGAGATAGACAAAGTGGTGAACCAAAATTGGTGGATTTGAAATGAAGCTTTAAATCTCTATTAAACTATTAAGAGTGGAACACCTAAAATCCCATCTCTAGTGGTTGCCTATAGTGGGTGTTTTATATAAATATTTCTTTTATTTATTAGTTCTAAATTACAAATAAATAATAGTTCACAATATAAAGACTGCGAAGCCATATGTCAGGCTTATGAGCAGCCAGGGAGTTCGAGCAAACAATTTTACAAGAATAGATTACTTCATTAATAAAGTTAATACTATTAGCTTAAGTCAATCGTATAGCGTTGTTATAATATATAATCATGACGATCTAGTTAACAATAATATTATTTTATTTAAAACATTTATATTTCTTGTTCATGTTTTTTCTTATTTTTAGACAGATATTGCATATACTACATATCACTGTGTCTCATATCATGACGAACATTAGCCATTGTACCAGTGGTTTTTAGCTTTTCATCACAAAGCCGTGGGTGCGACTTGGCCCTCTAATTGGTTGAAATGAGACCTATTATATCGATGATTTGTGAATGATTGACAGCTGCCAGTCAATACTGTGAGGGTACACGAGCCAGGTGGCGCAGGAACAGCAGGGATTTTAGTTAAAATATGAGATCAATTTCGTTTTAAATATATGTCTATCAAATTATTATATTATCGAGGTGATTTGAGTATAAAGTTAGCACTCAAATATATGTCGATAGTACTTTTTGTCTTAATAATAAGGTTACCAAAGGCAATATTTAGACAGAGGTTGTTTATAAGCTTTAATAAACAATTGTCAGATGAATTTATTGTACTACTAGCTGTCCCGGCAGACCTTGTTCTGCCCTATTTCTCTAAAACAAAGTCAAATTTTTTTTTTGTTAACAGCTTCCCCGTCCGCTGCTTTTTAAAAATTGTTTGAAGGAACCTGGCCTTAACGTTATTTGTATAAAAATTGACAAATATTGACATTAATATTTATACGTCACTCAATTATTTTGCCTTCCCGGAACCCGTCCACTAACATTTAAACTTTATGGTATGGTATTAAAGTTCAAAATGACTTATAACGAATTTTTTGTATGAGAATACAGAAAAGTGTTATTTTTAGACTTTTTCAGACATTTTTTTTTATTTTTCTCTCCGTAACAACCTTCCCCAGACTTCAACAAACACAACAAAAAAGAAATCAGCCAAATCGTTTCAGCCGTTCTCGAGTTTCGCGCTTATCAAGACATTTAGCGATTCATTTTTATATATAAGATATTCATATACTGGTAGATGTCTAAAAATTTTTTAGATAAATTATTCTTAATATTTTTAACAAAGGTGTTTTAGAAGATAAAGCTTGATTGCGAAGAACTTCTTGAATGTATAAATAAGATATACATTTTTTTAAACACCAATTGTCATTCCTAAGTTGTACCTACCACATAGTCAAATGTAGGATCCCAACAAAAGAAAAATCTATATATAATCTATAATCTAGCATCTAATATATATATGTCTAAAATCTATAGAAGAACATATTTTCGGTATATCTAATCTTCACAAGGTTAAGTCATTATTCTAGCGGTTAATATTACTCTAAAGAAAATATATATATAGGTACAACATAGATTTTATATTAGAAGGTGAAACTTAAAATATACACAATACTATAGGCCATAAAAGACGAAATTAAGGTTTTCTACGATAACTAACCAACCTAATAATATAAATCTAATTATTTAAATGCTATCACTTTACTGTTTCATATAGAAAGTTATTCTAAACGTTTTCGAATAAAAACGAATAAAGACGTAGTGCTTTTGACAAGAGATTAACAATTTTTTTACTATAATAATATTACTGAAAAATATATATAGTACAAAAGTCTCCTTTGTATAAAGTAGCTTAAATTATCTACTTCGAATGTAAATTAGATATACAAAACACTGTTACTGAGCAAGTTAACAGACAATAGAGATAATCAGGTTATAAATCATATATCCAAAAATAATTTAGAAGCCCAGGGATTACGCTCAGAGCTATAACATAAATCTTCTTCAAAAATATCGGTGTGTCGAACAGATGTATTGTGTAAACGAGTTATAAATCTTCATATAATGCCCTAAAGTTTCCACTATGCTACCTCAGTGATCGTTACGTTAGTTCTAGCCTAGGGGGTCGCAATCTTCATTATGTACTATTATTGTTCCACGGGTCGAAATAATTTGGTTTACACTCCTCATTTACTGGATTTTAGCACACAAGCCATTCGTTTTTTTGTGCATTAACTGAGCTATATGAAATTGTTATTACTGACAGTAGAGACAGGTACTTATCAAGTAACGACTATAGCTACAAAGTTTATGGATAGAAAATTACCCCAACTAAGTGGTGAGCCGTGACCACAGTACGCAACCGCAAAAACCGGCATAGTGACTCTCTTTGGTCTGTTTCGTTTCGGGATTAGTTTGTGTTCTTTCGGCTGTTCATATACCTAAAGACTTTAAATATGAGTTCCCACATGATGACGGCGAATATCATTGCCTTCTCGTCCCTTGGTGGTCGCTGCCGATCTTGGACTACATTCCGCTTTCCATCAGGAGTGTTGTGCATTGCCGAACCAGTATAAAAAAATATTCTCGTGCTATAAACATGTGATAACGAGATTCATTCGGTTACAATTACAACAGTTTTTTTGTTAGATATCCTAGTTAAAAGATATAATAAGGATCTGGCCACATATACCGAAGAACTGATGATCATTGGACCACGTTTCTTGAGTGATGACGACGAATCGGCAAACGTAGCGTGGTGCGACAATTTGCGAAAGGTGGCCAGCAAATATTAGATGCAAAGAGCCGAAGAATGAGGACATTGGAGCTTGTCAGGAGAGGCTTTTTTCTACTTGGGAAAAGCCCTCATATGAACGTCCTACCTGCACGTAGGGGCGGCTGATGGCCGTAATTATACTGGCTAAAAACCTCAAGGTGACTACTTCTGCACATTGGTGGGGAGTGTAGGGGCATGTAATCAATTCTCCACGGCCTCGCCACATCAGGGTTATATCCAGCAGTGAGTTCAGGTAGGCTAATGATTATGAAAGGATTCACCAATGACTAAAATACAATAAACAGTAGATAACATTGTCTGGTTCACATAATATTTATTTGAATATAAAATGTTCCGGGATCCTGCTGAGTTGAAAAATTTTGCGTTTCATAGTTCGTGGAATTTAATAGTTAGTAGAATCCGGTAATTTAATAAGCAAATAAACTCTCAGTGATGTTGAGGAAACGGTAGTGAGGTTGTATGGCGCTGGCCGGCTGGATAACAATTACAGTATCACCTGAGTGCAACTATCGTCATAGAGGCCATCATTAAAAACTGCAAATAAATCAAGGTACGCGTTCATATATCAAACGAATCGGTCAGATTTGGGCAACTGACAGCCAAACGGCTTAAAATATCGCCTCAATTTGACCAAATCCGACAAAATTCAACTTTAATCTCCACTCGATTGCCGTTAATTGGAGCAAAAGGCTCGCAACTGCTTCAAGTCGACAATTATTGGCGTTTCTGAATAGTTATGGGAAAGCTTTGTTCTAAAGAATTCACGATTAGACCCCAATCAGACGGGATCTGTTGCAATTTCCATTGACTGGCAAATTGGTCAAGCTTAGTTTCCAACATCAATCAGTGCATAATGCATCGAAACCATCGGCTCAGCATTTTTGCAATTAATTTGATAGAAAACAAAAAACAATTCTAAGAAATAGCATTTTAACATATTCAATTTAGGATTAGTACTGTGTTTTGTATTTTTTATACTAGCTTGACCAAGTGACTACACCTCACCTGATGGAAAGCAGTGGCATGCAATCCACAGAAGCATAAAAATCCTTTCCACGTTGTACTTAGGTATTAATTTAATAAATATATTGATTTAAAAATATGTCGTATTTAGATTCTGAGAGTATTAAATCTGATATTGACTAGATTTTAAGTGAATATCTATTTATTAAATGTACAAGTATATTAAGGTAATGCGTTTTATACTTCTAAGAGAAGCACATCGATGATGGAAAGTAAATAATAGACTATATAAGTCCAAGAACGGACACTGACAATCTCTGCCACCATGTCGGCCCACACATACCACGACTGAAGATTTCTAGGCATGCAAATAACTGAACTGAAAATAACTGAAAAAAAAAGTGAACGTACATATGCTGATCCCGGAACACGAGAGGCCGAAGCGAGTCACTATAACGGTCTTTATATTTCCTATCTTATTTTGTAAACATAATATATAATTGTGAAAACTGCAACTAGGTAATATAGGAATAGATTTGACTGATTGCAATCATGAAAAAGTAATATATATTTAAAGGGAATACAATATTTTTAACAATAAACCAGATAACATTTATATATATAATTGTGTCCTTCCGAAATACGTGTAGCATAGCGACATCGTGTTGTGACAAATGACATTTTATAGTTCAACTGAAATTATCTAGATGGCGTACCAAGGGGCTTGCAACAAGATTTTCAGCATATAAGAATTATTTGCCTTTAATTTATAGTTAAATAATTATATTTATTGAATTGGATTCTAGTACCTAGTTATATATACAACAAAAATTTTTGTCGTAACAAGTACTTTTGGTAGTAAAGATTTTCTCATCTTACAATTAGCTGCTGTAGTTGGTTGATATTTTTATTTAGAATCTTTGTAGCTTAGATATCTATCCTTTCTTTGTCTAATATTATGTAGTAAAAATAGGGAGCTTAATTAGATCCATTTTCTTTGGTGAATTGAAAGAAACACTGCAAATGTAATCAGGTATTTATATATTTATGACATTGAAGTGCCTTTTAACAGTTGCCTAAATAATTGACCACATCGCAGCTTTTAGTTAGTACAATGCACTCCAAGAATATAAAACTACAAATATTGTTAATAGTAAATAAGAGTATGTATAGATACTTATATATATATTTGATACTTGGCTGGAAAATTATAAGATTTAATCAAAACAAAAATGCTTTAAAGATGCAGTCTGATTCTATGAATAATATATGCATCTATATTATGCAAGAAAAGAAGTAAAAGATTTTGTTGTATTGTTGACATAACTATAATGAAGATAATCCACTATAGGTTGTGAAAGTGGTTTTCAGGAGAAAGTTAAGGAAAAGGAGAGCGTAAAGCAGAACAGAAGGGAGGTGAAAAAACGACGCTTAAATAAAAATCATTTTGTATTTCTTATTTGAATTTTTTTACAAAAACATCCATAATTTTAATTTTTATCATACATATTTCTACATAGAAAAGTATTTGTACATATTTTTAGAATAATGTATGCTTGTTGGTATATCTATATTTATATCGATATAAGACCAAAATTCATTTAATAAAGTAGGAATAGCAACCTTCTTAAAATGTTTCTCCTCTAAAATAGAATATACATAGATCCGTTTTGTTTTTCAACAAGTTCGCTCAATCCCAAATTACTCTCAACATGAAAACGTATAATTATAATTAATATTGTGTGGTACATTGTAGTTATAATGATCAGGTTGGATATCGCATGAACTATGACGCCATAGTACGCAGGTCGCTTGCTAATGGGCGAGCGGGCACGCCATCATGAAATTACCGTTATTTTCACCGTTTAAGAAGCCATTAGACAATAGAGCTTTCTGTAAATATAACCGGTCACTGCTTTTACTGAAAAATCTTATTTTCTAAAATAATTACTGATAAAATTCCATCAGTCACAATAATTCAAAAGAGACTTTTGGTAGTGCCTGTAGGTAGGCTTTTCTCGGCCTGCAGAAGTACTTCGCCGTGTACCGAGGAAGATGGCTCAGCCTTGCCCTTGATACTCGGCAGGCGGGAGAAGGAACACCCCGAGGGCTTTAGTCGGAGCAAATCTGACGCACCGGGGGGCGACCCTAACTGCCCTCTGAAGGTCCGTCAGGGATTTCCCCCAGGTTACTAAAAAAAAAAGGTAACCTTTTCTCCTGTTGATCCGGGAAGGTCTTTGCAACTTCACCGAGCAAGAAGGGCGAGTTTTTAAGCCAGCGATTTTTTGCGGGTTGGTAGTAATCCAAGAGTACCTCTTTGCGTATGAACCTGCTTGGACTGTCAATCAAGGATAACTACTAATAGTAATCTACTATTGTTTTGGAAGGGATTTCGTCGAGAAGAAACGCCGAAAAACTGAAGGCTATTTCGGAGTGGGACTGCGTCTCGATACGTATACGCGTCGGTTAGTAAAATTTCCTTTCTCAGCGCCTTCTTTATTGGTGTCGTAGTATTGACGACAACATAAGTGTGTAAAAATATCATTTCATCAATCAATATCATCTACCGAAGTTCTTGATTCTTGGTATTTTTGTCAACACGCGACGATTATTTGAAGGTTTAATTTGGGCTTAAGGCGCAAATATATGAAGATCAGCGGCGTACGATAAACGCATAAAATATAGTCTACGGTCGTATAGTTGATATTTTTAGTCTACAATTTAGAATTATTG
The DNA here is from genome assembly GCA_036320925.1 of Automeris io. Classification (NCBI taxonomy): domain Eukaryota; kingdom Metazoa; phylum Arthropoda; class Insecta; order Lepidoptera; family Saturniidae; genus Automeris; species Automeris io. The sequence goes on from JAUDJH010000014.1 coordinate 9,750,651, forward strand.
AATAGATAATAAGACAGTTACAATAGCCACGTCACAATTTAAAATAAGAAAAATATTCATATTTACCAAACTATTATGTAAATGTCGACATTACTAACGCAGACATATACTTTTTGGGTGTACAATGGACGCCATTTCTCTTTATATAATATTCGATAAATAATTGCTATGTTGTAACAAAGCTGGTCCAGATATTAAAATATAAAAAAAAAACTGTGCACTAAAATATTAATTATCGATTCATTACCCTCTCGTTCCTGAAATCCCATTACAGGACTCTGAACTTGAACCTCTCCAAGTCTAAGTGGAATTTTATATAACTCCAATTAATTTTATTAATAAAATATATTTCTTTATGTAATTTCTTACATTACACTTGACTTTGAATTGCATTACAACTGTTCACGAGAAATAATACGAGCTACCTAATAAGACAATGACTTTTCATCGTATCCTGTAATGGGATGCGCCATTGACGAAAGGTTAAATAATTCAAAACCAGTGGAATGATAAAAATTTGTAATAAATACACACAAATTATCTAATTACATTTGTGAATAAGTAACCTTAATAACTGAGAAAATTTGTGAATTGATTTGTTGAAATTGTAAATTATTAAGTACAATTTATAATATAATTTATAAAAATCATCTAATAGTTCTATATTACAAAATATTTATATTGTCACTTGTAATCCTATTTACAAAAGCATTTTTTAGTTTCAAAGACTATAGAAAATATCTAATGAGACATTAAATTATAAAGTTCTAGGATATACCTAAGTACTGTTAATATAGCGAAGTTAAAAAATCAGTAGAAATGTTTTATTCCCAACAAAAAAATAACGGTGAAAATTACTATAAAAAATTGACAATTATTTTCATTAAATGATATTCTTGTCTTTTTTTTAAGCATATTATATCATACCTAATCACTATATCTACATGCCGTGCTAGTGGAGTTAACAATGGTAATTTGGAAGAGTCAAGGAAATAAAACAAATTAATAAAATTCAATGCTATTACTTTTTAAAAGCATTTTTATAGGAGCCTCTTAAGCTTAAATCTATTTGGTGACATTAAATAACATATTTACAGAAATGTACAAAGTTGTAATTAATATAACATTAATCAAGCTTAATATTTAATTATAATATGAACCCAATTACATCATAGCCATAAGATTTGGAACGTATGAGTTTAAAAGCAAAGGTAATACTTTTCGGTAACTTTAGTTAACTAAGTTTAGGCCTAAGTAATTAATTATCACAATAAATAAACCTCTAAAATATAACAATTATAAAAAATAATTCAGTCTTTTCAGTGTAAGAAGATCGAGCTAAATCGTAATACTCGTATGCTTGTCCATGAATCAAATTTCAATGTGATGACATTGTTTTTCAGACAAGGATTGAAATATGAAAAATACAGCTGCAGTACCTGTGAGTAATTTTACTACGATAGAGTCAAGAAAGGTATTATAGAAATAAAGATAAGCTACCTAATCAGTTCAAAAATAGATCTTTGGCTTTATAAACAAAATTACACCGTAATTTATAAAACAACAATTAAGTATTAAGCCGCTTTAAATCCACTTAAGTTGTAGAAATCATCATTTACTATAGAATATCTAATAAATAATATGTACAAGATTTACACTCAGTTGTAGAGAAAGCAATAGAATTAGGTTAACGCTTCATGATATCTTCTATCGAAAAGCCTAACGATTTCTTTGGGCTCACTACAGGTGAGTGGTTTGGAATCAAGAGCGGTTGATGCTCCGGTATTGAATTTGGTAAGGGCTTATGAGAAAGATCTAGTAGTGAGCTTTCTGTTTGACTCGTAGATGAAACTTCCTGGCACCCTTCGAGATGTTCTAGGTGGTGTTTGTTGGCATCGCTATGCGTGAGTAGGTGTGTTTTCAAATTCGATCTTTGGTTGAAACTTCTGTTACAAACTGGACATTTGTGAGGAGATTCTTCCATGTGAAGGATCTTGTGAACTGCCAACGTTCTGGACTGGCAGAATCCTTTCCCGCATTCAGTGCACTTAAACGGCTTCTCTTTTGAGTGGATATACCTGAAAATAGGACATATGTTAAATAAATCTTTTGAGTGATAAGCAAGTTACCTATAAATCTTATAAGCAAGAAGTTCTGCATAACTTATTTATTTAAATTTTACTTAATAAATTTGTAATCTCGAGGTTTATTTCGCATTGATGTTATTATCAATGAGAAATGATCCTTACGTTCAAAAACTTTCATTTTGAAAAGAAGACTTAATACTTGAATAAATCTTTAAAAATATTTATTTCTGGCTTTTTTTCATATAATTATATTATAATTTCTTAGCATCAGCATTATTCGATTTACGATTTATTTGAGGAGTGTAATATTTGCTGATTTGACTGCTGTTTTCTATACCGATAACTTCATCACCAATTACTTTTAACTAACAGTCATTTACACATCTTTATTGGAAATGAAGAAATAAGCACTTTAGTATTATTTCAAAATTTCACCTTCCAAAAGCCTAGAGAGCTAAACTAGTTTTATATAAACAAACACACATATATTTATGGCTCAATAGGCAATGAAATAATGAGGGCTTTGAATGAAAATCGAAGTGATTCCACTTCACTGACACATTAGACGGCTATTATATACGATATAATACGAGAGAAAAAAATATCGAGTCTCGTAAAAGCGAAGAAATATAACGTGTAATTTGTTCGACGGCTGACCAAGACAGATATGGTGATCGTAAAGAATGGAACCGGTTCTCCTGATGCGCGTGTGCCGACGGCTCGCGACCCCACAAAAAGGTTTACATTTCTAATTTTTCTCTTTTTCTAGCTATCATCGACAATAGTGAAATGCCCGAAATCATATTAACAATTAAAAGAATCAATAGACCTTTGACAATCTCAGAATAAGTCATTGATGAATCAGAAAACAGGACTGAAAAACATTTATTTTGCATAAAACATAAATCACTGTGGAATAGGTTAATCAAGGTAGAAAACAGCAAAAGTGAATGCATGTTGTGATGATGCGCAAAAAAGATGACAGCTCAGTGTATGCTGGGTGATCAGCCGAGTACCCAGCGCTGATTTTCACCAGACACCCGTTTGGTATGTCAACGCGCCACGCAATCACAAAAACATTCGATAAGACAATAAATTTGGGTCATATTACATAAAAACAATTTAGACTATGATAATAATTCTGTAATAGGATACGCAAATATTACCTTACCTATGGTCTCTGAGGTGGTCTTGTCTTCTAAAGGCTTTTCCGCAGATGTCACAAGAATAGGGCCTTTCGTCTGTATGCGTCCTTTCATGGATAAGCAAATTATAGGACTTTGTAAAATGCCTATTGCAGTATTTGCATATGAACTGCTTTTTAGGTCTAGCTCCGGGAACGCCTGGAGCTCGCATCGGAGGAGGGTTTTTCCCCGACATTCTTTGGGCCATTACTCCCGGGTATCTCATCGAATGGTGGTAAATCGCCGCATTCCTTATCCATTGATTCACGAGCATGGCGTGGTAGGGAGCGGTCGGTGGAAGCGTGGCGACTTGAGCCTGCATGTATGCTGACATGGCCGGGTGGTTGTAGGAGACTTTTTCGTAATGATAGGGCTGCATTGGACGGGAATAAGTGGCGTAGTGTGAAGCGGTTGGGGGCCAGGCGGGGTGGTGGCGTGAGATGACGATGGCGGGGGGCGTCTCGTCGGTAGGCGTGTGGGGTGGCGTCGGCAAAGGGGGTGACGGACGCTCTAACTTCACCAGCGCTTCTATTGGGAAGTCGGGCGGATAGCCTGTGAACAAAGGGGCTTTTATTAACAAAGCATTTTTTGTAAAAGATATCACTATAGTACTCTTAGCTATAGCTTATATACAATTTTTGTACAGCGCTATTAACCCTATAGTTTTTTCCAGATTACGTACGAATTTAGGCTTAGCTTACAGGCGAAGGAAAAATGTCACGTGGAAATCCATATGGCATTTAATAAAAATATCATGTGTAAGTGACCTGAGAATTGCGTTCACCTGCACTACTGGTCACGTTGGGCACGATATATTAGCGGAAAGTAGATACAGCCACTAATATATCTCAGCTCCACTCATAAGGGATATAGCGTGACGACATTATTACTATAAATATTCCAAAAATGAAGATTGCCTTTTGAATCTTGCCCCTTAGCAATTGCCACCTTTCTTGGATAAGGTACACTATATTTATCATCAAGTGTGCCATATAATATAGTTACTAGGATAAAATATCTTTCCTATTATTGCTTATTTAACTTAACCATAGCTTATGAGATTTCATTAAATCCTTAGATACTAGCAGCAATCCTCAAATGTAACATCTTATCATTACACTGAGATGTTTTACTCCAAAAGATAGGAAACAGGGTAACGAACAACATTTTTACACTGGCTCTATAAACTATAAATAAATACAGTCATATGATCTAAAAAAAATAATCAAGGAAAAAAGAACCATTGTCAGTCATCGTTATGTCAGCCCATATTCACCACGACTGAAGGTTTCTAGTTATATGCACAACTGGAAGTACACAAATTAATGCTGAAACGCGACAAGTTGATGCAAGTTACTATGAATATCTTTGCACTCATGCATTGTAATCACAACCCACTCTGAAGAACCCTACCACCTTACAAACTTCGACGGAACTTTACTTCTGTCGTCTAAAACCGAGTGGAATGATAATGTGATAATGATGATGTCCTAGCCGGATTCGGCCACGGCGACTGTTTCAACGCCGATTAAGAAAATCAAGGCCCAGTTTTCGGAAACAGTCAATTGCGCAGGAGATATTTAAGTACATAACTGAACGCGCTGCCAGAAAAGCACTCTCTCGTCCGAGCTCCCTCAGGCCCGATGGAAAGGAGAACCAGTACGATCGGGAGGGAGCGGGATGCAGGTTTGGTCGAGTTGTCCTTCTCTGAACACCTGGTTGAATTGCGGTGTTAAAGAGATACCTTAGTCGCCTTTTACGACACCTCAGCAAGAAGAGGGGGGTGCTATTCTATTCTGCCGGCAGCCACCACGGCTAACCGAGTGCAATATCAGAGGTATAGCCATCATCCTATCGACCATTAACCAGAGGAAATAGATGTCGCGAAACGCAACTGGCCGAAGCGAGTTTCTATATCATTATGAATAGGCATAAAGAATCAAGCCTCATTAATTCTTTAATAACTATTCCTTACAACCACTTTCTCTCATTAGCATTAACTAATTAATCCCCTTTTAACGGTCTAAGTCGGTTTTGAGTACTTTTAATTGTATCTTGAGTCAAAGTATTTGATTTTCAAAGGCCTCTGTTAATTTTTCCACTCTTATTCGAAGATTACATCGTTAATTTATGTTTAATATAAATTTATAGCATTCAATGTCGTATATAGGCGACTCTGAGGACGGTGAGCGGTCTAGTCATGTTAGACACTATAGGAATGCAAAAATGACATAGCTATTTATGTATCTGTGCTCACCCCGATAAGCATAAAGCGTGACATATTTGAATTCGTGTACTATATAGGTGCGAAAGCACCTCCTTGATTTAAATTAAACTAACAATAACTAATAGGTAATAGTCTATTATCATAACTAATGTATAAGTAAGAAGTAGGTAGTTAGGTAAAGAAATCATTATAACTTTAACAATGACGGCAAGTAAGTTAATAAAATACAGGTAATAATGAAAACTGTATATTAGATATATATTTTAAAACAGTTACCAATTAAAAGAAAACAAAAAGAATAATTTACTAGGTAATATTTAAACATACTATTGGCATGCAAGTCACTAGAAAAATTCCTCCAGTTTTTGTTTTATCTTCAATAACGTTTTACTTTCCTGTATATTCAAAAGTTGACTATTTAAGTTAAGAAAAATGACTATAAATAACTTTTGTATGTGCAAGAAAAGTTAGGCCTCACGAGTAGAATACTATCAAAACTGAAAATTGTTTTTCTTTCTTATATTACCTGTTTATGTTACTACTACTTATATAATAATAATAAATAATAATAATAATAATTTATTTCATAGATATACATTTGTCATTACACATACATTTGGATATTATTATGTGTATATATATATATATATACACATTGACTGATATCATTTAGAGCCTAAATTACTGAAGCTAGAAACATTGGATTATTTTTATGACGTAAGGATCTCCTTAGGGCGGTTCTTTATTACACCCACAAGAAGGTACAACAAGACATATCAGTTTATTTCAAAATCCCTAAATTTTAAAATAAGCACTAAAAAAATAGAACAAAATAAATACGTATTTAGCTTTCTGTTTAGAAATAACATAATACATTTTATCGTTTTTTGAAAATTAGCCCCCAAGGGGGTAAAATAAAGGATACATGTTTATTTGAAAATCCGTCAGTTTAGAGTGTAAATTGCACTTGGGCGAAGCCAGGCCGCATCTAATAGTAATTAATAATAACAATACATCTCGCGCTATTTCGTTTTCAGGGTAAACAGTGTTCGGGTATCAATGGCTTTATCTACGTTGCGCTTATGCCATGCCCAACGTGACCAGTACTGCACACACATTTCTATTACATGTCATCCGGGTTTCCTCATGTTTTCCTTCACCGTAAAAAAACAAATATTACAGTTAATTATTAAAAAAAATGTAAACACGCTTACTATGATTATCTTCAATATGTTCTTCGTCTTCTTCAATATTTATATCGTCCGAACTATCGACACTGTAAGGCTTATCTTCCATTTCCACAAACGTCGTTCAAACAAAACCAAACACTGGTTGTCGTCAGACGCACTGTGCAGTGTGACTCAAGCCACCGCAAACCGGTTTCACACACAACCGGCTTGGCAGAGAGCGCGGAACGTTATGAGCTTGTGTGTGTTTGGTCTCTGTGTCTGTTATCGGGGTTTTTGCTGCGGAGGGGACATACAGCTGAGGGGGGACATCAAAAGCACCGTTTCGAAGCGCCCGTGCTCCCGAAGCTGAAGCACGCCTCCCAATAGGCGGGGTTTACCGAGCTCTGCCTTCTGAATCGATCGGACACAATCGCGAAATGTTCAAGCTTTAACTATAAACGTTAAAGAGGTGTCCAGACCTTCCGATCCGCTCAGAGAACCTAAACAATACATAATATTAGTACGGCAATAACGTTAATGCAAAACACCTATCATTGACACATGGTATTGACAGAAATCTTTTACGTTTGCGTTCACACAAATGTATCTCCAAAATCTATGGTACTGATATAAGATTTATAAATCAACTTTACCGTGTCGTCTAGCTTCGTACTGACGAACAGTTCCCCTTCGTCTTATTAGATATAATGGTCAATATTATCACAGTGACTAACTGGTGTTAGTTTAGTCGTAGTCGATTTTTGTCCCGTAAAGTGAAGTTTTCATGGTAAAAAATGTATATATACATTATATATATTTCAAATTTATGTAATAAGTAGGTAACAAACATTGGGTTAATTAAATAACAATGTAAATAAATATAAATCATGTGTTTTAAGTCCTCTATCTATAGCATTTTAATTTTCATTTTGTTTTCCATATAAACTGTATTTTTTAACCTATTATTATATTTAAAATAGTTTTTTTTTTATTATATTATTTTTGCACGCGGTGTTCACTTTGTATATAGTGTACTAGGTTATAATTTTATTAAGAATGGTTTATGGTTTCATTAGTGTAACGATAGTAGTGAAAGTAAACAAATAAATGGTGCAGTGTCGACTTCACGCTGAGTAAGAACAAAAAAACAGGCCAAGTACGAACCGGACTCGCGTCCGAGGGTTCCGTGCGACCTTGTTTGTGTAAGTTTATAGCTGTAAAATAATTTTTATTTGTGATGTGTCGATAAATTTACGGGTTTTGAATTTTCTTCCTATACTTGTGATAACTTGCTTGCTAAATGGGGTTTCAGGTCTACGGAGAGTACTTTAAGGTTTTGATTCCGGCAAAAACGACTGCATCATTTATTACATTGACATAGAAGTGTGATTTCAAAGCTACAAGATACTGCGTACCCATCCGCGGATCTAGATTTTTTTGTGGCGGCGCCAAACCTACTGTCGATCGCCCCATACTTCTTCCAGATCGTTTATATTTGTTTATCAATTATAGTATATATATTAATTAAATAAAAATGTTTATAGTACAATTTTAGTGATTTTGTACTGTTGTCAACTTTTTTTTTGTAGTCGATTTTTTATACGATCTTTCACCGTACAAAACTTAAAACCTAGTAACGGTAACTTATGAGATTTTTGAGTTAACTTTTAAAACGTCAAAAGAAAATGTTTTTATGGAGTTATCGGCCCATTTTTTTAGATGTATTATACATGGGTGATATTCTCGTCTATCGCCCCTGGAATTTGGGTCACGGGGCGTGAACCGTCGATTCCCAATCTTGATCTGTGGCTGTACATACTTGATATTAATTACAACTTGATATACCTACGTGTTCTTGAGAAAAGGGGTCTTGATAGACAGACATACAACAAAATTATCCTGAAAGCTTTATTTTTCTCCTTATGAGGTATGTAACCCTAAAAAATATCGAGGGGTATTAATTGCTCTGTCAGTAGGCGGTGATGCAAATTTTTGGTGAAACAGCGTCCCATAGAAGGTATCAAATGAGATTGCTCTCATAATTTAGTTTTGTAGGCACTGCTTTGTACCGATTGTTGTATAACTCTTTGTTCAGCCTCTTTGTAATTTGTAACTCTATTGAACTTAAATACGTCCTTAGCACACATTTATACGGCTATTGTATTTCGCTTAGTGGGGACAGTGAAAGTTTTATCACATCTCAATATATACTTACCTACCTATCTCACTAGAGTCATTAATTTTCGATGCTACTTGTTCACATAATTTTGCTTAATATAGATAATGGATAAGTGTACAAATATTAATTGAACTACAGTCATGGCGACATCGTTTAGAACAATATACCGGTTATATTGAACCAGAACAAAGATCCCGACCAAAAATAAGACTTCGTATCTCGAAATCATCACCGGTTTTGTCAATTCTAAAGAATTTGGACCCATCTGCAAGAGATATAACGGATCGAACTTTCCTTTTTTAAGAACTTTAGAAATTTTTGTTTAAATATTATAGAAACGTGGATGCTACCGGATGTCTCCATATTACAATCGACAGATAGATAAAAAAATGTTTGCATTGTGATCCTAAAGTTATTTTTATATGTACAACTATGAGTAAACATTGACTTAAACTAAAAATATACTAAACTGGCCCTAGCGTTAAATTATAGTGACTCAAATAAAATTAGGGTATCTATTCCAGTAATTATACACAAAACTTTGATACCAATATGACTGATAAAAAATAGTATATTTGAAGAAAAAAGAAATGTTCTAAAATTCATTCTTTAAGCCAGAGATTTCCCTATAGTCGCTGCATTGATTTTCCTTAAGCTTTGCTCAGAGAATAAGTAAATTTATAACCAACAAACTGAATATATAATAGGAACTGCAGTATAGCCCACGTGATACGTGTCCACTAGTAGCGTTCCTTCCATAGATGCATGAAAGCATTGCATGCCCTTACGATAGATAAGTATGGAATAAATTGCTTAGGTAAAGTTGAACAATAATGCGATCATTTATATTCATATCTATTCTATATTCACACCGTCTATCTTTTCTATTAAAGAAATATAATATTCAAATTAATTACGCGTGTTCTGCCTACCTTGTCCAAATATTCTAGGCACGTCACTGGTGTGCACTGATTTAGACAACTTAGACTTGGCTCTGTAAATTCAGAGTCAAATCTAAATCGACTAAAATAGTGTCTTACCGTAAATTTTGATATTAATTAAATAATATAATTTGTCATGTTTATTTATTCATTTATTTTATTCCTCACCAACAATGTATTCAAGTAAAAAATTATAAAAACATATATAATACATGTAATAAGGACAGCTTGCAATATCCTTCTAGGCATATATAGCTTTTGACAATACAAATATTTATAAAAAATATCAGTTTCTTTTATAATGATTTCAAGAGGATTAAAACACACACAATATCATCAATGACAGCCGAAACCTTGGCGGAGCAGTAAAAAATATTTCCCAGAGGTAGCCTCAACAAGGCTTCTTGTTCCCTAACGTCCGGATGAATTTGGTTTCCCAGGCCCGGGTGGAGCAATCAGAAGGACACCCTGAGGGATTTTAATTAGCACGAGCCTGACACACCAGGGTTGCTGCTCTCACAGCGTCTCTGATGGTTCTATGCAGAATTTTTTTATAGAGAAAAAAAAGTAAAAGATATCGATGTCACTAACTTTGTTGTATGTCTCTTTCATTCGAACGAAAGAATAAAAGAAAGAATGTTTGAAAAATTCATGATAAAACTCAGCCTATGGTATTTTCTTTAGTATATTTTTTCCAGTAAACTATTAAAGCTCAAAATTTTAACACTGGATTCCCTGGCTCTGGTCTCTTCGTATTTCGTCATAGATAACGTAAACGAAGTCGCTTGTAGCTATACAAAACAGAGGTTACTAAAGCGCTCTTCACGCAAAATAGATTGCAAGACACTACTGACCTATGATTATTTCAAAACTCTAAGAATAATATTTGACAGGATGTCATTCACAGCGCATCATCAGACGGTCATATGAAATTCATAACATGGTAATGATAGGTGTAAATCAACGACGAATTTGAACAAGACATCTCGTGTCAGATTTAAAGAAAGGGTAATATTTTAATGTTACATATTGTGTACTTCTTGGCGCTATGTAAATAAATCTTCCGAAAACAAAATATATAGATTTCTTTTATATATTTCTATTATCTTTTTTATAATAATGCCTTGTTTTATAATATCACGGGCTAGAAAACACATTATAGTTTTCTTGTATACAATATAGAACTAAAGTTGAATCTAGACGTGAATTCGCTACAGTCTAAATATAGTCTAAAAAAATGTCCAAATGCCTAAAAATATAGATCGATATAATTTTTAGCTTTTTATATTATGGCATTAGAAGTCTAGTTGTAATAAGTCTATGATTACTACGTATGGCTAGCGTTATGATGCATGTACGCAAACACTGGTCAGGTGGGGACACACGACACTCGGCGGCACCCTTTGAGCCGCCATCAAAAGCGCCGACGCAAACATTGACCGTTTTAAACAAAAACGTCGCACTTCGCATCTACGCAAACAATATTCGTACTAATTTGTTTCATTATAAAGGCTATAATTGCCTTTTTTAGATTGCAATTAAAGACCTTTAGAGAGTGTGTTTACAATTATGCCACTAGACATTTTGTTGAGTCTAGAAAACCACGCATCGCCAAACGATGTTATTAAGCAAAATGATATGCCTAGCTAGTAGTCGGACTTTGTGATATTCGATTAAGCTTAGAGTATAAATTATAAACAATCGTATTACAAAACGTGTTATGTGGCAGCTTTGGTTTATGGTAGGTTTTATTTACATTATCCGAGCAAAGTTTAAATTTGTTTGCTAATAGCTGAGATTTGTGGACGCTGATTTATCTTAGCACATTCCATTAGACCCATATCTAGCTAACTGTAATGAGGAAATAAATTCGCTTTTAATAAAAACCACCAGCAACTCAAATATAGTCTAAATATTAGGAGAGTAAAGCCAAAGTTGAAGAGATCATGACATTAATTCAAATATAATATAATGTGTAGTGATGTCCATGCATTTTCGTAGTTAACAACTAGCTCACAACGAGTGCCGACTATCAGGTTTCTTACTTTATAAGTATTTCCCAATAAAATGTATATTGAAGGAATTACACCAAACTAAACCTTGATTGTTATAATAATATCGAATCTTTCCAACTACTATAACAAGGTGATATTTGAGGAGTCTAATTTCAAAATCCACTATAACATATTTTTTTCAAATCCCATAAGTTTATAAAAACATATAATTAATATTTGACTTAACAATCACATTCTTATAAGGTATTTAAATTAATATTCTAGAGTGAAAAAGTAAAAAAAGAAAAAAAACATATATAATATTTGCGTTGATAAAAACATTTCAAATTACTATTAGGGCTATATGAAATTTTGTAAGAAAAATCGTTTTAGCGGGTTTTGAAATTAGACGCCTCAATTCTCAGTTGTACAAAACATAGCTCTAACCACGCGTAACCAAAAAATCAAGTCATAATAAGAAGTAAACGAAACATGTTCCTACATAATCACAGTCGGTGGTTGCGTCTTGCACTCGAATCAGCTGTAAACGAAGTATGGTGGAAATTGCCAAATTTTTCCTAGATCGTGATCAACTTGGGCGATTTATCTGCCAACTAGTCGCCTAGCCCTCTTACTACCGTCTAATCTACTAATACGCTATTCAGCCATTGTAGGCACATCTGAAATAATTTGTATTGTTTGAGTAAAGGACAAGTAAAGTCAAAGTAGCGGCTATAACAATCTGTTTTATTTTTAATCTGAATGTGTATAGTGACCACACCACGTCTGACGGTAAGCATAGTGCAGTTCAAAAATGGCAACAACTATTAACAGTAAAAAAAACATATTGATTCGCAGCGATCATCCCGGCCTGCACAAATATCTCTTCACGTTTCGTTTAAAGAACCTAATATCACAAGAATGTAAACACGCTTGCCGGAGGACCATTTCAGAGCCCAGCGACTTGGCAAAAGTAAGAGTAAATAACTAGCTTACGAGTTTTATAAGTTAGTTTGTACCAGATATGGGCAACATGTAATCTGATTAATGATCAACGATTACAAAATGTAGTCGTAATTTTAATTTTCTTGCTCTCTAAACATGATTAAATTCATTAAAAACAATAAGAAATCATAAATGTGTATACAATCTGGGATTTTGTAGTTTTTAAAACATAAATGAGCAGAATGCAGTCATATTAATGCTAAAAAACGTAAAATGTAATCGTTAATCATTTTTATTAATCTGATTACGTTTTGCCCATCTATGGTTTGTACATTGCTGTGGAATTTTTCATGAGTAGATTACTTGAACAAAATGTAATTCACCATAGTGAGAGTTGCAAAATGTTTTACTGGTAATTCCAAGCAATTCGTGTTAAATTTCAGGATTTTCCGGTGTAAGTGTTGATATATTTTTTATGTTCACTTATAAAATTAAGTTTATGCTGTGACACTTTGGTTATTACAACAATTACCGCTTTAAAATATAATTACTTTATCGCATATCTAGACTGTGTTAGGTATGAAGATATAAAGTATATTAGAAGACGGCATATACGAGTATACGTTAAGAATATTTTGTCTTTAAGCAAGAAATACCAAGAGAAGATCACCCGCAGAATATGGCTTTGCTGGGCAATATTTAGCAAGTTCGAGAATGTATTACGATCTAAACATATTCCACAATGCTTGAGGATCAGTTTTTTTAACAAGTGTGTTCTCTCTACCGCGTTCACCCAACAAGCGTCTATTCTCACTTCTTTTAAAGATTCCCAAGTCGTAAGATCGCGGTAATATGCTCGCTGGAAGCCTATTCCACTCCCTAGCTGTTCACATAATGAATCTAGAAGAGAATCTTAGCAGGTATAAGAAACATCTACCACATACGTATGATATCCAACACGGTGTCTAGTGGTTTTATATTGAAATGGGGCTGGCGGATTCGAGAATGTAGCTCCTGAGGTCACTCTCCACTGTGTAACCGGTAAAAGACTGCGAGGCAGGCGACTTTACGTCTATGCTCGATGTTCTACATTTTATTCTCCATGAAAGAGTCATTACTAACAAGTCTACGAGCTTTACGATCAATCAAGTCCAAAGCGGACCCGTTTTAAAGGTGACAACAGTACTCCACACCTGACTACACCTATGCCTGATAAAGGTTAAAAAGTTGCAATGATGCTAAGTACCATCTGACCTTAAAAAGGACTCCCAATTTTTAGCAGTTGTTTTCGCTTTAAACTCAGTTGACCGACCGAATTTCAGATCAACTATAAAAACTATATATAAAGCTGTATGATGTATATGTAAAAGTGTCCGATGTAGGCGACCTTTCAATAGCTGCTAGGTTTCCACTGTCAAACGACTGCCAGAAACCGTAGCCACGCCTTAAGACACTAACAAAACGAGGAGTTCCATTATTTCGATAAGTCAATGCTCTGGGCTGCGAATTTTCGCCTTCATGGCAAACTTATTTTAATCAAGTTAAAACTAGTGAAAACATTTCTTAAATGCATATTACTAATTCAGTAAGTATACTTTTTTATCAATGTAAACATTATGACACCCGTCAAAGTGTTTGCTTTTGGCTTCTGTTTAAATCCACTATATTAAAATGAGACGTCTACAGCGTTAATATTTAGTGGGTATTATATTGCGCGATATAATTTATTATAAAGATACGTGTATTGTGAAGGCCTGATAGCGCTATTGTAGTGATGCTGTCTGCAATGTTAAAAGTCCTGGGTTCCAGTCTCAGTAGCGCTGAACTTTTCGTAAGTTATGCAGATTAGTGTGTTGCGAATCGTGGATGTATATACATATATATGTATTTAAATATTAGGGCGTTTCAAAAAAAATTATCTACAAAATTTAAGTTCTCTACAAAAATTATGACTCCGTATTGCAATACGATATATCGTTCCTTAGTTATAGAAATCAAAAGAAAAAAACACTTTTGTCCTGTGTTATTTGTATGGGAAATCGAAAAGTGCGATGCGGACAACCTAAATATTAATATTAAGGGCTCATATTTTCAGAGGCCTATTTTGGCATTAAAACGAAACTTTTGAGCGTGGTTCCGAGGAACTTTTTTTTTTTTTAAACGCCCTATTAAATATGTATATATTTGTCTAGTTTCCATAACACAAGTGCAAGCTTGCTTTGGGGCTAGGCAATGTATTTACTTGTCCAGGAATATTATTATTAATTATTTTTCAGACTGTAAACCTTTTTTAATCCAGAAGAAAAATCCTACATAGAACCGTAAGGTTCGCAGTCAGGGCTGCGACCCCGGTGTGTCGGACTCATAATGACTAAAAAACTCCTGGGTACTCCTTCATTCGCGTGGCTGCCGGCCGTGGATGCGCACTTG
This sequence comes from Automeris io, assembly GCA_036320925.1. Lineage (NCBI taxonomy): Eukaryota > Metazoa > Arthropoda > Insecta > Lepidoptera > Saturniidae > Automeris > Automeris io. Next base: position 9,765,807 of record JAUDJH010000014.1, read on the forward strand.
CATTCTTCCACGAACCGGCGCGCGTTAGGCCTGAGATTCCTCAAGTAACTGGGAATGGAGGAGTGACGCCATACAGACAGTTATCCTTGAGCAAACCTGAGATTATATAGTCATCAAATTTCATTTGTATTAAACTTTTTTAAAATTATATTTTGTTCTATGCAGAAATTCAAAATAAAGATATTACAAACATTATTTTCTTTATTCCAACTATATAATAATATTTTTGCGTTATGAAATTATGTACATATAATATTATATATTCTAATTGCGTGTGCCAAGTTATATATTATTTTTAAGTCGGTAATTGGATAAAAATTGAATCAAAACATTACATTACTTTCATACAAACAAGTGAAACTAATAATATAAAGCCTTTTTAGAATTATATTATATTATAAACTAGCTGTCCCGGCAGACCTTGTTCTGTCCTATTTCTCTAAAACAAAGTCACATTGTTTTTTTTTAATGTTAATAGCTTCCCCGTCAGATTTTATTCTGCCAAAACCTATTGGCCTGTCGGTTGTTTTTTGAAAATTGTTTGAAGGAATCTGGCCTTAATGCTATATGTATAAAAATAGACAAATATTGAAATTAATATTTATACGTCACTCAATTGTTTTGCCTTCCCGGAACCCGTCCACTAACATTTAAACTTTATAGTATGGTATTAAACTTTTTGTATGAGAATATAGAAAAGTGTTGTTTTTAGACTTTTTCAGACAATTTTTTAAATTTTTCTCTCCGTAATAACCTTCCACAGACTTCAATAAACACAACAAAAAATAAATCAGCCAAATCGGTTCAGCCGTTCTCGAGTTTCGCGCTTATACACATTTTACCATTCATTTTTATATTATAGAATAGAAAATAGATGATTTTCTACTCAATATAATTACTTCTGTTCTTTACGTTTCACTCTGTTTTTGATGGCTTTAAGCCCTTTTGTTTCTGTAAAACTCAGTTCATGTATGAGATTTTACTGCTCGTGATTTAAATTGCGACGATGAAAAAAGATCATCAAAGAACCGTTTAAGCGTATTTGAATACAATTTAGATAACATCAGGACAAAGCTTTCAAAGGGGACTCCGTAATCGCAATGCTCTGCATGTTTCTTTGATAGTTATATTCGTAATTTATGCATTATCTTTACTCTGATTTTTCTCAGTACAGACAATCTACTTTGTTGTAATTTATTTTTTAAGCAGTACACTATATAAACATTTATTTCTATTACAATTTTATATACCAAAGTGCACTGTTACATCATACAATAGTAGCCTAGTTGAAATTACACTTAGGCTGAGAGTTATAGATGCTATTTCGACTTTGCTTAGCAAAGTTCTCAAAAAATAAATCCTTTTTGACAAAAAAACTGAATGTATGATGGGAACTTGGAAATAGGCATAGTGTTCGCAGAGTTAAGTCCATGTTGACAAAATCAGTCACTTACCAAATCCTTTCACATTCATTGAGAAATATAAATTGTAATGTTTTAGTAAAGTTTAAGTAAACTTAAAGTTGCGTTTATAACTCTCCACCTTCTATTGGCAATAATGTAGCCTATTAAATGTAAAAAATTGTTATGTTGGGAGCAAAGAAGTGTATTTTAAGTTTTCAATACTAGATACCCACACAGCAAATGAATTATACAGATTAGAACAATTTAAACCTACAAGATTAATCAAGATTATGGGAAAAACGCTTATTCTTAGAGGACAGGTTTTTCTACTATTATTGCCATTACTGGCGATAGTTAAGACAAACAAATAAAAATTATATGAATATTTAAAGCAAGGAGTACATGCAAGATTTAGATATTTTAATATAAAAAAAATAAGAATATTTTTATGAGATAGGCACCTTAAGGTTGTGATATACATAAATATGTACATGTTTGTACTATGAATAGTTAATGGAACTAAAAGTTCATACAAACATTTCGTTGACGATAAATATATAATATTATAAAAAAACACTCAATTATTTAAATATGATATCGCATTACATGATCTTGATTCAGCATATAGTTTGAAACTCTTACTTCCCTTTTGGTAAGAAAAATGTTTTTTTTTTGGCTTGACTAATATGCTTTAGACCTGGGATGGTCGTACAGTTTCACCGAACTTAGAAAGTCAGGATATCTTTGTGGGACGGGTCTCGGCTCAGGCAAGCACCAGAAGGAAACGTGAGAATGATCTACTAGCATTTCAGAAGCGATAGCCTTGACAAGAATAGCCGTATGAAACTCAAGGTTACGCCGACAGTAGACAGGGTGGCTACTCCGTTCTACGAAGCTGCTATTATGTTGCATCAAATATTCTCCTGCAAGCTTTGTAACATTCGTTATACTTATGCTATGCTCAGTACTTGTGAAAAATATGGTTTATCAGCGCCTTTGAAGTAATCATGAACTCAAATTACGATTATCATACGCCAGTAGCCATAGGTCATGGATTAAAATGTTTGTACACTGTTTGGTAGTTTTAGTCAGAGATGGGCAAAATGTAATCTGATTAATGATTAACGATTACAAAATGTAGTCATAAATTTAATATTCTTGCTCTGTAATCATGATTAAATCCATTTAAAACATTAAGAAATCATACATGTGTATGCAATCTGGGTTTCTGTCGTGTTTAAAACATAGATGAGCAAAATGCAGTCATATTAATGGTAAACAACGTAAAATGTAGTCGTAATAATTTTTATTAATCTGACTACATTTTGCCCACCTATGGTTGTACTTGAGGAAATCCTATAGTGAGATTTAAAAGAGTATAGTGAGCACACTGCTTTATATTATCTAGAGGCAGTAAGGATGTTTCTTTTACGATATGAGATAATTACAAATCACCGTGACGCTTTATTTTTCAAAATAAGCTCGCGATCATGACAGTTGACAGCGCCGCGCAGTTGTCTACATCAGACGCATACAGAGTGGTACATCGCAACCTAGCAGCTTTAGTTTGGTACCCGAATTGGATCAGAATCACATTATACAGGTGCAAAGACCGTTATTGAGACTCGCTTTGGCCTGCTGCGTTCTAAGATCAGCTTGTTACGACCAGTCATTTATATACCTAAATACCTTCAGTCTTTGTATATGACACTTGAAGACGGTGACTGATAATGTATACCTGTCCTTTGAAAGTCGCTATCCTAGATCATTGTACTTTCCGTTAGACGTGGTTAGTAGCGTGCATCCAATAGAAGCAAAAAGTATTATCTGGTTATACTCGGATATTTTATCAATATATATATATATTGATTTATTTTGTCCCAGAGAAATTCTGAGCCTTCTGTTCTGATAATTACCAGTTACTAAGCCATTATCCTTATTAAATGTCCGAGTATAACAAAAGGTATGGGATGGGATATACACCACTCGATGCCTTGCAGCCAATTTATCCAGCCATTTAAAAAAGCCTATATGTACACGCCATTATACTATATACCTGTGTATATTTTCGCAAGCCTACCGCCAGATGGCGTCATACGGTGGGCAAACGTCACACTCCGTCGGACGCAACTATACCGGGCACATCAGATTTGTATCGGAAGGCTTTTTATTAATTTATTTACGGCTACGGACCTAGTTATATTGTTTTTTTGAGCTCGCTGTGTTTTGTGTTGCGTGGGACAATTATATTTAGCACGGAGTTGGCATCAGTAAAGGATTTTCGGACTTTTATCTTCGGGCACACGACCGTGTCAGATTCACTGCCCCGGAAGCTGGTCTGGATCCAGGCAGGCAGAGACACCACGGCGGAAAGGTAAGCGGAATAGATACATGTATATTTTATAATGGTCGTGTGCATTTACTAGGGCCCAAGGAAAGATAACCTACCAGCACCTACAAAATTACAGTCCACTATCTTCCTTGTTAGGAAAACCCAGTGCAGCCCTGAGTGGCGTGCACACTATATGTCTTAAAATAGTCTATCTACGCATCAGACTAATTAATCTTACCACTGTCTCCTTATAAACAACATGCTAATCGTAAAGTTGACTACTAATTGCGGGCAATAATCATAACATCTTGCTGTGAACATTGTAATGTAAATAAATGTCGAATTCCTAATTAGCAGGATTAAGGAGACCTTCATTGAGATGATAAAAAACGTTTTATATTAGCCACAATATACGAGTGATTTCACAATGGAGCTCTTTATTAGGCAATGAGGACACCGAGGCGCTAAGATGTTTATTAAATCTCATTTAGTTTGAAATAACTTTAATTAAGAATTCTTTTTTTTTTAAGAATATTTTCTGTGTTAGAAAGTAATGTGTTCCTATGGTGACAGAAGGCAGTTGTTATTTGTTTGTACTATAGCACACTACTGATTAATATCGAAGTTCAGAAGTAAACTTACTTGACGCCCTGGATAGGTTGCAGCGGAGGGCTGTCCGGATTGTGAACAATCCTGACGTGACTAAGCATCTTGAACCGCTTCAGTTGCGTAGAGGTGTTGCCTCACTGAGCGTTCTCTACCGTCTGTGTAATGGCGAATGTTCTGAAGAGTTAATTAACCTTCCTCCACTCTCTCCCTTCCTGAATAGTACCACGCGCGCTGGTTTGCGGAGTCACAACTATACGGTATCACACATCCCGGCTAGGATCAAGAAGTTCTCTAACTCATTCTTTTGCCATGTCGTTGGACTGTGGAATGATCTTCCGGCGACCGTGTTCCCACCATCCTATGATATGGGATCCTTTAAGCGTAGAGTGAAGAGATATTTCTGCAGGCCGGCATAATCGCTGTGACTACCGATGGGTTTTTCTTACCTGTTGATAGTCGTTGGCGTTTTTGGACTACACCATGCTTACCAACAGGTATGGTGCACTCACTGTGTCGAGTCAGAATAAAAAAAAGGTAAGAAACACAACTTTTCTCATGTATATCATTTATTCCCAGTGTCTTAGAATAGTTATAGTAACAATTAAACTCATATTCCTTTTTCAATAATCCTTCCTGATATTTTAATAATCTCTTTATAGAGTAACTATGACAAGGCGCACATCCTTACTGTTAGAGTGCCACCCATTTGAATGCCCGTTATCAAGACGACGTCATTCCTTTATGCATTACGATCAAACAATAAAACATACTCAATTAATTCTTATGAATATTAGAAATTATTGACAAAAATGTAACCAAATCGGATTCGACAATAATTCTAGGATATCATGTTATGGTATGTTAGCTTTGATCACACTAGAGGTTCGTCGCCGGAGGGATGCGTTCGCTCAGAGCGAGCGCGACATCCTCCGGTGACAATAGCCGGGCAGTAGACTTGAGAGAGTCTGCTGTCCGGATGAGAGGGTGGCGGTGTGCAGTGTCCGGTGCGCCGCCTGTGAGATAGGTATTGGAAGGGTGGGCTCTTTCCCCTACCCCTCCCAGAGAGGCAGCCTCGACAAGGCATTTCGCTCTCCGGGCGTCTGGATGAATTTGGTTCACAGGCTCGGGTGGAGCGATTAGAGGGAGACCCCGGGGGTTTTTAGTCGGTAGGAGTCAGACACACCGGGGTTGCTGGCCCTCACAGCGGCCCTGATGGTCCTATGCAGGATTTTCCCCCGAGAAACAAAAAAAAAAGATCACACTAGACATAGAAACGGAAACTAATGGAACTGTTTGTAAGGTGTATACCTTACACGGTAGTATTGATTATACCTACTTATTATTAACTATTATATACTTAAATTAATTAATTGGATGTCTATTTTTACATGATAACAAATTGTGATATCTTATTACTAATGAAGAATTTTTTAATTAATATTGATTTGTTACGATTGATTGTAGGTAAAAAAGAATTCAAAATTCGTGAATAATTTGATTTAAATGCTTTAGTGATGAGTAACAAATCAGTGGCAAGGGAATGAAAGGCGCTGTTATCAAACATGGAGTCTACATTCGTACAGTCGAAGATTTTATAAATGTAACTTACTTTTTAAATTGTGGCGATCTGAATAATACAAGGTACATTTATAATCATTGAGAGAACAATATAGACTTGAGGAACGTAGACTAAAGGCTGGGATTTATTGGATTTATATTCTTTGACTTAGCTTAGACTTGTTGAGAAAATAGATGCTTTTTCACAGAGAACTGAATATTTCATAGAAAATTGAGTGTAGTCTAAATTTTCGGTTCAAGAAGTTATCGAAATCGGTGACTTATATACTTGGACATTAATTAAATAACATAATTTGTAATTTTTGAATGAAGGCTAAGCAAAGTCAAAGTATTATAATCTGTGTCATAGACAAGATTATTCAATTTACAATACTGTATTAAGTCTATGACATTCCCTTCCTTTTCCAGTTAGCTTAATCTAGAATACGTGTTGTCTGCACTTGGTGTCTTAAATATTAAAAGTAATTTAAATATTCATGTGGAATTATCTGTTTCTGCAAATGAAAACACAACATGGTTGGTTTCGTAGCATCTACAGTAGCATAAATCTCAGCCAAAATATGTATACTATACCAGCTTCCTTTTTCAGGTTCATTGCAACTAATATTATGCTTAAAACTCCTAATTTAGCTATAACTAACAAATAACACACAAACACACACACGCACACAATATACACAGTCACAGAATATACAAACAGTCTAAGTTACCCGACAACAATCGTAGCAATCAGCCCAAATGTCTCTTTGAACTCATGCCGACAGTTGAATAGGCAAAATAATAAAACGACCCAATAGAGGTAGCTGACACATTTAAATACTGTTTACAATACTTATAATAAACTTAAATCGCCGTAGACTGCCACCGTTGCCTTAAGAACAATCGCATTCTACCTGGCTTCTCTTATCACTAAGAGGAACAATGATATTGCTGATCTCGGAACCAAAGGAAAAAATACCTGGTTAATAACACCCATTTACTGATAATGTGAATCAAAAACCGTTAGGCTTACTGGAGCTACCAAGAAGTAATAATCTATCTATAATATAAAAATGAATCGCAAAATGTCTTGATAAGCGCGAAACTCGAGAACGGCTGAACCGATTTGGCTGATTTCTTTTTTGTTGTCTTTGTTGAAGTCTGGGAAAGGTTCTTTTGGAGTGAAAAAACGTAAAAAATACGAGAAAAATAATAAAAACAACAATTTTCTTTTCCCATACAAACCACTCTGTCCCAAGCTGTCAAACATATGATGTCAATCAAAACAAAACAAAGGTGCGTTAGGATTGTCTTTGGCATGCCTTCAAATTGATTAGAGGTTGCATGTCATTAATGAAAATCATAATTTATACGCCAAGTAATCAAACAAAAAATAGCGTCTCCCAGGCATTATAATAAAAATATCATTACCTTAGATATGACTTCAATGCAATTTTATTTATTTTAGACTGCAACAGGCCAATAACTTTTGGCAGAATGAAATCTGACGGGGCAGCTATTAACATAAAAAAAACAATGTAACTTTTTTTTTAGAGAAATAGGGCAGAACAAGATCTGCTGGGACAGTTAGTAGCTTACAACATTTAAAACATTATCGTGGGAGAATTAAACGTTGCAGATATTTAAACTTTTTTAGAGGCACGCTAAAGTTACTGCACGGAACCAAATGTATATACAGTGTAATTAAAAACAACGGCGACTGCCGAGAGACGAAAGTACAATGAGAGTCCTCATCTTCCTGTTGTTCCAATTATAAGTACCGTGATAGAAGGTACCCGACTGAGGTCGCGATCAAGTTAAACAAAGAACACCTTAACACCCCACACATCAATATTTTAATTGTCAATGCACAGATACTCGTATTTATAATTTAAAACTAAACTCTATCTCCAATTTATAAAGAAAATAAAGATAGAATAGGCATTTATTTAGCACACAAAATAACATACTACACAGAAGGATGGGTTAATTAAGATTATATAACAACAAAAGACATTTGGTTTCCTTTATCAAAAATTATAGAAAGAACGAACTATTACCGTGTAATTCAGACTCGACGAGTACATTAAAGCTGAGATTGTACTCTGACTTTGCGTAGACTTTATTCAAATATAAAAAAATCTATAATGCCAAACTTTATGGTAAGTCATCAATTCTATTCACTTGTACTTGGCTTTGCAAATTATATATAGGTACTGTACTGAAGTTCTTATTATGGATTCATTTGTTATTAAAGAGAAACTTATTTTCTGAGCAAAGACTTTGCAAAGTCAAAGTAGCATCTATAAATCTCAGCAGCAATTTTTCGTAGATTTACGTTTTAAAGTTACAAAGATAAACATTTTCTCTTGATCTCTCTATTTTAAGAGAGCTATTAATATGATAAGGGTTAAACAATTTCACTATTTATACCAACCACATCTATTAAAATTACTGTTATATATTTTCTAGCAACTATTGAACAAATAGCTATTTCCTCTGCATCAAATTGGTATAATCATAACAATGGATATAAATATAGTTAATTCTTTATTGTTTAAACGCGCCTACCGTTACATTAATAAAAGTATTAGAGGGATTAGAATTTTATCAACATTTTCAATATGATGGCATTGAATTATTTCGTCGTGAATAGTGATTTGTTAGTTTATTCCTATTTTTGTCGGGATATAATGCTTTTAGACTTGAAGGGCTTTTACAACGTTACCGGGCGAGAGGGGCTGCTCAGCTAAGGAATTACACGGGTTAATGGTAACACAAGGGCAAAGTATGTGGATTTTAATCTCGTCTTGGGCGGTCATCCAGACAAAGAACAACCTTTAGTGATCTAATAGCGTGTCGGAAGAAGCTACCTTACGACAAATGCTGAAAGAAACTCAAAACTAGTTCGGAATGAAACTATGCCTTGGTGCGCAAACGAGTTGGATTTCATCATTTCTATAAAATATTGAATGAAAGAAGATGAGGTTACTTGCTTAGCAGTAACAATATAACATTGCATAATATAAAGTAACACTTTGTAATAAATATAAAATATTATAGGATCTGAGAATGATGGATAGTTTGTATTAAAGATAAAATATATTTCATCAATTGAAATTATATAAACTCTAAAGTGTGTCTACTTGAAAGTATTTAAATACATGCTTTAGTCATACATTTTTATTTTATATTAAAAACGGCAAACACACTAAGAGACTATCTGATAGAAAATGGCCTCTGTCACTTATAACTGAGCAGAAAACCAGAGGTATCGCCCGCATGTTACCGACCTTGAACGAAAAGGAAAGAAAAAGAATTGAGATATACAGGGGTTAACCCGAAACGAAACTGGCCGAAGCGAGCGATAGTCTTTGAACCAAATGATCAAGGATTTGTAGCCATAACTTGTCAGCCTTGTAGGCTCTACCACCTGACACTGCCAGCACCTCCCAGGAGCCACTTGCAAGGTATCAAAAGCTAAAACTATGGATGGGAGCAACATCAACCCCCAACTAATCCAATAACAACCAAAAAATATAAAACTGACGCTCGAGTACGAATTGTTTCGCATTGTTTTCCGATTTAAATGATACAACTGTAAGAAAAAAAATTTGCAAATTCTAAATAAATTAATAAAGTTTATGAAATCATGTATTGAGTTTATTTTATTACATTGAGCAGCGGAAGAACATCGTAAACAGTTTGCACTATTCACAGGTTTTCCTTTATTACTAATAAATCATTTATTGGTATTTCTGTGGTATTATTATAAAATCTAACTTATACAACCAATGATCGATTAGTTTAGTAACTGCTAACTACTAGATAGATAGTGATAACGATGGTAAAACTATATTCGAGACTTTGTCACTTACGATAATATTTCAGACCACATTTGATTTTGTAATTTACTTTTGGCTTGGACTTTTGTTAAATGCATAATTCACACGTGATTGCATTTACAGCGAATTACAAACGGAAAAATATAAACCAGTGTATTATGCATAATCGCTAACGACGACTTTATCAGACATCATTCATTATATACCTATCTACATATATATAACAGAAACAATAATATACAGGTAGTCACAAATATGGCTTGAAAGTATTTGATAACGGATCAAAGAATGCCGACGGCCGATAAGCACAGATGTGAAGAGCCGACGGAGTTTCAGTAGCGGGTATTAAACGAACAATATTTTATTTATTGCGACACGTTTGATGTAGCCGATTTGATAAATATGATCGTTTTGAGTGTTCTCGTGGAAGTGTCAAAGTGACGTTGCAAACGGAAAGTCACTATTAACCAGTGAGTTACATCATCTTCCGATGTTCCAAATCAGTATTTTTACACTGATTATCGTTCGATTTATTTATTTTCGTATTATCTTTGTTGTTAGATATAAGCATACGTTATTGTAACCTATTAAAAATTGTGAGTATCGTTTAGAGAAATTTATATAATTATTCTTAATATAAATAAAACCAAAATATAAACCCAGTCTCATTAACATGTGACTTCGAATAATGACACTTATTAATGAAAAAAAAAGATAATATGTACAATGATTTATATAAATACAAGCTTTTTTTCTGTTTGTACTCCAAGACACACATGAAAAGGATATTTTACTATCTATATAACATTTATTCTTGAATGTAACAATGCAGTTCAAAAATATTAATGACTAGCTGATCCGGCAAACATTGTTTTGCTATATAAGTTATTGTAATATCTTCTAAGATGTTCATTGAAATTAAGTGATGTCAAAGACAATTTTGTTCACAATTAAATACTCTTAATCAACAACTCATTTATTTGGATAAAGATTAATATTATTACGTTGATACAACTCTTAACAAATAATGCATTAATTTCGACCAAATTTGATTACCATAAAAACGGTTCTAGTGACTTAATCTTAAAACAGACATATACTGTCGCGGACACTTTTTTAGATCATTTTAAGAGGAATAACTCTGTCATACATATATTTTTGGTATCTTGAACCGTTTTCGCAGCGCACGCAATGGAAGCACTCAAGGATGAATAATTTTCCCCGTTTTTTTCACATTTTCCATTATTTCTTCGCTCCTAATAGTTGCATCGTGATGTTATATAGCCTAAAGCCTTCCTCGATAAATAGTCTATTCAACTCAATAAGATTTTTTCAATTCGAACCAGTAGTTCCAGAGATTAGCGCGTTCAAACAAACAAACAAATAAACAAACAAACAAACTCTTCAGCTTTATAATATTAGTATAGATGTTTCTTAGGTTATGTTAATCAGTTAAGTCAAAAGTCAAGTAGTACAGTTGAGAAACATGAATTTCACGATAGTTATCTCAATTATTCCGGATTATATATAAAAGTGGCTGAGCTCACTTTAGTTCAACGCTGAACGTAGGCCTATAAGTAAATGCCATTGGTTGTCAGGTCTTATCGTCCAACTATTTCAGACCACTCTTTCAAGTCTTCACTTATCTTACTAGAAAGGTTAGTAATCGAAGGGTTAGTAGGGAGTCGAAGCTGCTCGCGTCCGTAGGCTTTACCCTAGTTTCCCTACACGTGACTCCTGGGTGGTGCTAAACGTGCAGCAGCGAGGTGGTAGGGCGTCGGTGCCCGTCTGGATCGCGACCACAGTACATGGGTGTAAAGCCCGTCATAGTGACCAGTTTCGGCTTGTCGCGTTTCGGGATCAGCTTGTGTATATCCAGTAGCTCATATACCTAGAGACCTTCAGTCGTGGTATACGAGGGCCGACAAGACGATGTAGACCTTCAATGCATTTTCATCCTTTGATAGTCGCTTTCGTTTTTGGACTACACTGTACTTACCATCAGATACTCTGTAGTCACTATGTCGAGCCAGTGTAAAAATAAAACGATTATCGATTCACGATCGTTATTTGAAGACCATCCTGCTCTAGTTGTCAGTGGTTATTCAGTATATGTGGCTAGCCCACTGCACTTTCAGTTCTTATTCTAAAGAGCTATATTAAGATAGATAGCATGGAAGTACTAAAAATAGTATAGTCGACATGTAAGCTTTCGTGATTAAGAACGTAATCGCTTTGTTTGGTAACCTGGGGGAAAATTCTACATTGCTTGCATGTTTAGTTGCACCATGAGAGCGACGGTTCCAATGTACCAGACTTCTAGTGGCTATAAAACCCCCGGAGTGTCCCGCAACTCGTTGTTAGCCTAGCCCGAGAATACGTATTTCTCTTACGACCCGGCGAGCTAATAGTTATTTTTTGATTTCTAAGATTTGTTAGTTCAAAGAGAGGCCCGCTTCAGGACCTCTCTGTCAGGTGACACGTAGTACAGATACCCATCAATACTGCCACAGCTAGGCGCAAATTTCCTTATCTCTACTGCCCGGTTAAGAACATAAAAGCTAGCATAACATCAGTTCACGGTCAAAATTAAAAGTATCTTCTATGTAACAATATCAACACATTTGACCTTAATCCGCGAATTATAATGCCGTTGTTAAAATACAAACTGTATGACTGATAAAAGGTAATTGACACATTATTAGTAGTGCCCATTCAGTAAGTAGGTAGTGCGGATGACATCAAAAACAGTGGGAGATTAGGACGAGTCCACAAAGCCTACATAATCTTACTCAATGGTCCAACTTCAACTATTGAAGAAGACATAATAAGCTTATAATTAGTAATTATCTATTTACGTGCAATTTTAATAACACACCTTAAATTTTTTAAACACTTTTCAACACTAATGTAATGAGAATTTCAATTCATTGGTGCTTAAAATGGCGTTTATATGTATATATATATAAGTAACTTTTCTGAAACAGGGCATTCGTTATGTTACTTTTTCACTATCTATTCATAAAATATGAAGTTAAATATTAAAAACTTAGCTTTATCATAACCATTTAAACTTATATATTGAAACAAGAATGTTTGAGTAAATCCGCTAGGTAAAAAAAACGTACATTATTTTAAAACAGAAATCGTAAATACGCCTTTACCACTAATATTTGATAGTACGATAGCACAGTGATAGGTACTTGAGACTATAATGCGCTGATTACGCACAGGTTCCATTACATTACAATGCCGATACATTAGCCGCTGTTATTCTCTGTATGTTTGGTGCAAGCTAAAAGCTGACGCGATTATAATTCATACGATAGTGCTCAGGAGTTTTATGGTAGTAGAGCGATTGCCTGACCTGGGTCCTAACCACAGTACACAAGTGTTAAGACCGTCATAGTGATTCGCGTATACCTACTGTTAACGCCGTTTATTATATATTTTACATTTATATTATTTATTATTTTATGTTTTAACTAGCTGTCCCGGCAGACCTTGTTCTGCCCTATTTTTCTAAAACAAAGTCATATTGTTTTTTTTTTAATGTTAATAGCTTCCCCGACAGATTTTTTTGAAAATTGTTTGAAAGAACCTGGCCTTAATGCTATATGTATAAAAATTGACAAATATTGACATTAATATTTATACGTCACTCAATTGTTTTGCCTTCCCGGAACCCGTCCACTGACATTTAAACTTTATGGTATGGTGTTAAAGTTCAAATTGATTTTAAATATTATTACGAATTTTTTGTATGAGAATATAGAAAAGTGTTGTTTTTAGACTTTTTCAGACAATTTTTTTAATTTTTCTCTCCGTAATAACCTTCCCCATACTTCAACAAACACAACAAAAAAGAATCGGTTTAGTCGTTCTCGAGTTTCGCGCTTATCAAGACATAGCTGATCCGGCAAACGTAGTTTTGCTATATAAGTTATTGTAATATCTTCTATGATGTTCATTGAAATTAAGTGATGTCAAAGACAATTTTGTTCATAATTAAATACTCTTAATCAACAAATCATTTATTTGGATAAATATTAATATTATTACGTTGATACAACTCTTAATGCATTAATTTCGACCAAATTCGATTACCATAAAAACGGTTCTACCGGTTCGGTTCAACCGAACACAACCGAACACATCCGAACACAACCGTTTTTTTTTTTTTTTTTTTTTTTTTTTTTTTTTTTGTTAACCCGGTGGAAATCCCTAACGGACCGTCAGGGGAAGTGGTGAGGGCCACTTCCCCCGGTGTGTCGGACCTGCCCCGACTAAAACCACCGGGGTGCCAGTACTGCCTCTCCTCGCCTTCGCCGAGCCTGGGAATCCAGATACTTCCGACGACTCGGCGGGCGTTGGCCTTCGGGCAGGCCTCCTCTCTTGGAGGGGGAATTTAAACCCCCTCAGGACCTCTCTTGGGGAACGGCGTGTGGGCACACACACGCCGACCCTTCCTCTCTGCACTGGACGGGGACGCCCTCAACGTCACCCGCCCAGCCTGTGTCAGGAGGGGAGCGCCTCGCGCTGGGAGTCCTGCGCGAATTGCTCCCTTCTCCCGAGCCGCCTTGTTCGGCGGCGGCGCCGAGGGTTGCGGGGATTGGCGACATGCCGCTCCCGCTCCGCCGCTTCCTTCTTGCTTATGACGGCCTCACAAAAGGCCGCCAACCCTCGCCATGCCGATTCCCTGTCAGTGGCCGCTTTGATTACGGCCGACAGGGAAAGGTCGTGGCCGACGACCTGCCGTAGCTCGGCTCTCTCATTGGCCCAAGCTGGGCACTCCTCCAGCGCGTGTTGCGCTCTCTCGACGGGGCAGCCATCACAGTGGTTGCACATTTCCGTCGGCTCGCTCCCGGGAGTCAGACACAGGTATCTCCCGAAGCTGCCGTGCCCCGAGAGAACCTGTGTCATCCGGTATGTGAGCGAGCCATGACCGCGTGACAACCACTGTTTTAGAATTGGACGGACTGCCTCGATAGTCCAACGGCCGGCGCTAGGATTGCCCACCCTGGACTCCCACTCTTCTATGGCGCTCTCATTGAGGAGTGCCCTCTTCCTCCTTACTTCTGCCGGGGCCAGCCGCAGGCCCTGGGCTCTCTTCTCCTCGCGCCACTGGTACAGCTGCGCGAGGGTTCGTGCGTCCAGGTCCCACGGCACGGACCCAGCCAACACGCAGGCCGCCTCGCACGAAATCGTACAGTACCCCCTGATCACTCGGATGGCCATAGCTCTCTGTGGGCGACGGAGGAGAGCTATGTTCCGGCGGCTTAGTCGATCAGCCCACACGGGGGCACCGTACATCACCATCGAGCGGACGACCTGCGTGTATAGAAGTCTGCAGGCCACGCTCGGGCCTCCCACATTGGGCATTATCCTGCTCAGGGCCCCTAGGACCTTCTGGATTCTGGGCATCAGAAGGTCAAAGTGGGGCCCAAAGTCCCATCGGCTGTCGAGGACCAGTCCCAGGTACTTCATGGTACTCTCGACGCCGATGCGGACACCACTCACGATGATGTGCGAGTCTGGGGGAGGCGCTCTTCGGGGGCCATGGAAATAAATGGCCTCCGATTTGTGGAGCGCTACCTCTAGCCCCAACCGCCTGATCCTCCCCACCACCTGGGCCACCGCAGCGGTGGCCAGGATTGCCACATTCCGGTATGTATCACCGGTTGCCATGACCAGTGTGTCATCCGCGTAGCAGGTGACTTCCACCCCTCGGAGATTAGCGCCCCTGAGGACGAAGTCGTAGCCGATGTTCCACAGGAGCGGGCCAAGGACGGACCCCTGTGGAACACCGCACGTCATCTCATGCTTCCCCCACTCATTCCTCCCGGGGTAGACGATGCTTCTCTCCGAGAGGTACGCTGCTATCACGCGGCGGATGTACCCTGGCAACCGGTGATACCTGAGCGCCTCATGTATACATTCCCAGGGGAGGGAGTTGAACGCATTGGCGATGTCAAGGGATACCGCCAAGGCAACCCCTCCCCGGGAAACTGTTTCCTGCGCTTTGGCCCGGACCCTCATAATCGCAGAGATGGTAGAGCGATTGCGGCGGAAGCCGAATTGGTTTTCCGCCAGGTCCGGGCCTGTCCCCTCCAGGTGAGCGGTGATGCGGTCAACAATCACCCGCTCAAACATTTTGTTGACCTCGTCCAACAGGACAATGGGCCTGAAGGACGAGGGTGTCTCGTCCGTGCGCCCTGGCTTCCGCAGGAGGACAAGTCGGCCTGTCTTCCACCTGCGCGGAATGGTGGCTCGCGCTAGACAGGCGTCGAACATCCTCCTGAGTCGCGGTTCCAGGGCGTCGAAAGTCATGGCCCAGATCTTGCCGTGGACTCCGTCGAGTCCAGGGGCCGCCTTCTTGGTCTTGAGCCTCTCTATCACCCTCTCCAGCTCTTCCCGGGTGACTGGTGGGGGAGGCTCAAGGCCTTCCTCTTCCATGATTGGTAGCGGAGGTTGGTAGTCACCTCTTCTAGGAAAGAGGGCCCCAACAATCTCCTCCACTTTGGAGGGTTGGAGAGTTTGGGTCTCCGGGGGGGCATATGGGCGCATTTTGTCGCGCACTAACTTATACGGCCTCCCCCACGGATCCCCGTCCAACTGCTCCAGAAACTCCTGCCTCGCTTCGTCGATAGACCGCGCGATGGCCACCTGCATCGCCGTCTTTTTTTCCCTGTAGAGGCCGTATAGGCGGTCCTCCTCTGACTGATCGCGCCGTCTTCTCCGACGATAACGAGTGTACCGGCGTCTCGACGAGACACACTCGCTTCGCAGCTGAGCTATCTCGTCGTTCCACCAGTACACCCGACGTCTGGGGGAGGGACGCTCTCTCATCCTCGTCATGGAGGCGTCGCAAATATGCGTCATGGCCACCCGCAGCCAGTCCGCTTCTTCTTCCACACTAACTTCACCCCCTGGCACGGGCAGCCACGACTGCACAATGGCCGCCTCCTCCAGCATCTCCGGATCCAGACTCCGGAGGCTCCACCTGGGATAGACTTCGTTCGGGGCTCGGGTGGTAAATGCCCCTTCCGAACGCCAGGCGGAGACCTCGAACCGGATATACCTGTGATCCGAGAGCGTCTCCTCATTGACCCTGACTCCCCACCTATGCACGCGATCCGTCAGGGAGGGACTTGCGAATGTCAAGTCTATGATGGAGCCTCCGTTCCTCCTGACGCACGTGTCCTCCGACCCGCGGTTCAGGACGCAGAGGCCCATTTCAATTGCCCACTCATTTAATCTCTCGCCCCGTGCGTTGGTCGTCCTGCTCCCCCAAGCAGGCGACTTGGCGTTGAAGTCCCCGCCTAACAGCACGGGACGAGGATGTATCCGTCCAATGAGCGCGCCCAGCCGGACGAGGAACCCCTCGAACTGGGCCTGGGTCTTATTGGGGGAAATGTAGACCGAGACCACAGTTATCTCGCCCAGCAGGGCGGCTACGTATCCATCGCCCCTCTCCACACTCCTAAAAGAGGGGACGCCCAGATTGGGTTTCCTCACTATCATCGCCAAGTCCGATCGGTCCCCCACACAGTCGAGGCTGTTCGGGGGGACGAAGTACGGCTCGGAGATGAGGCCCACTCCGATGCCCCACTGCACCATGCTCTGCGAGAGGAGGTTTTGAGCTCTGGTGCAGTGGTTCAGGTTCGCCTGGATGAATTTGAGGCGAGACCTATCCATTAGTGGTCATCGGAGTGGGCACGTCGTTCGGCACCAGTTCTGGCGCCGGTTGACCGGACTGCGGCTGAGTCGAGGGATTTTCCCCAGTAGCAGCAGTTCCGCTTCCCCTCTTCTTAGTGGGCTTGAAGGCCGCAGCACAGCCTTTGCCCCCGACTTTGTGGTCAGCCGGCTTGTTCGCGAGAGCACATACCGTGCAATACGGTTTTTGCGTGCACTCCCGCGCTATGTGCCCCAGCTGACCACAGCTGAAGCATTGGCTGCCCCTATCCACTTCAGCGGTGCAACGTGCCCTGACGTGGCCAGGCTCGAGGCACCTGAAACAGCGCAGGACCCTCGGTTGTAGGAGCCTGACCTGCACCGCTCCCCATCCCACTACGACCTTGCGACCGTCCGTCACTTGCTTGGCTGCTGCTACTGGGCAACTGAGCCAAAGCGCCCCCATGCCATTCACACTCTGCCGGATCACCCCCACTCTTATTTCACTGACGTGACAATCTCCGGCCTTGGCTATCGCCGCGACCACCTCCTCTTCTGTGACAGAGTCCTCGATGCCGGTGACCCTGACGTCCGCTCTTTTGATGGCCCGGTTGATTCTGATGCCAGGGTCATCGAACTTGCTCCTCAGAGCAGCGGCCAGCGCGTCCGCTTTCTCACCGCTCTCAAGCCCCGGCACCTGCAGGACTCGCCCCCCTGTAACCGATTTCCGGACGTGGAGGTGCTCAATCCCCAGACTGTCCAGATCGAGCTCCGTTCTGGCCCTCCTCATCACGTCCGAGTAGGAGAGCCCGGCCTTCTGGGACTCCTCGCTCAGGACTAGAGTGACAGCCGTCGTCTTTGGCGGACGGAGCTTGGGCTGCCCACTCTTCTTTTTCTGCTCTTTCTTTTTCAGCTTCTTTTTCTTCGGGGCTGGCTGGTTGGGCTTAGCGCCTTTGGGGCCGCGCTTGGCTTTCCCATTCTTACCTGCAACCTGCCAGACCTCGTCTGTCCTCTCTTCTTCTTCTCTTCCTTTTTCCTGAGGCTTGGCCGTATTCCCCTTCCCAGCCTTGTCCTCACTATTCTCTACCTTCTTGTCTTTCGCCACCTTCTCTATTTTCCTCTTCTTTCTTTTGGCGGTGGGCTGTCCCAGTTCTGGGAAAGACTCATCGTCAAAGTTCACTTCTCCTTCTGGCCAGTCCGGATCCGTGGGCGCGGGAAGCGTAGGAGCATCCCGGCTCTTTGCTCTATCCGAGGCAAGGGGCGGCCTCAAGCGAGGCTCCGGAGGGAGCAGACTCCTGAATGGAGCGAGCCTTACATCGAGCAGCTTGCCAACGGCATGCAGAACTTGCCGCTCGATGCTGTCAGCCTGGGGCGCTGGAGTTGTCGCAGGCGGAGGGACTGAGACCTCCTCCCGCTGCGCTGCGCCCCTGGCCATCTCCACTCTTATCTCATCGAGCTGCTTCTTCAGCTCCGCGTTTTCAGACCGCAACCTATCAACGTCTGACTGGAGCTTCGCAGTCTCTCCGGATACCGTCTTCTTATGCATGGATTCGAAGGCAAGGGTGAGTTCCCTCGAAGCCAGCTTAAGATGCTTCACGTAGGTACCCTTCAGGTTGCCTGACGTGTCCGCCACCTTGTTGATGAGGCCCGTATATTTTTTGACTACGTCCTCAATCTCGTAAGCGGTCTGGTCCTCGCTTACATTCGACGACGCCTCTGACAGACGTGACGATCTTGTCTTTGGGAGGCTTCTGGCTTCTTCTAGGAACTCTTTTTCTACCTGAAGTTCCATAGCCTCCCTTTCTACACGTAAGAGGTCCGCCTTCGCTTGAGCCAAGCCCACGTATTGGCCTGTGGTGGGCGGCCTGCCTCTGCCTCTACGGGGTTCCAGTGATCTGGTTCCCTCTGGTGAAGTGCTGCTCGAGCTGCTTTTGGAGCGAGCACTTTCGTACCTCCTCTTTCTGCCGGCGGCACTCGACGCGACCGACATCAGGCTTTGATCAGATTCATCGCCTGAGTCGTCCACGTTTCCTCTCGCGCTGCTACCAGCGCCGTCAGATCTGGACCTTTCGTGCTCCAGCACGCCTCTTTCCGTCTGACTCTTCAGCTCCCTACTCTTCATCTTTTTAGTTTTAGGTTTTTTGTTAGTTTTAGGTGACATCTCAATTTTGTTCCCACGAGTATGGGGGAAATAAACCGTCCACCCGGGCAGTGCCCCCTGTACCCGGGTAAGCCTAGCGTAACCCGTCAGAGGATTGGCCGGTACTCTGACGGGGGTCGCACTAGAGACTGACATACCCTTCAGCCATGCATCCCCTCACGGTGCGCCGCCGCTTGGGATTAGGGGTAGTTTTTTATAGAGGTTGTCCTCCTCGCAGCCCGGCCAATGAAGGCAAGACCCTCGGTCCAGACCTGCAGCCGTGAGACATGACCACAGACGCCGCAGGCCGGATTACGAGCTCCTGACGCTTGTCAACAGACGCCGTACGAAGAAGACATCAACAACGAATCCTACCACAAGAATCAACAGGTAAGCACCCTAAACATTACAGGTGATCCTAGCAGACGAAATCGAAGAAGATGGAGCTTCTCAGCACGAGGACTGATGACTTGCCCGACGGTATGGTAAGTACACGCCGGACACGTCTCCACTCCGGGGAAAGGAAATGACAGGTAAGGATTTCAGGTAAAGGAGAGCGGAGGGGAGCAACGAGAAAGGTAGGGATTAACTTGGAAGGAAAGAGAAACAAGAAAGGAGACAAGGAAAGGTAAGGTGGGAGGGGGAGAGGGCTGACTGACTGCACCGGCGAACCGATGGGCGATGGGGTCGTCACGTCCCGACGCCGACATCCGAACACAACCGAACACAACCGAACACAACCGAACACAACCGAACACAACCGAACACAACCGAACACAACCGAACACAACCGAACAGAACCATTTTTTTTTTTTTTTTTTTTTTTGTTAACCCGGTGGAAATCCCTAACGGACCGTCAGGGGAAGTGGTGAGGGCCACTTCCCCCGGTGTGTCGGACCTGCCCCGACTAAAACCACCGGGGTGCCAGCACTGCCTCTCCTCGCCTTCGCCGAGCCTGGGAATCCAAATACATCCGACGGCTCGGCGAGCGTTGGCCTTTAGGCAGGCCTCCTCTCTTGGAGGGGGTATTGAAGCCCCCTCAGGACCTCTCTTGGGGAACGGCGTGTGGGCACACACACGCCGACCCTTCCACTCTCCGCTGGACGGGGACGCCCTCAACGTCACCCGCCCAGCCTGTGTCAGGAGGGGAAATTGTCACGCTGAGAGTCCAGCGCGAACTCGGACCTTCTCCTGCTCCGTCTCTCTCCACGGCGGCGCCGAGGGTTGCGGGGATTGGCGACATGCCGCTCCCGTTCCGCCGCTTCTTTTTGTGACATGACGGCCTCACAAAAGGCCGCCAACCCTCGCCATGCCGATTCCCTGTCGACGGCCGCGCGGACTACGGCCGGCAGGGAAAGGTCGAAGCCGACGACCTGCCGAAGCTCGGCTCTCTCATTGGCCCAAGCTGGGCACTCCTCCAGCGCGTGTTGCGCTCTCTCCACGAGGCAGCCGTCGCAGTGGTTACACTTTTCAGTCGGCTCGCTCCCGGGTATCAGACTCAGGTATCTCCCGAAGCTGCCGTGCCCCGAGAGAAACCGAACAGAACCAAAGACAACCGAACACAACCGAACACAACCGAACACAACCGAGCACAACCGAACACAACCGAACACAACCGAACACAACCTTTTTTTTTTTTTTTTTTTTTTTTTTTTTTTTTTTTTTTTTGTTAACCCGGTGGAAATCCCTACGGACCTTCAGGGGAGCGGTGAGGGCCGCTCCCCCGGTGTGTCGGACCTGCCCCGACTAAAACCACCGGGGTGTTCCTCTTCCCGTCATATGCTGGGGTCGGTGGTACAGTGAGATCAGCCTCACCGACCCACGGCGACGTCCGGCCTTTGAGATAGGCCTCTATCTTTCTTAATTGCAGAGGGTGGTGTAAAGAGCCACCCCTCGCTCACCTCGAAAAGTTGTGTCTTGGAGCAGTGTGCGGGAACACATCACAACACCGCTCTCGCCTGGATAATGGACGGCGCGCTCCCCCAAGCGGCCACCCGGGCGTCAATCCGGTTCAGGTAGGAAGGCCATTGGCGAAGGCCCTCCTCCTTTGTCCAGTCCTGCGTGGGCGACGGATGGGGTTGTCGGGGGTAGAGAGTGCCTCCCGTACCCTCTCCGCCGCCTCTTTCTCCTCCATAATGTCTTCGCAGAATTTGAGGACCGCCTGCCATGCACCTTCGCTGCCGAGCATCGTGCGAACGAGCGACGGCAGCGACAGGTCACCACCCACCACCCTGGTCAGGTCGGTCCTTTTGGAGGCCCAGGCTGGGCACTCCTCTAGCGCGTGCTGGGCGGACTCTTCGAGGCATCCGCCGCAGTGATGGCATCTGGGGTCCGGCTCGCTACCGGTTATGCGACACAGGTACCACCCGAAGCTGCCATGCCCCGAGAGTACCTGCGTCAACCGGTAGGAGATATCGCCGTGACCCCTTTTCAGCCATTCGGCCAACACCGGACGGATAGCCTCGATCGTCCGCCGGCCGTATCGAGGGTCCTCCAGCCTCGACCTCCATGTCATAATTGAGTCGGCATCCAGCAGACGCCTCTTCGCTCGTAACTCGGTCGGGGCGGTTCGCTGGCCCCGGGCTCTTCGCTCCTCGCGCCATGTAAAGAGGGACGCGAGGGCTCGAGCATCCAAGTCCCAGGGAACCGACCCCGCTATCATGCAGGCCGCGTCGCATGATACTGTAGAGTAGCCCCGAATGATCTTGATGGCCAACGCTCTTTGAGGCCGCCGCAATAGTGGAATATTGCGGCTGTTCAGAGCGTCGGCCCATATCGGGGCTCCATACAGCATCATGGAGCGGACCACGTTGCAATAGAGGCGTCTGCTAGACACCCCTGGTCCTCCTAAGTTGGGCATCAGACGCCCAAGGGCTTTTGTTACGCCCAGCACCTTTGGCATCATTTGCCGGAGGTGCTCTCCGAAATCCCATCTGCCGTCGAGGACCAGGCCTAGGTAACGCATGGTCTCCCCGACGGCGATGCGAGCACCCCCGACAATAATGTGGGCGTCTGGAGGCAGCGAGGTCCGAGGGCCGCGAAAACACAACGCCTCGGACTTGTTGAGCGCCACCTCTAGGCCCAGCGCTTTAATTCGTCTCACCACATGCGCCGTGCCCGCAGTGGCGAGCATTGCGGCTCGACGGTACGTGTTGCCCCGCGCGGCCACCAGCGTGTCATCAGCGTAACAAATGACGCTGACGCCGGGTAAGTTCTGGCCGCGCAGGACCCAGTCATAACCAATGTTCCACAGGAGCGGCCCGAGGACCGACCCCTGTGGAACCCCACATGTCATAGCCCGTGACTCCCATCCCTCACGGGTCGGGTACCTAACGCTGCGATCCGTCAGGTAAGCCCCTATGATGCGGCGCAGGTACAGCGGAACGCCGTGACGCCGCAACGCCTCTTTTATGCAGTTCCAGGGCAGGGTGTTAAATGCGTTGGCGATGTCGAGGGACACCGCCATGAGTACCCCGCCACTGGAGACGGCTTCCTGCGCGAGGGACTTGAGCTGACGGATCGCATGCACCGTCGACCTTTCCCTACGGAACCCAAACTGGTTGTCAGCCAGATCTGGACCATCTCCCTCGAGATGCTTGGTGATCCGGTCGGCTACCACCCTCTCAAACAGCTTCGCGACCTCATCGATTAAAACGATGGGCCGGTACGCAGAGGGGGAGTCGGCCGGACGTCCGCCTTTCTGGAGGAGGACCAGCCTACCCGTCTTCCACGTCCGTGGAATCGTAGCTTGGGACAGGCAGGCGTTGAAAATCCTCCTCAACCACTCCTCGAAGGCATCAAAGGAGAGGGTCCAGACCTTGGCGTGGATCCCATCCAGGCCCGGGGCCGTGGACTTGCCCTTCAGCTTGTCCATTACGGACTCTAGCTCCTCCCTGGTCACCGGTGGCACCTGTGGATCTTGGTTGTCGACGAACCAAGCAGGCACCATCGGTGGGGCCTGATGTTCTGCCCTGGTAGGGAACAGGGAGGAAACTATAGACCGTAATAGATCGGGCTGGAGCGTCTCCGTCAGCGGGGGGGACCATGGGCGGAGCTTGTTCCGCACCATGTGATAGGGCCTCCCCCACGGATCTCGATCTAGGAGCTCCAGCAGCTCTTTTCGGGCCTCATCCACGGCCCGGGCAATGGCGACCTTAACCGAACACAACCTAACACAACCGAACACAACCGAACACAACTGAACACAACCGAACAGAACCGAACACAACCGAACACAATCGAACACTACACAACACAACCGAACACAACGCAACACAACCGAACCTAACCGAACACAACCGAACATAACCGAACACAACCGAACATAACCGAACACAACCGAACACAACACAACCGAACATAAGCGAACACAACCGAACACAACCGAACACAACCGAACACAACCGAACACAACCGAACACAACCGAACACAACCAAACACAACCAAACACAACCGAACACAACACAACACAACACAACCGAACACAACCGAACACAACCGAACATAACCGAACACAACACAACACAACCGAACACAACCGAACCTAACCTAACCTAACCGAACACAACACAACCGAACATAACCGAACACAACCGAACATAACCGAACAGAACCGAACACAACAGAACATAACCGAACACAACCGAACACAACCGAACACAACCGAACACAACCGAACACAATCGAACACTACACAACACAACCGAACACAACACAACACAACCGAACCTAACCGAACACAACCGAACATAACCGAACACAACCGAACACAACCGAACACAATCGAACACTACACAACACAACCGAACACAACACAACACAACCGAACCTAACCGAACACAACCGAACATAACCGAACACAACCGAACACAACACAACCGAACATAAGCGAACACAACCGAACACAACCGAACACAACCGAACACAACCGAACACAACCGAACACAACCGAACACAACCGAACACAACCGAACACAACCGAACACAACCGAACACAACCGAACACAACCGAACACAACCAAACACAACCAAACACAACCGAACACAACACAACACAACCGAATACAACCGAACACAACCGAACATAACCGAACACAACACAACACAACCGAACACAACCGAACCTAACCTAACCTAACCGAACACAACACAACCGAACATAACCGAACATAACCGAACATAACCGAACACAACCGAACAGAACCGAACACAACCGAACACAACCGAACACAACCGAACACAACCGAACACAACCGAACACAATCGAACACTACACAACACAACCGAACACAACCGAACACAACACAACACAACCGAACCTAACCGAACACAACCGAACATAACCGAACACAACCGAACACAACACAACCGAACATAAGCGAACACAACCGAACACAACCGAACACAACCGAACACAACCGAACACAACCGAACACAACCGAACACAACCAAACACAACCAAACACAACCGAACACAACACAACACAACCGAATACAACCGAACACAACCGAACACAACCGAACATAACCGAACACAACACAACACAACCGAACACAACCGAACCTAACCTAACCTAACCGAACACAACACAACCGAACATAACCGAACATAACCGAACATAACCGAACACAACCGAACACAACCGAACATAACCGAACACAAACGAACACAACCGAACACAACCGAACACAACCGAACACAACACAACCGAACATAAGCGAACACAACCGAACACAACCGAACACAACACAACCGAACATAAGCGAACACAACCGAACACAACCGAACACAACCGAACACAACCAAACACAACCGAACACAACACAACACAACCGAACACAACCGAACATAACCGAACACAACCGAACACAACCGAACACAACCGAACACAACACAACCGAACATAAGCGAACACAACCGAACACAACCGAACACAACCGAACACAACCGAACACAACCAAACACAACCGAACATAACCGAACACAACACAACACAACCGAACACAACCGAACCTAACCTAACCTAACCGAACACAACACAACCGAACATAACCGAACACAACCGAACATAACCGAACAGAACCGAACACAACCGAACATAACCGAACACAACCGAACACAACCGAACACAACCGAACACAACCGAACACAACCGAACACAATCGAACACTACACAACACAACCGAACACAACCGAACACAACACAACACAACCGAACCTAACCGAACACAACCGAACATAACCGAACACAACCGAACACAACACAACCGAACATAAGCGAACACAACCGAACACAACCGAACACAACCGAACACAACCGAACACAACCGAACACAACCGAACACAACCGAACACAACCGAACACAACCGAACACAACCGAACACAACCGAACACAACCAAACACAACCAAACACAACCGAACACAACACAACACAACACAACCGAATACAACCGAACACAACCGAACACAACCGAACATAACCGAACACAACACAACACAACCGAACACAACCGAACCTAACCTAACCTAACCGAACACAACACAACCGAACACAACCGAACACAACCAAACACAACCAAACACAACCGAACACAACACAACACAACCGAACACAACCGAACCTAACCTAACCTAACCGAACACAACACAACCGAACATAAGCGAACACAACCGAACACAACCGAACACAACCGAACACAACCGAACACAACCGAACACAACCGAACACAACCGAACACAACACAACCGAACATAAGCGAACACAACCGAACACAACCGAACCTAACCGAACACAACCGAACATAACCGAACACAACCGAACACAACACAACCGAACATAAGCGAACACAACCGAACACAACCGAACACAACCGAACACAACCGAACACAACCGAACACAACCGAACACAACCGAACACAACCGAACACAACCGAACACAACCGAACACAACCGAACACAACCGAACACAACCGAACACAACCGAACACAACCGAACACAACCAAACACAACCAAACACAACCGAACACAACACAACACAACACAACCGAATACAACCGAACACAACCGAACACAACCGAACATAACCGAACACAACACAACACAACCGAACACAACCGAACCTAACCTAACCTAACCGAACACAACACAACCGAACACAACCGAACACAACCAAACACAACCAAACACAACCGAACACAACACAACACAACCGAACACAACCGAACACAACCGAACATAACCGAACACAACCGAACACAACCGAACCTAACCTAACCTAACCGAACACAACACAACCGAACATAAGCGAACACAACCGAACACAACCGAACACAACCGAACACAACCGAACATAACCGAACACAACCGAAAAGAACCGAACATAACCGAACACAACCGAACACAATCGAACACTACACAACACAACCGAACACAACACAACACAACCGAACACAACACAACACAACCGAATACAACCGAACACAACCGAACATAACCGAACACAACACAACACAACCGAACACAACCGAACCTAACCTAACCTAACCGAACACAACACAACCGAACATAACCGAACATAACCGAACATAACCGAACACAACCGAACACAACCGAACATAACCGAACACAACCGAACACAACCGAACACAACCGAACATAACCGAACACAACACAACACAACCGAACACAACCGAACCTAACCTAACCTAACCGAACACAACACAACCGAACATAACCGAACACAACCGAACATAACCGAACAGAACCGAACACAACCGAACACAACCGAACACAACCGAACACAACCGAACACAACCGAACACAATCGAACACTACACAACACAACCGAACACAACCGAACACAACACAACACAACCGAACCTAACCGAACACAACCGAACATAACCGAACACAACCGAACACAACACAACCGAACATAAGCGAACACAACCGAACACAACCGAACACAACCGAACACAACCGAACACAACCGAACACAACCGAACACAACCGAACACAACCGAACACAACCGAACACAACCGAACACAACCGAACACAACCAAACACAACCAAACACAACCGAACACAACACAACACAACACAACCGAATACAACCGAACACAACCGAACACAACCGAACATAACCGAACACAACACAACACAACCGAACACAACCGAACCTAACCTAACCTAACCGAACACAACACAACCGAACACAACCGAACACAACCAAACACAACCAAACACAACCGAACACAACACAACACAACCGAACACAACCGAACACAACCGAACATAACCGAACACAACACAACACAACCGAACACAACCGAACCTAACCTAACCTAACCGAACACAACACAACCGAACATAAGCGAACACAACCGAACACAACCGAACACAACCGAACACAACCGAACACAACCGAACACAACCGAACACAACCGAACACAACCGAACACAACACAACCGAACATAAGCGAACACAACCGAACACAACCGAACACAACCGAACCTAACCGAACACAACCGAACATAACCGAACACAACCGAACACAACACAACCGAACATAAGCGAACACAACCGAACACAACCGAACACAACCGAACACAACCGAACACAACCGAACACAACCGAACACAACCGAACACAACCGAACACAACCGAACACAACCGAACACAACCGAACACAACCGAACACAACCGAACACAACCGAACACAACCGAACACAACCGAACACAACCGAACACAACCGAACACAACCAAACACAACCAAACACAACCGAACACAACACAACACAACACAACCGAATACAACCGAACACAACCGAACACAACCGAACATAACCGAACACAACACAACACAACCGAACACAACCGAACCTAACCTAACCTAACCGAACACAACACAACCGAACACAACCGAACACAACCAAACACAACCAAACACAACCGAACACAACACAACACAACCGAACACAACCGAACACAACCGAACATAACCGAACACAACCGAACACAACCGAACCTAACCTAACCTAACCGAACACAACACAACCGAACATAAGCGAACACAACCGAACACAACCGAACACAACCGAACACAACCGAACACAACCGAACACAACCGAACATAACCGAACACAACCGAAAAGAACCGAACATAACCGAACACAACCGAACACAATCGAACACTACACAACACAACCGAACACAACACAACACAACCGAACACAACACAACACAACCGAATACAACCGAACACAACCGAACATAACCGAACACAACACAACACAACCGAACACAACCGAACCTAACCTAACCTAACCGAACACAACACAACCGAACATAACCGAACATAACCGAACATAACCGAACACAACCGAACACAACCGAACATAACCGAACACAACCGAACACAACCGAACACAACCGAACATAACCGAACACAACACAACACAACCGAACACAACCGAACCTAACCTAACCTAACCGAACACAACACAACCGAACATAACCGAACACAACCGAACATAACCGAACAGAACCGAACACAACCGAACACAACCGAACACAACCGAACACAATCGAACACTACACAACACAACCGAACACAACCGAACACAACCGAACATAACCGAACACAACCGAACACAACACAACCGAACATAAGCGAACACAACCGAACACAACCGAACACAACCGAACACAACCGAACACAACCGAACACAACCAAACACAACCAAACACAACCGAACACAACACAACACAACCGAATACAACCGAACACAACCGAACACAACCGAACATAACCGAACACAACACAACACAACCGAACACAACCGAACCTAACCTAACCTAACCGAACACAACACAACCGAACATAACCGAACATAACCGAACATAACCGAACACAACCGAACACAACCGAACATAACCGAACACAAACGAACACAACCGAACACAACCGAACACAACACAACCGAACATAAGCGAACACAACCGAACACTACCGAACACAACACAACCGAACATAAGCGAACACAACCGAACACAACCGAACACAACCGAACACAACCGAACACAACCGAACACAACCAAACACAACCGAACACAACACAACACAACCGAACACAACCGAACATAACCGAACACAACCGAACACAACACAACCGAACATAAGCGAACACAACCGAACACAACCGAACACAACCAAACACAACCGAACATAACCGAACACAACACAACACAACCGAACACAACCGAACCTAACCTAACCTAACCGAACACAACACAACCGAACATAACCGAACACAACCGAACATAACCGAACAGAACCGAACACAACCGAACATAACCGAACACAACCGAACACAACCGAACACAACCGAACACAACCGAACACAACCGAACACAATCGAACACTACACAACACAACCGAACACAACCGAACACAACACAACACAACCGAACCTAACCGAACACAACCGAACATAACCGAACACAACCGAACACAACACAACCGAACATAAGCGAACACAACCGAACACAACCGAACACAACCGAACACAACCGAACACAACCGAACACAACCGAACACAACCGAACACAACCGAACACAACCGAACACAACCAAACACAACCAAACACAACCGAACACAACACAACACAACACAACCGAATACAACCGAACACAACCGAACACAACCGAACATAACCGAACACAACACAACACAACCGAACACAACCGAACCTAACCTAACCTAACCGAACACAACACAACCGAACACAACCGAACACAACCAAACACAACCAAACACAACCGAACACAACACAACACAACCGAACACAACCGAACACAACCGAACATAACCGAACACAACACAACACAACCGAACACAACCGAACCTAACCTAACCTAACCGAACACAACACAACCGAACATAAGCGAACACAACCGAACACAACCGAACACAACCGAACACAACCGAACACAACCGAACACAACCGAACACAACCGAACATAACCGAACACAACCGAACATAACCGAACACAACCGAACACAACCGAACACAATCGAACACTACACAACACAACCGAACACAACACAACACAACCGAACCTAACCGAACACAACCGAACATAACCGAACACAACCGAACACAACACAACACAACCGAACAGACCGAACACAACCGAACAGACCGAACACAACCGAACACAACCGAACACAACCGAACACAACCGAACACAACCGAACACAACCGAACACAACCGAACACAACCGAACACAACCGAACACAACCGAGCACAACCGAACACAACCGAACACTACACAACACAACCGAACACAACACAACACAACCGAACACAACCAAACACAACCAAACACAACCGAACACAACACAACACAACACAACCGAATACAACCGAACACAACCGAACACAACCGAACATAACCGAACACAACCGAACACAACCGAACACAACCGAGCACAACCGAACACAACCGAACACTACACAACACAACCGAACACAACACAACACAACCGAACACAACCAAACACAACCAAACACAACCGAACACAACACAACACAACACAACCGAATACAACCGAACACAACCGAACACAACCGAACATAACCTAACCGAACACAACACAACCGAACACAACCGAACACAACCAAACACAACCAAACACAACCGAACACAACACAACACAACCGAACACAACCGAACACAACCGAACATAACCGAACACAACACAACACAACCGAACACAACCGAACCTAACCTAACCTAACCGAACACAACACAACCGAACATAAGCGAACACAACCGAACACAACCGAACACAACCGAACACAACCGAACACAACCGAACACAACCGAACACAACCGAACATAACCGAACACAACCGAAAAGAACCGAACATAACCGAACACAACCGAACACAATCGAACACTACACAACACAACCGAACACAACACAACACAACCGAACACAACACAACACAACCGAATACAACCGAACACAACCGAACATAACCGAACACAACACAACACAACCGAACACAACCGAACCTAACCTAACCTAACCGAACACAACACAACCAAACACAACCGAACACAACACAACACAACACAACCGAATACAACCGAACACAACCGAACACAACCGAACATAACCGAACACAACACAACACAACCGAACACAACCGAACCTAACCTAACCTAACTGAACACAACACAACCGAACACAACCGAACACAACCAAACACAACCAAACACAACCGAACACAACACAACACAACCGAACACAACCGAACACAACCGAACATAACCGAACACAACACAACACAACCGAACACAACCGAACCTAACCTAACCTAACCGAACACAACACAACCGAACATAAGCGAACACAACCGAACACAACCGAACACAACCGAACACAACCGAACACAACCGAACACAACCGAACATAACCGAACACAACCGAAAAGAACCGAACATAACCGAACACAACCGAACACAATCGAACACTACACAACACAACCGAACACAACACAACACAACCGAACACAACACAACACAACCGAATACAACCGAACACAACCGAACATAACCGAACACAACACAACACAACCGAACACAACCGAACCTAACCTAACCTAACCGAACACAACACAACCGAACATAACCGAACATAACCGAACATAACCGAACACAACCGAACACAACCGAACATAACCGAACATAACCGAACACAACCGAACACAACCGAACACAACCGAACATAACCGAACACAACACAACACAACCGAACACAACCGAACCTAACCTAACCTAACCGAACACAACACAACCGAACATAACCGAACACAACCGAACATAACCGAACAGAACCGAACACAACCGAACACAACCGAACACAATCGAACACTACACAACACAACCGAACACAACCGAACACAACACAACACAACCGAACCTAACCGAACACAACCGAACATAACCGAACACAACCGAACACAACACAACCGAACATAAGCGAACACAACCGAACACAACCGAACACAACCGAACACAACCGAACACAACCGAACACAACCGAACACAACCGAACACAACCAAACACAACCAAACACAACCGAACACAACACAACACAACCGAATACAACCGAACACAACCGAACACAACCGAACATAACCGAACACAACACAACACAACCGAACACAACCGAACACAAACGAACACAACCGAACACAACCGAACACAACCGAACACAACACAACCGAACATAAGCGAACACAACCGAACACAACCGAACACAACCGAACACAACCGAACACAACCGAACACAACCAAACACAACCGAACACAACACAACACAACCGAACACAACCGAACATAACCGAACACAACCGAACACAACCGAACACAACACAACCGAACATAAGCGAACACAACCGAACACAACCGAACACAACCGAACACAACCGAACACAACCAAACACAACCGAACATAACCGAACACAACACAACACAACCGAACACAACCGAACACAACCGAACACAACCGAACACAACCGAACACAACCGAACACAACCGAACACAACCGAGCACAACCGAACACAACCGAACACTACACAACACAACCGAACACAACACAACACAACCGAACACAACCAAACACAACCAAACACAACCGAACACAACACAACACAACACAACCGAATACAACCGAACACAACCGAACACAACCGAACATAACCGAACACAACACAACACAACCGAACACAACCGAACCTAACCTAACCTAACCGAACACAACACAACCGAACACAACCGAACACAACCAAACACAACCAAACACAACCGAACACAACACAACACAACCGAACACAACCGAACACAACCGAACATAACCGAACACAACACAACACAACCGAACACAACCGAACCTAACCTAACCTAACCGAACACAACACAACCGAACATAAGCGAACACAACCGAACACAACCGAACACAACCGAACACAACCGAACACAACCGAACATAACCGAACACAACCGAACATAACCGAACACAACCGAAAAGAACCGAACATAACCGAACACAACCGAACACAATCGAACACTACACAACACAACCGAACACAACACAACACAACCGAACACAACACAACACAACCGAATACAACCGAACACAACCGAACATAACCGAACACAACACAACACAACCGAACACAACCGAACCTAACCTAACCTAACCGAACACAACACAACCAAACACAACCGAACACAACACAACACAACACAACCGAATACAACCGAACACAACCGAACACAACCGAACATAACCGAACACAACACAACACAACCGAACACAACCGAACCTAACCTAACCTAACTGAACACAACACAACCGAACACAACCGAACACAACCAAACACAACCAAACACAACCGAACACAACACAACACAACCGAACACAACCGAACACAACCGAACATAACCGAACACAACACAACACAACCGAACACAACCGAACCTAACCTAACCTAACCGAACACAACACAACCGAACATAAGCGAACACAACCGAACACAACCGAACACAACCGAACACAACCGAACACAACCGAACACAACCGAACATAACCGAACACAACCGAAAAGAACCGAACATAACCGAACACAACCGAACACAATCGAACACTACACAACACAACCGAACACAACACAACACAACCGAACACAACACAACACAACCGAATACAACCGAACACAACCGAACATAACCGAACACAACACAACACAACCGAACACAACCGAACCTAACCTAACCTAACCGAACACAACACAACCGAACATAACCGAACATAACCGAACATAACCGAACACAACCGAACACAACCGAACATAACCGAACATAACCGAACACAACCGAACACAACCGAACACAACCGAACATAACCGAACACAACACAACACAACCGAACACAACCGAACCTAACCTAACCTAACCGAACACAACACAACCGAACATAACCGAACACAACCGAACATAACCGAACAGAACCGAACACAACCGAACACAACCGAACACAATCGAACACTACACAACACAACCGAACACAACCGAACACAACACAACACAACCGAACCTAACCGAACACAACCGAACATAACCGAACACAACCGAACACAACACAACCGAACATAAGCGAACACAACCGAACACAACCGAACACAACCGAACACAACCGAACACAACCGAACACAACCGAACACAACCGAACACAACCAAACACAACCAAACACAACCGAACACAACACAA
Organism: Automeris io; assembly: GCA_036320925.1. Taxonomy (NCBI): domain Eukaryota; kingdom Metazoa; phylum Arthropoda; class Insecta; order Lepidoptera; family Saturniidae; genus Automeris; species Automeris io. The sequence goes on from JAUDJH010000014.1 coordinate 9,800,723, forward strand.
CACAACCGAATACAACCGAACACAACCGAACACAACCGAACATAACCGAACACAACACAACACAACCGAACACAACCGAACCTAACCTAACCTAACCGAACACAACACAACCGAACATAACCGAACATAACCGAACATAACCGAACACAACACAACCGAACATAACCGAACACAAACGAACACAACCGAACACAACCGAACACAACCGAACACAACACAACCGAACATAAGCGAACACAACCGAACACAACCGAACACAACCGAACACAACCGAACACAACCGAACACAACCAAACACAACCGAACACAACACAACACAACCGAACACAACCGAACATAACCGAACACAACCGAACACAACCGAACACAACACAACCGAACATAAGCGAACACAACCGAACACAACCGAACACAACCGAACACAACCGAACACAACCAAACACAACCGAACATAACCGAACACAACACAACACAACCGAACACAACCGAACCTAACCTAACCTAACCGAACACAACACAACCGAACATAACCGAACACAACCGAACATAACCGAACAGAACCGAACATAACCGAACATAACCGAACACAACCGAACACAACCGAACACAACCGAACACAACCGAACACAACCGAACACTATCGAACACTACACAACACAACCGAACACAACCGAACACAACACAACACAACCGAACCTAACCGAACACAACCGAACATAACCGAACACAACCGAACACAACACAACCGAACATAAGCGAACACAACCGAACACAACCGAACACAACCGAACACAACCGAACACAACCGAACACAACCGAACACAACCGAACACAACCGAACACAACCGAACACAACCGAACACAACCAAACACAACCAAACACAACCGAACACAACACAACACAACACAACCGAATACAACCGAACACAACCGAACACAACCGAACATAACCGAACACAACCGAACACAACCGAACCTAACCTAACCTAACCGAACACAACACAACCGAACACAACCGAACACAACCAAACACAACCAAACACAACCGAACACAACACAACACAACCGAACACAACCGAACATAACCGAACACAACACAACACAACCGAACACAACCGAACCTAACCTAACCTAACCGAACACAACACAACCGAACATAAGCGAACACAACCGAACACAACCGAACACAACCGAACACAACCGAACACAACCGAACACAACCGAACATAACCGAACACAACCGAAAAGAACCGAACATAACCGAACACAACCGAACACAACCGAACACAATCGAACACTACACAACACAACCGAACACAACACAACACAACCGAACACAACCGAACACAATCGAACACTACACAACACAACCGAACACAACACAACACAACCGAACCTAACCGAACACAACCGAACATAACCGAACACAACCGAACACAACACAACCGAACATAAGCGAACACAACCGAACACAACCGAACACAACCGAACACAACCGAACACAACCGAACACAACCGAACACAACCGAACACAACCGAACACAACCGAACACAACCGAACACAACCGAACACAACCGAACACAACCAAACACAACCAAACACAACCGAACACAACACAACACAACCGAATACAACCGAACACAACCGAACATAACCGAACACAACACAACACAACCGAACACAACCGAACCTAACCTAACCTAACCGAACACAACACAACCGAACATAACCGAACATAACCGAACATAACCGAACACAACCGAACAGAACCGAACACAACCGAACACAACCGAACACAACCGAACACAACCGAACACAACCGAACACAATCGAACACTACACAACACAACCGAACACAACCGAACACAACACAACACAACCGAACCTAACCGAACACAACCGAACATAACCGAACACAACCGAACACAACACAACCGAACATAAGCGAACACAACCGAACACAACCGAACACAACCGAACACAACCGAACACAACCGAACACAACCGAACACAACCAAACACAACCAAACACAACCGAACACAACACAACACAACCGAATACAACCGAACACAACCGAACACAACCGAACATAACCGAACACAACACAACACAACCGAACACAACCGAACCTAACCTAACCTAACCGAACACAACACAACCGAACATAACCGAACATAACCGAACATAACCGAACACAACCGAACACAACCGAACATAACCGAACACAAACGAACACAACCGAACACAACCGAACACAACCGAACACAACACAACCGAACATAAGCGAACACAACCGAACACAACCGAACACAACACAACCGAACATAAGCGAACACAACCGAACACAACCGAACACAACCGAACACAACCAAACACAACCGAACACAACACAACACAACCGAACACAACCGAACATAACCGAACACAACCGAACACAACCGAACACAACCGAACACAACACAACCGAACATAAGCGAACACAACCGAACACAACCGAACACAACCGAACACAACCGAACACAACCAAACACAACCGAACATAACCGAACACAACACAACACAACCGAACACAACCGAACCTAACCTAACCTAACCGAACACAACACAACCGAACATAACCGAACACAACCGAACATAACCGAACAGAACCGAACACAACCGAACATAACCGAACACAACCGAACACAACCGAACACAACCGAACACAACCGAACACAACCGAACACAATCGAACACTACACAACACAACCGAACACAACCGAACACAACACAACACAACCGAACCTAACCGAACACAACCGAACATAACCGAACACAACCGAACACAACACAACCGAACATAAGCGAACACAACCGAACACAACCGAACACAACCGAACACAACCGAACACAACCGAACACAACCGAACACAACCGAACACAGCCGAACACAACCGAACACAACCGAACACAACCGAACACAACCAAACACAACCAAACACAACCGAACACAACACAACACAACACAACCGAATACAACCGAACACAACCGAACACAACCGAACATAACCGAACACAACACAACACAACCGAACACAACCGAACCTAACCTAACCTAACCGAACACAACACAACCGAACACAACCGAACACAACCAAACACAACCAAACACAACCGAACACAACACAACACAACCGAACACAACCGAACCTAACCTAACCTAACCGAACACAACACAACCGAACATAAGCGAACACAACCGAACACAACCGAACACAACCGAACACAACCGAACACAACCGAACACAACCGAACACAACCGAACACAACACAACCGAACATAAGCGAACACAACCGAACACAACCGAACCTAACCGAACACAACCGAACATAACCGAACACAACCGAACACAACACAACCGAACATAAGCGAACACAACCGAACACAACCGAACACAACCGAACACAACCGAACACAACCGAACACAACCGAACACAACCGAACACAACCGAACACAACCGAACACAACCGAACACAACCGAACACAACCGAACACAACCGAACACAACCGAACACAACCGAACACAACCAAACACAACCAAACACAACCGAACACAACACAACACAACACAACCGAATACAACCGAACACAACCGAACACAACCGAACATAACCGAACACAACACAACACAACCGAACACAACCGAACCTAACCTAACCTAACCGAACACAACACAACCGAACACAACCGAACACAACCAAACACAACCAAACACAACCGAACACAACACAACACAACCGAACACAACCGAACACAACCGAACATAACCGAACACAACCGAACACAACCGAACCTAACCTAACCTAACCGAACACAACACAACCGAACATAAGCGAACACAACCGAACACAACCGAACACAACCGAACACAACCGAACATAACCGAACACAACCGAAAAGAACCGAACATAACCGAACACAACCGAACACAATCGAACACTACACAACACAACCGAACACAACACAACACAACCGAACACAACACAACACAACCGAATACAACCGAACACAACCGAACATAACCGAACACAACACAACACAACCGAACACAACCGAACCTAACCTAACCTAACCGAACACAACACAACCGAACATAACCGAACATAACCGAACATAACCGAACACAACCGAACACAACCGAACATAACCGAACACAACCGAACACAACCGAACACAACCGAACATAACCGAACACAACACAACACAACCGAACACAACCGAACCTAACCTAACCTAACCGAACACAACACAACCGAACATAACCGAACACAACCGAACATAACCGAACAGAACCGAACACAACCGAACACAACCGAACACAACCGAACACAACCGAACACAACCGAACACAATCGAACACTACACAACACAACCGAACACAACCGAACACAACACAACACAACCGAACCTAACCGAACACAACCGAACATAACCGAACACAACCGAACACAACACAACCGAACATAAGCGAACACAACCGAACACAACCGAACACAACCGAACACAACCGAACACAACCGAACACAACCGAACACAACCGAACACAACCGAACACAACCGAACACAACCGAACACAACCGAACACAACCAAACACAACCAAACACAACCGAACACAACACAACACAACACAACCGAATACAACCGAACACAACCGAACACAACCGAACATAACCGAACACAACACAACACAACCGAACACAACCGAACCTAACCTAACCTAACCGAACACAACACAACCGAACACAACCGAACACAACCAAACACAACCAAACACAACCGAACACAACACAACACAACCGAACACAACCGAACACAACCGAACATAACCGAACACAACACAACACAACCGAACACAACCGAACCTAACCTAACCTAACCGAACACAACACAACCGAACATAAGCGAACACAACCGAACACAACCGAACACAACCGAACACAACCGAACACAACCGAACACAACCGAACACAACCGAACACAACCGAACACAACACAACCGAACATAAGCGAACACAACCGAACACAACCGAACACAACCGAACCTAACCGAACACAACCGAACATAACCGAACACAACCGAACACAACACAACCGAACATAAGCGAACACAACCGAACACAACCGAACACAACCGAACACAACCGAACACAACCGAACACAACCGAACACAACCGAACACAACCGAACACAACCGAACACAACCGAACACAACCGAACACAACCGAACACAACCGAACACAACCGAACACAACCGAACACAACCGAACACAACCGAACACAACCGAACACAACCAAACACAACCAAACACAACCGAACACAACACAACACAACACAACCGAATACAACCGAACACAACCGAACACAACCGAACATAACCGAACACAACACAACACAACCGAACACAACCGAACCTAACCTAACCTAACCGAACACAACACAACCGAACACAACCGAACACAACCAAACACAACCAAACACAACCGAACACAACACAACACAACCGAACACAACCGAACACAACCGAACATAACCGAACACAACCGAACACAACCGAACCTAACCTAACCTAACCGAACACAACACAACCGAACATAAGCGAACACAACCGAACACAACCGAACACAACCGAACACAACCGAACACAACCGAACACAACCGAACATAACCGAACACAACCGAAAAGAACCGAACATAACCGAACACAACCGAACACAATCGAACACTACACAACACAACCGAACACAACACAACACAACCGAACACAACACAACACAACCGAATACAACCGAACACAACCGAACATAACCGAACACAACACAACACAACCGAACACAACCGAACCTAACCTAACCTAACCGAACACAACACAACCGAACATAACCGAACATAACCGAACATAACCGAACACAACCGAACACAACCGAACATAACCGAACACAACCGAACACAACCGAACACAACCGAACATAACCGAACACAACACAACACAACCGAACACAACCGAACCTAACCTAACCTAACCGAACACAACACAACCGAACATAACCGAACACAACCGAACATAACCGAACAGAACCGAACACAACCGAACACAACCGAACACAACCGAACACAATCGAACACTACACAACACAACCGAACACAACCGAACACAACCGAACATAACCGAACACAACCGAACACAACACAACCGAACATAAGCGAACACAACCGAACACAACCGAACACAACCGAACACAACCGAACACAACCGAACACAACCAAACACAACCAAACACAACCGAACACAACACAACACAACCGAATACAACCGAACACAACCGAACACAACCGAACATAACCGAACACAACACAACACAACCGAACACAACCGAACCTAACCTAACCTAACCGAACACAACACAACCGAACATAACCGAACATAACCGAACATAACCGAACACAACCGAACACAACCGAACATAACCGAACACAAACGAACACAACCGAACACAACCGAACACAACACAACCGAACATAAGCGAACACAACCGAACACTACCGAACACAACACAACCGAACATAAGCGAACACAACCGAACACAACCGAACACAACCGAACACAACCGAACACAACCGAACACAACCAAACACAACCGAACACAACACAACACAACCGAACACAACCGAACATAACCGAACACAACCGAACACAACACAACCGAACATAAGCGAACACAACCGAACACAACCGAACACAACCAAACACAACCGAACATAACCGAACACAACACAACACAACCGAACACAACCGAACCTAACCTAACCTAACCGAACACAACACAACCGAACATAACCGAACACAACCGAACATAACCGAACAGAACCGAACACAACCGAACATAACCGAACACAACCGAACACAACCGAACACAACCGAACACAACCGAACACAACCGAACACAATCGAACACTACACAACACAACCGAACACAACCGAACACAACACAACACAACCGAACCTAACCGAACACAACCGAACATAACCGAACACAACCGAACACAACACAACCGAACATAAGCGAACACAACCGAACACAACCGAACACAACCGAACACAACCGAACACAACCGAACACAACCGAACACAACCGAACACAACCGAACACAACCGAACACAACCAAACACAACCAAACACAACCGAACACAACACAACACAACACAACCGAATACAACCGAACACAACCGAACACAACCGAACATAACCGAACACAACACAACACAACCGAACACAACCGAACCTAACCTAACCTAACCGAACACAACACAACCGAACACAACCGAACACAACCAAACACAACCAAACACAACCGAACACAACACAACACAACCGAACACAACCGAACACAACCGAACATAACCGAACACAACACAACACAACCGAACACAACCGAACCTAACCTAACCTAACCGAACACAACACAACCGAACATAAGCGAACACAACCGAACACAACCGAACACAACCGAACACAACCGAACACAACCGAACACAACCGAACACAACCGAACATAACCGAACACAACCGAACATAACCGAACACAACCGAACACAACCGAACACAATCGAACACTACACAACACAACCGAACACAACACAACACAACCGAACCTAACCGAACACAACCGAACATAACCGAACACAACCGAACACAACACAACACAACCGAACAGACCGAACACAACCGAACAGACCGAACACAACCGAACACAACCGAACACAACCGAACACAACCGAACACAACCGAACACAACCGAACACAACCGAACACAACCGAACACAACCGAACACAACCGAGCACAACCGAACACAACCGAACACTACACAACACAACCGAACACAACACAACACAACCGAACACAACCAAACACAACCAAACACAACCGAACACAACACAACACAACACAACCGAATACAACCGAACACAACCGAACACAACCGAACATAACCGAACACAACCGAACACAACCGAACACAACCGAGCACAACCGAACACAACCGAACACTACACAACACAACCGAACACAACACAACACAACCGAACACAACCAAACACAACCAAACACAACCGAACACAACACAACACAACACAACCGAATACAACCGAACACAACCGAACACAACCGAACATAACCTAACCGAACACAACACAACCGAACACAACCGAACACAACCAAACACAACCAAACACAACCGAACACAACACAACACAACCGAACACAACCGAACACAACCGAACATAACCGAACACAACACAACACAACCGAACACAACCGAACCTAACCTAACCTAACCGAACACAACACAACCGAACATAAGCGAACACAACCGAACACAACCGAACACAACCGAACACAACCGAACACAACCGAACACAACCGAACACAACCGAACATAACCGAACACAACCGAAAAGAACCGAACATAACCGAACACAACCGAACACAATCGAACACTACACAACACAACCGAACACAACACAACACAACCGAACACAACACAACACAACCGAATACAACCGAACACAACCGAACATAACCGAACACAACACAACACAACCGAACACAACCGAACCTAACCTAACCTAACCGAACACAACACAACCAAACACAACCGAACACAACACAACACAACACAACCGAATACAACCGAACACAACCGAACACAACCGAACATAACCGAACACAACACAACACAACCGAACACAACCGAACCTAACCTAACCTAACTGAACACAACACAACCGAACACAACCGAACACAACCAAACACAACCAAACACAACCGAACACAACACAACACAACCGAACACAACCGAACACAACCGAACATAACCGAACACAACACAACACAACCGAACACAACCGAACCTAACCTAACCTAACCGAACACAACACAACCGAACATAAGCGAACACAACCGAACACAACCGAACACAACCGAACACAACCGAACACAACCGAACACAACCGAACATAACCGAACACAACCGAAAAGAACCGAACATAACCGAACACAACCGAACACAATCGAACACTACACAACACAACCGAACACAACACAACACAACCGAACACAACACAACACAACCGAATACAACCGAACACAACCGAACATAACCGAACACAACACAACACAACCGAACACAACCGAACCTAACCTAACCTAACCGAACACAACACAACCGAACATAACCGAACATAACCGAACATAACCGAACACAACCGAACACAACCGAACATAACCGAACATAACCGAACACAACCGAACACAACCGAACACAACCGAACATAACCGAACACAACACAACACAACCGAACACAACCGAACCTAACCTAACCTAACCGAACACAACACAACCGAACATAACCGAACACAACCGAACATAACCGAACAGAACCGAACACAACCGAACACAACCGAACACAATCGAACACTACACAACACAACCGAACACAACCGAACACAACACAACACAACCGAACCTAACCGAACACAACCGAACATAACCGAACACAACCGAACACAACACAACCGAACATAAGCGAACACAACCGAACACAACCGAACACAACCGAACACAACCGAACACAACCGAACACAACCGAACACAACCGAACACAACCAAACACAACCAAACACAACCGAACACAACACAACACAACCGAATACAACCGAACACAACCGAACACAACCGAACATAACCGAACACAACACAACACAACCGAACACAACCGAACACAAACGAACACAACCGAACACAACCGAACACAACCGAACACAACACAACCGAACATAAGCGAACACAACCGAACACAACCGAACACAACCGAACACAACCGAACACAACCGAACACAACCAAACACAACCGAACACAACACAACACAACCGAACACAACCGAACATAACCGAACACAACCGAACACAACCGAACACAACACAACCGAACATAAGCGAACACAACCGAACACAACCGAACACAACCGAACACAACCGAACACAACCAAACACAACCGAACATAACCGAACACAACACAACACAACCGAACACAACCGAACACAACCGAACACAACCGAACACAACCGAACACAACCGAACACAACCGAACACAACCGAGCACAACCGAACACAACCGAACACTACACAACACAACCGAACACAACACAACACAACCGAACACAACCAAACACAACCAAACACAACCGAACACAACACAACACAACACAACCGAATACAACCGAACACAACCGAACACAACCGAACATAACCGAACACAACACAACACAACCGAACACAACCGAACCTAACCTAACCTAACCGAACACAACACAACCGAACACAACCGAACACAACCAAACACAACCAAACACAACCGAACACAACACAACACAACCGAACACAACCGAACACAACCGAACATAACCGAACACAACACAACACAACCGAACACAACCGAACCTAACCTAACCTAACCGAACACAACACAACCGAACATAAGCGAACACAACCGAACACAACCGAACACAACCGAACACAACCGAACACAACCGAACATAACCGAACACAACCGAACATAACCGAACACAACCGAAAAGAACCGAACATAACCGAACACAACCGAACACAATCGAACACTACACAACACAACCGAACACAACACAACACAACCGAACACAACACAACACAACCGAATACAACCGAACACAACCGAACATAACCGAACACAACACAACACAACCGAACACAACCGAACCTAACCTAACCTAACCGAACACAACACAACCAAACACAACCGAACACAACACAACACAACACAACCGAATACAACCGAACACAACCGAACACAACCGAACATAACCGAACACAACACAACACAACCGAACACAACCGAACCTAACCTAACCTAACTGAACACAACACAACCGAACACAACCGAACACAACCAAACACAACCAAACACAACCGAACACAACACAACACAACCGAACACAACCGAACACAACCGAACATAACCGAACACAACACAACACAACCGAACACAACCGAACCTAACCTAACCTAACCGAACACAACACAACCGAACATAAGCGAACACAACCGAACACAACCGAACACAACCGAACACAACCGAACACAACCGAACACAACCGAACATAACCGAACACAACCGAAAAGAACCGAACATAACCGAACACAACCGAACACAATCGAACACTACACAACACAACCGAACACAACACAACACAACCGAACACAACACAACACAACCGAATACAACCGAACACAACCGAACATAACCGAACACAACACAACACAACCGAACACAACCGAACCTAACCTAACCTAACCGAACACAACACAACCGAACATAACCGAACATAACCGAACATAACCGAACACAACCGAACACAACCGAACATAACCGAACATAACCGAACACAACCGAACACAACCGAACACAACCGAACATAACCGAACACAACACAACACAACCGAACACAACCGAACCTAACCTAACCTAACCGAACACAACACAACCGAACATAACCGAACACAACCGAACATAACCGAACAGAACCGAACACAACCGAACACAACCGAACACAATCGAACACTACACAACACAACCGAACACAACCGAACACAACACAACACAACCGAACCTAACCGAACACAACCGAACATAACCGAACACAACCGAACACAACACAACCGAACATAAGCGAACACAACCGAACACAACCGAACACAACCGAACACAACCGAACACAACCGAACACAACCGAACACAACCGAACACAACCAAACACAACCAAACACAACCGAACACAACACAACACAACCGAATACAACCGAACACAACCGAACACAACCGAACATAACCGAACACAACACAACACAACCGAACACAACCGAACCTAACCTAACCTAACCGAACACAACACAACCGAACATAACCGAACATAACCGAACATAACCGAACACAACACAACCGAACATAACCGAACACAAACGAACACAACCGAACACAACCGAACACAACCGAACACAACACAACCGAACATAAGCGAACACAACCGAACACAACCGAACACAACCGAACACAACCGAACACAACCGAACACAACCAAACACAACCGAACACAACACAACACAACCGAACACAACCGAACATAACCGAACACAACCGAACACAACCGAACACAACACAACCGAACATAAGCGAACACAACCGAACACAACCGAACACAACCGAACACAACCGAACACAACCAAACACAACCGAACATAACCGAACACAACACAACACAACCGAACACAACCGAACCTAACCTAACCTAACCGAACACAACACAACCGAACATAACCGAACACAACCGAACATAACCGAACAGAACCGAACATAACCGAACATAACCGAACACAACCGAACACAACCGAACACAACCGAACACAACCGAACACAACCGAACACTATCGAACACTACACAACACAACCGAACACAACCGAACACAACACAACACAACCGAACCTAACCGAACACAACCGAACATAACCGAACACAACCGAACACAACACAACCGAACATAAGCGAACACAACCGAACACAACCGAACACAACCGAACACAACCGAACACAACCGAACACAACCGAACACAACCGAACACAACCGAACACAACCGAACACAACCGAACACAACCAAACACAACCAAACACAACCGAACACAACACAACACAACACAACCGAATACAACCGAACACAACCGAACACAACCGAACATAACCGAACACAACCGAACACAACCGAACCTAACCTAACCTAACCGAACACAACACAACCGAACACAACCGAACACAACCAAACACAACCAAACACAACCGAACACAACACAACACAACCGAACACAACCGAACATAACCGAACACAACACAACACAACCGAACACAACCGAACCTAACCTAACCTAACCGAACACAACACAACCGAACATAAGCGAACACAACCGAACACAACCGAACACAACCGAACACAACCGAACACAACCGAACACAACCGAACATAACCGAACACAACCGAAAAGAACCGAACATAACCGAACACAACCGAACACAACCGAACACAATCGAACACTACACAACACAACCGAACACAACACAACACAACCGAACCTAACCGAACACAACCGAACATAACCGAACACAACCGAACACAACACAACACAACCGAACAGACCGAACACAACCGAACAGACCGAACACAACCGAACACAACCGAACACAACCGAACACAACCGAACACAACCGAACACAACCGAACACAACCGAACACAACCGAACACAACCGAACACAACCGAACACAACCGAGCACAACCGAACACAACCGAACACAACCGAACACTACACAACACAACCGAACACAACACAACACAACCGAACCTAACCGAACACAACCGAACATAACCGAACATAACCGAACACAACCGAACACAACCGAACACAATCGAACACTACACAACACAACCGAACACAACACAACACAACCGAACCTAACCGAACACAACCGAACATAACCGAACACAACCGAACACAACACAACCGAACAGACCGAACACAACCGAACACAACCGAACACAACCGAACACAACCGAACACAACCGAACACAACCGAACACAACCGAACACAACCGAACACAACCGAGCACAACCGAACACAACCGAACACAACCGAACACTACACAACACAACCGAACACAACACAACACAACCGAACCTAACCGAACACAACCGAACATAACCGAACACAACCGAACACAACCGAACATAACCGAACACAACCAAACATAACCGAACCTAACCGAACACAACCGAACATAACCGAACACAACCGAACATAACCGAACACAACCGAACACAACCGAACACAACCGAACACAACCGAACACACACGAACACAACCGAACACAACCGAACACAACTGAACACAACCGAACACAACCGAACACAACCGAACCTAACCTAACCTAACCGAACACAACACAACTGAACATAACCGAACACAACCGAACACAACCGAACACTACACAACCGAACACAACCGAACACAACACAACCGAACACAACACAAAAAAGTGTTAAAGTTCAAATTGACTTTAAAATATTATTACGAATTTTTTGTATGAGAATATAGAAAAGTGTTGTTTTTAGAATTTTTCAGACAATTTTTTTAATTTTTCTCTCCGTAATAACCTTCCCCATACTTCAACAAACACAACAAAAAAGAATCGGTTTAGTCGTTCTCGAGTTTCGCGCTTATCAAGACATAGCTGATCCGGCAAACGTAGTTTTGCTATATAAGTTATTGTAATATCTTCTATGATGTTCATTGAAATTAAGTGATGTCAAAGACAATTTTGTTCATAATTAAATACTCTTAATCAACAAAACATTTATTTGGATAAAGATTAATATTATTACGTTGATACAACTCTTAACAAATAATGCATTAATTTCGACCAAATATGTTTACCATAAAAACGGTTCTAGTGACTTAATCTTAAAAGATAGACATATACTGTCGCGGACATTTTTTTAGATCATTTCAAGAGGAATAATTCTTTCATACATATATTTTTGGTGTCTTGTACCGTTTTCGCAGCGCACGCAATGGAAGCCTTCAAGGATGAATAATTTTCCCCGTTTTTTTCACATTTTCCATTATTTCTTCGCTCCTAATAGTTGCATCGTGATGTTTTATAGCCTAAAGCCTTCCTCGATAAATAGTCTATTTAACACAAAAAGAATTTTTCAATTCGAACCACTAGTTCCTGAGATTAGCGCGTTCAAACAAACAAACAAACAAACTCTTCAGCTTTATAATATTAGTATAGATATACTAGCCGTACTATACTACTCTTTAGCCGTGGTGGCTGCCGGCAGAATAGAATAGCACCCCCCTCTTCTTGCTGAGGTGTCGTAAAAGGCGACTAAGGTATCTCTTTAACACCGCAATTCAACCAGGTGTTCAGAGAAGGAAAACTCGACCAAACCTGCATCCTGCTCCCTCCCGATCGTACTGGTTCTCCATTCCATCGGGCCCGAGGGAGTTCGGACGAGAGAGTGCTTCTCTGGCTGCGCGTCCAGTTATGCACTTAAATATCTCCTACGCAATTGACTGTTCCCGAAATGTGGCCCTCAATTTTCTTAATCGGCATTGAAACAGTCGCCGTGGCCGAAACCGGCTAGGATATCATCATCATCATAGATATACTCGTGTGTTCTTTTATATTATATATATTTTTTCACTGACAACACTCACTCGACAATTTTATCCCCCTACCTTCCTCATCCGTTTCCTTTTTCTCTGGGTTCTAACGCTTCGCAAGCTTGTAACGCGCACGCTTTAAAATATCTAAAACGCTACAACGCTGTGTAATACATTTGTAATAACTCCAACGCTCTGCTAACCCATCAGGCGTGAAATTGTGGTGTGTATGCCTGAATTAGCGCCGTGGACCGGGACCTATACAAGTAAGTTCGTTCCCGGAATTCCTTCGATTTTTCTCGCCAACACACACGCACCACTTACAGATCTTCAGTCATGGTATATGTATATGGGTCGACACGACAACGGAGGTTATCAGCGTCAATTAACAACATCATTTATTTTTATCCTTTGGTAGTCTCTTTCGTTTTTGGACTACACTGTATTTACCATCAGGTGTACTGTAGTCCCTTTTTCAGACAGCGTAAAAAAAGCTTATTATGCATGGCATAGAGATATCTATTTTTAGAGTTTTCAGTTGTCTCATATTTAGTTATTATTTTTTGGGAATCGAAGCTGCTCGCGTCCGTGGGCTTTACCCTAGTTTCCCTACACGTGACTCCTGGGTGGTGCTAAACGAGCAGCAGCGAGGTGGTAGGGCGTCGATGCCCGTCTGGATCGCGACCACAGTGCATGGGTGTAAAGCCCGTCATAGTGACCAGTTTGGGCTTGTCCCGTTTAGGGATCAGCTTGTGCATATCCAGTAGCTCATATACCTAGAGACCTTCAGTCGTGGTATATGCGGGCCGACATGACGATGTAGACTATCATTGGATTTTCATCCTTTGATAGTCGCTTTCGTTTTTGGACTACATTGTACTTACCATCAGGTACTCTGTAGTCACTATGTCGAGCCAGTGTAACAAAAAAAGAAAAGAAATTGAAAGTATTTGTAACTGCGGAACTGAAATAAAAAGGACGCTATATTCGTTTCGGGGTACACACAGATACATTAGCGCTTCCAACGTTATCAGTAGCGGAGCTGATAGCCGTTTCCAAGGCACGTACATATGACATTCCTATTATACGCCATACAGATTTCCTAAAAAATAAATACACGGAAAGCGACGCGCTGGAAGGAGAAAGAAGTCGTGGCTGCGCAACATCCGGGAGTGGACCAGTATTGCCAGAGTCGAACACCTGTTTCGCTTGGCTCAGGATAGAGGAAAGTTCGCTGAGCTGACGGCCAATCTCCGGTAGTGGAGAGGCACTCTAAGAAGAGGAGACAGATTTCCTCGCGGTGAGCATGTGATGCTTAAATTCGTACTTACACTGAAAAAATACAGAACTACGTGCCGGGATTTAAATCTTCGACCATTTACGGTTCCACGCATAGATATGCGTACCTTAAAAATGCCTCTTCATTCTCCTTTGGTAATAGCTATATGGTATTATATTCATTAATTCAAAATCGCTTTCGTATGTGACATGAACCGTTCGTTTGATGTGGCGTTGATAGTTGTGATAAGATGTGTCACAGTACAATTTCTATTTGGCTCCCATTTTTATAAGCATCTAAATATATCCGATGACATCAAGGTGCTAAAAGGTGTCGCAAAATCATCGATGTTTACCAATAGGTATCCATTATTGATCAATCACACACAAGACTGTTCAGATCGAAATACGATAGCATAATTACTTAAGTAGCCACTGATAGCGCATAAATTGATTGATTGAACCAATCATGTATTAATGGAGTAAATGTATTTCAAGTATTTTAATATCTTTGATGTAATGCCCTACTTAATAATTAGAGAAAGTAGCTTTTAGGTTTAAATGTAATCTATTCAAAGTCCCTAAAAGATCGTTAAAATGAGTCATTTGCGCAATAATAGCGTCAAAATGTGGCATAGTTTTATTGCTAATTTGAATAATGAACGTACCTAATTTAACTGACAGCTTATTATACCTCTTCAAATATTTATTAACTTACGTCATAATAAAATCAATTGTCAATAAACCTGTACAAAAATTAACATTAGTAGCTACTAAAACTTTTTAAAACCCTGTAACATACATATATGGCCGTTCAAAATTTAAAAATTAGCGAATCATTCATATTTTGCTTTAACTAACAAAGTTATTATTCGTTAGAGATTGAAATCGTATTTTTAAAGTTCACTTCTTTTACTATGAGGAATTCTGTAAATTTTATCTACTTTTTTATATTATGATCGATTATTATTCAACTAAAACTTCTAATATAACTGAATTATTAGGTACTTCCTATGAATTACTGTATAGTTTAAATTTGTTCAATCATTTGTTACTGATTCATAAAGTAATAATTTCGCAGCCTGCGTCTAAATTTTGAACATTTCATTCATAAAGACAGTCAAAAATAAATATTTGGTTACGATATTGAGTATAACGCATTGTACATATTACAATATTGAACTCTATTTCTAAAGTTTTAAAATTCAAAGTTGTGTGTGTATAAAAATGTTGTAAATAAGCGAAAAAATATACAAAACCAAAATGTTATACGCTATGACGCCACTTAGGACCACCCAAGTCGAAGGATCAGGCACATCTTGGATCGATGTAAAGATTACTTTGGATATTTTTTCACACTCATTCGAATGTGTGCTAAAGTCAATTCTCAAATTATTCAAGCTACCGATTTATGTTAACGACGGAAATTGCGAACATGGCGAGATTATTAAATAAATACATAAGAACATTGTTTTTAATTTTGATGCATAATATTGTATTTTGTAGCGTAATTCATGCCAAAGCATTAAGGCAAGAGTTGGCTGTTTTGACACATGAATTGAAATATTACTAAGCTCTTGCCAAAATTTCTTAAAACATACCTATGATGTTGATTAACCGGAACTATAGTGGGTGTATTTTTCTGTTGCGTATCGTCAGTATTGTTTTTGCGTTGTCAATCTAGATCATATTTAGTTTCCACTTACAGAACTCTGTTCCTTATATCCCTGAATAAACACTGCGTCCAGTGACTTATTTCATTATTCGAAAGTGCTCAACAAGAATGTACATGAAAAACCTTTACGTTGTCGTATTCGGCAGGACACAACCAGACAGATTAAGTTACTAAATAGAACTAAGTGACCTTTTGCGATTTGATTAAAACAATTATTTTTAGTTGTGTATAGTTCTCGTTTTGAGCGGTTGTCACAAATGAAATAATAACGTGGTACGCGGCTGTACCAGACTGGATTGTGACCCAGTAGCGTTCATTCCATAGATGTATTAAAGCATTGCATGCCCTGACGATAAATAAGTCTGGGATAAATTGCTTAAAGTTAAACAAAAAGGCACCATTTATATTCATATCTATTCTATGTTCACGCCATCTATCTTACCTATGAAAGCAATATAATATTCAAATTAATTACGGGTATTCTGCCTACCCTGTCCAAATATACTATGCACGTCACTGTTGCGACCATAATACTCGAGGAGGCACAGTAAATATAAACTACAATGATTTCAACTATTTCAGATTAGCCATTGATCACTGGAGAATGAAAGAAATTCGTCAAAGATTTCGCGCATCGATACACAAAGAAGTGTGGCGACACCCTTCTGAATACATTCGACACTTCACCGCACTTATCACCACAATCTAACATAATATGACGCAATTTTACGCAATTTTCATCTGAATACGTAGTAATCCGCGCTACCCGGGTACCTCGACCACACAACGATCATTTTTGAATTAGAGATCCGTTTAGACAGAAGGGAGATCCGAAGTTTCTGATCTGAACAAGGAATATTATCTTTACGAATACACACTTCCGAAATTGAGTTAAATTAAAATCATTTGATTAACAGTGATTTCTTCTATCATCATCGAGTTTTACTTATGAAAGACCATTAGAATCAAAGGAACAAAGCAGAAAAAATCATCTTTTTTGTCAATGGCGACTGTTACAAATTTTTATCATGAGTTCGGATATGGCCATAAAGCAAAATATGATTTTGTTTTTATAAGTACGGTCCTGGGTACGTCTCCAAATACCATTGCTTTGGCTGCGCAGGTACATTACCTCACTGATCGTCTTTTATCGTTTGCATTATGGCGAGTTTTCTGAACAATTATCATTCTACTTTCTCAGTTTCATAATAAAACCCCGCGCTCTGGATTAAAAAGCCACAGTTAGACAGTGACGCCTATTTCGGCTAAAATGAAGTGTTCCAGCTCATAGCTTTACCGAGTTACTGGAATATTGAATAGTCTACCAGCAAAAATGATTCTATCGTCCTAGGCTATTAGGTGTTGAATACTCGTACTCGATTTTTGGATTTCACAGGATTTTCGGTCACAGAATTTCACACAGAATGTGTCAATGTTCACAAAAAAATCCTTCACTTAGCGTTTTTTATCGTTTGCATTTTGTCGAGTGTTCTGAAGGGTTGTAAACCCTTATTCCACCCTCTCCCTTTCATAATAGAACCACGCGCGCTGGATTATGGTATCATAGTTTTACGGTGACTTCTAATATATTTCAGCTAAAAGTTCTTTAACTTTTACCTTTAACGAGTCATTGGATCATGGAATGTTCTTCCGGCGAGCGCGTTATCTTTGTCCTTTGACATTGAGTTGTTTATGCGAAACATGAAAGTATATTTGTGGAGGCTGGCATGACTGCGGCGACTATAGGGAGGTGGTTGTCTTTCGATAGTTGTACTTGTTTTCGATTGCACTGTAATTTCTATTAGACACGGTGCAGTCACTGTGCATGGTTCCTAAGCCTGGACTTAATCTGGAAAAATCCAGGTGTATATACCGCGA
The DNA here is from genome assembly GCA_036320925.1 of Automeris io. Classification (NCBI taxonomy): domain Eukaryota; kingdom Metazoa; phylum Arthropoda; class Insecta; order Lepidoptera; family Saturniidae; genus Automeris; species Automeris io. The sequence goes on from JAUDJH010000014.1 coordinate 9,820,906, forward strand.
TTCGAAATTACGACTATTTTCGTTTCCCCGCATAGATACTGGCCCTTTATACAGTTATATAATACTAGCTGACCCGACAAACGTTGTTCTGCCATATAAATTATTTGTAGTGAATATCTTCTGTATAATAATATACAATTTTGGTCATAGTGGCTTCCACATAAAAAATAGATATATACTGTCGTGAACTTTTATTTAGAACTTTTCAAGACAAACAATCCTACGGTAAATCATATTTATGTAAATCCAATGGTTTAGGCAGTCAGAGCCTAGATTTTTTTTCGACTTAATTGACATGTATCGTTATATTATGACCAATCCTACATAAAATCGTTAGAAAATTGTAGCCTATATTATTCCGATGTATAATCTACATTACTGTAAAAGTTTCATGCAACCAGTAATTTTATCGTAAAAGAGTAACAAATATATTCACAAATTTTCGCATTTATAATATTATAATAAGGAGGATATATGTAAAATCATACAAAAATAAACTTTCACGGAACCAATGTAAAATTTCACACGAAACACTCAGCATACTTTCCGTATATTCATTTTGTTAAAAATTCACAGTAGTTTTGTAACATGACATAAATGCTCTCGTCACTTCGCGTTCAATGTATTGATCATTAGACAGTTTCGGTTACATGCCCCGTCGTTGGATGTCAATCAATGCATTCTCGATTTCAATTTTAATTACATTTTTATGTAACATCTGTTCAGTGTATTTATCAATAATGGAAATCATTAGTTCTGTTACACTTACATTATTGTAATCGTACTAATTTTATTAGTTTAAATATTCGATGGGGCGGGGTGGCATAGCGTATAAAGGATGCGTGCCACTGCTGAAGTTACCGGTATGTGTACAGTTTCTTGACAAAAATGGATTTCTGGGCAAAGTCTAAGTAAATTCAAAGGAACGTTTATAAATCTCAACTTTTTTAAAAATATCCTTGCAATAGAATTTCCCAAGTAATAAAAAAAAAGTAATTTACTTTAATTTCGTAATTACGTACTAAACTGCTGTTAAATTAATCCGTGACGTCGAGATAAAATCACGAGAATATTTACTGGGTCGTTCAATTTTAAGTAACAATTACGTAGAAATATTTTCGAATTTTCAATGGTCATAATTGCAATTTCAACTCTATTACTAGTGGTAATAAGGAATATTGTATTAAAGTCAGTAACATCGTTGTTCTAATGCCAAACAACGTTTGTGTCCAAAGGACCCTTGTTTGAACAACAAATTAGGTCCATTATACGCTTATGAGGGTAGTTATAGTAGATGCTTCGGTCAAATAAATAAAATCTGTGAACACTTTGTTTTATGTACTCACATTTATCATAGAATTTGCAATTATGCCTCTAATAACTGATTAACTAATAAAAAAAAAAAGAAACTTATCGCTCTCTACTAGAGATGTCAAATAACATGAAATTATCTGTTCTTTAGCAACAGATAATGCGAAACAAAACTGCTGTGAGTGAGATAGCACTATAACAAAAGAACGCGTACAATGAGATAAAACTAGTAGCCTGTTGCTTTATAACAGCTTTTCCCTTTTTTTTATCGACATGGTAAGGGTTGATTGCCAGGATACACCTTCACAACCAAACCGGGCGAGACTGTTTTTACTTTACACTCAATGATAAATAATAATAATAAATAATATATCAATCACGTTATATGTCTTACGCGATTCGCACAAATACATTAGAGGTTGTATCCACTTTGCGCTTATATGTCGTGCCCAACGTGACCAGAAGCGCAGCTGATCGCTGTTGACCTTTATATTAGATGACATGAGGGTTTCCTCACGATGTTTTTCTCCATCGGTGAGCATGTGGTGTCTAAATATTTACGTAACCTGGAAAAATCTAGAGGTTCGTGCCGGGATTCGAACTCAACTCGAACTCATAAATTCAATCAATTAACGCTTTTTTTTAATTTTATAATACGTCAGAATTTCCAGTCAAAATCTTCTTTATTTGGCCCGACTAACAATAATGCCATTTTTTTAAATGTATTTAATCTAAAATTTTAGTTTTTTTTTTATAATTTATAGACGAACGCTTGACCTCAATCACACCTGGTGGAAAGTGAAGATGAGTTCGATGATGAAACGCGATCGCCTAGCAAATGCCTATTCACTCTTCTCTTAAAGACTCCCAGGTCATAAGATCGCGGAAATACGGCCGCTGGAAGCATATTCCACTCCTTAGCCGTTCGCATGATAAATGTAAAAGCGAATCTTTTCGTGCGAATATAAGGAACATCCACCACATACGGATGGTATCCGACACGATGTCTAGTGGTTTTGTGGTGGAATGGGGCTGATGGAATCAAAGAATGAAGTTCCTGAGATTATTGACGTCGTGTCCACGGGACAAGTGCAAAGAACGTAACGGTGACACGATTCGGCTTGGCGCGTGTCGGGATCAGCTTGTGTTCTACAATTGTGCATATACTTGGAGACCTTTTCTCCTGGTATATGTAGGCAGGTATGAAGACGGTGATTGTCAATAAATTCTAGTCTCTTGGTGGTCATGGCTTAGACTACACTGTACTTTTTAACAGGTACCTTATAATGATTCTGTCGAGACGTAATAAAGAAAAGTAGGATTTTAGAAACGAACATAAAAAGGAGCGATAAAGAAGTGCTTAGGAAAGATTAGTTTTACGTTATTTCTAAGTACAACACCAAAAAAACAGCGGAACATAAATGTTCAAAGGACGTGGAGTAAAACTTTTTGCACATTTACATAAAAATCTACAAAATTCATCTGCATGAACCAATGTTCGGCATCCTTTAAGACTATTGTTATGTCTTATCTAAAGACAAGGAACAAAAACAATCATAAACATAATTTCGTGTACATCATAAAATTATTCATCCTACCGTTGCCAGGTAAGCTTCTGAAATATAGTTGTTAGTGGTCCCACACTAGTTTTTTTTTTACACTGACGCGCCACAGTGACTACATCAAACCTGATGGTAAGCATGGTGCAGTCCAAAAAACGCCAACGACTATCGATAGGTAAGAAAAAACCCATCGGTAGTCGCAGCGATCATGCCGGCCTGCACAAATATCTCTTCACGCTATGCTTAAAGGATTCTATATCATATGATGGTGAGAACACGCTCGCCGAAAGACAATTCCGCAGCCCAACGACATGGCAAAAGAAGGAGTTAGAGAACTTCTTAGTCCTAGCCGGGATGTGAGATACCATATAGCTGTGACACCGCAAACCCGCGCGCGTGGTTCTATTCAGGATGGGAGAGGGTGGAACAAGGTTAAACAACTCTTCAGAACACTCGTCATGATACAGACGGTAGAAAACGCTTATTGAGGCAACATCTCTACGCAATTGGTGCGATTCAAGATGTTTTGAAACGTCTGATTCGTTCACTATGCGGACAGCCCTACGCTGCAACCTATCCAGGGCATCAAGTAAGTACTGGGCAAAACCATCCCAGAGATGTGAACAGTGTTCCCTACAAGGCCTGACCAAGTTGAGAGTGTACAGAGTTTCCATTGCATTGCTAAATGATTACACTTCGAGGTTGCGAGATGGTAGGGCGTCGGTGCCCGTCTGGATCGCGACCACAGTACATGGGTGTAAAGCCCGTCATAGTGACCAGTTTCGGCTTGTCGCGTTTCGGGATCAGCTTGTGTATATCTAGTAGCTCATATACCTAGAGACCTTCAGTCATGGTATATGTGGGCCGACATGACGATGTAGACTATCAATGGATTTTCATCCTTTGATAGTGGCTTTCGTTTTTGGACTACACTGTACTTACCATCAGGTGCTCTGTAGTCACTATGTCAAGCCAGTGTTAAAAAGAAACTTCGACCAATAAGCGGTTTATGTGTTCATGCCCACTTTTTTTTTGCTTGTCATATACATCCTGAAACCGACTTACGTCAGTAAAGCCATTGATCATACTTTTTGGATAGGAATATTCATAGCATCTGGTAATTATTTTCGTTCTACATTTATATATTAATTAAATGTAAATGTCGAAGCGTAACATAAGATGTGAGGACATTTATCTCCAAAAGATTACATTTAATTTTAAATTGAATTTGGACGCTAAATTTAAATCTTTAACAACATCTCCGTTATATTCATTATTTTTGGAAAAAATGTAGATAGGAAATCTGTTGTAAATTGAATTGTTTACACATTTCGTTCTTACTGTTTTTATCTTAAGATCGATATTTTGTAAGTTAAAGGCAAACAACATATTGTATGTAATCTGCATTCACAATAATCTATTTATCTCGTTTTTAACGATTATAAGAAATAATTGGCCTAAGAAAAATTAGTGAAAGAGCAAATTCTATTAATAAGGACTATTTTTAGGTTTCTATTAATAGGGTATATTTGTACTGAGCCATTAAGAAATAATTAAATATTGCAAATTTTAATACTTTTTTTACCTTTTCATAAGTTCTATACTTTATTCAATGTTTTTCAATTATCCGTTTTTTTTTATGTGGCAATGCTGTTTGTTATATCATAGGACTGTTTCACTGCAGATTATTAAAAAAAAGATTCAGAATTTATGTTACCACATTAAACAAACAAATTTTTGAAAAACAAAACCAATATCTTTTGTAGAGTAAGAAATTTATAAAAAAATATGACAGTTTTATTGAATTAGGAAATAAATAAATGTTTGGTTTTATTTTTTTTATCCATCATTGACAACCCTTATACATTTGGCAGGCGTTGGACAACTTTCCATTATGCGAACCTTTTGGTCAAACCGGCTAGGACTAACTTGTGTATTTTATTGCCTTAGTACAAATAGATCCTCTTAATAGAAACCTAAGTTCAGCATAGCGACCAAATGCTGCCGATGAGTTAGCTGCCATTTTGAATTTAATTTTTTTTGTCGATATCTCCGCTATTCTTTTGCTAGGACCCATAAAGGGCAGACATTGTTTGATCATATTTTGGCAAAAAAAAAAAACGTCTAACTACACTATTGTCTACGGAACGGATCTGTATGTATTGTTTCATTTACGATAGGGACGCGAAAGCTGAATAAAAAAATTGTTGAAATATCTGTTGTGTACAAACAGTGCTGTGAATTTAAAGTTATCGGGAAAAATTAAAATAAAACAATATATTTCAAGTGTGTGTTAGTATGAAATGTGTAGGTAAAATTAGTTACTTAAATAAGTGAAGATGTAATAATATTCTTCGAAATAGTTGTTACTATAATAAAAAGAAATAGAAAATAGATAATGTTAGAGCAGATATAAATAAATAAGGTTGGATGGGGTAACCATATTAATTATTGTAATGAGTTAATTTCTTCTAAATACTCGTAATCTGGAAGAAATACGGACCACAAAACTCCGCTGGACATATAAAACATAAAATAACCAGAGAACTAGCTTTTAAAAATTTGCACTTGCACCTCCAGATTTTTTTTTCATGCCACTGCACAAAAGTTAATAATAAGAAAAGTATTTAGATAACAATAATCTATTAGAATTGTAATGAAACTAATGTGGTAACTAAGTCATAGTCAAAATAAAATACAATATTCAGTAAGGCACTTGGTATTTCATTGATCAAAATTCGTGATTAAATTTTGTTGATTTTACTCATAAAAATGATATAAAACTATTTTGATTTTCTAACCCTAAAGACAGAAAATAAGCAAGTTTTTTTATTGGTTATAAACGTAGCAAGTACAAAGAAAGTTATACAAAAAATATGCATCAATTATGTTTTCAATAGTTATAAAACGGTAACAGTTTTTTTTACACCCTTGACTACAGTTCAAAATATTCTTACGGTTGTATTTGTAGAAATTTTATGATCTAATGTTTGAATAGTTTTATAACCGGCTACTTTCTTTTTATTGTTTGAATATAGATCTTAAGGATAATAGATCTTTGAAAACACCGACACAGTTACTGCTCCTCGTATTGTTTATTAAAATTGGGTCCATGGCATACGAAAATGGACAATGATTATTTTTGTTTCAAAAATACTTACATAACAGCTATGTAATAGTTTAGGATACTTGCAGGTAACATATAATATTTCGATTTGCACTAACAGTGTCTTGGGAGTCGAAGCTGCTCGCGTCCGTAGGCCTTACCCTAGTTTCCCTACACGTGACTCCTGGGTGGTGCTAAACGAGCAGCAGCGAGGTGGTAGGGCGTCGGTGTCCGTTTGGATCGTGACCACAGTACATGGGTGTAGTGACCAGTTTCGGCTTGTCGCGTTTCGGGATCAGCTTGTGCATATCTAGTAGCTCATATACCTAGAGACCTTCAGTCGTGGTATATGTGGGCCGACATGACGATGTAGACTATCAATGGATTTTCATCCTTTGATAGTCGCTTTCGTTTTTGGACTACACTGTACTTACTATCAGGTACTCCGTAGTCATTATGTCAAGCCAGTGTAAAAAAAAAAACGAATTCTCAATTCAAAATTAAGCAAAGTTGTAATTATTGCAAATTAGAAACGTTCAAAATCTACTTCCGATCTCATCTTAGTTTTGAATATGTCAAAAGTGACATCAGTTATATAACTTATACGAAACTAACGTCGAATATATTGTAACTTAATCATTAAACTGACATTGGCGAAGTCACAAAGGACCAGTCCTTGGAACAAAGCCATAATATATATACCAGGTGTGTAAATATGAAACCGGAATTTTTTTATAGAAAGTAGCTGTTTATTGTATGGAAATGATAAAAAATATTCTATTCGAAGTACTGCCCATCGCTAGCTCTACATTTTTCCCACCTATCTGACAATTTGTGGATGCCACGCAAATAAAAATTTTGCTCCTTTGAGGCAAACCAGTCATCGAGCCATTTTTGTACATTTTCGTAAGAAGCGAAGCGCTGCTCAGCCAGTGCATGTCCCATCGATGTAAATAGGTAGTAATCGAACGGAGCCAAGTCCGGTGAGTAAGCCGCATGCAGAAATATTTACCATCTGAGCGCCTCAATGGTTTCCTGGACCATTTTTGCAGTGTGTGATGGTGCTCTGTCATTGAGCAAAATCACTTTGTATTGCCTTTTTTGATATTCTGGTCGTTTTCGAAGCAAAGCTTGGTTCAAATTGATCACTTGAAGTCGGTAGCGTTCAGTAGTAACAGTTTCGCCAGGTTTTAACAGCTCGTAATAGATTACTCCCTTCTGATCCCGCCACACACACAACATTGTCTTCCGTCCATAGCGATTTGGCCTTGCAGTCGATGTCGATGGTTCGCCTGGAGTTACCCATGATCTCTTACGCTTCGGATTTTCAAAATATATCCATTTTTCATCGCCAGTGATGATTCGATGGAGAAACAACTTCCTTTTGTACCACGAGCAGGATTTCGCAAATGGTTTTTCGGTTTTTCGTTCAATTCATGTGGAATCCATTTTCCCAACTTGTGAATCTCCCCCATGGCTTTTAAACGTATGGAGACGGCTTCTCATGTCACGTTCAATTGTTAGGAGAGTAGTTGTTGCGTTTCAGAGCCATCCTCATCCAACAATTCTTGCAATTCGTTGTCTTCGTATTTTTAGGTGGTGTCCCACGTTGTTCATTTCTCACGTTAAAATCGCCACTTTTGAATTTTTAAAATCCCTCGAAGCATTGTGATTTACCTAGAGCATGCTTCGACAAGCATTCGATGCGATTCTGCAGCAGTTTCTTTTAGATGGTAGCAGAAAATCAATGATGTCGGCAAATCGTAGTTTCCAGGCACGAAATTCGACATATTCAAAGCTATTACAAACTGTCCCGTTGTACGAAACTTGTATTATCGTGAGTTGCAAATCTGTATCAGGTGTAAACAAAACAAATGGCGCCAATAACGCCATTCGACGCTGATTATATTGCCAGCTAGGACCATCTATAGGCGAATTCCGGTTTCATATTTACACACCTGGTATATTGTAACATTCACATGTAATTGTAAATTGATCGAAAATAAAACGTCAGAATTAGCCAATTACCTCAGAAACTAAAGTTTAGACTCATCAGAGGACGTAGCCAAACAATGAAGATTGACATTTTTTAAACATAAAGAATTTTATGGAATGTTGAAAATTTCTTTGCTATTTGAAATTTAGCAACTTTCATTAGCTTGTTTGTATTCTTTTTGTGTTTGTAATGTAGGAACTATACTTGACGGAAAAAAAACATTACGCAATAAATGTTGCAATTAGCATTATTGAACAATGTAAAACCTTTTTTGGCCTTTAGAAAATAAAATATTATCGTTCTTTACACGTTCACCCTTTTGCCAATCCTTTACCAAAATTGTCTATTGATGTGTTTCTATAAACAAAACACAAAGCTTAAAAATACAACCGTTATCTTAAAAATACATAATGGTTTTAAAAAACCTTAAAAGTAAAGGGTTTGCTAAAATATTGTAGACATTATAATCATAAAATTTGAAAATTGCGTGAAACGTCGGCAGTTTCGTCGGAAATTTAAGACTTGCTGAAATAAAATTGGCTTTGTCACACTGTATTTTAATTCATAAAACGGTTGTTTTAAAGCACATATTTCCTTAAGCTTTGCTATGTTTAATTACTGTTACAAATTTGTGAATGCCTGTTCATCCTTTCTTTACTGTAACTAATACTGTTTTGTTCCAACTGTTATTCAACTAACTGTTAAAAAGGGACCGCTAAATGTCTAAAGGAAGAATTGCATTTATTTGGTCCACAATAGACAATAGATTTGTTTAACTATTGTCACCGTGCGGAATAGTACATAAATCTATACACAGTATCATAAATTCTGTTGTCTTATGTTAAAAGAGTTACTATTAAATTGTAAAGAGTATTTAAGATGTAAAAGTGAAATTCTCTGTATTCATTTTAATTAGTAACGCTTTATTACAATGGCATTGAGAAAGGATGCAATGGCCACTTTCACTGGGCTACTTTATTCTTCATTTTTGAAAAAAAAAATTATGTTACGTATATTGTGTAAGTGACAAACAACAATAATATTGTTTGGTTATTTAAATAAGGATGATTTTTTTCCATTGCTTTTACGTTGTACCTATAGAGACAATTATTTTTTAAAATATTATTACAAAAGTAATAAATACGAATAATCGAGGAATTATGAAAGTAAAACTAGTAAAAAACGAAAGTCTGTCCTAAATCATATTCTAATATTCAAAAGTGAAATAGTTTATTGGTTCACACGCAAAAAAATTCATCTACTATTCATAATATACAAAGAAATATTTCGTTGAAAGTAAAAACAGTTACTTACCATTATGGTAGCTGCTCTAATAAAATGCTCCATTTAAGAAATATTTATTGTTTCTCATAAAACTGTCGATAGAAATATAACTGTCGACGGATGCTGCGTCGATGCACCCAAAATTGTATAACGGAGCCTTGAATTAGACACGACAAGCTACAAGTGTTTAGAATGGTCCCATTCTTAGAAAAGGAAACCGAAATTTTGACAAAGTGCGGTGTCAATAATAATATACTGTGAACCATATACAACAATGGTGCGTGGAACATAAGCGTGCCTTCGTATTTTGACCATTTTTAAAACAGAATAGTTAAGTTACCAATGTGATTATTCTGTAAAATAACCATTCTAACTGTTGCGTAGCGGGGGCAATGGCGAATGACAATATCCAACTGATCATGCGTGAAATAGGCTATTTTTATTGTACTCCTTGTTCTGGAGACATATTAAAACAACGTGTTACTTAACAATACATTTACAACGACATTAATAAAATGATTTATTAAAACTACATTCTTAGTCACAATAAGTATAACTTGAAGGTTGCATTATAGTGAAACGCTTAAACACACACACACGGAGAAAAATCAAACAGTGATTCTCATGCTAGTCGTATGTCGTATGCAACAGCGGGATTACTTTGGGTCCAAATATTTTATTATTAATATTTTATTATTACTATTACTATTTTTTATTATTGCTATTTATATACTATGAGTATACTTAGATTATTATAGATAGAGTCCGCTCATACATCGGACATAAAATTTCCGCGCCAAAATTAACACGTGACATGACCTACTAGATGCTTTGTGGCAGGTGGCGCCACCAGAAATAGAGTTGCCACATTCACCCTAAATACCCTTAAAATTAATTATATATTCCAATACGGAATAATGCTAAATTTCTGTCATACATACTATTTTTTCGCTCGGCTTGTCTTGAATTAAAAACCATTTATATAATTAATATACATAAAAGAATTATAAACAGTTCTATGGTACATGATGATTTTAATAATTTTCCATAATATTGAATCAATACTTAGCATGAGGTACAACCAAGGCACCACCCATGGACTATCTATATATCATATAGATGTCACGATGTAGGTATAGTGTTATTACGAACAACCTTGTAACTATGTATTATTTCAAGAAATAAAACAATTAATTAATAATTTATTTAATAAATTGGACTTTAAGCAAAAAATAAATATAATTAACAAAGATTAAACAATGATGCTAAAAAATGTTGTAAATGAAAACTATAGTATACTGTACTAATATAATGCCTAAGAGCAATCTATATAATTAGTAAATATTTTTATTTTTTTTATTAGTATCAACTATGGACCCTGTTGGGCATAGTATTTATGTAGGCAAGAAGGCTCCAATATATAAATAATAATTCGAAGGCCTGGGCTGATGTAATTAACGAAATGTGCAACGTAATTTTACGTTCGGTTAATATTGGTATGAAGATCGTTGCAGACACTGAATACTGACACATATAATACTTTTATTCCCGAATTATTTTTTTTAAGGAGTAAAAAGATGGTTGGGAAGAAAAGAAAGGCAACCATATATGTTGCCTGTTCGATCGTGAAAGCGAGTTCGCATGGTAGAAAAACAGGTTATTCGAAGTACTAATTTTACGTAGATAAAGTCATGGGCAAAAACTAGTATTGTATATAGGTGACGTACTCATGCATATTAAGAAGTATACAACTTTTCAACTCTTAGATCACTATACCTCAAAAATGGCAATTCTTAGGAGAATACGTGTAAGCAAAATTGTTACAGATAATTGCATAATCTACAACTTTAACACACATATTTTTATTTAGTTTTGTTGAAACATGTAAAAACCCATATTTGTGAACTTAAATAACTTTTTTGTTGATATTGGATCAATGGGGATGGCGTTCCCAACATTCGTACCAGTTTTCGACTCTATGCGATAATCATAACCATGTATTTTGACCGGGCTAATAGCAATTAGCCCAAAATAAAAATGCCAAAAAGTTTACACAAATAATAGATATATTTTTCATCAACGTAGTGATTAATAACAACTATATCGTACTTGATGCCAGCTAAAGACAATAAAAGTTAATAATTTAGTGTTAAAGCACAGGTTAGATAAGTCCCTAAAATTGGAGAGTTTTAAAAAGTAAAAAACTGCCAACATTAGCAGTTAAAAATTATTGTTATATGATTTAAAATTATATTGACGTTTTTTCAAAGAAATGCAAATATATTTCACTGTTTACCTATGAAAGGAAATTTTACTATTGCTTCCGAAATATCTCTGAAAATTTCTGCACATTTTGACAGCACACCACGTCATAATAAAAAAATATAACAGAGCACAACACTGCACCGCTTCCAAGTGACAACTGTCGTCCATGAGAAGTGTGTCATGTAGTAATACATGCAATTCACTTAAACTGTTTTGTGCGGTTAGTACTACTAGGTTGTGAGTATATTACAAAATATCTGTTTATGGTCGTAAAATATCATTACTTAAATTGTACATTCATTTTTTTTATTACTTACAGGCAAACGCTTGACCACAATCACATCTGGTGGAAGGTGAAGATGAGTCCGATGATGAACCACGTACGCCTAACAAATGCCTATTCACTCTTCTTTTAACGACTCCCAGGTCATAAGATCGCGAAAATATGGCCACTGGAAGCGTATTCCACTCCCTAGCTGCTCGCATGATGAATGTAGAAGCGAATCTTCTCGTGCGGATATAAGGAACATCCACCACATACGGATGGTATCCGACACGATGAATGGATGGTATTTTACTATACCTTTATTTTTCTCTAATAACATCGTTTCTCAAATTTAGGGTAAATCTATTTGTTTAAGACTTGTTAGAGACTTCATAGAGTTACTTTACTTATTAAGCCAAGTGTGTTTCAGGGGTCCGCATTTTAAGTAATTAATGGCTGTAGCAACTTCCCGCTGTTAGTGTCCAGCTTTGAGCATACTTACAGCACACGTTTGTTCTCAAGTCAAATGGCGACGCGACATAATGCCACCAACGCAAAACGTTTTCCTTAAATTTATTTTTCAAATATTATATATACGTGAATTCTCTGATAATTTTAAAGGAACAGAAACTAAAATAGTCATAATACTCGCAGCGTCGTTTTACCGCCAATTTACACAAAAAGTGAATATAAGTTTTATAAAATTTGAATTTAGAGAATTACTTTTATCACGTGCTAATTTACTTTTTCAATTTATTATCGGCCAGTAGATTAATTCGAAGAGTTTTACAAAAAAAGTTTCGATGAGTCTTAGACGTGATATATGTATTAATTTCGTTTTATAAATAAAATAACTAAAAACGGAATTAATTTAGTAAATATTATAAACAAGAGTTTTAGTATATTTAAGCCTATAATTAGTTTCTAAACAAGTGTTATTCCTATTAGTAGCTAAGGATTAAAAATACGTTAGTTTTAGGGAAACCACGTGCGATTTTGAGCAACTACCACATGTGTATCTTGTTTGTAATTTGACCCGTGTGACTTCTGTCATTCGGTAGTTTTGATTTAACACCAGCGAAATTCAGCGAAATGTTGATTTAGATGAGCTGATCATTTTCGACTTAAATAGGTCGTGAAATTTGTTCCAATTTGTTCGAATATTTTTTACCAATATATATTTTAGAATGTTGTTTTTATAACTTTTATATGGCTGGTATTATGGTAGATGGTATGATATTGTCATAATTCGAGGGTATGCATAAGTACTTACGCTACGTGAATCTATATATATATATATATATATATAAAATTTTCGTGTCACAATGTTAGTTACCTTAATCATCCGAAAAGGCTTTACCGATTTTTACCAAATTTTATATGCATATTTAGTAGGTTTGAGAATCGGCTACTATCTATTTTTTATACCCCTAAGTGATAAGGGTTGTTCACCCTTAACATTTTATTTTTTTATTTTTGGACAAATTTTGTTTTTAATTTTCTATAATGTGGCATTAAAAATACATACAACCCTAAATTTTTACCCTTTTATCACCAACCCCTATTTTTAATAGCCATTTTAGTAATTTAATCCATTTTTCATCCTGCTCGATTACTGATCAATTATCACCTAAAAATAACTTATATGGCAAAATAACGTTTGCCGGGTCAGCTAGTACGTTTATAAACATGAATTTCACGCACAATAGCTCGAACCCGTAATAATTAACTGTAGGTAAATTTATTTCCTTTGGGATAACCCACTAGCTCAAGACCATTAAACAAGAACTTAATCGTTCTACTACTTCGCCAATAAGGCGTCAAATTATATGAATCAGAGAGTAAAGATAAAGTAACATTGTATAAGCGATAACTGTGAAGTCTCACAGGTTTATCCATCCGTTTTTTTCTGTTTTATTACCTTAATTTTTTAGCATATAGGTTCAGATAAAAACATGTCATGCGATATAACGAACACATGTTCAGTATCGGCTGAGTAATAGGTTTTTTGAAGTGAGCCACTTAAGAGTTTTACTGTCACGTGCGAATTCATCATCCCGTCCTGCGACTGAAACACGGAATATGTGATTAAAGTGGCGCTTTTGTTTTTTTTTAAATACAGTAAAATTATTAATATTTAACACATCATGAATGTACGTAAATAAGTTCAAGCATAATTTTTACATAGTCAAGTATTTATAAGATTGTGTACTTTGTTAAATTTACAAAATATATTTTTCTCCATATTTCAAGAATCATAATTATCTTCTCATTCATCATGCTTTTAAGCTTCAATTTTTGTTTTAATTTTATAATGTTTAATTGTACAAGTAGTTACGTTTCCTATATAATATAATAATATGTATCTCCAAGCGCATAGTGGACGCAGTCACTGATGTATATCTGGTTACCTCGTAACGGATATAGCGGAATGATAGATTTTTACAAACAATAATAGTTCAGCAGTATATCAGTTATATCCTACTCCCATTTCACAATATAATAAGGAACAGTATGTCAACTTCACAGTAGCACGCCGCATTCAAAGCGTTCCTTTATACAGTAATTCCATTGACGCTGGACCTGTAAGCTACTGGTACATTAGATATTAATGTTTTTTTATAATTATACGATTGATACTAACAATATAATAATATTATGATAGACCATATCTTTCGGGGTGAGCTGATATACATTAGCAGTTATATCAGTATTTCATTTAAACACGCTTCATACTACTGTACCTATATGTCATTAAAATTAATAATACACCTAACACAATTACCAGCGTCAATCCATCCGTCAGAAAGTCAATCCATAATTTAAAGAAAATTAATTCGCGCATAAGGCTATTTAAGTATTTATAATAATAACGTATCTTTTTGCATAAGCCAAAAGCTAAATTTAACCTTTTTATAAAGTGTTTCTGAGTAACGAATATATTACCTCTGATTAATGTAAATTTACAAGTAAATATTATAGATTATTTAAAAAATCAGTATTCAAAATTTACAAATTGTAGTAAATATCTTAACACATTGACCGGCTTGTCAGTCACGGGTGACTGACACTGGAATACCCCAATGTGGCTATGTCAGTCACTGGTGACTGACACTGAGTACCTACTTTAACTTGCCATTCAGTGCTGTCAGTCACGTAACGTTACATTCTAAACGTAAACACTTTTCTGCTGTGATAAAAGACATTGGCCCTACAATACAGGGCTTCTAATTGGCACGCGTGGCCTAACCGGGATTGCCTTCAAAATCGGCGCGGCGCTCAACGTGTTAAGGAATTTGCTTTTCCATGTTTTGCAGTACGTTTCTGTCTATTGTTCACTAAAATCGTACGTGACAACACTACACTTGTCAGCCTGCGTCTTTGTGAGAATGGAGGCAAGTTTCCATACTGTATCTACTCTACCTTTCTACTTTGTATCGTATGGTGCGCGTGTGCGCGACGGAACCGCGGGGCAGCAGCGACCGATAAAGCAGCCAGATGCGATGACTGATCGTTCAAGCACCATCCGCCCACAGATCAGGTTACTTAGATTACATTATGCGTCAATTATATTTTCGATTCAAAACGTATAATTATAATCTATGCCCCTCCTGCTAGCAGAGCAAGTAAGCTTGGCAAACTTGTATTTTTTGTAAGCTTTTGTTTCGGTAGCCCAGGGAAATATTATGTAAGATAATGCAACTGTAACAATTCCACCTCAATCGGTTCATACACGTTTTTATTTAACAGACCTGTACCTGATAATGTGGGAACTTTTATATTATTTACTGTATCAACTGTCGTTGATCAACTCTTTATAAATTTTTCATAATTCACTAGATACCATTTTGCAAAACTACTTCGCTGATGAGTTGTTATTGCGATTTTTGAGAATTTCATGATAATGCAGATTTGTATTAAAAGGATACAAGATGAGTCTAACATACGTGAGTCTATAATAATACTTGAAGAGTAATATTTTGTGAGACTTCAAACACGCAATTTGAAACTAATATACAGGATTTTGTTACATTTGTCTTAAGTAAGGCAAGCGTGAAAGTCCTCTACTTGTCTAACTTTTACCTAAATTATATTTAGGAATAGCACTGACGCAATCTTAGGTATTTTATCAATGAAACAACCAGTAAAGAACTAATGTTTTAAATTAAAAAAACTTTATGTATTTAACAAATGCAGGGCAAAAATAATTAATATATGTCACACTTGCCTTGGGTGGGCTTATTGGACCGTTAGGGTTACCTCTAGGGCAGCTGTCCCGGTGTGTCAGATTCCTATTAGCTAAAAACCCCCGGGGCGTCCCAAAACTCGTTGCTCGCCAGGCGTGGGGATATATACTTCTCCAATATTTCGGCGAGCGAATAGCCTTTTACAGATTCCATTTGTGGAAAGTATTGGTGTAAAGATCTCATCCCTCAGGATCTTTATTTCAAGCGGTGCGCATGGCACGTACACACTGCCCCCGCCTCATCCTAGTTTTTTCATCTATGATATCTTTGAAGATAATCATTTAAATAATTTAATTTCCAGGATAATTTTAATCTACGCTAAATGCTTTAGGTAATTTTTGATTTAAAATCCTCATTATTTTTAACATAAATTTATAGCATAAAATTAATTTTGTAGTTGGTGGGTGTTATGCTCGCGGGTGAAGGAAAAAAACATTGTGAGGAATCGTGCATGGCATTTAATAGAAATTTCATGTGTACCAGTGTTGTGAGAATGGCGATCAGGTACGCTAATGGTCACATTGGGTAGAATATATAAGCACAAGTGGATACAGCCACTATTATATCTTTACTTGCGTCGAAAGGGATGTAGCGTAACTATAGGTTACTATTATTTCTTGTGGGTCAACTTACAGACATAAACCATTTTGTTATCACATATGTGATATACACGTGTGTATTTTCATGATCAAATACGGGATAATTTTTATAATGGATTTGATATCGAAACAAATTAATATTATAAATTAACTACTTACATTAATTAATAATTTTAAGTGATTTCAAGAATTTCTATCAGCATTAAATTTCGTTTATTATCGATAATAAAATCATTCGCTATGTGATAAAGGCTGACTAACATAATTATAGCATATAGGGAAATTGATGTAAACAAACCATCTATATACCTAATCTCTTAAGTAATAATTTTTCTATAATTGCGATTGTGTTTTAGCGTCTATCGTCCAAAGTTCCGTGTATATTTTTATTTCAAAATTCTAACAAATTATCAGAGATACAAAATAAATCTGTGTTAAAGAAACACATTTCGTGATTCGTGATTTTATAAATAACTTCAAAATTTAAATTACGAACACAATAATTTAATATCTAAACTAAAAATATTTTCAAATCATCACGAATATAGTTCTAGAATGTACATAGAAAGAGTGTGTACGAATTTAAAAAGTTACGAACGCGGAATATTTACTCAATTTGAAAATATCGCAAAATCATATTATTAATTTAATTTTAAACAATTCTCTCATATAATTTCGTAGTTAAATTACAAATAAAAAACATACCTTTTTAAAATTATGTTATATATCGCTCACGATGTTCTTTTGAAATTGTGCTATGCGATATTTTGCGAAAATGGTCGCCAGTAAAGAGTTTCATTTTTACATTTATAGGATTTTAAAATAACAAACAAGTAAAATCCTGCGTATCGAGAGGCAGAATACAAACATATAAGGGGTGGAATCGCCTACGACATCTCTTAGGCTGAGATAGACGCTTTTTCAACTTTGCTTAGCAAAGTTCTCAAAAAATTAATTCGTTTTTACAAAAAACTTAATAAATTATAAGTACTTGAGTATAGCCATAGTATTCGCAGAGCCAAGTTAATGTTCACAAAATCGGTGATTAAACCTAATACTTTGACATTCATTGTGAAATATAAATTGTAATGTTTTAGTCAAGTCTAAGAAAATTTAAAGTAGCGTCCATACATATCAGCCTTTGTGCTCTGTTGATACAAGAATAGAGGTATCGAATTATGTAATCGATAACTGCATACAAAATGCAACTTTTAGAGAAATTAGAAGTAGGCAACTCCCATGTATTATAGCATCTACCGTTATGTAGGTCAAAATTTATCAGATGTACCATCGGATTTTCAAAATAAATAAGTAAATTAAGTCTTTATGAGTAACTTCATGATATACGAATTTTTGGAGACTAATTAATTTCTTACTTATAGTTACTATTTACTTTTTCTAAGCCGACCATATGATTTAATTCGGCTTGACAATATTGCACGTGAATCAATACATTTCACACGTAATTAGTCAGTTTGAACTTCGCATTTCACTTATCGCATATTCGACAAAAACACGTAACGTAATCTCCAACCCAAATGTGGAGTGTTAAAAATACATCGATACAAAAAACAACCACCTACCCCTGTGAACATTACCACTTCTTTATCGCGTAGGTACTCCACGGGAAGAACCCTTGACGAAGTGGGTGAAATAAAATTTTAATGCCTGGAGGAGTATGGGGCAAAAATAGACCATCATAACAACTTACTGCAAACCAATGTTTTTACTGTGTACTTAAAACAGTAATCTTACCCTCAAGCACCCTCGTGGAATCAAGTAACCACGGTGATCCAAATATTAGGTCGACATCATTGTGATGACAAAAGGGCTTTAGACAAAGTAACAGTCAGTCGGCGATGATACTAGTAGAAATGGTATGCAAAAATAAAAATAAACTCCAAAATATTTACATACCTGTACTTGCACGTAGGAAAACATTAAATCAATGGCTTGTTATACCTTATTGTAAAGGTTAGTTCTCAACTATTTTTTTGATTAATTAATGTTTCTGTTTGGTTTTTTAGGATCAACAATTCGTACATCAGTTTATATGTTTTTATGTATATTGATGCATGTACAAATGATGTAAAGAAACATCTGAGGCTATAGAAATTATAGACGTACTTTGACTTTGCTCAAATATTACAAATTATATTATTTATGATAATAAATGCAAAAATATTTGGTAAGTCATTGATTCCGTCTATCTGGACTGTGCTCTGCGAATACTTAAGCTATATTCAAGATCGTATTATATATTCAGTTTTTTGTCAAAGACGAGCTAGTTTTCTGAGCAAAATCAAAGTAGCATCGTATAATTCTCAGCCTTAGAACCTTTTAGAACTTCATAAAATTTTCCAGAAATCTTTAAATTTATAAAAAATCAATTTAAATCGCTTTCCAAGAATATGACAAAAGCCTTTTAGATGAAAGTAAGCAAATTGTGCACTTTGCAACAAAGAATAATGGACTATTCATACTACACTGTGCCAATTTCGTGCTACTTCCGTGTAACCAGTACACGGTGTAGAATGAATGGCCTCTGTTAAAAATGTTACTAATATTTTACCTGAGTTCGGTCAAAACACGGCCTGCGCATACCCCGGTGAAGCATAAATAAACACTTAGCTGAAAAATAGAGTTTACAGCGATCTTCACGTTTACGTAACACGTACTGTTAAGCAGTTATTATCTAAACCCGTAAGTGAGGTCGTGTGAGATAACCGGCATCATATCTATTGGGAGACTCTTGACATGTGTTCAGTTTTTGAGAATTTTAAGTAGTCCTACGACATAATGATTAGATGATGCTACTTCGAGTGGCTGGAGTTTGGTTTAAGATTAATTAAGTTTTATGTTTTTGAGTGTCATTTTAATAACTGATGTAGGTACGCTGGTCTTATATAGAGTCTGGACTCATGTATAATTTATTACAATGTATTTTAATTTGTCTGCGTTGACAGTATTACGAATAGATGGGCAAAATGTAATCAGATTAATGAAAAATGATTACGATTACACTTTACGTTTTTTACCATTAATATGGCTGCATTTTGCTCATCTATGTTTTAAACACTACAGGATCCCAGATTGCATACACATCTATGATTTCTTAATGTTTTAAAGGGATTTAATCATGATTACAGAGTAAAGAAATTAAAATTACGAATACGTTTTGTAATCATTAATCTGATTACATTTTGCCCATCTCTGGTAATACGAGCATTACAGACTTGTCCTTACTAGTTATAGTTTTTTCAAAGGGTTTGTGAAAAATACTAGTTACTAAAAAAAACATCGGTTAAGAAAAATATCATGAGTAAAACCCGCATGGCATCTGATTGAAATGTCATGTGTAAGTGCTCCCAGAACTGCGTTCAGCTATGCTATTGATTGCGTTGGGCACGATAATAAGTGCAAAGGGGATACAACTACTAATGTATCTCAGCTCCCGCCAAAAGGGATATAGCGTGAAGATGTGTTGCTATTTTTTATTATTACTATTTACCATAATAATTTAATTCGAAAATTTGGGTGTGTTGAAGCTGTCTATGAGATTATAATTGTAGATTAATTAACTACAATTAAGTTCATTTTTGAAAAGCTCCTATGATTTCCAGGCAATTTAAAAACTCTACCTATGCGATTGGTAATGTATTATTTTTAAAAGTATTTTAAAATTTAAAGTTTCCTGAAATTGGGCGTTAATATTTTAGAAATTAAGTTTGCCGCTTTTAAGTAAATACTTTTTATGAAATACTAGGTTTTGTGTAACTTTGTCTGTGTTAGTAATTATATTTCACTAAACATCGGTGAGACAATAATTACGATTAAGATGATGTATTACTGGAACGGCATAAACTTTAAAAACCACAAACAATGCTACATTTTTTATTTATTCTTGATAAACTAAATCATGATTATTTTGTAACCAATGTATGTAGAATCAAGAATAACGTATTGAATACTTAATTGAATTTAAAATGCTTTAGGTACCATGAATTAGATTTATTTTGAAATGAATATAACATACACGTGTAACAGTCTCCGATCCTGAGAAGGTAATTCTAATTATGTTCTACGTCTAAAGGTAATCACAGATAATAGAACGTGAATGTGTTAATAAATCATTTTTTTTTTTTAATGAATTTGTAGTCTATTAAAGATTAAGACTTGTTTTCACCAAAAAAGTAAAAAATTACATAAAATTAAACATATATTCACGTATATTTGCAATACACACTATTTTAACTGTAAAGTAGAATGACCTAAAAACAATTAATTCATGTTCAGTAGCCTCTTAATAGTTGATCACATTCGATTTTTTAATATCATGAAATAAAAAAAAATGATCCAATTATTTTTTTAATAATAGAGATTTGTATTGGTTTGATAATCAAATCAAATAGCATTTAAAAATACATTATCTGTCTTTTTTATGATATTTCCATGTCCCGTAATTAGTATCTCGTTGCTACGCGTAAAATCAAAGGAATATCTACAAAAATGTGTTTACCTTTTAATTTACCAGAATCGAATATCTGCCTTAAGACTATCAACAGAATCTTAGTATATTTATAGTATAATACATAGAAATGCCATTAATACCAATTATGTATTGAAATCTGTGACTTCTATCTATATATTTAATAAAATTATTTGTATCTCCGCTTGTTATTGAAAAATAAGAATCATAATCTAATCTGAAAATGTTTTTATTATGTGTTACAAGTATTATTTTCTATGATTATGATAGATCGTATAGTATTATTTAGGTATTTATTTAGGTAGTATTATTTTTTACGAACGAATACAATTTAGTGCCTTTTTAAATAATGATGTTAACTTTAGTGGTTAGTTTTACTAAATGCATTTGGATATTTTGGTGGTGCAAACAGCGCAGGATTTAGCTCCTCACACATATTACTTTATTAATCGGCTGATAATATTATCTATACATTAATCATTATTATACAAATGTAAATTAAACATTCACACACATACTCCATAATTTAAAATCGAATACTTTTGATTTCCATTTTAAGCTTCAAAATTTTAAATTATTATTTAGAATCTTTTATTTTGCCCACTTTTAATGGACTAAAAGATTAAGTCTAGTTTATATTTAAAATGTTCAGGAGCTCGTAGATGTTAGCATGTATGTGCTCCAGGAAACAATTGGCACGTTAAACATCTGTCATCTTTTTTTTTGGGAATAGATCTCCTACTAAATTTCCACCAATAACTTTCATCAATATGTAAGCAAGGTGACAAGAACACGGTATTTATTGTGGAATAAAATGGTGCAACTGTTGGACTATGATGAATCTACTAAAATGACACGTTGAAAATTGGAATCAATTTTAATGTGTTTATTACGGTAGACCTATGAACTTAAGTTAACTTAAGTTTTATGATCAAAGGGTGATGATAAAAATGAGGTGATCAGCAGACGCTTGCATCAAAAGACGATAGCACAGTCGTTGTCAAAATACAGTGCAGATTTTAACTAGACTAGAAAGATTAAAAATGGCCACATTTTATGGAGTGCTAATGAAACAGCATCGTAATGTTATCACCCATGTTATCAGAAGTTACGGATAAAGAAAGTGATAGACACAACGTTATTGTAGTGATTATTATGTTCGTTGTGACGAATTGTTTTACATGAAGTTAGATAACTTTGACTAGTATGTTGGACCATATTAAACGAATAACAAAACCGCGTAGCAGTGGCCTGGGTAACAGTTCTTATAACTATACCCTGTACAAGATAGCTTAATCTTTTTGACAGATGTAAATTTTTCTGATCGACATAACTTTGCAATGACGAACATATTATTTTCTTATTTTAATGATTTTAAAAATTGCAAAAATATTAAAAAAATACATATAACACAAAAGTCCCTAAAGATTCAAACGTAATCCGGAAATATTAAGACTTTTTATTACTTCAAAATAAAATGTAAATAGGAACATTGAAAATAATAGACGCTTGTACAATGTTACATCGGTCGGACGGATGGGACATGAATAACAGGCAATAACTGTTACAAATATCAATACCAATACCAATATACCAATCGTCTACAGAAGGAAAAGGGAAGAGACTGATAATTTGACACGCAGGTACTGCTCAAGGTTTTGTGCTATACTATTTACTGGCATATAAATAGAAAACTGCTCGATCAGGTGGTCGATTTCGTATGGAAGGTCTAAATTTTTTTTTTACTTTTCGACCCGTATTTCTTTGGGTTTACTTGTTGGGTTTAGTTGTTTACTTTCATGGTCGGAACCACCTATTTAAATTTGGCGGAAGGTCCAAAAATAACCCTGTAATATTAAATAGGTACTTATTATGAATATTGTCCCACTGTCGCTTATTTACCACTTGATTTATATGTCTAGTGCAATAAAGAATTTCACATATAATACACCCACACCATTTCGTCACAGTTACAAGTATTTTAAAATGTAATTTTTGGACTACTAGATATTTTGTTTCCCATCACTACCGACACCCGTCTGTCAAAAAGATCAAGCTATGTTGTACAGGGTCTAACACCATAAAAGAGTTTTAGCAGCTGACGTACAACATTTGCTGATGGAGTGTGTCCGATCTCAGTCTGCAAGAGATTCTCTGATGGGAGCCTTTAACTGAAGCAAATTTGATGTAGGTATGTTGTGCGGAATTTTAGAGAGACTAAACTCAACTGAAGCAAAATAATTGATCAAGCTGAAGTTTCCCTATCAAAAATAATAGTTAGTTGTGTAGTTTTAGGTTACGATGGAGCTGGCATGTGTATCCACACAAAAGTCCTTTAAATAAATAGAGAAAAAAAAAGCGTTTACACTGCCGTCAGTTCAGACAAAAAGTTCGATGAAAATGACTTACGACTTGAGATAAAAAAAACGTGAAATCGCTTGTGATGTAATAATAGCGATAAAATGAACATCACGTAGAGCGAGATCGAGATAGCATTACAACAAAACTACGCGTGCGTTTTACGCACATAAAAAAATAAAGCTATAAATAAAGTTAGCAAATACGCTAACTGTTATGATTTGAGAGAAAATTAAGAATCTCCTATTAAATGAGTTGCATTCTGGGCAACAACTGGATGCCTCTTACATTTAGTCGCTTAATTTATTTTTTTATTGTATGTGTTTATGTATTGAAATAAAATTAATGTATATTGTTATGTGTGTATTTATGTGTAATATACATAATTGTGTGTAGGCATATATTTGTGTTCAAATGTATTTTTTTATGATTTGTAGGCGAAAGCTTAACTTCAATCAGACCTGGTGGAAGTTGAAGATGAGTTTGACATTGAACCGCGTCCGCCCAACAAATGCCTATTCACTCTTCTCTTGCCAGGTCATAAGATCGCGGAAATATGCTCGCTGGAAACATAGTCCACTCCTTAGCTGTTCGCATGATGAATGTAGAAGCGAATCTTTTCGTTCGGATATAAGGAACATCCACCACATGATGTTTAGTGGTTTTATGATGAAATGGGGCTGGCATACTAATAATGGTATGTATCATATCACATCACACATCATTAGCCACAGAGCAGGGATCACTTCACCTACCTACTACCTGACATTAGTCATTAAAGTCAAGTCACGGAAGTTTCAGTTTGCTGGAACCTTTCACGGTTTGGATTTAAAGTACCTATTCAGTGCTTTCACTGAGTCTTGAACCTGAATACCATCCAACATACTCTCGCAGAGTGTCTGACATGGAATAGTGGGTGATGGGACCTGAATCAGAAGATCGAATGCGATTTCTTCCTGCCAATTGTTGTATCGTGCATGCTGGAACGAAAATTGAAGGGCCATGGTCTCATTTTGCGAGGAAATCATCTCTCAGAAAGAGTCCGATGATTAGAATCAAAAGAGGATTAATTCCACTCCAGGAAGAAGATGTGGGGGCGCCGGTAACCACTCCGGCGTATTAACTCTAGCCGGCCTATGGGTTCACGATAGGTACGGTACACCTTTGAGTTCGTGGCACCCAGAGCGGGGAATAAAAATAGCCGGATAATAACCCTCGAGAAGTCGGTGGAGCGGTTTGACAAGCTGTGCTGTAAAATATACTGGAATATTGGGGAGGGTAACGCATTTCACCTTAGATCATGCCTGCAAGGGCGCAGCACGGTAAGACTGTAGGGCATTAATTACAGGGACATAGTCCACGCCAAGAAACAGTCACCTTGTGATTTTTAGCCAGCACAAGTCCAACACACATTGGTCGCCAATCCCTTATGCGGCCGAAATGGTCTTATGAGGATTTTCTCCAAGTAAAAAAAAGCGTCTATAAATCTCAGCCTAATACCCAGATACCAGCACATAAACACAGATTATGTAAAGTTTTGGTATGTTCTCTTTGTCTAATGTGGCCATTTATAGGAATAAATGGATGACTCGATTTATCTGTCACCTGAGGTCTTCCACAAAATTAACAAAATGTCTCATAAAACACACAAGATGGGGTTCACTGTCAAACAGGCTTTCTGCGAATTGTCGAAAACTATAAATTTTATTTAATAGAAGTCATAAAACGTCAATCATGTGAACACTTGCTAGATACCGACAATGTTTTAAACAAAATCAGATATCTGCTCTGAAATTAACAAAATAAAGTTTAAAATTGTTTAATCTAACTGCATATATGTTAGAGTTTTGTAGTTTAGATTCAAAGGGTAGTGACAAAACGTGTTTAAGTAAGCTAAGCTGTAAAGTTTTTTAGATTTCCTTTAAAAGCAAAAACTTAGGAAACTGATTGTTCACGTCTCGGTTATAAAATCGTACCGATTTGGAATCGATTATGTTTACGATAAACAGAGAACGGGTGGCAGCTCTAAAAACGGTAGGATGAATTATCGGGTGATAAATTATTTTTAATTTATTATGCTTTATTATTTGACGTTGGTGTATCGTCCACTCTAAAGCTTGACAGAATCGCGACAACGCAGCGATTTTCTAGAGCAATTTTGTCGCGCAATTTGAAGTTGTGTAGAATTAGCTGACCGGTAGGGTTTTCCTCCAGCTACAAGATGTAATTCTTTAAGAGACCTATAAAAAACGTAAGTACTTACCATCAGGTTGGAAGTCAGCTAGTTTACCAACGAACATTAAAAAAAATATAGGGAATTTATTATAATAGACTGGACAAGAATATTTTAGAGAGAAGTTTTTTATACCTACTATCGTGCTAGCAATCGCAGAATTTGATCGTTTTACTTGCATGGGTTACGTGTCATGGCTCCCTGAGTATTTAGGAGGTGTCATAATGACGTAGTTACTACGCAAATGTGTATAAAAAATCTCAATAGGTTTACCTGTAAAAATGTTTTACGCATTATATATAAAAGAGCGACATAAAACATTGACATTTTACATCAGATTTCAACAATCACGAGGCAAAATTCCGAGTAAGCGTCGCACAAAATTTGTTCCTACAAGACCTGGTCAATAAATTTTTAATGGTTTTTTCCTTTGTAAACAATGGTACGCGTACGGCGTCTCATTGTGTGCATTGTTCCGACTAATGTGTCCCTGTTAATGTTCTATCCGTCTGTTTATACTTATTGTGCAAATAGTGATTTCGTGCATTTCATGCTTGTTAAAGTTTCCTGCGTCCCGCTGCTGACGGTGCAACTCAAAGAGTTTTTAGATTCATATGCTTATTTAGGCTTATCTTTTATTTCTTTAATATTTAGTATAGTTTCTCTTTTCTACCCTTGTAGACCCTTTCCTTTTTCTAAGGATTAATAAGCTCCGTAGCTTTCGTGTCAATTCCAAATACTTTTAATTTTAGCATTTCACTGAATCCTCTTTATTTGGTATTTGTATATAGAAAAAAAATCATTCAATCAACTTCGAGTTACTTTCATAGAATATTGTGTCTTTGTCGTCGTTTTTTCATGATCCATTGGATATCTGCTTACTTAAATATCACGCACGTGCATAACCATTTCATCAATCAGCATCATAATCAGCATCAGCAGCGTATTCTTGCCCTCTGCTGGACATAGGAATCCCTCATTTCATGCCGCTACGTTTGAACCCGTGCGAAGATCACGTATTAACGGCCCGCAAATTTAATCACATCGTTCATTGAAACTTGTAGCCGGATGTCCCACGCTTCGCGTTCCCAATCTTGACCACCACACACTAACCTCCAAGAATATCTACCATCTTTTAACCAAATGCCCTATTCATACCCAATTCATAAACAATTTTTTTTTTTCGAGACGTCTTAAATATTAGCTTACGTACGTACTTCAACTTATATAAGTCCAGAAGTTCGTATACCTAGAGACCTTCTGTTATGGCCGGGAACCAACAATATGACAGCGATTGTAAAAATATTGTTATCCATTGGCTGTCGCTGCCGTTCTGAACAACATTGTAGGGTAGGCTGGGCACTGTTGTAACAATTTTCATTTCATTTGCCATAACTTAGTCATCACACCTGTTCGCTGAATGAATATTGTTTTATTTTTTTCTTAATATGTATATGTCGGAGAGTGTAGACTACAGTGTCATCTCGTAGGGTAGATTGGAACATCAAATCGATTTAGCTTGGGTATGTTTGGAAGTTGGGATTGGCAACACAACAAGCTGTTAAAAGTCAAGCGTCAACGTCAGTATCAATCAAGCGTCTGGCAACTGGTCAGAATATCTTGCATGACGGCGGTCACTTGGTGGAACTGACATTCAGAACATGATGAAGAAGATGAATGATGAAAGAAGATGTGTTGTTAATCTCGTTCCAACCTCACCACGTTCCAAAAGCAATCCTGTTGAATCGTGCTTGTTCTAAAGTATTTTGCAATTATAGTGTTTCTAATTGAAGTAATTAAACCAACCAATTGTACGACGTGATTGATTTCTATCATCAATGCTGTCGGAGATGAACGAAGATCAGCCTCATGATGAACGGCCACCCATCCCTTCCTTATGTATTTTTTATATATAAATACTAAAGTGATAAACACGATGCCTGTATGCCGATGATGATGAAACAGGAGCAAGTTAGAAAAAAAGTAAAGTCTCACAACCGATTTAACCCCTGAGCCGATTGTGACATTGTTTGGAGTCCCTAATAGCACGTTCGAAAATACACTAAAATTGTCTGAAATCACTTTTATTGGAATTAATATCAATCGTAACACAATATAATCTTCACGTGGAAGTAAATTACAACTTTATAATAAAAAAAATTGGAAAAACTTAAATCATTTCAGCCAATAAGTTATTATATAAAGTGTATATAGTTATTATGTCAGTCTTCATTTTACAATCAGTTGACAAGTTCGTATGTAGTTATGCCTAAAAGGAAATTATTTTTGTGTGATTTTTTAATTTCATCAGGTGCCGTGTAATCTTTTTCGAATCAGTAGGAAAAAAATACCACATGGTCTCACCAACTAATGGACATGTTTTTTTCCGGACATGAAATTTATGCAATTGGAAAATACTAATTTAAATGTGTGGCTAAAAATGATATAGCGTCTATCTAGACAACTATTTTTAAAAAAATATCACAGATGTGTAAATACAAAATTTTCAACACTAATTCGTCATTCTTTAACTAAAAACACAATAAAACATTACCTTTTTAACATTAAAAGCAAAAGTTTTTAAAATAGTTCATGGATAATAATTCCGTTCTTTCAAGAACTGTTTGCTTTTTTGCAAATTAACGTCTTGCGTTTAGTTACATTGTATTTTTTAAACAACAATAAAAAAATATTCATTATACCTACGGTAAAAAATACTCGTCACAAAAGTATGGCAGATCCCATTTATTTTATAAAACACAGCAAGAAATACATGTAACAATGTAAGGTTGATATTTTAGAAAATTATGCCATAAATAGTCTTGTTTACAAAATTATAATGAATTACCCTGACGTCACTGACACAACCGTAATTTTTTTTCTTCGGTGCCGGTTCAGTGTTTTTAATACATACATGTCCCTTTTTTCGATAGCTGCCGATCACTAGGTTCGCTGTATTTACTGGTTTCCTTTGCGTTGCCGATTGTCACCATCATCATAAAATATTGTTTTTTTTTAAGTTTTTTTAGTGCTCATTTGGTAGAAAATATGTAACATATTTTTTATTTCTGACTAGCGTCTGCCGGTAAATTTGTCGGCGTTTTCAAAAACAAAGAACAAGAATTTGATGACGTACAATTTTTTTTACAATATCATTTTTATGTTAAAAAGATATAATTTTACTTGACATCACTAGTATAAGATGAGGACTATAGACAGGTCAAGTTGTACCACTTTTTCTATCTATTTGCATTTAGTAATAAGTATAATAAACGTGTAGGCTAGATATATGTAAATATGTTTTCATTTTCCTTCCTACACTAGTCAAGCTTTATCCCCGGTTGTGCTTAAATAATTGTATTTATATTTAAAACCAGATAACATTTAAAACTTAGTTATTTAATGTAGAAAAAATATTTTTTATGAAAAGGCCAGATGTCGGCGAAGGTCGGAGAAGAGGATAACTCTATACCTCCGGACCCGGTCAGACGGGAAAAAGGAACACCTCGGGGTTTTTTTTTTACATTGACTCGACAAATTGACAGCAGAGTACCTGATTGTAAGTACAGTGTAGTCCAAAAACGAAAGCGACTATCAAAGGATGAAAATTCATTGATAGTCTACATCTTCATGGCAGCCCACATATACCACGACTGAAGATCTCTAGGTATATGAGTTACTGGATATACACAAGCTGATCCCGAAACGCGACAAGCCGAAACTGGTCACTGTGACGGACTTTACACCCATGTACTGTGGTCGCGATCCAAACGGGCACCGACGCCCTACCACCTCGCTGCTGCTCGTTTAGCTCCACCCAGGAGTCACGTGAAGGGAAATTAGGGTAAAGCCTACGGACGCGAGCAGCTTCAACTCCCATGATTCGCTTTGTTTTTAGTCGGTGCAAGTCCGACACACTGGGGGGTGGCCCTCACCGCTTCCTGAGGCCAGTCAGGGATTTCCCTCGGATTATAAAAAAAAAACAGTTTTGTGAAAGAAAATATCCATTAATATTTCATAAATACATACACAGATGTGTTTCCTATTTTCCATATATGCCTATTTTAAAAAGTAAAGAATACTGTATACTTTTTAACATAAGTATATAGCAACAAAAAAAAAAAAAAACAATAGCACGAAATTCATAAGAATTATTTAACAATCCACGTGAACCTTAAAAAACTTTAAGTTTTATTGACCATTAGCCTTAGACCTTCTGAAAATATTGTCACACTTTTATTACCCGAAATGAATGGTAATATTTTTGTATTATTTTCTATTATTATGTTTCTATTCATTGTTTATAAATTGCTTTATTACCTTGACGCGTGGCTGGAGCACGCCAAGTGCTGGTCTTCACAAACATTTAACTGTTTTCAAGGACTAATCTACAATTTTGAACTTTATTTACTGGAACATAAAGAATACTTTTTAGAATTAATGTAATATTAGGAGTACAAATAACTTTTCGCCCTTTTTGTCAATAAAAGAGAAAAAT
Source organism: Automeris io (assembly GCA_036320925.1). NCBI lineage: Eukaryota > Metazoa > Arthropoda > Insecta > Lepidoptera > Saturniidae > Automeris > Automeris io. Next base: position 9,851,119 of record JAUDJH010000014.1, read on the forward strand.
TAAAAGTCCCGTAGTTTAAATTTAATCGAAGCATCGTCCATCACTAGCTTTTTCCCATCTTTGAGGCAGCGTTCGAATATCACGTCTGCGACTTCATGTTTTGAGGCTATCCACGAGTCAACTCAATCTTTGGTATCTATGGATGTGAAATGCTGCTCGGACAGAGCATGTGCCATTGACGGGTACAGATGATAGTCGGACGGCGCAATGTCTGATGAATACGGTGGGCGGGGTAGCACTTGCCAATCATATGTTTTCAAACAGTTTTTCACCGGAACCGCTACAGAAGAATAATTTTGTCGTGTCTGGAGTAGTATTGATGGCGTTTTTCCTTCAGAACTCTACTCAATCTCATTAATTATGTTCGACAGAGAGTTCCAGTGATTGTTTCGCTTGAATTAAGCAACTCATATTACACCACACCCGGATGATCGCACCGCTAATATTCGTTTTTGCTGTGGGTGTTGACGCGTGGTCAGGTAGTCCCCATGATTTTCTTCTTTTTAGATTATCATAATGTACACTTTTCATCCATTCGATGTAAAAAAAAAATAATTTTTTGTGCCTAGCTAGTAGTATTTCTCTCATGCATAATCGGCGTATAACATCTCTGCGGCTTAATTTGTATGGAACCCAATAGCCTAGTTGTAAATGATCTGAGACTGCTTGCGGAGCGATTTCTAAAGTAAGTGTAAGATTCTTTTGTGTTTTCGATTAATTTTCCTTCAATAATTCCTCCAATTCCTCATCTTCGCAAATTTTTAGCCTTCCACTGCGACGTTTATCTTATGCGTTAAAATCACTGTGTTTAAATTTTTAAAACCACTCACTATATGTTAACTCACTCAATGTAGCATCATTATACGCTTGTACGAGCAACCAATGCGCCTCAGCTGCAGATAATTTAAAATTAAAGAAGTAAATTAAAAGTTCTCTCAAATGACGTTTATTTCGTTCATATTTAGACATTTTTAGATTTAAAAAAATGTATGATGTTAATACGAAGTTAACAATATGTTAGGGTTATGTTGTTTTTGAATGATTAAGCTAATTTTCAAGCCGATTATCATCTGCGAATTCTAACGTAAGTCTCGTGCCATGTCATCGTATGTGTACTCCGAATATTTGATATAGTCCACCTAAGAAGTTCTTGAGTTTTAAAGGATACCATAGGTATATATCAAATATTCGTTAGGTTGATATGATGAAATATTTGATTGAAATGATTTACCTAACAGTTTTCCAAAATCATAATCTAAAATATTTGGTAACTCTTACAATAATTTGCGGTTTACATATATTTTTTAATTCAATGAATGAAACACATTGTAAAGAAAAACGTAAATACCCAGTCTTCTATTTCGCAAATCATCGCAGATATTCATTTAAAAAGGAAAACCCGCCAATTACTCGTCATAACAAATATTTACCATACACAGAAAAAATTCCCACCACAAGATAAACTCAGTTTCTTATCAAAACGAAATTATACGAGTTTAGTGCAATCGCATTAATTCCCATGGTATGAAGTGGTAAATTCACAAGACTAATATTTGAGATGATAGTAAAATAATTTCAGTGATAACGTCACTACATAGATTACACGAAAGGAGGCGGAATATAAAATAGAAATGACTGATAATACATCTATTGTATATCACTGATGTGAATGACAATGGTCTTATTTAGTAACCTATTACTTATTGTTCGTTTATGGATAATTGATGGTTCAATAAAGAAATCGTACTTTTATTTGCTTGGAGAAAATTTTAAAAGAATCTTTTCGGCTCGCATGGGGTTGATGGTGTCCAACATGACTCGGTATTAAGCCGACCAAAAATATCAGTATGAATACTACTTGTGGATTCAAGAGAACTAAAAGTGATTTAATAAATTCTCCAGAGCCTTCAACTTGCCGCCCTCTCCAGTCATGCTTTTAGTGGGTGACACCTCTCCGGTACTATACGGCGAATTTGGGAAGAACACCTCACGACGCTCTGTCAAGATCACTAACCGGTCGCTTTAACTGAAAAAACAGACCTAACTAACCTATTGAACAATTTGATAGACTCATCGTTATGTTTGATTGTTCTCTATAAAAACTTGCGCAGTCTATTGTGTATTATGTCTATGTGTTTCCAATTTCGTGTGAAATCACTTGCTCTGACCGAATTTTTCTATATTTAAGGCCTCTATTACGTGGATAAATATATCTACTTTGCAGTTTAATCAGTGAGGCTGTTCGTTCGCCAATATTGTAATAGTACTATGCAAATATGAAATGTATTGGATACACTTTCCTTAAAGTATAATAAGCTTCCATACTGTTTTAAAAAACAGTATATTTTTAGACTTCCGTAACTCAAAAGGAAAAAAGGAACCCTTACAGAATTCTTCATTTCATTGTCCGTCTGTCTGATTATAAAAATGCTTTTTCTCATTAACGCACGGAAGTATCGCGCTGAAATTAATATCAAATACTCAGTCCGTTGTAGGTCTATTTGCATGTTCAGCGTGGTAGGTATGCAGGTAGAGAAGTAGACCTACCGTAGGCTAAAGTGCAGGATAGCGTGTAAAGATGAGATGATAGAAATGAAGAAAGTCCAGACAGCAAGTAGATAAAGCACGCTTAATGAAGCACAGTACAAAGTCACAGTAAGAATAAGCAAGCACAAGTACAGTACATAAAGTAGAAGTAAAGTCCACTGAGAAATCCAATGTAAATACGAACACAAAAATAACAATAACGTCAAACTATTAACAGCGAGGGAGTGGTGCGTGGAAACGCGTCGAATGTGATATCGAGACTGTTTTAAAGGCTGCGCGGGCGGTTGTGCGCTTGCGTCGCGTGCGCATGCGCAGATCCCCCCGCGCGCGCCTGAATCCCTCGGCTCTCTGAATTAGAGCCGTTTCCACCGCACAACACGATATTAAAGGAATAAATATCAAGTGTGTTAGTATGAAATGTGTTGATAAAATTACTTAGATAAATAAGTGAAGATATAATAATGTTATTTAAAATAGTTGTTAGTTATAGGGTAGTATAGTATAATGAATTAGAAAATAGAAAATGTTATAGACAGAAATAAATAAATAGATAGTGAGTATGCCACACATGAAACAAGTTTGTACGAAACTCTCAGTACGAAAATGCGATTCGTACTTGGTCGGTTTTCTTTCTTTAATATTGTTCTTCTATGACAATTGATAAATTTATTTAGTAGCTGACAGTTTTACTTTAAATATGTCAAGTGTGAAGTAATTAGAACTAGGTTCCGAAAAATCCTTTTTGCTTGTCATTACAAACCTCTAATTAGAATAAGTCACACTTTAGCCTCTTGGATATCAATTTTCTTGAAAATTGCATAAAAAAGATATAGCAATGTTTAAATATTTAAATAAAAATAGATTAAATATGTACCCAGTAAGTTGACACGCTACCGTCATTTTTGGTTCCTGGGAACCCAGCGCTATCAGTCAAGTGGTTTGACCCGGTGTCGGCGAAACCCAACCATCCTCACTCGACAGATCATTTTGTCGCTTATCGGAATATATTGAATGAGTGGTTTAAACGTAATTCCGAAAAACATTACACCATTCTGTAGTCGGAATTTTAGGCTTGGATTGTAATCGTATACGTAAGTTTTATCCTTATTATTATATTATATTAGGTATATTAGCTATATAGGAAGACTGAACGTCTATACTATTCCCCTTCAAGCTTCCGTCATGTCTGATAGCATGATGCAACAGTAGCGTTATAATAACAATTTGTACGTTACATTTGTGTATAGACTACTGTAGCCACATATTATCAAATTGGACCTTTTTGTGTCAAAAAATCATTGATTGAAATAAAGAATTAACAGTGGTTATAACAATGCATAGTTTTATGTTCCACACAGACATAGATTGTTTGATTTTATCCTTATAAGAATAGAACAATTAAAATTAATTATACATAGATTTAGTACAAGCTTAAACGTCTTACGTCTTATGACATGAAAAATATCAACTCCTCCAGGACCGAGGGAGGAGGACAGGAAGGAGACAGAAATCATGGCTGCACAACATCAAGGAGTGTACAAGTATTGCCAGCGTCGAACAACTGTTTCGCTTGGCTCAAGACAGACAGAAGTTCGCTGAGCTGACGGCCAACCTTCGGTAGTGGAGAGGCGTCTTAAGCAGAAGAAAACAAGCTTAAAGAATATATTAAAGTACCTACTAAATTAATCGAACTACCTTAAAGTGATTTATTGTATGTAATATCGTAAATCGTATATTTAGTGTATATTAAATGGATACAAAAACGTAATGATTTTTATTTAAAAGATTTTAAACATACACGTTAAAATAAGAAGGAAAAATGTTTCAATACTTTTTTAAGTGAACTAAGTCAGTCACACGTAAGTTTGCGTTAATGAATCAATAATAAATCCATATCTTATTTTTTCTTCATCACATTTATTTTCGACACTTATTACCTCATATCGATAAAATTACGAATTTGTTTGTATACCATGTATGACTACCATCTATTCTCACTACTGATAGTACAAAAACATATTGGCAGCAGGAAACTACTTTTTACAATAAGTAATCGAGATATGGATTTTTCTGCGAGTTTGTTTGTTTAAAACATTGAGTCATCCATATTTGTCTAAGTTTTAAATAGAACAATAAAGGAGAAGAAAAATCCACGTTCTTAGAAGATCTAAACATTAATACAAGCAATGATAACGTAAATAAGATTAATAATTAGATACAATCAATTGTGTTCTACTCCGACCCAGCTTTGACTTTACTTCGCCATTTCTTCTCAAGATTGTCGCTTCCGCAACGCTACTTGATTATAATCAGAAGTTTTTCTTCGGTGGTCGTACAAAACGAGGTCCAAACCCACAAGTGTACTTTTGCCTTTCCCTCCAACCCATAAAACTTGCTGGCTGAGCACCTTGAGCGATCACTCCACTCGCTTGATGAAATTGTAAAGACCATCCCTGGCCAACAGCTAAAACAGCAAAAAATCTTAACGATAAGACCTTAGCAATACTTGCAATCGATTACCTGTTTAACAAAAATAATTAAAATACAATGCATCACTATCGTTTCTAAAATAAAAATTAAAAAAAAAACTAAATGTTCTAGAAGATACTTTAATGTTTTATATTCATCTTAATATTAGCTATAGGCCTACAAGTGCTATACATTTTCTATAACAAGTAAGGAATACGACATTAGATGCGACAAACTCATTACGTGACAAGTAGATAGTCTGAACTGTCCTCGAGGCTTTTCCCACAATTACATACTCGTGTCTATCTTACGTTTCAAAATTACTTTTGTAACTAACTTTGACCTTGTCAGCTTTTACGTCGTTATTGCACTATAATAAAAATAAGACAATCATAATGCGAACAACGAAGTGTGGAATATACTCCTAACGTGCACATTTCCACGTTTTTAAGATTTAGGCGCTTTTTGAAGAAGAATTATAATAAAAACAGATATTTTCATTTAAGTAGTCCGATTCTAACATGGAAAAAGTACAAAGTATTTGGTTCAAAGTAGTTTTCTTTCCCTCATTAGTAAAAATTGCTGTTTTGAGTGATGGTTTTTAGGCGGGACCTATGCTCTCTCCTTGTTGGACATGCTTAGAGATTCAGCAAAATGGATTTAATGTCAACCCAAGCGCATTCCTGTATGTTTTTAGTCAGTAGGAGTCTCACTGGAGTTGCTGCCCTCACAGCGGCCCTGATGGTCCTATGCAGGATTTTGCCCCGAGACACCAAAAAAAAAAAATATAGCTTAGTAATATATTTATTAAATGGTATGCAATATAATTATTAAATGGTATGCACGCCACTGATGGATACGAGTGCCTTATCCATTAAGCAACTATAGCTACAGTAACTAATCAATCAGTATGATTAAGAATATATAAAAAAATATATTCGAAAAAGTTTATCAGTCGTTGCTTTCTTTTAACTGTGTTGTATTATCTATCAGATCGAGTCAGTAGGAAAAAACATTTTTTTTAAAATAACCTTAGCAATACGAAGAAAAACTAAACATTCATGATATTTTAACATTCGTAAACAAATTGTGATATCGCAGGAAAGCATTTCCTTTGTCAATAATGATTCAATGTCCTTTGTAATTCATAATTCTCGTGATAACAGGTTTATCGCAGACATGCTGACTGCTTCATCATGACGTATCCACCTGATTATGCTGTGGTAGCGTGGTATAGGTAGGTAATTTATCATTCCTTGTGCAGTTTTTCCTCAAGATACCGTAATTCTATCAACTTCTGTTTTTAATCATTCCAGTCTGTGACATCATTATTAATAAGTCATTATAACTCAGTTAATCAATTAGGTCGTTGAGTATTAGTGATCATGTGGTCATGATCAATTGTAATAACAATTTTTATGTTTTCATAGCTTAATTCAAATCCTTATAGCAATTTATTGTATACGTTTTAAGATTCTACAATCTACAGTTTTCTTGTGGTTCTTTAAAGGGATTCTCCAAAAATCACAGAATATGATGGTATGGAGTTAGGAAATGTCTTAGTTTTTGGGGTCTATATACCAAGAATCGCTGGATAAAATTCAGCAGACGATAAAACTAGAGTTAAGAAGAGAAAGAGAGTAAAAGCGTCACGAACCAAAGCGAAAAATTTTTATTACAAAAATACCGTAACTATTGCTATTCTACTCTCCTTCGTTTATTCATTGATATGGGGACTAGGTCATAAATGACAGAAATGTTTCTTGTATTACATTAAATAATTAATAGGATTACAATACATATAAACTATAAATTGGGTCATAAACTGTGTGGATACATACGCGCAATATATCATTTCATCAAAACCTTATCAATTTATCTTATGAGAGCCATTTTTTCGAAGTAAATGAGATTAAATACACATTCTGTTAAAGTAGGAAATAAACTATTATAGAGCTAATTTATTTGTATCGATATCGATAGAAATACATATTTCAGACAAATTAGCAAAAATAATAATAAAAAATATCGATAACATTATTAGTTATTATTATTTACTGTATAGTTAAAATACTGGTCATTCATATAACGAATAATAGTTTTAATTCAATAATGACTAATGATTAATGACTGATGATTTATTGTATTAACCCTTTACACTCGAGGCCGTTCCCGTGTGTATCTCATATGGTGAAGGAGACTCGCCTCTCGAGTGCAAAGAGTTAATATTGTTTTACATTTTCAAAATAAGGCTGGTCCGCCCCTTTACTTTGAAACCGATAAATCCTAATTCGAAAAAAAACACACCAATTGAAATAGACTTGAAGACGCTGTAAAAGTGATTACCAGTGATACAGTTTACAAAAATTATAAATTATCAAATCTAGTCTATTCGATTTCACATATACCTAAAAATGGCATTTCCTAAACCTATTTCGTAGCATACGATATTACCGTCTTCATCAGTAGTTATAATGACTTACTAAGCATCAGAAAACATATTATAATATTTAGGTTAAACATAATTTATATTAACACTAAAAAGACTGAACATATGTAGGTATAGCACATATGTATATAGGGAATAAAGAGAAAGGGACGTAAGTACTATCAATAAATGCTATAAGGTAATATATAAAAAGTCATAATATTTTAAAAAATTGGATTTTGATAAATATATAAATTTTTTTATATAACTAATCTTTAAAAACAGCCAAAATGACAGCTCTGGGCAATCTAGTGTTAAGAAAAAAAGCTGATGTACTATCACAGTGTTTTAACCGAACTGGGTCATGACCACAGTACACAAGTGTAAAAACCGTTATAGTGACTAGCTTTGGCCTGTCGCGTTTCGGGATCAGCTTGGTTATATCCAGTAGCTCATATACCTAGAGACCTTCAGTCGTGACATGTATGAGCCGACATGACGACGGAAACTATAAACGGTTTTTATCCTTTGATGGTCGCCTTCGTTTTTGGACTATACTGTACTTACCATAAGGTGCACTGTAATCAAATTGTCGAGCCAGTGTAAAAAAAGGGACAGTTATCGATTAATGACAAGAACCTATTAACAAGGTACATCTCTATAAAGAGATAGCAAGTCGACACCCGATTGACAGGCCATAGATGTAGGATTGTATATAGTTTAGTGTTATCTAGAAAAGGCGACCAGCAATGTAAATATAATATATTACGTTTTCCCACGGTGCTTTTGAGTCGCCTCATACAAAATAATTACTAAATCTCATTTTGTTGGTTTTCCGTGTGTTAGTTAATATATCATTTGTGGGTACAGAGGTGAAAATCTGTAGCCCTTATTACTACATAATGAGTTTGAATTTAAGGTTTAAAAACCGTGGCAGAAATTTGTTATTACAAAAAATGTTTTATTACTAATAATTTGAGATGTTCTGACTATGGCTTTCACCAACCAGCGGATTAGTCAATTAGTTGGCCAAGCTAATCATATTCTTCAAGGTATTCGGCAATTTCTGCAACTCTTTGTTTACAACTGATTCTCGCGCAAGTCGCAACCACAGCTTTCGAACGTGTCTGAACATATTTTGTTTACGTTACGTCTCTTGATTTTTGATTTTAGACTGATCAGAGCGCTGTAATTGTATAACTGCGAGAATTATTACCCTATTATGTTATATGTATACATTTTTTGTGACATATGATTTTTTTTTATTTCTCCGGTTTTTTTTTTTGGGACTTTGGATCTGGCTGACCATGTCAGTCCCATAATTACACTATACTTTTGTAACTACACTACACTATACTATACTATTTCAATAATTGGTATGTGAGTTTACTTTTGTGACATAAAAATGTGTTATTATTATACCAATTAAGGTATAACTTAATTCAGTCGGTCTTTAATTTTACATATCGTAATCATAAATCACATACACATCAAAATTACTATGAACGATATAACTCGAATCGATTCAACAGTACCCAGGATACCCACACTGTAAAAGTAATTGTAATGAAATTCTAGAAGAATGATATTTTCACAGATTCGCTTCCGAGGGAGTACGAAATGCAATGTCACAATTCGGTTCAAGCTTTCTTGATTCATATCGAATGCAATGCAAAACCAATCATTCATAGTAATTCACATAGATGGGCAAAATGTAATCAGATTAATGAAAATGATTAACGATTACATTTAACGTTTTTTACCATTAATATAACTGCATTTTGCTCATTTATGTTTTAAACACTACAAAATCCCAGATTGTTTACACATTTACGATTTCTTAATGTTTTAAATGGATTTATGGTAATTATGATTACAGAGTAACAAAATAAAAAATTACGACTACATTTTGTAATCGTTCATCATTAATCAGATTACATTTTGCCCATCTCTGGTAATTCATTTAATGCAGTACAAACAAAACAAAATACTGACACATAGAATCAGTGCGCCTCTGTCACATAAGTAGTAACAGATGCGTGAAACGCCGACAAACGTTATCGTTTATCGCGTCATATAGTGATAGCGCCACCCGCGGCGACGCGTTTGCGGCAAGTCGACATATCGCCAATTATAATACGTGATTACATGCACTACACGCCAGTAAGCGACGTCTGTCACAATATTTTTTTTTACACTGGGTCGACATAGTGACTACAGAGTACCTGATGGTAAGTACAGTGTAGTCCAAAAACGAAAGCGACTATCAAAGGATGAAAATCCATTGATAGTCTACATCGTCATGTCGGCCCACATATACCACGACTGAAGATCTCTAGGTATATGAGCTACTGCATATACGCAAGCTGATCCCGAAACGCGACAAGCCGAAACTGGTCACTATGACGGGCTTTACACCCATGTACTGTGGTCGCGATCCAGACGGGCACCGACGCCCTACCACCTTGCTGCTGCTCGTTTAGCACCACCCAGGAGTCACGTGTAGGGAAACTAGGGTAAGGCCTACGGACGCGAGCAGCTTCGACTCCCAAATAATAGAGTTACTATAATAATAATGAATTTCCATGTGAATGTGAGTTGTGGATACGAACATTTATTTTCTTTTTATGACAGGCAGACGCATGACCTCAATTACCCCTGGTGGGAGGAGAAGATGAAATCAACGATGGACTGCGTCCGCCCAACAAACGCCTATTCACTCTTCTCTTAAAGAGTCCCAAACTATAAGATCTCGGAAATATGGTGGCATATTCCACTCCTTAGTTGTTGTCATGTTGAATATGGAAGCGAATCTTTTCGTGCGGATATAAGCAACATCCCCTATATACGGACGGTATCCGACACGGTGTCTAGTGGTTTTATGTTGAAAAGGGACAATGATTATTGTTCCGATAGTCGTGTAGACAAATGGGCTGTTTGTAGCCACGATAACTATCTTAAGAAGCTCTAGCTTAGTTGTTGGATCAAGAGCCAAACACAGAAAGTAATATTACTTGATACGGCACGCATTGTTATGTTCCTCATTCTTAAGTACCGGTGACTTCGGCCTCAGGGCTCGCTGCCGTAGCTCTCCATTTTTTATAATTTAAAATTAATATTGTTTCTATGAATGTTTTAAAGTGTAAATAAATATCTTTTTTTTTTGTAACCCGGGGGAAATCTCTAACGGACCTCGGGGAGAGGTGAGGGCCACCCCCCGGTGTGTCGGGCTTGCACCGACTAAAACCCCCGGGGTGTTCCACCTTCCGCCTACCGGCATCGAGGGCACGACTGGGGTCTCATCCTCAATGACCGGCTGGGCGTGCGGCCGTGAGTAGGCCTCTACTCGTTTAGGGAGGGGTAGTGTATAGAGCTACCCCTCTCGTGCCTCTGTGTTGTAGAGCGGCACGCGGGAACACATCGCGCGCTGCTCGCACCCTTGTTGGACGACACACTCCCTCAAGCGTGCCGCCCGGTGTCGCCGCTAGAGTCGGACGTTCCTGAGAAACGCCTGTTCTTTTAGGCCGGCGGGCAGGTGGGGACGGCGCTGCCAAAGATGTTGTAGCCAGCGCCTCCCGGACCCGCTCCGCCGCCTCCTTCCTAGCTAGCACGTCCTCGGCGAACCGCAGGACCGCCCGCCATGCATCTTCGCTGCCGACCATTAGTGAAACCAATGTCGGCAGCGAAAGGTCTCCACCCACCACTCTCTCCAGCTCGGCCCGCTCCGAAGCCCAGGCTGGGCATATCTGGAGCGTAAATAAATCTTGTTGAGCATATCTGGAGCGTAAATATCTTGCATTAAGTTGAATCAACTGTTTGAAATAATATATTATTGACAAATGCATTAGATTGACGTGGTTCAAACTAGTATTATTAGTTCAGGAGTAGTCCAAAACTAGATATCATATACCACATTGATGTTATTAGGAGATATTGCGGTAAAAAAATTAGTAGTTGGTATAAGTTTGGCGTTTTTCTAAATACATATTACGAAATACTAGGGCGGCTTGAGAATCTTTCAGAATAAAACGTTTCACATTACGCAAATTTTCTTGCTGGGTCTTAGAAATAATTAAAAACGCAACATGCCTGCATAGTGAGTCACTAGGCCAGTCCATGCATTTACGGTTTGTTAAGTTTGAACATTCATTGATGCATAATTCTCTATCTTGGTAAAGGAAAAAAAAATCTCTAGGTTTCCGAAATGTAGAGTCAAAATTGCAGCTTTACTACCTATTCAAAAGTTATTTATTCAAAGTACATAGCTGTTATTTATATTTAAAAGATGGCTGGCGGCTACCAAAAGTCATTCACCGGTATGGAATCAAATTAAACCACCCCTAGACAATACCGCTTGCAGATAACCCAATCTTTTCTACTGCACAAAACTAAGGAGTTCCAACTGCTAAGACGTCTTACAGGATTTTCTACCTTAAGTTTTTGAAATACAGCTCATTTTGTATTGCACACAGAACTAATTTTCCTGGGAAAATTGAAAATGTCGTATGCATAGCTTTATAAGCTTTAGCTCTTTGGAAATAATAGCTATATTCCTGTGTATGTGGAAATAAACAGAAACGGGGCTCTGTAAACGGTTACCTTTGAAGTGGCGCTTCTGCATGCAAATTTTTGGGGAATAGAATTTTATGGATGAGATTCAACCTATACCATGAATATGTGTTTCCTATGCTGCATAACTTATTTTCTAGAGGTATAAGCAAATTGTTACTGTTCGTACAAAAATGCTTAAATTTAATGTTTTTTTTTAACATGTCTATCAAAAATAATAAAATTGTATTGTAATAAGTTTAGTTACTGCATAAAAATGCGTTAAGATTGCTGGGTGGTGACCTCTCGCTGTCGACGCTCATCCCAATTATGGTCGGATGCGAGGGTGCATGGAGAGCGGTGCTCAATTTTAGTGAGCAGGTGCTTGCATAGAAGGAGGCGGCGGAGCGGGTTCGGGAGGCGTTTGCTTCAGCAGCGTCATCCTAGCCCGCCCGCCGAACCGCAAGAATGGGACGTCGTAGGGCGGCGTTTCTAAGAAACGTCCGCCTCTAACGACGGCACTGGGCGGCACACTTGAGAGAGTGTGTCGTCCAACAAGGATGCGAGCTTCACGCGATGTGTTCCCGCGTGCCGCTTAAGAGCGCAGAGGTGAGAGAGAGGGGTGGTTCTTTACACCACACTTCCCCAAGCGAGTAGTGGCCTATCCAGAGGCTGTACGCCTTGCTGGGTATCGAGGATTGAGGCCCTAGCCGTGCCCGCGATCCCGGTAGGTGGTAGGTGGTACACCCGGGGGTTTTAGTCGGTGCAAGTCCGACACACCGGTGGGTGGCCCTCACCACCCCCTGAGGTCCGAAGGGTTTTCACCGGATTACAAAAAAAAAACGCGTTATCCTTTGGTTAAATCTAGTTATTTTTAATAGTATAAAATAGCGTCATCTTGGAATAATTCAAGAAACTATTCGTTGCGCGATTATTTTGTTCCACTCTTATTGATTAATATAAAATAGTGTAGCTCTGTACTAACAGATGTCGCTGTTAATAAATTATTAAAATATTATATTTAATTTTGTTTCATTTGTATTGAGTCTGTTTATTCATTATTGCAATAATAGTGAGTTCGGACATTAAGAAACTATAGAAATACATAATAATTGATAATGAACTAGTCCTATTCAATTAAACTAATGAATTGGTTTTCAATATAGTCATCTATTAGCAATAATGCAATACACTAAAAACATCGATTGGTGTGTTTGACGAATAACTTTATTAAGTTCTGCAAGCTTTTAATAGATGTCACTGCTATAAGTTTTATTTTTTCAAAGTTTTATGTTTTCTTTTTTTGACAGGACAATATGCTGTTATCCTGGAAAAGCATTTAAAACTTCACTAGGCGAAGAAAGCGAGCACTTAATGTACCCAGCCAGCGATTTATGGGTTGGGTTGCAACGCAAGAGCACCTTTGTGGGTAAGGACCTTGATTTGGGCGGCTAGCCAGGAAAGGACGATCTACTAGCGTTTCGGAAGCCCTAAGAAGAAACGCCGAAAAAAGCTTTGGTCCACGTCGGACTCGAACTATATTAGTTATGGATATGTATGTGAGAACAATTTCATGAAATGTAACAGTCTTAACGTACTATCGACTATAAATATGATATTTATTATAATAAAATATCTTTCTAATATTAAATCTTTCTGTGCGTACTTTTGCTCACATTTACATTTATTTGGATTAAGTTTTTAATATAGCTTAGGTAAGAAAAATAATCAGCGAAGGTACTAAATAGACAAGCATTTATGTTCTTGTATCACTAACCGATATGACATACATATATTTTTTTAGTTAATTACAATTGGGAGTTACAAAATAATACATGCCTTGAGGACCTGATTTTTTGCTAAATTTAAGATAAACACGGCAAATAAAGTAGCTCTAGTACGTAGATACAATATTTTAGAGCTGAGCAAAATATATAATTTCTACTAAGATTATAACATTTTTATTACAACGGGTAAAATGAGATATTACACTGGCGGTCAAAGTTATTGATCTAATTTGTCGTTTAGGTTTATGTGTTTGCCGTCCCGACGTCGAACAGTTTTCATTATCTACACCGAATGTAATAAATTGTTTGGGGATTTTATTCGCAAACCGTCAATATGTGACGGCTTTTCGCTTTGAAGTATTAAGTGCGATTTATTCAACATCAGTTACGTAGAACAACAAACATTGGATTGGTTTTTATTAATGATAGGCAAATTTACTTCAGGAATGACGTGTTTTTGCGAGAAGTAGGATAATAATATTGATTTACTGCCTGCTAAGTAAATAATCCGACATTTATTTACCAATTTGCATAATATTTATATGATTATTTACTAGCTACGAATGAAAACGAGCTACGAATATTTAAGAACAAGAGTTTCTTGATACTATAGTGAGATTTATCTAAAAAAAAAAAACGGTGTACGTACCTACAAATTGATCATTTATACTTTGCCTTATTTGCCTTGCCATCAAGAAATGAGTTACTTAACACTAGATCTACCACCGAACAATTTATTTATATTGTAAAAATAAGATGGTTTACTGAGCTTTTATATAAATAAAATTGAATCAATAATATTTATCACAATGTTGTAATAGTAAGCAATATGTAATTCTTCAGAATAAAAAAAAAACTATTAAAAAGAAATAAATCTGAAACAAATATAAAGACCGGCTATTTTGACCGGTTCGGAGTATTTCTAGTGTTAATCACAAGGCAAATGTAAAAAAAAGTAAGAAGAGTTAGCAAAAAAATACTAATTACTTGTAGAAATTGGAATTTGATAGTAATGCTATAATAATTCCTACTTTCTTTGAATATTTGCTTAGTATTCTTATGCGATACTTAGAAAATTATTTTAAGGTTATATTTGAGTAGCAAATCCGATACAAGTGATCTAGTGATAAACTTTTTTTTTTCATAAATATATATACTGTAAAATTATTACTTATAATAAACACATTTTCAATATAACACTCTTTTTAACAATTTCAACTTTCTCAATTTCCTGGAAATCTCAGTTGTTGAAATAAATATCTCACACATTTTATATAAAAACAATACTGTATTATTCTTTGCAATAATGTAAAGTTTTTTAGAAAATAAATAATTATAATTAATGTCAATCCCATAAAATATGTACTTATTATTCTACGATGCCGACGATAGGTTGAAACCTAAATCCCTCACAATATGCATTGTGTGAATTTGTGTGTGGGCAGTTTAATGTATACGTGATGAAACTCAATTTGGGTGGCGAAGCTACTTAATCAGATTCATTACAGACGAGCTCGTGTCGGCAAATATACAAAGGACTGTTTGCACTATCGCTCCGTAGGCTTTATTGCTCCGGAAATCGATAGCTCGGTGATTGAGCCGCAAGTGTATTTAGTGTTTGCCCGCCTGATTACTGAGGGTAGTTCTAACTACGGCTTGTCAGAAAGCGATATGTGTATTCTGTATATGTAATTTTTAGAGCTGACATTTCCTCATGTGTTCTGGCTTCAACCGAGACGCTTTACATGAGAGCTCACGCTGTGGTACAGATATTAATATCACGCTTAATGATATACATATGTATCATCAAGGGATTATCTTTTCCAGGGTGAGCAGGGATACATTAGCAGCTGTATCTATTCTGTTTTACAGTGCGTGTAGAATATAAAGGCGAAGATAGCCAAATAGATTTATTTATAACTTTTACAAATATTTAATACATGTTGAAAAAACACATGCTAAGAAAACCTTAATTATTTACAAACTCGTTCCAAACAACCATTGCCTAGCAACTATATTCGTAATTTATCGTGCCAGTATTATTTTAGACTAGCTGATCCGGCAAACGTTGTTTTGCTATATAAGGTTTTGTAATATCTTCTAAGATGTTCATTGAAATTAAGTGATGTCAAAGACAATTTTATTCACAATTAAATACTCTTAATCAGCAATACATTTATTTGGATAAAGATTAATATTATTACGTTGATACAACTCTTAACAAATAATTCATTAATTTCGACCAAATTTGTTGACCATAAAAACGGTTCTAGTGACTTAATCTTAAAAGATAGACATATACTGTCGCGGACATTTTTTTAGATCATTTCAAGAGGAATAATTCTTTTTTACATATATTTTTGGTATCTTGAACCGTTTTTGCAGCGCACGCAATGAAAGCCCTCAAGGATGAATAATTTTCCCCGTTTTTTTCACATATTCCATTATTTTTTCGCTCCTAATAATTGCATCGTGATGTTATATAGCCTAAAGCCTTCCTCGATAAATGGTCTATTCAACTCAAAAAGAATTTTTCAATTCGAACCAGTAGTTCCTGAGATTAGCGCGTTCAAACAAACAAACAAACAAACAAACAAACGCTTCAGTTTTATAATATTAGTATAGGAATAATTCTTTCTTACATATATTTTTGGTATCTTGAACCGTTTTTGCAGCGCACGCAATGAAAGCCCTCAAGGATGAATAATTTTCCCCGTTTTTTTCACATATTCCATTATTTCTTCGCTCCTAATAATTGCATCGTGATGTTATATAGCCTAAAGCCTTCCTCGATAAATGGTCTATTCAACTCAAAAAGAATTTTTCAATTCGAACCAGTAGTTCCTGAGATTAGCGCGTTCAAACAAACAAACAAACAAACAAACAAACGCTTCAGTTTTATAATATTATTAGTATAGATAACGTGCAGTCCACATTCTTTAACAGTATCCACTTTGCACTCATGTGTACCCAATGCAACCAACGAAGTAGTGCAGCTCATCGCTGTTTTCAGAGCTCTTACACATGACATTTCTATTAGATGTCATGCGGGTTTCACCATGATGACTTTCTTCACCGGTGAGCATATGTTGCCTATAAATCCGTACTTAATCTGGATAAAACCAGAGGTACATGCCGGGATTATATCCTACGATTATTATTGTGTATGGATGCTGGTCTTTTATCCTCCAGGCTACCACAGCTAAAAATAATTTGATGACATGAAGGTACTTTTTTATGATTTACAAGCAGACTCTTAACGTCAGTCAAGGGAAAGATGAGGCTCATCGCGTCTGCTCGAGAAATGAAATGGAAATGAAATGAAATGTACTTATTTCGCCACAAACTAACAAAAAACTAGAAATTTAAATTCAGTAACAGAATCAACATACAGAAACAAAAGAAAAATAGAAAAAACATATAAACATTGTGAAAATGAGACCTTCATCAGCTTAAAGCCACAGAGGAAGTCTGCAGCGCTGATTTTCGTGAAGGCGTGCATAAGAAATGCTTATGCATGGTACTTTTGAAGTCTCCCTAATCGCAAGAACGTGGAAAAATAGACGCCGAGAGTTCATTCATTCGCTCTCCAGCGCTATGCAAACGCTGTTGCTATATCCAACAACGACTATTTAAAGGATAGGTAAGGCGCAGTTAGATTGTATAGAATTTTCCATAATTTTCTCATAAGGCATTCTATATTTATGTATTTACTTGTATCCATTGAACTATAACGTTAAGAAATGAAAGGCTAAGGTGATTTGCTTTAAGAGATATTTTTTGACGATACTGTTATTTATATTTTCGAAATCAACTTTTTCACTGATTCCACTAAAGATATGTGTCCGTCCATCAATTTGTTGAAAAAGATAAATTGTAGGTAATTCTTCTTGGTTGATCTATTTTCTTTCGTTTATTTAAAAGTATTTATAAATAGCCTTATTTCAAAAAAGTTATATTCCATTTTAATCCATTTTTGTAAAAGAGTTATAGAGCTATATTCGTCGAAGACACCCTTAAATCTGTCTTCGCTACCCTATCTCCATTATCTGGGCACCGTTCACCCCAGTGCCAGGGCGGGGCGTGTCACGGGGCACAGGGCGGGACGCGCATGCTCTGTTATCGCCAAACAAACATGGCGATTAAATTGATGGCGCAAGGTCACAATAGCTTATTGAATAATATCCTAATTGTCAAACACTATCTGTTTTTTTATATAAATAATACATTGTATATAGAAAAATAAAGATAGCACGTACACGAGTTAAAGTTGAACTGACAGTATGAAATTTTAACGATTTGTAGTGACTTTAAGCTTCATGATTTTAATAATTATGGTAAGACATTTCTGTTTCGTACTTGTAATAAGTAGGGCTACAAAGTTAAAAAAAAAATACAACAAAACAAAATTATTATAATTTCAATGTGCTTACGAAAACAGAAACTATTCTCCTTCATATTTAGTTACACGTTTCGTACTAGAACATCTTTCTAGGTATTTTTTAATTCTGTAGTGCTTGGAGCTTCTAACACTGGTTTTTCTATCTACGTAGATAATGAGACTTTTTTCTTTACCCTTTTTCATTAAACCGATACCATATTTAAATTTATATAAAATTGTTAATACATTTTTATAAGTATCTAAACGTATTTATTAAAATCTGGAACCAAAGCGTCAGCCCTCACCTTATTTTTTTATACTTGTACGACAAAGTAACTACATCACATCTAATGGAAAGCACAGTACGGTTTAAGAAAGGCAACTTCTATCAAGAGATGATATTTCATTGACAATCACCATTGTCATGTTGGTCCACATATATACATATATATATCACGACTGAAGGTCTCATCTATACTAATATTATAAAGCTGAAGAGTTTGTTTGTTTGTTTGAACGCGCTAATCTCAGGAACTACTGGTTCGAATTGAAAAATTCTTTTTGTGTTGAATAGACCATTTATCGAGGAAGGCTTTAGGCTATATAACATCACGATGCAACTATTAGGAGCGAAGAAATAATGGAAAATGTGAAAAAAACGGGGAAAATTATTCATCCTTGAGGGCTTCCATTGCGTGCGTTGCGAAAACGGTACAAGATACCAAAAATATATGTATGAATAATTTATATGGCAGAACAACGATTGCCGGATCAGCTAGTGGTATATGAACTGGACGTTCATAAGCTGATCCCGAAACGCGACAGGCCGATGTTAGTTACTATACTAGACTTTTCACTTGTGTACTGTGGTCATGACGCAGTCAGGCAGTTGCCCTACCATAGAATTCATATCAATAGAACAGTATTATAAAAAAAACATTTACATAACTCGTACAATAAACAACGATTATATCCGGGATTTTCATAATATAATATTTGAAGAATTCATATAATGCGACGTATAGGGTTTCAAAAACGTTTAAGTATGCGCCCTCCATACCGTTTGTTACTGGCTCTCAAACTTTCTGCTATCGACAAATTTATTAAGTTTTTTATACCAAACAACTATACGCTTACATTTTCATACCAAAAGAAGGCAATAATCGACAAATAAATAATCGATAGAATAATAGATAGTATAATCGATAGCTCGATCGATAACTCTAGAAAGTGTCGATATCATGTTGCTGATATTGAAGAAGAAGGAAAAAAGAATGTTAAGATTTATGAGTTAATTCTGAAATAGCACTAAGCAAACCTACTTTTACCATTGCTATTACTAGTAAATCATTACGATAATTTTGCACTCATCTTGATAAAATATGATTTGTGAAAACATCTAGATAACTACGTATAAAAACCAAAGTTACTTTCTTGAAAAATATTTTTGTTGTTCAGTACATTTAAGTTATAGTTTAGCATGTAAAGAAATCCTTATGCTACAAGTTATATTCAAACATTCCCGTGTGTAAATTCTTCACAAAAGATCTTTATATAAGACATTATGCGTTGGAGATTTTACATTTTTAAAAAACAACTTACGACAGTATTAAAAATAAACACCGATTTATAATAGAGAACGATAACACAATTTAATCTTAAGCATGGTACAAATTATAACAACGGGCGAGCCATCTATTAACTTTATTTCTTATGCACATGTTGTTTTGTTACAGTGCTATCTTGGTTTTGATTCGCGTGATTTTAATTTATCACTGTCTTATCATTAGGCATTTTACGTTTTTTTCCTATCCCCAGATATTGATTAACTATATAAGGCATACCGTAGAATATAAACAGGAAAGCAATATAATGTGTTTATTATTACAAACACAGATAAATTAATGCGTTGTTTGTATTCAACTGACGAAACTGCTATTAAAAACTAAAAAAGTAGCTGTTAACAATTTGTTGATTGAACTGTCAAGCGCAAGACCACGTTTACATCAACATATCATCTATCAGACTGTCTATTCTTAACGAATGTTATATGTTTTCAACATAATGATATTTGTCGTTGTCAAATGTGAAAATTTTATAACAGAAGACGCTAGTATTCACTGCTTTTAAACTATTATTAATTTGGTGCTTTTAGGTTTAAGCAATAAAGATTAAATTAATGAATAACAGTTTATAGTAACTGTTATTTGTGTACAACATAACAGGATTATTAATTATTGAAAAACAGCCGTTATTACCATCTCTAAATGTTGCTGAGAAAACTTTGACTAGCAGAGTGTGCTGCGATACATTGACCGGCCGCCCAGTCAGCCGGTTGTGACAAAAAAATAATAACTTTCCTCTTTCTGGTTGTCAGACGACTCGAGTGACTTACCGGCCATTTGTTTTTTAGGCTGGCCCGTGCACGATAAAATATTTTTTGTGGCAGTAGCTGTCCCTTGCTGAAGCATTATCGATGCTACTAATTTATCGATAAATCAATTCTTAGAGATAAAGAGCCCTAATTACTTAAATATGTTCAAAATAAATACAAAACTTTATTGTAATCAAGTCATTAAGCCAAATAATTATAAAATCTTGAACATTCTCGTAAATTACATCTTTTAAATTGTTATTGTCCTAATTATTATAACTCTCTACTCTAAGGTAATATAGTAATTGTATAATAATACATTTTATAATATTATTAAGACAAAGTGGGTATTACATTTTCGTTTTATTTTTTTCCTTTCACTACAAATAAATACAGGAATACAAATATAAAATAATAGAGTATAAATATATTAAACATAGATCATATTAAAAATTAGCTTAAACAGAAAAATAGTATAATAATTAATAAAACAAATCCATAAATAATTTGATTTTTTAAATTTTATAAATGTGTGGATTGTATCTGTTTATTTTTTACAAATATTTTTTAGAAATATAGAAATTGTTAAACACTGGCCGAAGTAATATGGATAATGTAAAGCTAAGCTCACGTACATCGATATGTCATAAGATCGAATCCATGATACACTATCTCGGTCCATTCTTTTTGTAATACGCAGTAGGGCATTGTTGATTGAAAGAGAAAAAGATATCAACCTTACAATAAGTGCGAAAGAGATAACTTCAAAGGAAGAATCGGAGACGCAACCTATTTTTCATTTTTCATTACATTAGAATACAATGAGAAAATTTCTTTGTTAATTCTGCTTTTGAAAAGCTAATTAAGATAAAATTAAGTCCGTGGAGTGAAACGTACCGAGATTTTATATAATAAAATAAAATATTTCATGAAACATGTTTATACAATATTTAAAAATGCAATAAAAAATTTTGGAAGTATGTGTACTATAAGATTATTATTATTATTATTATTTTTTTTACACTGGCTCGACATAGTGACTACATAGTACCTGATGGTAAGTACAGTGTAGTCCAAAAACGAAAGCGACTATCAAAGGATGAAAATCCATTGATAGTCAACATCGTCATGTCGGCCCACATATACCGCGACTGAAGGTCTCTAGGTATATGAGCTACTGGATATACACAAACTGATCCCGAAACGCGACAAGCCGAAACTGGTCACTATGACGGGCTTTACACCCATGTACTGTGGTCGCGATCCAGACGGGCACCGACGCCCTACCACCCCGCTGCTGCTCGCTTAGCACGATTGGGAGTCGAAGCGAGCAGCTTCGACTCCCAATGATTATGATATTGATCGCCAATGATCTCCCAATGATATTGATTATGTTGTATATTATGTACCAAAAGATAATAATAATGTTAAAACGTCACGCTATATCGCTTACGGGGTAAAAAGAGATACATTAATTGTTGTGTCCACTTTACGCTTATATATTATACCTTATCACCTTACTCAGGGCGCTTACACACGACATTTCTATCTGATGCTATGCGGGTTTCCTACACATGTGGTGCCTAAATCAGTACGTAATGTGGAAAAACCCAGAGGTATGTACTAGGATTCGAACCTACGACCATCGCGATGGCGCATTTAAAAGAAGGAAAAACTTTTCATCTAAATTATGTTCTTCTATGTAGTATATGTCTTTTTTTTTTTAATTATGCCTATGAAACAAAAATGTTGCAGGATGCGAATCATTCCAAATCGATGTTTAAAGATATGTCATTATAACACATAATGGCGCTAGCCTACATACCGTTTTGATTAATTTTGTAAAAAATAAAATGGCAGAAGCACAACGTAGTAATTTCTTAAATGAACAATAAACTAAGCCTTGATGCACCGTTAAATCTAGCTTAAGAAAATGGTATGTTTCGATTCATTATTTATATATACTAGTGCATCCATGTATAGTTTACTATTCGACTTCCATGAATTTGTTGGAGTATGGATATTTCTTTTAAATCCGATTTTTTATAGGCTCATATAGGTTGTTAATATTTTTATCGCACCGATATTTTTTTTTAACCCGGTGGATATCCCTTCGGACTGTCAGGGGAGTGGTGAGGGCCACTCCCCCAGTGTGTTGGACTTGCACCGATTATAACCACCGGGCGCCAGTAATATCTACCTTTCGCTTTCGCCGGGCCTGGGAACCCAGATACCTTCGAGGGCCTGGCGAGATCGATAATAATTAGGTCAAGAGAGTTGGTGACCGTCAGATCTTTGGCATCACGATTATTGCGTATAATGTTATAAAAACCCTTTGCAAAAATGTATTTCTAATTATCTAAATGAAGAGACCTCTCTTCACTTTCATAATATACCAGAGGCTTTTTATTATCTTTAGAAAGAATGTTATTTAGATTGCAATCCTTGTAAGTATTAATTAACATTATGATAAAATATATATATAGGAAATAGGATTTCTGAGAAGGGACGTGTGGTTACTGTACGCAAGCTGCAGCACTGGCGGTCCAAGATATAAAGGGAATGAAACTGGTTTTAAGCTTGAATATGGACGCTGCAAGAGAAGACTGGCACAACAAGTATACTGTTATCACAATGTACTGGCCCGTGCTCAGTTTTGAGTATAAATTGAAGTTAAATAATTGGTCTTTGTTTATATAAGCTTATTTATAAGATAAATTACAGTATTTTAATAAAATAATATAACAATATGTGGTGATTATATTTGGGGAAAAACTAATATCGTTCTATTCTAGCTTCGAAAAATATTTTGAATTATAATAAATCTAAATATATGTAACGCAAAGGTGACTGACTAACTGACATAGTGATCTATCGACACACAGCCCAAACCACTGGACGGATCGGGCTGAAATTTGGCATGCCGGTAGATGTTATGACGTAGGCATCCGCTAAGAAAGGATTTTGATCAATTCTGCCCCAAGGGGATAAAATGGGGAATGAAAAGCAGATTATACAGATTGACAGATTAGTTAAGAATATTGTGTACAAAGACGTTTTATAGGCCCTAATTTTTTACACACGCTAAACAAAAGTAAAGCCACAAAAACTATACCTAATTAATAATAATACTTCTTAACGCGAGCGCAAAAGCAAAAGCAAATTAATAATATACTCCTATTATCCAGTTCCATTTCGATCTGAATGAGCAGTCACGTCTGAAACCATGGCTCTCTACAACATTGATAGTGATACTTTGGGATATTGTGGCATCCCGAAACACGACAAGCCAAAGCGAGTCACTATGACAGTCTTTACACTTGTGTACTGTGGTCATGACCCAGGTCGGGCTATTGTCCGTGAGTAGAGCTATTGCTCTAACAACAAAATCGTTTTCTTCATGCAGATGTTTAATTAGCTTCTCTGAATGATAAAATAGATTATTCAACATTTTCTAACAAGCCTTAGGTCGTCAACTGCTGCACATACATAGGCCAACCCTAATGTTTTCCAGAGCAGCCGGTTGGACCGGTAGCTTGCACCCAGCATCGTCCTGCAGTCTGGAGTAGGTCATCCACCTTTTCAGTGGACATCCAACACTGCGCTTACCAGTGCATGGTCTCCACTTGAGTACATTTCTGCTCCATCGGCCATGCGCTCTATATGCTAATTATTCAACAACTGAAATGTAATAAAAAAAAATATATTCGCAATATTCACATGCCAGTTCACTGCGAGGTGACAGTAAAGATTACTGGGTGCGTTCAGTACAAATCATAAAACTTTATTAAAACTTCAAAAGTTATAAACGCAATTAGTATTATGTTGTTAGAAAATGTTATTTCATTCGTACTTTCTTTTTATTTTTAATTGATCGTGACCAGCCTCTATAAATTTAAAACTAATATCTTGAAGTATTTTTAACACTATTACTATTCGATTGAACTAGTTAACTTTAATATTTTTTTATAGCCTAGGCTGCACTCATGGTCTTCGTAGGTGAATGGTCTGCTTCTAATCCAGGTAATTTCAGGTCCAAATTCCAGTTGAGCAATCTACACGGGTTAGATTTTACAAATCGGACATAGTATTATAATATTTTATAGTTATATGGTCAGCCGTGATAAAACATGATGAGCCATATCATTACGCAGTGACATCACAAGAGGCGGTAGGAAAGATTAGGGATACATCCCTACATATAATATAATATAATATAATTGCTACAGCAATTAAAATCTTTTGGATAATTAAGATAAGGATAAATTTTGATATTTACATTTTGAGTTTTTTAAAATCATATTTCTATGATCATGGTTAATAATATACTTAATGTAGACACATAAGAATATTTACTATCCCTGACAAAATATTGAATTAAGTAATAGAGTATACCATTAACTAAAGCAGTTTTTCTCCATTTAGGCACTTTATTAACAATTTAGAACTGCACTTACCAGTAGTGAGTTTTTTTTTTCATTTCTGGATAAATTAAAACCCATGAAAAATAAAATCAGATCCGAAAGGATGTACTTTGTTAAAAGTAAAAACAAGGTCGAAAATGAAATGCATTTTTCCAATAATGCTTATTCACTATTATTTTAAATACAGAGGGAGTGAATAACTTTTTTGTTTCATTAGTATTATCAATGAATAAGCTGATCTTATATTGTGGATGTTATAAACCATATATAACAAAATTATAAGGAAAATAAATCATGCTATATGTTTATGGTAAGTAATGGTAATTCAATTTCTGAAATTTCATTTATATTTATAAATATGTAGCTGAACAATAAACGCGAATTTAGTTTTTTTTAAAGTCCCTATATGAACGAACGGAGTTTTACAGCGTGTTTATCGAATAATATCGCGCGAAAACCGAATTATAACCGAAACGAACCGAGAGTTCGCGTGTCATTTGGCCGTAACGATATCTTCGGTGTCGATAAAGGGTCCCTTGCACCGTTTTAATTAGGCAGTAGAATGTGTCGAGCCTTGATGCCGGCGATAGGGTTTGCACACGAGCGTCTTGCGATTATGTGATTTATTGAACATTGTTAATTTTATCCTAAAAATATTGTCAACCTTACCGTCCTGCTAACTCCATCTTACACATTCAATTTTAATCTTTACATTTTAATTGCCAATTTGAGAACTTCGGCGTAGGTGTTGGTTGCATTTATTAGCATTAGATTTTATAATTTTTCACATATTTGTTTTAAATTAAAACTGGTTAGAGTTTCTTTAATAATAAATTTAAAAAAAGGATGATGCTTTTAAAAATGACAAAATAGGTATTAAATTCATCTAAATTATTTACTTTTTAGTCAATTTAACAAGGTCAAAATTCATTTAAAGCTTTTAATTTTCACTGCAAAATAGGTTCACAGTTATTGCCGTATGACTCATTAAAAAAAAAGTGCTTTCGTCTCTTATTTTTTAAGTTACTTGATTATTAATTGATTTAATAAAAAAGAAAATATAACAATATTTTATTACATTAATAAATAGTATTTTAAATACTCTAATCTATCGGTTGAACAATAATTATATTTTACCTAGTATCTATTACCAATATAAAACTTTAAGGCAAAGTTAAACTAGTATATTCCTAGTAAATATTCTTGGTTATACCTCGACAATTAACAATGTAAAATAGAAAATAATTAATAATACGGAATACTTATTGAAAGCCCTGCCTGCGGCTTTTATAGGTTCGACCACTTGCAGCTTACCTGAGCCTTTCTGTAGGCACATGCAGAGTACGCGGTACCACTACAGAAACAACGGACTATATTTAAAAAATATATATATCCAGAGATACATTAGTGATCGTTGTTTTCTGAGTATTTCGCAATTTTTCTTCAATTACATACGATTGCCTACGATATTTTTATTCACCAGCAAAAATCTGGTACAAATGTCCGTAAATAAAACATGACACATTCGATTCATTAATTGAATTCCTTTGGCGTTCTTCTCTTTTACCTGAAAACAAATCATGACGATTAAAAAACTAAGTTTTAGTAATTGATTTAATTAATATTTTATAAACTAATATGTTACGCGCTGTATATAGAATTTTCTACGCTAGACTGACCATATCAAATCCTGACCAACGCAAAATGTAATCATATTAATGATTAACGGTTATAAAATGTGATCGTAATTGTTTATCATTTATTCAATTACATTTTGCTTTTTTCTGCTCCATACTAAAAGTCTTACCAAGAGCAAGTAATATGATATATGATACGCCCTCTGTACAACATTTTGTATGAGTATATGTTAGAACATAATCATTATATTTTCAATTCTTATTATGAAATAATAAAATATTCTTTAATCCACAAATTAGTGCTAGTAATCCTAGTTTAAATAGTAAATAACCAAGTGTTAGTCGAATACTGTACATTTCGTTGTTTGTAAAAAAATATTAAACATGATAAATTATATTGAGTTCACACTTACCGTGGCTGAATTCGCAAATGTCGCTGGACAATACGAACAGTCCTGCCGATCGTCAGATACCGAAGCGATATTGCTTACCTATACATTAAAGTCCACTCTGTTCTTGTGAAATTTTTAAAAATAGCTAAAAGCTACGACTTTCTTTGGAATTCCAAGTAAAATCTATCATGGATATCGTTTTTGAATGTAACTTAATAATTTGTCTGGTTACGATATAATTGATTATAGAAATAGTTATGTTCTATTTGTATTTTTCAAATATAGTAAGATTTGAGTACCGTCCGTAATTCTTATAGTAAGTATGCGCACCGGTGAAGCAAATTGTCATTAGGAAACCCACGTGGCATCTAATAGAAATCTTATGTGCGCCTTGAAAACGGCGATCAGTTGCACTTCTGGTCACGTTGGGCACGATATATAAACGCAAAGTTGATACAGCCTAGTGGCTGAGTGCTAGAGATATAATAGTTCTATATAATATTAATAGTTCATATAAGTAGTTCATATATTATTATTCCAAAGACAAAATCAAACAAGAAACTGATTTTTTTTTTCACTAGTCGCCATTATCATGCTGACCTGCATAAAAATGTCTTCATACTTTATTACTTTAAGCACTCATTAACCTAAAAGTATAAGAATACATTAATTGAAAGGTCTCTCTACAGCACTTAGATACTGCGGAGATAAAAATTTAGGAACTTTTTGCTGTCTGTCTGTGTGTTTTTGTTGTTATTTGTTTCTTACTAAATAATGCATAGTACTATTCAATGTAATTAAATGATTGTCTTTTACATAATTTTTAATTCTATTCATTGTATTGATGAAGCATATTTTTAATAAAATTAAATTGATTTAACAGTTCTTCTTTATTGTCGAAATGTTCCGTTTTTAGAATATATCGCAAAACGTTTAGAGTATACTTTGGCAATATAGAAAAGTGTTTTTAAAAAAAAAAAACGCTTTATGATTGCTTGTGTCGTGTATAAATGCCGTTTAATTATAGTAATTATAAATGAAAGTTTTATTACACATCATTGACTAAACTGTTGTGAATAACTGTATGTCACAAAAAGGGCTTATAGCCTTAACGTTAGTACTATTATATTCTGTTGAGGTATTTTATCCAGAGATGGGCAAAATGTAATCTGATTAATGATCAACGATTACAAAATGTAGTCGCCATTTTAATTTTCTTGCTCTCTAATCATGATTAAATCCATTTAAAAAATTAAGAAATCATAAATGTGTATACAATCTGGGATTTTGTAGTTTTTAAAACATAAAGGAGCAAAATGCAGTCATATTAATGCTAAAAAACGTAAAATGAAATCGTTAATCATTTTCATTAATCTGATTACATTTTGCCCATCTATGATTTTATCTTGCCGAATTATTGAAATCGATAAAACAAACTACGATTCGTTCCGATTCACGGATAATCTTATAAATACAAAATGAGTCATTTATTTATTTGATATCTATCATGCTTAAGTATTCCAAAATATTTTTTCAGTTTATCTTGAACAAGTACTTATTGCTTCAATATGGTTTGTTGATAGATCTTAAGTGAGGTTTATTATGCCCTCATCGCCTCCCTGAGGTCCGTTAGGGATTTCCCCGGGTAAAAAAAAAACAAAAAAGGTTTATTATGCTATTATATATATAAATAAAAACACTTTCCTTCACTGACATATCATAGTAGAGCCTACTGAAGTTAGAAACATGAAATCTGGACATGGGATTTTTTTTATGACGTATGCACCTGCTATGAGCTGTTATTCTGATATTGCATCCATAAGAGGGTAAAATAATGGTCGAAAATATGTTCAAAATCCTCCAGTTTTGAATGCAAATCGCACCTAGGCGATGCAGACCGAGGCCGATAGTTATTTATATAAAAATATAACCCATTAGACAGATATTATTGTACTGTTGTAACACAATTTATAAATTTTCTGATTCACACACGCTTACATTTTATGAATAATTATTGTAAATATAAGAATAAAGTGAAGTGTACCTATATATTACTGCATTAAAAGGAAAATAATGGTCGGCTGCCATTATTCGTTAAAAATACAGCTATTTCCTGTTGCCATTTAATTCTTGCAAGTAATAAAACAATTACATTGAACTTGCGAATCTCCATAGCTGGCATGAATCACGCTAAGTACTACGTTATTTATTGTATTCAATGCACAAGTAGCCGGCAATACAGACATTTCGTGACACACTAGCTTTGCAAGCACCATACATGTAGATATAACAAAGAAGTTTTTACCGATAAACAGTAATCAAATGTTAAAAAATGAGGCTGAAATTTATAGATTGTACTTTGTCTTTGCTTAGACTTTACTTAGGAAATAAATTCATCTTTGACAAAAAACGATTAGGGACTTGAGTATAGTATTCACAGAACCTAATCTAAGTTGAGAAAATTGATATCATATACTCGGATAGTCATGAAATATAAGTTTTAATATTGGAGTAAAGTCTAAGCCAGGGATTCCCAAAGCGATCCGGATGGACCCCCAAGGGTCCGTGGAAGATTCGACGGGCGTCTACGTTGGCGTGAAAAGGGAGTGAACAAGTTGTATGTGGAGTCCACGAAAATTTATCTAGTTTCGGTAGTAAAGAACAAAAATGTTGGCTTGGCTTCATCTATCAATGTAACAAGATAAAACACTACTCGAAAAATTGAGAGAACAAGAAAAAGATTTTGTGCGCGCACAAATAATATAAGCCCGTTATACAATGTACTTTGGCAGCAGCGTTGCTTATAGCAATACAGCACGCGCCCCTCCTCGTGCCTGTTTTAATTTGATTGTATTTCAAAATTTTCCAAAGCATTTGAAAGCTTCAAGGTTCTAATTTTCAAATTATTTTGTTTAAAACTTTTCTCGGCGCTTCGAGTTTCTTGGTGAATTTAGTAAAATTTTGAAAAGGGTCTAAGAGGAAAACAGGTTTGGCAACCTCTGATTTAAGCAAGTTCAAAGTAGCTTCTATATATCTCAGCCTAAAAGTAAAAGGGGTGGACCTACATTGCGAAAATTCATCAATTGACTGATCGTTTCATGCAACTACTCTTATTTGTTCGGTGAATTTGTCAGATCCCAGATCAATAAAAACTTAGAAATAACAAACTCGTGAAGAATAATTTCAAAAGTTAAACTTTTTAAGGATCTCTTAGCGCAACTCTAGAATAAACGTATATCCAGATAACTCTCTTTCTACAATTTTAATATACACACTATCATAGCGTATAGTGGTACACACTATAACAGAATATTAATGCAACTTCTTATGTTGTAAAAACAAAGTTAGTGCAATTAGTAAATAAGTATGATCCTTTTTACTTTTTTTTAAGTCTTAGGATGTTAAAAACGGTGTACATTAGTTTCTACAAAATAAATTAAAGCTATTACATGTACTTTAAAGCTGCTACTGAATTTGTCCGTTTTATATTCTCTTAAATAAATGTTCTTATTATAGCAAAATAACATACCAATGGCAACCCTATAAAAAGAAAATAAATAAATAAATAGACATAATAAAATTAAATATACAAATTGATTTGGTTAGAATTAGATCTTACTTTATATTATTTTTATATGTTGTGTATTACACGTTTAATCACATTTGCCGTCAAGTTTTTAAATTTTTTTCAAGAAATTTTTTTTAGGTTTCAGTGAATACAATAATTTAACGACAAAAAAGGTGTTAAATATCATAGTATACTTTAATAGCATTCATATGTCATAACAATTAAATGCTAAATATTTGTTTTACTATAGATGCAGCCGTGTGTATCAGAAATACGGAGTGTAATTGTCAGAAATACGGAGTGTAAACATATTGAGCATTATTATAAAAATATTTTCACATACATAATGGTTGCTTATAAAATGTTTTATTGGTTGTTGGGTTCATGGTGTTTTAATCTTTCCCTGGTGTATTTTTTTTATGATGGCGTCATATTGACTGTGTGTGTGCGTGTGTCCCACAGTTTCAAATAACAATATCACAAGCGTTTCTCGTCACGTCCAATACGGTGGTTTAGGTTGCCTACGGTTTTCCCACTGTACATATTTCTTTGAGGGTATAAGCTCATTTGCGTTTTGTATTCGGCACACGTATCAGATTTACGATTATTTTATATTGTCCTCGAATCCGGGTGTGTTCACTTTTTCGAAATGTTGACGCGGCTCTTTCGCTGAATTATTAGGTGTTGGTACTCAATTGGCTGGGTGTATAGGTAGAAAGCAAATCATAGTAGCTCGGGTTGACCTGACGTGTTTCTGGATCAACTTGTGTAGCTTTGTATTCTTCTTTTTTTTTTGGATTATTCGCGTCTGGTGTTTATAATGATAATTATGATGACAATTTAGACCTCACACACGAGATTACCAGGATGTGAATTCAACAATTAATTTCCCGATAGTCGTATCGACTAATTGACTGATCGCAAAGAGTCTCAATTTTCATCTCAAGAGGCTCTCGCATGGTTTTTGGATCAAGGACCGTATACAGAAGGCGATATTACTCGATGCGACATGTATTGTTAGGAGGTTCCTCGTTCTGAGCTTCTAACTACTGGTGGGTTATGCCGTGGGTTTTACTTTGAGTGATTCAACATTATCACATTATCATTATCATTACACATTAACATTATCTTAATATTTTACCTGAATTTAAGAAGTTACAGTGTAATATGTATTAAATAGTATTAAAACAAATGCGATTGTTATGGTAAAATATATAAATAGCAGTTAAGCTTGTATTAGGTACAGATGATCCAAGGTTTCTAGGTATACCTATTACATATTGTGGTTAATATCCAATCATACATACAAATAAAAGAGGTAAATTAATGTATATGACAAATACAGTACTCGGTATATTGGAGATTAAGTGAAATGGTTAATACTGTGCAATATAATACTAGTTCTCCTTTCTGCTAGAATTATACTGTTGGCATGTGGTATGTTCTACATTTTTAGTGAGCTAGAAGACGAGAGCTCTCTGCCATAATTTTATTATTTGATATTTACCAGACAACGCGTCAAAGTAACTGCACTGGGTAATTTTATTTATCCAGATTCTATTTAGACTGCGACCATCAACAGTAAATAAAAACCTATCGATATGCTGTGATCATGCCGGCCTGCATAAATATCTCTTAATGTTTCGTTTAAAGCCCAATATAGAATAATGGGAACACGCTCGTTGGAAAAGAAAACGGCGACACGGCAAAAGTAAGGCTGAAATTTATAGTTGCTATTTTGACTTTGCTTAGACTTTGCCCAAGAAATAAATTTGTATTAAAAAATATATATAATACAGATTTATGTATAGCCTAAATATTTACAGATACAAGTACAAGTTGAGTATATCAAAATTTGTAATGTTCGAGTGAAGGCTAAGCAAAGTCCAAATAGCATCTATAAATCTCAGACTTAGAATTAGAGAACTTCTTAATCCGGTTTTAAATTATACTGTATCTCTTTAATTCAAATAAAATCTCTTAAACATTTTGCTTCATCAAAAAATAAGTCACCGTGATTTAGTTGATAATTTATCCTTTAATATCAACAATTTTAATATTCATATTGCATACAATTTTAATAAATGATTTAGTTTTTAATAACTCATTTCGACTCGGTCGTTATTAATTGGCATTTCCTTCGTTAGTCCTATTAGATTATTGTCAAAGCCAACTGCATCTTTGGCAATACGGAAAAAATCTCAGATCATACAAGTAATCGTTGCAATAACAATTCTACATCACTTTTGTTTCGGCGTATTCTGAGCCGAATGTATTATAAAACATCGGATCAGGTACATTTTTATTTTTCTAGACGTGAAAGGCCTTGATCTGAGCGGCTGTTAGTCACGATAGTGTAAATTTCGTGATAAACTGTGTTTTAAAAATTCTCTTATCCACTCTAAATGATTAAACTATTGTAATTGATTGCCAGTAAGTTTTATTCCGCTTTCACATACGTTCAAACGGATTAAAAAAGATAAATTCGGGAGTCTGTCCACTACATTGTATCATACTATGAATGTGCTAGAAGAGAATGGCAAGAATTTATATGGTCTGCTCTGTTCAAAGACAGCATGAATAGCGTTTCATAAAAGAAATGGGAAAACGTGCAATGACTGGTGATTTATTGTGATAAATGAATATCACATTGACTAAGACCGAAATAGAGTTATAGCAAAATTACGCGTGCGAAAGGGGGTAGGACGTCAACTCTGGAATGAGTATTTTAATGAGCGGTCTCTTAGTAAAGGCATTTGGTACAAAATTATTCAGTGTAGTCTGCCCCGGTATCCGTGGTTCGAACAATCCTATATTAGCAGGAGAGACGCTGTGATATTGTTTAAACTCCGTTCCGGGCATATTCCATCGAACAAATTCAAATATTTAATAGGAATCTCCGACTCCCCAAACTGTACGACATGTGGTGTGGAAGAAGATGTTTACCATTTGCTGACGGAGTGTGTCCGGAATGAAGCACAACGTCGGGATATACCGGTTGTCAATTATCTTGTGGGCACTTGCAACTGCATTTTGTCCTCGCCGCTTTCCGAGCAGGCCAAAATGTTAGTTGCACTTTACCTGAAGGTGGCTTAAAGTCACTCTGTGACATAACCCCTTTAAATTAATAAAGAAATAAATTAAGGGGGTAGCACTAATTGTAAGCTCGTCTCCTGTTACATTTTGTCTCATGTTTATTTCACACCCGTTTAGAACGGGTTACTGCAGCGTTCACGAGAATTATGTGGCTGTCTAGGTACCTGCCTGCACTGATCTGACAACGTCGCATGCCATGCTTGGGACATATCTGCATTGAAAAAAAAATGCGCAGTGCATGTCACGACACGGTCTAATGAGCAATTTCATACATTTTTAAACAAACATTTTTTTGTCTGATACGGTCTTAGCACGGTTATGGTCCGGCACGGTGTATTAGGCGAAGAGCTTTACACAATAGTTTGTCAGTTTAGTATAATCAAACAAGGTTATTATTTTTGTCCAGTCACCGAGCAGTACTGAGATGTAAAAGCGTGATATCGGAATGAATTGTCACTACAATACTTGAGTGTAAAGGCCGTTGTATTGATTCGTTCTAGTCAGTCGCATTTTGGGATCAGTCCTTGTGTCTCCGGCTCCTTTTTTTTGTTACAAGTCAGTAGCACGATGGTGTGACATTTCTGTGGTTTGACTTTGTTTTAGACGACATTTACCATTATTCAGCAGAATAATTGTTAACCAGTTTGCAACCTGGTTTAAAAAAAAATCAAATGTTAATAGAAAACAATGCTTTGATTTGCTACGTCCTGTGTGTGAGTACAATGTCGGACATAAAGATTTGTTTCGGTATGTCGCGTTTTGAGATACAGGATTGCAAGTGCAACCGGCATAAAGACAAACGACCTTTAGCGATCGCCGACCTTCTTAGAATACAGTATACTTAGCACCAAGTGCGATACAGTTACTTCATTGTATTACTTTGATGTCTTACAAAATTTGTTTTATATCCAACGTCTTCTCATGAGTGATTTATCTAAAACTCTGACATTAATGCTATGCTATCGACGTGTTATCGCAAAAAACTGCTTTATATCATACTAGCTGACCTGGCAAACGTTGTTTTGGCATATAAGTTATTTCTATGTAATTTATAGTGTAGACAAAAAATAAGTAACTTACTGTAAGAGTGTAAGGATAAAATTAAAAATTAAAAAAAAAAATGTTAAGGGTGAACAAAACCCTTATCTCTCAGGGGTATGAAAAAATAGATAGTGGCCGATTCTCAGACCTACTGAATATGCATATAAAATTTAGTCAAAAATCAGTAAATCCGTTTCGGAGGAGTAAGGTAACTAACAACGTGACACGAGAATTTTATATACATATATAAAGATATATCAGATGTCTTTTGCTGTGTGGAATATCGCATACGACATTCGCTCGTAAAAATATTTTTATTGTTCTCTTTTTTCCTTTCCGTTCGGCGGCGGTCGATTTGCATAAAGTCCCAAGTAGCTGTCGGAACATATCTGAGGCAGTCGACGTATCGTAAAATGGCGGTCGTAAAAGAAACACCTTTTTGCTTGAAGGCTGTTTTGTTTTGGTGTTAAGAATACGTGATTGGAGTCACTTGTCTCATCAACGCTCAATTTGATTTGATCGAGTTGTGAGAATTTATGTTGCATTAATTATATTATAAACGAAATGTTTGATTTACTATATATCTAATAGATTAGGTTATATTGATAACTAGCTGTCCCGGCATACCTTGTTCTGCCCTATTTCGCTAAAACAAAGTCACATTGTTTTTTTTAATGTTAATCCCCGTCAGATTTTTTAGAAATTGTTTGAAGGAACCTGGCGCTAATGCTATATGTATAAAAATTGACAAATATTGACATTAATATTTATACGTCACTCAATAATTGTTTTGCCTTCCCGGAACCCGTCCACTAACATTTAAACTTTATGGTGTGGTATTAAAGTTCAAAATGACTTGTAACGAATTTTTTGTATGAGAATACAGAAAAGTGTTATTTTTAGACAGTTGCAGGGAATTTTTAAAATTTTTCTCTCCGTAATAGCCTTCCTCAGACATCATCAAACACAACAAAAAAAAAAAAATCATCCAAATCGGTTCAGCCGTTCTCGAGTTTCGCGCTTATCAAGACATTTTGCGATTCATTTTTATATTATAGATATACCGTGTTAGGTCTCTCAGTGTATGTGAAAGAATTCATTGCCCAGCTTTGACGGGGATAGTATATGTGTATCTATCAACTCCTCAACAGTAAGGTTCTAAGGGCAGTTACTTCACCTCTTACAGAAATCGAATCTCACCGTCTGTATCACGGCGAGTATTCTGAAGAGTTATTTAACCCTGTTCCACCCTCTTCTTTACTTAATAGAACCAAGCGCGCGGGTTTACGGAGTCACAGCTATACTTCAAGAGGAAAATCAGTGAGCAGGTGTGTTAAGCTTGGCATTGTTGTTGGTGTTAAATAATTTTTAATTTTAATTTGAGGTATTATTGTCTGCTGTTGTTTTTGTTTTTTTTTTTTGTATTCTTTTTTTTTTTTGTGCTTTGGTTTTAGTTGTCTGTTTTGATATTGTTAGTTAATGCTTTTGGGCCATGCTGTGGCTGTCTATTATTGGTATCCGTTACCGACATTTAGCTTATGTATGTGATTCAGATTGTGAATGTGAAGTGTAATAGAGCTGTTGACAGCCCATAAATAAATAAATAATAAATAATACTCACATCCCGGCTAGGACTAAGAAGATCTTTACTCTTACTTTTGCCATGTCATTGGGCTGTGGTCTTCCGGTGAGCGTGTTCCCTCCATTATATTATATAGGGTTCTTTAAGCGTAGCGTGAAGAGATATTTACACAGGCCGGTACGATCTTTTTTAATAGATTTTTATTACTTTCAGGCTTGCGTTTGACCTCAATCTCACCTGCTGGAAAGTGATGATGAGGCCGAGGATGAACGCGCTCACCCAGCAAATACCGGTTCACTCGACGTTTGAAGATTCCCATGTCATAAGATGCTGGAAACACCGACGCAGGAAGCGAGATCTATTCCGATGGATTTCTCTTAACTACTGATAATCATTGTCGTTTTGTGG
Source organism: Automeris io (assembly GCA_036320925.1). Classification (NCBI taxonomy): domain Eukaryota; kingdom Metazoa; phylum Arthropoda; class Insecta; order Lepidoptera; family Saturniidae; genus Automeris; species Automeris io. The sequence goes on from JAUDJH010000014.1 coordinate 9,887,801, forward strand.
ACTGCATCATGGTTATCATCAGGTGTTGTGTTGTCACTGTGTCGAGTAAGGATTAATAAACATGTTAGTGGGCTAGAAGACCGCTGGACTACCAGAAGAATCTGAATTCTAAGGCCCGCCAAGTACCGTAGAGCAAAATGATTGACACTTTGTAGCATATGTTAGAACAGCATCATAGGAATAATACTACCTTACCTCCATAGATGGGCAAAATGTAATCAGATTAATGAAAATGATTAACGATTATATTTTATGTTTTTTACCATTAATATGACTGCATTTTGCTCATTTATGTTTTAAACACTACAAAATCTCAGATTGCATACACATTTATGATTTCTTAATGTTTTAAATGGATTTAATCATGATTAACGAGTAAGAAAATTAAAATCACGATCACATTTTGTAATCGTTGATCATTAATCAGATTACATTTTGCCCATCTCTGCTTACCTCCCAGGCATAGCTCCGCTGGCAGTTTTGAAAACTTTATTTATATGATATTTCACACAAATTCACCAATAACAAAAACAACCGAACTGGCTTTAAAATATTCAAACTAATATTTTATCAATACCCTACGCCACGTTGTAATGAAAAGCGAGTTGGACAAACGGCCGAAATTAATAACCAATCTCTATACCAATCTGGATATCAATCTTTCAAATCCAATCTCTCATCGGCCAGTAACCTATCTGCGTCCCAATAAAAAAACCTTTACATAGTTGATCTCGATTTTGTCAAGATAGCCATAGCCATCTTTTCCCTCTATAACGTTTCGTTTTACGCAAAAAACATTATTTACATAATCATTGCTAAAACTCTTCTAGTAAAAATAATATAGACAATTTCGTGAATACTTTTAAATCTTTATTTTATAAAGAGGTCCATATAACTTTTGCTTGTAACTTACAAATAATAAAAAACTCGACTCAGTGTTGCCGCATGTCGAAGCTATTGTCGTAACATTAGGAAAATAATATTTTTGGGTAAATTTTAGCGAAATGTTTCGAGAAAAGAAAATAACTTAGAGACTTTTTAGATTTACTAATTTGAATCAAGTTTGAAGACTGACTACCGCATAATAATACTAGCTGTTTTCCGCAACTTCGATTGCATTTATGACACGTTTTCAAGATATTGTTACATCTCTTCAAATTAAGACTCTTATACATTTATAGCACCTTTCTTTCCTTAATAAGAGATTTTAATAATTCACAAGAATTTTGATAATTAACCAAACTTTCATGTATTATAAGATTAGGAGGAATCTAACTAAAATATTAATATTATACTAGTTACCAAGAGCCTGTTATCTTTACAGATCTTGGTTCTTTTAGTACTATTTTTATACTTTATTTATCTGAGAGTGGTAATTAACAGAAATAAAGAGGAACACCATATTGTCCATTTCTTATCTGTAAGTGTACACGAGAATGGGAAAAAGTGTTGTGAAATATGTTATTTTTGAGAAAAGACATATCAATGTGAGAAAAATTTAGAAACTTGGTTGTTATTTCCTCATGGAATTGTTAATGTTATTCTACATGGCCTCAAGGACATGTACATTAGAGGCACGCTCACCGATGCACGAATCCTGCATGTGCCCGGTGAGCCCGAAGAGGCCAAGAGGAAAGCCAACATCCTCTACGGTATGCTGAAGAATGTCCTCCATGAGGACGAGGTCAAGGTCACGCGCCCCAATAAGAATCACCTAAGGCTGACCTTAAGATCTCGGGCTTGGATGACACCGTCCCTAAGGGGAGGACACCGTGAGTTGCATCGCAACCATAGGAGAATGCCCGGAGGAACAGGTCCGGGCCAGTAACGTTGTTTTGTCACGGTTCAGTTTTGGCACGATCTGGGTAACTTGCCCAGCCACCGTCGCCAAGACCATACTGGACAGAGGCATCACGATCGGCTTGATCAAGCCCCAGATCCGTATGTTAGAAATCCACGTGCTCCGGTGCTACCGGTGCCTTGAGCTCGGGCACATGGGACAAGAGTGTAAAGCGACCACTAACCGGAGTGGTTGCTGCTTACGGTGTGGGCAGCCTGGGCACAAAGCCCAGGGATGCGTGGCGCAGCCCCACTGCTGCGTATGTGCAGATGCCGACAAGCGGGCTGGCCACCGGCTGGACAGCGCAGCCTGTGCAGCCGCCAAAAGGCCTATCGAAAGCTCCAGTGGTGTCGTGTGTGCTTCCGCGCTCCACTAGGCAGTGGTAGAGGGGCTTGGCCCCTCCCGATTCGTGACGTAGCCTACATTGGGCGGATTGTGCACCAGCCCTCTTGGAGGTCCTCGGTGTGCCCGGGGGCTGGTGCTGACGCGAGTGAAGGAGCACCCCAGGGGTTTTAGTCGGTAGAAGTCCGGCATACCGGGGGGTGGCCCTTACCACCCCCTTACGATCCATGAGGATTTCCCCTGGGTTACCAAAAAAAAAGTAAACTCTCCACCATGAAGGCTCTGCATATAATTTACCCTCTTGAAATTATTTATAGAGTGTCTTTTCGATCAAATAATATTATTAAATTTTCCAAATCACTGTCATTATCACTACTTAAAAATGTAATTTTAATATAAAAAAAAACAATGTACAACAATAAAATTAACAATTCAAAGCACAAATTGTGACAACCACAGCTTGCAAGCCAACAAAATGCAACGATCGTAATCCTTGATTGTTTTAGCCTATCGAAAGAAATGTCAAAGTGCACAAATTAAATATTGGGACGGACAACTCAGTATTTCCATAGCCTATCCGTAATTGTCATAAGCCCTCCCGAAGATGGATTGGTGTTATAGATAGCGTTGTTGATATCTAGATTGGTTATTGGGACGCTTTTTTATAGAAAATGGATTGAGTTTGTTACCAAACATAGCTACTGACGGATCAGGATTGGATATTAATTTCGGCCGTACGACTGATTTTTATTTGGTACTCACAACACAATATTATCTATATATTAGTACAGGAAACAAAAACTTTGAACCTCGTTTTACGAAAAGTGCGCGGACGGGGGCATATGGAATTTAGCAGACTTATAGTTTGTATAGAGAAGGGGTGCAGAAGAAATATTTAAAAAAAACATTAAATAAATAAAAAAAAACATTTCACACACTGCCAGGGATTTGAAACACACACGCATATATACTCTTTGGTTTATGATTAAAGTCTGTGATCAAATTGAGAATAGATCAATATTATTTTTCTATGGTGTTGCTAAATATTAAACATAACCATATTTATTACATAATAGATATTTGTGCTTTATATTGTAACAAAATTAATTTATTACAATAAATATATTAGGTCCTTACATATGAAATTGGCGTTTTGTATGGGAGGAACAAAAAGTCGAATATTTTTTAATATAATATATTTAATTAATCAAAGTATGAACCATTATTTTCTATGCACTTTTGCCATCTCATAGGTAGTTCATTGATCACTTTACTAAAAAAACCAGTCGGACGGGAATCAATAAAATCTTTGAAGGCGATTTGGACTGCCCCATCGGAGTTGAATTTTTTCCCTTGCAAGAAGTTATCCAAATTTCGAAAAAAATGGTTATCTGTTGGAGCAAGGTCCGGGGAGTACGGAGGATGTCTTAGATTTTCCAATTGAAGCTCTTCTAATTTAGTAGCCGTCTGGTGCGCAGTGTGTGGTCTAGCGTTGTCGTGAAGCAGCAGTGGCGTGGAGCGATTGACCAGCCTAGGTTGTTCAGCCGCTAGCTTTTCCATCATGGTTTGCAATTGCTGACAATAGACATCAGCCGTAATAGTCTGGCCAGATTTGAGAAAACTGTAATGAACAATACCGGCACTAGTCCACCAAACGCTTACAAGTAACTTTTTTGGGGTTAATTTTCGCTTGGGGCAGGATTTGGCTGGCTGGTCAGGATCCAACCATTGCGCTGAGCGCTTCCGATTATCGTAAAGAACCCATTTTTCATCACAGGTAATGATTCGGTTTAAAATACCTTCATTATTGTGCCGGTTTAGTAATGTAACGCAGCAGTCGACGCGCGTTTGCCGGTTTGCTTCAGTCAATTTGTGAGGTACCCACCTTTCAAGCTTTTTAATCTTCCCAATTTGCTTCAAGTGAATTAAAACAGTTTTATCACTAACATCGCAGCCTGCAGCTAACTCGGACGTGGTTTGCGATGGATCCGCTTCCACAATAGCCTTCAACTCTTCATTATCAACTTGAGTCTCAGGCCGTCCACGGGGCTTGTTCTGCAGGTCGAAATTTCCAGATCGAAAACGTTGGAACCAAAAACGAACTGTGTTTTCTTTTGCAACACGACCGCCATACACATCATTCACCCTTCGAGTTGTTTCCGCAGCACTAGCGCCACGGCGGAACTCGTACTCGTAAATAATGCGATATTTTAAGTTTTCCATTTTGTAAAATGAGTGACGCAAACAGAAAAAAACAGAAGAAAAAACAAATGAATGACGATCATCGAAGCACAAATACATGAGTCTATAGCTGTACAAATTTGAATTTGGAATTCCTTACCAAAGAGGAGAAATTTGTGATTAAAATGGCCAGTACGAAAAACGCCAATTTCATATGTAAGGACCTAATATATCTTATTAGGGAACTACCACTCACTCAGTATACAAGCTGATTTTATAGACGAGGGAGATATTCGAGGAGGATAGAATTCATTCGATTCTAATTCCAAATATATACGAATAGTGATATCGTAATATTTCCATTGAAACAAAGTAATTTATAGTTATCATATTAAGAGACAATTACACACATGATAGAATAAATAACAATTAATTATTAAGTAGGTATTTTGTCTCTCCTAAGCCAGGATTAAGTACGAAAGGGTAACGAGTCAATTACCTGTTTACCTAAAATTACGTAAAAGGAATTTTATCTACATGCCATTCAATCGTTCACCCCACGCGCTGAGGTGTCCACATTTTTTCGGATCAATTCTCATTTGCTCATCAATGTTTCTTTATGATTTGTTAGGGAATATTGTTATTTACATTTTTATTAGTTATACGAAGGTACAAATTATTGTATTCTGAAATATCTCCCTCGTCTATGGTATATAATCAGCCTGTATAAATATAAATCGAATATGAAATCTCAATATAAAAAGAGAGTTATGAAGCAGTAATCTAAATAAACAATGCCTTATAAGTAAAATTTGTTATTACTGGTTCAAAGCCATTTTTGTATTTTTTATTATTGTGACAATAGAACCTAAATAATGTTGAAATTTATAATTTAAATTAATTATAGCCTAATTTCAACCACTGGGCGACCAATAGCAACAATTATTACAGTAAATCCAATCGGACAGCAGGTCTATATATCGGGATTTCCATCAGGTTAACAAAAGAACACTTCATGCCCACAAATATTTCATCTGTGAATAATAATTGACCAAAATTGAAATCTTTCTTCTTTTTAAAAATTTCTTAGATATTAATTAAATTTCACATTAAAAATAATGATTTATTAAAACTTGCTCTTATTAAAGGACCCCTCTTGATTTATAATCTAATAAATACCGACTATTTACTTATCCTATTTTTTTCCACATCAGGGTAATATACATTAAATAAAACATTTATTATTTCATAATTTATTAATATAAAAAATACAAATGTACATAAAAGTGTTTAAAATTAATTCTGGGATGTTTAACAAAAATATTTTATAACTGACGTATTCAAAACACATGCTTTAATTAGACCTAATTTTATTTTCAACATTATTCTCTACTACACTTACACAAGAAATCTTAACAAAATTTTACATTTATTATTCAATCTAATTCTAAATCACGAATGTCGTAGAACATATTACCTAATTATGCTTAAATAAGTGCAATAAAAACTGCTATAAAACTAAATAATAAATAACAGTTGTCTTATAAAACCAGTCATATCTTAATTGCGTATCATAGAAATAAGTCGTTTTTTTTTTCACAATAATAGTGATGAGTTTTAAGCAGCTGACCGTTTTGGAATTATGTTTTTATAGTTTATACGAGGGTCAAACTGAAACTTGAAAGTTCTTAGAAAATCAAAAACTAAGCAAACTATATAGTAAGTTATTTGTTTTATTATAACTTTTCAAAATAGCGTCCATTCACATCAATATATGCCTGCATCCGATAAAACCACTGAGAAAAGTACTTCGACCTCTCTTTACTTTAGTTGGCAACTCCTCGGAAGGAAACACCCACTGTGCAGACTGCCTTTTGGTTTCCGGATCATATCAGTAAACCCAGCTTTCGTCACCACAGTATGTCGAATACAGCATTTGAGTCCCCTCCGATAAATTTTCGAATTATTTTTTAGCACCAATCAACACGGCTGAGTTTTTGGACCTCGGTCTAATTATGAGGTCTCCAGCGGGCACAAAGCTTCCTGACCGCTAAATGAGGCGTCTAATTTCAAAACCCGCTAAAACAATTTTTCGTACAAAATTACTTAATAGTCCTAATAGTAATTTGAAATGTTTTTATCATAGCAAATATTTTATATGAATTTTTTCTTTTTTGCTTTTTCACTATAAAATAATAATTTAAATACTTTATGAGAATGTGATTGTTAAGTCAAAGATTAATTCTAAGTTTTTATAAATTTAGGAATTTTTTTATTTGGGATTTGAAAAAAAATGTTATAGTGGATTTTGAAGTTAGACTCTCAAATGTTCATGGAGGATTTTGTGCACTTGACTCATACCGATGCCCAGGTTTGTCCGAATATGCTGATAGGTTACTCTTTTATCAGTCTCTATCATACGCATATCAGATAACACTGATGTTATCTTCAGTCGTCGCTGTAGAAAATCGTCTCTCAGGCAGATCATCGGTGAGATTATTGCGACCACGTTTAAATTCATTAAACCAGTTGAAAACTATGGCACGAGATAGCGCTTCATCGTGAAAGGCCAATCCGAGTCTATCATAATTTTCTTGTTGACTTAAATGACATCGAAAGTCATAAAAAATCATAGCACGAAAATTTTCTTGGCTCAAATTCATGCTGACGTGCCCAGACAATTTTCAGTTTGCCGCGAAATCGTAAAAAAACGACAAATGAATGAAATATATTATAAAGAGTTATGTTTTCAAAATGTAACTTATTTTTTTAACATAATGTTTTTAAGTGGCCAGTTCTAAAAACTTTCAGTTTGGCCCTCGTACAAACACTAATGTATTTATCTCTGATCACCCCTTAAGGGACATAGCATGACAATGCATTATTATTATCGCTTCGTTTTCATATTTACATTTTTTTTATTTTAAAACATATAAACACAAAAATATAAAAACACATTTTTTTTTATATTAAAAAAGTAGACCTACTAGAGCGAAGCCCAAGAACCAAGTCACCGGTTGTTAGGAGCTCAGAGTGAGGAGGAACCTCCTAACAATGCGTGCCGTATCGACTAATATTGCATTCTGTATCTAGCCCTTGATCCAACAACCAAGTGAGAGCCTCTTAAGATGACAATCGAGGTTCTATGCGATCAGCCAATTAGTCGACACGATTATCGGGACAATAATCTCTGAATCCACATCCCACATGTTGATAATCTCGTGTACGAGGTCTAAATATTTTGAAGATCTTTTTTCGCTTTCATGGGATTTTTAACATGTGGTATAGTGATATCAATTTTTAATTTTGAATTGTTTAAATTTCTGATTTCAACAAAACACTGCGCAAATAAACTTTATGAGATCTTCACGAAAACCAAATCCGCATTGCAACTACCTACACAAACCTTTAATACTAATATTTTACACAATCCAATAAAACTCAAACTAATAATACTTTTCATATAAGTGAAATTAAAATTAATACTTTAATGATTTTGTCATATATTCATACCCTGAGAATGGCAATCAACAGCGCTATTGATGACGTTGGCCAAGACACATAAGCCCAAACTAAATATAGTCATCAACGTATCTCTGCTCGCCTCAAAAGATTTAAAGCATGATGATATACTATTATCATTAAAATAAATGCGGGGCATAGGCTGCAGTGACTTATGAAAAATCATTAAAATGATCAAATCAGCGTCTCATTATATCTTCTATACTAAAGCCTTTTCTCGGACCCCCTGATTTACTTGTCCCAGGTTTAGGATTTGAAGGGGGCTGTATACCAACGATATTTTTTATTCCACTGGCAATAAAACTAGAACTCGATTGTTCTGGATCCTTCTTATGTGAATTGTCTTTACAGCTGGTAACACTAGTAGAAGTGCTAGGGATTGTATCTTTCGGAGGTGCATGTTTCACTATCAAATCTTGGGCCACAGTTTGTTGCGGTCCTAATACTGAATGAGGCATAGGGCCGTAAGCAATCTGAGGGTGTGGCGGCGGCAACGGTAGTCCAAATTTGTGGAAAGTGGGCATTCCCATTATGGTAGGTGCCATAGCCACAACCATATCACCGTTTCCAATTGGCTGTCGAGGCATTGATAAATTAGTAGGTTCAGGTGACCGATTTCTATATATAGATGGACATGGTCTTACATTTTCACCAATGTCTGGTGGATGAGTCCTTTTTCTAAATGGACTCAGGAACATACCAGATGGTCCTGGGTCTATGTGTGGACCAGCCATTTGACTCATTTTTGTTGTATCGAGAGGTGGAACTTGATGTAAATCCCTCCGAATTTGAAGTTGCGGATGTCGTATCTGTTGTTCTGGAAAATCAGAATAACGCATTTCTTTTTCAATAATCTCATCAGACGTATATTTTCGTTTCTCATACATATCAGTACATTGTAAACGATGTTTATCCAAATGTTGTGGTCTCATAGTGTAAGGGCTGGCTCTGTCTTTTTGTTCATTGTGATGACAATGTGTACGTTCCACAGGTATTGGAGATACATGTCGTGGTCTTTCTTCGCTTCGCTCTCTTCCAATACTTTCAATTGATGAAGAACGAGCTCTCCTTACAGGGGAGTGTTCTGGAGAAGATATTTCCGGATCTTCATCATCGTACCCTGGTTCGATAGGTGATCCTGGCCGGCCGATGTCTTCTTCGCCTACATCAAGTACATCACCTGGTGGAACATCGCCTACAGCATGTGTCAAGGCATGTCGTCTTAAATCACAGTTTCTCCTAAATACTTTGCCACATGAATTACATTCGTAAGGTTTATGGTCGGTATGTGTGAGAAGATGTGTTTTGAGGTTAGAACGTTGATTAAAGCTGCGACTGCAAACTGGGCATTTGTGAGGTGACTCTTCCATGTGCAGAATTTTGTGGACTGCCAGGGTCCTCGACTGGCAAAAACCTTTCCCACATTCTGTACACTTGAAGGGTTTCTCCTTAGAATGAATATACCTGTAACAAATAAGAAAGGTTATTAATCCAAATGCCATTCTTAACCGAAGCTTGTTATGGGATTACGATTCATTAAAAACGATTTAATGATTGGTACCATAAAATATCACGATTTAATTAAAAGTCTGGGGGGCGGAGTATAATCGAACATAAGTTGTGCGGAACTTTTGTAAGGAACTTCTTTTATTTATGGCGTTGAATTATATCATATGAAACAGGTTTAGTACAGAATCTAAAAAAATATTGTGGAATATTTAACCTAAGTAATTCTATTTTCCCTGCAAAAACAGAATAAATCTTTATATCTCCTACTTTAATTAATAACATTGGAGGTAGATAACTGCCTTTGGATATTTGTTTCATTTTAAATCTAGATAACATAACAATAAGACTAAAAATCCAATATTCGCAATTACTTCAGTGATCAGACGCACCTTGAACGTGATCTGAGTAACATGAGCCTTTATTCTCAAGGCGAGACCGACGGCGTCGCATGTACAAGAGTATGTACACGCCATTTTTCTTAGACCCGTGGTAATTCTTTTCACTTCCCACTTTTCTAAATGATTAACCAATGGCGAGGTGAGACTAGAAGGTCAAATTACGTTGGTTCCGTTCCACCAGAGTTCCAGTTTAGCCGAATCGAATTACTTTAAAAGCATTTTGTAGCCAATCGTTGCGATTAATATTATTAACAGCGTCTGTATTGGGTTACTATAAGCCATATGTTTTGAAACGAGTGATATTTTGAAAGACATAATTGTAATATTTAATCATTCGAAATTATATATTGACTTGCAGTGCACCACATTTTAATTATATAGTAGGCTGTTAGTAAACAACACCTGCAATTATCTGTTTTATATATTTTTAAGACACAACTGTATGAATCAAGACAAGTGTAATTGAAATAATTCGTCTTAAGAATTAAGAAGTGTTTCTATTAAGCTGGGTTTTTAAGGCAGTTATTTAATAATATACTATTAAAAATGGATGATAGAATAATGAACGATGAACATAGAAATAAGGAAAATACAGCCAAATAAAGAAGACGAAAAGGAAAGAAAAATAAAAAAATAATATCAACCTAAGACCGGTGGTCGTAGGTGAGTTGATAAAAAGGCACGGATTTTGGGTTTTTAGTGTTTATTGCACTTTATGACACACAGAACTGCGATGCACACGCTCGTACTCTAACTTTAGGTCCCGGTAGTCAATTGGTTTAGCAAGAGCATCCCTTGCGCGCGCGCACCCCTTATCCCGTGCGTCCCGTAACACCCTAACGACCCTTAAGGCGTTTAACACAAGCGCGTTTAACGTATCGGGCGGCGTCCACATGCTATAAATCAATATTTTGTTTAATAATTTTATTTAGTGTAATTACAGATTGCAAAACATTATTAGGTGTCATAATGTTCAAGTAAGCGATGCAATATAAGCGAACAATCTTTTTAGTGTAGGACACGCATCAAGGCGAGGCAAGATTGCAAATTAATAAAGGATGCACGTATAATGTAAGAGCGTTCATCAATGTAGTAATTAATAACCGGCTTGGTTTGTGAGTTTTATTGAAGTTATTATGAACAAGAAATAATAGTTCAAAGAGTTTGAAGTTTGCACTTTACATTATTATTTTTTATTAAAATTCGACATATAGTCGTACTTAATTATAGGTTATTATTTCAGAAATAAAAAGATAAATAATATATGAGGCCTCTAATTTCAAAACCCGCCGAAACGTTTTTTCGTACAAAATTACTTAATAGTCCTAACAGTAATTTGAAATGTCTTTATCAAAGCAAATATTACATATGATTTTTTCTTTTTTGCTTTTTATTCTAGAATAATAATTTAAATACGTTATAAGAATGTGTTTGTTAAGTCAAAGATGAATTATAAGTTTTTATAAATTTATGGGATTTGAAAATAATATGTTATAGTGGGTTTCGAAATTAGACTCCTCATATACGTTAGTAATCCAAAATAAAACAAAAGTGATGTAGATCCGGCGAAAAACAATTTTGACACTAGGTAATATTAACACTAGGTAAAGACCTCAGAATAATCAGTATTTAAAATAAATTTTAAACACTACTTCATTATTCAACAATTCTAATAATACACTCATTATTGAAACGTATAGATTTATATAATAGTGAGAAGTTGTGTTACTAAAAAATATAATGAGTATCCAACCTCCAGCATTGGAGTTTATTTAATGATGATGACTCTTAAAATTCCATTCGTTGTCACACTAGGACTGCGTCACGTAAATAATATATCATTATGCTACGGTTTGTGAATGAGAAGATTAATAAAGAAGAATATAAAATGTGCTAGATTGCTTTCTTTTCTTGAACACGGGTCTTGTATACACTACTGCATTTAATTAAGATGGAAGCTGAATATTGACAAAGCAAATAAACTTGTTCCATTATTTGATTTGTTTTTTTTTTTTAAATAGTTAAAGAATCATATAAATATCTGCTCCAATGAAAGGATGTATGATTTGTAAATATACAACAGAAAATTGTCCTGTTAGAGTAATTGAAATCACTAGAATTATAGTTATTTAAATATCGCAATTACGAAAATTCTTTCAAGGTGGTTCTGATATCTAACATTAGAATAACCATTAAATTTATTATCTATAAGAAATGTTAAAGAAATCTCAACATTCTGAATTAAAGAATAAAGTTGCGAAAATATTTTGTGAGTATAAAATATTTGGTATTTGAATGACAATGTTAGGTAAATGGTTACGTTAGGTAAACATAGTATTGTAATATTCGACGCACATAGCTGATGACATTGTATGAAACAAAAATGTTTACAAATGAGTAATACAAATAAAACGATACTGTTAATAAATATAATGGTTAAATATTAAACTTAATTGACATTAAAATTAACAGATGTTTGGCATTTCGTACATGTAATTTACAAAAGCTTGAATGACGTAAATTGTCAATGGAATTCTTAAACGCATTAGGCTCGCATATACAGTTAGACATAAACATTACATTTTCTGTAATACTGATACTAGCCAATGACTATTTAATTGCATCTCATTATATTTCATACCCTAATAAAACGATCATCTCCAGTTAAAATTCTCACGTAAAGTAACCAAACGGATTCTTATAGTTCATTTCAAAAGCATCCGACTGGTTCTGCTAGAATATTAAACAGTTGATGTAGCGGGTACAATTTGCAGTAAATTGTTGCAAGCTTTTAAGATTGTGGTTTGATGTAAAAAGAGTAAAAGGCACAGGTATTTTGTTAATGTATTCTAGTATTAATAATCGATAAAATATCCATCATCAGTTCACTTAAATTTACTAATGGAAACAGTCATGTTATAATAATCATTGAGTCCTCTCTTGAAATCTGGGGCTGTATAGACTTAGTTACTGTTGACAACCTTTTGCATGTCCTCGTTCCCAGTTAAAACATTTTGGACTTATATTTTTGTTACTATAAGGATTCCTTATAAATCATGGTTTATGTTTAATTTTATCTCTCTCTTCGTGAAACCTTCTACAATACTGCTGGACAAAGTAAACGCGTATAATAAAAGTAACTGATCTGTATTTAAATCTACGCCTACAAGATATATTTGCTTAAAATTGTTATTAACCGCACTGACCTTAAGTTTTGATTTCACGGTTGATTTACGCATAATCGAAACACCAGTCATCGGTTATCGGCAAAAAGTAAGTTGTGTATGCCATTGGTAAATTACCGTGGGATTGGGACGCTCTATACATAGAATTTCATTTAACAACTATATTCGTAGATTGCTGTTCACTGTATCATGTTTCGACTTATAATAATAATAATAATAATAATAATAATATTTACTAACAATTACACACATTGACCTAGTCCCAAATTAAGCTTTCGCTTGTACTATGGGTACTAGACAAAGATATACATACTTAAATACATATATACAACAACCATGACTCGTGACAAACTCATCTATTCATCACAGAAAAGTTTACCACTACCGGGACTCGAACCCAGGACCTTAGCATCGAAAGTAGGGTCACTACAAACGGCGCTATCAGGTCGTCAAAGTCTTATAAGTTTCTTATTTAGCTTGTTATGTGCTTCATATGGCTATTAAAGATCTGAGATATGTTTACGTTTATTTAATTGTTTATTTGCAATTTAAAACTTATACACATAATTACGAGCATAAGTTAAGCTCATTAAATTGTAATTACATATTTTGAAATTTATTCACGAACTACAGCTATATTAAAATGTACTGGATTCTTATCTTCTCTTTGAATTACATTTTGCATTAATTAAAGACTACCACAATTAACATTTAATTAGCATTATTTTACATATTACTAAAAGATACAAAGTTTGTTTTCATTATACAAATTAAACTGAAGGAAACTGGTTGCAATAGTGTTAGAAAATAATCCACAAATTAGAACAAAGCTTTATGTTTGAAGCTTATAGGAGGAGACGATATTTGTAAACCATGAATAAATACTTATGGTTACTTTTCCATATTACGAATACATACAATATCATACTAAATAATTTGTTCCAGCGTAAATAATTCTAAAGAATTCGCATCGAAGATCACGGCTTTATTATTTATAAGTATTTAGATGTACTATGTATTTAGTCACATAAAAAGATGTTTGAACTGTAAAAATAATATTTCCATAAATAATATAATATATTTATAGTTAATATAATATATATTGCACTAATTGTAGAACAAAATACGAATATCAATTTTGAGTATTGGGTTAGATAGATTTTGGGCATACCAAAAATACTAACAAAACTTATAATAAATCCGATTCTTAAATCGAAGAGGTGTAAATATTTTTAAATAACGAGTTACTTTTTTGAAATAAACACCCATTTTGTAAGGTTAAAGAACAATGTGTCAGAAGTAATTATTTAAACTTAGATTAAACTATATTCGATGTTGTACTAAATGTTTCAATTTAATAAAACGAAAAACAAAACTTGATTTCAAACTTGAAATTACATCCAATAAATTTGAAATATTTAATGAAGTCAATATCTTTAAATGAATTGAGAACTATTGAGCTCCTATGATGACGAACGTAGAAACACCAGTCAAACAACTTCACTAACACATCAAAGATACCGCCACCAAATTCAAATTAACAAGGCAATTACCGAGTTACTACGAAAACGTTCAAAACGGAACGGTCAAAACTATAAAACTCAAGATTATAGCTTTTCAAACAGTTGTCGAGATTAAATTGGACTTCGCTGAGATAAAGTATCATATAGCAATCGAAATCACTAATATTGAAAAATTTGAATACTGCCATTAATATCAAAATTTAGTACATTTAGGAACAAAAACATAAATAAATAAAAAAAAATACATAATTTGTAAAGATTACACGTAATGATTAATGATATAAACAAATCTTGCCCATCCAGAGCTCTTATCGCGCCAGTTCGATCAATTTTGACGTTAAATAAAATATAAGTAACCTCTGTCTCTTCTTATTATACTTCAAGATAAAGATCGCGATGGACAGTCGCTCGGAACCCCATCAAGACACCAAATGGAGATTAAAAAACTAAGACCCGTGAATCGAAGTCCGGCGCTAATGGGCAACATTAAAAACATTTTCCATTACCGGTCAGGTAATGCGTTTTCGAGATGGCGCCGATGAAGGAAACAGCGTACTGACTGACTCATGGATCTTGAAAAACCTAATAAAAAAGTAATAACTTGAATTGATAATAACGTAACACTCAGAAGAGTGGCAAGTGAATAAAAAGCGTCGGTCATTTAAACTGAAGAGTTTTGTGTGTTTTTTGCTTTAAAACGTAATGTTCAAACTAACAAACTGTTTGCCAGCGTTAAAACTGGTTTTAAAGACGTGCCTGTTTCCATTTTAAACACTTCACATTTCAGATATGTGACACAATTGCTAATGTTAAATAATTTTTGTTTTTTAGCTTTATTTAACTTTACAAGTGACATAATAAATGGTGTATATTCAGTTTGCATATTTGTTGGTTTAAATTCATTTGAATATATGCTTTTAAGAGTTTACAATTTTTCGAAAAAGGAAACATTATATGATCCGATTAAATGTATATTTCGGTTTCTGTTAATCTTTTACTTTTTGTAGAGTAACGCTATGATTCAATGTAGAATTCAAAAGATTAATTACTGTCTAAAGTACAAAAATGTAGACTCAATTTTCAACTAAATACCAAAACGATATTTAGTCAATGATCTGGGTCGGAATGGCTTTTTTTTTTCAATTCAATCGTGCCGAGATTGCCTATCGAACAACGACCAAGAGGCAAGAAACGGATATAGACTTTAGATGAATGTAGAAATCCTATGTTGTAAATGTTAAAATATTTAAAAGTATTAGGCAGGTTTCACTTACTCGCGGTTAAAATATCGACAGTCTACACACATATGTTAAGAGTTATATATTATTTTAAACATTCTTAAACATATTACCAGTGTGATACATACTTACTATATAATAACACATTTTGAACTTTGGCGTTTTGTACTCATTTTAGATACTTTAACGGGACTTATGCGTGAAATAACTTACTTTTGATTATGACTCGACATTTCGACCAGGTTACACAAGTCACGGTAGTGACCTTTCTAATTATCAAGAACAAAAGAGGGTAAAGGATGTGATTTCCCGCCCCCGACGAAAGGTCCGCGGTATCACTCACCTCGTGACCATAGCTTGTGTAAAATCAGGTCGGTACGTCGAGCTATAATTAAAATTATGTTATTTCGCGTATAAGTCCCGTTGAAGTTTTTATTAGATAATAGTCAAAAAATTTGTTTCAGAATTACACAACCGGCTTTATATAGTTTCTTTTGTATTTAAAAAGTTTTGAAATTTTAATTTCAGATCAGTAGAATGATTCGCAATTATTAAGTTTGCGTAGATTTATCGAAATCTCTTCTAGTTATTTCGTAATTCTTCGGCACGTTCAGCTATACGGATCGAATCAATTTCTCTCGGATATTTTTTTCTTATTACAAAGTGTGAATGGTAGATACAACCAGCCAACTGGGCAGCGAGAAACATATAGATATACGTTGATGTATAGGTATGTAAAACGTGATTAAAATACAACTCTTAGGCGCCGTTGTAACATCTTGTAGATTTCGCTGTGGGAACTAAATAATTTATATATATTTAATTTTAATTGATCAAAACGTATACAGATGCATCCTGTGCTTGACTAAAAACAATTTTACTCCACTGCCAGGCATAGGCCTCTCCTGATAAGCGCCATTGAGCCTGGTTTTCAGATCTGGCAATCCAATAATTATTACATTTCCAAACATTTAAACCGCATATATTCATTGTTACTAACATCGGAGAAACTCTTTGAAGATACTTGAGGATTACATTAAATTTACGCACCAGAAAAAATAACATTTTAAAAATAATTGTATCTTGAACACAGATTTATTGATAGGGCTAGTTTTCTTCCGATGGTATCATATGATTTATCAACAAATTCCAAATGTACCATAAACACAAATGTCTTACTAGAAAATGATGTTTATTACAAAACTTATTTATCTCTAACGTAAGAAATCACCATATTTTTGTAGTAATCATTATTTTTAACCTGTTCTGAAGGCTTAGTACAAAGTAATATTCGTTTATCGATAACGCTAGCAGCAAAACTATTGCAAATTTTATTGGGTAGAGATATCGTGTCGATGTGATGTTTCGACAGCTTATGTTAATTCTATACTGACTGCAGTTTTCTACAAGCGTTATGGCTTATTGAAAGTTACATTTTCGAGGACCTATGAAGTAAAACAACGTTTTGAAGAAAAGCCAATTATAACTAAAGTTTAATTGTAATCAGAGATGGGCAAATTGTAATCTGTTTAATGATGAACGATTACAAAATGTAGTCGTCATTTTAATTACGACTACATTTAACGTTATTTACGTAATTTTCTTGCTCTGTAATCATGTATAAATCCATTTAAAACATTTAGAAATAATAAATGTGTATACAATTTGGGATTTTGTAGTGTTTAAAACATAGATGAGCAAAATGCAGTCATATAAATGGTAAAAAACGTAAAATGTAATCGTAATTATTTTTATTAATCTGGTTACATTTTGCCCATCTATGATTGTAATTAATGCTTTAACGTTTCGTTTGAATTTCCATTCAAAAGTGAGTTTCTGAATAGAACAGCGCAACGCAGCGCGCGTTGGAATGCCACGGGCTGGGTCACTGTCCGATCAATTCTTTGCGCGTACACTCATTGGTGCCATCGCAACCTCCTATCTCTTAGATTAATCGCACTGAAAGATTTTGCTCGTTACTTGCACCAGTTTCTTCGTACAACTCTTCGCAAAAATCTTTCATTATTTTCAAATAAACTTTACCTTGTCTATCTATATTAAGAACTTGTTTATCTACTTACATATAAAAAGCCTCGTCCTGAGACTAAACATTTCAACTTATAGGCGTGAATTTATTTAACAAAGCGTCAATATAAAATTTACTTTTGTCAGGAAAACATTTTAAACATGCAGATTGACCTAACTGATATGTAATATTAATAGAGATATATGCGACTCAAGTACCCATTATAAAATTATCATATTAATAGTTATATATATATATACTAGCTGTCCCGGCAGACCTTGTTCTGCCCTATTTCTCTAAAACAAATTCATGTAGTTTTTTTTAATGTTAATAGCTCCCCCGTCAGATTTTTTTGAAAATTGTTTGAAGGAACCTGGCCTTAATGCTATATGTATAAAAATTGACAAATATTGACATTAATATTTATACGTCACTCAATTGTTTTGCCTTCTCGGAACCCGTCCACTAACATTTAAACTTTATGGTATGGTGTTAAAGTTCAAATTTACTTTTAAATATTATTACGAATTTTTTGTATGAGAATATAGAAAAGTGTTGTTTTTAGACTTTATCAGACAATTTTTTTAATTTTTCTCTCCGTAATAACCTTCCCCAGACTTCAAGAAACACAACAAAAAAGAAATCAGCCAAATCGGTTCAGCCGTTCGCGAGTTTCGCGCTTATCAAGACATTTAGCGATTCATTTTTATATATAAGAAGATATATAGATTATATGTGAAATGAGAAGTGAGATTGTGTTTTTGTGTATGTGCCTTAGTGTATAATTGGATTCATTTTAATACTTAGGCTTCACTGCGGATGAATTATTTGATATTCCATGACAAATAGGATACAATATGGATTGAAAGTTTGCATAAAAACCGCCAATTTTGAAGTAAACACTAAGAAAACTGGTATTAAGCTTTTAAAAATAAGATTTTTCTACCGCGCATTTCTGCGCCCGGTCACTATAGCTAATATTATAATAAAATCTCTGTAATATTACAATTGTTATTCAATTCGATACACAGAGATACAGCTTGACGTCCCTGAAGTAGAGATCGTCTTATCGTCTAGAGAGGTAAAAAAAGGCATTATTTTCTGGCACTAACAAAATAACTGTAAAGGAATTGACAATGCATTTATGGAGAATTACACACTGACCAAGCTCCAAACTGAACTTACGCTTTTACTATGGGTACTAGACAAAGATATACATATGTAGATATATAAATACTCATGTATAGCTCGCGACAATACGGATGGTGTATTAATATAAGTATAAAATATTTAAAGTTTGTCTCAAAAGTAAGAAACTCGATTACGTTGTCGGTCATTGACCTTACGCTATCTTAAGTCTGCTCAAGTTTTCCCAGCTTCTATCACAGTTTAGCATTCTTGGAAGTCAGTATGGTATCTGCATGTAATTATTTCGGGACCAGAGTGTATTTTTTTTAGATTAGCGTATATATAATCATTAGTTTAAGTTTTAAAATGTTAAATCTCATTATATTTTTATCTGTTAATCGATTTGATAAAGGTACTAACCAAAAAATATGCAATTTAATATTTAAAAAGAAGCTGATTTGACAAGTTAATCTTCTAAAAAAACGAATTTGTTCCCACTCGTTATATTCCTTCATCGTTGTTGGTGACATTGTTTTAGAATTTTAGCAGTCGCGATTCCGTAGAAGCGACTGCCAGAATTTAACGGCAACCTTAAGATACAAAGAAAAACTTTTTTTACTGAAATTCCATGGGTCCTATCTGACTGATATTGTTTTTATTAAAATAATATTATCACATAAAAATGGCATTTTACCGTTATACACTTAAGTGAAATAGTAGTACCTCTGGTTTGAAACGTCAACTGTCTTACACAATCTATATTGAGGGGTGAAAGGCTATTTAGTTTAAGCGACATTTTTAGGTGATATAGTAATATATATATATATATATATATATAAGCCGTGGTGGCTGCCAGCAGAATAGAATAGCACCCCCCTCTTCTTGCTGAGGTGTCGTAAAAGGCGACTAAGGTATCTCTTTAACACCGCAATTCAAGAAGGAAGGAAAACTCGATCAAACCTGCATCCTGCTCCCTCCCGATCGTACTGGTTCTCCATTCCATCGGGCCCGAGGGAGTTCGGACGAGAAAGTGCTTCTCTGGCTGCGCGTCCAGTTATGCACTTAAATATCTCCTGCGCAATTGACTGTTTTCGAAAAGTGGCCCTCAATTTTCTTAATCAGCATTGAAACAGTCGCCGTGGCCGAAACCGGCTAGGATATCATCATCATATATATATATATATATATATATATATATATTTATATTTGGAATCGGTAAAAAATGCTGATATATAATATAATAATAATAAACACAACAATCGTGCAAAAAGAAACAATACACTTTTCATTTTCCTTACTGTTTATCATCGGAGTTTTACATATGAAAACAGAGGAATAGGTACCTACTATAGGGACCGATTTATGTAGAAATAATAGGATTCATTCGGAACAACAATAGCGCAAATAAAGCTAAAATTATGGTAGCGTATTATTAAAACCCACACCAATGCAATACAGTAGCATAACATAAATTAATTCTCACACAAGCGTGTAACTAAATCAAAGCTGTTTATAAATTATAATCATTAACATAATCTTGTGATTTGTATAATAAAGTAGCAGATTTTGTTGTTCACAACAAACTTTGGGTACAGGGACATTTGTTAATATATACATACCTATTGTATAATATAAATTTTTACTAGGAGTTCATATGTTTGATTTGGAATAAATATTCTTAGGAATAATTAACTGTTTCTTTTAGTATATTAACTTGACTAATAATATCTATAAGAGACAGGACTATATAACAAAAAGTAAATGTTAATCATAGAGCGATTTTGGCGCTCACCTTGTAGTACGGCAGTGGGGCTAGTTTATGATAGAAGAAGCTTGAAAGTATAATTAATACAATGAAGATGCGATATTTTCCTTCTATTAGGTCCTTACATATGAAATTGGCGTTTTTCGAACTGGCCACTTTAATCACAAATTTCTCCTCTTTGGTAAGGAATTCCAAATTCAAATTTGTACAGCTATAGACTCATGTATTTGTGCTTCGATGATCGTCATTCATTTGTTTTTTTCTTCTGTTTTTTTCTGTTTGCGTCACTCATTTTACAAAATGGAAAACTTAAAATATCGCATTATTTACGAGTACGAGTTCCGCCGTGGCACTAGTGCTGCGGAAACAACTCGAAGGGTGAATGATGTGTATGGCGGTCGTGTTGCAAAAGAAAACACAGTTCGTTTTTGGTTCCAACGTTTTCGTTCTGGAAATTTCGACCTGCAGAACAAGCCCCGTGGACGGCCTGAGACTCAAGTTGATAATAAAGAGTTGAAGGCTATTGTGGAAGCGGATCCATCGCAAACCACGTCCGAGTTAGCTGCAGGCTGCGATGTTAGTGATAAAACTGTTTTAATTCACTTGAAGCAAATTGGGAAGATTAAAAAGCTTGAAAGGTGGGTACCTCACGAATTGACTGAAGCAAACCGGCAAACGCGCGTCGACTGCTGCGTTACATTACTAAACCGGCACAATAATGAAGGTATTTTAAACCGAATCATTACCTGTGATGAAAAATGGGTTCTATACGATAATCGGAAGCGCTCAGCGCAATGGTTGGATCCTGGCCAGCCAGCCAAATCCTGCCCCAAGCGAAAATTAACCCCAAAAAAGTTACTTGTAAGCGTTTGGTGGACTAGTGCCGGTATTGTTCATTACAGTTTTCTCAAATCTGGCCAGACTATTACGGCTGATGTCTATTGTCAGCAATTGCAAACCATGATGGAAAAGCTAGCGGCTAAACAACCTAGGCTGGTCAATCGCTCCACGCCACTGCTGCTTCAAGACAACGCTAGACCACACACTGCGCAACAGACGGCTACTAAATTAGAAGTGCTTCAATTGGAAAGTCTAAGACATCCTCCGTACTCCCCGGACCTTGCTCCAACAGATTACCATTTTTTTTCGAAATTTGGATAACTTCTTGCAAGGGAAAAAATTCAACTCCGATGGGGCAGTCCAAATCGCCTTCAAAGATTTTATTGATTCCTGTCCGACTGGTTTTTTTAGTAAAGGGATCAATGAACTACCTATGAGATGGCAAAAGTGCATAGAAAATAATGGTTCATACTTTGATTAATTAAATATATTATATTAAAAAATATTCGACTTTTTGTTCCTCCCATACAAAACGCCAATTTCATATGTAAGGACCTAATATATGTGAAGTAACGCTGGCGGATCACGTTAGGGACGAATAGACACGCAGCATACACAAGAGGATGCTGCGATGGTTCTGGAACGTGGAGATGATGAGTGATGTGAAAGGATGAGGAAAAGAAGTAAAATATGAATGGGAGTGGAAGTAAGAGCCGAGACCTACCTACGCAGACCAAATAGCCGAAGAATAGAGTCGAAGCTGCTCGCGTCCGTAGGCTTTACCCTAGTTTCCCTACACGTGACTCCTGGGTGGTGCTAAACGACCAGCAGCGAGGTGGTAGGGCGTCGGTGCCCGTCTGGATCGCGACCACGGTACAAGGGTGTAAAGCCCGTCATAGTGACCAGTTTCGGCTTGTCGCGTTTCGGAATCAGCTTGTGTATATCCAGTAGCTCATATACCTAGAGACCTTCAGTCGTGGTATATGTGGGCCGACATGACGATGTAGATTATCAATGGATTTTCATCCTTTGATAGTCGCTTTCGTTTTTGGACTACACTGTACTTACCATCAGGTACTCTGTAGTCACTATGTCGAGCCAGTGTAAAAAAAAAATAAAAAAAAATCTTGATGGAGGGTAATGTAAAAAGCACGCGGAATCGTGAATCACACGGAGAAGTGGCGTTACATCCTCTCTGTCTACCCCCAGTAGGGATTCGGCGTGATCATAAATACATAGATAGTTATCTGTTTCTTTTAATTTATTAATTTTCACTATCCTAGACAGAATACATGCCCAATAAATATTAACTAGGTAAAAATAATCTATAAAATATTTACTAATAGTTTATTTGTTCACTTTGGTATATATTGGCGAAGTTAATAAAAAAAACACATGTTCTTTTGTTCACTACATGATAATAACTTAATTACTTAATTATAATGTAGTACATTGTAAAAATGAATGTTAAAAAAATATTTTATTGTTCAGACTAAACATTTGAAGGCACATTAAGGCTGAAATTAATAGACGCAACTTTGACTTTTCTTGGACTTTACTATTTATATTACTCAATGAATGTCAAAGCTTTCGGTATGTCAGCGATTTTGTTAACATGGCCTTGACACTGCGAACATTATGGCTTAACTCAAGTTTATATTATACATGCCGTTTTTTGCCAAAACGAATTTATTCTTTGAGAACTTTGCTAAGCAAAGTCGAAATAGCGGCTACAAATCTCAGGCTTAGAGAATACGTTTGAATATAATATCGAGGAATATTTTCCTTCACAAGGCGGAACGACATCTTTTAAAAGGCGACCGAAAATAGTGGATTAGTTGATAAAAGCTGGCTCAAAGGTCCTTATGAAGACAAGTCTCTACTTAGCTGTAGACTTTAGTCAGTTAACGATTATAAACACGTTTCATTAATTGTAAAGATTTAAGAAGTGATAGTCCAGTGGTATGCGGCTGAAAATATAAGCCAAAGCAACCCTGCTGTGAGTGTAATACATTAGCACACAAGTTAACAGAAGATGCAAACATATTAAGCTACATAAAAGCTGTACTTAAGCAACCGTTTTTGACTCGCGACGCGTCGTGTGATGCCCACGCAGTATTTTATCTCTTTACAGCCAGCTAAGCTGGTTTCCTTTAAGTCAATTTATTGTTATGCTACTAAGATCTCGCGTCGGTAGTTTGTGACGCCAACGCGGGCTTTCAACTAATTAACATCATAATAACAGATATTGTTTGCAGAACTCGTTAGTGGCTCAGCTTTGGATTGAAATATTTTTACTGCTTTCTAAAGCGATAATGGTTTTTATTTTATTTAATCATATAGTGACACTATAACTGTATTAAAAATAAAAATAATATTCACATTGGCATCATAATTATGTGAACACAATCAAAGACTATTTAATTTCAACGATGATTTTGAAATACCCACTATTGTCTCGTGAATTTATTTGCTAATGCAGGTACTACATTTTTTTTTGTATTAATCTTTCATCACGCCGAATCCCATCGGGGTATGCAGAGAGAATGGAACATCATCAACATCTATTGTTACAAATCTCTTTCGTTTCCTTAACGTTCATTAATCTCTTCATGCATTCTCTATTCAGCGTAGTTTTGACATTATCCTCTATCAGAACTCTCTTTATTAAGTTCGTGTAGGTAAGTGTCTTTAAAATTTAAAGAGCGATAGCTTTTTTTAACCCAGTGGAAATCCCTCCGGACCGTCAGGGGAGTGGTGAGGGCCAGTCCCCCGGTGTGTCGGACTTGCACCGACTAAAACCACCAGGGTGTCAACTTTATCCTCTCTTCGCCTTCGCCGGGCCTGGGTATCCGTATACTTCCTGCGGACCCGGCGAGAAAGAGCGATAGTTCTAAATGTAATGAAATATGATAAAAAAAGAAATTTATTTCATTTAATTATACAAACAACAATAAAATAGCATAACTACAATTAAAAATGTAAATCACATGAAACTCACGGAAGCAGAAACAACAAGAAATGTTTATTACTTAATTAAGTAATAAGTATAGATAGGAAATCTAATAGTAGATTTAAAATTGTTCTAGCTTTATTAAGTCTAATTAAGGCAGTCATAAAATGCAATTAGTCCAAGGAAATACAATAAAACATAGAAGAAATTATTACATAATTAACTGGATTACTCTGAACTTCTTTCTACAGTTAGATTTGGGATTAACTGTTCCTAGTTCTTATTCGCTTGTTTTCTAGCTTCAATAATAAAAAATAAATAATAAATAAATAATAATAAATAGTGTTATATAATCAGCTTTGTGGTGATGGTGATATTAATTTTGTTTCTTTAGCAAAGCTGGTCAGAACATTTTGAACATACTCAGACTATAATTTTAAAGTTCTGGTTGGTTTTGGTGTTATCTTTTTGAACGCAGGCTCTGGCAACCTCAAATTAGGGAAACACTTTAGCGTGCATTGTTGTACCTCGGCCTCAATTCCAGAAACTTAGTTGTGTGGTTGAGACCAAATTTATTTCATTAGGGTTAATTTTATGAGCTCTATCTAACCATCTAAGAAACTTATTTCTATCCCTTATAAATTTGGAGATATGAACTTGCAAAAAGTCGGATCACGCGAATTTCCCAAATTAAGGCGAAGCATAACTTCATTGCAACTTCAGTAATTGTGTTTGAAATACTGAATACTTAAGTTTGACATACATTAACATATGTCATTTTCCTTATAAAATCTTTACAGCAATTCTTCTAAAATCTGAGTAACCTGTTAGACATATCTTAATATATCGTTATATGCTTCGCTATGTACTATTTGTAAATTTTTGTTTAATATGACATCAAATTTTATGCCTGAAAAACGTATTACTGTGTTATCAAACACATTTATTTATATGCAAAAATAAGCTTATACCTCTGGCTAATATTTGATTTATACGAAGATTTCTAAATAACAATTATGACACACACTAAAGGGTATTACAGTTACCAAAAGACTAAGATAAGTTTTGTCACGAAAATTTGCACCTTATGGAACTCACGTTTTTATATTTCCTTTAAATTAAATCTTCTTAACATGTGTATGTATTAATAAAAAAACAAAACAACAGCTAAGAAAAAGTAGGTATAATGGTTTCAGCACTCAATATTTCACTGTAGCTAATTTATACACGACTCCGCTGACTTGAGCTCAAGAATTGTAATTATCATAAAGCAAGTTTCTAAAAACCGAACATCGACCCGCACTGACAGTAGCAAAACATTTACATGAAGTATATGACATAATGCAAATGAGCCGTAATGGCCCAAACTTGAACGTTTTCGCGAGACTCCGAGCTAAATTAGCATTATTATTATAGTTTTTATTGTCTAGTAACAAAACGAACAACCAGTAGACTATAGTTTTTGCATAGTACAATTAAAGAATGATCTGCTGTTTAGTTTTTTTTTGTTGTATGGAAAATACTGCGCTGTAGTTTCCTCATTGATGTTACTGCCTCTTAATAGGATGCGCAATATTTTACTTCATCTCATGGTACAATTTAGTTTTTGCTGTATTTTTTCTGGAAACATGATCTAATTGCTATTTTTATGTATCTTTAGTATTTTATATTTCAAATAAAACTAATGTAGGTTGTTATTTTTTGTAAATTCTACTTTATAAGTTTTACTTATTTCTATCATTATATATTCTCTCAATTAAAGTATATAAATTATATTTGTTTCGATTTTTTTTATTTAAAATATTAAAAATATAACTGTAGATCTTTATGCAAGTTAAAATTATTATGTCGAGGCGTCTGATTTAAATTACTTTATTTCTATCATTATGTATTATCTCAATTAAAGAATATAAATTATATTTGTTTCGATTTTTTTATTTAAAATATTAAAAATATAACTGTAGATCTTTATGCAAGTTAAAATTATTATGTCGAGGCGTCTGATTTAAATTACTTTTGGTTATACAATAGCTATTTGGTGGTTCACGATTGATTTACTACTCAGAATTGAAAGACTTTCGTTATTTTATGTTAGTAATATATTATAAAAGAAAGTGGATTCATAACTAACAAAAATGAAGATAATCAAGACACTCATAGAAGTTTCGACGTTAATAATATATAAGAACTTGAAACCAATTTATTAAAATAAATAAAATTTAACATAACAAAAGTTACAAATATACTGTTTTTTTTAGTTAGATATAGTTTTTCCATTTGAAATTCAAAATCATTCTTTTTTTTTCTTAAGTAACAGTTACTTATAAGCCTGGCTTTTTCTTAGCTTGGCTCTTTTAAAACTTTGCTGTTTTAAAGCTTCGCACTTTTAAAATTCGACTTTTTTAAGGCTTGTCTCTTTCCAAGCCTGTCTTTTACTCTTTTAAAGCTTGACACTTTTAAAGCTTGCCTCTTTTAAAGCTCTGCTCTTTTAAAGCTTGGCTCTTTTAAAACGTGCCTCCTTCAAGCCTCTACTCCCTTATCTAGTAAAGAAAATATTGAATTATTAAAGTAAACAGAAGGTACTCAAGTAGTGGTTACAGATTAATGTAACGTGGATGAAGCCTGGAGAGATAATAAAGTTTAGAAAGCGACTAGCAAATTTCAATTTACGCGGTGCTGTAATATTTTATGTATACTTGCAAAAACAGTTTAAATCATTCGAAGAACCGTTGGTAAGCTCGTGTTGAAGAGTGCGTGTGCTCGCTAAAATATTAAAATGTAACTCCAGTTTGTTGCTGCTTGGTATTATATGTATGTAAATAGTTAAACAGTCTATTTTAATACCTACAGAAGCTAGATTTATATGATAAAAATGAAATTTCCTATGAAGTTACTAAACTATTCGTACTAACGTATAATGACAAGTCAAATGTTGTTTTGTTCCACAGTTTTTTTTTGTAACCCGGGAGAAAATCTTCCATAGGCCCATCAGGGTCGTCGTGAGGGCGGTGACACCGGTATGTCAGACTGTAGTAACTAAAACCCCCTGGTGTTTCTCAAATCCCTGCTATCCGGACCTAGAGATAGATATTCCTTCAGCGCTCCGGTAAGCGATTATTATATTAGGCTCTAATGCTTGGAGAGGTAGGTGTAAAGCAGTGACGTGCATAGAGTATTTGGACAGGTTATGCAGAATTCGCGTAATTAATTTGAATATTACGTTATGATAGTCAATATTATATTGTTTTCATAGGAAAGATATATGAAGTAAATAAAGAATAGATATAAATATAAAAGGTTAATTTTTTGCTTAACTTTAAGCAATTCATGCCAGACTTATTTATCGTCAGGGCATGCAATGCTTTGATGCATCTATGGAATGAACGCTACTGGTGTAAAGAGATCCCCTCAATACATCTCTATCAGGCGGTTGTGTGGGATTCGTGCGTACTCCCTCAGCCTTATCAGGGCAGCAGATAACGTCAAGTCTACTGCCTGGTCAATGTCACGGAGGAATATCTCACTCCTTGCGCACAAAGATATTCCTCGTGCGACGGTAACTGGGCATTAATTTTTGGGGACTTTACATTTAGTTTCGTTCGACAGCCTGCCACAAGGCATAGAAATATCCAGACATACGATGAGACGGCGATGGGTACAAACATAGATTGGCAAAATGTAATCAGATTAATGAAAAACGATTACTATTACATTTTCCGTTTTTCATCATTAATATGCCTGTATTTTGCTCATCTACGTTTTAAACACTGTGGAATCCTTAATTGCATACACATTTATGACTCCTTAATGTTTTAAAGTGATTTAATCATGAATACAGAGGAACAAAATTAAAATTACGATTACATTTTGTAATCGTTAATCTGTAATGAGATTACATTTTGCTCATCTCTGGTTACAAAATGAGTTATTCTTTATAGAAAACTATGTTATTTTTTCAATACCACTATCACTGTGCCTCTTAGAATGATGACACAGGCTTTGTTATAAAATGGGCCAAATTCGTCATATTGCTACTTGGTTGGTTGATTGTTTTGATTACTTTAATTAGCAACTGATGATAAAAGCTGTTACAAAAACAATGATAATGTTTACCACATACCACTGGAATCATACCGGTGTCTTCTAAAACTTTCTAACATAGCTAGAATGAAATCTATCAAATTCTTTTTTCATAGTTCTATTTATCAATGATAATGGTATGCAAACCGGACAATTATAAAAACCGCCCTAGACTTAAAATATTTCTTAATGGTTGTTTAGTCAAGATTTAATATGTAATGTCACTTTTTCTATAAAAATGGTAAGCAATTCAAATAAATATAAATTTAAAATGCCAAGTAAAAAATTTAACCGCATTTTAAGCTTAATGAGCTCTGCATTTGCATAATACGATACTTTATCTATACAGTTACAGAGATTAATTGTTTAATTAAAGAAAACAAGACAAATGTTAATACAAATCGTAAGGTTTAAAGATGCCTTTAAATGGAATGTCTTGCCAATGTTACTCTTGAATATGGATATAGCATAGCGTGAAAAATCGTATCATTAAATATATTTAGTGTCTGACCGAAGTTTCGGTCTCAGTTTCGGTTTTAGCTACCGGTTGACAAGTTGTGAGGTTATTTTAACAATCTCTACACGTTGATTATGTACAAAAACTTTACCCTACATTTAAAAGCTGTACAAAAACTTTACCCTACATTTAAAAGCTGTACAAATGGTTATACTTTTAGTCAAATCAAAATATAATTATTTAGAATTTTAAAACATTTGGCTTCGACCTAATATCGACTTATAATCAAATATTTATTCAAGTATAATAATTTAATAATCACAATCAGACCAATATGTCTTATTTTGGCGTTTGATCGTAACCTAAAGGTATTACCTAAAATTTCGGTTAATTTAATTTAAAGTTTTACTTAATGAAGTTTTTTTTGGCCGAAGGTGGATGAAATCGAAGCTTTCAGTCAGACACTAATTATATTACTAAAAGAAGTATATCTTTGGCATTTAAGGGTTTGTATGATGGTATATCCAGACTAAAACAAAGTGTCAACGAAGACAGGCGCAAGATCGCGTAAAATGGCTTACCACATGAAGTGGCATGTCAAAAGTCATTGGGTGACACTTGATTTTGCCAACCAGTCTTTGAATAGTTCATACATGATGCTGATTGTAATTAAATAAACAAATAATGTAGTAAAAAAATATATTTGGAAATTCACTTTTCTTTTATCGTGAACATGCCATTCTCAGGAGCCAAAAGCGTTCTTTCTATACTCGTAGGGACTACCGACTCATAAAAGTCATCACAAAATTTCTCTGCGGGTAGAAAACTTTATCTGTCATATACAAAGTGAAATATATTGTTGTTATCAAATATTGTCTGATATTGTTCGAATGGAAATTTATTTTTATCACAATTTTTTTAGCATTTTCCGTATTAAGGAAGAAGAAGGTCATATGTTCTAATATATTAATTAACTTCGTTTTTCATGAAACCCTTAAATGAAATAGGCAACATAAATGGTATTAAGCTCTATACTAAATCATAACAATAAATAATTTGCTATAATATCGAAATTATATCCAGTGTTTTCCTAAAAAGCAGTATTGGTAATTCAACGAGAGTTGAAGCAATTTACCACGCTTTATAAAACCTCTAAAGAAATTAAATTCTAATATGGAAGT
Organism: Automeris io; assembly: GCA_036320925.1. Classification (NCBI taxonomy): domain Eukaryota; kingdom Metazoa; phylum Arthropoda; class Insecta; order Lepidoptera; family Saturniidae; genus Automeris; species Automeris io. The sequence continues at coordinate 9,917,969 of JAUDJH010000014.1, forward strand.
CTTCTCAACAAAAGCCCCCTTTTACATTTAATAATAAAAAAAACTTAATCGAAAAATAATACAGTTCGCTTCACATAGAACCACGGCGCATCATTTATTTTCCGTTGTTATACTAAAGAAATTTTGTATTCGTCACGAGACCAGCACTATAAAAAAGCCGAATCCTCCAAAAGTTCGTCAGGTAAGTACGTGGACAAAAAATAAATGGAAAATACTAATGGAGCGAGGCAAAGAGGTTGGACCGAGCGGGCCGCGTTGTGGTACGTAGATGCGTGATTCATGAATTTATTAGAGACCGGCCTATGTCAGCGACTTTGTCTGCGTTAGCCATAAGACCATAGATAGGCAAAATGAAATGAGATTAATGAAAAACGATTACGATTACATTTTGCATTTTTATCATTAATATAACTGCATTTTGCTCATCTTTGTTTTAAACACTACGGAATCCTCATTCGCATACACATTTATGACTCCTTAATGTTTTGAAGAGTTTTCGTCATCAGAATCATCAATAAGATTACATTTAGCCCATCTCTGCATGAGCCATAGCCTCACTTAAGTCGAATTAGATGTATATGTTTACTTTGTAATACAATTTTAATTTTATTTTATTAACTTCAAATTTTCTACTTTCATATATCAGCTTATATCTTACTTCGTAATCGTAGGAAGGAATAATAATTTCGAAGATTCACCATTGAAAACGTATTAAAATCCATGTCTCCAGAGAAAATATATGTATGTTTCTATATAGATATACATACTTATCAACCAAATTATAATAGAGCGTATAAAAGCCTTCTTTGTAAAAAGCATTTTAATAACATTTCAATGTTAATAGCACCAAAATACTTTTATATATTTTGTTATTCAATTGAATAACGGGGTTCGGTAAAATTAAATTTATTTTAAAATATTGATAATTGAAGCCAGTTACATATAGTAACGCACCCGCAGCCGGTTTGGCAGCGCGTACGCAGTCCCATCGGCGCGGACGTATTGGGAGCGACGGCTTGCCGCTGCCGCTTCACACACAATTTCACCTCTGACTGACGCAAACATTCATTGTACCGCGAACTTGGCTACGGCGTTACCTGTGTCAGGTGCATTACCTTGGACCTCACTCATGTTATCTTCAAAACCAACCTTTAGTCCATAGTTATTCCACTAATTAACTAGTTTAGCGCAGTTGTTGAGCAATCGACAGAAGTAAGTCGCATGGAACAATATAAAAAAAAATTGCTTGAGTTTGAGTTTATTGAGGCACAGGAAACAAACAATACACAACGAACACATTTATATAAAAACAATAATGAAAAAATAATACATAACATCACATCATGTATCCTGTGAGTGGCTACCCATCTCAAAGAGCACTCGACTCAGCATGTGCTGGGCGACGCTGTACGCGCCATCCAGCGCTGATTTTCAGCCGACGCTCAGGGGAACCGATTGCAAATGACATGTAATAAAATATCATGTGTACGGAGTGCCCCAAGAACGGCGATTAATGAGCCTAGACAAAGTAACATTCCATAAACGATAGCGACAAAGAAAATTGTAAACTAGACGACCTGATATTCCGAAAGTTTATGTCACTTCTATACTTTTTAAATTTATACTAGCGCTATCGTTTAACAATTATTGCATTGTCTAGACCTTATGCTACACTAGTGGTCACTGTTATGTACGACTATAAGCACAAAGTGGACACAGTCACTAATATATCTCTGCTAGTCTAGAGAGGGATTTAGCGTAAACATATACTAATATTAGATTAAAAATACATCTTATAATATATAAAAAATATCGAAATACTTTTCAGGTATATAATAAATAACTAAAATAGGAAAAACAATGAACGTCATAAATATTTAAATTTATTGTGTTAAGGCAGTTAAAATACATCGAAGGACTCCTATTTTTTTAAATATGAAATATCTTTAATTATATTTCTAATTTCAAACAAGTAATAGCAGTATTTTTTATTAAAAGTTTGAACGGGCAACATCTGTAATTATAAATATATTTTATATAAAACTTTTTACACTTCAATCACGTTTTCGGTGATCCTCCATAATAAAGTTTCATCTTGTTTTTATCTCAGTCTAAAGTTTCAATAAACATACAAGTCGCTAGAAATAAAAAAGTGGCGCCACACAGACTTAAAAAAGGAAACTTAATATATGCAAGTATCGAATAGCTTCATTATAATCGCGCTTGAGTGGCTCCAAAACATAATTTTTCACGGTTCGTAGGTATATCTCCTAATACCAGATTTATACAGTTTTTATTATTAAGATTGCTAATTCTATATATTTCTTTTTTATATTATTTATAAATAGTAGCAATAACTCGTAATTAGGTTGACAGATTCAGATACTTTAAATTCAAATGATTAATTTGCGTCATAATTTTACACCAATATCTGTGTTTATTTATATTCAAGTTGATGACATAACAACGCACATATTATATTTATCACAAATAACATGTTTGATATATCTTTAAATATTAGTTTCATCTGACTCCATTTTAAACATAATTAAATTATAGTTAGTAAGTAGAAAAAATAAGTAGAAACGAGGTTAGAGATTCTAAAACGATCATTACAATTTTTAAGTCTTTTGTAATCCCATGATATACTCTATCATAGTACAGAGAAATGATTGAGTTTTATTAGCCCTTCTCAAATTTCTCCACATCCGCCATCTCATGCATTAAGTCCGCACGTGGTCAAACCAATGACACTAAAAAACAAAATCATTTCAATCTAAAATCAACTTTATTCTTTATGAATTAGCTTTTATAATTCCCTGTCATATTTTATTTACTAACTAGCTTCTGCCCGCAACCTTATACACGTAAAACGAGATTAAAATCCTTAGTAAAATCTTAATTTAGTTCATATTAATCTATGTTTATTTATATTTTTTATAGAACTTAGAAGATACGAAATAAAAATATCTTTTGTTCTAGACTGGAGATGCTAAGCTATGTCACAAGTTTATATGACAAATACTCTTTGCCAAACATTTTTTTTTAATCAATGTAGTAACATGCTGTTGGTCTGAGAAGATCTCCACCTCTGAGCAACTGGTTAGCGACCCTCGAGAAGTCATCAGAGCATTGTGATATGCTCTGCCTATATACAACAAGTAGTATCGGGAAAGGCATCATCGTCCCCCGAGTTTGGAGCTGTGGCGAATTGGTTGGAACCGCAGTCCCCGCCAATGCGCAAAAGTAGTCACCTTGGATTTTTTAGTCGGTACAAGTCCGACACACCTCACTCACGCTACCCCCCTATTCGGCTGATACGGTCCTGTGAGGATATTTCCCAAGTGAAAAAAAGGGAGTACCTCCATAACTTTACAGGGTGCGGCCATGCATATCGCAGAATCTAATGTAGAAAATATAATGTAATATGGATAAAGAAGTAGGTATCCAAGTACATACTATAAAAATTACAATTTCGAGTTAGGAATTCTCTAAATATTAATTAAAAAAAAAAACAATTAACTTTTATACATTTCAGTTAATTTAATCAACACAAAGAGTATAAAACATCGACTAGATTCAATGAAGTCAGTTTGAAAACTAAAGCACAAGACTATGGTCTTATGTTTCATGTAGCTACAACTAATAAACGAGAAACTAGTTCCACTTATCAGATATATACACTACGTTTGATTCATGATGTTCTAGTCCAGCAATTATATGGAGGACCGAATATGTCATTAATCAAACTATATTGATAGGTACTATCTCTATGTACAAATCCAATTAGGATTTTTACTATTTTCTTGTATTGGAACATAAATTAATGATTTATTATATTCAGAGCTGTAATTAGGCCATAAGGATGAAGGGGTTTTATTTTTGGTTAAGCCGTAAATTTACTTTTGATGTTATATGTAATTGGGTCTGATATCTCCATTGGTGTTTTTATAGTAAGTGTTACTTTTCTCATTTTTATTAATCTATTTAATGAGCTTCATAAAAACATTATAATCTCCATGTTTATGTAATAGTTTAAATTATTATTTTGTGTGTAATTCAAATAAGTTTTAGATCAATGTGCCTCATAAATCAATTTTATAAAGCTGTGAAAGAAATGCTTTTTTTAATATTTCCTTTCAGTTGTTTTCATCAAAGAACAAGATCCTATAAAATAATCTTCATCATAAGGATTATCAATCTGTAATAATCTGAATATATATCTAAAAACACATTTATTTGTAGAATCTGATATTTTATTTATATGTTTGTGAAATGTATTCATTCCTTGTCAATCAATGAATAATTTTGTGCAGTGAAAAGAACTATTATAGAATATATATGTTTATTAAATTATAATGAGTAAAATGGCGATTTATTTCAGAGAAAACAAACTATCAGTCTTTAGTTAAAAGTACATTTAACTTGATCCAAATAAGATTACTTATCTAAACATAATCATTTAATAAGTAGAAAATAAGTAAGAGTTCTCTCTAGTTTTGTCTAAAAATTCTTGTTACTAAAGCAACATTTATAAAAATCCGGTTAACTTAATCCTCTATAAAATTCTAAGTTGATTTGAACTTCGGAGAGCTTAAAATGGTAGTTCTCAGACAGATGCCATAAATAACACGATTATTTCCTTTTCAAAACTGGCTAAAGTTTGTCCGTGTAGTGTAAAAAAAAAATGTTTCCAGGGAATTCAACCGAAAGCGTTTTTGTTTAGGGGTAAATGTCTAACGGTACAGCATTTTAACACAAGCCTTTAGTTAAATTAAACTTGGTGCTACCTGATTTGTTTTGTAACATTTACTTTGCAAAACTTGTTAGTTTTCCAGACTATACAAGAAGCAATCTTTTGTTTAAAAGAACAAGTCCCCGTGACAAGTCCATGAATAATTTTTATTGTATCTCTGTTTGGAACCAAAGATCTATTTGTAAAGATATCTATAACCAATGACTTGTCTTTTTTATACAAGTTAAGGAGTCTCATTTTTTTAAACATTTATATAATACTAGCTGACCCCGCTAACGTTGTTTTGCCATATAAGTTATTTCTAGGTAATTTCTACTGTAGACAAAAAATAACTAACTTATTGTAAGTGTGTAAGGACAAAATTAAAAAAAAATAATTTAAGAGTGAACAACTCTTTTCACTTGGGTACGAAAGAAAGATAGTAGCCGATTCTCAGATCTACTATTCAGTATATAAGTTTATATACTGCGCATATAAAATTTGGTAAAAATCGGTAAAGCCGTTTCGGAGGTGTAAAGTAACTAACATTGTGACATGAGAATTATATATATAAAGATTACTGTAATGGTCCTCTATGAAGTTCACATTTTCCATCATAATAAAACGCGTTTATTGTTACACCATAAACATCATGCGGGAAAGCTTCATGGCAGGGTTCAACTTCCCAAGGACGACCGGTCGAAGCAGTTTAAACCCTGTGGGTAGCCACACTGCCAACCATTTCTTTATTGATAACATCAAGTCCACTCATTTTAAGCATTTTAGTGTCTCTGAGCGCAGTCACGTCGTATTCCGAAATAACTCTTCAGTTATCTCTATCTACATCTCGATTATGTTCAGTATGATAATTGAAAATAAATCATTTTAATTATATGATCCTACACTATACCAGTTCTATAGAGACTGTTTAAGGAGCATAGTTAGAAAAATGGTAGTTTTATTTAAATTTACCTTTAAATATTATAATACTTGTTGTTATAACACCAGACAGTATTGTTTCAATTAGCTGAATGTGAAAGCTCTTTTTAGTCGAGATTTAATCTGCTTTATAATATTAGAAATATTGGGCTTATTTTTTATTAGAAAATTATAGCTGCTTAACAGTAGATCTAACGACAAACAATTAATATCTAATTTAGGAATAGGTATAACATGATTTATTTTGATTTGTTATAAATCAAATTAAATCCATAATATTTATCAATACCTTTATTAGTAAGTATTAGTAAAAGACATGTTATTTTTCAGAATGAAAAAATATTAAAGAAGAAAAAATTCTAAGTCAAATATAAACACCGGTCATTTTGACAGATTCGTTAAATCTAGTGTTAAGAAGAAAAAAAAATTGGCGAAGTATCAAATTTAATATTCAACTGAATTCACGACGAAAAATAATATTACTGAGAAAAGTTTAACCAAAGATTTAAGATATCCACCTGTTAGAAAAGTTGTACGCATATGTGTGTAAGTTTATATATATTACAAACACAGGTTATGTCAGTACGTACCTATCGGATTTTATCAGAGTTAGACCGGGTAGAGACGTTCGTAGTATGATTAATGGTTATACGCAGAGAGGCATTGAATACATCTCTACCTTCATAAACAACGATGACATTCGAAGTTTTGAAATACTTTCCAAACTTGTTTTATATCCCACAACACGACAGTTTGTCTTTATGGATAATAAACCACCAAATATAAAAATACTCATACATACCATTGCTAATAATTTTAATTAAAAAAGCTGTAAACACTGGCCAGAAGTCAGCAAAAATGTTTACATAACTCTTCTATTTTGATACTAATGGGTGTAAGTTCTAGGCAAATAGTTGTTAAGCTTTGTGCAGATCCTTCACTTAATTGGCGTTATGTACAAAATCTATTTAAGATTTGATTACAAAATTGTTTTAGAATCCGGTTTCACACAAGAGCAATGCTTTGAAAACAATTAGTCATAAAAATATTTGATTGTCTTGAAGCAATCTTAGAATAGACTGAAAGAGTATAAAACTTAGTGAGACAACCTGGCTCGTCAAAGTGCAGTCACTTTGCAGTCATTGTATCTGATTGAAAGTATAGTGTTGTCCAGGAATGGCGACGACCACCAAGAGACGAAATCCCTTGACAGTCGCCATTATGTTGTCAGCCCACATATAACACCATGACGGAAGGTCTCTAGGTATACGAACAAATGAATATAAACAAACTATTCCCGAAACGTAACAGACTGAAGCAAGTCGCTATGAGGGTGTTTAAAATACCAATACAGTATTATTTTAGTTAATACGAATTTTTTTGTAAATAACAGGAAAATTATTGTAGATTTAGTTAAAGAACCTCTTCTATGTACAGTTCTTAGAAGTATTGTCGTCACTTAAGATATTGAATTTTAAAGAGTTTTAGATGAACACTCTGGTAATTACAATATTCATTATACAAATAGCAAGAGATGTCAATTTGTTAATGTAAATACAAATATTCTTGAGCTGTGTGGACATGGCACTAGAGGCCGTAGCGGTACGGTCAACCGCTGCGTTTGTTTGGACAACCGAGCGGTCACTATTTGCTCTTCGAAACTCCTCGAAATCACTAGGAGATATTTCAAAAGAGACATTCTTGAGCAACAAGGTTTTTGGTATTGGCAAGTACATTCAAACGATAGGCTATATTCGGAAAAAGATTTAATCAACCTGAGCTTAATTATATACTATGCATTTAAGTTGAAAGTAAGTAAGTATTAAGAAAAGTAATCAAAGTGCATAATCAAAATCAAATTGAGTGAATATTGATAACTAATACTGATGTGGATATATATATTTGTTTTATGATTTATAGGCGGACTCTTGACCTCAATGACACCTGGTGGAAGGTAAAGATGAATCTGACGATGTGCGTCCGCCCAACAAATGTCTATTCATTCTTCTCTTAAAACACACCCAAGTCATAAGATTGTGGAAATATAGTCGCTAGAAGCATCTGCACACCTTAGCTGTTCGCATGATATATGTAGATACGAATCTTTTCGTGCGGATATGAGGAAGATCCACAATATACGGATGGTATCCGAAGCGGTGACTAATGGTTTTGAGATTAAATGGGGCTGGCCGAAACAGAGAATGTAGCCCTTGAGAATACTTTCCCCTGTGCAACAGGTAAAAACTGTGAGGCAGGCGATTCTACGTCGATACTCGATGCTCTGCATTTTAATCTTGGTCAAAGAGTCATCGCCAAGTCTACGAGCTCTACGGTCAATCGAGTCTAAAGCCGCCAACTGGTATTTAGCTGACCCGTAAATATAATACCCGTATACAGGGATACAGGTAACTAACGTAAAACCTCTTAAGGGTGACTTTGGTATATCAAGACTAACAACTTTTGTTTTACAACTTTTTATAATTCAATCTTTTCTCCCCATACAAAAAAAAATCAAATTTGCAGTTCTGATCTTCTTAATACTCTGAAAGGCGGCGCTATGCAACTGGGACAAACGATTTCGTAGCATCAACTGACTGAACTTTAAACATAGAGCGAACGATTGATAGAAATCCCTACTAAAACTAAAAAAAATATATATCATAGGATGTGTTAAGTTTTGGCAAAAGTCATAGAACAAAAGTTGTTAGTCTTGATGTACCTAAGTTACCTTTAAGAGGTTTTGCGTTAGTTACCAGTAACGTTGTATACATAGAGATAAGTATATAATTTGAAATTAACATAAAATATAATTTAAATTTAAAAACATTCGTTAATTTAGAGTTTAGTATGATTGACGAATTCAATGAAGTTTTCAATTACAACTAGATAGATATAAAATGTCGCGGTAAATCATTGGTTCTTGTAACCTGTTTAATAATGGTACTCAAAAAACAAGCAATACAGATTGCTACTACAAGCTTAATGGCTTTTAAAAACTGGATTAAGTAGCGAAGAAATGCTAAATCGACGATAAGCATACGTCTTGTCAACCCACGCTTCGTTGTATACAGTTATTATGCTTTTGTAATATCACCTTTATTCTGGTTAGCCGAATAGCGAAATTCATTTGAAAATCTTGACTTTTACAGAAAAGATTAACTGAAGCATAAAATGATATAAATGTTCTATTGTTTAAAATGTGACTTATGTAGGTAGTACATGATCTTTAAGTTCATGGAATTGGACTTATTTACGGTTACGAGAGCAACTAAAAGAATAACTTGTAACATAATCGTACATATTTGAAATTGTTTGTAACCATACTGTAGAATATTTTAGATAATGCTATCTAAACTTAGTAATAGGTCAAAGTTGCCAAATACATAATAATTAATTTATTTTATTCTTTCTTAATCAAATCTGTTAATACGATCTGTTAATTGATGCCGCCGTATACACGTAGAACCGTAGGAGTCAAGTTTTAAAGTATAATTTAGCAATCTTAACGTCCCTTCTAAATACAAGGTTTTTGCTAGCAATTTTAACTTAGCTTCATTTTAAACTAAAGTGCAGACTTCTTAAGTACTTACACTCTATATTTTTGGAAAACCGTATAAAACGATAAAAAAACTAATTAACTTATGCTAACGACTTAAAAATAAATTAGATGTGCCAATACTTTGTGTTCAATAACGAAACGTATAAATGTAACAAAATATTCTCCGTTATTAAATATCAAAGAAGAATATTATTGCAACTCTATACATCTACATTTCAAAATAAATAAACCTATTTTATACCAATGTTATCCAGTATTCTTAGACCTAATTTTTTATCACTGACATTCAAAAAATTGGATTTTTATGAAAATTTAACTTACGCCTGCAACGTTCTCATGTCTCAGATTATAGCATTCCGTCGTGGATTAACACAATGAGGTATTCAAATAGCTTTTACAGGTAAGAATTTATGCCTATTATTAGATAGATTGAAAAATAGGAACAAAATAAACCGTTTCTATACACCCAATATAGAAACCGTTTATAAGCCGATGTAGACTCGTCGGCCGGGGGATTCTTGTTTGAGGCTCTGTGCGGAGCGGAGCTCTTGTTAGTTTACGTGAGGATTGTATTATTGTGTCGAATCTCTGATAGTTGTTGTTTTGGTTATCTCTGTAAATGTTAATTCGTACTTAGTTTAAGTCACCACGTATATTTGTTATTTGTTTATTTTTAGTAAAATGGCTATTGATCCTGACATCTATTTATTTTTTTGAGTAAAATAACTTCTGATCCTAACACTATAATAACCTGCGCAGTCGCAGGTATTTATAATTCATTTTATAGCAAAACTTAATAGTCAATATCCAATTGAATTGAATTTATGGTAAACTATAAAAAAAATTATAAAAGGTTTTTTAATTATGACTAAAAGACAAAGTATAGTTTATTATTAATAACTATCTAAATAAGTATATTTGGAATATATTAATCCACATTCCGGGCAGTAGACTTAAAGGAAGTCTGCTGCCAGGATGAGAGGGAGACGGTGTGCGACGCACCGCCTGGGAGAGAGGTTTTGGAGGGGTGGGCTTTACTCCTTCCCCTCCCAGAGAAGTAGCCTCAAAAAAGCTTCTTGTTCCCTGGACGTCTGGATGAATTTGGCTTCCCAGGCCCGGGTATAGCAATCAGAGGGACACCCAGGGGGTTTTTAGGACCATCAGGGACGCCGTGAGGAAAGAGACCCCAGTGTGTCAGATTCTTACTGACTAAAAACCCCCGGGGCGTCCCTCCGATTGCTCCACCCGGGCCTGGGAAGCCAAATTCGTTCAGACGCCCAGTGAACAAAAGGCCTTGTTGAAGCTATCTCTCTAGGGGAGGGGTGGGAGTAAAAATCCAAAACCTCTCTCTCAGGCGGCGCGCCGGACACCGTGCCCAGCTTCCCTCTCATCCGGGCAGCAGAATCCCTCAAGTCTACTGCCCGGACATCAAATTAATATGTATCTTCTATATACAATATTATGGCATTATAATGGATATTTTATTTTCAGGTATTTTATTTATAAAGAAGCTTTTGACATAAAACTATGATTTATCAGTAACATTATAATAATGTTGTAATATTATGTCCTTACATATGAAATTGGCGTTTTTCGTACTGGCCACTTTAATCACAAATTTCTCCTCTTTGGTAAGGAATTCCAAATTCAAATTTGTACAGCTATAGACTCATGTATTTGTGCTTCGATGATCGTCATTCATTTGTTTTTTTTCTTCTGTTTTTTTCTGTTTGCGTCACTCATTTTACAAAATGGAAAACTTAAAATATCGCATTATTTACGAGTACGAGTTCCGCCGTGGCACTAGTGCTGCGGAAACAACTCGAAGGGTGAATGATGTGTATGGCGGTCGTGTTGCAAAAGAAAACACAGTTCGTTTTTGGTTCCAACGTTTTCGTTCTGGAAATTTCGACCTGCAGAACAAGCCCCGTGGACGGCCTGAGACTCAAGTTAATAATGAAGAGTTGAAGGCTATTGTGGAAGCGGATCCATCGCAAACCACGTCCGAGTTAGCTGCAGGCTGCGATGTTAGTGATAAAACTGTTTTAATTCACTTGAAGCAAATTGGGAAGATTAAAAAGCTTGAAAGGTGGGTACCTCACGAATTGACTGAAGCAAACCGGCAAACGCGCGTCGACTGCTGCGTTACATTACTAAACCGGCACAATAATGAAGGTATTTTAAACCGAATCATTACCTGTGATGAAAAATGGGTTCTTTACGATAATCGGAAGCGCTCAGCGCAATGGTTGGATCCTGGCCAGCCAGCCAAATCCTGCCCCAAGCGAAAATTAACCCCAAAAAAGTTACTTGTAAGCGTTTGGTGCCGGTATTGTTCATTACAGTTTTCTCAAATCTGGCCAGACTATTACGGCTGATGTCTATTGTCAGCAATTGCAAACCATGATGGAAAAGCTAGCGGCTAAACAACCTAGGCTGGTCAATCGCTCCACGCCACTGCTGCTTCACGACAACGCTAGACCACACACTGCGCAACAGACGGCTACTAAATTAGAAGAGCTTCAATTGGAAAGTCTAAGACATCCTCCGTACTCCCCGGACCTTGCTCCAACAGATTACCATTTTTTTCGAAATTTGGATAACTTCTTGCAAGGGAAAAAATTCAACTCCGATGGGGCAGTCCAAATCGCCTTCAAAGATTTTATTGATTCCCGTCCGACTGGTTTTTTTAGTAAAGGGATCAATGAACTACCTATGAGATGGCAAAAGTGCATAGAAAATAATGGTTCATACTTTGATTAATTAAATATATTATATTAAAAAATATTCGACTTTTTGTTCCTCCCATACAAAACGCCAATTTCATATGTAAGGACCTAATATATAAGAAAACAGAACAAAATAAACGAGTCGTTATTTTTTTTAGATATAGTAAATGATTTCGAAGAAACGTAAGATTTCACCGATTACACAGATAAAATAAATGGACAGTTAGGTAGATAAAAATGATGATAATACAATATCGTAAATGGATTGTAATCCCTAAAGTACTGACATTTTAACGTCAAGGAACAGGTTTTACGATTAACAATAGTTACTTTCTGTTTTTGCGATAACTAATGAATGATTAATGGATTTGATGGTATCAGGAGGACAGTAATGGAATATTGTTGTTTTGCTGATTATAAAGAAGCTGTTTATATTGGTTACTGTATTATAGGAAACGTAATTGTAAATTGTATTAATTAAAAATGTAATTATTTAAAACTCTGTCCATTATTGAGACAAATTAGGAGCACGAACATTTAACGTACTGATTATTGTGGATGGAAAAATATTCGTTAAAAGAGCATTTTACTGAACTAGTCGGACCAGGTCAATATCAAGTCTATATGAGATAGAACTTGCAACACACCTGGCTCAAATCTTATTCCTAAACCGTTGTATTGAAATTATAATAAGAATTTGATTAGCTATAAAACTTCATTACCCAAGTTTCGTATAGAACTGTCAAATTCCTAATCATTTTCCCTTAGTGAGTACAAATATACACAATGGGTAAAATATTATTGAACCCAATACAAATTTAGATAAAATGTGTTTCATATTTAAAATTTTCTGAGCGACTGTATCACGCGAAACTTAAGCATTTTAATATGACAAAAAATCGTTTCGCAATCGACACGCGACTATCTCGATTTGAATAATGCGTTTACCTGCCGTCGAATCAGCAATTATAGAATCTGAATCTAAGATATTGGAATATATTGACGGACGATTCGCAAACGATCATGATACAGTTGCACATAAAAATTCGAAAGTTGATACTGTGGTTGATATTCGTATTGCAGACGCTTTTGCCAATTAACCAGAGTCAGTTTTTATAATAAATTAAGTTTTGATATATGTATACCGCAATAGATTATAAAAACTGTAAAACGTTTTATTGCTTATACTTTTACTCCTATGATAAAAATAAACAAACTATCAAAATACCTAAATGTTTCAAGTAGTAATGAAATGTTTTAAATGGTAAAAACCTAAATGTTTTTAGGTGGTAGGGCGTCGGTGCCCGTCTGGATCGCGACCACAGTACATGGGTGTAAAGCCCGTCATAGTGACCAGTTTCGGCTTGTCGCGTTTCGGGATCAGCTTGTGTATATCCAGTAGCTCATATACCTAGAGACCTTCAGTCGTGGTATATGTGGGCCGACATGACAATGTAGACTATCAATGGATTTTCATCCTTTGATAGTCGTTTTCGTTTTTGGACTACACTGTACTTACCATCAGGTACTCTGTCGTCAGTATGTCGAGCCAGTGTAAAAAAAAATAATGAAGTAGTAATGAGTGGAATGAATGTGAAAAGGATGAAGCAATATTGACCGACGACTTGCAGTACAGTTCAGTACAGAAATAAGTGGCAAGCCTTGGTTGAGGCATATGAACACCAGTGAACTGACGCGAGCAGAATTGATGATGATAATTGTGATGAAAATGGATCAACATTAGGTGACATCCATAAATGAGTACATAGTCGACGAGATTTTTAATTAAATTGAATGATGAAACTAATAATAGTCAAAGGATAGCAAGGGGTAAATATAAGTTTAATGATTGATTTGTTTGAACGAACGTTAAGAAGAATATAACTGAAGACATGTATTATTTCTAAAAAATATCAATTATGGTCGCATACAGATTTTTCAAGTTTGTTTCTTTCGGGGGTGCTCATAATTATTGTTCTATACATAACGTTACGTTCAGTAAAATTACTTCTCCAAAATAAAAAAATATAATTTATTTGAGCAATACTTTCCTGCTTTGTCTAGTACCCATAATACAAGCGCAGATTGGAGCTAGGTCAATGCAAGTTTTTTATTCTACCTACCCATTACATATAATATAACAGGTGCCTTTCATAGGCATGTTATTTAAAATCGTCTGATTATAGTGTTCAGTAAATCCATTCATTGAATGTAAAAGTTGCATAAGAAGTGTTTTCAATTAATTTAACTAAAATGCATATTTTAAAAAGCATGCAACAACTGGTATCCTGAGAAATCCAACGACTAAAATATCTTACGCGAAACATTTTGTGCAACACAGATTTCGCAACCGAAGATCAGAGATAAGACGTTCCCCCAACCTGCATATTGACTTATTTTTTAATAAATAACCGAATTTATTTTCACTGCCGCAGGTGTATGGGATACTTTTAAAAAACTCGTCCTTAATGTCAAAATGGATTGGAACCGTTAAATAAATTGCACAATATATCGAGCACGGTCACAACTTTCAAAAAAATCTCATGGTTTACCTTGAATCATTAAAATTATCGATTTAATTATAAAATACTAAAATATTTAAAGCAGTTGTTCATATATCTAGAGAGTAGAGAGTATTTTAAGTAGTGGTATATGTTGGCAAGTATGAAGGCGGCGACTAGTCGATTCTCGTCCCTTGGCGGTTTTCGCCGTTTTTGGACTTGCATTTTCTAGTATGGTGTTGCATTTTCTCAAGCTGTTATATATAAAAAACAATTTACAACAAACAATATATCCTATGTTTAATAATATACTGTCATAATTACTTACAGTACAACATTTTCGTAAATTTTAGTTACAAGCCTCAGTAATAACATACCTAGCTTATATTATGATTGTCATGTACAGTTGAAAATGTAACAAAACTGATAGAACCTTCAGATATTACGCTGTTTCCTTAGTAGTATATTATGACGATATATTCCTGCTGGAGTAAGCAGAGATACATTAGTGCCTAAAAGTTTACTTTGCACTTGTATTTTGTACTCCAGGTGACCAGAAGCGCCGATGGTCGTTGTACTCAGAGCATCACACATAACATATTTACGAAAATACGTGCGAGTTTTATTTTTATTTCTTTTATTTTTCACGGTTCTAGTTGTATCGAAGCTGACCTCCTTATCCTATTTGCCTGTAAATATTTTTGTTATAATATAGATTTTTTATTGGGAACAATAATTATATCATCATTCCTCGTTGAAGAAATCGCAGTATATACTTCTTCCGCCGATATGACAACGAAAGTTATATTTTAGCTTATCGATATATATTCCTATGGTTAAATTATCGACAGTAAGCACCACTAGTTGTATGATGTGTGTGAAATCGACAAACGGTTTACGTACGGAATATCTGACTAATTATTCCTCGGCATCACATCGGTCACGATTTCAAACGCATATCTGTAAACGCATGAGATGAATGACCACGAACATTAACTTAACAAGTGACTTATATATCTATGTACCGGTGGTAAGTGTGAAGCAATGTATTGTAGCCATTTTGACAAAGAAAACTGAATATATAATAGGAACTTGAGTATAGCTACAATATTTGCACAGCCAAGTTCATGTTAACAAAATCGGTGACTTACCAAATCCTTTCACATTCATTGTGTAATATAAATTGTAATGTTTTAGTAAAGTCTAAGTAAACTTAAAGTCCATAAATCTCAGCCTAAGTCTCATTGCTAATCATCAAATAAGGGAAACTTTTGAATTACTAATTTAATTGTTATTAGGTTCCGACATAAAGCAATGATTACACTGTTAAACAGGGGAATTAAAAAAAAATGTGAGATGCTTATCTAATTACTACGAAAATCTGAACCCAGAGCTAATTAATGTAATCAAGGCGTTTTAAACATTCTGCCCTTATTTAGAAGATACAGAGATAGAACAGTAAATAACTCCCGTTTAGCATATTTCGTGCGTGCCTGTAGGTTAATATACATAAACGTTTAGATCCGTTGAGCAGGCAACATTATAATCATTCCAATGAAAAGAATTCGGATGAAAATTCAAAAATCGCGTGACATTTGAAATACTATCAAAACGAAATAACTTCGAATGCAACTTCGTGTTAAGCAGTGACCACATTCATCCGACAACGAATAACAATCGCCTTGAGCTGATCAGAACGAGCTTAATTTCTATACATTAAATGCAAAATAGTCTTTAATAACTTACATCGTTTCTGATCGGACAACGAGACTTAACATCGGGTAGTAATAATGTTATAAGGTGTGTGTGCGTGTGTGTGTGTGTGATAATAGTAACATGGTGTCGATTTACTGATCATATTATTGCATTTATTATTTGCGCAATGGTAAATAAATACACCCGATGATACACAAATGGCTTCATGATCAGAAGACAAATACTTGTAATAGAATATACGTGATGTAGTCAAATTAATTTGTGTAAGATTTTATGCAGCGCCTTATGTGTTGTATACTATAGGAATTATTTTTAATTTTTTACTCTGTGATTACTAATGATTAAGAAATATTAATAAAAGGTTACTTTTATTCACTACAAATTAATCGTGGTCGTTAAAATTGTTTTTTTTTTTTCTTACGAAACTTTTTGTACTAAGCAGAGATGGACAAAGTGTAATCTGATTAATGATCAACGATTACAAAATGTAGTCGTAATTTTAATTTTGTTACTCTATAATCATAATTAAAGCCTTTCAAAACAATAAGGTGTCATAAATTTGAATGCATTTGAGGATTCCGTAGTGTTTAAAACATAGATGAGCAAAAAGCAGTCATGTTAATGATGAAAAACGCAAAATGTAATCGTAATAATTTTTAATTATACTGATTACATTTTGCCTATCTATGGTACTAAGGCCACAGCTTGCTAGCGATTTGATCCGCTACATTGAGAAGTAATCGACTCAAATCAATTCGGCGTCGATAAGTGTAGTCACAGCCTTATGATTGGTTGATAAAAAAAACTATAATTTTCAAAGACCTTAGGCGAAATGCCTGTTCTTGCGACCAAATTCACCTGCCTTCGTTTGATTTATTATGGATTCCATATTAATTTGATATCCCTTTTTGCTGCGGCCCCTAAAGCTACGAGCGAAGAGATCTACCCATCCACATTACATGTGGTCTTGGAATCATAATTGCATGCAAGCCTCGAGACAAAATGTACAATGCGAAAATATTCTTGCGCCAGCATTTACGGAATGATATAATAGAAATACAAAACCTGCTGGAATACTTGTAACTGTCATGCTGATTTGGTCGATTATTTATTTCTAATATTGTTTTTAGTTATTTTATCAACTTCAATACGTAGATTAAATTGAAATTATACAGACATGTTTTAAAAAAAGACACGTGAGGTACCACTGAGTTAACTTTTTTTTACACTAGTTCGACAAAGTGACTACAATGCACCTGATGGTAAGTACAGTGTAGTGTAAAAATGAAAGCGACCAGCAAAGGATGCACAAAGGATAAAAATCCGTTGATAATCTCCGTCATGTCAGCTTACATATACCACGACTGAAGGGCTCTAGGTATACGAGTTACTGGATATACACAAGCATAGTACTTTTGGGACATCAGCCAACATATTATATGGAAATGTCAAGTTGTTATTTTCTATTCTATTATAGTTTAGAAGTTATAGCACTATCATACAAGGGAAAAGACTTCGAGCCGCCATATTGCAGCCGCCATATTGTTTTTTTTTCAAAAAATTCCAACGCAACTAAAAAGGAAATATAAAAAATCCTCCTACAATTATTTTCAACGGTCGATTCTACTTTATTCGATGTAAAAATATACGATTTTTAGAGAAAAATATCGAAAAAATCGGGTTTTTTTCCAAAAAAATGGTCATAGCTTTTTATCGGAAAATCCAAGGCCAAAATAGGCCACGGATTTCGAAAGAGGACATCAAAAACCATCGACATTGGTAGTTCTCAATTTTTTTTTGCGACGTTTAGGTCAAAAGTTATCGCGTTGAAAACTGTGTAAAAATTTTGGACATTTGGGACGAAATGGGTTAATCAGCAAATTCAGAGACCTAGTTTTGCTCGATCAATTTTTTTAAGCAATTGTATTAAACAATTAGTAAACATGCTACAAACTGTACCGCTACCAGGCTACCAAAATCATTTTTTTTTATAACTTATAGGCGAACGCTTGACCTCAATCACACCTGGTGGAAGGTGAAGATGAGTCCGATGATGAACCGCGTCCGCCTAACAAATGCCTATTCACTCTTCTTTTAAAGACTCCCAGGTCATAAGATCGCGGAAATATGGCCGCTGGTAGCATATTCCACTCCTTAGCTGTTTGCATGATGAATGTAGAAGCGAATCTTCTCGTGCGGATATAAGGAACATCCACCACATACGGATGGTATCTGAGACGATGTCTTGTGGTTTTGTGGTGGAATGGGGCTGGTGGAATCTAAGAATGTAGTTCCTGAGAATACTCTCCACCGTGCAACTGGTAAAAGACCGCGAGGCAGGCAACTCTACATCGATGATCGATGCTTTGCATTTTAATTTTTGACAAAGAGTCGTCGCCAATAAGTCTACGAGCTCTACGATCAATCGAGTCCAAAGCCGACGTTTTTTTTTTTGTTGGATCCCATGATTATATGCGTAACAGTTATCTCAATGTAAGAATTTTAATCTCATGAAAAATTTAAGAAACTTGAGCCAGTTTGTTTAAGATCCAGCAAGATATGTGAACATACCAACAGTGATTTGCATTTTATCGATAAGAATTAAAACGATTCGAAACTGCGGTGAAGTAATTAGGACGTTATACCACGCAAGCGTGGTTTTAAATTAGAATGCTGAAAATATTAATAAAATTTTTCATTTTAATTCGTTTAGGAAATTATTGATTAGGCAATGAAATATTTCATTTACAATTTTCCTTTAGCGCGTAAAAAAATTATACTTTTTTGTTACATAAAATCAGTTTTTATTTTTGATTAATATATATTTATTGATAATTAATTATATATTTTTTATAACTAAATATATTTTTAAAAACCATCATCTGCCTATTAAATTGTACTTGAAGAATTTCTGCTTATTTGTATATCGTAATATGTTTTCAGGTTTAAATTTAAAGCCCATAATATTAACTTGAAAGAATAAATTTACATATTGTTAACAACGTTATTCCATCAAAAGCACGTTAATATTTTTGCAAATATGCGAATCACGTCCTCGATTGATGGATAAGAGCTAAGGGTATATTTACGTAAGGCTAGTTAGTTTTTAATTTAAAATAAAAATACTCATCGATATAATTACGTAGTGTTGGAGTAACTCGTCTCGCATGAAGTTAGTTATGGCTTGCCGACAATATTTCTAAGAACCGCGTAATAACCGTGCATTTTCCGTCCTTGACGGGTCAAAAACGCCTTCATACCCTTTATTCTTGCGTTGTTAATTACAGTGGTGGCTAATATAACTGGCTATTATGCAGGTCATATGTGCATGAAGACTATAAAACGCAGTCACAACAAAACAATGTTAGAGACAAAAAACCGCACATCAATCCGACAAAATTGTTTACGATGATATCATGTCCAAAGCGATTGCCATCCATATTCATAATAATTTTATAATTATTTCTAAGAAAAGCAAAGGTTACATTTGCCATAAAAATGTAGTTTTAATGTTAATTACTTTAAATAAAATATTATGAAGTCATAACTAATATTTATTGATGAAGCTTGCTTATGGGTACCATCTTTATATATATAAAATTCTCATGTCCCAATGTTAGTTACCTTACTCCTCCGAAACGGCTTTACCGATTTTTACCAAATTCTTTATGCATATTCAGTACGTCTGAGAATCGGCTACTGTCTATTTTTCATACCCCTAAGTGAGAAAGGTTGTTCACCCTTAACATTTTTTTTATAGTTTTTGGACAAAAATTTTTGTTTTTATTTTTCTACTAAATATTACCTAGAAATAACTTATATGGCAAAACAACGTTTGCCGGGTCAGCTAGCAATTATATAACATTTTATAGTATAGGCAAAAATGTTATGTTTTTTTTTCATACCTATATATAAATATGTATAATTAGTACAGTCTAAAAAATGTAGCATCCTACTATATTTAAAAATGTATTGCCAGAAGTTCTCTAGTCTATTAAACTTGGCTACTACGTCTGACTATAAACTAGCAAGCGTTTTAGATTGATATACATAGTCATTGATTTTTTTTTTATTACATACAGGCATGCGCTTGACCTCAATCTCACCTGCTGGAAAGTGATGATGAGGCCGACGATGGATGGGTGAGCGCGCTCACCCAGCAAATACCGATTCACTCGACGTTTGAAGATTCCCATGTCATAAGACGCTGGAAACACCGACGCAGGAAGCGAGTTCCACTCCTTCGCGGTTCGCAGCAAAAAGGAGGAGGCGAATCGCTCCGTGCGAGCAGCAGGAATGTCAACCACATGTGGGTGCAAACCTGCACGGCGTCTTGTCAATTTATGGTAGAAGGGGGAGGGGGAACTAAATCATACAACTCAGCCGCACAGTCTCCAGAGTATAGTCTATAGAAAACCGAAAGGCAAGCCACTAAAAAAATAATAATAATTTATTTAGCCTAAAAAAATTATTTACTGTCTCTTAGTTTTAGCCAAAGCTATTTCGCTAAATAACTAAATAGCTAATTAGTTAACTTAAACTATTTCGTTAATTAGTGCCTTATACATATTTTTACATAGCAATTTATTGTGTACGTTGTGTTTAGAAATATGTAAAAAATGGCTTTGCAGGTTTCGTCAGCGTAATAAATTGGTAATTAGTTATATTATGCCTTATCAAGTTTGTAAATAATTTTAAATTTGTATTGTTTATGTAGCATTAAGCATGTAATATATCTTTCCATCATATTTTCATCATACACCTAAATAAAAAAATTAGTGAAGCTTAAATTAGTTACGATGACTTTGTATCGATGTACCTTATACTTAGAGCCGAAGCGCACCTAAAAATGGAATGGCTTTTTTGTCTGGCTCTTCTTAAAGGTCTATAGTCAATTTTAGAATAATAACACCAGAGTTGTATTAAATTGTTTTTGAATAATAACGTATCATTATGTATATACCAATAATCTTTTTAGTTACAAAATTATATTGAAATAATACTTGATAGACACAAATCAATAAAATTTATACATTTAATAAACAATTTCTCACTTGACATTTTGACACTATTACAAGGACTTTTACATCTTATAAGTTATAATAATAAAAACAATAAACAGAAGGCAGTTCTACTCTATACGGCACGCGTTGTTAGGAGGTTCCTCACTCTGAGCTCCTAACTACCGGTGGCTTGGGCCTTAGGCTTCGCCCCTGTAAGTCTACATGTTTTTATATTTTAAAATTTATACGTTGTTTATATATATTTATTTTAAAATGTAATTATATTATAATTATGTTGAATAAATGATATTAATAAAACAATAATATCATCACGCTATACCTCTTTCAAGATAAGCAAAGAACAAAACATTGTCAAATCAAGGTAACAGAAAAAATCGAATTAGATGATAAACCGTGTGTTATTTAGGAAAAGTAGTATGCATGTCGTGCTCTAATGATGATGGACAGTTGGATTACTGGTTATGTTGGGCACGACAACATTAAATTGTAAGCAACAACTAAAAAAGGAATTAAGCAAGTGTTGTTGAAATCATCATAGTGACTTGTTTCGGCCTCTTAGGTATCATGATTAGTCTGTGAACCTCCAGTAGTTTATACCTATACCTAGAGATCTTCAGTTGTGGTATATAGGGGGAAACATGACCGCGGCGACATTAATAATATTGGCTCGTCAAACTTACATCACACCTAATAAAAAGTACAGCGTAGTCCAAGAAAGACAGCAATCACCAATGGACGAGAATCCATTACCAATTGCTGATATAATACCAGCCTACATATGCTACGACTGCTAATGGATCCTCGTCTCTTCGTAGTCTTTGCTGTTCTTGGTATAAACTATATTTTCTCTCAGATGCGCTGTATGTCGGGCGTCGTGTGTGTGCCCACACGCTGCCCCAATGAGAGGAAGTGAGGGGGTAATTTATGACGCCCTCCCAGAAAGAAGGCCTGCCTAAGGCCAATCGCTCGCTTGGGTCTCGGAAGTATCTGGCTTCCCAAGCCCGGCGAAAGCGAAGAGTAGGCAGTGCTGGTACCCCGGTGGTTTTAGTCGGTGCAAGTCCGATACACCGGGATAGTGGCTCTTACCACTTCCCTGACAGTCCGAAGGGATTTCCACCGGATTAAGAAAAAAAAGATGTGCTATATAGTTAATTATTCGATCCAGTATTAAAAAATATTAAATCAATTTTAAGATTTATACTAACTCGATATTTCTTTATAATCAAATAGCAATAGAAACGGATGAGTCATCAGAAATGCTAATTACAATACAAAAGTAAAAAACTCTGTATTGTAACTGAATGTGAAACGAATACCCGAGTAGAGCGAGCATCCATCAAAAATCACTAAGTGCGTGTCACGGTTTGTTTCGCGGCGATTTTTGAATCTTTTCGTATAATAAAATCTTGTAAATTCGAGTAACTGTGACCGAAATAATTTTATTCCATCGTTTTTGGCACACTTTAGGATACGATTTGTGTGAACACTGTGTTTTTAAACTTATTGCCTTGGTGCTAATATCTTTCGAATTATCGGTTAAATGTAAGATACTGAATCGAATGTATTGGTATAACGGTTTAAATCTACATAATAATTAAATTTAATAAATCTACGTTACACTGGCTCGACAAAGTAACTACAATGCACCTGATGGTAAATACAGTGTAGTCCAAAAACGAAAGCGGCCATCAAATGATGAAAATCCGTTGATAGCCTCCGTTGGTATGTCGGCCCACATATACCACAACTGAAGGTCCTAGGTATATGAGCTACTGGATATACACAAGCTGATCCCGAAACGCGACAGGCCAAAGCGAGTCACTATGATGGTCTTTACACTTGTTTACTGTAGTCATGACCCAGTTCGGGCAATCGCCCTACCACCATAAGACATCCTATCTACGTTTATAAGACAAAATACTAAGTCATATAAATCCATCTTCTTCTATATCAGCTATCTAGATAGATATAATATAGATATATCAGAAGAATTGTTCTGACGTATCATCGTAGACTATAAACTACTGAAGCTAAAGACATGAAATTTGTACATTTGGTTATTTTTATGACGTAAACAACCACCGAGAGAGATTTGTTTATATTCCACTCCTAGTAGGGTAAAACATGGTTTTTAAATCCGCTGATTTTGATGTCAATACTATGAAATCCGGTATTTTGCTTATTGGTAAGAAATAAATAATCCGCCATAAAAATATGTCATCAAGCTATATCTTTTTCGGGGTAAGCTGAGAGACATTAGCGGCTGTATCCTCTTTTGCATTTTCATATCGAAAAAATAAAAACGATCATGTATGAAAAAAATGAAGCTTTGATTTTAATGAAGAATTAGCACTCAAGGGGGTAAAATAAGTCATTACTACCGGGTAACATTGAGTAAAAACAAATTATAAATTGAATACTTTCTTCTGATATGTACTTTTTTAATACACATATTAAAACTATTTTGTATTATAGATTACTAGTTGACCCGGCAAACGTTGTTCTGCCATATAAGTTATTTCTAGGTGATAATTGATCAGTTATCGAGCGGGATGAAAAATGATTAAATTACTAAAATGGCTATTAAAAAGAGGGGTTGGTGATAAAAGGGTAAAAAGTTAGAGTTGTATGTATTTTTTAATGCCACATTATAGAAAAATAAAAACAAAAAAAACAATTGTCCGAAAATTAAAAAAAAAAGTTAAGGGTGAACAACTCTTATCACTTAGGGGTATGAAAAATAGATAGTAGCCGATCCTCAGACCTACTGAATATGCATATAAAGTTTGGTAAATATCGGTAATGCCGTTTCGGAGGAGTAAGGTAACTAACATTGTGACACGCAAATTTGACATATATAGAGATAGTACAAATGAACTCGTGGTCGTGTCCATGGGTACAAAGATCAATTGAATATAGTGGTATCATTATTACAATGTAAATCTTACGTTACGATAATTAATTTTTAATGTTACACTTAAAATTCGGCAGTGATTATGGAAAATTACTTAGTAGTACAAAGAGAGGTACGATTCGGTAAGCCTTTTAAGATAAGACCATTTCTGAGAAGTTTTTTTGTTGTTTTCTTATCACTGTTTCATCGATTTGGTCGTAATTGTTTGTTTTTGTCTGTCTTGTATCCATACGGTTATTTTTCTGTCATATATATTATTATTTTTTTACAATATTGGGTGCCCAACATGAGTGACATAGAGTAAAAAAAAAAAACAAAAAGATCATGGTACCATAATAGAACATAAATGCCCCCACAATTAAAGGGCGCTACAGCATGCACAATAATTAATATATAATGCTAGCTTAATTATTCGGAATTACTTGTCAATTTAAAATTAATTGTTTATTTAAAATTAATTGTTTATTTAAAATTAATTGTTTATTTAATATAATTATTAATAAATGCCATTTTTAATTAAGTCGCGCTAAAAGCTCTGCTAGTTGTCTAGTTTTTAATACTAGTACATGGTTTTATAGAAATGTTTGAAATACATTTTTATTATTAATGTTTGAAAAAAAAAAAAGAGCTTTTGATACTATTAATTACAAATTAGCTCTTGTATTCGCTGTGTCTTGCCGTACTATGACGGGATTTAGACTTATTCAAAATAGTGATTTTGAAATGCAAAACATTTTAATAAAAATAAATAGTGCCAGTTGTGACCTTAACAACGGATGGGTGAAATCCAAGCAAAGGATGATAATATATTCAACCGGGCAGTTGACTTGAGGGAGTCTGTAACCAGGGTAAGAGGGAGGCGATGCGCAGTGACCGGCACGCCGCCTGAGAAAGAGGTTTTGGAGGAGTGGACTCTTTACTTCCACCTCTTCCAGAGAGGTACCCTGAACAAGGCTTTTATCTCCCCGGGCGTCTTGATGGATTTGGTTTCCCAGGCCAAAGTGGAGCGATTAGAGGGATACCCTGGGGGTTTTTAGTCACTACGAATCTGACACAACGGGGTCGCTGCCCTCTGAGTAGCCCTAATAGTTCTATGTAGAATTTTCCCCTGGGATGCCAAAGAAAAAGATAATATAATCACAGATTTTTAATAGCCTTATAAATGTTATATAAAAGTTCTCAACTTCTGGATTGTGGAATGGTCTCCAGTGTTCACTGAGTTCTTTAAACGACTTTTTTCTCGATAGTTTTATTCTATTTTTTTATTGCATTATACTTTTCATCAGTACAGTGTAATCGCTACGGTGAGTGAGAATAACAAAACTAGATACCAAAATCAGGGGGTTAGTTCTTGTTGGCAACACTACCAACATTAAGGTAATTTTATTTTTTGTCATTGACAATAATTACAATAAATATTTTTCTCACGTACGAACTGTGCGCGTGTGTTTTTCTCTCCCCTTGGTTTCGAAGGTTTTAAGGTTTGCCAGTCCTGGCAGTTTACAGTTCTTTCCTATATGCATTAATGGAAACAAGTGCATTTATTGTTTTGACGAGGATAATTTCCGGACCGTCAGATCCCGAAACCCAAACAAATTTGTCTGAACAGACAGTCATTTGTCAGCAAGGATTATATTTTTATAAACGATATAAAAACGAAATAACAAGCACACCAACGCAACCTGCGTACTATAGTTGGTAGCGTTAATCCACCAATCATGGCGGACTTAACGTTGTCCAGTTTTTATAGCGTATAATATAAAATTATTTGATTCGATCCATGAGGCGTCGGCCTGAACACCCGGAACGTATGCTGTAATGGGTTATATTTTATAGGATAGACGTTTAAAATATTTAAATCCGATTTGTATGTCCGTTGGTAACTAACGAAGTTCTGGCGATCTTTTGAAATGAATCTAAGAGAATTCTTTACAATTTCAGTTCTCACCAGATTTGATTCATCATTCGGACTTTCAATTAATGTTTCATTTATATTTCTAAAAAAGTCTTTGTTATTTATTTACGATTGCGCTTTCATAATTGTATTACCGAAATTATGTTAATTATTTTAGTTTTTACAAAAAATAATTTCAAAATTTTATAAAATAAGTGAATTATGTACCTAATGTTGAAAAATTAAGTCACACTTTAGCTTATAAAAGATGTATGAAATTACTATAAAAGTAATTAAAACTCCACTTTTAAGCTCTTTTTTTGTCATTAATACATAATTTGTCGGATAAAGTTTTCAATCTCTAAGAATTGAGTCTGTGTAAGTAGGTACTCAAGTGTCAGACTTAGTTTTTATCGAGCTTATGCCAGCTAAGACAGCAATATATTATTTACGCTTTATCTATAAGTATAATCAAGACTGACTGCTCTGGTTATTACTCATAACACGTTGCTTAAGTCTATCCCTATATTACTTAGCTCACCATTTGAAAGTGCTATTTTTTCTTATTAATCAAGATAGACTTATTTCCAAGAAGCTAGCTAACGTTATAAATATTTCATTTCCAAGTAGAGGGGCGGATGCGGCTACAGTCGGCTTAACATCTGCAACTTGAGTTACACCGGCTGCTTGTTACATGCATTTAAATTGATTCTTTTATCTTTTTGTAGTTTTTTTGCAAAGTCATCAACTGTAAAAGTGGTGAAAAACACTTTCCAGATCTGAATAAAAGTGATGGACGACCTTTTAATTTATTTTACATAAGTGTTAATCATAGTAGTATTAAATAAAATACAATGTGATCTTACTAAAGATCTAAAGCTAAAACTGTTTCTCAAAACACATAACAAAGAAATTCAGATTCTACCAGCAAATGGTTGATGAAAAGAGCAGAAGATTAAATAAAAGGACGCATATTAGGAGAGATCTATGGATATAGATACTGGATAGTAGTGGACAAAAGCCGATGACGATGTTCACTATTAGACTGAACGACTCTAATAATGAGCGGTTAAGTTTAAAGTATCACGTAAAAAAAAACTCACCTGTGGTCTCGCAAATGATCTTGACGTCTGAAGGCTTTTCCACATATGTCACAGGAATACGGTCGCTCGTCGGTATGTGTCCGTTCATGAATAAGCAAATTGTAGGATTTGGTGAACTGGCGGTTGCAGAATTTACAAATAAACTGCTTTTTTGGTCTTGATGCACGGCCTGGTGCTCGAAGTAAGCGACGATCTAAATGTGGATGCATTTGGTGTGGACCAGCTCCCGGTGGAAACAAACCAGCACCGGGGAAGGTGAAATTTCCTGCTGCGGTTGGTGATGGACCTGGGGCTCCTAGAAATGGACCCGGGGGACCGTAAATAGGAGGCTGTGATGATCCATCAGTTATCATTCCATCCATAGATGATGTTCTATGATGTGGCATCAGCATAGCAGCGGCGGCTTCACGTAGCGCCACCTCCTTTCGTTTTTCAACCATCATGGCCATTAAGTCAAATGAATTTCTTTTAGGGAAATTCCCTGTAGATCTATCAGGGGAGTCCTTCGCCGTATCAGTTCTATCTCTATCGAGCATCCGTTCTCTTTCTATAATCTCAGTTGGCATCAAGGCAGGGTGCATATCATTAGGGTAAATGACTGGGTGTATTGACCTCGTGGGTACAACAGGTACAAATGCGGAAGTCTCTCGATGTGATGGAGCCAGTAAAGTACCAGTGATCATCTGTCGCTGGTAAGGCGGAATGGCAGGCGGAGAGTCAAAGCTCGTACTTGGATTTCTACCGTTAGATGACGGTCTTTGCTGTGCTCTGTCTGCTGAACTTGCAAGGAACTGATCATGTCTAGATCTCAGTGGAGCATTAACAGGGTTATCTACTACCGGGCGAGGTGTGGACGCCCTCGATGCAACAGTACTACCGTTT
Organism: Automeris io; assembly: GCA_036320925.1. Lineage (NCBI taxonomy): Eukaryota > Metazoa > Arthropoda > Insecta > Lepidoptera > Saturniidae > Automeris > Automeris io. Next base: position 9,945,965 of record JAUDJH010000014.1, read on the forward strand.
TCCGACATCGCTGTTACAGAAGCATCTGAAAACAAAGAAAATAATTTATAACATCGTACGGAAAAATAAATATTCCTTTATAACATAACACAAAAATCCCTTTAAACAGTATAAGCAAGTAGAAAAGATAAAAATAAGAATGATAAAAAAAATTGAGTTACTTTTAATATTAATATTCAATAGCCGATTGATTTAACTTTCAGAAATTTAACCAGAAACCTTTAGTTTATTTCTAAATTATTTTGTATGACACTTTTGATGGGTATCTAAGAAATAGGTAATATCTAGAGATTTATAATACACAATGAATTAAGACCACCAGAAGCAGAGTTGGCTGCAACAAAATCTCTTAAAAATATCCTAAAGTATTTTTTTTCTGCCGATATTCAATCTTGTTACTCATATTATTATTGCGTTGCAGTTTTTATTCCATAGGATTACCCATTTAATTTTGGTAACTATCATTTAGATGACATAATTTGTTCCATGCCACTCACTGCCTGTCACTGGCAGCCTGATATTACAAATACGTAACTAAATTATTTATTTCAATAGCACACTTTGCAATATCATATTTCTTAACTTTTAATTTTATCAGTGACATTATTATACCTAGTTTGTTCTAGAAATACCTACATGTATTATGCATATGTTCAACATTAATAATTCTTTGGAAAAATAATAGTTCATTGTTGCGTAACATGCTAATGAGAACTGTTAATATATTCTCACGGCGATCTTCTAAAATATTAAAATTAGATCATTAATTTTCATATTCTCTATTAGCATCTGTAATTGATCTCTATTGCTTTATGCAAATATTATCTGTTGCTATATTTTGTTTACTATTTTAATATTTACTTATGGCAAAGTTATTTGAAACAATTGAAATTGTGTAGCTAACCAAACTTGTCTTAAGAGTGTTTGAGATTGCTAGTTCTGTTTCCTTATATTGTGGTACCTCATAACCATGTAGCAACAGACAATAACTTGTTATATTTCAATTAATTAATTCCTTGGGATCTACTTAACAGTTCACTTGCACCAACAGATCACATTGCAAAAGATCTGTAGTCAGTCCTATTAACTATTTCTTCTTTATGACATTTTAGTTACAAATAATGGTTTTGGACATTAAACCTCATGCATCATTCAACAGTTTATATTCAATCGAATTGGTTTTTAGCTTCTGGTGATATCAGAAAATGTTAATGACGACCGGATTTGGTCTTGGAACCAGCATTAGTGTCGAATCTTGATATATTAGTATAGACCGCGTAAACGTCTGTGATTTGCTTTCCATAAATTATTTATGCAATTTATTTTTAGATATTGTATTATTAGATAGATTGAAAAATAGGAACAAAATAAATCGTTTCTATACACCCAATATAGGAACCGTTTATAAGCCGATGTAGATTCGTCGGCCGGGGGATTCTTGTTTGAGGCTCTGTGCGGAGCGGAGCTCTCGTTAGTTTACTAAAATGGCTTTTGATCCTGACATTTATCTATTTTTTTGAGTAAAATAACTTCTGATCCTAACATCAGAAGTGGGATAAGTAACTTATAGCCCACAAAAAGGAGGAACAAGTCGTATCTCAAGGGTGAAGCAAAAATTTGGTTAAATAAGTGGGATTGTACACTGTACCCACATTGGAAGTTTATTTTCGTGTACTTAGTCTTCTGGCCATTACTAGAAGTATTCTCCATCTCGAAGGCGGCCGTGGGTTATTGGGTTGAAGACGGTATTTCAATAAATTATGGTCCGTGGTTTGTTAATCACTTCTAATGTTGCAGGAATCACTCAGACCAATGGTGGAAGAGTCAATGATTGGCTAGATTTTATTGGACTTGCTTTAACATCCACCGGGCAATAAATAAAATGCAAGCGTGCCGACATATTTAAAAGTTAAATATTCCTTTTTGGTTTGTTTACTTTTTGTGTGGGGTATCCGTGAAGTAAAATGTTACGATTAATTATTATTCCAGGAAAGGTAGTTTTGTGTTACAGTGGTATTGCGTTGCATTTATTTGTTTTGTGTCACAAAACAAGTAGGAAATGAGTCGATCCAGGCCTCGTGAGCAGCGTCATACAGTTCACACAGTTCATCTATAAACGCTACCCCTTCGCTGGAAGACATTAAACTAGACGTGGACTTCTTGGTTGTTCCTAACAAGCGCATGAATGCTCCAGTCATAATTGGTACCTACATATTGGATGAGAAGGGTGTGACTTGCGTACGAACAAAACACTTGCAGTGAGTCACACGAGCTCTGAAACGTACTGTTTCTTGCGTGACCAATAACCACCAACAACGTACTTGTAATATCTCTTTAAAAGTCTACTCTAGGCTGTCCTCAATAAGATTTTGGACGAGTTCTCTAAACAAATGATTTCAGGTATAGCTACTTCCTCTGCCACATTGGGCATCATGTGGATTTGCCTGAAGGACGATACTCCAGTCCATTACAAGCCGTGCAAGATGTCGCAAGGCGAAAAACTAAAATTAAACTTTGCAGAAATTCATTATTGCAGGTTCTGGTATACATCGACGACATAAATTAAACAAATGTTCCATTTATGCACAAAAATAGAGTACCTGAGGCGGTTGATATCTAACTAGGAAGTACGACGTGCTTTTGGTAAGATTCAGGTTCTTACAGGTTCCACAGTACCACAGAAGGTCAAACAGGTTAGGTAATTTATTGGATTGACGGGATATTTTCTTGGGTGCTTCAAGAAATTATTAAAATCCTAATGAGGGTATATGTGAATGTGCTTATCAATAGTAGTACATCGAGTATTTTACTTGTATTTTTGTCATGCTGAAATATTTCGTGTCGGTCCAATCCCAGGTACAGTACTCTCAAGAGTATTAATGATGATAAAATAGTGTAGAAGTCTCTTTAAGCAAACATAGTTGGATAGTCTATTTCACGGCTACTGTGTTCGTTATCAAATCACTGTAAAGAATGAATTTTATTACGTCATTATCTTTGTATTGCTGGGCAATTCTAAACCACTACTGTGTTCTTTTGTTGCATGGAACGCTATCTACATTTGGAGCTGGAGCGTGTTGCCACGAGCAGCAGAGTCATCATGGTCAGTGCCGAGTCATATGCACGACGTGGCATTTGGTGACCGTCGCTGCCGTCACCGCGCGGTTCCTACTCTGCGCGACGGCGCTGCACACCACCGATGCGCGCCTGGGCGTGTGTCGTGCGCCGTAGCGACAGCTATGGTGTGTGCTGCTGTACACCGCTGCGAGCAGTCTACAGTCATCGCGAGCCGTACTGTGTCGCATACGCGACATGGCATGCCGCTACTGTTGCTGACCCTGCAGTGCCGCTTCTGGTACTCCACACCACCGCGGTACATACCGCGATGCTGTTCTGCCGTACGGAGACGCCACGGTGGAGGCACATGCAGCCTTTGAGTTTCTGTGAGCTGCGGGCTTACGTGTGAGCTACTGACATCGTGCCGACTACATTAACATCACAGGGACATGATTGAGTTATGTTGGCGGTAAAACTAGTACACTAATATCCTGTCGAGATTGTTTCCGAGCAAAAATCAGGTTAGACTATGCGTCAATCTAACCTATACATAACTTTTATTTAAGTTCTGTTTTGAAAGGCATAGTATGGAATACTAGAAAGTTTTCTTATTTATTTTAATTCCATATTTCACTACGAATGTGGCAGTGTATGATGGTAGCACTAAGTCATTTTACTTTCATGAAAACTATTCTTAAGTGTAGGTCAGAATGACCGAGCGGTAATAAAGTGTTCGTTAAGTTTGTTCAGATTCTGCTAAAATCTGATTTGACTGGTTGGAAATCATTTCGACAGACGTACTTGTGACGTGTGTATGTGTACAATTGTGACTTGAGGACTAGTATTATAGACTTCGAAAGAAGTCTGCTTATGTTTTTAATTAGCTCGACTCTAATGTTTCATATGGTGACGACTAGTGAGCCAGAGTAAAGAATTTCCCCACGTTGCATCGGAGATATCATCGTGTGAGTAATGTGTGCTGTGGATTTCTTCTGGCATTAACGTGAAGCATACTGGACTGGTAGTCAAATGTAGGAGTTGCAGTGCGAGACCCAAGCGCTAAAACCCTACCAGTAACGAAATATTTGTTTGGAAATTTGCTGTTTGTGTCCTCTCGGTTCACAGGAGAGCTGAATCAATGAGTACGTGGCGCCTACTCGTCACTCTACTACTCGTTTCTATTGGCGTCAGCGTGCTGCTGAGCGGCCGTTGCGAGAGCTGTCGCAGTCGAGCGGTAGTAACGCCAGAGCGTTGCGGACGGCGGCACTGTATGGCGCTCCGGGGTGGCAAATAATGCCCGGGGGCACGTGCTGCGCGGTCTTTCACAGCAAGTATTTGACGACCGTTATGTCAGCTCTATAAGCGTTGCTTACATTATTGTTGACTGCTATCCTTACATACTAGGTTTCAGCAAATTAACTTTGGGCTTCACATAACTATTCCTACGTAAACTCATACAAAAGCAAACGTAAAATCTTACATTACATAGGACTATCTGAATCTTTAGAGAAGGCAGTTAGTGGATAGCTTTCAACAGTTCTGTATGTGATGTCGGAGTTGGGATGATGCGTTGATTTTGTTTTGATTAATTTTGTGATACATGAATTGCTACGTAATTCGGAAGCCGTGTATGAATTTTGTGATACCTGAATTATTATGTAATTCGGAAGCCGTGTATTGATTTTGTGATACCTGAGTTACTACGTAACGCGTAAGAAACGTGTGCACTACAATTACCTAGGTCGATATGTGACTCGGATGTCATGTACTTACTCGTATTAATTAACCTTGTTCAATATTTAGCTAAGACTGTAACTCGATAAATTTGAACTACAGACCATACGTGGTCTTGGCGTTCGTTGAACTACAGACCATACGTGGTCTTGGCGTTCGTTGAACTACAAGACCATACGTGGTCTTGGCGTTCGTTGAACTACAGACCATACGTGGTCTTAGCGTTCGTTGAACTACAGACCTCTAACGTAGTCTTGGCGTTCCATTATCTAAACTAGAGGCTTATTTAGCCTTGGCGTTCACTATCAAGACTTCAGGCCTAAAGCCTTGGCGTTATATTATCGTACTTCGGTCTAATTGCCCTGGCGTTCGATGAGCTACATGACCTAACATGGTCTTGTTGTTCATTATACTTCAGGCGTATGTGCCTTGGCGTTTTACTTTCATACACAGATGGTGACCAAGATCTTGGAGCTACCGGCGTTGCTAGTCGGGCAGCAGGCAAGCAGTAAGGACTCCAGGCATAGGAATCGGACTGTCGATGCTCCTACTGGATGCAGACATGGGCATCGGTGAAGACTACGCTGGACCAAGCGGCTTCAGCCACAGAGCTCGTGTCGGGGACGACACTTAGTCAGGAGAGGCCGTATTAGATAGATTGAAAAATAGGAACAAAATAAATCGTTTCTATACACCCAATATAGGAACCGTTTATAAGCCGATGTAGATTCGTCGGCCGGGGGATTCTTGTTTGAGGCTCTGTGCGGAGCGGAGCTCTCGTTAGTTTACTAAAATGGCTTTTGATCCTGACATTTATTAATTTTTTTGAGTAAAATAACTTCTGATCCTAACAGTATTAAATTAATCAGTTAGCTGTGTACGGTGTGGCTGTGGTTGCTTGGTAGATAAGCGACTAGTATTCATGCACGAATAGTTGTAGGTTCGAGTTCTAGTACGTACCTTTGAGTTTTTTTCAGATTAAATACGAACTTAAGCATCACATGATCACTGGCATAGGAAAACATCGTGAGGAAAACCATATGGCATCTAATAGAAATATTACCCTGAGAACGGTGATCATCTACGCTACTGGATACGTTGGTAATGTCATATAAGCGCAAAGTGGATACAACTCACCTCAGAATAGATATAGCGCGTTGTATTATTATTATTGTAATTTGGAAATAATAACTGACAATTATAATGTATGAAACCTGTTTTAAGTTTGATAATGAAAGAGTCTCTTTAGATTCTTAAATGTTATATCTTATATATGTAGCGCGTTGTTTTTAAATTGGCTCAACTACTTAACGACTACACTGCACCTGACCAATACAATAGAGTCTAATAAAGGTGGCATCTGCTAATGAACGAGAATACATTGACAGTTGTAGTTATGATACCGGCTTAAATACACTAAAGGCAACATGTGGATAGTTGGGAGTAGACGAAATGAAGCCGATATGTGATAGGCTAACATCAGTCGATATGACGAGCTTAAAACACATCCGCATCCTGGTCGCATCCTGCGATCTTGTCGGATGTGGATGTCCAACGACTTAACTGCTCATTGCTTAACACCGTATTAGGTCAAATATAGTCTCTAAGCGTTAAGTCTATATCTATTAAGCTAAAAACGTACAAGACCGAGCAATAATGATTCCCATAAAGAATCTTGTAATAAAGTTGCTAATTATATCAAATACATCTTACTGCATTTATAATGTACATTAATGAAAATATTGGTTTTAATTTCGCACACTTTTTTGACATCACGTTCCGTAAAAATGCGTTTTATTAGTAAGATTACCTTATTTTTTGCTAAGATAGTTTCGAGAAAGAATCACTGGATACAGTTTATGCTGTTTGTATAACTCTAATAATATCATTGTTGAGATTGCTATTCCAAGATTTACGATTCCACTATTTTTATCTGAAATGAACATCATGTTTGACGACAATAAAACTGACACACTGTTCGGTTTAGTGTCTGGGTTGTATGAAACGCATGTTTTCATAGAGTTTCCGGTTGCTTCGGTATTTTACACACCAACTGTGCAGCCGAATTTATAATTCAGTGTTTCTATATCTTGTTTAGCATTAAAGCTTATTTCGCTATGTCTTTTTTAATTAAGCTTTATAATTATTTTGATTAACAAGGCAGGTGCCTCAATTTTGATTAAAATAAACAAACATACAAGTGCATTGATTAGCATCTTTATACTTGCAATTTAATAGTAAATTATTTTTCAAATTGCGTTTTTTAGGGTTCCATATCTTGAAAGGGAAAAAAAAATCATTTTATAAGCATTTATCCCAGAGACTAACCAATATCAAGGTTTTTACTTGAAAACGAGGAAAGTTGGCATGTGACGTATTCCCAAATATGTTTACAATACTGATCGATTTTACAGTTGTATTCTATTTGAGTAAAGATTCTCCAGTACCAAAGTTAAAACAAACTACGTTACAATAAAGGATCCGTTATAGAACCATTTCTTTTTCCGTTAGTTTGTTTGTCTGTCAAAATCCTTTTCCTCAATATTATGTGGAAGTGTCCAGTTGACTAAAAGTATAAAAACAGTGTTTGTAGAAGAAAATAGTAAGTTTTTTTTTACAATGACTCCAACGGTTAGACCAGTGAACTTGATTTGCAGTAACAATTAAAAAAAATTAAGTCTCAAGTTGAAGTTATTTTTAAGTAGGTAATTAGATATGCAGACCTTTGGAGGTCGGAAAAATCAAACTATTAAGGTACTTTTCGTTGGCTTAGAATTATGTTTGGCAAGAAATAATGTCTTATAGCGCAACTAGGTATATGATAAAATCTAAAAACCGCAAAGGAATTACAGCGCAGAATTTGTTTTTACGATTATTTTATATCGACAAGTTTGTACGGAAACCTTGGTACAGGAATCCGATTCACACTTGGCCGATTTTTTTTTTTAATTTAAAATATTCATAAAAATTATCGACCACAAAATATTCTAACTGTTAATGAACACACTGTCATATTTTATAAACGAATTATAAAGTTTGACTGTAGAGACGGATTTTAATACATTCCTATTATATATTTGAAATTCGGCAATAAAAAACTAGTCATCATTTACAGCGACTACAAAAGATTAATCTTAGAATCAATTTATTCAACCGATATCGAAAAGAAGGCGAACGTCGAGCCACATTTCACTGCACGTAGCCCGTTCTACCGTAAAAGCCTTCTGATTTTATGTCCCTCTCGCTTCTATCCCTGGCTTCTGTGCTCTATCCTTGTCGCACTTGGGTCGTGGTTGATCGAGTTTCTACCATCTTACTTGCTTCAAAGCAGTAAAACTACTTTTATCTCTCTTACCGTCCGAGAATTTAGAGATATGAATATGTATAGAGGCGTTGCAGTAAGTAATGGCCTTTGGGATGTAATACCGATCATTTAAATAACATAATGGCTTTAAAAGGAATATTTAAAACGATCTCCTTGAAAGTTTATATTTCTTCTCTTTTAAAATATGCATTTTACTATGTTGTAAGCATAATAAAGATTATATAGTAAAGATAGAAGTTAAAACACAAGTTATTAATTTAGTTCGATCATGACGAAGTCAAAAATATAAAAGAGATCAAGAAAATGGAGTTGGTGTTGTTACAAATCTTCAAATAAATTACAGTTTAAAAAGGTGATTAGAAGGTAAACATAATTTATGCTATTATTAAATCACATCAATACAGGTGGTTGTTTAGACGAGAGATATATTCCAGAAGATATTCAGCATTCAATTCTAGTTCCAAATATGTAAAAATAGTGATATTAATATTTCCCTTAAAGTAAAATAAATTATAGTTTAAAAAGGTGACTAGAAGGTAACCGTAAATAAAATTTATGTTATTATTAAATCATAATTTTGATTTTTGTAACGAAAATACGGAGATTTTTTTAATACATCCAGGAAGATGTTATCGTGACGCTGTTTAAAGTATATATAACACGAATAAGGGTGATAATACTTGGAATTGATTGTGACAAACTTTGCATATCTAATACAGGCAACAGGTGCGGTCGGGTGTCGAGTATTGTTGTCATCTTTGGGACGGATCCGCTAAATATCAGTTGGTGGCTTTGGACTCGATTGGTCGTAGAGTTCGTAGACTTATTGGTGACGACTCTTTGACAAAAATTAAAATGCATCGAGCATCGACGTAGAGTTGCCTGCCTCTCGGTCTTTTACAGGTTGCACGGTGGAGAGTGTTCTCAGGAACTACATTTTTTTATTCCAATAGCCCCATTCCAACACAAAACCACTAGACATCGTGTCGGATACCATCCGTATGTGGTGAATATTCCTTATATTCGCACGAAAAGATTCGCTTCTACATTTATCATGCGAACGGCTAAGGAGTGGAATATGCTTCCAGCGGCCATATTTCCGCGATCTTATGACCTGGGAGTCTTTAAGAGAAGAGTGAATAGGCATTTGCTAGGCGATCGCGTTTCATCATCGAACTCATCTTCACCTTCAACCAGGTGTGATTGAGGTCAAGCGTTCGTCTATAAATTATTAAATAAAAAACAAATTTCCAAAGTGGCAATTGTGGTGACCTACGTTTGGTCATAATTTGTTGTATACGAGTACAATTAGTAACGCAAGAGTTGCTAGTGACTCACTTTGGTTTTTTATCGGGACCAATTCTCTGTACTTGCAGTTATTTCTATACCTTTTTTTTGACCCGGTTAAAATCCTTACTGATCTTCAGAGCCGCCACGAAGGCAGCTACTTCGATGTCTCCGCGACGTTGATCCTATTTTTAGAGATCTTCAGTCGTGGTATATGAGGTCCAACATGATAACAGCGAACTTCAATGGATACTCATCCCTTAGTAGTCGATGCCGTTCTATGACTATGCTGTTCTTTCCCTCAGGTGGGCTATAGTGACTTTTTAAAGCCAGTATAAAAAACAGCTGGACCTTACCGTATTTTTCCGTTATATATTGGAGAAGTCAAATAAAATTATTATAATTAAGTAGTTTGTAATAATCAAATTGTTTTTAAATGAGAAAAGGTCATTTGTAAATTGAATCAAGATTTTATACATCAATAAAATATACGAAGTCGAGTGAAAACGCTAGTTTGTTTAAAAATAACATTATACTGTAGTATTCAAGACAATTCCCACACAAACGACTGTCTGTCGACTAATTATCACTTGAAAATGTTATTAAAATGTATTGAAATTTATGGATCGAGATTCATACCCAATAAGTAATTCGGTTTCTTTTCATGACTCCTCTAGATCACACTGAATATTTCATTGTGATCTCGTTTTTATTCAAGCAGAGGACTGCATTAACATGATATTAATTCTTTAATAGTTTGATGTGATGGGCTTATAGCAAATAATACAGTTTACATTGAAGACGAACTAATTCTGAGTACCGGTATTGATAATCACGAGAAACTGTAAGACATATTTTAACACTTACATTTTGTATATTTCCTTAGTATATGAATATTATTTCATCGAATAATAAGTAAATATAATAACGTTATATTCCTTGCAGGTTAGATATTGATTAGTATTTTTAATAATCAACAATCAAAAGTCGCGCCCAGAACTACCAGTAACTTATAAATGTTACCAGCTCCTGCCAAAATTTCTTTCTACAAATACTTAATTTCTTCTAAAAATTTCCGTTTTTTCATGAAGACTTTACCTACTTACATTTTCATGAAATTTAAATAATAGTTTATAAAACCCAACGGCTATTGAACAATTAGGATTACACAGAAAAATTAAATTAGCAAAGATTTATACGTTAGTGCTAAATACATTTCCTGCTCTGAAACAACTCATGCATTCTCAGCAGTAATAAAAATTTAGCACATACATGAAATTGTGTATTTTTCTGTTAATTTTGTTTTTTTTATTTGATTTTAATGATAAAGCTTCGAAAATATTAAGTTTGTAAAACTTCTCGCAACTAAAGTCTCTTTTAAACTGGAACCCACTTTAAGGACAATACCTCTATCTTAGCAGTAATAATCTGATTGCCGTTCTCAATGTTGTACACAATACACGTTTATCTTTGTTTATTGACATGTTTGTTTTCGCGCAAACTTTCAAATATAGCGTCCAGCATATGATAATTATTAAGCTCGTATTAGAGATAATAACATACTCGTATACTGATACTTACTACAAGCATTATAAAAACAGAAAGGCATAATAATTTTTGTTCTATGCCGCTACTTAAAAATTCCCCGCGTAATATCACACAAGCCAGTTACAAAAATGTAGTACTTACCACTTACCTATTTCAATAAAACGTAACTACTTTTAGTTAGAAACAATAAAAACTTTATTGAAGGAATCCATTTTAGTTGCCGCAAGGTTGCTCGATAACCATCGCGCAAGCATGTGTTTTAGATAAGATACTGTTATCATTTGATGATGGAGATTAACTACTATTTATTCAGCAATTAAAACTTCAGTTGGTTCTACCGTGTTACCATTACGCTACGATCCTTGTAAAAACATTTTATCTGAGGTACTGGAGCATAAAGAGTTCACTTTTTGGAAGACTTTTTTAAATCATGAAATTATAAATATGATACAACAAAACAATCATCCTCATATGAAACATAACCTATTTACGGTTATGGTGGAATAATTGTGATTGTAGTGGTGGGTGTTATAACTAATCGCGCATGATTTTATCTCAATTTATTTTTATATAGTAACAAATATACCTACGTATGTCGTTTTCCTGCCTAAATATAAAAAGCCGCTTTAAAAAGAAAATGTATATGAAAAATTAACCAATTATATGTCTGATTAAGCCCTTCGTAAAAATAATCCTTACTTTACTATGCAAAAGGGAAAGAATAAATAAGGTACATGTTATAGTTGATATTCGTACTCGGTTTTTAGACTACTATACTTTCCAGTATGTACGATGCAGTCAATGTACCGAGTCTGATTTTTTTTATTGATCCGCATTATTTTTAATTTAGAGTATGGCATTTCATAATTATCGAAGGTTTTAAAACAGCTAAATCTCCTTTACAATAAATTTCGCAGTAGGTGTATTATATTAAATAATAAAATGACTATACTTGGACTCGATAATAGTACATGATTAATATATTTTGAGAATTCTAAAGTAATATCTAAGTAAGTCTCAAAAGAAAAGCGTACAATTCTTTCTGCCCTAATACTCTGCATGCAGATAAAAATACATTCGATAGGTATTTGAGTAAAACTTTAATTACCAACAGTTTATAATTACATAAGAAAAGCTAATATATACAGTATTCCAACATTAATTTAACACTAAATAAATAATTAGTCTCGTGCCTAGCGTAAAATGAATCATTCATTTTACTTCAACATTATAAATACTTGTCCAAACAATGCTACTAGTTAATTACTGAGTGCGAAACACAGTGGCAGGAAATAATAAGTAAACACTGCTGTAAAATGTAAGAACAATGCTGTAAACCGCACACCCGTCAGTTCTCAGAATTGTTTTAATAAACAAAACAACATCTGCGACGAAAACAATAACATAAAAACATCCACACAAATGCATCATGCATTTGACCCTATAAAACAGGTAGCGGGTAAAAAGCGCACCCAGCCTACCCAATTTATTTCACATCCGTTGTATCATATTACCGAAATGTATAAAAAACTCACAAGGCGATGTCGCTCGATTGATTGTCTCTTCACGTTCAACCCACAGCAGTCAGGTAGACACCACAAAGTTTACACACTTTTGGTCCTCGATCACAAAAGACGTCCATTGCAATTTTTTGTCACATTATACAGTCTAACCGCAGTCGGTGGTTCCGCAACAGGTGAATAGGAGATTATTAGAAGTGTACACAACAATAGACGCACTGCAGGTCGCGGAACAGTTAATGTGCTGTAACCAAATGTTGATGTATTAAGACAGGTTCATTATCACCGCGTCGTCACAAATCACAGGTCCCAGTATGCACTGAAATCCGATGTTTTATTTCCAGTAATGTAATAGGTTATTCGGCTGGTATTACTAAGAACGACGGCTGCGTGTGCGCAAGTGGCGAGTTGAGAGCGCGTACTACCGTTGTCGGTCGACGATCGAACTTCGGAGGCAGTAGCGCTCCTGTAGCGTCTCTTCCCCCCTCACCTCGCCGACAGCGGCGCGACCAAAGCCTCCAAGCCCCTAGTCATGTTCCATTTATACAGATTTATCCGTATTTATACGGATTTTTAACATATCGTAAGGATTACTTTGCCCTACGTATTATAATCGGATTTGCGAAATATTATAATTTTGATTTTTCTTTAGACCTTTGATTATTTTTATACAATCATATTTATGAATTTAGTAACATTATAAGTGATGACATAGAGTAATCAACAAACTCAAAACTTATTTGTTCAATTTCAGGTAACTTCATTCTTTTTTCCTTACAATAAATTACATGACTAGTAAATTAGAGGTAAGAGTAACAGTAAACAATTTAAATAATACTTGTAAAACCGTGCTACGTTAAACTTTAAGGTGTTTTACGGGTAAATCGTCTGCTCGTTTTTGTGGATCCATCAATAATCCTGTACATTTTATTGTATGTGCTCTATTAAATAAATAAATAATATACAAGTTTTAAAAAAATGTAATCAGATTATTCGCTATAAATATAGAGGTGTCTCTGTCTAAAAATTAGAAGTTTTCGTATTTTGTACGGATTTTACAGAATCGTATACGGATTGTAATACAAATACGCATAGCAACATTAGGTCCAGTACTTTGGGGCCGATAAAAAAGGGAAGGATATCGCGGGTTTGTTTATTTTTCGTGTTTGTAGCTAATAAGTCGTGTAAATTAACACAGCTCTCGTACTTCGCATCGAGGATCTTGAATTTCGACTGTGCTCGCTAATTGATATTGGTTTTTATTTGTAGTTCCCGGCTAAAAATGTTTGAATTTATTAATTTTAAATTAATACTCTGTTTTACATACCACTTAGATTTTTTTTTATAATTGTTTAAAAGCATTTGAAGTGTATTAAATTCGGTTTTTAAATAAAGGAATTATCTGATTGAAAACCTTCGATGAAGTTTAGTGACTCACTGCGGGTTGATATCTTTCGGGATTAGCCAATAGCATATATATTAAGGTCTTTTTTCTCTACTCATTTTCAATGTTCGTAATTTTTACGGTGTTGAACATGTTTATTGACATCAGTTGTCACTTTCCATTAGATGAACTGGCGGCCCATCGACGATCTTTTGATATAAAAAAACTGGAACTATAATTTTTAAGTTATACTAGAGTCTTTAAAAAAGATCACATTACTTGTAATATAGATATAACAACTACAAAATGTATTTACAGGTAATAAATTCGACTCTTTCAAGAATTACTGACAGTAATTTCTTTTTTAAACATCTATTTCTCTTAGGAAGAAACGTCTTAAGTCATCTGGAGTCATCACTATCAGAAGATCATTGTTTATACACGTGGGATCTAAGATCAATCGATTTACTATCATCAATCTGATCAGTAAAAAAACTGCTTAACTGGAATTACCCTGGAAATAATTATCATAGCTAACGTTAAAGGAGCCAAAGAAAAACTCGTGTAAATAGTTTAAACTGTTGATGAATTAAACAACACACATTTTAATTATAATATTTATTACAACGAAATCTATTCATACGGTCACATATATATATTTTTTAAATTACTTTACGGATCAATACATTCAAAACCGTTTTAAGATCTCTTGCACTCGTATTCACAGTGTTACATTGATATAGTAATATATTAATGTCACTACAGTGACAGTTGTTTTCAGTATAATTAAAATTAAAGATTTTGTTTGGAATATAACACAAAAATTGGCATCATGGAGTTAATAAAAATTTGAAGTCAATATTTCCAAGTTAGTAAACCGTTTCCCTTACAGACATATTGAACACATTACAATATTCCGTTTTAATATTGATACTATATCTATACGTAGGAATACATAATACTTTTAACGTGCATTTATAAATTTGCAATAATTTTTAAACATATCTAAACTATTTATATAGATTCAAACACCTAATGTACAATTACTACTCTATAAGCTTTCAGTTATACCGATTTGTTTATAATCAAGTCTTTTATTTTATAAATTTAAATATATTTGAGCTTTTATGTAATGTATTTACACACTCAACATGGATTTATATTTACTATTATATATTTATCAATTTAATGCACAATTTTAAGTCACCTAAATGGACCACGATCTAAGGGACAATAATACTGACTTTTATACATAGAATAACTACTATAACCCTTTTAAAATAACGTATATTTACAAATTGTAATTAATAAACGTATATCAAATTAGAAAGCTACATTTAAATAATGCTTTCAAAAATTCACAACACTGATATTAATCACATATTTAAATAGGGTTACAGATAAAATGACAAAATATCTTACACGTAAATAAAAGAAATTATTTTCTTTTTATTTAAATATAATATTAATTATATTAACGCTTTGGCATATCCTTTTTAATTCACCTAATCCCTATATTTCACATTAACATTGCTACGTGTTAGGAATATTTTTCTGCTCTTTTTTAATTTATCTGATTTAAAAATAATTTTATCCTCTACACTTACATTGATATTTTAATAATATATTCATTAATTATTAATCTACGTGGATCATTTTTAAATCATCATCAAAGATTGTCTACTACCTTTAAGATTTATACTCATCTAGTCTCATTTTGATCAGTCGTTGCTTTTATTTATACTTTTTCCATATTTAAAGAACTTTGTCGTTAATGTCTTCTTCAAACATTAAATATATTAAAGCTATGCTATGAATATGTTGCATATTCAAATACATCGTTGTAATATTTATTATATCTAAAGGAGGTGAATGTTTATACCAACTACGTATTAAGTGTCATAGCTAGTTAACTATTCGATTGATATACGCACTAAATTATTTCCTGAAAGCATCAAATTCTTGGGACTATTTTAATAGTAAATTAATTAAGTGGCTACTACATTTATGCTGCATAAATCATTGAATGATTTCGGGAAAAACTTTCTACTGGACTACGTAATTAGGTAATATATTCCACTTTTATATGTTATCTGATAAATCTTTCGGCTAGAATGGAATTTGACATCGTACGAAGAATTACTGATAGGAAATAGATAGCGTATAAATAGATATAGATAAACGTGGGACGAAAATAAATTATGCACTTTAAAAAATGTGGCTTTGGTGCTTAATTTTAGTGTTTTTTTTTTAATTATCAAAACGAACTGATTTAAAAATATATTTAACTGATCTAGAAACCATAAAGGCGGAAAAACATAGCAAGTAGGGCTGTAAATTGCAGAGTATAAGCTGGCCGGGATTTTTGTACAATCGATAACAAGATTTTTATGAAACATACCCCACAGAATACTAGGGTGGAAATAGAGCAGTGTCGTATAAAATATAATTCTTCTGTTGTTTGTTGGCTTAGCTAAGAGGGCCTTTACAGCTACACCGCATTTGAAAGAGAGTGAAGACTCAAAAAGATCAGCCGGCAATTTTAGTGGTAACGCTGGAGCAGCCCTGTAGGTTTCTGTGATGCCAACATAAGGATATTATTCCTAAATTAATATTTTAATTTGCCAGGAGGACTTTTCGGGGTAAGAATTGTTATATGGGATTTTCAGGGGATTTCTATGTTACTTTATGACGAATTTGAGGTGAACTCTTACAGGAAAGTTGTTTAAATTTAAAAACAATTTTAAATATCAATAAATCATCAATTACATACAAATTTATGTATCATAAGTATTTAAAAGCGTTTTAAAATTTAAGGAGAGTTTCTAAAACAGGATAACTCATATTATTGCAGATTATTAAGACAAGATAATTTTAAAGAAAATAAATACTGGTTTGCATTTAGTTTATCTTCCTTTTATGAATAACTTTTTTTTTATAATCTAATAAAGTTAGCTTTAGTAACTAGAAAATAGTTTAGCGATATATAGGGGAATTTAAATAATTTTAGTAGAATTTTTCGACCGAGGCTAGCAACATTGGAAGGTTTTAAGTAACCTTTACTAGGGTGGTGAATTCTTGTGACGGCTCTATCGGTCCACTCGATGTGCTTCCGGTAAAATATAATTTATTTTGTGCTGATAACGTTTCATTTAAAAATAGCGTAATTAAATCTAGCATTTTTACAGACTATGGAAGGCGTAAATAAATTAAATACTTTTTATTTACAGCAGTATTTCTTAGTATTTTGTAAATAAAGTTTCTAATATGTGCGTCGTATGTAAACATGCGTTTGTTAATATTTTACTATCAATATCTAGTTACTCTTTAATATAAATAATGTTATAATTTTAAATGAGGGAGACAAACACTGGTTTCAAGCATCACATATCCAACAAATCCACTTTTGGAATTATTTGTAGTTTTTATTCAATTCTAGATAATGTATAAAGGGACGGGTAGTAATGTCGTCATATAAACAAAGAGTATATACAAAAAATTATATTATATATAGATAATATAATAGATGTTACTATTAGATTTAATTTTTACTATTAGATTTAATTTTTACTATTAGATTATTAGATAGAATATTTGTTTTTAATTAAAAAAAAATGATTTTAATTATAACATCAAATATTCTAGTGATTCTCTTAGATCGAAATCTTTCATAGATAATCTACTTTTTCTTTATTAAACATGTTGATAAATACGCATCAATATAAGGACAACATGAATATAAAAAAGGAAATCAAGGTGGGAAATAAATAACTAAATTTTAATATAAATTATACATTATCAAATGAATCATTAAAAGGTAAAAACCGTCGTCAACCGGCCTTCATCCAGCGGTCTATAGAGTATTCAAGAGCCGCCATCCATCTGAGAAGAAAAATACATAAATCAGGTTAAAAAAAAAATGTAATCGATTAAAAAACTATAATTATGACATCGATTCAGTTTATTTTCGGATATCATATAAAATATCAAAATTATAATTTTATGAATATATACTATCAATATATGTTTACTATACTTGTAAATTTTGAAATATGTATTGATATAACCATTATTTTAAATATTTTTCTTTATAGTAGGTGTAATAACCTAATACGATTTCTTTGGCATATAGTCGGAACTACACAGAACAGGCGAAGCTGGGTGCGCAGTGTCCGACGTACCGCCTGTGAGTAAGCTTTAGAGGAGTGGGCTCTTTAGACCCACCCTCCCAAGATGAAGTCTAAACGGGCTGTTCGCTCCCTGGGCGTCTGGAAGAATCTGGATCCCTAGGCCCGGGTGGAGTGATTGGAAGGACACCCCGGGGGTTTTTAGTCAATAGGAGTCTGCCACACTGGGGTCGCTGCCCTCACAGCGGCCCTATGTTCCTATGCATGATCTTCCCCCAAATCACCAAAAATAAGGCAAAAGCGATTTCATTGAATCACAACATTTGTGACAAAGATTTTTTTTCTATATTGTATTATAGTATAGATTGTAATCCATTACGGATGTATGACAATAATTAATATAGCTTCTGATATATTACATTATTTTTTAATGAAGCAATTAAATTTTTTATCGCTCTCGCTCGTCCAACTCCAATGTGACGCTGGTCTTAAAATTAATTTAGTTCTTTGTCGGATTGTTCTATAAAGGTTTGTCGAAACTATTTAAATATAAATTAATGTCCTGGATACGTTAATTTATTCTAAAAAAAATGTTTCTTTATAAAACTTTGCGTGAGAAACTTACCGTTTCCTGTCCATTTCAGATTCGGTATGGAAATAGAAATGTCTCTGTTTTGGTTCCGTCGGCATCGCCTCGAAGGCATATTTCTTCCCGCCCGTCGAGCATGCCTGTATCCTATATCCATGAAGGCATGCCATTCCTATAGAAGATAAATGATTAAATATATAGGCAATATTGTTATAAGTATAGATCACCCATTCGTTTATTTTGTACTAGCTGTTCCGGCAAACGTTGTTTTGCTATATAAGGTTTTGTAATATCTTCTAAGATGTTCATTGAAATTAAGTGATGTCAAACACAATTCTGTTCACAATTAAATACTCTTAATCAACAACACATTTATTTGGATAAATATTAATATTATTACGTTGATATAACTCTTAACAAATAATGCATTAATTTCGATCAAATTTGATTACCATAAAAACGGTTCTAGTGACTTAATCTTAAAAGATAGACATATACTGTCACGGACATTTTTTTAGATCATTTCAAGAGGAATAATTCTTTCATACATATATTTTCGGTATCTTGAACCGTTTTCGCAGCGCACGCAATGGAAGCCCTCAAGGATGAATAATTTTCCCCGTTTTTTTCACATTTTCCATTATTTCTTCGCTCCTAATAGTTGCATCGTGATGTTATATAGCCTATAGCCTTCCTTGATAAATGGTCTATTCAAATCAAATAATTTTTTAATTCGAACCAGTAGTTCCTGAGATTAGCGCGTTCAAACAAACAAACAAACAAACAAACTCTTCAGCTTTATAATATTAGTATAGATTAGTATAGATTATCTGTGGCCTGCAACTTTGTTCACGTTTCCATAGTGGTTAAAACATAGATGACCAAAATGCAGTCATATTAATGATGAAAAACACAAATTATAATCGTAATTGTTTTTCATTAATTTGATTACATTTTGTCCATCTTTGGTTACAGTACACGTGGTATTATTTAGTAGTATCTGTGGCGCTTCAGACTACATCCTCTTTGTCTTATTAGATTTTAAATCTCTCTCTTTTATTCGACGTAAATGAGCATAGTTCTATCCCTTTGTTCTCTAACCTTATACCTATTTTCTCTCCTATTTAAAATCGTTCCAAAAACGCTGCATCATTGCTGCCTTGCATATTAATTATTTTAAAGAGGACTTAAAAATTCATTAAATAATAATAATACTGTAGCATCAAGCTATATTCATATTGGGATGAGCAGTAAAATAATTTAACGTCGTAAAATCTTACCAAAAGCGTATTTGCTATTCCCATCGCTGTAGAAATACAGGCAGGCATCTTTCAATACGCAGTAACGTTTGGCCCAGGACTTCCATTTCGAGCCTAGTTTCATCAGGTACCCGAAGCAGTCTGGTCGTGGGATCGAAGAAGGAGGAAGTTTCATATTCCTCATGGTCACTTCCAACCATCCATCGCGCTAGAACAATTAATTACGCTCACACTAAACTAATTACAGCGAACGTTAAATTTGAAAAAAAAAATGCACTACATTTTCAAAAGAAATAAATATCTATAATATATATACAAGTAATACAGTCATTTCACAAAAAAAAAGTTAGTACACGGTGCCATATATTAAGAGAAGCTTATTATGGTACAGGCAAACACTAGACCTCAATCACACCTCGTGGGAAGTGAAGATAAGGCGAACAGTGTCTTTCACATTTAACCAAAAAATATATATTTTAAAGTTACAAGAAATTGTAATAGTGATATTTTTAATGATATAAATACTCAATTGAGTCAACTGTTTGAAGTATAATGATAAAAATATTCAATTTGTACCAAAAAATAAATAATGGCTGTAATAAACGGGTGAGTGAAGATTACAAATTGACAAAAGTTTGAAACGTCTCTGGGAAGTTAAATTTACGAAAGACGGCTTGCAATAACTGGATTTAAAGAGCCATAGACTTCACTCAGTGGCGCTAATTGAGAGAAGTAAATGCAAAGAATGTTCTAATGTTCTAAAACAAACCTGATTACTGGCATCAATAGCATGTGCTAGGACGGCGCGCCATCTAGCGGCAGCTTCTGAAGTGTCAGCAGCTAGTTGCAACCTTACGCCACCGCCGCGCTGCAATCGGAATCCGTGCGGCTTGCCAGCGTCTTCTTCTGTCAGCTGGTAGTTGACTAGCATAAGAGCTCCTACTGGATGAATGCTCTAAAAACGAACAAAATTGCCTTAATATTATATATTTTTATATAAGTAAAGGTCCCTACTTGAACTTTCTAGCATATGAGCAGTAGGCACAACGAAGATATTAAGCTGGATTTAATATAAAGGAATTATTTATATAAAATATCTAGAATAATTTTTCTAAGCGATCGTAAAAACTCTATCTACATAGATCAGTTTTAAAAAATATAAACTTTAGTTTAAGACACGTAAATAAAGTAAGATAAAAAAAGATTCCACCATAATATCAATCAACCGGTAGCGTAGATTCCATACAAGCATGAAAGCATTGCATGCTCTTACAATAAATAAGTCTGTAATAAACTACTTAAAGTCAAGCAAAAAAAGGAAATATTCACGTTCATACCTATTCTATTTCTATGCCATGTATCTTTTCTATGAAAAAATATAATGTTTACTATAATAAAATACATATTCCAATTAATTACGCAAACTCTGCCTACCTCGTTACAAGGGCATTTCCCTATGCACGGCACTGCAATCAGCATTATCCCTTCACGCTCTATTCTAACTTGGGAATAAACGAAGAAAAAGCTTTCCTTGAAAACATACCGAATCTGTTTTGTAGTAATAAAGGCAGTTGTCCCTCTTCAAGACAAACCATCTCCGCGTCCATCGTGGCGGGTGATGTGGTTTCAATGGGGCCGCACGCCATAAGTATCCAGAGTACAATGCTGCTGGTCCACCCTCATGGGCCAATGATGCTACCACATCACAGGTCCTTGCCACCTGGAATTTGGTAGAACAATAATCATCGACCTCTTTAATCTATTGAGGGCCATGGTCCTTTCCTAAGAAACTCTTTTGAACTATTAAGATCATACATTTTTTTTACTTTATCAATATAATCATTAGGAGACGTCATCATATTCCAGTTTGAAAGTTAATAGATAATACTTATTGTAATTCCATTTTCTCTTTGGCAGGTTTATATAGTATGACTCATTTTTAAATTTTCTTTCTAGCAATGTTATTCTTCGAGGGTTTATTAATTAACAGACAAAATTCGTGTTGGTATTGTCTTAACGTATATTTTAAGGAGGTTTTTCGATTCATGACTGTCGAAATCAACTGCTTATCATGATTGCCTATTGCTTCTACCTTGGCGCTCGAGATGATGCTAATCCAGATAATTTCGCATATTTTTTGTATAATCCAACGTATCTCAAATACAGACGATCTTAATATTGCAACCCATATCTTTGAATTTATCAAGGTGAATTCCAAAGTTAGGTATGGTCGCTAATAAAATAAAACACCATAGAGAAATCCGCATGTCATCTTACATAGCTGTCATGTGTTGTCCCGAGAATGACGAAATTAGTACTGCTGGTCACAATGAGTACTATACACTACCGTAAAGACAATACTGTGATTTAACATTGGTTTTATGTTTACTAGTAATCTAGTTAACTGTTGTTAGATTATAGATTACTAAATTACGTACATCAAACTAACCATAATGAAAATAAAAAAAAAAAACAAATATTCAATCAATTTAGAACTACTATTCATGTTTATTGCTAACAGCATTAACGTAATATTTACATACGTGTCGGTAATCACGCATTTAAATTATACTAAAGTGCACACCACAAATTTTATGACAGCAATAATGTACAAGCTTTCATATTAAATGTAAACATATTATAAATCAATAGCTACGTCGAATAATTTATAAATAGCATTATGGAAACACTTACGTCCAGTTCAAGTATTTCAGATCCGGAATGGGCTATCTTCACTACTTCTGAATGTGTTTTATCCAGTACATTAATACCTTAAATGACAAAAACGACAATTTCTGATATTAGATATACTATTTGATATATTTAGTGTTCAATCACATATAATACAATAAAACTTCATAAGAAAATGCACTCACGGAATATATAGCAAAAACAATCAAAATTTAATTTCAATAACATAAAAAAAAAATCATTTGTTGCACAAGTGCGTAATGAATAAGACTTTTTAATCGCATCTACACTAGAAGCTATTGTAAGACTTTTGATAACATTACTAATTTGCTAAATATTAATAAAAAACCCAATAAACGAAGTTGATTTTCAGGGGAACCTTCACAGCATAAAACTGCTGACGATTTTGGCTATTTATACTACTTGTTGAACTTGTAACCTAAATATTTATCTGCGAAAAAATAGGCCAATAGAAATATAAATCATGATTTTTCCATGTATATATTAGCTATGAAGTTATTTGTTCTAATTTTTTTCTTACCCGATTTTAAACCAACATCCTAATGACTAAGTAAGTAATCCAATGAAAGTCGATGAAGATCTTGATTTTACTAGACTTAGACAGAAGTCTGTAATCTATTTAAGCTTATACAAGGTTGTCTAATACTAGATCCGTAATATTTAGCAGATAAATATGCTTTTACAAATCACGTGGCCACATAGTTTGTGAGTGATAATAATTATCAACTAGCTTATGATTTTGTATCCTATAAGGCTGAGATTTATAGACGCAACTTTAACTTTTCTTAGACTTTGCTAAAACATTATAATTTATATTACTCAATGAATATCAAAGGATTTGGTATGTCACCGATTTTATCAACAAGGATTTGGCTCTGCGAATATTATGGTTATGCTCAAATTCTTATTATATATTCAGTTTTTTGTCCAAACGAATATATTTTTTGAGAACATTGCTAAGCAAAGCGTCGAAATAGCGTCTATAAATCACAGCCTAAGTTTTTCTTTGTAACGACATTAACGCTCACCATTAACAGCTATAACTATGTCGCCAACCTCTAAACCTGAGGTTTCTGCCGGCGTATCTGGTTCGATTGCAGACACAACAACAGGCTTGCTGCCGTGGATGCGGAAGCCAAATTCTTCGTTTCCACGTTTAACAACAACAGTTTTGTCGCTTTCTGGAACAAATTTATCAATTGTGCTAATTTTTGCAATTTTACCTTACTCTTTATTATAATATCGTAATTCATGAAACCATAACGTGTGTCGTGTCGTAGTTGCGAGTAATATATCGAAATTATGTTAATTATGTGTGAATATACTATAGTTCAATGAATAATATAGCATTTTTTATATATAAATTACTTTTAGAAGTAGACGGTTTTATTTAACTCGTGAATAAATGCCTTATATCAATGAAGACTAAAATAAAAGATAATTTCATTTTATTTTTACTGTGATTATTTATCGTACAACGATTATTATTGAACCTTTTTCATTTTAAAATTGAAATTATACTAACAACGTTAAATAAAGGATACAAATAACAGTATCCCTATAAACTATTAGGGATTAATCAACATATGACAGTATTTATTTACAAACCTTACACTGTACTGAAATTGACATTTTCCGAAGTGAAAACGTCTGTTTATATTAATAATACAGATATCGTTATCCTTTCAAATACTGTATTGTAAATACTGACCTAATATCTAAATAATGACCTAGAGACTACAGTAAATTCTTTAGAAACGTACGGCCCTGACATACATAGATCGTAGTACTTGACGTCTGAAGTAACGTATCCGCAATTCAAATGTTTACTTGGCTATGTTTAATGAACTGGCAAAGTTCCAAACTATTCCCTGTGAGCTCCATTCATTAAACAATATTGATTGAAATTTACGAATATTCAAGTTTAAGGTCTTGTTGATACTTAAATATGAATACGAATGCTAGACAAATTATATTATACGGTTAAAATAATGTTAGTAAAATCATAAAGCAGGTTAAACACAGGCTACATAAAGCTACGACAATTTATTTTCTTAGATAATTTACGAAATTTTCTTTTTTTTTTAATTAAATTTGATACTTCCTAAAATTAATGTCTAAAAGATCTTATAAATGCCAATGTGATTTTTTTTTATTAATGACAGGCTTGTGCTTGATCTCAATCTCACCTGCTAGAAAGTGATGATGAGGCCGACGATGGAGCGCGCTCGCCCAGCAAATACCGATTTACTCGACGTTTGAAGATTCCCATGTTATAAGATGTTGGAAACACAGACGCAGGAAGCGAATTTAACTCCTTGTTTATTTATTTGTTACGCTTTCACCCCTACTACGCTACTTAACCACTATTACATATCTGGTCCCCCCAAAGAGATATAGTGCGACGATATATCATTATTTAAATATTTAACCAACCCCCATTGAAGCATACACGTTGTTAGGAATATAGAAAAAGACAAGAGTACCTTTCATTCCGAAAAAATAATGCACTCGAGAAATTTGAGAGCAAGCAAAACTGCATACAAACGCTACTATACAATAAAAGCAATAAACGCTAAAATTATGTAATTAATTTACTAGTGTATTAACAGTATTAGCACTTACAATTTCTGACAATAAATTAATCATTTTATTACTGAGCATTAATCAATAGTTTACATTGACGTAATGTAAACACAAACGTTATAAGATTTAGTAGAAAAGTAAATAATTGTTACAATTATAGTTTCAAAAGAAAAGTTATTTATTTTACCGCTAGGTTCAGGCGCTACAAGCTTGCTAACTTGGCACTGTCGACACCATAACAACAGCATCAGTTTAAAAATCTCTTCTAATTTTTGTCGTAAATTTCCTTTTGGGCTCATGAATACCTCTTTAACTAAAAGTAAAAAATCAAAACCAAATAAACAATCCGGAACAACGAAAACAAAAAAAAAAAGTAAAAAACTTACAAGAGCGACCCATCTTTCAAATTTTCCGGAACTTCAATAAGGTTTAATGTACTCAACAGATTTATGAGGATGTCATAAAACTTCACTACGCGTGCACCGAAAAATAATCACGTCATCCGTTACAATGATCGCTGTCTAGACCAATTTTCATGTAAAATCAATACGTATAACGCATTTCACCAAAATCACTGTAAAAATATCTATCCGCAGTAGCTTTCGATCTCCAACTGAATAGTGACGTTCGAAACGTTACGTGGAATTAAATTTAGTTCTCTTGAAATCGACCTGTTTCGATTTTGCATTTGCCAATGCTTTCTTTCGCAGATAAACTGAAACATCTTTATGATGCTACTAAGCTTTTATGTCAAGGTTATTTTTTGCGAAAATTAATCACAGTTACATCACTGGTATTTAAAATTGTCTTTGCAAAAACAGTTCGAGCTTTGGACGATCGATATTATTTAGCAGGCGCTCTTAAAATAATAGTTGATGAAAATAGAGAGTACCACAAATAGTTTTAAACGTCATCGTTGGAAGTAGAGCAGTTAACTCACGTTTATACGTATATAGTAGTGACGCAATTTGAAACGCTTGAAATTACGAATTAGTTGAAGAGCATTATATTAGGAGAAAAAAATGCGAAGTTTATATTAACCTGAGGCTAAGCAATTATTCAAATAAGTTAAAGTAAAAATATATAAGTAAATCTTTAAAATTTTAAGTATTTGAAATAACCATTATTATAGATTTATCAACGCCAGCTTTCGTAGTTATGGAAAAGTGATCCCATCATTTTCATCGCATCACCCGTAGGTTGTCAACTGCTGGACATAGACCTCCTTTAATGTTTCCAGAGCGACAGTTCGGCAATATCTTGCATCCATCATCGTCCTGCAATCTGAACTAAGAGTTCTGTCCACCTTGTACGAGAACATCTCACACAGGGCTTGCCAGTACGTGGTCTCGAGAATTTTTCTGTCCCATCGTCCATGTATTGTCATATCACGTAAAAGTTAAATGGACTTACCAAAAGAGTTATCTGCTTGCCGCCGGTTTAGTTCAATGCATGCTCTTCTATGCACCAATCTATGAGTCAACGCAACGTATCTCTTGTTAAATTCCGTCTCCGACTCAGTTGGATCATCTTTGCTTGTTTCTGCTTGTTCTATGTTATCTAAATAATTTTAACCACGTGTTAAAATATCATCAATCTTATGTAACCCTTCTACAATCTTATTACTTACATTCTAGTAAGATGATTAATCAAGTTTGAGAATTATGTTTGTTCCATTTTATATTTATCCTTTGATAGTCGCTTTCGTTTTTGGACTACATTGTACTTACCATCAGGTACTCTCTAGTCACTATGTCGAGCCATTGTACAAAAAAAAAATTGTTACGGTTGAACGTAATATTTTATGCAAAACATTATTTAATAAAACATCCTCGTAGGTAAAATTAAAAATATCCCAATTAAGATGTAAAAATCTATTTAACTTTGTGTAAGTAAATATGTTTCCACGAATTATTGCACTGCTTAATCTGTTTTGAACTAAAATATCACAGATACTTTAATGGAATTAGTTAATTATATTTTTAAAAGTATAAACAGATAATGCACAGATTTTTACAATAAACCTGATCCAGCATAATTTTATCATAATGACAATAGGAGTGACTTATAAGTGGTTTTAAAGTTTTAAGATTTTACTGAAGTACTCTGTGTGTTTAAATAGATTTACCTGGGGGAATTCTAGTCCAATGATCGTCGTTCTCTGAAAGAAGAATCCAGTTGCCACACCACCAAGGTGTTGCGTAGATCCCTTTTTCATCTCTTCCACCTTCAGCACCCTCAGAACTTCCCGAACAATCTTCGTGTTCTGTTCAGATATAATATTTATTTCAAAACTATCTTCTTTCTTCCACTTTGTTTACAAAAGCAATAACTAAATGCTCAGGTTGAGTTGTAATATATGACTTTTAACCATTTTAATTGATGCCCTTACTAATTGATATGCATACCGGCTTAAAGAGCTATGGTATGGTATATCAATAGTTCTTAGTTAAAAAAAATTAAATAGAATGTTAAAAAGATACTTAAATTTGAATATTGAATAGCTTGTGTACAATAACAATCATATAAATTATAGTTTTAATAAGAGTATATAATAGAAAATATAAACGCCTATGTAAATTATTTGGGCAAAGTTGTTACAATACACAAACGGATTCACTTTTTACAACTCAACTAGTATTATTAGGGAAAATAAAAAAGAAATGTATGTTATAATAGTTATATTTAAGCGTAATGTAATAGAACAAACCGTCAGGATCAACACTAGCACTGGAACCAGCAAGCTTATCTAAACTATTGCCAGCTGATCTTGCTATACGTGTGTCTACAGGCTTTTCATTTATAGAATACTCTTCTTTTCCTCGTTCTTCTGACTGTAATTCATAAATTTAAATATAAATAGGCGAGTATTCGAAATTTAATGGACCTTTCTCAGTTATGCAAACTTTTTTAAAAGAAATTTCACCAGTTCGTCACACACCTGACACATATAGTAACCTCTCAGTTTCAGTGACACAAGATGCTCCATAATGATTGCATGACAATCAAAGTCTCTTATTATTTAAATCTCATAGATTGCAATTACCAAGTAGTGTTAAGTGATGGAATTTTCTGTTTCCAATAATGAAATCATTAGTATACATATATTTACTCTTCTACTGTTCAAGTAAAACGAATTCTTTAATAAGTATTAAAAATGATGACGAACATAATAATTTAGTTCAAAGTGAAGTAATTCAAATAACCTCAAAAGATAAAGAAAATAAACTTTCATATGAAGTTTCTTGTGATAATTGGGTAGCAACAGCTTTGAAAGACATCGCGTACTTTTTACGGAATAACAAATTTAATGACTGGGATCAAAGATATTGTAGAGAAAAGCCAGAAGACGAAATAATCGGTTTTTACAGAAAATTCCCACAGCCACGTTTAAAATTGCTTCACTGGAAAGTTCACGAACATTGTTACAAAAACTTTTATGACTGTATTAAATACCTTCATAGCGTTGTAGACACAATACCTTTTAGAAGGTCTGATGACATTGTAACGAAACTAAACGAAAATATAATTCTTCAAAATGAATCAGTTATAAGAAAGTTAGATAATGAATGTAAGAGCGCATTGTTGAATTCTGATAAAACAGGAGTGCCTTTTGACGGACCATTAGATAAATTTCAATGGCGCATATCTGCCACATATTTTATGTGCTGGTACACTATGCTTGGGACGCCTGCATTATCAATGCTTCAAGAACGATGTGACAATTTTGCTAGCTGCTTAGACCCCGTGCATGGTACTAAAAATTATGATCCTAGAGCGGACGATAGACAATCATTCAAATGCTCTTTGTATAGTTTTTGCCCAGACCCGTGTTGTCCTATAAAATATGTAGAGAATATAACCCAGTGCTATGAGGATAAATCAAATCCTTGTTATTTTGACAAGACTAATATTTCTAATTTTACTTGTAAACTAAATCGTATAAATAACCAAAACCTTGAAGGTATAATGGACAATCAATGGAATACCTCTTGTGTTTGCAATCATAAAGGCTTCGAGTGGAAATCTAAATTTGGTATTTGTGTGGATATTAATGAATGTTTACTTGGACTGCAAAATTGTGACAATGAAACTGAGGATTGTTTAAATTTACCAGGTTCTTATAAATGTATTTGTAAATGGAATTACTATTTTAACTCTGAAACAAAATCTTGCATACATAAAGACTTGAAATATTTTGAGTAACAGTTCATTAAACGTTATGTTAAAACGTTAAACGTTATTAATGTGCTCTTTTAAATACAATTTATAAATATGATTGTTTATTCTATGTGAGCGTTTAGGATTAATATGAGTAGATAATAGAAATGATTTAGATGATTCCACAATGTATTGTGATTGTAATATTACAAACTTTTTTACGTCCTCAGATAGTGTTTTATGTATACCTTTGCTCTAACGTCTTGTCTATATCGATAATGTCTTGATTTATCTTCAGATCGGTATCGTTTATCTAATTTTTTATATAATCGAGCGCCTGTTGTTTGCTTTTTGACCGACGCACAGGAAGGAGAATCAGCAAAACCAGCAGGCGCTGGCACAATATCAGGTGTAGCATCGGCGTAAGATTCCTAAAAATATGTAATATTTACTTTTAAATTTCATATTAACTAAGAAAAAATAATTAACTTAATTGAAGATTTTCATACTAAATACAAGCACATTATTTTTTTTTTGTAAAAATAATACAGTTATCTGATATTCTGTGATTAACATTATGATCACATACATCGGTATGAGATGTTCTTGAAGCTACGCTGTCGTGTTCATGGGCTGCAGTTACAATATGAACTTCTTTCCCGCAATGCAGACAGTGTGCCTTTGCTTCACCATCAGCCCCAATTAAACTATGC
Source organism: Automeris io (assembly GCA_036320925.1). Classification (NCBI taxonomy): domain Eukaryota; kingdom Metazoa; phylum Arthropoda; class Insecta; order Lepidoptera; family Saturniidae; genus Automeris; species Automeris io. The sequence continues at coordinate 9,975,967 of JAUDJH010000014.1, forward strand.
TCTGTTTGCTCAGAGTAAAACACTGAATCTGAACCGGGCGAAACAGATCTCAGAGATTCCGCGGATGCAGCTTTTGCGAATTTTGCATCTGGAACATAATTACGGCCTTTAATAATCTGTGTTAGATATTGGGATTTCAGAAAAAATCATATATTTAATTATCAGAAAAGCAAACATTATGGAATCCTTACTAATATTAAACATGCGAAAGTAACTCTGTCTGTCGCGCTTTTACGCCAAAACTACTGAACCGATTTAAATAAAATTTGGTACACAGATAGTCTAGATCCTGAGAAAGGACATAGAATATTTTTTAATGCGAAAAAAGGGTTGAAAGGGGGTGAGATAAGAAGTATAGTCATTTTTAGAGCTAAAAGCTTGAAACTTATTTTTTAGGCTGTTAGTTCAATATAAATAAATATGACATTCAAAGTTTGAAAAAGTTTTACCCTCAGGGTGTAAAATAACAATCGCAAATAGGAGATAAAAGTTTATATAGAAATATGTAAGGTTTATGTGAATGTTTTATAAGTTTGCGATAAGAGACAAAAAATTAGAGCTATTCTGATGTAGCATTTACGGAGTCATTACAAGTTAACGCGAGTAAGAAACTTGTTTAGCATCGCGCTATTCACAATGAGTGCTGTGCAGCCGCGCGGCGTTAGACGTTAACTGGAGAAAAATGCCAGTGTGCTTACCCCAATGGGTAGAGGACTGTGCCACACGCATGCGAATACTGATTTATAGTTGTCTTATTTGTGAAAGAATTACCCTAACTAATTAAAAATTATATCCAAAGACACCATTCCACGTGGACAAAGTCCAGGGCACAGCTAGTAAACATCTACATGCAAAAAGCTACCGATGTATAATAGAAGGTACCTCGATCTTGTTTACGGTTATGCCTTGGTGAATTTGTAGGACTTTTGACATAACGTAGTGGAGTTAATCTTGTTCCTGCGTTGGTAAGAGTTCTAGTAGTTTCTATATCCTCGGCTTCCAATGAGCTAACACAAGGTATAGTAGGTATTGATGGTTTTCTTCGAGGTAAACTTCCAGGAAGGGAAATACTTTCATTCGACCCACTTTTCCTTCTTGATCTATAATGTAGTTATCAGAAATGATTTGCTTATTTTTAAAAATTTGTTCTTATTATAATTTATTATGTAAAATATTACCTGTAACCCGAATGAATATTTCCAGATGTTGGAGATTTTATATTGTTACAATTAGCACCAGTTTTCCTTCTTGGACTTTCTCGTAATCTTCTGTGTTTTCTTGGAGATATATTTCCATTGCTTGAACCTATAATGTAAATAATGTTATTTGTCTTAATCAAAATAATCTCTACTTTAATTGCGTATGAAACACTAACCATCTTTTTTATATTGTTCACTTGAATCGTCAGAAGTTGGTATGTTCAAATGTAATCTCATATTTGATCCCATAGCTTCTCTTCGGTCGTATTGTTGTTGTCTGTAACTATAACTTGTTTCAAATGTTTTTGTTTGAGTAGGGCTTTTAGCTTTCAGTTTAGTTCTTTTAACATAACGTTCTCTTTCAGATGTTCTTTTTGGTTCATCCTTTTCTTTAAAGGATTTATCAATATTTACTGATTCTCTGGGTGAAGATGGAATACTTTTAGTTTTTTCAGCAAAATGGGTTTTCTTTTTTTTAACTTCTGGTCCCTTTTCTTCTGCTGGGGATTTTAAAGTTGATGTCTTAGATATACATCTTTCCGATCTTTGGCTCAAACTGTCAGGTTCTTTAAATTTGTTGCCCCAGTCATCTTGGGACGTGGATATAGAGTCATCACATGATTTCGAGAATTCCAACGTAAATAATTTTTTTTTCCTCCTTTTCTCTTCATTTTGCCATATTTTAGATTTACTAGACGATCGATATTTTTGTGAATGTTTATAAGCTACAAGCGAAAACAAAAATACATAAAAATATTTGTACATACTATGTAAACGTTTGTAGTTTCTCATGTTAAAAAAATATCATTCTTACTCAGGCCACCATCATCATCATCCTCAACTGGACTCTCATAGTATCCCGATGATGAATAATGTACACTTCTATCATCTTCAGATATTGAACCCTACAAAAAGCAACAAAGATAATTAAATATATACATTTTTTTAAATATATATTTTTGTTTACCTACAATATCAAATGTAATGTTTACGATACTTTATACTTACAGTCATTTTGGGTACAAGTTGTTCATTATCACTAGCGTGACTTGTTATAGATTCTTCATTTTTCTTGATATCAGATTTATCCAACAATTTTGGTCCATTTTCCGTTGGAGTTTTAGCTTCAATATCTTCAGTTACATTCGGTATTGAGCCTCCTATACTGTAACTTCCACTTGAACTACTTTTACCACTTATTGTTCCACGTACCTAAAACAAACTTACTATTTATATAAAATCTAATTATATTTGAAGTAGTTTTTATAGAAAATTGAATTAGTTTTAAATAATTCTCCAAAAAATATCGTTAAAGTATTTAGGGTTGAAATCATTGGCGGCCCAATTTTTTTCTAAATATTTCATATATTCATGTTTTTAGTATTTGTAATTTAACTGCTACATATACCTTGGAAATTTTTGGAATGCTTTCTTTCATTTTATTATCAGTTTTATCTTTCTTAATATGCTCAGTGGTCAGATTAATTTCAGCTTTTACTTCAATTCTTTCAACTGATGTTCTTGGTATTCTATCAGGCAACGGTAATGGAGGTGATGCTAAATCAGGAACAATAAAATCCTCATTGATTTGTAGTGGTGGTGAAAAACTTGGAACAATTAAATCCTCAGCTATATTATCCGTTCGAGTTGAGGAGTAAAGACTTGAGGCGCTTTCAAAAGATGAACCTTCTTGCGCCTTATTATTTTCATGGTCTACAATCAGAGAAAGATATATAAAAAAAAATTATTTCCTAAATGAATGATCTTCAACTGATTTTTGAGGTGGTAGGGTGATTGCCCTAACTGGGTCGTGACGACAGTAGACAAGTGTAATACCATGATAGTGTCTCGCTACGGCCTAGTCAGGTTTTGGGATCAGTTTGTGAACGTCCTGTAACTCATATCCTTAGCTATCTTAATTCGCGGTATATGTAGGTCGACATGACAACAACAAATGTCAATAGATATTCCTCTTCTGATTATCGTTGCCGTTTTTGAACTTCACTGTACTTACTATCAGGTGCACCATACTCACTTTGTCTAGACAAAAGAAATCTCTATTTAATTTAGGTACTTACTTTGGTTATGGTTTTTACCCGTACTTTTTTTAGAACTATCTGAATTAGCTGTAACATAATCTTCAGTTGTAGTAGTACTTTCAGACACATCCGTAGTATTTAATTTACCAGAATCTGCTCTAGCTAAACTTGTTTCATTATTGGTAGCTTTGGGCAATTGAGTTTCAGTAGGAGATGTAGTTATTTGATTAGGTATTGTACCATTTGGTTCTTTCTGTAAAGCTTTTTTTTGTAGATCCTTTCTTCTTGAAGGACTCAATGCTCTTTCCCGCTTTTTGTTAATAAAACTTGGAGTTCTTTTAAAAGGAATATCAGCCAAGTCTAAGCTGGGGTGAGTTATTGCAATTGCTGGAGTGTGATTTATTTTTGGAGGAGCTATTGGTGATACAGATTTTGATATAGTTGGTTGTTTTGTTATGGGAAGTGTTATATTCGGAACAACTGCAGGAGGAGATAACGATGCTCTAGCTTGTTGCCCAGAAATTGAGCTGGGAGTTTCTAATTTATTTCTTGGTGACGTAGGAGATTGACTCTGTAATACAAAAGCGGTTATAAAATTTGACAATTTATCTTAATTTTACGAAAATACTCATTTTACACACTTCTCCATTTTGACGCAGTCTTGAGTTTCTTTTGGCCTTTCTTATTGAAGAAGACGCTTCCGAAACCCTAGTAGATCACCATTAGGTTTCATATTCTGGCCAGCGGGCCGAGTTGAGGTGCCCTTGCGTTGCCACCCAACCCATATATTTGCCGGCTTAGCACCTCAGTGTTCGCCCTCTCGCGCGGTTAGTTATGAAGGTCTTTCCCGGCCATAAACCCATATCTCGTCGAAGCAAAAAAAAAAACTCATTTTACACACCTGTGAAGCATCAAATTCTTCTTCTAAAGCATCAGTATCTAATGACGAACGTTGTTGGTGTTGTAATAATAATAATTGTTTTCTTCTAGAAGTTGGTGTTAATAATGCCAACGCTCCGGGTGATGCAGCTAATGAACTTAGATCTGACGAACTGTAATAAATTAATATTGACATACAGAAAAAAGTGCTTTTATGTGCTTAAATGTAGTTCTTAAAATAACTAACCTTATCACAGTCCCATTGTCTGTTCCAGAATCCACTTGTAGAACTGTTGTTTGAGATTCGTTCCACATGCCATCGGAATGATCTCTAAAATCATAATATTCAGGATTATGAAAATTTAGCATCTTAATATAATTTCATAAATATCTATTAGTACTTACCTCGTCGGATCAACAGTTAGAGACTCATTAGATGCGCACGGTGATGATTTATCAAGAGGTGCAAGAATAGTAGTAACATTATTAGAAATATTTATTCGTTTAATCTTTTGTTCTACATCAGCTTCCACAGTTATTTTGCCCGGTGATCCTGGACTGGATTTTGCAGTACTGAAGCATATAAATAAAAATAATAATAATTATGCAAACTGAGATAATATAAAAATGGAAACAAATAATTAATTTTTGTTACATTACGAATTCTTGATTTTATATTAAGTACTAATAAATAGCATATATAAGAAGGACATATTTTTTACTATTATTATAACATTAAAGATAAATATGGCTCTAGTTTTTTTTTCAAATTAAAAGCAAAATTAAAAAAGCTTATGTTTTATCGCGCATACCTTTCTTCGAGTACTTCATCATTTTTACTAACAATTTGACATTTTTCTTCGAAACTTACGCTTCGATTTCTAAATGGTTCATGCTTGTAACTAATATACTTTTCGTGAAAGTCTTCATATGGTGCATTCCCGTCTGAAGAACTATGAAGAGATTTACATGGATGAGAATGAATGGAAGCTAAGCATTCAAAATTATAGCTAAATTTAAATTTCAAGCATTGCAACTATAAATCTAAAATTGTATAGTGTAAATTAAAAATTTTACCCAGTCTGTGGATGTGATGTTTATGGAGTGTAAGTATACAAGTTCCTTTTTAAGAAGGAATAGTCTCACCTAAATGATCCATCTGGTTCAAATCCAAATATTCCCTCATCTTTAATTGGAGTTTGGATATAATTTTGACCAATGTATTGTTTGTACACTGCTTCCCTTTCACGGTCTTCTCTGGTCATATTCTCTTGGCTTGTGGACATGACTAATGGAGCATCTTTTACTCCTTCAGTATTACTAAGTATTTCTGTTTTTCTTCTGAAACAGATATGGAGCATATTAAATGTAACAACATAAACGTACAATTAAAAAACCAGTAGGAATTTGTTGATATTTAATTCAGCAAGATATTTCAAATAATACAAAATTACTTACACATCTAAAAGAATTTCACCCTCAGACATAGTTTTCTGTAAAATTCTTCTATTTTTTCTACGTAATGTGGTAAATGGAATAGCTTCATCATCGGGTCGTGGTTCAAAGTCTATAATAATTTCTTTTTCATTTTTCTCACTATCGTCAGTAGTCGTTGCTGAAGTCTCTGTAGATGGTTCTGATTGAATTGTCGATGTTTTTGAGAATGGATGAGAAGAATTTATAGTTTTCTGAGAAGCGTCGCTTGTACTTTTCGATAAAATTGACCGTAATGATTTATCACCCTTTGTTTGTTTAGCAATCTCTTGTTGTAAATATTCTAAATTTCTACGATTTAATGCCATACTTTTTTCTATTGTTTCTATATCATCATCTACAGTATCGTCTCTGTCACTTTCATGTATGAATTGAAAATTTTGTTGAAAATATTCTTGAGTTTGTCTTTGTATTGCACTTAATTCTGATGATTTGTCGACTTGTGATGATGCTACTGATTTTACTGAAGACGAGGTAACATCATCAGAATCTCCTCTTTGCATTGAAGGCGAAGAAAGCATATTACTGGCAGCTGTAGGTGAACGAGGTGATCTCGGTGGCTCTTCTGACTGTGTTCTGTGAAGCCTCTCATGATCGTTTCCCACAAAGCTAAAAACATATATATTCTTTTTTATTTTTACTATTTTTAAGGGAAATATACAGCAATACATAAACAATAAAAAATATACATAAGCCAACAAAGTTTCCACAAAAAAAAAAAACAAGTTAAGAGACACAAAAGAAAATGAACTAATATATATTTGTATTCTTCCAACTTTTTGTTTTTTTTTTACGACTTAAATGCGAATTTCAGTCCCTGTCTGAACAAAGAAAATTCATTATGAAGATACGTAACCGGAATATATCATGAAAATATAAAAGAAAGCTACAACACTTGATATCTTACTGTAAAATAATTAATTAAGTGTATACCTTAAAAGTGTGCAACAATAATGTACAAAAAATACCTTTCCACATTAGCAGTAATATCATTTTGACTATCCCGTCCAGTTAATCGTTCACCACCGACCTCTGAGAACGATTTTGTAAGTCTTCTGGGTCCTACCGTGAACCCATTAGTTTGGACGCCTGCTGCCACCATTTTTACCTAAAATTTAAATTAGCGTATTATTATGCAGCTAATCCATAAATTATTTATTTTAAGAATATTTATAAAAGTGGGAAAATCATTACCCTCTTAATCGTTCTAGGACTTAATGATAAATAATTTGGAGGCAATGGTTTTCTTCCTAAACATACATCAGTTTGAGTAGCCTGAGTTCTCATCACTCCTTTCTTTAAAGAATCTGAAAAAATAATTTAACATTATTTTTGTTTACGATGTCTTTGTAGTAAGAGGTAGTTATGGTGGTAGGGAGATAGCCCGAACTGGATACCACAGTACACAAGTGTAAAAACCATCATAATTACTTGGCTTTGGCCTGTCGCGTTTGGGGATCAGCTTGTGTATATCCAGTAACTCATATACCAAGAGACCTTCAGTCGTGGTATATGTGGGCCGGAACGACTATGGAGAGTACCAATTGTTTTTCATCATTTGATACTTGCTGTCCTTAACTCTGCTTACCCGCACAGGGATATGGCTACATATTTTTGTATTCTAATAAACAGGTAGTACTAATTTACTGCTTAAGGCAAGTTTTAAGCTATTTACCTAGTAGTACAACTTTTGGTTGCTCAGTTTGCGTTGGTCTCGGCGCTGTTGCGGCCGGGTGAGTTGGCATCGGTGTTATCGGCGGTGGGTAGTGGATAGGAGCCGGAGCCGCTTGCGATGCTAGGAACTGGTGATATGGAGGAAACGGTTGGAACATCACCGGCAGCGTTGAGTAGGGCTTTGGTTCCGGCTGAAATAACACGTTAAACTATAACGTATATAAATTTAATATTATCTCTACGAGTTCTGTCCTCAACGTTAACAATGGTAAATGGCAAAATTACATGAGTATATCGAGCATATTCTAAAAGAATATAGTTATAATAGGATCGTTTTAAACTGACAATTTCATGTAGAATCACTCACCTTAACAACCCGCCCATCGATTAGCCTTTCACAATCCCTCCTATACCGATTGCCACTTACGGCCGCCGGCATTATGGAATCGTCAAATGTGGTCAATGTGTGAGAACGTGCGAAAGACACGTGTTTTGTCCTGAAAAACAAAAACAAATGAATAGTATAACCCATGCTATGTTTTGGAGATCGCTCCCTCCTCCACAGTCGTACAGAGCAGCAGCGTGCAGAGATAATCTCGATAGGGTTGGCAGACATGACAAATTACTAATTAAAAAAAACATACCTACCAAATTCAGTCTAGTAAAACTTGGAGAATACATTAGCAGGCCAACGCAATACCGGCTGTGTGTTCAATGAATCGTGCTTAGGCATAGCCTAAAAACCACCCAATCTAAAGAAAATTTCCCGTGTATACGAAAAACTCTAAATAAAGTTCTAACGTGTATAACGTGTGTTCGTGTGTATAATAGCAAGCAACACAAGTGCATAAAAAGGTATAATGATTCTCTGATTTTCCGTTCGATTCAAGAGAAATGCGGCGGTAGAATTTTAAATTTAAAATAAGGTTGAAGTGTATCGATGCCTTTATTGACAAGAGATAGCGTGATATTAAATTTTATATTGTTGATTTTGTTACTATCTATCAAATCTTTGGTAGATAATTTGTAAGTGTAGCGTAGGCATTGCTTAATAGCCTATATAGAATGTACCCCATTGCTTCAAACTGCGTCGCTGAATGATAATTAATTAACAAACATTGTTTTATACACTAATTTTTAATTAATATTTTAAATGTATAAGATTTTGTAATTATCTATCCCACAAAATATACATACAGTTCATAGTATGTTTTGAAAATCCTTTTGTATTTTATACGTTTACAATTTTGTACTCAAAGAGAAATTCAAAATGATTTAAAATATATTGTATTATAATCTATAACTGTTTTATAAGTCACGATTGACATTACATATCCAAACAGTAACTTGTGTTTTTTCAGTAAAAATAATTTTTATACTAAGTTTGCTATACAATTTCTACTAGGATTTGTTTGGAAGGTATGGAGGCCGCCTTGTTGAAGGTGTACACGACGTGTTGCGGCGGCAACATCGTGACTTGTGTTTAGCGAAAACAGGTAGAGATGAGTTCTGGCGTTACGATGCCGGAACGGTACTGTTGAGTAGTCTATTTGGTACATTTTTCAGTAAGACATCGCAACACCTCGTGTACCCCGGTTTTTAGGTAAATAAAATAACATTACCTATGCGGAGGAATCGTCAAAGGCGGCGGCGGGGGAGGAGGTGGTATCGGTGTGTGGGCAGGACATCTGTAAAAATACAAGCCTTTGATAAGTTTCTCTATATATATAAAATATATATTAATTTAAGTTGTCATTCATGGAAATTTTGAGGTATCACCTGATCAAAGAAACTTTAAACCAGGAGATACATAATAATATTTGCTAAATAAACAGGAAAAAATATAAGAAAGTGGGGTATTATGGAATTATCTGTTATCCAATTCTTAGCTAAGCACATCATTTAAAGGTTATTTTTCAGTGTAATCCGTTGAGTATGTTTTCTACTACGAGTATTAGTACAGACCGGTCAAGAACTACTAAAAAAGCGATTTAAAAAAGGTAAATTGGGCCTCTTTGCCGTCAAAGATTTGTGATAATTTTAAATGATGTTTGTCGAGGCAATGCGAACGAAATTGTAGGTATTCCCTAGGGCCGTTTTGCTAAACCTTTTTCAACGGCGCAGCGTGGCACTATAAGATAAGCGATGAGCGTTCAGTCACCTGAGACTTCGTGAATATAAATAATCATGTTTCTATTGAAAAAAATGTCCTAACTTATAGGCGTTCTCGACTGAAGTTATGTTACATAGAAGAAAATCCTCCGTTTTCTAATAGACGAGATAAGTACTTCGGAGTAATCGAATCTTTATTCTTACCTATTAATATTATATTGTAAATTCGAAAGTGTGTATGTTTGTATGATCCGTATTCCCGTCAAAACGGCTAGATTGGTTTCGATCAAATTAGGGAAATCGGGGAAATTATTGTTTTTTAAGTTAGGTATATAAATGTCTATTTTTTATATTTTGATTCTTTGATATAATGTAAAAAGTAAAGTGAGGATTAGGCAGTGGCAGAGGGTGGGTAGGGGAAGAGATAAGGGAAGTAGTATGTGAGAGGGAGAGGAGGTATGTTTAACCAAAAGTTAACCCGTCGTTCATTGTTATGCGGTACGAAATTCCTCGTGTTATCTAGTTTTATCATAATTTGATTAGGTATATTATAGACATGTTATTAATTTATAGTTTCAACCTTTATCTAATAAAATATTTTCCTTGGGAATGATACCAGAAAAGACATTGCGAAATTTGAAGAAGAAAGTTTTTTTTTTTTACTATAAACAGTCGCACGCTTGACTTCAACCATGCTTGATGGAAAGCTATGATGTGATCGATGATAAAGCGCATAAGCTCAACAAACATTGATTCACTCGTTGCTTAAATACTTCCATATTATAAGTATCTGGGAAAATAGACGCTGGCAGCGAATTCCACTCAATGGCGGTAAAACAATGTAATTGTGTTAAAAATGTTTAACAATTTGATTTAATTATAAATTTCTTATATCACATAAATTTAAAATCATTATTATAAAAGCATTTTATATATTTTTATTACGAGCTCGATATAGTGATTACATCACACCTGATGGAAAGTAAAATAATAGTCTATGAACGATAGCAACTATAAAGAAACAAATCTATTAACAATCGTCGGCTCACATGAATCATGATAGAAGGTTTCTAGTTATATGATCAACTTTTTTTTTGTGACCCGGGAAAAATCCCTAACGGACCTCGGAGGGCGATGAGGGCCAACCCCCGGTGTGTCGGACTTGCACCAACTAAAACCCCCGGGGTGTTCCACTTTCCGCCTACCGGCATCGAGGGCACGACTGGGGTCTCATCCTCAATGACCGGCAAGTGGGCCTCTACTCGTTTGAGTTTTATGATCAACTGGACGTACTCAAGTTGGTCCCGAAAGGCGATAGACTGAAGCGAATCACTATGACTAACAGAATTAATCATTTCGAAATAACCCTGATAAAATAAATGTTTACAACGGAGAGTAACGTGATAAAATTGGTTAAACAATGTCTAGAATTCCCTGTATCCGTAGTTGTTTTTAGACATTTTGATGGATTTAGGAATGTTAACTTAGGACAATGGCTAACAATATGAATGATTACCTAGGGTTGTTGGCATATAGGTAATGTAGATACATAGATCTATGTATGACTATTTGATAGTATATTTTATCTTATAACTGCTATAAACAGAGATGAGATGTTTTTTTGTTCTATCGTGTTATTATTTTGTCTAATTCTGTAGGCTTTCTAAACACTCTTAAATATAGTTAAAATGTGACGTGACTAGTCACCTTACTAAATCGTTAAAGTTCTAGGTAGTCCTAAAGAATATAATATTTTTGGCTCCACTTATGGTACGTCCTTGTGGTTTATTTATACTTAATTTTCACAAATATATATTAGTAGTTTGTATGTACCTATACACAAATTAATGAGCGCCAGAGAAAAGTGAGTACATACATTTTTTTTATAAAATAACTTTTCAACTCGTATTAAGATGGTTCTCGATACATCTGTAATGTATATATCTGTTTCTAGTTTGTGTCTAGGTAGTCTATATATGTGCCTAGTTTGTGTGTTAAATGTATCCTCAGTAATAGACGGTGGATAGTGGAATGATTTAATGGTTACTAGTGAATTTCCCTTTCAAGCACAGCTATACATTGCACTGGGCGAATTTCTTCAGTTTTTCGATTTGTCTCAAGTAAACTAGCAGGAGGATCATTTCAACTAAATTTTCAACATTTAAATGCTCTATATTCAGAATTTAAAACTAGGTCTGAAGATGTTAACCATAATGGATAATCAACCTATATAGTGATACTGAAGAAACAGTTGTCATATTATAAGAAGAATTCACCGTAGTAAGTATTAACGAAGAATTTAAGGTATAATTTAGAAATGGATATCAGTTATTCTGGCTTCAAAAAGATATACCTGTTACTTATCCCATATTATGAAATACCGTGAAAAAGTTTTTAACTGCTTTTAGGTGTTCGTTCTTAATGCAACGAGATTTCAGAGCGTTTATAAATCTTCTAACAAAAAAAAAACTGATTTCACTAACCGAGAATATTTGAGATTAAATCCAACTTAATAGATGCCCAAATATTTAAAATGTATTAACAAAGCATTAGGATCTTCCCTCGCACTAAAATTAATTAAATATTTGATACATAGTAAATCTTAATTTGGTTTTGTCTCGCTATATCCCTTGTGAGGTGAGCAGAGTTACAATAGCGGCTGTATCCACTGAATAAATATAATAATAATAATAATAATAAAATGATTTATTCGACAAACAACTACAAGGCAGCACATTAAAAATCAGCTGACATCCAAACTAGGACACCCTGTATCTTGGATGTCAGCATATTTCACACAAATTTGATACAGTTTTTTACTGCTGCGTAGCACCAATCATATCTCAAAACAATACAAAAACAACATTACATACCAAACAACAGACTATACAAACAAAGTGAATAACAATTACAAAAGAATGTTAATATTAAAGCCCAAGCACATCTACACCTGCAACAGTTCCTCAGTATCATTATATTTTAGATTTGACAACCAGTCTCTCAGCTTCATCTTACATTCGAATTTTGATAAGTTCAAGATATTTAATTCATGATTAACCTTATTATAAATCCTTGAACCAAGAACCCAAAATTGTTTCTCAGCAAAATGAGACTTGTGAATCGGCATATGGCAAACATATCTCATTCTGCGAGGTTTTCTTTTGCTATCTGTCCCTACAAGGACCACTCTATGTTTGCGGAGGACAAGTTTCGAGACAAAGAGCTGTCTTACTGTTAAAACTTGACATCTAGAATATAACATCTCAGTAGGAAACCTTCTGGATTCTTTAAGCATGACTTTTAAGACAGCTCTTTGAGCCCTCTCAAGTTTCAATAAAGTGGTCTTAGAGGCTCCACCCCAAACAGCAATGCAGTAAGATATCAAGGATTCACACAGAGAGAAATAAACAGTCCTAAGAGTATAAATGTCAGCAGAATTTCTCAATTTCTTAAAGACATAGATAAGTTTTTGAGTTCTATTGATCAAAATATCTATATGCGATTTCCAACTTAACATTTCGTCTAAATATACTCCCAGATATCTCACCACACCAGTTCTTGTTAGCGGCAAGCATTTGCATTCTAAATCAGAAAGACATGAATGTCCCCTAATGCATATAGTATTATCTGTCGGACGGGAGGATGGGCTAACATGAAAAGCTACATATTTGCTCTTTCCAATATTAAGAGAAAGTGAATTTTGGGCGAGACACTTCAAAACAAGTCTTAGAACAGTCTCTGATCTATTCTGAACTTCAGGCCATGAGTGATCATATACTAGAATTGCTGTATCATCTGCATACGTGAAAAAGTGAGACTGAGGAAAGTAAATTTGACAGATGTCATTAATGTAAATTTGAAAAAGAATAGGACCCAAAATACTGCCTTGTGGAACCCCAAACTTTATCTCTACATCAGAGCTGCAATAATTATTTATAACTACTCTCTGCGTTCGGTCAGATAAGTAATCTTTAAAAATACTAAGAGGAACACCACAAATATGAACATGTATTTATTGTTGTTTTCCACACTACACTTGAATACAATCATAAATCACTCGAAAAGCACATTCGAAGTTAATGAATTTGCTAAATATAATATTCGTTTAGCAGGGGGTCTCTCCAAAACCACAAAACACATCAAGGGGTCTACGAAACAAAAAAGTGTTCAGGGACCTATGTTCTAAATGAATGTAGAAGCCATTTTTTTTTTTGCTGTGTACTTAAAGTCCCATGAGTTACGATGTCAATATCATGCCATGTTATCTTTCCTACGGTTACTTTGTGGAGCATAAAATCTCGAGTTACAAGTATCACGTTAGATTGATTTTTTATAAAATAAAATCCTTATATAGTTTATACAGGCTGATTTTATAGACGAGAGAGATATTCAAGGAGGATATTCAGCATTCGATTCTAATTACAAATATATAGAATTAGTAATATATAGTGATATCTTCATATTTCCATTAAAACAAAGTAATTTATAGTCATCATATTAAAGGGCAATTACACACAGGATGGAATAAATAACATAAATTATTAAGTAGGTATTTTGTCTATCCTAAGCCAGGATAAAGTACGAAAGGGTAACGAGTCAATTACCTATTTACCTAAAATTACGTAAAAGGAATTTTATCTATGTGCCATTCTATTGGGCACCACACGCGCTGCGGTGTCCATACTTTTTACGGATCTATTCTCATTTGTTCATCAATGTTTCTTTATGATTTGTTAGGCAATATTGTTATTTATATTTTTATTAGTTATAAGAAGATAAAACTATTGTATTCTAAAATATCTCCCTCGTCTATAAAATCATCCTGTGTATATAGTTTATTAGTTCTACTGTCTACGTTATAGATTTTTCTACTAGCGTTATTTTTTGTTAATTGTTATTCGTCTATTACCTCAGGTCCAAAACTGACAAATAAAAGGATTGATTACTTCGGCATGTTATGAAGAGTTCAGCAGTGAAAATTATTTAAGCTTTCCTGAACATGAACCTTAACGGTGTGTTTAATTTTTCTACCCATTACCATCATAACGCTAACACAGCTTAGTTCTTGGCTCCCCGTTACTGTAATCTCTCGGCCCGTTTTCTACCATTCGGGGTCATTAGTGCGAACGTCCTTTCAAAAGCCACACTGTGATGTGACACACGGCGTTCATTAGGGCGCAAATGCCTGCTCCGACGAAGTAATCCTGGGTTGATTTTTGGATTTGTTCACATCGCATCGTTTCGTTAACAAAAGATGACTGCGGTATCTTTTTGCTGTGATTTCTTGTTAACATTGCGGGTTGAACATGAAGAAATGGTATAAAATGACGCGAAAAAGAGAAGTTCGTTTCAATAAATAGCTATGGATGTTATTGTTATATGAGAAAATTGTTCATATAAAAATTAGGCTAAAATATTATTTTGATTTTTATTTAGTGTTAATAATCATAGCCGTCTTATGGACAGCGCCTTACTTACCATCAGGAGTCAAGTCAGAATAAAAAAAAAAGTATGGACGTCGAATATAATTCCAATTACGTACTTATAGCACAACCATAGGAAAATGTATATAGCTACACAGCAAAGAATTAGAAAATTTTAAGAAATCATCCACATGCACGTGCCAAACCTAAAGCCAAATTATTCTCTTAAATGGGGCTATTTAAATTAATAAAAATGATTTATAGCAAATAGACGCGTAGCGATCTCCTAGATTTAATTACATTATATTATTTCTGTGTCATACTAGCATCAATAAATACTGTAGAGATAAAGAAAAGATACGATAGAACAAAATGAGCATATAAGAATTTATTTAATTCCTAAAGATCTCCAGCATGGCATCTAATAGAAATGTCATGCGTAAGTAAGTGCCCTGACAACATCGATGAACTGTGTTACTTACTGGTCAAGTTAGGCACGACATGTAAACGCAGAGTAGATACATCCACTAATGTATCTCTGCTCACCCCAAAAGGGATATAGCCTGACGATATATTAATTTTATCGGCGCATTTTATATGTATTACTTCCATAGTACACAGTTATAAATAAATCCTTTTTACTTGAAAAATGTTACATACAATAAAAATTTTAATATTTTACCTAAGGCCTTCCCGTGCTGTAGTATAAAAATTAACATACCCACATTTTCTGACGTGACACAAACCGAAACAAAACTCCACGACAATCATAATTCACAACCAAGAGATTTAAATTCGTGAACGCAACAAAAGGAATTAATCACACATTATGACGTGCGGCCTGCGTGGCACACGACTAATTGCCAAGAGCAGAGACATTGGGTTGAGAGTTCATTTTGACCTTTTTCGCTGTACTCTGACCTTTCCTGCATGACGAAACACGAAGTCAGGGGATGGAAATACATATAAACCCTTAGGTTAGCATGTACTTGTATATATACTTCTACTTAATAAACATGTTTTTTTTTCAGGACCATTTCTTCATCATTGATATGTTCTTGATAATAATATTGACACATCTGACTTTATCTGGAGATGAAGTATCGAAGCAAGTACTTGTATTCAGTAGCGTAAGTGGAAGTTCTGTCTATACGATACGGGGAGCGACCGAAACATTCACCAAAATTTAATATGTTGTGTACTGCGTTACTGGCATTTTAGATTTTTTATTTTATTTCCTATTTTTGTATATAATCTTATAATATGCTGTGTAGTTACCATTGAATAAATAAATAAATAAAGAAGAAAAGAGAATGTAACTTATGCTAAGTTTGTGTGTATTGTAAAG
Source organism: Automeris io (assembly GCA_036320925.1). NCBI lineage: Eukaryota > Metazoa > Arthropoda > Insecta > Lepidoptera > Saturniidae > Automeris > Automeris io. Next base: position 9,992,135 of record JAUDJH010000014.1, read on the forward strand.
TATATTTTAAGTGAAAATACAAGGGGGAAATGCATAAATTTAGTAGCAATTTATTTTATATGAGCCTCTTGTACAAATATTTTAAACATGCAAAATATATATAGCAAAGTTGCATTATTGATTGTTAAAGAAGTGTATAAGGGTAGACATTTCTTTTTCATTTGGATAAAATGCACTCTTACTGCAATACGCAAGTACAAACTATTAAATTGGGATTTTTTTTATAATATTGTTTCTTATCTTTATTAAGTTTTATCAGAAATATTGGCTACAATTTTTTTTAAACAAATAAAAAAGTAATCTTTTAAAATTGCCACTTATTATTTCCTATTGTGATATTTGTTATAATAAATATTATAAATTATCAAATCAAAAGTATTGCGATGTACATGAATTTAAAAACGACCACTTTTTATTTATACGAGTATAACAAATTTCTCAGAGGACATTTAAAAATACTCCGTTATTTTTTGGTAACCTTCATAAAAATAAAAGTGAGTTGAAAATATAAAAATGCCCCATAATATTTACTGAGCAAAGTGGCTCCTTAAGTGACCTTTATTGAGATAACAAAAAGGTCGTATTATTTCGCACGACTCGTTCAAACAAGATTGCGTACATTGGAAAAGGTTAGTCAGTTGACCCGATACAGAATTATGTGCTAGTTGGAGAAAAGTTTTATAAGGATTTGTTGCAATCCTAACCTTTACTTATGCTATAAGTTGTAGTGACCTAAACACTTGTAACTTGTTTGTATGTCAACTTATAATATAGAAAACTAGTTGCTTTTTTACGTCTCTGGGTTCAAGCCCTTTTCAGCCCGTCATAACTATTTTAATTGCCTCTGACATCAAACCAAACCCAAGCGATATACACTTCACCCCACCGCATCAGAAAAATCAACAATTCCCTACAGTACTCTACCATCTGCGAATTTGTCGCTGTCCGTACACACAACATCAGTTCAGACATCAAGAATAACACGTCCAGAATAACACACAATGGAAACAAAGAACACATCTGACGCGCTCCAAGCCTGGACACTAAAAACTAATTACTTTTATTTAGGGTTATTCGATTTCGGACAGTAGAATTGAGTTTGCTGCATGGAAGGAGCGGAGGCTGTGTGGGGCATCAGCGCACCACCTATGTAGTGATTAGAACTATGAATTATTTATCTCCTTCCCTCCAAAGGGATGGGGCCTCTATAAACCATTTGCTTGTTGGGCTGAAGGGAGAATGTGGACTGACAGGCTCGGCTAGCAACGATGAGACGATATGTTAGGTATTTTCAGCTAGTAGGAGTCTACCACACGGGGGCTGCGGCCCTTATAAAGGTCCTGAAGACCCTATATAGAATTTTCCCGCGGTTTATAAAAAAAAAAGGATTACTTGATTTAGGATAATAATGGATTCAAAACGACATTCGTTTTGTATAGAATATAAATACATTATTGGATCTCTTACGCGATACCAATGTACTTAAATTTTTAGCTACAAAATGTTTGCGTTGTTCTTTACATTGCAGTTAAATACTAATTTACATATTACATACGAGAGCATTTTTTATTTTATTTTGTTATATGCTAAAATCACGGCTCTCCTTTGACCTTGTATCCATTTGCGAGGTCAGTGTGTAACCTTAACCTATAACTAATAAACATAATAAAAAAAAAAAAAATATAAAGGTAGAAAGAATTTATTTCTATCTTGGATCTATTCACACACATACATTCTGCATTTACAAAAGTTATAACCCTGCATATCTACCTGTTGGCCATACAATATTTATTCCACAAGGGCCCAGTTACATAAAACCAAATGTTCTGTCGTTACGTCGACAATTTTATCATGAAAAAATTAAAAATAAATTAGTTTGATTTGTTTTTAGAACTATGAATAAATTAATAACAGAATCGTAATAGTTTTCACAAAATTGTCTAGACTCTAGTCTGAATTGTTTACAGACAGATGACCCAAACAAATGAAAACAATGTGACTCTGTAATATTACAAAGTCGTTGGCATTTAATATGTCTACATTTCATTTTGATGTAAATTTCAATGAATATACAAACTTAATAAAAAAGGGTTTGGACTGCACAATGAAAATGGTAAATTTTATACATAAATTGTGACAAGTATTCACAGTATTTTAATTATTTTGTTTTAAAGTTATTTAAATAGAAAAATGAGAACTTTGAATAACAGTATAACCAGCTTAGACTTTTTACTGTTTGAATTTTTATTTAATAAAATTTATTGTACATAAAGATTTTTTTTTTAATAAAGCATAAAAAAGTCACGTCGTAACAGTTATTTGACAATTTTAAATACTAAAAAAATCATAAAATGTTTAAATGATTTAGATTTAAAAGCTTTTCTTTTTGTCATAATATTTGAAGGCTGTAGAAACCTAAAATTGGGTGAACACTTTCGCCGGGTACTGAGGAAGCTGGCACAGCCTTGTCCTTAGCCCGCCAGAGAAGGAGGAAGGAGGACCCCGGGGATTTTAGTCGGTGCAAGTCCGACTCGCCGGGGGCGTCCCTCACTGCCTCCTGACGGCCCATAACGGGGTTTCCCCCGGGTTACCAAAAAAAAGGCTTTTAATATGTATTACTCTGTTGGTTGCGCTTATATAATAAATTAATAATAATATATCATCATACTATGACCCTTTCGGGCTGAGCAGAAATGAATTGATGGCTGTATAAACATTGCGCTTATATGCAATTCCCAACGCGAACAGAAGCGCAGCTGATCGTCGTTATCAGGGCATTTATTCATAAGATTTCTATTAGATGCCATGCAGGTGTCATCATGTATTTCTTCATTGTTGAGCATGTGGTGCATAAGTCCGTATTAAGTGTGGTAAAACTTAGAGGTACGTGCTGAAATTCGAACCTACGATCGTTAGCGTTGCCGCGTATGAATGGCGGTCCCATATCCACGAGACAACCATAGACAGCCTTATATAATTAAACAAAATAAAAAAATATAAACTAATTTCGTATATGAGCACAAAAATTAACTATTAGTGGAGTGCCTGGAGCATTCAAAACCGTAAAACCTCGGATTAGAGTTATAGTGAATTAATTAATATGATCGATGTGGGATATTGTTTTTTAAACTATAAATTGCAATGTTTACCCAAATTTTTTTTGTTTTTTTTTAAGCTGAAAGTATCTAGCAAGTACCTAAACAAGAGTGACCTGATTTTCATTATTAACTTACTGTTACTTGAGTAGTTAAATACTATCACTAACATAATTTAGAAATGTAATTATTTTTACAAGAATCTAAGGTAATTTTATATCTAGAAGTTCTGTTTATACAGGCAAGATGAACGTTTAGTGAACCTCTTAAATGGCTCATTTCGTCAAAGGAAATGACCACCACCTGCCCCCACCCTTCCCATTCAAACGCAACGAATGATACGCGGACTCCGAAACATATATTTATACGTATATTATACGCAAGCGAACATATTCGTTTTATCCATAGTGGTATACACAATTCAATTTATGCGAATATATTCGTCTTAAGCGTTTTGTAATGCATATGTTGTTGACGTATATATCCGTCATAGCCACTTAACCTATTAACTGGGTATGACGAAATATTTCGTCATGAAAATTAATCGTAATATATTGAACACATTACGTTCTACGTTGTATCAAATCTTAGAGTGGTTATATATATGCCATCATATTGTCGATGCGTCATGAATTTTCATGTTCTTGTAATCTGTAACTTGAGCGCTATTACCGGTGTGATGATTTGAGGTGTGATATTACTTATCGCTGCGAACAAAAAGTCCCCATTCTGAAACGAGTTGAGCAATAGCTAATTCCCCGGTTAACAGGTTAAGAGGTTAAAATGTTTTTATTATTGAAGTTATTATACTATTCACTTTTAGTCAATCTTGAATTGCTGCCGCTTCAATGATAGCCGCTGCTGGCTCACCAGAATCCAAATCTGTCCTGTAGGTAGGCAGATAGGCAGTTAAGTGGGTATATGTTGGCAAGTATACTTACGGAATAATTGAAGGCGGCCTCGGCAACGAGCCGCCTCGGCTTACTGACGCGATTTGGTCCACACTGTAGTTTTGGGGCCAACCCGCGTTATCTTCTATTACCGATCTGAAATTGAATTTATATATTGTACCAAATTCTGTTTCTTTTTTTTACACTGGCTCGACATAGTGACTACAGATTTCCTGATGGTAAGTACAGTGTAGTCCAAAAACGAAAGCGATGAAAATCCATTGATAGTCTACATCGTCATATCGGCCCACATATACCACGACTGAAGGTCTCTAGGTATATGAGCTACTGGATATACACAAGCTGATCCCGAAACGCGACAAGCCGAAACTGGTCACTATGACGGGATTTACACCTATGTACTGTGGTCGCGATCCAGACGGGCACCGACGCCCTACCACCTCGCTGCTTCCTTTTTCTTTTCATTTCTTTTTTTATTATTATTATTTTAGCTCTGCATAGTGCCACACCCACTTGATAGCTGCTTGCACGTGGTTTAAAAATTTACTGTGATTATAGTGTCGAAAACTGTATTAATAGCCGCCGCAATTATACCAGCCTATACAAATAAGGAGTATAGAATCAATTAACAAGGTTGCAAAATTTAGAAAATTCGGCACTACTGTTGAATTTAATAAAATATTAGCCTGAGATTTACAGACACTACTTTGACTTTGCTAAGACTTCATTCAAACATTACAAATTTTATTGAATTAATATCAAAGTATGTAGTAAGTCAACGATATTCTCATCTTAGAATTGGCGTTGCGAATATCATGCTATACTCAAGTTCCTGTTATACATATATGAAGTTTCTTGTAAACTTATTTTCGAAGTAAAATCTAATCAACAACAAAGTGGCGTTTATAATTATCAACCTTGGTCGCATTTCTGGATAAACCCGTGTGTATCTTCTAATCTAAATATTTTTCTTTAAAATCAGCTACACGACTTTAAGTGTACCCTCTGTCGCTGGACGTGGCTATAAGTAAAAGTAGTCATTTAGAATAAAAACTACAAATATAGTCCATTATCCATATTATGAAACTTTACGCAACTCGTTCATATAGAATTGGATGCCTCAAGAGTAGCTTAGAAGGTCAATTTGGGGATTGCAACCCTTCCGGCTTAACACACCCTTACATAACACCCGGTAAGCTGCGGTCATAAAGCCGTATCTATAACGGATACATGTTGACTAAGTTCACCCAGATCATATCACATTCGAGCCAAATTAAAAAGACCACAATGTAAACTATAGGGTGGGAATGATAAACAATCTATAACCGTATAAATATCTAGACATACGGATATATATCTAGTGTCAGTAAATATTACAGTAGTATAAAAAAATAGCAAAAAATTATATATGTATATATAATTAGAACCTAGACTTGTAAGTAGCAAATGAAGAAAGATAGAAATTTGACGTCGTGTCGGATACCATCCATATGTGATGGACGTTCCTTATGCCCACACGAAGAGATTAGCTCCTACATTCATCATGCGAACGTCTAAGGAGTGAAAAAAGCTTGCGAGCTTATTTCCAAGATCTTATGACTTAAGAGCCTATAAGAGAAGAGTGAATAGGCATTTGTTGGTCGGAGGCAGTTCCTCGTCGTTCTCATCTTCACCTTCCACCAGGTGGGATTGAGGTCAAGGATCCGCCTATAAATAAATTATTAAAAAATAGTAGCAAATATTTATAAAATAGGATTACATTGGAGTTCGTGCAATTAGCACCTATATGTGGCAAATGAATAACAATAGAAGGAAATAATATTTATGTGTTACTAGAGAAACAAGAACTAACAATATCATATCAACTTGTGTACTGGTACATAATGATCGCTGACTCAGTTATAAATGGCGTGAGTGAACCACCCTTTATTATCTCTTTTTTTCGGCAGAACAGTTTGCTGATACTCAGGAAAGGCCTTTACACTTTCACCGGGCGTGAGAGGGCGAGCACTTAAAACGCTAAGCCAGCGAATTTATGAGTTGGGTGGCAACGCAAGGGCACACTTGTGGGTATAAGTTTTGACTTAGACAGCCTACTAGAAAAAACGAACCCGTCCTGTGATCTGGAAGCGTTTGGGAATCGACTACCTTGAGACGAAACGCTGAAAGAAACTCAAGGCTGCATCGGAGTGGAGGCGGTTAACTTTTTTCAACACTCTGTATATATTTAATGTAGGTGTGTGTGTGTGTGTGTGTATATAAGTGCACGAGCAGATGGATCAACGATCCGCAACCAATCTAGAATCCATTTCGCATAACTGAGACAGACACAAAACCAAAATAACCCCAATTCCAATTAATATTGCTACTAAAAAATATTAATTTATTTATAGTGCGCTAGATTATAAGTTTATTAAGAATTTATATATAGAATATGTTTTTTATCAGTGCAACAGTGCAACTATTGTAGTAAAATTCAGTAAATAAATTTTGCATATCTAATAACAACATTTCATATCAATACAACAATGCATTCCGGAAGTTGTTGCAGCTGCCTCGCTTCTGCATTGCGTCGGCCATGTTTGCGAAAGCACCTACCAATTGCGTCTTCGCAATTCTGCCCAAGCACTTTTTACTGAGCAGAGTGCGGGCCAGCTTTATTACCATACCTGCTGTGATATCCAGTAGGCTCGATTGTCCATATGTTAACAGCTCTATTTTCCAGCAGCTTTTGTAACTAACCGTAATGCTATACTAATATAAAATAAGCAAAATTCTAACAATGTTTGGGTCATTATTACTGACGGCTTAATAGCGCAGTTTGGCAGATGAGTTTGTCACAAGTCATGGTTGTATATGTATATGTATTTAAGTATGATTATCTATGTTTAGTATCCATAGTATAACCGCAAGCTTAATTTGGGGTTAGGTCAACGGGAGTAATCGTTAGAAAATATTATTATTGTTACCAAAATAAAGATTTATCATTATTTTAATATTTCCTTTTCTAATAAAGAAATATATTTATAAATACACAGTAATGTATAGCAAATTGAGTAACGGCATACTAACATATTTAAATAGACTTGTCGTAAATTTTTGTCGCAACAATTTCCTTATATACCCCGAGTCAAGGCCTCGCGTAAATATTATATTGATTATATAAACTTCATAAAACAGCGACTATTTTATTCTGAAAATATTTTACGAAGAAAAATGGTGTAAAGATAACGGAGGCACCCATGCTTATGCAAATTTGAACGGTGGCTCCAAAGTATTATATCGTCATTTGCGACCGGAATGAGAGGCCAATATTTCACCGAAGATATTTTAGGGTAGACGCTCGTTTGGTCGACATTAATATAGGTTTGTGCCTAATGAATTTGATTCCGTTTTACCCCTTGTGTCCTTTTGTTTTCATATTTCATATAAGAAACATTAAACAATGACTAAAGCCCAAGAAAAAATAATAATTGCAAAATTAGAGTATTATAAAAAAACTAAATAATTTACATATAACATTAACATTCTTTTGAAATTGTTATTCGCTTTTTTTGTATAGTCTATTGTTTAGTATGTAATATTATTGTTGTATTGTTTTGAGTTAAGATTGGAGCTACGCAGCGGTAATAAACTGTAACAAATTGTGTGAAATATGCTGACGTCCAAGATACAGGTTGTCCTAGTTTGGGTGTCAGCTGATTTTAATGTGCTGCTTGTAATTTTTTGTGTAATAAATAACTTTATTACTTTACTTTTTATATATGGAATTAATGAAGCTAATATATATCGTTGCCAATATATTTTAAATATCAGTTACTTTACAACATACAGAAGTAACACATACACGTTCATACAAA